>OX244042.2:10000-2558474 GCA_945859785.2 Tridacna gigas
ACACTCTGGGTAAATCCTGAGTAAAATACTTAGGTTTTGGGTATGCAATTGGGTATAGTCATGGTATACCCTGGGTATACTCTAAATGTTTGGGTTTGGAATTAGTAAACTCTGGGAAATCCCTGAGTAAAATTATTAGGTTTTCGATATGCAATTGGGTATAGTCACGGTATACCATTAGTAAACTCTACATTTTTGGGTTTGGATTTAGTAAACTCTGCGTAAACCCTGAGTAAATTTATTATGTTTTGGGTATGCAATTGGGTTCAGTCATAGTTTACCCTGCGTAAGCTCTAAATGTTTGGGTTTGTAATTTGTAAAGTCTTGGTAAACCCTAAGTAAAATTTTTTGGTTTTGGGTAAGCAATTTGCTTTTGTTGTTGTATACCCTGAGTAAATTCTAAGGTTTTGGTTTTGGAATAAGTATACTCTGGGTTAACCCTGAGTAAAATACTTAGGTTTTGGGTATGCAATTGGGTATAGTCATGGTATACCCTGGGTATACTCTAAATGTTTGGGTTTGGAATTAGTAAACTCTGGGATATCCCTGAGTAAAATTATTAGGTTTTGGATATGCAATTGGCTATAGTCACGGTATACCATGAGTAAACTCTACATTCTTGGGTTTGGAATTAGTAAAGTCTGGGTAAAGCCTGAGTAAATTTATTATGTTTTGGGTATGCAATTGGGTACAGTCATGGTTTACCCTGCGTAAACTCTAAATGTTTGGGTTTGGAATTTGTAAACTATGGGTAAACCCTGAGTAAAATTTTTAGGTTTTGGGTAAGCACTTTGCTTTTGTCGTTGTATACCCTGAGTAAACTCTAAGGTTTTGGTTTTGGAATAAGTAAACTCTGGGTTAAGCCTGAGTAAACTTATTAGTTTTGGTTAATGAATGAGTAAATTCTGATTTATCTCTCAAAAGGTTTTGGGTTAGGAGTTGAGTAAACTTTTGGTATACCCTTACTAAAAAAATTGGGTTTGTGTTTGTAATTGAGTAACCTCTGCGAATACCTTCAGTTAACTCAAAACCTTTGGGTACGGAATGTGTAAAGTCTGGGTATAAACTTAGCAATATCAAAAGGTTGGGGTAAGTTATGAGTATACTCATGGTATGCCTTCAGTAAACTCTAAAGGTTTGCGTTAGTAATTCAGTAAACTCAGGATACACCCTGAGCAAACTCCTATGGCCTCGGTAACGAATGGGTAAATTCAATGTATACTTTGAGTATAATCGAAATGTTTGGGTATTGATTTGGTTAACTCTGGGTATATACATAGAGAAAATTCAAAAATTTTCGTCAAGGATTCAGTATACTCTGGGTATACACGGAGAAAATTAAAAATGTTTGGGTAAGCAATTGTGTTTAGTCACGGTATACCCTGTGTAAATGTTTGGGTTAGGAATTATTAAACTCTGGGTAAACCCGCAGTAAACTTTTCAGGTTTGGATAAGGAATGAGTAAACTCTGATTTTTCTCTCAAAAGGGTTTGGGTTATGGATACAGTAAACTTTGGATTTACCCTTACTAACAACACAGGGTTTGTGTTAGCAATTGAGTAACCTCTGCGATTACCTTCAGTTAACTCTAAAACTTTGGGTAAGGAATGTGTAAAGTCTGGGTATAAACTTAGCAAATTCATAAGGTTTGGATAAGTAATGAGTAAACTCATGGTATGCCTCTAGTAAACTATAAAGGTTTGCATTAGGAATTCTCTATATTCAGGATTCACCCTGAACATACTCCAATTTTCTCGGTAACGATTGGGTAAACTCGAAGTATATGTTGAGTAAAATGTATTTGTTTGGGTATTGATGGGGTTAACTCTGCTTATGTACTGAGAATATTCTAAAATTTCTGTTACGGTTTGTGTAATCTCTGGGTATACACTGACATAAGTCAAAGGGTTTGGGTAAGCAATTGTGTTTACTCATGGTAAACCCTGGGTAACCTCTAAATGCTTGGGTTAGGAATTAGTAAACTCTGATTTATCTATCAAAATGCTTTGGGTTAGGAATTGAGTATTCACAGGGTAGAACATGGGTTAAGTCTAAATGGTTTGGGTTAGGCATTCGTAAACTCTGGATTTACCCTCCGCTAACTCAAAATTCTTTGGGTACGGAATGAGTAAATTCAAGCTATACCTTGAGCAAGGTCTAAATTTTTGGGTTTGGAATTCAGTAAACTCATTATATACCCTGAGCTATCTCATAAGTTTTTGGTAAGGAATGAGTATATTCATGGTATAACTTGATTAAAATCAAAAGGATTGCATTAGGAATTCAGTAAATTCTGGGTTTACCATCGGTTAAATCACAGGGTTTGTGTTAGCAATTGAGTAAATTTTGCGTATACCGTCAGTAAACTCAAAAGGTTTGGGTAGGGAGTGGGTAATGTCCGCGTATATACTGTACTTACATCCCATGCTGACGCGACATAACCTGTATTCAATCTGTAAATAAACGTGCATTCTCTTCTGATTATTACACAAACTTTTGAAAGTTTGTATATATTCCCTTTTGTGTGCTTTAAGTAACCCATTCCCATATTATCACTTGTCTCTCTCAGTATGCAGCAACCGACTTTAAAACATTGCAGGAACTAATTCTGACAGGCGTCCAGGGTTGCGGATTCAAACCCGCCCACTGCCGCTGGTCACGTGAGTATGTCCTTGGGCAACACCTGTCAGAGCCCCAGCATATTACTGCTGATACACCGGAAACCATGGATAAGTCAACTTCGCCGTGATATAATGGAAATATTTTTGAAAACGGCGTAAAACCACATTAATGCACCTTCTTATGTTTCTAATATAAATTGCATTTTAAAATATTGTGGGATAAGTAGAGATTGCTCGTCACGTGCAATTTCTACTTTTCTCCCAATATTTTTAAGGGTGGTGACGGAACGGTTATCGGCAGCATTCATTCCAATTCCATACCGTTCACGCTCAATTACGCTCACGTTCCTATATACCGGCCAGGCTCAAGCTGTTCCATATCATACATTCTACGGATTCGTATATCATCCAACAATTTCAGTTTGATCAAGTCATTAAACTTGCAAGGTCTATTTTATTTCCTTTCAAATGGGTTTAAACCCATTTTCAACAGTATTTCGGATATATCACGGCGGTCAGTGCACCTACCCATGTCGGTCTGTCATTTCTTAAGCAGTACCACACAGAAATTTATTTCAAAGCCTTTGGTGAAAGAATAATGATTCGGGTCGATCTGACTTTCATCAGACGTCGGAAAGAAAGTTGGCCGTGAATGGAGTGTAAAGTTTAGTGGGAAAAGTAGCGTTCTGGGGATCCTGTACGAAATACTGGTTACATTACAGGACATCGTTGATATAACTGTCCTAAGTTATAAACGGCAATAAATCCACAATACACACACAAAAAACCCCAAGCATATTCGGGAAACATTTCATCTTCTTTTACAACCTGGGTTTGGTGGCTTTTGTCCAATTCTTCCTTCTACTGCGTAAAAATGGATGGGTTCAATTCATCAACAAGTGTTATTTTATATATTTTTTACAGAGAATTTGCACACATTTCTGACATTTTAAGGAGATTCCAATATGACGCATTAAGCAGACATCTGTTGTTTCAGTCATGCTTTCCAGTAAAATTACTGATACTATCAATGGATCTGGTACAGTACTGAAACAAAGGAAAGCAACCCTCAAACCGAAGTGAAACCGTAAACGAATCGAACGGAAAACGCTAATTTATAAAAATTATACCTGTGTCAAAACGTTAAAAAGGCTGATTGAATGGAAAATAGACCGTAATAAACTTAAGAATACATTGTGAAAAAAATTGCCATTGCTCATACGAGTAATGGCTTTTTTTCTCACAATGTTTTCCATTTCATTAATACAGCATGGAATGTACCGAAATCAGACAGGAACCTCAAAGAACGTTGCTTTCATAAGTTTCAGTACTGTAATCAGTCTGTCTGTAGCAGAAATTGTCTTTACTGAGGCATCCGGTTCAAGGATTCGTATCATATCACAACTTACACAAATAAGCATTTCCTTTATTGCTATTACAAACAAAAGATATTACTAAAGACCACAATATTGCGCTTTCATTTTAGCACTAAACATGATTTTGTCGTATCGGTTCATGTTCATTAGTACTACGACAAGCTTTTCTCATATGTAACGGGATAACATTAGGACCATCACTGATGACAATTTAGGACCTAACCCCTTATGAAGCATTAAGCAAACATCTGTTGTTTCAATCATGCTTTCATGTAAAAATACTGAAACTATCAATGGATCTGGTACAGTACTGAAACAAAGGAAAGCAACCCTCAAACCGAAGTGAAACCGTAACAGAAACCGAAAATTAAAAAAAAATAAAGATGTGTCAAAACGTTTAAAAGGATGATGATTGGAAAATATACCGTCATAAACTTCAGAAAACATTATGAAAAAAATGCTATTGCTCATACCAGTAATGGCTTCTTTTCTCACAATGTTTTCAATTTCAGTAATACAGCATGGAATGCACCGACATCTGACAGGAACCTCTATGAACGTTGCTTTCATAAGTTTCAGTACTGTAATCAGTCTGACTGCAGCAGAAATTGTCTTTATTGAAGATTCCAGTTCAAGGAATCGTATCATAACGCAACTTACACAAATCAGGATTTCCTTTAATGCTATAATAAACAAAATATCTCATATGTAACGAAAATCCATGAGGGCCGTCACTGATGACAATTTAGATCCTAACCCCATATGATGAATTTAGCAGACATCTGTTGTTTCAATCATGCTTTCCAGTACAAATACTGAAACTATCAATGGATCTGGTACAGCACTGAACAAAGGAAAGCAACCCTCAAACCGAAGTGAAACCGTTACCGATTCGAACCAAAACCGCAAATTTATAAAAATAAAGCTGTGTCAAAACGTTAAAAAGGCTGATTGAATGGAAAATAGACCGTAATAAACTTAAGAAAACATTATGAAAAAATTGCCAGTGCTCTTACGATTAATGGCTTATTTTCTCACAATATTTTCCATTTCATTAATACAGCATGGAATGCACCGAAATCGGACAGAAACCGCTAAGAACGTTCCTTTCATAAGTTTCAGTACTGTAATCAGTCTGTCTGTAGCCGAAATTGTCTTTACTGAAGCATCAAGTTCAAGGAATCGTATCATACCACAACTTACACAAATAAGCATTTCCTTTCATGCTATAATAAACAAAAGATCTCATATGTAACGGAACTCCACGAGGGCCGTCACTGAGGACGATTTAGTACCTACATCTGTTGTTTCAATCATGCTTTCCAGTAAAATACTGAAACTATCAATGGACATCGTACAGTACTGAAACAAAGGAAAGCAACCCTCAAACCAAAGTGAATCCGTGACCAAATCGAACCAACACCGCAAATTTATAAAAATAAAGATGTGTCAATACGTTAAAAAGTCTGATTGAATGGATAATAGACCGTAATAAACTTAATAAAACATTATGAAACAAATGTCATTGCTCATACGAGTAATGGCTTCTTTTCTCACAATGTTTTCCATTTCATTGATACAGCATGGAATGCACCGAAATCGGACAGGAACCTCTAAGAACGTTGCTTTCATAAGTTTCAGTACTGTAATCAGTCTGTCTGTAGCCGAAATTGTCTTTACTGAAGCATCAAGTTCAAGGAATCGTATCATACCACAACTTACGCAAATCAGCATTTCCTTTAATGCTATAATAAACAAATTATCTCATATGTAACGGAATTCCATTAGGGCCGTCACTGAGGACGATTTAGTACCTACATCTGTTGTTTCAATCATGCTTTCCAGTAAAATACTGAAACTATCAATGGATCTGGTACAGCACTGAACAAAGGAAAGCAACCCTCAAACCGAAGTGAAACCGTAACCTGATCGAAACGAAATCGCAAATTTATAAAAATAAAGCTGTGTCAAAACGTTAAAAAGTCTGATAGATTGGAAAATAGACCGTAATATACTTAATAAAACATTATGAAAAAAATGTCATTGCTCATACGAGTATTGGCTTCTTTTCTCACAATGTTTTCCATTTCATTAATACAGCATGGAATGCACCCAAATCGGACAGGAACCTCTAAGAACGTTGCTTTTATAAGTTTCTGTACTGTAATCAGTCTGTCTGTAGGATAAATTGTCTATAGCGACGGACCCAACGGAATTCCGTAACAGTTTCATCACTTAAAAAAAATTCAAAGTCTATCATTTTCATCAAACATTGCAGAGTTAAGTATATCTTCTAATTCTTAGCTTAAAGCTTCCTTTTCCTTCATCTTCCTCACTTTCCTATTCTGTCCCTTCATCTTGTCCTGTAGGTACGACATGAAGTCCGACACTCCTTCTGGAGTCCAATCCCGGGTCCAGAATCCACCTAGTTCCCCTGCACGTAACAACTTTTGAGCGTCATCCCGTTTGCCTAAAAATAAATTTTTGTTGTCTTTGCTTCATTTTGGACACACAAATGTAATTTCAGAACAATCTGACATTTATAACAGTATCAGGAGCACCCGGCTACATAGAGACCGGAAATGAGCATTGGATCATGATGTCATTTTTGTGGTCATTGACACACAAATGCATTTTCAGTACCCAAAAATACTACACTGATTATTTGAACTCACTGCACGAATACAAATATATGAAAAATCACTCTTTGGGACATGGGACAAATGGAACAATCTCGTAAAAAACGGCTATACCCTAACCCTAACCCTACATACAGTCTTATCTTATACTCCACTCTTCATTGAATGGACATGCAGCCCAAGATCAGACTGCACATACACCTGGCTGTCACATGTCTGTCTTTACTTATTTTTCTTTTGTTCATGATCTTTGTAGACAGTGCAGCCCAAGATCAGACTACTCATATATGGACATACATGCAGTCTTATCTTATATTCCATCCTTTACTAAATAAAAGTGCAGAGCGAGATCAGACTGCACATACATGCACTTTGTTCTAAAATTCCACTCTTCAATATATCTTTTCAACATTTTTCTAATGTTTTTTTGGACAGTGCAGCCTAAGATCATACTCCACATACATGCAGCTTGACCTTTACCTGCACTTTTTACTGAATAATAGTGCAGTCCAAGATCAGACTGCACATACATGCACTCTGTCTTTTCTTATTTTTCTTTTGTTCATGATCTTTTTATAAAGTGCAGCCCACGATCAGACTGATCATATATGGACATACATGCAGTCTAACCTTATACTCCATTCTTTACTGAATAAAAGTGCAGCTCAAGATCAGACTGCACCTACACATTTCTGTCACATGTCTGTCTTTACTTTTTTTTCTTTTGTTGGTGGAGCCCACGATCAGACTGCTAACATATGCATATGCATGCAGTCTGATCTTATAATCACCCCTTTACAGAATGTAAGTGCGAGCCAAGATCAGACTGCACATACATGCATTCTGTCTTTACTTATTTTTCTTTTGTTCATGATCTTTGTAGATTGTGCAGCCTAAGATAAAACTGCTCATATATGCACATACATGCAGTCTGATCTTATACTCCACTCTTTACTGAATGAAAGTGCAGCCCAAGATCAGACTGCACATACATGCAATTTTTCTGTACATATTTTGCTTGTGTTTATGATCTTTGTAGATAGTGCAGCCCAAGATCAGACTGATCATATATGGACATATATGCAGTCTGATTTTATACTCCACCCTTTACTATATGAAAGTGCAGGCCAAGATCAGACTGCACATACATGCACTCTGTCTTTTCTTATTTTTCTTTTGTTCATGATCTTTTTATAAATTGCAGCCCAAGATCAGACTGATCATATATGGACATACATGCAGTTTGATCTTATACTCCACCCTTTACTATATGAAAGTGCAGGCCAAGATCAGACTGCACATACATGCACTCTTTCTTTGCTTATTTTTCTTTTGGTCATGATTATTGTAGATAGTGCAGCCCTAGGGTTAGATTGCTCATATATTCACATACATGCAGTATGATCTTATAATCCACCCTTTTCTGATTGGAAGTGTAGCCCAAGATCAGACTGCACATACATGCAGTCTGTCTTTAATTATTTTTCTTTTCTTCATGATCTTTGTAGATAGAGCAGCCCAAGATCAGACTGCTCATTTATGCACATACATACAGTCTGATCTTATACTCCACTCTTTATTGAATGGACATGCAGCCCAAGATCAGACTGCACATACACCTGGCTGTCACATGTCTGTTTTTACTTATTTTTCTTTTGTTCATGATCTTTGTAGATAGTGCAGCCCAAGATCTGACTACTCATATATGGACATATATGCAGTCTGATCTTATATTCCACCCTTTACTAAATAAAAGTGCAGAGCGAGATCAGACTGCACATACGTGCACTTTGTTCTAAAATTCCACTCTTCAATATATCTTTTCAACATTTTTCTAATGTGTTTTTGGACAGTGCAGCCTAATATCAGACTGCACATACATGCAGGTTGACATTAACCTGCACTTTTTACTGAATGATAGTGCAGTCCAAGATCAGACTGCACATACACCTGGCTGTCACATTTCTGTCTTTACTTATTTTTCTTTTGTTCATGATATTTGTAGATAGTGCAGCCCAAAATCAGACTACTCATATATGGACATACATGCAGTCTCATCTTATATTCCACCCTTTACTAAATAAAAGTGCAGAGCGAGATCAGACTGCACATACATACACTTTGTTCTAAAATTCCACTCTTCAATATATGTTTTCAACATTTTTCTAATGTGTTTTTGGACAGTGCAGCCTAAGATCAGACTGCACATACATGCATCTTGACCTTTACCTGCACTTTTTACTGAATGATAGTGCAGTCCAAGATCAGACTGCACATACATGCACTCTGTCTTTTCTTATTTTTCTTTTGTTCATGATCTTTTTATAAAGTGCAGCCGAAGATCAGACTGATCATATATGGACATACATGCAGTCTAACCTTATACTCCATTCTTTACTGAATAAAAGTGCAGCTCAAGATCAGACTGCACCTACACATTTCTGTCACATGTCTGTCTTTACTTTTTTTTCTTTTGTTGGTGGAGCCCAAGATCAGACTGCTAACATATGCATATGCATGCAGTCTGATCTTATAATCACCCCTTTACAGAATTTAAGTGCGAGCCAAGATCAGACTGCACATACATGCATTCTGTCTTTACTTATTTTTCTTTTGTTCATGATCTTTGTAGATTGTGCAGCCTAAGATAAAACTGCTCATATATGCACATACATGCAGTCTGATCTTATACTCCACTCTTTACTGAATGGAAGTGCAGCCCAAGATCAAACTGCACATACATGCAATTTGTCTGTACATATTTTGCTTGTGTTTATGATCTTTGTAGATAGTGCAGCCCAAGATCAGACTGATCATATATGGACATACATGCAGTCTGATCTTATACTCCACCCTTTACTATATGAAAGTGCAGGCCAAGATCAGACTGCACATACATGCACTCTGTCTTTGCTTATTTTTCTTTTGGTCCTGATTATTGTAGATTAGTGCAGCCCAAGATTAGATTGCTCATATATGCACATACATGCAGTCTGATCTTATAATCCACCCTTTTTTGAATGGAAGTGTAGCCCAAGATCAGACTGCACATACATGCAGTCTGTCTTTAATTATTTTTCTTTTCTTCATGATCTTTGTAGATAGAGCAGCCCAAGATCAGACTGCTCATATATGCACATACATACAGTCTGATCTTATACTCCACTCTTTATTGAATGGACATGCAGCCCAAGATCTGACTGCACATACACCTGGCTGTCACATGTCTGTTTTTACTTATTTTTCTTTTGTTCATGATCTTTGTACATAGTGCAGCCCAAGATCTGACTACTCATATATGGACATACATGCAGTTTGATCTTATATTCCACCCTTTACTAAATAAAAGTGCAGAGCGAGATCAGACTGCACATACGTGCACTTTGTTCTAAAATTCCACTCTTCAATATATCCTTTCAACATTTTTCTAATGTGTTTTTGGACAGTGCAGCCTAAGATCAGACTGCACATACATGCAGGTTGACCTTTACCTGCACTTCTTACTGAATCATAGTGCAGTCCAAGATCAGACTGCACATATATGCACTCTGTCTTTCCTTTTTTTTCTTTTGGTCATGATTACTGTAGATTAGTGCAGCCCAAGATTAGATTGCTGACATATGCACATACATGCAGTCTGATCTTATAATCCACCCTTTTCTGAATGGAAGTGTAGCCCAAGATCATACTGCACATACATGCAGTCTGTCTTTAATTATTTTTCTTTTCTTCATGATCTTTGTAGATAGAGCAGCCCAAGATCAGACTGCTCATATATGCACATACATACAGTCTGACCTTATACTGCACTCTTTATTGAATGGACATGCAGCCCAAGATCAGACTGCACATACACCTGGCTGTCACATGTCTGTCTTTACTTATTTTTCTTTTGTTCATGATCTTTGTAGATGGTGCAGCCCAAGATCTGACTACTCATATATGGACATACATGCAGTCTGATCTTATATTCCACCCTTTACTAAATAAAAGTGCAGAGCGAGATCAGACTGCACATACATGCACTTTGTTCTAAAATTCCACTCTTCAATATATCTTTTCAACATTTTTCTAATGTGTTTTTGGACAGTGCAGCCTAAGATCAGACTGCACATACATGCAGGTTGACCTTTACCTGCACTTTTTACTGAATAATAGTGCAGTCCAAGATCAGACTGCACATACATGCACTCTGTCTTTTCTTATTTTTCTTTTGTTCATGATCTTTTTATAAAGTGCAGCCCAAGATCAGACTGATCATATATGGACATACATGCAGTCTAACCTTATACTCCATTCTTTACTGAATAAAAGTGCAGCTCAAGATCAGACTGCACCTACACATTTCTGTCACATGTCTGTCTTTACTTATTTTTCTTTTGTTGGTGGAGCCCAAGATCAGACTGCTAACATATGCATATGCATGCAGTCTGATCTTATAATCACCCCTTTACAGAATGTAAGTGCGAGCCAAGATCAGACTGCACATACATGCATTCTGTCTTTACTTATTTTTCTTTTGTTCATGATCTTTGTAGATTGTGCAGCCTAAGATAAAACTGCTCATATATGCACATACATGCAGTCTGATCTTATACTCCACTCTTTACTGAATGAAAGTGCAACCCAAGATCAGACTGCACATACATGCAATTTGTCTGTACATATTTTGCTTGTGTTTATGATCTTTGTAGATAGTGCAGCCCAAGATCAGACTGATCATATATGGACATATATGCAGTCTGATTTTATACTCCACCCTTTACTATATGAAAGTGCAGGCCAAGATCAGACTGCACATACATGCACTCTGTCTTTTCTTATTTTTCTTTTGTTCATGATCTTTTTATAAATTGCAGCCCAAGATCAGACTGATCATATATGGACATACATGCAGTTTGATCTTATACTCCACCCTTTACTATATGAAAGTGCAGGCCAAGATCAGACTGCACATACATGCACTCTTTCTTTGCTTATTTTTCTTTTGGTCATGATTATTGTAGATAGTGCAGCCCTAGGGTTAGATTGCTCATATATTCACATACATGCAGTCTGATCTTATAATCCACCCTTTTCTGAATGGAAGTGTAGCCCAAGATCAGACTGCACATACATGCAGTCTGTCTTTAATTATTTTTCTTTTCTTCATGATCTTTGTAGATAGAGCAGCCCAAGATCAGACTGCTCATTTATGCACATACATACAGTCTGATCTTATACTCCACTCTTTATTGAATGGACATGCAGCCCAAGATCAGACTGCACATACACCTGGCTGTCACATGTCTGTTTTTACTTATTTTTCTTTTGTTCATGATCTTTGTAGATAGTGCAGCCCAAGATCTGACTACTCATATATGGACATACATGCAGTTTGATCTTATATTCCACCCTTTACTAAATAAAAGTGCAGAGCGAGATCAGACTGCACATACGTGCACTTTGTTCTACAATTCCACTCTTCAATATATCTTTTCAACATTTTTCTAATGTGTTTTTGGACAGTGCAGCCTAAGATCAGACTGCACATACATGCAGGTTGACCTTAACCTACACTTTTTACTGAATGATAGTGCAGTCCAAGATCAGACTGCACATACATGCACTCTGTCTTTGCTTATTTTTCTTTTGGTCATGATTATTGTATATTAGTGCAGCCCAAGATTACATTGCTCACATATGCACATACATGCAGTCTGATCTTATAATCCACAATTTTCTGAATGGAAGTGTAGCCCAAGATCATACTGCACATATATGCAGTCTGTCTTTAATTATTTTTCTTTTCTTCATGATCTTTGTAGATAGAGCAGCCCAAGATCAGACTGCTCATATATGCACATACATACAGTCTGATCTTATACTCCACTCTTTATTGAATGGACATGCAGCCCAAGATCAGACTGCACATACACCTGGCTGTCACATGTCTGTCTTTACTTATTTTTCTTTTGTTCATGATCTTTGTAGATAGTGCAGCCCAAGATCAGACTACTCATATATGGAAATACATGCAGTCTGATCTTATATTCCACCCTTTACTAAATAAAAGTGCAGAGCGAGATCAGACTGCACATACGTGCACTTTGTTCTAAAATTCCACTCTTCAATATATCTTTTCAACATTTTTCTAATGTGTTTTTGGACAGTGCAGCCTAAGATCAGACTGCACATACATGCAGGTCGACCTTAACCTGCACTTTTTACTGAATGATAGTGCAGTCCAAGATCAGACTGCACATACATGCACTCTGTCTTTGCTTATTTTTCTTTTCGTCATGAGTATTGTAGATTAGTGCAGCCCAAGATTACATTGCTCACATATGCACATACATGCAGTCTGATCTTATAATCCACCCTTTTCTGATTGGAAGTGTAGCCCAAGATCATACTGCACATATATGCAGTCTGTCTTTAATTATTTTTCTTTTCTTCATGATCTTTGTAGATAGAGCAGCCCAAGATCAGACTGCTCATATATGCACATACATACAGTCTGATCTTATACTCCACTCTTTATTGAATGGACATGCAGCCCAAGATCAGACTGCACATACACCTGGCTGTCACATGTCTGTCTTTACTTATTTTTCTTTTGTTCATGATCTTTGTAGATAGTGCAGCCCAAGATCAGACTACTCATATATGGACATACATGCAGTCTGATCTTATATTCCACCCTTTACTAAATAAAAGTGCAGAGCGAGATCAGACTGCACATACATGCACTTTGTTCTAAAATTCCACTCTTCAATATATCTTTTCAACATTTTTCTAATGTGTTTTTGGACAGTGCAGCCTAAGATCAGACTGCACATACATGCAGCTTGACCTTTACCTGCACTTTTTACTGAATAATAGTGCAGTCCAAGATCAGACTGCACATACATGCACTCTGTCTTTTCTTATTTTTCTTTTGTTCATGATCTTTTTATAAAGTGCAGCCCAAGATCAGACTGATCATATATGGACATACATGCAGTCTAACCTTATACTCCATTCTTTACTGAATAAAAGTGCAGCCCAAGATCAGACTGCACCTACACATTTCTGTCACATGTCTGTCTTTACTTATTTTTCTTTTGTTGGTGGAGCCCACGATCAGACTGCTAACATATGCATATGCATGCAGTCTGATCTTATAATCACCCCTTTACAGAATGTAAGTGCGAGCCAAGATCAGACTGCACATACATGCAGTCTGTCTTTACTTATTTTTCTTTTGTTCATGATCTTTGTAGATTGTGCAGCCTAAGATAAAACTGCTCATATATGCACATACATGCAGTCTGATCTTATACTCCACTCTTTACTGAATGAAAGTGCAGCCCAAGATCAGACTGCACATACATGCAATTTGTCTGTACATATTTTGCTTGTGTTTATGATCTTTGTAGATAGTGCAGCCCAAGATCAGACTGATCATATATGGACATATATGCAGTCTGATTTTATACTCCACCCTTTACTATATGAAAGTGCAGGCCAAGATCAGACTGCACATACATGCACTCTGTCTTTTCTTATTTTTCTTTTGTTCATGATCTTTTTATAAAGTGCAGCCCAAGATCAGACTGATCATATATGGACATACATGCAGTTTGATCTTATACTCCACCCTTTACTATATGAAAGTGCAGGCCAAGATCAGACTGCACATACATGCACTCTTTCTTTGCTTATTTTTCTTTTGGTCATGATTATTGTACATAATGCAGCCCTAGGGTTAGATTGCTCATATATTCACATACATGCAGTCTGATCTTATAATCCACCCTTTTCTGATTGGAAGTGTAGCCCAAGATCAGACTGCACATACATGCAGTCTGTCTTTAATTATTTTTCTTTTCTTCATGATCTTTGTAGATAGAGCAGCCCAAGATCAGACTGCTCATTTATGCACATACATACAGTCTGATCTTATACTCCACTCTTTATTGAATGGACATGCAGCCCAAGATCAGACTGCACATACACCTGGCTGTCACATGTCTGTTTTTACTTATTTTTCTTTTGTTCATGATCTTTGTAGATAGTGCAGCCCAAGATCTGACTACTCATATATGGACATACATGCAGTTTGATCTTATATTCCACCCTTTACTAAATAAAAGTGCAGAGCGAGATCAGACTGCACATACGTGCACTTTGTTCTAAGATTCCACTCTTCAATATATCTTTTCAACATTTTTCTAATGTGTTTTTGGATAGTGCAGCCTAAGATCAGACTGCACATACATGCAGGTTGACATTAACCTGCACTTTTTAATGAATGATAGTGCAGTCCAAGATCAGACTGCACATACATGCACTCTGTCTTTGCTTATTTTTCTTTTGGTCATGATTATTGTAGATTAGTGCAGCCCAAGATTAGATTGCTGACATATGCACATACATGCAGTCTGATCTTATAATCCACCCTTTTCTGATTGGAAGTGTAGCCCAAGATCAGACTGCACATATATGCAGTCTGTCTTTAATTATTTTTCTTTTCTTCATGATCTTTGTAGATAGAGCAGCCCAAGATCAGACTGCTCATATATGCACATACATACAGTCTGATCTTATACTCCACTCTTTATTGAATGGACATGCAGCCCAAGATCAGACTGCACATACACCTGGCTGTCACATGTCTGTCTTTACTTATTTTTCTTTTGTTCATGATCTTTGTAGATAGTGCAGCCCAAGATCTGACTACTCATATATGGACATACATGCAGTCTGATCTTATATTCCACCCTTTACTAAATAAAAGTGCAGAGCAAGATCAGACTGCACATACATGCACTTTGTTCTAAAATTCCACTCTTCAATATATCTTTTCAACATTTTTCTAATGTGTTTTTGGACAGTGCAGCCTAAGATCAGACTGCACATACATGCAGCTTGACCTTTACCTGCACTTTTTACTGAATAATAGTGCAGTCCAAGATCAGAATGCACATACATGCACTCTGTCTTTTCTTATTTTTCTTTTCTT
Organism: Tridacna gigas; assembly: GCA_945859785.2. Lineage (NCBI taxonomy): Eukaryota > Metazoa > Mollusca > Bivalvia > Cardiida > Cardiidae > Tridacna > Tridacna gigas. The sequence goes on from OX244042.2 coordinate 25,623, forward strand.
CATGATCTTTTTATAAAGTGCAGCCCAAGATCAGACTGATCATATATGGACATACATGCAGTCTAACCTTATACTCCATTCTTTACTGAATAAAAGTGCAGCTCAAGATCAGACTGCACCTACACATTTCTGTCACATGTCTGTCTTTACTTATTTTTCTTTTGTTGGTGGAGCCCAAGATCAGACTGCTAACATATGCATATGCATGCAGTCTGATCTACAAATCACCCCTTTACAGAATGTAAGTGCGAGCCAAGATCAGACTGCACATACATGCATTCTGTCTTTACTTATTTTTCTTTTGTTCATGATCTTTGTAGATTGTGCAGCCTAAGATAAAACTGCTCATATATGCACATACATGCAGTCTGATCTTATACTCCACTCTTTACTGAATGAAAGTGCAGCCCAAGATCAGACTGCACATACATGCAATTTGTCTGTACATATTTTGCTTGTGTTTATGATCTTTGTAGATAGTGCAGCCCACGATCAGACTGTTCATATATGCACATATATGCAGTCTGATTTTATACTCCACCCTTTACTATATGAAAGTGCAGGCCAAGATCAGACTGCACATACATGCACTCTGTCTTTTCTTATTTTTCTTTTGTTCATGATCTTTTTATAAAGTGCAGCCCAAGATCAGACTTATCATATATGGACATACATGCAGTTTGATCTTATACTCCACCCTTTACTATATGAAAGTGCAGGCCAAGATCACACTGCACATACATGCACTCTTTCTTTGCTTATTTTTCTTTTGGTCATGATTATTGTAGATAGTGCAGCCCTAGGGTTAGATTGCTCATATATTCACATACATGCAGTCTGAACTTATAATCCACCCTTTTCTGATTGGAAGTGTAGCCCAAGATCAGACTGCACATACATGCAGTCTGTCTTTAATTATTTTTCTTTTCTTCATGATCTTTGTAGATAGAGCAGCCCAAGATCAGACTGCTCATATATGCACATACATACAGTCTGATCTTATACTCCACTCTTTATTGAATGGACATGCAAGTAGTATATATTATACCAATTTGAGAACATTTAGCTATGAGACGGTATGAGACGGTATGAGACGGTTTTGTTCTCTAAAAAAGGTTTCTAAAAAAAAAAAAAAAAAATTAAAAAAAAAAAAAAATTTAATTTTAAAAAAAATTTTATCATCTCACGTCATTGCATCTGTTAATCATTGCATCAGTTAATCATTGCATCAGTTAACCAACAAACCCATCTGTCCAGACAAACTCTTACATCAGTTAATCGCTTAACCTCCCCATCAACCATCACATCATGCAATAGCAAACCAGCTAAAGCCTAACGAAGGCTCATAAGTAAGCTAGCGGGTTTATGAGTTAGTGGAGGGCTTAAGAAGAAGAAAAAAAAAAAAAAAAAAAAATTTAATTTTAAAAAAAATTTTATCATCTCACGTCATTGCATCATTGCATCATTGTATCATTACATCAGTTAATCATTGTTTCAGATACTGAGTTACTCAGAGATACCAAGATACTGAGTTACTGAGTTGCTCAAGACAAACTCTTACATCAGCTAATCGCCAAACCTCCCCATCAACCAACGCGTCATGCAATGGCTAGCCAGTTTATGAGTTAGTGGAGGGCTTAAGATTTTAATGAAAAAAAAAAAAAAAATTGCTTGCCATGATTAAATAAAAATTTGAAATTATTATAAAAATTATACAAAATAAAATATATATCATAAAAGTAAATAGTGTATGGTATAAAAATGAGTGATAATATGAACATAAATGAGTTTAGAAAAGAAACAGTAAAATGCCCGTTTTCTAAAACTGGAAAAAGGGAAGAATATATAACTAGAGCAAACACTCTTAAAGAACAAATTCAAAACTACATCCTTCAAGTATATGAATCAGCGGCTATTTACCTAATATATACTAATTGTAAAGCTATAGAAAGACCAGCAAGTGAAGAAGAAAAAATGCCTGGTTTAACAAATGTATTAGAAATAAAATTTTTAGGTAGTAATGAAGACATTGATGAAACTATTGAATATGTTAGAAAAGAAATAAAAGAACAATTAAAAGAGATAACATTTAGTAGTAAAAAAGAAGTAATGGAATATATAGATGAAAAATATAATAAACTAGTAGATTTACTACTTTAATTAAAAAAAATATTTTTTATTCCTTTGATAGAAATAAAAAATTGAATTTACTCTTAAAAGTTCCAGCAAACATAGTAAGTTAAAGAACCAGAGATATATAAAATATGGAAAAATTAAAGGAAGAAATTGAAGCAAGTAAAACTGTAAAAGACAAATGGGTAATAGACCAATTCCTATCAAGAGCATCTATGGATATTAGTCATAAATATGAGTTATTTAAAGAAATAACAAACAGAGCATGTGTAGTATTTTCCGTAGAGGATGAAGAATACAAACACGTGGTAAATGTGATAAAAGAATATAGAGAACTAGAAAAGTTTTATAAAAAAATAAATTGTTATACTTACTTCCTAACCCACAGCATATATGATGGTGTAATGCAAGAATGGTTTGATAGAAATTGTGATTTTGGAGATGAATGTTTCTATCTAGATCATCTAATATCCGAAAGAGAAGAACTAGAAAACGGTTTAATAAACATTGAAAGAATTGATTGATGAATAAAAAAAAAAAAAAAAAAAAAAAAAAAAAAAAATTTCATGAAAAAAAATTTTAGTCGCCACCTTCGACTGAGCGTTAATTAATGCATCAATAGAAGTATATACAGAAGAGTTTAACAAGATAGCATTAAACCCAATGCAATACGTAAGGTATATTTTAGAAGATGGGATAAATACGGTGCCGATTGGCTACTATTCAGATGATGAAGAAGAAAATTAAAACAGTTTAACAAAAAATTTTTAAGTAAAATGAGTGAGAAACAAACAAACGAACGAGAAGAACAATTTAAAAGAATGTATACAACTTCTGTAGTAGATGAAGTATATCAAGAACAGGAAGAAATTATAAAACATCATTTAAAGCCAATGGTTGAGGCTGTATATCAATATTTTAAGAGTGGATGGATTGAAAAAGTTGAAGAACGTTTTATAAATGATACACAGGAAGATTTTCTAAAACTTTCACAAGAACAGGCGAAGAAAAAGCTTAGAAGGAGTTTAATAGAACATATTGCTGCGTATTGTACTAATAACTTTTTAAAAAGAAAGATTTTATTGGAAGTTTAAAAATATTTTTGTAATGTGGATATATATGAAAATATATAATTAAATTTTTTTGGTTGAAATGCACCATCATCAAGATTATTATACAGGAATATCGGGGGACGTATTTATCCAAGGATAAATTCTGTGAACCCCAAACACAGAGAGACTTAAACTTTGATATTCCTGCCTTAGTTAATGTTGAAAAGCGTTAAACTAACTTAAGAATCACCTTTAACTCTGTTTTCTATACCTTAACATAAGAGAAGGTAAAGATAAAGTAAGGCGAGTCATGACACTACCATGATATATTTTTACATGCCTCCTCACCGAAAACGAAAGAGGAAGTTATTTAAGGCACTTTGCTTTACACACCAAAATGGTAGTACATTATAATATTAACAAACATTTTTACCCTGTTTTCTAAAAATGATATAATAATTGTATAAAATACCTAATATTGTTTTTTAAACAGCAGCCTTACAACATTGTGATATGGTATTAACTTACGGGTTGTTAGACCGCGCCAGAGGTGTTATTATAATTTTTTACAACAAGGAAGTAAGACTGCTTTATTATCATTAAATAAAAAATTATATTTTATACAATTACCATATTCAGTTCATTTTTGAGAAAAAACAAAAGCAAAAAAAAATTATTAATATCATAACATACTACCATCTCCCTAAAAGTCCAGTCTAAAGTGATATTATATGCGTAATACACATTTCAAAATATTGGAAAAAGTTGTGAAATACTATACCAAAGATCTTGGTGTGTGTATCGATAAACCCATTTTAAATATTTAACCCTTTACTGGGTTAAATATTTTTTTACAAGTCCAACTCTATAAGTATCGACACATGCGCGTTTTTTGCGTTGAAGTTGTTGGACCTTGTTATAAAGTTTATAGTGTCACATTGTTTTACTTCTAAAGGCTGAGGAAAAACTATGCAACTACAACCTTCTCCCTCCTTTTTCACTATGGAGTAGTCAGCCTTTTCAACTCCGTTTAAGACTATGTTAATTTTTGCCTCTTCTTTTAGGTTACCGCCAACTGTAACGACCTTTAGAGACCCCCTTATAATTCTGCCCGAGGCTGCCATGCAATAGCCTCCTAATTCATGATGTATTCCCGTGCTTCCATTACCGAAAGAAAACTCATAATTACCATTTTTTAATCCTCCTTGTTGCTCAGCATGAACGCTTATAACGGGTTTAAAGCCTATTTTACCATCCACGTAGGATTTTGTCGCTAAATCTCTCTCTTCTACGGGAGTTGCTGCATTTTTTAGGGAATAACCTTGAAGATTTACGTTAGCTACTGCAGAGAAACTCCCATTTGGATTTTTTATGATAGCCCCACCATTATCAACATAATTTTTATTGGCAGCGGCACCACGGTCAATAGGATTTGGTAATCCGATAATCGAGTGACCCTTCATGTTTATTTCACCAGCCATTGAAAAAGACCCGTCTTGGTTTTTTGTCAAAGCCTTTTCACCTGCGGTAGCCAGCTCAATAACACTATCTACGTAAAGCTTATTCGCTGCATGGCTATTTTCAATTGGAGAAGCAACAAAATGAATTCGCCGGTTACCCATAGATATTTCTCCTATTGCAGTATAAAAGCTATCAATGGGGTTATACAAAAATGGTGAGGATTGACTATCAACATACCCCTTTGTTGCTACATCATCAGGTTCAGCTGGTGACAGGACATTAATTAACCCATAATTCCTCATATCTATATTTCCTGTAGCAACAAATCTTCCATCATTACGTTTAACAATGACACTTTCTCTACTAACCTTATCCACATAACTTCTTGTAGCAGCATCATGTGGTTCTTCAGGGTCATGTAGATTATGTATTTTTTTAAAACCCATATTGAATGGAGCAGTAGCAATAAAATTTCCATTTTCTTTTAATAGTGGTGATTCATGGCTTCCCCCTGCTGTATTATCAACATAATCCTTTGTCGCAACGTCTTGTGGATTTACTGGATTACTAACCCTCGTTAATGTGTTGCCATTCATATTTATAGAACCGACAACAGTGGTTGTTCCATCTTTACGTAAAAAGTTGTTAGTAATGTAAGCAAGTGAAACACCATCACCGCTTGTTTTAACATCATCCATTTTTCCAAATTTATTAACGGGCATCGTTTTTTAATATTACTAAAAAAGTTTATTTAAAACATCTTGAAATTTATTATCATCGCATAACTCTTTAAGAATGAACAAACATAAATGACCGCAAAATACTTCACCCGCATGTTGTAATTGGTCAGTATTGTAGTATATAGGTTGTTTTAAATAATCTATAATTTCATTAGGTGGTTGAATACCATAACTATCAAAATAAATTTTTTTCTTACCATCTTTAAACCATGCAACCCAATGAGTACCAGGACCGCTAGAATCATCAAGGTTTAATATACCACATTCATTTTTTTTATTGTTTTTTGGTAGGGTATCTCTTAAAAATGTTCCTCTAAAATTTTTTAATTTTAATTTTTTTGCAGCATCATTTAGTTCAAAATTACTTAAAGGTTTATTTTTTAAAGTTACATTATCAATTTTTATATCTTTCATTTTTTTATATATTTAAATATTTATAATAGCACTGTTGTCAACCCATGAATTAAACTCATCAGAATAACCTTTCCACTTTACAAGAGATTTCTTTTTCCCCTTTTTAATAACCTTTTCTATCCTATACACCTCTTGACTCGTTTTTTGTAGTTCAGGTTCATAAAATGAACCTTTTATTTCTTCACCATTTAAATCCTCAATTTTATATGTTACAGGTGATGTATGTTTTATTTCTGAAACTGTAAATACCTCTTCAGTCCATCTTGTGGTATAACCTTTTTCAAAAGTCTTTTTCTTTTTACTTATCCTTACTTTGTCTCCAACAGAAAACTTTGGTTTGATATCTTTTTTTACTTGATTATAATCAGGATACAGTGTTCTCCAAACTTTATTTTCATTCTTCTTTTTACTTGCTTCAGTTGGTGTCATCTTAATAGAAGAATGCCTCGTGTTGTTATATTCTTTAACAAGATTTGGTAACACGTTAATATAAACATTTGTTGAGTGAGCAGAGAAATACTTCCACATTTTTTCTTTCATTGTTCTAATCCATCTCTCAACAACGCTTGATTTTTCCTCGTTTTCAGTGGAATATAATTCAATCAAATCTTTAACATCTTTGTTATAAAACTCTTTACCTTTATCCACCCACATTTTATCAGGTTTTCTTTCCTTAAAAATACTCTTCAATGCAACAGAAACAGATTTTCCTGTTTTGTCTTTTAAGGGGATCAGCCAACCATATTTTGAAAAAATGTCAATGACAGCAAGAAGATATTTTACACCACGATTAAGTTTAGAAAATGCTTGCATATCTACTAAATCTGCAGCCCATATCCTATCGACACCCCCTACTCTAACTCTTCTTTTCTTAAATTTTCTTTTTACAGGTTTATGTAGTTCTTCTGCTAATGTTATATTTTCTAAATTTTTTTTTTATTTCCCATTCCAAATCTTTTCTTGGTTCCTATTAATGAGGAAACCAATCCTCTTTCCATTTTTTCTTTAATAGTAGGATTATAGATACCCTTTAACTCTTTAAGCATATTAGCATCACACACATCATTGCGTGTTTTAGTATCATCATGTTTAAGATAACATATATCATGATGATATGCTGCTTTATCAACACGATTTACAGGCTTTGACCATTCTTTAGGTGTTAAATCAGGCTTTAATCTTTTATTTAACTTAGTACCAGGACCAGTAAAATTATGCCCAGGTAAATGCATTTCAAAAGGTAAGTTATTAATTGCCTTGTTTAACAATGAACCACCTTCTTTATCCTTTTTAATAAACTGTGTTTTTGTTGTTCCACATTCAACACATTTACCCCTTTTCATATTTCTACCATTTTTACTTACACCATAACTTAAATCATTTGTTTCTGTTTGTTTTTTACACTTAACACAATACATTTTTTATATTAAAATAAAATTTTTAATATAAAATGGATATTGTTAATTTATCATGGAATGAAGCTTTAGCAAAAAGATTTAACCATCCCCTTTTACCAAGAAGTATCAGAGGTTTAATAGTAGGTAAATCAGGATGTGGTAAAACTACACTTTTACTTAACCTTTTGTTAAGACCTGATTGGTTAGATTATGATAACTTAAGCGTTTTTGGTAAAAGTTTGTTTCAACCAGAATATCGCATATTAAAAAAAGCTTTTGAAGAAGAAATACCAAAAGAATATATATTAAGATTATTTTCATTTAAGGATGAAGTACAAAAAAATGATATTTCTCCTTTAGCATTGGTTGAAGAATGGGCCAAAACAATTAAGGAAAAATCTGATATTAAGTGTGAATTTTTTGAAAATGCTTGTGATGTACCCGACCCAAGAGATTTAAACGGGCAAAACAAAAACTTAATGATTTTTGACGATTTACTCTTGGAAAGGCAAAACAAATGTGAAAACTATTATGTTCGTGGAAGACATAGTAACGCTGACTGTTTTTATCTATCACAAAATTATTTTAGATTACCTCGTCAAACTATTAGAGAGAATGCAAATTTTATTTGCTTGTTTAGACAAGACTTAAAAAATCTTAATCATATTTATAGTGATCATGTAGGGAATGATATGACAAAAACCGAGTTTGTTAATTTTTGTAAAAAATGTTGGGAAAAACCTCATGGTTTTGTTGTAATTGACTTAACCAACAACAAAAACAACGGAAAGTATAGAAGTGGTTTTGATAACTTTTATATTCCACAAAATTACAGCAACTATCATTAAATTTTTATAAAAAATATATTTTTTTTTGTTTAAAATATATTTTTAGTAAATATAAAATGGAAGAAGAATTACTAAAACAAATAGTAAAAAACACTGATCATAAAACATCATTTCAAATTATAGTAAGTGACAACAAAACAGAGTTTAGAACAAGATTTACTCCACCACTTCAATTAGAACGAGATAAAAAATATGAAATAGCTTTAGTCAATCTTGAAACATATTATTCATTTCCAAATATTGATAAAAGAAATGGCACTTTTGTTTATTCACCAGACAATGGTAATACATGGGTTAAGTTAAAAATACCTGAAGGTAGCTATGATTTAGTTGATATTAATGATTATATACAATTAGAAATGAGGAAAAGGGGTCATTATGATTTAATTAATGAAGAATATTATTTAAACATATCCGCTAACACTAATACATTAAAATCTGTTCTTAATGTTGAAAATAATTATCAGGTTGATTTTAACCAAAATAGAAGTATTGGTAAAGTATTAGGGTTTAACAAAGCAAAATATCTACAAGGATTTCACGAATCAGAAAAAGTAGTAAATATCTTAAGTATTAATAGCATACTTGTTAATATTGACTTAATTTCAGGTAGTTATGTTAATGGTTCTCAAAGAAACACAATTTATAGCTTTTTTCCAAATGTGGCGCCGGGTTATAAAATAATAGAGTCTCCAGTTAATCTGGTATACCTACCTTTAACATTAGATGAAATACATGATTTAAACGTAACGCTAACTGACCAAGATGGAAACGTATTAAATCTAAGGGGTGAAACATTAACGATTAGATTTCACATAAGAGAATCGCGTTAAATATAAAATGACAAATTACATTACAGTTAAAGTAAATATAACAGAAGGGCAAAAGAAAAAGATACAACATGCTGTTAAATCAAGTTGTCCTGTAAGTATTAGATTAAATCATGATGACCTAACAGGTGAAGATTTAATAGCGGTAACCGAGTCACAACTAAACAAATTAAATAAAGCATTAGAGGGAGGTAAAGGGGTAACCATTAGAATGACTATTAAACAACTTAAGCACAACATGAAAGTAGAAGGTGGATTTTTACCTTTGATAGCAGGGTTAGCTTCATCAGTTTTACCTACATTAGCAAGAACCGTTTTACCTGCTATAGGAGTTGGCGCTCTATCTGGTTTAGCATCAACAGGAGTTCAAAAAGCAATGGGTAACGGGCTTTACCTTAAGAAAGGGGGTTGCGTATGTCAAGTAGAAACTGATGGAGAAGGGCTATATCTTAAACCATACAAAGGTAAAGGGTTAAAAAATAAAGGTGAAGGATTGTATTTAAAACAAGGTGGGAAAATTTATGATGGAAAAGGTCTTATTTTAGGACCAAATAGCCCATTTGCTAATATTCCTATATTAGGAGCAATATTATAAATTAAAAAAATGAATGTACATAAATTTGGAAATGGAAAACATAAAATAGTTCAACCAAAAACTATTTTTTGGAAACCTGTTGAAGGTAAGTATCCAGCTAAAAAAGTTAATCCTGTTTCATGGGATATTTTTACTCAACAACCGTTAGTATTAGAAGGAGGCAAATCTATAACGATGGCCCTAGGTATGGGTTTTAATATGAGTAAAGGTTTTGTTTTAGTTTCTCTATCTTATAATCTAAAACTTAATCAAATATCTATAACAAATGAAGTTACGTTAGAAGAAGTGGATGACATGGTTACAACAATTACAAACAACTCTAGTAAAATAAAAAAAATAGAGGAAAACACCTTTTTGTGTCGTCTTTACTATTCAATTTAAAAAATAGTTATAATATAATAAAATGGAGCTAAAAGAAAAGATTTATCCAGACTTACCAGAAGCACGAAATATACCAAATGCGCCAACATTAGAACCAATAATATCAGCAGGAGACAATGGTCAATCATTCAGACTTAAAAAGATATCAGAGATTCAGGATTTTCTTGAAAATGAAGTAAGAGTTAGAGAACAGTTAAGTAAAAAGTATTTAAAGATTAGTAAGACTGTGGATAATGTGGAAGCAGCCTTAACAGTTGGAGCACTAGGAGCTGGAGCTGGGGGAATCGCTTTACTATCAACTGTGGTAGCGATACCTGCAACGATAGTCCTAGAAGGATGTGCTTTAGTTGTTGGGTTAGCAGCATTAGTAGGTAAGTTTATGGTAAGAAGAACCAGAACAAAATCAGAAAAACATCTTCAGATTAAAATGTTGGCTGATTCAAAGTTAAATACACTACTTACACATATATCAAAAGCAATATCAGACAATAAAATAGAACATGAAGAATTTAGTTTAATTATGGAAGAATTGGAAAAATACAAACAAATGAAGGAAGAAATTAGAAGTAAAACAAAGAAAAAAAGCAAGCTAGAGGATCAAGAGAGTTTAATAGAGAAGGGACGAATAGAAGCACGGGAGGAATTCAGGAGACTTGTAGAAAGGCACAATGGAAGCCATTCAAATTAAAAATAAAACCACCTAAATTTAAATGTTCTTGTGCATGTGAGATAGGTAATAGTGATTAAATTAAAATAAGATTTTTTTACTTAAAAATGCCTTTTATAAATGTTGATTATAAAACAAGAGATAAGATGGTAAAAGATTATCTTGTAAGAAAAAAACAGGTTCGTGATAGGTTACTTGCAGAAAGAGTAGGTGATATTGAATTGCAACAAGACTTAACTAAGTTTTTTAAACCCTTAACTAAAGCACAAAAGGAGATACAAGAAGAAGCAACTAAAAATATTGGTGCGTACCAACTAGAAGCAGCTAGAAGAATCACTCAGGGATTGACACCTATTAGGGAGGGGATTGAACAATTACCAGGAGTAATTACAAAGGGATTAGCACCTATTAGGGAGGGGATTATTCAATTACCTATTCAACTTTCTAAAGAAATGATGCCTAGTCAATTACCAACTGCGGAACTTCCTTCTTATCATGATGTTAAGATAGAAAAAAATAAAGAAGAAATTAAGCATTTTGTTGAAGTTTTTAATGAAAAATTAACAAAAAAATATAAAGATGATTTTGATAATATCTATAGAATAGTTTTTGATAAAAATTTTAATATATTTAAATTTGGTAATAAAGAAATTTTTTTAGACCCAAATGATAAAGGTTTTTTTTATTTTGAAGAACAAAAATTTCCTGCTAGTGATGGGTTATGGGAATTGATTTTATCAAAAAATCCAAAAAATTATACCCCTTCAGATTTAAATGCTTATCAAAATTTAATTTATTTAAGTGATATTATGTTTAAGGATAATGATCAAAAAAATGAATTAAAAATGTATAATAGACTTAGTGAAAAATGGACAAAAATAATTAGACCTGTTTATGATTACATTAAAGAAAAAACTGGTAAAGGATTAAGAAAAAAGAAAAAAACAACCACGGTAATACCATCTGACCCCAACGCACTATTAGAAAGGTTTGACCTTTTAATGTCTAGTAAAGATGCGGGTCATACAGGTGTAAAAAATGAGTTGGTAAGTATTTGTGATGAATTAAAAAGGCAAAAAGTATTAAATGCAAAGAGCTATAAAAAGTTAATGTCTAAATTATAAAATGATTACATCACAAAAGAGAGGAGTTAAAAGAACTTATGCTTATGGTGGAGCAGGTATATTTGATACCTTAGCTAATTTTTTAAGTAGGCTATTTACAAGTGGTGCGGTTAAGCAAATTGCAAGTTCTGCAGTTGATGTTGGTAAAAGTGTGGCTAAAGAAGGAGCAAAGAAAGCTTTAGAGGCAGGTAAGGCAGCTGCAGTTGATGCTGGAACAAGATTAGTTAAAAAGGCTTTAACACCTAAATCTAAAAAGATTATTGAAAAATATAGTCAAGTTCCAACCATACCAACAATACAACCTGTTGAACAAAATGTAAGTTCATTGATTGATGGTGGTGCCGTTAATATACAAACAATGGTTAAGAAGTTAAACAAAAAAAGAGGTAAAGGGATAAAAACAATTTAATTTTTTAATTTAGCTTAAGTAATTATTACATTAAATAAAAAAGAATGCCAAATCTAAAATTTAATTTAACACATTATGAAGAATACAGTACAAAAAAGGTTAGGATCCTTTATGCAAATTTTAAACTTGATGAAGATTGTGAAGTATTAGATTGCAGTGATACAAATTATGATTATAATAAGGTTTATTTAAAATTGTCACCTGAAAAAGCTGATATCATTAAGGAATTTGAAGAAGATGTAAATCAATATCTAAAAAAAAATAATATACCTAAGGTAACCATTCTTTATGGAAATAGAATTTATCTAAAAATGAAAAAAAACCTTACAGTAGAAAAAATTAAAAATATTAAACTAAAGGGTGTGTATGTAAATAATGAAAACAAGTCATTCCCTCAACTATGGGCAAATTAGTATAACAATTATAATTTGACTTAAAAAATTATGATTGTATATAAAAAAATGGACATTTTAAATGTTAAAGCACCAATTCTAAAAGATGATAGTATTGATGAATACGAATACTTTGAGTATGAACCTACCATAGGAACTAATTTGAACAACTCAGGGGGTAATATTAGGATTGATATTGGAAACAAGGATGTTTTTCTACATCCCTCTGAATCATACTTAAGTTTTGAGGGGCAACTTGTAAGAGAAGATAATGGTAATCCTTATAATCCTGCTGGTGGAGATGCTACTTTTGTAACGCTAACAAATAATGCAATGATGTATTTGTTTAAAAGTATCAGATATCAACTTGAAGAGCAGGATATTGAGTATATAAATTACCCTGGTTATGTTAGCACAATGTTGGGTTTGTTAAAATATCCAGATGATTTTGCTAAATCGCAGGGTATGAACCAACTTTGGTATAAAGATACCCATAGAAATGCAGATATTAATACTAATAATGGATTTGTTGTAAGAAGAAGCTGGATTTTTAATTCAAATCCTGTTGGTTCATTTAACTTTTGCGTTCCGTTAAAACATATATTTGGTTTTTGTGAAGACTATAACAAAGTAGTATATGGTATGAAGCATAGTTTAACCTTAACAAGAACCAATGATGATAACGCTATTTTTAAAAGATTTTCGGAACCCCTTGGTGATGCGGGTGTCGCAACTAATAATTTAAGAGGAAAAGTTGTTTTAAGTAAAATTACTTGGTTTATGCCACATGTAACACCTGAACTTGGTAATAGATCAGAACTTTTAAAATTTATTGAAAAGAAAGAAAGATTTCCTGTTGGGTATAGGATGATACAATCAGATACAATAGCGGTTCCAGCAAATACTAACTTTGCTTGGAGACTAGCAACTAAATCATCTCCAGAGGTTCCACGTTTTATCATTGTTGGTTTTCAAACTATTTCTAATGATAATATTTCTACTGATGATAGATCTGGTGAAAAAAATATACCAAATAATAACAGACAATTACACAACCCTGCTATATTTAATCACTTAAATGTAAGAAATATTAAAGCTGTGTTATCCACAAAACAATATCCACATAATGAACATAATATAAACTTTGAAACAAATCTAATTGGAAGAATATATGAGGAAGCTGCTTCATTTAGAAAAAAATTTTACAACATGGATGAATTGGTATCAAATCCAAATATTAATCCATCTGATTTTAAAAATCTTTTTCCTTTGTTTGTTTTTGATGTTTCAAAGCAAAGTGAAAGAATTAAGTATTCTGTAACTGATATTCATATTAGAGCTAGCTTTACAGTTAATCCACCACCTAATACTGAAGCATATGCTGTTTTGCTTAGTGATAGGTTAATTAACTTTCAGAGTGATGGAAATAAAATGGCTGTAGTATATTAAGTAATTTTTTGTTTAATATAAAAAATATGCTAAAGATTGCTGATTTTAAAAAGATACTAACAGATAACAATATTAAGTTTTATTCCTATTGGAACAAGAAAAAGTTTATTGATGTCTTAAAAGAGCATGGATTGTATCCTGAAGAAGCTATACCACTTAAAAAAGAACCTAATTATGATAGACTAAAGGATATTAGTAAAAATCCTAAAACGGTAATATTAAAGGATGTTGAAACTGAAGAGGTGATTGAATTTCCATCAATTTACAAGGCTAGTAAATACATTGACCGTTGCCCTCAAACGATTGAAAACTGGAATGGTAGAGTATGGAATGGTAAATATAGAATTGACATTCAATAATTTTATTATTTTTTTAAAAAATAATAAAATTTGACTTAAGGAAAGATTTTTTTATTTAAAAATTATAGCGATGAATTCTTTTCCACGAAGATTTATCAATAGATTAACAGATGCTGGTCGATCAATTGCATCTAATTTATATAGTGGTGCTCAAAGGGTTGTCTCAGCAGCAATTCCTCAGAGTGTTAGAAGAAGAGTATCTAATTTTACTAATTGGATGACTGCTAATGTTCCAGAAGGGCAGATTCCACAAGTTATAAACGAAGTTTTAGAAAATGTAGAAGAAGACTTACCGAGAAGAGAAATGCCAGACTTTGTATTAAGACAAGAAGCGTCTGCATTAAGAGAATTTGCAACACAGTATGTTATAAATGGAGTAGGGGGATGGGGAGCAAATGATTTTTTAGAAGTATGTAGAGAAAACATAACTAATTTTTTAAGAAACAATAGAAATACAAAGGTAAAGCTAGAACTAGTATGTTTATTTTCAAGGGAAAAAAATGATGGTGATATTGAATATAAAGAAGTTAAACTTTCTTCAAGTCACGAAATTATATTAAGGGAACGTGATGTAAATGACGCTTATGATGACATGGTAGAACGAGTTATGTATAATTTCGAAACTTTTTTAATACAAGGAACTGGTTGGAATTTTGAGAGGGTTATAAGCTTAACATTACATGTTGTAGAAAATAGACAATCATGGGAGGGGCTTGCAGGTTCATGGATGCCTTTACCAGCAGGATTAAAAAGAGCAAATAACAGAAATGGGCTTGTTAATATTAAAAATGAAGATGATCATTATTGTTTTCCATACTGTTGTATGAGGGTGGTTTATCCAAAAAAAGAAAATCAACAAATAGTTGATAAAAAATTAAAAGAGCAAATCAAAGAATTAAATATGAGGGGAATAGAATGCCCCGTTAAGTTGTGTGATATTAATAAATTTGAAAATCAAAATCCAGATTTTTCTATCGTTGTTATAGGTTATGATGAAAAAGATGGGTTATATCCTCTTAGAAGGCAAAGAAAAGAAACTTTTGGTAGAAAACATTTAGTGATTCTTTTGTTAATAAAAGATGAAGATGAAAATAGTCATTATGTTTGGGTAAAAAATCCAAGTGCACTATTAGCATCAAAAATATCCAAAGATGGGCATCAGATTTCTTTTTGTTGGAGTTGTTTAGGACATTTTACGAGTGAAAGAGTTTTAGAAGATCATAGAGTGTTTTGCTATGAAGAAGATGCTGTAAGAATTAAAATGCCATCAAAAACCCAGAGTACCGTAATGTTTAAAAACTGGGTTAAAACACAATGGCATCCTTTTGTTGTTTATGGTGATTTTGAAACGATGCAAATACCAATACAACATGCAAAACCAGACCCAAGTAAAAGTACAACAACAAAAACTCATATGCATGTCCCAACAGGTTATGCTTTCTTTTTAAAAAGTTTTGATGAAAATGTTCTTAAGTCTAGATTGTTGCTATATCGAGGACCAGATGCTGAGAAAAAGTTTGTGGAAGAAATAGAAAGTCTGACCAAAGAGATTTTTAAATTGCCAAAAAAAGATATGATACTTACCGCAGAGGATGCAAAAGATTTTAATAAGACAGATACTTGTTATCTTTGTAATAAGAAGTTTGGGGAGGAAGAAGAAAGTGATGAAGAAGAGGAAAGCGATGAAGAAGATGGAGTAGAAGAAGAGGAAGAAAAAGAAAATAAGAAAAAAGATGAAGATAGATGGAAAAAAGTAAGAGACCACTGTCATTTTAGTGGTAGATATAGAGGAGCAACACATAATAAATGTAATCTTAAATTTCGTAAACCAAACTTTCTCCCTGTTTTCTTTCATAATTTGTCTGGATATGATACACATTTGTTTGTTAAAAATCTTGGTGTTAGTGAAGGGGAAATTAATGTAATTCCAAATAATGAAGAAAAATATATAAGCTTTACAAAAAAGACTTTAGTAGGTCAGTGGGAAAATAAAAATAAAACAATAGATATTTATAAGGATATTAGGTTTTTAGATAGTTTTAAATTTATGGGTAGCGGTTTAGCAAAACTAGCAGAAAATTTAAAAGATTATCAATTCAAAAACTTAAAAAGCGAATTTCCAAAAGAAGAAGAGTTTAAACTTCTTCGTAGAAAGGGCGTTTATCCATATGAATATATTGATTCATTAGAAAGACTTAATGAAACACAATTACCACCTATAGAAGCATTTTATTCAAAACTTGCTGGGGAAGGAATTACAGAAGAAGATTATAAGCATGCAAAAAAGGTATGGAAAACATTTAAAATTAAAACTCTTGGTGAATATCATGATTTATATTTAAAAACGGATGTTCTTCTTTTGGCTGATGTGTTTGAAAGTTTTAGAGAAGTTTGTTTTAACGTTTATAAATTAGACCCTGCTTGGTATTTTACTGCACCTGGTTTAGCTTGGGATGCTGCATTAAAGTTAACTGGTGTTAAGTTAAAACTGATTAGAGATGAAAATAAAATCCAATTTATTGAAAGGGGGATCCGAGGTGGAATTTCAATGATTGTTAAAAGGTATATAAAAGCTAATAATAAATATTTAGGTAAAAAGTACAATTCGAATATGCCTTCAGTATTTTGTAAATATTTAGATGCGAATAACTTGTATGGTTGGGCAATGAGTCAGAAGCTTCCAATTGGCGGATTTAAATGGATGACGGAAAAGGAATTAAACAACTGGAAACGTCATTCTTGTTTTTTGGAAGTTGATTTAGATGTTCCTAAAGAACTGCATGATTATTTTAATGAGCTTCCTCTTGCTGCGGAGAGAAAAAAAGTAAATAAAGTTGAAAAGCTGGTACCAAATTTACATGATAAAAAGAAATATATTATACATTATAAAAGTTTAAAACAGTGTTTAAGTCTTGGTTTAAAATTGAAAAAGATACATAGAGGGATTAAGTTTAAGGAGAGCGATTGGTTAAAACAATACATAGATTTAAACACACAGCTAAGAACAAAAGCAAAAAATGATTTTGAAAAGGATTTTTATAAGTTAATGAATAATTCAGTATTTGGCAAAACTATGGAAAATATAAGAAAAAGGGTAAATGTTAGGCTTGTCAGAAGTAGGAAAACAGCAAGGAAATTTGTAAACAAACCAAACTTTAAGCATTTAGAAATATTTAATGAAAATTTGATAAGCGTTCATATGGGAAAAACACAAATAATATTTAACAAGCCTATTTATTTAGGGTTTTCTATTCTTGAGTTAAGTAAAACTTTGATGTATGATTTTCACTATAACTATATTAAAGCGAAATATGGAGATAGAGCAACTTTAGGACTTACTGATACGGATAGTTTATTATATGAAATTAAAACAGAAGATTTTTATAAAGATATTTCAGATGATGTTAAAGAAAAGTTTGATACAAGTGACTATCCAAAAGAGGGGCATCCTTCAGGTATTCCAGTTGGTGTAAATAAAAAGGTGATTGGTATGTTTAAGGATGAAACAAATGGAAAGGAAATAGAAGAAACTATTGGATTAAAACCAAAAATGTACAGTATTAAAATGGATGATGGGGTGGAAAATAGAAAATGTAAGGGGGTTAAGAAAAATATAATTAAGAAAACTATAACGCATCAGGATTATCTGAATTGTTTAGAAAAAAATAATATACAGCATAGAACAATGACAAATTTAAGAAGTTATAAGCATCAAATTTATACGGAAGAAATTAATAAAATAGCATTAAGTGCAAATGATGATAAAAGGTTTATTTTACCTGATAGAATTCATACACTTGCCTGGGGGCATCATAGGATAGAGGAGTACAAAAAATAAATTTTTATTTGTGATAAGAACAAATAAAAATTATAAATTTTTAATTTTACCACATGTTATACATTCTTTGGCACTGTTTTTATAATTAGTGCCTGTTAGATAATTTATTATTTTATAAAATAAACCTTCTTTGTGTATAATTTTAAATACGCCATAGCAATCATTTTCATGATGAAGATTGTTGTAACATTCTTTAAAAAGACCGTATTTTTTATTTTCAAAAAATGTATATTCTCTCCAATTTGTTAATTCCTGCATTTTCTTACATAGCTCACTTCTTTTTTCATTATAATCTGATATTAAGTTATTAATGATGACTACTTCTTCATTTATCTTTTCAATTGTCTCTAAATCTTCTTTTGTTAAAGTATCTCTATATTTTTCTTTTGTGTTAAGTAAAAGAACATGATTCTTTAATTTTTGTAAAAGTTTAATATAAGTTTCTTTTCCATATTGTATCTTTTTCTCTGTATTATAGTTTATTCCGTTTTTTAATTTTTCATATTTTTCTTTTAAAGTAATAGCTTTTTCTAAATTATAATATAAATTAAAATCATCTATACTACATTCTATGTGTGTTAATGAATATGGTATAAAATTTCTTGGGTAAAATGAAACTGGATATTTTATTGGAGGTAGATACCTTTTAATTTTATCTTCCATTATTATTTTTTTATTAAATAAAAATTTTTGCTTAATTCATTTTTTATAGAAACTTAAAGTTTATACTAAATTCTTCAATTTCGTTAAGACAGCTTTCTAGGTATTGATGTTCGTTTGGGCAATCTATAAATCTTTGTTTAAAGAGAGATAGCAAATCAGTTAAATCTCTAACATAGAAACAATGCCTAACATGCATGCCATTACCACCGGCATAGAATATTATCTTTAGAACATCTTCTTTAGGTTGTTCATAAAGCATTTTACTGCAGTAGTAGTAGATATCGCTAAACCATCTTGGGTTTTTATAAGGCATTAGACCGGTTCCATTTGTGTAAATGATTTTATCTGTGTTTATAGGATAAATATTAGATTTACCCTTAAGTAGGTCACTTAACTTATGTTTAAAATCTGGCTCTAGTTCTAGCATTTTTAAATAAAATAATTTTTTGTTATGGATTATGTATCATTTTAAGATGATATATAACCATGGATTATCATTTAACTCCTATTTTAACATGTTTTATATATTTCATCTCGATTTTGTAACCAGTCAGTAAAACCTGCTTTTATATCTTCAATAAAAGATACTATAGCAAAATCTTGATTAAAATCTTCTTTTTCACTCTCTTTAACATAATCTATAAAATCTTTTGTGCAACCTTTGGTATACTCATCAAAGTAATACATTATGTCTTCTTTAACATCTTCCACGTTGTATAGGAGTTTAGACTCTAATTCTTCATAATATTCTACTTCTAGATCATCTAAATTAAGATACTCAACATTATCAAAATTTGTTTTAGGACAAAACAATCGAATATAGACACGCTCATCCTCATAGTCTATCCATAACTCCGCCCTGTCAAAATCATATTCTTCATATTTAGATTTGTTTACTTCTCCCCAGTTTTTAGTATGTTCGGGGTATCCTTTGAATTTTTTTGCTGTTTTTAATGCTTCTTCTAGTATCCATTTTTCTTTCTCTGTGTGATCTCTTTCATATCTTTCTTTATCGTTGAAATTTTCCCATTCTCCATAATAATGAATATCTACTTTACCATTCCAGCCGTCGTCAATTGTAAACGTGTCAGTGTCTGGGTTATAGTTTTCATAACGAAAAGTCATCTCTCTTCTATGACCCATTTCGTCGTCATCGTCTTTTTCTGGGTTATAGTTTTTAAAACGAAGAGCAAAATGTGTTTTAAATTCTACTTCATCATCATATTGTGTTTGTTCACTATCTGTGTTATTCATCTTGTAAGTCTTATTATCTTACCTACTGTCTCTGTGCAATTTTTTACCTTAAAATCATTTTTTATTTCTATCAAAGGAATAAAAAATTTAAAATTTTTTTTATTTTTAAGTTAATGACGGAAGTGTTTCTTTAGCTTCTACTAACAATTCATCCATGATGTCTTCTTCCACCACAGCTTTCAACTGTTGATCTGGTTTTAGATTGTTTTTTATTAATCCGTTAGAAGAACTTATTGTAAATACTGTTACACCATAAACTGTACTTAACATTTTAAAATTAATTATTATTTCCCTTCTTAGTTTTAAATGGTGTCTATTAGTTTTATCTTCTTCCTCATTTTTAAATAAAGTAGCTTTCTTTTTCATTAAATTATATATATTTTTTATATACTCATCAATAAAATTTATCATTTCATCTTTTTTGCTTTTCCCTTTAAATTTCTTTTTTTTATCAATAATACCGCAAATACTACTAAGTTCTTTACTACCACATTTTTCATTAACTCGACCTATAATTAATTTAATAAAATCATCCGTAAACTCCATTATTTCTAGAATGCTATTTTCATTTAAAGAGCCGAAAGCATGATTACTTTTAATTAATTCTTCTTTTTCTGTACGTAAACAAGCAAATTTATTCATGTTTTTTTATACACTATTTGTGTTAGATTTATTTACTTAAAATTCAATTTTTAAATAAAAATGAAAACTGTTATTAAAGAAAAAAATTTTAAAATTTTTTAATTTTTTTCACCAAAATCTTAAGCCCTCCACTAACTCATAAACTGGCTAGCCATTGCATGACGCGTTGGTTGATGGGGAGGTTTGGCGATTAGCTGATGTAAGAGTTTGTCTTGAGCAACTCAGTAACTCAGTATCTTGGTATCTCTGAGTAACTCAGTATCTGAAACAATGATTAACTGATGTAATGATACAATGATGCAATGATGCAATGACGTGAGATGATAAAATTTTTTTTAAAATTAAATTTTTTTTTTTTTTTTTTTCTTCTTCTTAAGCCCTCCACTAACTCATAAACCCGCTAGCTTACTTATGAGCCTTCGTTAGGCTTTAGCTGGTTTGCTATTGCATGATGTGATGGTTGATGGGGAGGTTAAGCGATTAACTGATGTAAGAGTTTGTCTGGACAGATGGGTTTGTTGGTTAACTGATGCAATGATTAACTGATGCAATGATTAACAGATGCAATGACGTGAGATGATAAAATTTTTTTTAAAATTAAATTTTTTTTTTTTTTTTTTAGAAACCTTTTTTAGAGAACAAAACCGTCTCATACCGTCTCATATCGTCTCATAGCTAAATGTTCTCAAATTGGTATAATATATACTACTCATGCAGCCCAAGATCAGACTGCACATACACCTGGCTGTCACATGTCTGTCTTTACTTATTTTTCTTTTGTTCATGATCTTTGTAGATAGTGCAACCCAAGATCAGACTACTCATATATGGACATACATGCAGTCTGATCTTATATTCCACCCTTTACTAAATAAAAGTGCAGAGCGAGATCAGACTGCACATACATGCACTTTGTTCTAAAATTTCACTCTTCAATATATCTTTTCAACATTTTTCTAATGTGTTTTTGGACAGTGCAGCCTAAGATCAGACTCCACATACATGCAGGTTGACCTTAACCTGCACTTTTTACTGAATAATAGTGCAGTCCAAGATCAGACTGCACATACATGCACTCTGTCTTTTCTTATTTTTCTTTTGTTCATGATCTTTTTATAAAGTGCAGCCCAAGATCAGACTGATCATATATGGACATACATGCAGTCTAACCTTATACTCCATTCTTTACTGAATAAAAGTGCAGCTCAAGATCAGACTGCACCTACACATTTCTGTCACATGTCTGTCTTTACTTATTTTTCTTTTGTTGGTGGAGCCCACGATCAGACTGCTAACATATCCATATGCATGCAGTCTGATCTTATAATCACCCCTTTACAGAATGTAAGTGCGAGCCAAGATCAGACTGCACATACATGCATTCTGTCTTTACTTATTTTTCTTTTGTTCATGATCTTTGTAGATTGTGCAGCCTAAGATAAAACTGCTCATATATGCACATACATGCAGTCTGATCTTATACTCCACTCTTTACTGAATGAAAGTGCAGCCCAAGATCAGACTGCACATACATGCAATTTGTCTGTACATATTTTGCTTGTGTTTATGATCTTTATAGATAGTGCAGCCCAAGATCAGACTGATCATATATGGACATATATACAGTCTGATTTTATACTCCACCCTTTACTATATGAAAGTGCAGGCCAAGATCAGACTGCACATACATGCACTCTGTCTTTTCTTATTTTTCTTTTGTTCATGATCTTTTTATAAAGTGCAGCCCAAGATCAGACTGATCATATATGGACATACATGCAGTTTGATCTTATACTCCACCCTTTACTATATGAAAGTGCAGGCCAAGATCAGACTGCACATACATGCACTCTTTCTTTGCTTATTTTTCTTTTGGTCATGATTATTGTAGATAATGCAGCCCTAGGGTTAGATTGCTCATATATTCACATACATGCAGTCTGATCTTATAATCCACCCTTTTCTGATTGGAAGTGTAGCCCAAGATCAGACTGCACATACATGCAGTCTGTCTTTAATTATTTTTCTTTTCTTCATGATCTTTGTAGATAGAGCAGCCCAAGATCAGACTGCTCATTTATGCACATACATACAGTCTGATCTTATACTCCACTCTTTATTGAATGGACATGCAGCCCAAGATCAGACTGCACATACACCTGGCTGTCACATGTCTGTTTTTACTTATTTTTCTTTTGTTCATGATCTTTGTAGATAGTGCAGCCCGAGATCTGACTACTCATATATGGACATACATGCAGTCTGATCTTATATTCCACCCTTTACTAAATAAAAGTGCAGAGCGAGATCAGACTGCACATACGTGCACTTTGTTCTAAAATTCCACTCTTCAATATATCTTTTCAACATTTTTCTAATGTGTTTTTGGACAGTGCAGCCTAAGATCAGACTGCACATACATGCAGGTTGACCTTAACCTGCACTTTTTACTGAATGATAGTGCAGTCCAAGATCAGACTGCACATACATGCACTCTGTCTTTGCTTATTTTTCTTTTGGTCATGATTATTGTAGATTAGTGCAGCCCAAGATTAGATTCCTCACATATGCACATACATGCAGTCTGATCTTATAATCCACCCTTTTCTGATTGGAAGTGTAGCCCAAGATCAGACTGCACATATATGCAGTCTGTCTTTAATTATTTTTCTTTTCTTCATGATCTTTGTAGATAGAGCAGCCCAAGATCATACTGCTCATATATGCACATACATACAGTCTGATCTTATACTCCACTCTTTATTGAATGGACATGCAGCCCAAGATCAGACTGCACATACACCTGGCTGTCACATGTCTGTTTTTACTTATTTTTCTTTTGTTCATGATCTTTGTAGATAGTGCAGCCCAAGATCAGACTACTCATATATGGACATACATGCAGTCTGATCTTATATTCCACCCTTTACTAAATAAAAGTGCAGAGCGAGATCAGACTGCACATACATGCACTTTGTTCTAAAATTCCACTCTTCAATATATCTTTTCAACATTTTTCTAATGTGTTTTTGGACAGTGCAGCCTAAGATCAGACTGCACATACATGCAGCTTGACCTTTACCTGCACTTTTTACTGAATAATAGTGCAGTCCAAGATCAGACTGCACATACATGCACTCTGTCTTTTCTTATTTTTCTTTTGTTCATGATCTTTTTATAAAGTGCAGCCGAAGATCAGACTGATCATATATGGACATACATGCAGTCTAACCTTATACTCCATTCTTTACTGAATAAAAGTGCAGCTCAAGATCAGACTGCACCTACACATTTCTGTCACATGTCTGTCTTTACTTATTTTTCTTTTGTTGGTGGAGCCCAAGATCAGACTGCTAACATATGCATATGCATGCAGTCTGATCTTATAATCACCCCTTTACAGAATGTAAGTGCGAGCCAAGATCAGACTGCACATACATGCATTCTGTCTTTACTTATTTTTCTTTTGTTCATGATCTTTGTAGATTGTGCAGCCTAATATAAAACTGCTCATATATGCACATACATGCAGTCTGATCTTATACTCCACTCTTTACTGAATGAAAGTGCAGCCCAAGATCAGACTGCACATACATGCAATTTGTCTGTACATATTTTGCTTGTGTTTATGATCTTTGTAGATAGTGCAGCCCACGATCAGACTGATCATATATGGACATATATACAGTCTGATTTTATACTCCACCCTTTACTATATGAAAGTGCAGGCCAAGATCAGACTGCACATACATGCACTCTGTCTTTTCTTATTTTTCTTTTGTTCATGATCTTTTTATAAAGTGCAGCCCAAGATCAGACTGATCATATATGGACATACATGCAGTTTGATCTTATACTCCACCCTTTACTATATGAAAGTGCAGGCCAAGATCAGACTGCACATACATGCACTCTTTCTTTGCTTATTTTTCTTTTGGTCATGATTATTGTAGATAATGCAGCCCTAGGGTTAGATTGCTCATATATTCACATACATGCAGTCTGATCTTATAATCCACCCTTTTCTGATTGGAAGTGTAGCCCAAGATCAGACTGCACATACATGCAGTCTGTCTTTAATTATTTTTCTTTTCTTCATGATCTTTGTAGATAGAGCAGCCCAAGATCAGACTGCTCATTTATGCACATACATACAGTCTGATCTTATACTCCACTCTTTATTGAATGGACATGCAGCCCAAGATCAGACTGCACATACACCTGGCTGTCACATGTCTGTTTTTACTTATTTTTCTTTTGTTCATGATCTTTGTAGATAGTGCAGCCCAAGATCTGACTACTCATATATGGACATACATGCAGTTTGATCTTATATTCCACCCTTTACTAAATAAAAGTGCAGAGCGAGATCAGACTGCACATACGTGCACTTTGTTCTACAATTCCACTCTTCAATATATCTTTTCAACATTTTTCTAATGTGTTTTTGGACAGTGCAGCCTAAGATCAGACTGCACATACATGCAGGTTGACATTAACCTGCACTTTTTACTGAATGATAGTGCAGTCCAAGATCAGACTGCACATACACCTGGCCGTCACATGTCTGTCTTTACTTATTTTTCTTTTGTTCATGATATTTGTAGATAGTGCAGCCCAAGATCAGACTACTCATATATGGACATACATGCAGTCTCATCTTATATTCCACCCTTTACTAAATAAAAGTGCAGAGCGAGATCAGACTGCACATACATACACTTTGTTCTAAAATTGCACTCTTCAATATATGTTTTCAACATTTTTCTAATGTGTTTTTGGACAGTGCAGCCTAAGATCAGACTGCACATACATGCATCTTGACCTTTACCTGCACTTTTTACTGAATGATAGTGCAGTCCAAGATCAGACTGCACATACATGCACTCTGTCTTTTCTTATTTTTCTTTTGTTCATGATCTTTTTATAAAGTGCAGCCGAAGATCAGACTGATCATATATGGACATACATGCAGTCTAACCTTATACTCCATTCTTTACTGAATAAAAGTGCAGCTCAAGATCAGACTGCACCTACACATTTCTGTCACATGTCTGTCTTTACTTATTTTTCTTTTGTTGGTGGAGCCCAAGATCAGACTGCTAACATATGCATATGCATGCAGTCTGATCTTATAATCACCCCTTTACAGAATGTAAGTGCGAGCCAAGATCAGACTGCACATACATGCATTCTGTCTTTACTTATTTTTCTTTTGTTCATGATCTTTGTAGATTGTGCAGCCTAAGATAAAACTGCTCATATATGCACATACATGCAGTCTGATCTTATACTCCACTCTTTACTGAATGGAAGTGCAGCCCAAGATCAAACTGCACATACATGCAATTTGTCTGTACATATTTTGCTTGTGTTTATGATCTTTGTAGATAGTGCAGCCCAAGATCAGACTGATCATATATGGACATACATGCAGTCTGATCTTATACTCCACCCTTTACTATATGAAAGTGCAGGCCAAGATCAGACTGCACATACATGCACTCTGTCTTTGCTTATTTTTCTTTTGGTCCTGATTATTGTAGATTAGTGCAGCCCAAGATTAGATTGCTCATATATGCACATACATGCAGTCTGATCTTATAATCCACCCTTTTTTGAATGGAAGTGTAGCCCAAGATCAGACTGCACATACATGCAGTCTGTCTTTAATTATTTTTCTTTTCTTCATGATCTTTGTAGATAGAGCAGCCCAAGATCAGACTGCTCATATATGCACATACATACAGTCTGATCTTATACTCCACTCTTTATTGAATGGACATGCAGCCCAAGATCAGACTGCACATACACCTGGCTGTCACATGTCTGTCTTTACTTATTTTTCTTTTGTTCATGATCTTTGTAGATAGTGCAGCCCAAGATCTGACTACTCATATATGGACATACATGCAGTCTGATCTTATATTCCACCCTTTACTAAATAAAAGTGCAGAGCGAGATCAGACTGCACATACATGCACTTTGTTCTAAAATTCCACTCTTCAATATATCTTTTCAACATTTTTCTAATGTGTGTTTGGACAGTGCAGCCTAAGATCAGACTGCACATACATGCAGGTTGACCTTAACCTGCACTTTTTACTGAATGATAGTGCAGTCCAAGATCAGACTGCACATACATGCACTCTGTCTTTTCTTATTTTTCTTTTGTTCATGGTCTTTTTATAAAGTGCAGCCGAAGATCAGACTGATCATATATGGACATACATGCAGTCTAACCTTATACTCCACTCTTTACTGAATAAAAGTGCAGCTCAAGATCAGACTGCACATAAACATATCTGTCACATGTCTGTCTTTACTTATTTTTCTTTTGTTGGTAGAGCCCAAGATCAGACTGCTAACATATGCATATGCATTCAGTCTTATCTTATAATCACCCCTTTACAGAATGTAAGTGCGAGCCAAGATCAGACTGCACATACATGCATTCTGTCTTTACTTATTTTTCTTTTGTTCATGATCTTTGTAGATTGTGCAGCCCAAGATAAAACTGCTGATATATGCACATACATGCAGTCTGATCTTATACTCCACTCTTCACTGAATGAAAGTGCAGCCCAAGATCAGACTGCACATACATGCAATTTGTCTGTACATATTTTGCTTATGTTTATGATCTTTGTAGATAGTGCAGCCCAAGATCAGATTGATTATATATGGACATACATGCAGTCTGATCTTATACTCCGGCCTTTACTATATGAAAGTGCAGGCCAAGATCAGACTGCACATACATGCACTCTGTCTTTCCTTATTTTTCTTTTGGTCAAGATCTTTGTAGATATTGCAGCCCAAGATAAGACTGCTCATATATGCACATACATGCAGTCTGATCTTATACTCCGACCTTTTCTCAATGAAAGTGCAGCCCAAGATCACACTGCACATACATGCAGTTTGTCTTTACGTATATTTCTTTTGTTCATGATCTTTGTACATAAAGCAACCCAAGATCAGACTGCTTACATATGCATATGCATGCAGTCTGATCTTATACTCCATCCTTTACTGAATGTAAGTGCAGGCCATGATCAGACTGCACATACATGCAGTCTGTCTTAACTTATTTTTCTTTTCTTCATGATCTTTGTAGATGGTGCAGCCCAAGATCAGACTGGTCATATATACAGTCTGATCTTAGTCTGTACTCTCTTCTAAGGCCACCCATCTTCTTTTCAAAGGACGAATCTTTTCAACATTTTGTTCACTTCATGAGAGTGAAAAGTGCAGTCTAAGATCTGAATGCACATACATGCATTCTGATCTTAGCCTCCACTCTTAAATGAATAAGAATGCAGCTGAAGATCAGACTGCACATACATGCAGTCTGATCTTATACTCCACTCTTTACTGAATGAAAGTGCAGGGCAAGATCAGACTGCACATTTGTGCAGTCTGTCTTTACTTATTTTTCTTTTCTTCATGATCTTTGTAGATAGTGGAGCCCAAGCTCATATATGCACATACATGCAGTCTAACCTTATACTCCACTCTTTACTGATCTTTACTGATTGAAAGTAGAGCCCAAGATCAGACTGCACATACATGCACTTTGTTCTAAAGTTCCACTCTTCAATATATCTTTTCAACATTTTTCTTATGGTGTTTGTGGACAGTGCAGCCTAAGATCAGACTGCACATACATGCATTTTGACCTTATACTCCAATCTTTACTGAATGAAAGTGCAGTCCAAGATCACACTGCACATACATGCAGTCTGTCTTTTCTTATTTTTCTTTTGTTCATGGTCTTTGTATATAGTGCAGCCCAAGATCAGACTGTTCATATATGGACATACATGCAGTCTAACCTTATACTCCACTCTTAACTTATTAAAAGTGCAGCTCAAGATCAGACTGCACATACACATATCTGTCACATGTCTGTCTTGACTTATTTTTCTGTCATTCCTGATCTTTAGAGAGAGTGGAGCCCAAGATCAGACTGCTCATATATGCACATACATGAAATCTGACCTTATACTCCACTCTTTACTGAATGAACATGCAGGCCAAGATCAGACTGCACATACATGCAGTATGTCTATACTTATTTTTCTTTCTTTCATGATCTTTGTAGATAATGCAGCGCAAGATCAGACTGCACATATATGCAGTCTGCTCTAAAGTTCCACTCTTCAAAATATCTTTGCAGTTTCTTTCTAATGGTGTTTGTGGAGAGTGCAACCTAAGATCAGACTGCACATACATGCAGTCTGACCTTATACTCAACTTTTTACTGAATTAAAGTGTAGGCCAGGATCAGACTGCAAGTACATGCAGTCTGTGTTTAGTCATTTTTCTTTTGTTCATGGTCTTTGTAGACAGTGCAGTCCAAGATCAGACTGATCATATATGGACATACATAAAGTCTTAACTTATACTCCACTCTTTACTGAATGAAAGTGCAGCCCAAGATCAGACTGCACATACACATGGCTGTCACATGTCTGTCTTTACTTATTTTTCTTTCATTCATGATCTTTAGAGAGAGTGGAGCCCAAGATCAGACTGCTCATATATGCATGTTCATGAAATCTGACCTTATACTCCACTCTTTACTGAATGAAAGTGCAGGACAAGATTAGACTGCACATACATGCAGTCTGTCTTACCTTATTTTTCTTTCCTTCATGATCTTTGTAGAAAGTGCAGCCCAAGATCAGACTGCACATACATGTAGTCTGCTCTGAAGTTCCACTTTTCTATATATCTTTTCAATATTTTATAAATGGTGTTTGTAGATAGTGAAGCCTAAGATCAAACTGCTTATATATGCACATACATGCAGTCTGATCTTATACTCCACTCTTTACTGAATGGAAGTGCAGCCCAAGATCAGACTGCACATATATTCAGTCTGTCTTTACTTATTCTTCTTTTGTTCATGATCTTTGTAGATAGAGCAGCCCAAGATCAGACTGCTCATATCATGCAGTCTGATTTTTTCTGCACTCTGTTCTAAGGCTACCCATCTTCTTTCAAAGGACAAATCTTTTCAACATTTTGTTCACTTCACGCTAGTGAAAAGTGCAGTCTAAGATCAGACTTCACTAACATGCATTCTGATCTTCATCTTTGCACGCCAAGGTGACGATCACTATGTGGATCAACCACCTTGGCTGATCTAGTCGAAATTTGTTAGCCTCCAGATACGAGTAGTCATTGGTTGCAGTCAGGACTGAAAGCACCAATCCGACGGCGCGTTACATTTGCTATCCAACATCAGCAGAACGTAAATAAAAATGGCGACCACAGGAGAAAGTTATCGGATATGCTGGGAATTATAACCAACAAAATACAGACGATAAATATTTTCTTCAACATTCACTGTCACAAATCAGTTAAATGAAGTTTCAAGATACATCCCGACACCAGATGATGGACTTTCAAAGTAAGTTTTTAGCTTTTGTTTAGCGAAACTTAAAATTACGAAAATAGATTGTGACTTGATAAATCGTGTAAGTTTGCGATCTAAAAAGCATTGAATTGTTAGCGAATTACGGAGAAAGCATGCTGCGCAAGCTATACTTGAACCAAACCTTAGTGGCCAATTGTCAAGGACGCTCGTTAAAACAACAACACCCAAGCCATTGAGTTCTGTCACATGTCTGTCTTTACTTATTTTTCTTTCGTTCATGATCTTTAGAGAGAGTGGAGCCCAAGATCAGACTGCTCATATATGCACATACATGAAGTCTGACCTTATACTCCACTCTTGAATGAAAGTGCAGGACAAGATTATACTGCACATATATGCACTCTGTCTTTACTTATTTTTCTTTTGATCATGATCTTTGTAGATAGTGCAGCCCATGATCAGACTGCACATATATGTAGTCTGCTCTAAAGTTCCACTCTTCAGTATATCATTTCAATATTTTTCTAATGGTGTTTGTGGAGAGTGCAGCCTAAGATCAGACTGCACATACATGCAGTCTGACCTTTTACTCTATTCTTTACTGAATGGAAGTGCAGCATAAGATCAGACTGCACATACATGCAGTCTGTCTTTACTCATTTTCTTTAGTTCATGATCTTTGTAGATAGTGCAGCCCAAGATGAGACAGCTCATATATGCACATACATGCAGTCTGATCTTATACTCTACACTTTACTGAATGGAAGTGCAGCCGGAGATCAAACTGCACATACATGCAGTCTGTCTTTACTTATTTTGCTTTTGTTCAGGATCTTTGTAGATAGTGCAGCCCAAGATCAGACTGATCATATATGGACATACATGTAGTCTGATTTTATACCCCACCCTTTACTGAATGAAAGTGCAGCCCAAGATCAGACTGCACATACATGCAATTTGTCTGTACATATTTTGCTTGTGTTTATGATCTTTGTAGATAGTGCAGCCCAAGATCAGACTGATCATATATGGACATATATGCAGTCTGATTTTATACTCCACCCTTTACTATATGAAAGTGCAGGCCAAGATCAGACTGCACATACATGCACTCTGTCTTTTCTTATTTTTCTTTTGTTCATGATCTTTTTATAAAGTGCAGCCCAAGATCAGACTGATCATATATGGACATACATGCAGTTTGATCTTATACTCCACCCTTTACTATATGAAAGTGCAGGCCAAGATCACACTGCACATACATGCACTCTTTCTTTGCTTATTTTTCTTTTGGTCATGATTATTGTAGATAGTGCAGCCCTAGGGTTAGATTGCTCATATATTCACATACATGCAGTCTGAACTTATAATCCACCCTTTTCTGATTGGAAGTGTAGCCCAAGATCAGACTGCACATACATGCAGTCTGTCTTTAATTATTTTTCTTTTCTTCATGATCTTTGTAGATAGAGCAGCCCAAGATCAGACTGCTCATTTATGCACATACATACAGTCTGATCTTATACTCCACTCTTTATTGAATGGACATGCAGCCCAAGATCAGACTGCACATACACCTGGCTGTCACATGTCTGTTTTTACTTATATTTCTTTTGTTCATGATCTTTGTAGATAGTGCAGCCCAAGATCTGACTACTCATATATGGACATACATGCAGTTTGATCTTATATTCCACCCTTTACTAAATAAAAGTGCAGAGCGAGATCAGACTGCACATACGTGCACTTTGTTCTAAAATTCCACTCTTCAATATATCTTTTCAACATTTTTCTAATGTGTTTTTGGACAGTGCAGCCTAAGATCAGACTGCACATACATGCAGGTTGACCTTAACCTGCACTTTTTACTGAATGATAGTGCAGTCCAAGATCAGACTGCACATACATGCACTCTGTCTTTTCTTTGCTTATTTTTCTTTTGGTCATGATTATTGTAGATTAGTGGAGCCCAAGATTACATTGCTCACATATGCACATACATGCAGTCTGATCTTATAATCCACCCTTTTCTGAATGGAAGTGTAGCCTAAGATCAGACTGCACATATATGCAGTCTGTCTTTAATTATTTTTCTTTTCTTCATGATCTTTGTAGATAGAGCAGCCCAAGATCAGACTGCTCATATATGCACATACATACAGTCTGATCTTATACTCCACTCTTTATTGAATGGACATGCAGCCCAAGATCAGACTGCACATACACCTGGCTGTCACATGTCTGTCTTTACTTATTTTTCTTTTGTTCATGATCTTTGTAGATAGTGCAGCCCAAGATCAGACTACTCATATATGGACATACATGCAGTCTGATCTTATATTCCACCCTTTACTAAATAAAAGTGCAGAGCGAGATCAGACTGCACATACATGCACTTTGTTCTAAAATTCCACTCTTCAATATATCTTTTCAACATTTTTCTAATGTGTTTTTGGACAGTGCAGCCTAAGATCAGACTGCACATACATGCAGCTTGACCTTTACCTGCACTTTTTACTGAATAATAGTGCAGTCCAAGATCAGACTGCACATACATGCACTCTGTCTTTTCTTATTTTTCTTTTGTTCATGATCTTTTTATAAAGTGCAGCCCACGATCAGACTGATCATATATGGACATACATGCAGTCTAACCTTATACTCCATTCTTTACTGAATAAAAGTGCAGCTCAAGATCAGACTGCACCTACACATTTCTGTCACATGTCTGTCTTTACTTATTTTTCTTTTGTTGGTGGAGCCCAAGATCAGACTGCTAACATATGCATATGCATGCAGTCTGATCTTATAATCACCCCTTTACAGAATGTAAGTGCGAGCCAAGATCAGACTGCACATACATGCATTCTGTCTTTACTTATTTTTCTTTTGTTCATGATCTTTGTAGATTGTGCAGCCTAAGATAAAACTGCTCATATATGCACATACATGCAGTCTGATCTTATACTTCACTCTTTATTGAATGAAAGTGCAGCCCAAGATCAGACTGCACATACATGCAATTTGTCTGTACATATTTTGCTTGTGTTTATGATCTTTGTAGATAGTGCAGCCCAAGATCAGACTGATCATATATAGACATATATGCAGTCTGATTTTATACTCCGGCCTTTACTATATGAAAGTGCAGGCCAAGATCAGACTGCACATACATGCACTCTGTCTTTTCTTATTTTTCTTTTGTTCATGATCTTTTTATAAAGTGCAGCCCAAGATCAGACTGATCATATATGGACATACATGCAGTTTGATCTTATACTCCACCCTTTACTATATGAAAGTGCAGGCCAAGATCACACTGCACATACATGCACTCTTTCTTTGCTTATTTTTCTTTTGGTCATGATTATTGTAGATAGTGCAGCCCTAGGGTTAGATTGCTCATATATTCACATACATGCAGTATGATCTTATAATCCACCCTTTTCTGATTGGAAGTGTAGCCCAAGATCAGACTGCACATACATGCAGTCTGTCTTTAATTATTTTTCTTTTCTTCATGATCTTTGTAGATAGAGCAGCCCAAGATCAGACTGCTCATTTATGCACATACATACAGTCTCATCTTATACTCCACTCTTTATTGAATGGACATGCAGCCCAAGATCAGACTGCACATACACCTGGCTGTCACATGTCTGTTTTTACTTATTTTTCTTTTGTTCATGATCTTTGTAGATAGTGCAGCCCAAGATCTGACTACTCATATATGGACATACATGCAGTTTGATCTTATATTCCACCCTTTACTAAATAAAAGTGCAGAGCAAGATCAGACTGCACATATGTGCACTTTGTTCTAAAATTCCACTCTTCAATATATCTTTTCAACGTTTTTCTAACCTGTTTTTGGATAGTGCAGCCTAAGATCAGACTGCACATACATGCAGGTTGATCTTAACCTACAGTTTTTACTGAATAATAGTGCAGTCCAAGATCAGACTGCACATACATGCACTCTGTCTTTTCTTATTTTTCTTTTCTTCATGATCTTTTTATAAAGTGCAGCCCAAGATCAGACTGATCATATATGGACATACATGCAGTCTAACCTTATACTCCATTCTTTACTGAATAAAAGTGCAGCTCAAGATCAGACTGCACCTACACATATCTGTCACATGTCTGTCTTTACTTATTTTTCTTTTGTTGGTGGAGCCCAAGATCAGACTGCTAACATATGCATATGCATGCAGTCTGATCTTATAATCACCCCTTTACAGAATGTAAGTGCGAGCCAAGATCAGACTGCACATACATGCATTCTGTCTTTACTTATTTTTCTTTTGTTCATGATCTTTGTAGATTGTGCAGCCCAAGATAAAACTGCTGATATAAGCACATACATGCAGTCTGATCTTATACTCCACTCTTTACTGAATGGAAGTGCAGCCCAAGATCAGACTGCACATACATGCAATTTGTCTGTACATATTTTGCTTATGTTTATGATCTTTGTAGATAGTGCAGCCCAAGCTCAGACTGATCATATATAGACATACATGCAGTTTGATCTTATACTCCACCCTTTACTATATGAAAGTGCAGGCCAAGATCAGACTGCACATACATGCACTCTGTCTTTGCTTATTTTTCTTTTGGTCCTGATCATTGTAGATTAGTGCAGCGCAAGATTAGATAGCTCATATATGCACATACATGCAGTCTGATCTTATAATCCACCCTTTTTTGAATGGAAGTGTAGCCCAAGATCAGACTGCACATACATGCAGTCTGTCTTTAATTATTTTTCTTTTCTTCATGATCTTTGTAGATAGAGCAGCCCAAGATCAGACTGCTCATATATGCACATACATACAGTCTGATCTTATACTCCACTCTTTATTGAATGGACATGCAGCCCAAGATCAGACTGCACATACACCTGGCCGTCACATGTCTGTCTTTACTTATTTTTCCTTTGTTCATGATCCTTGTAGATAGTGCAGCCCAAGATCAGACTACTCATATATGGACATACATGCAGTCTGATCTTATATTCCACCCTTTACTAAATAAAAGTGCAGAGCGAGATCAGACTGCACATACATAAACTTTGTTCTAAAATTCCACTCTTCAATATATCTTTTCAACATTTTTCTAATGTGTTTTTGGACAGTGCAGCCTAAGATCAGACTGCACATACATGCAGGTTGACCTTTAGCTGCACTTTTTACTGAATGATAATGCAGTCCAAGATCAGACTGCACATACATGCACTTAGTCTTTTCTTATTTTTCTTTTGTTCATGATCTTTTTATAAAGTGCAGCCCAAGATCAGACTGATCATATATGGACATACATGCAGTCTAACCTTATACTCCACTCTTTACTGAATAAAAGTGCAGCTCAAGATCAGACTGCACCTACACATATCTGTCACATGTCTGTCTTTACTTATTTTTCTTTTGTTGGTGGAGCCCAAGATCAGACTGCTAACATATGCATATGCATGCAGTCTGATCTTATAATCACCCCTTTACAGAATGTAAGTGCGAGCCAAGATCAGACTGCACATACATGCATTCTGTCTTTACTTATTTTTCTTTTGTTCATGATCTTTGTAGATTGTGCAGCCTAAGATAAAACTGCTCATATATGCACATACATGCAGTCTGATCTTATACTCCACTCTTTACTGAATGGAAGTGCAGCCCAAGATCAAACTGCACATACATGCAATTTGTCTGTACATATTTTGCTTGTGTTTATGATCTTTGTAGATAGTGCAGCCCAAGCTCAGACTGATCATATCTGGACATACATGCAGTCTGATCTTATACTCCACCCTTTACTATATGAAAGTGCAGGCCAAGATCAGACTGCACATACATGCACTCTGTCTTTGCTTATTTTTCTTTTGGTCATGATTATTGTAGATTAGTGCAGCCCAAGATTAGATTGCTCATATATGCACATACATGCAGTCTGATCTTATAATCCACCCTTTTCTGAATGGAAGTGTAGCCCAAGATCAGACTGCACATACATGCAGTCTGTCTTTAATTATTTTTCTTTTCTTCATGATCTTTGTAGATAGAGCAGCCCAAGATCAGACTGCTCATATATGCACATACATACAGTCTGATCTTATACTCCACTCTTTATTGAATGGACATGCAGCCCAAGATCAGACTGCACATACAACTGGCTGTCACATGTCTGTCTTTACTTATTTTTCTTTTGTTCATGATCTTTGTAGATAGTGCAGCCCAAGATCAGACTACTCATATATGGACATACATGCAGTTTGATCTTATATTCCACCCTTTACTAAATAAAAGTGCAGAGCGAGATCAGACTGCACATACGTGCACTTTGTTCTAAAATTCCACTCTTCAATATATCTTTTCAACATTTTTCTAATGTGTGTTTGGACAGTGCAGCCTAAGATCAGACTGCACATACATGCAGGTTGACCTTAACCTGCACTTTTTACTGAATGATAGTGCAGTCCAAGATCAGACTGCACATACATGCACTCTGTCTTTTCTTATTTTTCTTTTGTTCATGATCTTTTTATAAAGTGCAGCCCAAGATCAGACTGATCATATATGGACATACATGCAGTCTAACCTTATACTCCACTCTTTATTGAATAAAAGTGCAGCTCAAGATCAGACTGCACATACACATATCTGTCACATGTCTGTCTTTACTTATTTTTCTTTTGTTGGTGGAGCCCAAGATCAGACTGCTAACATATGCATATGCATTCAGTCTTATCTTATAATCACCCCTTTACAGAATGTAAGTGCGAGCCAAGATCAGACTGCACATACATGCATTCTGTCTTTACTTATTTTTCTTTTGTTCATGATCTTTGTAGATTGTGCAGCCCAAGATAGAACTGCTGATATATGCACATACATGCAGTCTGATCTTATACTCCACTCTTCACTGAATGAAAGTGCAGCCCAAGATCAGACTGCACATACATGCAATTTGTCTGTACATATTTTGCTTATGTTTATGATCTTTGTAGATAGTGCAGCCCAAGATCAGATTGATCATATATGGACATACATGCAGTCTGATCTTATACTCCGGCCTTTACTATATGAAAGTGCAGGCCAAGATCAGACTGCACATACATGCACTCTGTCTTTGCTTATTTTTCTTTTGGTCAAGATCTTTGTAGATATTGCAGCCCAAGATAAGACTGCTTATATATGCACATACATGCAGTCTGATCTTATACTCCGACCTTTTCTCAATGAAAGTGCAGCCCAAGATCACACTGCACATACATGCAGTTTGTCTTTACGTATATTTCTTTTGTTCATGATCTTTGTACATAAAGCAACCCAAGATCAGACTGCTTACATATGCATATGCATGCAGTCTGATCTTATACTCCATCCTTTACTGAATGTAAGTGCAGGCCATGATCAGACTGCACATACATGCAGTCTGTCTTAACTTATTTTTCTTTTCTTCATGATCTTTGTAGATGGTGCAGCCCAAGATCAGACTGGTCATATATACAGTCTGATCTTAGTCTGTACTCTCTTCTAAGGCCACCCATCTTCTTTTCAAAGGACGAATCTTTTCAACATTTTGTTCACTTCATGAGAGTGAAAAGTGCAGTCTAAGATCTGAATGCACATACATGCATTCTGATCTTAGCCTCCACTCTTAAATGAATAAGAATGCAGCTGAAGATCAGACTGCACATACATGCAGTCTGATCTTATACTCCACTCTTTACTGAATGAAAGTGCAGGGCAAGATCAGACTGCACATTTGTGCAGTCTGTCTTTACTTATTTTTCTTTTCTTCATGATCTTTGTAGATAGTGGAGCCCAAGCTCATATATGCACATACATGCAGTCTAACCTTATACTCCACTCTTTACTGATCTTTACTGATTGAAAGTAGAGCCCAAGATCAGACTGCACATACATGCACTTTGTTCTAAAGTTCCACTCTTCAATATATCTTTTCAACATTTTTCTTATGGTGTTTGTGGACAGTGCAGCCTAAGATCAGACTGCACATACATGCATTTTGACCTTATACTCCAATCTTTACTGAATGAAAGTGCAGTCCAAGATCACACTGCACATACATGCAGTCTGTCTTTTCTTATTTTTCTTTTGTTCATGGTCTTTGTAGACAGTGCAGTCCAAGATCAGACTGATCATATATGGACATACATAAAGTCTTAACTTATACTCCACTCTTTACTGAATGAAAGTGCAGCCCAAGATCAGACTGCACATACACATGGCTGTCACATGTCTGTCTTTACTTATTTTTCTTTCATTCATGATCTTTAGAGAGAGTGGAGCCCAAGATCAGACTGCTCATATATGCATGTTCATGAAATCTGACCTTATACTCCACTCTTTACTGAATGAAAGTGCAGGACAAGATTAGACTGCACATACATGCAGTCTGTCTTACCTTATTTTTCTTTCCTTCATGATCTTTGTAGAAAGTGCAGCCCAAGATCAGACTGCACATACATGTAGTCTGCTCTGAAGTTCCACTTTTCTATATATCTTTTCAATATTTTATAAATGGTGTTTGTGGAGAGTGAAGCCTAAGATCAGACTGCACATACATGCAGTCTGTCTTTACTTATTTTTCTTTCGTTCATGATCTTTGTAGATAGTGCAGCCCAAGATTAGACAGCTCATAAATGCACCTACATGCAGTCTGATCTTATACTCCACTCTTTACTGAATGGAAGTGCAGCCCAAGATCAGACTGCACATACATGCAGTCTGTCTTTACTTATTTTTCTTTTCTTCATGATCTTTGTAGATAGTGCAGCCCAAGATCAAACTGCACATATATTCAGTCTGTCTTTACTTATTCTTCTTTTGTTCATGATCTTTGTAGATAGAGCAGCCCAAGATCAGACTGCTCATATCATGCAGTCTGATCTTTTTCTGCACTCTGTTCTAAGGCTACCCATCTTCGTTCAAAGGACAAATCTTTTCAACATTTTGTTCACTTCACGCTAGTGAAAAGTGCAGTCTAAGATCAGACTTCACTAACATGCATTCTGATCTTCATCTTTGCACGCCAAGGTGACGATCACTATGTGGATCAACCACCTTGGCTGATCTAGTCGAAATTTGTTAGCCTCCAGATACGAGTAGTCATTGGTTGCAGTCAGGACTGAAAGCACCAATCCGACGGCGCGTTACATTTGCTATCCAACATCAGCAGAACGTAAATAAAAATGGCGACCACAGGAGAAAGTTATCGGATATGCTGGGAATTATAACCAACAAAATACAGACGATAAATATTTTCTTCAACATTCACTGTCACAAATCAGTTAAATGAAGTTTCAAGATACATCCCGACACCAGATGATGGACTTTCAAAGTAAGTTTTTAGCTTTTGTTTAGCGAAACTTAAAATTACGAAAATAGATTGTGACTTGATAAATCGTGTAAGTTTGCGATCTAAAAAGCATTGAATTGTTAGCGAATTACGGAGAAAGCATGCTGCGCAAGCTATACTTGAACCAAACCTTAGTGGCCAATTGTCAAGGACGCTCGTTAAAACAACAACACCCAAGCCATTGAGTTCTGTCACATGTCTGTCTTTACTTATTTTTCTTTCGTTCATGATCTTTAGAGAGAGTGGAGCCCAAGATCAGACTGCTCATATATGCACATACATGAAGTCTGACCTTATACTCCACTCTTGAATGAAAGTGCAGGACAAGATTATACTGCACATATATGCACTCTGTCTTTACTTATTTTTCTTTTGATCATGATCTTTGTAGATAGTGCAGCCCATGATCAGACTGCACATATATGTAGTCTGCTCTAAAGTTCCACTCTTCAGTATATCATTTCAATATTTTTCTAATGGTGTTTGTGGAGAGTGCAGCCTAAGATCAGACTGCACATACATGCAGTCTGACCTTTTACTCTATTCTTTACTGAATGGAAGTGCAGCATAAGATCAGACTGCACATACATGCAGTCTGTCTTTACTCATTTTCTTTAGTTCATGATCTTTGTAGATAGTGCAGCCCAAGATGAGACAGCTCATATATGCACATACATGCAGTCTGATCTTATACTCTACTCTTTACTGAATGGAAGTGCAGCCGGAGATCAAACTGCACATACATGCAGTCTGTCTTTACTTATTTTGCTTTTGTTCAGGATCTTTGTAGATAGTGCAGCCCAAGATCAGACTGATCATATATGGACATACATGTAGTCTGATTTTATACCCCACCCTTTACTGAATGAAATGGCAGCCCAAGATCAGACTGCACATACATGCAATTTGTCTGTACATATTTTGCTTGTGTTTATGATCTTTGTAGATAGTGCAGCCCAAGATCAGACTGATCATATATGGACATATATGCAGTCTGATTTTATACTCCACCCTTTACTATATGAAAGTGCAGGCCAAGATCAGACTGCACATACATGCACTCTGTCTTTTCTTATTTTTCTTTTGTTCATGATCTTTTTATAAAGTGCAGCCCAAGATCAGACTGATCATATATGGACATACATGCAGTTTGATCTTATACTCCACCCTTTACTATATGAAAGTGCAGGCCAAGATCACACTGCACATACATGCACTCTTTCTTTGCTTATTTTTCTTTTGGTCATGATTATTGTAGATAGTGCAGCCCTAGGGTTAGATTGCTCATATATTCACATACATGCAGTCTGAACTTATAATCCACCCTTTTCTGATTGGAAGTGTAGCCCAAGATCAGACTGCACATACATGCAGTCTGTCTTTAATTATTTTTCTTTTCTTCATGATCTTTGTAGATAGAGCAGCCCAAGATCAGACTGCTCATTTATGCACATACATACAGTCTGATCTTATACTCCACTCTTTATTGAATGGACATGCAGCCCAAGATCAGACTGCACATACACCTGGCTGTCACATGTCTGTTTTTACTTATTTTTCTTTTGTTCATGATCTTTGTAGATAGTGCAGCCCAAGATCTGACTACTCATATATGGACATACATGCAGTTTGATCTTATATTCCACCCTTTACTAAATAAAAGTGCAGAGCGAGATCAGACTGCACATACGTGCACTTTGTTCTAAAATTCCACTCTTCAATATATCTTTTCAACATTTTTCTAATGTGTTTTTGGACAGTGCAGCCTAAGATCAGACTGCACATACATGCAGGTTGACCTTAACCTGCACTTTTTACTGAATGATAGTGCAGTCCAAGATCAGACTGCACATACATGCACTCTGTCTTTTCTTTGCTTATTTTTCTTTTGGTCATGATTATTGTAGATTAGTGGAGCCCAAGATTACATTGCTCACATATGCACATACATGCAGTCTGATCTTATAATCCACCCTTTTCTGAATGGAAGTGTAGCCCAAGATCAGACTGCACATATATGCAGTCTGTCTTTAATTATTTTTCTTTTCTTCATGATCTTTGTAGATAGAGCAGCCCAAGATCAGACTGCTCATATATGCACATACATACAGTCTGATCTTATACTCCACTCTTTATTGAATGGACATGCAGCCCAAGATCAGACTGCACATACACCTGGCTGTCACATGTCTGTCTTTACTTATTTTTCTTTTGTTCATGATCTTTGTAGATAGTGCAGCCCAAGATCAGACTACTCATATATGGACATACATGCAGTCTGATCTTATATTCCACCCTTTACTAAATAAAAGTGCAGAGCGAGATCAGACTGCACATACATGCACTTTGTTCTAAAATTCCACTCTTCAATATATCTTTTCAACATTTTTCTAATGTGTTTTTGGACAGTGCAGCCTAAGATCAGACTGCACATACATGCAGCTTGACCTTTACCTGCACTTTTTACTGAATAATAGTGCAGTCCAAGATCAGACTGCACATACATGCACTCTGTCTTTTCTT
Source organism: Tridacna gigas (assembly GCA_945859785.2). NCBI lineage: Eukaryota > Metazoa > Mollusca > Bivalvia > Cardiida > Cardiidae > Tridacna > Tridacna gigas. The sequence continues at coordinate 67,566 of OX244042.2, forward strand.
ATTTTTCTTTTGTTCATGATCTTTTTATAAAGTGCAGCCCACGATCAGACTGATCATATATGGACATACATGCAGTCTAACCTTATACTCCATTCTTTACTGAATAAAAGTGCCGCTCACGATCAGACTGCACCTACACATTTCTGTCACATGTCTGTCTTTACTTATTTTTCTTTTGTTGGTGGAGCCCAAGATCAGACTGCTAACATATGCATATGCATGCAGTCTGATCTTATAATCACCCCTTTACAGAATGTAAGTGCGAGCCAAGATCAGACTGCACATACATGCATTCTGTCTTTACTTATTTTTCTTTTGTTCATGATCTTTGTAGATTGTGCAGCCTAAGATAAAACTGCTCATATATGCACATACATGCAGTCTGATCTTATACTCCACTCTTTATTGAATGAAAGTGCAGCCCAAGATCAGACTGCACATACATGCAATTTGTCTGTACATATTTTGCTTGTGTTTATGATCTTTGTAGATAGTGCAGCCCAAGATCAGACTGATCATATATAGACATATATGCAGTCTGATTTTATACTCCGGCCTTTACTATATGAAAGTGCAGGCCAAGATCAGACTGCACATACATGCACTCTGTCTTTTCTTATTTTTCTTTTGTTCATGATCTTTTTATAAAGTGCAGCCCAAGATCAGACTGATCATATATGGACATACATGCAGTTTGATCTTATACTCCACCCTTTACTATATGAAAGTGCAGGCCAAGATCACACTGCACATACATGCACTCTTTCTTTGCTTATTTTTCTTTTGGTCATGATTATTGTAGATAGTGCAGCCCTAGGGTTAGATTGCTCATATATTCACATACATGCAGTATGATCTTATAATCCACCCTTTTCTGATTGGAAGTGTAGCCCAAGATCAGACTGCACATACATGCAGTCTGTCTTTAATTATTTTTCTTTTCTTCATGATCTTTGTAGATAGAGCAGCCCAAGATCAGACTGCTCATTTATGCACATACATACAGTCTCATCTTATACTCCACTCTTTATTGAATGGACATGCAGCCCAAGATCAGACTGCACATACACCTGGCTGTCACATGTCTGTTTTTACTTATTTTTCTTTTGTTCATGATCTTTGTAGATAGTGCAGCCCAAGATCTGACTACTCATATATGGACATACATGCAGTTTGATCTTATATTCCACCCTTTACTAAATAAAAGTGCAGAGCAAGATCAGACTGCACATATGTGCACTTTGTTCTAAAATTCCACTCTTCAATATATCTTTTCAACGTTTTTCTAACCTGTTTTTGGATAGTGCAGCCTAAGATCAGACTGCACATACATGCAGGTTGATCTTAACCTACAGTTTTTACTGAATAATAGTGCAGTCCAAGATCAGACTGCACATACATGCACTCTGTCTTTTCTTATTTTTCTTTTCTTCATGATCTTTTTATAAAGTGCAGCCCAAGATCAGACTGATCATATATGGACATACATGCAGTCTAACCTTATACTCCATTCTTTACTGAATAAAAGTGCAGCTCAAGATCAGACTGCACATACACATATCTGTCACATGTCTGTCTTTACTTATTTTTCTTTTGTTGGTGGAGCCCAAGATCAGACTGCTAACATATGCATATGCATGCAGTCTGATCTTATAATCACCCCTTTACAGAATGTAAGTGCGAGCCAAGATCAGACTGCACATACATGCATTCTGTCTTTACTTATTTTTCTTTTGTTCATGATCTTTGTAGATTGTGCAGCCCAAGATAAAACTGCTGATATAAGCACATACATGCAGTCTGATCTTATACTCCACTCTTTACTGAATGGAAGTGCAGCCCAAGATCAGACTGCACATACATGCAATTTGTCTGTACATATTTTGCTTATGTTTATGATCTTTGTAGATAGTGCAGCCCAAGCTCAGACTGATCATATATAGACATACATGCAGTTTGATCTTATACTCCACCCTTTACTATATGAAAGTGCAGGCCAAGATCAGACTGCACATACATGCACTCTGTCTTTGCTTATTTTTCTTTTGGTCCTGATCATTGTAGATTAGTGCAGCCCAAGATTAGATAGCTCATATATGCACATACATGCAGTCTGATCTTATAATCCACCCTTTTTTGAATGGAAGTGTAGCCCAAGATCAGACTGCACATACATGCAGTCTGTCTTTAATTATTTTTCTTTTCTTCATGATCTTTGTAGATAGAGCAGCCCAAGATCAGACTGCTCATATATGCACATACATACAGTCTGATCTTATACTCCACTCTTTATTGAATGGACATGCAGCCCAAGATCAGACTGCACATACACCTGGCCGTCACATGTCTGTCTTTACTTATTTTTCTTTTGTTCATGATCCTTGTAGATAGTGCAGCCCAAGATCAGACTACTCATATATGGACATACATGCAGTCTGATCTTATATTCCACCCTTTACTAAATAAAAGTGCAGAGCGAGATCAGACTGCACATACATACACTTTGTTCTAAAATTCCACTCTTCAATATATCTTTTCAACATTTTTCTGATGTGTTTTTGGACAGTGCAGCCTAAGATCAGACTGCACATACATGCAGCTTGACCTTTAGCTGCACTTTTTACTGAATGATAATGCAGTCCAAGATCAGACTGCACATACATGCACTTAGTCTTTTCTTATTTTTCTTTTGTTCATGATCTTTTTATAAAGTGCAGCCCAAGATCAGACTGATCATATATGGACATACATGCAGTCTAACCTTATACTCCACTCTTTACTGAATAAAAGTGCAGCTCAAGATCAGACTGCACCTACACATTTCTGTCACATGTCTGTCTTTACTTATTTTTCTTTTGTTGGTGGAGCCCAAGATCAGACTGCTAACATATGCATATGCATGCAGTCTGATCTTATAATCACCCCTTTACAGAATGTAAGTGCGAGCCAAGATCAGACTGCACATACATGCATTCTGTCTTTACTTATTTTTCTTTTGTTCATGATCTTTGTAGATTGTGCAGCCTAAGATAAAACTGCTCATATATGCACATACATGCAGTCTGATCTTATACTCCACTCTTTACTGAATGGAAGTGCAGCCCAAGATCAAACTGCACATACATGCAATTTGTCTGTACATATTTTGCTTGTGTTTATGATCTTTGTAGATAGTGCAGCCCAAGATCAGACTGATCATATCTGGACATACATGCAGTCTGATCTTATACTCCGGCCTTTACTATATGAAAGTGCAGGCCAAGATCACACTGCACATACATGCACTCTGTCTTTGCTTATTTTTCTTTTGGTCATGATTATTGTAGATTAGTGCAGCCCAAGATTAGATTGCTCATATATGCACATACATGCAGTCTGATCTTATAATCCACCCTTTTCTTAATGGAAGTGTAGCCCAAGATCAGACTGCACATACATGCAGTCTGTCTTTAATTATTTTTCTTTTCTTCATGATCTTTGTAGATAGAGCAGCCCAAGATCAGACTGCTCATTTATGCACATACATACAGTCTGATCTTATACTCCACTCTTTATTGAATGGACATGCAGCCCAAGATCAGACTGCACATACACCTGGCTGTCACATGTCTGTCTTTACTTATTTTTCTTTTGTTCATGATCTTTGTAGATAGTGCAGCCCAAGATCAGACTACTCATATATGGACATACATGCAGTCTGATCTTATATTCCACCCTTTACTAAATAAAAGTGCAGAGCGAGATCAGACTGCACATACGTGCACTTTGTTCTAAAATTCCACTCTTCAATATATCTTTTCAACATTTTTCTAATGTGTGTTTGGACAGTGCAGCCTAAGATCAGACTGCACATACATGCAGGTTGACCTTAACCTGCACTTTTTACTGAATGATAGTGCAGTCCAAGATCAGACTGCACATACATGCACTCTGTCTTTTCTTATTTTTCTTTTCTTCATGATCTTTTTATAAAGTGCAGCCCAAGATCAGACTGATCATATATGGACATACATGCAGTCTAACCTTATACTCCACTGTTTACTGAATAAAAGTGCAGCTCAAGATCAGACTGCACATACACATATCTGTCACATGTCTGTCTTTACTTATTTTTCTTTTGTTGGTGGAGCCCAAGATCAGACTGCTAACATATGCATATGCATTCAGTCTTATCTTATAATCACCCCTTTACAGAATGTAAGTGCGAGCCAAGATCAGACTGCACATACATGCATTCTGTCTTTACTTATTTTTCTTTTGTTCATGATCTTTGTAGATTGTGCAGCCCAAGATAGAACTGCTGATATATGCACATACATGCAGTCTGATCTTATACTCCACTCTTCACTGAATGAAAGTGCAGCCCAAGATCAGACTGCACATACATGCAATTTGTCTGTACATATTTTGCTTATGTTTATGATCTTTGTAGATAGTGCAGCCCAAGATCAGATTGATCATATATGGACATACATGCAGTCTGATCTTATACTCCGGCCTTTACTATATGAAAGTGCAGGCCAAGATCAGACTGCACATACATGCACTCTGTCTTTGCTTATTTTTCTTTTGGTCAAGATCTTTGTAGATATTGCAGCCCAAGATAAGACTGCTTATATATGCACATACATGCAGTCTGATCTTATACTCCGACCTTTTCTCAATGAAAGTGCAGCCCAAGATCACACTGCACATACATGCAGTTTGTCTTTACGTATATTTCTTTTGTTCATGATCTTTGTACATAAAGCAGCCCAAGATCAGACTGCTTACATATGCATATGCATGCAGTCTGATCTTATACTCCATCCTTTACTGAATGTAAGTGCAGGCCATGATCAGACTGCACATACATGCAGTCTGTCTTAACTTATTTTTCTTTTCTTCATGATCTTTGTAGATGGTGCAGCCCAAGATCAGACTGGTCATATATACAGTCTGATCTTAGTCTGTACTCTCTTCTAAGGCCACCCATCTTCTTTTCAAAGGACGAATCTTTTCAACATTTTGTTCACTTCATGAGAGTGAAAAGTGCAGTCTAAGATCTGAATGCACATACATGCATTCTGATCTTAGCCTCCACTCTTAAATGAATAAGAATGCAGCTGAAGATCAGACTGCACATACATGCAGTCTGATCTTATACTCCACTCTTTACTGAATGAAAGTGCAGGGCAAGATCAGACTGCACATTTGTGCAGTCTGTCTTTACTTATTTTTCTTTTCTTCATGATCTTTGTAGATAGTGGAGCCCAAGCTCATATATGCACATACATGCAGTCTAACCTTATACTCCACTCTTTACTGATCTTTACTGATTGAAAGTAGAGCCCAAGATCAGACTGCACATACATGCACTTTGTTCTAAAGTTCCACTCTTCAATATATCTTTTCAACATTTTTCTTATGGTGTTTGTGGACAGTGCAGCCTAAGATCAGACTGCACATACATGCATTTTGACCTTATACTCCAATCTTTACTGAATGAAAGTGCAGTCCAAGATCACACTGCACATACATGCAGTCTGTCTTTTCTTATTTTTCTTTTGTTCATGGTCTTTGTAGACAGTGCAGTCCAAGATCAGACTGATCATATATGGACATACATAAAGTCTTAACTTATACTCCACTCTTTACTGAATGAAAGTGCAGCCCAAGATCAGACTGCACATACACATGGCTGTCACATGTCTGTCTTTACTTATTTTTCTTTCATTCATGATCTTTAGAGAGAGTGGAGCCCAAGATCAGACTGCTCATATATGCATGTTCATGAAATCTGACCTTATACTCCACTCTTTACTGAATGAAAGTGCAGGACAAGATTAGACTGCACATACATGCAGTCTGTCTTACCTTATTTTTCTTTCCTTCATGATCTTTGTAGAAAGTGCAGCCCAAGATCAGACTGCACATACATGTAGTCTGCTCTGAAGTTCCACTTTTCTATATATCTTTTCAATATTTTATAAATGGTGTTTGTGGAGAGTGAAGCCTAAGATCAGACTGCACATACATGCAGTCTGTCTTTACTTATTTTTCTTTCGTTCATGATCTTTGTAGATAGTGCAGCCCAAGATTAGACAGCTCATAAATGCACCTACATGCAGTCTGATCTTATACTCCACTCTTTACTGAATGGAAGTGCAGCCCAAGATCAGACTGCACATACATGCAGTCTGTCTTTACTTATTTTTCTTTTCTTCATGATCTTTGTAGATAGTGCAGCCCAAGATCAAACTGCACATATATTCAGTCTGTCTTTACTTATTCTTCTTTTGTTCATGATCTTTGTAGATAGAGCAGCCCAAGATCAGACTGCTCATATCATGCAGTCTGATCTTTTTCTGCACTCTGTTCTAAGGCTACCCATCTTCGTTCAAAGGACAAATCTTTTCAACATTTTGTTCACTTCACGCTAGTGAAAAGTGCAGTCTAAGATCAGACTTCACTAACATGCATTCTGATCTTCATCTTTGCACGCCAAGGTGACGATCACTATGTGGATCAACCACCTTGGCTGATCTAGTCGAAATTTGTTAGCCTCCAGATACGAGTAGTCATTGGTTGCAGTCAGGACTGAAAGCACCAATCCGACGGCGCGTTACATTTGCTATCCAACATCAGCAGAACGTAAATAAAAATGGCGACCACAGGAGAAAGTTATCGGATATGCTGGGAATTATAACCAACAAAATACAGACGATAAATATTTTCTTCAACATTCACTGTCACAAATCAGTTAAATGAAGTTTCAAGATACATCCCGACACCAGATGATGGACTTTCAAAGTAAGTTTTTAGCTTTTGTTTAGCGAAACTTAAAATTACGAAAATAGATTGTGACTTGATAAATCGTGTAAGTTTGCGATCTAAAAAGCATTGAATTGTTAGCGAATTACGGAGAAAGCATGCTGCGCAAGCTATACTTGAACCAAACCTTAGTGGCCAATTGTCAAGGACGCTCGTTAAAACAACAACACCCAAGCCATTGAGTTCTGTCACATGTCTGTCTTTACTTATTTTTCTTTCGTTCATGATCTTTAGAGAGAGTGGAGCCCAAGATCAGACTGCTCATATATGCACATACATGAAGTCTGACCTTATACTCCACTCTTGAATGAAAGTGCAGGACAAGATTATACTGCACATATATGCACTCTGTCTTTACTTATTTTTCTTTTGATCATGATCTTTGTAGATAGTGCAGCCCATGATCAGACTGCACATATATGTAGTCTGCTCTAAAGTTCCACTCTTCAGTATATCATTTCAATATTTTTCTAATGGTGTTTGTGGAGAGTGCAGCCTAAGATCAGACTGCACATACATGCAGTCTGACCTTTTACTCTATTCTTTACTGAATGGAAGTGCAGCATAAGATCAGACTGCACATACATGCAGTCTGTCTTTACTCATTTTCTTTAGTTCATGATCTTTGTAGATAGTGCAGCCCAAGATGAGACAGCTCATATATGCACATACATGCAGTCTGATCTTATACTCTACACTTTACTGAATGGAAGTGCAGCCGGAGATCAAACTGCACATACATGCAGTCTGTCTTTACTTATTTTGCTTTTGTTCAGGATCTTTGTAGATAGTGCAGCCCAAGATCAGACTGATCATATATGGACATACATGTAGTCTGATTTTATACCCCACCCTTTACTGAATGAAAGTGCAGCCCAAGATCAGACTGCACATACATGCAATTTGTCTGTACATATTTTGCTTGTGTTTATGATCTTTGTAGATAGTGCAGCCCAAGATCAGACTGATCATATATGGACATATATGCAGTCTGATTTTATACTCCACCCTTTACTATATGAAAGTGCAGGCCAAGATCAGACTGCACATACATGCACTCTGTCTTTTCTTATTTTTCTTTTGTTCATGATCTTTTTATAAAGTGCAGCCCAAGATCAGACTGATCATATATGGACATACATGCAGTTTGATCTTATACTCCACCCTTTACTATATGAAAGTGCAGGCCAAGATCACACTGCACATACATGCACTCTTTCTTTGCTTATTTTTCTTTTGGTCATGATTATTGTAGATAGTGCAGCCCTAGGGTTAGATTGCTCATATATTCACATACATGCAGTCTGAACTTATAATCCACCCTTTTCTGATTGGAAGTGTAGCCCAAGATCAGACTGCACATACATGCAGTCTGTCTTTAATTATTTTTCTTTTCTTCATGATCTTTGTAGATAGAGCAGCCCAAGATCAGACTGCTCATTTATGCACATACATACAGTCTGATCTTATACTCCACTCTTTATTGAATGGACATGCAGCCCAAGATCAGACTGCACATACACCTGGCTGTCACATGTCTGTTTTTACTTATATTTCTTTTGTTCATGATCTTTGTAGATAGTGCAGCCCAAGATCTGACTACTCATATATGGACATACATGCAGTTTGATCTTATATTCCACCCTTTACTAAATAAAAGTGCAGAGCGAGATCAGACTGCACATACGTGCACTTTGTTCTAAAATTCCACTCTTCAATATATCTTTTCAACATTTTTCTAATGTGTTTTTGGACAGTGCAGCCTAAGATCAGACTGCACATACATGCAGGTTGACCTTAACCTGCACTTTTTACTCAATGATAGTGCAGTCCAAGATCAGACTGCACATACATGCACTCTGTCTTTGCTTATTTTTCTTTTGGTCATGATTATTGTAGATTAGTGCGGCCCAAGATTAGATTGCTGACATATGCACATACATGCAGTCTGATCTTATAATCCACCCTTTTCTGATTGGAAGTGTAGCCCAAGATCAGACTGCACATATATGCAGTCTGTCTTTAATTATTTTTCTTTTCTTCATGATCTTTGTAGATAGAGCAGCCCAAGATCAGACTGCTCATATATGCACATACATACAGTCTGATCTTATACTCCACTCTTTATTGAATGGACATGCAGCCCAAGATCAGACTGCACATACACCTGGCTGTCACATGTCTGTCTTTACTTATTTTTCTTTTGTTCATGATCTTTGTAGATAGTGCAGCCCAAGATCAGACTACTCATATATGGACATACATGCAGTTTGATCTTATATTCCACCCTTTACTAAATAAAAGTGCAGAGCGAGATCAGACTGCACATACATGCACTTTGTTCTAAAATTCCACTCTTCAATATATCTTTTCAACATTTTTCTAATGTGTTTTTGGACAGTGCAGCCTAAGATCAGACTGCACATACATGCAGCTTGACCTTTATCTGCACTTTTTACTGAATAATAGTGCAGTCCAAGATCAGACTGCACATACATGCACTTAGTCTTTTCTTATTTTTCTTTTGTTCATGATCTTTTTATAAAGTGCAGCCCAAGATCAGACTGATCATATATGGACATACATGCAGTCTAACCTTATACTCCATTCTTTACTGAATAAAAGTGCAGCTCAAGATCAGACTGCACATACACATATCTGTCACATGTCTGTCTTTACTTATTTTTCTTTTGTTGGTGGAGCCCAAGATCAGACTGCTAACATATGCATATGCATGCAGTCTGATCTTATAATCACCCCTTTACAGAATGTAAGTGCGAGCCAAGATCAGACTGCACATACATGCATTCTGTCTTTATTTATTTTTCTTTTGTTCATGATCTTTGTAGATTGTGCAGCCTAAGATAAAACTGCTGATATATGCACATACATGCAGTCTGATCTTATACTCCACTCTTTACTGAATGAAAGTGCAGCCCAAGATCAGACTGCACATACATGCAATTTGTCTGTACATATTTTGCTTGTGTTTATGATCTTTGTAGATAGTGCAGCCCAAGATCAGACTGATCATATATGGACATATATGCAGTCTGATTTTATACTCCACCCTTTACTATATGAAAGTGCAGGCCAAGATCAGACTGCACATACATGCACTCTGTCTTTTCTTATTTTTCTTTTGTTCATGATCTTTTTATAAAGTGCAGCCCAAGATCAGACTGATCATATATGGACATACATGCAGTTTGATCTTATACTCCACCCTTTACTATATGAAAGTGCAGGCCAAGATCACACTGCACATACATGCACTCTTTCTTTGCTTATTTTTCTTTTGGTCATGATTATTGTAGATAGTGCAGCCCTAGGGTTAGATTGCTCATATATTCACATACATGCAGTCTGATCTTATAATCCACCCTTTTCTGATTGGAAGTGTAGCCCAAGATCAGACTGCACATACATGCAGTCTGTCTTTAATTATTTTTCTTTTCTTCATGATCTTTGTAGATAGAGCAGCCCAAGATCAGACTGCTCATTTATGCACATACATACAGTCTGATCTTATACTCCACTCTTTATTGAATGGACATGCAGCCCAAGATCAGACTGCACATACACCTGGCTGTCACATGTCTGTTTTTACTTATTTTTCTTTTGTTCATGATCTTTGTAGATAGTGCAGCCCAAGATCAGACTACTCATATATGGACATACATGCAGTTTGATCTTATATTCCACCCTTTACTAAATAAAAGTGCAGAGCGAGATCAGACTGCACATACGTGCACTTTGTTCTAAAATTCCACTCTTCAATATATCTTTTCAACATTTTTCTAACCTGTTTTTGGACAGTGCAGCCTAAGATCAGACTGCACATACATGCAGGTTGATCTTAACCTACAGTTTTTACTGAATAATAGTGCAGTCCAAGATCAGACTGCACATACATGCACTCTGTCTTTTCTTATTTTTCTTTTGTTCATGATCTTTTTATAAAGTGCAGCCGAAGATCAGACTGGTCATATATGGACATACATGCAGTCTAACCTTATACTCCACTCTTTACTGAATAAAAGTGCAGCTCAAGATCAGACTGCACATACACATTTCTGTCACATGTCTGTCTCTACTTATTTTTCTTTTGTTGGTGGAGCCCAAGATCAGACTGCTAACATATGCATATGCATGCAGTCTGATCTTATAATCACCCCTTTACAGAATGTAAGTGCGAGCCAAGATCAGACTGCACATACATGCATTCTGTCTTTACTTATTTTTCTTTTGTTCATGATCTTTGTAGATTGTGCAGCCCAAGATAAAACTGCTGATATATGCACATACATGCAGTCTGATCTTATACTCCACTCTTTACTGAATGGAAGTGCAGCATAAGATCAGACTGCACATACATGCAATTTGTCTGTACATATTTTGCTTGTGTTTATGATCTTTGTAGATAGTGCAGCCCAAGCTCAGACTGATCATATATAGACATACATGCAGTCTGATCTTATACTCCACCCTTTACTATATGAAAGTGCAGGCCAAGATCAGACTGCACATACATGCACTCTGTCTTTGCTTATTTTTCTTTTGGTCATGATTATTGTAGATTAGTGCAGCCCAAGATTAGATTGCTCATATATGCACATACATGCAGTCTGATCTTATAATCCACCCTTTTCTGAATGGAAGTGTAGCCCAAGATGAGACTGCACATACATGCAGTCTGTCTTTAATTATTTTTCTTTTCTTCATGATCTTTGTAGATAGAGCAGCCCAAGATCAGACTGCTCATATATGCACATACATACAGTCTGATCTTATACTCCACTCTTTATTGAATGGACATGCAGCCCAAGATCAGACTGCACATACACCTGGCCGTCACATATCTGTCTTTACTTATTTTTCTTTTGTTCATGATCCTTGTAGATAGTGCAGCCCAAGATCAGACTACTCATATATGGACATACATGCAGTCTGATCTTATATTCCACCCTTTACTAAATAAAAGTGCAGAGCGAGATCAGACTGCACATACATACACTTTGTTCTAAAATTCCACTCTTCAATATATTTTTTCAACATTTTTCTAATGTGTTTTTGGACAGTGCAGCCTAAGATCAGACTGCACATACATGCAGGTTGACCTTAACCTGCACTTTTTACTGAATGATAGTGCAGTCCAAGATCAGACTGCACATACATGCACTCTGTCTTTGCTTATTTTTCTTTTGGTCATGATTATTGTAGATTAGTGCAGCCCAAGATTAGATTCCTCACATATGCACATACATGCAGTCTGATCTTATAATCCACCCTTTTCTGATTGGAAGTGTAGCCCAAGATCAGACTGCACATATATGCAGTCTGTCTTCAATTATTTTTCTTTTCTTCATGATCTTTGTAGATAGAGCAGCCCAAGATCAGACTGCTCATTTATGCACATACATACAGTCTGATCTTATACTCCACTCTTTATTGAATGGACATGCAGCCCAAGATCAGACTGCACATACACCTGGCTGTCACATGTCTGTCTTTACTTGTTTTTCTTTTGTTCATGATCTTTGTAGATAGTGCAGCCCAAGATCAGACTACTCATATATGGACATACATGCAGTTTGATCTTATATTCCACCCTTTACTAAATAAAAGTGCAGAGCGAGATCAGACTGCACATACATGCACTTTGTTCTAAAATTCCACTCTTCAATATATCTTTTCAACATTTTTCTAATGTGTTTTTGGACAGTGCAGCCTAAGATCAGACTGCACATACATGCAGCTTGACCTTTACCTGCACTTTTTACTGAATAATAGTGCAGTCCAAGATCAGACTGCACATACATGCACTCTGTCTTTTCTTATTTTTCTTTTGTTCATGATCTTTTTATAAAGTGCAGCCCAAGATCAGACTGATCATATATGGACATACATGCAGTCTAACCTTATACTCCATTCTTTACTGAATAAAAGTGCAGCTCAAGATCAGACTGCACATACACATTTCTGTCACATGTCTGTCTTTACTTATTTTTCTTTTGTTGGTGGAGCCCAAGAACAGACTGCTAACATATGCATATGCATGCAGTCTGATCTTATAATCACCCCTTTACAGAATGTAAGTGCGAGCCAAGATCAGACTGCACATACATGCATTCTGTCTTTACTTATTTTTCTTTTGTTCATGATCTTTGTAGATTGTGCAGCCTAAGATAAAACTGCTGATATATGCACATACATGCAGTCTGATCTTATACTCCACTCTTTACTGAATGAAAGTGCAGCCCAAGATCAGACTGCACATACATGCAATTTGTCTGTACATATTTTGCTTGTGTTTATGATCTTTGTAGATAGTGCAGCCCAAGATCAGACTGATCATATATGGACATATATGCAGTCTGATTTTATACTCCACCCTTTACTATATGAAAGTGCAGGCCAAGATCAGACTGCACATACATGCACTCTGTCTTTTCTTATTTTTCTTTTGTTCATGATCTTTTTATAAAGTGCAGCCCAAGATCAGACTGATCATATATGGACATACATGCAGTTTGATCTTATACTCCACCCTTTACTATTTGAAAGTGCAGGCCAAGATCAGACTGCACATACATGCACTCTTTCTTTGCTTATTTTTCTTTTGGTCAAGATCTTTGTAGATATTGCAGCCCAAGATAAGACTGCTTATATATGCACATACATGCAGTCTGATCTTATACTCTGACCTTTTCTCAATGAAAGTGCAGCCCAAGATCACACTGCACATACATGCAGTTTGTCTTTACGTATATTTCTTTTGTTCATGATCTTTGTACATAAAGCAGCCCAAGATCAGACTGCTTACATATGCATATGCATGCAGTCTGATCTTATACTCCATCCTTTACTGAATGTAAGTGCAGGCCATGATCAGACTGCACATACATGCAGTCTGTCTTAACTTATTTTTCTTTTCTTCATGATCTTTGTAGATGGTGCAGCCCAAGATCAGACTGGTCATATATACAGTCTGATCTTAGTCTGTACTCTCTTCTAAGGCCACCCATCTTCTTTTCAAAGGACGAATCTTTTCAACATTTTGTTCACTTCATGAGAGTGAAAAGTGCAGTCTAAGATCTGAATGCACATACATGCATTCTGATCTTAGCCTCCACTCTTAAATGAATAAGAATGCAGCTGAAGATCAGACTGCACATACATGCAGTCTGATCTTATACTCCACTCTTTACTGTCTGTCTTTACTTATTTTTCTTTTCTTCATGATCTTTGTAGATAGTGGAGCCCAAGCTCATATATGCACATACATGCAGTCTAACCTTATACTCCACTCTTTACTGATCTTTACTGATTGAAAGTAGAGCCCAAGATCAGACTGCACATACATGCACTTTGTTCTAAAGTTCCACTCTTCAATATATCTTTTCAACATTTTTCTTATGGTGTTTGTGGACAGTGCAGCCTAAGATCAGACTGCACATACATGCATTTTGACCTTATACTCCAATCTTTACTGAATGAAAGTGCAGTCCAAGATCACACTGCACATACATGCAGTCTGTCTTTTCTTATTTTTCTTTTGTTCATGGTCTTTGTAGACAGTGCAGTCCAAGATCAGACTGATCATATATGGACATACATAAAGTCTTAACTTATACTCCACTCTTTACTGAATGAAAGTGCAGCCCAAGATCAGACTGCACATACACATGGCTGTCACATGTCTGTCTTTACTTATTTTTCTTTCATTCATGATCTTTAGAGAGAGTGGAGCCCAAGATCAGACTGCTCATATATGCATGTTCATGAAATCTGACCTTATACTCCACTCTTTACTGAATGAAAGTGCAGGACAAGATTAGACTGCACATACATGCAGTCTGTCTTACCTTATTTTTCTTTCCTTCATGATCTTTGTAGAAAGTGCAGCCCAAGATCAGACTGCACATACATGTAGTCTGCTCTGAAGTTCCACTTTTCTATATATCTTTTCAATATTTTATAAATGGTGTTTGTGGAGAGTGAAGCCTAAGATCAGACTGCACATACATGCAGTCTGTCTTTACTTATTTTTCTTTCGTTCATGATCTTTGTAGATAGTGCAGCCCAAGATTAGACAGCTCATAAATGCACCTACATGCAGTCTGATCTTATACTCCACTCTTTACTGAATGGAAGTGCAGCCCAAGATCAGACTGCACATACATGCAGTCTGTCTTTACTTATTTTTCTTTTCTTCATGATCTTTGTAGATAGTGCAGCCCAAGATCAAACTGCACATATATTCAGTCTGTCTTTACTTATTCTTCTTTTGTTCATGATCTTTGTAGATAGAGCAGCCCAAGATCAGACTGCTCATATCATGCAGTCTGATCTTTTTCTGCACTCTGTTCTAAGGCTACCCATCTTCTTTCAAAGGACAAATCTTTTCAACATTTTGTTCACTTCACGCTAGTGAAAAGTGCAGTCTAAGATCAGACTTCACTAACATGCATTCTGATCTTCATCTTTGCACGCCAAGGTGACGATCACTATGTGGATCAACCACCTTGGCTGATCTAGTCGAAATTTGTTAGCCTCCAGATACGAGTAGTCATTGGTTGCAGTCAGGACTGAAAGCACCAATCCGACGGCGCGTTACATTTGCTATCCAACATCAGCAGAACGTAAATAAAAATGGCGACCACAGGAGAAAGTTATCGGATATGCTGGGAATTATAACCAACAAAATACAGACGATAAATATTTTCTTCAACATTCACTGTCACAAATCAGTTAAATGAAGTTTCAAGATACATCCCGACACCAGATGATGGACTTTCAAAGTAAGTTTTTAGCTTTTGTTTAGCGAAACTTAAAATTACGAAAATAGATTGTGACTTGATAAATCGTGTAAGTTTGCGATCTAAAAAGCATTGAATTGTTAGCGAATTACGGAGAAAGCATGCTGCGCAAGCTATACTTGAACCAAACCTTAGTGGCCAATTGTCAAGGACGCTCGTTAAAACAACAACACCCAAGCCATTGAGTTCTGTCACATGTCTGTCTTTACTTATTTTTCTTTCGTTCATGATCTTTAGAGAGAGTGGAGCCCAAGATCAGACTGCTCATATATGCACATACATGAAGTCTGACCTTATACTCCACTCTTGAATGAAAGTGCAGGACAAGATTATACTGCACATATATGCACTCTGTCTTTACTTATTTTTCTTTTGATCATGATCTTTGTAGATAGTGCAGCCCATGATCAGACTGCACATATATGTAGTCTGCTCTAAAGTTCCACTCTTCAGTATATCATTTCAATATTTTTCTAATGGTGTTTGTGGAGAGTGCAGCCTAAGATCAGACTGCACATACATGCAGTCTGACCTTTTACTCTATTCTTTACTGAATGGAAGTGCAGCATAAGATCAGACTGCACATACATGCAGTCTGTCTTTACTCATTTTCTTTAGTTCATGATCTTTGTAGATAGTGCAGCCCAAGATGAGACAGCTCATATATGCACATACATGCAGTCTGATCTTATACTCTACACTTTACTGAATGGAAGTGCAGCCGGAGATCAAACTGCACATACATGCAGTCTGTCTTTACTTATTTTGCTTTTGTTCAGGATCTTTGTAGATAGTGCAGCCCAAGATCAGACTGATCATATATGGACATACATGTAGTCTGATTTTATACCCCACCCTTTACTGAATGAAAGTGCAGCCCAAGATCAGACTGCACATACATGCAATTTGTCTGTACATATTTTGCTTGTGTTTATGATCTTTGTAGATAGTGCAGCCCAAGATCAGACTGATCATATATGGACATATATGCAGTCTGATTTTATACTCCACCCTTTACTATATGAAAGTGCAGGCCAAGATCAGACTGCACATACATGCACTCTGTCTTTTCTTATTTTTCTTTTGTTCATGATCTTTTTATAAAGTGCAGCCCAAGATCAGACTGATCATATATGGACATACATGCAGTTTGATCTTATACTCCACCCTTTACTATATGAAAGTGCAGGCCAAGATCACACTGCACATACATGCACTCTTTCTTTGCTTATTTTTCTTTTGGTCATGATTATTGTAGATAGTGCAGCCCTAGGGTTAGATTGCTCATATATTCACATACATGCAGTCTGAACTTATAATCCACCCTTTTCTGATTGGAAGTGTAGCCCAAGATCAGACTGCACATACATGCAGTCTGTCTTTAATTATTTTTCTTTTCTTCATGATCTTTGTAGATAGAGCAGCCCAAGATCAGACTGCTCATTTATGCACATACATACAGTCTGATCTTATACTCCACTCTTTATTGAATGGACATGCAGCCCAAGATCAGACTGCACATACACCTGGCTGTCACATGTCTGTTTTTACTTATATTTCTTTTGTTCATGATCTTTGTAGATAGTGCAGCCCAAGATCTGACTACTCATATATGGACATACATGCAGTTTGATCTTATATTCCACCCTTTACTAAATAAAAGTGCAGAGCGAGATCAGACTGCACATACGTGCACTTTGTTCTAAAATTCCACTCTTCAATATATCTTTTCAACATTTTTCTAATGTGTTTTTGGACAGTGCAGCCTAAGATCAGACTGCACATACATGCAGGTTGACCTTAACCTGCACTTTTTACTCAATGATAGTGCAGTCCAAGATCAGACTGCACATACATGCACTCTGTCTTTGCTTATTTTTCTTTTGGTCATGATTATTGTAGATTAGTGCGGCCCAAGATTAGATTGCTGACATATGCACATACATGCAGTCTGATCTTATAATCCACCCTTTTCTGATTGGAAGTGTAGCCCAAGATCAGACTGCACATATATGCAGTCTGTCTTTAATTATTTTTCTTTTCTTCATGATCTTTGTAGATAGAGCAGCCCAAGATCAGACTGCTCATATATGCACATACATACAGTCTGATCTTATACTCCACTCTTTATTGAATGGACATGCAGCCCAAGATCAGACTGCACATACACCTGGCTGTCACATGTCTGTCTTTACTTATTTTTCTTTTGTTCATGATCTTTGTAGATAGTGCAGCCCAAGATCAGACTACTCATATATGGACATACATGCAGTTTGATCTTATATTCCACCCTTTACTAAATAAAAGTGCAGAGCGAGATCAGACTGCACATACATGCACTTTGTTCTAAAATTCCACTCTTCAATATATCTTTTCAACATTTTTCTAATGTGTTTTTGGACAGTGCAGCCTAAGATCAGACTGCACATACATGCAGCTTGACCTTTATCTGCACTTTTTACTGAATAATAGTGCAGTCCAAGATCAGACTGCACATACATGCACTTAGTCTTTTCTTATTTTTCTTTTGTTCATGATCTTTTTATAAAGTGCAGCCCAAGATCAGACTGATCATATATGGACATACATGCAGTCTAACCTTATACTCCATTCTTTACTGAATAAAAGTGCAGCTCAAGATCAGACTGCACCTACACATATCTGTCACATGTCTGTCTTTACTTATTTTTCTTTTGTTGGTGGAGCCCAAGATCAGACTGCTAACATATGCATATGCATGCAGTCTGATCTTATAATCACCCCTTTACAGAATGTAAGTGCGAGCCAAGATCAGACTGCACATACATGCATTCTGTCTTTATTTATTTTTCTTTTGTTCATGATCTTTGTAGATTGTGCAGCCTAAGATAAAACTGCTGATATATGCACATACATGCAGTCTGATCTTATACTCCACTCTTTACTGAATGAAAGTGCAGCCCAAGATCAGACTGCACATACATGCAATTTGTCTGTACATATTTTGCTTGTGTTTATGATCTTTGTAGATAGTGCAGCCCAAGATCAGACTGATCATATATGGACATATATGCAGTCTGATTTTATACTCCACCCTTTACTATATGAAAGTGCAGGCCAAGATCAGACTGCACATACATGCACTCTGTCTTTTCTTATTTTTCTTTTGTTCATGATCTTTTTATAAAGTGCAGCCCAAGATCAGACTGATCATATATGGACATACATGCAGTTTGATCTTATACTCCACCCTTTACTATATGAAAGTGCAGGCCAAGATCACACTGCACATACATGCACTCTTTCTTTGCTTATTTTTCTTTTGGTCATGATTATTGTAGATAGTGCAGCCCTAGGGTTAGATTGCTCATATATTCACATACATGCAGTCTGATCTTATAATCCACCCTTTTCTGATTGGAAGTGTAGCCCAAGATCAGACTGCACATACATGCAGTCTGTCTTTAATTATTTTTCTTTTCTTCATGATCTTTGTAGATAGAGCAGCCCAAGATCAGACTGCTCATTTATGCACATACATACAGTCTGATCTTATACTCCACTCTTTATTGAATGGACATGCAGCCCAAGATCAGACTGCACATACACCTGGCTGTCACATGTCTGTTTTTACTTATTTTTCTTTTGTTCATGATCTTTGTAGATAGTGCAGCCCAAGATCAGACTACTCATATATGGACATACATGCAGTTTGATCTTATATTCCACCCTTTACTAAATAAAAGTGCAGAGCGAGATCAGACTGCACATACGTGCACTTTGTTCTAAAATTCCACTCTTCAATATATCTTTTCAACATTTTTCTAACCTGTTTTTGGACAGTGCAGCCTAAGATCAGACTGCACATACATGCAGGTTGATCTTAACCTACAGTTTTTACTGAATAATAGTGCAGTCCAAGATCAGACTGCACATACATGCACTCTGTCTTTTCTTATTTTTCTTTTGTTCATGATCTTTTTATAAAGTGCAGCCGAAGATCAGACTGGTCATATATGGACATACATGCAGTCTAACCTTAGACTCCACTCTTTACTGAATAAAAGTGCAGCTCAAGATCAGACTGCACATACACATTTCTGTCACATGTCTGTCTCTACTTATTTTTCTTTTGTTGGTGGAGCCCAAGATCAGACTGCTAACATATGCATATGCATGCAGTCTGATCTTATAATCACCCCTTTACAGAATGTAAGTGCGAGCCAAGATCAGACTGCACATACATGCATTCTGTCTTTACTTATTTTTCTTTTGTTCATGATCTTTGTAGATTGTGCAGCCCAAGATAAAACTGCTGATATATGCACATACATGCAGTCTGATCTTATACTCCACTCTTTACTGAATGGAAGTGCAGCATAAGATCAGACTGCACATACATGCAATTTGTCTGTACATATTTTGCTTGTGTTTATGATCTTTGTAGATAGTGCAGCCCAAGCTCAGACTGATCATATATAGACATACATGCAGTCTGATCTTATACTCCACCCTTTACTATATGAAAGTGCAGGCCAAGATCAGACTGCACATACATGCACTCTGTCTTTGCTTATTTTTCTTTTGGTCATGATTATTGTAGATTAGTGCAGCCCAAGATTAGATTGCTCATATATGCACATACATGCAGTCTGATCTTATAATCCACCCTTTTCTGAATGGAAGTGTAGCCCAAGATGAGACTGCACATACATGCAGTCTGTCTTTAATTATTTTTCTTTTCTTCATGATCTTTGTAGATAGAGCAGCCCAAGATCAGACTGCTCATATATGCACATACATACAGTCTGATCTTATACTCCACTCTTTATTGAATGGACATGCAGCCCAAGATCAGACTGCACATACACCTGGCCGTCACATATCTGTCTTTACTTATTTTTCTTTTGTTCATGATCCTTGTAGATAGTGCAGCCCAAGATCAGACTACTCATATATGGACATACATGCAGTCTGATCTTATATTCCACCCTTTACTAAATAAAAGTGCAGAGCGAGATCAGACTGCACATACATACACTTTGTTCTAAAATTCCACTCTTCAATATATTTTTTCAACATTTTTCTAATGTGTTTTTGGACAGTGCAGCCTAAGATCAGACTGCACATACATGCAGGTTGACCTTAACCTGCACTTTTTACTGAATGATAGTGCAGTCCAAGATCAGACTGCACATACATGCACTCTGTCTTTGCTTATTTTTCTTTTGGTCATGATTATTGTAGATTAGTGCAGCCCAAGATTAGATTCCTCACATATGCACATACATGCAGTCTGATCTTATAATCCACCCTTTTCTGATTGGAAGTGTAGCCCAAGATCAGACTGCACATATATGCAGTCTGTCTTCAATTATTTTTCTTTTCTTCATGATCTTTGTAGATAGAGCAGCCCAAGATCAGACTGCTCATATATGCACATACATACAGTCTGATCTTATACTCCACTCTTTATTGAATGGACATGCAGCCCAAGATCAGACTGCACATACACCTGGCTGTCACATGTCTGTCTTTACTTGTTTTTCTTTTGTTCATGATCTTTGTAGATAGTGCAGCCCAAGATCAGACTACTCATATATGGACATACATGCAGTTTGATCTTATATTCCACCCTTTACTAAATAAAAGTGCAGAGCGAGATCAGACTGCACATACATGCACTTTGTTCTAAAATTCCACTCTTCAATATATCTTTTCAACATTTTTCTAATGTGTTTTTGGACAGTGCAGCCTAAGATCAGACTGCACATACATGCAGCTTGACCTTTACCTGCACTTTTTACTGAATAATAGTGCAGTCCAAGATCAGACTGCACATACATGCACTCTGTCTTTTCTTATTTTTCTTTTGTTCATGATCTTTTTATAAAGTGCAGCCCAAGATCAGACTGATCATATATGGACATACATGCAGTCTAACCTTATACTCCATTCTTTACTGAATAAAAGTGCAGCTCAAGATCAGACTGCACATACACATTTCTGTCACATGTCTGTCTTTACTTATTTTTCTTTTGTTGGTGGAGCCCAAGAACAGACTGCTAACATATGCATATGCATGCAGTCTGATCTTATAATCACCCCTTTACAGAATGTAAGTGCGAGCCAAGATCAGACTGCACATACATGCATTCTGTCTTTACTTATTTTTCTTTTGTTCATGATCTTTGTAGATTGTGCAGCCTAAGATAAAACTGCTCATATATGCACATACATGCAGTCTGATCTTATACTCCACTCTTTACTGAATGAAAGTGCAGCCCAAGATCAGACTGCACATACATGCAATTTGTCTGTACATATTTTGCTTGTGTTTATGATCTTTGTAGATAGTGCAGCCCAAGATCAGACTGATCATATATGGACATATATGCAGTCTGATTTTATACTCCACCCTTTACTATATGAAAGTGCAGGCCAAGATCAGACTGCACATACATGCACTCTGTCTTTTCTTATTTTTCTTTTGTTCATGATCTTTTTATAAAGTGCAGCCCAAGATCAGACTGATCATATATGGACATACATGCAGTTTGATCTTATACTCCACCCTTTACTATTTGAAAGTGCAGGCCAAGATCAGACTGCACATACATGCACTCTTTCTTTGCTTATTTTTCTTTTGGTCAAGATCTTTGTAGATATTGCAGCCCAAGATAAGACTGCTTATATATGCACATACATGCAGTCTGATCTTATACTCCGACCTTTTCTCAATGAAAGTGCAGCCCAAGATCACACTGCACATACATGCAGTTTGTCTTTACGTATATTTCTTTTGTTCATGATCTTTGTACATAAAGCAGCCCAAGATCAGACTGCTTACATATGCATATGCATGCAGTCTGATCTTATACTCCATCCTTTACTGAATGTAAGTGCAGGCCATGATCAGACTGCACATACATGCAGTCTGTCTTAACTTATTTTTCTTTTCTTCATGATCTTTGTAGATGGTGCAGCCCAAGATCAGACTGGTCATATATACAGTCTGATCTTAGTCTGTACTCTCTTCTAAGGCCACCCATCTTCTTTTCAAAGGACGAATCTTTTCAACATTTTGTTCACTTCATGAGAGTGAAAAGTGCAGTCTAAGATCTGAATGCACATACATGCATTCTGATCTTAGCCTCCACTCTTAAATGAATAAGAATGCAGCTGAAGATCAGACTGCACATACATGCAGTCTGATCTTATACTCCACTCTTTACTGTCTGTCTTTACTTATTTTTCTTTTCTTCATGATCTTTGTAGATAGTGGAGCCCAAGCTCATATATGCACATACATGCAGTCTAACCTTATACTCCACTCTTTACTGATCTTTACTGATTGAAAGTAGAGCCCAAGATCAGACTGCACATACATGCACTTTGTTCTAAAGTTCCACTCTTCAATATATCTTTTCAACATTTTTCTTATGGTGTTTGTGGACAGTGCAGCCTAAGATCAGACTGCACATACATGCATTTTGACCTTATACTCCAATCTTTACTGAATGAAAGTGCAGTCCAAGATCACACTGCACATACATGCAGTCTGTCTTTTCTTATTTTTCTTTTGTTCATGGTCTTTGTAGACAGTGCAGTCCAAGATCAGACTGATCATATATGGACATACATAAAGTCTTAACTTATACTCCACTCTTTACTGAATGAAAGTGCAGCCCAAGATCAGACTGCACATACACATGGCTGTCACATGTCTGTCTTTACTTATTTTTCTTTCATTCATGATCTTTAGAGAGAGTGGAGCCCAAGATCAGACTGCTCATATATGCATGTTCATGAAATCTGACCTTATACTCCACTCTTTACTGAATGAAAGTGCAGGACAAGATTAGACTGCACATACATGCAGTCTGTCTTACCTTATTTTTCTTTCCTTCATGATCTTTGTAGAAAGTGCAGCCCAAGATCAGACTGCACATACATGTAGTCTGCTCTGAAGTTCCACTTTTCTATATATCTTTTCAATATTTTATAAATGGTGTTTGTGGAGAGTGAAGCCTAAGATCAGACTGCACATACATGCAGTCTGTCTTTACTTATTTTTCTTTCGTTCATGATCTTTGTAGATAGTGCAGCCCAAGATTAGACAGCTCATAAATGCACCTACATGCAGTCTGATCTTATACTCCACTCTTTACTGAATGGAAGTGCAGCCCAAGATCAGACTGCACATACATGCAGTCTGTCTTTACTTATTTTTCTTTTCTTCATGATCTTTGTAGATAGTGCAGCCCAAGATCAAACTGCACATATATTCAGTCTGTCTTTACTTATTCTTCTTTTGTTCATGATCTTTGTAGATAGAGCAGCCCAAGATCAGACTGCTCATATCATGCAGTCTGATCTTTTTCTGCACTCTGTTCTAAGGCTACCCATCTTCTTTCAAAGGACAAATCTTTTCAACATTTTGTTCACTTCACGCTAGTGAAAAGTGCAGTCTAAGATCAGACTTCACTAACATGCATTCTGATCTTCATCTTTGCACGCCAAGGTGACGATCACTATGTGGATCAACCACCTTGGCTGATCTAGTCGAAATTTGTTAGCCTCCAGATACGAGTAGTCATTGGTTGCAGTCAGGACTGAAAGCACCAATCCGACGGCGCGTTACATTTGCTATCCAACATCAGCAGAACGTAAATAAAAATGGCGACCACAGGAGAAAGTTATCGGATATGCTGGGAATTATAACCAACAAAATACAGACGATAAATATTTTCTTCAACATTCACTGTCACAAATCAGTTAAATGAAGTTTCAAGATACATCCCGACACCAGATGATGGACTTTCAAAGTAAGTTTTTAGCTTTTGTTTAGCGAAACTTAAAATTACGAAAATAGATTGTGACTTGATAAATCGTGTAAGTTTGCGATCTAAAAAGCATTGAATTGTTAGCGAATTACGGAGAAAGCATGCTGCGCAAGCTATACTTGAACCAAACCTTAGTGGCCAATTGTCAAGGACGCTCGTTAAAACAACAACACCCAAGCCATTGAGTTCTGTCACATGTCTGTCTTTACTTATTTTTCTTTCGTTCATGATCTTTAGAGAGAGTGGAGCCCAAGATCAGACTGCTCATATATGCACATACATGAAGTCTGACCTTATACTCCACTCTTGAATGAAAGTGCAGGACAAGATTATACTGCACATATATGCAGTCTGTCTTTACTTATTTTTCTGTTGATCATGATCTTTGTAGATAATGCAGCCCATGATCAGACTGCACATATATGTAGTCTGCTCTAAAGTTCCACTCTTCAGTATATCATTTCAATATTTTTCTAATGGTGTTTGTGGAGAGTGCAGCCTAAGATCAGACTGCACATACATGCAGTCTGACCTTTTACTCTATTCTTTACTGAATGGAAGTGCAGCATAAGATCAGACTGCACATACATGCAGTCTGTCTTTACTCATTTTCTTTAGTTCATGATCTTTGTAGATAGTGCAGCCCAAGATGAGACAGCTCATATATGCACATACATGCAGTCTGATCTTATACTCTACTCTTTACTGAATGGAAGTGCAGCCGGAGATCAAACTGCACATACATGCAGTCTGTCTTTACTTATTTTGCTTTTGTTCAGGATCTTTGTAGATAGTGCAGCCCAAGATCAGACTGATCATATATGGACATACATGTAGTCTGATTTTATACCCCACCCTTTACTGAATGAAAGTGCAGCCCAAGATCAGACTGCACATACATGAAGTCTGTCTTTGCTTATTTTTCTTTTGGTCATGATCTTTGTAGATAGAGCAGCGCAGGATCAGACTGCTTACATATGCATATGCATGCAGTCTGATCTTGTACTGCACCCTTTACTGAATGTAAGTGCAGGCCAAGATCAGACTGCACATACATGCACATCTTTACTTATTTTTCTTTTGTTCATGATCTTTGTAGATAGTGCAGGCCAACATCAGAATGCTCATATATGCAGTCTGATCTTAGTCTGCACTCTCTTCTAAAGCTACCAATCTTCTTTTTAAAGGACAATTCTTTTCAACATTTTATTCACTTCATGTTTGTGAAAAGTGCTGTCTAAGATCAGACTGCACTAAAGTGCATTCTGATCTTAGCCTCCACCCTTGAATGAATAAGAATGCAGCTGTAGATCAGACTGCATGTGCATGCCGTCTGTTCTAATGTTCCACTCCTCAATATATCTTTTCAACATTTTTCTAATGGTGTTCTTAGAGAGTGCAGCCCAAGCTCAGACTGCACATACATGCAGTCTGATCTTATACTCCACTCTTTATTGAATGAAAGTGCAGGCCAAGATCAGACTGCACATACATACAGTCTGTCTTTACTTATTTTTCTTTCATTCATGATCTTTGTAGATAGTGGAGCCTAAGATCAGACTGATCATATTGGACATGCATGCAGCCTGACCTTATCCTCCACCATTTACTGAATGAAAGTGCAGCCCAAGATCAGACTGCACATACACATGGCTGTCACATGTCTGTCTTTACTTATTTTTCTTTCGTTCATGATCTTTAGAGAGAGTGGAGGCCAAGATCAGACTGCTCATATATGCAGATACATGAAGTCTGACTTCATACTCCACTCTTTACTGAATGAAAGTGCAGCCCAAGATCAGACTGCACATACACATGGCTGTCACATGTCTGTCTTTACTTATTTTTCTTTTGATCATGATCTTTGAAGATAGTGCAGCCCAAGATCAGACTGCACATACATGCAGTCTGTCTTTACTTATTTTTCTTTTGATCATGATCTTTGTAGATAGTGCAGACCATGATCAGACTGCACATACATGTAGTCTGCTCTAAAGTTCCACTCTTCAGTATATCTTTTCAATATTTTTCTAATGGTGTTTGTGGAGAGTGCAGCCTAAGATCAGACTGCACATACATGCAGTCTGACCTTTTACTCTATTCTTTACTGAATGGAAGTGCAGCATAAGATCAGACTGCACATACATGCAGTCTGTCTTTACTCATTTTCTTTAGTTCATGATCTTTGTAGATAGTGCAGCCCAAGATGAGACAGCTCATATATGCACATACATGCAGTCTGATCTTATACTCCACTCTTTACTGAATGGATGTGCAGCTGGAGATCAAACTGCACATACATGCAGTCTGTCTTTACTTATTTTGCTTTTGTTCATGATCTTTGTAGATCGTGTAGCACAAGATCAGACTGATCATATATGGACATACATGCAGCCTGACCTTATACTGTACTCTTTACTGAATGAAAGTGCAGCCCAAGATCAGACTGCACATACACATGGCTGTCACATGTCTGTCTTTAGTTATTTTTCTTTCATTCATGATCTTTAGAGAGAGTGGAGCCGAAGATCATATAAGATCAGACTGCACATACATGCAGTCTGTCTTTACTTCTTTTTCTTTTGTTCATGATCTTTGTAGATAGTTCAGCCCAAGATCAGACTGATCATATATGGACATACATGCAGTCTGATCTTATACTCCACCCTTTTTCTGAATGGTGGTGCAGCCCAAGATCAGACTGCACATACATGCAGTCTGTCTTTACTTATTTTTTCCTTGGGTCATGATCTTTGTAAAAAGTGCAGCCCAAGATCAGACTGCTCATATATGCACATATATGCAGTCTGATCTTATACTCCACTCTTTACTGAATGGTGGTGCAGCCCAAGATCAGCCTGAACATACATGTAGTCTGTCTTTACTTATTTTTCTTTTGTTCATGATCTTTGTAGATAGTGCAGCCCTAGATCAGACTGCTCAAATATGCAGTCTGATCTTAGTCTGCACTCTCTGCTAAGGCTGCTCATCTTCTTTCAAAGGATTAATCTTTTCAACATTTTGTTCACTTCATGTTAGTGAAAAGTGCAGCCTATGATTAGACTTCACTAACATGCATTCTGATCTTAGCCTCCACTCTTAAATGAAAAAGAATGCAGCTGAAGATCTTTACTGAACCGTGGTGCAGCCCAAGATCAGACTGAACATACATGCAGTCTGTCTTTACTTATTTTTCTTTTGTTCATGATCTTTGTAGATAGTGCAGCCCAAGATCAGACTGCTCAAATATGCAGTCTGATCTTAGTCTGCACTCTCTTCTAAGGCTACTCATCTTCCTCAAATGATGAATCTTTTTAACATTTTGTTCAATTCATGTTAGTGAAAAGTGCAGTCTATAATCAGACTGCACAAACATGCATTCTGATCTTAGCATCCACTCTTAAATGAATAAGAATGCAGCTGAAGATCAGACTGCATGTACATACTGCAGTCTGTCTTACTTATTTTTCTTTTGTTCATGATCTTTGTAGACAGTGAAGCCCAAGATCAGACTACTCATGCAATCTGATCTTAGTCTGCACTCTCTTCTACAGCTACCCATTTTCTTTCAAAGGACAAATCTTTTCAACATTTTGTTCTCTTCATGTAAGTGAAAAGTGCAGTCTAAGATCAGACTACACAGACATGCCTGCTGATCTTAACCTACACTCTTAACTGAATAAGAATGCAGCCAAAGATCAGATTGCACTTACATGCAGTTTGTTATAAAGTTCCACTCTTAAATATATCTTTTCAACATTTTTCGAATGGTGTTTTTGGAGAGTGCAGCCCAAGATCAGACTGCACATACTTGAAAAGTTGGTTAGGGTTCGATCTGCTTCATTTTTCGTACACTTATTTTTTCCTTCAATGCCCCTAGTTAACACATAACCCCACCATTTCGTCGCCTCCCCCATTCGATACGTATTTTGGTATATATTTCGAGTTTTCCGTCATTTTTTTGGCGTTTTCCGGCGTTTTCCGGCGTTTTCCGGTCATTGGGTGTTTTTTGGTCTTTCTAGGGACCGCCTGAATTCTATGTGAACAGAGCGACAAATAGTTCCTATGTCACGTATTATTTGAATCGGAAACTGACACTAAACAAATCTTTCATTTACTGCTAAGAAATAGAATAAACGAAATATTAAGATATGAGTTTTTATAATCATTGACGTGTCTACAATTACTATCTCGAACAAGCCTCTTGGCGGAGTAATATTCCGATTGTAAGATGTCTGTGTAAAGTGTGTATCTTAATGATTGATAAAATGTTGACATGTTTCTTCGGAATGGTACAGCTAGTAACTTAAAATTGCAGAAATACAGGTTAGTACACAAACGATCAACATTTCCATAACTTTGTTTGCCTTTTAACTAATTTGTAGCTCAACATCTACGCTGATATATACATCTATGGTCGACTGAACTATTTTCGAGTTGTACGTATTTTCGACACTTATTATTTTCAGATGTTTTATGATAAAATGGTGTTCAGAAGAGTTCCTAATCTGTCCTTATAGGTGCATGTAAATTGATAGAAAGGACAAAAATGTCTAAACTTTTGTTATTCTTGTATTCTGGTGCTACCGTCACGAGAGGGCCAACGGCAGCCATGACAGTCATCCGTCCAGTTCGTCCAACTTCAAAAACTTGGATAATTGGCTCATTGTCCCAAATAAGCAGTGTTGGATAACCATTTACCGCACAATCACTAGTTTTAACAACACTATGGAAGAACCTTTTTGAAAACGTAGTGGAAAAAGGAGATAATGGTGGTAACCAGCATTTTCGCATTTACCCACAATGTTTGGTAAACTATCGAGCACAAGATTTGAATTGCATTTAATTTTTCATCTGCACATGCCTTCAATTTGGACTTCTCTAAAATTTTGTTGTTTGGTAATGAGAAAATAATTGACTCAGTTTTCCAAATAACCATTGTCGAAAAGGTTCTGTTAACCCTTTCCCAAACAAGCCCTGGTTTTCACGTGTCTGCAGTACAAGTCTTTTGAAAACACTGTGGGAAAAGGAGAAATTGCTCGTAACGAGCAATTTCTCCTTTTCCCACAGTTTTTACTCCCCTTTTTGATAACTTTCTGCCATTTTCATCAAATTTAAAATTGTAGTCGGCAAACTCTTTCAATTTGAACCAGTCCAAAATTTGTTGTGTGGGAAAGGGTTAACCCTTTACCAAACATTCATGTTTTCACGTCTCTGAGGAAGAGGCCTTTTGAAAACATTGTGGGAAAAGGAGAAAATGCTGGTTACCAGCATTTCCTCCTTTTCCCACAGTGTTTTCTATGCTGTCAAAATACTTAAAGTTCCTTTGTACCACTTTCAAATTTAGATCTGCAGATCCTTTCAGTTTGAAAGGGGCCAAAATTTGTCGTTTGTGAAAGGGTTAAAGAAAAAGGAATCCTGTTGCAATAGCTATCATATCACATTTGAAATCTTCTAATTTCAAGCACAAACTCTTCATACCATAGATTTTGTGTGGGAAAGCAGTAAAGGCTTGGAACAAGTTTTGTGGGCAGGTCTGGTAAACAAATCAGGAATGCATTGTCTTGATCTATAGGTCACTTTTATTAGGTGCTTCAGCTGCAGTTACATAACTGAAATTTTGTTGAAAATGCTTCATATCACAAACATACCCAACCAAAAAACTACTCACTGTATTGAATTATCATGCTTTATTGTTTTCTGGTATGTATGTAAACTAATGCATATTCAAAATATACAGATAACTATTGTTTTCTGTACAGGCAACTTATGAAAATACAGTATCAAAGGGAAAAATTACTCGTATATAGCAATTTCTCCTTTTGCCACAGTCTCTTACTCATTTGAGCTGTTTTCAACCTTATCCTGATTATCTATAGTTTACACAGATGTTTTCACAGTTGTCTTCATCTATTTTTTTTTTTTTCAGCCAGTAATTAGCTAAAATTTTGCAGTAACCAATGAACTGAGTTAATTAATGTGAAAAACAGCTGAAAGATATGGAAAGGACCATACCCTTTGCTAACATGTAATCTACATTGTATTTGAGTTTGGGTCTTGAAATGACCCATGACTTTAACTTTTTTCCTACCAACTTTATGTGTATGATGCATCTTGTACAAATCAATTTTTATTTTTAGAACCGGTGGCATACCTCCAAATGTAATGTTGTTGGGACAAGTTTCAAGAGTGTGCTACAGACACAAGACATAGTGAAAAGAACAGAAAGTTGGTGTAACATCTAGAACTTTGTCATCTACCACCTATAGTGCACCATATGGTAGATTTTACTTTGTACATTATAATTCTAACATCCTTCCTCCATCACTAACAGCATGGCCTCATAACTGTAAGGTCTGAGTTCTTTACCCGTGAGCAGCTGTCAACTTTCGGATTATCTTTGGCTCACACTTTTGGCTTGAGTACTGCTGTTGTTCCCAGGAAGCAGATTTGAGAGAGATTACTATGAGTTCTTAGACCTTGTTTCTCATATCGATGAAAACGAAATAGGTTTAAGCTAACAGCAGTCTGCGCTGGAAAAAAACAGAGATTTTGTTCAGACTGCAGTTGCACTTCATACCGGAACCCAGTTTGTATCCGACAAGGGACAAGTTCACTGGGTGTACAGAAGCATCAAGCTGTTCTCATGTTCAAGTCTTGCTCGGACAGCATGTCACTTTTTCTTGTAGCGGCTCATCGTTTTAAACAATTTACGACCTTATGCTGCTCTCAAGATCTGCTGTAACCAATTTACATGCCCAAATACACAATAATGTACCAGAAACTGGCCAAAGATTTTTTTCTTTACTGCCCTGTTTTTAGCTCCACTGGCCGAAGGCCAGCGGGCTTATGTCATGGCCCGGTGTCCGTCGTGCGTCCGTGCGTCCGTCCGTGCGTTAACTTTTATTTCAAACATCTTCTTCTCTGAAACTACCCATCCAATTTTCATGAAACTTCACAGAAATGATCCTGCCATGGTCCTCTTCAGAATTTCTTGAAAGAATTTGATTCCTTCAAAAACTCTGGTTGCCATGGCAACAAAACTGAAAAATATTCGAAATCTTTAAAAATCTTCTTGTCTGAAACCATAAGGCAGAGGGCTACCAAATTTGGCATGTAGCTTTATGTAGTAGACCTCTATCAAGTTTCTTCAAATTATAGCCCTGGGGTCAAAATTGGCTCTGCCCCAGGGGTCACAAATTTTACATAGGCTTATATAGAGAAAACTTTAAAAATCTTCCTCTACCTAGCCATAAGGCCTAGAGCTACCAAATTTTGCATGTTGCTATATCTAGTGGGCCTCTACCAAGCAGGCCAAAATTTTAGCCCTGGGGTCAAAATTGGCTCTGCCCCAGGGGTCACAAGTTTTACATAGGCTTATATAGAGAAAACTTTAAAAATCTTCCTCTACCTAGCCATAAGGCCTAGAGCTACCAAATTTTGCATGTTGCTATATCTAGTGGGCCTCTACCAAGCAGGCCAAAATTTTAGCCCTGGGGTCAAAATTGGCTCTGCCCCAGGGGTCACAAGTTTTACATAGGCTTATATAGAGAAAACTTTAAAAATCTTCCTCTATCTAGCCATAAGGCCTAGAGCTACCAAATTTTGCATGTTGCTATATCTAGTGGGCCTCTACCGAGCGGGCCAAAATTTTAGCCCTGGGGTCAAAATTGGCCCCGCCGCTGGGGTCACAAGTTTTACATGGGCTTATATAGTGACAAGTTAAGAAATCTTCCTGTTTTGATTTTTTTTTTTTCTGAAATTAGCCTTGCATCAGGGGTCTTATGTTTTGCAGAGGCTTCATATGGACAAAACTTGAAAATCACCATATTTATAACCATACAGCATAGACTTGTATTATTTTGGCATGTGGCTTTATATTGTGGACCTCTACCAGGGTTCAAGTAATTATAGCTCTTGGGTCAAAAATGGCTTTGCCTTGCGGGTCTCAACTTTCACATGGGCTTTTACAGAGAAAACTTTGTAAGTAATCAAAAATTGAAATCCTTATATGTTCATCTTAAAACTGACTTCAGTATGGAAAATTATTTAACTTGTATCACTTCATTTCAAATAAGATCAGCCATTTC
Source organism: Tridacna gigas (assembly GCA_945859785.2). Classification (NCBI taxonomy): domain Eukaryota; kingdom Metazoa; phylum Mollusca; class Bivalvia; order Cardiida; family Cardiidae; genus Tridacna; species Tridacna gigas. The sequence continues at coordinate 100,116 of OX244042.2, forward strand.
ACAATTGCGAATAAGCGCGCACAACCTAAATATTGAGAAATTAAGATATGGCCGTGATCGAAAGGAAAGATCGGAGAGAATTTGTAACCTATGTAATAGCGGTGAAATAGAAGACGAATTTCATTTCTTGTTCAAATGTTCCAAATTTGATGATTTACGTTCGCAATTTATCAAAAAATATTATTATCGTCGTCCAAGTATGGAGAAAGTACTTCAATTAATGAGAGAGAAAAACAAGTCAATAACACTTAAGCTAGGAAAGTTTATTCAACAGGCATTTAGAAGAAGAACTTTGTTACAGGAATCATAATCTCACTAGTATTGTTAATAATAATCTTTTAGCTGCTACGAAATGGAAATTTCCAGTCATCGGTAATGAATAAGTTTTGTTACCCATTATTCCGACAATGATCATGTGGGAAAGCAGCCAGTGGCTTGGAAAGGAAATTGCCAAGGTATTGGTAAAAAATCTCTAGGAACGCATGGATCGGTGCGCTAGACGCCGCGATATAATTGAAATAATGTTGAAAATAGCAATATATCCCTTACTGCAGTGATAGTGGGTGTATATATATTGCATAAATTTGTGTATGTGTATATACAGACACTAAAATTGTAGTTATACTGTCTTCATGTTTATACATTCTCCATTATAAGTCTTTACTTAATCAATTATACTTAGTCCACAGTAGTTTTCTTTTTTTTTTCTTTTTCTTCTTTTCTTTTGGTGTTAGCCCCTATCCTGCTAAAGAATTAAAATTAGATTTAAAACTTGAAATTATGAACCCAAATATTACTATCTCGAAGTTATGCTTTTTGGAATAATATCTCTTCATCGGACAGTCTAGATCAAAGATCAGACTGCACGTTCTGTGCTGTCTGATCTTGAACTACATTGTCCGCAAAAGGTTCATGAGTCGCACTTAGCAGCCTAGGGGTTAAATGCGGGTAGATTTGTTTATTGTAATTTTGTTTGTGTGTGCGTGTGTGTGTGTGTGTGTGTGTGTGTGTGTGTGAGAGAGAGAGAGAGAGAGAGACAGAGAGAGAGAAAGAGAGAGGGAGAGAGAGAAAGAGAGAGAGAGAGAGGTGGAGTGAGAGAAACAGAGAGAGAGAGAGTGAGAGAGAGAGAGAGAGAGAGAGAGACTCTATTTAGTACCATGCCATTTGTTAAAAAACATTTTGTATATGACGATATACATCTGTATGTATAAGTCAATAAAGATTCTGATTCTGATTCTTCATTTTGAAACCATTTGGCTCAGAATTGAAATGTTTAGTATTTATGGTTTATATTTATAAGCCAGTGGAGCGATACAGGGCCATCATGGCCCTCTTGTTTCTGTTTTAACTCTTTACCAAACAACAATATTTTACACTGGCTGAAATTGAAAGCATTTGCAGAAGACAATCTAAAAGTGACTTTAAAATTGATTTTTGTTTGGGAAGGGTAGAAAACATTGTGGGAAAAGGAGGAAATGCTGATTACCAGCATTTTCTCCTTTTCCCACAATGTTTTCAAAATGCTCCTTTCTCAGGGTCGTTAAAAGTCGGGATTGTGGGGTAAAGTGTTAATGTAGTACCTTGGATAACAATCTTGCTGTGAATGTCTTAAAGTAGCCTATAGTTTTTGCTGAGGGTAGCAGTTGCTGCGGCTCTATCAAAGGCTTCACATTTCTGTCTTGAAGGTGTTGAACTCACAATGTACCTACATTCCTTGCTTAGTCTCAATCATGGACTTGTCATTTTTTTTTTTTTTTTTGGTTATTAAGTCTTTACCAGGCAACAAAATTTAAGCCTTTGCCAAATTGAAAGCATTTGTATACAACAAATTAAATTTTTATCAAAACATAAAATTTGTCCTTCATCTGATAGAATTCATCATTGCCATCATCGTCATTTTCTCTTTTCCAAAAATGTTTTCAAAAGCTTGCTTTCCCAGGGTCATTAAAAGTCGGAAATGTGTTATATAGGGTAAATGATGTTACATTTTGCAGGACCAAGTACATTGGATTAGTACACACCAGCAGTGCGCACCTCTCTTGGAGCAGGCCAGGGTGTCTACAGGACTGTTACTGCACAATTTTCTGCATATCATTAAATCAGCGCCATCCATGTTTGAAGGCAAGTGCTTTAGCATTTGACTGATATCGCCATTTCTCCTCCTGGCCATTTCTTATTTTTCTCTCCTGAGTAGCAGGGGTCCTATAGGTCCATTACATTATGGACGATGTTACGCTGGTCACACTTCTTTGCCATATCTATGTTGTTAATCTATATCACCTTTGAGCTGACTGCAACACTCATTTCCTGCAAGTGACTAGTCGATGGAAATGGCAGGTACAGCTGACTTAACAATGCTTATGCAGCTCTTGAAATTCCCATGGGTGTGTCTAGCAAAGCTACAGCTAGATTAATATATGGATATATGCCCATTTCTTTCATGCTTTTCGGTAGTTTATCAGGAAATAATGGTGGATTTTTGTTAGATAATTTTACTGTGTCAACCAGTGAACTTACTGAGTTATAAACTCATTGGTATGGAAATAAAGACAGCTCCCCTGTACTTTACAAGTATCAACAAAAAAGGGGTTGGAAGCCTGAAATAGAAAATGTTTTTTTTGCAGTGAAAGATTGACATTTATTTTAAACAATGAACATCATATGGTAATTTTTTCACATGTGGCTGTGCTACTCAAGAACATATTACCGAAGATATTCACTCGAAATATATTTCGATCTTTGACCAAAATAAAGTATATATCCTGTATGTCATTTTTGTTATTCTGTCATACATCTTCATCATTTGGGATTCACATCTACATCTACATGTATTGCAGTAAAACTGCAGCTTCATAGCCAGACTATGTTTATGTTCCATCTTGTAAACTTATTCAACCTTCCTACACATTCTACCGGAATGGTCCTTGATGAATGTGTTGATGGTTTCCAGCATTTTCCATTGGTTGATGATGCAGTTCCCTCTAAAATCATTCTCCGTCTCTTCCAGACACTGCAACAAAGATTGTACGGCTTCCTTGTGGCTGTGACATCATCCATATTTGGTGAGCTGTCTGTGATTGGAGAGGTTATGCTGTTTTCAGCTGTTTGCTATGAATATTCAGATAATAGCTTTCTTCTTGATGAAAGTAAGTTCTCTTTCTTGAACAACCTTAAGCTCTTCTTCTTTTTCCAGGGGTTCTGTGTGGCTAAGTGGTAAAGTGTGAGACTCATGACCAGTAGGCCCCAGGTTCGTGTCTCACCGATTCCTCTGGGTTTTTTGGTCCTCTGCATCCTTGGGCAAGTCACTTATGAGCCCTAGCCTAGTACTTGTGAAACCCATGAAAGATACAAATATGTGAGCGGTTGCCATGATATGACTGAAATAATGTTGAAAGCAGTGTAAAATATCATTTTATATTCAATTTTGTTTCTGCTGTATTCATTTTCCCCCTATAATCTGTCTGTATCTGGCCAATTCTATTTTTCTGTTTTCTTTTTTAATGTTCAAATCTGGATAAGTTAGTTTTTTCATGCTTTCCTTTATGTCAACCTCAAATTCTGGTTTATTTAGGTTACACAAGGAGATCGCTTCAGGTCGGTAGTGGTCAAAACTAAAGTAGTCCAATTTGAAATTTTGCCGTAGAACTTCTGTGGCACTGTTTCAAGGAGCTGAGAGAACATTGTGGAACATACTTAGATCTACTTTAAATGTGGGCAGTGGGAGATATGTTTTCATTGTACATTGACAGGCCAAGTTTGTGTCACTGGAGAAACAAAATTTTGGTGCCATGGCTGTGAACAGCAAATGCTTTTCTTGAGAGGATTTGTCAAAGGGTGCCTTATTGGGTAAGATTTAGCAAAAAACGCAATCAATTTACAGGTTTGGTACTTTTTAGCTCACCTGAGCATATAGTGCTTAGGGTGAGCTATTGTGATCGGTCAATGTCCGTCTGTCTGTAAACAATTACTAAAAAATCTTCTCCTCTGAAACCACCAATCAGATTTCAATGAAATTTCACAGAAATGATCCTTAGGTGATGCCCTTTCAGAATACTTCAAAGATTTGAATTCCGTGAAAAACTCAGGTTGCCATGGCAACCGAAAGAAAAAACTTTAAAAATCTTCTTGTCCCAAACTGTAAGGGCTAGAGCTTTCATATATGGCATGTAGTATCATCTAGTGGCCCTCTACCAAAATACTTCAAATTATGGCCCTAGTGTGGAAATTGGCCCTATGTTTTGGGTTCTCGGATTTCACATAGAGATAAAGAAGGAAATCTTTAAAAATCGTCTTGTCCCAAACTGTAAGGGCTAGAGCTTTCATATATGGCATGTAGCATCATCTAGTGACCCTCTACCAAAATACTTCAAATTATGGCCCTGGTGTTAAAAATTGGCCCTATGTTGTGGGGTCTTGGATTTCACATAGAGATAAAGAAGGAAATCTGTAAAAACCTTTTTGTCCCAAACAGTAAGGGCTAGAGCTTTCATATTTTGCATGTAGCATCATCTAGTGACCCTCTACCAAAATACTTCAAATAATGGCCCTAGTGTGGAAATTGGCCCGATGTTGTGGGGTCTCGGATTTCACATAGAGATAAAGAAGGAAATCTGTAAAAATCTTCTTGTCCCAAACCTTAAGGGCTAGAGCTTTCATATTTGACATGTAGCATCATTTAGTGGCCCTCTACCAAATACTTCAAATTATAGCCCTAGTGTTGAAAATGGCCCTATGTTGTGGGTTCTCGGATTTCACATAGAGATAAAGAAGGAAATCTTTAAAAATCTTCTTGTCCCAAACCGTAAGGGCTAGAGCTCTCATATATGACATGTAGTATCATCTAGTGGCCCTCTACCATAATCATTCAAATAATGGCCCTAGTGTGGAAATTGGCCCTATGTTGTGGGTTCTCGGATTTCACATAGAGATAAAGAAGGAAATCTGTAAAAATCTTTTTGTCCCAAACAGTAAGGGCTAGAGCTTTCATATATGGCATGTAGTATCATCTAGTGACCCTCTACCAAAATACTTCAAATTATGGCCCTGGTGTTAAAAATTGGCCCTATGTTGTGGGTTCTTGGATTTCACATAGAGATAAAGAAGGAAATCTTTAAAAATCTTCTTTTCCCAAACAGTAAGGGCTAGAGCTTTCATATTTGGCATGTAGCATCATCTAGTGACCCTCTACCAAAACACTTCAAATTATGGCCCTGGTGTAAAAATTAGCCATATTTTGTTGGTCTCGGATTTCACATAGAGATAAAGAGGGAAATCTTTAAAAATCTTCTTGTCCCAAACCGTAAGGGATAGAGCTTTCATATTTGGCATGTAGCATTATGGTGTTGAGCTGAGTTGCATTTCAGGTGAGTGATTTAGGACCATCATGGTCCTCTTGTTTTTTTTTGGCATTTTTTTTAAGGCTATGAATGTAACTTCGAGAGTACCGTAACTACCTAAAGAATATCATTACCATGGTTGTAATTAAGCTTTGATATCAGCTTCATAACCTAATGGTTAACCCTTTCCCAAACAATAAATTTTAGCCTATTTCTATTTCAAAACATTTGCAGAAGGCAAATTTAGATGTTGTACTGATGTGCTGAAGTTCCCTGATAGGATAGAAACATTTTGGGAAAAGAAGAAAATGCAGGTCACCAGCATTTCTTCTTTTTCCCCACAATATTTTCAAAATGTTTCTGCCTCAGGGTTGTCTAAACACAGCATTGCTTGGTATAGGATTAACTGGTATCAGGGCTACAGAAATTTTGTAATCTCAATCGGTCTGGCTGATCGACGGCGCATTCGGCAAACTTCGGTTGATTCCGGATTTGGCCGAGCTGTGACGTGTGATTGACGGCGGCGAGTCCATGTTACCCCACCCACTTTCTTGGTCAAAATAAACTCGCGATTGGTCTGGGAATGTCCCATCTCAAACTCACTGACAGTGATGGCATCGGTTAAAATTTTCTGAAGAATATTTTCTTCTTCATTTTCATCAAATGATTTCTGTCTGTCGCTTTCGCTGCCATCAAAAATTCTCTGCAAAACGTCTTAAAATGTCAGTCTGCGTTTAGCCATTTTACTTTCGTTTTCAAGAAGAACGTGGCCGAAGTAAACGTGAGTCTCAGTCGGCTAAAACCGATTGATTCGTTTCTTCGGAAAGTACAACATAAAATTACTTTGTTCAACATTACATAATTCATGTCGACAGCCCTGAGTGAGCATACCTATACCAAAAGCTAAAACGAGGCAAATTTCTTAGGCAACCGCCTGGCGCAGACAGTTCTCCAAGTCCTGTTTACCACTGACAGGTGAGATAGTTGGGTGCGAGTTGTGTCTGCGCTTATGGAAATGGATTAATAATTCAAGATTGCGAGAGGTCGTAGCTAAATATACACCGTGTAATGCTAGTCATGAGTTCGTGACAGGATGCACACTGCCACATAACGTAGAGTCAAGGCGCGGCTTTACAAAATTATGGGTGGCAACTAAATCTCGTACGTGATTTCTGATTGGTTTGCAGTAAATATTTTATGTAAACTCCGATGCAAATGGGGCGTGGCGAAATTGACTGACTGATTAGCATTGCATGGTGTGTTTGCATGTATGGTACGTAATTAGACAAAACCGATTGTGAATAGGGCCATACCAGGCTTAAGGCAACGATGCATGACGATATCTCTATAAGCTGTGATTTATGTCACAGTGAAATGGCAATAGTTAGATAATGGCCAATTAACAGTTTGACACTCCAGATACCAAGGGATTTTAATGCTTTGCCTAACGTTAAAAAATGCCTGCAGCAATGATTTAAGGTTTGCAAGTTTGTTTCTGACTGGCCATATTATTATATTTTGGACCGATTTTTTAGAACATTTTTGAAAATAAATCGGTTTTCAGTGTTAGGAATCAGTCTGATCCTGCAAATTTTCGGATTTCTGTAGCCCTGACTGGTATCACAGAACACTTTGACCATACATTGTACACATAATTAGATAAAAAAAAAATTATAGTCTTACCTAATTAATAATTATTCAACCATATTTAGAGCCCTGTACCACACAATCCCAAACTTTAACAACTCTGAGAAATAGGTCTCTTGAAAACATTGTGGGAAAAGGGTTAGGGGTAGCATTTCCCACAATGTTTTTTACCCTATCCAAGACAGCTTCCACAATTTGAGCCACATTTATATTGTTGTCTGCAATTGCTTTCAATTTGGACAAGTCTACATTTTTGTGGTAAAGAGTTATTAATCCATATAATGTACTGATCATCGCAGTTGTCACAATTTTAATTTCAACATTTTTCCATCTTCTGTGCTTATGTGTGCCATCAAAAGTCATTCACCACACTAACTAGAAATGTTTACACTTCCAAAATGTACCTGTGTACAGAATATTTTGTCCACAGGATCTCAACCTTCTTTAGTTAACCCTTTACCAAGCACCAAATTTTTGGATTGGACCAAAATCAAAGCATTTGCAGACAACAGATTAAAGGTTGCTAAAATGATGATTTATGTCACTGATAGGGTAGAGAACATTGTGGGGATAGGGTTTAGCGCACATTGTTTTCAAAAGTTTTCTCTTTAAGTGTCGTAAAAAGTTGGGTTTGTGTGGTAAGGGTTAACCCATAGACTGTGTCTGCTTGGTGATCAGTCAGACATTTCTAAATGATAAAATCTGTTGTTTTAGAGTGAAGAATTATATTGGAAACTGCTCATGTTTTTATGAACATGAAGGTTCGCAAGAAATGCATAGCTCAAATACAAACTGCCCAGGCTGGGATTCGAACCCGCACTGCAAAGATCCTCGTTTATCCAGGTACAAAAGACCAACACTCTAACCACTGAGCTAAAGAGAGTTCTCCCTAACACAGTTGTCAGGTATTGCTCTAAGGCAGGAGTGATTTCCCATGACACACCCCCACTTACATGTCACCATTTTGATGATAGAAAGCCTTATTAGGCAGCAAGTCTATTTTTCAGACAAAAATGGCTCAATGGCCAATCCCTGACGAGCCTTCATCTTGCAAACGTGAAAGTTCGCAACAAATGCATAGCAAACACAAACTGTCCAGGTATTGATTTTATAAGGGAAGAGACTATGCTGTAAGGAAGGAGTCATCTCCAGTAACAATGTGGTGTGTGTAAATGTGGCTTTACATCCCCTTTGACTTTATCTTTATTATATAAAAGCAAATGGTCAGGTTTGTCTTTTCTATGTTTCTTCTATGCTAGGCTGGGCTCTGTAGTGCCTTGCCAGGGACATTCCACTTAAACCAGCTCTGCAACTCAGATTTCTTGTTTACATACCAAAAGCCTTGATAGACCAAATAGATGCAAGTTAACAATAAAAAAGGAGGTAAGTTTAGCATTTATTCTGACAAAGAGCAAATTTCAGAGTTTTCAAGAAAAAGGGGCTTGCACCATGAGCACAACCACTTATCTCTTTACCAAACAACAAAATTTTGAAATAGTCCAGATTGAAAACATTTGCAGATAACAAAATAAATGTGACCCAAAAATTGAACTTTGTTTTCGGAAGGATAGAAAACTTTGTGGGAAAAGGAGAAAATGCTGGTTTTCAAAATGCCTCTTTCTGAGGGTGGTTAAGATTCGGGATTGTGTGGTTAAGGGTTATATCCTAGATGCACATCTTGGTTGCCTCACAGAGGTAAAACACATTCTGACACTTCTGTTGAATTAGACCATTTGAAGTAAAATGTTTTTTTGCAGAGGTCATTTAGATGATTCTATCCAGGTAGTTGATAATTTTACGGGTAGCAGTCTCAGTAGATTTGATATTTGGCCTTCCATTGGTAACCCTTAAAGGTCTACACTGCAAGCAAACGTTGTAATTACTCACATGTAAGTTTGACATTCATGGTTGACACACTCTCGAATATCTTCACACCAAACAATCATCTGTTTAAATGACCCTGATCGAAAAGGTTTCTGAAAACATTGTAAGAAAAGGAGATAATGCATTAAACTAACATTTTCTCCTTTTTCCAGAATGTTTTCAACTCTTTCAAGGACAGATCCAATCATTTCAGTCAAATTGGATTTGTCTTCTGCAAATGCTGTCAGTTTGGACAATTCTAATTTTTTTTTTTATACAGGGTTAACCCTAACCCTTTACCAAACAAATCCAATATTTGACCACTCTGAGAAAAATGGTTTGAAAACATTGTGGGAAAGGAAGAAAATGCTGGTAACCTGCATTAACCTGTTAATATTCAGGCAATTTGAGCAAAGTATTTCAAGGCTGACAGTGAGTTGAACCTTTTTTACTGTAATTTCTTTTGTCCAGTATCTTATGAGACAGGGCTATTAGGTAATAGTCAGTGATATCTTCACAAATTCATGAAGTTAGTCATTTTCTTGGAAATAGTTTAGCCCATATCTACATAAATCCAAACAGATGGTCTTGCTGTCATGCAAAATGACATGTTATCCCTATGCTAAAATGGATGTTTATTGTACATTGAAGTGCATTTATGGGTAGGTGTACATGTCAGGTGGAGGATCAAAGATCAGCATGGTCATTTGTGTTTTGATGTTCTGCAGGGTGCAGCTCTTTTAACAGAAACATTTTGCCTATCATTATCACCTAATCATTTACATGCTTAGACCCTAACAGAGACCTTCATACTTATCATTTTAAGTTGCCACTGTATTCCTTGTCATATGATCTTGAGCTTTGGTGCTCCACAAAACAGCATTCATTGGTTTATTAAATGCTTTACCACTAGTGCTAAGATCAACATAAGGTCAAAGACACTGGTTACTTTATTCTTTTATCAATACTGAAGGTAATTGCCTGTCTCAATTTCCATAGCAGTACTTGCAACCATCAGCTGTGTTCAGTAACCATTCTAAGGTTTGTTCTTTTTGTAAATACTGATTCAAGTCATCTGGGTCTGTATTCACTAACCATTCTTAAGAACATTGTTAGTCTTATTTTCAAGATTTTTCTATATTGTTAAGTAACACTACTTCACATTGGCTAAACCAAGTTATGTTACTTTCTAAATCTAGATTAGGACAAAGAATGAAGCTATGAATGGTTGCTGAACACGGGCCCTGATTTACTGAGAGAGAACATATCAGCCAATCAAATGGTTTGACTTCATATGTAGATTTTTGTGCCTAAATTACATGTTTGCTCCTACAGATTTAACTACAGCTGTAAACACCATGTTACAGAATTTGGAGGAAAACTTCAAAACAGTAGCTTGTAGATACCTGGACTGCCAGGTTTCACGAAAAATGATACCATAAATTTTTGGAAATTTTGTTAGGTAAGGTAAATTATTCTTTTTATTTACATGTTACGTTTGGTTATTCTTTTGTTTTATGGGCAATTCACCAACTCCAGATGTGTTGAGAGGAGTCAATATCAAGTTTGACTTTGTGTAGTCCAGTGACTTTTTCTGTTTCAAGATTTTTAAGAAAAAGACAGCCATAAATGTAATACTTTATTTTCCTTGATAAACATGTATTGGCTCAAGTTGGCAAAGGCTTTTGATTGTGTAGCAAAATTCTCATTTATCAAAATGTAATCAGAACTACTGCCATAGCTTTAGTACAGGAAATTCAGGGTTCTTTTATCCAGTGGGGAACTCAACATAGGACTGGAATTTTTTTTAAACCCTTTCAGGGGCATATTTTGTTTTGGACATTACTCTTTTGGTTAAAGTTTAGTCCTCTTCTAAACAACTTTTAGCCAAGCCCCGTAGTTCAGTTGGTAGCGCACAGGACTTGAGAACAGGAGGTCGCTGGTTCGATCCCCGGCTTGGCCAATTTCTTTCCGAGGATTGATGTGACAGGATTCATTCTCTCTCACCCCTAACCATTTTTTCGACTGTTATGTGGGAAAGCAGCCAGTGGCTTGGAAAGAATATTGTGCAGAGTACTGGTAAAAGAAATTCCAGGAAAGCATGGATAGGTGCACTGGCCGTCTCAATATAACTGAAATAATGTTGAAAACGGTGTTAAACATCATACAATTAATCAGTATAAAAACCTATTAAACTGCAAACCATATTTTTATTATTCCGTGTCAAATTTGAGCAATAAATTTTAATTTCATTCTGTTCTACTTATTTCTCTCCTGTGTTGATAATTCTATTCCATTATCAACATAGGAGAAAGTTGCAATGTCTTCTGCAAGGTATAGAAGGTCATAATTCAATAGGCAGACTAAACAATAAACAATAAATTTATTAACTCTTTACGAAAAGACAAAATTTCAGACTTGTACAACTGAAAGCATTTCAGATGACAGATTAAACATGGCCCAAATGACAAAATATCTCTTTGATAGGGTAGAAAACATTGTGAGAATAGGAGAAAATGCTGGTTACCAGCATTTTCTCCTTTTCCCATGATGTTTTAAAAGGTCCTTTTCCTTAGGGTCGTTAACACTCAGGATTGTGTAGTAAAGGGTTAAATCATTTATTTTGGAAGACTTTCAAGTTACAGATGAGGTGAGTTCTCCTGCCTTTTTACATCTTCCCTAGCCAAGAGTGATTACTACCTTGTTCTATTCACTCTAGGCTGATTGATTCGAAATTTGTAATCCCAACGACAGAATCCACAAAGATATTTGGACAATCCATTATCTGGTATTGGAATGTATCCTACAACTCCATTAAGTCTTTACCACACGACATTACTTTACGCTGTTTCAAATTGAAAGCATTTGCAAACGACAATTTAGCTCAGATTTTCAAATGATTTGGGTCTGAAAGGTTAGAAAACATTGCGGAAAATGGAGAAAATGCCCACATTTTCTCCTTTTCCCAGAATGTTTTCAAAAGTCCAATTTTCCAGGTTCATTAATACTCGGGATTGTGTGTTAATGCATTAAACTGAAGGAACTTTGGCTAGCTTGGACTTCAAACCGGTGACCGCCTGGTACATGTCTTGTGCAATACCAACAGCCCTACTGGGCTCAGCTGTAATGATTAAAACAAATCATCATGATGCTGTTTCTATTACAAACTGTTCATTTATTGTTTGTGTTCCTTGCAATTACAATCTCTCAGTGGTGTTTTCAAACATGACAGTCACAGTAAGGATGTATTTAACTATTTACCACACGATAAAACTCTAGACAGGTCCTAATTCAAGCATTTCAAGACGACTATATAAATGTGGCTCAAATGATTGGATTTGTTCGTGGAAGGTTAGAAAACATTGTGGGAAAAGGAGAAAATGCTGGTAACCAGCATTTTCTCCTTTTCCCACAATGTTTTATGTCTTATTAAACATCAGACTGTATGTCTTGTGCAGTCTAATCTGTGCTGTCCCTTATAAAAGCTTGTGTTTTTGTCAACAGGATTGTACAGTCCTTGCATGTCGATCTGTTTTGTATCCTTTATGCTAATGAAGTTCATTTTGGCTTATATCCAGCAGGCGACTTTTGAGAATAATAGGCATTGCCTGCATGTGTCATACTCTTCGAAAATTTGACCTGTCTGCTATGATGCATTACTGGAAAAATAAAGGACAAGTATTATTATGCATAAATTGCCATTTAAAAAGTGCATGTTGAAAATGGCAATAAATAATACATCTGTGGAAAACTCAAGCCAGTTTTTCTCTACAAATTTCTTAAAATAACAAAATGATTTCAGACAGGAAAAATATTCTTTTCTTTCAAAAATACCAAGTAATTACTGTAAATCTCTGTAAACAGTTTCAAAATATAGACATGGGTAACAACAGGATTTGTGCAACAGACTTAAAACAAAAATGTCTCAACCTTGATTGGCTTATACCAGGGCTTTTTTACCCAGCTCATATGGGCTATGTTCATAAATGGCTGGTGCACAGATTATATGCTAGCTTATTACTCTATCTATGATGATTATATTGGTTTTCCTTTGCTCATATTGTAAACACTCTTTTACCATGTGTAAACATTCTACCAGGACCTAAAACAAATATCCAAAATGTTGATTGGTGCAAAAACAAACAATATTCATAAGTGCAATTTTAGGCACCAAACTATTTGAAAAACAAAAAGATTTTTGTCAGATCGTGCAATATTTATGATACACCAACCATGGCTCGAAATCATTATGGGCCGAAAATTTATGGGCCGAAATTGTTATGGGCCGAAATTTCCAGCGACCGCCAAAAATCGGTGGTGTGACACCTTAATTTGAATTTGCCGGAAGCTTGGTCACACGACTTCCTTTGTTTGATTTGACGAAGAAAGAGAACATACTGAACGTAAATTTATGGCGGTAAAGTTTGTGTTTGTGTTGGTTGTTAGCCATGTTTTGTTTCACTTGTTATTTAAAGGCGTCTGAAAATATTTGTCTATCATTCTTCCATTGTCTTGCTTTATTTGCTGACTTCGATACGGTTTATATTCGCAACTGGTTTTCGCGCCCGGTATCGACGATTGTCAGGCTGATGTAAAACTTTCCTTAACTTACAGATTTTGGCATGATCTTATTTAAATCACCTTTTATTGCAGACTTAAGACAACGGAAGAGTTATGGTGGTTGACTTGAGCTGTGAAGACGAGAATGGATAGCATTTAATTCCACATATTGGTGAGTGATTGTACTTGCTCTGTGGTTAAGCTATTTTAGGTAAGACTTGGTTATCAGCATGCCCACTGGGTTTTCAATTTGGGGGTACATGCACCCTCCAGGCTTTGAGTTGGGGGTACAAAGAAAAAATTGGTACACTGTAACCCCTAGGTTTTAAATTGGGGGTACAGAGTAACTTTGGGCTGTTTCAGTTTTATTAATTTTAACACCCTATCTCCTTTACCATAATGAATGGGATCTTATTTAGATTTTTAAATTGTGCATTTGGTGATAATATGGATGCATCATATGTCTCCAGGGCATGGACATACTAAGATATAATCGCAAGGTTTCAGGGTTTAAAGCCGAACACGGCCATGAGTTTAGATATAATCGTAAGGTTTCAGGGTTTAAAGCCGAACACAGCCATGAGTTTTGATAATCGACCGCCTTTATGGAAGATTTTCACCTTTATACCTTTCTCAAAGTTGTGAAGTACATTAGAACTGCTTTAAAAAGGAAGTGTAGACAGATTGATGCTTGTTGTCCAAGATGATGTTCGTAGGTCTCACTATTTTAAAATCACATAGGAGCAGGCCGATTGGCTCATTGTAAGCTCAAACTCTGTCAAATAAAGGCCATGCCATGTTAGGGCAAAATAAGACAAAATGTGTAATGGTAGAATCATTTGTATAAACCTACCTTTCTCAGATCTTCATGCTGTAAAATATTTTAACAGCTTTTGTTGTGAGGACAGTTTTTCTACAGCAGACGCCATACATACAAAAACTTACATGTTTCATTTGCGGCTCGATTTTTCAGCTTTTATATGTCAAAAAATGTGTTTTTAACAATAACTGCGCATCATGATATAATTAAATGATTTTAATTTCTCATTGAAAATTAATTACCAGATTTCCTGTACACGTGGTAGATTTTTGACACCTTAAAAAACTCATAGCGAAAATTATTCAGACAGATGAGGGAGCCGCAAAATATATGTAGTGAAAATATTTGGTAACCCCCTCTATTTTGAGGACAAAGCATGGTACCCACTTGAGGAAAGCTACTTTCGTTTTGTTTGTTTGGCATGCAATACGAAATGGTATCTAATTTGTACGTGCAGTTTACGTAATTACTTTCCTCTTTGTATGTGCATACTTTTGACAGTGTGTTCATGCACGTAAGCACCAAAATAAATTATGCGCGAAATAGAATTTATACGTGAATTACGTATTGCAGTACATGACTGGGCACCCTGGTTATCATTATTTGTTTTATTATTTTAAGAACTGGACCAAGACACTTTTCATATTCTCATTTCAGATTGCTATATTAAAGGGCAACTTCAGTCCAAAGCTATTTCTAAATAAGGTCAAGTGCAATAAAGTGTGACATTGTGGTCCAAAAATAAACTGCTATTGAGACATGTTTTACTTGTACTATTTCAAAGGATATATATCGAAAAGTGCAGAAAGTATACCATTTTCAAAACAGATACATCTTTCTTAAAAATATATGGATTTTATATAAGGTTAAAATGCCATTTTTAGCTCCACTGGCCGAAGGCCAGCGGGCTTATGTCATGGCCCGGCGTGTGTCCATGCGTCCGTCCGTGCGTTAACTTTTATTTCAAACGTCTTCTTCTCTGAAACTACCCATCCAATTTTCATGAAACTTCACAGAAATGATCCTGCCATGGTCCTCTTCAGAATTTCTTGAAAGAATTTGATTCCTTCAAAAACTCTGGTTGCCATGGCAACAAAACTGAAAAATATTGGAAATCTTTAAAAATCTTCTTCTCTGAAACCATAAGGTGTAGGGCTACCAAATTTGGCATGTAGCTTTATGTAGTAGACCTCTATCATGTTTCTTCAAATTATAGCCCTGGGGTCAAAATTGGCTCTGCCCCAGGGGTCACAAGTTTTACATAGGCTCATATAGAGAAAACTTTAAAAATCTTCCTGTACCTAACCATAAGGCCTAGAGCTACCAAATTTTGCATGTAGCTATATCTAGTGGGCCTCTACCAAGCAGGCCAAAATTTTAGCCCTGGGGTCAAAATTGGCCCCGCTGCAGGGGTCACAAGTTTTACATGGGCGTAGATAGTGACAACTTAAGAAATCTTCCAGTACATGGCCATGAGGCCTAGAGCTACCAAATTTTGCATTTAGCTTGATCTAGTGGGGGTCTACCAAGAGTGCCCAAATTACAGTCCTAGGGTCAATTCGGCCTCATGCTGGGGGGATGGGGGGGGGGAGGTTCACAAGATTTACATGGGCTTATATAGGGAAAACTTTTATATCTTGGTGTACATAGCCATAAGGCTTAGAGCTACCAAATTTTGCATAATTATAGCACTATCTAGTGGACAACTACAAAGAGGGCACAAGTTACAACCCTAGGATCGAGTTTGGCCCTGCACCAGGGGTCACAAGTTTTACATGGGTTTATGGAGTGAAAACTGTCTTGTTACTAGCCATAAGGCCAAGAACTCCCAAATTTAGTCATAAACATGTGCTTATAGGGTGAAAATTCAAAAAATCCTTTTACTCCTAACTGCAAACACAAGGGCTACCAAATCTGGATCACTTTTGATTTTTTTTTTTTTTTGAAATTAGCCTTGCATCAGGGGTCTTATGTTTTACAGAGGCTTCATATGGACGAAACTTGAAAATCACCTTATTTATAACCATACAACATAGACTTGTATTATTTTGGCATGTGGCTTTATCTTGTGGACCTCTACCAGGGTTCAAGTAATTATCGCTCTGGGATCAAAAATGGCTTTGCCCTGCGGGTGTCAACTTTCACATGGGCTTTTACAGAGAAAAGTTTGTAAGTCTTCATTTTGAAACCATTTGGCTCAGAATTGAAATCTTTAGTATTTATGGTTTATATTTATAAGCCAGTGGAGCGATACAGGGCCATCATGGCCCTCTTGTTTAAACTTTAGATAGCATTGTTACAGTTGCAAAAGGTTGGGTAAACCATTTGGTCTGTCAGTATTTGTTCCATATACATTAGGCAACAGCATTTCGCAAACTTTCAATCTAAATTTCAGTCATATTCATTGTATTCTTGAAAAGATATGGCAAATTAATGTCAGGAAAAGCAACAATATAAAGAAACATACCTTTTATCAATTTCATTAATAAAAGTAAATTTCATTATTAAACATTCACTTTAAGTAACCAACTTAAATCAAACTTTAATCAAATAATTTCAAAATAAAACCAACCTGGCTTTGATATTCAGATGTATAACTGAGCAGCACCCAAACCAAAAATGTAGTGAAATTTCTATTCTACCGTTATGGTTGGGACATATTACACATACTTAATATTAAGGCTGAATAATAGATCTTTCATTTCATCATTAAACTAACAAAAGATGCTCAAACTGTTCAAAAATCACCTTTATTGATATAAAACAACAGTTACTATGTTCTTTATAGTGCAAGTCTTTCACAGTGAGAAAGTTAGAACAGGCACATGTGAAGTCTAATTTTTAAGTCTACTTAAGCATAAGTCAATTTCACTTTTTCTGAAAAGCATTCTCAGGCCTCGGCCAGGAGCAAGTTCTGGGCTAGATGGTTTCGTCACTATATCTGATACATCTTGCCAGTGAATATCTTCCGTGTTAGGCCATGTGTATTCATGCTTCTTTTTCTGGGACATGAACGTCAATCCGACATCTGTACCATCGGCTGCCAGCACCTGAATAACAAATAATAGGTTTATTAAGAATATGACATAATGTTGTTATACTTATATTGAGCTGCATGGTTCATGTGCATGTATCTAACCTATTTTGTGTTTATCTTTCTACCTTTTGTATCTTATCTATTTGTTGTAATGATGCCTTTTAAAAATCTGTTAAAGCAACTTGTTTCTTTTCATGTGCATGTACTGTCTGTACATGTAGTTATTTGCACACTTACCTTGTTTAAAACTAACATTGTAGTTGTAATGTATCTGCACCTAACACCTGTTCTGTATGCACCTGTTGGCTTTTAGTCACCCTCTACAGCATGCTAACCTGCTTGTAACATAGCTGCATGGTGAGTGGTTATCTGTACTAATACCATCTAAGTCATTAACCAGGCACTCTTAGTACAGGAGATCCTGGGGGTTCAGGTTAGAAGATATAGGCTGACAATACTGCATTTAAATATTAAATCTTATTCTGTTAAATATTAAATCATTAATTATCTGGCCCATTCTATTTTCTTTGTGCTTTGCTCTAGATGTTTCCTTCTTACATAATGAGTGATTCTGGATTTGTATGGTCTTTCATACTTTTCTATCTGTCATTCTCTCAAATCTATGCACTCAATGACCTACTTACCCAATGCTCTAATCTGATCGGACAGGTACCGATAAGCCCAGCTGGGTCTACGTAATGAATTCTTGCCGTCCGGATGTTTGCTTCTATATCGGAGTTTTGAGCTGATTTCATCATAGATAGCCTGGTCTGTAGATATTATTCATCATTTGTCATAGATGAAAACATTGTGACAAAAGGAGCAATGTGTATTTAAACTTTGCAGTACTGGTATTTCATGAAGATTAGGGTTCATGTCTGTCATGTTCTATAAAGGCCATCTGCTTTCCTTCTTTCATGTATTCCACCCTTGTTTTGATTGATAATGCTTGACTATAGAATAAAAAACTTAGAAATGTGCATTTGGCTGGTCACATGGAAGATTTTAGAGATAAAAAATGAAGAAAACCCTGAAATTTAGCCATCAAGAAAGACTACTTTTCATGCAATGTTTTCAATTTATATAAATGAAAATGGGTTTAAAAGATAGACAAAAGAATCCAGAAGAGTATACTTTTTATTTCATTTAAATCCATTCGGTTTTGGCAGAGATATGTTTGATTTTGTAAGAGTGGTCGTTGGGCTTGAAATTTCCATTTTTTTTAGGTCTTGGCCGCAAAAACCACCATGTTAAGAAAAATGGGTTTTCTCTTTGAAAATGGCCCTGATTTCTCTCTGGCTCATTTTTAGCTCTACTGGCTGAAAGCCAGCAGAGCTTATGTCATGGCGGGGTTTCCGTCGTCCGTCCGTCTGTCAGTCCGTATGTCCGTCCGTTAGTCTTTTTCTTGTTTATGCGATAAAGTCTGCATTTGTTGCCGGATTTTCATGAAACTTGCACAGTTTGTTTATCTCATCAATAGCTTCAACCCTATTGAATTTGAAAAAAATCCAACAAACAGTATGGGAAAAGTAGCCATTTCAAGTTGAAAATTTCCAGTTCTTGTTTACGCGATAAAGTCTGCAAATAACTTCAGATTTTCGTGAAACTTGCACAGTTTGTTTATTTCATCAATAGCTTCAACCCTGTCGACTTTGAAAAAAATCCAACAAATAGTATGGGAAAAGTAGCCATTTAAAGTTGAAAATTTAAATTTTCTGTTCTTGTTTACGCAATAAAGTCTGTATTTCTGGTCAGATTTTCATGAAAATCACACAGTTTGTTTATCTAACAGTAGCTTCAACCCTATTGATTTTGAAAAAAAAATCTAAGAAACAATGTGGGAAAAGTAGCCATTTCATGTTGAAAATTTCCAATTCTTGTTTACATGATAAAGTCTGCATTCCCTGCCAGTAGAGCATATTCAGGCCCTTCAGGGCCTTCTAGTTTCCTTGTGGCAATACTTGGATTCAGCCAAAAGGCATAAAAAACCTGCCTTGAAAGTCATATTCTGTTTTATATAGGTGTCACACGACTGCAAGATTGCTTCTGGGTTGTAGTTGTCAAAACTAGTCTGATGTGAAATATTGCAGTAGCACTTTTGTTGCACTGTTTCGTGGAGCTGAGAGGGCTTGGTGGTATATAATTTAGATTTGCTTCAAATTTAGGTATGGGGGGACCATTTAGATGTGATTTTATCATATATTGATTGGACTATTTTATGTCAGTGGAGGAACAAGAAATTGGGGTCATGGCGGTGAACAGGCATTTTTGAGAGGACAATTTCTAGGGTGCCTGTCTTGATTGGGATTTAGCGAAAAACGCAATTGGTTGACCTGTTGTTTTTTATGCATTTTTTTCAAGGACTATGATTGTACTTTTGAGAGTAAGAGATGGTAAAGCCAAAGTTTTGCTATTAAGCGATTTGTGAAGCTTCAAAGAAGGTTACTTTCACTCTATTTTTAATATGGCAAAAAACCAGTGGTGTAACACCTATATGAGAAGGTAGTGAAAAAACGGGAATCAGTCTGGTGTTTTTATTTTCAGGTATAACTGGCTGAAATTTGGCAGACAAGTAGCTGAGAGGCCTTGAAACTGGATTCTATCAAAAGTTGGGGTAAGGTATGTAGAATTTACATTTTGAATTAAATTTAGAATTTAAGTTAGCGAAATTTCACAGTTTTCGGACTGGCATGTGGAGAATTTTGTCAAAAAATTCTTCGCACCGGATGAAATCTATGGACACTTCGTCTGCAAGTTTTCAAATGCCAAGCAGTTGAATACCTTTTCAAATATTTGATTTAATTGTCATTTTAAACTATTTAATTCTAATTTGTATTCTTGTATTTTAGAATTTAGAATTGGATTATTTTTCACGAAATGCCAGAAAAAACTTGAAAATGCTTGTTTTGTATTTGTAGTGTAAGTAAGACTGGATATGCGCAATTTAGATCCAAGGATCCAAGCGATCCTGCTGGGTCTGGGTTTTGAACCGCATAGCCCACATAATGGCAGTTATGGTCAATCAGAAATTTCTGAAATACCGATAAAAGTTTCATGGAAGCCATCTCTGTAATTTCAAGCTTTGTGTTAATACAGAGCATATTAACTTGAAGGAAAGTTTTCTTAATAAGGGTAAGAAATTTTATTTTGACAGGGGCATTTCCATTGGCTGTGTAAATTCATTGCGGCAAAAGGAGTCGGACCCCCTTTTGGACTTAGTCGGGCTGTAAGTACCATTTAATACCTATAATCCTCTTTGCATATTTTGCCCCATTTTTAGCTCACCTTAGCACAACGTGCTAAAGGTGAGCTATTGTGATCGCCCTATGTCCGGTGTCCGTCGTCCGTCAACAATTTCTTTAAACATCTTCTTCTCCTAAACCACTGGGCCAATCTTGATGAAACTTAACAGGGATGTTCCTTGGGTGAAGCTCTACCAAAAGTGTTCAAAGAATTTAATTCCACCCACAACTCTGGTTGCCATGGCAACAAAAAGGAAAAAAAAGCAAAATATTTGAAAATCTTCTTCTCTGAAACTAGAAGGCGCAGAGCTTTGATATTTGGTATGTAGCATCTCCTAGTGGACCTCTACCAAGTTTGTTCATTTGATGCCCCTGGGGTCAAAACTGGCCCCGCCCCGGGGGTCACAAGTTTGAGCATAGTCATAAAGAAGGAAAACTTTAAAAATCTTCTTCTCTAAAACTTGAAGGCATAGAGCTTTGATATTTGACATGTAGCATCTCCTAGTGGAACTCTACCAAGTTTGTTCATATGATGCCCCTGGGGTCAAAACTGGCCCCGCCCTGGGGGGTCACAATTTCCAACATAGGAACAAAGAAGGAAAACTTTAAAAATCTTCTTCTCTAAAACTAGAAGGCATAGAGCTTTGATATTTGGCATGAAGCATCTCCTAGTGGACCTTTACCAAGTTTGTTCATATGATGCCCTCGGGGTCAAAACTGGCCCTGCCCCGGGGGTCACAAGTTCGAACATAGGAACGAAGCGGGGAAACTTTAAAAATCATCTTCTCTGAAACTGGAAGGCGTAGAGCTTTGATATTTGGTATGTAGCATTGCCTAGTGGACCTCTACCAAGTTTGTTCATATGATGTCCCTGGGGTCAAAACTGGCCCCGCCCCGGGGGTCACAATTTTGAGCATAGTAACAAAGAAGGAAAACTTTAAAAATCTTCTTCTCTAAAACTTGAAGGCATAGAGCTTTGATATTTGGCATGTAGCATCTCCTAGTGGACCTCTACTAAGTTTGTTCATATGATGCCCTTGGGGTCAAAACTGGCCCTGCCCCGGGGCTCACAAGTTCGAACATAGGAACAAAGAGGGGAAACTTTAAAAAACATCTTCTCTGAAACTGGAAGGCGTAGAGCTTTGATATTTGGTATGTAGCATTGCCTTGTGGACCTCTACCAAGTTTGTTCATATGATGCCCCTGGGGTCAAAACTGGCCCCGCCCCAGGGGTCACAAGTTTGAGCATAGTAACAAAGAAGGAAAACTTTAAAAATCTTCTTCTCTGAAACTGGAAGGCGTAGAGCTTTGATATTTGGCATGTAGCATCTCCTAGTGGACCTCTACCAAGTTTGTTCATACGATGCCCCTGGGGTCAAAACTGGCCCCGCCCCGGGGGTCACAATTTCCAACATAGGAACAAAGAAGGAAAACTTTAAAAATCTTCTTCTCTAAAACTAGAAGGCATAGAGCTTTGATATTTGGCATGAAGTATCTCCTAGTGGACCTCTACCAAGTTTGTTCATATGATGCCCTTGGGGTCAAAACTGGCCCAGCCCCGGGGGTCACAAGTTCGAACATAGGAACAAAGCGGGGAAACTTTAAAAATCATCTTCTCTGAAACTGGAAGGCGTAGAGCTTTGATATTTGGTATGTAGCATTGCCTAGTGGACCTCTACCAAGTTTGTTCATATGATGTCCCTGGGGTCAAAACTGGCCCCGCCCCGGGGGTCACAAGTTTGAGCATAGTAACAAAGAAGGAAAACTTTAAAAATCTTCTTCTCTGAAACTTGAAGGCGTAGAGCTTTGATATTTGACATGTAGCATCTCCTAGTGGACCTCTACCAAGTTTGTTCATATGATGCCCCTGGAGTCAAAACTGGCCCCGCCCCGGGGGTCACAATTTCCAACATAGGAACAAAGAAGGAAAACTTTAAAAATCTTCTTCTCTAAAACTAGAAGGCATAGAGCTTTGATATTTGGCATGAAGCATCTCCTAGTGGATCTCTACTAAGTCTGTGCATATGATGCCCTTGGGGCAGAAGTTGGCCCTGCCCTGGGGGTCACAAGTTCGATCATAGGAACAGAGAAGGAAAATTTAAAGAATCATCTTCTCTGAAACTGGAAGGCGTAGAGCTTTGATATTTGGTATGTAGCATCGCCTACTAGACCTCTACTAAGTTTGTTTATATGATGCCCTTGGGGTCAAAATTGGCCCTGCCCCGGGGGTCACAAGTTCGAACATTGGAACAAAGAAGGAAAACTTTAATTTTTTTTTTCTCTTAAATGGGAAGGCATAGAGCTTTGATATTTGGTATGTAGCATCTCCTAGTGGACTTCTACCAAGTTTGTTCCAAGGATGCTACTTGGGTCAAAACTGGCCCAGCCCCTGGGGTCACAAGTTTGAACATAGGAACAAAGAAGGAAAACTTCAAAATTCTTCTTTAAAACTGGAAGGCATAGTGCTTTGATATTTGGTATGTAGTGATTCTCTTCTAAGTTTGTTTGTCCACCTAAGCGCAACAAGTTCATTGAGTTCAAAATTGGGTCATCTTGGGTCATAAACTAGGTCACTAGGTCAAATTAAAGAAATACCTTGTTGGCACTCTTGAGGCCACATTATTTGCTCAATTGCCTTGAAAATTAGTTAGAAAGTTTGTCTTTATAAAGTCTCACGTAAGATTAATTTGGGTCAACTTGGGTCATAAACTAGTTCACTGGGTCAAATTAAAGAAATACCTTGTTTGCACTCTGGAGGCCACATTTATTGCTCAAATGACCTGAAATTTGGCCAGAATGTTTGTCTTGATGAAATACCAGATGAGTTTGGATTTGGGTCACCTGGAACCATAAACTAGGTCACTAGGTCAAAATAAAGAAATACCTTGTGGGCACTCTAGAGGCCACATTATTTGCTTAATTGCCTTGAAAATTGGTCAGAATATTTGTCTTTGTAAAATCTCACATGAGTCTGAATTTGGATCAACTGGGGTCATAAACTAGTTCACTTGGTCAAATTAAAGAAATAGCTAGTGGGCACTCTAGAGGCCACATTTATTATTCATTTGATTTGAAAACTGGTTAACCCTTTCCCAAACAACAAATTTTGGACTGGTCCAAATTGAAAGAGTTTGCAGACGACAATTTTAAATTTGATAAAAATGGCAGAAAGTTATCAAAAAGGGTAGAAAACACTGTGGGAAAAGGAGAAATTGCTCATTATGAGCAATTTCTCCTTTTCCCACAATGTTTTCAAAAGACTTGTACTGAGACACGTGAAAACCAGGGCTTGTTTGGGAAAGGGTTAAAATGTTTCTTTTGATATAGTCAAAGACCAGTTCAAATTTGGGTCACCAGGGGTCATAATCTAGGTCACTAGGTCAAATTAAAGAAATATCTTTAGGGCACTCGAGGCCACATTTTTTGCTCAATTGACTTGAAAATTGGTCAGAATGTTTGTCTTCATGAAATATGAGTTTGAAATTGGGTCACCTGCGGTCAAAAACTAGGTCACATGGTCAAATTAAAGAAAAACCTTTAAGGCACTCTACTAAGGTGAGCGACCCAGGGCCATTATGACCCTCTTGTATTGTTTTTCCAGCTGTCTCTACTATCCCCAAACCTGTTTTTCTCTTACCCCCCCCCTTTTATATGAAAACATTGTGGCAGAATGAGCCAGAATTATATACAGGACCCTCCACCAAATCAGCCGCTTTCCCCGTCTTACTCTCTATCTTTTCAGCCTTACTCTCTCTTTTCCTCTCTTCCTCCTCTCTCTCTCCTGTTTTTCTTCTACTGAAAACATTGCAGCAGCAATTCTTAATCATATATATATACATATGACTGCCCCCCTCTCTCACTGTCACACTCTCTCACTCTCAATCTTCAATGCAACGAAAGCAAAAGGAGCCAGAGTGCCTTTTGGATTTTGGGGTCTGTAAGTATTATTTTAATACCTGTAAGCCTCTTTGCATATTTTTTCCTAACCCATTGTTTGTCCAGCTTCTATCCCCAACCTGTGTTTGTCTGTCTTTCCCCCCCCCCTTTATTTCCTGAAAACTGTGGCAGAAGGAGAAAAGTATTTTATACGAGACCCTTCCCCCAAATCAATCACTGTCATTCCTCCACTCTCTTTCACATTATCTCTCTCTCTCTCTTCCTTCCTTCACCCCTTTCTCTCTCTCTCTCCTGTTTTTTTTTTCCCTCTGAAAACATTGCAGCAGCAGCTCTTAATCATATATAGGACTGCCCCCCCATTCTCTCTCTCTCGCTCTACCTGTTTCGGCCAGCTTCAGGCCTCGTCAATAGAGCTGATATGCACTAGACAGAGTTACTCCCCTTGTTCTCTAGAATTTAAATTTTGAATTAAATTTAGAATTTAAGTTAGCAAAATTCCACAGTTCTTGGACCGACATGTGGAGAATTTTGTCCAAAAATTCTTTATGCCACATGAAATTTATGGACACTTCGTCTGCAAGTTTTCAAATGCCAAGCAGTTGAATACCTTTGCAGATATTTGATTTAATTGTCATTTTAAACTATTTAATTCTAATTTAAATTCTTTTATTTTAGAATTTATAAGGTCTTATAAGTTTTTTAGGTCTTGGCCGCTAAAACAACTATGTTAAGAAAAAGGGTTTTCTCTTTGAAAATGGCCCTGATTTCTCTCTGGCTCATTTTTTTCCTTGTGGCAATACTCTGATTCAGCTAAAAGGCATAAAAAAAACTGGACCTGAAAGTCAAATCTTGTTTTATATAGAGAAGGTAGTGAAAAAATGGGAACCAGTCTGGTGTTTTTCTTTTCAGGCATAACTGGCTGAAATTTAGCAGGCAAGTGGCTGAGAGGCCTTGAAACAGGATTCTATCAAAAGATGGGCTCAGGTATGTAGAATTTACATTTTGAATTAAATTTAGAATTTAAGTTAGCGAAATTTCACAGTTTTCGGACTGGCATGTGGAGAATTTTGTCCAAAAATTTTTGCAACGGATGAAATCTATGGACACTTCGTCTGCAAGTTTTCAAATGCCAAGCAGTTGAATACCTTTTCAAATATTTGATTTAATTGTCATTTTAAACTATTTAATTCTAATTTAAATTCTTGTATTTTAGACTTTAGAATTGGATTATTTTTCACGAAATGCCAGAAAAAACTTGAAAATACATCTGAATTGCATGCAGATTGAAAATGCTTGCTTTGGATTTGTACTGTGAGTAAGACCGGATAAGGGCAATTTAGATCCAAGGATCCAAGCAATCCTGCTGGGTGTGGGATTCGAACCGCATAGCCCACATAATGGCAGTTATGGTCATTTGGAAATACCTGAAATACCGACCAAAGTTTCATGCAAGCCACCTCTGTAATTTCAAGCTTTGTGTGAATACAGAACATATTAACTTGAAGGAAAGTTTTCGTAATAAGGGTAAGAAATTTTATTTTGACAGGGGCATTTCCATTGGCTGTGTAAATTCATTGCGGCAAAAGGAGTCGGACCCCCTTTTGGACTTGGTCGGGCTGTAGGTACAATTTAATACCTTTATCCTCTTTGCATTTTTGTCCCATTTCATTGTTTGTCAGGCTGTCTCTACTATCCCCAAACCTGTTTTTCTCTCTCTCCTCCCCCCCCCCCCCCTTTTATATGAAAACATTGTGGCAGAAGGAGGAAGGAGCCAGAATTATATACAGGACCCTTCCCGAATCACGAAATCAGCCAGTTTCCCTCTCTTTTACTCTCTATCTTTTCAGTCTCACTATCTCATTCTCTCTCTTCCTCCTCCTTTCTCTCTCTCCTGTTTTTCTTCTACTGGAAACATTGCAGCAGCAGTTCTTAATCACATATACAGTCGAGCCTCGTTTATCCGGCCACTTCTGTTTCCTATGAATGTTTCCGGATCAGCCGTATTTCCGGATCAACAAACTGTGATTGCTGGCATGGCATCCAAGTTAAGCTAGGTCAGTAACCTCCATGTTGATAAGGGACACCGTGTATCGTAAGAATTACAACAGCATATGTTTTACACAAGCACTTGTATACATGTCATTATTGCTCCTACGATTGTTCAGGTTTATAAAATAAAGGGTGTCAAAAATTTGCATTTTGCCTTTTTGTTATTTGTCTGTTTTTGTACATGTCTTTTTACTTGTACCTAATTACATGCACATGCATACCTATTGTGCAAACAGGTGCGCTTGTAAAGCTCGGCACATTTATGACTTTTGAAAACACCATGAAAAGGGCGAAACAAAAGGAAAACACGATATGCACGGTATTTTAAATGTACATGACGTGTTGTTGAATTCCTGCAAAAGTGTTTTTTTGGATGGTCTTCTTTGTACTGACAAATGTCTTTTTTCACAGAAGTCGAAACTTCAACTCGTCTTTTGCTGGTGGTGTAGACATTCTGTTGGCTTCTGATAGTTGTACTTTCAAAGTTGTAAAATGACAAAGACTAATTGAGATTGATTGCCAATTGATTCGATATGAAAGACAGGCATATTTTCAATCATCTTTACAGTCTGTTAGGAGTAAAATATTTTCGCAAAACCTAATGAAATTTATCGTGTTTGGTGGCCATTTTGTGTGTACTTTGGGGAACATAAACATCTTGAGTAACACATGAATCAAACTGTTTTTTTTTTTTTTCCTATGGTTTACCATTTAAATTGAAAATATTTGTTTTTGAAACGAAGGATTATTGAATATGCAAGCAGACGGTATGTTCATATTTTAGTTTTGCGTTTAATTTTGAAAGATAAATTTAAACATGCCCACAAAATCTTTGCGGACATTTCAGTTATTTTTTTAGCGATTGTTAATGTAATCAAGTAGATCCAGTAATAATTAAACAACAAAAGCGTGGAATTGTCACTTCAGTACTATGTGTATGGATAATCTGTTAAGTTGACAACTGTCGATGGCACAAGAACGTCATTTAACAGTTTTGGAAAACAGTACTAATTAACATGGGTGTTTTCAAAACGTGTGAAAATCGTCTGCAACAATTGACACTATTTAGACTGATACCCGTGTTATTCATGATGAACCAGTCCGAAATTGCTCTAAGTAGACTGTATTTATGATATTTATGATAACCAGTCTATGGTCCAGGGGAAAATAACAAGTCGTGTGTAAACTAGTAGCCTGTTATCAATTTTTGTATTTATCGGAAGGTTACGGGAGATACAACGGGTACCAGTTTAAATTGTGTGATACACAGTCAGGCCACGTCCGGTTTCTTGGATAAGGTTTGTACTAATTTTTAACCCTTCGTTCCCGATTTTTTCATTCTGGTTCCGGAATGTGGATTTCCGGAATAAAAAGTAAAATTTGTACAGAAAATATCTGTTCCCTGATGTTTTTGTCTGGATCCTGAGATTTCCGGAATTATGGAGCCCGGATAAACGCGGTTCGACTGTATATATAACACACACACACACATATGACTGCCCCCCTCTCACACTCTGTCTCTCTCTCTCTCTCTCTCTCTTTTCATTGCAACAAAAGCAAAAGGAGCCAGACTGCCTTTTGGATTTTGGGGTCTGTAAGTACCATTTTAATACCCGTAAGCCTCTTTGCATATTTTTTCCTAACCAATTGTTTGTCCAGCTTCTATCCCAAACCTGTGTTTGTCTGTCTTTCCCCCCCCCCTTTATTTTCTGAAAACTGTGTGCCAGAAGGAGGAAGTATTTTATACAAGACCCTTCCCCAAATCAATCGCTGTCTCTCTCACTCACTTTCTCTCTTCCTTCACCCCTCTCTCTCTCTGTCTCTCTCCCCCCGTTTTTTTTCCCTCTGAAAACATTGCAGCAGCTGCTCATAAATATATATAGGACTGGCCCCCAGCTGCTCATAAATACATATAGGACTGGCCCCCCCTTCTTTCTCTGTTTCGGCCAGCATCAGGCCTCGTGAGTAGAGCTGCTTTGCACTAGACAGAGTTACTCCCCATGTTCTTGTATTTCTTGTTTACTTCCTTATTATCATATATCTCTCTTGGGTTATGTTAACTTGTTTTGATCTCCAGGCATATGTTTGAATGTTATGGTCTAAGGTCCCTTTTACATTGGTTCTGGATCATGAGGTGCTCATTTTTATATCTCTTTCAGATGTTGTAACCGAAGTTTTCACCACTTTCCTGTGGCTGTGACATCATCAGTGTTTGTTGAGCTGACTGGAGATGTTACACTAATTTCATGCTGTGAATGTTCAGGTAATTTCTTCTTTCTTTGAGAAATAAATTCTCTCACTAGAACAAGGTTAAGAAAGTTAAGGGTTTCTCTTTCTTTTTTTCTGTCTTATCTGTCCATGTTTTCCCTATATTCTGTCTGTATCTGGCCAATTCTATTTTCTTTGTTCTTTGCTCTAGATGTTTTCTTCTTACATAATGTGTGATTCTGGATTTGTATGGTCTCAGGGCTCCCGCTGTCGATCGCCAGTGGTGCCAAATGCGACAATCTACAAAAAAAAAGTCTCCAAAAATAAAGCACTGGTGAATCTACTGGCGACAAGTAATGCATGTCCATTATTCCCAAAAGATCTAAACTCCCCACATAAACAATAGGTATCAAGTGTGAAGGATGCACATGCCACTGTTTTCACAGCTAATTAAGCTGAAGTGTCATGTATGTATACGTGATAGGTGTGATAATGATGTTAATCCGCTTATCTAGGGTAACATGACAGATTTTGAAGTTACCTGCTACCCTAATTGACAATTTTATGTCAAATCATGCGGAATCTTTTAGTCCAAAAAACTAATTTGCATGAAAATTACATCAGTGAAAAAAACGTGAAAACCCATGACACTACAAAATGTCAATTTCACATCGTCCTATCAGAGACATTTCAGACACTTTTCAGCTTTAAAGATAGTTTAAAGCAGTAAATTTACATGGATATATGTATTAAAATAATAAGTGGATGCTAAAATCTCTGTCTAATGATGACGAAATAACTTTGATGATTTTATGTGTGGATGGGGAATGGGGGGTTTGGTTAGACCGTCTTTTCTTACGTAGCTTTTCTTACAAAGACATCACTGGAAGAAATTGTAAAGATAAATCAGTTTTCCGGACTTTTTTCCTAAACGCTGGTAGGTATTGATCTCAGATTTGCTGTGTAACTCAACCACCATGACTTACAGATCAAGTTCGACTTTCGTTCAAGTCCACTGGTTTTTCACGGATTTATCGGCCTTAGACTTACAAAATTTCACTAATAAATCAGTTTTCCGGACTTTTTTCCTAAACGCTGGTAGATATTGATCTCAGATTTGCTGTATAACTCAACCACCTTGACTTACAGAACAAGTTCGACTTTCGTTTCACGGATTTACGGGCCTTGGACTTACAGAATTTCACTGATAAATCAGTTTCCCGGACTTTTTTTTCTAAATGCTGGTAGATATTCACCTGACTTTTGCTGTGTAAGTCAACCACCATTACTTACAGATCAAGTTTCAGTTTCGTCCCGCTCCACTGCTATTTGACGCATTTACGGGCCTTGGACTTACAAAATTTCACTGATAAAACATTTTTCCGCACTTTTTTTCTAAACGCTGCTACATATACAGCTGATTTTTGGTGTGTACATCAACCACCATGACTTACACGTCAAGTTCGAGTTTTGTCCCGCTCCACTGCTTTTGATGCATTTTCGGGCCTTGGACTTAAAAAAATTTCACTGACATGCCAGCGATACATACGGCTGGTAGGGGACTGTGTATTGCTATGCAATACTATCAGAATGCTTGTTTCATTTGTTATTTCAGTGCCTAAGTAAAAATGAACAGCAATCCAATCGGCAATGTGTGTTTCTTATGTTCAGTACTGATAAAACGGAACCTAAATGACAAGAACTGGCATTGTGTGCATTTCAGAAGTTTTAAGACAAGCGTTGTTCTGAAGGTAATAACATTCTATTGTATATTAATCATGCATGAATATTTGATTGCCAATTAGTTGTATGAAAACCTTAAAGTTTGAAGCTTAAACAGAATTTCAGCCTTATTTACCTACCTATATTTTTCCGATGGTTTAGCAACAAGAAAGATAAAGGGTTTAAAAAAAAGAGAAACCAGCATTTTCTGCTTTTCACACAATGATTTCTACCCATTTACTGCTAGTTTCATCATTTGAGCAACTCTTATATTAATTTGTTGTCTGGAAATTTTTTAATATGGATAAATCCAAAATTCAAATAAAGTAAAAATTCATATGAGACCAATGGTATCTACCATTATTTGCTGCCAATTTTCAATTCCAATACACTTATTTGTGTAGTTAACTTCGGCCACAATATGTTTCCAAACACCATTATGGTTTTCTCAAAATTTATGACTGATAATCCCAGAGTATTAATTAATCATGCTTACTTATGTTGGGCTGTCATGATGAGTCTTTACTTAAGCTTTGATGTGGGATAAAGTGTATTATGTTTAGAATACAGAAGGACTGGTTTCTACATTTACTTTTAACACTTAAGCTTCTAAATGAATTAAATCAAACTTTCCAGCCCACTGTTAAAACCCAAAATATTGCAATTTCAGAGTTTTTTTTGGGGGGGGGAGGGGGGACTGTCTCTATATCGGACAGTGTGGATCCAAGATCAGGTTGCACAGAATGTGCAGTCTGATCTTAATCTACACTGGCTGCAAAAGTGCCTTGAGTCCAGCTTGGCAGCATAAGGGTTAACAAAGGGCAACCTTGGGAACTACTGTATTTTCTGGACAATAGGTCGGGGCCTATCCATTAAAAAAGTGGAAATTTTCAAGGGTGTGGCCTATCAGACAAAGTGGCTTATACATTAATTTTATTTTTCTAAATGATCTTTTGTTGCTGCCTGTAAAACTTAAAATAAATGAAAACTAGTTTATGATTTCCCATGTTGGGGCCACTAATACCAAACTGTATTCGTTAGAAAAATTAATCAGCTTGCGAACTTACAAATGTGTTAAAACTTGTGACCAACCTTTGTTTTTCACACCTGTTGATTTATGGTGTCGATTGGTGCCAATTAGTGGTCAAAGGTGTTGTTTAGTGTGTACCATCAATTAACCAATTGATGTGACAATTTGATGATTTTGAAATTGCTTAAAACTTTAGACAGAGGAGAAATCCTTCCGATGGAATCAATGCAAAAATAACAGATAAATTTGTATCAGGTGTTTTTCATGAACATATACCGGTATATATATCTATAGATGGATGACAATGTGCATTAACCAAGCGTATCAGCTGTGGCATATGTGCTGGAGTGGCTTATACCATATTTTTTATTTCTAAAATGGTTAAACTGACAGGGTGCAGCCTATATGGTGCAGCCGCTTATTGTCCGGAAAATACGGTACCCACATAAAAGCACTAGAACTGGTGTAGGTTTCCATGAAGTAATCACCAAGAGTGATTAACAATTCACCACACTATCCTGAGTGTTAACAAGCCCGAGAAAGAAAACTTTCGAAACCATTGTGGAAAAAGGAGAAAAGCTTTTCCCATAATATTTGCTGCACATTTAAAGGCAAGTTTCAACATTTAAGCCACCAATGATTTGTTGTCTGCAAATGTTTTGAATTTGGACAAGTCTGACGTTTCGTTGTATGTTAAAGAATTAATGCAGGTTGTAAGAACTTGTTTTACAATGATGCAAAATAATAGGTTTAGAAACTAAAGGATTTTGGATACAAGTTTTTTTTGCTGTTTTTAAAATTATGATTGATTGATTGATTGTACGCCGTTTTCAACATCATTTCAGTTATATCACAGCGGCCAGTGCTCCTGTCCATGCTCTCCTGGAGTGTCTTGTACCAGTACTCCGCACAGTATTTCTTCCAAGCCACTAGCTGCTTTCCTACATAACCATCGTTGAAACAATGGTCAGCGGTGAGAGAGGAATGAATTCTGTCGCGATGGCAATCATCAATCCTCGGAAAGAAATTGGCCAAGCCAGGGATCGAACCAGCGACCTGTTCTCAAGTCCTGTATGCTACCGACTGAGCTATGGGGGCTTGGTGTTTTGAATATTAACACTTAAGCTGCTGAATATATGGAAATTTCCAGTCATTAGTAAAAACCCAAATATTGCAATTTCCAAGTTGATTTCAGTGGAAAAAAATAATTACCATACTGGAAAATATAGGTCAAAGAGTAGACTGCATGTTCTGTGCAGTCTGATCTTGATCTACACTGTCCACAAAAGCACCCAAGTTGTGCTAAGCAGCATAAGGGTTAAGACTCTTAGATAATGACATATTAGCTATGAAAGCGACGTCTGCTTGTAGAGTATTTCATATCCAATTGCTTAAAAGATGCAGATTGTTTCTGGAGCACACTGTTTTTGGTTTCACGTAGCATTGCACAAATTTTCTGATTTGCTAATTTACATGCCCGTTTTTCCAATTTTCAAAGGCTGGAGGCCACTAGTGAAGAAAGGTAGAAAATTGCTTAAGATTGCCAAAGCTGTGTTCAACATAAAAATCTTATCAATTCGACATTGTAAATTAAAGGTCAGACTGCACATTTTTTCGGTCAACCTTGATAGACACTGTCCGAAAAAGTCTATTGAGAGGACGCTTGGCAGCTGTATTGTTTATTTCTTGCATCAGATTTTGAAAACAATCTTGAAAAAGTGAAACTGCTGATAAGGAACAATTTCTTCTTTCCCACAAGGCATTTCCATGTGTTTATATATTTAGCAGAACGTTATGTTAATTATCCATTAAGTATTGTTCCCAAAGTCAGCTGTTGCAAATTTGTTTCAAGAGGTGATGAGTTAAAACAACATTTCATTTTTCCACATTGAAAGGGATTAACTCTACCACACAATCCCGACTTTTAACGACCCTGAACAAAGAGCCTTTTGACAACATTATGGGGAGAAGAGAACATACTGATATCAGCATTTTCTCCTTTTTATACGCCCGTCGAAGACGGGACGTATTATGGGATCACCCGTGGCGGGCGGGCGGGCGGGCGGCGTCCAGTTCTTTGTCCGGAGCATATCTCCAAAACTATACTACCTACGGTTATGAAATTTCATGTGTGGATAGATCTCATCAAGGGGGAGTGCAGTGCACAGGAATCATAACTCTTGCTTCCTTAATTTTTGAGTTATTGCCCTTTGTTGTTTTTCATACTTGAATTTTGTCCGGTGAATATCTCCAATACTATACTACCTAGGGTTATGAAATTTCATGAGTGGATAGATCTCATCAAGGGGGAGTGCAGTGCACAGGAATCATAACTCTTGCTTCCTTAATTTTTGAGTTATTGCCCTTTGTTGTTTTTCATACTTGAATTTTGTCCGGTGAATATCTCCAATACTATACTACCTAGGGTTATGAAATTTCATGAGTGGATAGATCTCATCAAGGGGGAGTGCAGTGCACAGGAATCATAACTCTTGCTTCCTTAATTTTTGAGTTATTGCCCTTTGTTGTTTTTCATACTTGAATTTTGTCCGGTGAATATCTCCAAAACTATACTACCTACGGTTATGAAATTTCATGAGTGGATAGATCTCATCAAGGGGGAGTGCAGTGCGCAGGAATCATAACTCTTGCTTCCTGAATTTTTGAGTTATTGCCCTTTGTTGTTTTTCATACTTGAATTTCGTCCGGTGAATATATCCAATACTATACTACCTAGGGTTATGAAATTTCATGAGTGGATAGATCTCATCAAGGGGGAGTGCAATGCGCAGGAATCATAACTCTTGCTTCCTTAATTTTTGAGTTATTGCCCTTTGTTGTTTTTCATACTTGAATTTTGTCCGTTGAATATCTCCCAATACTATACTACCTAGGGTTATGAAATTTCATGAGTGGATAGATCTCATCAAGGGGGAGTGCAGTGCACAGGAATCATAACTCTTGCTTCCTTAATTTTTGAGTTATTGCCCTTTGTTGTTTTTCGTACTTGAATTTTGTCCGGAGCATATCTCCAAAACTATACTACCTAGGGTTATGAAATTTCATGCATGGATAGATTTCATCAAGGGGCAGTGCAGTGCACAGGAATCATAACTCTTGCTTCCCTAATTTTTGAGTTATTGCCCTTTGTTGTTTTTCATACTTGAATTTTGTCCGGTGAATATCTCCAATACTATACTACCTACGGTTATGAAATTTCATGTCTGCATACATCTCATTAAGGGGGAGTGCAGTGCACAGGAATCATAACTCTTGCTTCCTCAATTTTTCGGTTATTGCCCTTTCTTCTTTTTCATACTTGCATTTTCTCCGGTGAATATCTCCAAAACTATACTACCTAGGGTTATGAAATTTCATGCCTGCATACATCTCATTAAGGGGGAGTGCAGTGCACAGGAATCATAACTCTTCCTTCCTTAATTTTTGACTTATTTTCATACTTGAATTTTGTCTCGAGCATATCTCCAAAACTATACTACCTATGGCTATGAAATTTCATGCGTAGATAGATCTCATCAACTGGGAGTGCAGTGCACATGAACCATAACTCTTGCTTAATTTTTGACTTATTGCTCTTTCTTTATTTTGAAACTTTAATTTTGTCCAGTGCATATCTTCAGAACTATACTAGCTAAGGATATGAAATTTCATGCGTGGATACATTCCATCAACGGGAAGTGCTGTGCATATAAATTTCAACTCTTGCTTGCTTAATTTTTCAGTTATTGCCCTTTCTTGTTTTTTTTTCGAACTTGAATTTTGTATGATGCATATCTCTCAAACTATACTACCTCGGGTTATGAAATTTTAGGGCTGGATACATCTCATCAAGGGGTAGTGCAGTGCACATGAAATATAAACTGCTTATTTTTTATGCACCAGCATTTTCTCCTTTTCCCACAATGTTTTCTACCCTTTCCAAACCAAATTTCAATTTTTGAGTTACATTTAGTTTGTAAACTGCAAATGATTTCAATTTGGACTAGTCCAAACTTTTGCTGTGTGGTAAAGAGTTAATAGTAATACAATAATAAACAAGAGTTCTGTCAACACAAATACACTGCCATTATCTTCAATCAACAGTAAAAAAAATATTCTGCACTACTATTTTTCTATACCTCCCCTTTATCATTATTATGCCCCAACTTTACAACTTGGGGTAAGACGGGCGTATCTTGCGACAATTTGCCGCTCTTGTTTCCACAATGTTTTCTACCTTCCCAAAACAAACTTCTATTTTTTTTAGTCACATTTATTTTGTTGTCTGCAAATGCTTTCAATTTTGACCACAATGAAATTCTGTCGTTTGGTAAAGAGTTAATCAGAAATCTGATGAATGGAGTGCAGTTATATAAAATTTCTACATGTCTTTACAGTATGTTCATGACTGCCACAGTTACATACAAGTTCTGTCTGGGGACACACAGTTTTACAGTACATCAGACCTGTTTTACTGTTTTCAAGTCTTGTCTGGCGACACACAGTTTGTAGAGGTAAGATTTTTTCTCTGTCCTTTCTAATTCAGATGAATGATGTATTAGGGATAGCATTAAATATATACAGATACTGTCTCTCATGGGCTGGAACAAGGCTTGGGGTGTGAGGTGGGGGGGGGGGGGAGGGGGTTGCAAGCATGGGAAAGGGGTTTGGTTTTCTGGACTTGGTGAAACTAATGTACTAACAGACTAGTTTACAGTGACTGTGTAGTGTAAAATTTGAACTTGCTTGGCCCGGTTTGTAAGATACTTGTAATTTATGGGTTTCAAGTTAGATACTGAACTCAGCCTGTCTGCCTTGGAGGACTGATGATAGTCATTGCTTCTGGTTCATTTCTCTCTGACTGCTGAACATTGTTATGATGATGCTCATATGGGAAAGCAGCCAGTAGCTTAGAAGGAGCATTGTACAAAGTAATTGTAAAAGATTTTCCATGAATCCATGGATTGGTTAACCACTGATTACAAAATGATACTAAAAGCTGTGCACTGGTAACTTTAAACTACTGCTAGACCAGTAATATCTCACTGATTTAATAATACATGTTGCCACTGATCAGCACTGAATGCTTGCTACATGTGGAGGGGGGGTATACTGGAATCGCCATGGCTGTCCGTCCATCTGTCCGTCCGTCCGTCTGTAGACACAATTTTGTCCGGAGCTTTTTTCCTACAGTTTTTCAAGTACTGCGCTGAAATTTACACATAATGTTTGGGTACATATGAAATTGTGCATGTGCAATTTTCACGACCTTGCTGCCATTGGTTGCCGAATTATCTCCGCTTAAGCTTGTTGCCCTTTGTAAATTTTAACTATGGATTTTTGTCCAGGGCATAACTTCCAAAGTATAGAAGCTAGGAACTTCAAACTTCACACAAAGTTAGATCACATTAAGGAGAAGTGCAGTGTACAAGAACAGTAACTCTATTTCATTTATTTTTCCAGTTATTGCCCTTTGTAAATTTTAACTTTGGATTTTTGTCCAGGGCATAACCTCCAAAGTATAGAAGCTTATGACTTCAAACTTCACACACAGATGGATCACTATAAGGCGAAGTGCATTGTACAAGAACCATAACTCTATTCCATTTATTTTTCGAGTTATTCCCCTTTGTAAGTTTTAACTTTGGATATTTGTCTGGGGCATAACTTCTGAATCATTTAAGCTAGTGACATCAAACTTCATATACAGATAGACCACATTAATGAGAAGCGCAGTTTACAAGTACCATAACTGTTTTCCCACTTTTTTTTTTTTCAACTCTTTATATTTTTACGAAACCATTTTGCATTCTGTGACAAAGAGCTGTTTTGTGACAAGGAGCTGGTGGGGGGTATGATCACTTTTAGTGATAGCTCTAGTTTTGAGCAGGTCTGTGTTAAGCACTGCTAGACCAGAGAATTTGCTGTACCATTTGAAAACATATGCTTGTGCTCCGCATTTGGCTTGACCCTCCTTTTGTACCAGCATGAAAGAAAACATCATGAAAAGTGGTTTGTTATATGTAACGATGATAACCAACTCATTTGAAACTGTATCAAATATGCACTAAAGATAGATTTACTAATTAATTTTATTCAGCTCAATGTGTGATCCGTTCTGAAGATGACGAGCCTTGTTTTTAAACCCTATACCAATAAATCCCGTGTTTTCACGTCCCGTAGGAAAAGGCCTTTTGAAAACATTGTGGGAGAAGTTACTGGTTACCAGCATTTTCTCCTTTGCCCACAGTGTTTTCTTTCCTCCCAAAAACATAAGTTCAATAGTACAGCTTTCAAATTTGTTGTCTGTAGATGCTTTTGATTTAGAAGGGTTTAAAATTCGTCGTTTGGGAAAGGGTTATTTGAATACGAGTAGTCTCATGTAACTGGCTGAAATTTTGGTAGAAGTGTATAATTATGTCATTGCAATAACAGACATAAAGATGTTTTTTGCTCAAAATTGTAAATGGTCGCTAATCAGCCTCTAATTTGTATACAGGAATGTTTGTGTTTGATCATAGAATGGTTGCCAAAGTCTTGTTTTGTTATAAATCTGTTGTATAATTGTGTAAGGGTGAAAGATTACACAGATAATGGATCCCAGATTAGAATACTGAGAACAATTGTCCCTCACTTTTGAGTAAAGTTAAGACTGCTGTCTCTACTGAACCCTATACCACACAATCCAAAGTTTTTACAACCTTAAGGAAAAATGGCTTTTGAAAACTTTGTGAGATAAGGAGAAAATGCTGATAGCCAGCATTATGTTTTCTTACCCTTTGACGGACAATTTATGACATTTAGGCCACATTGAATTGGTCTTTTGCCATTGCTCTGGATCTGTCAAGGTTCAAAACTTTGGTATTTGGTAAATAGTCCAGATTCTTGGTGACTTCTGCCATAGCTTGTGGACTTGTCCATGTTGATCTGTGGTGTAAACAGACAAAAGTGAAGGTCATTAATGTTATGAATTTATTTAAACGCACGAAATTTAAATGCAGGATATTGTACCCTCTACATGTCCATAAACTGTATCAGCATTGAATTTGTTAATGTAAACTAAAATATAACTTTCTATTAAACAAAGAAAGGTTAGACTTGTCAGGTTTACAGAGTATTTGCAGGTGAAAAAATTAAATACGAGTCAAATGATGGGATTTGTCTTTGAAATGGCAGAAGATATTGTAGAAAACCTAGATAAAGTTGATTGTTGATTGTATAGTGTTTAACGCTGTTTTCAACATTATTTCAGTTATATCAAGGCAGCCATTGCACCTGTCCATGCTTTCCTGGAGCTTTTATATTTTACCAGTACTTCGCACAATATTCTTTCCAAGCCACTGGCTGCTTTCCCACAAAACCATCGTCGAAACAATGGTCAGCAGTGAGAGAGGAATGAATCCTGTTGCAATGACTATCATCAGTCCTTGGAAAGAAAATGGCTAAGCCGGGGATCGAACCAGCGACCACGTGTTCTCAAGTCCTGTACGCTACCGACTGTGCTATAGGATTTGGCTAGAAAAAGCTGATAAAGTATCATTAATGTTAAAAGCAAAAGCAGAGATATTTAGAGCTTTTGTTACAACTGAACTACAGTATTCTAAGTTTTGTGCATTCTTTTTTTTTCTTTTTTTATTCTTTTTCGTCTATGAAGTCATCATGATAAGATATAGAGTTCACTGCCTTCTCTTGTATTGTTTTCCTATCAATATCAGTAAACATCAATGTGATTAATTATAATGTGATAATTGTAGTATTTGTTTACCAGTACTGTCTCATACCTCCATAAAAACATAAAAATTCTCTGTATTTCTTGAACAATTTCATTTTGGACCAATCTAAAATGCTATTGTCTAGTAAAGAGTTATAATACATTTTACTGTGGTTTATACAGATCTGATGCTGATTGAAATACAGACAATATGGAAATGTAGATTTTGATCCAAAAGTTGTCTCCCTGTAAGTAGAACATTATGCATTTGATAAACATTTTCAAACATGTTTCACTATTTTTTATGACAATTCACATCAAAAGAGATTCAAACCAACAGTCTAACAGTGGGCCAGTGTGATCTAC
Source organism: Tridacna gigas (assembly GCA_945859785.2). Lineage (NCBI taxonomy): Eukaryota > Metazoa > Mollusca > Bivalvia > Cardiida > Cardiidae > Tridacna > Tridacna gigas. The sequence goes on from OX244042.2 coordinate 139,604, forward strand.
ACTGATTGCAAATTGCCTTGAGTCACTTTTAGCAGCCTGAGGGTTAATATATTCTATGGGTGTAGCCAGGATTGTAGCAAAGATGAAGTTTATGGCTAAGGCCTCGGTCAAGCTTCTGTGTAATTGGCTTTTTAGGTCACCTTTACAAAAGTCTCAGTCATGTAGTAAGGCCAGGCCCCAGAGTTGTTCATCTTACCTTCTGACATCTCCAAGGGGATGCAGTCAGGGATACTGAACTGTGAAGATTAGGGGCTGACCATGACATTTATGGTGTTGCACCATTGCGCGATTGCTTCCAGGGTGTGGTAGGTAAAAGTAGTCCCATGTGAAATTTTGCAGTAGCACTTCTGTTGCACTGTTTCATGTGTAAGTTAGATTTGCTTAAAAATTAGGCAGTGGGGGACCACTTTAATGCATTTTTATTAAAAATTGATTTGACTTTTTTGTGTCGGTGGAGGAACAAAAAATTAGGGTCATGGCTGTGAACAGGTGTTTTTGACAGGACAGTTTCTAGGGTGCCTGTGTTGGTTGGGATTTATGACTTTACTTTTATGACTTTACTTTTGAGAGCAAGAGACAGTAAAGCCAAAGTTTGCTATTAAGCAATTTGTGAAGCTTAAAAGATGGTTGATTTCACTCGATTTTCGATATGGCAAAAAACCAGTGGTTTGACACCTGGATGAGAAGGAAGTGAAATTACTGAAATCAGTTGGGTGTTTATAGTTTCAGGCATAACAAGCTGAAATTTGGCAGCCAAGCAGCTGAGGGGCCTTGAAACAGGATTCTATCAAAAGTTGGACTCAGGTATTTAGAATTTAAGTTTAGAATTCAAATTGGCAATTTTCAAAGTATTTGGACCAGAAAGCTGATAATTTTGTAAACAAATGCTTTCCACTTGAAGAATTATATGGACAGTTTGTCTGCAAGTTTTCAAATGCCAAACAGTTGAATAGCTGTTCTGAATTGATTTAATTGTTATTTTAAACTAATTGATTCTAATTTAAATTCTTTTATTTTAGAATTTAAAGGGCAAATCTACAGGTTTCAGAAAATGTTAATTTTCAGTACTACTTTTATCAGTTGGTACTCTGGTTATTGTAATTCGAAAAAAAATTCTGTATAAGTGTTCCATTTCAGTTTATATTTCTGCTTATTACTTTTTGCGACATCGCTTATTTTCCTTAGTTATTTGTTGCATTGGGTTGTGTCCCTTGATTTATGACGTCATAGGCATTGTTTTTTTCAATGTGGACGTTGTTTACCATAGCGACTTGAGCGATACTGAAGACAAAGAAATAGACGATTCTGGTCCAATAAGATCGTACATGTTCGAGCCAGATTGTAAAGAAAATAATACAGTTTCGGAGGATGAGAGGGTTGATGACAATAAATTCTCGTCTGTTGACGACCATGAAAATGACTATTTGGTGTCGGACGTTTCAACATGGGGAGTATTGTTTGTTGGAAAATATGACGAGGCGGTTATTACTAACTGAAGAATAGATGTATAAATGGTAAAATTATATATGTTGCGTAAAATTTCATTTGAAGCATTTTGGGTTGGTCGATAGGCAGAAAAAAACGGGGGGGGGGGGGGATTGTTACACTTTCACATTTTGTAGAATTTTAATTGAAAAGCATTCAAACATTGGAAAAAGCTTTATACCTCTATCCACAATATTTTCTGTCCTTTCAAAGACAAATTACGATCCATTTTTTGTTTGTGACATTCAAATGCTTTGGATTTGGACAATTTTAAATTCTTATAATTTGATAAAGGGTTAACCCTTTACTCCATTTACTAAACGGCAGAATTTTAGACTTGTCCACTCTGAAAGTATTTGCGGACGACAACTGTGGCTTTGACAATCTGAAGGGTCTGACAAAGGGTAGAAAGCATCGTAGAAAAAGGAAAGGATGCTGGTTTCCAGGAATTCCTCTTTTTCCAACCATGTTCTCAAAAGCCGTCTCTGTAAGCATGGTTAAAAGTCTGGACTGTGAAGTAAAGAGTAAAAGCATTGATTTGTGAAGCTGGTCAGGAACATTCTGATTCCTATTAACTTTTTTCCACTTCACAAAATCTATATTGAAAGCATTTGCAAATAACAAATTTACTGTGTCTCAAATCATGAAGTTTGTCTTGAAAAGGGTTGAAACATTGTGAGAAAAAGAGAAAATGCTGGTTACCATCATTTTCTCTGCTTCCCACAATGTTTTTCAAGGCTTTCATTCATAGGGTCATTGGACTCAGGATTGTGTGATGAAGTGTAATTTCAGCAAAATGCAGATCTGTATTTTTTTTTTCCATTTGCACAATTCTCTCTGATTACCAGAGAGTACGACTTATATCAAAAGTTCAGATTTCACAATTTTCATAGTGACACACATGTTAAAAAGATTAGTCTCAATAGTTTGGAAGATATATGGATGCAAACAAAGGAATACTTTGCAAAAACCAGAATGAGATACAGAGATTGTTTAAAAAGATGTTACAGATCAATTTTCAACCAAAGAGAAGAGAGTGACACTGTCACAAACAAACATAATAGTGTAAGGGAGTGAGATATGCAAATGTTATGTAATCATTTCCTATGTTGTTTTAACTGGTTGGTCATAATTAACATTTATGACCGTTACCAGGGGAAGCAAGGGCCTGAGTTCACCCTTTACCAAACAAACCTAGTGTTGACTACATGTGCCCTTAAATAGAAAGTGTTTGAAAGTCATTGTGGGGAGAAAAAAGATACCAAATGTGCAGGGTTTTCCCTTCATTTTCTAATAAGGGGTTTATTGGCCTCCCTTCAAATGAATAAAGGAAGGCAAACATTTGAATTTTGGGAGATCATTAAGAAATTTGGGGGTCCAAATCCAAGGGGGGTTGGGGTGGGCAGGGCAAAAGTCCTTCAACGGTAACCACCATTTTCTGTTTTTCCAACAATGATTGTTATCTTCTGAAAGACCGTTAACCCTTTGTCACACAACCCTGACTTTTAACGGCCCTGAGGAATAATGCTTTTGAAAACATTGTGGAAATTGAGAAAATGTTGGTAACCAGCATTTTAGCCTTTTTTCACAATGTTTTCTATACATCCAGACAAAAACCATCAATTTAATCCCTTTCAATTTGTCGTCTCCAAATGCTTTTAATTTAGGCAAGCCTAATATTTTGTCGTCTGGTAAAGAGTTACCATAAATCATCTGATCAAAATTGAATTTGTTGTCTGCAGAACTTTGAAATCAGATGAATCTAACATTTCGTTTTCTGGTAAAGAAGTACGCTTTACCATTAACCCATACCCTGAGATTAAACCTTGAGGAATGATGTTTTTGATAACGGGTCACACTACAATATGCCACAAATGAATTTGAAAACATTTTTGAAAAAAAAAAGAAACTGCTAGTTAGGAGCATTTTCTTCTTTTCCCACAATTAAGAGATAATGCAGAAAACAGTAAAAGAATACAAATACTAATTCAAAACATTTCAAGAAAAAGATTTTTACCCCATGCTGAAGTTGCTTTTTGGAAATGGCTCTCCCAGAGTGTCTGGGATTTTCCTTTCTCCGATTTGGAGTTTTGAATAATGTTGGCACAGCGTCGGGTTTCTGTCGTAGCCTAAAATTGCAATAACCAACTGTCTTTGCTAGATTTCGACTTATTAAAAACTGACCATCCTCAGTGTTTCAGATTAGGGATCATATATAACTGTAATTTACAATCCCTGTTCAGACACAGATCTAGTGGTTGGCACAAAATCTGTCGTTACTGTCTGACCCTAGTTTAAACGTTGAATCCATAGCTTTCTCCTTTTTAATTCTCTTGGAAATTTGAACATAACTAATTCTATGAATTCCTAAATCAACGTTGCAGCCATAGGCTGTGCAAATTGTCATATTTTCAGCTTAAATTTTCATTTCACACTTGTATAACAGTGTCCGAATATCAGCATCCCTATGTAAAGGAAGAAGACTAATTGCCTCTATGACGTCACACAAGGACAGAAGGTAAGCAAATCAGGGGAAGTAAGCGATGCACCATTTAGGGCCATAAATCATCGTGACAGCTGAACCATGGTTTATGGTATGTTGGGGAGTAGAAAATGATGCACAGAATGTTTTACTGACATCATTTACAGATGATTGAAGGGGAAAAAAAGCCAAGTCAAAAAATTTTCAAATTTGCCCTTTAAAATCGATTTATTTTTCATGAAATGCTTGAAAATGCATCTGAATTGCATGCAAATGGAAAATGTTTTGGATTTGTTGCGTAAGTAAGATCAGATAAGGGCAATTCAGATTCAAGGATCCAAGCGATCCTGCTGGGCCTGGGTTTAGAACCACACAGCCAACATAATGGCAGTTACGGTCAATAGGAAATTCCTGAATATTGACCAAGTTTCATGCGAACCACCCCTGTAATTTCAAATCTGTGAATACAGAGCATATTAAACAGAAGGAAAGTTTGTTAATAAGGGTAGGAAATGTTTTCACAGGGGCATTTGCATTGGCTGGGTAAATTCATTGTGGCAGAAGGAACCAGACTGCCTGTTAGACTTGGGCTGTAAGTACCATTTTATACCTATAATCCTCTTTGCATATTTTGTCCCATTTCATTGTTTGTCCAGCTGTCTCTACAATCCCCAAACCTGTTGTCTGTCAGTATTGTGGCAGAAGGAGCCAGAATTATATACAGGACCCTTCCCAGAATCGATCACTTTCTCTTTTACTCTCTATCTTTTTCACTCTCTCTTCCTTCTCTGTCTCTCCCGTTTTTTTCTCTCTGAAAACATTAAGGCCAGTTTACGCGACTTGCTTTTTCAAATCTGTTGCAACACGTGTTGCCAAGCCCCCGTAGCTCAGTCGGTAACGTACAGGACTTGAGAACAGGAGGTCGTTGGTTCCATCCCCGGCTTGGCCAATTTCTTTCCGAGGATTTATGATAGTCATCACGTCAAGATTAATTAATAGTGACTGCATCTCTCACCGCTGACCAATGTTTTGACGATGGTTATGTGGGAAAGCAGCCAGTGGCTTGGAAAGAATATTGTGCGGAGTACTGGTAAATGAAACTCCAGGAAAGCATGGATAGGTGCACTGGCCGCTGTGATATAACTGAAATAATGTTGAAAACGGCGTTAAAACACCATTCATTCAATGCAACATGTGTTAGATCACATTGTATAAACTCTCTTTTAACCCTTTACCAGACGACAAAATTTTAGCCTCGTCCAAATTGAAAGCATTTGCAGACGACAATATCAGAATGGCTCAAATGGTGCAATTTTTCTTTGATAGGACAAAATATTGTGGGTAAAGGAGAAAATGCTGGTTACTCACATTTTCTCCTTTTCCCACAATGTTTTCAAAAGGCTTCTTTCCCAGGGGCGTCAAAAGGCGACATTGTGCAGTAAAGGGTTAATGGGAGATCTCTTAGCAAAATTGTAAAGCAGAGCAAATAGCATTTGTTCTGTTTTCCATGTTTTTTTAGAAAGGCCGGACCAATCGGTGCTCACTATGGTAAATTCCAGCCCTTTATCTCTGTATTATTTATACCTTTAGTACCATCTAAATGATTACTTTGGTTTGCTATGTGCTAAACAGACCCCTAACTTGTGGAAAGTCACATACAATTACACAACTGACAGGTGGTGATATATTCCATTGAAGGGGTAAATTAGATAATAGGAAGCAGATCTTCTGAACATACCGTGTAAATGTAAAATACAGATATGCTGAAAATTGGACCTACATTATCACTCTGTTAAAACATACCATGTAAATTAGCCTTTACAGTAGCAGTTCTTAATTATATGTAGGAATGAAGCCCCTATCTCTCCTGTTTTTCTTCTGCTGAAAACATTACTGCTCTTAATCAAACCTGGTCATATGGCCACCTCCATTCAGCGTGAACCTCCCTTATGGTCTACGGCCCCTAACTCTCATATTTTAGGATCTGCATAAACTTTGTCTCACAACAATAGTGACTGGTAGGGACAGTTTATGGTGTAGTTTAAAAACATTTCACCACATGTAACTTGAATTATGAAGAATTTTGTCATGATCCACGGATGTTCAGGTTGGACAAAAATAATAGAGTACTACATCCTTGAAATTCAATGTGTTTTTAGCTCACCTGAGCACAAAGTGCTCAAGGTGAGCTATTGTGATCGCCCTATGTCCGTCGTCTGTTGTCGTCCGTCAACAATTTCTTTAAACATCTTCTTCTCTTAAACCACTGGGCCAATCTTGATGAAACTTGGCAGGGATGTTCCTTGGGTAAACCTCTACCAAAGTTGTTAAAAGAATTGAATTCCACCCTTAACTCTGGTTGCCATGGCAACAAAAAGGAAAAATATGCAAAATCTTTGAAAATCATCTTCTCTTAAACTAGAAGGCGCAGAGCTTTGATATTTGGTATGTAGCATATCCTACTGGACCTCTACCAAGTTTGTTCATATGATGCCCCTGGGGTCAAAACTGGCCCCGCCCTGGGGGTCACAAGTTCGAACATAGGAACAAATAGGGAAAACTTTAAAAATCATCTTCTCTGAAACTGGAAGGCGTAGAGCTTTGATATTCGGTTTGTAGCATCTCCTAGTAGACCTCTACCAAGTTTGTTCATATGATGCCCCTGGGGTCAAAACTGGCCCTGCCCTGGGGTCAAAACTGGCCCTGCCCCGGGGTCACAATTTCGAACATAGGAACAAAGGAGGAAAACTTTAAAAATCTTCTTCTCTGAAACAGGAAGATGTGGAGTTTTGATAATTAGTATGTAGCATTTTCTAGTAGACCTCTACCAAGTTTGTTCATATGATGCCCTTGGGGTCAAAACTGACCCTGCCCTGGGGGGTCACAAGTTGGAACATAGGAACAAAGAAGGAAAACTTTAAATTTCTTTTTCTCTGAAACGGGTAGGTGTAGAGTTTTGATATTTGGCATGTAGCATCTCCTAGTGGACCTCTACCAAGTTTGTTCCAAGGATGCTGCTTGGGTCATAACTGGCCCCCTGCCCCCCAGGGGTCACAAGTTCGAACATAGAAACAAAGAAGGAAAAGTTTAAATTTCTTTTTCTCGTAAACGGGAAGGTGTAGAGTTTTGACATTTGGTATGTAGCATCTCCTAGTGGACCTCTACCAAGTTTGTTCCAAGGATGCTGCTTGGGTCAAAACTGGCCCAGCCCCGGGGTCACATGTTTGAACATAGGAACAAAGAAGGAAAAATTTAAAATTCTTCTTTGAAACTTGAAGGTGTAGAGCTTTGATATTTGGTATGTACTGATTCTCTTCTAAGTTTATTTGCTCATCTAAGCACGAGTTCATTGAGTTCAAAATTGGGTCATCTTGGGTCATAAACTAGGTCACTAGGTCAAAATAAAGAAATACCTTGTTGGCACTCTAGAGGCCACATTATTTGCTCAGTTACCTTGAACATTGGTCAGAAAGTTTGTCTTTATAAAATCTCACACAAGTCTGAATTTGGGTCAACTGGGGTCATAAACTAGGTCACTGAGTCAAATTACAGAAATACCTTGTTTGCACTCTGGAGGCCACATTTATTGCTCAAATGACCTGAAATTTGGCCAGAATGTTTGTCTTGATGAAATATCAGATGAGTGTGGATTTGGGTCACCTAGAACCATAAACTAGGTCACTAGGTCAAATTAAAGAAATACCTTGTGGGCACTCTAGAGGCCACATTATTGGCTCAATTGCCTTGAAAATTGGTCAGAATGTTTGTCTTTATAAACATGAGTCTGAATTTGGGTCAACTGGGGTCATAAACTAGGTCACTTGGTCAAATTAAAGAAATACCTAGTGGGCACTGTAGAGGCCACATTTTTTATTCAATTTGAAAATTGGTTAAAATGTTTCTTTTGATAAAGTCCAAGACCAGTTCAAATTTGGGTCACCTGGGGTCATAATCTAGGTCACTAGGTCAAATTAAAAAGATACCTTTAGGGCACTCTAGAGGCCACATTTTTGGCTCAATTGACTTGAAAATTGGTCAGAATGTTTGTCTTTGTGAAATATGAGTTTGAAATTGGGTCACCTAGGGTCATAAACTAGGTCACTTTGTCAAATTAAAGAAATACCTTTAAGGCACTCCACTCAGGTGAGCGATCCAGGGCCATTATGGCCCTCTTGTTTATTTTTTTTTTCAACATACAATGACATACAATACAAAAAAAGTACTAAACAATCAAGTAACTAATACTTGATCATAATTACATGACAGATGGCAAACTATTTCCACAAAACAACACTATTTTGACAAAGTTTGGATGCAAGTCCCCTGGCCCAACCTCATTTTTTATAGAATTTGTTGAATCCGTTCTTTCACTTTTAAAATATCATAAAACAATCTAATAACCTGCAAACCTAGTAGAACTTGCACAAAAATTCCAAACATGACTAACAAATGCTAGGAATCGATTTGAAGGAAGTTAAGCACACTCTTTCTGAGAAACCTGGACCTAAACATGGTAAGGTAGATTCAGTAGTCACCATTTATTTAAACAAATTCTCTCATGCAACTAAGTAAATGAGTAAAGTACAATTCATAGAAGACATTTCTCTATGTGTGTGTGTGTGTGTGTGTGTGTGTGTGTTTTTTTTTTTTTTTTAAATTTCAGGTTTACTGTATAGATCTTTTCTAATGGTAAAGACAAATGTCATTTCAAACTAGAGCTGTCTGAGACCAGCACATTTGACTATTTGTAGCACTGGTCACAAAACAAGTAGCACAATTGGCCAAAAATTTCCAAGTTTGAAAATGGTGATAATTACATGGTATATTCACCTGCAGTAATGAAACTCGGCAAAGAAGTACTGGTAGGTATGTTTATACAGAAGTCTTCTGTGAAGTTTCAATTCAATCCATGGTAAAATGATGGAGATGCAAAATCACACATAAAACTTCATTCAAAGTTTCTTATTCGATAAAAGCTAACAATTCAGTCAAAATTCTGAAAAGAGCACTGGTAACACTGACACAAAAGTACAGTACTGAAATGGGGAAATACAACACTTTTAAAGGCTCTATTTTAGTTGCTATGCATTCTTTTCCTAATGGAAAACAATGTGGTACAAGAAACTATTTGCATGGACGAGCAATTACTACTTTCACAGCATTTTTCTTAATAAAGATTTTAGACTTGAAATTTACACACATTGTCATTTCCGTCCCATATGGTTTGAATTAACTCGCAATAATGGTACACTCTATTGCCAATTCCATTCAGGTTAAATGTGGTATTCCCTAGTTTCAGGACCTGGTATAGAGTTATCATTCAATCAAAGGAGTGGTCATAGTTACTATGATCATATAAGTTCTTTGCTAGTGATATAGCTCTGATTATTTTTCGAAGAGTCAAACTAAAATGGACCAAACATAATATATTCCTCATGCTCAAAAAAAACACAATGGCTCTGCCTTAATAATATAGCTGGCTAAGTCTGTGAATTCAGGCCCACCCAGGTCAGGCTATCACGAAAATTCTTGATCCAACTAAAGTATATATTGTAAATTTCAAAGACTGTGATATGCCTCTGTGGTCTCTGCAGTTCAATTGGGATACTTTATGTATTGCAATGGATAAAGTATTTTGATAGGAATGGATGTTAGGCTGTCAAATCTTCTGTTCTGCCAGGGTATGTCAAGGGCTTGAGACATTATGCTGTGCTCTTTACAAGGAAACTTTGTCAACAACCTTCTCCTTCTCTTGATACCTTCTAGCGTTCAACAGTCAAGCGGGCACTTTCTTTTCTGAAACATGGATAACACAAAAAATGTCATGAAAGAAACATGTGATAAAATGAGTTACAAATTCAAGTGAGACAGTGTATGGGGATTATTGTGGTTTTCAACATTCATTCCCTACACAGCCTGGCCGGGTAGCTCAGTGGTTAACATATCCAACTCATGACCTGGTAGTTGCAAGTTTGATACCCGGTTGAAGCAAACTTGCTTTTCAATGATTTTCCACCTCTCACGTAAGTAATGTAGTAAAGTAAATGCATGTAAGTAAAGTAGTCAATGACTTGGAAAGAAAGTCCCGTCAGTACTGATGTGAGAAAACCAGGAACACATGCCTATGTGCACTGACAGCCATGATATGACCAAAGCTGTTAAAACTGCTAAACTTCAATACAAACAAAGAAAACATTCCCTAAACAGTATGATTGCAACCTTTCCACATCACTGGCTGTATTTTTCATATAGACATAATCTTTTGATATGCCAAAGTGTTGGAACAATTTGGTTGCATTGCTTGTCATCAAATGCAGCAAAAAAGAAGCATCTACAGAAGACTGCCAAGTTTAAAAAGAATATGGCGCAGTAGGGCATCATACAGTAAAGGTAACCAGGCTGGGGTTTGAATCATGGCCACAACATTCATAACTCGGTCTGAAAATGGGGGCAGTGGGGTCTATTTACTACATTAACTAAATACTGACATTTTCTCCCAAGGAAAAATAATTTCCATGTTAATAATACATGTAGAAGAATTCCTTTACCACACCATCCTGAATTTAAATGATACTGGAAAATTGCACTTCGAAAACATTTTGGGAAAAGGAGAAAATGCTAGTAACCAGAATTTCCTCCTTTTCCCACAATGTTTTCTACCCTTCCCAAAATAAATTTCTGTTTTTTAGTCCCATTTATGTTGTCATCTGCAAATGCTTTCAATTTGGACAAGTCTAAAATTTTGTCATTTGGTAAAGACTTAAAACCTTCTCTTGAAACATTGTGGGAAAAGGAGAAAATGCTAGTAACCAGCATTTCCTCCTTTTCCCACATTGTTTTTCTACCCTTCTGACTGCAAATGCTTTCAATTTGGACAAGTCTAAAATTTTGTCATTTGGTTAAGATTTAAAACCTGCTTCTCTAGAAACATTGTGGGGAAAAAAAGAAAATGCTAGTAACCAGCTTTTCCTCCTTTTCCCACAATTTTTGCTACCCCTTCCATTTACGTTGTCTTCTGCAAATACTTTCAGTTGGACAAGTCTAAAATTTTGTCATTTGGTAAAGAGTTAAAACCTACTTCTCTTAAATCATTGTGTAACCAGCATTTCCTCCTTTTCCCACAATGTTTTCTGCCCTTCCCAAAATAAATTTCTGTTTTTGGTTTGCATTTGCGTTGTCATTTGCAAATGCTTTTAATTTGGACAAGTCTAAATTTTAGACATTTGGTAAAGATTTAAAACCTTCTCTTGAAACATTGTGGGAAAAGGAGAAAATGCTAGTAACCATCATTTCCTCCTTTTCCCACATTGTTTTCTACCCTTTTGACTGCAAATGCTTTCAATGTGGACAAGTCTAAAATTTTGTCATTTGGTTAAGATTTAAAACCTGCTTCTCTAGAAAAATTGTGGGGAAAAAAAGAAAATGCTAGTAACCAGCTTTTCCTCCTTTTCCCACAATGTTTGCTACCCCTTCCATTTACGTTGTCTTCTGCAAATACTCTCAGTTAGACAAGTCTAAAATTTTGTCATTTGGTAAAGAGTTAAAACCTACCTCTTACCTTCACCTTCATCTACTGGTGCTGTTGATTTTAACTCCCCATCTTCTTTACATGTCCATGCAGCAGCACAAGACTGTACTATTGCTCTGCATAACAGAAAACACATGATCAATTTGACAAATGAAAGTGAAGTAGAAAAATTTCATTTCGTTAGACTCCTACAATAACCCTTTTTCTCATAAAAACATCTTTTCACACCTCTCGTGAAAATGGCTTTAGGAAAACATTGTGGGAAAAAGAGAAATTGGTCATAACAAGAAATTTCTGCTTTTTCCACAGTGTTTTCTACTCTGTCAGATAATTTAATAATTATCTGACACAGTATTTACCCTTTCCTTCAGATGCTATGGATTTGGTCGAGTCAAAATATTGCAAAACAGGGAAAGGGTTAACATTTAACTTTCATGCTTGATAGCATCAAATTTTGATAAACAAATTCAACACACCTGTACCAAGTTTTGTATTGACAATGAAACAAGGGGCATGAGTCTTTTCCTCTGTGGTGGGTTTTCCCATCAGGGACAGTACTTCTGTGGCCAGAGTCAGAATTCAATTATCATGAAGATAACCACTGAGTCCTTTCTTTGATTCACATTTTAACTCTTTATAACACAGCAAAATTTTAGATTTGTCTAAAGTAAAGGCATTTGAGGGCAACAAATTCTGTATGCTTCGTATCGGGAAAGTTGTATGAGAAAGGGTAGAAAACATTTTGAGAAAAGAAGAAAATTCTGGTTACAAGCATTTTCTCCTTTTTTCACAATGTTTTCAAATACTTTCTTGATCAGGGTTGTTAAAACTCAGGATTGTGTGGTAAGTGGTTAAACTAAATAATGTCAACAGAAATGGTCATAGTCTGCAAGCTTCACAAAACTGAAAAGCCTCAAACAACACAGAAAGTTCTACATACAATGCTTCCTGCCAACCATCATTCAAATTATGATAGGGATTTCAAACAGACAATCCTTATTTCACATGTTTTGCCTTCACAAGTATATCTGGAAGCATACTTATGCTGAATATGAACATTTTCAACTGACTTGCAAGATTCGCTTTACTTTTTTTAAAACGGCCTGGATTGTCTTTCCACCTCACAGAGAAAACAGTTGGGTCAGCCATTTTGGATTCCAATGTTAGGATGTCACAAAAGGGGAAAACTCTTTTTGTGTCGCGACAAAAATTACTTGAAATAGGACATGACGGAAGATAGCAAGATGGGTTGAACAGTCTTTCTGCGAACGACGCTATTACACGATATTTGTCAATTAGTTAGGGGTCATAGACCTTAAGCATGCAATTTTTAGGCCTCCCGATTTATTTTACACAAAATTGAACCCTGCACTGAAATCATGACCCATTCCTGAAAAAACGCTGTTTTGGTGGCCAAGAGTACGACTGACGTCTGGTGGCGAAAGGTAAATTTCACGTGAGGGCGATTCTTGCAATAATCATTGACCCAGGTGATGAAATATAAATGTTTCTTTGAAAGGGTAGAAAATGTTTTGGGAAAAGGAGAAAATGCTGGTTACTAGCATTTTCTCCTTTTCTCACAATATTTTCTCTTTCACGGTTGTTAAAACTGTTGAATTGTAAAATTGAAGATTGTGTGGTAAAGGATTAAAGTGCTCAATACATTTAAATGTAAGGAATTATTCCAGTTGAAAGTGAAAAGCCAAATTCTGCTATTTGAAGGCCATTTCTTCAGAAGAACTGCACTGTATTGGGCTGTGTACAACAAAGATCAGATTTCAAGTTCTGTAAAGTCTGATCTTTGTGTATAGTATACTTTGTCCACAGAACAAGTAAAGTTTTGCTTAGTGCTCAGTGGGATAATACATGTACTTTTGTTTTCATTTTTTAGATATTTTTTCAGGTCTTGGACAGCAAACTTGTGACTACATGACATTATGCATGAGATTAAGGTGTTTCCTGAAGAGTGGGTGAAAGGGAAGATAAAGTTAAGGGGTGGGAGAGAGGAACTCCGGGGTCCAGTAAGTAAGTTTGTTTTGTTTGTTTAGTGTATCCAACTAGAATACCCAACTATCATTAAAAATGAGTCGTTTTTTTACAATTTTAAGCGGTAAATTAATGTTTTTTTTAGCTCAAGGTGAGCTTTGGTGGTTGTCGGATGTCCGTCGTCTGTCGACAACATTTACTTTGTGGACACTCTAGAGGCCACATTTCTTACTCAATTGACCTGAAAATTGGTCAGAATATTTGTCTTGATGAAATCTCGGATGAGTTCAAATTTGGGTCACCTGGGGTCATAAACTAGGTCACTAGGTCAAAGAAATACCTTGTGGACACTCTGGGGGCCACATTTCTTACTCAATTGACCTGAAAATTGGTCAGAATGTTTGTTATGATGAAATCTTGGATGAGTTCGAATTTGGGTCACCTGGGGTCATAAACTAGGTCACTAGGTCAAATTAAAGAAATATCTTGTGGGCACTTCAGAGGCCACAATTCTAGCTAAATTGACCTGAAAATTGGTCAGAATGTTTGCCTTGATGAAATCTCGGACGAGTTCGAATTTGGGTCACCTGGGGTCATAAACTAGGTCACTAGGTCAAATTAAAGAAATACCTTGTGGACACTCTAGAGGCCATATTTCTTAATCAATTGTCCTAAAAATGTGTCAGAATGTTTGTCTTGATGAAATCTCGGACAAGTTCGAATTTGGGTCACCTGGGGTCATAAACTAGGTCAAATTAAAGAAGTACCTTGTGGATACTGTAGAGGCCACATTTCTTACTCAGTTGACCTGAAAATTAATCAGAATGTTTGTCTTGATGAAATCTTGGATGAGTTCGAATTTGGGTCACCTGGGGTCATAAACTAGGTCACTAGGTCAAATTAAAGAAATATCTTGTGGGCACTTCAGAGGCCACAATTCTAGCTAAATTGTCCTGAAAATTGGTTTACATGTTTGACTAGATGACATCTCGGATCGATCAGAAATTGGGTGTCATAGGGTCATAAACCAAGTCACTAGGTTAAATTCAAGAAATGTATTGTGGGCATTCTAGTTTTTGCTCAACTGACCTGAAAATTTGTCAGCATGTTTGACTTGATGATATCTTGAATAGGTTTGAAATTGGGTCACATAGGGTCATAAACTAGGTCACTAGGTCAAATTGAAGAAATACATTTCGGACACTCCAGGGGCCACATTTTCAGCTCAGTAAGTCAAATTATCTCAAATTATCTCCCTTGCCAGATAAAGACTAAAGGTAATCAAATAACAGATTGGTCCTTCTACCTATATTCCTTTTTTTTAATTGTTGATTTCTTTGAGGATGTTGCGATAAATATAATTTAATTTATGATATATATGTAAGGACCCCATGTGATTTGAAGCAAATTTTGTTTCCAGTCATCGGAGAAAAGCATGTAATCAGTTTGTAAAACAATCTGATCAGATTTAGTTAAGATGTTATCTCAAAAACATATCTGTGTAGTGCAAGAAAATCAAGGATAAACCCCAAGTAACCCCTTAAGCAGGACCAATGTAGTACTGGAGAGGAATCAAGGGAAGTAACTGACGAATGGCCCTTATTGACCTGACCATTGGTCAGAATATTTGTCTTAATAATATCTCAGATGAGTTCTAAATTGGGTCATTTTGACCCTGGGGTGAAATTTCGCCTATTGACTCAGGTGAGCGATCCAGGGCCATCATGACCCTCTTGTTTCTAAATATGTCGTTTTAAAGCACCATTAACATGGTTTATTTGATTATATTAGATTCTGCCACCCTATGTTGCGTAGGAATACACTGCAGGATAAAGCTGAGTTTATTAGGTAACCTCTTTACTAGGTCAGTGTAAGTAATGAAAACAGGATAAAACATTTTATTTCTACCTTTCAATTTTCATTGATTTATGCCAGATATTTTTTAGTGAGGTTGTTTCCCAATCTAGAGGGGAGGATCGTTTTTATTGATGATGACTGCTTTGTATTAGGTGAACAAAACTACATTAACTCTTTACCACACAATCCGAAAGTTTTAACAACCCCATGATATGAAGCCTTTTGAAAACTTTGTGGAAAAAGGAGAAAATGCTGGTAACCAGCATTTTCTCCTTTTCCCACAATGTTTTCTATAATATCAAAGTCAAATTCTATCATTTGAACCACTTTTAAATTGTTGTCTGCAGTTGTTCTCAATTTAGACAAGTCTAAAATTTAGTTGTGTTAATTTTATAGAATAGACAGCCATGTCCTCAGGGTTACAAAACCGTGGATGTGTTTGGTGAAAGTTCTGAAAAGATGTATAGATTACCCTGACCCTTATCCTGCTAAACTAATGAAGTAAAGTTTTCAAGCAGATAGTAAAACCCAAAATAATGTTATCTCAAAATTATTGTTTTTGGGGGAAAATATCTCCTTATCGGACAGTGTACATCCAAGATCAGACTGCATATTCTGTGCAGTCTGATCTTGATCTAAACTGTCTGTGAAAGGTCAGTGAGTTGCACTTGGCAGCATAACGGTTAATAGCATCCATCAAGATGCAATATGAGAAGCACAAGACTGTAGTATGTCACTTACAGGTCATGTTACAGTTAGGGTTTATGGTCATGGACCTCACAACATGGATTGTAGTTAACCCTTTCCCAAACAAGCCCAGGTTTTCACGTGTCTGCAGTACAAGTCTTTTGAAAACACTGTGGGAAAAGGAGAAATTGCTTGTAACAAGCAATTTCTCCTTTTCCCACAGTGTTTTCTACCCTTTTTGAGAACTTTCTGCCATTTCCATCAAATTTAAAATTGTCGTCTGCAAACTCTTTCAAATTGGACCAGTTCAAAATTTGTCGTTTGGGAAAGGGTTAAAAGTTACACTATACTTGCTGTGGCAAAAGGGAGTTTTACACTTTACCACACAATCCCGACACTTAAAAACCCTGAGAAAGAAGCCTTTTGAAAACATTTTGGGAAAAGGAGAAAATGCTGGGAACCAGCATTTTCTCCTCTTCCCAAGTTTTCTACTCTTCCCAAAACAAATTTCAATTTTTCAGTCGCATTTATTTTGTTGTCTGCAAATAGGGTTAGTGTGGACAAGTCTAATATTTTGTCATTTGGTAAAGAGTGAGTGCATCTACACAAAGCATTATACCAAGGTAGTCAAAGAGTTAGTGCATCTACACAAAGCGTTATACCAAGGAAGTCATCACATAATTATGGGTCCAGAAATTCTATTTGGTCTAATTAAAGACTGAATCATGAGGTAAGAATTAATAGTCCTTCGACATGCAGAAAATTGACCATTAGCAAAAAGTATGGAGGTCAGCATGGGCTGACTGCATAGGCTGACTTGAGTCAATACTTTTAGCAGATTCATTAAACCTCCTTTTCACTGAGCATGACTCATTTATTTTTGTAACTCTCTTTTGTAATCTGATGATGATTGCAGGTGATGTGTCTCAGCTGTATAAAATGGAGCTCAAACCTGGCCACTGGGCCGCATTTGCCGAGGACTGTTGGATCCGCCAAGTGTGTTACCATGATGAAGGTATGAAGCTCTTGATTCATAGATGAAACTGATTTGCAGCAAATGACTTTGAAGATCATGCTTGTTCAGCTGTAAAATATGTTATCTACTTTAAAGGCCCAATAGTGGCCAAAAGTAAACAGCATATGTGTTAAAATGCATTTAAATATTATTGTGAAGATGACAATTTGTTTCTGTATGGTAGGCCCAAGTGTTACTTGCTGGCAGAATAATGAATACATAAACTAGGTAAAAAAATCCAGGTCGATCTGTCTTTTGTTTACTTTTTACCTACATTTTAAATCACATTTTTCTGACCTCACCTCTGATGCAGTCAGTGGCTTGGAAAGTTGTGGCAGTACTGGTGTCAGAAAGCCAGGAAACACATGTGTAGGTGCACTGACTGCTGTGATACGACCTAAGCTGTTAAAATGGCATTAAACTCCCATACAGATAAACAAACTACCTTAACCATCCAGATGGTTGTGCTTGGAATTTGAGTTTAAAGCAATATTTAGATTAAGCAAACAATTAGTCCATCATTTTTTCTCGCCGTTTTTTTTTTTCTTCCTTTAGATAAGTTCAGTCTAACAGTTTATTCTACATTTTATGAACAGGGCATTAACCCGTAGAGTGCCTTTCACAACTTTAGTTCGTCTTGCTGCCAGTGTAGGTCAAGACTAGACTTCACAAAATGTGCAGTGTGATCTTAATCTACACTGTCCACTTTGTTGTGCTATTCTGCACAAGAGAAACCTTAAATTGGCATTCTTTTGGTCTTTTTTTCTAGGCTGAAGGTGTCTGTTATTCTGTTATTATACCCCCAAAAATGAAGTGGGGGAGGTAAACTGGAGTCACAGTGTCCGTCCCTCTGTCCTGGTGTCACGAAATCTTGTCCGGCGCATAACTTCCAAAGGATAAAAGCTAGGAACTTCAAACTTCATACACAGATAGATCCCACTGAGGACAAGTGCAGTACACAAGAACAATAACTCTATCTTCAGTAGTTTTGAAGTTATTGCCCTTTGTAAATCTAAGCTTTGGATTTTTGTCCGGAGCATAACTCCCAAAGGATAAAAGCTAAGATTTTGAAACTGTTTTGGGACAAAGCGCTGGTGGGGGTATTAATCACCCTCAGTGATAGCTCTTGTATTTATTTGTTGCTCTAAGTTAACTCTTGTTTGAGCCTGGCTCTGTGAAAAGAGAGGTTTAAAATGCATTTGCAAAAAGTAGCAACCCAGTCTGTGAAGGCTGACCTGGGTCAAAACTTCTTGCCATCGGTCAATTTTCTATATGTCAAAGGACCAGCCTATTCATAATTCAGTTGGTTCTTAAACAAAATGGATTGTAATGATCTATAATTATTTGTTAACTTGCTTGGTATAATGTATCATGCAGCTGCATTAAGCCCCCTTTTGCCAGATCAGTTGCTCATTTCCATTTTTTTTCTCCTGACAGAATATGTACTCAGATTACATAGATTTCAACAATAAACATGTGCAAAAGAAACATATCAACCCATTGGCCTGTTCATTCAAGTCTGGTGTATATGTGACAGTTCTCAGTTACTGGAGAAAGCACAATATAACTGAATAGCTGGAGTATTGGATGGAACTCAACCTAAAGTAAGTCTAACACATAAGACATGCTCTGTGAAAACGGGGGTTTTATGTATCTGCAGAAAGTACCGATCCAGGTCAGCCTGCACAGTCCGTGCAGGCAGACATTGGCCGAAACTTTTTGCTTTGGATAAATTTTCTGCATGTCCAAGGACCAACCATTCTACCTCAGGGTTTAGCCGGTTGTTAGAGAAATTTGGATTTTATAGATCCATGATTATTGTGATGAGTAGCTAGGTATAATGCATCACGGAGATCAGTGTTCTGTCAAGGATTTTATAAAGGTGAGACAAATGTCTCACGCACCCTAAAAAGTTGGAGACATTTTTTGAAAAATGGGGACAAATATACAAATCATCATTTACAGCATGAAATTAAATAATGAAAATGATTTACCTTACATTTCAGCTTGTATCTTTTATTGTTGACTGTATAAAACTATTATTTCAAGGTTAGATGTCTTCTTGGACTAACTGTCTTTAGAAATTAACTTGGGGAAACTCAGGAACACAGTTTAACAAAGTGACAAACAATGCAGTCAAGTGTTTTTAGCTCCACTGCCCGAAGGCCAGCAGGCTTATGTCATGGCCCTGTGTCCGTCGTGCATCCATCCGTCCGTCCATGCGTCTGTCCATCTGTGCGTTAACTTTTATTTCAAACATCTTCTTCTCTGAAACTACCCATCCAATTTTCATGAAACTTCACAGAAATGATCCTGCTATGGTCCTCTTCAGAATTTATTGAAAGAATTTGATTCCTTCAAAAACTCTGGTTGCCATGGCAACAGAACTGAAAAATATTGGAAATCTTTAAAAATCTTCTTAAAAACCATAAGGCATAGGGCTACCAAATTTGGCATGAAGCTTTATGTAGTAGACCTCTATCATTTTTCTTCAAATTATAGCCCTGGGGTCAAAATTGGGGCTCTGCCCCAGGGGTCACAAGTTTAACATAGGCTTATATAGAGAAAACTTTAAAAATCTTCCTGTACCTAGCCATAAGGCCTAGAGCTCCAAATTTTGCATGTGGCCTCTACCAAGCGGGCCAAAATTTTAGCCCTTGGGTCAAAATTTGCTCTGCCACAGGGGTCACAAGTTTTACATGGGCTTACATAGTAACAACTTAAGAAATCTTCATGTACCTAGCCATAAGGCCTAGTACTACCAAATTTTGCATTTAGCTTGATCTAGTAAGGGTCTACCAAAAGTGCCCAAATTACAGTCCTGGGGTCAATTTGGCCACATGCTGGGGGTGGGGGGAGAGGTTCACAAAATTTACATGGGCTTATATAGGGAAAACTTTTAAATCTTGTTGTACATAGCCATAAGGCTTAGGGCTACCAAATTTTGCATAATTATAGCATTATCTAGTGGACAACTACAAAGAGGGCCCAAGTTACAGCCCTAGGATCAAGTTTGGCCCTGCACCAGTGGTCACAAGTTTTACATGGGTTTATGGAGTGAAAACTTCAGAAACCATCTTGTTACTAGCCATAAGGCCAAGAACTCCCAAATTTATCATGTTATTCTTCTAATACACATATTCCCCATTTAGTCCAACTGTAGCCCTGGGGTCAAAGTTTTATAAGGGCTTGTACACAAAAGGCCTAGGGTTACCAAATTTGGCATGTAGCTTCTTCTAATGGACTTCTACAAAAAGTCATCAACTTATAGCCCTAGGGTCAAAATAGGTCCCACCTCTGGGGCCACAAGTTTTACATAGGCTTCAATGGTGGAGACTAAGTCTTCTAGTCCTAAACCATATGGTCTGGGGCTACTAAATTTGGCATATAGCTTTATCTAAGAAACCTTTACAAGAACTCTTCATACTGTAGCCCGGAGGTCAAAAGTGGCCCTGCCCCCATGGGTCCAGTGGAGCGATACAGGGCCATCATGGCCCTCTTGTTATACAGTAATGTACAGTTCTGGTTAGGGTAATAAAACTAATTTGTCAAGAATAACTTCCTTGACTGGCAGCCTCTCCAGTGTTCCAGGGCTTCTATAAAATCAAACCCAAAATCTTTAACATCTCAACAGCAGTTTGGTCCGAGGTATAGTCAACACATTTGGAAAGTTTTCAGACTGCCTACATTTGGACAGTTTAACTGAGACGGCAGTTCGAGCAGTTTGTCATATTTGTTAAGGGCTATATTCTCTTTTACAATCCAAAATGTAGAATTGAGAGCCACTATCACGGCCGATTCTTTCTTGCTAAAACTTTCTCGACTGACTTCTTGAAATCAACACGTAGGGATTCGGCCATGAGGGCTGCCTTGTGATCAGAACTGTCGGCGTGTCTCTGTACGGTAGTAGTTCTAAAATTTGTGTTCTGTTTAGTAAATGAGTTATTCTTACAGTGTTTTTAGCTCACCTGAGCACGAAGTGCTAAGGTGAGGTATTGTGATGGGTCATTGTCCAGCGTCCATCTGTCCGTCTGTCCACAATTCCTTTAAACATCTCCTCCTCCTAAACTGCTGTGCCAATCTTGATGAAACATGGCAGGGATGTTCCTTGGGTGAAGCTCTACCAAAGTTGTTCAAGACATTGAATTCCACCCATAACTCTGGTTGCCATGGCAACAGAAAGGAAGAAAACAGCAAAATCTTTGAAAATCTTCTCTGATTCTTGAAGGCGTGGAGCGTTGATATTTGGTATGTAGCATGTCCTAGTGGACCTCTACCAAGTTTGTTCATATGATGCCCCTGGGGTCAAAACTGGCCCTGCCCCGGGGGTCACAAGCTCGAACATAGGAACAAAGAAGGAAAACTTTAAAATTCTTCTTCTCTAAAC
Source organism: Tridacna gigas (assembly GCA_945859785.2). Classification (NCBI taxonomy): domain Eukaryota; kingdom Metazoa; phylum Mollusca; class Bivalvia; order Cardiida; family Cardiidae; genus Tridacna; species Tridacna gigas. The sequence continues at coordinate 161,031 of OX244042.2, forward strand.
TGGAAGGCGTGGAGCTTTGATATTTGGCATCTAGCATCTCCTAGTGGACCTCTACCAAGTTTGTTCATATGATATCCCTGGGGTCAAAACTGGCCCCGCCCCGGGGGTCACAAGTTTCGAACATAGGAACAAAGAAGGAAAACTTTGAAATTCTTCTTCTCTGAAACTGGAAGGCGTAGAGCTTTGATATTTAGTATGTAGCATCTCCTAGTGGACCTCTACCAAGTTTGTTCAAAGATCCCCCTGGGGTCAAAACTGGCCCCGCCCGGGGGATCACAAGTTTCGAACATAGGAACAAAGAAGGAAAACTTTAAAATTCTTCTCCTCTGAAACTGGAAGGCGTAGAGCTTTGATATTTGGCACCTAGCATCTCCTAGTGGACCTCTAACAAATTTGTTCATATGATCCCCCTGGGGTCAAAACAGGCCCTGCACCAGGGGTCACAAGTTCGAACATAGGAACAAAGAAGGAAAATTTTAAAATTCTTCTTCTCTGAAAGTGGAAGGCGTAGAGCTTTGATATTTGGTATGTAGCATCTCCTAGTGGACCTCTACCAAGTTTGTTCGTACGATGCCCCTGAGGTCAAAACTGGCCTTGCCCCGGGGGTCACAAGTTTCGAACATAGGAACAAAGAAGGAAAACTTAGAAAATAGAAGGCGCAGAGCTTTGATATTTGGTATGTAGCATCTCCTAGTGGACCTCTACCAAGTTTGTTCATATGATGCCCCTTGGGTCAAATCTGGTCGTGCCCCGGGGGTCACAAGTTAGAACATAGGAACAAAGACGGAAAACTTTAAAATTCTTCTTCTCTGAAACTGGAAGGCGTGGAGCTTTGATATGTGGCATCCAGCATCTTCTAGTGGACCTCTTCCAAGTGTGTACATATGATGCCCCTGGGATCAAAACTGGCCCCGCCCTAAGGGTCACAAGTTCGAACATAGGAACAAAGACAGAAAACTTTAAAATTCTTCTTCTCTGAAACTGGAAGGCATAGAGCTTTGATATTTGGCATCTAGTATCTCCTAGTGGACCTATACCAAATTTGTTCATATGATGCCCCTGGGGTCAAAACTGGCCCTGCTTGGGAGGGGGCGGGGTGTCACAAGTTGGAACATAGGAACAAAGAAGGAAAACTTTAAAATTCTTCTTCCCTGAAACTGGAAGAGCTTTGATATTTGGTATGTAGCATCTTCTAGTGGACCTCTACCAAGTTTGTTCATAAGATGCCCCTGAGGTCAAAACTGGCCCTGCTCCGGGGGTCACAAGTAACATAGGAACAAAGAAGGAAAACTTTAAAATTCTTCTTCTCTAAAACTGGAAGGCGTAGAGCTTTGATATTTGGTATGTAGCATCTCTTAGTAGACCTCTACCAAATTTGTTCAAATGATGCCGCTGGAGTCAAAACTGGCCGTGCCCCGGGGGTCACAAGTTGGAACAAAGGAACAAAGAAGGAAAATTTTAAAATTCTTCTTTTCTAAACCCGGAAGGCATAGAGCTTTGTTATTTGGTATGTAGTAAACCTGTTCTAAGTTTGTTATCCCACCTGAGCATAACGTGTTCAGTCAGTTTGAAATTGGGTCACCTGGGGTCATAAACTAGGTCACTAGGTCAAACTAAAGTAATACCTTGTGGGCACTCTTAGAGGCCACATTTATATGCTCGAATGACCTGAAATTTGGTCAGAATGTTTGTCTTGATAAAATCTCACATGAGTTTGAATTTGGGTCATGTGGGGTCTTAAATTAGGTCACTAGGTCAAATTAAAGAAGTACCTTGTGTGCACTCTAGAGGCCACATTTATTGTTCAATTGATTTGAAAATTGGTTTGTCTTGATGAAATCTAGGATGAGTTCAAAATTGGGTCACCTGAGGTCATAATCTAGGTCACTAGGTCAAATTAAAGAAATATTTTGAGGGCACTCTAGAGGCTACATTTCTTGCTTAATTGACTTGAAAATTGGTCAGAATGTTTGTCTTGATAACATCTCAGATGAATCTGAATTTGGGTCAACTGGGATCATAAATTAGGTCACTAGGTCAAATTAAGGAAATACCTTGTGGGCACTCTAGAGGCCATAATTTTTGCTCAATTGACTTGAAGATTGTTTAGAATGCTTGTCTTCATAAAATCTCTTTAAAAAATCTAGGATGAGTTTAAAATTGGGTCACCTGGGTCATAATCGAGGTCAGTAGGTCAAATTAAAGAAATACCTTGTGGTCACTCTTGAGGACACATGTCTTGCTCAATTGACTTGAAAATTGGTCAGAATGTTTGTCTTGATAAAATATTGGATGAGTTTGAAATTGGGCCTAACATCATATTTATTTGGCATGTAGTACTTTCAATTATGACCCTGGAGTGAAATTTGGCCTATTGACTCAGGTGAGCGATCCAGGGCCATCACGGCCCTCTTGTTCCTACTTTTTCATGCTAAGCCTCTTGTAAGCCTGCATTACCAAAAAAAAAACCTTCTAACACAATGTGGCAAAAGGGGAATATGTTGTTTACAAGCTTTTTTAGCTTACCTGGGCATGAAGTGCCCAAGATGGGCTTTGTGATTGTGCTTTGTGCGTTGCCTGTCGTCCAATTGTCAACATTTACTTTGTGTGGACTCTAGAGGCCACATTTTCAGTCAGATATTGATGAAACTTGGTCAGAATATTTGTCTGGATCAAATCTAGGACAGATTCAAAATTGGGTCATGTTGGGTTAAATAGTAGGTCACTAGGCTAAATCTTGTAAAAACCTAATGTGCGCTCTAGAGGCCACACTTTCAGCCTGACACTCTGAAAACTTGGTCAGAATTTTTGTCTTGATAATATCTTGGACAAGTTTGAAATTAGGTCACTAGGCCAAATCTTAGAAAAAGCTTGTGTGCATTCTAGAGGCCACATTTTCAACCTAAAACTCATGAAAGTTGGTTGAAATGATATCTCGGACAAGTGTAAAATTTGGTCATGTCGGGTCAAAAATTAGGTCACAGGGCTAAATCTTAGTAAAACCTTAAGTGTACTCTAGAGGCCACATTCTCAAGCTGAAACTCATGATAGTTGGTTGCAATATTTGTCTTGATGATACCTCAGACAAGTTCGAAATTGGGTCATGTCGGGTCAAAAAGTAGGCCACTGGGCTAAATCTTTGAAAAAAACTGGTGTGCACTATAGAGGCCACATTTTTAGCCTGATAGTCATTAAACTACGTCAGATTGTCTGTCTTTATGATATTTCAGACATGTTCAAAATTAGGTCATGTCAGGTACACTCCAGAGGCCACATTTTCAGCCTGAAATGCATGAAACTTGGTTAGAAAGTTTTTCTTGGTTATATCTTGGACAAGATCAGAATTGGCTCACATTGGGTCAAAAAGTAGGTCATGGGCCCATATCTTAGAAAAACCTTGTGTGCACCATAAAGGCCACATTTTCAGTCTGATTCTCATGAAAGTAGGTCAGAAAGTTTGTCTTGATGATATCTTTGACAAGTTTCCAAGTGGGTCAAATCTAGTCTCAAAGTAGGTCACTTGACCAAATCTTAGAAAAACCTTGTGTGCCTGGTAAAGGCCACATTTTCAGTCTGATACTCATGAAACTTGATCAGAATGTTTGTCTCAATGATATCTTGGACAAGTTTGAAATTGGGTCACATTGGTTCAAAAAGTAGGTCATTTACCCTCACGTGTTTGACAATGAAACCAGGATCTCTTCAGCTTTTTCAACTGGAGATGACTTTACTCAGGTGAGGGCTTTAGGGCCAATTGCCTTCCTGTTTCACAATGTTTTCAAAAGCCTCATTCTTCAGGGATTTTTTGGTAAAGGGTTAAAAGTGTGCTTTATTATGTATTATAGGGCAGTTAGATGAAGGTGGAAGAAAGCATGTTGAAGGTACACAATATTACATGTACAACTTAGAAATGCTGGAATGATGAAGGTATTTGAAGTCGATTTTATTCTTACTAAAATACAGTGTCCAATATTATCTGTCGTTGAGCCTAGTACTTTTCAGTCACTGACCCACAGGGCTAGTCATCAATGGGTCATGATATAAAATACCAGTCAAACTCTTTTTTAGCTTGGCTGTTTCAAAGGAAACATGGAGGTATTGTTACAGCCCTGTCGTCTGAGTTATTGTGGTGCAAGAACTTTGACAGTTTATAATATCTCTGTCATTACTTAAGATATTTACTTTAAACTTTGACTAGATGTTAACCACCGAAATTCGCCAATGTAATCTGACAAGAAAACAATTAATTTTTTTAGTGTTCGAATCTTTACGAAATTATCATTGTGAAAAAAAGGGGTTGGCTGAAATAATAGGACATATTTAGGTAATAGTTAGACGCTGTTAAGAAAAAATTAAATGATTTAAACAGCCAAAAGGATGGAGTGTAGTGACCGACTGTGGCTGTTTAAATCGTTAATTTTTTCTTCACAGCGTCTAACTGACTTAGTCGTTGTCCACCCTAATTACATCATCGCTAAAACATTGGTGCCATATATGGAGTTTCCAGCCTCATCATTTGCAAAGGCAAACCCTAATTGCATCATCGCTAAAACAATGGAGCCACATATGGACTTTTCCACTTCATCATTCACAAAGACACACCCTAAACTGCATCATCGCTAAAACAATGCTAATTCTAACATTACATGGATTTTCCCGCTTCATTCATTCACAAATTATTGTGAAAGACGGGAAAAAAATCCTATAGACATATAGAATATGAGCCATGCCCTGGCAAAAGGGGGCTTGATGCATGGTACCAAGCACATCACATGATTATGGATCCATAAAATCCATTTTCTCTGAAAACCAACAGAATAAGCAGGTAAAATGGTCCCTTGAAATGCAGAAAATTGGCTGAAAGCAAAAAGTTGGGGCCTTGTAAGCTTGCGCAGTCTGTGCCGGCTGACCTGAGTTGATACTCTTTTGCACATGCATTAAGCCCCCATTTCACAGAGCATGGCTCAGATATTTCATGTTATATGCCTGTATCGATATAACACCACAATAACACAGTTTACTACAATATGTATTTTCTGTATATTTCAAAATATAGATTGACTGACATATGTTTAACTCTTCTGCTGCCAACTACATGGAGCTGACTTTTTCACGTCATGGTCTAAAAGTATCATCCTCGTTTGAATCAAATCTGTTTTTTGTTAGACTAACACAACATAGCAGACGGTGTAGATCAAAGATCAGATTGCATGTTTTGTGCAGTCTGATTTTGATCTATGCCGTCTGCAAAGTCTTTCCAATGTGACATTGGCAGTGGAAGAGTTTAAAGAAGTATTGTTGTCTTTTCCCATTTTCTTCTTTCCACAGCATTTGTCGAGTTATCAGTTCTTGTATGTGTAAATTTAAGTGGTATTTTAATATTAATGAGGGCGGCAGTTTTATGGGTGTAGCGCGGTAAACCCAAATAAATGTGACGTTTAACTGATTAAATGGTCAAAATAAACCCTGCTTGAAGCAGTTTAAAGGAAATACACAGTCAGAATTTTTCAAATATAAGCCTTCTGATTGGATGAAAAAGTGAGACAAAGGCTAAATCTACTTACAGCACTGATGAGGGGTCAAAACTAGTTTATCTAAAGTTCCAGCATGTTTTTAATCTTGAAAGCATGTGTCTTAAATATTTTCTTAACTGAAGCAGTAGCTTTCTAAACTCATAGTTCAGTAGTGGATCGCATAAATCCAGGATCAGACTACACATTCTGTATAATCGGTTGTCCATGTACATCGTCCACCAGCATTTTGAACTCTGCCATTTTGCCGTCAGCAGAGTAAATTACATAGACCAAAAATGTATAACAAGCCATCTGTCAACAAGATTTCATGCCTGTCATGGGTACACAAATGTTTGCAGTAAAATTTGGGTTAGGGATATGATGTAACATGGAAATCATCCAGAGCGTGAGGGTTGTAATGCACCTGTTTTTTGTACACACTTCGCTGAATAGATGTACCTGGTTTCATGCTAACCTCCAATCAACACAAAATGATGACGCAAAAAGCCTATATAATGCCCTCTTTACACTAGCTGATAGTGCCTTTATGGGTTTAGTAATGGTTGTTTCTAGAACATCTGGGCAGTCATATCACATAATTTGTGTACTCAGCAGAAAAAAAAAGTCTGCATGTTTTTTTCTTTACAAAAATTCCTTGCAGCTAAAATAAAATGGAGAGTGCACAATAATTCAATGCATTACATCTAGTTTTATGTGTAAATGGATTACTGATAAATAAAGAAAAGAAGCAGCAAGGTTTAGTATTTATTAAGTCTTTTGTATTGTTTGTAGCGGGACAACAAAGTTAAGGGAACGACTGTTTGCACTCCTGCATGTGCCATTTGAGAATGTTACGAAAAAAGCTTGCACAACATCAAAAAGCCGAGAAACATCAAACCCTTCAAGCACCTTTCAAAAGTAGTAGCTTTTGTGGCCTGTGTAGATCAAGATCACACTAGGCAGAATGTTTGTGGTGGTTATATCTATGATGCAGAAATGTGCAAATATGCCGCTGATCATTTTTGGAAATACGCTCTAAAAAATAAGTATTAACTGTCTGATATTTTGGAAAATTAATGTTAAAGACTGTCTAAATATTTAGGAAAATATATTTTGGACTGTCAGGACTAAGGACTTAAATTATTTTTGAAAATTTTTGAATGTGTGCAAACTTTTAGAGTGTCTGAATACATTGGCGAATTACGGTATCAGAAGAGGAACCCATATCAGTATGGCAGGTAACCAAAATATTTTTTAGGCAGTTATTCCCCTTTTTGGGCTATTTGAAAGATTTCTAAAAGCAACTGCAGCCAAGCTTTGGCACCTGCGTGCGGTACTCTGGTTTAGATGTTTCAAGATGTTACATAATGCACTAAAAAACTTCACCATCAGATGTAGTTGAAAATGCTTTTTAGCTCACCTTAGCACAACGTGCTAAAGGTGAGTTATTGTGATCGCCATATGACCGGCGTCTGGCGTCCGTCGTCTGTCGTCTGTCGTCCGTCGTCCGTCAACAATTTCTTTAAACATCTTCTTCTCCTAAACCACAGGGCCAATCTTGATGAAACTTGGCAGGGATGTTCCTTGGGTGAAGCTCTACCAAAATTGTTCAAAGAATTGAATTCCACCCACAACTCTGGTTGCCATGGCAACAAAAAGGGAAAAAAAGCAAAATCTTTGAAAATTTTCCTCTCTGAAACTAGAAGGCGCAGAGCTTTGATATTTGGTAGGTAGCATCTCCTAGTGGACCTCTACCAAGTTTGTTCATATGATGCCCCTGGGGTCAAAACTGACCCCGCCCCAGGGGTCACAAGTTTGAGCATAGTCACAAAGAAGGAAAACTTTAAAAATCTTCTTCTCTAAAACTTGAAGGCGTAGAGCTTTGATATTTGGCATGTAGCATCTCCTAGTGGAACTCTACCAAGTTTGTTCATATGATGCCCCAGGGGTCAAAACTGGCCCCGCTCCGGGGGTCACAATTTCCAACATAGGAACAAAGAAGGAAAACTTTAAAAATCTTCTTCTGTAAAATTAGAAGGCATAGAGCTTTGATATTTGGCATGAAGTATCTCCTAGTGGACCTCTACCAAATTTGTTCATATGATGCCCTTGGGGTCAAAACTTGCCCTGCCCCAGGGGTCACAAGTTCGAACATAGGAACAAAGCGGGGAAACTTTAAAAATCATCTTCTCTGAAACTGGAAGGCGTAGAGCTTTGATATTTGGTATGTAGCATCGCCTAGTGGACCTCTACCAAGTTTGTTGATATGATGCCCTTGGGGTCAACACTGGCCCCACCCCGGGGGTCACAATTTCCAACATAGGAACAAAGAAGGAAAACTTTAAGAATCATCTTCTCTAAAACTAGAAGGCATAGGGCTTTGATATTTGGCATGAAGCATCTCCTAGTGGACCTCTACCAAATTTGTTCATATGATGCCCTTGGGGTCAAAACTGGCCCTGCCCCAGGGGTCACAAGTTCGAACATAGGAACAAAGAGGTAAAACTTTAAAAATCATCTTCTCTGAAACTGGAAGGCGTAGAGCTTTGATATTTGGTATGTAGCATCGCCTAGTGGACCTCTACCAAGTTTGTTGATATGATGCCCTTGGGGTCAACACTGGCCCCGCCCCGGGGGTCACAATTTGCAACATAGTAACAAAGAAGGAAAACTTTAAAAATCTTCTTCTCTGAAACAGGAAGGCATGGAGCTTTGATATTTTGTATGTAGCATCTTCTAGTGGATCTCTACCAAGTTTGTGCATATGATGCTCTTGGGGCAAAAGTTGGCCCCGCCCCAGGGGTCACAAGTTCGAACATAGGAACAGAAAAGGAAAACTTTAAGAATCATCTTCTCTGAAACTGGAAGGCATAGAGCTTTGATATTTGGTATGTATCATCGCCTAGTAGACCTCTACTAAGTTTGTTCATATGATGCCCTTGGGGTCAAAATTGGCCCTGCCCCAGGGGTCACAAGTTCAAACATAGGAACAAAGAAGGAAAACTTTAATTTGTTTTTTCTCTTAAATGGGAAGGCGTAGAGCTTTGATATTTGGTATGTAGCATCCTAGTGGACCTCTACCAAGTTTCTTCATATGATGCCCTGGGTCAAAACTGGCCCAGCCCCGGGGGTCACAAGTTCAAACATAAGAACAAAGAAGGAGAACTTTAAAATTCTTCTTTAAAACTGGAAGGCTAAGAGCTTTGATATTTGGTATGTAGTGATTCTCTTCTAAGTTTGTTTGCCCATCTAAGCGCAACAAGTTCATTGAGTTCAAAATTGGGTTATCTTGGGTCATAAACTAGGTCAATAGGACAAATTAAAGAAATACCTTGTTGGCATTCTCGAGGCCACATTATTTGCTCAATTGCCTTGAAAATTAGTTAGAAAGTTTGTCTTAAAAAGTCTCACATAAGATTAATTTGGGTCAACTTGGGTCATAAACTAGTTCACTGGGTCAAATTAAAGAAATACCTTGTTTGCACTCTGGAGGCCACATTTATTGCTCAAATGACCTGAAATTTGGCCAGAATGTTTGTCTTGATGAAATACCAGATGAGTATGGATTTGGGTCACCTGGAACCATAAACTAGGTCACTAGGTCAAAATAAAGAAATACCTTGTGGGCACTCTAGAGGCCACATTATTTGCTTAATTGCCTTGAAAATTGGTCAGAATGTTTGTCTTTGTAAAATCTCACATGAATCTGAATTTGGGTCAACTGGGGTCATAAACTAGGTCACTTGGTCAAATTAAAGAAATAGCTAGTGGGCACTCTAGAGGCCACATTTATTATTCATTTGATTTGAAAATTGGGAAAAATGTTTCGTTTGATATAGTCAAAGACCAGTTCAAATTTGGGTCACCTGGGGTCATAATCTAGGTCACTAGGTCAAATTAAAGAAATATCTTTAGGGCACTCGAGGCCACATTTTTTGCTCAATTGACTTGAAAATTGGTCAGAATGTTTGTCTTCATGAAATATGAGTTTGAAATTGGGTCACCTGCAGTCAAAACCTAGGTCACATGGTCAAATTAAAGAAAAACCTGTAAGGCACTCTACTAAGGTGAGCGACCCAGGGCCATCATGGCCCTCTTGTCTTGAACAAGTGGTGTCGGCCCAATTTCCTCTTCAACAGTGTTAAATAGTTTTCATGAATTTCATCATAGCCATACACCAATACAACACCAATAGTTTGTTAACCCTTTACCACACAATCCCGCCATTTAAGGACCCTACGAAAGAAGCTTTTTGAAAACATTGTGGGAAAAGGAGAAAATGCTGGTAACCAGCATTTTCTCCTTTTCCCACAATGTTTTCTTCTCTTCCCAAAACAAGTTTCAGTTTTTTAATCACCTTTATTTTGTTGTCTGCAAAATTTGGGCTTTTTTGCTTTCAATTTGGACAAGTCTATGTTTTTGATGTGTGTTAAAGGGTTAAGAGGATCCTGCACAAAGTCCTGTCATTAATGGGCTTCAGTATTCTTATTCCAGATTTTTTCAACCCTTAACCTGCTAAGTAAGTGAAATGAAACTTTCAAGCTTATAATAAAAACCCAAAGTTTGCTATTTCAAAAGTTGTTTTTTGGGGAAAAAAATCTCCTTATCGGACAGTGTAGATCCAAGATCAGACTGCATATTCTGTGCAGTCTGATCTTGATCAACATTTGTCCGCAAAAGGTCTTTGAGTCATGCTTACCAGCCTAAGGGTTAAAACTCTTCACTGCACATGCACAGTGTGTGAAATAGCTAATATTGATCATTTTTGTAAAATCGCTTTTGAAATGTTTCCTTTATTTTCCATTAAAAAAATGCAATCATGTACTTTTGACCAGTTAACTTGTTGTGGAGCCGCGGTAGCTCAGTTTGTAGCATACTGACTTCAGAACAGGGCTCGGCCAATTTCTTTCTGAGGATTGATGATAGTCATTGTGACAGGATTCATTCCTCTCTCACCACTGACCATTGTTTTGAAGATGGTTATGTGGGAAAGCAACCAGTGGCTTGGAATGAATATTGCGAAGAGTACTTGTAACAGAAACTGCAGGGAAGCGTGGATAGCTGCACTGGCCACCATGATATAACTGAAATAATGTTGAAAATAGTTTGAAACAGCATGCATTCCAGTTAACTTGTCAGGTGGTAGAAAATTAAAAAACACTGAAATTGTCTGCTACATTAACTCTTCACCAGATGATGAAATTTTAGACTCTTCAAAATTGAAAACACTTTCAGATGACTTGTCAAACATGGTTAAGCTGATTATTTTTGTCTCTGAAAAGTTAGGTAATATTGTGGGAAAAGGAGAAAATCCTGGTTACCGGCATTTTCTCCTTTTCCCAGAGTTTTTAAAAGCCCTCTTGCTAAGGGTCTTCAAAACTCTGGATTGTGTGGTAAAGGGTACAATGCTTCACTAAGCTTGATACAGATTCAAAACAGATGTTTGATGAAATTTCTGATATATGTGGACTTCAGGGTTTAAAGTTTTAAAGCTAGGAAATTACTTGTAGAAGATCATACTTGCTCTGGTAGGCCCAAGGCCTATATTACCAGGGCAAACATGGCTCTTGATAAAGTTGGGGTCGGACAGAATGTATGTTTGTTGATAAAAGAAATAGCCTGTTGTACTTTAAATAATTATTACAGTTTCAATCCTAGTAAACAAAGTTTTATTATATATTTACAGCCAAGACAGACCTAAAACCAGGTAGATGGTTGGATAACATAGAGACAGAACTGTTAGAGAGATGAGACACCACAAGAACTAAGACCCCCCCCCCCATCCCCTCACACACACACAGATGCCCACTCTCCTTCCCTGACCCACCCCCCCTTGCCACCGTGCTCCCCTGACCATATTTTTCTATTATGTTACAGCCAAGACCAGCATAATACTAGGTAGACATATGGACTACATACAGACAACAAACATATCCTCATCCTGAAAAGAAGTCTTCAACCCACCCCACCCCTGCTTATATCTTCTGTTTGTCTTGTTGTAATAAAAGATTAGAGCCATGTTCTTGCAAAATGGAATTTAATGCATCTCAATGATACTTTAGGTAGACTGGTCCTTTTACATGCTGAAAATTGACCAGTTGCAAAAAGTTTCAACCAAGGTCAGCCTGCGCAGACCGTGTGGGCTCATCTAGTTTGAAACTTTTTGCAAATGCATTAAATCCCCTTTTCACAGAGCATAGCTCATATCTCTTGGTCCACTTTTTACTGGTAGAGTTATTACTGTTTGATAATTTTCATTAACTGGTTGAGTTACAACTTTGATAATTTTGATTACAATGAACATTCCTAGAACTTGCCTACAAACTTGTGAAAACATAAGAAGTTATGAAACTGATGTGTACTGCAAGGCTCCTTATTCCAAATTAATGGCTGAAGTACCTTTTCACTTAAAAGCAACCTATAAAGACTGTACAGTACTTGTTCAAAAAATATATCTGTATACAGCACTGTCCCAAAAAATAGGTTCCTATACAGTACTGGTTGAGAAAAACATGTTTGTTCATAGCACTGGGCCCATTTTCACCTACCATTCTTAACTTTCTGTCACACAATCCTGAGTTTTAATAACATTTATAGGTAAGGCTTTTGGAAAAATTGTGGTAAAAGGGTTTGTTGGCAACCAGTATTTTTTCCTTTTCCCTTAATGTTTTCTACCCTCCAAAAGGGAAAATTAAATTTTTGAGTTACATTTGTCATCTGCAAATGCTTTCAATTTTAACAGTCCTAATATTTGTTGTTTGGTAGAGTTAACTCTTTCATTACTAACCGCGGAAATTCCACTTTCTTTCTGAGCTCTAAAAATAGATTTCCACTTCTATTGAAAACGACTTTGGTCATAGTTTAAAAATAGAGTAGCGGACAGTGTAGATCAAGATCAGACTGCATGTTTTGTGCAGTCTGGTCTTGATCTATGCTGCCCGCAAAAGGTAATCAAGTCATCATCAGTAGTGAAAGAGTGAATAGCCGTCATAGTCTAATTCTCAAGAATCTTTCAAATTTTAAAGTAACACAATTTATAGTTGGTTATACTAAATGGTTTAGCCAATCAGTTATTGTGTTACTTTCTAAATTTACAATAAGACAAAGAATGCAATTTAGAATGGTGGTGAACATTGTCCCTGCTTAGTAAACACCTATAGGTGATAGTGGTTGTTTAACTCCTATTTTTAACTTGACCAGTTCAAAGCACTTGCAGATGACAAATGTAGCTAAAAAGATTATTTTTGTCTTTGATAGGGTAGAAAACATTGTGGGAAAAGGAGAAAATGCTGGTTATCAGAATTTTCTCTTTCTCCCATAATGTTTTCAAAAGCTTTCTTTCTCAGGGTCTTTAAAAGTCAGGATTGTGTTGTAAAAGGTTAACATATTTTATAGCCATCAAATATGTTGTCAGAGTGAGATACTGATTGATTGTCTAGTAATTCACAATATACCAATGACAGAACTTTATACCTGTCTATTCAAAAACTGAAATATGTCGATTGAAATGAAGAAATCATTGTGGGTAAAGGAGAAAATACTGGTTATCAGCATTTTTTCTTTCTCCCACAATGTTTTCAAAAGCTTTCTTTCTCGGGGTCTATAAAAGTCAGGATTATGTTGTAAAGGTTAACACATTTTATAGCCATCAAATTTGTTGCCATAGTAACGACTGATTGATTATCTAGTAATTCACAATTTACTAATGACAGAACTTTATACCTGTCTGTTCAAAAGCTAAAATAAGTCTTTTGAAGGGAAGAAAGCATTGTGGGAAAAGGAGAAAATGCTGGTCACCAGCATTTTTTCCTTTTCCCACAGTGCTTTCATAAACCTTCTTCCTCAGGGTCATTAAAACTTGAGATTGTGTGGTACATGGTTAAATACTAGAAAAAATTGTTGGAAAACATTGTAGAAAACATTGTAAGAAAGGATGAAAATGCTAGTTATCGGCATTTTCTCCTTTTCCCACAAATTTTGAAAACGCATTTTGAGGGTAATATCATAGGCCACTGAAATTCCATTGATCTATCACGGATAACAAAATTTTCCTTAGCTGACACCGTTACTATAAATAGCACATTGGCGACTCCCTCTATATCCTATATAGTAGGACAAGGTGTGTAACGAAATCGAAGAAAAGTTCGACCTCTCTCCCCATTCAGAGATAACATTTAACCGAAAATGGAAAACTAAACCTAGTTACCGTTGGAGACAGGTTCACAAATGATTTATCTTGTGTACCCAGACCTTCAAAAGTTCCAAATGGCTTTTGCAATCAAGCAATAGCTCTGATCTAAAAAAAATTGAAAAGCTTCCAAATTTTCCGGATCGCCATGCGCTGACGTCACACATTTTATCATCCCAGAGCGAACTAAAACTAAAATATTTATTATACCCCCGCAAACGAAGTTTGTGGGGGGTATACTGGAATCAGCCTGTCGGTCGGTCGGCCGGCCGGTCGGTCGGTCGGTCGGTCGGTCGGTCATGCGGGCGATCGGTCTGTCCGCAAAATCTTGTCCGGACAACTCCTCCTACAGTTTCTGTCTAATTCACTTTAAACTTGGCAGAAGTGTTCATTAGGAGCTGTAGATGTGCAAGACACACATTTTGTAAAAATTCCATCAAGAATTACTGAGTTATTGCCCCTGATTTGACTTAAAAATGCTTGTCCGGACAACTCCTCCTACAGTTTCTGTCTGATTCACTTTAAACTTGGCATAAGTGTTCATTAGGAGCTGTAGATGTGCAAGACACACATTTTGTAAAAATTCCATGAAGAATTACTGAGTTATTGCCCCTGATTTGACTTAAAAATGCTTGTCTGGACAACTCCTCCTACAGTTTCTGTCTGATTCACTTTAAACTTGGCAGAAGTGTTCATTAGGAGCTGTAGATGTGCAAGACACACATTTTGTAAAAATTCCATCAAGAATAACTGAGTTATTGCCCCTGATTTGACTTAAAAATGCTTGTCCGGACAACTCCTCCTACAGTTTCTGTCTGATTCACTTTAAACTTGGCATAGGTGTTCATCAGGAGTTGTAGATGTGCAAGACGCAACTTTTGTGAAAATTCTACGAAGAATTAATGAGTTATTGCCCCTGATTTGACTTAAAAATGCTTGTCCGGACAACTCCTCCTACAATTTCAGTCCGATTCGCTTTATACTTGGCAGAAGTGTTCATTTGGAGTTGTAGATGTGCAAGACGCAAATTTTGTGAAAATTCCATCAAGAATTACTGAGTTATTGCCCCTGATTTGACTTAAAAATGCTTGTCCGGACAACTCCTCCTACAGTTTCTGTCTGATTCACTTTAAACTTGGCAGAAGTGTTCATTAGGAGCTGTAGATGTGCAAGACACACATTTTGTGAAAATTCCATGAAGAATTAATGAGTTATTGCCCCTGATTTGACTTAAAAATGCTTGTCCGGACAACTCCTCCTACAGTTTCAGTCTGATTCACTTTAAACTTGGCAGAAGTGTTCATTAGGAGCTGTAGATGTGCAAGACACACATTTTGTAAAAATTCCATCAAGAATTACTGAGTTATTGCCCCTGATTTGACTTAAAAATGCTTGTCCGGACAACTCCTCCTACAGTTTCTGTCTGATTCACTTTAAACTTGGCAGAAGTGTTCATTAGGAGCTGTAGATGTGCAAGACACACATTTTGTAAAAATTCCATCAAGAATTACTGAGTTATTGCCCCTGATTTGACTTAACAATGCTTGTCTGGACAACTCCTCCTACAGTTTCTGTCTGCTTCACTTTAAACTTGGCATATGTGTTCATTAGGAGTTGTAGATGTGCAAGACGCAACTTTCGTGAAAATTCTATGAAGAATTAATGAGTTATTGCCCCTGATTCACATTTAAAATGCTTGTCCGGACAACTCCTCCTACAATTTCAGTCCGATTCGCTTTATACTTGGCAGAAGTGTCCATCTGGAGTTGAAGATGTGCAAGACACACATTTTGTAAAAATTCCATCAAGAATTACTGAGTTATTGCCCCTGATTTGACTTACAAATGCTTGTCCGGACAACTCCTCCTACAGTTTCTGTCTGATTCACTTTAAGGAGGTCTTTTCTGTCATATGTATAGTTGGCCAACATTATGCGAAAAGGCACCTTTGGACATTTGCAACAAGTGTGGATCCAGACCAGCCGCTGTGTCTCAGACATATCGTCAGATCATGGTCTACACTTTTTTACACTCATTTAGTTTTGTGTCCAATTAAATTGATACTTTGCATAAATATTCACCAGGAGCAGTAGAGGTTCAAGATGCATTTTTCTCGAATGTTTGCCAAATTAATTACCCCTGAATTTACTCAAAACTTCTTATCCAGAGAACTATTGCTTCTGTTTAAGTCTTATTCACTTGATATTTGTCATGATATTCACCAGGAGCAGTAGATGTGCAAAGCACAAATTTCATGAATGTTGGCCTAATGATTACGGAGTTATTGCCCCTAAATTGACATTGCAGAGTTATTGCCCCTGTGACATGAAATATAGGGGCGGGGGTATTTATCACCTTTAGTGATAGTTATTCTAGTATTTGTCATGATATTCACCAGGAGCAGTAGATGTGCAAAGCACAGATTTCATGAGTGTTGGCCTAGTGATTACGGAGTTATTGCCACTAAATTGACATTGCAGAGTTATTGCCCCTGTGACATGAAATATAGGGGCGGGGGTATTTATCACCTTTAGTGATAGTTATTCTAGTTTCAAACAAAGATTGAAAATTCTTTTTTTGATATATTGATGATTTTTTTTAAATAATATTTCGTTTGTTATAATTCATCTTTTCATCTAATCCAGTATCACGATTTAAATCTTCCACTTGGCATATTTTCAAATGCGTATTTACCGTTTATTGGTAAAAAACTTTGGTGCGTCTTTTCACGCGAGTTAGAATTCGCTGCGTCATAATGAAATGTGTGACGTCGGTGCATGGTGATCCGGAAAATGGAGAAGTTTCTGTTTCTTTTTAGATCAGATAATTGCTTTATGGCAAGAGCCATTTGGAACTTTTGAAGGTCAGGGTACACAAGAAAAATCATTTGTGAACCCATCTGCAACGGTAACCAGGTTTACTTTTTCGTTTTCGGTTAAATATTATCTCTAAAAGGGGACGAGGGGTAAAAAATTTCTTCCATTTCGTTGCACACCTTGCCTTATTATATACAATATAGATGCAGTCGCCAATGTGCTATTTATAGTAAGGGTGTAAACCAAAATTTGAGTATTCCGTGATATACAGGGGATGCACCAATCTGCAGAAGTGTCTGATGATCGACCAAGGAAAATTTTAGTGTTCTCTGATAGACCAATACAGTTTCAAAGGCCTGTGGTAATATTAACACATGCTTGATTGGTAAAAAATTAAGTCAGTAAAACTCAATCAGGGGTTTTAATGACTTAAGAGAAATTAGACTTCTGAAATCATTGTGGGAAAAGAGGAAAATGCTTGTATCCAGCATTTTCTCCACTTCCTACAATGTTTTTTAACCCTTCAGAAACAATTGCAATCATTTGAGCAACATTTAATTTGTTCTGTGTGAAAGCTTTTAATTTGGATTAGGTTAAAATATTGTCATTTGATAAAGAGTTGAGCACTTTTACCTTCAGCTAGAAAATGGTAAACTTTTAGACTTGACACTGTTTTGTAACTTTTTATGGTGGATACTTTTTGTGTGTTCAATTTTTGTGTGAAACCAGGCTCTAGGACATTTTTGTCAGCATTAAGCATAAGATGTTTTACACATTTCCCTGTAAGTTTGGTTATGTATGAAAATAAAGAAAGGTATATGGTATTCTCAATGAAGGCAGCTTATAAAATTGTTTATAATTGAGCTGTTCCTGGAAGTGACTAATGTATTGTTGAAAGTGAGATAAAACACCATTCAAAGCATGTTTACTTGTCCGATAGTATTCAGACCTTTCAACAATTTGGCTGTAACTGAAACTTCGGACCTAGGGGCATTGACTGTGTTTATCAGATTGTATGTACGTGCAAACAAAAATTCAAGATTTTTAAACTTCCAACATTTTTGATTGCAAAGAAAGCATCCACCATATTTAACTGTGTTTTATGTTTCAGTCGAGAACTCAGGATCCTGTGGTATAGGGTTAAATGCTTGAAAACATTGTTGGAAAACATTGTAGAAAACGTTTTTTGTAGAGGAGAAAATGCCAGCATTTTCTCCTTTTCCTACGATGTTTCTACCCTTCAAGAAACAGATTCCACACTTTGAACCATGTTTGATTTGTCGTCTCCAAATGCTTTGGATTTGGACAGGTCTAAAGTTGTATTTTGTGGTAGAGAGATAAACAAACACTGTGAGGAATGATTTATAATCAGTAATTTGTGAAAATATCCACTTGTTACAAATGTTTAATGTGTGGAAACATGCAGCAAATAGAGAAACTGATTGTCACCAGCCATGTCTCCTTTTGCACATCTTTTCACAAGTGGTCTACTATACAAAGGTTTTCTATGGATGACAGTTTGGTTATGAACTCATAATTTTTACAGAGGCAAAATTTTCAGAGCAGTTCTATGCTGCCAAGCTGACACCCTAATTGCAAATCATTCCATGTTTTTCTGAATCCATGTTATTCTGGGACAAGTAGAAGGATTGACCCTTTACCAAAAAATCCTGTATTTTAATGACCCTGGGTTAGGGTTTCTTTGAAAATATTGTGGGAAATGGAGAAAATTATGGTAACCAGCATTATCTCCTTTTCCCAGAATGTTTCTTTCACCCTTAGAAAAACAAATCTATTAATTTGCTCCACAATGTTGTTGTCAGCTAATGTTTCCAATTGAGCAAGTCTAAGATTTTGTGGTAAAGGGTTAAGACTATATTCTTGAATGTAAAAAAACAAACCCATTACCACCTGGAAAACAAAACAGTTCAGCCTTATGAAGAAGTGTGAACTGGTGCACGGTGTAGACCTTAGATCAGACTGAATGTTCAGTGTCTTCTGATCTAGATCTACACCATCTACCAAAGCAATTTGTGTTGCAGTTAAATGATGAAAGATTTAAACCAGTAAACAGCAGTAAAATTAGAACTGTAGTTAAGTAGGACTGAAAATCGACAATTTGCACAGAAGTCTCAGTTGTACAATTAATAATTTATTTGTTCCCTCTTGTCCTCGTCGTCTAATTGTAGAGACAGCATGTATGAGGTAGAGGGGTTCAGTGTTATTTCTGTACTGAGTATGTATCTGTGATTGGTTGATTATGTTTTATGCTACTTTCAACATTATTTCAGTCATATTCATGGAGAAAGCTTACTTATTTCCTGTTATTAGTTCTGTATGTAACATGAATTACCCAGAAATCGCCCCTACAGTGAACTGCCCTATAAAGTTCTAATTTGGAAGAGTTCATGCATACAAAGAAATACCAGCTCCAATTTGGCTTGTAGTATCTGTGAGTTAGTAACTATTGCTTTCTGCCATGACCAATGTTTAAAGGCGTGAAAATTTTCATTGGAGAGAAAATATGTGTTATAAGGGGCTTTAACTCTATATCTGTGTACATATGTATGATTTGTTTATTGATTCATTACCTCCTGGAACTTACTTTTTACAATCATCTATAACCCTCTACCACACAATCTAGAGTTTTAATACCCCTCAGGAAAACATTGTGGGAAAAGGAGAAAATGCCGGTAACCAGCATTTTTGGTTTTTCCTATAATGTTTTCAACCCTGACAAAGACAGAAATCGATTTTTCAGACATTTGTTGTCTGCAGATGCTTCCAATATTGGGTCATGTCCAAAATTTTGATTTTTGGTAAAGAGTTACTTGGGTGGAGAAAGTGAATTAAAGTTTATGTGCAGCTTTTATAAACATTATGGCAAAAGGAGAAACTGCTTGTTACGAGTATTTTATCCTTCTACCTCAATGTTTTCAAGACCGATTTTCATAGAGAAATAAAAGTTGTGTTCCGGAGGTAATGAATAAATATTATATTTATAGATTTATTGTCATGTATTGAGACATGTATGTTTTTTTACGCAGTTGACCAAGTTTGCTGATTATTAGGGTCGCTTTTCACCAATCATATCATAATTTACTTCTATATCTTCTGTGGATACAAAAATACAACCTACTAAATGGTAAAACTTTGGCAAGGAAACAAAAGATTACAGTGGAGTACCAACTTTAGGCCAGCTTAGTTCAGTGACTTTCCTCCATTCAGACCAGTGGTTTTCTTCTGCCTTGAAGTTAAATAGAACCTTCCCTTAGGGTTGATTCCCAAAGGAAAATTAACTTTTGTTTTGGTGAGGAAAACCCAGATCCATGTAAGATTTGACCATTGTAAGATTTTTGCTGCCAAATGATAGAAAACATTTCTACTTTATAAGAAAAATTTTAAATTATGTCTAAGTCTGTTTTTGTAGGTATCTCTCTAAATTTTTGACAGTGTCGATCATAGATCAGACCTCAAGTTCTTTGTAGTCTGATCTTGGATCTGCACTGTTTGAAAAAAATACTTGGTAAACTCTTTGCCACACAAGTATGGACTTGTCCAGATTGAAAGCATTTGCGAACAACAAGATAAATATAGTTCAAATGATGGAATTTGTCTCCGATAGGGTAGAAAACATTGTGGTGAATAGGAGAAAATGCTGGTTACAAGCATTTTCTCCATTTTCCACAATATTTTCAAAAGGCCTCAGGGTCTTTAAAACTCAGGATTTTGTGGTATAGGGTTAAGGTCTGATATTTGTAAATAGAAAATCTCGGTTTGAATATGTTGGTGCTGATTACACTGGGCAAGTCACTGCAGAGTCCCTAGCCTAGTACTGGTGAAATCCAGGAAAGACAGGACAAAGCAGGCTGGTACCGTTATTTGACTGAAATATTGTTTAAAGTGACATGAAAGTACAAGATTGAAGTTTACATACAAAATAGTCAAGACAAAAAATGAGTGGTGAAAAGTGGCCCTGATTTTGGAAGTTGGAGATAATGGGACATGTGGTATACACTTGGTAATGCTTCTCATCAAATCATAAACATAGTGACAGATGGCAAAATTGCTCTGTATGAGAACCTTGTTATCAAAATTTTGAATTGACCTATTACTCTACAAGAATGATGTATGCTCATACAGTTGACAGTTTCTTGAAACATAAAGTAAACAATTGCTCCTTTACCCACAATGTTTTCCTCATTATCAAAGAAAGACATTTTCTTGTCCTCCAAATCTTGGTATGACGTGTACAACTGTTTGGTTAGTCTAAAATTAAGGCGTACAGTAAGTGTTGACAGAATAATCTTTAGGCCAGGATCACTTTACCAGACAACAAAATTTTATACTTTTTCAAATTGAAAAGATTTGCAAACACCAGATTGGATGTGTCTCAAATTTTTGGTTTGTCTTTGAAAGGTAAGACAACATTGTGGGAAAAGGAGAAAAAGCAAGTTACTAGCATTTCCTACTTTATCTACAATGTTTTCTGAAGCTTTCTTTCTCAGGTTAGTAAAAACACAGCGATGTTTAGTAAAGAGTTAAAATTTCTTGAGTTTAGGGAAGTCAGATTGTTGCTCATTTGATAGCAAGTAAGATAGTGACTCAGACATGTTCTATTGCTCCAACTTCTAGAAAGATTGATATTCCACATTCAGTCCCAATTGTGAACTTCTTAAAGCTTTTTGGCTGCTAATCCTTTACCAGACAACAATATTTTTAAACCCTTAGAGCAGTGAAGTAATTACATGGACTTACTTATTCATGGAGTAAAAACAGTCAAAATATTTCATCTTTACCACTTAGAGTGCTGAGTTAACTTAATGGACATTTTTAGTCTAGAAATGGGACTTTTATAATGGCAGTTTCAGGGTTGCTGTCCTCCAGAAGGTCTCAGCAAAGCCAACTGTGGATCAAAGATTAGACTGCAGGTTTTGTGCAGTCTGATCTTGATCTACACTGGCTGTAACAACAACTTGAGTATTGAAAGGCACTTTAAGGGTTAAGACTTTTTTGAAATAAGGGGACATGGTAGATCCAAGATCAGACTGCATGTTTTGTGCAGTCTGATCTTGACTTACTCAACACACTCAGAGCTCCAAGGGTTAAAGCATTTACAGTGGATAAATTTGGCTCATATGACAGCGTATTTCTGTAGAGAAGTAGTGGGAAAAGCGGAAAATAGTGGCTACCAGTATTTTCTCCATTTCTCTCATTGTTTTATTTCAGCTTTCTTCTTCTGCAGGATAAAACCACTGTAATGTTTGGTAAAGGGCCAGTTATATGAAATTGCAGCTTTAGAGTCATAGGAAAAGGCCCATATATTATGTTTTATAATTTCTTTGACTGGAAGAAAACCAAAAATTTACAGTGTACACCAAGATCAGACCATGTTATGAACAAACTGATTTGATTGACACTGTCCAATAAAGCACTGCTTGAAGCCCATAACATGCAGACATCTGTTAGCAAACTGAGGGAAACCAAAAGTGCTTTTGTGTGCTGTGCAGATCAAGATTAGACTGCATACAATGTGCAGTCTGATCCTTTATCAACAGTGTTCATATTTTAAGCTATATTTAGGCCAAAGCGACCCTGACCTTGCTATAATTTGGGCTCCTTCTTATGGACTTGAAGTTGTCTGTTTCATTTATACAGCAGTCAAAGTGTTAACTCATTCCCTCCTAAAACAACATGGCAGTGACTATAAAAACATCCTGTTGAAATTCGGATATCTAACATGAGGAAAAGTTTTTATGCAGGAATATGCCTAAAAACATGGTGGCAAAAGGAGAAACTGTTGATTTTTAGCAGTTTGTCCTTTTACCACCATGTTTTTCAAAATGGACTGCAGCAAGAATTACCATTTGTTTGCTGGAGTCAATGTGTTAAAATGTTTTTAAGAAGTTCAATGATTGGAAAAATAGCCAAGTTAACTTCTTTCTGATCTTTATGTCACAGTTGACAAGACAGTTAAAATATACTGTAGGAAAAGGTTGTTGTTCATGCTTAAGCGTTTACCACATGACAGAAACTTAGACTTGTCTAAATTGAAAGCATTTGCAGATGACAACTTATATGTGATTCAAATGATGAAACTTGTCTTTGGTAGGTTAGAAAACATTGTGGGAAAAGGAGAAAATGCTGTTTACCATCATTTTCTCATTTGCCCGCAATGTTTTCAAAAGGTCTTCCTTAGGGTCCTTAAAACTTGGGATTGTGTGGTAAAGAGTTAACCCTTTACCACACAATCCCTAGTTGTAACGACCCTGATGGATAATACTTCTGAAAACATTGTGGGAAAAGGAGAAAATGCTGGTTACCATCAATTTCTCCTTTTCCCACAATGTTTTCTACTCTTTTTTAGACAAATGCCATCATTTGAGCAACATAAAAATTGTCATCTGCAAATGCTTTTTCAATTTGGACGTCTCATGTTGTTGTGTGGTTAAGTGTTTACATATGAGCAACCGATACTTTTTCCCACAGTGTTTTATTGACTGTCTGCTATGTGGAAAGATTCTATTGCTTGTGTCTTAGCATGGGCAATATCTACTTTTTACACACTATTTTGAAGTCTTGTCAACTTGGACATAAACTGAGAAAGAACTGTTACGTCTTGTAGACAACTGTCGCAACATTTGAAAACATTGTAGAAAAAGGAGAAATTGTTTTAAAGAGCATTTCTCCTTTTGCTACAATGTTTTTTTTTTTTACTTGTACTCATGTAATCAGTGTTAAGATGTTGTCTGCTGCAAGTTTGTCTCGGGAGGTAACTTGTTAACTTGGCTATTTCTGAATGTGGATATCAATCGGCAAACTTGGTCAACCTTGAGGGGGGGGGGGGGGCAGGTAAGTGGGAATTGAAAAATAAAACGCTACAGGAGATTACTTTGAGTTCTTGATTTTATTCAACCAACTTTTTTTTTTTTTTTAACAAAAATATAAAAACCTAAAAGAGCCCCCATGACCACTTGCCAGTGCCAAGGGAGGTAACTCAGTCCAGACAAGACTTTTGGTGAGTTATTCCCCTTGAATGACTCTTCAACCAAGTTTGTGTATGGGCAGCTGATTCCCACTGGAATTGTAATGATGTGTTCTTACTGCACAATACAACATGTATTTCAAGTGAACTCTTGTAAAGTTTCAAGTCCTTTAGTGATAATGAGGGAACACCAATGTTTCTGGAGAGAATGTATGTCTATGGGTTTGAAAGTTATGAAACCCTCTAACCAAGAGACAACCACACACAGTGTCCTGAATTCAGATTCAAAATGCAATTATTTTCCCTAAAAACCAATGTTTACTTGTGCTACCATGCAAATACAAGTCGATTCACAGACAGGGATATCTAAAACAGTGCTTACGACCTTTCATTTCAATGCCATGTGCATACCTTAAGTTTTACAACAATTACTTCTGTTAACTTCAGCCCTATACAAATTTCTTTTGGTCAAGTCTTAAGTGCGGAAAAAAAATATCAAACAAAACATTGTAACAAATGGAGAAAAAATTTTGTAAAATTTTTCCATCAGTCACAATGTTTCCCAAAACCACATAACACAGAAGTCAAATCCCCATCTGTCACAATGTTTTCAACAGCTATCTTTCACAGTGGAGACCAAAAGGACTTGCATACAGATAAGGGTAAACACCGCAATAATGCTAACAACAAAATCCCCATGAATACTTGTCAACACACTGTCCTGTATACATGTTTATATAACCTGTAGCAAACCTTATACCTATATGTATTTTTGAAACAAGTCTTTAATCTGATGAAAAATATTGCAGTAATTGTTGAAAGAGCACTTAAGTATGATTCTATGTTTCATAAACCAGTCGTCTAAACAACAGTCCAAGCTATTACAGGTATCAAACTATAACCTATTGCCTACAGGTATTTTAAGTTAAATTTGCATTATATATTGCAATAAATGTTGAAACTGCATTTAGGTATGATTCCCGGTGTTTCATATACCAGTAGTCTAAACAGTTCAAGCTATAAAAGGTATCAAACTCTGGGGACAATTAAATCTTTTGCCTACAGGTATTTTATTTTCAAAGTTAAATTTGTATTATAACAAGAGGGCCATGATGGCCCTGTATTGCTCCACTGGCTTATAAATATAAACCACGAAGAAAAGTCTTCACTATATAAGCCCTTATAAAACTTTGACCTCATGGCTACAGTCTGACTAAATGGGGAATATTGTATTAGAAAAATAACATGCCAAATGTGGGAGTTCTTGGCCTTATGGCTGGTAACAAGATGGTTTCTGAACTTTTCACTCCATAAACCCATGTAAAACTTGTGATCCCTGGTGCAGGGCCAAACTTGATCCTAGAGCTGTAACTTGGGCCCTCTTTGTAACTGTCCACTAAATAATGCTATAATTATATGCAAAATTTGGTAGCCTAAGCCTTATGGCTGTGTACACCAAGATTTAAAAGTTTTCCCTATGTAAGCCTTTGTAAATCTTGTGAACCCCCCCCCTCCAAGTATGTGGCCAACTTGACCCCAGGACTATACTTTGGACACTTTTGGTAGACTCCAACTAGATCAAGCTAAATGCCAAATTTGGTAGCTCTAGGCCTTATGGTTTCAGACAAGAAGATATTTAAAGTTTTCTCTATATAAGCCTATGTATAAAACTTGTGACCCCTGGGGAAGAGCCAATTTTGACCCCAGGGCTATAATTTCAAGAAACATGATAGAGGTCTACTACATAAAGCTACATGCCAAATTTGGTAGCCCTATGCCTTATGGTTTCAGACAAGAAGATTTTTAAAGTTTTCTCTATATAAGCCTATGTAAAACTTGTGACCCCTGGGGAAGAGCCAATTTTGACCCCAGGGCTATAATTTGAAGAAACTTGATAGAAGTCTACTACATAAAGCTACATGCCAAATTTGGTAGCCCTATGCCTTATGGTTTCAGACAAGAAGATTTTTAAAGTTTTCTCTATATAAGCCTATGTAAAACTTGTGACCCCTGGGGCAGAGCCAATTTTGACCCCAGGGCTATAATTTGAAGAAACTTGATAAAGGTCTACTACATAAAGCTACATGCCAAATTTGGTAGCCCTATGCCTTATGGTTTCAGACAAGAAGATTTTTAAAGATTTCCAATATTTTTCAGTTTTGTTGCCATGGCAACCAGAGTTTTTGAAGGAATCAAATTCTTTCAAGAAATTCTGAAGAGGACCATGTCAGGATCATTTCTGTGAAGTTTCGTGAAAATCGGATGGGTAGTTTCAGAGAAGAAGATGTTTGAAATAAAAGTTAACGGACGGACGGACGGACGGACGGACGACCGGACGGACGGACGCACGACGGACACCGGGCCATGACATAAGCCCGCTGGCCTTTGGCCAGTGGAGCTAAAAATGTGTATTATATATTGCAATAAATGTTGAAAATACACTTAAGTATGATTCCTGGTGTTTCTGATACCAGTAGTCTAAACAGTCCCATCTATAAAAGGCATCAAACCATATCCACAATTAAACCTTTTGCCTACAGATATTTTATTTTTAAGGTTAAGTTTTTATTTGATATTACAATAATTGTTGAAATTGCACTTCAGTATAATTCCTGGCATTCATAAACCAGTACTCAAAACAAGTCCATTCTATAAAGGGCACAAAATATAATGGACAAATTAACACTTTACCGCATAGTACCAAGTTTTAACGACCCTGTGAAAAAAGGCCTTTGAAAACATTGTGGAAGAAGGAGAAAATGTTGGTAACGAACATTTTCTCCTTTTTCCACAATGTTTTCTACCCATTCATGAACAAATAAATCATGGAGAAACAATGGATTTGTCCTCTGTGAATTCCCTCAATGTGAATGAGTCTAAAATTTTGTTGTGAGGTAAAGGGTTAACCAGTTACCTATATGTACTTAATTTATAAAGTTAGGTTTTTATTAAGGATTGCAATAATTGTTGAAAATACACTCAAGTATGATTCCTGGCTACATATACCAGTAGTCTGAACAACAGTCCAATCTATAAAAGGCACAAAATATACTGGCAATGTAACCTTTTACCTCAATGTAGTTCATTATGAAGTAAGTTGTTACCTGGTATCGCAATAATTGTTGAAAATGTATTAAGTGTGTTTCCTCGCAAATCAAAAACAACAGTTATATCAAAAAACAGCCCTATTTACATTGTGCGCAATTTAACCTTTGACCTATGGTACATGTATTTTATTTATAAAGTTAGGTTTTTTTTGATACTAATATAATTTGTTGAAACTACACTAAGGTATGATTCCTGGTGTTTCATAATCCAGCTGTCTAAACAACAATCCAACCTATTACAGGTATCAAACTGTGGACAATGTAACCTTTTGCCTACAAGTATTTTTTTTATAAAGTTAGTTTTTTATTTGATATTGCAATAATTGTGGAAACTGCACTTAAGTATGTTTCCTGGTATTTTATAAACCATAAGTCTAATTAACAGTCCAATCCATAAAAGGCACAAAATATATGTGCAATTTAATCTTTTACTTCATTGTCCTTTTTTTTTTAGAAAAGATAAGTTTTTATTCCATATTGCAATAATTGTTGAAACTGCTCTTAAGTATTTTTCTGTATCTGAAAACTATTATTTATCTTTTTGCTGCAATGGTCTACAGATAAGCTCAAACTTTCAGTCCTATCTTTTTACAAATTGGATTTAAAGAAATAACTGTTTTGCAGAAATGGATTTTGATAAAAAATGCGTATCATATAATCCAGTGTTTTATGACCTTGAGGAAGAAGCCTTTTGTCACAATGTTCTGAACCATCACAAAAAAAACCCTAATATTTGAGCCAAATTTAATTTTTCATCGATAAATGCTTTCACAGTGGAAGAATCTTAAATTTTGTCCTCTGCTCAAATTTGAACGACGAACAAACAACCTGACATTGTTGTTTTTATGGAGGATGTACAAGATCTCTTTACCACACAACAAAATTTTAGACAAGTCCAAACTGAAATCATTTGCTTAAAGGTGACACAAACAATGAAATTTGTCTTTGAAAAGGTACAAAACATTGTGGGAAAAGGAGAAAATGCTGGTTACAAGCATTTTCTCCTTTTCCCACAATGTTTTCGAAAGGCCTTTTTATCAAGGTTGTTAAAAGTCAGATTGTGTGGTAAAGGGTTAAAGAAGGAATGCAATGCAGAAACAAGTATGGTAAAATACATTTAACAAGAAAGAGTGCTTCTTCTTGACTTGCTCAAACAAGATCTATTCCACACAATTCTGATATCAAACCATCCCTAAAATATTTAAAAGTCTGAATTTAATTTGAACTTCATAAAACTAATTTTACTACAAATGAAATGCGAAGAGGTCCTTGTAAAATACTATATATAACCAATGTGAATTCAGGTTAAATTCATAAATACAGATTTAACTTGTATGGGGATAACTTAACCCTTTCCCAAACGACAAATTTTGGACTGGTCCAAATTGAAAGAGTTTGCCGACGACAATTTTAAATTTGATGAAAATGGCAGAAAGGTCTCAAAAAGGGTAGAAAACACTGTGGGAAAAGGAGAAATTGCTCGTTACGAGCAATTTCTCCCTTTCCCTCAGTGTTTTCAAAAGACTTGTACTGCAGACACGTGAAAACCAGGGCTTGTTTGGGAAAGGGTTAAGAAGAAATTGCACATTACAATTTTTCCTTTCTCTACAATGTTTACCAAAGTAGTCTAGTGCATGATGCAAGAAGTCATCTGTAAAAGGTAAGGGGTGAACCCAAAATACAAATCCATCACTTCAGTCAAAACAAACATGTATGTTCAATATTATATACATGTACACACTCATAATGAAGACCTCCAATTTGACCTTTGACCTCATATAGACTGTAACACAATATCTAACATTTACTGCCCAAAATGAATAAAGACCTTCTAAATAACAAAATATTGCAATTTAAAGTTCAAGATTGTTTTTGCCAGAAAATATTACAAGGAAGTAGACAGTAAAATTTAAGATCAAACTGTATTCTGTGCAGTCTGATCTTGATCTACTCTTAAAAATAAACACAGTGTCTGTGCTCAGCAATCTATACATTGGTTGAGACAGATAAAGAATATGTACACCACAAAATTTAAATGGTAGACTTGATATTATTGGAGAAGGAAAATTGTACAGAAGATAAAAAGAGCGACAAAAGCCAAGGTGGACACACAACCACCAAAAATGCCCAATATACACAATCTATATTGTTGCTATATATATATGTGACACTTAAATGTGTGTCCATTCTGGCCTAAAATGCTCCAGCCTATCAATGGTACAAAAACAAAAAAACTGTCACAAAAGTAAAGGACACACAACCACCATAATTGCCCAATATAAAGTCTATACTGTTCCTATGACAAATGCATGTCTGTTGCAGTTGAAAATTCTCCTGCCTATCAATGGCACAAAAACAATGTGGCAAAAGTAAAGGTGGACACATAAACACCATAATTGCACAATATAAATGATCTAGACTGGTGTGACAACACAGAGCATGGCCATTCAGGGGTACATATTTCAGCCTACCAATGATACCGTAGTTTTTAGGTACACAAGATAAACAGTGTGACAAAAGCCAAGGTTGACATAACCACTGTTACTGCACTATTTACACTGTTCTTGTGGCACAAGACTGAATAAACACAGATTATAAACACCCTAGCCTGTCACTAGTAGAAACAATGTGACAAAAGTCAAGGTGGATACATACTGTAACCCCCTTTCATTTTACAATTTACATAATCTACACTTACTGTGACAAGCAAAATTAATGCATGAAAATCCTGTTAAATTTTCAAGCCAATTAATAGTAGGGAAATAATGGAGAAAACGTGTGACAAAAGCCACAGTGGACCGGCTGTAACCATCAGAAATGTCAAATGTACATAATCTACAGTCTACACTGTAATTACAGACCTCACAACGTGCATAAGAATATGACTGCCTACCAACAAATCAAACGAATAGGACAAACAGTGTGAAAAAAGGCAAAATTGACACCTAACCACCTTCAACCGACTAATTTTAGTATGGGACTCCAACTTACTTTTTGTTGAAAACTGCTTCAAATGCACATTTTTTTTAAACCATTAAAAGCACCTTTGACGTCTTTAGTTGTCTTTGTGGCCTGTGTAGATCAAAATCAGAATGCACAAAATGTGCAGTCTGATCTTTAATCTACACTATCCACTTTGCTTAAACACTGTAGACAGAAACAACCATGAAATTGCAATCATTTGGGTTGTATTTCTAGGATATATTACCCTGCCTTTGAAGATCAACCAACTTAAAATTAAACCTGCAGTCTTCCCTGCCTCCAAAGACAACTTGAAATTCACAAAACAAAAGTTAATGGTTCAATAGCATTGCATTCCTTCTATTTGCCTATTTGCCTTTATTCAAGGTTAAATTTAGAGTTGACACTGTTTTTCTTTCCCAGGATTTACTTCATGCAATATTACATTTGTACTTTTGCTTTTTTTAAATCTAATTATATAACTTTATCTGTACTACAGATTTCTGATCAATTAATTATTTTAAGTTCTATCACATTTATTTATTAAAGGTGAAGTTATTTTGTAACATTTGTCTATGAACTGTGAATATTGTACTCCATACTTAGTAAATTTATCAAATTAAAAAAAAATCTTCCTAACCTAACTAGGTTTGCATCAGGTTTTAAACTTGCTGTGTAGGACAGTGTGTGTCTGAATTAACAGAAGTAATTATTGTAAAAGATACATATATAAATAGCATCAAAATGTGGTCATAAGCACTGTTTGCAAATATATGCACACAAACAGGGAGATAGCACAAGCTTAACATTGATTCCTAAAGCAAATAATTACACCTTGAACCCAAATTCAGAACCCCGGATGCAGATGTTTCATGGCTAGATTGAATCAAAGTCATTTCCAGTCAACATCATAGAGATACATAAACTCCACAGTACTACAACAAGTACAGAGGTTTTCCTCGTGAACTTCCGTTTTATACTGATGGTCCACATTGGGTCATGCATCATTATCACCAAAGGCCTTTACTTCCTTACAAGAGCTCACTATAAAATACACATTGTTATTGTGCAGTAAGAACACATCATTACAATCCCAGTGGGAACCAGCTACCCATACACAAACGTGGTTGAAGAGTCATTCAAGGGGAATAACTCACCAAAAGTCTCATCCAGACCAGGTCACTCTCCCCACGGCACTGGCTTGTGGTCATGGGGGCCCTTTTGGTTCCCAAAATTTAACAATACCAAAAGACTACACATAGTTATTAAGAGATGGCAACAGGTGACCAGCACATTAATTTTCAGAAATTTTTCTACAAAAAAGTTTACCAAAAAGTCTCCCAAACTTTTATGTTGATTTACAAAATCTCATTCACTTGAGTATTTTATTCCAAAACAAGGACAGACAGATTTTAGAAAATCTTCACTATCGGATAAATACTGGACTAATCAAGTCTCTACCAGACAACAAAATTTTAGATCCTTCAAAAGTGGATACATTTGCAGATGACCAGTATGGCTTAAATGATGGAAATAGTTTCGAAAGGGTAGGAAACATTGTGGAGAAAACGCTGGTATCCAGCATCTCCTTTTCCAACAAAGTTTTCCAAAACCCTTCTACCTCAGAGACAATAAAACATGGAGTTGTTTGGTAAAGAGTAAATCTAAAAAGAATCTTTCTCCTAATTGATCTAAAACACAAATACTTTTCTCCATCAAATTCTATAGAGATAATTTGAAGCTGTTTTTGATCTATCACTGAAGTACTGGCTACAACATTGCCATCTCTGTTATACAGAACATATTTATATACAAGTTTAACTTGTTATCTTCTATAGACAATTTATGGCCTTGTGGAATGGACACCTGAAGAAGAAATTATGACAAAAGGAGAAATTGTTTGTAATGAACAATTACTCCTGTCACAATGTTTTTGCTCAAACTGTATTTTATGTAAATAATCCCTGTTTTATAGGGATGTTTAGAAATTGTCAATTACAAATTGGTTTTAGAAGATAACAAGTTAATGAAATACTTTGAACCATTTATGTGCAGCCAAACATCTCTTCCATACAAAGAGCAGAGGATTTTACCATTTTTTACCAAAATATCATTTTCTGAGTACAGACAGGATTTAGATCAGATGAACATAACAGTCTGTCTGATCTTAGATCTAAACTATCTGATATCAAAGAGACACTGTAACCAGACAAGATTTGATGCTGCAATCTATTTCTCTCTCCTCACTCTACCAATACAAGTCACATTTTCATTCATGGACTCACCTTAACTAAATAACCTGAAAAATGTTGACCATGCTTAAAATGCATTTGTAACTTTTTTCCAAGCTATTTTCCTTCATTGAAACATATGACCATTGTCAAACTTTGAAAGCTGTACATATATAGTCTGACATCATTAGAACAGAAGTCTACCAAAATCAGAAAAAGATCAAATATACATGTATAAAAGCTTTAGCCAATCACTGTACAGGCTATTTCTAGACCTACAAAACAGTCTTTCATTTGAAAGAAATTGAAAAATCTTGCTTTTCAAAAGCATCATGATCAATGTGGGAAAAGGAGAATTTGCTTGCGACAAACAATTGCTTCTTTTCCCACAACAATTTTGAAACCTGTCAAGCAAAGGGGTAGAAAAAGTTGTATTGTACAGTAGTTGCTTTGACTTTCATGTATTTCAAAAACAGGACAAACTTTTTGAACCATCCAGACAAATGGACTGACGAATTAACCCATTTCTGGTCAAGTGATTTTGAAAACAATGGGACAAATAGAGATATTATTCATACTTGGCAATTTCTCCATTTGCCACATTTTTTTCTCAGGTACCTTTTACTACAGTCTATACAGGAGATTTGACCTTTTCAAATAATATGTTTATCAATTAACAGTTACATCATTAGCACAGTTTAACACCCATTACAATGTATTTTTGAAACATTGTGTCAGATGGAGAACTTCCTCATCATGTTGAATAATTTCTCCACCATTCACAATGTTTGCATAGCTGTCTATAACGGTGAAATTTATTGAACATTTACATCTGCGTATTTCCAGGAAGACACTGAAAATGTTGCTAGATTTCTCCATTTGCCAAGGTATTTTGGTGCTTATTTCAGTAATTCACTTGTATATGCTGCTTTGTTCTGAGTGTGAAGATCAACAAATGCTAAAGTAGTAACAGATCAGTTTATACCAGACAACAAAATTTTAGTCCAGTCCATTTTGAAAGCATTTGTGGACAACAACTTTCACCCTTTCCAAAATGACAAATTTAAGACCTTTCCAAATTGAAAGCATCTGCAGATGACAAATTTGAAACTTACAAATTAACTGAACTTTTTTGACAGGGTACAAAACATTGTGGGGAAAAAGGAGAAGCAGCATTCTGTCCTTTTCACACATTTTCAAAAGCCTTCTCTTTTTGGGTCATGAAAACCCATGATTGTTTAGGAAAGGGTTACTATGGCTCAAATAAATCAGATATGGCACAAATGAGGAAAATTTGTTTATGAAATGAACATTGTGAGAAAAAGACAAAATGTTGGTAACCGGCACAGTATCCAGTATTTTCTCCTTTTATCACAATTATTTCAAAACCTGTAAAATTAGAGAATTGTCTGGTACAGTGTTAGATGACATAAAATACAAAAGGTACTTGTGAACAGTTAAGTGAAATAAAAGTAACCCATTACTTAACATAACAAATCTTTGGTCTTCTCAAGTCTGATATCCAGAAAGAAGCAAAAATTGACCCAAAGAGAATTCAAAATCATCACATATAAAGCAGGACAGAGGTAACATTTGATGTAGACTTCCGTTTAAGTTTTAAGTTCTGTCTTCTACAATAATATTGTTTTCCAAAATACCAAGTAAAATAGATTTGAGTCATGCTCTGTGAAAAGATAATGCATCTGCAAAAAGCATCAACCCATGTAAGCCTGTAACCCAGTCCCACTGCGCAGGCCAACATGGGTCGAACATTTTGCTACTTTGTAAATTTTCTGCATGTCCAGGGACCATTCTACCAGTGAATTCAGTTGGTTGTTTGACAAAATGGATATTAAGAATCCATAATTATGTCTCGACTACCGGTACATCACAGAGATGCATGGACCCCCTTTTTGTCAGAGCATGGCTCATTTATAAATGCTTTATAATGGGTTACTTATATGTAATCATACACAAACATACATTTAGCAATTTATACAAATACTCTGATAAGGGAATAGAAACTGGTGAAAAAGGAGCCAAAACACCAGCAGAATATGAATAGCAGAGTCAAAAATATAACCAATCAGGTACACATTTATTCTAGGCTACTTTTTTAAAAACCTTTTAACATTTTTTGGGGGCATTTTCTAAGATATTACTTTTGACAAAAAGATATTCCAGTTTCACTATGAAACATGGATATTCTGAAGAATCAGTGATACTTTTTTTTTTCTAACTACAATGCCAAGTTTGTTCTTTCTGACATTTTGCCTATTTTTTACACAATTTTTTTTCCTTTTACAACTTTATATCTTTTGTTAACATCCTCTGGATAAAATGTTTGTGCAAAAATGGTTTTCTATTCCCTCATTTACATAATATACAACACACTACCCCCTGCAGAAACCTTTTTGTCTTGCAACAAACCACTTGAAAACATGGTGACAAAGGGACAAATTGACTACCATGAGAAATTTCTCCTTTGCTACAGTGTTTTCACACAAATTAAATCATAATTTATTCTGATTACTTTACAAGGATGCTGTAAAAGTCATCCCCACAAATTTGTCCAAGGGGTAATGAGTTTAGGGACTTGCAGCTAAATGACATAGAAAACATGGTCATCACAATGGAAAACTTGGATTTCTTGGTTTTTATAACAAATAAACATGCCATTTACATGGCTAGAAAACCTGGTAATTATTCTGCTTTATTTTCTCCCAGAAAGAAAATTATAATAAAAAAGGTAATTCTACTTTATGTAATTTAAGATTGATCATTCTATGGCATAAATTACAATACAATTTTAAATCTCCAATTACAAAATACCCACTGATAAAATTCCTTTCCTTTACTTTTATGTCATTGGTTTGAAATACTAGAACTTTTACAACACTCTTTCTCAAAGGTTTTACTCTAGCTGCAAGTCCCTTCAACCCAATGTATTGAAAAGTATAATTACCAATTAACGAAATTTTGGACTTGGCAAAATTGGGAGCGATTGCAGACAAATACTACTAACTCAATTTTTGTCTTTGATAGGGAAGAAAACATAGAGGGATAAGGACAAAATGCTGGTTCCCAGCATTTTCTTCTTTTCTTACAATGTTTTTGAAAGCAGTCTTCTTCAGGCTTGAAAACATTGAGCGAAAATGAGAAAATGCTGGTTACCAGCATTTTCTCCTTTTCTAGTAATGTATTTAAAAGCCATCTTCTTCAGAGTCGTTTAAACTCTGCATTGTGAGGCAAAGGGTTAACAAACAATTATACAACCAGGGAAATCTTTAACTTTTC
Source organism: Tridacna gigas (assembly GCA_945859785.2). NCBI lineage: Eukaryota > Metazoa > Mollusca > Bivalvia > Cardiida > Cardiidae > Tridacna > Tridacna gigas. The sequence goes on from OX244042.2 coordinate 196,128, forward strand.
ACCAAACAACAGAAATTTGGACTCATCCTTATTGAAAGCATTTGCAGACAACAAATTAAATATCACCCAAATGATAGAACTTGGTTTTTACAAGGTAGAAAACATAATGACAGTTACCAGCCTTTTCTCCTTTCTTAGTGTTTTCCAAAGCCTTCTTTGTTTTCCTTGATTGTTTGGTAAAGGGTTAAATGCTTTTACAGACAATGTAGATCCAGACCAAGCTGAAGAGACCCTGCAGTTTGATTTTTGATCTACATGGTATGATTCTCAAACACAGACAAAATCAGCCTTGAAATGCAACAGCAGGTGAACTGGCCATAAAAGTGTCCAAGTGTGCAAACCTTTTATTCTATCTAGTGTCCAAATGTCCCAAGTTTTCATCTAAAGTCCACAAATGTCCTAAATATTTTAATCAACACTCCACACTGGTAGCGAAGTCTGTACACGTTCCATTTGTCTGTCTCTTGCTTGTGTCATCTTCCTGAAATGATAAAATATTTAACCCTGTATTACACAAATCTATTTACAGACATACAAATAAAGCATATATGTGCAGACAAATGACAAAATTTTAAGACTGGTCCAACTAAAAGCATTTGCAGACAACAATTTAACCCTTTACGAGGGGTGTTCAGTAATTAATGAAAACACACCTGTATATCATTAACCCTTACAGATATTTGAACGAAATTTTAGCAAGACAAAAATGAAGATCTCTGCTTTATTTTTGGCACCAAACGTCATCATGACGTTCTGATGTCGTGCAATGATGACGTCATCAAAACATGATGTCACTTCCTGTTTAGTTCAAAATGGACGTCAGCAGAGAACACCAAAGGTTTTACATCTTCACAAGGCTGCAACTTGGAGATGAGTTAAAGCAAATTCATGAAGATTTGCATACGGTATATAAGGAGTTAGCTGTACCTTATAACACCTGTTCCAGGTGGGTGAGAGAATTTAAAGATGGAAGAACGCTTATTGCAGACAAACCAAGGTCAGGAGCACCTACATTCAAGGTGAACGAAACTTTGATCATAAATGTTAAAAATCAAGTAGACAATGACCCCCAATGTTTCGGTGCGGGAGATTAGTTCAGACTTGGATGTGTCCATAGGTACCATCCATAAAGTGCTGCATGAAGAACTAGGGCTGCGAAAGATTTCCGCGCGATGGGTACCTCATGTGCTGACTCCCGAACAGAAGAAGAATAGGGTTTCTTGTGCAAGGCAACTTTTAGACATGTTCGAACCCAACGGCCCAAAAAGGATATCTGACATAGTCACAGGAGATGAAACTTGGATGTACTTCTATGGGATCCCAAACAAACGTTCTAACATGATGTGGCTGACAAAAGATGAACCCAGACCTGTGGTCTGTAAACCAGGTTTTCAGAGTCGGAAGAGGCTTTTCACAATTTTTTTCAACCATGAAGGACCTGTAGCTGTAGATGTTCTACCAGAAAAAGCAACCATGACTGGGCGATACTACAGAGACACTGTACTTCCTCAGGTGGTTTCTGAGTTGAATGATCGTCGTCCCATCACAGGAACATCGAGAATCATGATTTTGCATGACAATGCGAGTGCCCATAAAACAGCAGCTGTAAACCAGTATCTGTTAGAGAACAAAATTTCTACACTCCCCCATCCTGCCTACAGTCCTGACTTGGCCCCATGTGACTTTTGGTTGTTTCCTAAACTGAAGGAGATCTTGGCAGGAAACAAGTATACACGTGTCCAAGACCTCTCTAAAGCTGTAAATGCAGAGTTACGGGGTATAGCTAAAGAAGAGTACCGAGCAGCATTTGATAGATGGCGCAGGAGGCTGCAACTGTGCATAGAGAGAGAAGGAGAGTACTTTGAGGGACTGTAGAAAAATACATGAAATCGAATGACGAACACCCGAGATATGCAGCTGTTTTCATTATTTAATGAACGCCCCTCGTACCAGACTAAAATATTTTAGACCGGTCAAAGTAATTGCTGACAACAAATTAAATGTGGCAAAAATGATTGGATTTGTTTCTGAAAGGATAGAGAACATTGTGGGAAAAGGAGAAAATGCTGGTTACCAGCATTTTCTCCTTTTCCCAGTCTTTTTCAAGTCTAATTTTCCACAGGCGTCAAAACTCGACATGGTGTGATAACTGCTTAAACGTAACAAAAAAAATGATCAGGTTTGTCTGAAAACAGTAGAAAACTTTGGGAAAAAGGGGAAAATACCAGCATTTTCCAATTATCCCACATTGTTTTCAAAAAGCTTTTTTCCCAGGATAGTTATAACTTGGATTTGTGTGGTATAGGGTTATTTCTTTACCAGACCAGAACATTTTTAGCTCACCTGAGCACGAAGTGCTCAAGGTGAGCGTTTTTGATCATGATATGTCTGTCATGTGTTGTGCATCGTCTGTTGTGCAGCCATCAACATTTACCTTGTGTGCACTCTATAGGCCACATTTTCAGTCAGATTACTCATGAAACTTCACACACACTTCTCTGATTATATGTAGCAGTTTAATTGATGTTTAACACCATACATGGATCCGTGGAAATCTATATTTGACCAATCAGGTCATCACATTTATTTGGCCCTATGTGCAGCCTTGCTGTCTGCTATTTCGGCCCACAAACAAGCGACTGTTAATGTTGGAAGTGTGTGATATTCTGTGTGTCTACAACACTCGAATTTTTGGAAAAAGTTTAAAAGATGTGCTTTGCGATCATGTACGGCTTACGTGACATATACACAAAGGCTTAAAGTTTGCATTATGATTATGATTGACAATGGGACATGAGCAAAGAGTTTGGATCAACGCTATATTATGCAATGGATTAATAATTAATGTCAGTTTTTTTTTCCCTCTGAAACTCTCTGGAAAAAAAACAAACTGTTCTACAGTGGAAAACAAAGGTAAAATATATGAAATACTAATAAAAAGAGAGTATGTTCACTAAAATAGCTAACCTTGTTTAATAACCTCTGCACATCCAAAAAGGGGCGCATGTCATCAATGTTTCAATTTGACGTAAACATTAACCCTTAGTGCATGAAGAATGCTGAATGTGTAGATACAGATCAGGGTGCAAAAAAATGCTGTTTATTCTTGGATTCAAACCATCTGCTACATAAATTAAGTACAGTAAAACCTCTCCTCACGACCACCCCGGTAATACGAGCAACCCGCTATTACGAACGATTTTTGTCAGAACGGAATTTTTCCTTCTTCATAATCAATGATCACGACCCCGGAAATACGGGCACCCCGCTATTCCGAAATTACGACCACCATTTCCAGTACCAATGAGTAATTAATAATAGATTTTAACCCCGGGAAACGACCACTAATTTTCACATTTTTTTTACGACCAGCTAATTTTCACGCGTCCATAATCGCGAACTGGAGGCCGTGCTTCATGTACGAATATTCTTGGGTCCGATGGAGTAGACAATCAATTAGCGATCTTTTGTTTATCTGTTGACTACAGGTACACAAACGTGTTAAGTGATCAAGGTGTTACCTTACATAATCAAATGACCAATGAATTGATGATAATTAATTCGGCTTTTATTCGGTAATCAGGCGTTTGTCACACACTGCTGACCCGGGTGAAAAACATGTCGACATCTGGGTAATTACGATTTGTTTTGTACATCAAGCTTTTGTAATGTGAGACGCTTGGGTTAATATCTAGCGATCGGGAAGGGATAATTATTTGGTTTTTGTTACTCATTAAAGCCATACTTATATCAATGAGAATATGCGATTTCTGAACGGATGAACAGTTCAACTTTGCGATCGACGATTAGTAGGACTGTTCGAACATTCAACTTGAATCAAAATGGGGAAAAAAAAAAACGTCAGGCGCTTCAATAATATTCGAAATTCTTTGTTTAAAAATGAAAATGAGCACGTGGAGTAGGAGTTCTTGAGACTACACAAGATAAAAAAAAAAATGCAGATTAAAACAGGGAATATGACAAGTTCTGTCAGTAACATTAAATTATGTAGTCTTTAAGTTCAGATTCTTGATTAATGCTGTAAGAGTTTAATAGGCAATTATGAATGGACATTCACTGCCATTGTGAATTTATTCATAAAAATTCAAGCACATATTAACTTTTCAATAAACATGAAATTTTTCTTGTTGTCATTTAAGTGTGTGGGCATGGGCTTCCCAAACTAAAATATGTATACATTACTTGGTACATAATTTAAATCTACATAAGTCTACACATAGTCTGGGTTTGATTCAAAATCTAGGTGGGTGAAACCCGGAAATCAGACCACCCCGCTAATAAGACCAATTTTCAAAAGTACCACGGGAGGTCTTAATAGAGGGGTTTTACTGTACATTTATCACATAAAACCTCCTCTGGCAGTGTATTAAACCCACGACTTATTTTTGGTAATACAGTAGTGTATTATCTTTTTTTGGGTCCCGGTTCTGATCAGTTTTTAGTCATGTGCAAGTGAAGCTGGAGAAATCAGTCACAGCATGTGCTACTACTACGCTGTTTGCGGAAAAATGATGTCATTGTTGCTAAGACATATACACATGGCAAGTTTTTAATTCTCATGTTTAATAATAATAAAAAAATGCAGCGAACTTTTTAAATCAACAAATTTGTGGAAATAGGTGGACTTACCCCCTCTAGAAACTGTTTCATTCTACTTTCGATGTAAATGTCAAAGAACTATTTACTTGTGTATGTACACATTTTAGACCGAACTACAACTGTAAACATGGACCCGTGAATGGTGTATAGGCTAAAGGTGATGATACAGGATATTTTTTGTCTATCATTCGTTTAATGTGATAAATAGAATTTCACATTCGTGTTTATGTATTATGGTTTTTACCAAACTCGTTGACTCATCAAGGCTCATGTCATACATTTTCAGTCAACTCGTTTGATAAAAATGATAATACATAAACACTCATGTAACATCCTCTATTTACGTGTATTCTTTACTGAGGTGCATGTAGATTTCAATTATGAAACAGACTAAGTTCTGTTTTGTACAGTTTTAGAAGTTCAGTTCAAAAGGCAACTTATGTTATTTAAATCAGCTTTTGACTTGGCCATATTTAGGTGGATTAGCACATCTGAAATTTCAAAGGGTATGCCGGTAAACTGTTAACTGATAGAATGTGTTTGATTGCCACTGTAATCCAGTCGACCACCCGTTGTCTTCAGTATATCACAGATAAAACAAACTACCGCCAGTGACATTAACACATTTGTTAATTGACAGCACACTTTACACTTTTTAAAATCATCAGGCAACCATTTTCCCTTAATTGGAAATTTAAACATTTATTAGTCTTCCACCTCTTTGTTGAATGAGACAATCCATAAAGATCTCAAATTCCTTGTAATTTAGTATAATTTATTATCAAATACGATGTTGAGACAACCTAACAAGCCTTACAAAAATATTAATCATCTTTAATTCTATTATTTTTCAGCAAAACTGCAGAGGATTATGAGTTGTTTCGTTCTTTCTCATACAAGTTCAAAACATTACTGGCACAGGTTTTACATTGTTCGTAGCCCCTGAAATTCACACTTTTTGTACATATCCTTGTGTAAGTAAGTATCAATATATTTCTTACCGAGAATCCATCATCGAAAGAAACATACAAAATTGAATATTTTTCCGGAATTTAATCGATACAAACAGTCATGATAGCAAGATTTCAGTAGCCTTTCTGCTATACTGTATATGTATTTACTACGTTTGTTTGTGAGCCCTTAGTTATGGTAACCAAGGAAGTCTGTTTATCTCATCGCCACGGATCAATGTATTCTGATGATTTTCACGCCTTTAACATGCTTATCTCTAATGAATGAATGAATGTTGTTTTATGGCGCATCGACAGCTTTGGTCATTTAGCGCGCATATCTGTGTTGAAGGAACGGTTAAGACGGATTTTTTTTCTAAAAAGATTTGAGGCATGCTGACAGTAAAAGAGTTGAATTAAGAAGGATCATGTGTGATCTAAGTATGTATAAAAGATATAATTGAGCAACAGGGCTTCCCTATTAACTCAAAAAGATTTTGAATAATGATGTTAAGACTGTGATAAAAAGATTTGAACAGTCTTAAATTGATAATAAAGGAGTCTTTAAATGAAGAATGAATGTCTCCAATGAGATAAGATGCCCTCAAAAGAGGTAATCCTCCCATTAAGGAGATGCAAACTTAAGATTGTGATAAAAAATTTGAACAGTCTTCAAATGATAAGAAAAAGTCTTTAAATGATGAAAGGTTATGTGTAACTGATAATGTGCATAAAATATAATATTGAGTGGCTGGGCAATCCCTGCCTACTCAAAGTTTTAGATGAAAAAGTTAAGAATGTGAATAGAGAAAGGGTGGAGCCTCCAATGGGATCAAAATACTCCCATTAAAGAGGTCCCGTCTCCAATGGGATAAGATACTCCCAAGAGAGCCAATCCTCCCATTAAGGAGATGCAAACTGGAGATAAAAAGGTTTAAGCAGTAGAAATATGAGTTTACACAACGGGTTAAAAAGTTAATTAAGAAAATATCACAGCTTGTTGTATAGACCAATCTCTTTGATGAAGGTAATAATTGAATCAATGTTGACTGTTTCAAAGAGGTTGTGCATACTGTCAACATTGTAGTATTTCTCACGAATTGGTTGAAAGTCAATGCAATCTAATAAAATATGTTTTATTGTAAGGTGTTCGTTGCATTGAATACATTCTGGTGCATCTTCTCTGGTTAAAAGCCAGGAGTGTGTAAACCGAGAATGTCCGATTCGGAGCCTTGTGATTATCACCTCTTCTCGACGAACAGACCTGTAAGAGGGGTACCATTCGCCAAGGGTTGGTTTAACGGAATGAAGTTTGTTGAAGTGATCAGCATCCCACTGGGATTGCCAAAGAGATTGGATGAAAGGTAAACTGGACGCTTTAAAATCTGTGTAAGGTATTTTAAAATGAGATATGGGTAGAGACAATGCCGACTTGGCAAGTTCATCGGCCTTTTTATTGCCTCGAATACCCATGTGACTAGGAAGCCAGCAAAATACAAACTTGTTTGTATCGGAGAGAGAGGAAATTCTCTCAAGAACTGCACAAATAGATGGGTTATCAATTTTCTGATTATAAAGAGCCTGGAGTGTAGAGAGAGAGTCTGAGAACAGAAGAAAGCGATTAGACCTACTTTCCTCTGCAAGACTGAGGGCAAGGTCGATTGCTTCCACTTCAGCAGAAAAAATTGAAGTATTGTTAGGAAGGCGACATTTTTTACTTTTGTTACCAAATACTGCTGCTGCTGAAACAGCGTGCCCATCCTTAGACCCATCTGTATAAATGGTTTTATATGAATTGTACTGTTCTTTTATTTCCTGGTATTGAGTTTGGAAAACAACTCTATCTGCGGTTGACTTCTTGTGGGCTAGAAGATCAAAACGAAATTCAGCAGCCTTTATCAACCATGGAGGGGTATCAGGAATTTTGTTTTCACAAATGGCATCCATGTCAACATGGAGATTGTCTAGATGAGGTTCCATGCAGATACCAAATGGAGTTATTGCATTTGGCTTCCTAGCAAATAAATTTTTGCAGCCAGGGTTAAAAACAATTTTGTGTGTAGGGTTGGATGGGTTTGATTTCAGTTTTAACAGATATTGAAGGGATAGTTTGAGCCTTCTATGAGAGAGAGAAGGCTCTTTGGCCTCTACATACAGGCTGTTAATAGGAGAAGTTCGAAAAGCCCCACGGGCCAAACGTAAACCCTGATTGTGGATTGTGTCAAGGATCTTCAAGTATGATGTGCGGGCTGAACCATACACAATGGAGCCATAGTCTAACTTTGAGCGAATGAGGGAGCGATAGAGACGTAGAAGAACTTTCCTATCAGCTCCCCAGTCCGAATGAGCAACTGTTTTTAGAAGATTAAGTGCCTTATAGCATTTCTTTTTAAGTGCTTTAATGTGGGGCAGAAAGGACAATTTCTTGTCAAAGATGACACCTAAAAATTTAAACTCTGGTACAACTTCAATTCTTGTGTTGTCAAGATGTAGCTCTGGGTCTGGATGATGACCTCGTAATTGACAAAAGTGAAGACATTTTGTTTTGGTCTTTGAAAACTTAAAACCGTTTTCATCAGACCATATTTGCAGTTTGTTTAAACACTGTTGAAGTTGTCTTTCAATAATGGCCATATGGCTTGATCTAAAGCATATGATAAAATCGTCCACATATAAACAACAATCCACACCAGGGTCGATAGCCTTTATTATACTGTTGATCTTGATACTAAAAAGTGTCACAGAGAGGATACATCCTTGTGGCACACCAATTTCTTGTTCCCTTGCATCTGACAAGGTTGTGCCAACCCTCACACGAAATAGGCGATTATTTAAAAAGGAAGATATAAAAAGAGGCAGGCGGCCTCTGAGACCAAAGTCATGCAAGTCCTTTAAAATTCCGTATTTCCAGGTAGTGTCATAAGCACTCTCCAGGTCAAAAAATACTGATACAACATGTTGTTTTTTTATGAAGGCTTCTCTAAGAAAAGTTTCAAAGCGTACAAGGTGGTCAACTGTACTGCGTTGACGTCTAAATCCACTTTGAACATCAACAATGAGGTTATGTTTTTCTAAAAACCAAACAAGGCGGGTGTTGACCATTCGCTCTAAAGTTTTACAGAGACAACTTGTGAGAGCTATGGGTCTGTAGCTGTTTGGGTCGGAAGTATCTTTCCCTGGTTTTGGAATTGGGATTACCAAAGCTTCTTTCCAGGAGGAAGGTAAATCACCTTTTTGCCAGATATCATTGAAAATATCAAGTAAGATTGATAGAGTGGTATCTGGTAAATGCTTTAGAAATTGATAATGTATTTTATCTTGACCTGGAGAGGAATCATGGGCTTTGTCTAAAGCAGACTTGAGTTCTTTGAATGAGAACAGTTTATTGTATAACTCAAGATTGTTGGATTTGAAATTCAGCCTTTTCTTTTCTTCTTAAACTTTATTCCTTTGGAACTTTTCAGAGTAGTTCTCAGAGGAGGACTTCTTGGCAAAAGAATCGGCTAAAGTATCTGCAATATCTTTAGGGTTTTCAATATTTGTATTGTTTGTAGAAAGATGTTTAATAGGCGAAGAAGCACTGCCTTTAATCTTTCTGATCATGTCCCAGACTTTTTTTGTAGACGTTCTAGCATTAAGTCTGGAAACAAAATGCCTCCAAGACTTACGCTTACTACTTTTTATGGTTTGTCTGGCTTTTGCCCTGGAAATACGGAAGAGGTTATGGTTTTCCGGAGTGGGTCTCAGGTTGAACTTTCTGAGAGCTTCTTTCCGTTCTTTTATAGCCGACTTACATTCATCAGTGAACCACGGCTTATTTGGGCGTTTTGGCTTTGTCGAGGTCTGTGGAACTGACTGTTTTGCCACATCAATGAGCAGCCGGGAAAATAATTCTGCAGGGTCAGCACAATCTACAAGTTTATCTCTTGTAATATTTTGCTCACAGAGAACTTGAAAAAGGTCCCAGTTGGCTTTGGAGAGTTTCCATTTCTTTGGACGTTCACATGTAGATGGCTCAGAAGATGTAATAAAAATTGGAAAGTGGTCGCTTCCACAAAGGTCGTCTCCCACTTTCCAATTAAAATCCTGAAGCAAGGCTGGGCTACACAGAGAAAGGTCAAGGGAAGAGTAAGATCCAGTTGCTGGATGAAGATATGTTTTTGAATTATTGTCATTCATAATTGACAAAGAATTATTAGAGATAAAGTTCTCCAGTTGTAAGCCTCTTTGATTTGTATCACTGCTACCCCAGATAATATTATGACCATTAAAATCTCCTGCCAATATGAAAGGAGATGGTAGCTGTGAGATGAGGTCATTGAGCTTGTTTTCATTGATAGGAGAACTTGGGGGAAGGTGAATAGAGCATAGAGTAATGGTTTTATGAAGGGAAAGACGAACAGCAACAGCTTGTAGAGTGGAGTTTAACGGTATTTGTGTATGGGGGATGTTGTTATTTACAATAACAGACACGCCGCCCTGGGCCTTATCACCCTCTTTGTATATTTTATTATAAATTGAGTGATATCTGAAAGAGACAGTGTCAGAATCCTTCAGGAAAGTTTCCTGTAAACAAATTGCTACAGGATTGTGGTCATTAATTAAAAGTGAAATCTCTTCATGATTTGACTTTAGACCTCGACAGTTCCATTGTATAATATTGTGAGCCATTATGCCCATTAAAAGAATGTAAACATGGGTTATGAAATGTTTCTGTAGGTATTTCATATACCCTATGTATTTATACGCACTATGACTTCAGTCTCAGGTTTTGAGGTTGACCAGGATTCTACATCCTTATCCCAGTCAGTTGGAAAAGGGGCGAGTTCAGAATCTGAGAGCTCTCCCTCCAATTCCTCCTCTTCCATGTTTTCTTCCTGGTCCTTCAGAGGTTCATACCTGTTTGAAACAGGTAATGAATCCTTCTGGACAGGTATCTTCTTTAGAGGAGCTGGAAGCTTTTGGCCTCTGTATTTCTGTTGACTTTTTCTTTGGTGATTTTGGCTGAGCTTGTGGTTTAGGGGTTTGTTGTTTTTGCTTCGTAGGGGCTGATGGTTGTTTGTGTGTTGAAGTAGGTTTTTTAGGCTCGGGGGGTAGGTTTATCATTCTTTAGTACAGGTTTTTCTGTACCTTTAACAGAGGAGGCTTGTGTTTTGGGGGTAGAAGAGGAGGTATTGGGTTTTGTTGCAGGCTGTGTATGTATGGGGGATTTAGACAATTGAAGGTCTGGCACTATGCTTTTTAACTCATCGGCCATTTCTGGAAATTTTTCTAGAAGTTTTTTGGCCAAGAGTTCGCAAGTAGAGCAATGTTCCTGTGCAGACGTTGCAGTTGACACTTTTGCATATGTTGTTGAACTATTCTACAATGTTTGGTCATTTCTGCGTTTTTCAACTATCTTCCGTGCTTCAACAAAACTAACATTTTCTTTAAATTTTATAGACAGGATTTCTTTCTCATCCTTCCAGACTGAACAGTCTTTAGAAAAGGTTGGATGAGAGCGCTTGCAATTAAAACAAAGTACAGGGCTGTTACAAGTATTAGGGTCATGGTCTAAGCCCTCAAAAGCACATTTTGGACAGACTGGTGTGCTTTTACAATTACTTTCGTGATGGCCATACCTCTGGCATTTGTAGCAACGCAGAGGGTTTGGCACATACACGTCAACCTTTACTGATTGAAATCCTATTTTGATGGATGTAGGAAGAATAGGAGTAGAAAATGTTAGGATGTAAGTATTTGTTTCCCTACGTACACCATTTCTGAACACGGAGATCCTTTTGACCTCAGACACAGCCTGAGATTTAAGATTACTTTTAATCTCTTCCAGTGAGTCACAGTAGGAGAGCTCCTTACACCTGATGACTCCTTTGCTAGTGTTGAGAGTTTTATGAGGGTACACTTTAACATCCAGATTGAAAAACTTTTTATGAGACAAGAGATTTTTGGCCTGCTGTTGAGAAAGACATTCAACAAGCAGAGTCTCATTTTTTAATTTTTTGACTGATTTTGGAGTACCCAAAATGGAAGAGATTGTCTTCTCTATTACGAAGGGAGAAAGTTTAGTAATAGGTTTTGAAGAGTCAGCTGCCTCAATAACAATAAAACGAGCAAATGTAGAACTTGTATGATAAGAAATTTCAGTTTCTGAGTCAGAATCAGAAAGAACACGCTTGGCTTTCTTTTGTGTTGCCATCTTTGTTTTTTATGGTTCATCACCGATGCTCCCCACCCGCCTCGGAGTCCAACAAGGGGACATGATCTGGGGAAACCAATCGCAGATCATGACAAGGATACATCGGTGATATACTCGAAGTGAAAGGGCTAGATCGGACAAATGTAGGCCCGCAGAATGTCACACCAAGCATAGACTGTCTCTGGGCAGTTACAAGTGTCAATCAAATACCAACTTTCACCCGATTAGCCCATGAGCCACCGCCTTCTAGGGCACTGATTTCTATCTTTGACAGAGGAAAAAAGATATGATATTCTTCTGTGAATTTTTGTATACGATAAACGATACACAGTTAAGAGAAATGCCCTAGGGCTAGGCATGACCAGCCGATTGATCAGGACGGGCCCTCCTGACCTCTCGTTTAGTCCAATTCAAGGCCAAAGTGGTGTGTTGTGAAAGCAGAACAATTCAAGGGCCATATCCTGAATCCACTCAACCACCAGGATCCCGTCCTCAGACGACACGAGTTGCAGCCCACGGCAAACGGGCAGGCACAGTGGGGGGGTCTTACCCCTTCTGTAGTGCGACAGCTGGGCTATTTCTATCCCCCCGCCCAGCTGGGGGACTGCTTATCTCTTGATATGATTGTTGTTTTATATATCTTTTGATGCATCTCCAAATTTTGGGGGTGGGGGGTCAAAATGACCCCTTGTTCTGGATTTTCTATGTGCCAAAAAAGGGTATTAGAAGATTTTTTTGTGTCAAAACCCAGGTTTATGGGTCTAACTAAAGCCCTGTCATAATGCTGTCTTAACGATATCTTAGGCAGGTTGGAAATTGGATCATATGTTAAAAAAGTAGGTTATTTGGACAAATCTGATAGAAACCTTGTGTGCACTCTAAAGGCCATATTTTCAGCCTGATACTCATGAAACTTGGTTAGAAAGGTTGTCTTGATGATACTTTAGCCAAGTTTGAAATTTGATCACAACAGATCAAAAAGTAGATCATGGGGCAAATCTTTGAAAAAACCTTATGCAGTCTACAGGCCACATTTCCAGTCTGATACTCATGAAATGTTATCAAAATGTTTGTCTTGGTGATATCCCTGGTGAGTTCAAAAGTAGGTCAAGTTGGTCAATAGTAGGTCACTTACACTAGTGTGTTTTACATCATTAAAACCAGAATTTTTTCAGCTTTATCAACCATAGGTGCTTTTCCTCAGGTGAGCATTTTAGGCCACTGGTCCTCTTGTTTACCCTTCACTATGTAATATATTTGACAACGAAAAATTAAAAACATTGAATTTGTGGTAACAAGTGTTTTCTCCTCTTCTCACAATATATTAGTATGCTTAAGTCATCAAAGTTAAAAGATGGAATTGTTTTGTAAAGGGTTAAACAAACAGAATATTTTTGAATGACATCAAACCTGTTACAGGAAACTCACAGATACCTCGTAACAGCTCCCATCCCAAAATACATGGATCTGTAAGAATTGATATCTAATTAATCTGGTCAACCCATTTATTTCACACACAGGGCCATTTTATCTACTATTTTGGCTCCCAACTGATCCACTATAAATGTTTGTGAGGTGTGATAGCTATAATTCATTTCAATTTATGTATAAAATGCTTGTAATACACGGATCTGTGAAATTCCATATTTGACTAAGTAGGTCATTTCATTTATTTGGCTCGATGTGCAGCCTTGCTGTTGGCTATTTCATCTCCAAACTAAATGACTGTTACTGCTGGTGAGGTGCAATAGTATAACTATTTTTTATTTGTATAAAATGCCAATGTTTTAGAAAAATGTTGACAAGTGGGCTTTGGGAACATGTTCTGCCGTTGTAAGATACATATCGGCTACAAAGTTTGCGTTAAAACTACTGTTCACAAAGGAACATGTACAAAGAGTTTCATTAACACTACATTACAGTTTTTTTATTTTGCTCACTTGAACACAAAATGCTCAGATTTCATCCAGACAAACATTCTGACCAACTTTCACTAGTATCAGGATGTAAATGTGGCCTCTACAGTGTGCACAAGGTTTTTCTAAGATTTGGCCTAGTGACCTACTTTTTTACCCAAAGTGACGCATTTTCACACTTGTCCAAGATTTTATCCAAACATTTTGGTTAACTTTCATGAGTATCAAGCTGAAAATGTGGCCTCTGGAGTGAACACAAAGTTTTTCTAAGATTTGGCCCTGTGACCTACTTTTTGACCTGATGTGACCGAATTTCAAATTTGTCCAAGATTTTATCAAGACAAACATTTTGACCAGTTTAATGAGGATATGGCTTAAAATGTGGCCTCTAGTGTGCACACAAGGAAAATGTTCATGACCGCACAAAACATGATGCATGGCAGACGATGCATGCACAATCGCAAAAGCTCACCTTGAGCCCTTTGTTCTCAGGTGAGCTAAACTAGGAGGAACCCTGACTTCTCCATCTTCTTAGGCTGAACTCTGTAGGAAGTTTACAACTCAGTTTCATTTTCTTTCAATATTATTTGCAGTTATTCCTCATGTCATATTTCAATCGCTAATGAACTTTCTGCGTAAAGACAGCATGCCCACTGGGTTTTCAATTTGGGGGTACATGCACCCTTCAGGTTTTGAATTGGGGGTACAAAGAAAAATTTGGGGGTACAGTGTAAATTTGGGCTGTTTCAGTTTCATTAATGAATTTTAACACCCTAGTTTGTTTACCATAATGAATTGCATCTTAATTAAATTATTGTGTATTCATCGATTAAATGGATGTATCAAATGTCTCCATGGCATGCACATACCTAGATATAATCGCAACGGTGGTCAGGGTTTAAAAAACCGAACACGGCCATGATTTTTGTTAATCAACCGCCTTTACAGAAGAATTTAGAGCTTTATTCCTTTCTCAAAGTTGCAAAGTACATTAGGACTACTTTGAAAAGGAAGCATAGACAGATTGAAGCTCGTTGTCCAAGATGATGCTCGTAGATCTGGTTATTTTAAAATCACAGAGCAGGCCGATTGGCTCATGTCAAATAAAGGCCATGCCATATTTGGGCAAAATAAAACAAAATGTGTAATGATATAATCAGTTGTGTCAACCTACATTTCTCAGATCTTGACGCTGTAAAAAAATTTCACAGCTTTTGTTGTGATGACATTTTTTTTTTCTGCAGCAGACGCCATACATACAAAAATAACATGTTTAATTTTTGGCTCGATTTTTCAACATTCACATGTCAAGAAAAGGAGTTTTTAATAATTACTGCACATCATAATATTACTACTGACTTTAATTTCCCTATGAAAATTAATTACCAGATACATGTGGCAGATTTTGACACCTTAAAATATTGTAGTGAAAATTTTTCAGACTGACGAGGGAGCCACAACATATATTGTGAAAATATTTGGTAACCCGCTTTAAGTGTGGTAACCACTTAAAAGGGAAACTACCTTCGTTTTGTTTGCTTGGCACGCAATACGAAATGGTATCTAACTTGTACTTGCAGTATACATAATTACTTTCCTTTTTGTATGTGCATACTTTTGGCAGTGCGTGCATGCACATAAGCACAAAAAATTTGTACGCGCAGAGTAGAATTTAAACGTAAATTTCATACTGCAGTATGTGATTGGGCACCCTGCAAGAATACCAACAAATCGCAAATTTTTTGCTAAAAAAAAAACATACACATCGTACTTGCATTGCATTTCACAATCATTATAGAGACTGCTGAAACAGGTACATTGGATGCTGGTGACTATCGGATAAAGGCTTAATTTTATTATCAAACACTGAGACCAGTTATTGAAATAAACTGTTGACAGACGTCACAAGGGTTTTGTATTTGGTGTTGATTACCACTTTGGGAAACTACCCTTTTTTTGATTTTTGAAATTGCTGATATTTGGATTCTTTATGTTAAGTATTTTGAACAATTTGCCCGGGGGAAAACCCACAATACAAATTTAAATCTATCACAGGTTCATTTGGAAAACGGATGCCAGACCCTTGATATGGAAAGGGTCCATGATGCAGTGACAAACACAATTCATTTTGGGAATTTTCATGTGCGATTTTGGAGAAAATGGTAACATTTTCAGATTGGGAATGGGTCTGTTTTACTGACAAAGGCAGGAAAAAAACCCAAAAGGGCCATGATGGCCCTGTATCGCTCCACTGGCTTATAAATATAAACCATAAATACTAAACATTTCAATTCTGAGCCAAATGGTTTCAAAATGAAGACTTACAAAGTTTTCTCTTTAAAAGCCCATGTGAAAGTTGAGACCCGCAGGGTAGAGCCATTTTTGATCCCAGAGCGATAATTACTTGAACCCTGGTAGAAGTCCACAAGATAAAGCCACATGCCAAAATAATACAAGTCTATGCTGTATGGTTATAAATAAGGTGATTTTCAAGTTTCATCCATATGAAGCCTCTGTAAATCATAAGACCCCTGACACAAGGCTAATTTCAAAAAAAAAAAAAAAAAAAATCAAAAGTGATCCAGATTGACCCCTGCGGCGGGGCCAATTTTGATCCCAGGGCTAAAATTTTGGCCTGCTTGGTAGAGGCCACATGCAAAATTTGGTAGCTCTAAGCCTGATGGCTAGGTATAGGAAGATTTTTAAAGTTTCCTCTATATAAGCCTGTGTAAAACTTGTGACCCCTGGGGCAGAGCCGATTTTGACCCCAGGGCTATAATTTGAAAAAACATGATAGAGGTCTACTACATAAAGCTACATGAAAATTTTGGTAGCCCTATGCCTTATGGTTTCAGACAAGAAGATTTTTAAAGATTTCCAATGTTTTTCAGTTTTGTTGCCATGGCAATCAGAGTTTTTGAAGGAATCAAATTCTTTCAAGAAATTCTGAAGAGGACCATGGCAGGATCATTCTGTGAAGTTTCATGAAAATTGGATGGGTAGTTTTGGAGAAGAAGATGTTTGAAATAAAAGTTAACGCATGGACGGACGCATGACGAACACCGGGCCATGACATAAGCCACGATGCATCTATTTGCAATGATATTAATGAGTTTGCTGATGGCACCAACACTATCAACTAGGGCTGTCACGATATACCAGTATATTGCAATATAATTCAAAGACAATACGTACCGCAATACAAACTTCACGTATCCGGTTTTTTGCAACATTTTCTAGTTTCGATGTTTTTTTGGGTTTTTTTGATCTGGTCGTTCCTAACATGTCGTGGTCATGCAAACGGTTATCGCTATTATAATTGTAGTGTGTATGAAAGTAAACTGGCAGCCTGTTGTCTATCGAATGGTTACGGGTACCAGTTTAGTATGAGAGCAGACTAGGGCATACTTGATTCGTGATTGTCAATATTTTATAGTCACAATCAGTTCAATTCACACCACACAATGCCGAGTCGCCAACATGATGTTTAAAACATCAAAAGTTACTGATTTTTAAAAGAGGAATACGAGAATAAAATTCATTAATACAATAATTAAATTAATGGAAAGTGTGTGCAAATTATACTGGCAAAGGGCTTTTTCGTCCTGGGCTTGTTCATCCACGCTTGTTTGTCCCAACTGATTTCTTGTCGGTCCAGGCTTGTTTGTCCAGGCTTGTTTGTACCAACTGATTTGAGCAGTCATTGCACTTTTTTCCCTTCTATTTTCTTTTCATGTGATAAAAAACATAAAAATAAGGCAAAAATAATTACTTATTGTCTCTGATCGACTGATACTAGACTGACACTGCTGTTTATGTGTATCTGCCAACCCGTGAAATGTGCTAATAGTGAATACATCACTGATTTTGACAGGTATGAATAGGTGTTAACTGCAGATAATCCCTCAATCACTTCACTCAACCTTAGAATATATAGATGTGCAAAAACAGTCGTCCCCATTATAACGTTTAGAAGAAGAAAAAACACACAGGAAACATACTAATGGATTTGAATGAGGGTTTTCAGTGCATTATGTGTTTATATATTATATACATTATAAGTCACAGGCAAGAGTTGATGGAATGCGACTGGTGCCAGCGATAGCAACATCGTTTGTGTGACACTGGCAATTATTATGATTTTTATTAAGTGTGCCATGGTGAATTGATATCAACTGGGCAAATCATTTTAAGAGTTTGGTAAGGAATGCTTACCTATAGAAAATCTCATAGCTGCAAATGTAACTAGTTTTGTTTTTAAACCCTGACAAATTGAAAGGTAAAAGATCTACAAGATCAAACATCTGACTGCAAATTTTGTTTTAGATGACCTTGATCGCGACAGCAAAATCAGCTACATAGAGTCGTGAAAGGTGTTTCATATTCAACTTTACGCTATTAGTAAAAATGAAAAAGAGTGATAAGGTTACCAATCCCATGCATCTGCCCATAGTTGTCTTCATCAGTGTTTCAGTCAGAATTTGAATTTACCTCAACAGAAATAAAATAGGCTATACTTTTGTTGTTCTATTAGCACACAATCTTACCAGATTTGCGATATCTCAGGCTTATGACTCGGATGATAATGATAATGAAAGCTGTGGAATGATAATGAAAGTTGTGGAAAGATGATAATGAAAGTTGTGGAAATAAGCCTTCTGCTGTCTGTGAAAGAGATTTACACACCCATGTGTGAGGAGCCTCCGGCTCTGGAGATCAGCGCGAGTGGCATTTTTTAAGTAAATTATAGTGCCTATATGCCTCTTATATACAATTTCTCTACTTCTTACGGTAATCACTATTGAAAAAAGAATGTTTTTTTAATAAAGAACAGCTGACCAAATTTTCATCAGATCGATAAGCGCACAATACATGTCAGCTTGCAAAAGAAATAGCATTGATACAAACTGGAAAGCATGTAATAAAATCAGAAGCGGGCCGTATACTATAGATAAAAGATCAGATTTCACATACTGTGCAGCCCGATCTTGATTTATGCTTCTGTCGCAGAGAGAGGTTAGATATGTAAGCACTTTAAAACTGCCTTTTTACAGCGATGCGATTTGGCATTTCTCTCTCCATGGAAGTTAAGCAACGTGCGTTGTTGTTAGGGCCTGGATGGGTGACCAGGCCGTTGCACATTACACTTGATTTACATATAAATTTAGTATGAAAATGAACAAGATTCTCGAGACAGTGTGATCATTATACGTCACATTCTGTGCAGTTTGATCTTGACCCATGTCACGCACCTTGGACAGCAAAGATCCAAGATCATGTTTCACCTTCTTTGCAGACTGATCTTGATCCATGCTGCCCGCCTTGGAATCCATAAAGATCCGTGATCATATTTCACGTCCTGCATTGAGCAATCTTCTACATATTATTGTTACAGCTCTATACCGGATAGGTCTTTGTCAGAAACGGTGCTACCAGAGCAAGAGGTTTCCATTTAAGTAGTGATGAATGGCACGAATGGGGAGGAAAGAAACATATATACTATATACGTAACAAGAATATATGTGCTGGGCTGTGGTATAACAGAACGGAGACAGCTTTAGGCTGGTTTTCCGTTGTCCAACTTGAAAGCGTTTGCAGACGACAAATCAGATATCTTCAAATGATGTTATCTGTCTTTGAATGACACAAAACATTGTGGGAAAAGGAGAAAATGCTGCTAACACGATTTTTTCTGCAGTGTTGTTACAATTGGGATTGTGTAGTAAAGAGTTACAAGTAGAAAACGCTGCTCATCAGCATTCTACATATACAGATATCAAATAGTAATCCACAGATTACTAGTGTAGGAATCAATAAATTGAAGTTACATATTGGTTTTTGTTCAGATTTAAGCGTGTTGAGCCCTGCAATAGAGATTATGGAATCAATGCACAATGATAAGGTCAACTGCCATGACTTTGCCCTTTGAAAGCCGATCACTCTGAAAAGAATAGCTATTAGACACAGAGACCACATTATTTGTGGGCAAGTTAAACACAATACATCTTAAAAACATAGTGCCGGGATATTTTAACTCTGAACTTTACTGATTCCAAAACCATTTTTGTACTTTACAGGTACTAGAGGCTAACATGAGATTGACTACTCCATAAGTCCAAGCTGTGGTAATTGATTTCGAACAAGGCTTAGGAAAAATTTGTGCAAAGTACTGGTAAAACAACCTCTGGAAGGCATGGATAGGTGTACTGGTGGCCGCGATATAACTGAAATAATGATGAATACGGCGTTGAGCATGGCGTAGAACAACAAACTCTATGTTCCATATTAAAGCAGATTTTACTAAACAATCAAAATGATTGAACAAGTCCGTGGCAAATGCTTTTTCGTCTAAGGAAAATAAACTTGTTGATGTATGTTGGAGAACAGACGATAGAGCAAAATACGACCAAAGAAAGACAGAAATAAAGCCTTGATAAGTTTTATTTGAAGTACTTTTAACAATTCATTTTAAGGGGCACATTACTGTACACGTCTGATAAGGTAGCATGGGACGAACAAGCACGGGCGAATAAGCCCAGGGATGAACAAGCCCTGGCAAATAAGCCCAGGGATGAACAAGCCCAGGCAAATAAGCCCAGGGACAAACTGGTTTTGGGACTAACAAGCCCAGAGCCATTATACTGAAGTATTTTCTTGTAATCCTACTTGATTGTGTCTGCATTTTCTGAATCGACTACGACCATATCAACAATGGCTGCCAATGCTAATGCTATAGATGTGACCGAGGACGGTTACGGTAAAATACCAAATAAGAAGGCAAAATCCGATATTTGGAATCACTTTTGTTGAGACAGGGTGATTTAACTGATTCACCTTCTCTTGTTTTGGAAGAATTAAATCTGAATTATGAATAACAAAGGTATCTTTTTAACTGGAGACCCCATGTGATCCATTTTTGAAGTAATTCCAGATATCAAGACAAACATTTCGACTAATTTTCATGAGTTTAAGACTGAAAATGTGGCCTCCGGAGTGTACAAAAGGTCTTCCGAATATCTGGTGACCCAATTTTTTACTCAACATGATGCACTTTGCAACTAATTCAAGGTATCATCAAGACAAACATTCCTACTAACTTTCTTGAGCACTGGACAGAAACAGTGGCCTCTAGAGTGTACAAAATGTTTTCTAAGATTTAACCTGGTGACCTACTGTTTGACCCAACATTACATATTTTCAAAAGTGCCCAATATATCATCAAGAAAAAGACACTGACCAACTTTCATGAGTATTGAACTGAACATTTAGTCTCTAGACCATACAAATGTTTTTTGAAAGATTTGACCTGCTGACTAACTTTTTGAACCGACATGATCTGTTTTCATTCTCTTCTGAGATATCATAAGGACAAATATCCATACCAATTTTCATATAAGTGGACTGAACATGTGGCCTCTACAGGGCATACAAGGTTTTTCAAAGATTTGACATGGTGACCTTATTTTCACCCGACATGACCCTTTTTAAAACTCCTATGAGATAGTGTGACAAAAAGGCCATGATGGCCCTGTATTGCTCCACTGGTTAATATGTACAAACCATACATACCAAACATTACAATTATAGGCTGAAAGGTTTCAAGCAATAAGCCTGATAAAGTTTCCTCTGTAATGAGATGTGAAAATTGTGACCCCAGGGCAAGTCCATTTTTGACCTATAATTACGATTTCAAGCTACAGTAAAACCTTGACAGTTTGTAGCACAAGGGACCGGGGTATTCTATTCAAACTAAATACGATACAAACCGAAAAGTGTTGACTGTATCTGGGTATATATGGAAACAGACTATCAGATTTACGCAGTATGTCTTGAATACCCTAAACTAGTACCTATTATATATGTAGATATATCTCCCATTCCTTCATTCTGAAGGCTTGATCCGATATTATTTTTGTGATTGTTTCTCCTCTCACCTAGCTCAGACACATTAAAAAAACAAGAGGGCCATCATGGCCCTAGGTCGCTCACCTTAGTAGAGTGCCTTAAAGGTTTTTCTTTAATTTGACCATGTGACCTAGGTTTTGACCGCAGGTGACCCAATTTCAAACTCATATTTCATGAAGACAAACATTCTGACCAATTTTCAAGTCAATTGAGCAAAAAATGTGGCCTCGAGTGCCCTAAAGATATTTCTTTAATTTGACCTAGTGACCTAGATTATGACCCCAGGTGACCCAAATTTGAACTAGTCTTTGACTATATAAAAAGAAACATTTTAACCAATTTTCAAATCAAATAAATAATAAATGTGGCCTCTAGAGTGCCCACCAGCTATTTCTTTAATTTGACCAAGTGACCTAGGTAATGACCACAGTTGACCCAAATTCAGACTCATGTGAGATTTTACAAAGACAAACATTCTGACCAAGAGTGCCCACAAGGTATTTCTTTATTTTGACCTAGTGACCTAGTTTATGGTTCCAGGTGACCCAAATCCAAACTCATCTGGTATTTCATCAAGACAAACATTCTGGCCAAATTTCAGGTCATTTGAGCAATAAATGTGGCCTCCAGAGTGCAAACAAGGTATTTCTTTAATTTGACCCAGTGAACTAGTTTATGACCCAAGTTGACCCAAATTAATCTTATGTGAGATTTTTTAAGACAAACTTTCTAACTAATTTTCAAGGCAATTGAGCAAATAATGTGGCCTCGAGAGTGCCAACAAGGTATTTCTTTAATTTGACCTAGTGACCTAGTTTCTGACCCAAGATGACCCAATTTTGAACTCAATGAACTTGTTGCGCTTAGATGGGCAAACAAACTTAGAAGAGAATCACTACATACCAAATATCAAAGCTCTACGCCTTCCAGTTTTATAGAAGAATTTTAAAGTTTTCCTTCTTTGTTCCTATGTTTGAACTTGTGACCCCCGGGGCTGGGCCAGTTTTGACCCAGGGGCATCATATGAACAAACGTGGTAGAGGTCCACTAGGAAATGCTACATACCAAATATCAAAGCTCTACACCTTCCCATTTAAGAGAAAAAGAAATTTAAAGTTTTCCTTCTTTGTTCCTATCTTCGAACTTGTGACCCCCGGGGCGGGGCAAGTTTTGACCCTGGGGCATCATATGAACAAATTTGGTAGAGGTCCACTAGGCGATGCTACATACCAAATATCAAAGCTCTACGCCTTCAAGTTTCAGAGAAGATGATTTTTAAAGTTTTACCTCTTTGTTCCTATGTTCGAACTTGTGACCCCCGGGGCAGGGCCAGTTTTGACCCCAAGGGCATCATATGAACAAATTTGGTAGAGGTCTACTAGGAGATGCTTCATGCCAAATATCAAAGCTCTATGCCTTCTAGTTTTAGAGAAGATGATTCTTAAAGTTTTCCTTCTTTGTTCCTATGTTGAAAATTGTGACCCCCGGGGCGGGGCCAGTTTTGACCCCAGGGGCATCATATGAACAAATTTGGTAGAGGTCTACTAGGAGATGCTACATGCCAAATATCAAAGCTCTACGCCTTCAAGTTTCAGAGAAGAAGATTTTTAAAGTTTTCCTTCTTTGTTACTATGCTCAAACTTGTGACCCCCGGGGAGGGGCCAGTTTTAACCCCAGGGGCATCATATGAACAAACTTGGTAGAGGTCCACTAGGCAATGCTACATACCAAATATCAAAGCTCTACGCCTTCAAGTTTCAGAGAAGATGATTTTTAAAGTTTCCCCTTTTTGTTCCTATGTTCGAACTTGTGACCCCCGGGGCAGGGCCAGTTTTGACCCCAAGGGCATCATATGAACAAACTTGGTAGAGGTCCACTAGGAGATGCTTCATGCCAAATATCAAAGCTCTCTGCCTTCTAGTTTTACAGAAGAAGATTTTTAAAGTTTTCCTTCTTTGTTCCTATGTTGGAAATTGTGACCCCTGGGGCGGGGCCAGTTTTGACCCCAGGGGCATCATATGAACAAACTTGGTAGAGGTCCACTAGGAGATACTACATGCCAAATATCAAAGCTCTACGCCTTCAAGTTTTAGAGAAGAAGATTTTTAAAGTTTTCCTTCTTTGTGACTATGCTCAAACTTGTGACCCCCGGGGCGGGGCCAGTTTTGACCCCAGGGGCATCAAATGAACAAACTTGGTAGAGGTCCACTAGGAGATGCTACATACCAAATATTAAAGCTCTGCGCCCTCTAGTTTCAGAGAAGAAGATTTTCAAAGATTTTGCTTTTTTTTCCTTTTTGTTGCCATGGCAACCAGAGTTGTGGGTGGAATTCAATTCTTTGAACAATTTTGGTAGAGCTTCACCCAAGGAACATCCCTGCCAAGTTTCATCAAGATTGGCCCAGTGGTTTAGGAGAAGAAGATGTTTAAAGAAATTGTTGACGGACGACGGACGACGGACATAGGGCGATCACTAAACCCTAACCCTAAAAACAAGAGGGCCATGATGGCCCTGTATCGCTCCACTGGCTTATAAATATAAACCATGAAGAAAAGTCTTCACTATATAAGCCCTTATAAAACTTTGACCTCATGGCTACAGTCTGACTAAATGGGGAATATTGTATTAGAAGAATAACATGCCAAATGTGGGAGTTCTTGGCCTTATGGCTGGTAACAAGATGGTTTCTGAACTTTTCACTCCATAAACCCATGTAAAACTTGTGATCCCTGGTTTAGGGCCAAACTTGATCCTAGAGCTGTAACTTGGGCCCTCTTTGTAACTGTCCACTAAATAATGCTATAATTATATGCAAAATTTGGTAGCCTAAGCCTTATGGCTATGTACACCAAGATTTAAAAGTTTTCCCTATGTAAGCCTATGTAAATCTTGTGAACCCCCCCTCCAAGTATGAGGCCAAATTGACCCCAGGACTATACTTTGGACACTTTTGGTAGACTCCAACTAGATCAAGCTAAATGCCAAATTTGGTAGCTCTAGGCCTTATGGTTTCAGACAAGAAGATATTTAAAGTTTTCTCTATATAAGCCTATGTATAAAACTTGTGACCCCTGGGGAAGAGCCAATTTTGACCCCAGGGCTATAATTTCAAGAAACATGATAGAGGTCTACTACATAAAGCTACATGCCAAATTTGGTAGCCCTATGCCTTATGGTTTCAGACAAGAAGATTTTTAAAGTTTTCTCTATATAAGCCTATGTAAAACTTGTGACCCCTTGGGAAGAGCCAATTTTGACCCCAGGGCTATAATTTCAAGAAACATGATAGAGGTCTACTACATAAAGCTACATGCCAAATTTGGTAGCCCTATGCCTTATGGTTTCAGACAAGAAGATTTTTAAAGTTTTCTCTATATAAGCCTATGTAAAACTTGTGACCCCTTGGGAAGAGCCAATTTTGACCCCAGGGCTATAATTTCAAGAAACATGATAGAGGTCTACTACATAAAGCTACATGCCAAATTTGGTAGCCCTATGCCTTATGGTTTCAGACAAGAAGATTTTTAAAGTTTTCTCTAAATAAGCCTATGTAAAACTTGTGACCCCTGGGGCAGAGCCAATTTTGACCCCAGGGCTATAATTTCAAGAAACTTGATAGAGGTCTACTACATAAAGCTACATGCCAAATTTGGTAGCCCTATGCCTTATGGTTTCAGACAAGAAGATTTTTAAAGATTTCCAATATTTTTCAGTTTTGTTGCCATGGCAACCAGAGTTTTTGAAGGAATCAAATTCTTTCAAGAAATTCTGAAGAGGACCATGTCAGGATCATTTCTGTGAAGTTTCGTGAAAATCGGATGGGTAGTTTCAGAGAAGAAGATGTTTGAAATAAAAGTTAACGCACGGACGGACGGACGGACGACCGGACGGACGGACGGACGCACGACAGACACCGGGCCATGACATAAGCCCGCTGGCCTTCGGCCAGTGGAGCTAAAAACAAACAAATTGCAAGCTTTCGTATTGGGGGTAATCTCACATGACCGTCTGAAACAAGAAAGTTTACTTATCTTTATTTTTCATCCATCTATAAATACATGTTTATCATGATAAACACATGAAACGAATTTATCCAGTTTTCACGTTTGTTGAATCCCGCGGGAGTGATTTCTCCTTCTAGAGTTTCAATCACTCAGAGGACTTCAGACTGGGTCACTAGTTGGTAGAAACCCCTACTGGTGTTTCCTGGCATATTTAGGTGGTTTAGGTGAGTTAAAGGCAATATCCTACCCATATCCCCAATGACCAGGTAACTCTAACCAAACGAAACCCCTCCACCTATATGGTTTGCTTTTTTTTCCAATTTTTGGGGGCTATGCGATGATTTTCGGTGATAAAAAAGAAAAGGATGAGGTAGTATCAATGGTACTACTAGGCAGGTATTGGATGATAACTTCCTTCTCCAGTACCCTTATTTAACATATAACCCTACCCTTTTGACCCCCTGTTTCAATATGTATTTTGCTGTATTTTGGGTGTTTTCTGACGTTTTTCGGCGTTTTCCAGTCTTTCTAGTAACCGCTTCAGACAGTTACCTGTTTATGCCTTGTCAGATGTTTTAAGGAATTTCTTAATTATTAATTGCCGTTTTGATCGATTAACTGATGTGAAAAACCAAATAACACCTTTAATTACATTCACTCACAGTTAACGACTGAATGATACCAGTTGACACTGTCAATCAACAGTTGTGAAAATCTAAGTTGGTCACAGGTTTTCAAACCTTTGCAAGTTTGCAAGTGGATTAATTATATACCAATTAAAGGTAGGAGTTTGTGTTAAAAAAATACTGGGGCATGCAATACACTACAGACACCAATGTTAGAAGCATTTGGAGGAATCTAATAATGATAAAGAAGGATAAATATGGGGACCCGAGATAGCATACGAACCAACACATAGCTTCATGAGTATTGGACTAAAAATGTGGCCAAAAGGTTTTTTCTGAGATTTGTCAAACAAGGTTTTGTCTAAGATTTAGCCCGTGACCTACTTTTTGACCCAAAATGACCCAATTTCGAACTTGTCTGAGATATCATCGAGACAAACATTCCAACCAAGTTTTTGACATTTCAGGCTGAAAATGTGGCCTCTAGAGTGTAAACAAAGTTTTTCTAAGTTTTGGCCCAGCTACCTACTTTTTGACCCAACATTACCCAATTTGGATCCTGTCATAGATATATATGACAACTAATGAAATTTCACTATTTAATTTTGAGCTACCGTAATTCGGCAATGTATGTGGACACCCTAAAAGTTCAGACACTGTCAAAAATGTTCAAAAATAATTTACTTTGAGTCCTTACTCCAGACAGTCCAAAAAATAAATTTTCCTAAATATTCGGATAGCCTGTAACATTAATTTTCCAAAATATCAGCCAGTTAACTCTTTACCAAACAACAAAATTTTAGACTGGTCCAAATTGAAAGCATTTGCTGACGACAAAAGAAATGGAACTGAAACACTGAAATTTGTTACTGCAAGGGTAGAAAACATTGTGGGAAAAGGAGAAATTGCTGGTTACCTCAATGTTTTCAAAAGGCTTTTTTTACAGGGTCGTTAAAAGTTGGGATTATGTGGTAAAGAGTTAATACATTTTTTTAAAGAAAATGTCTCCGATAATGATTGGCTGCATCAGGGATCGTATATTATAATATTACAATCCCTGGCTGTATATTTGCACATTTTTGCATCGCAAATATTCATCATTATGAACATGAATCCCTAAAGAGCCAAGTAACTTGGCAGTGATTTTAAGTCATGAAATAAGACGCCCCCCCCCCACACACACACAAAATGCAACACCAAAGTTGTCTTTGTTGAAAACTTCTCACTAAAACGGACAGTGTGAATTTAGATCAAAGATCAGACCAAACATTCTGCCCAGTGTGATCTTGATCTACATGTAGGCTGCCAAAGCAACTAGTTTTGAAAGGTGCTTGAAGGGTGTAACATTTCTTGACTTTTTTATGTTGTGTAAGCAGTTTCTCCTTTTTTCGTAATGTTTCCATAAGGCACCTGCAGAAGCGTGAAATTGGCCCTCCATAAACCTTATCAAAGAATTTATAAACTCTAAACTTCATTGCTTCTTTCCTTTATTTATCGATAATCCATTTATACATAAAACTAGATCTGATGCATTAACTATCATATGCATTCCTTTTTATTCGGATGCAAGCAATCTTTTCTAAAGAAAAAACAGGCAGACTTTTTTTCTGCTGACTACACAAGTTATGAGACATGGCTGCCCAGGTGTTCTTGAAATGACCATTACTAAACGCAAAAAGGCACTATCAGGTAGTACAAAGTGGGCATGATATAGGCTTATTGCGTGGTCATTTTATGTTGATTGGAGATCATCCTGTAACCAGGGAGATCTATTCAGCGGAGTGTGTACAAAAACAGGTGCATTACAACCCTCTCGCTCTGGATGATTTGCACATTACGTCATACCCCTAATCCAAATTTTACTGCAAACATTTGTGTACCCGTGACAGGTGTGAAATCTTATTGACATATGGCTTTTAAATTTACTCTGCTGATGGCAAGATGGCAGAGTTCAAAATTTTGGCGTATGGTGTACATAGGCACCAGATTATACAGAAAGTGCAGTCTGATCTTGGATATATACCATCCACTACTGAACCGTGACTTTAGAGAGCTACCGCTTTTAGGTCTAAGAAATTATGAAAATATTTAAAACGCATGCTTTTAAGATTGAAAACATGCTGAAACTTTTAATATGCTAAGTTTTGAGCCCTTCATTGGTGCTATAAATAGATCTAAATTTGTCAGATTTTACCCTTATTATTTTGGACACACATTCGGACAACAAAGTAAAACCTATTATTTTGGCCACCCCCTTTTTTTTCAAAGTGATAATTTCCTAAAGATTTGGACACTAAATAACTTAATTTTTTTTTTCTGTCCAAATACATTGGTGAATTATGGTATTACTTGAATCCTGGTACAGGTCAAAGAGATACAGCCACATACCAAATAATATAGGTAAAGGCCATATGGTTATAAACAACAAGATTTTCTAAGTTTCCTTAATAAAACATCAGAGGTGGGGTTTATTTTGATTCAATGGCTCAAAATTCAGAAGAAATCCACGAGATGCAGCTATATGCCAAATTTTGTAGCCCTAAGCCTTAAAATTAGAACAAAAAGATTTCTAAAGTTTTCACTATAAAAGCCCTTGTAAAACTTGCGACCCCCAGAACAGGGCCAATTTTGACCCCAAGGCTATAATTTTAAGAATCTTAGTAGAGTCCATTAGGTGAAGCTACATGCCAAATTTGGTAGCCCTGGGGCCATATGGTTCAGAACCAGAACAGTTTTAATGCTCTCTCTATATAGGCCAATATAAAACTTGTAAGCCCCAGTACAGGGCCAATTTTGGGCCAAGGGCTTTTATTTTAAGAATCTTAGCAGAGATCTATGAGATGAAGCTACATGCTAATTTTGGAAGCCCTAGGCCATATGGTTTAGAACCAGAAGATTTTTAAAGTCTTCCCTATAGTAGCCTACGTAAAACTTGTGACCACAAGGGCGAGGCCAATTTGGCCCCAGGGCTATAATTTGAAGAAAATTAGTAGAGGTCCAATAGATGAAGCTACATGCCAAATTTGGTAGCCCTAGGCCTTATGGTTTTGGACAAGACAGGTCTGAAAATTAATGAATGAAGTAGCTGGGTCCGGGACCTATTGGCCCTTATAACAGGATGGTCCAAAGTACACTTGGGCAGGTCCGTATTTTTTCAGTCGTTATACAAGTCATTTTCAGTCATTATGACCAAACCTCCCCCCCCTTACCATTTCTATTATCTTAAATACTCTGGTACAACTTCCATGCAAGAAAGATGTTCAAACTAGAGGCCCTTGAGGGCTTGAATTGCTCTACTGGCATTGATTTTGCCTTTTTTTTCCCCTAGCATACGTTATGAATTCATGATGCAAAAAGGAAAAAAAGCAAACACAAAAAATGAGGGGTGGGGTGGGGTGGGGTGTCACTGCAACTGGACTTGAACCCACTAAGACAGTGCAAATAGGCATGGTGAATTAAACAAATAGTGAAAAAAATTGAAGCACAATTTCTTAACACCAACTGCTTAGAATCCAGCCAAATCTGATAGGGTTTTAGTACTCATTGTTTTTAAACAATCCCTGCAAGTTTCAAAGAAATGTGACTAATAATGTGGACTGTGTTGATTAAAATAATACTAAGTCATCAAATGGCTGCTTTTCCTAAATTAATTGCTAGATTTTCTTCATTCTTAATAGAGCT
This sequence comes from Tridacna gigas, assembly GCA_945859785.2. Taxonomy (NCBI): domain Eukaryota; kingdom Metazoa; phylum Mollusca; class Bivalvia; order Cardiida; family Cardiidae; genus Tridacna; species Tridacna gigas. The sequence goes on from OX244042.2 coordinate 226,027, forward strand.
CAATCCCTTGATGATACAAATAATCTTTGCAAGTTTCAAAAGAATTAAATCAAAAAAGTAACTAAATTGCATAAAAAAGAAATGTAAATTTTCAACTGTAAATGGCTCCTTTTCCCATACTGATTGTCATTTTCTTTTGTTTTTCAAAATCAATAGGGTTAAGCTATTATAAAGGAACAGTTCAAGTTTCATGAAAATTCAACCACAAATGCCGACGTTATCACGTAAAAAGAAATTTTAAATTTTCAACAACTAAAATCTGATGAAAAATGCAGACTTTATCGCACAAACAAACAAGAAATTGAAATTTTGAACTTTAAATGGCTACTTTTCCCACCCTGATTGTCAGATTTTTTTCAAAATCAATAGGGTTCAAGCTTTTGATCAGATAAACAAACTGTGCAAGTTTCACAAAAATCTGATTACAAATGCAGACTTTATTGTGTAAACAAAAAATTAAAATTTCGAACTTTAAATGGCTACTTTTCCCACACTGATTGTCAGATTTTTTTTCAAAATCAATAGGATTCAAGCTATTTATCAGATAAACAAACTGTGCAAGTTTCACAAAAATTCAACAACAAATGCAGACTTAATTGCGTAAACAAGAAATTGAAATTTTCAAGTTTAAATGGCTATTTTTCCCACACTGATAGTCAGATTTTTTTCAAAATCAATAGGATTCAAGCTTTTGATCAGATAAAAAAAAAAAATGTGCAAGTTTCATAAAAATTCAACAACAAATGCAGACTTTATCACCTAAACAAGAAATTGAAATTTTCAAGTTTAAATGGCTACTTTTCCCACACTGTCAGATTTTTTTCAAAATCGATAGGGTTCAAGCTTTCGATCAGATAAACAAACTGTGCAAATTTCACAAAAATCCGACCACAAATGCAGACTTTATTGCATAAACAAAAAATTGAAATTTTGAACTTTAACCCTTTACCAGACGACAAAATTTTAGCCTTGTCCAAATCAAAAACATCTGCTGACGACAATTTCATTGTGGCTCAAATGGTGCAATTTTCTCTTGATTGAGTAGAAAACATTGTGGGAAAAGGAGAAAATGCTGGTTACCAGCATTTCCTCGTTTTCCCACAATATTTTCAAAAGGCTTCTTTCCAAGGGTTGTTAAAAGGCGTCATTGTGCGGTAAAGGGTTAAATGGCTACTTTTCCCACACTGATTGTCAGATGTTTCTCAAAATCAATAGGATTCAAGCTATTGATCAGATAAACAAACTGTGCAAGTTTCACGAAAATTCAACACTAAATGCAGACTTTATCGCGTACACAAACAAGAGGGCCATGATGGCCCTGTATCGCTCCACTGGCTTATAAATATAAACCATGAAGAAAAGTCTTCACTATATAAGCCCTTATAAAACTTTGACCTCATGGCTACAGTCTGACTAAATGGGGAATATTGTATTAGAAGAATAACATGCCAAATGTGGGAGTTCTTGGCCTTATGGCTGGTAACAAGATGGTTTCTGAACTTTTCACTCCATAAACCCATGTAAAACTTGTGATCCCTGGTTTAGGGCCAAACTTGATCCTAGAGCTGTAACTTGGGCCCTCTTTGTAACTGTCCACTAAATAATGCTATAATTATATGCAAAATTTGGTAGCCTAAGCCTTATGGCTATGTACACCAAGATTTAAAAGTTTTCCCTATGTAAGCCTATGTAAATCTTGTGAACCCCCCCCCCCTCCAAGTATGAGGCCAAATTGACCCCAGGACTATACTTTGGGCACTTTTGGTAGACTCCAACTAGATCAAGCTAAATGCCAAATTTGGTAGCTCTAGGCCTTATGGTTTCAGACAAGAAGATATTTAAAGTTTTCTCTATATAAGCCTATGTATAAAACTTGTGACCCCTGGGGAAGAGCCAATTTTGACCCCAGGGCTATAATTTCAAGAAACATGATAGAGGTCTACTACATAAAGCTACATGCCAAATTTGGTAGCCCTATGCCTTATGGTTTCAGACAAGAAGATTTTTAAAGTTTTCTCTATATAAGCCTATGTAAAACTTGTGACCCCTGGGGAAGAGCCAATTTTGACCCCAGGGCTATAATTTCAAGAAACATGATAGAGGTCTACTACATAAAGCTACATGCCAAATTTGGTAGCCCTATGCCTTATGGTTTCAGACAAGAAGATTTTTAAAGTTTTCTCTATATAAGCCTATGTAAAACTTGTGACCCCTGGGGCAGAGCCAATTTTGACCCCAGGGCTATAATTTCAAGAAACTTGATAGAGGTCTACTACATAAAGCTACATGCCAAATTTGGTAGCCCTATGCCTTATGGTTTCAGACAAGAAGATTTTTAAAGATTTCCAATATTTTTCAGTTTTGTTGCCATGGCAACCAGAGTTTTTGAAGGAATCAAATTCTTTCAAGAAATTCTGAAGAGGACCATGTCAGGATCATTTCTGTGAAGTTTCGTGAAAATCGGATGGGTAGTTTCAGAGAAGAAGATGTTTGAAATAAAAGTTAACGCACGGACGGACGGACGACCGGACGGACGGACGGACGCACGCACGCACGACGGACACTGGGCCATGACATAAGCCCGCTGGCCTTCGGCCAGTGGAGCTAAAAATCACAATTTTGAACTTTAAATGGCTACTTTTCCCACATTGATTGTCAGATTTTTTTTCAAAATCATAGGGTTCAAGCTATTGATCAGATAAACAAACTGTGCAAGTTTCAAGAAAATTCAACAACAAATGCAGACTTTATCGCGTACACAAGAAATTGAAATTTTCAAGTTTAAAAGGCTACTTTTCCCACATTGATTGTCATATTTTCTTCAAAATCAATAGAATTTAAGCCATTGATCAGACAAACAAGCTGTGCAAGTTTCATGAAAATTCAACAACAAATGCAGACTTTATAGCATAAACAAGAAACTGAAATTTTGAACTTTAAATGGCTACTTTTCCCACAGTGATTGTCAGATTTTTCTCAAAATCGATAGGGTTCAAGCTATTGATGAGATAAACTATCTGTGCAAGTTTCACAAAAATCCAATCACAAATGTGGACTTTATTGCGTAAACAAGAAATTGAAATTTTGAACTTTAAATGGCTACTTTTCCCATTCTGATAGTCAGATTTTTTTCAAAATCTATAGGATTCAAGCTATTGATGAGATAAACAAACTGTGCAAGTTTTACGAAAATCTGACCACAAATGCAGACTTTATCGCATAAACAATAGAAGACTAACGGACAGACAGACGGACAGAGGAAACCACACCACGACAATAAGCATTATTATGTACACCAAAAGGAAATTTGGAATATTTTTTACCCTGCTAGTGGATCGCAGTTTAACGGTTGCATCTTGGAATGAAACCCATGACCAACTTTAGTTTCAATGTTGATGGAATGTCCCAACCTGATTTTTGTTCACAAATTTTCGGTCTCTGATTTTATTTTCCTCCGGCGTTTTCCATGTAATATTTGATGAAACCCGGAATTTGAATAAACTCTTAATGAGAAGCATAGACTTTGAATCACTCATAGATTTTAACCGGCTTCACCGCACGTACCTATTAAACGACTGTAGGCAAATCGGGAACCGGGGAAAACTGTTGATATACAATGACTCAAATAAGTTTATGTGGTAGCATCCTCATGTCTGGCATACAGTTTACTTTACACAAAGATTTCCTTTAACAAGCAGACCTGAATCATAATTAGAATGATTACTCTAAATTTAAATCATTCAGAATTTACTTTTTCGGGCATTGGACTTAATACTTTGAAGACTGAACAGGTCCAACCTCCATTTTGACAGGTCTATTGGACCCTGACCTTGTCTGTTTCAACAGGTCCAATCTCCATTTCAGTAGCTCCCTGACCTCGGACAAGAGCTATTTTTCAGCCCTGCAAGAATATTCTAAAAGATTTCCAATATTTTTCAGTTTTGTTGCCATGGCAACCACTGTTTTTACAGGAATCAAATTCTTCCAACTGATTCTGAAGAGGACCATGGCAGGATCATTACTGTGAAGTTTGTTAAAAACTGGATGGGTAGTTTCAGAGAAGATGTTGGATATAAAAATTAATGCACTAGACACAGGGCCATGACATAAGCTGGCTGGTCTTTGGCCAGTGGAGCTAAAAGCAAACATTCTGTACATGTTTCATGAGTATCATGCGGAAAATGTAGCCTCAAGAGCATAAACAAGGTAAAAGTTGACAACGAACACAGCACAATCACAAAGGCTAAAAGTCAACAATAAACTGTCTTATTATAAAACATACTACATACCATGGTCAGCAGTACACTGAAGCTCTATCTCCCAAGGTCCATTCCTCTGATAGTCATCTATCTGAAATATTGAAACCACTCATAATTCAGACATTCATATGAAAGTATTTCTTTAACTTCCGCTTAACCTGTTACCTTGTTACCAAACAATCCCATGTTTTAAAAACCCCTGTGGAAAAAGTGTTTGAAAACTTTGTAGAAAAACAAGAGGGCCATGATGGCCCTGTATCACTCCACTGGTTTATAAATATAAACCATAAAAACTAAACATTTCAATTCTGAACCAAATGGTTTCAAAATGAAGACGTAAAAAGTTTTCTCTGTAAAAGCCCATGTGAAAGTTGAGACCCGCAAGGCAAAGCCATTTTTGATCCCAGAGCTATAATTACTTGAACCCTGGTAGAGGTCCACAAGATAAAGCCACATGCCAAAATAATACAAGTCTATGCTGTATGTAAGGTGATTTTCAAGTTTTGTCCATATGAAGCCTCTGTAAAACGCAAGACCCCTGATGCAAGGCTAATTTAAAAAAAAAAAAAAAAAATCAAAACAGGAAGATTTCTTAAGTTGTCACTATGTAAGCCCATGTAAAACTTGTGACCCCTGCGGCGGGCCCGATTTTGACCCCAGGGCTAAAATTTTGGCCTGCTTGGTAGAGGCCCACTAGATATAGCTACATGCAAAATTTGGTAGCTCTAGGCCTTATGGCTAGGTATAGGAAGATTTTTAAAGTTTTCTCTATATAAGCCTATGTAAAAATTGTGACCCCTGGGGCAGAGCCAATTTTGACCCCAGGGCTATAATTTCAAGAAACTTGATAGAGGTCTACTACATAAAGCTACATGCAAAATTTGGTAGCCCTAGGCCTTATGGTTTCAGACAAGAAGATTTTTAAAGATTTCCAATATTTTTCAGTTTTGTTGCCATGGCAACCAGAGTTTTTGAAGGAATCAAATTCTTTCAAGAAATTCTGAAGAGGACCATGGCAGGATCATTTCTGTGAAGTTTCATGAAAATTGGATGGGTAGTTTCAGAGAAGAAGATGTTTGAAATAAAAGTTAAAGCACACACTGATGGACGCACGGACGGACGCACGACGGACACCGGGCCATGACATAAGCCCGCTGGCCTTCGGCCAGTGGAACTAATAAGAAAATACTAGAGAGCAAAATTTTCTACTTTTACCACCATGTTTAAATCCCAGACTTCAAGCAATATTTACTGAGTCTTCTGAAAATGCTTTGGATTTGGATAAGCCTGTAAGTTTGCTCTTTGGTTTCATGTAATTTTATTTCTGCATTTTGAAGTTACTGTTAACCCTTTACAGGCTTTCCAGTGTCCTTCTGGAAAAAAAGTAGGGTAAATGTTTTTGAAAAAGTAGAGAAAAAGTAGGGATTATAAGGATGAAAAAGAAGGGATAGTAGGGCATATTCACAGAGAACCTTCCATACTTTTCATCAATTATAATGAAGATTTTACCATCTAGTTACATATCTTACTACTTCATGTAAATATACAGTCTCAGGTCATAAGTGATTCCACAAAACTGTGATCATCATTGTTTAGTATACATACCCGTTAATTTAAGGCATCCGAAATAGATGCCAATTCGTGTAAACAGTGTAATCGATACACATATGTATTCCACATGGGGTGCACCGTGTGCTAAGGTCAAAAAGGGGTCAAATTATCTCACTTCTGTTTTTGTTTTCAATTGCTGTCACAATGGATTGGAAACGTACTGAAATGAGCACTGACAAAAAAGAAATGATCATTAAGTTGTCAAAACAGAACATCAGTGCTTCAAAAATTGCACAAATGTTAGGACTGATGTGTTTTACCATCACAAAGTTTTAGAAAAGATACAGATTATCCGCTACAATCGAAAATAAACAGCAAAGTGGAAGGCCGAAGAAGACTGACAACCAAGCTGATCCTCCACTTTTGCAGGTTGTGAAAAATACATGACCTACTTTTTTACCTCCTTGACCTATTTTTTAACTTGACAGAGATATCATCAAGACAAACATTTTGATGATAGTTCATAAGTATCGAAAAGAAAATCTGGCCTCCACATTGCACACAAGATTTGTCTAAGATTTGTCCCGGTGACCTACTTTTTGACCCGACATGACCCAGATTTCAACTTGTCTTATAATTATATCATCAACAGGGGTATGGAAATCTTAGAAATTTCTATTTGACTGCTGACAAGTACTTTTACAAAAATCTACTTGTCCGCCATTGTGGCTTATTTGCCCAAAACAAAACAATTTTAAATGGTATACATAAAGAGACATGTCCACAACATGGGGATACTCTCGACAAAACTGAAGAAAATATTGTTACGATAGTCTGCATTGAACCACAGGAATTCTTTCAAACATGCCTTGTTAAAAACAAAGTTTTTTGTCATATTTCTTGTCACGGTCGGTTTTATGTTTGAAGCCCCAAATGGTTTGGAATTTCAGATTTCCTACTTTCCGTCTGCATCCAAGATTTGATAAAAAAGAAAACATTTTCTCCGATTTCACGCACCAATATACTGATCGCTGAATCGAAAACTTTTGGATATTGAGGCAGCTTCTGGCAGAGATGTTAAATCACGGCCTATTCGCACTGAAGCTGTTTAAAATCAGATTAAAGGCAAAAATTTTCACATGTGCGACATTGTCACCAAAGATCTCTGAATCGGTGCCAAAATGATACTAATAAAATTATTTTAACGCATAATGACGATCTTGAAGGTGTTCAGACATTTTTAAAAAAAAATTGACATGCAAAAACAGCAGCATATTTTACCAATCTTGTTGTATGCTGTGAAAGCAGAGGAAGACCAAATGTGTATTTTGGGTTTCCAGAAATCAGGGATCATCTCAAGACACTGTTTATAATTCCAAATGTCATTTTCTACGAAGTGAGAGCATGTATGTATTTCAATGGATACGTATATGCAACAGATCTTTGTTTCAGAATTTTCCTTGTATTTTCTACTGGTCCACGGACAACTAGACTGAAAAAAGTCACTTGCCCAACACTGAATTTTCCCGAGTCGAACGAGTTGGGCATAGTATTTCCACACCCCTGTCATCCTAAACAACTTTCCTTAAAACTGATCTGAAAATGTGGCCTCTAGAGTGCTCACAAGTTTTTTCTAAGATTTGGCCCAATGACCTACTTTTTGACCTGATGTGACCAAATGATGAACTTGTGCTAGATTTCATCAAGAAAAACATTCTGACCAAGTTTCATAGGTATCAGGATGAAAGTCTTGCCTATAGGGTGTACACAAAGTTCTTCCAAAATTTGGCAGAGTAACCTACTTTTTGACCCAACATGACCCAATTTCAAACTTGTCCGAGATATCAAGCCAAATACTCTAAGCTTCAAGAGTTTATGGCTGAAAATGTGACAACACTTTCTACACTGAACACAAGGTTTTTCTAAGATTTGTCCTACTGACATACTTTTTTGCCTGACCTAGTTTTAAACTTCAACAACACATACATTCTGACCATGTTTCATAAGTATTAGACTGAAAATGTGGCCCCAAGAGTGCACTCAAGGTTTTTCTAAAATTTGACCAGGTGACCTACTTTTTGACCCACCATGACCTAAACTGAAACTTGTACCAGATATTATCAAGACAAACAATTTGACCAAGTTTCAAGTATTTGACTGAAAATGAAGGCTCAAGAGTGCACACAAGGTTTTCCTAAAATTTGACCTTGTGACCTACTTTTTGACCCAACATGATGCAATGTTGAACTCATGCGATATGTTATCAAGACAAAGATTCTAACTAAGTTTCATGAGTATTTGACTGAAAATATGGCCTTTAGAGTGCACACAAGACTTTTCTAAAATCTTGCAGAGTGACCTACTTTCTGACCCGACATGACCCAATTTCAAACATGTCAGAGATATCATCAAGACAAACTTTTTGACTAAGTTCATGAGTTTCTGACTGAAATTTTGGCCTCTAGAGTGCTCACAAGGTTTTTCTAAGTGACCTACTTTTTGACCCAACATGACCCACTTTCCAACTTGTCCGAGACATCATCAGAAGAAGTATTCTGACCAAGTTTCATAGGTATCAAACTAACAAGACGCCCATGATGGCCCTGGATCGCTCACCTGAGTAGGCGAAATTTCACTCCTGGGTCATAATAACCCAATTTAAAACTCATCTGAGATATTATTAAGACAAACATTCTGACCAATTGTCAGGCCAAGTGAGCTGAAAATGTGGCCTCCAGAGTGTCCAAAATGTTTTTCTTCCATTAGACCTAGTGACCTAGTTTATGACCCTATGTGACCATATTTCAAACTCATCCGAGACATCAAAACAAACTTGTTGACAAAGGTTCAGGTGAATTGGGCAAAATTGCCGCCTCTACAGTGCCCACAAGGTATTTCTGTAATTTGACCTAGTGACCTAGTTTATGAACCTAGGTGACCCAAATTCGAACTCATCCAAGATTTCATCAAGACAAACATTCTGACCAATTTTCAGGTCAATTGCGTACGAAATGTGGCCTCTAGAGTGTCCACAAGGTATTTCTTTAATTTGACCTAGTGACCTAGTTTATGACCCCAGGTGACCAAATTTCAAACTCATCTAAGATTTAATTAAGACAAATGTTTTGACCAATTTTCAGGTCAATTGAGGGAAAAATGTGGCCTCTAGAGAGTGTCTACAAGGTGTTTCTTTAATTTGACCTAGTGAACTACTTTTTGCCCCCACAAGATCCAATTTCGAACTTGTCCGAGATTTTATCAAGGCAAACATTCTGAACCAAGTTTCATGAGGATCGGACTGAAAATGTGGCCTATAGAGCATACCCAAGGTAAAAAGTTGACGACGGATGACATACGACGGACACAGCATGATCACAATAGCTCACCATGAGCACTTTATGCTCAGGTGAGCTAAAAGTGTCACCTCTAGAAAGCACTACAATTTTATCAGGTTACCTACTTTTTGAACTGACATTACCCAATTTCAAACTTGTCTGACTTCTCATCAGGACAAACATTCTTTCCAAGTTCCATGAGTATTGGACTGAAAATGTGGCCTCTAGTGTGAACATAAGGTCTTTCTAAATTTTGACCTTCTGACCTACTATATGACCCGGCATAACCCAATTTTTTAACTTGTCCAAGATATTATCAAGACACACATTCTGACCAAGTTTCATGAGCATATGACTGAAAATGTGGCCTCTAGAGTGCACACAAGGTAATTGTTGACTCAGACACAGCACAATCACACAAGCTCACCTCACTTCGGTGAGCTAAAAATGTAGATAACATTGTGGGAAAATGAGGATTTGCTGGTGACCAGCATTTTCTCCTTTTTCACAATGTTTTCAACAGCCTTCCAAGGGTCCCCTAAAACAAGGGATTGTGTGGTAAATAATTTAACAATGGAATATTTTTGAGAAATGAATAATCAATGTGGGAACAGGAGAAAATGCTGGCTTTTCAAAAGTTCTCTTTCTCTGGGTTCTTGAAACTAGATTGTGTAGTAAAGAATACTCTTGGGCAGAAGGCTTTCGAAAACATTGAGGAAAACGTGTTGCCAGTTTTTTCTCTAATTGCGAAAATTCTGTAATTCCGTTCAAAGACAAATCCCATCATTTTAGCCGAATTTTATTTGTTGTCTGCATATACCTCGAATTTGGAAGAGTCCATAAATTGTTGCTTGGGAAGGTGTTGACCCCACAGGTTGGGAAAGATGACTTATCTACTTTAGCTGACAGTGTTTATATAAATCATATGGCATTTACCACATATATTTGCTTTAGCTGACAGTATTTATATAAATCATATGGCAATTGACCACAAATATTTGCTTCTGTTGACAGTATTTATATAAATTATATGGCAATTGACCACATATATTTGCTTTAGTTGACAGTATTTATATAACTCATATGGTAACTGACCACATATCATTTTTTGTCTGCTAATGCTTGCAATGACAACAAGTCTAAATTTTGTTATCTGATCAAATGTTGATGTAGGTTGCTGCTCATTATAAGCCTTCGTCCTTCTTTTACCATAATGTTTTCTTCCTAGATAGCCTAAGTTCATCATCTGAGCCAAGTTCCAATTCTTTCTCCTTGTTTTTTTTTATTTGAGCAAGTCTACAATCTTATCGTTTGGTAAACAATAAGTCATACCTGAAGACGAGTTCACCAGATCATGAGCGACAACAAGGTGTTCACATTTCCTTCTCAATCTCTTCTCGACTTGAGAAATCACTACTTGTTGTAACGATTCCATGTGCTGAAACATAAAAATATTAACTATTAGCCAAACAACAAAATTTTAAGCCTGGTTCAAAGTGGAAACATTTTCATACAACAAATTGAATGTAACTCAAATGATGATTTCAGTCTTCAGTAGAAAACATTGAGGGAAAAGGAGAAAATGCTGGTAACCAGCATTTTCTTCTTTTCCCACAATGTTTTCATCATCATCTTTCTCAGGGTCCTTAAAACTCAGGATTACATAGTACAGGGTTAACTGATGGCTAACAAAACACTATAACCCTTCACCAAACAGCCACTAGTTTTAACGACTGAAAAAGAAGAAGACTCGTGGAAACATTGTAGGAAAGGGAGAAAATGCTTGTAAACAGTATTTCTCCTTTTCCTCACAATGCTTTCCATCCTTTTAATATTAAATCCTTCAGTTTGGGTCATGAATTTGTCTTAAGCTTTAACCCTAAAAGCACCTAATAAACCAAACAGACATTTGTACGACCCTAATGAGACAAATTTTAAGGTTGCTTGTCCATAATGACTCAGCAAAGCGGCCAGTGCATGTTCTGAGCAGTCTGATCTTTGAACTACATTGGCTGCAAAAGAATCCACAGATATGAAAGACACTTTAAAGGGGCCTGCTTATCCTTCTTGGTGTCAATTGAAACTTTATACTAAACATTGAAAAATACAACAAAATATACTTTTCTCTGCAAACATAAAGATGCTGGATAGTAACATGCACACTAGAGGCCTTTGAAAGACTTAATCGCTCTACTGGCAGTGATTTTGCTTTTTTCCTGGCATACATTATGAATTTACGATGCAAAAAGGAAAAAGAAAAACACAAACAAGAAGGCCACTGGCATCAAAGTCATCAACAGTTGATAAAGCTGAAGAGATCCTGGTTTTAATGATGTAAAACACATGAGTGTAAGTGACCTACTTCTTGAACCAATGTGACTAAATTCCAAACTTGTCCAAGATACCATTAAAACAAACATTCTGACCAAGTTTCATGAGTATCAAACTGAAAATGTGGCCTCTGGGATGCACACAACGTTTTTCTAAGATTTGGTCAAGTGACCTACTTCTTAACCAGATGTGACCCACTTTGAAACTTATCCAAGATATCATCAAGGCAAACTTTCTGACCAAGTTTTATGAGAATCAGGCAGAAAATGTGGCCTCTAGAGTGCACACAAAGTTTATCTAAAATTGGACCATGTGACCTACTTTTTGCCCCAACATGACACACTTTCAAACTTGTCTGAGATATCAACAATATAAACATTCTGAGCCAATGAAGGACACACTTGATTTGTAGTGCCTATTTATAACCGAACAAAAAATCACTTTCATAAAGTGGTAATGGAACCAAGTTCTACTCCATTTAGGGAGACCTCAAGGATAAATAAATGGAATTCCCCATCCTTTTCACACGTTCGCACACTAGCAGATTAGAGATTTAGTTGGTCATTATGACATGGTTCTGCATCGTTGCCGCTATTGTCAAAGGGTAATTAACAGTTAGACATGTAAATGTGTTAATCCTTTAATTGACACATGCTGTTATGTCTTGATTAGGATAAATCAGAGGCTGTTATCATCCTATATACTGTCAATTAAGGATCCACAATTTTTACATGTTGATGGGTCACTTAACCCTTTCAGCGCCATAGGCGAAAGCAGGGACTTTTGCGGACGGCAAAGATCAAGATCGGACTGCACAGAACATGCAATCTGATCTTTGATCTGTACAGTCTGCTTAATTAGTCAAGCCCCTACGATAAAAATCTTTCTGGGTCTCTGTGGATTGCATTAACAGCCACTGAAAGAAGTCGAGTTTATCTATTTGGCGCCAAAAGAGTTAATGAAAGATATAGTGGGCTTTTGGGCCCTAAAATTGGTGGTCGTTGGTCACGTAGTACAAAAGTCGCTTATTACAACATGAAATTAGAGGAAAATAGCTCGGGCGGACTTAAAATGGCCGTTTAGCACAAAACGCTTAAAACACATGGTCGCATGTACAAGATTGACTGTATTGGAAAGCAACTTTGATATGAATAGTTTGTTTTGCCTAGATATCAGATCAAAAAACGGGTTTAGTGATGGATGCACTAACTTCCAAAGATCGCCGCTAACTAGGCACACTTCTTCGTATGAACATCGCCATGCAATTGAAATAAAAAAATCCAAAGGCTTGTTATTTAAATCTTTCCAACAGGCAGAAGAATGGAACTCAATGACAGCTGGGACTCAGTTTTCTGATAGGCACTGAGTCCATGGGACTCGGTGAGATAAATAAAAAAATGTCAATACTGAAATGGCTACTTTTCCCATACTGATTGTTGACTATTTTTCCCAAAATCAATAGGGTTCAAGCTAGTGATGACATAAAGCAACTGTGCAAGTTTCACAAACATCTGACCACAAATGCAGACTTAATAACGTAAACAAGATATACATATTTTCAACTTTGAATGGCTCCTTTTCCCATACTGATTGTCCAATCTTTTTTTCCAAAATCAATAGGGTTCAAGCTGTTGATGATACAAAGCAACTGTGCAAGTTTCACGAAAATCTGACCACAAATGCAGACTTAATAACGTAAACAAGATATACATATTTTCAACTTTAAATGGCTAGTTTTCCCATACTCAATGTCAGACCTTTTCAAAATCAATAGGGTTCAAGCTATTGATAAGATAAACTAACATTTCAACTTTCACCAAAATTCGACCACAGATGCAGACTTTATCGCATAAACAAGAAATGAAATTTTCAACTTTAACTCTTTACAATTTTAGACTGGTCCAAATTGAAAGTATTTGCTAATATTCTGTTGGAAATCTAAACATAACTTTTGTGGCTACATGGCCCATTAAAACCCTTAAGCTGCTACATGTGACATTTTGCAGGCAGTGTAGATCTGTGCAGTCTGATCTTGGATCTACATCATTCAATCCCGAGATATTTTATCCACCAAAATAACTCTGAAATAGCAAAATTTGAGTTTATACTTGAAATGCCTTGAAAGTTTTATTTATTTATTTAGCAACACAAGGGTTAAGGAAATACCACTGTCTTCCATACGCATGGTTTGCCAACTATCCCCTTACTTAATTCAGTGAAATAATCATTTATGAAGTCAGTTCAAAGATATCTATTTTACATCAACTGAGACACAAGTTCTTACAACTTGTACTAATCTCTCTCATTTCTGCTTCCTGGAAACTAATCCAGAAGTCGCGCCGTATGTGTGGGCCAACAGTCCCAAATTTGACACCCGCTCTCGTGACCTTATAGTTACGAGGCCAATGCTCTACCTCAAAACCATGGATACCCCTAAGTTTAATGAGATTATAAAAATCTGAATATCCCATTTTAACCCTTACCAAACAGATTTAAAACTCTTCTGTATTTGAGACATCTGCCGGCGATGAATTTAAAATTGGTACAAATGAATGTAAGCTCTATGACAGAGTAGGAAACATTGTTGGAAAAGGAGAAAATGCTGGTTACTATGTTTTCATAAGCCTTTCTTGCTATGAATTGTTAAAGCATGCAATTATTCCGGAACCTACAGCAGCTAAGTATGAAAGCATTCATAAAAATTAAGGCTTACAAATTGAAACTTTTAGGCTAGTCCAAATTGAAAACATTTGCAGACGACAAAATAAATGTGATTTAAAATTTGAAATCTGTGTCTGAAAGGGTAGAAAACATTGTGGGAAAAGGAAAAAATGCTGGTTACCAGCCATTCTCTCCTTTTTCCACAATGTTTTCAAAAACATTTTTCTTCAGGGTTGTTAAAATGCGGGACTGTGTGGTGAAAAGTTAAATGTCACAACTGTGACTGGAAAAAAACAGCGTAAATCCGGCATTTGCGGATCCTAGAATAGATACTGCCTTTATAACACAATGGATTGTGTGGTAAAAAGTTAAAAGTCACAACTGTGTCTGGGAAAAAAAAGTGTAATCCCCGCATTTGCGCTTCCTAGAATAGACACTGCCTTTACCACACAATTCTGAGTTTTTACAACTGCAAGGAAAAAGGACTTTGAAAACACTGAAGGTAAAGGAGGAAATGCTGTTAACCAATACTCCCATAGTCCGAGAATGTTATCAAAATGTCTCAACAGGGTCATGCAAACATGGGATCATGTGTTAAAAGATTAACCCTTTACCACACAATCCTGAGTTTTAACGACCTCAAGCAAAAGCTTTTTGAAAATAAATGGATAAAGAAATGGTAACCAGCATTTTCTCCTTAACCCATGATATTTTCTACCCTGTCAAATACAGATTTCATTATTATGTGCAACTTTGAATTTGTGCCCTGCAAGTGCTCTCAAATTTGGACCAGTCTAAAATTTTTTTTCTGGTAAAGGGTCAGCAGATTTAACCTACCTTCCTTTCAGGGTTCTGTCCTTCCAGATGTTCCCATGCCAAGCCCAACGCTGTCACTTTTGAGCTGGGATCTGTACTGAAATCCAAGTAGTATCCAACCTCTGCCCTTGCTCTTGTCAAACATTGTTGTGGAATACTGCAAAAGGATTAGATAAATTACTTTGTTAGTGCCATATGCAAATCTTTCTATGATTAACCCTTTACCGCACAATGACGCCTTTTAATGCCCCTTGGAAAGAGGCCTTTTGAAAACATTGTGGGAAAAGGAGAAAATGCTATCAACAGCATTTTCTCCTTTTCCCACAATGTTTTCTATCATATCAGGGACAAATTTTATCATTTGAGCAATCTGTAACCCTTTACTGCACAATGACGCCTTTTAACGCCCCTGGGAAAGAAGCCTTTTGAAAACAGCATTTTCTCCTTTTCCCACAATATTTTCTGTCCTATTAAAGGAAAATTGCAATATCTGAGCCACAATGAAATTGTCGTCTGCAAATGCTTTCAATTTCGACAAGGCTAAAATTTTGTCGTCTGGTAAAGGGTTTTAACTTAATAATTTTTTGTCTGCAAATGTTTTCAATTTGGACAAGTCTAGAATATTGTCGTTTAGTAAAGAGTTAAATAAATGGTGTTTAACCCTTTCCCAAACAAGCCCTGGTTTTCACGTGTCTGCAGTACAGGTCTTTTGAAAACACTGTGGGAAAAGGAGAAATTGCTCGTAACAAGCAATTTTTCCTTTTCCCACAGTGTTTTCTACCCTTTTTGGGACCTTTCTGCCATTTTCATCAAATTTAAAATTGTCATCTGCAAACACTTTTAATTTGGACTAGTCCAAAATTTGTCGTTTGGGAAAGGGTTAAAGGCACATCTACAGCTTTCTACAGTAAGCACACATGGCTGAATTACAAGATAATGACCTGGAGTTGCTCAGGGTTTTCCATGACACACAAATCCTGCATCAATGAAGCAATTTTATTTCAAATGACCTCCAAACTAAATAACAGTGCGCCATCAGTGACGCAACTTCCCTAAATCTAGATCATCTAGGAAATTGGATAAATCGTCATTAATCTAAGCCAGTTCTTGCTACACGCTTTGTCAATATCAGACAAAACGAACACCGTTCTTTTTTTTTTTTTTCCACTACAGGGTGTTTCCAGTAATTTATTTATAGAATAAGAATGGTTCGTGCATTATTAGAGGAAAGCACTTCAAACAGTTGTCATAAATACTGGTTCAGTCAAATTCTAAATAGGGTTTTCTGTATTTTACATCACATTTAGCGCGGCTTCCAGTAGATAAAAGTACA
Organism: Tridacna gigas; assembly: GCA_945859785.2. Classification (NCBI taxonomy): domain Eukaryota; kingdom Metazoa; phylum Mollusca; class Bivalvia; order Cardiida; family Cardiidae; genus Tridacna; species Tridacna gigas. The sequence continues at coordinate 242,313 of OX244042.2, forward strand.
CATTATTAGTTTGTTCTGTTTGCGGAGAAAATCACGTCAGAGTAAACTGCAACATTTTTAGTGTCTGCATCGACCATCAATGCCGATCACGCGTCATGAAGCTGTTATTCAGACGAGAATGTACTGTCTGCCATAAAACGAAGTCGAGCTTTCCATCAAACATGGCTTTAAGACTTTATTTAGAGTTTAAAGAAGGTGAAATGTATTGAAGACGAAGAAACTGAGCCTTGTTTCAAGCGGTTGTACAAACTTTACTTTGGCTTTTTTACTGTAGAATGTTGTGACAAAGTCAGAGCCACACAGAAGCAAACAACAGTAAATATTGTATTTTCCTTTTATTACAAAACATGGTTCATCCAAACTCATTTATTTTGACCCCCAATTTAAAGAAATGACCCTCAACTTAGGAGACAAGGGGTCACAATGACTCCCAATTTTTAATGCTGAGGGAAAACCCTGAATTGCTTCAGCTTAACCCTTTACCAAACAACAATATTGTAGACTGGCCCAAATTGAAAGCATTTGAAGATGACAATAAATGTGACTAAAGTAGTACCGGTGAAACCAAGGACACACATAAATATGAGAGCTATCACCATGAAAGGATTGAAAATATGTTACACTAGCATAAAACAACATACATAAATATGAGAGCTATCGCCATGATAGGACTGAAAATATGTTACACTAGCATAAAACAACATACATAAATATGAGAGCTATCGCCATGATAGGATTGAAAATATGTTACACTAGCATTAAACAACATACATAAATATGAGAGCTATCGCCATGATAGGATTGAAAATATGTTACACTAGCATAAAACAACATACATAAATATGAGAGCTATCGCCATGATAGGATTGAAAATATGTTACACTAGCATAAAACAACATACGACAATAATTGGCCCTTTAGCACACCACCCAGAGTTTCACACCCTCAAAAAGAAGAGATTTGAAAACATATTGGGAAATGGTGAAATTGCTGCTAACCATAGCATTTTCTCCTTTTCCCACAATGTTCTTTAACCCTATCAGGGACAAATTTCATAATTTGGGCCATGTTTGATTTGTCATATGCAAATGCTTTCAATTTGGACTGGTCTAAACTTTTGTCATTTGGTAAACAGTTAACTGGCAAAGGATTATAAATCACATTTTTACAAAACCTGTTGGTACCTGGATAATAAGGAGATTTCCTGCCTTTTTATCTGATAATCTAACAGCAGCTCTTGCAGTTCTGTATACAAAATGTGGTTCAGAAGACAACCATGTTTTTCGCATCTTAAAACTTCCTCAGCCTGAAATAAATAAACAGTTTTACTCATTCATCAAACAGTCTTGGGTTCTGTAACCCAAAAACAATGACTTTCAAAACATTGAAAAGGAGAAAACCACATTACTCTCCTTTTACCTCCACCATGTTTTCTACCCTTTAACTCTTAAGCACATGACATAATTGAGGCTTGTACAAACTGAAAGCATTTGCAGATGACAAATCAAATGTGACTCAAATAATGACATTTGCACTTGAAAGAGTAGGAAACACTGTTTAAAAGGAAATAAGTCTGGTTACCAGCATTTTCCAGTAACATTTTCAAAAAGCCCTCTCCCTCAGGGTCATTAAAACTTGGAACTGTTTGGTAAAGCAGTGTTCCCACCAAATTATTTTAAGGGTTCACCTTTCCCCTGGGCTGAAAAAGGGGGGGGGAAGGGTAAGATTTCATTTTAGAAGGTATGACGATAATGGTTACCAACTAGTGGTCAAAACGCGCTAATGTTGATTGCTCTCCCAACATTTTTTTGTCACAGACAAAAACATATATATGTAAAATAGAACGGTTTAAGTTTTTTTTACATACAAATGTCGCTTCATATAGGCGAATCTTTATATGGCAATACTGCTTAAGCAATAGGTGACTTACACCATAGGTATATGCCTGTACAGTTTAAAAGACCGGGACGGATTGAGAATAAAAAAGGGGAAGTTGGATAGTCAATGAGGAAAATCCAAAATGCTGCAAAATGATCTGACTTCTGTAATTTTGACAACTTAACCCTTTACCACACAATCCTGACTTTTAATGACCCTGAAAAAGAAGCCTTTTGAAAACATAGTGGGAAAAGGAGAAAATGCTGCCAACCCTAAATGTTTTCTCCTTTTCCCACAATGTTTTCTACTCTTCTCAAAATTCTCACATTTATTTTGTCGTCTGCACATGCTTTCAAGTTGGACCAGTCTAAAATTTTGTCATTTGGTAAAGAGTTAAAGATGGGATTTACTGATAATGTGTTACATGTATATTTGAGCCAACCTCTGTGACAATGGGATTTAGTGCATTTGCAAAAAGTAATGACCCAGGTCACCCCAGGCAGTCAGAGCAGGCTGACATGGGCAGAAACTTTTTGCTATAGTTAAATTTTTTGTATATCCAAGTACCATTTAACTCTACCAAACGACAAAAATTTTAGACTGGTCCAAATTGACAGCATTTGCAGGCGACAAATTAAATGTGGCTAAAATGATTGCAATTGTTTCTGAAAGGTTAGAAAACATTGTGGGAAAAGGAGAAAATGCTGGTTACCAGCATTTTCTCCTTTTCCTACAATGTTTTCGAAAGGCTTCTTTCTCAGGGTTGTTAAAAGTCGGGATAGTGTAGTAAAGGGTTAACCTCATGATTCAATCGGCTGTTAGACAAAATGGATCTTACAGACCCATTAAACGTAATATCTACCATGACAGCTTAAACCGTGACTCTTACTGTGAAATAGTGAGACTCGACAGGTATGTCGTCTGTTAATGAAACATAATTATGTCACCTGTACTGTCTACTGAAACTCTAGAAAGGCATAGATAAGTGAACTGGTTGCCACAGTGACAGTGCAACTGAAATAATGCTGAAACTGGAATACCTAGCAAACAAAGGCTACAGCAAAGTTTTGTCAAAAAACAGTTACAACAACTTGAATAATTGTCGTTAAACTTCAAACACGAGACCTTTACGAATTAAAACCATTGTCCGAAAACCGATTCTGTCCGGAAATGTATCTTGTACTAGCATCGTGTGACAAGTTATTCGATAAAATAAGCATATAAAAAGTATACATTGCCATTTTTAAAGTTTTTACATATGAAAATTTATACAATACTTACAATTAATTCCGACATTTCTACATTTTTCGTGTAAGGAAGCAAACTTCACCAACGCTGTTTCAGCTCACAAATTTTGCACGATTTTCCATCGTAATGTTCAATTCGAATTAAACTACATGTATATTCCATAAGAAAATACCATTCTGATCATAGATTTATATATGTGAGGGTTTTACTTCAGAAATTATTAGCATTCTGTATTTTAAAATTTAAAATAGAATTCGTTTAAAAAATAAAATAAAAAAAAGATTACAGTTGGACATTAAAGCTATTTAATTGAGCGGTAAGGAAGTTTATTGTACGCATCGAAAGAAATGTAACCCAAGAATTGAAAGTTTCGAATGCAAATTGATGATTTCCTACCCTTGTCTTAGGTTCATCTCATAAAAAAATAAAGTTCCTTGTTTCTTTTTCTGAGTTTGGCCAGTCTATAATTTTGGGATGTCAGGCACACAGACCCCTGACCATTTAGACCCTTAAAAGTTGGGTGAAAATTAGACATTATTAGAATTATGAAGATATTATACATGTTTATTGATAGTATTGGTTGTAATCTTGTCTTGCAGCATAAAATAAGTATTTTGACTTTTGAGGCCATAATACAGACAGAGATAATTGATGAAATGATTTTGAATTACCAGCAAGCAACAGAAAGGACCAATAAACATACAGGTCTATTGTTAGATTATTTTTAACTCTTCACCACACAATCACGGGTTTTAACAACCCTGAAGAAGAAGCCTTCTGAAAACATTGTGGGAAAAGTTACCAACATTTTCTCCTTTCCACAATGTTTTCCTAACCCACATTTAATTTGACGTCTGCAAAAGCTTTCAATTTGGACTAGTCTAAAATTTTGTCGTTTGGTAAAGAGTTAAAGCAGTTGGTTCTTTCTTCCAAATTATGCTTTTTTTTTATTTATTTTTTAATTACAGTCTATGTACAGTCTTTTCAGTAAACTACCAGTAACATAAACTTTCCAATATACTAAGTTGAAATCTACAGCTAGAAATATCTGACTTTGGGACATAAATTATTCATAGTCATAAATCTATCCATTATTTAACTCTTTACTAAACAACAAAATTTTAGACTGATCCGAATTGAAAACATTTGCAGACGACAAATTACATGTGGCTCAAAAATTGAAATTTGATTTCGGTTGGGTAGAAAACATTGTGGGAAATGGAGAAAATGCTGGTTAGCTGGTTACCAGCATTTTCTCCATTTCCAACAATGCTTTCAAAAGGCTTTTTCATCGGGTCATTAAAAGTCGGGATTGTGTAGTAAAGAGTTAATAGATTCTGGAAAATATTAAAGATAATCACATAAATGCTTTAACCCTTTACCAGACAACAAAATTTTAGCCTTAATTGTCCAAATAGAAAGCATTTGCAGATGGCAATTTCAGTGTACTCAAATGGTGCAATTTTTCTTTGATAGAGTAGAAAACATTGTGGAAAAGGAGAAAATGCTGGTTACCAACATTTTCTCCTTTCCCACAATGCTTTTAAAAGGCTTCTTTTCCAGGGGCTTTAAAGGCGGCATTGTACAGTAAAGGTGAATAGCACAGAAGATGCTGCAACAGAAATTGGTCAAGAATTGATATAAAAACTTTACAAAAGTAAAAAATGGAAAAATGAGAAATTTAATAAGGCCTCAGAGTATAAAAATAACAGACTTAAAATTTTCAAAACCAGGCCCGTCGCCGCATTTTTGAAAGTGGTCCAGCGGAGAATAGCCGCAAGAAGAAGGGGAGAGCATGAGAGGGGGATCTTCCCCTCTCGTTAGGGGGGATTGGGCCTCCCTGAGATAATTTTTGATTTCGGGATGACTCTATATGCGTTTTTAATGCACTTATGGATGTGTTTGGGCCACTAGATTTCATTCGTGTTGGTCACAAAATTTTGCTATCGTTAAATACGAAAAAAATAAAATAAAAACATAGGTAAGACTCTTGAAAGATAATACTTAACTATGTTTTTAACGCCTCTGTGAGTCTCATCAGGCGGTAGCATCAAGCTTAATGTCCGTGTTAAAGCTAAAGTTAAGCCAAAGTGCGAAGTCTCTAACTCAGCACTGACGCCTGATGGCTTTTTGAAGATAAAACGTGCAATCTGATCTTTGATCTACACTGTCTACTTAGCTTATACACTACAGACAAAAGCAACCATGTTATTACAAATAATTGGGTCTTATTCCTTGTCTGAATATGTCCAGTGTGTTTATTCAGTGCTCTATGGGTTAATACTTTGACCGGCCCGAATAGCTCAAGTGGTAGAGCGTAGGACTCGTAAATGTCAAGTCTCGGGCCACTTGAGGGTGTGGGTTCAGGCCCCATGGCAGGCCATTTGAAATTACTGATTAAAAGTCGTTCAGACTGGACGCTAAACCATGGCAATGCATTTAAAAAAGAAACGTAATTTAGGATAAGTTTCGTCCTGCATCTTGAACTATTCACGTAACAAAACCTAACAGCCTTCAGGCTATGTAGCCTAGATGGGTAACCAGTGGCGATGATAAATAAATGGAAAATCAATCAATTAATCTTTAATACATTCTGGGTCAAAGACTTTATCATGTCTCCTTTAACGATTATGAAACTATTACAGCAGGTGTCATTACAATATTTCCATGAAATGCAGCAATGCTGATGATGCCAATCGACGAAATCACGGGTTTACTTTACGAAAGAACAATCGGCTGAAAGCAAAAAAAAAAAAAAAAAAATGGGACGGCCGATAGTATACTTGGCCAAAAAAGTGGTCCGCCGATTGCCGGACCTGCCAGACCAGCGATGACAGCCTTGCACACTGACCACCATAAACAAATAGATTTACTCCTTTCCCACAGTGTTTTCAGTCTTTCAAAAGACAGGTCCAAAAATTTGAGACATTCCATTTACTGTGTGCCAATGCTTTAGATTTGACCGTGTCCAAACTTTTATTGCCTGGTTAAGGGTTAACTCATTACCACACAGTGCGACTTTTAATGACCCTGTGGAAGAAGCCTTTGCAAAACATTGTGAGAAAAGGAGAAAATACTGGAAACAAGCATTTTCTCCTTTTTCCACTATGTTTCCTAATCAGTTAAAGGCAAGTTTCATCATTTGAGTCACACTGAAATTGTGATCTGCAAATACTTTGAATTGGGATGGGTCTAAAATTTTGTCTTCTGACAAAGAGTTTAGGGGTTTCTGAAGGGATGTTTCATGATCTGATTAACCCTTTACCAGATGACAAAATTTTAGCCTTGTCCAAATTGAAAGCATTTGCAGACAACAATTTCAATGTGGCTCAAATGGTGCAATTTTTCTTTGATAGGGTAGAAAACATTGTGGGAAAAGGAGAAAATGCTGGCTACCAGCATTTTCTCCTTTTCCCACAATGTTTACAAAAGGCTTCTTTCCCAGGGGCGTCAAAAGGGGTCATTGTGTGGTAAAGGGTTAACTAGACTGGGGATAGGTAACAAAAGGACCATAAATTAATGTAAAGGGATATCCCTTTTTCACCATTTGAATTTATGTCTGTCTACAAAAATTCTGTCTGTCTGTCTGTCTGTCTGTCTGTCTGTCTGTCTGTCTGTCCCTTGAGTCCCCCTGCCCTTCTATCTTTCCATCTGTCCCTCTTTCTATTCATTCAGCCATCACTAATATAATCAATCCATTCATCTTCATTAATCCTTTACCACACAACAAAATTATAAAATTGTACAAATTGTAAGCCTTTGCAGACAACAAGTGAAATGTGGCTGAAATGATAGAATTTGCCCCTTAACCCTTTACCAAGCAAAAAAATTTTAGACCAGTCCAAATTGAAAGCTTTTGCAGACAACAAAATGAATTTGACTCAAAAAACTGGTTTTGGGAAGAGTAGAATACATTGTGGGAAAAGGAGAAAATGCTGGTTACCAGCACTTTCTCATTTTCCTACAAGGTTTTCAAAAGGCTTCTTTCACTGGGTTGTTAAACACAGAACTGTGTGGTATTGATTGATTGTATGGTATTTAACGATGTTTTCAACATTATTTCAATTACATTGCGGCAGCCAGCGTACATATCCATGCTTTCCTGGAGTTTCTTTTACCAGTACTCTGCACAATATTCTTTCCAAGCCACTGGCTGCTTTCCCACACAATCATCGTCAAAACAATGATCAGCGGTGAGAGAGGAATGAATCCTGTCACAATGACTATCATCAATCCTGGGAAAGCAATTGGCCAAGCTGGGGATCGAACCAGCGACCTCCTGTTCTCAAGTCCTGCGCGCTACTGACAGAGCTACCTGGGCTTGGTGACTGAGTGGTAAAGAGTTAACTCTATTCCAAATGACAAAATTCTAGACTTTTCCAACTTGAAAGTATTTGCAAATGACAAATTATATGTGGCACAAATGATAAAATTTTTCTTTGAAAGGGCAGAAAAAATTGTGGGAAAAGGAGAAAATGCTGGTTACCAGCATTTTCTCCTTCTCCAACATTGTTTTCAAAAGCTTTCTTCCCCAGGGTCTTCAAAAGTCTGGATTGTGTGGGAAAGGGTTAAAGGGTAGAAAAATTGTGGGAAAAGGAGAAAATTCTGGTTACCAGCATTTTCTCCTTTTCCCATAATGTTTTCAAAAGCCTTCTTCCTCTGCGTGGTTTAAAGTTGGGAGTGCGTGGTAAATGGTTAAAAGATAGCTTTTCAGACATAAAACAACTAGGAAAGATGTTAATTGAACAACAGTTTTCAAAATTTAAAGATGAAAGTTAAACAGCAATATCAAAATCACAAGTTACTACTGCAAAATAATTCAAATGAATAACAATGTACTACAATAAGGAAAATAATTTATCCATCTTTCCTTTCATCTGTTACATAATTACAGCTGTTCCGTCATGAAACTATTGGAAAAGGTGTGAAATGAACAGCAATAGTCAATTTATGAATGTGTAAAATGAACAAAATATTTCAAAATTTCACCAGAACACTTGGCTAAATCAAAAACTAAAATATGGAAAATAATACAAAAATGATAAAACAGTCATGTATTAAACATTGCTATGTATTCGTACAGCATCAGTTTGTCCATTTTAACTGCATATTTTTAGACTAGCAAAGCTAGTCTATAGGCATCAAGATTGACCTAGAGTCAAAGTAAACAAAAAACCCCACAGTTGCCAAATACTGCCTCACAGAAAAATACTTCTTTCTGTTATAAATCTTAATTCTGTTATATATGACAATTTTGACAAAAACCACTAAATCTCTACCACTCTAATTTGAACATGTCGTCTTACAAAGTAATAAACTGAACAAGATGTCATTTACAAGGTACAAGATCTTTGCTTATATGTAAATCAAGTGACCTATGCAAAAGAGAGAATCACTTTTTCCTACACCACTGTAACATTATGAATGAATCTATTAATAGATACACCTAGGTAACTTGTAGCAAATCCCAGCTGCATTAACTCTCACTGGACAGGGAACCCTTGTCATTCCTTCAGTCATTCATTATTAAGATCATTGTGTACAGGTAAACTGTTATGTTAAACTGTTATTCTAGTCTTGAATATTAACCCTTTACCAAACAATCCCAAGTTTTAACGATACTGGGGAAAAATCCTTTTGAAAATATTGCGGAAAAAGGAGAAAATGGTAAACAGCATTTTCTCCTTTTCCCGCACTGTTTTCTACCCTTTTGGAATCAGGTTTCATCAGTTCAACCACTTTTAATTTATGGTCTGCAACAGCTTTGAATTTGGACTGGCGTAAAATTTTTCGTTTTGTAAAGAGAGTTAAATAGGTAACTCCATCTTGTGCTATTGGATATTGACTAATTGATTATTTCAGTGATACTGCGGCGGCCAGAGCACCTATCCATGCTTTCCTGGAGTTTCTTTTACCAGCACTACCGCGACTCAATGACATTTTGCGGACAGGGTGGATTAAGACCAGACTGCAGAGAGCATGCAGTCTGATCTTGGATCTGCACAGTCCGATAAGAGGATATATTATTTTCTCCAAAATGTAACTTTGAAATAGCAATATTCAGGTGTTTACCATCGGCTTGAAAGTTTCGTTTAACATTTTTAGCAGGTCTTAATACACACTGTCCACAAAAAGTCACTGAGTCGCAGTGGTGCTGGTAAAAGAAACTCCAGGAAATCATGGATAGGTGCACTGGCCTTCATGATATCACTGAAGTAATGTTGAAAACAGCGTTAAACACCATACAATCAATAAGTCAATATCCAATATAGCTTATCGATGAAATAGTAGATATCATGAACTGGTATTCGATCAACACTATTCTGCAAACTAGTATCCAAACAACTAGCGTAGTTATACAATTAACCAAACGACAGACGATAGATCGCTGCTCCCACTGATGTCACGTGACCCGCGAATCTAAAAACAATTTGAGAAAAGGTAGTTACATCTTTCGGATTTAGGTTTTTCGAAGTTTTATAGGTGAAAATTGAAATAGAGACTGTTTATTTCGAAGTCAGTTGACTTACACCTCTTACGCCACTTACGTTTGATAATGTAGGTACAATACGTGTACATGTAACTCGTGCTTCCTAAATATTTTCTTAAAGTCATTGGTCTTCAAATGCAATTCATCTTTTACCTGGACAAAAATAAGCTTTTTCAAAGTTACAGAGATTTTTCCATTACTTAGTCCGTGATATATGCTTCAATAATTTCACCACAAATTGCAAGACTTTTACATTACCAAATGAAATATACATGTTTTTAACAGGGCAATATGATTACCAGATGTTTGAATTGAAATTAGAAGATACATTAACAAATGATAGGTTTACCAAATTGATTTTTTCAAGTTTGAGGGAAAAACCCGAGGAGAAGAATAAAAAGAATAAAAACATGAATATATTTCTAAGCATTCGCCGGTAAATACTATGCTGTAAGAGTAATAGAAAAATAAATGACTTACACATTGAACATGTATAATCCAAATTTCAAACACTAATAATCGTTGAAAGGGGTTATAGACGGTCACAAAGAGTCAGACTGATATGACACGTGTGTGTAATTTTACAGTAGGACAGTACCAGACGCTTTTGGGGTGGTATACCGATATCAAAGGAATACCGCATAAAACCTTGCTCCACGTTTTGCGTAAAAAGTGGTAACATGCACAACAAATCAAACGAAAACGGCTTGATTGGTACCTAATTGATTTTCGATAAACAAATAATAATTTAAGGGAGATTAAAAGATTGAAAATAAAGGGAGGGGAAAGATGGTTATATATATAGGGTGGCATATCGTCACTATCATTAACAGGCTTTAAGTTTGCATTCATAGATATGTTAAAATACAGAGACCAATGGGAACAACGTTTTTAATGGTTTACTGATGGAGGAAGATGGCATTTATTTTTAATTTAAACAAATGTCAAAACTGTGCCTACGTTGCATTTACTTTAAAAGCGGGGGGGGGGGGGGGGGGCGCTGTTTAGGTTTGACTTCTATGAAGACTATATGAAAAGCATTTTTACCCGAATTTCGTCGACTCAAATTTTATTTAAGGATAATTTGCGAGGGGGGAAAAGATTCAACAAAAGAGATGTAACCAGCATTCAAAATAACAAGTCAACTCAGTTTGGTAAGAAAATTACCGAGTACATATTTAAATGAAAAATAAGGCAAAGGAAATAAATAACTGAACATGATAAAATCCAATCAGTTGTCTAAAATATTATCTATACATTTCTTTTAGTAAAGAAACAGGAATCTGTAGCCAAGATTGAAATTCTGGAAAATTTATGACAATAAAAAACATGTTAACAAGAAGTATTCATTTATTTTTCTCCTTTTAAATCTGAATTTGTCTTCTGCAACAATAGTTTTACCTGGTGTAACTCTGCATCTTGAAATTGCAGTCGTAAGGATTAATAATCAAGTTTAAAGTTACTCATCAGTTTTTTCTCATAAATATACTATACATTTATAACTCCTAATGATTCAGAATGTCTAGGTTTTATAACGGCAAGACGGCTTCCGCTCTGGATGGAAAAATACTGATCGCTGATTGGCTTATTGATTTTTTTGATTGACAGCTGGTGTTTGGTTAATTGCTCTTCGGACACTCTGCGCCACTGTACACTACTACTATCGGTAGTGACAAAACAATTCGAAAAATATAGCTCTAAATTGACTAGAACTGGTCGATGTGAGGAAACATTCAAACAGTTGTCATCTATAATGCAACATTGTACAACTGAGTTAGCTAAATCATTAGATACAAAAATATGATCGATTAGTGCATGATGTTTTCCGTCATAGGAGACGTAACTACTTGTTTTGCCGCTACAAACAGGCAGCGTAGTTAAAATACTGACGCAAAATTATGTGCGTGAAGATAGCTGCCAGTTGACAGTTGACAGTTGACGATTCAACCGTAAATTGGCAACTGTCAGCCAACTTCACACCTCAACTGCCAATTCGTTTTTACTAAAAATAACGTGTTTGAACCGAATTGTCAACTGTCAGCTGGCTACCAATTCGAATTTCATACGCTCTAAGAGCAAATTGTCAACTGTCAACCGTCAGCCAACTTCACACCTCAGCTGCCGATTCGTTTTTATGAAAAATAACATGTTTAAACCCAATTGTCAACTGTCAACTGTCAGCTGGCTGCCAATTCGAATTTCAGATGATCTAAGAGCGAATTGTCAACTGTTAACCGTCAGCCAACTTCACACCTCAGCTGCCAATTCGTTTTTACTTAAAATGACGTGTTTGAACCGAATTGTCAACGGTCAACTGTCAGCTGGCTATCAATTCGAATTTAATATACTGCAAGAGCGAACTGTTAACTGTCAACCATCAGCCAACTTCACACCACAGCTGCCAATTCGTTTTTACTTAAAATGACGTGTTTGAACCGAGTTGTCAACTGTCAACTGTCACCTGGCTGCCAATTCGAATTGAATATGCTCTTAGAGCGAAATGTCAACTGTCAACCGACAGCCAACTTCACAACTCAGCTGCCAATTCGTCTTTACTAAAAATAACGTGTTTGAACAGAATTGTCAACTGTCAACTGTCACCTGGCTGCCAATTCGAATTTCATATGCTTTAAAAGCGAATTATTAACTGTCAACCATCAGCCAACTTCACACGTCAGCTGCCGATTCGTTTTTACTAAAAATGACGTATTTTAACCGAATTGTCAACTGTCAGCTGGCTGCCAATTTGAATTGAATATGCTGTAAGAGCGAATTGTCAACTGTCAACCGTCAGCCAACTTCACACCTAGTTGCTGATTCCTTTTCATGAAAAATAATGTGTTTAAACCCAATTGTTAACTGTCAACTGTCAGCTGGCTGACAATTCGAATTTCAGATGCTCTAAGAGCAAATTGTCAACTGTCAACAGTCAGCCAACTTCACACTTCAGCTGCCAATTCGTCTTTACTTAAAATGACGTATTTGAACCGAATTGTCAACTGTCAGCTGTCAGCTGGCTGCCAAATCTAATTTAATATGCTCAAAGAGCGAATTGTCAACTGTCAACCGTCAGCCAACTTCACACGTCAGCTGCCGATTCGTTTTTACTAAAAATGACGTATCTGAACCGAATTGTCAACTGTCAGCTGGCTGCCAATTCGAATTGAATATGCTGTAAGAGCGATTTGTCAACTGTCAACCGTCAGCCAACTTCACACCTCAGTTGCCGATTCGTTTTTATGAAAAATAACGTGTTTAAACCCAATTGTTAACTGTCAACTGTCAGCTGGCTGCCAATTCGAATTTTTTAGATGCTGTAAGAGCGAATTGTCAACTGTCAATCGTCAGCCAACTTCACACTTCAGCTGCCAATTCGTTTTTACTAAAAAAAAACGTATTTGAACCGAATTGTCAACTGTTAACTGTCACCTGGCTGCCAATTCGAATTGAATATGCTCTTAGAGCGAATTGTCAACTGTCAATCGTCAGCCAACTTCACACCTCAGCTTCCAATTCGTTTTTACTAACGAGACTTGTCAATATCGAAAGCATTTTCAAACAACAATTTAAATGTGGCCCAGCATTTCTCGTTTTCGTCACAATGTTTTCTAACCTTTCAAAGACAAAACCCGTCATTTTCTGAAAGGCACATTTACTTTGTCGTCTTGAAATAATTTCAATATGGAAAAATTTTAAAAAATCATCTTTTAAAGAGTTACTGGCCGAGTCTGATAACGAAGTCGGTAGCGTAAAGGACTTTAAAACCAGGGTGTTGCTTGTTCGAAATCCCGGCGCGACGGATATCATTCCATGGATTAATACAACTCATCACGACAGGATTTTATCACCGCTGATCGTGGTTTCGACGGACGGACGGACGGACGGACGAACGGACGGACCGCCGGACGGACAAAGACTGAATAAAAACAAGAAGAATTGAGGCGTTCTAAGAAGTCTCTTGCGGCGTATGTGATCTTTTATCGATGCTACGAACACCATAGCGGATCAAGCTATTTTCGATAAAAAAAGAAGTATTTCCATGATGGATGGCCTAATCCAAGTTATCTTAATACGCCATTTTCATTAACATATCTAAGTGCTATCGAAACACTTATTTGTCTTAGAAAAAAATTGGGTTTGATTGGGTTTACTTCCTTCGGTTTTGCACAAAATACGATACATAATTTTAAAAATGCCGTATTGAACTCATAGTAGCATTGTCTTCGACAAATGCCACAAAAAACTACCGGCCCATGTCAAACTGCGCAGTTGACGCAGGCTGACATGGGTCAAAACCTTTTACAATTTTTAATTTCCTGTATGTCCAAGGACCTTTCTATTTCATGATACAGTCGGTTGTTAGACAAAATGGATTTTATAGATCCATAACTATGTGATGACTTGCTTGATATGATGTATCTGAGAGATGCATCTATTCCCCTTCCATGAAGCATGGCTCATTTATATGTGCCACGCTCTAGCAAAAAGAGGTTTAATGCATCTCCATGATGCATTATACCAAAGTAGTCATCATATAATTATAGATCCATAAAATGGATCCATAAAAAACCAGCTGAAATCCGGCAGAACCAGCAGAAGAATAATCCTTTGACACGCAGAAAACTTACGAAAAGCAAAAAAATTTCCAACCAGGTCAGCCTGCGCGGACTGCGCAGGCTGACCGGGCTCGATACTATTTTCGAGATGCTTTAAACCCCCTTTTTCACAGAGCACGGCTCATATATTTTAAGGTCAACGTGGTCACAATTAGATATTTGTGGAGCTTGTGGTCAATGGACAGGACAAATCTGACGCGGATGCGGAGACAACAACTTGTTGGCAAGATGCGCAAGGCGGCAACCTAGTTGTTCTCAAACTGAGGAAGGGTAACCGGGTCTATATCCGAAAAAAACATATGGAGTTGGCACATAGAGAGCTCCTCAAGCATTCGGCTTTCTACATTTTCTGGCTTCCTGCTTTATCCTTTGTAATATCTTTATATCGGGGCACCTGCTTATAAAATTTAAGGTCATGCTGAAATGAAATCGTATGTCAACTCTGAAACTCCAACACTTCAGTGCCATGGGCGAAAGATGGCGAATGAGCTTTTTCGGACGGCATAGGTCAATATCGGACTGCACCTAATGTGCAGTCTGATCTTGGATATCTCCCGTCCGTTTTTTTAGTCTAGCCAATGAGATAAAACCTTTCCATTTTTCAATGAATTGCGAATTCGTTAGACGAAAAAATAAAGAATCTGCCTGACTCCGAAAGAATTAAGTTTTAGTTTAAGCAAAACTTGAAACTGAGACTTCAGTTTAATGAGAAGAACGAAGGAAAAGCTGTTAAAATAAAGAAAATGCTCTGTAGACCACACAATCAAGAGATTTGATAACCTTGAGAAAGCGGCCTATTCTCCTTTTCCTACATGTTTTCTCCATTTTTATCAGCAAATTCCATCAATTCAGTGATATTTAATTGGTCGTCTGAATTTTCATTTTGTACAATTTTTTGTCATATTATGGTAGGGAGTTAACCCTTTACCACATGACAAAATTTTAGACTCGTCCATTTTTAGAGCATTTGTAGATGACGGATTTAAATTGTAGGCTATCATTTGCTTTTAAAAGGGTAACAGACATAACGGGAAAAGGAGAAAATGCTGATTTCCGTCATTTTGTCCTTTTTCAATAATATTTTAAAAACGTTTTCTTCTTTAGGGTCGTTAAAACATGGGGTTGTGTGGTAAAGGCTTAATCCTTGCGCTGCTAAGTGCGACCGAGGCGCTTTTGCAGACAGTGTAGATCAAGATCAGACTGCAAAAACCTTGCAGTCTGATCTTTGTTCTACACTATCCGGTATCGTATTTTCTTTCAGGTGAAATCAACTTTGAAATCGCAATATTTGGGTTTTTACTATTGAGTGGAGATTTTCGTTTTATTTATTTAGCAGTTTCCGGATATTTCCGTGAATTGTCGTCATACTTTTCGGCCATGAGCTGAATATAAGTTTATAAGCACTTGCCTAGAACTGAGCAAAAGAAGACATTGTTTTTTAAATATTTCTCATTTCTAATTATTTTTCTTTTTTTTCTGGAAATGTTTCTTTTTTTTTTTTTCGTCTTTCTTCTTCTATTACTACTTGGGTCTTCATAGATAGTGACAATAATAAAGCACAAGGACAAGCAACACTAGTCAATTAAAATCATAGCAAACTGTATGTGTAGATAGTTGTTTAACTCTTTGCATGACTACAAAACTTTACACAGGTCCAAATTCAAAATATTGGCAGACCACAAAACTCTAGACTGGTCCAAATTGAAAGTATTGGCAGACGACACATTAAAACTGGCTCAAAATGACGGGATTCGTCTTTGAAAAAATTTGGCTTTAAATAGAAAGTAGCATTTACTTGTATAGATAAATGTAGATTTAGTCTTATCAAACTACAAAGTCTTAGACTATTCCAAATTGAAAGCGTTTTACAGACAAAAGATTCAATGAGGTCTAAATGATGAAATTTGTTCGTGAAAGGTACGCGAGTTCCTGGGAAGAGAAGAAAATGCTGGTTACCAGAATTATCTCCCTTCCCCACAATGTTCTTTCTCCTTAGGGTCATTAAAAACGGGATTTGTTTGAAAATCAAATTTGTTGTATATAGACGAGCTTGCATCTCCTAATAAAATCTGTTTCTTCGATGAATTGTTTGTTGATGGCATTTCCACGGACATTTATGTCCGAAACTTGGGAGAACAGTTGTACGTTCAGCCTCGTATACAAAATAACATTAATTTGAACAAGCTCTGTAAGACAGGGGGTTTAATGGATTTGCAAAAAGTTTTGACCCAGGTCAGCCTGCGCAATCCGGGGTCGAAACATTTTGCTATTGGTCAATTCTTTGCATGGCAAAGGACCAGTCTGCCTTATACGAGTCAGTCGACTGTTAGACTAGATGTATTTTATATATGAGCCATACTCTGTAAAAAGGAGACTTAATGCATCTGTGAAAAGTATCGACCCAGGTCAGCCTGCGCAGTCCGCGCAGGCTGGCCTGGGCCGAAACTTTTGGCTATTGGTCAATTTTCTGTTTGTTTAGAGACCAGTCTACCTTATGATACAGTCGGTTGTTAGACATAATGAAATTTATGGATCCCTAATTATGTGATGTCTTGCTTGGTACGAAGCAACACGGAGATGCATTAAGCCCCCTTTTGCCAGAGCATGGCTCATGTGTATTATTGTGTGATGTCTTGCTTGGTATAGTGTAGCACGGAGATGCATAAAACCAGCTTATACCAGGGCATGGTTCATCTCTGTTGATAAAAGTAGAGTAACTTGTTAAAGGTGACGTACAGGGCTCAAGGTCAGGGGCCACAGGTTCGAATCCACAGCTCGACCAATTTCTTTTCCGGAACAAATGATAGTCATTGCAACAGTATTTTTCCTCTCTTAATGCTGATTGATTCGAAGATGGTTATGAGAGAAAGCAGCCAGTGGATTGGGAAGCACGGATAGTTGCACTACCTTCCGCGATATAACTAAAATGATGTTGAAAACAGTATTAAATACCTAACTTACTAACTTGTACCTCCTGAAATACATTTGATTCATGCTCTGGCAAAAGGGGCGAAATGCATCTCCGTAATATATTATACAAACCAAACATCACCGATTTATGGATCCATAAAAATCCATTTTGACAAACAACCGACTGAATCATGAGATAGAATGATCCTTTGACATGCAGAAAATTTAAAGATAGCGAAAAGTTTCGGCCCATGTCAGTCTGCCCGGACTGCGCAGGCTGAAATCGGTCGATATTTTTCGCAAATGCATTAAGCCATCTTTTCACAGAGCATGGCTCATTTGTAGAAGACGAATTTTATACATCTCAAGAAAAGGTGGGACAGAGGACACAACTTATTCCTGTTAAAGCCCATTAACCCTAAAGTTACCAAAAGATACCAATCGTTAACGGCCCTGCGGTAGACAGCGTTCGAAACCATTGTGTGAAAAGGGAAGAATTACTTATAATGCATTGCACTTTTAATGGCTAATGAACGTGATACTGCAGATGTTGTGTGCGCGTTGCACTTCTAATAGCATATGTACACTGTACACTTCTGTTCTTGAGTGCGTAAGTGCGTCTGTTAACTTTTTTCGAAAGATAAAGTTTTTTAACGTAGATTTCTAAAAGATAAATTGGTACCCGATCAGTATCAGGTAGAAGACGGTGGAGATGGATGATCTTTGCAATCTGCCGAGTCCGTATTCATCAACCATTCTAAACCCGAACACCTGTGCAATGATCTTAGCTTTAGCAGGCACTGGCTAGAAATTGAGCATAGAAGTAGTTGTCTAATTTGTACCTTGCGGCTAGGTGATTCCCCTAGCTAAAATCCCTAATCCATTTTTGTTTCCGAACTCTAAAAAATCCGATCTCCCCAATCCCGAAAACTTATCGTCCTAAAAAAAATCCAATCTCCTTATTTTTTGGTTCCGCGAACTTATAAATCCCCTACGAGAATAAAAATTTATAACCTTCCGGGTTATAAATTTCGAAAAAAATTTTTGAAAATTTCGGAAATTTTTCCGGTTAAAAAGCGCGGAATAAAGATGGACAAATCGAAGAATTTATTTAAGATAAAAAATAATAATATTTTTAGACTAGATAGACCGATAGCTGTATCAGAATATTGCGATTTTTACGCATTATTTCGTGATAACGAAGAGTATATCGAAATAATACCGATTTCGACGAGAGAAAATTTTCCGGCTATAATAAATGATGAAAATTATCATAATTATATCGGCGTTAAGTATGTCGATGAAATAGATAATATTCTCGCGGATATAGAAAATAATATAAACGAAGAATCTAAGGATTTATTAGTTAACGACCTTAAAATCTCAAATTTAAGGTCGAAATTTAGGAAAAGGGGATTTATTTCGACTAAGATTAATAAAAATTCAGATAAGGAAAATATATTAGAAAAAGTATCGAACGATAAGAAATTAGAAAAGTTACCTTACGTTTTCCTTAAGGAAAGTTACATAAAAAAAGGAATCGCTATAGTTAAGATTGTGGGTTTTTTGAAAAACGAAAAAGAAAAAATAACGGATATAATTATAGAAATATTATCGATTATCGTTAAAGATTGTGACGAGGCTATAGTTATATTAAATAGTAGAGAAAAAATAGATCGATTGAAAAAAGAAGCTATAAAACGATGTAGTTTTTCCTCCGAGTAAAACGATAAATTTATATTATATTACTTTCGTTGAAAGTAATATAATAACTAAAAATTTATAACCTTCCGGGTTATAAATTTCGAAAAAAAATTTGAAATTTCCGAAATTTTTTCCGGCTAAAAGGCGTGGAATAAAAATGATAGATTTCGTTTATTTGAAGGTATTACATAAGCTAGAAAGTAGTTTTATTTTTCGTTTAATTAAAACGCTCGAAGATAAGATTTATTTCGGCCGGCGGGAATATCATTCTCAGAATTTTGTATTTCCTCCTATCGAATGTAAAAACTACGGTTCCGCCCTATTTCGATTAAAACCCGCCGTTTATTACGAAATTAGTAAAGCGGGCGTATCAGTAGATAAAATAAGTTTGCATTTAAGTTTATCGGAAAGTGATTATTTGGTCGAAAATATAAGGAATGGATACGATTATGATGTCGCGTTAGATTATTTATCATTCGAGTTAAGCGATGAAGTCGGAGTTTTATCTTTTGGTATTATACTCGATGGTATTATGGATTTTAAAAATCTACCCAAACCGGTGTACTTAATGAAAAAGAAATGCGTACTTTTTTCCGAATGCGGCCATATTTCTTTATGCTTAACCCGTAATAGTACGTATAAATGTCCTATTTGCGGAAAGATAAGTAATAAAATATTTAAAATCGAATTCGAGGAAGGTAATTAATAGAAAAATTTATAATCGCCGAGTTATAAATTTTTGAGATTCCCTAAATTTTTGTACCTAAAAGGCGTAGAATATAATGAGTGTATTAAAGAATTTAAAAAGAGCTTTTATTTTACATCTAGTTAAAACGCTAGAAAATAAAATTCTTTTCGGGTTTCAGAGATATCGTTCTCCGAATATTATAGCATTTCGCCCGGTACGAGGGAGAAACTACGGTTTATCGGTATTTCGATTAAAGCCCGCCATTTACAACGAAATTAGTAAAGCGGGCTCACCGGGTAGAATAACTCTAGTTTTATTTTTCGGGCATGATAGTCGCGAATGGGTTACGGAAAATATAAACGAAAATGTAAAATACGATGATATAGCGTTTAAATATTTAAGGTCGAGAAACGAAGAAAGAATACACATGTTTTTGAATATTGTACTCCCCGGTATCGAATTTTCTCCGAACGATTTTCCGCATTCGTGGCAAAATGGTGTATTTAGCGTCTTTAAAACGTGGAGTAATTTTCCTGACGGAGAAGAAGTACCCGCACGTAGGCGACGTTTACCTTCTACTGGAGATGAAATTATATGGCGCCGTTCCAAGTCTGATGAAATAGAAACACGGGCTTTAGAGTCTATCCCTAGCGGCGAAGTTGAATTACGAGAAGAATCTAGCGCGAGAAGTAGCGAAAACGATATTTCTTCCTTTCGAGAAGAAGAATGCGTCGTTTGCAAAGAATCTATACCTAATATAATGTTTTGTAATTGCGGTCATATAGCCGTCTGCGAGGGGTGTAATAACGATAATTTAAAAAGTTGCCCTTTATGTAGAACGCCCTCCCCAATAAAACGTAGAATTTAAATATATATTTTTTATAAAATATATATTTTTATCTATTATAAAGAGTTAATAGTAATTTTTTTCTCTTTTTTAAACGTTTTCTTCTTTCGTTTTATTTATCGCCGCTAGCAACGCCTTAATATAAGCTTTATTTTTATCGATTTTATCGCGATAACGCGATTCTACTTCCTCCATCGTTAACGATTTTTATAGCGCGTTTTTAAAAGATTCGTGTCAATTTTTAATTATTGAAAATTTAAGAAATTCTCGTCCGTATATAAAAGAAATGGAAGATTACTTAGGAATCACGATTAATAATAATTTAGATAATCTTTTATCCGAACATGGTAAAAAACTGCTCGAAGGATATTATTACCAGTACGACGACGATACTCCTCAAAGAGTATTCGCCCGCGCAGCGGTTAGCTATTCCGATAACCTTGAACACACGCAAAGAATTTACGATTACGCGTCGACTCAATTGTTTATGTTTTCCTCCCCTATCTTAGCGAACGCGGGAAAATCTTCTAAAAAGGGTTTACCTATTTCTTGTTTCGTTTCCCATATTCCGGATAAGATAGACGGTATCATCGAACATTTAGCGGATACGTGCTGGTCTTTAATCGTAGGCGGAGGAGTCGGAGCCGATTGGAGTTCAGTAAGAGAACACCTACCGGAGGAGATATTAATCGGAAAAATCTTAATTTATTTAGCGGGATTAATATTACCGACGACTTTATGCACGCCGTACAAAATGGCACGGATTACGATTTAATAGATCCTAAAACTAAAAAACGAACGCCTACGAGTGCAAGGAAAATGTGGGAAATGATTTAAGAAACTAGAAGCAGAACCGGAACTCTGTATTTAAATTTTATCGATACGATTAATAAATCTCTTCCTAAAGAGATGAAAGAAAAAGGATTAAAAATTTATAGTAGTAATTTATGTAACAAAATCCATTTACCTACGGACGATAGTACAGCGGTCGTATGCTGTTTAGCTTCTTTAAACGTGGAATATCCTTATAAATGGACGTCGCGAGTCGTCGAAGATATCGTTCGTTTTCTGGATAACGTTTTAGAATCGTTTATTAAAAATTGTCCGCCGGAATTATCTAAAGCTAAAAAAGGAGCGATAAGAGACCGACCTTTAGGAATAGGAGTTATGGGATTCGGATCCGCCTGTCGTAAGATGAATTTTCCGTTCGAATCTTCTAGCGCGAAAGAATTTAATATAAAGTTATTTTCTAAGCTAAAAAAATACGCGGAAATGGCTACTTTAAAACTAGGAAAAGAACGAGGAGAATGCCCGTCTATGTAAGGAACGGGAAAAAGAAATTCTCATTTAATCGCGGTCGCTCCTACCGCTAATATTTCGATTATCGCGAATTGTTCTCCTTCTATCGAGCCCGTCATAGCTAACGCTTTTGTATCCAAAATGCGCGCTGGTATGTTTATCGCGAAAGATAAATATTTAGAAAAAACTTTACGTCGTCAGGGATTAGATACGAAGAAAATATGGAATAGTATCATAAGTAATCAGGGCTCGATAGGACATCTTAATACCCCGATGTGATTTAATAAGGAAAATTTTAAAACCGTGCAGGAAATAGATCAACTAAAAGTAATCGAATACGCCGCCGATAGACAAAAGTATATATGTCAAGGACAGTCTCTAAATATTTTTATTCCTCCGCGCGCGAATAAAAAATATATTCACGATATTCATTATAAAGCTTGGGAGCTAGGATGTAAAGGTTTATATTATTATCGAGGAGAAGCGTTCGAAAGACCCGAAGATATATCCGTTTTAGAATGTTCTTTATGCGCTTCTTAACGCTAAATTTATAACTTTTTAAAAGTTATATAAATTTGATTTTTAAATTATTTTTTCTATATAAATCCGGAAATAATGAGCGAGAAGTTATTTAAAGAAAATGTATTGCCAGATATATTAAGGTTAGTTGAAAAAGGACGAAATTACGCTAGATTTAATTTAGAAATCGTTGAAAAAATTTTAGCGCATATCATTCGGGAGAATTCGAGCGAAGGCGAGGATTATACTTCTTCACTTAATGAAGATGATTTTTTGTTAGTGAAAAAAGACTTTCGCGATATTGTAATTAGGGAAATCATGGTGCTCCATATGGTCGTATCTGTTTATGTTGATTTATCGAAGAACGAAGACGATTTTCGCGATTGTAATGATGGGGGGATATTATTAACGGAAACTATTTTAGAATTTTCCCCCGCTATAAAAGATGGAGTTAATAAAATCATCGATAAGATAACTAAGATTAAACGAGAAAAATTTCGTAGGGATATTGTTCGCGCTATTTACGTATTAAAAGATGTTGAAACTTATTTATTAAAAATAATAAATGATATAGCTAGTTTATACATGTGGGATTATTAAAAGAATTTATAACTTAAGTTTAAGTTATAAATTTATCGTTTTCCTTATCGCTTCTCGTAAAGGCTCGTAATCGTCGAAATATTTCTGAGTTCCGCTAACGATAGCTATCGCGATTAAAATAACGAGTCTTCCTAAGTTAAATCCTTCATTAATAAAATAATTTACGAAAGATGTAAAACGGTTTACATTTTTTAACGGAATATTTAATAACGCGTCTCGAATTTCTTTTTCGTATATTATTAAAGACATAATTATAATTTTTTCCAATTTTCGTTTCGCGAGATCGGGAATACTTTTTGGAAATTCTATTTTTTCGGTAATATCTAGGTTATATAAGGTTTTTACATAACCCGAATATTTACTAATAATTATTCCGTGAGCGGTATCTAACGAGTTTTTTTCGTATATACGTTTTAAAGTATTAATAGTAATTATTTCCATGACTTTTTATTTGGACGCAAGTAGTCCTTAAGCGAACATACTGGAAATTCTTTCATTACGATCTCGTCTTTTATCTTAAATATTATATCTAAAAACCATTTTATAGTAGGATCTTGGTATTTTTCGTGGATTCCGGAAAACGTGATTCGCCCCGTCCAAAAAACGGAGATATTTTTTTCTCCGGCTCGTTCGTGCCCGGTTAAAACGCGAAACTTTTCATAGGTTATTTCCCTTCTTAAACTTACGGTATTATCTTTTCCGCTTATTTCGAACGTATAAACCGGCATATCATCTACGGATCCCACGGGTTTGATAAATCAAGATCCCGTAAAACTTTCGTTTATTGTAATGATAAGGTTATGTTCTTTATTTTCGAGGAAGTATTTTTTAATTTTCCCCCGTCAATGGGAAAACCCGAGTTAAAGGTAACATTTCTCATTACCGACACCAGACGAACATTTAGGTTATTAAGTAAAGAACACGAGGGAGTTTCCTTGAGTACGGTCCATAAAAAGACTAAGCTCTTTTCGCAATGTTCGCGACTTTTACATCCCGTATGTTGTATTACGCCATTTCTAAATAGTTTTAGATCGATATTTTTTTCGTCGAAGAAAAAGGAGAACGAAATACAATTTGAAAAATTTCTATTTTTTTCTTTTCTTAGCTTTTTTTCCTACTTCTTTTTGCTCGTAGGCCATATACGTTAACTCCGTCATCAGTATTATTTCGTCGAACAGCTTTTCTAAGTTAAGGCCACTCATGTTCGTGTAAGCTAAAAATGTTTGGGTAGAAACTTTTACGTCCATTTTAAAAAATTGATTTTTAAAAAGTATTTTCTAAAGTAAATTGTCTGAAAAATGGCGCGTAATAATTTTATAAAGTTTCAAGATTTTGATATAAAAAATCTAAGACTTTGCGAAGGCAAAATAAATAAAAGTCACGGCGGTTTCCAAACGATGGAAATTAAATACATGTATCCCGATGGAATAATGGGAGGTTTACGACTTTGTTCTCCCGCTCTGTTTTCTTACGGAGTTTTTCAGTATGATGGTAACACAAACGATTACGCTATGTGTATAAAACTCTTTTATGACGAGGAAAATCCGACCGAAAAAGAATTCGAATTTAAAAAAACGCTAGATAGT
Source organism: Tridacna gigas (assembly GCA_945859785.2). Lineage (NCBI taxonomy): Eukaryota > Metazoa > Mollusca > Bivalvia > Cardiida > Cardiidae > Tridacna > Tridacna gigas. The sequence goes on from OX244042.2 coordinate 266,698, forward strand.
ATTTCGGAATTTTTACGAAAAGAAGTGAAAGAAAAGTCCGTAGTAAAGAGGAAGAAAGATGATTTTTTCGATGAGTTGGAAGCTGTTTACGGTAATACTTTCTTTCCGAAACTAAATCAAGATAGAACTTATAACAAAGACGGTAAAATTACGAATAACGTAATAAATACTATTTTTTACGAAAAGAACAAAAAAGGAAATCTCGAAAAAGTAAAAAATTTTGAGTCTCTCAGAAGATTAAGATGTAAATTAATCGCTTATATAGATATAGAAGATATTTTTACTTCTCCGTCTAAAATAAAAGTACGGTCGTCTATTTCCGACGCCATTATTATTAAAAAGAATGTCGTTTCTCCCGTTAATTTCGTAAAAACTTTTGTTCCTTCGACGGAAGTAACGTTAGGTTCCGACGACGAAGAATAAATTTATAACTTTTTTTAAAAAAAAGTTATAAATCGAGTTCTACGAGTATTGTTAGATAGGAGTTTTTCGTGTTAGGATTATCCGTCTTCGTTAAAAAGTTTATAACGTCGCATTGATTTAATTTTAAAGGCTGAGGAAAAACTACGCAGCTACAGCCTTTTCCTACTTCTTTTATTAAGGAGTAGTCGGTTTTTTCGATACCGTTTATTACTACGTTAATTTTAGCTTCTTTGTCTAAAAAATCGTTTCCTTTTAAAACCGTTAAGGAACCTCTTATAATTCTACCGGGAGCGCTCATGCAATATCCTCCTAAACCATGGGATCTTCCGCTACTACCGTTACCGAAAGAAAACCCGTAATTTCCGTTCGTTAAAGGCCCCTGTTCTTCCGCGTGGATACTTATTATAGGTTTAGGTCGTTCCCTTCTGATTATCAGTATAAATCCCGCCGAAAAAGACGCTAACCGTTCGGCTAAAAAAATTCTCGTTACGGGATCGTTATTACCGAAAGGTTTCGGTAAGTTTATAATTCTTTTTCCTTTCATATCTACTTGCCCATTTACGGTAAAAGAGCCGTCAGGGTTTCTCGTTAAAGCTTCCCCTCCCGTAGCTGCTAAAACCGTCGAATCTACATAATTTTTATTCGCGGCTTGGTGATCTTCTAAAGGAGAACCGATATTAGAAATTTTTCGTCCGCCCATAGAAATGTCTGAAGTCGCTAAATATCCTCCTCTACCGTAAACGAAAGCTCGATTACCGGAATCTACGTAATCTTTAGTCGCTACATCTTGAGGCTGCGCGGGATTTGAAAGATTTGTCAAATGGTATCCTCGCATATCTATATTCGCAATAGCGGAAAAACTTCTGTCACTCATTTTAACGATCGCTCTCTCGCTTTCATCTACGTATTTTTTATTAGCAGCTTCGCTCGGCTCCGTCGGATCATCTAAGTTTTTTATTTTATTAAATCCCATGTTTAAATATCCTAACATATGATAACCCCCATTTTCTAATAAAAACCCTCCCTTAGCGTCTACGTAATGTTTAGTCACTGCGTCTTGCGGATTTACGGGATTACTAACCCTCGTTAACGTATTGCCGTTCATATTTATAGAACCGGTAACTTCCGTCCTTCCGTCTTTAAGTAAAAAATTATTATTGACGTAAGAGATCGAAATACCGTCTTCGCTAGGTTTAACTTGGTCCATTCTTCCGAATTTATCGACAGGCATCTTTTTTTAATAAACTAAAAAAGTTTATTTAAAACGCTCTGGAATTCGTGACCGGAAGTTAGCTCTTTTAGAATGAACAAACATAAATGGCCGCAAAATATTTGATCGGCTCGCTGTAATTGATCCGTATTATAAAGTATCGGATTTCCTAAGTATTTTTCTATTTCGATAGGCGGTCTTATACCGTAACTATCGAAATAATTTTTTATTTTGTCATCTCTATACCAAGCGACCCAATGCGTACCGGGTCCGCTCGAATCGTCTAAATTTAATATACCGCATTCCTTTTTTCTACGCTTTTTTGGTAGATCGTTTCTCACGAATACTCCTCTAAAAGAAGGTATCTTTAACCTTTTCGCGGCGTCTTCTAGTTCGAAGTTACTTAACGGTTTATTAGGTAAAATTACGTTTTTAATCGCGATATCCCACTTTTTTTTAAACTTAAATATTTTTAATGTTTTCGTTATCGACCCAAGAATTAAACTCGTCGGAATATCCTTTCCATTTTACCAAAGATTTATTTTTTCCTTTTTTAATAACTTTTTCTATCCTAAATAACTCCTGACTAGTTTTTTGTAGTTCGGGTTCGTAAAAGGAACCTCATATTTCTTCTCCGTTAAGATCCTTAATTTTATACGTTACGGGCGAAGTACCTTTTATCTCGGAAATCGTAAAAACTTCTTCGGTCCATCTCGTAGTATATCCCTTTTCGAAGGTCTTTTTCTTTTTAGATATCCTTACTTTATCGCCTACGGAAAACTTAGGATTTATATCCCTTATTTCGTGACCTTCCGGATAAAGAGTTTTCCAAACCGCATTTTCGTTTACCTTTTTACTGGCGTTTACCGGCGTCATCTTAATAGAAGAATGTTTCGCGTTATTGTATTCTTTAACGAGATCGGGTAACGCGTTAACGTAAACGTTAGTAGAATTAACGGAAAAATATTTCCACATTTTTTCTTTCATCGTTCTAATCCATCTCTCAACGACGCTAGATTTTTCCTCGTTTTCGGTAGAATACAATTCTATTAGATTTTTAATGTCCGCGTTATAAAACTCTTTACCCTTATCTACCCATATTTTTTCGGGTTTTCTCTCTTTAAAAATACTCTTTAACGCTTCGGCGACGGATTTTCCCGTTTTATTTTTTAATGGTATTAACCAGCCGTACTTGGAAAAGATATTGATGACGGCGAGAAGATATTTTATACCCCGATTATATTTAGAAAATGCCTGCGTGTCTACTAAATTGGCGGCCCATATCCTATCGATACCGTTTACTAAGACTCTCCTTTTTTTAAATTTTCTTTTTACGGGTTTATGCAATTCTTCCGATAAACTTGTCATGACGAATTTTTTTTTTTATTAACCCCCATTCCGAATCTTTTCTTCGCTCCGATTAGATTACCGACGACGGATCGCTCTATTTTTTCCCTAAGTGTAGGATTATAAATTCCTTTTAATTCCTTTAACATATTAGCGTCGCAAATAGAATTTCTGGTAGCCGTGTTGTCGTATTTAAGATAACAAACATCGTGATGATACGCGGCTTTATCTACGCGGTTTATCGGTTTACTAAATTCTTTCGGCGTTAAATCCTCGTTGAGTCTTTTATTTAACTTCGTACCGGGACCGGTAAAGTTATGCCCGGGAAGATGCATTTCGACGGGTAAATTATTTATAAACTTATTTAATAACGAGCCGCCTTTTTTTTTTTTTAACGAATTTAGTTTTCGTATTTCCGCATACGACACATTTACCGTGCGCCATATTTCTTCCGTTTTTAGTAACGACGTGCTGTACGTTACTGGTATCAGTAACCTTTTTACATTTAACGCAATACGTTTTTTTATAAGTTTAAATTTTTTTTAATTTAAGTAAAATGGATATCGCTAATTTATCGTGGGACAATATAGTAACGAAAAGACGTAATAATTCTCTTTTACCTAAAAGCATTAGGGGAATAATCGTCGGTAAATCGGGCTGCAGCAAGACGACGCTTTTAGTAAACTTATTGATAAGACCGGGATGGCTGGACTACGATAATTTAATGGTTTTTGGGAGAAGTCTTTTTCAACCCGAATATCGCTTACTTAAAAAAGCCTTCGAAGAAAAATTACCGAAAGAGGCGATTTTACGGCTATTTAACGCGCGAGATTTAGTTCAAAGCAAAAACGTTTCTCCCGAATCCTTGATCGAAGAGTGGTCTAAAACCTTAGCGAATAAATCAGATATAAGATGTAGTTTCTTCGAACGTACTGACGATGTACCCGACCCGAGAGAGTTAAAATCGGGAGACAAAAATTTAATGGTTTTCGACGACTTACTTTTAGAAAGACAAAATAAGTGTGAGTGTTACTACGTTCGAGGAAGACATAGTAACGTCGATTGTTTTTACCTTTCGCAAAACTATTTTAGGTTACCTAGACAAACTATCAGAGAAATGCCAATTTTATTTGCCTTTTTAGGCAAGACCAGAAAAACGTTAATCATATTTACGGCGACCACGTAAGCGAAGATATGTCTAAAGAAGAGTTTAGAAATTTTTGTAAAAAAGTATGGGGAAAACCTCACGGTTTTATCGTTATCGATTTATCGTGTAAAAAAGACGAAGGAAAATACAGAGACGGCCTAGATAACTTTTATATCCCAAGTTAATAATAAAAAATGAAAATAAAAATTTAAAATTAAACGATAATCAGGAAAAATGAAATTAAACGATAATCGGGAAAAATTGTACGAAGATCCGAGAATGGATGAAGATGAAAAAGACCATTTTGGAATGTATCACGGGAGAGTTACGTATAGTTTTAAAAACGATAACGATTTATGGGATTTAGAATATCCTATTTTAAGGGAACTTACGTACGCGATCCGAACGATGATGAAAAATCATAGTGTTGGTATTACGGATAATCATTTTAAGTCGAATCCGAAAGAATATTATATCGATAAATTCGAGTTGAAAAGTTTTACCGTAGAAAGCTTATTAAAATTATGGGAGGCGACCGAAAATTTAATAGAATTTAAAGAAAGATTAAAGGCGGGCTGGCCATACTTATAATTTAAAAATATATCTTTTTAGATATATTTTTGCTATAAAAAATGGAATATCTTTTAAAACGAGTAGTCGAAAACACGCGGCCGAAAGAATCTTTACAAATTATAGTAAGCGATGACACAACGCTGTTTACTACGAATTTTAATCCACCGATCCGGCTGGATTACGAAAGAAAATACGAAATAGCTTTAGTAAACCTCGAAACGTATTACTCTTTTCCTAACATTAACGAGTCGAACAGTACGTTTATTTATTCGCCGGACAGCGGCGCTTCTTGGTATAAAATAATAATACCTGTAGGAAGTTACGACCTTATAGACATTAACGATACCATTCATCAGGAAATGAGAAAAAATGGTCACGTCGATTTAGTTAATGATACTTACCCTATTAATATTTCTGCAAACACGAATACTCTAAAATCTATTCTTACCCTAGAAAACGGTTATGAAGTAGATTTTAATCATCCGAATTCCATTTCCAAAGTATTAGGTTTTACTCGCGCGAAATACGTAAACGGTTTTCACGAGTTCGAAAACGTAGTAAATATTCTCAGTATAAATTCCGTGCTCATTAACGTTAATATTATCTCGGGAAGCTACGTTAACGGGTTAATGCAAAACACGATTTACTCTTTTTTCCCGAATGTCGCGCCGGGATATAAGATAATAGAGTCTCCGCTTAATTTAGTATATTTACCGATAACTTCGCGAGATATACATAATATGGAAGTAAAAATTACGGATCAAAATGGGAATTTACTAAATCTCAGAGGGGAAAATATAACGATCAGATTTCAGAGAATCGTAAAAAAAAAACGCGTTTAAAAAATATAAAAACGTATAAAAAATATGACTAGTTACACGAATGTTAAAGTTAATATATCGGACGGACAAAAGCAAAAACTTAAATCCGCTATTAAAAAAGGAGGCTGTCAAATTAGTATTCGTTTAATGCGAGAAGATTTAAACGGTAATGACGTTTTAGCCGTTACCTCGTCTCAAGCGAAAAAAATAGCGAAAGCTTTCGAAAAAGGTACCAGAGTAATGATTAGAATGTCCGCTAAACAACTTAAACATAACGCTAAAATAGAAAGAGGTTTTTTAGGAATGTTAGCGGGTTTAGCCGCTAGCGCTTTACCGGCTATAGCTAAAACCGTTTTACCCGCGTTAGGAGTCGGAGCTCTTTCCGGTTTAGCGTCGTCGGGAGTACAAAAAGCTATGGGATCGGGACTTTATCTTGAAAAAGGAGGCTGCATTTGTAGAGTACAAACCAATGGAGAAGGACTTTATTTAAGTCCGTATAAAGGTAAAGGATTAAAATCCGTCGGTAACGGACTATATTTAAAACGAGGAGGAAAATTCTATGACGGAAAAGGCCTTATTTTAGGTCCTAATAGTCCTTTCGCTAATATTCCTATTTTAGGAGCTATATTATAAGTTTATAACGCGAACTTATAATATAAAAAAGGATGAACGTACGCAAATTTAGCGCGAAATCGAAAATTTATAACCCGAAAATGATTCGATGGAAGCCCTTTAATAATTTAAAATATCCTCCGATAAAAATAAACCCGATAACTTGGGAAATCTTTTGTCAAAAAAAGATTACGTTAAATCCCGGACAAGTAATTCACGTGGGATTAGGTTTAGGCTTTACGTCGACTAAAGGCGTAATTCTAACTTCTTTAGATTACCATCTAAGATGTAAAGAATGTAGTTTACAAAACGAAATTAGCTACGGAGATGTCGCAAATATTTCAGTCGCGATTACTAATAATTCGAAACAAGAAGTAACGATAAAAGAAAACGAACTTTTATGTTTCGTTTATTATCAGTATTAAAAAATTTTACTCGTTTAAAAAATGGAAATGAAAGATATTAATAGATATCCGGAATTACCTACGGCTCCTCCGGCTGATGAGGGACACGGTTATCGTCTACAAAAAATTAACGATATACAAACTTTTTTAGAAGGCGAGGTTACTAAAAGGGAAGCTTTAAGTAAGAAATATTTTAGGGCCGCGAAAATAGTAGATAATATAGATACCGTTTTAATAGTGATGACTACGGCGGGTGGAATAGGCGGTATAGGTTTGTTAACTATGATAGTCGTGATACCGGCGGTTATAGCGTTGGAAAGTTTCGTGGGTCTTTGCGGGTTTTTAAGTTTAATCGGAAAATACGCCGTTAAAAACTCGACGACGAAAGCGGAAAAACACGAAAAGATTAAAACCGTCACAGATACTAAGTTAAATACTATATCCTCGCACGTCTCGAAAGCTTTATCGGACGATAAAGTCACGGACGAAGAGTTTTGACTAATCATCGAGGAATTGGAGAAGTTTAAGAAGATGAAGGAAGAAATTAGGTCTAAATTTAAGAAAAATATTACGAGCGAAACGGAAGCGACGTTAATAGAGAGGGGAAGAAAAGAACAGCGCGAGTCCTTTCGGAAGTTGGTTGAAAAACATCGCGCCGGGCCGTTGGAATATTAAAAAGCTTAAAATTAAGTTTTCGTTCAGTTTTAGTTACGAAACGGGATAAAAAAAAAATCCTAATAAAAAATGTCTTTTTTAAAAATTAAAGATCCCGTAAAAAGGGAACGAGTCGTAAAAGAATTTCTCGAGATAAAAAAAAATATTCGCACTAACGAATTAGCGGAAAAAACGGGAAAAATAGAATTACGAGAGGATCTTTCGGAGCTTTTTAAACCCGTTACGGAAGCGCAAAAAACTACCGCTAAAGAGATTCAGAAGGTCTTAGGCCTATTAAAGAAGGTATCGAACAATTACCTCAAAGAATGCCGTGCGAAGAGCCTATTATTATCCCATCGTCATCAAAAGGGGAAATTTTTAAGGATACTAAGTTTGGTATTTACGAAAAAGGAGGCGAATTTTTTATCGGTGATAAAATATTAGTAGAAGTTGAAGGCGGAGATGGTAATAGTTATTATAATATCGGTAAACCACCGTTTAAAAGGTCTTATTTAAAAACACCCGGGTTGGAATATCTTCTCACATCTAAAAAAATCGACGAAATAGAGGATGTTCCTGCTAGCGATATTGCGGCGTACGTAAAAATCCTAAAAGAGACTAACACTATGTACATTGACAATGATCCGAAAAGTGACGAATTAAAACCCGTAAGCGACGAAGATTTATTAGAAAAATTTAGTTTAATCGTACAACCCGCGTGGGATAAAATGCTAAAAGAAAAAGGAAAAGGGAAAGGAAAAGGGAAAAAAACTGGTAAAGGTCTTAAAAAAGTCGTTATCCCCGGCGATCCTAACGCGTTACTAGAAAAACTCGACTTACTTATGGCTAGTAAAGCGGCCGGTAACACGGGTTTAAGAAACGAGTTGGTAAGCGTATGCGACGAATTAAAAAGGCAAGGCATTTTCGATAATAAAGGCTATAAAAGAATAATGTCCTTATTATAAAAAATGTACGTTTATAAGAAACGAGGATTTACTAGAAGGAATAGATACGGCGGAGCCGGAATTTTCGACAGCTTAGCTAATTTTTTCGCGAGACTTTTAAGTAGTAGTGCGGCTAAACAAATCGCTTCTTCCGCGGTCGATGTAGGAAAGAGCGTCGCTAAGGAAGGAGCTAAAAAAGCCTTAGAAGCCAGAAAAAGCGCCGCGCTAGACGCTGGAAAAAAGTTAATCGAAAAGGCTTTAATGCCGAAATCTAAAAAAATTTTGAAAAAATATAACGCGATACCCGCGGCTTCGCAAAAAAACGTAAACGCTTTAATAGATGGGAGCGGTAACAATCCGATCGCGATACGAGAATTAGTTAAAAAATTAAATAGCGGTGCCGGTATTAAAACGACTTAAAAATTATAATAATTTAAAAATTATTATAATCTAATAAAAATGAGCATTTTAGACATTACCGAAACGCCTTTTAAAGATGATAGTATCGAAGAGTACGAATACTTCGAGTATTTACCGATCGTAGGCGACGTTAATAAACTTAACAATACCGGGGATATCGCGATTAACATCGAAACTCAAGATATTTTTATGCATCCTAGCGAAAGCTATTTACTAATAGAAGGTAAATTAGTAAAAAATGATAACACGCCATACGCTAATAACGATTTTGCTACTTTAACGAATAACGGCCTAATGTATCTTTTTAGTAATATTAGGTACTACCTTTCTGGTAAAGAAATCGAAAGAATAGCGCATCCGGGGTGGGCTACCACTATACTCGGATTGTTAAAATATGACGACGATTTTTCTAAGTCGCAAGGCTTAAATCAATTGTGGTATAAGGATACGGAAAGTAATATAGTAAATAATGATGCGGCAGATGTTATTGTTAATATAGGTTTTAAAGCCAGGCACGATCTCATTATTGTGAAACCCAATCCTAGGGGTACATTCGAATTTAAAATCCCGTTAAAACATATTTTCGGTTTTTGCGAAGATTACGATAAAGTATTATACGGAATGAAACAAACTCTTTACTTAACGAGAGCGGGTAATAATGACGCGATCTTTAAAAGAGGGGTAATTCCGGAGGCAGGAGCTGGCGGAGGAAATTTAGCGGCTGTTGATGATGGTAAAGTTGTGTTGGAAAAAATAGCGTGGTATATGCCTCACGTATTACCTACGGATAAATATAAAATGGAACTTTATAAACGTATCCAGAACAAAGAAACCTTTCCGGTTAATTATAGAATGATACAATGCGATACCGCCGAAGTTCCTCTAACGAGATCATTTACCTGGAGACTTGCCGTTAAATCGTCGCCGGAGTTTCCGCGTTACATTATCGTCGGTTTTTAAAGGGGCAAACAAAATGTGCAAACGCAAAATCCAGCTATATTTGATAACGTCGGAGTTACGGATATTCACGTTACGTTAAATTCTTTTAAATATCCTAGAACGGACTACAAACTTTCTTTTACCAAACAACAATTTAGTAGAGCGTACGGGGATGTTTGCGAGTTTAGATCTAAGTTTTTTCTTATGGATGATTTAGCTTCAAATCCTAATTTTACTCCTTTATCCGCTGTTTTTGTTCGATGTTAGTAAACAAAGCGAAAGGATAAAATACGGCATAACCGATATTCACGTGAAGGCAAATTTTGATGATAATATACTCGCAAACACGCGCGCGTACGTCGTTGTTATTAGCGATAGAGTAATAAACTTCCAGTCCGATGGAAATAAAATGAGCGTAGTATATTAAAATCGTAATAAAATTGAGTAATACTTTTAATTATATATCTCGCGTTATATAAAAAATGACGAGTTACGTTTCGAATTTATTCTACTCGATCGCTAGGCCTTTACGAAGACGAATAACTAATTTCAGTAATTGGTTAGTTAATACCGTAAATCCTTCGGAGATCCCTCAAGTACTGGACGACTTTAGATTACACGTAAGAAGATCCGTAGTACCGCCTACCCAATTTCGGTAATTGGTTAGTTAATACCGTAAATCCTTCGGATATCCCTCAAGTACTGGACGACTTTAGATTACACGTTAGAAGATCCGTAGTACCGCCTGCACCGGATGTTAGAGCGCCGACACAGTCGAGAATTAGGCTGCGCGCTAGACCTTCCGCTCGGGTACCTTTAGTACCGAAGCCGCCTCCTGTTAAAGAACGATTTAATATTAGTCTAAAAAAATTGGCGTTTCGGGATTATACTAGAGTACATAAAATAGACGGAAAAAGGGGTTATTTACCAGAAGAATTTTTTAATGAAACTAAAGAGCCTATTCGCGGCGTTCTTAGAAGTAACCTACTAAAAAAGGTAAAGCTCGTTCTTAGAAGTAGATATTATTATATAATGGACGACAACAAGGAAGAAAAAGAATTCGCTTTTCACTCGAGTCAGTATTTAAACTTAAATAAGGAAGACGTAAACGATATATTACGAGATATGTTGGACGAAATTAACGCGAAAATGGATAAGTTTGAACGAGAAGGCAGCGGGTGGGCTTTTGTATCTATAACGACGTTAGAACTACACACAGTCGTTTACGAACCTTTGGGAGCTAATGGGTGGTTAGATTTACCGGATTGGATAAAAAATAAAAAGGCCGTTATTAATATAAACAAGAGGGCCATGATGGCCCTGTATCGCTCCACTGGCTTATAAATATAAACCACGAAGAAAAGTCTTCACTATATAAGCCCTTATAAAACTTTGACCTCATGGCTACAGTCTGACTAAATGGGGAATATTGTATTAGAAGAATAACATGCCAAATGTGGGAGTTCTTGGCCTTATGGCTGGTAACAAGATGGTTTCTGAACTTTTCACTCCATAAACCCATGTAAAACTTGTGATCCCTGGTGCAGGGCCAAACTTGATCCTAGAGCTGTAACTTGGGCCCTCTTTGTAACTGTCCACTAAATAATGCTATAATTATATGCAAAATTTGGTAGCCTAAGCCTTATGGCTATGTACACCAAGATTTAAAAGTTTTCCCTATGTAAGCCTATGTAAATCTTGTGAACCCCCCCTCCAAGTATGAGGCCAAATTGACCCCAGGACTATACTTTGGACACTTTTGGTAGACTCCAACTAGATCAAGCTAAATGCCAAATTTGGTAGCTCTAGGCCTTATGGTTTCAGACAAGAAGATATTTAAAGTTTTCTCTATATAAGCCTATGTATAAAACTTGTGACCCCTGGGGAAGAGCCAATTTTGACCCCAGGGCTATAATTTCAAGAAACATGATAGAGGTCTACTACATAAAGCTACATGCCAAATTTGGTAGCCCTATGCCTTATGGTTTCAGACAAGAAGATTTTTAAAGTTTTCTCTATATAAGCCTATGTATAAAACTTGTGACCCCTGGGGCAGAGCCAATTTTGACCCCAGGGCTATAATTTCAAGAAACATGATAGAGGTCTACTACATAAAGCTACATGCCAAATTTGGTAGCCCTATGCCTTATGGTTTCAGACAAGAAGATTTTTAAAGTTTTCTCTATATAAGCCTATGTAAAACTTGTGACCCCTGGGGAAGAGCCAATTTTGACCCCAGGGCTATAATTTGAAGAAACTTGATAGAGGTCTACTACATAAAGCTACATGCCAAATTTGGTAGCCCTATGCCTTATGGTTTCAGACAAGAAGATTTTTAAAGATTTCCAATATTTTTCAGTTTTGTTGCCATGGCAACCAGAGTTTTTGAAGGAATCAAATTCTTTCAAGAAATTCTGAAGAGGACCATGTCAGGATCATTTCTGTGAAGTTTCGTGAAAATCGGATGGGCAGTTTCAGAGAAGAAGATGTTTGAAATAAAAGTTAACGCACGGACGGACGGACGGACGGACGACCGGACGGACGGACGGACGGACGGACGCACGACGGACACCGGGCCATGACATAAGCCCGCTGGCCTTCGGCCAGTGGAGCTAAAAATAAGGATAATAAATATTTTTTATGGTGCGTTTTAAGAGCGTTAAATCCTAAAGACCATAACGCCGAAATAATCGATAGGGATTTACGATCGAAAGAGGACAGCTTAAACATGGATGGGATCGAATATCCCGTCTCGATTAAAGATATAAATAAGTTCGAGAAACAAAATCCGGAAATTAGCGTTAATGTTTTCAGTTATGAAGACGAAAAAATTTATCCTCTTAGGAACACGAGCTTCGAAAAAAGGAATCACGTAGATCTGTTATATATTTAAAAAAACGCACTACGCTCTCGTGAAAAACTTTAATCGGTTACTGAGAAGTCGGGTGACGAAACATTACGGAAATATTAAATTTTGTAAACGGTGTTTAAACCATTTTGGAAAAGAAGATCTTTTAGAAAAACATCTAAAATTTTGTAACGATCACGAAAGCGTTAGATTAGAGATGCCGGAAAAGGGAGCCATTATAAGTTTTAAAAATCAACGAAATCATTGAAGAAAGCTACCGGTTCCCTTCATCGTGTACGCCGATTTCAAGAGTATTTTGGAACCTATACATACTTGCGAATTAAACCCGGAAAATAGTTTTACTATAAAACAACATCATCACGTTCCTTGTAGTTTTTACTATCTCGTAAAATGTTTTGACGATAACGTTTGCCCGCCTATTACGAGAAGTTACGTCGGAAAAGATGTGGGAGAAAAGTTTATAGAACGGTTAATATCCGACGTAAAAGAAATTTACCGAAAGTACTATCTCGATAAAAAGCCTCTTATCGCGACTAACGAAGAAAAGAAGGATTACGAAAATCAAACGCGGTGTTGGTTTTGCGACGAAAAATTTAATAACGATAATAAAGTAATAGATCATTGCCATTTTACGGGTAAATATAGGGGTGCCGTGCATGATTCGTGTAACTTAGACGCGAGAACTCCGAACTTTATCCCCGTGTATTTTCATAATCTTAGCGGTTATGACGCTCACCTTTTTATTAAAGGTCTAGGTAAACATTTCGGTAAAATTAGTTGCATCCCGAATAACGAGGAAAAATACGTTAGTTTTAGTAAGAATATTGCCGTTAATGAGAATGAGGGAAAAATAATATGGCATAAACTTAGATTTATCAATACCTTTAAGTTTATGAGTACTAGTTTAGATAATCTTTTGAGCAATTTAAACGAAGACCAAGTGAAAATTTTATCGCGATATTTTACGAAAGAAGAATTGCCGCTAGTAAGAAAAAAGGGAATTTTTCCGTACGAATACTTAGACTCTTTTAAGAGACTTAGAGAAACGCGGTTACCGCCTAAGGAAGCATTTTACTCCGGTTTAAACGGGGAGCGTATTACCGATGAGGACTACGCACACGCGATAAATGTTTGGAAAACTTTTAACGCAAGTACGCTGGAAGATTACTTAAAATTATACAATAAAACGGACGTATTACTCTTAGCCGATGTTTTCGAAAACTTTAGAAACGTTTGCCGTAAAAACTACGACTTGGACCCTGGTTGGTATTATACCGCTCCCGATTAGCTTGGGACGCCTTGTTAAAAATAACCGATGTACAGTTAGAACTTTTATCGGAAACTGACATGCTTTTAATGGTAGAAAATGGGCTAAGAGGCGGAGTTAGCGTGTGTACGAAGAGATACTCGAAAGTGAATAATAAATACATGGGGGATCAATACGTGATGAGCGAACCTTCGAAGTATCTAATTTACGTAGACGCAAATAGTCTTTACTCCGGAGCAATGAGCGAGCCTTTACCTACGCACAGTTTTAAATGGATGACGGAAAACGAATTAAAAAATTGGGAAAAATATTGTGGTAAAAAGGGAGAAGGTTGTATCTTAGAGGTAAAATTGGAATACCCTAAAACGTTACACGATCTTCATAATGACTTTCCCATAGCGCCAGAACATTTAAAAGTAGAAAAGGTAAAAAAATTAATTCCCAATTTATACGATAAAGAAAAATACGTTTTGCATTGTCGGGCTTTAAAAACGTATATTGACTCTGGCCTTAAATTAAAAAACGTTAGCCGAGGATTTAAATTTAAAGAAAGTAATTGGCTTAAACCTTACATCGATCTTAACAACGGTTTGAGAACTAAAGCCGAAAATGACTTCGAAAAAGATTTTTTTAAGTTGATGAATAACTCCGTTTTCTGTAAAACGATGGAAAATATAAAAAAAACAGAGTAGATATACAATTACTTTCTGCCCATCAATCTTATTTTTATAAAAAGCAGGTAGCTAAACCGAATTACGATCATACGACTATATTCGACGAAAATTTAGTAGCTTTACACATGAAGAAAACCTTAATAAAATATGACAAGCCCGTTTACACGGGTATGTGCATTTTAGATATCAGTAAAACGCATATGTATAATGCTTATTATAATTATTTTAAGAAAAAGTATAACGATAAATTATGTTATATGGATACCGATAGTTTTATTCTCGAAATAGAAACGTACGACCTTTACGAAGATATTCGTCCGGACATACCTAAAATATTTGATACGAGTAACTATCCGTCCGATCATCCGTGTTATTATAACGGAAACAAGAAAGTAATAGGAAAGTTTAAAGACGAATTGGGAGGTAAAATTATGACGGAATTCGTAGGATTAAAAGCGAAAATGTACGCTTATAAAACCTCTGATAATAAGGAGGACAAAAGGTGTAAAGGTATTAAAAAGTCGGGCAACTTTCTAAATTATCGTTATTACACCCCTCGCAGACGGCTATATGACCGCAATTACAAAACATTATATTAGGTATAGATTCTTTGCAAACGACGCATTCTTCTTCTCGAAATGAAGAGATATCGTTTTTTATTCCCCGATCTTCTCGCTCGTCCTTCGACCTTTCCGAATTTTCCACGATACGAGTCACCAAATTTCGTATTTCTTCAGGGGGGTCCCATACTTCTTCCTCATCCTCATCCTCATTCGGACTCATACTTTCATTTACATCAAGATTGTTACACACAGGGCATTTTTTAAAATCAAACCTTTCATTGCATGCCTCGCACATAACTATATGACCGCAATTACAAAACATCACGTTCGGTTCCGAATCTTCGCAGATAACGCATTTTTCACTCTTTTTTGTCTCTCGCTTTTTACCCGGTAAAAACACTTTACTAAAATACTTTAATATATCCATTTTTATTCCAGGCCTTTTAACCGAGAAAAATCTAGGAAATTTCAAAAACTTTTAGTCGATATTTTTTAAAAAAAATAAATTTATTACTCGGCGAGTTATAAATTTTTTTTATAAAAAAATTACTTACGTTTTTGACTTCTCCATAAATTTATTACTCGGCGAGTTATAAATTTTTTTTATAAAAAAATTACTTACGTTTTTGACTTCTCCATCCACAAGCCTCGCCCGTACGAATAAATCCGCTTTTAAACCCCCGCGCCAATGAAGGACTTATTTTCGTGGATGTATCCTCTTTAAAAATTTTACTATGAATCTCGGTACTATCGAGTCTTACAAAAAAGTAAACGTAAAAACAACTAAACTCCCTTATAATGGGTAGCATATTAAGTATACATTTGCGATGTCTCTTGTTCGTTCTATCTTCCTCTTCGGTTTCAAAAATTCTCGCGTGTTTATGTAGATTTTCCTTTAATTCGGCTAAAAATATTTTTAGGTAGGGAATATATAATTCCTTTTCGATAGCACCTTTAGCGTAACGAACAAACTCTTTCTCGCATTTAAAAAGTCTTAAAAAATTATAAAAAACTCCTTTCGAAATGGATATGGTTGGAATAAATTCGTTAAAATATGCTATTCTTTCATCTATAAGTTCTATGACATGTTTTACGGAATGCCCGTTTAATCTATAATCCACATTAATATAATCCATTCTTTCATAATCTTCAGCCATCTTTATTTCGCGCTTTTTAACCGGAAAAATTTCTGAAATTTTCAAAAACTTTTTTCGAAATTTATAACCCGGAAGGTTATAAATTTTTATTCTCGTAGGGGATTTATAAGTTCGCGGAACCAAAAAATAAGGAGATTGGATTTTTTTTAGGACGATAAGTTTTCGGGATTGGGGAGATCGGATTTTTTAGAGTTCGGAAACAAAAATGGATTAGGGATTTTAGCTAGGGGAATCACCTAGCCGCAAGGTACAAATTAGACAACTACTCATAGACGTTCATATGATAACTCTTTACAAGACGGCAAAACTGTATACTTGTCTAAATTTAAAGAATTTGCGGACGGCAAATGAATTGTGGCCCAAACGGTGGAAAGAAAGAGTTTTACACTTAAGCTGCTGAATAAATGAAACGCAAATTTCTACTCAATACTAAAAGCCCAAAAAATCGCGATTTCAAATTTGATTTCACCGGAAAGAAAAATACCGTATCGGACAGTGTAGATCAAAGATCAGACTGCACATTCTGATCAGACTGCACATTCTGTGCTGTCTGATCTTGATCTACACTGTCCGCAATAGGTCAGTGGGTCGCGATTAGCAGCTTAAGGGTTAAAATATTGTGAGAAAAAGACAAAAATACAAGTTACCAACATCTCCTTTTTCCGCATTGTTTTTCCAAAAAGACCTCTGATCCAGGGTCGCTAATTCTTTACCAAATGAATCAACTGCAAACCTGTCCGATTTGGAAACGTGTACATAAGGCAAATTAAATTTTGTCAAAATATGGGATTTGTAATTTAAATGGTCGCCAGCACTCTTTCTCCTTTTCTCGGGACGTTTTCGTTTTTCCTCAGTGTCGTTTAACCTTTTCTAACACAGTTCCGCGTTATAATTAACCCATGGAAAAACCGTTGTGGGAAAAGGAGGAAATGCTGGTAACCAGGATTTTCTCCTTTCCCAATAAGGTTTTCTACCCTTTCAAAAACAAATTACATCATTTGTGTCACATTCAATTTTTTCGTCTGCAATGGCTTTTAATTTGGATTGGCCTGACATATTGTCGTCAGGTAAAGGGTTAAAATCGGGACTGTTTAGTAAAGGGATAACCAGAATGTTTAACTTCAGCTCTGATCCTCAGAAAATATGGCCACTCGTGAGGGTATGTTGAGCCATCGTATGACCCTCTGTTGGCATTGCACTTGCTTCGGCTGTTGTGTTGGAACTCCGCACAAAATTGTAAATTCCATTCGTATTGCAATCTGGGTCCGTTTTCACCGACCATTCTTAAGAACGTTCTTAGTCTTATTCTCCAGAATTTTCTAAATGTGAAAGTAATACAATTTCTGATTGGATAAACCATTTGGTTTGGCCAGTCAGAAGTTGTGTTACCTTCAAATTTTCAAAATCTTGAAGAGTAAGAACATTCTTCGGAGTATTTCGAGAATACGGACCCTGGTGTCAATACTGTGCCATGTGACGCCAGTATTACTACACAAAGAAAGCCTTCAAAGGATTTTTGTCACATTGTTCTGCATTACTCTATTTTGTCAAGTCAGTCGGAAGTTGTGTTACTTTCAAATTTAGAAAATCTTGGAGAATATTTCTAAGAATGTTCTTAAGAATGCTTGGCTAATACGTATCCAGAATTTCCTGATAATTAATCAAAAGACAGTCTGATAGTGATTTAACCACGGAGGACTGTGTCATCACAGTTAAGTCTTTACCTGACAGCAAAATTTTAGACTTTTCCATATTGAAAGCAGTTGCAGACGACAAATAACACGTAGATCAAATGATATTTTTTTCTTTAAAAAGGTAGAAAACGTAGAAGGAAAAGGAGAGAATGCAGGTTACCAGGATTTTCTCCTTTTTTCGACAATATTTTCAAAAGCCTTCTTTCGCAGCGTCGTTGAATCTCTGGACATGAAGTAAAGGGTTAAAGGTACATCTATACTCGTTTGCAGCTAGTTATAACCCATTTCATCTTCATTTTATGAAAGTATAATCATTCTTGTATCTTCATAACAAATGTTGTCCATGACGGCTGTAAGGTTGTACAGACTACGACGGATAGAAAATGCATTTCATTTTCTTGATCACCGTTGTCGTTTCCGTTTAAACCCTTTGGCTGCTAAGCGCGTCTCACTGACCTTTTGCGGACATCGTAGATCAAGATCTGACGGCAGAGAACACTGTCCGATAAGAAGAATTTTGCCCAAAAATTACCTTTAGAATAGGAAAATATGGGTTTATACTATAGGCTCGAAAATTTCATTTCCTTTATTTAGCAGGATAAGGGTTAAATGAGAACAAAGCCCTTGAGTTTCCTTATCCCTTACACCATATTTATTGGTAAATGATTCATGTTTACACAGCACACCAAATTCTGAGTCATTCAACGCCCTTTCATGTTTCTAAATTTTTTTTTTTTTTTTCTCTTGAAGCAAGGATGATTCTTTAAAATCATCGCAGAGTCAAAGTCTGGTGCTGGTGAATCACTAACAAAACCTCACCTGGCGAGCTGTCTCTGTGATATAACTGAGAACAACATCAAATATGATATGATAGGGGATGGTTGTAACCCTAATATATACCAGATGACATGGCAAATAAAGCTTTAGAAAATAATGTTTTCTCTTTAAATTACACGAACCAAATAAAGGTTTAACAAAAACGAATTGGCTGCTAAGGTGTGAAGTTGGCTGACGGTTGACAGTTGACAGTTCGCTCTTACAACATATTAAATTCGAATTGGCAGCCAGCTCACAGTTGACAGTTGACAATTCGATTCAAACATGTTATTTTTAGTAAAAACGAATCGGCAGCTGGGGTGTGGAGTTGGCTGAGGGTTGACAGTTGACAATTCGCTTTTACAGCATCTTCAATTCGAATTGGCAGCCAGCTGACAGTTGACAGTTAACAATTCGGTTCAAACATGTTATTTTTAGTAAAAACGAATCGGCAGCTGGGGTGTGAAGTTGGCTGACGGTTGATAGTTGACAATTCGTTCTTACAGCATACTCAATTCGAACTGGCAGCCAGCTGACAGTTGCCAATTCGGTTCAAATACGTCATTTTTAGTAAAAACGAATTGGCAGCTGAGGTGTGAAGTTGGCTGACAGTTCAGAATTCGTTCTTAGAGCATATGAAATTCGATATGGCAGCCAGTTGACAGTTGACAGTTGCCAATTCGGTTCAAAACGTTATTTTTAGTAAAAACGAATTGGCAGTTGAGGTGTGAAGTTGGCTGAGGGTTGACAATTCGTTCTCAGAGCATATGAAATACGAATTGGCAGCCAGCTGACAGTTGATAGTTGCTAATTCGGTTCAAACACGTTATTTTTAGTAAAAAACGAATCGGTAACTGAGGTGTGAAGTTGGCTGACGGTTGACAGTTAACAATTCGCTCTTACAGCATATTCAATTCGAATTGGCAGCCAGCTGACAGTAGGCAGTTGACAATTCGGTTCAAATACTTCATTTTCAATAAAAACGAATTGGCAACTTAGGTGTGAAGTTGGCTGACGGTTGACAGTTGACAATTCGCACTTACAGCATATTTAATTCGAATTGGCAGCCAGCTAACAATTGACTGTTGACAATTCGGTTCAAATATGATATATTTATTTAAAACGAATCGACAGCTGAGGAGTGAAGTTGGCTGACGGTTGACAGTTGACAATTCGCTCTTAGAGCATATGAAATTCGAATTGGCAGCCAGCTGACAGTTGACAGTTGACAATTCGGTTCAAATACGTTATTTCTAGTATAAACGAATTGGCAGCTGAGGTGTGAAGTTGGCTGAAGGTTGACAGTTGACAATTCGCTCTTACAGCATATTCAATTCGAATTGGCAGCCGGCTGACAGTTGACAGTTGACAATTCGGTTCAAATACGTTATTTTCAATAAAAACGATTTGGCAGCTGAGGTGTGAAGTTGGCTGACGGTTCACAGTTGACAATTCGCTCTTAGAGCATATGAAATTCGAATTGGCAGCCAGCTGACAGTTGACAGTTGACAATTAGGTTCAAATATGTTATTTTTTGTAAAAATGAATCGGCAGCTGGGGTGTGAAGTTGGCTGACGGTTGACAGTTGACAATTCGCTCTTACAGCATATTCAATTCGAATTGGCAGCCAGCTGACAGTTGACAGTTGACAATTCGGTTCAAACACATTATTTTTAGTAAAAACGAATTGGCAGCTGAGATGTGAAGTTGGCTGACGGTTGAAAGTTGACAATTTGCTCTTACAGCATATTCAATTCGAATTGGCAGCCAGCTGACAATTGACAGTTGACAATTGGGTTTAAACACGTTATTTTTAGTAAAAACGATTTGGCAGCTGAGGTGTGAAGTTGGCTGACGGTTGACAGTTGACAATTCGCTCTTAGAGCATATGAAATTCGAATTGGCAGCCAGCTGACAGTTGACAATTCGGTTCAAATATGTTATTTTTTGTGAAAACGAATCGGCAGCTGGGGTGTGAAGTTGGGTGACGGTTGACAGTTGACAATTCGCTCTTACCGCATATTCAATTCGAATTGGCAGCCAGCTGACAGTTGACAGTTGACAATTCGGTTCAAACACATTATTTTTAGTAAAAACGAATTGGCAGCTGAGATGTGAAGTTGGCTGACGGTTGACACTTGACAATTCGCTCTTAGAGCATATGAAATTCGAATTGGCAGCCAGCTGACAGTTGACGATTCGCTTGAAGCATTTCAAACATCGAACTGGCAGCTGGAAGAAAAATCTGAATAGGCAGCTACATGTGAAGTTAGCTGACAGTTGCCAGTTGACAACTGAATTGTCAACCGTCAACTATCAACTGGAAGCTAACTTCACGGACGTGGCAAAATTGTGTGGACATGTCGTATAAAGCAGTACCTCTAGCATCAATATTTTCTAAAAAAGTTCTTCCATTCAAATGCGCATTAAAATCGCCCATAACAACAACAACTCTACCAAGCTCTGAGTACATACTAATCAAGTCATACAGAACCGCTATATAATCTCGATATACAGAAATACCGTGATTAGCACTGGGCAGGTACACTTGAATTATGTATATATAACAATCACGTGATTGTCGAAACTGAATAACAATTATTCTGTCATTATCAATACATAATGGCGTAATAACGGAATTGTACTTTTTATTCCATAAGAATGCGACGCCACCTTTACCCACTCTTCTTCCCCTGTATATATTCAATTCTGAATCGCATACACCCAGCTCATTATAGGCTGAGTGTATGCTATTCAGAAAATGTAACTCGCTTTGATAGAGCCAGTGCTCTGATATGCCGCATATATCAATTGCTTCAGAGTCCAATAAGTTGTTGAGATAGTAGGCACTTGACATAAGTCCAGTAACGTTCCATGTACAAAGTTTCAGTGTAATCATTGTAAGCTGTAAATTGAAATAACCGCGAGAGAATAAAGAGTACTAACAATATGGAATGACCCACAACATAGGGAAATATAACAACCGATGCAATAGGTCCGTAGACCTACTAATCACCGTAGCGCGGCTGATATTCATGGTCACGAAAATCGTCATCACCATAACAACCGTCGGGATAACTGAAATTGTGACCGCTATAGCGATTTTGGGTTGAGCATGAATACATATGATCATCATTGCTAGCGCATATCTTATAGCTGTAACGAGGATGATCAAAGTAATTTTCTTTTTGTTTGTCAAAGCGACCATGTCGAGACTGCTGATAGTTGTTATTCTTCCTGTGACTGTTATGCGACACTACATGGTCACTCAAATCATCACTATTGTGTACACGATTGTTTTCTGCAGATAATGGATTTTTTCATATAACTGTTTTTTGTCATCCATGGACGACATATAACACCCTTTGGCCAGAACCTTTCTTCTGTAAGTTTGTAAGAATCTGGCGATTCCACGTTCAAACGTATTATGACTGATCTGCTATAGCGCTGACGGAAGATGCGCATCATTGTAACTTTGACACCTCTATTGGTGACATAACTAGTGAGTTTGGGAACAGTTATGGATGAGTTGAATCCACCTACAAAAAAGCGCTTAGTTTTTTTAACAACGTATTCACTGAAGTCGAATTCCTCATCGCAGTCAGTCGTTGCATCAGCTATGGCACTTTGATCTGTGTTAAAATCTTTTGATGATCGTGATTCTTCACAGTGATTATGACCTCGAGAGATACGAACTTGTATCTGGTTCTGAAACCCAGGCTCTCCGTGGTCAATCACATCTTCATTTCCAGACAATATACCCCACAGGGAAACTAACTAGAAATTAACTCCGCCCTATCGTCTATTCTTACGAGTTATTTTTGACTTATTGCTCTTTGTTAATATGAATGGCCGGAAACGATCGGTGTTTAATGTCCTTCTTTCTCCCCGCTATTTTTTGGGATTCACACGATAATAAGTGTCTATCATAAATTTATTAAAAGTACTTTATTCCTTTTCTCATGATTTTTTTTTATCTTTGTCGCAATGTTTTATGTAAATATTGGCGTTAGGACGCCAGAGTCGGAAATTGGACTTTCGGCCGGGCCGTTGTTTAGGCATTGCTCGGTCAGTTTTTCAGCTAGACACATGAAATAAACACCAATTTGTAGGAAATAGTTTTACCTACAACTATAGTTTGTTTGGGTTTTGACGATTGATGAAAAAGTTAGGTTTTAAACTTCTGTCGTAGAGGTTAATTTCTACACCGTATTTCGTCTGCTTAAAAGTGAAAAATTATATTTGTCATCTATTACAATTTTTTTTTTCATTTCAACACTTGAAATACATCTATATTCATTCAAATAAAACATATAAATCAAAAAACAGTATTTGGCAACTTTAGTTCATGGTTAAATATTTAATATTAAGTCTTAGTCACGGGGTCAATTTTACCTACATGTATTTTCACCTATAAGGTTATCGTTTTTTTTCTTGGTCAATAACGCAGAGTGGGCGTGTCTATCCTTACCTGGATTGAAATTTGGACAACGTAAGAATCTGATTGGCTAGTCGATAAATCCTGTCTTCACTCTGATTGGCTGAGATAGGCTTAGTTAATTAGTGGCAATTAATTTATGTATACATGAAAAATATCGAGCTCGGCCCTGTCCTTTGTCCACCTGTCACATTAAAATTCTCCTAATTTCTTGGTCATTTATGATTTTATATTGAACGATAATTAGCCACATTTATAACAAGTATTAATCATAGATTCTTCAAGAGATCAGATGAAGATCGACAAGCACACTTAAAGCAAATGGTCTTTTAGGCCTCTGCCACAATGATTTAATTACCTTCATTTATAACACATACTAAGAACCTAATCAGATACAGATCAGCATAAACGACCCAAGATCGGCAAGCACGCTTTGTGCTGGGTGACAAAATAGCTTCAGTGGAATTTTGGGTCTCTGTCGCAATGTTTTACTTATTCTCAATTTTAACATGTATTAGTCATCGATTTTTAAAGAGATCAGCTTAAGATTAACACCCAGGACTCAATCTCTTATAGGTTGTTTTAAACTTCTATTGTGAGGGTACAATTGTAGAGCTTATTTCGTCTGCTTCAAATTGAAAAACTAAATTCGTCATCTATTACAATGTTTTGATTTCAACGCTTGGAATACATTAATATAGCCGCATTTAAACTATTACTCAAGAAAAAAGCAATATTTAGAAATTTGTATTTAAGTAGAAATCATTAAATACTTCGGCCGCCAGACGGTCGAAAATCAAGCTCAGCAAGGCCATGTTTTAGCCATTGCTCTGTCACTTTTCAAGCTAGACACATAAATTAAACACCAATGTGTAGGAAATAGTCTTACCTACAAGTACATATATAGTTTGTTTGGGTTTTGACAATTTGCAAAAAAGTTAGATTTTAAACTTCCATCAGAGAGATCAATTAGTACATCGTATTTCGTCTGCTTCAATGCGAAAAATTATATTTGTCATCTGTCACACTTTTTCTATTTCACCGCTTGGAATACATTAATATAGACGCATGTAAACTATTAATCAAGAAAAAAAACGATATTTGGAAACTTGTATTTATGTAGAAATCGTTAATTACTTCGGCCGCCAAAGTCGGACATTGGGACTCCGCCGAGCCGTGTTTTAGCCATTGCTCGGTCACTTTTTGAGATAGACTCATGAAATAAACACCAATTTGTAGAAAATAATCTTTCCTACAAGTACATATATAGTTTGTTTGGGTTTTGACGACTGATTAACAAGTTAGGTTTTAAACTTCTATTATAGAGGTCAATTTGTACTGCGTATTTCGTCTGCTCAAGTGTCAAAAAATCAAATTTGTCATTTATTACATTTTATTTTTCATTTCAATGCTTGGAATACATTAATATGGACGCATACAAACTATTACTCAAGAAAAAAACGATTTTAAGAAACTTGTATTTATGTAGAATGCATTAATTACTTAGACTGCTAGAGTAAAAAATCAGACTCGGCTGGGTTAGGGTTAGAGTTAGGGTTAGGCTGGGCCGTGTTTTAGCCATTGCTCGGTCAGTTTTCAAGCTAGACACATGAAATAAACACCAATGTGTAGGAAATAGTTTTACCTTGAGGTACATATATAGTTTGTTTGGGTTTTGACCATTCATAAAAGAGTTGGATTTTAAACTTCTATTACAGAGGGCAATTTGTTCAGGTATTTCGTCTGCTCAAAAGTGAAAAATTATAAATTTGTTATTTGTAACAAGGTTTTCATTCCAACATTTGCAATACATATATATTGAATCAAGTTAACCGTGTCTAAGGTGACAGGATACTTCCGGTTTTTTTTTTTTTTTTTGCTTTATTTTTTGTCTCTGTCGCAATGTTTCAATTCATCTCATGTATAACAAGTATCATTCTTCCATCCCTAAAGAGATCAGATACAGATCAGCACGCACGACCAAATTTCGGCCAACACACTTCATGCAAGGTATTACCGAAGAATCTACCACAAAAAGGGCCCCGTTTCCATGGATTTCGGGTGGTTAAGTATGACGTTTAGCCCTAATGCACTTTTAGGCATCTATTTCAAATATTCCTTGCACCCAAAGTCTCTGTTGGATTTATTTCATTTTTCACATACTACAAGTCAAGGCCAATATCTATAGGTTCCTGAAGTTTCAAGTCAATCCAGCTAAAATAACAGAATTTATAGCGTTTCAAAATTAGGCGATTTCCATGTTTTACAAAACGGAGAAAGCGTGGGTGTTTTTTTTTTTAAACGATAATCGATACATTTTTTTACCCTTTGTAGAAAACACATGTTTAGCCATGTCAATGTGGATTAAAGATTAGATAGTCCAATCCATGCTTAACCGATCCAAACTATTCACAATCTTTTGCACATAAATAAATATTTATGTCTTTAACAGTAGACATTGAAATTCCTTATTATACCTGATTTTCCGAAGTTAACATTTTTTTTTTTACTTTTGTCCACTTGCCACACTGATTTACTTCTCCAGTCTCTCTCGTATTTTGAGCTATTTAACCCATTACCACACAATCCCACTTTTAACGACCCTAAAAGAAAAGCCTTTAGAAAACATTGTGGGAAAAGGAGAAAATGCTGGTTACCAGCATTTTCTCCTTTTCCCACAATGTTTTCTACTCTTCACATAACAAGTTTTAAATTTTCAGTCACATTTATTTTTTCGTCTGCAACTGCTTTCAATTTGGACTGGTCTAAAATTTTGTCGTTTGGTAAAGAGTTAGATAAAAAGAAACAGATTTAAAACCTTATTCTGTCGGCCACGATGCCGTATAATTTTTGCACAGATCCAGCATTTCAGTTATGAGCAAGGATTAAAATTTCAAGCCTACCCCCCCCCCCCCCCATGAAATTTAGATTTTCGTCTGATCTTAGTCTATAATCCCGAATTATGAATTTTCCGCGGACCTATACATGAAAGATTTTGTTGGAATTACTTCAGAATATTATATGGCGTGCAACACACGAAAAGGGGCCTTCGGACAATTGCGTAAAGTGTTGTCCCGGATTAGCCGGCGCAGTCCGCGCAGGCTAATCCGGGACAGCACTTTACGACTTAATTAAAGTTTTTCATACAGTAGACTTTCGTGAAATAGAAAATCGCACAACAACGGGAAGTGTCGTCTCGGATAGTCACAGACTGCACAGGCTGATCTGGGACGACACACTTTTACGCATATGTCCGAAGGCCCATTTTCGTGTGTTGCACGCCATATTATATCGTTCCCAATCAATATTATTGATCCTTTCATGGTGACATCTGTCCCAGACTCAAATTTCAGATAAATTCTCCATCTGTTACAATGAATTTTTTTCCCGATTTCGGCCCGACCTGACTTCTTTGCAAGACCCCCCCCCCCCCCCCCCCCGTTTTAAGTTTTAGGCCAGTCATAAGGTTTTATGTGTAGCTGATGTAGCCTTTTTGAAAATATGTTAAAAGTTTTACAACACTTGTAAAAACAGTACGGAAAAAGTAAAAATAAAAACCTAGATGTGAAGTTTCAAAAATTTGACCTTCAGACTTCCTTCAACGAGCTATAACTTTCTTAATCTTAGTCGCAAGGAATTCATTTAGGCATCAAATTGTAGCTTGATTATCATACTTGAAAATAATATAAAGTTATCTGATATATAAATAGAAATAGTGACAAAAGAGGTGAATATAGAGGCCAAGCCCAAGAATATTCAGAATTTACTCAATTTTGACCCGATCCGACTTCTGTTCCCGATCTATAATTTTCTAAATTTCAATTTCGGGAAAATATTTTATGCATCAATATTTAGCTTAGGATTAGACGTTTATCAAGTTTACTGGAATGAATTTGAAGACAGTATGACAAAAGAGCACAAAATGGAGGTCGCACAGCCGATTGAGAGAAAAGCCGAAAAGAACCTTCGGACCTTTGCAAAAAATATGTAGTTACCCGATGGATTACTTAGTTTCAGTTTACGAAAGCTTTGGCAGGCCCTACTGTCTTAAGTTTTAGGCCAGTCATAAGGTTTTATACATCATTGTGTAGCCTTCTTGAAACTATGTTAGAAGTTTTAAAACACTTCTATAAACAGTACGGAAAAAGTTCTAACAAGAGGGCCATGACGGCCCTGTATCGCTCCACTGGCTAATATGTACAAACCACACCATAGCCAACTTTCGCAGACATGCCTTATCAGCAGTCTCGCATACCAATAAATCCATGAAGATATTCGATGTCATACGTAAAGATTCGGGAGTTTCCGGAGTTTGGCGAACTTAACGCTATACAAAACGGTAAAATTTTAGACTGGTCCAAACCGAAAGCATTTGCAGACGAAAAAATAAATGTGACTCAAAAATTGTAATATGCCTTGCGAAGAGTAGAAAACATTGTGGGAAAAAGAGAAAATGCTGGTCACCAGCATTTTCTCTTTTTCCCACAATGTTTTTAAAAGGCCTCTTCCTCAGGGTCGTTAAAAGTCGGGATTGTTTGATAAAAGGTTAAACCGTGTATCGATAGCCCGGAGTTATCAAAGATAAGAGACACAAAACATTACATAACAGTTGCCCTGCTTCAAATTTACGATCATTGCCTAGACTGTATATCTGACGTTTTTCTGGAGTTTTCGGATTTCAGCCTGAACCCTTTCCCTGCTAAGGATAGTGTAGACCAATATCTAACCACACAGAACGAACAGTCTTGTCAGGATGCACAAAATCTTGGTTATACACTGTCAGATACGGCGAGCTTTTTCTTGCGAAAGAGCATTAAATTTGCAATAACAGCTTTTATTGTCGGTTGGTGATTAATTCATTCTTCCGTATAAGGGTTAAGTTTTAATTCTCTGAAACACAGACTGATCCCTGCGGTTCGGCCCTTAGCCCTTTACCACAATTTTTAACGACCCTAAGAAAAAAGAGCTTTTGAAAACATTGAGGGGAAAGGAGAAATTGTTTGTTACGAGCTATTTCTCCTTTTCCAATAATGTTTTCTAACCTATCACAGAATTTAGGCCAACTTTAATTTTGGAACTGCTAAAGGATGCTGTAGATTAATATCAGAATGCACAAAAGTGTTCCCCACCTTTTTTTTTTTTTTTTTTAGAAAGCTGCAAACCTTTACAAGACGACGGAACTTTGGAATCGAGCAAATTGAAATCATTTAGAGACAACATATTTGATGATTTTTCTCCTTTCTCCTCAATGTTTTCAAAAACTTTCTACCTCGGGGTCGTTAAAACTAGGATTTGTGTGATAAAGGGTTAAACTTCTCAGAGCGGCTAAATGTAATTTTTGCCGAAAATGCAGATCATTAATCAACTGCACAAAAGAAGCAGTCTGATCTTGAAACCTAATCCGTCCGTATACGCTTTTGCTGACAATGTAGACCAGTTACAGGCGGCAGAAAAACAAGCAGTCTAACCTTGGACCTAATTGATCCTAATTGGACCTAATTGATCCTATGCGTTGAAATTCTTTTACTTAAAAAAATCCTTTGTATTGCAATACCACCAGGTTGCGAATTCAGCGAACAAGAGGGCCATTATGGCCCCGGATCGCTCACCTGAGTCAATAGGCGAAATTTCACTCCAGGGTCATAATGACCCGATTTAAAACTCATCTGAGATATTATTAAGACAAACATTCTGACCAATTGTCAGGTCAACTGAGCTGAAAATGTGGTCCCTGGAGTGTCCAAAATGTATTTCTCCAATTTGACCTAGTGACCTAGTTTATGATCCTATGTGACCATATTTCAAACTCATCCGAGATATAAAAAAAAAAAAAAAAAAAAAACTTGTTGACCAAGGTTCAGGTGAATTGGGCAAGAATTGCCACCTCTAGAGTCCCCACAAGGTATTTGTGTAACTTGACGTAGTGACCTAGATTATGACCCTATGTGACCCAATTTCAAATACATTTAAGATATCATCAAGTCAAACATGCTGACAAATTTTCTGGTCAGTTGAGCAAAGATTGTGGCCTCTACAGTGCCCACAATACATTTCTTTAATTTGACCTAGTTACCTAGTTTATGACCCTATGAGACCCAATTTCTAAATGCTTCGAGATATCATCAATTCAAATATGTAGACCAATTTTCAGGTCAATTTAGCTAGAATTGTGGCCTCAAGAGTGCCCAAAAGGTATTTCTTCAAAGTGACCCAGTGACATTGTTTATGACCGTATGTGACCCAATGTTGAACTCAAGATCAAGACAAACACGCTGACCAATTTTCAGGTCAATGGAGCAGGAATTGTGGCCACTAGAGCGCCCACAAGATATTTCTTTAAATTTGACGTAGTGACCTAGTTTTGTTCTCATCCCAGATTTTATCAAGACAAACATGCTGATCAATTTTCGGGTAAATTTAGTAAGAATTATAGCCTCTAAAGCACCATCAAGGAATTTCTTTAAGTTGAACTAGTGACCTAGTTTATGACCTAAGGTGACCAAAATTCAAACTCATCTAAAATTTCATCAAGAAAAACATTCTGACCAATTTTTCAGTCAATTCAGCAATAAATGTGGCCTCTAATGTGCTCACAAGATATTTCTTTAATTTGACCCTGTGACCTAGTTTATGACCCAAGGTATCCCAAATTCGAACTCATCCGAGATTTCATTGAGACAATGATTCTGACCAATTTTCGAGACAATTGAGCAATCAATGTTGCCTCTAGAGTGTCCACAAGGTATTTCTTTAATTTGACCTAGTGACTTAGATTATGTCCCCAGGTAACCAAATTTTGAAGTTATCCTAGATTTCATCAGAACAAACATTCTGACCGATTTTCGGTACAATTCAGCAATAAATGTGGCATCTAGAGTGCCCACAAGCTATTACTTTAATTTGACCTAGTGACCTAGTTTATGACCCGAACTCATCCGAGATTTAATTAAGACAAACAATCTGACCAATTTTCAAGTCAATTGAGCAAAAAATGGGGCTTCTAGAGTGCCCACAATGTATTTATTTAATTTGACCTATTTACCGAGTTTATGACCCTAGGTGACCCAAAGTCGAACTCATTCGAAATTTTGTCAAGACAAACGCTCTGACCAATTTTCAGGCCAGTTGAGTAAGAAATGTGTCCTCTAGAGTGCCCACAAGGTATTTCTTTAATTTGACCTTGTGACCTAGTTTATGACCCAAGGTGACCCATTTTCAAACTCATCCGAGATTTTATCAAGACAAACATTCTGACCATTTTTCAGGTCAATTGACTATAAAATGTGGCCTCTAGCGTGCCCACAAGGTATTTCTTTAATTTGACCTAGAGACCTACTTTATGACCCCAGGTGACCCAATTTCACAGTCATCCGAAATTTAATTAAGACAAACATTCTGACCAATTTTAAAGTCAATTGAGCGAAAAATGTGGCCTCTAGAGTGTCTACAAGGTATTTCTTTAATTTGACCTAGTGACCTACATTATGACCTCAGGTGACCCAATTTCGAACTCATTTGAGATTTAATTAAGACAAAGATTCTGACGAATTTTCATGTCCATTGAGCAAAGAATGTGGCCTCTAGAGTGCCCACAAGGTATTTCTTTAATTTGACACAGTGACCTAGTTTTTGACCCAACATGACCCAATTTCGAACTCATTCGAGATTTTATCAAGACAGGTATTCTGAACAAGTTTCATGAGTATTGGACTGAAAATGTGTCCTCTAGAACGCACACAAGGTTTTTCTATGATTTGACCTTGTGACCTAGTTCTTTAACTGAGTTTCAAACTCTTACAAGATATCATCAAGACAAAGATTCTGACCAAGTTTCATTAGTATGGGACTGAAAATGTGGCCTCTGGAGCACACACAATGTTTTTCTAAGATTTGACCTTGTGACCTAGTTTTTGACTCTACATGACCCAATTTCAAACTCGTCCGAGATTTTATCAAGACAAACATTCTGACTAAGTTTCACAAGTATCTGACTGAAAATGTGGCCTCTAGAGCGCACACAAAGTTTTTCTTAGATTTGACCTGGTGATCTGCTTTTTGAACCCACATAACCCAATTTCTAACTCGTCCGAGATTTGATCAACACAAACATTCTGACCAAGTTTCATGAGGATCGGACTGAAAATGTGACCTATAGAGCGCACACAAGCTTAAAGTTGACGACGAACGACGGACGACGAACGACGGACGACGGACAACGGACGACGGACACAGCACGATCACAAAAGCTCCCCTTGAGTACTTCGTACACAGGTGAGCTAAATATTCGGCGTTGCAGGAAGTACCGATTTAAACTTTAGACTGGAAAAAATAGTTTATGAAGCAATTAAAACATGGTTTTACAACGAGGAAGAGTTTTTTTTTTTTCTTTTAAACATGTGAAAAGGAGAACACTTCTAATTTTCCCTTATTGTTTCCTAGCTTGTCAAAAACAAGTTTCATTTTGACATTCGTCGTCTCCATTGCTATAAATTATGAAAAAAAAGTGAAATTTTGTCTTGAGATAAAGATTAAAGTGTTACATCTAGATGGGGTAATTTTGTCAGAATTTCAAAATTTTATTTTGTGTGCATGCTCATTGAGCGATGTCGCCTTTTCTCACAATGTCTACTACTATGTATAGTTCTATTAAAATGTTTTTATTTTGGGCAAGTCTGAAAGCTGCACACCCTGGAAAGAATCAATACGATGCATAAAAATGATGCTTCTTATTTAGGCACAACCTAGGGCCACCTACGTATTAAACCATATTTTGGTACATAAAAATAGGTAAACATGCCAGTGGGTTTGGAAGAATATTGTGCGAAGTACTGGTATAGGAAACTTCTGGAAAGGATGATTAGGTGCACTGGCCGCCGCGATATGACTGAAATAATTTTGAAATGGCATTAAACATCATACACTAATCAATCAAATCGAGAGAGACTATTTGCAAAATTTGATTTTTTTATACGTTCTGAACACGTTTTTGAATTCTATACCTCAACACCAGCCATATAATAGGCTGAGATGTTTTGTCGCAGCCAATCATATGAGTAGTTTAAAATTTCAGAATTCCTAGAACAGTTTTAGCCTAGACATAGTGTTATGAAGTATTCGTCATTCGTTATGCTTAAATAACACAGTCTCATGAAACTGACATATAGTCGCAAATGATGCAGCAGCTAACTTTATAAATCACGGGTACAGGTGAAATCGTTTGTATTATTCTTTTTTCCCCATTATATTCATAGCATGTGTCAATTTTAAACTATTGGTACAGTTTTTTTGCGTTTCATTTTTTCAGGTTTGCGTTGTTTTAAATATGGAAGAGTCAACAATTTATCCCAATACTGTATAGGCTAATTCTTAAAGCCAACAATTAACACATGTAATACAAACGGAACATATCTGAAACAAAGGCTAAACTGCTTGACTTAGAGAAAACCAACATTTTGGGAAAAAGCAAGAGATAACTTGCTAAAACTTTAGTGCGCCGGTTTCCATAATTTTTCCTAAACAATCAACTGTAGCGCCGTTAAAGTCGTATTTGAACAGTAGTAGGTTAAATTTTTTTATCGAATGACGGAATTTTAGACTTGTCTAAGTGTCTAAACTGAAATCATTTTCATAGGACAATTAAAATGTGGTAAAAAGATGGAACTGTCTTTAAAAGGCCAACATGGGAAAATTCTGGTGATCAGCATTTTCACATTTTCCCTCAATGTTCTCGAAAGCCTTCTACCTCAGTATCGTTAAGACTGGGGACTGTGAGTTCAAGGTTTAGGTATTACCTTTCCCCACAGAGCAATTTCAAAATGTTATATTTTCACCTTGATGTTTTATGAATCTACAAGGGCTTACTGGTACTTTCTCGCAAACGTCGGTCGCGATGAAAGCGTAACAGCTGGCCTGTAAGCTTTCGTATGATGTGACAGGTCAATAACCGATTTTAAAATAGCCAGGAAACGTGAATATGTGAACTGTCGCCATAAAATACTTTTGATTTGGCATTAATCATCACACATTTGAATCTAGAACCTGGAGACTGGAACACGGTAGCAACTGAACATATTTTATTCTTAAATCTTGATAGTTTTAAATCTATCTAAATATTCTCATACATATCAAAAGTCTGGCCTTATGTTATACTAGAACTGTAAGATACATAATAAAATATCTTAGGGATATTGTTATGATCAAACAATACGGGTATATATTCCAGTCCACAAGTTATGTGGATACATGTATATCATAAAGATAGCAGGGGGTCCGTTTGACAATAACATTACAGTAAAGACACCCGATAGGCAGCTTATCTAACAGTGAGACTCGGCTATCGGGAAACTCCGGCACAATCCGAACAATCACGAAAAAAGTAAAAAATAGGATAGGGGCATTAAACAAGAGGGCCATGATGGCCCTGTATCGCTCCACTGGCTTATAAATATAAACCATAAATACTAAACATTTCAATTCTGAGCCAATTGGTTTCAAAATGAAGACTTATAAAGTTTTCTCTGTAAAAGCCCATGTGAAAGTTAAGACCCGCAAGGCAAAGCCATTTTTGATCCCAGAGCTGTAATTACTTGAACCCTGGTAGAGGTCCACAAGATAAAGCCACATGCCAAAATAATACAAGTATATGCTGTATGGTTATAAATAAGGTGATTTTCAAGTTTCGTCCATATGAAGCCTCTGTAAAACATAAGACCCCTGATGCAAGGCTAATTTAACAAAAAAATCAAAAGTGATCCAGATTTGGTAGCCCTTGGGTTTGCGGTTAAGAGCAAAAAAAATCTTTTGAATTTTCATGCTATAAGCACATGTTTATGACCCATGAGATAGGACTAATTTTGACATAATTTGAAAAACTTTGGAAGAGGTTATTTAGATTACACTCATACAATATTACAGCTGTAACTCAAGGTAAGGGACAAGAAGACCTTTTAAGTTCTCACTATATTAGCCTATGTAAAGCTTGTGACTTATTGGGTGAAGCAGTTTCAGAGACAATAACCTTGATGGCCTTAAGCCTGTGGAGATAAAAAGCAGTATCTTTTTCATGAGCTACAATGACGTTAGTAAATACAAGCTTTTGGAAAAGATTTTTAAAGGTTTTTCGATACTTTTCAGTTTTGTAGCCATAGCAACCATAGCTTTTAACAAAACTTAATTCTTTGAAGACATTCTGAAGAACATTATGGCAAGATGATATCTGTAAAGTTTGGTCAAAATTGGAAGAGTGGTTTCAATGAAAAAGATGGAACAATCTTGGTAGAAGTCTACAATATGAATCAGCATGTCAAATTTTTATAGCCCTAGGCCTGACAGTAAGGATTAAAAAAGATATCTTAAGTTTTCACTATGTAAGCCTATCTAAAATCTGTGAACCCTGGAGTGGGACAAATTTTGATCTCAAGGCTCAAAACATGCCAAATTTGTTAGTCCAATGCTTTATGGTTAGAAACAAGAAGATTGTCGAGAAGTCTTCCCTATATAAGCCCTTATAAAACTTTGACCCCAGGGTTACAGTCGGACTGAATAGGGAATATGTCTATTAGAAGAATAACATGCCAAATTTGGGAGTTCTTGGCCTTATGGCTAGTAACAAGACGGTTTCTGAAGTTTTCCATAAACCCATGTAAAACTTGTGACCCCTGGTGCAGGGCCAAACTTGATCCTAGGGCTGTAACTTGGGCCCTCT
The DNA here is from genome assembly GCA_945859785.2 of Tridacna gigas. NCBI lineage: Eukaryota > Metazoa > Mollusca > Bivalvia > Cardiida > Cardiidae > Tridacna > Tridacna gigas. The sequence goes on from OX244042.2 coordinate 301,374, forward strand.
TTGTAGTTGTCCACTAGATAATGCTATAATTATGCAAAATTTGGTATTACTAAGCCTTATGGCTATGTACAACAAAATTTAAAAGTTTTCCCTATATAAGCCCATGTAAATCTTGTGAACCCCTCCCCCCCCCTAGCATGAGGCCTAATTGACCCCAGGACTGTAATTTGGGCACTTTTGGTAGACCCCTACTAGCTCAAGCTAAATGCAAAATTTGGTACCTCTAGGCCTTATGGCTAGGTACAGGAAGATTTCTTAAGTTGTCACTACGTAAGCCCATGTAAAACTTGTGACCCCTGCGGCGGGGCCAGTTTTGACCCCAGGGCTAAACTTTTGACCCGCTTGGTAGAAGCCCACTAGATATAGCTACATGCAAAATTTAGTAGCTCTAGGCCTTATGGCTAGTTACAGGAAGATTTTTAAAGTTTTCTCTTTATGAGCCTATGTAAAACTTGTGACCCCTGGGGCAGAGCTAATTTTGACCCCAGGTCTATAATTTGAAGAAATATGATAGAGGTCTACTACATAAAGCTACATGCTAAATTTGGTAGCCCTATGCCTTATGGTTTCAGAGAAGAAGATTTTTAAAGATTTCCAATATTTTTCAGTTTTGTTGCCATGGCAACCAGAGTTTTTGAAGGAATCAAATTCTTTCAAGAAATTCTGAAGAGGACCATGGCAGGATCATTTCTGTGAAGTTTCATGAAAATTGGATGGGTAGTTTCAGAGAAGAAGATGTTTGAAATAAAAGTTAACGCACGGACGGACGGACGCACGGACGGACGGACAGACGGACGGACGCACGGGCAGACGCACGGACGCACGACGGTCACCGGGCCATGACATAAGCCCGCTGGCCTTCGGCCAGTGGAGCTAAAAACTGTAAAAATGACCAAAAGTTTATTTTTTTAAATGACTCAAATTTATACCAACTTAAAGAGCAATAAATGAACTTTCTGACCTCACTTGAGATAATTTTGGCATTTCAACACAAGGAAAGAAACAATCAACAAATATTTCATTTCGTTACTTCGGAAAATGCATTTTTTCTCTATATTCTGTGTAAACCATACCTGCAACTTTAAAGTTAAAAAAAGACCAAAAGTTTCTTTTTTGATATTTATCAAACTTACTTCATTTCAAAAAGCATAAATTGAATTTTGTTACCTCACTTGAAATAATTTTCAATTCCGAAAACTGATGAAGTTATAAACGTTTATCTACAAGGGCCTTTCATAATTCTATACAAAAAAATACGGGTAAAAAAGCCAAATAACGATTTTTACATGTCCGCGAAAGTTGGCTATGCACACCAAACATTACAACTCCAGGCCTAAAGGTTTCTAACAAGAAGACTGATAAATTGTGACCCCAGGGCGAGTCCATTTTTTACCTATGATTTACGATTTCAAGCTATAATTATGAGCTATAATTAACTGAATCCTGGTTGAGGTCAACAAGATATAACCACATACCAAGTAATATAGGACTGGGCTGTATGGTTATAAACAAGATTTTCAGTTTCTTTAACCCTTTCCCAAACGAAAAATTTTGGACAGGTCCAAATTGAAAGAGTTTGCAGACGACAATCTTAAATTTGATGAAAATGGCAGAAAGTTCTCAAAAAGGGTAGAAAACACTGTGGGAAAAGGAGAAATTGCTCGTAACGAGCAATTTCTCCTTTTCCCACAGTGTTTTCAAAAGACTTGTACTGCAGACACGTGAAAACCAGGGCTTGTTTGGGAAAGGGTTAATAGACCATGAGGGGGTTTAATTCAATTCGATTAATGGCTAAATTTTCAACAAATTTAGAGATGAAGCTTTATGCCATATTTGGTAGCTCTAGGCCTTACAGCTAAAAACAAGAAAATGTTTAAAGTTTTCACTATTAAAGTCCTTCTAAATCTTGTGACCCCTCGGAAAGGGTCAATTTTGACCCAAGTGCTATAATTTGTAGAATCTTATTAGAGGTCAATTAGGCGAAGCTTCATACCAACTTTAGTAGCCCTAGGCCATATGTTTAGAACAAGAATATTTCCAAAGTTTTCACTGTATAAGCCTATGTAAAACTTGTGACCCCCAGGGAGGGGCCAATTTTGGCCCGACATCTAAAATATGAAGAATCTGAGTAAAGGTCCTTTAGATGAAGCTACATGCCAAATTTGGTAGCCCTAGGCCATATGGTTTAGGACAAGAAGATATTTAAAGTTTTTAGTATATAAACCTATGTAAATCTTGTGACCCCCGGGACGGCGCCAATTTTGATCCTGGGGCTATAATTTGTAGAGTTTTGTAGAGGTCCGTTAGATGAAGGTACATGCCAAATTTGGTAACCCTAGGCCTTATAGTTTTGGACAAGAAGATTTTTAAAGATTTCCAATATTTTTCAGTTTTGTTGCTATGGCAACCACAGTTTTGATAGGAATACATTTCTTTGAAGAGTTTCTGAAGAGGGCCATGCCGGGACCATTTCTGTGAAGTTTCGTTAAAATCCGATGGGTAGTTCCAGAGAAGACGATGTTTAACCCTTTACCACACAATCCCGAGTTTTAACGACCCCGAAGCAAAAAGCCTTTTAAAAAAAACATAGTGGGAAAAGCATTTTCTCCATTTCCCACAACGCTTTCTACCTGTCCCAGAACAAATTTCTATTTGTGAGTCACATTTATTTTGTCGTCTACAAAGCTTTGAATTTGGACTAGTCTAAAATTTTGTCGTTTGGTAAAGAGTTAAAATAAAAAATAACGCACGCACAGACAGACGGACGGACGCACGACAGACACAAGGCCATAACATAAGCCTGCTGGCCTTATGCCAGTGGAGCTAAAAACATTTACGCTTAGTTTGAAAAATTTGACACTCAGACTTCCTTCAACGAGCTATAACTTTCTTAATCTTAGTCGCACGGAATTCATTTAGGCATCAAATTGTAGCTTGATTATCATACTTGAAAATAATATAAAGTTATCTGATATATAAATAGAAATAGTATGACAAAAGAGGTGAATATAGAGGCCAAGCCCATGAATATTTAGAATTTGACCCGATCCAAACCGTCTGTACCCGACACACACACACATATATATATATATATTTTTTTTTTTTTTCAATTTCGGGAAAATATTTCATGCATCAATATTTAACTTAGGATTAGACGTTTAAATAGGTATCAAGTTTACAGCAATTAATGTGAAGACAGTATGACAAAAGAGCAAACAATGGAGGTCGCCCAGTTGACTGAGAGAAAAACCAAAATGAACCTGCGGACATATGCAAAAAAAGGTTAGGGTTAACCCTAACCTTAGTTACCCGCTGGATTACTTCAGTTTCACTCTAAGACAGCTTTGGCAGGCCCTCCTGTCTTAACTCTTTACCACACAATCACGACTTTAACGACCCTGAGGAAGAAGCCTTTTGAAAACATTGTGGGAAAAGGAGAAAATGCTGGTAACCAGCATTTTCTCCTTTTCCCACAATGTTTTCTGCCCTTCCCAAAACAAATTTCAATTTTTAAGTCACATTTATTTTGTCGTCTGCAAATGCTTTCAATTTGGATGAGTCTAAAATTTTGTCGTTTGTAAAAGAGTTAAGTTTTAGGCCAATCATTCATGTAGGTGAGGGGTGTATATATGTGAGCCATACTCTGGCACAAGGGGGGGGGGGGGTAATGCATCTTTGTGATGCACGATATCAAGCAAGACATCACATAATTATGGGTCCATAATAGCACTTAAAAAAAAAAAAAAAAAACAATAACAACAACAAAAAACTGAATCGTGATGTAGAATTGTCCTTTAACACATAGAAAATTGACCTATAGCGAAAAGTTTCGGTTCAGGTCAGCCTGCGCGGACTGTGCAGGCTGACCTGGATCGATACTTTCCGGAGATGCACTAAGCCCCCTTTTCAGAGAGAATGGCTCATATATAAAGGCCTACCCTTCCTTCAAAATGATCGCCAGCATTTTCTCTTACGGAATCTGCCGAAGGGTTGTTAATGACCTGCAGATTGATATAGATTCAAGATCAGATTGGATAAACTTTGATGTCTGATCTTGATCTCGATCCACAGTGTCCACGAAGCAAGTTAAGCGATGACTAACGCTCTTAGCACGACAGACAACTCCAGGACGCCTGCGAAACTGAATTGATTGTTGCTGTTGTTGATGATGATGATGATGACGATGTTGATGATGATGATGATGATGATAGTTGTGTCGGTAAATAGTTAGGTTCCGCATCAAGGTTAATTTGCTCCGAAAAACATCGGGGATCAAGTTTTATGTACGAAGAATTACTCGATTTTCAGCACGTTAGAGAGAGAGAGAGAGAGGCAGGCAGGCAGGCAGACAGGCAGGCAGGCAGGCAGACAGACAGACAGACAGAAGAGCTTCGAGCTTACAACTCCTCGACTTCAAACACGTACAATAATTGTAATAAAAAAGTCAGTCTGGAACACGTGTAAATAGACCTTTGTCACCGTCGCGTACTACGGACTACGGACCGCAGACTGCGGACTTTTCAAAGGGGATGTCTCAAACGAAATAATGCAATAATGAGCTGATTTTAAAGGAGAACTATAACGTAAAATAAGTCAGCAAGTTTAACTTGCTATTTCAATGGTTGAACCCAATTTCTTTACCTAACCCTAACCCAATTTCTTTACGTCGACAGACCAGACCTCCACAAATCTTGCCTGCTTTGTCTAGAAGTTACCTAGAGTGTCTCCAAAACTGCACCAGTTGCCTTGAATGACATTAGACTAGCTAATGTGTGTTCAACTGTCACACTGTATGCTTTTAAGTGTCGATTAAACGTTCGACAATTCCGCAGTCCCATTTTTTTTGTAGTCGGGCTGTTGTGAAAGCTGTTTAGTATAGAATATCAATTAGGATTACGTTTCATCCGCAAGTAAATGTAATCAGCAGGGAAGTCAAGTACTTCTCAAGGGCCAATCTTTGCCAAGAAGGCGAGCTGTTGTGCGTTTGTGTGAAATCTGCTTTCAATATACAGTTATTTCCGTTACTATCTGTCACTATTTTTGAATGCATAACATGGCAGCTCTGATGATCTGAATAGTACTGTTTCTGTGGTTCTATCGCAGACACGTTTATTCGTTGCGACTGCTGAGGGGATTTTGTGTAATTTCTCCAATACATCTAGCCACTGATTTCTAGAGAGCCCGAAAAAAAGCAATATAAAAGTTGAAACATGGAGTAAACGTTCCTTTAACTGAGGAATCACTAACGTTAAGTATGTTGGAAAGGAAACACAAGCTAGGAGGTTGTCGCAACTGCACTAGAAACAAAAAAAGAACCCTGAACATCATGAAACTATTTTTAAAACATAGCGAAGCGATTTTTGTATTGTTGTAATAAGAGTTGTACGCACTTCTCAACAACTTCTCAGTTACCTAATTTACATATCCGTTTTTTTTTTCCTGGACTTTTTAAACAGGATTTGGCTAGTCCATTATCCCGACACTGGAAAGCCAGGCCTAGTACTGTCTCCGTAATCCAAGGCCAAGGCCGGGGGGGCGGGGGAGTCATTACTACTATTTTCTTCTGTTTGCAAACTATCTTTGACCAGGCAGGATTCGAACACACGTCGTTCTCCTCAAGAGACCGGTTCTCTAACCGCTTGGTCAATGCTGCAGTTGTTGTTGTTGCCGTTGTGTGTGTGAGGGGTGGGGGGGGAAAGGAGGAGTTATGGGTTTGAAGGTGTTGGTGCGCCGGGTGACACGCCCACAGAAATGGCGGTTTGAAGGTTTGAAGAAAATGGAGTAATTGCTCAAACCAAGTAACTTCTCCATTTCTCACAGTGATATAAAATAAATAGATTTAATCACAAAATCACGTTTATTTCAATATAGTTCCCCTTTAACAAAAGAAGAGATTTAAGACCGATAATTTCGTGCAAATTGGGGTACGACACTACATGTACGGTACTCTTCTCACGACATATTGATATCCAGTTTGTGATCTCTGGCGGATACTATCAGATCCAATCAGGAATTAATGAGAAGAAAGGTCCAAAAAATTTACATTAACTCAGAATGCGGAAGAAAATGCATAATTTGTTACATGAAAATAAATAATGTTTGAGAGACGTTATTTCTCTCCTTTTTTCTATTTTACTACTTTGAGACAACCCCTCTTAAAGTCCGCGGTCAGGTGTCCGCGGTCCGTAGTCAGCGTAGGTGACAAAGGTCTAATATTATCTGGTCAAAAACCACCGCAAAAACATCCAAAAATAATTTTATATGAGCCATGTTCTGTAAAAAGGGGGTGTAATGCATCTACAAACAGTATCGAGTCAGATCAGCCTGCCCAAGCTGACCTGAGTCGACACTTTTTTACTATTGGTCAAGTTTCTGCGTGTCAAAGGGACATTCTATCCCATGATTCAATTAAATTGTTAGATAAAATGGATTTTATAAATCTATAATTATGTGATGACTTTGTTTGGTATAATACACCACAGAGCATGGCCCATATTTTGGAATACTCCGGGTCAGATGTGTTTCCCATGGGCTGTTTCGAAAACAATTCAGTTTGAACTGTTTTTAGAGCATGGCCCATATTTTGGAATACTCCGGGGGCCGTTTGGAAAACAATTCAGTTTGAAGTGTTTTTAGAGCATGGCCCATATTTTGGAATACTCCGGGTCAGATGTGTTTCCCATGGGCTGTTTCGAAAACAATTCAGTTTGAACTGTTTTTAAAGCATGGCCCATATTTTGGAATACTCCGGGTCAGATGTGTTTCCCATGGGCCGTTTGGAAAACAATTCAGTTTGAAGTGTTTTTAGAGCATGGCCCATATTTTGGAATACTCCGGGGGCCGTTTGGAAAACAATTCAGTTTGAAGTGTTTTTAGAGCATGGCCCATATTTTGGAATACTCCGGGTCAGATGTGTTTTCCATGGGCCGTTTGGAAAACAATTCAGTTTGAAGTGTTTTTAGAGCATGGCCCATATTTTGGAATACTCCGGGTCAGATGTGTTTTCCATGGGCCGTTTGGAAAACAATTCAGTTTGAAGTGTTTGTAGAGCATGGTCCATATTTTGGAATACTCCGGGTCAGATCTGTTTCCTATGGGCCGTTTCGAAAACAATTCAGTTTGAAGTGTTTTAACCCTTTACCTAACGAGAACATTTTAGGATTCTCTATAGTGAAAGCATCTGCAGACGAAAAATTAAAGGGCGGGATTTGTCTCCTTCAGAGTGATAAACATTGTGAGAGAAGAAGAAAATGCTTGTTACCAACATTTTCTCCTTTTCCAACAAAGTTTATGAAAGCCATCTTTCTCAGGTTCGTTAAAAAGTTGGTTTACTTTGTTTAACCCGTAAGCTGTTAATCGCGACTCACTGACCTTTTGCGAACAGTGTAGATCAAGATCAGACTGCACAGAACGTGCAGTCTGATCTTTGATCTACACTGTCCGATACGGTATTTTCTTTCAGGTGAGATCAACTTTGAAACCGCAATGTTTGAGCTTTTAGTATTAAGTAGAATCATTTATTCAGCTTAAGTGTTATGAGTTAAAACAATTAAACTAAAGTCTTTCTGCAATATATGGCAGCTGACAATTCTATCTTTGAACAAATATTAAAAACTTGGTAAAAAGAATATAAAATGTATATAAGCTTTTTCCTTAATCCTTTCAGCTCCAAAAAAAAAAAGGACTTTTTCGGGCGGCATAGATCAAGATTAGACTGCACAGAACTTGCAGCCTGATCTTCGATATATACCATCCGCCTGTTTATTAATGCCTAAAAGAAGAAAAGTCACTATGAGTTTTACTGGATTGTGTTTCCAGACATGGAAAGAGGTCGAGTTTTACATTTGGTGCTGAAAGAGTCAATCAACCCTTTACCACACAATGCCGACTTTTAACGACCTTGAGAAAGAAGACTTTTGAAAGCATTCTGGGAAAAGGGGAAAATGCTAGTAACTAGCGTTTTCTCCTTTATCCACAATGTTTCTACCCTATCAAAGATTATGTGCAGAATTTTAGCCACATTTAATTCGGAGTCTGCATATGCTTTTTGTTTTGACAGGTCTAAATTTTTGTTGTGTGGTAAAGGGTTAAGAAGTATTGTCATGCATATGCAGCTGCAATATTTCGTAAACAGGACAACAAATGTTGAAATTTCTCAAAACGAGGTCGTTCGAGACTTTACATTTACTGCAAACTTGACTGTGTTCGGCGGTATAAAGCTATCCAGCATTTGGTCACACATTTTAATCCTTACTAACCCTAAACCCTAATCACGTGGTTCAACGACTCTAGAAGAGGGCTTTTAAAAATATTGAGGGAAAAGCAGAAAATTCTGGTTACCAGCATTTTCTTTACTTCCCACAGTATTTCTTTACGCTTTCGCAGACAAATCTTATGATTTCAGTCGCATTTTTTTCTTTTATTTTGTCGTCGGAAAATGATTTCACTTTTGACACGCCTAAAACTCTGCCGTTTTGTAAAAGAGTGAATGGTATCAGACCGGTAAATCTCTGGTACCAATCACTATCCTATGTCCTCGGCCTGTCTTTCTCTAAAGAAGCTCTAGTCTATGATTATTTTTATGAATATGATCTGCTGTAGGACCATTGGGAAAAAGAAACAGAGAAAAAGATCGCTTTCTTTTGATTTTGGTTACCAGCATTTTCTCCTTTTCCCACAATGTTTTCAAAAGGCTTCTACCTCAGGGTCGTTAAAACTCCAGAGGGTTAGGGTTAGGGTTAGGCCCGCTGGATTACTTAAGTTTAAGTCTAAGAAAGCTTTGGCAGGCCCTCCTGTCTTAGGTTTAAGGCCAATCATTAGGTTTTATACACCATTGTGTACCTGAAGTAGACTTTTTGAAACTTAAGGGATAAGGAAGAAAGGTGCACTGCTCAACTCTGAGAAGCAAGGCAAAACTCTAATTATGGGTTTTCGCGACCCAACCCACAAGAAATTTCGTAATACCTTTTGTTTTTGAATGGATTCACTCAAATCTTTTTTTGTTTTGTAGCCCCTGTGTTCTGGCTACGAAATAATATTAAAGCGATAGCTTAGTATTCATTATTGAACGAGCTCTTTGCCAAAATTCTACCTCCCCCCCGCAAAAAAAAACGGGAAAAAATCGCCTGATTTTTCTCAATAACTTCCACAATTTTGATTGTATTTTGACGAAACTTGCACAAAACTTAGATATTAGACGTATGAACAAAATGCTTGTCTTAATATTTCTTATTTTCGTGCTTTTTAGTAATTAAACAGTGTTGCGCGGGCTCCATTTTGCCGAATTTCAATTTCCTGCAGGGGATAGGTTGGGAAATTCGTTTCTGATTCAGCAGCCCTTTGTCGAAAAATATAAACAAAATCTACAAAGTCACAGCTTTAATTTGTTACTAAAATCAAACCAATATCTTAAGGAATAAGGAAGAAAATCGCACTGCTCCATGTCGCGCGGGCGCTATTTTGCAGATTTTCATTTTCTAACCCTAACCCTAACCCTAGGGGTAGGTTAGGAAATCTGTTACTCAGCAGCCCTTTGTCGAATATTGCAAAATTTAATATTAATAAAATTTGGAAAGTCAAAGCTGTAATTTCATACCAAAATCAATTCAATATCTTGAGGAATAAGGAAGAAAATCGCACTGCTGAATTCTGAGGAGCAAGGGAAAACCCCAAATTATGGGTTTTGCGACCCAACCCACAAGAAATTTCGTAATAACCTTTTTTCCCCTGAATGGATTCACTCTATTTTTTTTTGTATTGTAGCCCTGTCATCTGGCTACGAGACAGTATTAAATTAACAACTTAGTATAAATTATTGAACGAGCTATGCGCGGGAGTTCTACCCCCAATCGCTTCTAAAACGACAAAAATTTCGCCTGATTTTTGTCCATTACTTCCATAATTTTGCTTAAATTTTGACGAAACTTGCACAAAACTTAGATATTAGAAGTAGGAACAAAACCTATGTCTTAATATTGTTTATTTTCTTGCATTTTAGTATTTAAACAATGTTGCGCGGGCGCCATTTTCCTTAATTTCATTTTCCGGCAGGGGGTATGTTTGGAAATTCGTTTCCTACTCAGCAGCCCTTTGTCGAATATTGCAAAATGTGATATAAATGAAATCTACAACGTCACAGCTTTAATTTGATACTAGAATCAAATCAATATCTTAAGGAATAAGGAAAAAAATCGCACTGCTCAATTCTGAGGAGCAAGGGAAAATTCAAATTATGGGTTTTCGCGACCCAACCCACAAGAATTTCGTAATAACTTTTTTTTCCCTGAATGAATTCACTCGAATTTTTTTCGTATTGTAGCCCTGTTATCTGGCTACGAAATGATGCGCGAGAATTTTACCCCCCTCCCCGGGATCTTGGTGTCATTATGCTTTAGATAACAAAGATGGTGATGATAAGCGGCTTTATCTACGCGGTTTACGGGCTTACTCCAATCTATAGGAGTTAAATCTGGGCTAAGTCTTTCCTTAAAATTTGTGCCTGGCCCCGTAAAAATGTCCTGGAAGATGCATCTAAACGGGCACGTTGTTAATTGCCTTGTTTAGCAAAGATCCGCCTTTTACAAACTGGGTTTTTGTAGTTCCACAAACGACGCACGTACCTCTTAGCATGTTTCTTCCATTTTTAGAAACGGTGGAAGTTTCGTTTGACTTTTCCGCACGTTTTCTACACTTAACGCAGTAAAGCATTTTAATATAACTTTATATATTAAAATAGATTTTAACGATTTATCATGGAACGAAACAACAGTTAACAAGACGTAATCACGCGCTGTTACCAAAGACCATAAGGGGTATATATCTGGGAAAATCTGGGTGTGGAAAAATGGCCCTTTTACTTAACATTTTACTTAACCCTGGATGGCTCGATTATGAAAAACTCTATTTTTAGAATAAGTCTTTTTTCAGCCGGAATACTGCATACTGAAGAAAGTCTTAATTAATTAAGAGGCTATTATACAGTTATTCGACTTGCGCGATGAGGTTATAAGATTAGCTTGGTCGAAGAATGGGCAAAGGAGCTTTGGAATAAGTCAGACATAGAGTGTAATTTTTACGAGACTGCTGGAGATATGCCTTATGTCTGATCCGCGTGAGTTAAATCCTGGAAATAAGAACCTGATGATCTTTGACGACTTGCTGTTGGAAAAACAAAACAAGTGTGAAGCTTACTATATTAACGGAAGACATAGCAATGTGGACTGCTTTTATCGTTCGCAAAACTATTGTAGACTTCCCAGGCAAACTATTAGAGAGAACGCAAACTTTATAATCTTATTCCCACAAGAAATAAAAAATATTCACCACATTTACAACGACCATGTGAGTCAAGACATGTCAAAGGAACAGTTTAGGAACTTATGTAAAAAAAAGTGTGGGAAAAACCCTATGGTTTTCTCGCTATACACTTCAGTAGTGATAGATACAACGAAAGTATAGCAAAGGCTTTGACACCTTTAATATACCATATTAATTTAAAAACTTTACTTAACCCTTTACCACACAATCCCGACTTTTAACGACCCTGTGAAAGAAGCCTTTTGAAAACATTGTGGGAAAAGGAGAAAATGCTGGTAACCAGCATTTTCCCCTTTTCCCACAATGTTTTCTACCCTTCCCAACACAAATTTCAATTTTTCACTCACTTTTTTTTTGGTCGTCTGCAAATGCTTTCAATTTGGACCAGTCTAAAATTTTGTTGTTTGGTAAAGAGATATCAGATGGAAACAATCTTGGAGAAAATCACCTCAAACACGGCGCCAAAGAAATCACACCAAATCATAGTGAGCGACAACAAAACGCAATTTACGACTAAGTTTAATCCTAAAATAGAGCTCTACCAACTAAGCTTCCGGGCCCTGCATCCAGAAGTTAACGTTTTACCAGACAACAAAATTCTTAACTTTTCGAAATAATAACATTTGCAGTCGACAAATTACATGTTTCTTCAATGATTTGTTTCTGAAAAAGTAGAATACATTCAGGAAAAGGGAAATTAAACCAGTTGCCAGCGTTTTCTCATTTTCTCACATGTTGTCATAAGTGGTCTTCCTCGTGGTTGTTTAACCCTTTAATACACAATCCCGAGTTTTAACGACCCCGAGATAAAAGGCTTTCGAAAACATGGTAGGAAAAGGAGACAATGCTGGTAACTAGCATTTTCTCCTATTCCCACAATGTTTTCTACCCTATCAAAGACAGAAATCGTCATTTGAACCGAATTTGTTTTGTAATCTGCAAATGCTTTCAATTTGGTCTAGACCAAAATTTTGTCGTTTGGTACAGAGTTAAACGTGGTATTGTTTGGTAAAGAGTTAAACATGGTATTGTTTGGTAAAGAGTTAAACATGGTATTGTTTGGTAAAGAGTTAAAACATGGTATTGTTTGGTAAAGAGTTAAAACATGGTATTGTTTGGTAAAGAGTTAAAACATGGTATTGTTTGGTAAAGAGTTAAAACATGGTATTGTTTGGTAAAGAGTTAAACATGGTATTGTTTGGTAAAGAGTTAAAACATGGTATTGTTTGGTACAGAGTTAAACATGGTATTGTTTGGTAAAGAGTTAAACATGGTATTATTTGGTACAGAGTTAAACATGGTATTGTTTGGTAAAGAGTTAAACATGGTATTATTTGGTACAGAGTTAAACCATGAAAACGCATGAGAAACTATTATGGCAAATGGGTAAAGTGCTCCTTTTGCCACAATGTTTTATAAAGTTACACGCAGACAGAAATCACAAGCCATCTGCAAGAGGTTATTAAGTCGAACTTTGAAAAAATATATCAAACATAAACCCACTTTTAACCCTCTACCATGCAATCACTTATTTTAACCCTTAAAGCCCTGTAACCGACTTAAGTTGTTCTTGCAGACAGTGTAGATCAAGATCAGACTGCACACAATGTGCAGTCTGATGTTAGATCTACACTGCCTGTTCCTATGTTACATCTTCTAATGCAATCAACCTTGACAAAGCAATATTTCGGGCTGTTTTGCCCCCATTGAAAAGTTCCAAATCGTTGATTCAGCGCATTAAGGGTTAATCAATCCAAACAAGGTTTCTGAAAACATTCTGGGAAAAGAAGAAAATGCTGGTAACCAGCATTTTCTCCTTTTCTTACAAAGTTTTCTACTCTTTCTGTGACAAATTCTAACATCTGAGCCATATATATTTTGCCGTTGCAAATGCTTTCAAATTAAAAAAGCCTATATTTTGTTGTCTGGTAAAGAGATCAAAGCATCACAAACATGCAATAACGTACCAGTTTTCTCTTGCCGCTTCAACTTGTGCTTTTGGTGCGTGAAACTAGATAAAAAACAAAACAAGAGAACAATCAAGGCCCTGTATTGCTTATTTATAAGAACAAAGTTTAACACAGTCGTTGTAAAACATCCAAAGCGGATACTAGATACAACCAGAAATGTGTCACGGATGCCCTCCCAACATGACAAAGGTCACAGTCATTGTATAGTTCCAAACTCAAACTAAGGTCTATAGTCTTATTTATTGACGAAAACTGCTGTTGCTGGATAAATATACAACGCTGTTAACACAAGGGATTGTCCTTCCTCGAAACGTCTTTGTGTATCCAGGACCCTAGATAATATATTCATTAAACGGACATATTTAAACTTTGATAGTCGTCAAAAAGTCTTGTAAAACACTAATAGTGTAGATGTGGTCTGTGAAAAAGGGGGTATAATGCATCCGCAAAAGCTATCAACCAACCTCAGCCAGGCTGACCTGGGTCGAAACTTTTTGCAGTTGCTACAATTCCTGCATGTCATTGGACCATTCTACCCCAGGCTTCACACTTAAAGTCACTTAACTTGGCATTTTCTTTTTTTCTCTGTTGCAATTGTTCTTTTGGGTCTTCTTTCTAAAACGCCATGATTTTAATCATTACCAAACAGCCTTATTTCATGACGAACCAGATTCAACCGATATCTAAATGTGAATATGGACTTGAATGGTCACAAAGTACAGATGACAGCGAGAAATCAGTGAAAACTTGCCTGTCGCAAATTGGGTTAGGAACAAGAGAGCCATGATGGCCCTGTATCGCTTCACTTGCTGATATGTACAAACCATACACACCAAATATTACAATTCTAGGCTGAAAGTTTTTGAACTTTGAAGAAGACTGATCAAGTTTCTCTATTAAAGCCCACGTGAAAATTGTGACTCCCGGGTGAGTCCATTTTTGACATTTAATTACGATTTCAAGCTATGATTACGAGCTATAATCACTTGAATCCTGGCAGCGGTCAACAAGATACAGCCACATACCAAATAATATAGGCCTAGGCTGTATGAATGTAAAGAACCTGATGTTCATAGTCTCCTTAACCCTTTCCCAAACAAGCCCTGGTTTTGACGTGTCTGCAGTACAAGTCTTTTGAAAACACTGTGGGAAAAGGAGAAATTGCTCGTAACGAGCAATTTCTCCTTTCCCCACAGTGTTTTCTACCCTTTCGGAGAATTTTCTGCCATTTTCATCAAATTTAAAATTGCCGTCTGCAAACTCTTTCAATTTGGACCAATCCAAAATTTGTTGTTTGGGAAAGGGTTAATAAAACATGAGAGGCGCGTTTATTTCCATTCAAACACACTCAGATTATTAAAAAAAAAAGAAAATGTTTAACTCTTTACCAAACGACAAAATTTTAGAGTGGTTTAAACTGAAAGCATTTGCAGACGACAACTCAAATATGACTCAAAATTTGAAATTCGATTTGAGAAAGTTAAAAAAAAACATTGTGGGAAAAGGAGAAAATGCTGGTTACCAGCATTTTTTTCTTTTCCCACTATGTTTTCAAAATGTTTTTTTCCCAGGGTCGTTAGAAGTCGCGATTGGGTGGTACAGGAAAATGCTGGTAACCAGAATTTTCTCCTTTTCTCATAAAGTTTTCAAAGCCCTTTCCTCGGAGATATTAAAACACAGGATTGTTTGCTAAAGCTCTAAAGGAAGGCAATGCATATAATATTCTGGGACATAAATTTACCTACCTTCCTGTTTTCCCCAACTCATTTCATCGTTCTTGCTCTTCTTCAGGTAAATTAAGAAAATCTACAAAAATATAAAAAAAAAAACCTATATGCTGTTAATAACCGTATATGTAATTATGTAGTTTTTTTTCCTTTCAACCTTTAACAGCTGACAAAAGTTTAGCCTTTTCCATATCGCAACCTGTTACGGGCATCAATTTAAATATGGCGTTCATCAAACGACAAAATTGTAGACTGGTGTAAATTGAAAGCATTTGCAGACGACAAAATAAATGTGACTGAAAAGCTGAAATTTGTTTTGGAAAGCATAGAAAACATTGTGGGAAAAGGAGAAAATGCTTGTTACCAGCATTTCCTCCTTTTCCTACAATGTTTTCAAAAGGCATCTTTCACAGGGTGGTTAAAAGTCGCTGCCAAATATAATGGATTCGACATACATGTATCTCGAGGTTTACAAGTATATAGTTTTTGTTGCATTTGAACATGATTTTGGTCCAAGATCAGCATTTGCTAGCAGATGGTGTAGATCCAGGATCATACTTTATGCAGTCTGATCTTGTATACACAGTCTACATAAGCTATCCAAGGTGACATTGGCAGTGAAAGTGTTAAATGATGGAAGTCTTCTTCGATATCGTATAAAGAAATGTGGCATTGTGGGCAAAGGAGAAAATGCTGGAAAACACCATTTTCTCTTTATCCCACACATATTTACAAAAGGCTTCTTCTCGAGGGTCTTGTCCTTAAAAAAATTCTAAATTTGGAACTAACACAACTTATGATTGGCTGAACCATTTGACTTGGTAAATCAGAGGTTGTGTTACCTTCCCAGCCTAGAATGAGACGTAGAATTAAGAATGGTTGGTCAATTCTGACCCAGCTCTTCAAAACAAACTAGAACTGTCGCAAGGCGGACAAATAACCCCCCCCCCCACCAGCACCTTGTCACTGAAGGAATACAATCAGAGAAAACCAAGTTCATCTGTGACCTTGACCTTTGACCAATGTGACCCAAAGACAATAGGGCACCTCCTTGGGTCATGAAAAACACTTCTATACAGTTGCAGGGTCCTAGGTCAAACACTTTTTGAGTTGGAGTATGGAAACGAAAAAGTCTACAGACAGGGGGATTGAAAGACGGACGGACAGAAAGACGTGGTGCAACCAGTGTACCCCTATCTACTTGGTAGATGGGGGAGGGATAACAAGCATTACACACAAAAACTTGAGCGATGCTCTGTGAAGAGGGTGTTTTATGCATCTGCAGAAAACCATGTCAGCTTGCCTGGACTGAACAGGCTGACATTAGTAAATTTTTTTGCTATTTGTAACTGAAATTAATGGACCCGTAATCATATGTTGATTCGCCTTTTCTCAGAGCACTGCTCATAGCTATGTTTACAGAACTCACATCTTTACTAATTCGACCAGACATTAAAAAAAACTGTGTTCATACTAACTTTTATGTTACAACAAAATTTTAGACTTCTCTAAATGGAAAGCATTAGCAGACGACAAGTTAAATATTGCTTGAGTGAGTAACTTTGTCCTCTCTAAAATGATGGTAGAAAAAAGTTGTGGCAAAATGAGAGAATGCTGATTACCAGAACAGAAGATGTCAGTAATTCATCCCAGTTGCATGCAACATGGGGTTATGACATATAGATTTTTATAATTGGAGAGGTCATGAGACCTTTCCAACAGTGGTGAGTTTAAAAGGCAGACTGCCTCAAAAATTGCTGCCTGACTCCATGCTTTTTTGCGAAATTGTTCTGACACACAGTCTGTTTTGTCATGGTTTTATAAATAAACCGAAAACAAAAAACTGAAATGGGAAATAAACGTGGTTTGTTTTATATGACGGATTTCAAAAAGGATTTGTTATATTGATTTGATTGCAAATGACCTTTCCAGTAGTTGTAAATTTTCGTTTAACAAATTAAGCTACACACACACACAAAAAGAGAATTTCATTAAAAAGGAGAACACCGCGGTAAATGATCACGCCACTTGAAAACGTGGGAAGAAGGTCACGTGTCTGTCATATAATGCATAAGAGGTTTCTCCTTTCTACACAGCGGCAATCATATAATGCCTTACTTATTTGTTTACATGTACCAAAATATATCGAAATTAAAAGCAATAAACTATTTGAAAACGTTGATGCTGACCTCTCCTGGCTTCTTTTTTAAAGAAGTCAACTTGTATAATTAAAGGTGCTACCTATGAGCGGGAAAAGCATAAAACCATTGTTGTTTATTTGAGAGATTATGTTAGTAGAGGGGTTAAAATTATCAGTAACCGCTTCGATACACTAATTTGGCTAAAACTAGAAAAATCGTTTTTTGATACTGATGATGATATTTATCTTTGTGGGGCATATCTATGGCCAGATGAGTCGCCAGCAGCAAAATACTATAATGTTAACTTATTCGTCGTATTTCAAGAAGACATTTTTTAATATGATCAGATCGGCACTGTAGTTATAGCAGGCGACTTTAATGCAAGGACGGGATCGAAGCCAGATTTTAGTGTTAGCGACAGTATTATTTCAGAGCCCGACGAATATGATTATGTTTCTAATACAGCCTGTAGCAGGGCCTCACAGGATAAAACCTGTAATGCACGTGGCTCTCAATTATTAGATATATGTAAATCAACAGATTTTTTAATAGCCAATGGGAGATTGGGTAACGATTACACGACAGGGGCTTTTTCGTATTTTAGCAAACAATCGTGTACTACAGTTGACTATTTGTTATTGAAAGCAGACGCTTTTTGTATGATTAACCAATTCTCCATAGGGAATTTTACTATATTTAGTGACCATGCTCCACTATGTTTTGACTTGAAAATGTCAAGCTTACCGAAGGACAAAGTCAGCCAAAACTACTTTTGTACTTATAGTAAATGGAATTCTGAACATAGAGTCACGTTCAGGCGAAATATTATAGGCAGTCTACCTTCTTTTAACGAAATAGTGCAGCAGGCTTGCGACGATGAAACTGGTATTAATACTATGGTAGAACGTTTTCCAGATACAATTTGCGTTGCAGCCGACCCGCTTTTTCAAAGAAAGTATAGTAAGTTAGAACCTAAACAAACTAATAGCTGTAATTGGTTCGATTTAGAATGTAAATTAGCAAAAAATGAATATAAAAGCATGTTAAATAACTTCAAAAATAAAACACTCGAAAATAGACATATTCTATGTACATTTAAAAAGAAAGTACAAAAAGCTTATTAAAAGTAAAAAGATAAAATATATAAGGTAGCAAGCAGAGGCCTTTGAAGGCCTTAAAAATAAAACCCGTGCCAGTTTTGGGAGTTTTTCAGAAGGAAGAAGAAACGCGTTGCGTCGGATCTGTCTGTTAACGATTTTGACAAGTATTTTTCAAGCCTTTTAAAAGAAGTTAAAACGGTTACTCTAGATAACATAGAGTCAATTATTGCGAGTGATACTTTCAATATAAATGATGAAACATATGAGCAACTTAATGTGCCTATTACATATGCAGAAGTGCAGACAGCAATAAAACGACTTAATCGAAACAAAGTTGCATGCCCGGTAGATAATTTATCAAATGAATACTTTATAGAATCATGTGATATATTATGCAGTCATTTAACGACTTCATTTAATAGAGTATTTAATTCCCGCAATTTTCCTGAATGTTGGGCAAAAGGCTACATTATTCCTATACACAAGAAAGATAACCCCAATGAAGCGGCAAATTATCGAGGTATTACACTGCTCAGCAATTTAGGTAAATTATTTGCAAGCGTACTAGATGTCAGAATAGAGCAATTGTATAATGAATATAATATACTATCTGACGCCCAGTTTGGATTTCGGAAGAAAAGGAGCACAGTAGATGCTTTGTTTGTTTTAAAAAACCTAATCGAACATGTCTTGTATTCCAAGGGTCGTTTGTATTGTGCCTTTATTGATCTAAAGAAGGCCTTTGACTCTGTTTACAGAAACGCGCTCTGGTTCAAGCTTTTTAATATGGGTTTCGACGGGAAAATACTCAATATCTTTAAATCTATGTATTCGTGTGTTAAATCATGTGTAAAATATAACAATACTGAATCAGACTTTTTTGATATAGGTGTTGGGTTGTTTCAGGGACAAAATAACTCCCCAGCTTTATTTGCATTATTTCTAGAAGATCTAGAGCTATTTTTACAGGAAACAGATACCTGTGGTTTGAAACTGTCCGATATTTGTATTATATTACTTCTCTTTGCTGATGACAAGGTAGTTTTGGGCAACTCCCCGACCGATTTACAACAAAGTCTAAATAGACTCAATCAGTACTGTACAAAATGAGGTCTAGAGGTGAATACATCTAAAAGTAGTTGTCTTTAGGTCCCGCGGGAACTTACGTAATAACGAAAAGTGGATTTATGGTAATGACTACCTAGAAGTTGTGGATAATTTTAACTATTTAGGGGTGTGTTTTAATTATACGGGATCTTTTAATTTAAATGTTCAGAATATAAAGGGGAAATCTTTGAAAGCTATGCATTTATTATATAACAATGTCAAAATACACCACACTAAAACCGACATATCGATGCGATTGTTTGACACATTTGTTGGATCAATCATAAATTATGCTTGTCCAATTTGGGGCTTCACCAAGTCAAAAGACCTAGAACAAATTCATCTTAAGTACTGCAAGTGGATTTTAGGGGTAAAAAGTAGAACATGCAACGCGGCAGTTTATGGAGAATTAGGTCGATATCCAATATACATTTCGCGATACGTTCAAATTACAAAATACTGGTTGAAATTATTGGATACTGACAATATTATTTTACAAAGAGTTTATGAAGACGCTAAACAAAGATTACATCGTGGTTTTAAAGGATGGTTACACGATGTTCAACATTTATTACACATGTACGGTTTTGCAAATGCATTCGATAATCCGAAAAATTTAAACGTCGAAATGTTTCTCCATCAGTTTAAATTGACTGCTTTCAGCAGAAGTGGAATGCTGATTTATCTAAAAATGAAGTTTTAAAACCAGTTTATGTGTATCTGAAACAACACTTTTCGTACGAACCATATTTAAATTTAGTTGACTCGTATAAAGCAAGAGTATGTCTTACCAAATTAAGAGTAAGCGCGCATAATTTGAATATTGAGTGCTTAAGATACGGAAGGGATCGTAAGCCGCGTTCTGAAAGATTATGTTATTTATGCAACAATGGCGACACTGAGGATGAATTTCATTTTGTTTTAAAGTGCATCAAATTTCAAAATTTAAGGCAACAATTTATTAAGAAATATTATTATAAAAAACCCAGTATGTTCAAATTCGTATCTCTCTTGAAAACAAATAATAGGAAAGAAACAATAAATCTAGGTAAATTCTTGTTACAGGCATTCGAAGAAAGAAAGAAACTTTTGTCGTAGTGTTATCCTCCCCACAATAATCAAAACAAATTTAAAAACTAATTCAGACATTAAGATTCCATAAACATTGTTTGGAGACAAAAATAATGAAGGCTTCTCCTAAAATAAAAACTTTTAAAGTCGAATCATAATGAGATCTACCCTTTCACTACATCTAGAGATATATAGGAAAGAAAATATGAAACCTGGAGAGCGAAAGAGAGAGAGAAAGAGAGGGAGAGAGAGAGGGTACTTGTATCTTGTTATATATGTATTAATTAAATATATTGGACAAAGAAGAGAGAGAGACAGAGACAGAGACAGAGAGAGAGAGAGACAGAGAGAGACAGAGAGAGAGAAAACAGAGACAGAGAGAGCGGTACTTGCATTTTGTTATATACGTATTAACCCTTAACCAAAAAAGCTCGTGTTTTCAGCCATCCTGAAATGGGAGACTTTGAAAACATGGTGGAAAAAAGGAAAAAAATGCCGGTAACCGGCGTTTTCTACTTTTTCCACCGTGTTTTCTACCTTTTTAAAGATATAACCCATCATTAAAGTCTTACTTTATTTGTCGTCTGCAAAAATGTTCAATTTGGAGCGGTCTAAAATTATGTCCCTTGGCAAAGAGTTAAATATAAATATATCTGTCCGAGAGACAGAGTACTTTGAATATTTTATATTCGTAAATTGATCAAATATACAATCATGATGTAATTTTGAGAGCGAAAGACCGGTGATAGAAAATGTGAGAGTGAAAGAGAGCGAGAGAGAGAGAGAGAGAGAGAGAGAGAGTTGTATCACGTGGGACACTTTGAAAATTATTTTGATTGTACAGGATGTATAAGTCAATAAAGTCATTCATTCATTAACCAATTAAATATAGCTGTTGATTATCCAAAAAGTCAACCATTTGTTGTAAATGAAAAGGCTTTTTACCCTGAAATAAAAACTTTACTTTGTATTCAGAGCTAAACCAGTGTAGATCTAGCTGCTTCTTCAGAACACTCAGGGATAAGGATTTTTTAATCACTTGCTAGATCTACGTTTTCTGTCAACACAGATAAAAGAACAGAATGTTCTCTAAGGTGCAGCCAAACAGTAAAGAGATGTGTTTATATCCTACTAATTACTGTGCATGTATATTTTGTAATATTGCAGACCGCAGAGCCTTTTTCGAGTCTGCCAGTTGTATTATATCAGAGAAAAAGACAGCTTCGGGCCATCAGACCACTGCCCTATTTGGCATAGCCTGCCCTTAGTACTCTAGACCGATGATATGATTTTTATAATTGTTGGCGATCTACAGTAAGACAGGGGAACAAAATAAGTGAATGAATCTCTGAAAGGGTTAAGTATAAATATACTTTCATGGCAAAAACACGGGATGAATATATTGTTACATTTTCTTTTCTATCCCCCATTTTATTTAATTAATGACTGAGAAATGTCAAACTCATTTTCTAAAATATAATGATTGAAATGGCCAGGCGTGAGAGTGCATTGTACGTAAAATATTCAAGGCTGAGGTAACAAACATCGTTTGTAAAACTGGATGACATTTATTTTTTAAATAAGTGCTTAAGCCTCACAGTTTAGAACTTTTTCAATCATTAGGTTTTCATATTCAAACTACATGCATACAACGGTTCTGTCATATGCATTGAAAGTAATCTGCTATTGAGTTTAACAATTTGTTATTTTCAAAAATATTTAGTCATCATTTCGGAATGAATTATCAGACATTTACATCTTTTCAATTTTCTTGTAATTTTTATGTAGACAGAAAGAATGAAACTCCTTTAAAATTTAGATCATTGTGTTGTTAGAGGCTTGCCCATAGCAAACGAAGCTATTTTACAACCTTTTTTCCGGTCAAAAAAAGGCAAACGATTAACGTGGAAACAGACCGATCGCTATGATTAGATCTATCAATACGTTTTCCCTAATACAGATCCGTCTTTTTAACCACTGTTCAACTGCCCTATTCTCAAGTAGATTTGCACCTCTCTTACATGTAAACATGCCTGCGATCTAATGTTCGAATAGAGCTATCTGTTGAGCGTCAACATTCAGTCGTCACTTATATTTTTTAAGCAGAATTTTGAAAGAGAGAAAGTACCAATACTATAAGCTACACTATAACTGACATTTCGAACTACCGTATATAATTATATGTTATATAAGTTCTTGCCCATTTAAAAAAAGATAAATACTAGTATATGCATGTCCTATCTAGGACATTGATTATTAAATACATAAAATTTGAGCCATGCTCTTGCGAAAGGGGCTTAATGCATCTCCGTGATCCATTGTACCAAGCAAGTCGTCACATAATTATGGATGCTAAAAATTCATTTAGTCTAACAACCAGCTCAATCATGAGGTAGGCTTGTTCCTTGGGTTAGGGTTAGGGTTAATATAATCTAACCCTAACCCTAATTTATTTAGTCTAACAACCAGCTCAGTCATGAGGTAGGCTTGTCCCTTGGCAAGCAGGATTTTACCAATAACAAAACGTTTCGACCCAGGTCTGGCTTTGTGAACTGCGCAGGCTGACATGGGTCGATATTTTTACGGATGCATTAAGCCCCTTTTCACAGGGTATGGCTCATTTATAAGTGAACCACGCTCCGGTACAATGGGGCTTAATGCATCTCCGTGATGCATCATACCAAGGCTGACCTGGGTCGGTACTTTTTTCACAGATGCATTAAGCCCTCTTTTCTCAGATCATGGGTCAAGTACATGTACAACTGTTTAGAAAATCAGAGCTAAACAAATACTGGACATGCCTATCCCGTAACATTTTTCCACATTTTGATTTACATGTATTTGTCCAAATGGTATTTCAGTTTCAGATGAAGCCTAGAACCTTTGAAACATTGGTAATTTGTAACTAATGAATTATCGCTATGATGTTTATAAAATACTGTTGAAAGCAAGATAAAACACCGTGCAAACATATAGAATGCTAATTAAGACCGTTACATGACAGAAACCTTCAGAAAAGGAGTCTGATCTGGTTTCGAGACCTTTTATAGATAGTTGATGAAGCGTACTTATGAAATCTTAATATTTAACATCGAACAAATGGAATTTTACTGCCAGTATTAAAATATCACAGATCTACCAAAATATTGCAACTTAAATGATCATTTCTTTACAGAAAAATATGATCATGTTGGTAGTGTAGTCCGACGATAACACTAAATGTTCTATGCAGTCTGATCTTGCTCTGCACTGTGGCACTCCGAAGCCCATAGGTCGACACAAATTCGGCAAATGTACACTTCAGAAAATAATTTTACTGTAGCTATTTATTTATGTACCGTTTTATTTATTCATTTTTCTGCTTGCAATCAAAATAGACCATTTCTATTTTCATATCAATAAATTTTGATAAACAATGAGGTGAAAGCTATATAGTTTTCGAGCCGTTAAAAAAAAAAACAAAAAAAAAAAAACAAGAGGACCATAATGGTCCTATATCGCTCACCTGAGTACCAAGCAGTAAAGGACTACAATGAAGATGAATACCAAACATCGAAGTGCAAGGCCAAATGATAATGAAACAAAGAGAAATCTCACAACTGTTATAGAGGTCTAGGCCCTTAGGCTACCCAGAGAGATTTTTAATAATTGCCTGACATAAAACTGCGTACAAACATGTGAGCCCTGGGGCAGGGCCTGTTATGATCGCAGGCTCATGTTATGTTCAAAATCTGTAGAGGTCTACAAGGTGATGCTTCATGCAAAGTATCACAGCTCTAGGTCTTCTTGGTTCAGACAAGAAGATAATCTTTCTTAACCAAACCTGGATATAAATTTTTGTGAGAAGTTTGAATGATACTTGTCTAATAGTTGTTGAAAAATAAGGAGAACAAGAAATTTCATCAAAGGAAAATAACTTTGTAAAAATACAATGAACAGTCACCAAAATATAATATGCACATTCTTGCTTGGCACCGAGTCTCTCTAAAGTTTGAATGAAATATGTCCTGTAGTTGTTGAGAACTAACTATGACAAGAAAATGCTACAAAAAGACTGATGGATGGATGGACCGACAAGCTGACTCCTATATACCTCTAGAAGAGAGTTTTGAAGGAATAATAACAAAGCCCTAGGCCTTTTGGTGTGTGGCAAAAAGTTGCCTATTTTGAACAAACTTAGTAGAGAATGTTTGCCGATTCAAGACTTTCTATACAAGTTAGTATTATAATGTTGTTAAATACACCAACAACTACAGTGGTTGTCCAGGGTCATGTTCAGTTGTTCTGGTCCTATTAGACCTATAATCGAACTCAATCGAGATTTTACGGTCATATATATTTTGACCAAGTTTGGTGCTGATTGGTTTATATTTGTAGATGCTAGAGTGTAAACAAAGTCAAATGTTGCAATTTTTTTTTAATTCAAGGGCAGATAACTCCAGTTGTTCTGATCCGATTAGACCCATAATCGACCTAATCCGAGATCTTATGGTCATATATATTCAGACCAAGTTTAGTGCTGATTGGTTAATATTTGTAGATGCTAAAGTGTAAACGAAGTCAAATATAGCAATTTTTCTAATTCAAGGGCAGATAACTCCAGTCATTCTGGTCCGATTAGACCCATAATCGAACTCATCCGAGATCTTATGGTCATATACATTTTGACCAAGTTTGGTGCTGATTGGTTAATATTTGTAGATGCTAGAGTGTAAACAAAAAATGTGAACGGACGGACGGACGGACGGACGACGGACTGTGAGTGATCACAATAGCTCATCCTGACTTGCTTGAAAAGGGTACCATCGGCGGAAGTATAGTAAAATCAAAGATGGCTCCATGAAATGGGAACTGAAATTTGACTTTCATGGGTACATATTCACTTATATTTTTCGTGTTACCTAAAAGCGAGAACAACGGCTTTTCCCGTATTACAAGGGATGCAACCGAATAGTCGAATATTTGAATATTCTACAAATGGCCGAATGTTTAAATATGAATTTCATATTCAAATAGTCTTTTTGCTTTCTTTTATAATGCTTAATGAATTTAGCTTATTGAAAAAAAAAAGAACGGTTTCAGAAAACATGGCAAATATGATACCGTGCTCTGTCACTCAGCTGTGTATCTGTTTATGTGTTGTTTACAAGTGCCAAGCTGTTTTTAACACCTATTATTTTACATGGTTAACAGTCAAAAGCCCTCCGGTCATTAAACCCTACCCCTAAAACGGACAGGGCGGTCACGATTCTGCGATGGGGACACTATCCCCTTCATGAAATATTAGAGGCGGTTAAAAGCCCCTTCACGATTTGGCAATGGCAGACATCATCCCCTTTATTAAGTACGAGGTAAGTAAGAGGTAAAAGGAAGTAAGAAGCGGAAAAAGGACCCTTCATCATTGGCAGACAATGTGCCTAACAATGGTAACCATGCGGATATTATCACCCTCATAGGCCTAAGTCTGATAATCTCTAGCTAACCAGATCACTTGCAATAGTATGCAATAAGTTCCATACCAGATCTATATGTGTGGAATTATCCCAGGCCCATCTTGGATTTTTAAAATGGGGAAAGAGTCCTTCAGTATGTTAAGGATTTTTTCTACAGTTTTAATTCTTCCATAGAACTTTTTTGTTTTCATATCTCATCTAAAATTTTCATAGCGAATACAAAAAGAAAAAGAAATGTTGACGTATTCGTTTTATTGTTAAGTGCCTGTTTCCATGGTAACAGTATACCTCCAAATTCTAAAATTTGTGATTTTTGCCTGAAAATGATAATATCATTGTCAGTCAGGTTTCTTTTTTTTTTAATTTATAAAGAATCAGACCTAAATATTTGTATACCTATATCTAACATTTAAAAAATGATTTTCATTTATTTTTCATTCATTTACATCTATTTGTAGAAAGGGTCATACCAGTATTTTAAGAAGGGTTTGGAATAAAAAAAAAAGTTACATTGTTGACACATCAATTGTTTTTTATTTATCAACAAACTCCCTCCACATATGATAACCTCTGAAACATGGTAGTTTAAAATTTTTTTACTTAGTTTTCAGACCTTATTTGCCAATTCTTCTCTAGAAAGATTAATTTGTCAACATGCTCTGACTCTAGGCAGGATCTTTGAGCTGTGACAATGTCACCAGCAGTTGAGAATATCCTTTTAGATGGCACTGAAGTTTGCCGGGATACAGAGATACTTTTTTTGTCAGAATTTTCAGTTCTGGGACTTATCAGAATATTTTTTCCACCATAAAAGAGGCTTTTCATTTGCACTGATTGGGTTCTCTTTTTTCATTATTCGAAACCTCATTCTCACCTCTCACATAACTCAACTAGAGGCCCCTGAGGGCCTGAAATCGCTCTATTGGCAGTTAGTTTGCTTTTTTTCTCTGATAAAAAAAATAGACAAACATCCCCCAACCCCCCCCCCCAAAAAAAAAAAAAAAAAACGGAGGTATTGTTGCAGCTGGAATTGAACCCACTAAAAAATACAAATAGGCATACTGAACTGAACAAATAGTGAAAAGAAAAAAATGAATTACAATTTCTCAATACCAACTGTTTGAAATCCAGCCAAATTTGATAGGGTTTCAGTACTCATTGTATTAAACAATCCCTGCAAATTTCAAAGAAATGGACTAATAATGTGAACTGTGTTGAGTAAACACTACTAAGTCTTCAAATGGCTGCTTTTCCTTAACTAATTGCTAGATTTTCTTCATTTTTATTAGAGTTCAACCCCTTGATGACACAAATAATCTTTGCAAGTTTCAAAAGAACTAGATCTAAAATGCGGACTTAACTGTGTAAAAAAGAAATGTAAATTTTCAACCTTAAATGGCTCTTTTTCCCATACTGCTTGTCAAATGTTTTTCAAAAATGATAGAGTTCAAGCTATTGATAATATAAAGCAACTGTGCAAGTTTTATAAATGAAAATTTGACCACAAATGCCGAGTCTTAGCGTAAACAAGAAACGTAAATTTTTTAATTTAAATGGCTCCTTTTCCCACACTGATTGTCAGATTTTTGTCAAAATCAATAGTCTTCAAGCTGTTGATGATACAAAGCAACTGTGCAAGTTTCACGAAAATACAATTACAAATGCTGAATTTATCGCGTAAACAAGAAATGAACATTTTGAACTTAAAATGGCCACTTTTCCCATACTGATTGTCAGATTTTTTTCAAAATCAATAGGGTTCAAGCTATTGATAAGATAAACAAACTGTGCAAGATTCACGAAAATCTTACCACAAACGTAGAGTAAAACACATAAGCAAGAAAAGGAAATGTTGAACTTTAAATGGCT
This sequence comes from Tridacna gigas, assembly GCA_945859785.2. NCBI lineage: Eukaryota > Metazoa > Mollusca > Bivalvia > Cardiida > Cardiidae > Tridacna > Tridacna gigas. The sequence goes on from OX244042.2 coordinate 329,128, forward strand.
ACTTTTCCTACACCGATTGTCAAATTAATTTCAAAATCAATAAGGTTCAAGGTTTTGATAAGATAAACAATCTGTGCATATTTCACAAAATTCCGACACTAACTGCAGACTTTATCGCGTAAACAAGAAATCTAAATGTTGAACTTTAAATGGTTACAAACTGCAAGTTTCATGAAAATCAAACATAACTGCAGACTTAATTGTGTAAACAAGAAATTGAAATGTTGAATTTTAATGGCTGCTTTTCTTACACTGATTGTTAGATTTTTTTTCAAATTCAATAGGGTTCAAGCAATTGATGAGATAAACAAACTATGTAAGTTTCACGAAAATCTGACCACAACTGCAGACTTTATCTTGTAAACAAGAAATTGAATTTTTGAACTTTAAATGGCTGCTTTTCCTACATTGATTGTCAGATTTTTTTTTTAAATCAATGGGGTTCAAGCTCTTTATTAGACAAACAAACTATGCACGTTTCACGAAAATCAGAAGACAACTGCAGACTTTATCGCGCAAACAAGAAAATAAAATTTTGAACTTTAAATGACTCCTTTTCCTACTCTGATTGTCAGATTTTTTTTTTCCAAAATCAATAGGGTTCAAGCTATTGATGAGATAAACAAACAAACAAACTGTGTGCAAGTTTCACGAAAATCCGACCACAAATGCGGACTTTATCGCATAAACAAGAAAAAGACTAACGGACAGACAGACAGACGGACGGACAGACGACGGACGGACGACGGAAACCACACCATGACATAAACTCTGCTGGCTTACAGTCAGTAAAGCTAAAAATTAGATTTTATTTAAACAACCATTCCCAGTGCAGAATTCCATCTTGTTAGGACATAAATTATCAATTTCAAACAAACAGCAGATTAGATCAAGTAAGCCAAGTTAGCAAGCCAACAATAATTTCATGGATTAATTATCGAAACTATCGATCTTTGAACAAATTATTGGCGATTGTTATCGATGTCGGACATTGCAATCGAGGCATCGCTATCGGGACAGTCACAATCACAATACATCGATGCATCAATGTATCGTTACAACCCTATTCAGCACCATAGGCTTAACATGGGGCTTTAGTGGATGGCATAGATCAAGATCACACTTCACATTCTGGATCTTGGATCTATACTTGGACTGCTTGTTTAGTCAAGTCTGCAGAGTAGAGTACTAATTCGCAGCTCGTTTTAAATGATGTTGGTTGCTGATTGCAAATACATTTCTTACAGTTCTTACATTATGCTTTGGAAGAGGTGGATGGGAAACTGAGAGTAACCTTTTTTTTCTTCTGCCTCGCCAGCTGTATACAGTTTGTATTTCTTGTAGTGTCATTGAAAATACAGACTGTGTCCTTGGAGTACAGACTAACGAAGACTTCCTCGCAAAATGTCCTTTAAAGCAAAACATGTTTACGCTGTTTATAATGTTGCGTCGTACGGCGAAAACATCCGAGTACTAGAATCTACTCAACTGTTATCTTCATCCTTAATACTATCATGTCTTCTTAGTAAAAGCTCCAGATTTGATCTGAAAAGAAATTAGATCATTCAAAAGGACAAACACACCTGGAAGAACAAGCCAGGACGAACAAGCCTAGGGACGAAAAAGCTTGTTTCCATGCGCACTAGGTTGCGCAAAGAAAACTCCCAAAAACATCATTAATAAATTGTTATGGTGTAATATCTATAAAAATTGATAAAATAAGACTGCAAAACGGAGTTACAAAGTTCAAATGCATTAACTTATAGTTCTTAGAATCAGGACTTTCTAATTGCCCTCGGGTTGAAACTCAACAAGTAATGAACAACCATTTATCTTTTAATTAGTTTTGCACAGGTCGCTCGGTCTGATCTTGTTCTATACAATACGAAATGTTTTAAGTCAATTTAATTGTAATCTTCTACCAAATAATTCCGTGTTTTAACGACCTGAGAAACAAGCCGTTTTAAGTCTTTGGCTGAAAAGGAGCAATGCTGGATACCAGCAATTTCTGTTTCTCCCCTACTGAAGACAAATCATACGCAGGTCTACGGCCATTCTTAAACTGTCCTCTGTAAACACGTTCAAATCGACAACTACAGAAAAGCTTTTTTTTTGTACAGAGTAAAAGAAAAAGTGTAATAAGTATATTCAAGAAAATTTATTAGTACTTTATTTTAATAAGAATATAGTCAAAATGAAACCATATTGCTTTGATGATTTGAACATAAAAACAGGATGAAGTAAAACTTAGGGTCCTGCTTCAAAAAAAAAAAAAAAAAGCTTAAGTTTTATTTTGCTCAAGTCTGCTAAAGGACAACGCAGTTTCAGACTTAATATTATTTGTTGAGACGCATTTCATAAGCACTGAAAATTTTCTGTAAAGCTCTCAAGAGCTGAGTTGACAAACTAATTAAGGATTAAAAATTTGAAAAATGTAATTGCTTTATAGTCCAAACTTGGGTGTTATCTACTGCAGTGAATAAGATGAACTGAGGACGGATAACGAAAATTATGTTTTAGAACACAGAATTACCACTCACTTGTATGTTGACTGAATAAGACCGACAGTAAATATTTTTTAGCTCACAATTCATCTCTGAAAAAAAAGGAAGTGTGTGTGTGGTGTGTGGGTGTTGGGGGGGGGGGGGGGTTGCACAGCACAGATAAGGCACTCTTACATGATTTCTCAGTTAGAGATTATAGCGGCAAATGTCAGCCTACTCTAAGGAGCTTTTGTCCGCCTCTGCAATTTAATAAAGGGGATTATATCCGCCATAGCGAAATCGTGAAGAGGCTTTTTACCGCCTTGTCTATTTTAGGGGTGGTTGGGTGGGCTTTTGACTGTCATTCAATTAACATAGCACCTTTGACTGGATTTCTAATCATCATCCTCTGTTAAACCTGTCATTGTCCAGTCTTGATCAGTCGTACTTTACGCTATTTGATTTTCAAACGCACCTTTGTCAAAGATATCTGCATAAGGCTGGCGCATGTTGTTGTTGTCGTACCTGTTGTTGTATAATAATTAACTATTCTTTATACGAAGCAATTAAATGGTTTATCAACGCTAAAATAACCTGTAATTTCTCCACTTGAGTTGTTTATTTAGAGTTTATTGTACTCAATTTTTATGGTGAGTGAAATTTTATGGTGAATGAGACAACTGAACTTGCAATACTTAGCATACTTTGCTTTGATACTGGCAGAAGGAAAAGTCAACGCCATAGGAAAAGTAAGTTATGCAAGGCATGCGACTGATTTCTCATTCACTGATGACCTTTCTCTATAAAGGATAGTGAACTAGCTTGTGAAAGTATCCGATGTGCCAATTTAATATGATTTTGTTAGATGTACATGCTGCTGAAAGTGTACCAGTATTCAGATGTTCAAATTTCAGACACCGGACCATAAGATAATTCTAGAATTCTATAATCGGATATTTCAATATATTCGAATACTAAATACCAAATATTCAAACACCAGTATTTGTCCTTAGGCCATAAAATTGTTTGGCTAAGAGCACACTAAAACATTCAAAATCTTGCATGGTTCAAAAATCAAAACCTTAATGTACTCACCTTCTTCTTCATCACCTTCACTCTCTCCACTTCTGTAACTGGCTTGATCTAAAATACAATAAAATCAGGGTTTGTATTCACCAACCATTTTGAAGAACATTCATATTCTCCAGATTTTTCTAAGTTTGAAAGAAACACATCTTCCGAATGGCTAAATCATTTCGGTTTAATTAATCAGAAATGGTCTAGCCAATCGGAAATTTCGTTACTTTCAAATTTAGAAAATCCCATGTATAAAGCCTAAGAATGCTTTTTAAGAATGGTTGGTGAATACGGACCCCGGTTATTTGAATTTACCAGGTACAATAATTGGAACGCATCATTCTGACCCTTTACAAAATTAGATGTTTTTTTATATTCGGTTTATTTTGTAAGCACTTACAAGTGACACATCAAATATGCCTCAAATAATAGGATTTGTCTTTGGAAAAATGGTAAACATTGTGGGGTAAAGGAGAAAATGCTGGTCACTTGGTCAGGGTCATTGATTTGAATCCCCAGCTTGCTCAACTGACCTTTCTGCAAACGCGAGAAAGAGACTTTATTTCAGTTTTAGTCTAGCCGATGTTTCGCTCTAATTTAGGCACCCGAAGTTTTTTTTCTGAACATTTTTATAAATTTGAACTCAATAATGTAAAAAGGAAAAATGCTTTTAATAATGCCATATTTATGAGAAATTGAGAAGTAGAAATGGCAAATTGTTCGTAATTCCATTTTCTGTCACAGTATTTAAGATAAAAATAAATTCTGAGTAGGTTACTATCAGCAACATCTATAATTAATAACAATGGCATAAGTTTGTAAACATTTTTAAACAAGGATTTTACTGCATTAGAATGAACGTGCATTTATCAATCAGGCAACGATAGTGGGGAAAGTAAACAATCGTTAAAACTAGATGACAGTGCCATTAACATTTACATGTAATCCTCTTAATAAAACAGGACTAAAAATATGAATACTCCCTAAAGTATTACGATAAGAACCATAGGATGACGTTCGCAATGTCAACTAATTTATGAAACAGGATGATGAGTGGCCGTCAATAAAACATACCTCTTCCTGTTGCTTGTTTCGTTTAATGGATACCTACCCTTGTTGTATAGGTTCTCCTTTCAATAAATAACAACTTTTCCCAGTTTTAAGTAAATATCTTTAGTAATAAAAGACTTATAATAAAATATCAAAGTTTTGGCACAATGACGCAGACAATGTCAGGGCTTCCACAATACCTCGACGTTTTCTTCCCAAACAAACGAGCTAAAATGAGCTGAATTTCTCTGACAAGAAAGAAAACATTATGAGAAAAGGAGAAAATGCTGGTTACTAGCATTTTCTCCTTTTCCCACAATGCTTTCAAAAGGCTTCTTTCTTAGGGCTGTGAATACTTGGGATTGTGTGGTGAAGGGCAGAGAGATGTCCAAATCCAAACGCTTTCGCAGCTGATGAATTGAAAGTGACTCAAATGATGGAATTTAACTTTAAAAAGGTAGAAATCATTGTGAGAAAAGGAAAAATAATGTTGGTAACCAGCTGGATTGTTCAGTAACAGGCCAAGCACCATGAAATACAGTAAAGAAGCCTCCTCATATTTTAACCTTTAACCTTCCAGCAGACAATACCTGGGACCGTATTCACCAACCATTCTTAAGAATATTCTTAGTCTTGTACTCCAAAATTTTCGAGATTTGAAAGTAACACAATTTCTGACTGGCTAAACCAAATGGTTTAGCCAATCAGAAGTTGTGTTACTTTCATATTCAGAAAATCTTGAAGAATAAGACTAAGAATGTTCTTGAGAATGGTTGGTGAATATGGACTCTGGTTTTTAACTCTTTTCCAAACAACAAAATTTTAGACTCGTCCAAATTGAAAACATTTGCAGACCACAAAATTGATGTGACTTAATAAATGAAATTTGTTTTTGGGTAGGGTAGAAAATATTGAGGGTTCCCACAGTGTTTTCAAAAGGTTTCTTTCTCAGGGCCGTGAAATTCTGTGGTAAAGGGTTAATGACGCTTAGGGGGATGTCTTTTGAAAACTGATTGATTGTATTGTGTTTAATGCCGTTTTCAACATTACCAGGTATTTCAGTTATGTCATGGCAGCCAGTGCACCTATCCATACTTTTCTAGAGTTTCTTTTACAATACTTTGTACAAAGTTCTACCCAAGGCACTGGCTGCTTTCCCAAATAAACATCATCAAAAGGAAATCAGAAATGAGAGGTATTTTGAAAAAGATGGTGAATGGAAATAAATCTATAACAACACGTATAAGTTTCCTTAAAATTCTTTATCGACGTTTTGGCTTACGCCTTCATCAGGATGTTTACAGAAATTTAACATATGTAATAACAAGTCTGACGTCATGGACGTCCGTTATACAATAACATTCAACAATTATTAGCGGACTTTTTGAAAAAATGCTATGGAATGCATACGACATACATATAGTTAAACAATATTGTGGGAAAAGAGGGGATGTTGGATATTGAAATGAAAAACTATAAAAATACTAACTCTCCAAGACCATGTGTTAGACAAAGATCAAACTACACTGACGTGTAGGTGGATCCCAATCTATATAGCAAAAGAATACATGTTAAGCTACAGCGTAAAATCGGATAATATGTTTACCACATTTCCTATATTATACATATTTCATTTAAAGAACGGATAATAGGAAAAAAACGATATACGCTGTGCCTAACTTTTTATACATACATTCAATAATAAATCATGATGAGAACTGTATTTACTTAACCTCGAACTTTAAATTTAGTCCATCAGGGATCATAGTTTTTAGTTTGTGGATCCAAAATGTTTCTTTGCATAGGCGACCCAAGTCGTTATTAACCACATTAATTGGCACGAAAGAAAAAAATCTTCAATGCTGTGGCCATTCGTGTTGAAATGGGAGGCCACAGCAGAAGAGAAAGTGAAAATGAAAAAGATGTTGAGAAGATGAGAAAATACTGTTAAGCAGCATTTTCCCCATTTCCGACAGTGTTTTCTACCCTTTTAAAGACAAGTTGCATCTTTTGAAACACAATATGTTTGTTGTCTGCAAAATACCAAATGCTTGAAATTAGGATCACTCTAAAATATTGTCTGTACTCGAGTCATCCAAACTGAAAGCATCTGCAGCAAACAAATTAGATAAGGCTGGACTTATGCTTTTGGGCTGTGAAAGGGTAGAAAAAGTCATCGAAATTGGAGAAAATGCTTGCTATCAGCATTTTCTGCTTTCCACACAATGTTTTCAGAAGGTTTCTTTATCAGGGTCTTTAAAACTCGGGATTGTGTGGTAAAGGGTTAAAGCCCCATGTAAACCGACAGTTACTTTTTATATAAAATAAAAACCCTTCTTAGCACAATTTCTAGTTTGCTTGTGGAAAGAAAGTCTCAGTAAACTGGGCAAGGTGGATCAAATGATCTGATAGTACATAGTGTGCAGTGTGATCTGGACCTACACAGGCTGCAAACAGAAGTAGCTGAAAGCCTTTTCAGGGTTAAGGAACATCTCTCCCCCATCACTCTCTACCACGTAACAATATACATGCATTATTCATGTCCAAATTAAAATGTTTGTGGATGACAAATAAAATGTTGCCAAAATGACACTATTTGTCTCTGAAAGAGTAGTAAATATCGCAGGAAACAGGTAAAAATGCTAGTTACAAGTATGCTTTAAGAAGCTTTCTTCATCAGGGTCGTTCAAAGATGGGATTGCTTGGGAAGCACCCTTCAAAGCTTTAATCATTTCCCACACAATCCCATGTTCTAATGACCTTTATGGAGAAGACTTTAAAACATTGTGAGAAAATGAGAAAATGCTGGTAACCAGCCGATTTTCTCACTTTGATACAAACTTTTCTACCCTGTCAAAGAACTTTGGATCATTTGTGTAACTTTTGAATTAAAAATTTTGTTGTCTGCAGATACTTTCAATTGTGAAAAGTCTAGAATTTGTCGTTTGAATTGAACTTCCTGCAAACGCACGCCTACCTTAGTAACGCGGTATTTGGGGTGCTACGCCCGACAAACAAACAAGAAAATGGTGTCGAATACATAGAGAGAGAGAGGTTATTTCAGTTTCATTTCAGCTGATGTTTTGCTCTAATTTAAGCACCTTAAGTTTTTCTCCCAACTTTCATTGCAGTTAGAACTAAATCGGCCACGTAACAAGAAACAAGAGGGCCATGATGGCCCTGTATCGCTCCACTGGCTTATAAATGTGGTTATGTCTCATTTTCAATGCATTTTATCAACCTGAAGAAAGAAAACAATACTATTTCCCCCCCTTTTTTTTTCCAAAAAAAGGATACACAAAGGTTATACAAATACATGTACCAACATTTACACATTTACACATTTTCCCATCATAGAGCTCTAAGACCTTTGACCACCAGATCAACATAAAAGATACATGTAGGTGGGCTGAAAGTGGCCCCCATCCTGTATTGATTTTCAAAGTTGGCCATCTGATGAAATATTCAACACATCATCATGACATCATGGCAATACAAGATGCAATAATAAATTCTGAAAATAGCCAACCAAAGGATGATTTGTGTTCAATAACACTCTTTTTGATATGGAGATATTCACGATTTACTTCAGACTATAAATTATAGAGATAATATACTGGAACAGCAATGTTTGAGTGCATTTGTATTTGTATGGACTGAACAAGAGTTATTTCCTTTAATCAGTATGTAAGCTTAAATCATATAACCAGTTATAATCTTTCGTAAAGCCAAGCCCACAGCAGCCACGTCCATTGCCAGATCAAATTTATATAAAGGAATTTGAGATATGTCAAGCTTAGTATCATGCATATGCCAATTTATAGTGAATTCCAAATTATGCTTTTGGAAAAGATTTTTAAAGGTTTTTCAATACTTTTCAGTTTTGTAGCCATAGCAACCATAGCTTTTAACACAACTTAATTCTTTGAAGACATTCTGGAGAACATCATGGCAAGATGATATCTGTAAAGTTTGGTCAGAATTGGAAGAGTGGCTTCAATGAAAAAGATAGAACAATCTTGGTAGAAGTCTACAATATGAATCGGCATGCCAAATTCTTATAGCCCTAGGCCTTACAGTGAGGATAAAAAAAGATATCTTAAGTTTTCACTATGTAAGCCTATCTAAAATTTGTAAACCCTGGAGTGGGACAAATTTTGATCTCAAGGCTCAAAACATGCCAAATTTGTTAGTCCTATGCTTTATGATTAGAAACAAGAAGATTGTCGAGAAGTCTTCACTATATATGCCCTTATAAAACTTGACCCCAGGGCTACAGTCGGACTAAATGGGGAATATGTGTATTAGAAGAATAACATGCCAAATTTGGGAGTTCTTGGCCTTATGGCTAGTAACAAGACGGTTTCTGAAGTTTTCACTCCATAAACTCATGTAAAACTTGTAACCCCTGGTGCAGGGCCAAACTTGATCCTAGGGCTGTAACTTGGGCCCTCTTTGTAGTTGTTCACCGGATAATGCTATAATTATGCAAAATTTGGTAGCCCTAAGCCTTATGGCTATGTACACCAAGATTTAAAAGTTTTCCCTATATAAGCCCATGTAAATCTTGTGAACCTCCCCCCACCCCCCAGCATGAGGCCAAATTTACCCCAGGACTGTAATTTGGGCACTTTTGGTAGACCCCCACTGGATCAAGCTAAATGCAAAATTTGGTAGCTCTAGGCCTTATGGCTAGGTACAGGAAGATTTTTAAAGTTTTCTCTATATAAGCCTATGTAAAACTTGTGACCCCTGGGGCAGAGCCAATTTTGACCCCAGGGCTATAATTTGAAGAAAAATGATAGAGGTCTACTACATAAAGCTTCATGCCAAATTTGGTAGCCCTATGCCTTATGGTTTTAGACAAGAAGATTTTTAAAGATTTCCAATATTTTTCAGTTTTGTTGCCATGGCAACCAGAGTTTTTGAAGGAATCAAATTCTTTCAAGAAATTCTGAAGGGGACCATGGCAGGATCATTTCTGTGAAGTTTCATGAAAATTGGATGGGTAGTTTCAGAGAAGAAGATGTTTGAAATAAAAGTTAACGCACGGACGGACGGACGGACGCACGCATGCACGGACGGACGGACGGACGGACGCAAGACGGACACCGGGCCATGACATAAGCCCGCTTGCCTTCGGCCAGTGAAGCTAAAAACAGCAAAAACAACATCTAGAAGCTTTGCGGCATCAATTAAAACAACCAAGATCGCACCGGTACCGCACCGGCAATGGGAGTTTGTCAATATGATGATGTTCAGTGCTGTATACCCAGCATTGGTAAATACACAACATTATAATCATCAGTTTTCAATACAAAAATAGTATTTATCGTTGTGAAACACTTCGTATAATATAGACTAAGAAATGATTATGATGAAGAAGAAGAAGTAGTAGAAGCAGTAGCAGCAGCAGAAGTAGTAGTAGTCGAAGTAGTAGTGGTAGTAGAATTAGTTGCAGCAGCAGAAGCTGTAGAAGTAGTAGTAGCAGCAGCATCAGCTGTAGTAGTAGAAGTAGTAGTAGTAGAAACATCACCAGCATCAGCAGCAATAACAATGTTAAGGCAAAAAGGGGGTAGTAGAAGTACGAGTAGTAGTAGTAGTATCAGCAACAACAACAATGTTACAGGGGAAAAAGGGGGGTCATTTCTCTATGGAGGACCTTTCTTTCATGAGGGAGTCATTCTACTACAGCTACACGGGGGTCCTTTCTCTACGGTCTGGGGTCATTTCTCTACGTAGAATAATGACCCGGGTCATTCCTCTACGTAGTGAAATGACCCATGGGTCATTTTGTAGGGGAGGATCATTTCTCTGCATTACACCGGCAAATTGAGGCAAAATTGTGCGAAAAATCTACTTATTTAATCTTCAAAAAGAGAGCTTTCAAACCACGTAAATCTTGACATTGAATTAGCCCAAAGAAAATATACCGTAAAGATAATGTTCTAACACATTGAAGCTCTTTGAGCATTTTCATTAAAAAATAAGTTGCAAATAAAACTTTATAACTGGAGTTAGTCTGTATTTCTAAACTCCTTATAATCTATACGATCACGTTACATACCGCCTTCATCCGCTTCTTAGCCTTCTTTTCCCCTTGTTTTGCCCTCATTTTGGGAGTCTTTTGGGGAGTCGTCTTAGGTGTCATCATCCATGTACTTCCAAACTCTGCGAAAATATCCCGGAGTCTGCCCCCTTTGTATTAACTTTGGGCGGGCCTGGACAAACATGTGATCGGCAGTAGCCCGGCCGTAGCTCGGTGTACAATCGCCGACTACTCTTTGATGCTACGCCGACGTTTCTTTGATCGGCTGGGCGCCCGCAACAATCGGCCGGGCGCCGGCTACAACACGTCGGCGTAGCAGCGGCATATCAACGTTTGATCACTGATTGTTCGGTCATACAAGTGCTGCCTAATCGCCGATGAAAAGAAATAGCCTCCGCCAGGGCGTCGCTTTTATGTGACCGCTAGACAAATAGATCCCCATAACAAACACCGACGTTGGTCTGTCGCTATTTACTACCGATCGGCCCAAAAAAATTGGGGAACCGTCGACATGTCGGCATCGCCGATTTTTATGTGACTTTAGCATAAGGGGTGTAAAGACGATTTTGATTACTTTTTTATCACAATATCACAATGTAATACCCAGTTTAATTCACAATAGCAAAAGGGAGGCATAATTTTTTATAATAAAGACCTGCGATAGTAAGGGCCTTTTCTATCTCCAGTAGGATGCAACAAATGTAACGATGTCATTGCACAGTTTTTTCCTCATAATACATAGTTTTCTTACGAGGTGTTTTTCTACACAAAGTGTTAAAATGGAATTACCAATCGGGTAAATTTTGTCCCGCAAAGGAAATAAAAATCTTTTGGAAACGGAAGGTCTTCACGATTTCATTCATCTACACGAGTTGTTTGGCATCATGTTTGATGTCTAGGAAATCGGGTCAGTATTTGTTTTATAGACGTAATTCCGTTTGTATCACTACAATCTGCTTGTGGATGGCTAGGGGACATCAATGTCAGGAATAGTACTTTGGTTCGATACGTGGCAGATACCATCAATCGCCAAACTACTGCTTCGATGTCTTTGCAGTTGCGTTGTTCATACGACTCATTGCTTTTAGGCCTCGAAACATAGCTGCTTTAACATCTCTCAATGTTTGCAAAGTTTTTGATCTCATTATTACTGTATTTTTCTAAAACAGAACATATCTGATAAAGTAGAATACATAGATCAGGCATGCAACAAAATCAACACGAGTAGTATTCGGTTTGGGTCACATAGCGTCTGCTCCATTACACAAACAGACCTTTAGAACACGTTTACTTACTGTCATTGGATGGTTTTTTACAGCGCTTTCAATATTACATATTGTATTTCTGTCAAATCACGGCCACAGCTCGCTTATTCATATACAACGTTGGTTTCATTAGCAGTAGGCTAGGGCTCTGAAGTGTCTTGCCAAAGAACACTCCTATGAACATGCCATGCTTCAACTGAGGCTCCAACGCGGTGGTTTCATGCTACGAGTCCTAGACTTAACCACTGAGCTATGCAGGACCCCCAACCAACTTTACAAACGTTTCTGGTGTCTCTATCGTAAGTTTATTAAATCAAACGTTTTGCAATGTCCTGTAAAACATCTTGTATTGGTCATTGGCAGAAAGGATCAGATGGCTAAAATTCTGAAAACGAATAAACCACAGTATTTAAAAACATCAGATGGGGGCCAATCCTGGTAAAGCGGCAATGAGAAATTCTTTTTTTTTTTGATATCTTTATATTCAATATCTGTATGGAATGCAGTGATTCTAAAATCGTTTGGAATAGAAAATTATGTTGTTGTTTGGTGTACCAGCAATTTTACAAGTACAGTTTTGTAAATGTATAAACAGTGAGCAAAAAAAAAAAACTTTCGTAAACTATGTGCAAAATTTTCAAGGCTACCTTTGCAATGTACACATATGATACATGACATGTGGTAATTTCTAAAACCGTTAAAGTTTGCAAAATCGGTCAGGCAATCTCTAGATGCAAGTCCGGTCACCTTATTTGACGCAAATTTTGAGAGTCACGTACACGCAAGGGATGGACACATCCGGTCCACGTGTTGGATATTTGTCTATACAAAGATACTGCTAGTTTTACACTTACTGAAAAAAAAAAACGCTTTAAATAAAAAAATCATTAGGCATTTCAACGTCAAGAACTCCGAAAAAATTATGAGAACGCGCCGTATGTATGCTGGAAGCTAGGCTGCCTACAGCGGAGGATGCAGGTTGTGTTTGTGCATCTGTCCAAGCAGTCACGGGCCGTCGGCGGCGATCTGCGCAGACCGGCGCGTCACGACTCGTCAACGTGATTTCTGTTAAGAAACTGTTGACTTCTCCGTGCAACATGAGGTCTTGCATTTTAATGCATCAAAATTGCAGGCCCGTGTCTCTGAAGGAAAGGAACTGCTTCAGGCTGCAGAATCTAATTAATATAGCCTTGAGCATTGAGACTGCCAAGTACAACGATAAGATTTGTTTTCCTTCTTCCCATAATTCCTTCTTCCCATGATTAATAGAGATCACGTTGACGTTACACCCTGGCCTGCTGTCACCAGATATGAATCCGATAGAGCAAATCTGGGATTATCTTGGTAGAAGAGTGCATTCCAGAGGCAACATCCACAATCTTAGGGACCTCGAAAACGCATTAATTCAAGAATGGTATAACATACCCGACTTCGTCATCAGACGTTACGTTAGGTCAGGGCGAGGTCGCATTGTCGCTTGCATCAACAGCCGAGGTGGTCACACACGATACTGACTAAAATAAACATTAAGATTCTAATTTGAGCCCCATGAAACTCTAAACTGTACAAATTCCGAATTTTCTGAGTACATTTGCAACTTTTGATTTCATACCCAGTCATTTCTCGTACCTGAAAATACCCTTTACGTGAGAGGAACTTAAAATCTAATGTAATGTCTACATTGTACATGATCTAATCTCAATTGTGATGCCAAATACGTCGGCATTAAGAAAAACAGTTAATGAAAAATCAACGAAAACAAAGTGCACTTTCAAACTTTCGTAAACTATGTGCAAAATTTTCAAGGCTGGGAAGAGAGCATACATTTACAGGTTTCCCACAACATCTTGTATTGATTGTATTGGAGTTTAACGCCGTTTTAACAGCTAAGGTCATATCACGGTGGTCGGTGCACCTACACATGTGTTTCCTGGCTTTCTCATACCAGAACTGACACAACTTTCTTTCCAAGTCACTGACTACTTTCCTCACATGCATCAGAGGTGAGAAGCGAAAACTTGCCGGAAAGAAGGCTTGCCTCAACCGGGTATCGAACTAGCAACCTCTAGGTCACGAGTCAGATACGCTAACCACTGAGCTACCGGGCGGGCTCTCCTTGAACTCTACCAAACGAAAAATTCTTCGACTAGTCCAAATTTAAAGTGTTTGCAGACGACAAATTAAATGTGACGTAAAAATCGAAATTTCTTTTGGGAAGTATACATAAAATTGTGGGAAATGGAGAAAATGCTGGTTTCCAACATTTTCCCGCTTTCCCCACTGTTTTCAAACGCTTTCTTTCCCATGGTCGTTTAATTTTTTTGTATTGAATTTTAACGCCGTTTTAACAGCTTAGGTCATATCACCGCGGTCAGTGCGCCTAAGCATGTGGTTCCTAGCTTTCTCATATCAATACTGATACAACTTTTTTTTCCAAAGTCACTGACTACTCTTCTCACATGTATCAGGCCGAGTCCCGTAGCTCAGTCGGTAGCGTACAGGACTTGAGAACAGGAGGTTGCTGGTTCGATCCCCGGCTCGGTCAATTTCTTTCCGAGACTGATGATAGTCATTGCGACAGGATTCATTCCTCTCTCACTGCTGACCATTGTTTCGACAATGGCTATGTGGAAAAGCAGCCAGTGGCTTGGAAAGAATACTGTGCGAAATACAGGTAAAAGAAACTCCAGGAAAGCATGGAAAGGTGCACTGGCCGCGCGATATAACTGAAATAATGTTGAAAACGGCGTTAAACACCATACAATCAATCAATCACATGCATCAGATGCTAGAGGCGAAAAATCGCCGGAAAGAAAGTTTAACTTAACCGGGTAATGAACCCGCAAGCACCAGATCACGAGTCAGATACGCTGATCACTGAGCGCTACCCCGGTCGGGACAGGGTCACTAAAAGTCGGGATATTGTGTAAAAGGATTAAGAGAACTCGCAGACAATACTGACTCCAGTGAGTCAGACGCAAAAAAGTCACTATATATTAAGTAATTTGAAATGACTTCATTTGTTAGCTTTGAATATAATAATTCTCACTTTGTTAATTAGCTTCGCCTGAACTTCTCAAGTAAAAAAAAAACTCGGACACTGTCCCTCTTTGACCGAAGTCCACGTCTGATATCGGAGTTCACATAAAAAATAATGGTCTAATAGGGGCATAAGATTTGAAGACATTAGTCAGTATATAACATGTCAATTTGACAGTAAACAATATGAGAAAAGGCTTTACAATTTAACCCTTTACCACACAATCACATGCTGTATTTACCTTGAAGAAGGAGACATTTGAAAACTTTTCTATTTTTCCTTGGGTGTTCTCTACCCTTTCAAAGACAAATCTCATCATTGGCGCAATGTTTAATTTGTCAACAACAAATGTTTTCAAAATAGACGAATTTAATGTTTTGCTGTCTGTAAGAGAAAATTAACACCTCTAATACCTGTTTCAGTGAAAATCAATCCGCGGTTTTCCTTGTTTTTAACAAATGTATGTTGTATAAACTTTTAAACTGTAGGTATTATTGGTCACTTGAGATCATTATAAGGATTATACTGATTTAGAATTGAGGAGCATTTATCAACCATGTGACGATCGTGGGGAAAACAAACAACTGTTCAAACCAGACGACAGTGCCATTTACAGTCACATGTAATCGTCTTAATGAAACAGGGATAAAAATGAAGAAATGAACACTCCCTAAAGTATTACAACAAGAATCATAGGATGACGTTCGCAATGTCAAATGATTTATGAAACAGGATGATGAGTGGCTGTGATTAAAGTATACTTCTTTCTGTTGCTTGTTTCGTATAAAGATTACACTTGTTTACTATTAATGGTTTGAAAGATGTTCGTTCAGTAACATTTCAATAAAGGTTGTTTAATAATACACTTTGGCATAATCGTTCTTTCTTTCCCCAAAGATTTAAAATAAAACCATGCTCTTCTGTTATTTGGAAGAGTGGCTGGTTTTCCAGAATCCTGGTCAAAGCTACGTAGACAGGAAGGGATATATTTAGTTTTCCCTTCAGGTTATATAATATAACAGTTACCGTACTACATGATTCTTATCTGCAACATAAATCCATTTTGAAATAATTATTTTATATTCCAATCTTCTTCGGCTTGAACGCAGAAAAACAAATTACATGAATTACACCTTTCTACTTTGTCTTACTTTTCTTTTACATGATGCCCTATACTGCGTTTTGATCAGCTGATATGACCTGTCAATCAAAATTGGCTTTGTGTCCAGTATGGATCAAGATCAGGGTCTGAATTTACCAACCATTCTTAAGAACATTCTTAGTATTATTTTCAATATTTTCTAAATTTAATAGAAACACAACTCCTGATTTGTTAAACCAAATAGTTTAGTCAATCAGAAGTTGTGTAACTTTCTTAATCTAGAGTCAGACTTAGAATGAAATTGAGAATGGTCGTTGAATACGGACCCAGACTGCACAAAATAATGCAGTCTTAACTTGGATCTATATCGTCCGCTTTGATGAAATATCCCTAGTAACCTTGCAATTGTAATTATTCAGGTCATATTTCTAGACTGATAATGTATATTGGGTGTTTTTGTTGCTGTAAAAGTTGAAACGAGAAAACGAAAAATACAAACACACGAAACTACAACCTGAACGCTTATCATCATTCTTACCTTTTTACGAGTTTTGGAAAGTCCCACAAATGATTTCTGGGTTCGCCCAAAGTCTGTGGGGCTTGATGCTTGCCCTATCCCTCCTCCAGGGCCATTTCCTGCTGTGATTCTATCTGAAGTAACGCCGGAGCTTTTTGTACCTACCAAAGGAACAAAAGTTTACTGAAGTCTGCAACAAACGGCAAAATTTTGAATCTTGTCCAAATAAAAAGCATTTGCAGACAACAAATTAAATGTGGTTAAATTGTAAGATTGGTGCTTGCACTTTCTGCTAGTCCTACAATGTTCTTATTTATTATGGCTTAAAAAAATTTTCTGTTTTGCTATTAAAACGGTAGAAAATATTGCAGGAAAGGTAAAAGTGCTGTTTTCTCATTTTCCGTTAATGTTTTCAAGATCCTATTTCCTCAAGGATAATAAAACTCAGGACTGTTTAATATAGGGTCAACTCCTTTGTATTAGGGTTTAACTCTTTACCACATGACAAATATTTCAACTGGACCAAATTCAAAGCATTTGCAAATGACAAATGAAACGTTGCTAACATGATGATTTCTGGAGTAGAAAACATTGTGGGAAATGGAGAAAATGCTGGTTACCAGCATTTTCTCCTTTTTCCACAATGTTTTCAAAAGCCCTCTCTTTCAGGGTCGTTATTGTGCGGTAAAGGGTTTAACCACTACAAATCATATTAACCCTTTACCACAAATCCCAACCGTTCACGACCCTGAGAAAGACAGCCTTTTGAAAACATTGTAGGAAAAAGGAGAAAATGCTGGTAACCAGCATTTCCTCCTTTTTCCACGATGTTTTCTACCCTGTTTAACAAAGATTTCACCATTTTCGCCACATAGAAATTGTCATCTGCAAATGCTTTCAGTTTGGACAAGGCTAAAATTTTGTCTTACTGGCAAAGGGTTAAAGCATTACCAAACAACAAAATTTTGGACTCATCTACATTCAAAACTGTTGCAGACGACAAATTAGATGTGTTCTCAAAGGGCCTCTTCCTCAGGGTCATTTAAACACGGGACTGTTTGGTAAAGTGCACTCTTTATCACAGGACAAGAGTTTAAACTCTTCAAGTTGAGAGCATTTGCAGATGACAAAATAAACATGACATAAAAATTGAAATTTGTTTTAGGATGGGTAGAAAACATTGTGGGAAAAGGAGAAAATGCTGGTTACCAGCACAATGTTTTCAAAAGCTTTTTTTTTTTTCAAGGTCGTTAAAAGTCGGGATTGTGTGGTATATTCAGTTGGGACCAGTCTAAAATTTTGCCGTTTGACAAAGACTCAAAAGGGCATTAAACAAGATTTTGACATCTTAAAAGGAAACATCTTAACGCTTGACCGTTTACCCATAGATAGGAAAAAAACAAAAACAAATGCCTTAAGTGGGACTTGAACCCCTAATCTTCAAAACCAGATTCAGTGACTCTTCCACAAAGCTATTGACGCAACTGACTTCTTTACCACACAATCCAGGGTTTTAACGACCCTAACTCTCTACCAAACGACAAGAATTTAGACTGGTCTAATTTTAAAGCATTTGTAGACGACAAATTAAATGTGACTTAAAAACTGAAATCCAATCTGGAAAGGGTAGAAAACATTGTGGGAAAAGGAGAAAATGCTGGTAACCAGCATTTTCTCCTGTTCCCACAATGTTTTCAAAAAGCTTTTTTATCAGGGTCGTTAAAAGTCTGGATTGTGTGGTAAAGGGTTGAATAAGAAGGTTTTGGAAAACACTGAGGAAAAAGGAGAAAATGCAAATGTTTTCTACCCTATCAGAGACGGAAATCATCATTTGAGCTACATTTAATTATTCGTTAAAAATTCTTTCAATTTCGACCAGTCCAAAATTGTGTCGTTTGACAAGGAGTTAAAATGTAGCGGTATTTATCCTTGTTATGCAATAACTACGGAATACCGTTAGGGCCATCGCCTTTAAATGTGTTAATTTGAAACGCGATGCTCGATAGCACGATGATGATAACGCGAAATCACGAAACTAAGATGATGAAAACACGATAGTACGATGACGATAACGCGATATTACGATGGTGAAAACGCGACAATACGATAGTACGATGATGATAGTGCGATATAATATCGTTTTTTCACCATCGTACGGTCGCGTTTTCATCATCGTATTGTCGTATTGTCGCGTTTTCACCATCGTAGTATCGTATTATCGAGTTATCACCATCGTACTGTCGCGTTATCACCATCGTACTATCGTGTTTTCATCATCGTACTGTCGCGTTATCATCATCCGACTATCGTGTCTTCATCATCGTACTATCGCGTTTGCACCATCGTAATATCGTGTTTTCATCATCGTACTGTCGCATTATTACCATCGTACTATCGTGTTATCATCATCGTACTATCGCCTTCCGGTGAGCATGCGCATACACATTCAAAGGCGATTGCCCCAACGGTATTCCGTATTCATCAGCCATGTAATAACATCTAAGAAACAGACTGCATAAAATATGCAGTCTGATCTTTAATTAATACTGATTGCTTTGTAGAGACATTATGTACAAAGCCAATCTTAAGGTTGCTTTCATTTGTGTTATTCCTTTATTTCTAGAATGAAAATGTCCATTTGGTTTATTGGCAGTCTGAAGGTTAAAAATCAATAATGTTAGACTGGACATTTACGTTATCAATGGACAAAACTTTTTACTTGTCTAAACTGAAAGCATTTGCAGACGACAAATTAATTGTGGTTCAAATGGACATATTTGTCTTAGAACGTGTAAAAAATATTATGGGAAAAGGAAAAATATGCTGGTCACCAGCATTTTTTTCCTTTTCCCACGATGCTTTTCCAAATCCTTATTTCTAAGGGTCATTTAAACTCGGGATATTTTAGTACTTAAAGAGGTGAAATCGACATTGTAGGTCAAGATCAGACTGCAACGGACGTGCATCGTGATCTTGGATCTTCATTGTCGGATATTCTGTGAGACATTACGTGGGATGAGACAGTTTGAGCCAAAATGTCTCATAACACACCGGACGGTGTAGAATTAGATCACACTACACGTTTTGTTGAGTTCCATCTTAACTCTTTACCAAAAGACAAATTTTTTACTTGATCAAATAGAAAGTATTTGCGGACGACAACTAAAATGTAGCCCAAAATCTTACTTCTGTCCTATATAGGGTAAAACAAATTGGGGGAAATGGAGAAAATGGTGGCTATCATCTTTGAAATGATATTCTGCAATGTGCTGGTAAATGAAACTCCAAGAAATCATTGACAGGTGCACTGGCCGTCGCAATATAGCTAAAATAATGTTGAAAACGACATTAAACACCAAATCAATAAACCGCACATTCTTTGGCTATAATAATTTTAAAAAGACATTCCAAAGTTTGGCAAATGGAACACGTCAAATAACATTTATTTTCCCAGCGAAATTAATTAAAAAAGGTCTCTGTCTAAAATTCAGATGTATTAACCCTTATCCTACCGAATTTAAATTGTTGGCGATTACACATATATCAATTGGTTAAATGGCAATGGATGGGGTTTCGTTGACAGAAATTAATGATAGAGCAGCGGAGAGTGCAGAGCAAGATCAGACTGCACGTACATGCAGGCTGATCTTGCCCTACACTCTCCGCAAAAAATCAATCATTGCACTCGGCAGGATAAGGACTAATGCGCTAATCTTCTTATATTTCTACGAACAAACAAGTTAACCCTTTCCCCCACAACAACCCAGACAACCCACAGATTTAAGGATCTCAAGAAAGAAGGCTTTTGCAAACCGTGAGAGAAATAAAAAAAATGCTTGTAACCAGAATTTTCTCATTTTCCCGTAAAGTTTTCCGCATGGCAAAAGATTTACAGTCTAGTAGAGTTATACGAAATACCGTTAGTGCAATCGCCATTGAATGTGTATGCGCATGCGGACCGGAAGGCGATAATACGATGGTGAAAACGCGAAAGTACGATGGTGATAACGCGACAGTACGATGATGAAAATACGATAGTACGATGGCGAAAACGCGACAGTACGATGATGAAAACACGATAGTACAATGATGATAACGTGACAGTACGATACTACGATGATGATAACACGACAGTACGATACTACGATGATGATAACGCGAAAGTACGATGGTGAAAACACGATATTATATCGCACTTTCATCATCGTACTATCGTATTTTCGCGTTTTCATCATCGTAGTTTCGTGATTTCGCATTATCATCATCGTACTATCGAATATCGTGTTTTAAATTGACACATTCAAAGGCGATGGCCCTAAAGGTATTCCGTAAATAACAGCTATACAGTATTTAACGATACAGCAAATTTTACGGAAGAATTATATACTGAACAAAATAAGTAACTTTCGCTGTGCTTAAGTGCAGATATACGTAAATATGGAAAGAAGGGTTAAATTATTTTTACTTGTATTCCAAGAGTATTTCAATGAGAATTTGTATGTAGAATTTTATCGCTCTATGTTCACGGAAAACTGATGAAATGGTTGATTAAATGTGGTAGGGGTCGTAGACCAAAATCACACATTAATACGGGGTATGGCTACCTTGAGCATCGAGTACTGCCTGGCATCGTTGGCGCATAGAACCGATAAGTGTGTTGATTTCTGCCCGTGGAATGTTATTCCTGAATTAAGGCTTGTGTTAGTTCATTGCTGTTCGATGGTGGAAACGGGCCACGTCTAACACGCTGGTCCAAGTTATCCCACAGGTGTTCGATGGGATTCAGATCTGGACTTTTGGCGGGCCAATCATTACTGAATGCAATATTATTCGGCTTGAGGAAATTCACAGTATCTGTAGCTGTATGGCTTGTGGTATTATCATGTTGAAACAGAGTGATATTGGCTTTTATTTTGAAACAGTGGAATGACGTGCCTCGCAAGAATCTCATCTCGGTAGCGTTGGGCATTCAGGTTCCCATTGATCACGACAAGAGGTGTGCGATAACCATGCGCAATGCCTGCCCAGACCAAGACGGAACCTGCGCCTCCAAAATGATCTCGTTCAAGTACACAACGTCGGCATAACTTTAATATCTTCTACGGTATACACGAACCTTGCCATCACATGGATGAATGGAAATCTCAACTCGTCGGCGAAAAGAACGCTATTCCATTGTTGCCTTATTCAGCGATGGTGTGTGTACGTGTCCAATTAACACGATTTACACGGTGACGTCACGTCAATACACAGCCAACGTAAGGACGACGTCCACGTAGACCACATTCGCGCAGATGACTGTGTACAGTTTGGGCAGATATTCGGTTATTATGTGTACCAGTGGTGTTAGCAGCAGTGCAGTTTGAAAACGATTGCATAGGTGTGTGTTCATGATATAGCGGTCTTCACCAGGCGTCGTGACGCGTAGACGTCCACTATGTGATAAATCTTCCATACGCCCTGTTGCTTGGAAACGTTACCTAAGGTATCAAATAGAACGGCTAGAACTGACAACAACCCTAGCAACCTCATTCGTCGCCATACCAGCATTAAGCATTCCAATGACACGTTAACGTAAATTTGGTGGAATTCTAGGCATATCCAAAAGAAAGAAAACTTTTTATAATTATTATTATTATTATTTTTTTTTTTTTTTTTTTTTTTCTTCTTTTTTTTTCAACGTCTTTTTCTTATTGACAACAAAGTCTATAAAATCAGAATGAAAGGTTTGTTTTTATAAACACGGATTATACTGGTCCGTACATACACGACAAAATTGAGTTTAACGTTTTCTCGTTCGTGTAATTCTTACAATTTAGTTACAATTGGTTTTATTCGACACATAATCGTTCGACCGAACATATGTAGGGCATTGGACATGTTGATTTCGTTTCATTACATTAAAAACATGTGTATAGAAATCGGAAGTTTCTTTTTCGGTTCAGTATACAAAATTCTCTGTATTTCCTTGTGTTCTGTACATGAATTTCTATCCATGTTTTACAGTTAACTCTTTACCAAACGACAAAATTTTGGATGCGACCAAATTGAAAGCATTCACAAACAACAAAAGTGTAGCTCAAATGGAGATTGCTGTATTTGATAGGTAGAAAACATTGTGAGGAAAAGGCGAAAAAGCTGGTTACCTGGATTTTCTCCTTTTCTCACAATGTTTTCAAAAGCCTCCATCTACAGGGTTGTTAAAACTCGGAATTGTGTACTAAAATGTTAAAGCCATTTTCACATGCAAATGAAAATTAGTTGTCTTTATAAAATTTTCCAAAAAGCTTGCAAAACAATATCTGGTTTAATGTCCCTTTAAAAGTTTTAATTTGAAAGAACCAAAAAACCATGCGGAAAAAGGAGAAAATGATGGCTACCAAAACGTTTTCAAAAGACTCCTTTCCTACGTTTGTTAAAATACGTTCAGTATTTAACTCTTTAATCCTTTACCGCTTAGTGTCGCCTTTTAACT
Source organism: Tridacna gigas (assembly GCA_945859785.2). Taxonomy (NCBI): domain Eukaryota; kingdom Metazoa; phylum Mollusca; class Bivalvia; order Cardiida; family Cardiidae; genus Tridacna; species Tridacna gigas. Next base: position 352,186 of record OX244042.2, read on the forward strand.
ACCCTGGGAAAGAATCCTTTTGAAAACATTGTGGGAAAAGGAGAAAATGCTGGTTACCAGTATTTTCTCCTCTTCCCACAATGTTTTCTACCCTATCAAAGACATATTTCATCATTTGAGCTTCATTTAATTTGTCGTCTGCAAATGCTTTCACTTCGGTCTTGTCGAAAATTTTGTCGTCTGGTAAAGGGTTAACACAAAACACAATTTAAAATTTTCCAATTTGAAAGCATTTGCAAGCAACAAAATTTATATACCTCACAAATTGAAATTTGTTTTGGAAAGGGTAGACAACATTGTGGGAAAGAGAAACAAGAGGGCCATTGGCCCTAAAGGCTCACGTGAGTAAGGTCATCTAGGATTGATAAGGCTGAAAAGATCCTGGTTGTGATGATGTAAAACGCACAAGTGTAAGTGATCAACTTTTTGACTGGTTTAGCCTATTTCTGAATTTCTAATCTGGCTCAAAACATGACATCAAGAGTCACACAAGGTTTTTCTAAGATTTGGTCTGGTGACCTTCATTTTGACCTGACAAAACTCGATCTTTCATTCTTTTCCGGGATTTCATCCAGACAAACATTCTGACCAAGTTTCATGAGTATAAGGCTGAAAATGTGGACGTCTGAGTGCAAACAAGGTTTTTCTAAGATTTGACCCCCGTGACCTACTTTTCTACCTGACTTGATCCATTTTTAAACTTGTCCAAGATTTTCACAAAATAAAGATTCTGACTAAGTTTCATGAGTATCACGCTGAAAATGTAGCCTCTAGAGTGCACACAAGGTTTTTCTAAGATTTGGCCCAGTGACCTGCTTTTTGACCCGACAAGACCTAATTTCACACTTGTCTGAGACTTTATACGGACAAACATTGTCTAAGATTTTATCATGGCAAACATTCTGATTTTAACCAGAAAAAACATTCTGACCAGGTTTCATCAGTATCAAGCTGGAAAATGTGGCCTCCAGAATGCACACCAGGTTCTTCTAAGTTTTGGTCCAGTGACCTACTTTTTGACCCCATTTGACCCAATCTCAAACTTTTCCAAGATTTTATCATGACAAACATTCTGACTAAGTTTCATGAGTATCAGGCTGAAAATGTGGCCTCTAGAGTGTTCACAAGGTTTTTCTAAGATTTGGTCCAGTGACCCACTTTTTAACCCGAAGTCACCCAATTTGAAAATGATCCATGATTTCATCCAAACAATCATTTTGACAAAGTTACATGAGTAACCGGCTGAAAATGTGGCCTCTAGAGTGCACACAGGCTTTTTTTAAGATTTGGCCCAGTGACCTACTTTTTGGCCTGACATGACCCTATTTCAAACTTGTCCAAGATTTTATCCAGATATACATCCTGACCAAGTTTCATGCTTATTAGGCTGAAAATTAGGCCTCTAGAGTGCACACAAGCTTTTTCTAAGATTTGGCCCAGTGACCTTCTTTTTGATCCCATATGACCCAATTTCAAACTAATCCGAGATTTTCTCCAGGCAAATATTCTGACCAAGTTTCAGGAGTATCAGGCTGAAAATGTAGCCTCTAGAGTGCACACAAGGTCTTTCTAAGATTTGGCCCAGTGACCTACTTTTTGACCCGACATGACCCAATTTCACACTTGTCTGAGACTTTATACGGTCAAACTTTGTCCAAGAGTTTATCATGGCAAACATTCTGACCAAGTTTCATGAGGATCTGGGTTAAAATGTGGCCTCTAGAGTGCACACAAGGTAAATGTTGACGACCGATGACGCACGACAGACGACAGACACAGCACAATCACAAAAGCTCACCTTGAGCACTTTGTGCTGTTGGTTACCAGTTTCCAAAAGGCCTCTTTCTCAGGGTCATTAAATCTCGGGATTGTGTGGTAAAGGGTTAAAGCGGTTTATAACATTATTAGTTATAGGGTAGTTGCCAGAGCACCTATCCATGCTCTCCTTGAGTTTCTTTTACAAGTAAATTGTACAACATCCTTTCCAAGCCACTGGCTGCTTTCCTACATAAACAAAGTGAGAACAATGTTCAGTGGTGAGAGCGGAGTTAAACCTGACGTAATGACTAGCATCAATCCTCAAACAGAATTAGGCCGAGTTGGGAATTAAAACAGTAATCTGTGAGTTTCATGCCCTGTACAATACCAACACGCTACTGTTACTGGCTCGTATGAAAATGTGATCTTTTAGTGAAAGGTTAACTCTTTATTAAACAACAAAATTTTAGACTGTTGTTCTAATTAAAAGCATTTACAGATGACAAATTAGATGTAACTGAAAATACCGGTAAGAAATTTGTCTATCATCGAAAAACATTCTGGGCATAGCAGAAATTGATGGTTACCAGCATCTTCTCCTTTTCCCACAATGTTTTCAACCCTATCAAACAAAAGTTGCACCATTTGAGCAACGCTGAAATTTTTGTCTGCAAATGCTTTCAATTTAGAAAAGACTAAAATTTTGTCGTCTGGTAAACGAATAATGTTTATTAATCCTTTACCACGATCCCGAGTATTAACAACACTCGGCAAGAAAGTTTTTGAAAACATCGTGGAAAAAAAAAAGAGAGAAAATGCTGGTAGCCAGCAATTTTCCTTTACCCGACAATATTCTCTAAGCGTTCAGAAACAAATCCAACCATTTGAACCACGTTTAACTCTTTACCAAATGAAAACAATTCAAATCGCTCTAAATTGAAGACATGTGCAGAAGACAAATGAGGCGCAAAGAATGATTTTTTTCTTCGAAAAAGTAGGAAACATTATGGGAAAAGGAGAAAATGCTGGTTATCAGTGTTTCCTCCTTTTCCTACAATGTTTTCAAAAGCTTTCTTTCTCAGGGGCCAAGCCCCCGTAGCTCAGTCGGTAGCGTACAGGACTTGAGAACAGGAGGTCGCTGGTTCGATCCCCGGCTTGGCCAATTTCTTTCCGAGGATTAATGATAGTCATTGCGACAGGATTCATTCCTCTCTCACCGCTGATCATTGTTTCGACGATGGTTATGTGGGAAAGCAGCTAGTGGCTTGGAAAGAATATTGTGCGGAGTACTGGTAAAAAAAAAGAAAAAAAAAAAAAAAAACCTCTAGGAAAGCATGGATAGGTGAACTGGCCGCCGCGATATAACTGAAATAATCTTGAAAACAGCGTTAAACACCATACAATCAATCAACCTTTCTCAGTGTTCTTAAAGTCAGGATTGTGTGGGAAAGGGTTGATTTATCGTTCGTAAATGCGTTCAACTTAAACAAGTGTAAAATTATGTGATCTGGTAAAAAGTTATTTGTTATTCATTCCAACTTACTGTGTACTGACTGTTATCACTTTCTGAAGCATGGGTTACTTCGTGATCACCATCAGACATGTCCTCTGAGGACTGAACTTGACCATGAGTAAACATAAGGTCATGGTCACTCAAACCTAACATTTCTGTTACAAAAAGAAAGAAATCTAACATGCAGTAGTGAGCACGGAAGCTTGTGAATTTCAGTTCCTGTAGGTAATATGCGCTAAGTCATGATTTAGTCTTTGCCCTACTTTTTCATCCAATCAGAAGGCTTATATTTGAAAAATTCCGACTGTGTATTTTATTTAAACTGCCTCAAGCAGGGTTTATTTTGACCATTTAATCAGTTAAACGTCGCGTTTATTTGGGTTTACCGCGCTGCGCGCATAAAACCCGCCTCCTTAATTAATATTCAACTACCATTTAAATTTACACAAACAAATACTGAAACATCGACAAATGCTGTGGAAAGAAGACAAGAGGGCCATGATGGCCCTGTATCGCTCCACTGGCTTATATATATAAACCATGAAGAGAAGTCTTCACTATATAAGCCCTTATAAAACTTTGACCTCAGGGCTACAGTCGGACTAAATGGGGAATATGTGTATTAGAAGAATAACATGCCAAATTTGGGAGTTCTTGGCCTTATGGCTAGTAACAAGATGGTTTCTGAACTTTTCACGCCATAAACCCATGTAAAACTTGTGACCCCTGGTGCAGGGCCAAACTTGATCCTAGGGCTGTAACTTGGACCCTCTTTGTAGTTGTTCACTAGATAATGCTATAATTATGCAAAATTTGGTAGCCTAAGCCTTATGGCTATGTACACCAAGATTTAAAAGTTTTCCCTATGTAAGCCCATGTAAATCTTGTGAGCCCCCCCACTCCCCAGCATGAGGTCAAATTGACCCCAGGACTATACTTTGGGCACTTTTGGTAGACCCCAACTGGATCAAGCTAAATACAAAATGTGGTAGCTCTAGGCCTTATGGCTAGGTACTGGAAGATTTTACAAAGTTTTCTCTATATAAGCCTATGTAAAACTTGTGACCCCTGGGGCAGAGCCAATTTTGACCCCAGGGCTATAATTTGAAGAAACATGATAGAGGTTTACTACATAAAGCTACATGCCAAATTTGGTAGCCTTATGCCTTATGGTTTCAGACAAGAAGATTTTTAAAGTTTTCTCTATATAAGCCTATGTAAAACTTGTGACCCCTGGGGCAGAGCCAATTTCGACCCCAGGGCTATAATTTGAAGAAACATGATAGAGGTCTACTACATAAAGCTACAAGCCAAATTTGGTAGCCCTATGCCTTATGGTTTTAGACAAGAAGATTTTTAAAGATTTCCAATATTTTTCAGTTTTGTTGCCATGGCAACCAGAGTTTTTGAAGGAATCAAATTCTTTCAAGAAATTCTGAAGAGGACCATGGCAGGATCATTTCTGTGAAGTTTCATAAAAATTGGATGGGTAGTTTCAGAGAAGATGTTTGAAATAAAAGTTAACGCACGGACGGACGGACGCACGGACGCACGGACGGACGGGCGCACGGACGCACGACGGACACCGGGCCATTTAAAAATGGGAAAACACAACAATGTTTTTTAAACTCTTTCACTGCCAATGTCGTTAGGGTTAGGGTTAGACTTTGCGGACGTCTTAGATCAAGATCAGACTGCAAAAAACGTCTGATCTTTGATCTACACCGTCCGCTATCTTGTGTTTGTCTTCAACCAAAAACAGATTTGATTCAAACGAGAAGGATCCTTATAGACCATGTGAAAAGTAGGCTCCATTTAGTTGGCAGCGAAAAAGTTAAACATACGTCAGTCAATCTATATTTTGAAATATACAGAAAATCCATATCGTAGTAACCAAGTTTATTGCTGTGTCATATTGATACAGGCATCTAACATGAAATATCTGCTCTATGAAAAGGGGGCTTAATGCATCTGGAAAAGAGTAACGACTCAGGTCAGCCTGCGCAGACCTTCGCAAGCTTACAAGGCCCAAACTTTTTGCTTTCGGCCAATTTTCTGCATTTAAAAGGACCATTTTACCTGCTTATTTCGTCGGTTTTCAGAGAAATTGGATTTTATGGATCCATAATCATGTGATGTGCTTGGTACCATGCATCACAGAGGTGCATCAAGTCCCTTTTTGTCAGGGCATGGCTCATATTCTATATGTCTATAGCATTTTTTCCGTCCTTCACAATAATTTGTGAATGAATGAAGCGGGAAAATCCGTGCAATGTTAGATTTAGCATTGTTTTAGCAATTAGGGCGTGTCTTTGCGAATGGTGAAGCAGGAAACTCCATATATGGCACCAATGTTTTAGCGATGATGTAATTAAGGCGGACAACGACTAAGTCAGTTTGACGCTGTGAAGAAACAAGAGGGCCATGATGGCCCTGGATCGCTCGTCTGAGCCAATAGGCAAAATGACCACAGTTGACCAAATTTCAAACTCATGTAAGATTTAATTAAGACAAACGTTTTGACCAATTTTCAAGTCAATTGAGCGAAAAATGTGGCCTCTAGAGTGTCCACAAGGTATTTCTTTAATTTGACCTAGTGACCTACTTTATGACCCTGGGTGACCCAATTTCAAGTTTTCTGAGATTTAATTAAGAAAAACATTCTGACCAATTTTCAAGTCAACTGAGCGAAAAACGTGGCCTCTAGAGTACCCACAAGGCATTTCTTTAATTTGACCTAGTGACTTACTTTTTGTCCCCACATGATCCAATTTCAAACTTGTCCGAATTTTATCAAGACAAACATTCTGACCAAGTTTCACAAGTATCTGATTGAAAATGTGGCCTCTTGAGCGCACACAAGATTTTTTCTAAGATTTGACCTAGTGACCTAGTTTTTGACCCCACATGACCCACTTTCGAACCTGTGCGAGATTTTATCAAGACAAACATTCTGACCAAGTTTCACAAGTATCTGATTGAAAATGTGGCCTCTTGAGCGCACACAAGATTTTTCTAAGATTTGACCTAGTGACCTAGTTTTTGACCCCACATGATCCATTTTCGAACCTGTGCGAGATTTTATCAAGAAAAACATTCTAACCAAGTTTCACAAGTATCTGACTGAAAATGTGGCCTCTAGAGCACACACAGGGTTTTTCTACGGTTTGCCCTAGTGACCTAGTTTTTGACCCCACATGACCCAATTTTAAACTCATCCTAGATTTTATCAAGGCAAACATTCTGACCAACTTTCACAAGTATCTGGCTGAAAATGTGGCGTCTAGAGCGCACACAAAGTTTTTCTATGAGTTGACCTAGTGACCTAATTTTTGACCCCACATGACCCAATTTCAAACTCGTCCGAGATTTTATCAAGACAAATATTTTCATCAAATTTCACAGGTATCTGACTGAAAATGTGGCCTCTACAGCGTACACAAGGTTTTTCTAAGATTTGACCTCGTGACCTAGTTTTTGACCCCACATGACCCATTTTCAAACTCGTCCGAGATTTTATCAAGACAAATATTCTGACCAAGTTTCACAAGTATCTGATTGAAAATGTGGCCTCTTGAGCGCACACAAGATTTTTTCTAAGATTTGACCTAGTGACCTAGTTTTTGACCCCACATGAGGACTGAAAATGCGGCCTCTAGAGCGTACACAAGGTTTTCTAAGATTTGACCTAGTGACCTAGTTTTTTAAACCAACATGACCCAATTTCAAACTCGTCTAAGATTTTATCAAGACAAACATTCTGACCAAGTGTCATGGCGATCGGACTGAAAATGTGGCCTCTAGAGCGTACACAAGGTTTTTCTAAGATTTGACCTAGTGCCCTAGTTTTTGACACCACATGACCCAATTTCGAACTCGTCCGAGATTTTATGAAGACAAACATTCTGACTATGTTTCATGAGGATCGGACTAAAAACGTGGCCTCTAGAACGTACACAAGGTAAAAAGTTGACGACGGACGACGGACCACGCACGACGGACACAGCACGATCACATTAGCTCACCATAAGCACTTCGTGCTCAGGTGAGCTAAAAACTAAACGATTTAAACAGCCACAGTCGGTCGCTACGCTCCCTCCTTTTTCCTGTTTAAATCGTTTCATTTTTTCTTTGTAGCGTCTAACTATTACGTAAACCAAAGAAATGCATATGAACATTTTTCAGGATTTTTCAAAATAAAATTGTCAACTCGGAGGATTTTTAAAAATGTCATACTTTTTTGTCACTCTCCTGACATTCTAAGCCCTAACATCGAAAAAATTTTACAACGGAGCGTCAGATTTTGATGATACTTCAGAATTTTTTACAGACCAAAGAAAGACACCTCTTGACAGTAAAAAAAAAAGATACTGCAGTATGTTTTATGTAATTTGTTGCAGAAAAATAGAAACTACCCATTTTTTTTTAATATGGACTAGCCCTCATCTGGCTGTCTGCACATGCTTTCAATTTAGTCAGGTCCAAATTTTTGTCATGTGTTAGGGTTAGGGTTAGCCTTTACCACACAATCCCGAGTTTTAAGGACCCTGGGGAAGAAGCCCTTTGAAAACATTGTGGAAAAAAGATAACATGCTGGTAACCAGCATTTTCTCCTTTTCCCACAATGTTTTCTACCCTTTCAGAGTCAGGTTTCATCAATTGGGCCATATCTAATTTGTGGTCTACATACGGTGACAAGTTTTAATACCTATGAGAAATTAGACTTTTAAAAACATTGTGGGAAAAGGTGAAAATACTGGTAAAGAGCATTTTCTCCTTTTACCACAATGTTTTCTACACTATCAAATACATATTCAGGGTCCGACGAATCACCGAAATACCACCGAAACACCCCATTTTTTTAAAATAATTAATGCGTTCAGATAACTGAAGTTGTAGTTTTTGACACAAATTGTAATCATATTGATGAAGGAAGGTTTGTTTAAAACCACATGACGAAATAACAACATGCTACTGAGGCCCAAAGAAAAGAATGTGCTCTGGACTAGCCTACCTGTAAATGTCCACCGAAATACCCGCTCGACGTTGTAAAATTTGTCGATTCAGGGATATAACCTCTGCAATCTCACTACAGTAGCTTTTGTACAAGGTTGATGTGTCTGATCTTTATCTATGAGTATGACAGAAAAATAAAACAATTTTCATAATGGGCACATGACATTAAAAAATCATCAAATTAGAAAAAAAATGGTCGCCATTTTGAATCTGCACAGTTAACGCGTTACAGACAAATCTACATTTTTCCACTGTCCTGAGTTTAAACAACCCTGACAAAGAAGGTTTTTGAAAATGTTGTGGGAAAAGGAGAAAATGCTAGTAATCAGCATTTTCTCCTTTTACCCCACAATGTTTTCTACCCTATCAAAGACAAAAATCATTATCCGACTTACACTTATCTGGCTGTCTACACATGCTTTCAATTTGGTGAGGTCCAGATTTTTGTCATGTGTTAAAGACTCAACAACAATTTCATACGCTACCAGGCTTCACAGCTAATCCTAATCTGAGAAGATAATCTCATCTCACAACTGGACAACATTATGAAGAGATCAGATTTAACCCTTTACCACACACAATCTAGAGTTTTAATGATCCTGAGAATGAGTCTTTAGAAAACACTGTGGGAAGAGGAGAAAATACTGTTTATAGGTAGTTTGAATCCCTGAATTTTGAAATATCTTGAAAAATTCCATATCAATTTTTATGAAACTTTCCAAAGTCTCTAAAAATGACCATACCAACTCTCACGGCGAAATTCAGAATTTTTCTTTCACAAGAAAGAGTATTCTGCCCATTCCAGTAATGTTAATTTTTTGTCCTAAAGCTTAACTTTCTCCGACGGTTTCGCACAATGACTAGAACAACAAACATAACTGAACAAGTGCATGACTTCAGTACCTCACTTTAGTTAAATATGAGGCCCTGAAATTGTTTTTTGTACAAATAATATAGTTCTATATCTTATCTTAGATATCGCTTTTGTCACTTTCATACAAGTCTTCAGATCTTAAAGACACTGTGTCTCTTTGACCGAGAAAATTTATCTACAATATTTTGGAGCTTGTTTATGGAACTTAACCAGTTCATACAATTCACCATTCTTCGTTTTATTGTTGTATGCTGTACCACATGATGTGAGCCAAAGTTTGACTGGGTTTCAGGAAAACATCTATGGTTGGGCGAGGAAAAGAAAACAAAGTGTAAACAAGTGTGTGCAAGTCTCCGATACTGAATCATTAAAATAAAACCCAAATAAAAAACAAGATAAGGGTCTCAAAAGTTGAAGTTTTTGCTGTTCAAACAATAGACGACCACAGTTATACTGTATAACTCCAACTCGATAATCCTTTCATTAACAGTTGATATAATAGTTTGTTTTTTGGGAATACATGTTTAAAACCACGAACCATGATGAGACAATATAAACATTATCGAGTTGGGTTTATAAATTATCTTGTCACGGTATGTGATTTTAAACCTTTTATCCCAAACATGAACAATAATATAAACTGATAATGAAACGTTTATCGAGTAAGAGCTATACTTGCATGAGAATTGTTTTCATAAACAAGTAAACCCTTTACTCGGAATAGCCTTCAACCCTCCCTCCGATTTTAAGCTGTTTTGTTCATACATTTTAATATTGCATTGTATGCAAAAATGTCAAACTAAGTCATCAAAAATTCGGAAAATTACAGCCAGAGTTGGTAAAGGTAATATTATTAGTTATGCAAATTTTCAGTACAAATAGCTACAGCATTTTTTAAGATATTTCAAAATTCAGGGGGGTCCCTATGAACCTCAAACCTCGAACCTCTATACCAGCATTATCCAAACGTGGTAAACCCTTAAAGCCCCTTTCATGACTATAGTTGCCTCTGCGGCCACCTTGGATCAAGATCAGACTGCACAAAACATGCAGTCTGATCTTTGATCTACACTGTCCGCATATAGTAGACAAATCAATACTATACCGAAAGAATAAATTTCAAGTTATTATTTCAACATTTTATTAAGATACGGTGGTTATGGTAAGTCGTGTTCCAAAACCCGGCCCAGAATGCGATAAAACGAAAGCATTTGCCATGTGGAAAACGGTGCATCTCTTTTGTGTCTGATCAGAAATCTTCACCAAATTTTGTCATGATTTGGCACCAACTCTTGTCATGACGTTCATGAAGTCACATTAAGCTTTGATGTCATTTGAGCGTTTGGCGGCCATATTGTTTATTCATGTGCGTCAAAATGAGTACCGAACAGAGAACTGCAGTTAAATTTTGTGTTTTAAATGGAAAATACAGAACAGAAACAAAGTAAATGTTAAACAAGGCATACGGCGATTCAACAACGAAGAAACTGGCTTTACACAAATGGTATGCGCGTAAAAAAGACGGTCATGAAATTGTGACAGATGACCAGAGGAGCAGACGGTGGACGTCAATAAGACAACGTAAAGAGTGCAGTGCAGTCCGGAATTGCTTCCATAGAGTCGGGTGCCGACAGGAAAATACAGGAAAAGTTTCTATTCATGGGTGAAACGATACAAAAAGTGTACTACATTTCGAGGAGAGTATTTTGAAAAAGATGAGATTCTATAGACAGTTATCTCATCATATGTGAAAGAAACGATTAATGTGTAGTGCAAATAAAGTGACGTAAAACTGACGCTGGATGACGTTGGGCCGTTTTTTGAGCGATGACGTTGCTATACCGAGCATATCTTTATACGTTGTTGAGATAATGACATGAAATTTATTCTGTCAAATACAGAATGAATTTGTCTACAATATGTATCAATGTATTTGTCCTCTGCAACACCTTTGAATTTGGGCAACTCTTAATGTTGTAATTTGGAAAAGTTTAAAACTCTTTACCACACGACAAAATATTATACTCGACCAAATTGAAAGCATTTGCAGACGACAAATCGAAAGTGGCTCAAGTGATGAAAATTGCCTTTAATTGAGCAGAAAAGGAGAAAAATGCTGGTTACCAGGACTTTCTCCTGTTCCAACAATGTATCCAAAACGCTTTTTTTTTTTTTTTTTTTGTCCTCAAGGTTGTTAAAAGTCGGGATTGTGGGGTAAAAGGGTTAAACATAATTATTTTAACATCGATTTTGAAGGAAAGTTCTAAAAAGCTTATATTAACCTTTTACCAAACAACCCCGGAAAAGAAGCCTTTTGAAACAATTGCTTGAAAAGGAGAAAATGCTGGTAACCAGGATTTTCACTTTTTCCCCACAATGTTTTCTATCATATCATTGACAAATTCCATCATTTGAGCCACGTTTAAATTGTCATTTGCAAATGTTTGGAATTTGAACAGTTCTAAGATTTAGTTGCGTGGTTAAAAGTACAACATACTTTAGCCATGTTCTCTGAAAAGGGGGCTTAATGCATCTCCGTGATGCATGATACCAAGCAAGTCATCACAGTATCATACATCCCTATAATCCATCTTGTGTAAAAACCTACTGAGTAATGAGGTAGACTGGTCCCTGGACATACAGATAATTGATCAATAGACCCTTTTAGTCTCTGACCACTTCCTGGTAACGAGACCGGAAAACTGCGCAGATGCACTCGTATAGGGCAAAAAGACAAAATATAACAGTGGCAGATTATTGAAGGTGTACACAAAATCGTTAAATTATGGGCGATTTTATGAAAAGCTTGCTCCCAGAGGCAAGGAAACGATCATCAGACTTACTTATTTGCTAAGGGTTCATCCACGTGGAAGAAAACTGTCCGTATTTTAGTGACAACGAGACGAAGACGTAAAAAAAAAATGTATCACTGTTGTGGGTTGACCTTATCATCAAAGGAAATGTTAAGAGACCCAAGGGAGTAACAGAGAAACCCGACGAAGTATGGACTGGAAAACTGCGGATCTGGGAAAAGTGCATGTTAACCAGCATTTTTACCTTTTGCCATAGTGTTTCCACAAGCCCATTGATGTAGGGTGTTAGTTGAGAAGACGGAAAGATAGGTGAAGGGTTTATCAAGGGTAGCCATCTGATATATCACATACTTGTTAGTTTAATCGACAATACAGTGGATACTTTAGTTTAATTCAATGGCGGAGGGTGTTTGTTGAGATCGGCATAACATGCTGTTACCTCCAATAGTTTAGAGAGTGTGTATTGTGATCAGTCTCATCACGAAACAAAGTTTGGCGCAGACGTAAATGAATGAATGAAGGAATGAATGAACTAACGCCCGGACGAAGAACGAATCACCGCATATTGCTCCGTTGTCGTCTGTGGCTGCTCTTTCCATAACTGCTTTCCACCAGGGATGGTATACATGTACAACATGTGATTTGGACACATTCCTTTTCCAAAAACAGTGTTGGAAAATGTGGAAATAATGTTTACTAGCATATTCTCCTTTTCTCACAATGTTTGAAAAGCTTTCTTCTCTCTTGGTCCTTAAGACTTGTGATTGTTGGGTAAAGGGTTAAATAAAAGTTGTAACAGTAATTAGTAGAGTACATTGTACTCGGGGAGGCATTTTAGTGTGTCATTTACATGATAATGTAGGGAGACAATATGGACCTTAGCTTTAACCCTTAGCTTTCGTTACGTGACGGTGATCTTGAATTAACTTTGCGAAAGGCGAAATGAGAGATCTGTACGCACATGGGGTAACATGGTCTTGAAATACACTGTTACAAATTCTAATTATGATTTAAGTAATACTAAATTAAGGTTTATGATATAAAACTTAACGCGAATTCCTCTTGTGCTGGTCAAAAATATGAGTACGACAGGATATGGGTTAAAAATCAGTAACATTAAATTGACAATGTTCAATAAAATACAAAACATTAACGGTGAAAAATCTCTTTGACAAAAAAAAAACCATACGAGATCAAACAAATAATTTGAAGAAAAGAAAATATACGGTGACGTTTTAACCAATTCGGAATGGAAATTGCGGACATTTTAACCAAAAGTAGACTCTGGGACGTTTAATCCAGATACTAATTTACTAATCTGTTTGTACATCCCGGTGCACAGCATGATGAAGGCATTCTGTGACACAATTGATCTTCACAGATTTTATTAATAACATCTTTTGACAAGTCCCAAACATTGCGTGTGAAAATAGCTTTTATTAGTGGCGCTATTGAACTTCCTGTCCTACAAATAGTGCACATGCGCCGAAAGTGGAATTCTGGGATCGTATTTCCTTGGCAACGAACGGCATTGTAAAAAGGTCTATATGAAAAAGTTTCGGCCGAGTCAATACTTTTCATAGAGATGCATTAAACCTCCTTTTCACAGACCACGGCTCATCAAGTTTACATTGATCGAGAAAGAGAATAACTTATATTACTCACTGTCAATGAAACCTTATACCCAGAACTCATGAAAGGATCTGTTCTGAAAGGCTAGAAAGCATGGTGGAAAAAGTAGAAAATGCTGGTTACCAGCATTTTCTCTACTTCCCACAATGTTTCAAAAGGCTTCTTCCTCGGGGACGTTAAAACACTTAGAATGTGTGTCAGTGGGTAAAAGGGTAGTGTGCTGTATAGCAGTCAAAGACTATGGATGTTTAATCTATGGTATTAACCTTTTACCACACAGCCCCCAGTTTTAACGACCCTGTAGAATGCTTCAGAAAACATTGTTGGAAAAGTAGAAAATGCTGGTGACCAGAATTTTCTACCCTGTCAAAGACAGAAATCATCTTTTCAGCTATATTTATTTTGTCATCTGTATATGCTTTCAATTTGGTCAAGTCCAAAATTTTGTCACTTGGTAAAGAATTAAAAACCGTTTTTAACATTGTTCCAAATATTTATATCACGGCAGCCAGCACATCTACATGTATCTATGCTTTTTCTGGAATTTCTTTTAACCTTTTACCACATAATCCCGACTTTTAACCACCCTGATAAAGAAGCCTTTAGAAAACATTGAGGGAAAAGGAGAAAACGCTGGTAACCTGCACTTTCTCTTTTTCGCACAATGTTTTCTACCCTATCAAAGAAAAATTTCACCATTTGAGCCAGATTAAAATTGTTGTCTGCAAATGCTTTCAATTTGGACAAGGCTAAAATTTTGGTAAAGGTAAACGGTTATCAGTACTTCACACATTCTCTTCCCTAGCCTCTGGCTGCTTTTCCAAAATCATCATCAAAACAATAGTCAGCCCTGAGAGAAGAATGAATTCTGTTTCAATGATTATAATCAATATACAGAAAGAAATCAGCCAAACTGGAGAATGGAATGAGTGGATCCCCTGTTTGAAGCCCTGTATGCTTCAAAGGTTGAGCTATCAGACTCAGCTGAGAGCACCGTGTGGCATCGACTCCAGAACTTGGTACCAGCCGAGTCGACACAAAAGGTAGTCATGGCATGTAGTGGGGTGAGTCAATCGTTTTTAGCTCACCTGAGCACTTTGTGCTTAGGGTTAGATGTGATCACTCACCGTCCGTCGGCGTCCGTCGTCCGTCCGTCCGTCGTCCACATTTTTGTTTACACTATAGCATCTATAAATATTAACCAATCAGCACCAAACTTGGTCAAAATGTATATGACCATAAGATCTCGGATGAGTTTGATTATGGGTGTAATCGGACCAGAACATCTGGAGTTATTTGCCCTTGAATTAGAAAAATTGCTATATTTGACTTTGTTTACACTCTAGCATCTACAAATATTAACCAATCAGCACTAAACTTTGTCAAAATGTATATGACCATAAGATCTCGGATGAGTTCGATTATGGGTGTAATCGGACCAGAACGACTGGAGTTATTTGCCCTTGAATTAAAAAAATTGCTACATTTGACTTTGTTTACACTCTAGCATCTACAAATTTAAACCAATCAGCACCAAACTTGGTCAAAATATATATGACCATAAGATCTCGAATGAGTTTGATTGTAGGTCTAATAGGACCAGTTATTGCTGTGTCATGGAAAAAGGGGGCTTGATGTATATTTTCATTGTGGACCAATATCTCTCTAACTACAGAACAAAATGTCATGAAACTTCATCTTTTTATTGTTTATTGCAAGCCACAGACAACAGTTATTTGTTTTTATTTCATGAAACGCCATTTCATGAAAAAAGGGGGCTAAATGGTTAATTTCGTCATGGACCAATGACCATCTGTTTGTCCATCTTTCAGGACAGATATCTTCTAAAATCCTTGACAAAAACTAATAGAAATTCATACAGGTGTTTCTAATGATGTCCGCTGATATTTATTGTTTTTTTTTTGTTTTTTTTTTTCCTTTTTGATATCAAATACTGTCTCATAGGAAAAAGGGGCTTCATGTATATTTCTGTTAAGGATCAATATACATGCATCTTCAACTCAAAATCCTGGACAAAAATTTGTGAAACTTCATACATGTGTTCCTTATTATAGTATGATAGTCCGCCAATATCAGTAGTTTAGCTTTTTTGATTAAATGTCGTGTCATGGAAAAAGGGGGCTTCACATATATTTTCATTATGGATTAATATCTCTTTAACTACAGGACAAAATGTTATGAAACTTCATCTTTATGTTGTTTATCACAAGCCACAGACAATGGTTAGGCCTATTTGTTAGCTCACCTGGGCACGAATTGCTGGGTGAGGTATTGTGATTCGTCGTTGTCCAGCGTCCGTCTTTCCACAATTCCTTTAAACATCTTCTCCTCCTAAACCAATCATGTTGAAACTTGACTGGCACATTCCTTGGGTGAAGTTCTACCAAAGTTGTTAAAAGAATTGAATTAACCCTTTATCTCCAGGAGTCACAATTTTGGGCAAAATTGTATACAGAGCAAACTTTAAAAATGTTTTTGTCTGAAACTAGAAGGCCTAGAGCTTTGATATTTGGTATGTGGCATTTCCATGTGGACTTCTACCAATTTTGTTCAAATGATGCCCCTGGGTCAAAACAGGACATAAAGGTGTACAGAATGAACTTTTAAAGTCTTGCTCTATTTAATCCTTTACCACACAATCCCAAGTTTTAACGCCTGTGAGAAATAAGGCTCTTGAAAATATTGTGGGAAAAAGAGGAAATACTTGTAACCAGTATGTTTTCCTTCTTCCACGATGTTTTCCACCCAACCAAAATCAAATTTAAATTTTTGAGTCACATTTATTTTGTTGTCAGCAAATGGTTTGAATTTGGACAGGTCTTAATCGTTTAAGCGCCTTTCACTACTATAGTTGCCTTTGTGTCTAGTTGTAGATTCAGATCAGACTGCACGAAATGTGCAGTCCGATCATTGATCTATACTGTCTGCTTTGTTGAAACACTGCAGACAAAAGGCACCCACGCAGTGGTTATCATCTTGGACTCATTCTGGAATGAAAGTGGCCTTTGGGTTTAAGGATTAAATTTTGTTGTTTGTTAATGATTTGAGCCAAGCCTGTTAGCTCATTACCTACAGGGCTAGCTATGCAGGGATGTCAAGTTTAAATCTCAGTTGGGCCAAGCACTCAGGTAACCAGGATTTTTTTAACTTTTTCCACAATGTTCTCTACTCATCTCAAATCTAAGTTCATTTTTTGAGACAAATTTATTTTGTTGTCTGCAAATGCTTTGAATTATAGACCGGTCTAAAAATTTTGTTTGGTAAAGAGATAAAGATAGACCAGGTAATATGCACTTCAAGACTGTGTTGTAGGCAATACTATCTTGCAGAATATAAGGCATATATATCCAACTGCAGTCTGATCTTTATCTACACTGTCTGATAAAACATCCTGTCTTGCGTACCCCTAGCCTTGGTTCCCACCTGATCATTTTTTCCTTTTATCTATTCAGGACGGACGGATGCAGTTTAAATTTGACATGAAGCCCCCTTTTTCCATGACACAGCAATAAATTCCAAAACCCTGACAATATGCGATAGGTCACTTGATGTGTGAAAATTTCATCCAAATCTGTTGAGATATGTCCAGTAATTAAAGAGATATTGGTGAAAAATGAAATATAACATGAAGACCCCTTTTTCCATGATGCAGCTATAAATTGCAGAACCTTGACAATATGCGCTAGGTCACATTATGAGAAACATTCTGTGAAAACTTTTGAAAACATTGTGGGAAAAGGAAAAAATGCTGGTAACTAGCATTTTCTCCTTTTTCCCACAAAGTTTTCTACCTTATCAAAGAAATATTGTGTCACTTGAGCCAATATGAAAATGTTGTCTGCAAATGCTTTCAATTTGGACAGATCTAAAATTTTGCAATGTGGTAAAGGGTTAAAGGCTTTGACAGCATTTTTCTCTCTGGCTGTTAGGATGTATCTTTGAACATTGTGTTCATTGTATTTTGAGTTCATTTTTGTTTATTCATTTAACTCTGTAGTACGGATTTTATCTTGTAAATCTTAAAAGTCATTATAATTTTTGTTCTTCAGTTTGTGGTGTTTGTCTTAATTTATAAATAAGTTTATGACACACACTCCCCCCCCCCCAAAATAGATTTTGGGCATATACTCCACCATGAATTGAAGTACCATTTGAAAGATCTGTTCAGGTAGGGCCAAGGTCAATGTCACACTTGAAGGTCAAATTTTTGTAAGCTGGACGCATTGAAAGGTTGGTGCAAGACTATTGCAAGTGTAAATACATTGTTTATGTGTTTACAATAGCAATTACCCATGAACATGTCACTGAAGTTGTTGGTGTATTTAACAACATTATAATACTAACTTGTATAGAAAGTCTTGAATCGGCAAACATTCTCTACTAAGTTTGTTCAAATCAGGCAACTTTTTGCCACACACCAAAGGGCCTAGGGCTTTGTTATTATTCCTTCAAAACTCTGTTCTGGAGGTATATAAGAGTCAACTTGTCGGTCCATCCATCCATCCATCCATCCATCCATCAGTCTTTCTGAAGCATTTTCTTGTCAGAGCTAGTTCTCAACAACTACAGGACAGATTTCATTCAAACTTTAGAGAGACTCGGTGCCAAGCAAGAATGTGCATATTATATTTTGGTGACGGTTCATTGAATTTTTACAAAGTTATTTTCCTTTGATGAAATTTCTTGTTCTCCCTATTTTTCAACAACTATTGGAAAAATATCATTCAAACTTCTCACAAATATTTATATAACCGGGTTCGGTTAAGAAAGATTATCTTCTTGTCTAAACCAAGAAGACCTAAAGCTTTGGCCTTGCACTTCGATATTTGGTATTTATCTTCATTGTAGACCTTCACTGCTTGGTACTCAGGTGAGCGATATAGGACCATCATGGTCCTCTTGTTTTTTTAATGGTTTTTAATGAGTGTCTTCCTACCAAACGATAAGCATTTAGAGATATCTAGCTGTTGTCCATGATCGTGAGTCAAAAATAATATTCATGCATGCTGCAAAAAACAGCGAAATCCTACTAGCTGGTACTGCTCAAACCACCATATCCCATTGAAAATCGTTCGTTTTGCGTTGTTACAAAGCTTGTTACCTTGGTTTTTAATATCAAAATATTCCGGACATTTGGAATTGACTTCGGTATAAGTTTCATATGCAAGAATCAAGATTTGATTGAATTATTCTCGAAAACAAGGATCTTTGGGAGTACGGCGATTTGAAAGGTTGTTGTACGGCAACATTAAAACTTTACTAAATTAAGTGTACGGAAACTTGTATCGGTATGATACAGCAGAAATGGCCGTTCTGACGTATTCCTTTACCCCTTTGTAGGTTCTAATGCCCTTCGCTTGTGGATATTGTACCAAGAGGTGTCTAAATCAGGACAAATAACATATATACATATAGCGTTTTGACGTCACAAAAAGGCAAAAATAGTCCGGTTACATTATCTAGAAAGGGACCACCATGAACCGCAGCAGTAAAGGATTTAGAAAAGTTAAAAGAAATATCTTTAACCCTTTACCGTTAAAGGGTACGCCGAAAAGAGAGATTGCATTCCCGTGGTACTTTAAGCAGTTGTCTGCCATTCATGGTGGTCCAAGATTTTGGGTGGTTGGACGCTATTAAATGAGCCGGAGCACAACAAATTCTACAGTTTACATGTGCATCCTGCAAAGATCAGCCTGTTCATGTCGATCAGTGTCTTCAATGACCACTCTATTGATAGCTAAGGACCCAACCCTACTTCAGGCGACGAGCGAAGACTCTGATCAGACTCTGACTATAGATACGGAGGCTGAGCTAATGTATTTGCTGGGCGCGCATATTGGTTGAGCGAATTGCTGCGGCCCGGTACGAGGGCCGTTTGAAAAGTTCATCTGCGGTGATTGTCCGTGTAGAAAAACATTCATATTTGGTATCATTGTAAAGATCAACAACTACACTTTAATTTAATCCGCAGTTCGTATGCATGCACCTGCTACAAAGTACAGTCACAAGAACATATATACTGTTTTTATGCTACAAACTGGCATGGTCAGTAACAACACCCACCCTGCTCAGAAGAAAGGGGTTGTTGGGTTTGAAATAATGTTTCTGCGAGAAAATGCCTGAAACTGAAAATTTAAGAACGAAGAATGAGTCGCAAGTCATCACAGTCTTCTGCATTAAGAAACATTTGCTTTCTGTTAGTGTTGTGGTCATGGTAGGGTCAAAAATTGAGATTTTTTTTTTATACCCGGAAACAGAACATCATGCATGGAAACTGGCCGCGTGAGTCGTCTAAGTAATGCCTTATTTAGTACAAGTTGGCTTCTTTAAAAAAGAAGCCTGAAGAGGTCAGCGTCAGTGTTTTCAAATAGTTTATTGGCTTTAAATTTCAATATGTTTTACAACATGTAAACAAACAGGTAAGGCATTATATGATTGCCGCTGTATAGAAACCTCTTATGCATTACATGACAGACACGTGACCTTCCCGCGTTTTCAAGTCGCGTGATCTTCTTCCCGTGGTGTTTTTTCTCTTTTTTAACGAAACTTTTTTTGCCCGCATAGATTTATTTGTTAACTGAAAAATTACAACTATTGAAGAGGTCACTTTGCTCTGAAGATAATGACTGTAACTGAAACTATCCTTTGAATAGAAAGAGTGAATAACTGAAACTATCCTTTGAGGTTAAGCAAGAATTATCTTCCTCTTAGTTTCCATTTTTCGAAAAGATGAATGATGGAACAGAAAATAAAAGAAGAAAAAATCGAAAATAATCTTGGTTTTGTATCGACCGATCGTCGAAACACATTTGCAATCAAATCAATACATTTTTTTTTTTAAATCTGTCACAAAAAAAAAAAAACACGTCTATTTCGGTTTATTTATAAAACCACGACGAAACAGACTGTGTGTCAGAACAATTTCGCAAAAAAATGGATTTAGACTGCAATTTCAGAGGCAGTCTGCCATTTAAACTCACCACTGTTGGAGAGGTGGTCTGATGACCTCTCCATTTACAGTTTTTCTTTTAAGAAAACTGATTAACATTCAACGTACAATTTCATTATTAAAATAGCTCACTTTTCTACAACATGTACTCATGATCATCTGATATAGATAAGACATGGCTGTACCAGCGTTTTAAAAATCTCAAATAACACCACCGATACTAGTAGTCTTAAAGATTGAGACGCGTTTTATTGCACTGAATTCATGCCAGTGTCCATGCTACCACTGCGGTTTTTCCCGTCTTTTTAAGGAAGGTTCAAACTTTCTTTTATACGAGTTCACCGTTTAAAACTGTCTCTGCTATAAATACAATGTACCCGACAAAATTTATGGCCCTCGTATAAATGAATCCATCTTTAGCTCAAGATACTGGAAATATTTTTCTCGAGTAATATTTCCCGAATCATAAACTTATTGTCACAGGCCGATATACGACTCTGTAGTTTTGTGAGTAGACTACTCGCACGGCCTGCAACAGGAATTGCCTTCCAGTCGAGCTGTGTGCTTTTTTCTTTCCATATGACCATACTCCAACAAATAAATTTTCTTGTTACTAATGTTGGCAACTGTGAAAATGGTTCTTATCAGGAAATAATACCCTTTCGCTCGCTACATTGTGTTAAACTCTATTATTTTCACAATATATTGCCGTACATTTAGCTAACAAAACGCTATCCAGTATTTCTATACAGTGACACAAGTTGCCGGTCTCAAGCCTTCCGAGTTTTCTTTATGTTTTTATCGAGTTCCATTGTTGTTTTGAGAAAACTATTGATTATACATAAGCAGCGGTGACGGGAATGCATATGCATTATAATGGACTGAAATTTGTCACAACCGTTTGTATGATATATACAGGTGGGTTTTGACGAAGACACATAATTTCGGCAGTAGCAGGCAGGTCATTTTACAATAAAAAGTGAACTTAAAATCATTTTCATATAATATCTGGATGTGCATTTCAAACAAAAATATGTTTCGTAAATGTAGACATTCTCGTTGAATCATAATATCGCGACATAACATCAAAATAAAGAATTCTGTTAACCTGGGCACGACCAGTTTTTGTTCATCACCGCTTCAGCTGGTACCAAGTTCCGGAGTCGATGATACACGGTGGAAAGCAGCCAAATAATGGATAGCGAAAAATGTTGTGATAACTGACAGCAGCACACAGTGAAGATAGGCTGGTTGCTTGATGCACCTGGAATACAGTTGAAAACACCAAATGAAAAAAAAAAAAAAAATCATTTAGTCTGAAAGGTTAGTTGGACAAACCGTCTAATGCTGTCTTTCTCTTTACCGAACGACACAATTTTAGACCTTGTGTCCAAATTGAAAGCATTTGCAGACGACAAAAACAAATGTGATTCAAAAATTGTTATCATTTGGAAAGTTAGAAAACATTGTGGAAAAAGTAGAAAATGTTGGTTTCCAGCATTTCCTCCTTTGCCCACAATGTTTTCAAAAGCTGTCTATCTCAGGGTCGTTAAAATTCCTGACTGTGTTGTAATAGACTATCCCTTAAACACAAAATCCCGACTTTGAACTATCCTGGGTAAGAAGCCTTTTGAAAACATTGGGGGGAAAAGGAGAAAATGCTGGTAAACAGCATTTTCTCCTTTTCCTACAATGTTTTCTAACTCTCCCAGAACAGATTTCAATTTTTGAGTCACATTTAATTTGTCGTCTGCAAGTGCTATCAATATGGACAAGTCTAAAATTTTGTTGTTTGGTAATGAGCCATGGAAGTAGAAAGAAAATCTACCTAATGAATATAGAAATGCTATATGCTCATCGAGACTCGGATCTGTGAGTCTCTGGCCACTGTGCATCTCTCCCAGTTGTTGCTGAGTGGTGGACGTCTTCGGGTCATTTAAAGTTAACAATTCTCGTAGCTCGTTCTTGCTGAAATACCTGGAACAAAAATTGATATGCTGTATCAATATAACGGCCCTAAGGAAAATGCCTTTTGAAAAAATTGTGGGGAAAGGAGAAAATGCTGGTTACCAGCATTTTCTCCTTTTCCCACAATGTTTACAACCCTTTCCAAAACAAATTTCAATCTTTGGGCGTGCAAATGCTTTTGATTTGGACGAGTCTAAAACTTCGTCGTTTGGTAAAGAGTTAATAACAAATCCCATCAGGTGAGCCACATTTATACTGTAGTCTTCATATGCTTACATTTTAGAGGACCCTGCACAATGGTATTTGGTAAAGAGTTAACCATTTTAAAAGCTTTACTATACAATCCTAAGTTTTAACCCTTAGACCGCCGAATAAGCATATCAGGCATTTTTATCCTAGAATAACAACCCCCAAAATTGCAATTTCATGGTTGCTTTTGTCTACAGTGTTTCAGCAAAGCGGACAGTGTAGATCAAAGATCAGGCTGCATTTTTTGTGCAGCCTGATCTTGATCTACACTAGCAGCAAAGGCACCTTTATCGTGAATGGCGCTTTAAGGGTTAATTCACCAGGAGAAAGAAGACTTTTGAATACATTTGACAAAATGAGAAACATTGCTGGTAGCTAGCATTTTCTCCTTTTCCCACATTGTTTGGTGCTCTAATATACAAATCCCCTCATTTGAGCAATTTTTCATAAGCTGTCTGCAAATGATTTCAATTTGGACAAGTCAAAAATTTTGTTGTTTGGTAAACAGTTAACCCTTTACCATACAATTTAAATTTTCACAACCCTTTAGCACACAATTTGACTTTTAACAAACCTGATTGAGAAACCTTTTGTGGGAAAAGGAGAAAATGTTGGTTATCAGTATTTTTCTCCTTTTCCCACAATGTTTTCTAATCTATCATAGACAAATATTTGATATTTGATTTGTCATCTACAAATGCTTTTAATCGGAACAAGTCTAAAATTTTGTTGTTTGGTAAAGAGTTAATTTGTTGTTAATCAAACCTTTTCCTGCAACACTTTCTGCCTATACAAAGACGAATCCCATCATTTAGACCATATTTATTTTGTCTGTAAATACTTTTAATATGAACAAGACTCAAATTTTGTCACTCTTCACACAATCCCGAGTTTTAACGATCCTGAGGAAAAAACCTTTGAAAACCCTGCAGAAAAAAGGTGAAAATGCTGGTAGCCAGCATTTCCTCCTTTTCCCACAATGTTTTCTACGTTTCCTAAATCAAATTTCAAAAGTTGAGTCACATTTAATTTGTCATCTGCCAACAATTTGGCCCTGTCTAAAATTCTGTGGTATGGTTGTGGGTTACTTACATGTCACCAGCCTGTCAGCTGCTGTAAGTGTCAGATCTACACCTCCAACCTAAACACAAGGCATGAAAATAGAGCTGTTTTAGAAAAAGAACTGTTTTAAAACAAAGCACTTTTATTTTGTACTTTTCGGTAATTTATTGTGACATAATGGTAGATTATAAGGTTTAATAATTCATGGTTAAGACCAGTGAAATTAACCGTAAATATTTCCGTTACCTAGGTAAACAGTGCATGTCATTCAACAAGATGGAAATATGATGTAATTTACCCGCATTTACTCTACATTTCTCACGCTTTACATATTAGGGTATTGCATTCTTATGTGGGGTGAGATGTCACGGGGAACAATCAAAAACAACTGTACTGCATTTTGATGAAAGTCCCAACAAAAAATGGTGTTAGAAGCATGAAATTAATAGAATATATTTTTTTCAGAGAAAGATTGAATTTTACTTCATTTTGTGAACATCATATTTTCACTCGTGGCCGTGCAACTTTTGAAAATATCACTGATGATGTTCACTCCATGAAAAAGAATTCAAGCTTTAACTGAAAAAAATTTAAATATCCCCTATTTATCCACTTATATCATGTAAGAGAAGGCTTACGAGTGGCTTTTTATGAAAAAATAGGATAATAACACGGTACCATTAAAAACTTCATATTTCAATATCATTGCTCATGAATCTAGATTGTACAACACCAGATACGCTTTTTTTTTTAAATAGACTTCTTGTAAACTAGAACTGTCGCAAAGCTGACAAATACCCCCCATCAGCACCTTGTTACTGAAACAGCACAGTAAGAGAAAACAAAGTTCACCTATGACCTTGAACTTTGACCAGTGTGACCCAAAAACAGTAAAGCAACTCTTTGGTTCATGAGGAACACTTGTATAAAGTGATAGTAATGGCTAAAGCTGTAGGGAGTACAAATATATCAGCCATTTATCTGTTTGTATGGGTTGTATCATTGTAGGATGCATCATAAAGGAGGCATGTCTTACGTTTATTGTAGCAGTCCTTTATCTATGGTAATCAATTATTCTTCTTGTTAGAATAAGGGGGCATGTGCCCCATAATTTGAAGTTTCTGGATGCATCACTAAAATTATCAAACGCATTAACAGACAAAAAATTTGAAAGCAATACAAATGAACCCGAGATTTGCTAGGGTAGCATACATCGTGGGAAAAGCAGAAAAGCAAGCTACCAGCAAGTTAACCCATTTCTAAACCAGCCATACAACAACAGATTGTCACCTTAACAATCATTTTCATACTTTTAAATGGTATGACTTTAATTTAAATGCATTTTAACACCTGCATTGTTTACTTTCAACTACTGCAGGGTCTTAAAGAGGCACACATGAATTTCTGTCAATCATTGAATTTTCGGACACAATGAGCTAAGGTCTACGACAGATCAATAGCGGAAGAACAGGCTTAAATATACCCAGACAAATTCCCGTCCTTCCTGAGTCCCAAGCAGGTCCCAACTCGTGCAAACAAGGCCATAGGTTGTAAGACATACCCCACCTCTCCTCTGGACTCTAGCCATAGTTCGTTCCTTTTCTCTATTTCTCTGGAAGGTTAAAAACTTTTAATCCTGATGCCCTGAAATAGAGCAGTAAATTTTGGTTAACCTTTTACCATACAATTCTGACTTTTAATGACCCCAGAGGAAGAAGCCTACTGAAAACATAGTGGGAAAAGGAGAAAATGCTGGCAACCAGCATTTTCTCCTTTTTCCACTATGTTTTCTACCTTTTCAAAGACAAATTCCATCATAAGAGCGACATTTAAATAGTTGTCTACAAATGCATTCAAGTTTACATTTTTGTTGTGCGGCAAAGATTCAAATAAGGGAGACATGCTTGTTGCTTAGCTTCACTTCAGAGGGGTGCTTTTTTGACTCTATGATATACAATTTCCCTGTCTGGTTTCATTCTTATCTTAGAACAGTTCTGAGGTTGAGGGACGTCAAGGAAGCACTGCTTTTTAACTCTTTACCACACAATCCCAAGTTTTAATGACCCTGAAGAAGAAGGCCTTTTGAATACTTTGCGGGAAAAGAAGAAAATGCTGTTAACCAGCATTTTCTTCTTTTCCCAGAATGTTTTCAACAATCTCAAGGACAGATACTGTCGTTTGTGCCCCATTTTATTTGTCATCTGCAAACACTTTCAATTTGAGCTGGTCTAAACTTTTGTTGTGCGGTAAAGAGTTAATGTATTTCACCACGCTTGTAACTCTATACCAGATGTGGCGCCCGTGGTTGTGAGGTACAGCATCAGCCTCATAATCAAAGGGTCCCGAGTTTGATACCCAGGAGCCGATGTCAACTTTTGGGACTGTTCATTGCCCCACACATTCGGCGCGAGTACTGGTGTAGTTTCCAGGAAGCAGAATTGAGAGAGATTAGTGTAAGTTGTAAGAATTTGTTTCTCAATCGATGTAAAATAAATATGTTTAAACTATCTATACCAGATACCAGATGGCAAATTCCTGGACCCATCCAAACTGTAACAAATTGCAGATGACAATTTCGAAATGGCTCATAAAATAAAATTTTTCTATAAAAGAGAAGTAAACATTGTGTGAAATGAAGTCAATGCTTCCCTAGCCACTGGCTGCTTTCCAACATAATCATCTTCAGACCAATAATTAGCCGTGAGAAAGGAATTAACCCTGTTACAGTGACTATCACCAATCCTGGGAGATAAATTAGCCAGGCAGGAGATTTAAGCCAGCAAACCCCTGCTCTCAAGTCCTGTATGTTCTTACAAACATGAAAGTTTGCAACAAATGCATAGCTCAAATGTAAACCACTCCAGCTGGGATTCAAACCCGTGCAGCAAATATCCTTGTTAATTGAGGTTTAAAAGACCATTGATACATTAAGCCCTGAGCTAAAGAGTATTTTCTCCCTAACACAGTTGTCAGGTATTGATTTTATACGGGAAGAAGCTATGCAGTAAGGAAGGAGAGATCTCATGTAACACACACCCTCTAAAGAGAAATCATCATTTTGATGACGGAAAGCCTTATTAGGCAGGAAGTCTATTATTTAGACAACAAAATGGCTGAATGGCCAATAACGGGCTGACAACAAATGGCTCATGGGCCAATCCCGGACGAGCCCCCATCTTACGAACATGAAAGTTTGCAACAAATGCATAGCTCAAATATAAACCACTCGGGCTGGGATTCCAACCCGTGCGGCAAAGTTCCTTGTTTATAGAGGTTTAAAAGACCAAAAGACTAACCCCTGAGCTGAAGAGAATTCTCCCTAACACAGTTGTCAGGTATTGATTTTATACAGGAAGAAGCTATGCAGTAAGGAAGGAGAGATCTCCCGTAACACACACCCTCTAAAGAGAAATCATCATTTTGATGACGGAAAGCCTTATTAAGCAGGAAGTCTATTATTTAGACAACAAAATGGCTGAATGGCCAATAACGGGCCGACAACAAATGGCTCATGGGCCAATCCCGGACGAGCCCCCGTTCTTACGAACATGAAAGTTTGCAACAAATGCATAGCTCAAATATAAACCACTCGGGCTGGGATTCCAACCTGTGCGGCAAAGTTCCTCGTTTATTGAGGTTTAAAAGACCAATAAACTAACCCCTGAGCTAAAGAGAATTCTCCCTAACACAGTTGTCAGGTATTGATTTTATACAGGAAGAAGCTATACAGTAAAGAAGGAGTGATCTCCTGTAACAATGTAAATGATTGAACTACCAGGCTCGGTGGATAAACCCTTTACCACACAATCCCGAGTTTTAAGACCCTGAAAAAAAGCTTTTAAAAAACACTGTGGAAAGAGAAATGCTGGTAACCAGCATTTTCTCCTTTTCCCACAATGTTTCTAACTTTCTATCCCATCAAAGACAAATTCATCATTTCAGCTATATTTAATTTGCCATCTGCAACAATGTTGGATTTAGAGGAGTCTAAAATTTTGTTGTTTGGTTAAGGGTTCATAAAGGAATCTTACCATTTCTTGAACTCATCTTCCCAGTTAACTATGACAGCTACAGGCAGTACAATAAGGACAGAGCTGAGCTTCTGCATGTCAAACATTCCTGAGAGAAATGCAGTTACTTGGATGGTTTTGCCTAGACTGAAATTACCAAAAAGATACTTTACTCTTGACCACGCAATCCTGACTTTTAATGACCCTAAGAAAGAAAAGGCTTTAAAAACATTGTGGGAAAAGGAGAAAATGCTGGTTGCCAGCATTTTCTCCTTTTCCCACGATGTTTTCTACACTTTAAAAGACAAATTTCAATTTTTGAGTCACATTTATTTTGTTGTCTGCAATGGCTTTCAATTTGGACAAGTCTGAAATTTTGTCTTGTTCTACAGAGTAAATCCTTAGAATGTCTGGTAAACACAACAGACAGTTTCAGTTTAGCAAAAAGACCTAAATATTTGGACAGAGCTGATATTCTGCATGTAAAACATTCCCGAGAGAAATGCAATCACTTGGATGGTTTTGCCTAGACTGAAATTATAAAAGACACTTAACACTTAGGATGTCTAACGAACACAACTGACTTTTCAGTCTAGAAAAAAAAAAAAACCTTTACATTTGTAATTATCAAGATTGCTTTTGTCCATTACAGTACATTTTGGGCAGTCTGACCTGGATGTACTTTGGCCGCAAAGGCAACTATAGCTGTGAAGGCACTCTAAGGATAAAAACAATAGGGCCATGATCACCCTGTAGTGCTAACCTGAATTATTTCATTGTCAAGATGGGACTTCCATAGGGAATGGGACTGAATGTTGTTTTACGGCATTGTATTAACTAAAGGTAACCAGGGTTCATACAGAATTTCTCAAGGAAAATTTAAGTGTTTTTCAAGAACTTTTTGAAACAGAAATTAAGGCCTTTTTACGGACATAGCTATATACAATAACAATCCATATTTTACCTTGATTATGTTGGCACATTATGTTGTATAAAGAATCTATGACTGACTGATGCATAAGATAAGTAACAACTGCTTCATTACAGACAACGTTTTTCACAAATGGCTGACACAGATGAGAGTTTCTGGAAAAAAAGAGGGCTAAAGGCCCCAAAGTGCTGCCCTGAGAAAAGTGATCTGGGATTCATAAAAGTTGAAGAGATCTCAGTGGTGATGAGGTAAAACACATATGGCCTGCAACATGTGAAATGAGACCTTCGGACATTTGCATAAAGTGTCATCCTGGATTAGCCTGCACAGTCCGCGCAGGCTAATCTTAGACGGCACTTTACAACTACATAAAATTTTTTCATACAGTAGACATTCTTGAAGCAGAAAATGGCACAAAAACGGGAAGTGTCGTCTTGGATTAGTCACAGACTGCACAGGCTGATCTGGTCCCTTTTTGTGTCTTGCACGCCATATAAGATATATTCAATGTGCATAATGGAAATTAAGTTTTTTCTTTAAATGTAGCTCACATGTGTGTAACTCTTTACCACAAAATTCCAAAGTTCAACAACACAGAGGAAGAAGCCTTTTCAAAATTTTGTGGGAAAATGAGAAATTGCTAGGTAAAGCACTCTCCTTTTTCCACAATACTTTCTACCCTATCATAGACAAATTCCATCATTTGAGCCACATTTAATTTATAGTTTTAAAATACTTTCAATTTGGACAAGTCTAATATGTTATACGGTAAAGGGTTACATTAGTTGACATATGTACAGCCTCACCTTTTATAAGAATGTGACTGAACATGAGGCCCCTAGAGTGCACATTAGGTATTTTTATCAATTGATATAAATCCTAAAAAATTAAAAAGGTCTCAAGTGAAGCTCCTTGACGGTGACATTTAACCCTTTACCACCCGACAAAATTTTATACCAGTCCAAATTGAAGGCATTTGCAGAAGACAATTTAAATGTGGCTCAAATGATGTGATTTTCCTTTGATAGGGTAGAAAACATTGTGGGAATAGGAGAAAATGCTGGTAACAGGTATTTTCTCCTTTTCCCAGAATGTTTTCGAAACGCTTCTTTCTCAGGGTTGTAAAAATTTGGCATTGTGTGGTAAAGGGTTAAAAAACCAACTCAACACATGCCCACACTCAGCTGAAATTGCATTTTTCAGTAAACATTCTAAGTCATAAAGGGGCATAACTGTGTCAAAGAATATTTCTGGGTTACCTGCCCTCATTGTGTGGGTTCCCCTTTTTATAGTTAACAAGTAGTCTTGGTTTGAAGTATAAAAATTTTCAGTAAATAACACAGATGGGACAAAATTTAAACATTTTCACACAATGATGACGACTCTAAAAATGCAAATACAGAATACAGTGAGAACTATACCACTGGTTTTCTTCAAAAACAGCCAAGCCAAGATTTTGGAATAGATTAAAAAAATGCTGGTTATCAGTTTTGTTTCTTTGAATCGGAGTTTAATGTCGTTTTAACAGCTAAGGTATATATATCATGGCGGTCAGTGCACCTACAGCTGTGTTTCCTGGCTTTCTCACACCAGTACCGAAACAACTTTCTTTTCAAGTCACTGACTACTTCTCCCATATGAATCAGAAGTGAGAGGCGAAAAATCGCCAGAGAGAAAGTTTGCCTCAACCGGGTATAAAACTCGCACCCACCAGATCAAGGGTCCGATATGCTAACCACTGAGCTACCCAGGTAGGCTTGGTTTTCAGCATTTTCTCCTTTTCCAATGTTTTAGGAAATCCTCTTTCTAATTGTTACCACACAAACACATGGTCATTGAATAAAAGGTAAACTCTTTACCACACAAGAAAAATGTAGACTCTACCGAATTCAAACCATTTGCAGGCGACAAAATAAATGTGATCAAAAAAATTAAAATTTGTTTTCAGAAGGGTAGAAAACATTGTGGGAAAAGGAGAAAATGCTGGTTACCAGCATTTTCTCCTTTTCTCACAATGTTTTCAAAAGGCTTCTTTCACAGAGTTGTTAAAAGTTGTGATTGTGTGGTAAAGGGTTAAAGCCTTACTCTACACTTACCTCATATCATCTGCCAAAATCCCTCCTTTTTTCGTCGAAAAAGGGTCCATAGCAACAAGACTCCATCTTGTTGATGAATACAAAGTTTGTCACGTAGCTCCTTGTATAAATAGAAGCGCTTCCCAAGGTGTCTCATCCCTGTCTCATCTTCTGATTCATCTTCTGGCTGTTTCAGGTAATCCTGTTGCAATTACATTTATGATCTTTAACTCTTTACCACACGACAAAAATGTAGACTAGTCCAAATTGAAAGCATTTGCAAATGACATTTTAAATGTAGCTTAAAACATAATGTTTGTCTCTTAAAGGGTAGAAAACATTGTGGAAAAAGAAGAAAATGCTGGTTACCAGCATTTTCTTCTTTTCCCACAATGTTTTTAAAAGGCTTCTTTCTTGGGGTTGTTAAAAGTCGGGATTGTGTGGTAAAGAGTTAACCCTTACCAAACAATCTTGTGTTTTTAAGACAATGAGAAAAACGCCTAATGAAAACACTGTGGGAAAAGGAGAAAATGCTGATTAACTTTTTACCATTGGCCTCTCTTTGTCATTTTCCCTTACCTCTTTACCAAACAATCCCTAGTTTTAACAACTCTGAAGAAGATAGCTTCTGAAAACAGTGAAGAAAAAAGTGAAGATATTGGTTCACTAGCATTACCTCCTTTTCCCACAGTTTTTTCAACACTTCCAAAGAGAAATCTCAGTTTTTGAGTCACATATTATTTGTTGTCTGCAAATGCTTTTAGTTTGGGAAGGTTTACCTATAAATTTCAGACCCTAGCCTGGTACAGGCAAAATCCAGGACATACATGTATATGTGAGATGGCACAATAATACAACTGAAATAATGTTGACACCAACCAAACAACCAAACCAGCCAACCAACCAAGCAAACCAAACCAAACCATGCAAGCAAGCAAACCAACCAACCAATCCAATTTACACTGGCCAATAAATGATTTAAAGATCTCAAAAAATGTTGCTAACAAAGCCTAAAAATACAATGTGTATGTTTTTCTGTCATCTTGTGTAAACATGGAATTTTACTGACCAACCTTCTGCCTGCCCCCCCCCCCGACACACACACACTTCCCTTGAAATCCATCCCTTCCCCCATTTTTTTAATTTGTCAGATCCTAGATAAGACAGTTACTACAGAAAATTAGACAGAGTTCGACACTAAGTTACTTTTCCAGCAAGCCTGTTGAACAAGTTGATTCAAATTTTTACATGTCTTTCTCATTGATTGCTGAAGCTAAAAAAATATTTAAAAGCTTTCACTGGATGCTCAGGAAAGTCTCTTGTGTGGGCTTTCTGCTCCATAAAATGACTGTCATCTGATCTCTATTGAATTTCAGACTTGAGGACTAATCATGTTAAAAAAACAAAAAAATGACTGTGGTATATTCATTGTGGTAAATTCTCAAACAAAAATGACAAGATTTACAAATCATGACGGGCCTGTAACAAATATCACAATGTCTCGTAAATACTGTTGCCTCGATTTAGACATTCGGGTATTTCCCATTAGGCTAGTCAAATGCTTTTACATCCTAGTGATGTAAACAAATGCATTAGATTTATTTTAAACTGGATAGCCACAGGCAAAGTACTGCAGGTATTCTCACATTCATGTACACCTTGAGGTCACTCACTCTGAAAAGAAATCAGAACTGACAGACCGGCAAGAAAGGACCTTCTGTCCATCCTCCTTAAAAATCACTGACCTTGGCTGAACAGACTGGTATAAGTACTGAACCCTGTAACTTACCTCCATTTTCCTGATCTTCTTTGCCAACTTTTCATTGTAGCACAGGGCTAGGGCTTTCTTGTTCATTTTCAGAGCAGCCTCTACTCTTCTTTCGCTACAATATTACTTGGACTTGATGATCACAGCATTGAATATTTCACGGTCTTCTTCTGACAGGTCCCTTGGGTCTGTAACTATTCTAACAAAATCGGGCTGAATTAACCCTTTACTACACAATCCAGAGTTTTAACGACCAGAGGAAGAAGCCTTCTGAAAACATTGTGGGAAAAGGAGAAAATGTTGTTTACCAGCATTTTCTCCTTTCCCATAATTCTTTTTTACGGCAAATCACATCATTTGAATGAAAAAGAATTTATCACCTGCAAATTCTTTGAATTTGGGCAAGTCTAAAATTTTGTTGTCTTGTACAAAAACTTTCATACTTTCAAGTAGTTGTACACATATCATGATTTTTATACCATCAGGCTTCTAATGGGCACCCATTTTCTGTGTCTCGTAAACGTACACACTATTATGAAAAAAGGAACCCCCCCCACCCCGCAAACAAAAAAAAAAAAAATTCATGTATGCAACCAGTGCACCCCACTACAAACTCGAATTCAAAAAGTAAAAATAACTATGGTGTAGGGCCTACATTCAGAGTTTTGCCTCACCCCGTGTCTCTATGAATTTGCTCCCCCCCCACCTGAATTTTCATATGTTCCCCTAAATTTAAATACTAGCTTTCTTTTATTCATTTGAATAGCGTCATATGACCCCCATATGAAAAAATTTTAGAGAAAACCATGATTCACCAACTATTCTTATAAACATTCTTTGTTTAATTCTAAAGAATTTTCTAAATATCAAAGTAACACAACTTCTGATTGGCTAGACCATAATGTTGGTCTAGCCAATCAAAAGTTGTGTTACTTTCTAAATCTTTGACTAGGACTAATGACTGCAATTTAGGATGGTTGATGAAAAGGGCCCTGGGCCCCTAAATCATGACAGTTAATCCTTTACCACACAATCCCGGCTTTCAACGACCCTGGGAAAGAAGCCTTTTAAAACATTGTGGGAAAAGGAGAAAATGCTGGTTACCAGCATTTTCTCCTTTTCCCACAATGTTTTCTACCCTTCCCCCCAAAAAATTCAATTTTTAGTAAGATTTATTTTATTGTCAGCAAATGCTTTCAATTTGGACCCGTCTAACATTTTGTCATTTGGTAAAGAGTTAACTACGAGGAATCCACAAAGTAAATGAAACAAAGTAAACTAAAGGCCTGGGCCTGCTTTCATGAAAAAAAACTTAAGTCTCTCATTTTGCTCAAATCTACAAAGTTGAGTTTGTTATTTGAGAAGTGTTTCACTAACATTAACAGACATTAAGTAACTTTCTCAAATCCCAAGTTGACACAAGGTTTCAGACTCAACTCAGCTAAATAAACAGATGTAAGTCATTTAGCAGACTCAAGTCCATTGTTTTGCTGAGATAAGTCTGAAATGTTGGGTCAACAAAATTGTTAACAAGGGTGCTTAATGACTATTTACTGCACAATGCTGCCTTTTAACAACCCTGTGGAAAAAGCCTTTTGAAAACATTATGGGAAAAGGAGAAAATGCTGGTGATCAGCATTTTCTCCTTTTCTCACAATGTTTTTTACCCTATCAAAGACAGAAATAATCATTTGAACTACAGTAATTTGTTGTCTGTAAATGCTTTCAATTTGATCTAATCCAAAATTTTGTCATCAGGTAAATGGATAATCAGTCACAAAAATGATGACTTCCACTGTTTTACAGCATGACAGTGACTTTTCATTATGACATTGTACTGAATGATGATACCTTTTTGACTGTTTTATCATACTGAACATAAAAATGAGGATTCTATTGATAATTGAGCCAAGCAAGCCATCACATAATATGGATCCAAAACAGCCACTTTTTTTAACAACCCACTTTTTCATTAGGTAGACTGGTCCTTGGACATACAGTAAACTGACCAACAGCAAAAGGGTTTGACCCAGGTCAGCCTGCACGGACTGCACAGGCTGACCAAGGTCGATACTTTTCGCAGATGCATTAAGCCCCATTTTCACAGGGCATGGCTCAATTATATATTTTCCAGATGTTTGCATATACTGGTATATTTTAAAAGCTTGTTTGTGTAAATATTTTGATTAAGTTTATAACTGACTGGGGTGGGGTTCTTTTCTTTGATTATTCATGAGATAGCACAAGTAGAATATAACCCAAGTAATCCAATTAATCCAATCATTGTTATTCACTCCTACACTTCTGTATATAGTATAATACATGTACATATGAAATCCTATGTTTTATCACATAAAACCTCCTCCAGCAGCATATTAAAGCTATGACTTTTTTATGATAATACAGTGGTATATTATTGTTTTTTTTTTGTCCTGGCTCTGATCAGTTTTTAGTCATAGCGCATGAAGCCGGAGAAACCAGCCACAGCATATGCCTGAATTTTTACTACTACGCTATTTTGCTGAAAAAATAATGTCACTGTTGCTAAGATGTATACGCATGGAAAAGTTATCATTTTCATGTTTAATAACAAGAGGGCCATGATGGTCCTTTATCGCTCCACTGGACCCGTAGGGTAGGGCCAATTTTGACCTTGGGGCTATAGTATGAAGAGTTCTTATAAAGGTTCATTAGATAAAGCTACACGCCAAATTTAGTAGCCCCAGGCCATATGGTTCAGGACTAGAAGACTTAAAATTTTTACCATAGAAGCCTATGTAAAACTTGTGGCCCCAGAGGTGGGGCCAATTTAGACCCTAGGGCTATAAATTGATGACTTTTTGTAAAAGTCCATTAGATGAAGCTACATGCCAATTTTGGTAGCCCTAGGCCATATGGTTTAGGACAAGAACATATTTAAAGTTTTCACTATATAAACCTATGTAAAACTTGTGACCCCTTGGGCAGGGGCCAATTTTGAGGCCGGGGCTATAATTTGAAGAGTTTTTGTAGAGGTCTATTAGATGAAAATACATTCCAAAGTTGATAGCCCTAGGCCATATGATTTAGGACAAGAAGATATTTAAAGTTTTCACTATATAAACCAATGTAAAACTTGTGAAACCCCCCCCCCACCCCAGGGCAGGGCCATTTTTGATCGCAGGGCTATAATTTGAAGAATTTTTGTAGAGGTCTATTAGATGAAGCTACACACCAAGTTTGGTAACCCTAGGCCTTATGGTTTCAGACAAGAAGATTTTCAATAATTTTTAGTTTTGTTGCCATGGCAACCACAGTTTTCATAGGAATCATACTCTTTGAAGAGTTTCTGAAGAGGGCCATGGGAGGATCATTTCAGTGACGTT
The DNA here is from genome assembly GCA_945859785.2 of Tridacna gigas. Taxonomy (NCBI): domain Eukaryota; kingdom Metazoa; phylum Mollusca; class Bivalvia; order Cardiida; family Cardiidae; genus Tridacna; species Tridacna gigas. The sequence continues at coordinate 388,190 of OX244042.2, forward strand.
TCATTAAAATCCGATGGGCAGTTTCAGAGAAGAAATAAAAGTTAACTGACACATGCACAGACGCATGACGGACACAGGGCCATGACATAAGCCCACTGGCCTTTGACCAGTGGAGCTAAAAACCAAAAATTGCAGCAAAAGTTTTTTAAAATCAACAAAATTGTTGAAATGGGTCAAATTACCCCCTCTAGAAACTGTTTCATTTTACTTTCAAAGTAAATGTCAAGGAGGTATCTATTGTGTATGTACACATTTGAAACCAAACTACAACTGTAAACATGGACTCATAAATGGTGTATAGGCTAGAGGTGATGATGCAGGCTATTTATTGTCTGTCATTTGTTTTATCCGATAAATAGAATCTCACATTTGTGTTTATGTATTATTATTTTTATCATTTATCAAACTCATTGACTAAAATGTATTTGATGCCCAACATGGCTCTCATCATACATGTTTAGTCAACTTGTTTAACCCTTAAAGCGCCCTTCACAATGATAGTTGCCTTTGCGACCAGGGTAGATCAAGATCAGGCTGCACAAAACGTGCAGCCTGATCTTAGATCTACACTGCCCGATTTGATAAAACACTGTAGACAAAAGCAAGCATGAACTTGCAGTTGTTTGGGTTGTATTTCTAGGATGAAAATGTCTGATAGGTTTATTTGGCACTATAATGGTTATAAAAATGATAATACATAAATACAAATGTAAGATCCACTATGTAGTAACTTTTCTGGTGCTTGTATTGGATCTGAGCAGCATGAGAAAATCTGATATTATGCTAGAACAAAGGTCGAGCAAGATGTCAAATAACAAATAATTTAACGGTACCTGGTCTGCTTCCAACATCCGTATCTGTGATTTTCTTCCTTGTTTCTTTAATATCTTGTTCTATACTCATCTACTGGGGGTGAAAATAATTTAAACAAAAGGTTAACTAATCAGGGGAAAACATCCACAAGAAATGAGCCATGCTCTGGCAAAGGGGAGCTTAATGCATCTTCGTGTCGTGTCGTACCAATCAAGACATCACATACAGAATTATGGATCCATACTAGCCACTCTTTTTAACAACTGACTTTATCATGAGATAGACTTGGCCTCAGACAGAGACACAAGGATTAAGCCCCCTTTTCACAGAGCATGGTTCAAATGTACCAATTTCTATGAATGTAAGCAAGGTTGGAAGGGTTTTGTTTAGGTTTTACTTCTAAAGGCTTAAACCTTTACCAAACGACAAAATTTTTGACTCGTCGAATTTGAAAGCATTTAAGATGACAACTGAATGTGGCTCAAAATTGAAATTTGTTTTGGGTAGAGTTGAAAACATTTAAATTTTCATCCACAAATGCTTTCAATTTGGACTAGATGTATATTTTTCATTTTGGACACCTATTAACCCTTTACCAAACAACAAAATTTTAGACTCTTCCAAATTGAAAGCATTTGCAGATAACAAAATAAAAGTGACTCAAGAATAGAAAAATCATTTTGGAAGGGTAGAAAACATTGTGGGAAAAGGAGAAAATGCTGGTTACCAGCATTTTCTCCTTTTCCCACAATGTTTTCAAAAGCTTTTTTTCTCAGGGTCATTAAAAGTCGGGATTGTGTGGTAAAGGGTTAACCAATTTGTCTACATTTTCATCCTTTGGTAAAGAGTTAAATCCCACAGAATTTTTCAGTCAAGAAATAAGACCCAAATAGTTGTAATATCATATTTGCATTTGTCTGTAAAGTTTTAGGGATGCAGACAGCAAAGTTCAGTGATCAGACTGCATGTTTCATGCAGCCTGATCTTAATCTATGCTGGCTGCAAATGCAACTGCAGTTGTGAAAGAGGCTTTAACTCTTTACCAAATGACAGAATTTTAAACCAGTCCAAATTGGAAGCTTTAACAGACAACAAAATAAATGTTTCTCAAAACTTGAAAATTGTTTTGGGAAGAGTAGAAAATATTGTGGGCAAAGGACAAAATGCTGGTAACCAGCATTTCCTCCTTTTCTCACAATGTTTTCAAAAGGCTTTTTCCACAGGGTCGTTATAAGTCGGGATTATGAGGTAAAGGGTTAAAGGTTAAGGAAATACAATTTAAGTAATCTTACTATACTTCTCTCTGTAATTTATTAATGACTTGTCAGCTATTCCCCAGTTAAATTCAAAGATAAAATATTATTGAAGCCTGCTTTGACTTGTAAGTCTGATAAGTACATTTCAAACTAGAACTGTCTCAAAGCGGACAAATACCCCCCACCTGGCAGCACCTTGTCACTAAATCAGCACAATCAGAGAATGCTACAACGGACATGATTTTCAAAAAAAGTTCACCTGTGACCATGACCTTGACCCATGCCACCCAAAAACAATAGGGCATCTCCTTGGGTCATGAGCAGGACTTGTATAAGGTTTCACAGTCTTAGGTCAAACAGCTTTTGAGTTAGAACACCATGTTGCCTCCATCATACAGCAGACATCTCAGCAAATATTTTTAATATTTTGGGACTTAAATGACCAAAGAAATAATGTCAAGGTAACACTGACGACCAAGTATTCTCAGCAAGTGATATAGAGAATAGATGGTTGGTGTCTTGGATGGGTTAAGTTTATCGGGCAAGGCGGAGGAATTTATCTGGTGAGCCGAAGGCGAACCGGATAAATTCCGGAGCCGAGCCCGATAAACTTAACCCATCCAAGACACCAACCATCTATTCTATTTATCCTGTCACGCACTGTAAATGAACAAAACAAAACAAAAAACAGACATGATACAAAGACTGTACCTTTTATCCAATATCTTATGGTACTGACACCATAAAATTCCCGAGCCGAGCCTGACAAAATTTCCTGGAATCAAAGACACTACTGTCTATTCTTCAAATTTTCCACGACACTATTCTGTTTATCCTGTTACACATTTACAAACATAAATCCGACTAGATAGAATAATTCGCTCGAAATTAAGGCACGTATTGACATCTTTCGCACTATGAAAAAAACACACTTGTATGGCGAACTGAGCAAAGCGCTTTTGGTATGCAGCTGTAATAATGACGTCATGAATAATATTGACTACGTCATAAACGTGACGTAAACCCTCGGAAGAATGTTGTGGCGAGGAATTCAGTTTTATTTTAAATAATAAGAAAAATCAACATGTGTATCGAATTTTAAGCGATAATTTTACTTTGAAATATTGATTTCGTGTACCGGCACCTAAAAAAGGAGTTCCGGCTGGTCACATGACCAACTAGCCTAATAAACCTTGATCACGTGACCAACTGACATAATAAACCTAGTCACGTGGTCAAGTGACCGTATATCACCAAGTTTATATGACCCCCTGTTATACGACGGAATTTATAGGAGGTGACAGGATAAAAACAAGACTTTACTGGGTGCAAAATCTGTGACAGGAAGAAATTTATCTATAATTCAGCCAATACATTACAGGGTTGATTTCGTTGTTGTCATTTTGTTGTCATTAAACAGTTCAAAGTCTAAACTTAAAATATACGGTGTTTTGTACTCTAAGCACAAAAGACAGATATGCTGGCTGACTGAAGCCTACACAATTTCTCTCATGCACAGATATGAGGCATTCAGAGGGAAACGGTCATTAGGGCATTAATGGAACAAAAGTTTGCTTTTGATTAAAAGGATAGAATTAAAATCAAAGGTTAATGTAGTTTTCCCTTGTCCCAATAATTCCAAGCATATTAGCAGTTACTTCTTTGTCTAAAATTAATTTACGGGTGAAAGTAGTGTCATGCATATGAATTTTCCAACAACTTTTTTTGTTGGAATTTTTTCCTACAGATATTTCTGTTGGAAATCCAACCAGAAAAATTGTTGGAACTTGTAGTATACAGTCAGGTGCCAAATTAAAGTCCTCAAAATGGCTGCCAACTTAAAAATAATAAGAAAAATAAACATTGAATAACTTTAGAATTACAACACAGACTTACTTGAATTTTTCAGTATTTTGTAATACATCCATTAGCTGCAAGGGCGGCTCTCATTCTCTTGGGTAGCTGGTTATAAAGTGATTTAATATATGTTGGAGATAAAGATGTACAGATATCTATAACATTGTTTATCAAGTCTTGCTTACTTTTAATGTTTGTTACTCTACTTTGTAGTTTGAGTTTTAGTGTTTTCCAAACATTTTCAATAATGTTGATTACCTGGAGACTGTGGTGGAATGTCTTTTTGCTTGCTTACAGTTTATTGTCTCTCTAGATGGATGGATTGGGGCATTATCCTCTTGAACTATATAAGGCCTATTTGGGGAAAATTTAGCAATGACAGGCCACAAATGTTCATCAAGCATTTCAATATACTTTTCTTTTAGTTGGTACTACCCTCCACAGGTCCAACATGCCCAGACATAACATAACACTCAAAATTTGAACAGACATATCCTTGTAAACACACAAACACCTTGGTCTCCACTTTTCCTCATTAGTTCTCCAAACATGAACACGCTGATCTTGAAATAGTACAACTTTAGTCTCATCAGAAGCAATTACTTTTGACCAAACTTCTTCAACTCGCCAGTAAAGATGTCATCTAGCAAAGGCCCTCCTCTTCAGCCTATTCCGTGTAGCAACCCTTCTAAAATAGCCATAAAAATGTAATCTCCTTCGAACTGATCTTTTTGATACGGGATAGTGTCCACCTTTGTTGTACAAACTTGTTATTTCTGATAATGTCTTTCTTCTGTTGGTTTTTACCACTTTCAGTAACACCCTGTCACTCCTCTCATCTGTCTTTCTTTTTCTACCACAATTCCCCATCCGCTTGCTTTCCTTAATATTTTCTGATAACTGAGCTTGTTTTATCCTTTTCAAACAGTTGGTTACCGTAGAACTATTTAATTTCAGTAATTCTTCAAGTTTTCTGCCACTATAACCTTGCTCAGACAGTTCTAATATTGATTCTTTGGCACAGGGGGTCAGATCTTTACCTCTTGACATTTTGCAGACGACAATGACATGTTTGTAAACAAAGGAGTTGCTTCCGGCAAAGTGTATCCCCTGCCCCACTCGTAAAAATAGGCTATAATTCCCGGCCCCACCGGCTCCCCTTGCTAAATCTTTTATTTGTTGCTTGATTCTGCTAAAATTAGTATTATATGAAAGCTTAGATATTAGCCTTTCATATGATATAAAGTACAATATGATCATTGAAACATTTTTTGAAATATTATCAATTAAAAATGGGTAAGTTTTTCATATTTTCTTCCAGGTATTTGGCAAAGTGTATTCCCCGGCCCCACTCATAAAAATAGGCTATAATTCCCGGCCCCAACGCCCCCCCCCCATGCTAAATATTTTATCTATTGTTTGACTCTGTTGAAATTAGTATTATATGAAAACTTAGATATTAGCCTTTCATATGATATAAATTACAATATTATCATTGAAACATTTTTTGAAATATTATCAATCAAAAATGGGTAAGTTTTTCATGTTTTCTTCCAGGTAGTTCATGAATTACACATATCCGACCCCTATGATAAATCCTTTATTTCACGGAAAACATCGCAGAAGTTGTTTCTAACTGAAAGTGTACGTCTTTGGCTTTCCAAGAGTACAAAAATGAGTATCTAATGAACCCTCACCTAAGTGAAAGTGAGGGTTCATTAGCCTCGACATAGAGGCTTTTGACAGGAGAAGTTCTGAAAGCTCCAAGTACCAATCATAGGCCTTCATGATGAATAGAGTCAAGACTTTTGAGATAGGACTTGCGAGCTGATCCGTATACATTGGATCCATAATCCAATTTGGAGCGAACAAAGGAACAATAGAGCTGTAAGAGGACTTTTTTATCTGCCCCCCAATCTGAATGGGCAATTACTTTAAGAAGATTGAGTGCCTTTTGGCACTTCATCTTCAGTACATTAATACGGGGACGAAAGGAAAGCTTTTTGTCAAAAACAACAACAAGAAACTTAAGTTCAGACACAAACTCAACTGGCGTTTTGTCTAAGAATAATTTAGGATCATGGTGAAAGCATCGTAAATTGCAAAAGTGCATACATTTTGTTTTTGATGTGGAAAATTTGAACCCATTTTCAGTACACCAAGTCTGGAGTTTAATCAGACATTGTTGAAGTTGTCTTTCAATAATGTTCATGTTGCGTGATCGGAAATAACTCACAAAATCAACCACATACAGAGAGCATTCTATACCTGGATTAATAGCTTTCACAATGCTATTAATCTTAACACTGAAGAGAGTAACAGATAGGATACATCCCTGTGGTACCCCCATTTCTTGCTCACGAGCTCCAGACAGCGTGTTACCAACACGCACTCTAAAGAAACGTTTATCTAGAAAGGCTGAAATGAAAAGAAGGAGTCGGCTTCTGAGACCGAAGTCATGAAGATCTTTCAGAATTCCGTATTTCCAGGTAGTATCATAAACACTTTCAAGGTCAAAGAAGACTGACACAACATGTTGTTTCATGATAAAAGCTTCCCTAATAAAAGTTTCAAATCGAACAAGATGATCAGTTATGCCACGCTGGCGACGAAAGCCACTTTGGACATCAACAATAAGAATTTTGGATTCCATGAACCATACAAGACGATCGTTTAAGGTTCGTTGACCATACGTTCAAGAGTTTTACATAAACAGCTAGTAAGAGCAGAGGGGCGGTAACTACAAGGATTGCTAATATCTTTCCTTGATTTTGGAATGACAACAGCCTCAGACCAAGATATGGGAAATTCTCCAGACTGCCAGATTTTGTTAAAATAATAATAATAATAATAATAAATAAAATTTAAAAAAAATCAAGTAAAATGGAAAGACAATTAAAAAGTAGATGTTTTTAGAACTGGTAGTGGACTTGATCTTCACCAGAAGAAGAATCATGAGCTTTGTTTAAAGCAGACTTTAGTTCCTTCAATGAAAAGAGCTTGTAGTAAGATTCTAAATTTGAAGATAAAAAATTCAGTTTCTTTCTCTCTGCTTTCTCTTTGTGCTTCTGGAACTCATCAGAGTGGTTCCCTATTGAAGACTTTTGACTGACAGAGTCAGCAAGTGCGTCTGCTATATCCTGGTGTGATTCTAAAGATGAACCATTGACATGGAGGTGGTTGACAGCAGATTGACCTTTGCCATTTATTTTCCGGATCATTTCCCAAACCTTTTTCCTCGACGTTCGACTGTTTAGTCTACAGACATAATCTCTCCAAGACTTTCGTTTGCTAAGTTTTATCGTGCGTCATGCTTTAACCCTAGAAATACGGAACAATTTCAGATTTTTTTTTGTAGGTCTCAGATTAAATTTCCTGAGAGCCTGTTTTCTGTCCTTGACTGCCTGTTTACAATCATCATTGTACCTGGGTTTAGTTTTGGTTTTGTCGAGCTGCATCTAAAAGTAAAGACGTGAAAATTTGAACAGGGTCTTCACAATTTTCAAAAACATTATGTGTGATGGTTTGTTCACAAAGAAGTTTAAACCTGCCCCACTTACATGTAGCTTTGGAAAGTTTCCATTTGCGAAGCCGTTCCGCCTTTACTGGTTGTGTAGATGAGATTATTATAGGGAAATGGTCATTTCCACACAGATCGTCACAAAGTTTCCAATTAGAGTTTGGAAGTAAAACTGGACTGCAGAGAGTCAAATCAAGAGAAGAATTTTTTCCTGTTGCTTGGTGCAAGTATGTTTTAGACAAATTGTCATTCGGGAAAGACAAAGAGTGATTTGAAATAAAATTCCCTAGAATAAGGCTTCTAGAGTTTGTGTTATCACAACTCCACATAAAATTGTGTCCATTAAAATCACCAGCAAGAATGAAAGGAGGAGGTAACCGAGAGATGAGATTGTTTAATTCATTCTCGTCAATGGAGGAAGATATATAGAACAAATTGTTACAGTCGTATGAAGAGAAAGTCTAACAGCAACTGCTTGTAGATTTGTATTCAGAGTAATGTGTTTGTGCGGGATATTGTTATTAACAATAACAAAGACTCCTCCACTGGCTTTGTCTCCTTCGGTATGAATATGGTTATGAAAAGAATGACTCTTCAAGGTTATATTATCGTTCTGTTTGAGAAAGGTGTCCTTAAGACAAACAGAAACAGGTTTACGTTCATTTACAAGAAGGGACAATTCTACAAAGTTTGACCTAAGACCTCGACAATTCCACTGGATGACAGTATCCATCTTTACGTAAATAATAACACTTAATAAAATGGATATGTTTAACTGTTGCATTACATAAAACATTTTGGATTTGACTATTATGACTTTGGAGGTACAGGGATCCTTTGTATCTGTTGGAAATGAAGATTTAGACTGAGAAACTTCCTCTACAGGATTATCCTCATATTCTCTAACTGTTGAAATTTGTTAGAGGTAGGTGTGCTGTCATGACTGGCAGTGACTGTACATGACCTGCGGGGTTTATCCCTAGGTCGAGATCTAGTGACCTCAGATTTTGCAGAAGAATGCTTATCCTCTGTGTTAGTACTACTAGGATTGGTTGACGATGTTGGGTTAAGAGTGATTTTTTCCACTTGCTCTAGAATTGCCACCTACTCCTGAATTTCCAGAGAGAGGCTTGGACGATGTAGTAGTTGGTAGTTTACTTGTGGGTTTAGCTGAAGATTGTTTAGGCTTAGATGACGACTCGGGTGCTTTGGATTGTGTTACTGAAGATGATGCATTGGTACTGGTAGAAGTTCTTGCAGCTCACTAGCCATTTCTGGGAATTTATGTATCAGAATCTTGGCCAGTGTAAGACAAGTATTGCATTCCTCCTCAGTGGAAAGACTTGCAACACGAGCATAACTAGGTTTGCTAATTGCCTCCTCTTGATCTCTCTTGCCATGTCCAACAATCTTTGTCACCTCTGGGAAACTTAAGTTCCTGGTGTACTTAATGGTAAGTACTTCCTTTTCCTGCTGCCAAATAGGGCAATCTCGTGAAAAGAAAGAATGGGGTAACTTGCAGTTTACACATCTGAGGGGACTCGTACAGGATTCATCCTTGTGGTCAAAACTTTCAGAAGCACATTTAGAGCATGCTGGTTTGTTTGTGCATCTACTGATGTGGTGGCCAAACCTCTGGTATTTAAAGCAGCGCAGAGGGCTTGGTACCTAAATTTCTACTTTGACAGACTGGAAGCCTATTTTGATAGATGAAGGAAGATTTGAAGAGCAGAAAGTAAGAATATAAGTACTGGTCGGTCTGGCGACCCCATCTCTGTGTACTGTAATACGCTTTACATCAGATACACCCTGCAGTTTGAGATTGTCTTGGATTTCCTTCAACGAATCACAGTATGCCAATTCTTTGCACCTGATCACTCCTTTGCAAGAATTGAGGGTGGGATGATAAAAGATTTTCACGTCAGTGTTGAAGAAAGAAATTAAGGCTCTGTTGTTTGGAAAAGCATTCCACTAACAAATTCTCATCCTTCAGTTTTTTAACTGACTTTGGAGTACCAAGAATGCTGGAGATCTGTTTTTCAATCAAAATAGGAGAAAGTTTGGTGATAGGTTTGGAAGGATCTTGTGATTTTATGACAATAAATCCAGGGAAATGGATAGATGAATAAGGGGGAGCTGAGGTTTCATTATCAGATTCAGAATCTGAGTGTGGGCGTTTGCACTCATCAAGCTTGGCTTTTTTTTTTTTTTAGATGCCATGCTGATTTCAGAAAGTTTCACCAATAATGTTCCCTAAGTGCTTGTGCTTTTTCTTCTTCTATTAATTTTGTCCTCCTTACTTATTCCAGATTGTTTTGAACGTGTCTGGTCCTTAAGAGCCTCATATTTTTCCACTTTGTCCAAGTCCATTTTAAACTCTTCCTTTGATAATTGTCCATCAGTTAATGCTTTAGAAATGAAGTCTTTTACACTATTTAACTTGCTCTCTGCTATCATTCTAATTTCATCATGCTTTTTTGCTTTCACATACAATCGTCTTCTTGCAGATTTCACACATACTCCTGTTACGCCACAAACTATTGCAGCAATTTCTAATGGCAGCATTATTGGAAGAAAAACTCCAATTCCTCCCATAATCACACTTCTAGATATGAGAGCAGTGTCAACTCCATCTGTAATATTTATACTCCGTTTATATTTTTTATTTAGTGACTGTCTCACATTTTTTCCATTAATTAATTTCTACTCTATATCAGTAATTTTTGTAGTCTATAATTTTGTCCATCGTCTGGTAACTCAGGATACATACTTGGTGCTGTTGGTTGTTTCAATTTAAAGTAGATAGCAATTAAATTTAAATTAATTCAATTATGAATGAAACAACGGTATTTCTCCATGATGAATAATAAACGTTTGTCAAAGTTATCATGGTTTCTTGGAGTGGTGTGAATTATTATTTCACATCCTTGATTTATTTTTTCATCTACAGAAACACCAACAGTCACTTCACCACTTTGTCTCTTATTGGAAGACCAGTTCCTAAAATTTTACCTCTTTGCGTCATTACATAACCAGCACCGTTTATACACTTCAAACTTTGCCGAAAGAAAGAACTTCATTTTTTAAAAGAGCTCCCTCACTGTCTACAAATATTGCAATAACAATTTTATCCTTAAAATTTTCAACTGATTTCGCATATGAATGTTTTCAATTGTTAATGCTTTTAGCCTCTCCTCTACTTCATCATATTTTCCACCAACTGGTCTTATCTGACTGTGTAAATTTCTAACATTCATTGTCAAGGTTTTAATATCACCAACTCTTTTTTTCCTAAGATACTCATTTTTTATAATACATTAAATTATTTTTAAAATAGCACTCATAGGCAAACCATTGTTATTTATTTCTATACCATTTTCATCTTTTACTTTTGTTTCAAATTTTGTTATTGCTCCACTTGATAAGTACTTATATTCTGGATGCTCGAATCTTACAGACACAATATCTCCAAAGTGTTTATTATCAATAGGAACACAAGTGCTTCGTATTCCATTAAAGTAATTTTCTGATGTATTTAGTTGCTCCAGATGTCTATATAATGATTTAATGCTTGCGAAATCGACTGTATTGTTTCCCGTGTGTACTACATTTTCTTGGAACCTTCTTTTATCAAATCAAATCCTAACATTTGCTGGAGACCTTTACTTATTTTGAGATTGTATTTAGAAGTTCAATACCAACTACTGTTACTTTCTTCTACAGACAAACGAATATCTAAACTTTGCAATAAATCTACCATCTGTTAAAAACTGTAATAACCATCATTACTTTATATGGTTTATCACGATTTTTTGGAATACTTTCATAAACAACATTATACCAACCCATATCATATGTAAAACTTTTCAAACCAACACGTTTATTTCCATCTCTGTTGTCAATGTATTGCTGTAGATTAGTTGTATCGTTGATATTTGAAATAGTATGATCCATGCTCTTTATTATATAATCAAAGCAATAGTATCAAACTGGGATTCAAACTGGTTATCATTCTGGCAGAATCAACTTAACTTTGCAAGATGGTGTGCTACAACCGGATGTGGCATTGATTACAATAATCACTTGCAAGTTGATGGAATTATTGGTTCTCTATTTAGATTTCATAATTATTATCAGACAAGAAGAATCTTGTTTGAATTAAAAATATCATTACCTCAAGATACAAATTGGAATGCTTTTACAAATAATAATGATAGAGAAGAATATGAAAGGATGTGCAAAGAATTTAATGTAATTATAAATTCTGATTGGCGTCAAAATTTATATCCAAACAGTGATGGTCTTGATAAAGTTTATACAAGCGGACATGTTCAATGGACTAGGACAGTTTTTAGCCATGATAATTTAAATGAACACATAAAACGTAAAACATCATCTGATCTCGATTTAACAAAAATGACATTTGGTTAGGGTTAGGAAGAAAATGCAGTGTTTCTTCTTGTGTTTATTTACCACCGAAAAAAGTTCATATAGATTACCGTATCTTGAACAAGATCCTGATGTAATAAATGCATAAACTACATTTGTTCTTGACAGTTCAAAAGGCTTTACGAGAGCAGGAGTATAACAGGAGTAGAACGAATTAATGAATCAATAAGAACCTATTGCTGGTCAATACTTGGGCCACAATCTCAAACTAGAACTGATATATTAGGAATAGGTCAAGCTTTTGATGCACAAAAACAATCTCTTGCTAACGCTGAATACACTATCAATAGTCCTGTAAGTTTACCAAGTCAAATGAAAAGATATCAAGATACATTAAAATATGCAAGAAGTCAAGTAAACTTTGTGTATGGTCTTGGTCTTTATATGTCACTAAATGATATGGAACTTAGAATAGGAACGATTAAAAATAAATAATAAATGCAACCAATCATCAAGAAGTTGGTCTTGGATTTAGTAATGGTGTAAATGTTGAAGCAACACCTCCTCTTAATAAAACAAATCTTGAGGGAACAAAAACTTAGCCGCAATCTTTTACTTCTGAAGAACCATTAGGAAAAGAATACCTAAAGTAAAAGATACCAAGAGAATCAAGAAACAACACACACACACACACACACACACACACACACACACAAATACTGGTAATCAGATAACATCAGCAGTTCAACCTGAAAACAATAAGAATGCCCCAGCAGTAGGCTCCATAGCAGTAGTTGTATATCTCTACATATTTATAATATTTTTAATATACTCTTGAGCAGCAGCATACAATAATCCTGCAATATGAACAACTAACGCCCATACATTATTACCAAACCAATTAACAACTTTACCAGTCGTTGATAACAACCAAGATACAGCAGAACCACCTGGTAATGCTGCTGCTTTGCCTGCAAAACTTGCTGATAATTTACCCAGATTTGCTAATTTTTTTCCATTCCTTTACACCTTGCTTATTTGACGGTGACGGTGGAGATGAAGTTGGTGTTGCTCCTCCTGATGGTATGACAGCTTGAATAATGAAACCTACAATCATTCCAACAGCAGTCAAAATACTAAAAAATGCAATACCTTGTTCTCTGAATAATGTTCTTTATTTTTACCCAATCTTGTGTCTTCATTTAATACTTTTTTTTTATTGATTCTATTAATTTGAGTACTTAATTTTTCTTTGTCGACATTAATCACCTTAAGTCTTGCACTTCTTTCTGACTAAATCTCTTAGTCTACTTTTTCAATACACTCCACTGAACCCCAATTACATGTACTTATTTCATTTAAGATAACATCAATATCAGTCTCAACTTCATTTGTTGTATCAGTTACATCTTGGACTTCTTCTGTTGTTGTAAATTCTTTCATTGTTATATTTTCTGACAAAACCTTGTCTTTTGTTTGTTTTAATAAAGATTGAAATTCTTCTCTTCCTTTTCTTAATCTTGTAACGGACGGTTCATAACTATTCACATCCAGAGTGTCTCTGACAAAATTAACCCAATCTTTTCTTTGAAGAGTGTCAAATGAATAAAACTGTATAGGAGCGTCAAGTTTTCTTTTGATATGTAGTATGTTAAGTTATAGTCATCAAACTCTTCAAATGCGTCCATAGAAAAAGCAAGTCTACCATATTTGTCTACAGTAATATTCCACCAAACTTCTTTATCAAAAATCTCTGGTACTTGATTTTCTTAATATTTTTCAAACCAAAATATTAATAAGATCCCATTTATGTGGTTCTCTTTCGGTTCCAATTAGGTATTCTAATTCTTGATATTGATTTTTCTTGAAGTTTGAAATTGAGTTTCATCATCTATAACTAAAGGTGTTTCTTCGTTATCATCATAATCATGTCCATAAAACTCAGGTCTAAGATTGTCTGCATCCCCTCCTTCAGCCATTTTATTTTATATATATATATCTTTTTACATGATTAAGGGGTCCTGAGTGTCTCAGTGGTAAAGTGTGGGACTCGTAACCTGGAGGCCCCGGGTTCGAACCCCACCTGATCCGCTGGGTTTTTCGTGGGAGTGTCCTTGGGCAAGACACTTCAGAGCCCTAACCTAGTACTGGTGAAACACAGGAAATACGTGAATATGTGAGCTGTCGCCGTGATATGACTGAAATAATGTTGAACGCGGCGTAAAACACCATTCAATCAATCAATCAATTTACATGATTAAAAAAAAGTGTAAGCATACGAGAAAAAACTAAATCCATATCGTAGAATCAGAGAACCTCTCGGTGTAAAAGGAATTCGTCAGATTGTTGTAGTAACTAATAACCCAAGCACAATCCATCAGAAACAAGATATTGTAATTAGATTTCCCAATCTCAGTGATAATGATGTTATTGTTCCAAGGACTGCTCGTCTTGCTTTCGAAAGAGAAATAGAAAGCACAGATGCTAATGCAACAACTTACCAAAACATTGAAAGAGCCGTCATGAAAAAATGGAATTAAAATTTCAGGTAATGAAGTGATGACAATTGATGACACCTTAACCCTTTCCCAAACAAGCCCTGGTTTTCACGTGTCTGCAGTACAAGTCTTTTGAAAACACTGTGGGAAAAGCAGAAATTGCTCATAACGAGCAATTTCTCCTTTTCCCACAGTGTTTTCTACCCTTTTGGAGAACTTTCTGCCATTTTCATAAAATTTAAAATTGTCGTCTCCAAACTCTTTGAATTTGGACCAGTACAGTTCCTATCATTTTCGAAGTTGCGGTTCATCTGCATGCATTAACTTTATTAATGAAATGACATCAAATTTGACTTCAAAAAATGGCAGTAAAAATATCCATAAGCAGTTAAAACCTAACTCTTTCACGGCCTATTAACACTTAATATCCTGTATTTACAGCATAGATCAAGACCAGACTGAACGTGGCAAGAAGTCTGATCTTCAGTATAAAACGCCCACCACCCGATACAAAACTCGGGTCAAAATTTGTCAGCACTTATCGATAAATACCTAAGGAAATCAAGATCAGATAGCACCTAATGTGAAGTCTGATTTTTTATGTAACACGCCCACCATTTAGGTCTAACTAACTGGTTTTCCATGGCTTATATTGCAAACTTTTATACCTTGTGTAACTTCACATATTCGATTTTGTGTTCCGAGTTTGTAATGGGTCGAAATTGTCATGGTCCTAGATGTCACACGATATCGGGACAACTCTGACCAGACGAAATAAGACATCGTACATGCTGGGTCAATCAAATACATATTTATACCTTTAGATACGAGCAGCACAGTAATTTTGCGAAAATAAATCTTATCGAGGTTTTTTTAAACAACTATTTTGGAGAATGAACACATCGTCTGCGTTTCGTCATTCACATGGTGTAAATTGGAACAGACGGCAACATCGCTCCTCACAACTCGGCCGAATCCACAAATCTAATGATTTGATCAACGGACCACCCGAGGTTTGCCGAATGTTTTTTTTTTTTTTTTTTAATATTACAGCGCACTAATTTGCAGTTATAAATAAGCTCAGTAGGCCCGAAATTCCAAGTCAAACACTTTCGTGTAATTAACATTGCAATTCTACCAAAGTTTTTTGTTAAATGAAACCGAACTACGATGTTCAAATCCAAATATTTTTTTCATTTTCATGGGTCGTCTTTTTACGGGTAGTGAGGTGTATTGCAAGCTGTACTTTGCACTTTTACTCGGGTTTTTTCCGTAAATGCTTGGATAGGGGTTGAAATATTAGTATACATAATTACTATGGCCTTCGGCTTGGCAAGCCAAGCCCAGGCCAAAAACTGATACTGAGAACAGACCATCCTACTGGTTACTGGTTAATTGATTAGAATTGCTTATTTTTTTATCATTACTAATAGAATTGTCATAGCAAAATAACAGTGCTTATAAAATTGCTGAGGGCAAAATCTGTGAAAATCCAGAGTTAAAATAACAATGCTACTAGCAAATAAGCAATTCTAATAAAAAAATAAGAAATGCTAAAAGTAAAATGCTAATTAATAACAATTCTATCTGCTATTGTAAATCTCTCCGTTGGATGCTTCATCATATTTCATTATTTTAAATTAAAAAATATTTTCACCAATTAAAAAATGAATGCAGAAGAACTATCATAAGATATAGCTTATGAAAAATAAAAGAAAAAAAAATATAGACACAAAATGTGAAAGATTATCAGCAATCGTTGCTGGAGGTAGAGGCAAGCAATACTTAAGTCGGAAACTTCAAATTTCAGAAATAGATGAATTAAATGCAGAACAGTTAAATAAATTGTATGCTATATATGAAGCAAGACTGGGTGCAAGTATGACTAAGATGCTAGGAAATTCTTTTATTAATCTGTATGTGGTGGGTGTATCAAAATACTTCCATGTTATTGACCCTCCGAAACAAATAAAAAATTTGAATGAAGATCCTTTTATAAATCATGCTTTAACAAGTTCCTGTTCTGAGTTGTATTATAAATACGGTATGTATCTTGCTCCTTTTAATGTAATGCTAACAACTGTCAGACATATTGATTAAAAAAAAAATAATAAAATAAAAAGAAAGAAAGAAAAAAAAAAAAAAAAAAAAAATGACGAGTGAAGAAGTAAAAACTAAAAATCCTAAACGTGTTCAGGCAGGAAGAAAAGGTACTGAAGCATAAAGATTAAAATTACTTAATCGAAATGAATCAATAACTAAGACAAATTCTGAAATAATTACTGTTCCTAAGAATGATTTTTAAGAATTTAAAAATTATTTACCACTTGGTTTAGTAGTAATTAGCATTGCTGGATTATTAATATATCAATATAGTTAAAAAAATAGACAAAAAGTAATTAATGAACAAGTTTTGGAACAAACTGTCGTAAAAAAACAAGAGCATGATCCGTTTCATTGTAACAAAAAAAGATAAGTGCAACAAAAGACGGTAAACAAATTGCTAACACAGTTTATCATGCAGCAGTTGAAACAATACTAACAGTTGGATATTTTGAACCTGGAAGAAAGATTTTTAAAAAACCTGCACCTAAGGTGGATTTAAATATTGGAGATGTAGCAATGTTATCAACTTATATTCTGCTTGCCATGTCGACAAGAGATAAGTTGATAAAACAGGGAATAATTCTTGCAGACATAATGAAGTAACTTTTTAATGCAGAATTTAATTTATATATTTTAAAAAATGGCAAATGCAGTAGCAATGATGTTAGGGGGTGCAGTGGTAAAATGCATTTTCAGGTAGCAATTATTTATTCTAAAAGATGGGACAACACAGTGATGAGGACAGAAAAAGACATGATTTAGCAGTTGAGAAATTACAAGCTGCTCAAATTGAGTGGAATAAAAAATAACTGAGAGATGAGATTTTTTAAATAGTCGATTAAAAAAAGAAAATCGTTCCCTTGAAGCATTCGAAGATGTTGATGATGCGATGAAGGAATATTATTTTTAACGGGGAAAAATTAGAAGCATTGCCACCAGAACCAAATTTAAGTGATTTTTATACACCATCACCAGATCAACAAAATAGAGAAATTTTATTTATTATCTGTGGAATGACAGTAACTGGATTTGTTGCTTATAAGTTGTTGTAGACCAGAAAAAAAAATTTTTTTTTTAATAAATTCAATTTATTTATTTACTTTTTATTATTTACTTATTTATTTATTTATTTGGTTCTTGGAAACACGACATCATAAGCATGAAATTAATTTTTCTTATTAGTTCTGCAAGGTTTTAAGCCAAGTCCAGAAAATAGTGTGCTACCCGCCTTTCACTATACTTTCAAATCCTTCCAATGATCGATGGCTGAACTTATGAACACTTGGGCTTGACTAAATTTCCTCCCATGCTCTCATCTTTTTCTTTCAGATTCGGGCAGTTGTGATCTTCCACGCCCCATTTTTTTTTTTTTTTTTTTTTTTTTGGTTTTGTTTTGTTTTGTTTTGTTTACCGCATCAGGCACAAGGCGAGCGTCACATATAGTTACATGAAAGAATGCATAATTATAATCATCCGAGGGCAGAACGGGAATACCAAAAATCTTCGGCTCCAAAACCAAAGCCTCCACACAACGAAATGCATTTTCTATCGGTCGTAATCTAACCAACCTTGCAACCGTCAGGGCCAACATTTGGCATGAAAATATTTAAAAAAAATGACTAAAGTTTGATAAAATAAGCATAAAATGGGTTAAAACTGGCGAAAAAACGAGTACAAACGTAACTTTAAAATCTAGTTAAATACTCTTTTAAACTAGAAAGGTAGAATACATTGTTGGAAAAAGGAAAACGAAACTATTATTTATTTATAAGTAACAAGAATTTTCTCTGATTCTTTATTGTTTTCAACAGCCTTCTTACTCAAATAATTAAAATCTCCAGAATGTTTATTGTAGAGTGGAAGAAATGAAATGGCTATTGTTTCAAGATTTCTTTGCCTAAACATCCAAAATAAATTGTGTAGGCCAAGATAAAAATGCATGTTCTGTGTGGTCTGATCTTTGTAAAAAAAAAAAATCTTTTGAAAACTTGTGGGAAAAGGAGAAAGTGCTGGTTACCAGCATTTTCTCCTTTTTCCACATTTTTTTCTGCCTTTTCATGTACAAATCCAGTCAGAGGAGCTACAGTAAATTTGTAGTCTGCAAATCCTTCTAATTTGGACAAGTTTGAATTTTTGACACCTGGTAAGGTTATCTCTCAGCAAACTGAAGGAAACCAAAAGTTGTTTTTATGTCCTGTATATTTGTGAGATTTTCTTGCCAACACAATCTTTTTGTTCCTATATTTTTGGCACCTTCCTATGTTCTGTTTTATCACCATAAATGATACAAAATAATTGTCAATAAAAAACATCAATCAGCTCAAAATGTGTTTGATTAGGAGGAATTTTCAGAAACACATTCTCGTTTGAAAGTATTTTATGTTGTGCTACTTTTGATAGGAACCTTTTAATAATGACTATATTTTCAGTTACAGGTATGACTCAGTTACAGGTATGACTAATATATATATTCTTTTTGTGAATTCAGTATCTCGGTACCAAAATCCAAGTATCTGAATAAGTTTTCAAGACATTCTTACAACTCTTTGTCAAACTTCACTTTTATTAGTAATGATTAATTTTTGTGTATTGAGAGTAAATCGGCAATTTCATTTTCCTTATCCGCTACAAGCAGATAAAAATTTTAAATAATAAAGCTTCGGTAACAATCACACACAAACACATTGCATTACAACTAGACAACAGCTACATGTCTGTGTATATTTTAGTACTATGAAATATACATCAAGACATGCACAACGTGAATACAAATGCGAAAATATTTCAAACTTTTTTTTCCAGCTATGAAATATACATCATATCATACGCAATGTCAATATGCATCAAGACATACACAATGTAAATACTAAAACATATTTTTCTTACAATGAAATATACATCAAAAGTTACAAAATGTACATACTATCAAAGCAAAACACCTTCAAAAATATTTTTCAAGGACAACTTTAACAACTATATATACCCATAAATATGAATTTTGAATGTGGGGACGATTTCTCCAAAATTAAATTTGGGGACGGTTTCTCTAGTTTGGGAACGATTCTACGGGGAATGCTGGAGAAATCATCTCCTGGAGAAATCGTCCCCAAACTGCTAGGAGACGATTTCTCCAGAGAAATCGTCCTATGGGGACGAATTCTCTGGAGAAATCGTCCCCAGATTAAATTTTGGAGAAGTCGTTCCAATACTCAAAATTCATTAATATAGTTGTTAAAGTTGTCTTTGAAAATAAAACCTTTGAAGTTTTTAGCTCTACTGGCTGTAAGCCAGCAGAGCTCATGTCATGGCGTTGTTTCCGTCGTCCGTCCGTCTGTCCGTCCATCCGTTTTTCTTGTTTACGCGATAAAGTCTTCATTTACGGTCGGATTTTCGTGAAACTTGCACAGTTTGTTTATCTCATCAATAGCTTGAACCCTATTAATTTTGAAAAAAATCTGACAATCAGTGTGGGAAAAGTAGCCATTTAAAGTTCAAAATTTCAATTTCTTGTTTATGCAATAAAGTCTGCATTTGTGCTCGGATTTTTGTGAAACTTGCACAGTTTGTTTATCTAATCAATACCTTGAACCCTATTAATTTTGAAAAAAAAATCTGACAATTACTGTGGGAAAACTAGCCATTTGAATTTCAAAATTTCTGTTTCTTGTTTACGCAATAAAGTCTGCATTTGTCATCAGATTTTCGTGAAACTTGCACAGTTTGTTTATGTCATCAATAGCTTGAACCCTATTGAGTTTGAAAAAAATCTGACAATCAGTGTGGGAAAAGTGGCCATTTAAAGTCAATTTCTTGTTTAGGCAATAAAGTCTGCATTTGTGGTCGGATTTTCGTGAAACTTGCATAGTTTATTAATATTATCAATAGCTTGAATCCTACTGATTTTGATAAAAATCTGACAATCAGTGTTGGAAAAGTAGCCATTTAAATTGCAAAATTTCAGTTTCTTGTTCACGCGATAAAGTCTTCATTTGTTGTCAGATTTTCGTGAAACTTGCACAGCTTGTTTACCTCATCAATAGTTTGAACCCAATTGATTTTGAAAAAAATCTGAAAATCAGTGTTAGAAAAGTAGCAATTTAAAGTTCAAAATATCAGTTTCTTGCTTACGCGATGAAGTCTGCATTTGTGGTCTGATTTTTGTGAAACTCACACAGTTTGTTTATCTCATTGATAGCTTGAACCCTATTGATTTCAAAAAAATCTGACAATCAGTATGGGAAAAGTAGCCATTTAAAAGTCAAAATTTCCTTTTTCTTATTTACGTAATAAAGTCTGTATTTGTGGTTGGATTTTCATGAAACTTGTAGTTGCTTTGTATCATCAACAGCTTGAACCCTATCGATTTTGAAAAAAAATTGACAATTAGTTTTTTAGCATAGTTGCTTTATACTATCAATAGCTTGAACCCTTTGGATTTAAAAAGAAAAAACAAAACATTTGAAAATCAGTATGGGAAAAGGAGCCATTTAAAATTGAAAATTGACATTTCTTGTTTATGCATTTAAGTCACATTTTTTATTCAATCTTTTGAAACTTGCAAAGATTATTTGTATCATCAAGGGATTGAACTCTATTACGAATGAAGAAAACCTAGCAATCGGTTTAGGAAAAGCAGCCATTTGATGACTTGGTATTGTTTACTCAACACAGTCCACATAATTGGTCACATTTCTTTGAAACTTGCAGGGATTGTTTAAAACAGTGAGTACTGAAACCCTATCAAACTTGACTGGATTCCAAACAATTGGCTTTGAGAAATTGTACTTCAGTTTTTTGTTTTTTTTTTTTCTATTAATTTTGTTCAATTCACCATGCCTACTTGTGCTATCTTAGTGGGTTCAAGCCCAGTTGCAACAACCCTTTCCCCCATTTTTTTGTGTGTTTGCTTTTCCTTTTCGCTTCATGAATTCATAGCGTATGCTATAAAAAAAAAAAAAACAGCACAATCATGCCAGTGGAGCGATTCAGGCCCTCAAGGGCCTCTAGTTTTTTTTTTTTGCTTTAGCATTTTCACTGTCTGAAGCTTTCGTTATTTCAAATGTTTGTTGATTACATAGTCATTGATTATACATGAAATTTCGCGCTAACAGGTTGTTGTTCACACCTGTGATGTTACAGGTAGCTTACACCTGTTAGATTTCGATTTTCTTTGAATTTGATTTCAAAGCAATTATAAATTACATATGTTCGTAAAATGTGTCAGGAGTCATTCGGTCATAAAAATGTATTTTCATGTTATGATAATGCATCTGCATCTCTTTCCCTTTCTCTATTTTTTTCTCTCCTCTCTCTCACTCGGCTTAGTAAATATTCTTATGTATTATAATGGTTACCATCGATCTGTCTGTCTCTTTCTCTTGAATCACTCGGCAAGGGAAATGAATTTTTATGTTTTATTTATTTTGATTTTTCGTCCGTAGACCCCCCTCTCTCTCTCTCTCTCTCTCTGTCTCGGTCATTTTGTATGGGTATTTACATATGTTTTGTCATTGGTTTTCGTCTATAGATCTCTCTTTCTCCCTCTCTTTATTACCTCTCCGTACAGCGACACTTCTCCCTTTCTTGTATCACTTCGTATGGGTAATTCCCTGTATTACTTGGTATGGGTTATTAATATTTTTTCTGAGAAATTTCATTCTTTCCAAATACATACATGTGGATGGATTTATGTTTCATGGTGTTTGGGTCCGATTCCTGCGTTACGGTGGCTTTGTTCTTGGTTCAGTTCCGGCTGTTTGATCGTGACCGTGTTCATTGGTTCGATCCCCGGGAGAGTGGCACATGTAATTGAATCAGATCCCATAGATTTTGTATAAGTAAACAATTTCTAGACAATTCCGTGTTCCAAAGATCATTATTGAAAACACTGACTGAAGAGGTTGATGCATTTGCAACCTATTCTACATTTCTTCTTCCCTTGTAAACGTAAATTTCCCAACAATGTTTTCTAGAAATATTTAAAACGTTACTCAAAAGAGGGAAATACACTTATCTAGGGCTTTCTCACCAATGATTTTTGTGGTGTAAAAATGATTTTTTTTTTTCTTCCATTTAAGCCACATTTATATCGTTATCTACAATGTTCAGCTTTTAATAGTATTACTCGTGAATTGTTTATCCTTATCATATACACTAATCTCCTATTAATTGTAGACTAAATTCAGTACAAAAACACGTGGAATAATACAGGGGGATTACCTAAATGATTTGACTGTGGTTGTTAAGCGACTTTAGAACAGAACAGAACAGATCATTTTATTGACTTTACCTATACAGGTCATCGTCTCAACATTAACTATCAAAACCTCAAACGACAACGTGAACCATACAGGAGGCAACAAAATCCCATGCACAAAACATACATACTGAAGTTAGTTTACGTATAAACATTTAACTTTTCATACTTCTAAGACTTACTGGTAATATAACTGGTATAATACTTGTACCGGTATAATATATACTGGTAATATAACATACGCATATATGGAAACTGGAATTAATCTAGACATAAGCATTTGAGTTTACACAGCATCTGAAGATGTCACATTGAATAGCTGTTGCAGACTGCGCAGATCTAAACCGTCCGCTGTCTGAATCCAATCCACACAATTACAAAATCATACAGGAGGTAGTAAGAAAAACATACGTATATATTGAAACCAAAATTAATTTAGACATAGTTAAGATTTCAAACTATCAGGCCTACAGGTAACATCTGAATATATCACCCTAGACAGATGTTGCGGACCGTATAGATCAAGGTCAGACCGCGCATATGTGCAGTCTGATCCCAGATCCAAGCGGTCCGATGTCTAAAACGAATTCACACAATTACAAGGAATAAAGATTCAGTTTTAGAACCATAGCCAATCAACGCAGGTGATACAAAATAACTCACCATAACGCACATTATCAATTATCAACTCAAAATGTGTTTGAAACATTATTGAATTTCATTGAAAATAAAGTCATACCTATACCTGATTCATATTCCTCATAAAAAGGTTCCTGTTTATTAAAAAGGGCAGAATAAAAAAAAAAATAAATAAAAAAAAAATTAAAAACAAAAAAAACTTTTAAATGAGGATGTGTTTCCGAAAATTCCGCCTAATCGTATTAGCAATACTCAAGTATTTGATGAAGAATTCAGAACACTTCTATGAGTTTTTGTCAAGCTCCAGTTTTATTAAGATTGATGTTTGATATGTTGATACTTTTGCGTATTGAGAGTAATTCTGCAATTTCATCTTCCTCATCTGCTAAGAGCAGATACAAAGTATAACTATTAAAGTTTCAGTAACAATTACATACAAACATTTAATACTACAAAATGACAATATCCACCAGTCTGTGTACATTTTAATACAATGAAATTTGCATCAGGACATACGAAATGTGAATACAAAAGCATAAAAAATTCATTTTTTTTTTTTGTCTAACTATGGAATGTACGCCATAACACATGTGATAATGTAAATATTATTTTAATCAAAGCAAAAAAAGTTCAAACTTTTTTTTCCTAACAATGAAATATACAGCAAAAGTTAACACAACGTAAATACAAAAGTAAAAAATCAAACTTTTTTTCTCTTACAATGAAAAATACACCAAAAGTGACACCATGTGCATGCTGTTAAAAAAAACTTCAAAAATATTTTTCGAAGACAACTTTAACAACTAAACATATAAATTTCTGAATGTGGGGACGATTTCTCCTAAATTTAATTTTGGGACGATTTCTCCTGACACCTTCTACGGGGGACGGTTTCTCCAGGGGACGATTCTCCTGACACCCGTGAAAAGCAGGGAACCACGCAAGCAAAACACCGCCATCTTTAAATTTATTGATGACAAGAAGAACTGGCATCGAAACCATAATTTGAATGACAATTGTGTGGGCAGACATACTGGAACTTGTAAGTTGCATTGCTATTAACGAAGAAATAAAGCTGTATGAACGACAGATAATGCATGGTCATTTATTTAAAGGTTTGACTGTCGACCAACGTTGTGAAGCAGGCACCTGTTTTGATAAGCCGTCCCCTACAGAAATCGTCCCCAATTTGGTTGGGGAAAGATTCCCAGTGTTTTCTCCAGCTTTTCAGGAAATGGGGCCAGAAGGGCCCCTTCATGTGTAAAAAGGTGGCCTTCTGAGGGCCCTGATTATTTTGATATCAAATGTTTTTCAGGCAGATTCCAGGACTATTACTGGCATATCGATACAAACCTCAGGCTTCTCTGTAGTCCTATTTCTAAGCCCCTACGTACGTTATTTTTCATTCTGACATTCATCGTGTACGTAGGGTCTTATCGGCTCCTTCATAGTTTCCTTAAGCAAACTCCGACATCGAATTTTGTCGCTGTTTGAACAGCAAATTTGGATATTTTCGAGTGAAATTGTTCAATAAAATATACATCAGAAGTAAGATAAATGAATAATTTCTCAACTGAAAAAGGATATTTGTCCCAAACTTGCCTATTTATGAGCTAAATCCATTTCGATTCAACACCACTCTGTTTTGTTATGAATTGCCATGGATGAGATATGATTGTTCCCAATGAACCGTCATGTTGGGATCAATGCAACTTATAGAATGGTATTATGTCTTTTTTTAAAACGAAATTTTGTTCGCTTCGGTCTTGTTTGATTATTGAAACAGATTTTGTTCATAAACTTAAAATCAATTCTTATTTGTTATGCAACCGTCTGTCTGACTGAAAAACATGGCGGCGACTCTGTCGGCAATCCCACTTGCGGGTGATTTTATTGAATTCTGAATGAATCTGCCCATTATTTATCAAGACAGCGGCTGAATATTTTCAAAAAAAGTTCTACCTACAGGTAAATGAAGTCCTCTTTCGTTATAATACTGGTTTTAGAGAGATCGGATTTGCTACATAGAACTAAACGAGACCCGTTTAGACGTTACATGCAATAAGAAAAATAAAATGTGAAATGTCCGATGATAAATGTTGAAAGGTAAATAAGCATGTATACGTCTAAATATTTGGACTAGCTTCTCTGCAGTTAACAATTATTAAGTCTTAAAGCGCCTTTCACAAATATTGTTGCATTGCGGCCAGTGTAGATCAAGATCAGATCTTTGATCTACACTTTTTGCATTGCTGGATCACTGTAGACATGAAATTGCGATTATTTGGGTCGTATTTCTAGAATAAAAATGTCTGACAAGTTTATTCGTGCTCTTGGGGTTAACCATTGGTCTTTCACTTAACAAGAGATCATTCCAAGCATATAACTTCAATGAGCTATTTCCAGAAAATCAAAGTTAGGAAAAATATAAATTAAGGTAAGCTCTCCAAGAGTGAAATCATTGTGACTGAAGGATAAACTGCTGATGATGAGCAATTTCTCCTTTTGTCACAATATTTTCTATTTCCTTTGAGAAAAAGTATCATGTGCTTACAGGTGGAAAAAAATATCATTTCATCGTGGGCTGAAGTCATGCAGACGACAATAAAAAAAATGTACGTTTTTTTTTTTTTTAACAAAAGTACATAGGCAGTCAATTTTTTTTGTATTTTCTCGCGAAATTTGACATTTCGCAGTAAAATGATCTTAAACTTATAAAAAGTGAATTTGATGATAAGTTCAGCATTTCTTACGCTTATGCATTTTTCGCTATCATGGAAAAATTGTGAATGAAAAATCCGCAAACTTGATGTTATACACAACCAGACTCCCCATGACCTTGAAAATCGGAATACTTGAACCTGATTGGCTGACGGACTGTATGTTTACTCCTGACACACCGTGCTGTCATCACACGAGTAAATTGCCACCGGAATATGCGGATAAGTATTTTGAGTCAGATTTGATATGCCTACGGTAATCATCATTATTTTTAAGTGCGTCCTTTGGACTCCGAGGGTGAGCTGAATTGCATCAATTATGCTTAATACCACAAGGGCGCTGGCTGTAGAAAACATTGGATTCCTCTAAAATATGTTCTAAATAAGGACAATTCTCTAAACAATGAAAATGAAAACAACCTTTCCAGAAAAACTATGTCTTGAAATTGGTGATAATTCTTCCGGTGACATTTTTCCTCCATCTTGGTTTTGTGTTTGTTCCAAATAGAGGCTCTGTGCTAGACCCACCAGTTTTAGATTGACTTTAATCAAGATTTAAGTTTATGTATTTTTAAAGTAATGATTTCAAAAAAATTTCATTACCAAAAAATTGTTTAACATACCTCTGCAACCATAAATTCTGCTTGAATCATGCATAGTAAAAAGGGTCCGACGAAACACTGAAATGTCACCGGAACACCGAAATACCCATATTTTTTTAATATAATTACTGAGATCAGATAACTGAAGTTTTGTTTTTTGACACATATAGTAATCATATTGATGAAGGAAGGTAAGTTTAAAACCAAATGAGGAGATAACAAGATGCAATTGAGGCCCAAGGTGAAGAATGTGCTCCGGAATAGCCTACCAGTAAATGTCCACCGAAATACCAGCTCGACGTAGTAAATTTTGTTGATTCAGGGATTTTACATTCACAGTCTTACAACAGTAGCTTTTGTACAAGGTTGTTGTGTCTGATATTTGTCCATAAGTATGATAGAAAAACAAGTTTGCGTTTTTTATAATGAGCATATGAAATTAAAAAGAATCACCAAATAAGAAAACCGGCCGCTGTTTTGAATCTGTGGTTTGCACGTTACCAGGCGTAGATTGATAAGACAATCATAATTCCCCCGATAAGATTATGAATAATAGCCATAGTAATTAAAAAAAGAAATGACCAACTTACACCTGAAATAAGTTGGATTGTATCAGCCAAATATCTTCATTCTTATCATTGCTTCATTTGAACAGAACAGAGCGAGCCAAGCTACTTGAGAGACCTACATCATGCAATGTCTGATTTGGGTTTTCGTTGTTCGTAAATGAAGTGCATTAGTGGTCTCTTGTGTGTGTTTATCATTCAAAGAAATAATAAAATTAATAATTTATACAAGAGATAATGTGATACTGTAATTGTTTAGTCTAGATTGAAGATGAAGGTCGAGTATTTCGGTATGTAACAGACCAGACACACGAGTGTTTCAGTGATTGTTCTTCACATAAATCTATGATCGATGTAAATTAACATCATTCTTCTAGATGATGGTTAATACTTGGATTAAGTATATTTTCTTTTGAAAAAAAGAGAAAGAAAAATCCTGCATTCTTATCAATTATCTGAACTCAATAATAAAAAAATATGGGTATTTCGGTGTTTCGGTGTTATTTCGGTATTTTGGTGATTTGTCGGACCGTAGTAAAAAGTAACAAAATACTACACTACTCAGTCTTCACCTGAAACCATAATGGCGTTAAAAGAAATAGATATAAAATCGATTTTCGAGGCTTTCAGTATTCATCTCGGTGCACAAAATGCATATCTCTGTGGTCAGTATTTTTGGAGTTATTGCCCTTTGTTTACAAATTGTATTTTTGTCTGGAGCATAACTTCCAAAGTATAAGAGCTATCGACTTCAAACTTCATGTGCAGATAAACCACATTGTGCCATGATTGAGGACAAGTGCAGTGCACAAATCCATAACTCTGTGGTCAGTACCTTTGGTGTTATTGCCCTTTGTAATTTTACAAATTGGATTTTTGTCTGGAGCATTTCCCCAAAAGTATAAAAACTGTTTACTTCAAACTTCATATGCAGAGAAATTACAAAGAGGACAAGTGCAAAGCACAAAATCTATAACTCTGTGGTCAGTATTTTTGGAGTTATTGCCCTTTGTTGTTTTACAAATTGGATTTTTGTTTGGAGCATAATTTCCAAAGTATAAAACCTATTGACTTCATACTTCATATGTATCACATTGATAAATCAGAGTGAGTACAAGTTAAGCGCAAAAATCCTTCATTATTTTTGCAGTTATTGCCCTTTTTTTTTTTACAGGTTGGATTTTTGTCCAGAACTTCCAAAGTATAAAAGCTGTCAACTTCAAACTCCATATGCAAATCACATAGAGGACAAGTGCAGTGAACAACATCCATAACTCTGTGGTCAGTATTTTTTGAGTTTGGCCATGCTGTTTTCAAACAGCCCTAGTATCTTTGTTTGCGTCTTGCAAAAACTTCGATATTTTTAGCTCCACTGGCCAAAGGCCAGCTGGCTTATGTCATGGCCCGGTGTCCATCTTGTGTTCTTCCATCAGACCACGCATTAACATTTTTTTTTTCAAACAGCTTCGAAACTTCCCATCAAATTTTGATGAAACTTCACAGAAACGATCCTGCCATGACCCTCTTTTGAGTTTCTTCAAAGAATTTGATTCCAATAAAACTGGTTGCCATGGCAACAAATGTGAAAAATAGATATTTAAAATCTTTAAAAATCTTCTTGTCAGAAACCATAAGGCGTAGGATTACCAAATTTGGCATGTAGCTTCATCTGATAGACTTTGGCCTTGTCCAGTGGGTCACAAGTTTTTTGAAAAAAAAAAAAAATTCTTTCTAAACCAGAAAACGTAGGGCTACCAAATTTTGCATTTAGCATCGTCTAGTGGACTGCTACTAATGGTATTCAAATTCTAGCCCTGGGGTCAAAATTTGTCCCACTTCAAGGGACACAAGTTTTACATTGGCTTATATAGTGAAAGCTTCAAAAAACCTTTTGATCCTAACTGTAAGGTCTATGGCTACCAAATTTAGCATGCTGCTTCATATAGCAGTCCTCTATCACGTCTCATTTATAGCCCTGGAGTCAAAACTGGCCTTACCCCAGAGAGTGACAAGTTTTATACGATCTCATAAAAAAAAAAAGATCTTGCCCAAGCCATAACTTTTACACATATGAATGAATTTCAAAATAAATTCCCATAACTCTTCTCCGTTATGAGTAGATGTGATATTTCAAAATTTGTTCAGGTAGGTCCAAGGAAAAGTTTACATGTGATGATCAAATGATAGAAATTATGAAAACTTTATACTTAATGAGAAGTAAGTGTATCTGTGAATTATTCACTTCAGTAGTTTTGAGGTCATAAATTAAGCTTCTTCTTGTTCATAAATAGGAAATACTGGCATCCTCATGCAAATTTGAAAAAAAAGGGATCTGAAGTAAAAGATGTGCATTTAGAGATTGGTTATTGTTTTTTCCAAGTGCAGTCTGTGAGGTTCTTTACTAACTCTTGACAGGTTGCTCCTGGGCAATTCAAGTATTTCTCATTTATTCTGTTGCGGTAAACTTGCTCGTTAAAAGAAGATGAAATAAAGTTTGTTCCTTGAATTGTAACAGTGAAAGCCACCACATTATTATGGATCCATAATAACCACTTTTTTTAACAACCGACTGAATCATGAGGTAGACTGGTCCCTGGACATATAGAAAATTGACCAATACCGAAAAGTTTCGGCCCAGGTCAGCCTGCCTGGGTCAACTTTTCACAGATGCATTAAGCCCCTTTTTCACAGAGCATGGCTCAAATAAATTGAACACACAATTTAAGGACTGAAAACCTTTACAACCTTACATATGAAGCAGAGAAAATATTGAAGAAAAGGAAAAAGATCTCTTTTTGAATGATATGGGAAACTTTGTGTAGAAAACAGAAATATGATCTGTTGTATCACCTCCCATTGTTTTCAACAATCAGTTGACAGCAGAATGGTGAATCAACAATCTCTGATTTCTGAGGTTTTCTGCTGGGAATTAACCCTTAACCCTTTACCACACAATCCCGACTTTTCACGACCCTGGGAAAATGGCTTTTGAAACATAGTGGGAAAAGGAGAAAATGCTGGTAACCAGCATTTTCTCCTTTTCCCACAATGTTTGCTACCCTATCAGTGACCACTATTGTCATTTAAGCCACCTTTAATTTGTTGTCTGCAAATGCTTTCATTATGGACCTACAAAATTTTGTCGTTTGGTAAAGAGTTAAAGTACTAAATAAATGAAACAAAGGTTTCCAGCCATTAGTGTATACAGAAAAATTGTGATTACAAAGTGCTAGTTGTTGGAAATAAATATAGAGAATAGATGGTTGGTGTCTTGGATGGGCTAAGTTTATCGGGCAAGGCGGAGGAATTTATCTGGTGAGCCGAAGGCGAACCGGATAAATTTCGGAGCCGAGCCCGATAAACTTAAACCATCCAAGACACCAACCATCTATTCTATTTATCCTGTCACACACTCTGAAAGAACAAAACAAAACAAAAAACAAACATTGATATAAAGACCGTACCTCCTATTCAATATCTTACGGTACTGATACCATAAAATTCCGAAGCCGAGCATGACAAACTTTCCTGAAATCAAAGACACTATGTTATTGTATAATTCCACAATCCACGACACTATATCCTGTTTCTCATTTGTAAACAATCCTAAATCCAACTAGAAAGAATATTTCGCTCGAAATTAAAGTACGTATTGACATCTTTCTCACTATGAAATAAACACACAAATGGCGAACTGTGTAAAGCGCTTTGGGTATGCAGCTGCAATAATGACATCATAAATTATATTGACTACGTCATAAACGTGACGTAAGACCTCGGGAGAATGCTGTGGCGAAGAATTCTGTTTTATTTTAAATAATAAGAAAAATCAATATGTGCATCGAATTTTAAGCGATAATTTTACTTTAAAATATTGATTTCGTATCGCGGTACCTAAAAAAGGAGTTCCGGCTGGTCACATGACCAACTAGCCTAATAAACCTTGATCACGTGGTCAACTGACATAATAAACCTAGTCACGTGGTCAAGTGACCGTATATCACCAAGTTTATATGACCCCCTGTTATACGACGGAATTTATAGGAGGTGACAGGATAAATCACAGTATCAGGCAATGTAGATCCAAAATCAGACATGTTCTCTGCATTCTGATCTTGATCTGCATTGTCCACAAAAGAGCATTGAGTCACTCTTAGTAGCCTAAGGTTTAAAAAATGAAGCAGTAGAAAGTCCAGGACTTCCTGGGTTATAAAATTTGTGGTAGCTCTGATCTATCTTTTGATCTATCTTTTTATTGTAAGCTGATAGGTTGGGGATGGATAGCCTATTGATTAATTAATTCATCAATTAGATGCAAAAAAAGTATAGGATCTGAAATTCTCTGAAAGTGTCAAAGAAATGGGACATGATGTTTTTTAGCTCACAGACCAGGAAGGACTTAAGGTGAGCTTTTGTCATAGTGCTGTGTCCAGCATCCGTCATCCATAGTCAACATTTACCTTGTGTGCACTCTAGAAGCCACATTTTCAGTCATGAAACTAAAATCTTGGACAAGTTATGAATTGGGTCATGTGGGGTCAAAAAGTACTTGTAGGTCACTTAGCTAAATTTTAGAAAAACCTTGCATGCAATCTAGAGGCCTTATTTTCAGCTTAAGGCTTTTGAAACATGGTCATAATGTTTGTCTGGTCAAGATTGGAATGTTGGGTCGAAAAGTATGTCCAGGGTTTTCCCTCAGCATTAAAAATTGGAGGTCATTGTGACCCCTTGTCTCTGAAGTTGAGGGTCATTTCTTTAAATTTGGGGGTCAAAGTAAATGAGGTTGTATGAACCATGTTTTGTAAATAATGTTTTCATAACATTCTACAGTCAGTAGACAAGATGAAGTTCTTACAACCGCTTGAAATGAGTTTCAGTTTCTTTGTCTTAGTCATTTCACCTTCTTTAAACCCTAAGGAAATAAAGTCTTTAAGCTATTTCTGATGGAAAGCTTGACTTCCTTTAATGGCAGACGGTACATTGATAAAATCTTGGACAGGTTCAAAAATAGGTCACAGAGCCAAATCTTACAAAAAACTTGGGTGTACTATAGAGGCCAGATTTTTAGCCTGATACTCATGAAACTTGGTCAGAATGTTTCACTGCATGAAATTTTGGATATGTTCTAAATTGGATCGTGTTATGTCAAAGAGTAGGTCACTGGGCCAAATGTTAGAAAAACCTTGTGTGCACTCCAGAGGCTACCTTTTCAGCCAGATCCTTATAAAACTTTTGTCAGCATGTTTTTCTGGATAAAATCTTGGACAAGTTTGAAATTAGGTCACATTTGGTCAAAAAGCAGGTCACTGGGTCAATCTCAGAAAAACATGGCATGCACTCTAGAGGCCACATTTTCAGGCAGATGCTCATGAAACTTGGTCAGAATGTTTGTCTTGATAATATCTTGGACAAATTTGAAATTCGGTCACATCAGGACTGGTGAAAAAGAAGGTCACTTGGCAAAATGTTAGAAAAACCTTGTGTGCACTCAAGAAGCCACATTTTCAGCCAGATTGACATGAACTTGGTCAGAATGTTTGTCTCGATAAAAACGTGGACAACTGTGAAATTGGGTTGTATCAGGTAAAAAAGTAGGTGACTGGGCTATAAGTAGAAAATTCTTGTTTGCACTATAGAGGCAACGTTTTTAGCCTGATACTCATGAAACTTTGTCAAAATGTTTGTCTTGATATCTTGGACAACTTTAAAATTCGGTCATGTCAGGTCAAAAAGAAGGTCACTGGGCCAAATCTTAGACAAACCTTATGTGCAGTCGAAAGACCACATTTTCAGTCTGATACTCATGAAACTTGGTCAGAATGTTTCTCTGGATGATATTTCGGACAAGTTTGATACTGAGTCATGTTGAGTCAAAAAGTAGGTCACTGGTCCAAACCTTAGAAAAACTGAGTGCACTATAGAGGCCACATTTTCAGCCAGATTCAAAATTCAAAAATAGATCAAGTCTGTCAAAAAGTAGGTCACTTACACTCATGTGTTTTACATCATCAAGACCAGGATCTTTTCAGCTTTATCAACCCTAGATGACTGTACTCAGGTGAGCGCTTTAGGGCCAATGACCCTCTTGTATTTTATGTCAAGAATGTTTTAGAACATTTCAAAATTTGTACATAGACATTTAATGAAAGTCATAAAATGGAGGGTTGAGCCATCTGGTATCTGGTATCTGTATGTCCATATACTAACAAGTAAAGGGACACACTTGCATGCCAAGTTATTATTATACCTGTTTTAACTAGAGCTGGGGCAATATTGTCGATGCATCAATATATCGTGATATTGTGTGCTGCGAAAGTATATTGTGATATGTTTGTGGTGTATCGATACAGAACCAGGTTTCATGCTGGGCTTTGCGTTTGGGGCCATTTGAAAAAAGAAATTTTTATATTGTGCAGAAAAATACAAAGTTAGGGAAGAGGATGGCGCCAGTCCCATCAACAACATGACGATAATGTTAAGCCGCTGAACTAGTGTAAAATGACAGGTTATGAAATTACTTGCTACCCTTATTTACATATTTATATTAAATCATGTGGAAATATTCACCTAAAAATTCACTGACATAAACAATAGATCATTGCAAAAAATATGAAAATCCATGACACAACAAACTGTCAGTTTGCCGTTGTCCGATGAATGGCACTTTAGACTGTCATTTCAGCTTGAATAAGCACTGTAAGCCGTCAATTTACACAAATATCTGTGTAAAAAAATAACTGGGTTTCAAAATTTCTGTCGAAAGGGAAAGCGTTTTTTAAATTATTGTTTTACTGATCCACCGACTGGATTTTTCATGAAACCAAATAATATGATAGTAAAAATTAAAGAAGGCCCTACCTTTTTTTTTTCAATTTTATTTTACGTCACTGCACCCACTTGATGAGCAGAAAGATATAACAAAATACATGAACGTCTTGTTAACAAGCACCAACAGGGTTCCCACACTATCAGTATCTTGAAAACTGTCTTTCTCGTAAACAATAACTAATACTAAATTAAATGTAATAACTTTTATTATGGAACATGTATGTAAATCAAAGTTCAGTCAAATTCAGTGCTAAATTTAGATACTGCCTTGCTCTGATTTTACCATCCAGCCTTTTTTACATTCACAAGAACTTTCCTGCACTTGCTCTATTCAGTAGTAAACAAACCCTTATTCGGACGTGTAGTGCTCTTCAATAGGAAGAACAATATCTCATCCAACAAAACTCGAATTCTTGTGATAGAGTACTTGTACAGGCTAACGGCTTACTCATGCAGGAATCTTGCAACAAGGCTTCAGATTTTTTGTCCATTGTCGTGTAATTTAACATTTAAGGTAAATATGGTCAAAAAGTGCGGGGGAGTTTTTTTATTTGTAAAGATTTCACTTTTCACTGGTGACTCTTTCATTTGCAGTAGAATGGAATAAATCCATTCATGTAAATAAAAGAGAAGCAAACATTTAAAACTCGAACCACATTTTGTTCGATATAAATCTAGGTTCGGACTAGAGCACTGTACTTGGTAATTCTCAGAAAAAGGATATAGATGTGAATCCAGTGGTAGTAACAGAACAAGGAAAAATTACAAATATGTTGTGACAAAAAAAAAGTAACAAGACGCCTGCTTTCCTCAAAAGTTGTCTTAAACAAAAAATCGGCATTAGTTTATTGAAATTTTAATATGGGTTTCTTTTTTTTCCTATGTTGACATATTTTCGAAGCTATTCTTGAAAAATATGTTAATGTCGCATAAAAGCAGGCACTGATGGGACAATTGTCTCCTATTGAAAATTATTGAGTACTCACTAGACCTACCGATTCCTGAGCAGCTGATATGAGGGATTAACTAAAGATAATAAGAATAGCGCATCTTTAGGGATGATATATCTTAGATTTATGATATTATGTCACCAGAGGACCTGTATCATGTTAAAAACTTGTCAGCTGGCACATGCAGCATGCAGATAATACTCCATTTTTGTCATTAGT
This sequence comes from Tridacna gigas, assembly GCA_945859785.2. Lineage (NCBI taxonomy): Eukaryota > Metazoa > Mollusca > Bivalvia > Cardiida > Cardiidae > Tridacna > Tridacna gigas. Next base: position 423,409 of record OX244042.2, read on the forward strand.
TTTCTTTTTTTTTTTTTTCAATCGCCAATTCTGCAATGACACAATCATTATAGAAAAAACTCGGATGTATTCATTGTATCCTTGAATGACAAAATGCCCAATATTTTATAACTTCCCTTAAATAAAAGATATATGAGAATAAGTTTCACATTATTTGTACATGCCAAAAAACTTTTTTCATAAGTGAACAGTTCCTGGGAGTTATCAGTCTATAATTATTGCTGAGTGCATTCAACCTCTCCCCCGTCTGTCTGTGTGTCTGTCTGTCATTATGCATGACTCTTAATCATGACTTACTTTTTTCCATGCTTTTTCTCGCAAAACTCGGTGCTGCAGTGCAGGATGAGCTTGCTAAGGCTGCCGTCTTTTATCTCTGCTGTAGAGTCTGCATGTCTGTCATTATACATGACTCAAAATCATGACTTTTTTCCATGCTTTTCGTAGCAAAACTCTGTGTAGGATAAGCTTGCTAAGGCTGCTGTCCTTTATCTCTACCATAGTGTTAAAGATTGCAACCTCAGCCAGCTTATCGTTCACAGACTACCACATGACCATACTTAAAATGCTAGCCTAATGAACTTTTGCATAATTTTGTTTTGTTAGCGAGCTTTCTATACCGCCATTACGTCTGAAAAATGTGATGCCACCTAGCACTATCTTGAAGTTCAATGTGTTCATGTTACTTTTGTTTTATTGTTTTTGCCTGTGGTACAGGGTAAAAGTAGGAGAAGGTATGAAAAATTAAAACACTCAAACATGTGTTAAGAAACATTTTCCCCTTAATTACTAATTAATTCCTACTATATAACATTTCAAATTATTGTGATACTGTATTGTATCACACCATAACTATTGTGATATAGGGCGATATGTTTTTTTCTGGCGATACCCAGCTCTAGTTTCACCACACTATCAAATTTCGGGCTCTACCAAATTAAAAGCATTTTGCAGATGACATAATGTAGCTTAGATGTTGATTCCTGTCCTTTAGAGGGTAGAAAATATGGAAAAAGGAGAAAATGCTGGTTACCAACATCTTCTTTTTCTACAATGTTTTCTAAGGTCTCTTTTCTTCAGGGTCGGTAAAGCTCAGGTCATGTGGTAAAGGATTACAATGTCTGTTGAGTGCCAATTTTCATGCAATGACTATTTGATGCCCAAATAGAATAAATATGATTTCTTCATTTCAGGACCTTTTGGAAATGCCTGTGTGAGATGGTAGGAGAGCACCAAGTTTGGCTATATAAACCATGATGATGGGAAGAAATAAACAACCTCAGAGGTGGTCTCTGAAAATAACTTTGGGCATAAAGTAAGATAACACCTGATTTTATAATTAAATTCATTGGTATAACCCTTTACCAAACAGGGGTGTAAAATGCCACCCGCCCACTCGCATTGCTGAGTGATCTTTGACTTGGGGCAAGTACAAAAAATATATGACTCACCTGACACGGCCATTGCATTTTCTGACAAAAAACCATGCACGTAAAGCCCATAAAATTCGGCAAAATTTCAGAGAGAGAACTGTTAAACTAGCAACATCTGTTGTTGATCGATGCACATTATTTTTAAATCGGATGACACAGAGTGTGTTCGGTTGTCCCCTTTTCTTATACTACGGGAACAGAGGTTGTCACTAAATACACACCATGTAATGCTCTTCATAGATTTGTGACAGGAAGCACACCGTATTACACAGAATTAAGGCATGGCTTTAGAAATTATGGGTGGCAACTATATCTTGTATGTGATTCCTGATTGGTTAGCAGTAGATATTGCATGAAAATTCTGTATGGAAATGGGGTAAATTTGATTGATTAGCATTGTATGGTGTGTATGCACTGTATGGTATGAAACCAGACAAAACACTGGAACAGCAGGGGAAATTCCCAACCCATTCAGTGGTTTTCTAAACTTACTGAAGAACTGGCATGACCTTTTTTGCTAAATTGATTGAATAACGGCATTTCAAATTATGTTATGCATGTAAGAAGATATTTATGTAAATAATTAGGTTAATTTTGCATTTGAATGATAAGTAACACATTTGAGTAGAACTTTTATTTCACCCAATTATTAACAAAATACAATTAGCGCAAAAAAAATGAAAATGTGATGGTGTAGATACAGTAACATTGGGTAATACAGTGGATTTCACTTGATCACAACCCTGTTTATTGGGATTTTCGGTTATTAGCAACAATTAGCAACCAATCCTTTTCCTATTTAGACAAAGTAAATTTAAACGGTTAATCGGGATCCCATAAATTGAAAATTTTGTTTTTTTGCAGCAAAACTTTTTTAAGAGATTCAAAATTCTGGTGTTCATTAGCAATTTTGTTGCATAAGGCAAAGAAAAATTGCAATCTTTTCCACAAGAAATAATTTTTATTTGTAGATAAAAGTCAAATATCGAGGTGTACAGAGACTTGATGTCATAAAACATTATAGCAGCATACATATGATGAGTCTATGCTAAACATGAACTATCATTTTCATGATTTAATCATTAAAGATATAAATTCTTGCTTTGTTTTATGTTATCCTTTTCTTTTTATAAAGCATAATGAAGGTTGGAAAACGCTTCCAAATTGTGGACATTTTGAAACAGGAGCCAGTTTACTCAGCAGCTGTTTGACAGCATTGCAGTGGTAATTTGCTCTGCAGTTAACTAGACTGGTTTTCGATCTTTATATCAACTATCGGACTGGTAGGCAAGATAATCGTTTACCTGGTTGTGCATGTAACACTATAAGAGCACTGAGTAACCCTTTACCAAAAGAAAAAATTTTAGACTGGTCTAAATTGAAAGCATTTTGCAGACAACAAGATAAATGTTACCGAAAAATGTAAGTTTGTTTTGGGAAGGGCAGAAAACATTGTGGGAAAAGGAGAAAATGCTGGTTATCAGCATTGTTGGCATTTTCTCCTTTTCCCACAATGTTTTCAAAAGCCTCATTCTTCAGGGACTATCTGGTAAAGGGTTGACACTTTGCTTTATTATGTATTATAGGGCAGTCAGATAAAGGTGGAAGAAAGCATGTTGAAGGTACACAATATTACATGTACAACTGATAAATGCTGGAATGATGAAGGTATTTGAAGTTGCTTTTATTCTTACTAAAATACAGAATGTCTAATATTATCTGTTGTAGAGACGTTCAGTTCAGTCAGTGACCTACAGGGCTAGTCATGTAGGGGTCATGATATCAAATACCAGTCAAACTCTTGTTTAGCTTGGCTGTTTCAAAGGAAACATCGAGGTATTGTTATAGCCCTGTCGTCTGAGTTATTGTGGTTCAAGTACTTTGACAGTTTATAATATCTCTGTCATTACTATACTTTAAAATTGGACCAAGTCCTGACTATCAAAAGAGGAACCCATATCAGTATGGCAGGCAACCATCAAAATATTTTTGACACAGTTATGTCCCTTCTTCGGCTATTTAAAAGATTTCTAAAAGCAACTGCAGCCAAGCTTTGGCACCTGCGTGCAGTACTCTTGTTTAGATGTTTCAAGATGTTACATAATGCACTAAAAAACTTCACCATCAAATGTAGTTGACTGTTGAAAATGCTTTTCTTGAACAAGTGGTGTAAACCCCATTTCCTCTTCAACAATTTTAAATAGTTTCCATGAATTTCATTACAGCCATACACCAATACTACACCAATAGTTTGTTAGGAGGATCCTGCACAAAGTGCTGTCATTAATGGGCTTCAGTAGTCTTATTCCAGATTTTTTAACCTTTAACCTGCTAAATAAGTGGAATGAAGCTGATAATAAAAACCCATATTTTGCTATTTCAAAAGTTGTTTTGGGGGAAAAAAAATCTCCCTATCAGACAGTGTAGATCTAAGATCAGACTGCACAGAATGTGCAGTGTGATCTTGATCTACACTGTCCACAAAGGGCCCTTTGGTTAGCAGCCTAAGGGTTACAACTCTTCACTGCACATGAACAGTGTGTTAAATAGCTAATATCCATCATTTTTGTAAAAATTACTTTTAAAATGTTTCTCTCATTCCCCATAGTAAAACATGCAGTCATGTACTTTTGAACAGTTAATTGTCCCCCGAGGCCCGATAGCTCAGTTGGTAGCATACAGGACTTTGCAGGCCAATTTCTTTCCAAGGATTGGTGATAGTCATTGTGACAGGATTCATTCCTGTCTCACCCCTGACCATTGTCTCAACAGTGGTTATGTGGGAAAGCAGCCAGTGGCTTGGAAAAAAATATTTTGCAAAGTACTGGTAAAAGAAACTCCAGGAAAGCATGGATAGGTGCACTGGCTGCTGCAATATAACTAAAATAATGTTGAAAACGGCATTAAATGCCATGTATTCCAGTAAACTTGTCACATGGTAGAGCAGACAAAAACACTGAAATTTTGCTACATTAACTCTTTACTAAATGACAAAAGTTTAGACTTGTCAAAATTGAAAGCACTTTCCAATGACATATCATACATGGTTAACCCTTTCCCAAACAAGCCCCGGTTTTCACGTGTCTGCAGTACAAGTCTTTTGAAAACACTGTGGGAAAAGGAGAAATTGCTCGTAACGGGCAATTTCTCCTTTTCCACAGTGTTTTCTACCCTTTTTGAGAACTTTCTGCCATTTTCATCAAATTTAAAATTGTTGTTTGCAAACTCTTTCAATTTGGACCAGTCCAAAATTTGTCGTTTGGGAAAGGGTTAAGTTGATTATTTTTGTCTCTGAAACTCAAAGGTTAGAGATTATTGTGGGAAAAGGAGAAAATGCAGCATTCTGACATTTTCTCTTTTTCCCAGAGTTTTTAAAAGCCCTCTTCCTAAGGGTTGTTAAAACTCAGGATTGTGTGGTACAGGGTTTAATGTTACACTAAGCTTGATAAAGGTTTGAAGCAGATGTTTGATGAAATTTGTGATATATGTGGACTTAGGCTATTTCAGTGTGCACAGGTTTCAAGTGAGTTTAAAGTTTTAAAGCTAGAAAACTATTTGTAGAAGATCATACTTGTCCTGCTGGGCCCAAGGCCTTTATTACCAGGGCAAACATGGTTCTTGATAAAGTTGTGGTTGGAAAGAATGTGTGTTTGTTGATAAAAGAAATAGCCTGTTGTACTGTAAAATAATAATTACAGTTTGAATCCTGGTAAACAAAGTTTTATTTTATATTTACAGCCAAGACGGACCTAAAACCAGGTAGATGGTTAGATAACATAAAGACAGAACTGTTGGAGAGAAGATGAGATGCCACAAGAACCCCCCACACACACACACACACCTTGTCCTTTCCTCCCATCTCCCCCCACCCCTCCCGATTTACCATATCTTTCTATTATATTTCAGCCAAGACCAGCATAATACTAGGTAGACACTGACTACACACAGACAGCAAACATATCCTGAAAAGAAGACTCCTTACCCCACACCACCCCTGCTCATATCTTCTGTTTGTCTTGTTTTAATAAAAGATTAGAGCCATGCTCAGGCAAAAGGGAGCTCAATGCATTTCCATGATGTATTAGATAGACTGGTCCTGTTACATGTAGAAAATTGACCAATTGCAAAAAGTTTCAACCAAAGTCAGCTTGCGGGTACAGTGGGGGCTGATCTAAGTTGTACCTTTTCGCAAATGCATTAAACCCCCTTTTCACAGAGCATAGCTCATTTCTCTTGGTCCTCTTTTTACTGGTTGAGTTATTAGTGTTACTGGTAGAGTTATTACTGGTTGATAGATTTCATTAACTGGTTGAGTTACGACTTTGGTCTGATAATTTTGATTACAATAAACTTTCATAGAACTTGCCTACAAATTTGTGAAAACCTAAGAAGTTATGAAACTGATGTGTACTGCAAGGCTCCTAATTCCAAATTAATGGCCAAGTTGCAATGAAATACCTTTCCACTTAAAAGCAATCAACAGTCTCTAAAGACTGTACAGTACTGGTTCAAAAAATATGTCTGTATACAGCACTGTCCCAAAAAATAGGTTCCTATACATTACTGGTTCAGAAAAACATGTTTGTTTATAGCTCGGGGCCTATATTCACCTACCATTCTTAATTTTTCATCACACAATCCTGAGTATTAATGACATTTATGGAGAAGGCTTTTGAAAAGATTGTGGGAAAGGGACTAAATTCTGGTAACCAGCATTTTTTTCGTTTTCCCACAATGGTTTCTATCCTATGTGAAGAATTTCCAATTTCTGAGTCATATTATTTTGTTGTCTGCAAATGCTTTAAATTTGGAAAATCCTAAAGTTTGGATAGTTGGTGAAGAGTTAATATCATTCATAGTCTAATTTCTCAAGAATCTTCCAAGTTAAAAAGTGACACCATTTATGGTTGGTTACACTAAATGGCCAATCAGATATTGTGTTACTTTCTGAATTTACAATAAGACAAAGGATGCAATTTTGAATGGTTGGTGAACATTGTCCCTGCTTTAGTAAACACCTATAGGTGATAGTGGTTGTTTAACTCCTATTTTTGACTTGACCAGTTGAAAGCACTTGACCAATTGAAAGCACTTGCAGATGACAAATGTAGCTAAAAAGATTATTTTGTCTTTGACAGGGTAGAAAACATTGTGGGAAAAGGAGAAAATGCTGGTTATGAACATTTTCTCTTTTTCCCACAATGTTTTCAAAAGCTTTCTTTCTCTGGGTCTTTAAAAGTCAGGATTGTGTTGTAAAGGGTTAACACATTTTATAGCCATCAAAAATGTTGTCAAAGTGAACAACTGATTGATTGTCTAGTAATTCACAATTTACCAATGACAAAACTTTATACCTGTCTGTTTAAAAACTGAAATATGTCCATTTAAATGAAGAAAACATTGTGGGAAAAGGAGAAAATGCTGGTGACGGGCCGCATTTTCTCCTTTTCCCAGTGTATTCATAAGCCCTCTTCCTCAGGGTCATTAAAACTTGAGATTGTGTGGTACATGATTAAATGTTAGAAAACATTGTTGGAAAACATTGTAGAAAACATTGTAAGAAAGGATGAAAATGCTGGTTTTCAGCATTTTCTCCTTTTCGCCAAAAAACACATTTTAAGGATAATAATAACACACACTTGCTTGGTAAAAAATTGAGTCAGTAAAACTTGATCAGGAGTTTTAACAACTCAGAGAAGTTAGACTTCTGAAATCATTGTGGGAAAAGAAGAAAATGCTTGTATCCAGCATTTTTCTCCACATCCTACAATCTTTTTTAACCTTTCAGAAACAAATGCAATCATTTGATCAACATTTAATTTGTTGTGTGTGAAAGCTGATAATTTGGATTAGGTTAAAATAATGTCATTTGATAGAGTTAAGCACTTTTGCCTTCAGCTAGAAAATGTTAAACTTTTAGACTTAACACTGTTTTGTAAATGATGGATGCTTTTTGTGTGTTAAATTTTTGTGTGAAACAAAGCTCTAGGACATTTTTGTCAGCATTTAGCATAAGATGTTATACACATTTCCCTGTAAGTTTGGTTATGTATGAGAGTAAAGAAAGTTATATGGTATTCTCAATGAAGGCAGCTTATAAAATTGTTGATGCTTGCACTAGACTCTAGACAGTTCTCTCCTGGTTAAGGCCTTGAGTTTGTAACAAAGAAATCTGAGATAGATCTGTGCTGATTGCATACATGGGACTGTCCTTGGGCATTGCAACACAAAACCCCAACCTGAAACTGGCAAAACTGGGAAAAGACATCTGTAATTGAGCTATTCCTGTGAAGCGACTAATGTATTGTTGAAAGTGACATAAAACACCATTCAAAGCGTATTTAATTGTCTATAGTATTCAGTCTTTTCTCTAATTGGGTTGCACTGACTGTGTTTATCATTATGTATGTATGAGCAAACGTAAATTCAAGATTTTTAAGTTTCACTCATTTTTAATTGCAAAGAAAGCATCCACCATATTTACTATGTTTTATGTTGCAGACGAGAACTCAGGATTGTGTGGTATAGGATTAAATGCTTGAAAACATTGTTGGAAAACATTGTAGAAAACCGTTAAATATTTTTTGAAGAGAAGAAAAAGCTGGGAACTAGCATTTGCTCCTTTGCCCACAATGTTTTCTACCCTTTGAGGAACAGATTACAAAATTTGAACCATGTTTGATATGTTTAATATGTTGTCTGCAAATGCTTTGTATTTGGACAGGTCTAAAATTGTACTGTGTGGTAAAGTGATAAACATTGTGAGGGATGATTTGTAATCAACAATTTGTGAAAACATGTACTTGTTGCAAAGGTTTAATGTGTGGAAACATGTACTTGTTACAAAGGTTTAATGTGTGGAAACATGTACTTGTTACAAAGGTTTAATGTGTGAAAACATGTACTTGTTACAAAGGTTTAATGTGTGGAAACATGTACTTGTTACAAAGGTTTAATGTGTGGAAACATGTACTTGTTACAAAGGTTTAATGTGTGGAGACATGTACTTGTTACAAAGGTTTAATGTGTGAAAACATGCGGCAAACAGAGAAACTGCTTGTCACCAGCAATGTCTCTTTTTGCCAAATCTTTACACAAGTGGTCTGTTATACAAAAGTTTTCTACAGGTGACAGTTAGGTTATAAACTGATAATTTTTACAGAGACAAAATTTTAGAGACAGTTCTATGCTGCCAAGCTGACTCCCTGATTGCAAATCATTCCATGTTTTCCTGATTCCATGTTATTCTGGGACAAGTAGAAGGATTGACCCTTTACCAAACAATCCTGTATTTTAATGACCCTAGGGTTAGGGTTTTTGTGAAAACATTGTGGGAAACGGAGAAAATTCTGGTAAATAGCATTATCTCCTTTTCCCAGATTGTTTCTTTCACCCTTTGAAAAACAAATTTATTAATTTGCCCCACAATGTTGTTGTCAGCTAATGTTTCCAACTGAGCAAGTCTAAGATTTTGTTGTGTGGTAAAGAGTTAAGACTTTATTCTTGAATGTAAAAAAACAAACCCTTTACCTCATGGAAAACAGAACTATTCAGCCTAATGAAGAAGTGCGAAGTAGTGGACGGTATAGACCTAAGATAAGACTGAATGTTCAGTGCCTTCTGATCTAGATCTACACCATCTGCCAAAGCAATTTGTGTTGCAGTTAAATGATAAACGATTTAAACTGTTAAACAGCAGTAAAATTAGAACTGTAGTTAAGTAGGATTGAAAATCATCAATTTGGCCAGAAGTCTCAGATGTACAATTAATAATTTATTTGTTCCCTTTTGTCCTTGTCGTCTAATTGTAGAGACAGCATGTATCAGGTAGAGGGGTTCAGTGTTGTTTCTGTACTGTGTATGTATCAGTGATTGGTTGATTATGTTTTATGCTACTTTCAACACTATTTCAGTCATATTCATGGAGAAAGCTTACTTATTTCCTGTAATTAGTTCTGTATGTAACACGAATTACCCTAGAAATAGCCCCCACAGTGAACTGCCCTGTAAAGTTCTAATTTGGAAGAGTTCATGCATACAAAGAAATACCAGCTCCAGTTTGGCTTGTAGTATCTGTGAGTTAGTAACTATTGCTTTCTGCCATGACTAATGTTTAAAGGCATGAAAACTTTAATAGGAGAGGAAATATGTGTGGTAAGAGGCTTTAACTCAATTCTGTGTACATGTATGATTGGTTTATTGATTCATTACCTCCTTGAACTTACTTTTTACAGTCATCTTTAACACTCTACGATGCAATCCAGAGTTTTAATAACCCTCAGGAAAAGATTGTGGGAACAGGAGAAAATGCTGGTAACCAGCATTTTCTGTTTTTCCTGTAATGTTTTCCATCCTGGCAAAGACAGAAGTGGATTTTCGAGACATTTGTTGTCTGCAGATGCTTTCAATATTTGTTCATGTCCAAAATGTTGATGTTTGGTAAAGAGTTAAAAATTGTGGTACAACTTGGATGAAGAAAGTGAATTAAAGTTTATGTGCATACCTTTATAAACATTATGGCAAAAGGAGAAACTGCTTGTTTCGAGTATTTTATCCTTTTACCTCAATGTTTTCAAGACTGATTTTCATAGAGATATAAAAGTTGTGTTCCAGAGGTAATGAATAAATATTATATTTATAGATTTATTGTCATGTATTGAGACATGTATATTTTTTTACACGGTTGACCAAGTTTGCTGATTATTAGGGTCACTTTTCACCAATCATACCATAATTTACTTCTGTATCTTCTGTGGATACAAAAATACAACCTACTAAATGGTAAGACTTTGGCAAGGAAACGAAAGATTACAGTGGAGTACCAACTTTAGGCCAGCTTAGTTCAGTGACTTTCCGCCATTCAGACCAGTGGTTTTCTTCTGCCTTGAAATTAAATTGAACCTTCCCTTAACCCTTTACCATACAATCCCGACTTTTAACGACCCTGAGAAAGAAGCCTTTTGAAAACGTTGTGAGAAAAGGAGAAAATGCTGGTATCCAGCATTTTCTCCTTTTCCCGCAATGTTTTCTATTCTATCAAGGACAAATTTCGTCATTCCAGCCACCTTGAATTTGTCGTCGGCAAATGCTTTGAATTTGGACCAGTCTAAATTTTTGTCATGTGGTAAAGAGTTAAAGACAATCTGGCTTCTGTGAACATTTAATTATTGCTTTGTTGATTCCCGAAGGAAAATTTAAACTTTTGTTTTGGTGAGGAAAACCCAGAACCATGTAAAAGTCAGACTTGACCTTTGTAAGATTTTTACTGCCAAATGATAGAAAAACACATTTCTGCTTCATAGGAAAAATATCAAATTATGTCTAAGTCTGTTTTTGTAGGTATCTCTCTAAATATTTGACTGTGGTGATCATAGATCAGACCTCAAGTTCTTTGTAGTCCGATCTTGGATCTGCACTGTTTGAAAAAAATACTTGGTTAACTCTTTGCCACACAAGTATGGATTTGTCCAAATCGAAAGCATCTGCAGACAACAAGTTAAATATAGTTGAAAGATGGAATTTGTCTCTGATAGGGTAGAAAACATTGTGGTGAATAGGAGAAAATACTGGTTACCAGCATTTTCTTCATTTTCCACAATATTTTCAAAAGGCCTCAGGGTCTTTAAAACTCAGGATTTTGTGGTATAGGGTTAAGGTCTGATATTTGTAAATAGAAAATCTTGGTTTGAATATGTTGGTGCTGATTACACTGGGCAAGTCACTGCAGAGTCCCTAGCCTAGTACTGGTGAAACCAGGGAAAGACAGGACAAGTAGGCTGGTACCGTTATTTGACTGAAATATTTTTTAAAGTGACATGAAAGTACAATACTGAAGTTTGCATACAAAATAGTCAAGACAAAAAATGAGTGGTGAAAAGTGGCCCTGATTTTAGAAGTTGGAGATAATGGGACATGTGGTATACACTTGGTAATGCTTCTCATCAAATCATAAACATAGTGACAGATGGCAAAATTGCTCTGTATAAGAACCTTGTTATCAAAATTTTGAATTGACCTATTACTGTACAAGAATGATGTATGCTCCTACAGTTGACAGCTTCTTGAAACATAAAGTAAACAATTGCTCCTTTACCCACAATGTTTTCCTCATTATCAAAGAAAGACATTTTCCTGTCCTCCAAATCTTGGTATAACGTGTACAACTGTTTGGTAAGTCTAAAATTAAGGCGTACAGTAATAGTGTTGACAGAATAATCTTTAGGCCAGGATCACTTTACCAGACAACAAAATTTTATACTTTTTCAAATTGAAAAGATTTGCAAACACCAGATTGGATGTGTCTCAAATTTTTGGTTTGTCTTTGAAAGGTAAGACAACATTATGGGAAAAGGAGAAAATGCAAGTTACTAGCATTTCCTACTTTATTTACAATGTTTTCTAAAGCTTTCTTTCTCAGGTTGGTAAAAGCACAGCGATGTTTAGTAAAGAGTTAAAATTACTTGAGTTTAGGGAAGTCAGATTGTTGCTCATTTGATAGCAAGTAAGATAGTGACTCAGACATGTTCTATTGCTCCAACTTCTAGAAAGATTGATATTCCACATTCAGTCCCAATTGTGAACTTCTTAAAGCTTTTTGGCTGCTAACCCTTTACCAGACAACAATATTTTTAAACCCTTAGAGCAGTGAAGTAATTACATGGACTTACTTATTCATGGAGTAAAAACAGTCAAAGTATTTCATTTTTACCCCTAAGAGTGCCAAATTAAACTAATGGACACTTTCAGTCTAGAAATGGGACTTTTATAATGGCAGTTTCAGGGTTGCTGTCCTCCAGAACGTCTCGGCAAAGCCAACTGTGGATCAGAGATAATACTGCAAGTTTTGTGCAGTCTGATCTTGATCTACACTGGCTGCAACAACAACTTGAGTATTGATAGGCACTTTAAGCGTTGGGACTATTTTGGCCAGAGTGTGTATCAGATAAGGGGACATGGTAGATCCAAGATCAGACTGCATGTTTTGTGCAGTCTGATCTTGACCTACACTGTGTAAGTTATACTCAGAGCTCCAAGGGTTAAAGCATTTGTAGATGATAAATTTGGCTTATATGACAGCCTATATTTATACAGAAGTACAAGATGTGGGAAAAGAAGAAAATACTGGTTACCAGTATTTTGTCCATTTCTCTCAATGTTTTACTTCAGCTTTCTACCACTGCAGGGTACAACCACTGTATTGTTTGGCAAAGGGTAAGTTAGATGAACTGCAACTTTACAGTTATAGGAAAAGGCCCATGTATTATGTTTAATGATTTCTTTGACTAGAAAACGAAAAACTTACTACTGTGTAGACCAAGATCAGACTGCATGTTATGAACAACATGCAATCTGATCTGATCCACACAGTACAATAAAGCACTTCTGAAAGCCCATAACATGCAAAGACTTATATTTTAGCAAACTGGAGGGAACCAAAAGTGCTTTTGTGTGCTGTGTAGATAAAGATTAGACTGCAAACAATGTGCAGTCTGATCCCTTATCAACATTGTTCAATATTTTAAGCTATATTTAGGCCAAAGTGACCCTGACCTTACTATAATTTGGGCTCCTTCTTATGAACTTGAAGTTGTCTGTTTCATTTATACAGCGGTCAAAGTGTTAACTCATTCCCTCCTATAACAACATGGCAGTGACTATAAAAACATCCTGTTGAAATATGGATAACAAACATGAGGAAAGGTTTTTATGCAGGATTATGCTGAAAAACATGGTGGCAAAAGGAGAAACTGTTTATTTTAAGCAATTTATCCTTTTACCACAATGTTTTTCAAAATGGTATGCAGCCAGAATTGCCATTTGTTTGCTGGAGTCAATGTGTTAAAATGTTTTTAAGAAGTTCAATGATTGGAAAAATAGCCAAGTTAAGTTCTTTCTGATCTTTATGTCACAGTTGACAAGACAGTTAAAATATACTGTAGGAAAAGGTTGTTGTTCATGCTTAACCCTTTACCACATGACAGAAATTTAGACTTGTCTAAACTGAAAGAATTTGCCAACAACAACTTATATGTGATTCAAATGATGAAACTTGTCTTCGATAGGTTAGAAAAGGAGAAAATGGTGTTTACCATAATTTTCTCCTTTTCCAGCAATGTTTTCAAAAGGTCTTCCTTAGGGTCCTTAAAACTTGGGATTGTGTGGCAAAGAGTTAACCTTTTACCACACAATCCCTAGTTGTAATGACCCTGACGGATAGTGCTTCTGAAAACATTGTGGGAAAAGGAGGAAATGCTGGTTACCATCATTTTCTTCTTTTCCCACAGTGTTTTCTACTCTTTCTTAGACAAATGCCATCATTTGAGCAACATATAATTTGTCGTCCACAAATTCTTTTTCAATTTGGGCAAGTCCCCAATTTTGTTGTGTGGTTAAGTGTGTAAGTATGAGCAACTGATACTTTTTCCACAGTGTTTTATTGACTGTCAGTTACTGTGTGAAAAGATTCTACTGCTGGTGTCTTAGCATGGGCAATATCTACTTTTTACATGGTATTTTGAGGTCTTGTCAACTTTGATGTTAAGTAAGAAAGAACTATGTTACCTCTTGTAGACAACTGTTGTTTCTTGCAGAAGACAACATTTGAAAACATTGTAGTAAAAGGAGAAATTCTTCTAAAGAGCATTTGTTCTTTTGCTACAATGTTTTTACTAGTACTCATCTAATCAGTGTTAAGATGTTGTCTTCTGCAAGTTTGTCTCAGGAGGTAACTTGTGAACTTGGCTATTTCTGAATGTGGATATCAATCAGCAAACTTGGTCAACCTTGAGGGGGAAGGGGAGGGGCAGGTAAGTGGGAATTGAAAAATAAAACGCTACAGGAGATTACTCTGAGTTCTTGATTTTATTCAAACATTTTTTTTTTTTACAAAAATATAAATGGAACCCAAATGGCCCCATGACCACTTGCCAGTGCCAAGGGAGGTAACTCTGTCCAGACAAGACTTTTGGTGAGTTATTCCCCTTGAATGACTCTTCAACCAAGTTTGTGTATGGGCAGCTGATTCCCACTGGGATTGTAATGATATGTTCTTACTGCACAATACAACATGTATTTCAAGTGAACTCTTGTAAAGTTTCAAGTCCTTTAGTGATAATGAGGGAACACCAATGTTTCTGGAGAGAATGTACGTCTATGGGTTTGAAAGTTATGAAACCCTCTAACCAAGAAACAACCACACACAGTGTCCTGAATTCAGATTCAAAATGCAATTATTTTCCCTAAAAACCAATGTTTACTTGTGCTACCATGCAAATACAAGTCGATTCACAGACAGGGATATCTAAAACAGTGCTTACGACCTTTCATTTCAGTGCCATGTGCATACCTTAAGTTTTACAATAATTACTTCTGTTACCTTTAGCCCTACACAAATTACAATTTTTTTTTTGACAAGTCTGAAGTAAAAGAAAAAATTAAATAAAATCCAACAAAACCCTGTAATAAATGGAGAAAATATTTTGAACAATTTCTCCATTTGCCACAATGTTTCCCAAAATTAAACGGTGAAGTCAAATCTCCATCCATCACAATGTTTTCAACAGCAATCATTCACAGTGGAGAATAAAAGGACCTGCATATAGATAAGGGCAAGCACCACAACAATGCAAACAAACAACAAATCCCCATGAATACTTGTTAACACACTGTCCTATATACATGTTTATATAACCTGTAGCAAACCTTATACCTAGATTTATTTTAGAAATAAGTTTAACTTGAGGAAAAATATTGCAATAATTGTTGAAAGTGCCCTTAAGTAAGATTCTTTATGTTTCATAAACCATTCATCTAAACAACAGTTATTACAGGTATCAAACTATAAGGGCAATTAAACCTATTGCCTACAGGTATTTTATTTTTAAAGTTGAATTTGTATTATATATTGCAATAAATGTTGAAACTGCAATTAAGTATGGTTCCTGGTGTTTCATAAACCAGTAGTCTAAACAGTCCAATCTATAAAAGGCATAAAACCATATCCACAATTATACCTTTTGCCGACAGGTATTTTATTTTTAAACTTGAGTTTTTATTTAATATTACAGTGATTGTTGAGATTGCTATTAAGTATGAATCCTGGCATTCATAAACCAGTTCTCTAAACATGTCCAATCTATAAAAGGCACAAAATATAATGGACAAATTCACCCTTTACCACACAATCCAAAGTTTAAATGACCCTGTGAAAGAAGCCTTTTGGAATTATTGTGGGAAAAGGAGAAAATGTTGATGACTAACATTTTCTCCTTTTTCCACAATGTTTTTTACCTATTCATGAACAAATGGAATTGTATGAAAAAACATTGGACTTGTCCTCTGTAAATTCCTCCAATACAGATGAGTCTAAAATCTTGTGTGGTATAGAGTTAACCTGTTACCAAGCATTTCATTTATAAAGTTATGTTTTTATTAAGTATTGCTGTAATTGTTGAAAATACACTTAAAGTAAGATTCCTGGCTACATAAACCAGTAGTCTGAGCAACAGTTTGATCTACAAAAGGCACAGAATATGCTGGCAATTTAACCTTTTACCGTAATGTAGTTTATTCAGAGATAAGTTACCTGATATTGCAATAATTGTTGAAACCCTTTACCTAACAATCCCAGGTTTTCATAACCCTGGGAAAGAAGGCTTTTGAAAACTTTGTGGAAAAAGGAGAAAATGCTGGTTAGGTTAGATGCTGGTAACCAGTATTTTCTCCTTTTCCCACAATGTTTTCTGCTCTATAAGAGAGCTTAAGCTCATTTGTACCAAAGTTGAATTAGTCATCTGCAAATGCTTTGAAATTGGTCTAGTCTAAAATTTTGTCATGTGGTAAAGAGTTAAACATGTTTCCTTGTAAGCCATAAACAGGTATATCAAATACAGCCCTATTTACAGTGTGGGCATGTGTTTTAACTTATTGTACATGTATTTTATTTATAAGTTGGGTTTTTATTTGATGTTGAAATAATTTGTTGAAAGGTTTTTATTTGATGTTGAAATAATTTGTTGAAACTACACTAAGATATGATTCCTGGTGTTTCATGACCCAGTAGTCTAAACAAGTCCAATCAATAAAAGGCATCAAACTATATGGGCAATTTAACCTTTTACCTACGTGTATTTCATTTATAAAGTTAGGTTTCTATTTAATATTGCAATAACTGTTGAAACTGCATTCAAGTGTGATTCCTGGTATATTATAAACCAGAAGTCTAATTAGCAGTCCAATCTATAAAAGGCACAAAATATATGTGCAATTTAACCTTTTACTTCATTGTACTTTTTTTTAGAAAAGATAAGTTTTTATTCGATGTTGCAATAATTGTTGAAACTGCCCTTAAGTACTTTTCCTTATCTTAAAACGATTGTTTATCTTTTTGCTGCAATGATTCACAGATAAGCTCAAAATTTCAGTCCTATCTTTTTACAAACCGGATTTAAAGGAATAACTGTCTCACAGAAAATGACTTAAAAAAAAATCTTTATCAGACTATCTGGTATTTTGTGACCTTGAGGAAGAAGGCTTTTGTCACGATGTTCTTAACCATCATTAAAAAAAAAACATTATTTGAGCCAAGTTTGTCATCTACAAATGCTTTCACAGTGGAAGAATCCTACATTTTGACCTCTAGTAAAAATTTGAAAGATGAACCAACAACCTGACATTGTTGTTTTTGGAGAGGATGTACATTATTTAACCCTTTACCACACAATCCTGAGTTTTAACAACCCTGATGAAGAAGCCTTTTGAATCCAGTGGAAAAAGTAAATGCTTGTAACCAGCATTTTCTCCTTTTCCCACAATGTTTTCTATACTATCAAAGACAGATCTCACCATATGACTTCTGCGAGCGCTTTTAATTTGGACCAGTCTAAAATTTTGTCTTTTGGTAGAGTTAAAGAAGGAATGCAATGCAAAAAGATGTAAATTACAATTTTAACAAAGGAAGGTTTTTTTTTTTTTTTTCATTTTCTTCCTAACTTGGTCATACAAGATCATGAATTCCAGTCAATGTAATTACAGATTTAACTTGACTAAGGATAGTTACATAAGAAGAGATTACTCATTACAATTTCTCCTTTCTCTACAATGTTTTCAAAAGTAGTCCAGTACAAGATGCAAGAAGTCATCTGTAGAAGGTAATGAGTTCCACCCTGAACCTAAAATACAAATCCAACAGTTCAGTCACAACACACATGTATGACCAATATTATATACATGTACAAGCCTCATGTTGAATACCTCCAATTTGAACTTTGACCTCACATAGACTGTAAAAGACAATATCTAACATTTACAGCCCAACATGAATAAAGACCTTCTAAATAACAAAATATTGCAATTTCAAGTTCAAGGTTGTTTTTTCCAGAAAATATACAGAAGTAGAAATAGAAGTAGTGGATATAAGATCAAACTGTATTCTGTGCAGTCTTATCTTGATCTACTCTGAAAAATAAACATGGTATCTGTGCTCAGCACTCTATGCATTCATTGAAACAGAGAAAACAGGCAAAAAGTACATACACCTCAAAATTTAAATGGTAGACTTGATTTCAATGGAGAAAGAAATTCATACGGATGATGAGAAACATTGTGAAAGAAGCCAAGGTAGGCATACAACCACCATAATTGCCCAATATACACAGTCTACTGTTGCTATGACAATTAAATCATGTCCATTCTGGTTTAAAATGCTCCAGCCTATCAGTGGTACAAAAACAATGTGGCAAAAGTAAAGCTGGACACATAAACACCATAATTGCACAATATAAATGATCTAGACCGGTATGACAACACAGTGCATGGCCATTCAGGACTACATTTTTGAGCCTATCAATGGTACACAAGATAAACAGTGTGACAAAGGCTAATGTGGACAAATAACCACTATCGTTGTGCTGTCTAAAACATTTATATAGCACAGCACGAAATGTGTACTGAGATTATAAACACGACAGCCTATCGATAGTATGACAACACAATCATGAAAAACTGACAAAAGCCAAGGTGGAGACGTGTGATACCCATATAATTTTACAAATTAAATAATCTAACCTGTTATATTGACAAGCAAAATTAATACATAAAAATTCTGGTTGAAATGTTCCAGCCAATTGATAGTATGAAAACATATAAGAAGCAGTGTGACAAAAGCCAAGGTGGACTCACTACAACCACGAGAAATTCCCAATACACAATCATAATCTACAGTCTACACTGTAATTACATACCTCACTCAGTGCTTAAAAATGTTACAGCCTACCAAGAAATCAAACAAATATGACAAACAGTGTGATAAAAGCCAACATGGATACCTTACACCTTCAATCAACAAATTGTTCTTGATGACTGACTTACATTTTGTTGAAAAATACATCAAATACACATTTTTTTTTTTAATGAAAACCAGACCAAGAAGATCTGTCTGCTTGAAATTAAACATGCAGTCTTCCCTGTCTCTATAAAGATTAACCAACTTGAAATTAACCCTGCAGTCTTTCCTGTCTTCTAAAGATCAACCAACTTGAAAGTAAACCTGCAGTCTTCCCTGCCTCTAAAGACCAACCAACTTGAAATTAAACCTACAGTCTTCCCTGTCTTCTAAAGATCAACAAACTTGAAAGTAAACCTGCAGTCTTCCTTGCCTTCTACAGATCAACCTACTAGATTTAAAACATTCTGTTCTCTGTATTTTCAGAATTAAAACCTCCATAAAGATAAGCTAAGGGAAACCTTCACAAAAACTTCTACAATGAGCTCTTCTATAGCACTGTATTCCTTAACATTGCCTACTTTCTTTTATTCAAGGTTAAAGTTAGATTTCTTTTATTCTAGGTTAAAGTTAGGGTTGATACTATTTTTCCTTCCCCAGTAATAAATTCATCCAATATTACATTGCCCTCCACTTTTTTTTTTTTATATACAGTATAATTATACCAAATCATCTGTTCCAGAGAGTTCTGATCAGTTCATCATTTAAAGTTTTATCTTATTCATTTATGAAATCTAAAGTTATTCTTCTGTTATATTTATTTTAAGAACAACGTAGAGTGTACTCCATATTTAGTATTTATCTAATTAAAAGAAATACATGTCTTCCTAACCTAACTAGGTTTGCATCAGGCTTTAAACTTGCTGTGTTGGCCAGTGTGTGTCTGAATTAACAGAAGTAATTATTGTAAAACATACATATATATAAGTAGCATCAAAATGTGGTCATAAGCACTGTATGCAAATACATACATACAAACAGGGAGATAGCACAAGCAAACATTGATTCCTACAGCAAATAATTACACCTTGAACCCAAATTCAGAACATCGGATGCAGATGTTTCATGGCTAGATTGAATCAAAGTCATTTCCAGTCAACACCACTGAGATACATAAACTCCACAGTACTACAACAAGTACAGAGGTTTTCCTCGTGAACTTCCGTTTTATACTGATGGTCCACATTGGGTCATGCATCATTATCACCAAAGGCCTTTACTTCCTTACAAGAGCTCACTATAAAATACACATTGTTATTGTGCAGTAAGAACACATCATTACAATCCCAGTGGGAACCAGCTACCCATACACAAACGTGGTTGAAGAGTCATTCAAGGGGAATAACTCACCAAAAGTCTCGTCCGGACCAAGCCACTCTCCCCACGGCACCGGCTTGTGGTCATGGGGCCCTTTTGGTTCCCAAAATTTAACAATGCCCAAATACTTCACTTAGTTATTCAGAGATGGCAACAGGTGACCAGCACATAAATTTCAAGCATTTTTTTTTTACCAGAAAAGTTTACCAAAATGTGTCCAAAACTCTTAAATGATTAACAAACTATCATTCACATGAGTATTTTAGTCCAAAACTGCGACAGACAGATCTGAGATAATCTTCACTGGTAGTTAGATACTTGACAATTTCAGTCTTTACCAGACAACACAATTTTAGATCCTTCCAAAGTGGATACATTTGCCGACGACCAATGTGGCTCAAATGATGGAAATAGTTTTTGTAAGGGTAGAAAACATTGTGGAGAAAATGCTGGTAACCAGCAATTTCCCCTTTTCCCACAAAGTTTTCCAAACCCTTCTACCTCAGAGATGTTAAAACATGGAGTTGTTTGGTAAAGAGTAAATCTAAAAAGAATCTTTCTCCTAACTGATCTAAAACACAAATACTTTTCTCCATCAAATTGTTATAGAGATAATTTGAAGCTGTTTTTGATCTATCACTGAAGTACTGGCTACAACATTGCCATCTCTGTTATACAGAACATATACATATACAAGTGTAACTTGCTACCTTCTATAGACAATGTTTTGCCTTGTGCAACAGACAATTGAAGGAGACATTATGACAAAAGGAGAAATTGATTGAAATGGACAATTACTCCTGTCACAATGTTTCACTCAGACCATATTACAAACGGATATTTTGAAACTGACCATTGTAAGTTGATTTCAGAAGATAACAAGTTCATAACATATTTTGAACCATTTATGTACAGCTGCTATAATGAACCTCTCTTCCTCTCATCTTATTTCTGCAAAATACTGTTTTTTTGTGTTGACAAGATCTAGATCAGATGAACATAACAGTCTGTCTGATCTTAGATCTAAACTGTCTGATATTTGAGATACATTGTGACCAGACCAGCCTTGATACTGCAGTATATTTGTCTCCGATCACTCTGATACTCAATACAAGTCACAGTTTCATTCACTCACACTACAAAAATAACCTGAAAAATGTTGACATGCTTCACATGCATTAGTAACTATTTTCAAGATATTTTCCTTCATTGAAATATATGACTGTTATCAAACTTTTAAAGCTGTACATTTATGGTTTGACACATATACATGTACTGTTTGACATCATTGCAACAGAAATCTACAAAACTCACACAAAGGTCAAATACACATGTATAAGAGCTTTAACCAATCACTGTACAGGCTATTTTTAGACCTGCAAACACTTACACATTTGACAGAAATAAAAAAGAATCTTGCTTTTCAAAAGCAACTGTACCAATGTGGGAAAAGGAGAATTTGCTTGTGACAAACAATTGCTTTTTTCCCACAATAATTTCCAAACCTGTTAAGTGAAGGGGTAGACACAGGTGTATTGTACAGTAATGGCTTACATCTATTTCAATAACTGGATGAACTTTTTTAACCATTCAGATAAATGAACAGATGAATCAATCCATTTCAACCCAATTCTGGTCAACTGATTTTGAAAAGAGTGTGACAAATGGAGATATTATTCACCACTGGCAATTTCTTCATTTGCCACATTTTCTCTCAGCTATCTATGAACATAGTCTATACAAGATATTTGACCTTTTCTAATAAAAGTTATGTTTATCAATAACCAATCACAACATTAGCACAGGTTGACACACATTACAATGTATTTTTGAAAGATTGTATCAAATGTAGAACTTTCTCACCATGGTAAGCAATTTCTCCACCAGTCACAATGTTTGCATGGCTGTCTATTAATTCAAGGTAATATCTATTGAACTAACTGGGTATTTCTAGGAAGACATGGTATTGAAATTTTTACAAGATTTCTCCATTTACCATGGTATTTCCAAACTTATCTCAGTCATCCACTTGTACATGCTGCTTTGGTCCGAGGTCAACAAATGCTAATGACGTAACTACCAGTATTAACCCTTATCCTGCCAAATAACTTCAAAAAAAAAAAATCTCGATCGGATAGTAAAAACCTAAATAAGGTTATTTCAAACTTATTTTTTTTGTAGAAAAACATCTTTTCTGTGCAGTCTGATCTTCATTTACACTGTCTGCAAAAGGTCAGTAAGTCGCACTTAGCAGCTTAAGGGTTAACTCCTTACCAGTATCAGTTTTTTACCAAACACCATTTTAGTCTTATCCAATTGAAAGCATTTTGTGAACTGCAGCCTTTATCATATGGCCAAAATAAATCTAATGTGGCACAAATGAGGGATTTTTTTTCCTAATGAAATAGTAGAAAACATTGTGAGAAATGGAGAAAATGTTGGTAACTGGCATGGTATCCAAAACTTTCTTCTTTTATCACAATTATTTCAAAAAGCCTTACTCCCAAGGGTTTCAAAAATCACAGAATTGTCTGGTAAAGTGTTAAATGGCAAAAAATAAACACTAGATACAAACAGATCAGTGAGATAAAAGTAACCCATTACTTGTAACAAATTTGAACTCCTAAAGTTTAACATCCAGAGAAATGTAAAAATTAACATGAACAGAATTTAATTGATAGAAACACTGGATGCAGATTTCCTTCTAACTCATGCCTTCAATGATAATATTGTAGTAAAAAATATCAAGGTCAACAGATTTGAGCCATGCCCTAGCAAAAGGGGTTTTAATGGATCTCTGATCGATTGAATTGATTGGATGGTGTTCTACGCTTCTTTCAACATTGTTTCAGTCATATCACAGGGACAGCTTGCTTTTCCATATATGTCCTGGGTTTCACCAGTACTACCCAAAATGCATCTCTGTGATTCATTATACCAAGCAAGTCATCACATAATTATGGATCCATAAAATTCATTGTCTGACAACCAGCTCAATCATGCGGTAGACTGGTCCTTTGACACATAGAAATTTACCAAAAGCAAAAGGTTTCAACACAGATCAGCCTGCACAGGCTTACCTGGGTCCATCCTTTTTTGCAAACGCATTAAACTCATGACTCCTTTGTAAATATTTCATAATGGGTTACTTATATCTAAACATATGTGCTATGCTCTGTGAAAAAGGGGGCTTAATGCATTTGCCAAACGAATCGACACAGGCCATCCTGGGCAGTCTGTGCAGGCTGACCTGGGCCAAAACTTTTCACTATTGGTCAATATTTTGCATGTCCAAGGACCAGTCTACCTCATGATTAAGTCAGTTATCAAAAATGTAGCTACTATGGATCAATAATTAGATGATGACTTGCTTGGTATCATGGATCAAGGAGATGCATTAAGTCCTCTTTTGTCACAGCATAGCTCATATACCAACATTCAGCAATATACAAATACTCTGATAAGGGAATAGAAACTGATAAAGAAGGAGTTAAAAAACCAACAGAATACAAGCAGCAGAGTCAAAAATACCACAGATCCAGTACAAATTTCTTGTAAGCGTTTTACATGTATTTATCAAATCCTCTGCTTTTCTTGTTTTTTTTTCTATGACATTACTTTTGATTGAAAGGTATACAAATTTAAATATGAAATATTTATGTATATGTTGAAAAATCTGGGATCCTAAATTTTCCTTTGCCACAGCATCAGTTGGTTATTCCTGACATTTTGTAAATTCTTCAATTTTTTTTTCTTGTAACAAGATTATGCTCTTTGTAAATTTCTTTTAGACAAAATGTTTATGCAGTAGTGATTTTCCATTCCCTTATTTACATAAAATTTAACACATAACCTCCTGTAAACAATACTTTATATTGCATTAACACACTTTTGGAAACATTGTGACAAAAGGTCAAACTGAGTGCAATGAGCCATATCTGGTTTTGCCTCCATATCTTCACATAGAACAAACCCTAACTTATACTATCAGACATTTTCTGGCAATTTTTTTAGGAGGTGATGAGTTAACTCTCTGCCAAATGACAAAATTTTAGAGTTGTCTAAAGTCAAAGGATTTGCAGACGACAATTCATATGTGTCTAAAATCATGAAATTTATCTTTGAAAGTACGGGAACAGGAGAAAATGCTCGTTACCAGTATTTTCTCCTTTTTCCCACATTGTTTTTAAAAGATTTCTACTTTAGGGTGGTTAAAATATGTCATTGTTTGGTAAGGGGTTAAGGGGACTTGCAACTACATGACAAACAAAGAAAAAACAATCATCACAAATTTGGATTTTGGGTTTTATAATGAACATGCCACTGGTATGGTTGAATACCAGATCATTATTTTGAGTTTTTCTCCCAAAATGTTAACTTAACGTCAAATATTAAAGGTAATTATACATTATTTACATACCTTAACATCATTCTTAAGTCTTTACCAAACAACAAAATTTCTGACTAGTCCAATTTGAAAGCACTTGCAGAAGACAAAATAAATGTCACTTAAAAATTCAAATTTGTTTTGAGAAGAGTAGAAAACATTGTGGGAAAAAGGAGAAAATGCTGGTCACCAGCATTTTCTCCTTTTTCCACAATGTTTTCAAAAAGCCTCTTTCTTAGGGTTGTTTAAAGTAAAGATTGTGTGGTAAAGGGATAAGTAAAACTTGCAATACAATTTGAAAATCTCTGATTCAATACCTATTCAGAAAATTATTTTCCTTTTCTTTCATGTCATCCAAAATGGAAAGGTAAAACTTTCACAATGATATTTCTTCAACATTTTGCTCTAGCTGCAAGTCCCTTCCATCCACACTATTTAAAAGCTATAGTATTAACACAAATTAAACAAGAGGGCCATGATGGCCCTGGATCGCTCACCTGAGTCAATAGGCCAAACATTCTGACCAAATTTCACAAGTATCTGACTGAAAATGTGGCCTCTAGAGCGTACACAAGGTTTTTCGAAGATTTGACCTAGTGACCTAGTTTTTGACCCCACATGACCCAATTTCAAACTCGTCCGAGATTTTATCAAGCCAAACATTGTGATAAAGTTTCATAAGTATTTGACTGAAAATGTGGCCTCTAGAGCGTACACAAGGTTTTTCGAAGATCTGACCTAGTGACCTAGTTTTTGACCCCATATGACCCAATTTCGAACTCGTCCGAGATTTTATCAAGACAAACATTCTGACCAAATTTGACAAGTATCTGACTGAAAATGTGGCCTCTTGAGCACACACAAGGT
This sequence comes from Tridacna gigas, assembly GCA_945859785.2. Classification (NCBI taxonomy): domain Eukaryota; kingdom Metazoa; phylum Mollusca; class Bivalvia; order Cardiida; family Cardiidae; genus Tridacna; species Tridacna gigas. The sequence continues at coordinate 448,691 of OX244042.2, forward strand.
TTTTTGAAGATTTGACCTAGTGACCTAGTTTTTGACCCCATATGACCCAATTTCAAACTCGTCCCAGATTTTATCAAGACAAACATTCTGACCAAGTTTCATGAGGATCAAACTGAAAATGTGGCCTTTAGAGCGTACACAAGGTATTTCTAAGATCTGACCTAGTGACCTAGTTTTTGACCCCACATGACCCAATTTCGAACTTGCCTCAGATTTTATCAAGACAGACATTCTTACCAAATTTCCCAAGTATCTGACTGAAAATGTGGCCTCTAGAGCGTACACAAGGTTTTTCGAACATTTGACTTAGTGACCTAGTTTTTGACCTCACATGACCCAATTTCGAACTTGTCCAAGATTTTATCAAGACAAACATTTTGACCAAGTTTCATGAGGATCTGACTGAAAATGTGGCCTCTAGAGCGTACACAAGGTTTTTCGAAGATTTGACCTAGTGACCTAGTTTTTGACCCCACATAACCCAATTTCGAACTTGTCCGAGATTTAATCAAGACAAACATTCTGACCAAGTTTCATGAGTATCCGACTGAAAATGTGGCCTCTCGAGCGTACACAAGGTTTTTCTAAGATTTGATCTAGTGACCTAGTTTTTGACCCCACATGATCCAATTTCGAACGCGTCCGAGATTTTATCAAGACAAACTTTCTGACCAAATTTCACAAGTATCTGACTGAAAATGCGGCCTCTAGAGTGTACACAAGGTCTTTCTAAGATTTGACCTAGTGGCCTAGTTTTTGACCCCACATGACCCAATTTCCAACTCGTCCGAGATTTTATCAAGACAAACATTCTGACAAAGTTTCATGAGGATTGGACTGAAAATGTGGCCACTACAGTGCACACAAGCTTTTTCTAAGATTTGACCTAGTGACCTAGTTTTTGACCCCATATGACCCAATTTCAAACTCATCCGAGATTTTACCAAGACAAACATTCTGACCAAGTTTCATGAGGATCGGACTGAAAATGTGGCCTCTAGAGCGTACCCAAGGTAAAAAGTTGACGACGCACGACGGACACAGCACAATCACAATAGCTCACCATGCTCAGGTGAGCTAACAAAAAGGAAATCTTTAACTCTTTACCAAACAGCAAAGTTTTGGACTCATTAATATTAAAAGCATTTACAGATGATAAGTCTTTACCACACAACATAAAGTAGACTTGTCCAAATTGAAAGCATTCGCAGATGATAATTTACATGTGGCTCAAAGATGAAATTTGTCTTAGAAACCGTAGAAAACATTTTGGGAAAAGGAGAAAATGCTGGTTACCGGCATTTTCTCCTTTTCCTATAATGTGTTCAAACACTTTCTTTCTCAGGGTCGTTAAAACTTGTGATTGTGTAGTAAAGAGTTAAATGTCATTCTAAAATATGGAAATTACCTCAGACTGGGTAGAAAACATGCTAGTTACCAGTATTTTCTCCCATTCAAATAATTGTTTCAAAAACCTTCTTTTTCAAGGTTGCTAAAAAACAGGATTGTTTCGTAAAGAGTCAAATGCTTTTTAAGACAGTATAGATCCAGAACAGGCTACACAGACCATGCAGTATAATCTCAGATCTACACTGTCCAATTTAGAGACACTGAAAATTTGGCAGCCTTTAAATGCCAAAGCAAGTCTACTGGTCAAAAAGAAGTTCAAATGTCCTACAAATTTCCTTCGAGCATCCCCATTTCTCTAACTTTCCATCTAGTGTCCGAATGTCCTACATGTTTCATCGAAAGTCCACACCAGCAGGAAGGTCTGTACACTTCCTCTCAATCTGTCTGTTTGTTGTGTCGTCTTCCTGCAATGATATAATATCAATCTCTTTACCAAACAACAAAATTTTAGATTTGTCCACATTAAAAGCATTTGCAGACGACAAAATAACTATGACTGAAAAATTGAAATTTGTTCTCCGAAGGGTTGAAAACATTAGGGGAAAAGGAGAAAATGCTGATTACCAACATTTTCTCCTTTTCCCACAATGTTTTTAAAAGCTCTCCTTTAGGGTTGTTAAAACTCAGAAGTGTGTGTAAAAGGGTTAATTCAATGTGTTTTACACTACTTTCAACATTATTTGTGTCATATCATGGCAACACTTCACATGCTCATCTGTATCTTGCGTATCACTAGCACAAGGCTTGGGTTCTGAAATGTCTTGCTCAGAGACTTTCCCACAAAAAAAAAAAAAAAACAAGAGGGCCATGATGGCCCTGGGTCACTCACCTTAGTAGAGTGCCTTTAAGGTTTTTCTATAATTTGACCATGTGACCTAGTTTTTGACTGCAGGTGACCCAATTTCAAACTCATATTTCATGAAGACAAACATTCTGACCAATTTTCAAGTCAACTGAGCAAAAAATGTGGCCTCGAGTGCCCTAAAGATATTTCTTTAATTTGACCTAGTGACCTAGATTATTACCCCAGGTGACCCAAATTTGAACTGGTCTTTGACTATATCAAAAGAAACATTTTGACCAATTTTCAAATCATATGAATAATAAATATGGCCTCTAGAGTGCCCACTAGCTATTTCTTTAATTTGACCAAGTGACCTAGTTTATGACCCCAGTTGACCCAAATTCAGACTCATGTGAGATTTTACAAAGACAAACATTCTGACCAATTTTCAAGGCAATTAAGCAAAGAATGTGGCCTCTAGAGTGCCCACAAGGTATTTCTTTATTTTGACCTAGTGACCTAGTTTATGGTTCCAGGTGACCCAAATCCAAACTCATCTGGTATTTCATCAAGACAAACATTCTGGCCAAATTTCAGGTCATTTGAGCAATAAATGTGGCCTCCAGAGTGCAAACAAGGTATTTCTTTAATTTGACCCAGTGAACTAGTTTATGACCCAAGTTGACCCAAATTAATCTTACGTGAGACTTTATAAAGACAAACTTTCTAACTAATTTTCAAGGCAATTGAGCAAATAATGTGGCCTCGAGAGTGCCAACAAGGTATTTCTTTAATTTGACCTAGTGACCTAGTTTATGACCCAAGATGACCCAATTTTGAACTCAATGAACTTGTTGCGCTTAGATGGGCAAACAAACTTAGAAGAGAATCACTACATACCAAATATCAAAGCTCTACGCCTTCAAGTTTTAAAGAAGAATTTTAAAGTTTTCCTTCTTTGTTCCTATGTTCAAACTTGTTACCCCCGGGGCTGGGCCAGTTTTGACCCAGGGGCATCATATGAATAAACTTGGTAGAGGTCCACTAGGAAATGCTACACCCCAAATATCAATGCTCTACACCTTCCCGTTTAAGAGAAAAAGAAATTTAAAGTTTTCCTTCTTTGTTCCTATCTTCGAACTTGTGACCCCCGGGGCGGGGCCAGTTTTGACCCAGGGGCATCATATGAACAAACTTGGTAGAGGTCCACTCTGAGATGCAACATACCAAATATCAAAGCGCCACACCTTTTGGTTTCAGAAAAGAAGAATTTTAAAGTTTTCCTTCTTTGTTCCCATGTTCGAACTTGTGACCCCAGGGGCTGGGCCAGTTTTGACCCAAGCATCATAATTGGAACAAACTTGGTAGAAGTCCACTAGGAGATGCTACATACCAAGTATCAAAGCTCTATGCCTTCCCATTTAAGAGAAAAAAAAAATTAAAAGTTTTCCTTTTTTGTTCCTATGTTTGAACTTGTGACCCCCGGGGCAGGGCCAATTTTGACCCCAAGGGCATCATATGAACAAACTTAGTAGAGGTCTACTAGGCGATGCTACATACCAAATATCAAAGCTCTATGCCTTCTAGTTTTACAGAAGAAGATTTTTAAAGTTTTCCTTCTTTGTTCCTATGTTGGAAATTGTGACCCCCGGGGCGGGGCCAGTTTTGACCCCAGGGGCATCATATGAACAAACTTGGTAGAGGTCCATTAGGAGATGCTACATGCCAAATAACAAAGCTCTACGCCTTCAAATTTCAGAGAAGAAGATTTTTAAAGTTTTCCTTCTTTGTTACTATGCTCAAACTTGTGACCCCCGGGGTGGGGCCAGTTTTGACCCCAGGGACATCATATGAACAAACTTGGTAGAGGTCCACTAGGCAATGCTACACACCAAATATCAAAGCTCTACGCCTTCCAGTTTCAGAGAAGATGATTTTTAAAGTTTCCCCTCTTTGTTCCTATGTTCGAACTTGTGACCCCCGGGGCAGGGCCAGTTTTGACCCCAAGGGCATCATATGAACAAACTTGGTAGAGGTCCACTAGGAGATGCTTCATGCCAAGTATCAACATTCTACGTCTTCTAGTTTTACAGAAGAAGATTTTTAAAGTTTTCCTTCTTTGTTCCTATGTTGGAAATTGTGACCTCAGGGCGGGGCCAGTTTTGACCCCAGGGGCATCATATGAACAAACTTGGTAGAGGTCCATTAGGAGATGCTACATGCCGAATATCAAAGCTCTACGCCTTCAAGTTTCAGAGAAGAAGATTTTTAAAGTTTTTCTTCTTTGTTACTATGCTCAAACTTGTGACCCCCGGGGTGGGGCCAGTTTTGACCCCAGGGACATCATATGAACAAACTTGATAGAGGTCCACTAGGCAATGCTACATACCAAATATCAAAGCTCTACGCCTCCCAGTTTCAGAGAAGATAATTTTTAAAGTTTCCCCTCTTTGTTCCTATGTTCGAACTTGTGACCCCCGGGGCAGGGCCAGTTTTGACCCCAAGGGCATCATATGAACAAACTTGGTAGAGGTCCACTAGGAGATGCTTCATGCCAAATATCAACGCTCTATGTCTTCTAGTTTTACAGAAGAAGATTTTTAAAGTTTTCCTTCTTTGTTCCTATGTTGGAAATTGTGACCCCCAGGGCAGGGCCAGTTTTGACCCCAGGGGCATCATATGAACAAACTTGGTAGAGGTCCACTAGGAGATGCTTCATGCCAAATATCAACGCTCTATGTCTTCTAGTTTTACAGAAGAAGATTTTTAAAGTTTTCCTTCTTTGTTCCTATGTTGGAAATTGTTACCCCCAGGGTGGGGCCAGTTTTGACCCCAGGGGCATCATATGAACAAACTTGGTAGAGGTCCACTAGGAGATGCTACATGCCAAATATCAAAGCTCTATGCCTTCAAGTTTCAGAGAAGAAGATTTTTAAAGTTTTCCTTCTTTGTTACTATGCTCAAACTTGTGACCCCTGGGGCGGGACCAGTTTTGACCCCAGGGACATCAAATGAACAAACTTGGTAGAGGTCCACTAGGAGATGCTACATACCAAATATCATAGCTTTGCGCCTTCTAGTTTCAGAGAAGAAGATTTTCAAAGATTTTGCTTTTTTTTCCTTTTTGTTGCCATGGCAACCAGAGTTGTGGGTGGAATTTAATTCTTTGAACAAGTTTGGTAGAGCTTCACCCAAGGAACATCCCTGCCAAGTTTCATCAAGATTGGCCCAGTGGTTTAGGAGAAGAAGATGTTTAAAGAAATTGTTGACGGACGACGGACGCCGGACATAGGGCGATCACAATAGCTCACCTTTAGCACGTTGTGCTAAGGTGAGCTAAAAAACAAGAGGGCCATTGGCCCTAAAGTGCTCACCTGAGTATAGTCATCTACAGTTGGTAAAGCTGAAGAGATCCTGGTTTTAATGATGTAAAACATGAGAGCAAGTGACCTACTTTTTGAACCAATAAGACTAAATTCCAACCTTGTCCAAGATATCATTAAAACAAACATTCTGACCAAGTTTCATGAGTATCAAGACTGAAAATATGGCCTATACGGTGCACACAAAGTTTTTCTAAGATTTGGTCCAGTGACGTAGTTTTTGACCAGATTTGACCTATTTTAAAATTTGTTGAAGATACCATCAAGGCAAACTTTCTGGCCACGTTTCATGAGAATCAAGCTGAAAATGTGGCTTCTACAGTGCACAAAGGTTTATCTAAGATTTGACCATGTGACCTACTTTTTGCCCTGACATGACCCACTTTCGAACTTGTCTGAGATATCAACAAGATAAACATTCTGACCAATCTTTATCAGCATAAGGCTGAAAATGAGGCCTCTATATAGCACCCAAGGTTTTCGTAAGATTTTGCCCAGTGACCTACTTTTTCAGCCCACATGAGCCAATTTCAAACTTGTCTGAGATCTTATCAAGACAGACAATGTGACCTAGTTTCATGAGTATCCGACTACAAATGTGGCTTCTAGAGTGTACACAAGGTTTTTCTAAGATTTGGCCCAGTGACCTACTTTTTGACAAGACATGACCCAATTTCGAACCTTCCCAGATATCATCAAGACAAACATTCTACCCAACTTTCATGAGTTTCAGGCTGAAAATGTGGCCTCTAGAGTGTACAAAAGAATTTTCTAACATTTAGCCAGTGACCTACTTTTTGACAACATATGACCTAATTTTGATCTTGTCCGAGATATTATCAAGACAAACATTCTACCCAACCTTCATGTGTTTCAGACTGAAAATGTGGCCTCTAAGAGTACACACAAGGTTTTCTAAGATTTGGACCAGTGACCTACTTTTTGACCCGACATGATCCAATTTCAAACTTGTCCAAGATATTATCAAGACAAACATTCTGACCAAGTTTCATAAGTTTCACCTGAAAATGTGGCCTCTACAGTGCACACAAGTTTTTTCTAAGATTTGACCAAGTGACCTTCTTTTTGACCCGACAGGACCCAATTTCAAACTTGTCCAAGATGTTATCAAGAAAAACATTCTGAACAAGATTCAAAAGTATCAGGCTGAAAACATGGCCTCTAGAATGCACACAAGGTTTTTCTTAGATTTAGCCCAGTGATCTACTTTTTGACCCAACATGACCCAATTTCAAACTTGTCCAAGATAATATAAAGGCAAACATTCTGACCAAGTTTCAAGAGTATAAGGCTGAAAACATGGCCTCTAGAGTGCACGCAAGGTAACTGTTGATGCCTGGACACCGGACGACGGACACCAGACACAGCACAATCCAAAAAGTTCACCTTGAGCACTTCATGCTCAGGTGAGCTAACAAGAGCACTGCATGCAGGTGCCACCACTTGGCTACGGTATCTTGACTTTCAATGAAAATTCTAAGTCAAAAAAGAGGCATAACTGTGTCAAAAATACTTTGATGGTTACCTGCCCTTATTGTATAGGTTTCCCCTTTTATAGTTAACAACTTTTCCAAGTTTGAAGCAAATATCTTCAGTAATAACAGATATTACAAAATGTCAAAGTTTTTTGCAAGATGACGCAGACGACAGTGACAATGCCAGGGCAACGACAATACCTGATGTTTTCTTTGAAAACAGCCAAGCTAATAATGCAATTTAGAATAGTTGGTGAATACAGCCCCAAATAGTTAAACATACAAGACACTGATATCCAGTTATGCGTCAAAACACACAGGTACCAAGTTTAAGGCTGTTTAAACCTTTACCACACAATCCCAGCTTTTTACAACCTTTAGAAAGAAGCCACAAAAAACATTGTGGGAAAAGGAGAAAATGCTGGTAACCAGCATTTTCTCCTTTTCCCATTATGTTTTTTACCCTTCCCAAAACAAATTTCAATTTTTCAGCCATATTTATTCTGTCGTCTGAAAATGCTTTCAATTTGGACTTGTGTAAAATTTTGTTGTTTGGTAAAGAGTTAAACCAAAATATTTTCAAATATCTAACAGAGTAAATTAAGTGTCAGGTTGAATAACTGTTCTGTAGGTAAACCTTTTCCCCCAAAATGTTTTCAACCGAAAGACATATTCCATCATTCAATGCTTTACAAAAGAATCCTGAGTTTTAAAAACCCTTAACTCTTTATCAAACGACAAAATTTTAGATTGGTCCAAACTGAAAGCATTTGCAGATGACAATTTAAATTTGACTCAAATGATAGAATTTGTTTTTGATTGGGTAGAAAACATAGTGGGAAAAGGAGAAAATGCTGGTAACCATTTTCCCACCATGTTTTCAAAAGCCTTCTTTGTTGGGGGGTCGTTAAAACTCGGGATTGTGTGGTAAAGAGTTAAGAAAAACTCTTCTGAAATCATAGAAAAAGGTGAAAACTTGTAAAAATAAAACTTTGGAAATCAAGAAAAAAGCAAAAATTGCTGGCAATCAGCATTTCCTGCTTAACCCACAATGCTTTCTACCCTTCTAGAGACAAACCTCATCATTTAAACATTTTATTTGTCATCTGAAAATGTTTTCAATATGGGCAAGCACATGTGGTGTCATCTAGTAAAGATTTAACGCTGTATATTTCTGGATCGGTTTTCATCAATCACTACACTTTCTCCTTTTCCCGCAATATTTCAAAACATTTTTGTGTTCCTCATGCTGAAGTACAATAATAAATTAAGGTAAATGTACATGCAATTACCCTTTCCCAAACAACAATAATTCATACTGCTCCAAATTGCAAGCATCTGCACACTACAAAATTAGATGTGGCTTAACTCTTTACCTAACGACAAAATTTTAGACCAGTCCAAATTGAAAGCATTTGCAAATGATGAAAAAAATTAGCTCAAATGATGATTTCTGTCTTTGATAGGGCAGAAAACATTGTGGGAAAAGGAGAAATGCTGGTAACCAGCATTTTCTCCTTTTCCCACAATGTTTTCAAATGCCTTCTCTTTCAGAGTCGATAAAACTCGGGATTGTGTGGTAAAGGGTTAAATGTTAGGATGTGACTTTTACAGGATAGAAGACATTTTGGGAAAAGGCGAAATTGCTGGGTACCAGCATTTTCTCACTTTCTCAAATATTTTCAAAAGCTTTCTTCCTCAAGTTTATCAAAACTTGGGATTGTGTGGTAAAGGGTTAAACCATAACTTACATGAGTAACTCCCACTCTGATCTCTGTGTTCACACTGCTGGCTCCCTTTATCATTTCTCCAGCTGAGCTGCTCTTCAGAACTCAAAAACCTCGACCCAGGAAACCAGCAGACAGCAATCCTATTACATCCTCTAATTTGACTTGTGTTCCTCATGCTGAAGTACAATAATAAACTAAGGTAAATCTACATGGAAACTTGAACAAAAAAACGATAATAGTATTTTTTTTTATTTTTCGCTGACAACTTACTTGCATGTCAAAGCCAACTCTCTGAAAACCATATGGCAAAATTTGAAATCATTCATTAGAACCTTGTCCTTTTGTCAAAATGTTTTCATATGTATTGACATAATCAATTCATGTTTATAATCTGTATCATATATTCTGAAAGTTGCCGGCTGCAAACTTGTTTCAGTGAGATACATGTTACAAAAAATTATGATTTCTAGCTTTTCAAGAAATTAGCCTTTTACCACAAAATCCTGAGTTTTAGGGACCCTAATGAAAAAGGCCTTTGAAAATGTTGCGGGAAAAGGAGAAAATGCTGGTAACCTGCATTTTCTCATTTTCCCACAATGTTTTCTACCCATTTAAAGACAATTTCCATCATTTGAGCCACAATTGTCATCTACAAATGCTTTCAATTTGGAAAAATTCTACATTTTTGTTGTGTGCCTAAGAAATAATTGCCAACATTGTATCAAAATGTATCAATCAAACTGGTTTAGCCAATCATTTCTCACAATGTCTTCCTCCTGTTGGAACAAACACTTGAGCCACATTTGATTTGTCTTTTGTAACTGCTTTAGATTTAGAAAAGTCCACAATTTCTTTGGGTTAGCAAAAAAATTGCGGACAAATTTTGGACTGGTTCAAACTGAAAGAGTTTGCAGACGACAAAATAAATGTGGCTCAAATGATTTGACTTGTTTCTGAAAGATTAGAAAACATTGTGGCATTTTCTCCTTTTCCCACAATGTTTTCAAGTCTTATTTACTAGGGTCGTTAAAACTTGGGATTGTGTGGTAAAGGGTGAAAAGAATGTTGAGATAATAATGTTTACCCCCTTTACCTTTAACATGTGTTTAACTCTTTACCAAACGACAAAAATTCAGATTTGTCCAAACTGAAAGCATTTGCAAACGACAATATAAATGTGACAAAAAATGTGAAATCTGTTTTGGGAAGTGTAGAAAACTTTGTGGGAAAAGGAGAAAATGCTGGTTACCAGCATTTTCTCCCTTTCCCACAAAGTTTTCAAAGGACATTTTCCTTGAGGTCGTTAAAACTCAGGCTTATGTGGTAAAGGGTTAAACAACAACCCAAAGGAAGAGGGCTTTTGTAAATATAGTGGGAAAGGAGAAAATGCTGGTAAGCAACATTTTTCCAATTTCCAACAATGTCTTTCACCCTATTGTTGATGAATCCCATCATTTCAGCGTCACTTTAATTGTTGTCTGTGAATGCTTTGAATATGGACAAGTCTAAAATGCCTTTAGGTAAAGAGTTACCGTAATTCATCTATATATTCGGACACTCTATGAATTCGGACACCATTAATTAATTCTTGAAGTAATTTATTTTACGTCTCTAATTTCGGACAGCTGATGCTAGCATTTTTTCCATTAATTCAGACACCAAATTCGTGACTGTAAAGTTTGGACAATATTTTTTTTTTCATCAAGCTAGTTTAACTACTATCGATAGAAGTATTGCCTCAGACAAAGGGCGAATCCAAACAATGTCTGGTAAGTGTAAAGGGTCGTTGATTAGAGTATGTTTATCCATAACTGGAATATAGACTGGTGTTTTGTCATGCTTCAGTAACTACCTTTACCCGTGTTTGGCTCAAAGACCCTTCCCCGCCAGCATCACTACAAGATCATTTGACTACGTTCGGATTTTTAATTATCCCAGATCCTTCTATTTTTAACAGTCCATTTACACGGGCAGTGTTGTAAAAGATCAGACTGCATATTCATGCAGACTTATCTTGGTCTACACTAATCTAAAATATATCCACGTTACATCGTTTCCAAGCCATCAGATGAAAAAGTCTTACGGTCCTAAGGTTCACAAACAAGATAGGTGTGTTACGTGTATTTTCTTAAAAGAAACGAGACACAGTCTGAAAATTACTAATCGCAATTTCTGGGTGAAATAATGTAAGAACAATGACCGAGTACTTCGATGATGTAAACGTGTCTAAATTTAGATAAAGCTGGAATTCCAAAAATTACGTGGTTGAACTGTTTTCCGAAAATCATTGTGCTATTGAAATATGCACAGGTCTGTACGCAATTAACTTCTACTCTGTCGATTGTTTCTCTTCCTGACCATATTTTTTTGTACGTATTTTTGCGTAAAGGGTCGCTTATCTTACCTTAGCACCGGATTCCACGTTCCTTTCGATATCGGGTAATTAATTAACTATCAACAGGTTTTGTTTTCTCACCATATTACACAAACGCCTCGCTCGCTGATTGGCCGATATCGGTTTTTGTAGGCGCAGTCACTGTTTTGTTCACTTTGCAATTGACAGGATTTTTTTTTTTAATTCTCTATGTTTTCAGACACTGACGGTGGCAATTATCTATGAGTTCGGACACAAAATAAAATAATTATTTTATTGTGTCCGAATACAGAGATGAATTACGGTAAGGCTTAAAAATGGCAACAGAAAATAAACGACAGTCTCCTTAACATACCTAGGGTGGTATCAGGCTTGGATTTAGAGCTGTTGCTAGGAGGTTGCCCAGCAACTCGGCTGAAGCGTACCTAGCACCATATTTAGAGCCAACCAGTGTTCGCAGACTCAGCAACACAACAGTCTCTGATTTTGTTGATTCTGTTGTTGACATGAAGGGTACTTCTGTTGCTAAGTTGATACATGCACTGCAAAAGTTAAAAAAAATTTCACTGCTCAGTGGGCTTTAAGAGTTCAAAGTTTATGTTCTTACACATAATACTACATCTGTGGAATTTAAATTAACAAACTAGAATCCTTAATGCTATACAACTTTAAACAACTTTTGAGGAAAAAAAAAAAGGGATTTTATCAACATTGTGGGAGAAAAGAAAATGCATGTAACCAACATTTTCTCCTTTACCCACAGTGTTTTCCACTCTATAAAAGACAAATTTGACATTTTGAGTAACATTTGTCTTCTGCAAATGCTTTCAATTTGGACACTGCTAAAATATTTTCATTTGGTAAAGAGTTAACCCTTTACCACACAATCCTGACTTTTAACGACCTGGAGAAAGAAGCCATTTGAAAGCATTGTGGGAAAAGGAGAAAATGCTGGTAACCAGCATTTTCTCCTTTCCCCAAAATGTTTTCTGTCCAAAACAGACTTCAATTTTTTGGTCACATTTGTCATCTGCAAATGCTTTCAATTTGGACCATCCTAAAATTTTGCCGTTTGCAGACGAAAAAATGAATGTGACCCAAAAATTATTATTTGTGTTGGATTGGGTAGAAAACATTGTGGGAAAAGGAGAAAATGCTGGTTACCACAGAATTGTTTGGTAATGACTGAAGACAATTATCAGAAATCAATCAGCACATCCTACTTTTTGACCCAATGGCCACAATAAAGGGTTTAGAATAGAAATAATGGATTTAGAATACTATCAGTGTTCCCACTCACATCTCTTTTTGGGAGTGCATGCCCTCCCTGGAATACAAGTTTGGGAGTGCAAGAGATATTCTAGGAGTGCACTTCATATTGACAATTATAGAGCATCTATGGAGGACAGTAAGGGTCTGTTGTATTGAAAATTTGTTTTGATGAGTCTAACTCTGCTGTCGGCTGCTCTTGGAAACAATATGGGTAATTTAAAAAAAGATGCTTGTTATAACTTCCTTACTCACGGGACCAGTTTCAGAGGGACAACTTACAGCCTGACGGCCAGTAGAATTTTCCATTTCACTGTCAATTTCAGACGCTAATTAGCTTTCACCTATTGTTTTATAGAGATATTTATGTAAATTTACTGTTCAAAGTCACTGATAAAGCTGAATAGACAGTTTGAAATGCCTATGATTGGACGATGTCAAACCAATTTTTGTTGTGTCATGGGTTTTCGCGTTTCTTGCAGCGATCTTTTTTTCATGCCTGTTAGGTTTTGGAGTTGTATTTCTGCATGATTTGACATAGATTCATCAATAAGAATAGCAAGTAACTTCAAAACCTTTAATTTTGCACTAGAAAAGCGGATTGATACCAAGTTTGATTAGCGGTGACAAACAGTGATTTTCACACTTGATAACTTGTCCCAACCGGCGCCACTGGTGATCGACAATGGGAGCCCTGAAAACTGTGCGTGCATGCACGTTTCACTTCATATTTTAGTGCGTGATTATTCAATTCAGTGCATGAATCACGCACATATGTGCGTGAATGGGAACCCTGACTATCACTCCCTTTTTGACTAGCAAAGCTTGTCTATAGGTATCAAGATTGACCTAGATTCAAAGTAAACAAAAAAAAACCACAGCTGCCAAATACTGTCTCACAGAAAATACTTCTTTCTGTTAGAAATCTTAATTCTGTTATATATGACAATTTTGACAAAAACCACTAAATCTCTACCACTCCAAGGTGAACATGTCATCTTACAAAGTAATAGAGTGAACAAGATGTCATTTATAAGGAATAAGATCTTTGCGTATATGTAAATTAAGTGACCTATGCAAAACAGAGAATCACTTATTCCTACACCACTGTAACATTATGAGTGAATCTATTAATAGATACACCTAGGTATTAACTTGTAGCAAATGCCGGCTACATCAACCCTCACTGGACAGAGAACCGTTCTCATTCATTATTTAGACAGACATTGTGTACAGTTAAACTGTTATGCTGAACTTTTATTCTACCTCTTAAATATTAACCCTTTACCAAACAATTCCAAGTTTTAATGACCCTGGGGAAGAATCCCTTTGAAAATATTGCGGGAAAAGGAGAAAATGCTGATAACCATCATTTTCTCCTTTTCTCACATTGTTTTCTGCCTTTTGGAATCATGTTTCATCAATTCAGCCACATTTAATATTTATGGTCTGCAACAGCTTTGAACTTGGACAAGTGTAAAATTTTTGATTTTGTAAAGAGTTAAATAGTTAACTACGTCTTTTGCTACTGGATATTGACTAATTGATTGTATTGTGTTTAACGCCGTTTTCAACATTATTTCAGAGATATTGCGGCGGCCAGAGCACCTATCTTTGCTTTCCTGGAGTTTCTTTTACAGCACTAACGCGACTCAATGACCTTTTGCCGAAATTGTGGATTAAGATCAGACGGCACAGAGCATGCAGTCTGATTTTGGATCTACACTATCCGATAAGAGGATATCTTTTTCCAAAATATAACTGAAATAGCAATATTCAGGTATTTACCATCGGCCTGAAAGTTTCATTTAACATTTTAAGCAGGTTAAGGGTTAAACTTAAACTGGATTATAGTTAAACAATAGCACACACAGCCCCAACAGCTCAGTCGGTAGCGTACAGGACTTGAGAACAGGAGGCTGCTGGTTCGAGCCCCGACTCTGCAAATTTCTTTCTGAGGATTGATGATAGTCATTGCGACAGGATTCATTTCTCTCTCACATTTCGACGATGGTTATGTGGGAAGCAGCCAGTGGCGTGGAAAGAATATTGTGCGGAGTACTGGTAGAAGAAACTCAGGGAAAGCATGGAAAAGTGCACTATCCACCGCTACATAACTGAAATAATGTTGAAAACGGTCAAACACCATACATACAATTAATCTATCAAATTCGCTAGTCCATCAGTACTTTCAATACTTTGATTATATGGAGGCCTGATGACCCTCATCTGGTCAACAAATCAACTGCTAATAACCACTTATAACCAGTAATGACCCACATCTGGTCAACAATCATATTGACCATTTATTTGCCAACCCTCCAACTAAGCACTGCAGATGACAAATAATTGGATTTAGATAAAAGGAACATTATGGGAAATACAGAAAATGTTGGTTAATTTTTCATAAGCCTTCCTTCATGGTTGCACAATGACAGCGTTCCAAGAAATCTAAAATGAATTCAGTTTATTTGAGGGAATCTAAGAAATATTGTTGAGGAAGGAAAAAATGCTGGATTTTAATTTCCTCCTTTCTAAATGCTTTTCGAATCTCTCCCTTGAACGACA
Source organism: Tridacna gigas (assembly GCA_945859785.2). Taxonomy (NCBI): domain Eukaryota; kingdom Metazoa; phylum Mollusca; class Bivalvia; order Cardiida; family Cardiidae; genus Tridacna; species Tridacna gigas. The sequence goes on from OX244042.2 coordinate 463,705, forward strand.
GGTCCGAAACAACTTAGGTCCGAAACAACTTGGGGCCGAATAAATTCACATTTAGTTTCCTTGACACTAAACACGACCAGAGTCGGTCTCTGGTCTTTACCTTTAAATGGCAATAAGGAGCACTGCTTTGAAACGACATTTGAAAAGAAAAAAAAAACTTTTCTAACTGAACTGAACATTTTTGATGGATTTACTTGGCATGTTTTGGGCGGTAAAATCGGGGGCTTGCATAGAAGTTTTGCACGTTGCAATGTTGTTGCCATAAATTGATGAATTACCTTATGTATCTTAAGGTATTCTGCGCTTGATTGTAAATTAGTGCAATTCCAGTTCATAATCGTCTTCTACCACATCAAACACAGAAGCTAGGCTAATGTTTGGCGATGACAACTAAACTTTTGCATCTAGTCATCCGTTTTCCAGATATCAGCGCCATTTTCATTCCCACAATACCTCTCTCTCTTGATGAAAGGGAGACTACTGCTATTGACAAGATAACTGTGTTTCTGCTAGTTACTCCCCTTGTATTGTTTATTAGCGAGACAGGGGAAATTGTGACTTTCCCCCATCTACCATGCACCTATAATCGTCTTCTTCCAAATCAAACACAGCAACTAGACCAAAAATTGGCGACTGACAAGGAATCGTTTGTTTTTCAAACGATTAGTCCCATTTTCATTCCAACAAAATACACCCTCTCTTGATAGAAGGGAGAGTACTGCTATAGCCCGGTTTACTCCAGTGTTCCTACAAGTTATTCCCCTTGCATTGCTTCCTTTTAAATCTCGGAAGAAAAATTTTAATACTTCTCCAGTTTTCTTTCCTTTCAAAGACAAATTCTTTCATTTGAGCCACAATTGAACCTTAGGCTGCCAAGCGTGACTCACAGACCTTTTTGCGGACAGTCTAGATGAAGAACAAACTGCTGAGATCATGCAGTCTGATTTTGGATCTACACTGTCCGATAAGGGGATATTTCCCCCAACCCCCATAACTTTGAAATATCAACATTTTGATTTTTACCATCGGCTTTAAAGTTTCATTTAAGTTGCATAGCAGGATAGGGGTTAATTTTGTCACATGCAAATGCTTTCAATTTGGACTAGTCTTTTTTTTTTTGTTTAACTCTTCACCAAACAACAAAATTTAAGACTGGTCCAAATTAATAGCATTTGTAGATGACAAATTAAATGCTGTACAAATTATGAAATTTGTCTTTGTGTGGGTAGTAAACATTGCGGGAAAAGGAGAAAATGCTGGTTACCAGCATTTTCTTCTTTTCACACAATGTTTTCAAAAGGCTTCTTTCTAGCATTTTCTTCTTTTCCCACAATGTTTTCAAAAGGCTTCTTTCTCAGAGTCGTTAACAGTCGGGATTGTGTGGTAAAAGGTTAATAAAGGGTTCAGAATTGATGGTAGCCAGGATTCATTCCTCTCTCACCACTGATCATTGTTTCAACAGTGGTTACATGTGAAAGGGGCCTGTGGTTATGACAAGAATATTATGTAAAGCACTGGTGAAAGAAACTCCTGAAAGCATTAATAGATGCTCTTGTCTTTGTGATATGACTGAAATTATGTTACAAACACCCAATAAACACCTAGTATGAAGATTTGTTTGGATGTAAATTACATTTTATTCCACTATCCATAATATTTCAGTTGTATTACAGCAATAACTTTTTTATGTCTTCTATAAGTAAAAGCTGGAGTTTTGCAGTGCCTTACCTAGGAACACTCCATCCTGTCACACCCCACCAGTTACAATCAATTACAGAATTCCCTAATTACCAATCCCATGGAGGACTCCTGGTTTACCGACTGATCGACAGAACAAAGCTCTAGGCGAACCACTCAGTTAGAGTTCCCTTCTGTTCGCTGATGAAATCCCCACACTTGTCAAGACTGGAATGAAAACATAATATTTTTATGCCGACACATTTCTTACAAAATTTGGTTTTGTCAATCTTGTTTAACAAAAAATGTGCAGATGAAAAGAATAGAAATATCAACAACTTGATCCTTAATTGCTCTGTGAAAAGGGGGCTTAATGCATCTGCAAAACGTACCGACTCAGGTTCTGAGTTGAAACTTTTTGCTATTTGTCAATTTTCCACATGTCAAAGGACCATTCTACCTCATGATTATTTAAGTTGGTTGTCCGACACAATATATTTTATCGATAGTTATGTTATGGCTTGTTTGGTACAATGCATCACTGCAATACATTAAGCCCCATTTTGTCAGAGCATGGCCCTTTTGAACACAAACTCTAATCATGTATGGAGCAACATAAAGAGCTTTTGGTGAAAGTGTGGGTCAAGACGAGACTGCAGAATGTGCAGCCATAAAAGCAGTCATTAAATCGTTAGCCATAACTCTTATCCTGCTAAATAAGAGGAATGAAACTTTCAAGCCAGTAGTAAAACCCCATAATTTTGCTATTTATTTGTTTCTTTAAATCTCCTTATCATACAGTATAGAGCCAAGACCAGCGATCTACACTGTCCATAACAGTTTTTTGAGTCACGCCTATCAGCCTAAGGGTTAAATCTTTACCAAATGACAAAATGTAGACATGTCCAAGTTGAAGGCATTTACAGACAATTATTTAAATATGGCTCAACTGATGGAATTTCTCTTTGACAGGCTATAAAATATTGTGGAAAAGGAGAAAATGCTGGTTACCTGATGTGCTTTATGTGAAAAACAAAAAAAGTGCATGAACTACACTCGACGATGTAACTGTCTGTAGTATTGTTCACCTTACCTGAAGTGGGTATATAACTAGATGAAAGTGTCACTTCTTGATGTCTTTACACAACAAAAAACATTGTGGAAAAAGGGAAATTACCCGCCTCCCCTCCCCCTTTACACAACCTGGAAAAAAAATATAACTGTTAAGGATCTCAGAAAAAACCAAGATCAAACACATGTAATCTGAATAAGATATGCGGGGACGTTTTAGGGGGATGTTTAGACAAATTTGGAGTGGAGTTGGGGCGTTGTTACCAAATTTTGGATGTTTTTTATGAAAATTTTGGAAGTGGCAATACTACAATTCCATTTTTTTCCCTCAATTTTACCATGGAACAGATGAAAGTGTTAATTTAGGCTTCAGCATGAAAAACGTTATATATATGCAATCCTTCTAAAAATCCCATGTTGTTTAGAATTATTACATGTAGACAATGAGTTTAGTACCCACGACATTGTTTGGGTAAACAGAGGTCCATGCTAAGCAATTAAATTCTTCTATGATCTGGATGCTATAGTGAAATAAATTGAAAAAACAATTACCTTACCATTTCTTTGAACTTTTTACCAAACGACAAAATTATAGACTGATCGAAATTGAAAGTAATTTCAGACGTCGAAGTAAATGTTGCACAAATTATGAAATCTGTCTTTGAGTGGGTAGAAAACATGGTGGTAAAAGGAGGCAAGGCTGGTTATTATCATTTTCTCCTTTTCCGACATTGTTTTCAAAAGTCTCTTTTCTTGGGGGTCGTTATAACTCGGAATTGTGTGGTAAAGGGTTAAAAACATGAATCCTTGGTAAACAATCAATTATCACGAATAAGAAAATGCACCAAACCAGACTTATTGTGCCAATTATTATTGAAAATAATTACTGATGTTGCATCCATTTAATTATTTTCCCCCGCCTTAAATTAAACAAATTTTAGAGCACTCACGCCGACAAGTAAACACCTCTCTCTTTCCGATCTTCGTCGTTCGATAATAGACTTTATTTCATAAGAAATTTTCTGACCTTTTTCGTAGTGACTGATATCCCAGCTCCAACATTATAAATTATACAGCGTCTATACAAGTCAGCTATATCAAGTTGTTATCTAGGTTTAAAAAAAGTCAGTTTGAAGGGGCTATGATCGGACGATGTCAATTTGATACTAGGTTTGTCATGGGTTTTCATTTTTTTTTTTTTTTTTTAACCCATGCCTTGCAGTATTTTAAAAAAGCATTTAGAACAGCGCGTTTTCACATACACACTAAGAATTGAAATCAGAATGAGATTGTGATACAAGTATTTCAAGACGCCAGAAAAAGTGATTTGGAGGAGAAATTTAGCACAAATTTGTTACAGTACATACAAGTCAGGAACTAGGAAGTTCTATTGATTATCAGTTGTCTTTGATCACCACTATTTTAGGGCAATTATGACAGTGTTATTACTAATTGCACTGCTCCGTACTTCTAATTAGCACAATATGATTATAAAATACCCGTTTCACATGTACTTGGTTGTCAAGGAGACCAGATTCACAACACCCAAGTTAATAAAACGCGACGAAGCGTGTACCTAAATTCGACGGATATCTTAGACGATATGATGACATTACTGATACTGGATGGTTTAAACCCTTAACCCAGATTGGAGGACCCCAAAAAGAGAGTATGATTAAATTTGCCTGCAAAAAAGAAGGTAAAAAGATCAATAAACAACAGATTTAACTTGACCATTTCAGTTCCAACGGAGACCTTTAGTATCCGTCATGGAGAGCTTAGATCAAGATCAGATTGTACTTTTAAAGTGATGAAAATTCTTCAATTTATAACGTTCCCTACCTGATGCTAAACTCAGATAATTCAAATTTTAGGAGATGGGAAATTTAGTTCTAAACTCTTCCACTGTCAACGGCAACTTAGTATCTTTTGTGGATGGCGTAGGTCTACACCGGACTACACGTGATATTTACAGTCTGATCTTCGATACAAACCAAGATTTAACGTCTGCCGTATGATTATATTGGTTTTCCTTTGCTCACATTGTACACACTCTTTTACCATGTGTAAACATTCTACCAGGACGTAAAATAAATATCCAAAATGTTTATTGATGCAAAACAAACAATGTTTAGAAGCGAAATTTTATGCACCAAACATTTAGTAAAAGGACTCGTCAGGTCGTGCAATATTTATGATACACCAATCATGGGCCGAAATCGTTATGGGCCGAAATTGTATGGGCCGAAATTGTAATGGGCCGAACTTGTTACGGGCCGAAATGTCCAGTCACCGACGTTTTGACTGTGGGACGTTTTAACCGGATGTGGATTCCCCCATCTTCCGCTTACCACACAAAGATTTAGAAGCGAAAGAAGTGAACGAAAAAATGTCCGTGGAAACCGTACCAAAGGATCTTAGAAACCTAAGATGTTGTCTTCTTTGTTCTCTAGTGAAGGTAAACCTCAGAAATAAATATCGATTTGCAGAAAACCAACATATATTGACCCTGACTAACAATTTATTGAAAAAGGGCAATTGTTAGTCTTTTCGGATGGATCCAGAATTTCGGATGGATCTCTCTCAGCATCATTACTCAAGACTACAGGGATTTCGATGAGAATACAGCATTGAATGATGAAATGTACCTTTGAAATAGCTATTATCTGGGAAAATCAACTAGGCAGAGCTACAGATTAGCCTCAGTAATGAGCTGTTTACGATGCTTTTTGTATTTGGACATTTTTTTGTGCATTGAACTAGCTCAAATCCATTGTGAATTTTATGTTAGAAAAGCTGCAGGACTGTACTGACTTTCTGTTTTGTCAGTTTAATCTTTATTGCAGGAAAATGGGGCTAATTATGTGATAACTTTTATTGGTATCATACATTAAAGAGTTGTATTAAATTCCCTTTTTGCCAGAGCATGGCTATGTTTTTTTTGTTGTTGTTGTTGTTGTTTTCTGTTTTTTCCTTCAGACATTTGAACAATTTGAGTTAGATGGATGTGATAACTGTGATGAATATCTCCACATGAAGAACAACACAGACGCAGTGTATGACTGTACTAGTTCAAACTTTGATGGGTTTGTAGACCTTTTCTCCCAGTTTTATTATTGAGAGAGAGAGAGGTGGGAGGGCAGGGGGTTCAGTTACAAGGTTAACATCACCTTAAAAAAAAACAAAAAAAGATACAAAAGAAAAAAAAATTACATATAGTTTGTTTTTTTTTTCCCAAATATATTAAAATCATAGTGTTTTCTCTCGCAAAATTATTGAGAGATAGAAAGAGGGGAGTTCAGTTGCAAGGTTAACCTCACCTTCAAAGGATACATCTCTTATTTTATGGTACTCTAATTATTTCTGTATCTTCACGCAAAATGTGTCCCGTAATGGCTGCAAGGTTTTAAAGATTACAACTGATAGAAAACACATTTCATTTTTTTGCGGCCTTCAAAGAAATCACTGCTGTCGTTTCCAGTTTTAAATGAGGACATATCCCTTAAATTCTCTATCCCTTACACCATGTCTTGGCAAATTATCTGTGTTTACACAGGTGACCAGATATTCTACATACTTAACAGCATTTTTTCTCTGGACGTAAGGATGTATCTTTAACTCTTTACCACAGAACAAAATTTTAGACTTTTCCAAACTGAAAGCACTTGCAGACAACAAATTAAATGCGGCTCAGATGATTTGTTTCTGAAAGGTCAGAAAACATTGTGGGAAAAGGAGAAAATGTTTTCAAAAGTCTGATCTCCCAGAGTCATTAAAACTCGGGATTGTGTGGTAATGGGTTAATCCTATACAGGCTAACCAACAGCTTTTAACTCTACCAAATGACAAAATTTTGGACTGGCCTATATTAAAAGTATTTGCAGACGACAAAATTAAATGTAGCTCAAATAATGATTCCTGTCTTTGATAGGATAGAAAACATTGTGGGAAAAGGAGAAAATGCCGGTTACCATCATTTGCTCCTTTTCCTACATCTTCTTGAGGATCCTTGAAACTCGGGACTGTGTGGTAAAGTCTTAAATTAAGTAGTCTATCATGCATTTTAAAAGGAAAAGAAAGAAACTCATTATTTATATGGCATGATCAACCTTGTGAGAAAAGGAGCAATATTTCAAAGCTATATTTTGGAAGAGGGAAAATAGTTGGACAATTTGTACAATAATAGGTTAATGGTCATTATCACTCTTTTCTTTCAGAATTGTGGCTCTGATGGGACCAGAAGATAGCTGGGTCGCTAAATGGCAGAGAATAGGTAAATTTGTAGATAAATCTACATCTAGTCTGCAATGTGAAGGAATCAAACCTTAGACTTAGTAACCCTTTACCACAGCATCCTGTGTGTTAAAGATCCTGAAAATGAATATTTTGGAAACATTGTGGGAAAGTGAGAAAATTCTGGTAGCCAGCATTTTCTCCTCTTCCCATAATGTTTTGTACTCCTTCATTGACTAACTCCATCATTTGAGCAACATTTAATCATTTACAAAACATCCCCAGTGTTCGTGGCCCTAAAAGAGAAGACTTTTAAAAACATTGTGAAAAAAAGGAGAAAATGCCGGTAACCAGCATTTTATCATTTTCCCACAATATTTTGTACATTTTCATAGACACTCTTAAACAAATATCACTACACCAGGCATATGTAATTTGTAGTCTGCAAATCCTTGCAATTTTGACAATTCTAAAATTTTGACGCTTGGTAAATAGTTAATAATATGTCTGTCACCTGTAAATGCTTTCAATTTTGACAAGTCTAAAATATCCTTGTTTAGTTAAGAAATAATCTTAGCCCTAGTGGTTTATTCCTTGCACCTCATAACTCACAAGGGTGGTTTATTGAATGATAAACCACAAGGGAAGATTCTTTTGATTCTATCAAGGCCAGCTCTTGAAAAAGGGAAAACAAGTTCATACTTGGTAAACAAAGGCAGATGCAGATTAATTCTTACTTTACATAGAATATAGAATGACCGATTTTACCACACTTTCATTGCACTGTGTTTATAGAGCCCAATTCATGTGTCGTGATAGAATAAAGAATTAACCCATAGCCACACAGTCCCGAGTTTTAACGCCCAAGCAGAGATTGAAAGTATTGTGGGAAAACCAGTTCACAGACAGTTCCAATAATCTGAGTGAACTTTAGTTTGTTGTATGCAATTGTGTTGAACAAGGTTGAGCCTAAAATTTTGCTGTCTGGTAGACAGTTAACCCTTTACCACACAATCCTAAGTTTTCATGACTCTGAGGACGAAGGCATAGGAAAACATTGTGGGAAAAGTGTTTTCTACTCTATCAAAAGACAAATTTCATCATTTAAGCCATATTTCAACTGTCATCTGCAAATGCTATCAACTTTGACAAGTCTACATTTTTGTTGTGAGGTAAGACTAAAGAATGCATACAGAACTCGTGTCATAATGTCCTTTTACAGACAATGGAGCACAAGTTCAGACTATTTTCTTGGCATAAAGACAAAAAAATTCACCAACTGAATGAAAGTAACATTTTTCGTCATTCCACAAGACCCAAAAATGACAAATTTTTAGGACAGGTCAAAGATCAGACTGTGTACTGTGTAAATTGATTTGCTCAACACTATCAGCAAAATCATAGGACTGACATTGCCTTGGTTGTGTTAACCCTTAAAGGGCCTTATACATCTGATCTGTAATTGCCTTTGTGGCCAGAGCAGATCAAGATCAGACTGCACAAAACATGTAGTCGGATCTTTGAACTACTCTGTCCACTTTGACGAGACTTTCTGCACAAATGTAACCTTGAAACCCTGCTTATTTGAGTCTTATCTAGAAGCTAAAAGTGTTTGTTAGGCCCCCTTTTCATAAAGCATGTCTCAGATGTATGCTAAGAGTTGAACCTGAAATTTGTATTTTCAGATCGCTTTGTAAAGGGATGTTATGCGATCTCCGTGACGGGAAGATTACCACCAGGTATAATACGAGATTTAAAAAGGAAGGGCATTCCATACAGACCTAGAGATGTGTCATTAAAGTCGTAATAACAGTGTTCAGGTTTCATTGACCATTGAAAAAAGTGTTGAAAATGACCTCATTTGGAACACTAGTGGGGTGACCAGGGCCAGATTTCACAAAAAAACTTCTCGTATTTTACTCAAATCCATCTACGGTCTCATGTTCTGGCCAAAGTTAGGTTTGTTTTTCACGATACATTTTACTCACATTAACAGACTAAAGTAACATGTTCATGTCTGAGTTTACATATTTCACTCAACTAAACAAAATAAATAGACTTAATTCAGTCAATAGACTAATGTCCATTGTTTTGCAGAGTTGAGTCTGAAAGGCTGTGTCAGCTCAGGATTTGAGAAAGTTACTTAACTTGTTACCAAACGACAAAATTTTACATTAGTCCAAATTGAAAGCATTTGCAGACGACAAAATAAATGTAACTGAAAAGTTAAAATTTGTTTTGGGAAGGGTAGAAAACATTTTGGGAAAAGGAGAAAATGCTGGTTACCAGCATTTTCTCCTTTTCCCACAATGTTTTCAAAAGGTTTCTTTCACAGGGTTGTTAAAAGTTGGGATTGTGTGGTAAAGGGTTAAGGCTGTTTATGTTTGTAAAATGTGTCTCAAGTGACAAACTTAAGTCAGAAAATAAGTCTGTAAGTTCATTTGAGTAAAACAAGACACTAAAGTTTTTTCGTGAAACCGGGTCCAGGACCTGTTTTCACTGACCATACTTGAAGTCATTCTTGGTCTTATCCTCAAGATTCTTCAAAATTTGAAAGTAAAGCAAATTCTGATTGGCTCAACCAAACGGTTTAGCCAATCAGAATCAGTGTTACTTTCTTAATCTAAAATTGTATTAAAAAATGCAATTCAGATTGGCTGGTAAATATAGCCCAAGTGGACTCTTGTTGAAGTGATAGCTGCAGATAATTGGGGTACTTTAACTCTTTACCAAACGACAAAATTTTATACTCTCCAGATTGAAAGCATTTGCAGATGACAAAATAAACATGATTCAAAAAATAAAATTTGGTTTGGGATGGGTAGAAAACATTGTGGGAAAAGGAGAAAATGCTGGTTACCAGCATTTTCTCCTTTTCCCACAATGTTTTCAAAAGGCTTCTTCCTCAGGGTCATTAAAAACAGGATCGTGTGGTAAAGGGTTAAATGTTTTACAGGTGATCATTTGATAAGTTATTCCTTGAAACGCTTGTTGTTGGTACACACATGAATTGTTTACAATAGTTTACGTTCTTGGATTATCTCTTTAACACAGAAAAATTGTAGACTTGTCCAAATTGCAGTCACTTTCAACAATTAAAATGTGGCTCCCATATTGGAATTTGTCTGCAATAGATTAGAAAACATTTTGGGAAAAGGAGAAAATGCTGTGAAGCAGCATTTTCTCCTTTTCCTTCAATGTTTTCAAAAGGCTTCTTTCTAGGTCGTTAAAACTCGGGATTGTGTGGTGAAGAGTTAAGCCATTCCTTAACTAATACATGTACCAATGAGTACTATATTGTAGTTGAAAACTGTACAAATCATTTACAGAAAAATGGAGAATTTGCTTAAAACAGGCAGTTTTTCCTATTCCCTCAGTGTTCTCATACTGAGGAAAAATCATTTTGTTTTACCTTTAAATGTTTCTTCTTTTATAATTTGTAATTAAGTCTTTACCAAACAACAAAATTTCAGACTTGCCCAAATTGAGGCATTTGCAGACAACATACTTTTCCCAGAAAGTTTTTTCTTTCCCAGGGGTTTTCAAAACTTGGGATTGGTTGGTTAAGGGTTTAAAGATGACCCAGATGTTGAGATATACCTTGGAAAGGGTTGAAAACATTGTGGAAAAAAGAGAAAATGCTGGCTACCAGTATTTCTTCCTTTTCCTACAATGTTTTCAAAAGTCCCCTCTCTCTCAGGGTTGTGAAAACTCAGAATTGTTTGGTAAAGAGTTAATAATGGTATGTGTTAAAAGTCTGCACAGTAATGATTAAAAGTTATTTTATAAATCTAGCCATGCTGTGTCTAATTTGTTAACGTCACACCAGATATCCGCCATGTTTCATGTTTCCATTCACGTAATGGAAATGTCTAACTCTTTACCAAACAACAAAAGTTAAGACTTGTTCAACAAATTGAAAACATTTCAGTCATTAAATCACTGGTTACTTAAAATATGAACTTGGTCTTTCAAAGGGTAGAAAACATTGTGGGAAAAGAAAAAAATGCTGGTTACCAGCATTTTCTTCTTTTCCCACAATGTTTTCTAAAGCCTACCTTTCATGGATGTTAAAACTGAGAATTGTGTGGCAAAGGGTTAACTCTTTTCCAGATGACAAAATTTTAGACATGTTTATCTCATATGCACTTGCAGATGACAAATTTAGTGTTGTCCATATTGAAGGGTTTGTCTCTAAAAGAACAGAAAACATTGTGGAAGATGGGGAAAATGCCGATAAACACCATCTTATCCTTTTCTCTACAATATTTTCATGTGGCCTCTTTCCCTCCTTACACTGGTGTCGTAAATTTTGATTGTTGCGTAAAAAGTTAAAAATAGTGTGACACAAACAGCAAGAACATAGAAGGCTGCTTGGTCGTGAATGAGGAAAATAAAGTGGACTTAGTTGATAAATAAGTATCTAATTATTATTTGAAAGTAATAATGTGTGAGCCATGCTCTGTGAAAAGGGGGCTTAATGCATCTCCGTGATGGATGAGACTGGTCCTTTGACAGACAGAAAATTGACAAATATCAGACTCTGCAGACTGACCTGGACGGATACTTTCCCCAGATGCATTAAGCCCCCATTTCACAGAGCATGGCTCATATCTAATTATATTTTTTTTTTGGAAGTAATAACATGTTACCAATGCTCTGTGAAGAGGTGGTTTGGTGGTTTAATGCATCTCTGTGATGCATGATACCAAGCAAGTTATCCCGTAATTATAGACCCATTTTGTCTAATGACAGACTGAATCATGAGGTTGACGGGTCCTTTGACAGACAGAAATAGCAAAGCAATAGCAAAAAGTTTGAACCCATGTCAGCCTGTGTGGAGCCAGACTATGCTGGCTGATGTGGGTGGATACTTTTTGCAGATGCATAAAACCCCCTTTTCACAGAGCATGACTTTAAGCACGAGGATCTTACTTGCGATATTCAAAGTTGGTATTACTGCATTGTAGATCAGTCATGTAAAGTCTGAATAAACATCAGAACAACTCAAAGACTTTGTATTAGTGCATTCAACATTTATCCCTGACAAACGTCAAATTTTGGACGGTTCCAAATACATGGATCCGTGGCGATGAGATAAACCGACTTCCTTGGTTACCGTCGTTAAGGGCTCACAAACAAACGCAGTAAATACATATACAGTATAGCCGAAAGGCTACTTAAATCGTGCTGTCATGACTGTTTCTTTCGATTAAATTCCGGAAAAATATTCCTTTTCATATCTTTCTGCCGATGATGGATTCTCGGCAAGAAACATATGGATACTTGAACTTATTTACACAAGGATTTGTACACAAGGTGTCAATTTCAGGGGCTACGGACAATGTAATACATGTGCCAGCAAAGTTTTGAACTTCTATGAGAGAAAATGAAACGCCCCATAATCCTCAGATTTTCCTAAAAATAATAGAAGTAAAGATGATTACTACTTTTGTAAGGCTTGTTAGGTTGTCTCAATATCGTATTCGATAATAAATTACACTAACAAGCATTTTGAAATATTTATAGATTGTCTCATTTAACACAGAGGTGGAAGACTGAGAAATGTTTAAATTTCAAGTGAAGGGAAAATGGTTGCCTGATGATTTTAAAAAGTGTAAAGTTTGCTGTCAATTAACAAACTTGTTATTATCATTGGCAGTAGTTTGTTTTATCTTATGATATACTGAAGACAACGGGTGGTCGAGTGGATTACAGGGGCAATCAAACACACATCTTATCAGTTAACAGTTTACTAACATACCCTTTGAAATGGCAGATGTGCTAATCCACCTAAATATGGCTAAGTCAAAAGCTGATTTAATTAACACAAGTTGCCTTTTGAGTAGAACTTCTAAAACTGTACAAAACAGAACTTAGTCTGTTTCATAATTGAAATCTACATGTACCTTCAGTAAAGAATATACGTAAATGTACTTAATTTAAGTAGCAGATAGTTTGAATCCAAGAATAAAGTGCATTTTTTTGCACTCTGATCTGTATCTTCACATTCAGCATTCTTCACGCATTCTTCATGCACCAAGGGTTAATATTAATGTCAAACTGAAACATTGATGGCAGGTGCCCCTTTTTGGATGTGCAGAGGTTATTAAACAAGATTAGCTATTTGAGTGAACATACTTTCTTTTTATTAGTATTTCATATATTTTACCTTTGTTTTTCCACTGTAAAATAGTTTAAGTTTTTTTCGGAGAGTTTCAGAGGGGAAAAAAAAAAACCTAACATTAATTAATCCATTGCGTAATATAGCGTTGATCGAAACTCTTTGCTCATGTCCCACTGTCATTCATAATCATAATCCAAACTTATAATCTCTTCGTATATCTCACGTAAGCAGTACACGATCGCAAAGCACATCTTTTAAACTTTTTCCTAAAATTCAAGCGTTGTAAACACACGTAATATTGCACTTCTCCCACATTAACAATCGCCTGTTTGTGAGCCGAAATAGCAGACAGCAAGGCTGCATATCAGGCCAAATAAATGCGATGACCTGATTGGTCAAATATCAATTTCCACAGATCCATGTATTGAAAGCATTTGCAAAAGAAAAAAATAAAGGTGACTCAAAGTTGAAATTTGTGGTTGGAAGGGTAGGAAAAATTATGGGAAAAAGAGAAAATGCTGGTTACCAGCAGTTTCTCCTCAATGTTTGCAAAAGCCTTCTTAACCCTTTACCACACAATCCCGAGTTTTAACGACCCCAAGGAAAAAGACTTGAAAACATTGTGGGAAAAGGAGAAAATGCTGGTAACCAGCATTTTCTCTGTAACCAGCATTTTCTCCTTTTCCCACAATGTTTTCTGCCCTACCAAGGACAAATTTTGTCATTTGGGCTGCCTTAAATTTGTCGTCTGCAAATGCTTTCAATTTGGACCAGTCAGAAAATCTGTTGTTTGGTAAAGAGTTGAGCCCTTAACCACACAATCCCGAGGTTTCACAACCCAGAGAAAGAAAGCTTTTGGAAACATTGTGGGAAAAGGAGAAAATGCTGGTAACCAGCATTTTCTCCTTTTTCCACAATGTTTTCTACTCAATTCAAGGCAAGTTTCATCATTTGAGCCACCTTTGATTTGTCGTCTGCATCTGCTTTGAATTTGGTCAGGTCTAAAATTTTTTTTGCATGGTAAAGAGTTAATTGACAAATATAGCTCTGTGCCCCTGAAGTTGACAGCTTTCGAATGGAAAATATTACAGCAAAGACAGGAATTACTGTTAAGCGGCACCTGAGCTCCAGATAAGAGGGAGTGATGGTATTCTAAATCCATTATTTCTCTTCCAAACCCTATGTTATGGGTACTCATAAGAATCGTCTCGATGAGATAATTCTAATGAGTACCCATAACATAGGGTTTAGTGGAAAATAATTAATATTTTCAATTTTTAAATCAAAATCACTCCGTCTGGAGCTCTAGAATATTAAGCTATTGCTCCTTGTCCAACCAACTTTACCATCTTCTGGTTGATCAATACCATATACGGTACAGTAATAAACATTAAGCAAGCTTTAGCCAAGATGTTACTTACTGCACTGTTGAGAGGGACCTTTACTCTTTACCTCACCATCCCGACTTTTAATGACCCTGAGAAAGGGGCATTTTGAAAACATTGTGGGAAAAGGAGAAAAATGCTGGTAACCAGCATTTTCTCCTTTTCCCACAATGCTTTCTACCCTTCCTAAATCAAATTTCATTTTTTGAGTCGCATTTGTCTGCAAATGCTTTCAATCTGGACAAGTCTAACATTTTGTCATTAGGGAAAGAGTTAACCCCATTCAAAGAAAAGTAAATGCCTGGGCATGCTGATCTTGATCTAGACTGGATGTTGTTCTTCGCCCTTTACCCTATATACTAAACAATCTTTTGGTTTTACATCTCTGACTAGGTCTTTTGAAACATTTGTGCATGGCAATATTCTTCGAAGATTTGGCCTGTCTGCTATGATGCATCACAATCCTGTACAGGACAAATATCAATACACGGTGCGTAAATTGCTGCCTAAAATGTGCAGGCCAAAAATGGCAATAAATAATACATCTGTTGAAGTTTTTCTCCACAAATTTCTTAAAATGATTTCGAATGGGGAAAATATTTTTTTTTGAAATATCAACTGTTTACCGCAAATCTCTGTAGACAGTTTCTACATACAGACATATGGAAAACAGGGATCTGTGCAACAGACTGACAACAAAAAAAAACGTCCCCACCTTGCTGGGCTTATACCACGGCTTTTTCCCAAGCTTATAAGGGCTGTATTTATAAATGGCTGGTGCATAGGTTAGATGCTAGCTAACTATTGCAGGATGAACAGTACATGGTAGGTTTTAGTGAGTAAACGTTATTTTAAATTTCATTACATTGATTGCCACATTGAAAAGTAGTCCTGTTCTGTACCCATAATGCCCATGTCAGATTGGTTATGTATTTGAAAAATGCCACATAGCAGGAGATAATGCCATGAAAACAAGGGAAAAGGCCAGTAACCAGCATTTCTTCCTTTCCCAAAAAATATTTGCTATTTTCTCAAGAGACATATTCAACAATCTCCGGCACCTTTGTCATTAGATTGGGTACCCCCCTGTACACAGTAAGTGTATAGGGATTGGTACAGGCTACTAAAAAGGGGCAGAATTCAGACCGTCTATTTTTAGAACAGCCATGTTGAGAGACTGATTAGAGATTCAGGGGAGGTCACTCTCACTTCCTGAGCAATAGATTTTCTGATATTTTTGTTCTCACGAGGGAATTGTATTTTCGGTATCACCTTTAAATGTCTATTTCTGCCAATATTCTTTTAAATTTCGATTACCAATTTCAAATGGTGCAAAACATCCGCATGTTACCTGTAGTGTCAAACTTGAAATGTGTAGGATGCTCTGATTTGCTATTGTGATATACTGGATTACAACCCAGTTAAAAGCCACGACACAACAGCCTGTGCCAGTTGTAATATGTAAATCTACAATGGGGACCAGTTTACTTTGTCGTCAGCATGTACTTTCAAAACAGAATTACCTACAAATTTTTGTATGATTAAAGTTAACTCTGTATCAAACAACAAAATCGTACACTCATTTAAAGTGAAAGAGTTTGCAGATAACAGATTTGACCAAAATGATTGCATGTGTGTTTTTGACATGGCAGAAACCCTTGATGAATTATACCAAGCAAATCATCACATAATCCTTGATCCACAAAATCAATGGGCTAAATCCTGAAGTGGAATGGTCCGTAGACATGCAGCAAATTAACCAAAAGCAAAAATTTCAACATAAGTCAGGCTGACTTGAGTTGATACCTTTAGCAGATGCACTGAACCCCTATTTCACAGAGCATGCCTCACATGTTGTCGAAGTCCTCTTGTGCTGTTTTGTTGCAATAGGCAATGATTTATGTACAGTATTCCTTGGCTGCTGCCATGCTTCGTGTCACTCGGAGGGGTTTGACATTAAGCATTTAAAGCAATTGGTGTCGGGGTTAAGCACTGGTCTTTCTCATCAAGGATTTCTGGATGAGCAGGGTAAACTTCCAAACTACGCACATCATGGCGTGAGTACTGGTTAATGTAGAGTCAACATTCACCAAATACGGTTAAAACTGGAAACCAGGCTTGTTGTTGAAGCTAGCTTTTACACTGGTAGGTAGGCACATGTCTCTCTGTGATGTTTAAGCAACATATTGTTTGTATACTGGTTAGATAGGTGACCAAATCGTTGTATCATATAGTTACCACTGAATTTATTTGCGGAGTTGTTTATTTAACAATAATTGATTTTTTAATAAACTTCCATCTAACTCCCAAAGACATTAAATAACCAACATGCATATTGTATATTCTATGGCTGCTACCAGAATTATTATACAATGATTGATAACAATCTGTGTGACCCTTTATCAAACAATCCAATGTTTTAATGACCCTGACGAAACAGCTTTTTAGAAAACATTGTCAGAAAAAGGAGTAAATAACACCATTTTCTCCTTTCCGTACAAATTCCCATCATTTTAACAATGTTTTACTTGTGGTCTGCAAATAATATTTACACTTTATTTGGACAAGTCTCAGTATTTTTCATTTGGTCAAGACTTTAAAAGCTTGTCCACCTACTATAAACTTTTATCTATGATTCATTTTCAAAAAAGAAACCTTTGCTAGCATCCAGAAATTCTTGGAATTTTTTCTTCACATCTCTATGTATGGTATCACTTCCTGCAGTAATGGCCCTCATCTTGGAGAAATTCTCTAGAAACGCTTTCATAGCACCGGGAATGTCTGGTATATCTGCCTTCATTATTTCCCGTTTGAATTTCGCTTCGTCACCTAAAACTATCCTAGCATTGGTCTCGAGCTGAGGTGCCCTAGTTAAAACATCTCGAATATGCCCACAAGCACTCTTGAAGTGTTGCAGACATTGCAAAAGTTTATCGGCGTCCCCATAGCAATGAGCACGGACAGTTTCCGGTTGGTATACTAGTTCTAGGTAATCTTTGGTCCTTCTTTGTAAAGTAATTTTCGAGTCATCCCCTGAATGGAATGAAACACAAGATGAAAATTGGTACAGAAAAGTAGACAATCTTATTAATTTTAATTTTATCATGTATTACGTAAAACAAGACACAGGCTGTATCCAATAAGCATTTTGAAAAACATTTCTTACTTAAGAATGTAACATAACATCTGCTTGGCTAATGCATTTGGTTTAGCCATACTGAAACTGTGTAACTTTTAGATATAGAAAGTCCTGGTTAATTGAAATTAAAAGGTAATTTAGAATAGCTGATAAATACATGGTCTGGGTAAAACTGTACCCTGGTCTTTGTTTTGGTTTTTGCTTGTTTCCCTATACAGCATTTAAGAACCATGCTCTGTAAAAAAGGGGGTTTTATACATCTGCGAACAGTATCAATTTCACACTCTTTCAAAGAAAACATTGTGGAAAGAGGAGAAAATGCTGGTAGTAAATGTAAAATTTGCAAGATTATTGCAACTGAGACGCACCGGTTTTTTTAAAGTGAAGTTGTGTAAAGATGTTAAATGGACGAGGGAAAAAGTCATATTGACTACAATATTCCTAATTCTAATTGCTGGTTACTACATACTAGTTCGTCGGACTTTACACTCTGCCAAATAACAAAATTTTGGACCAGTCTGAATTGAAAGCATTTTGCAGATAACATAATGATTTTTAACTGTTTACCAAACGACAAAATTTATGACTTGAAAAAAATTGAAAGCATTTGAAAACGACAAATTAAAAGCAGTGCAAATGATGATTTCAGTCTTTGACAGGGTAAAAAACATTGTTGGAAAAGGAGAAAATGCTGGTTTCCAACATTTTCTCCTTTTCCCACAATGTTTTCAAAAGGCTTCTTCAGGGTTGTTAAAAGTAGGGATTTCGTGATAAAGGGTTAATCAAAATTACATACATCTACATACACGTATTGTGTTTGGAAGGGTAGAAAACATTGTGGGACAGGAAGAAAATGCTGGTTACTAGCATTTTCTCCTTTTCCCACAATGCTTTCAAAAGCTTTCTCTCCCAAGGTCAGTAAAACTTGGTACTGTTTGGTAAAGGGTTGAACCATCAAAAAATGATCCATGCTTTGTGAAAAGCGGGCTTAATGCATCTGGGAAAAAGTATCGACCCGGGTTAGCTTGAACAGACACGGTCCGCACAGGCTCACCTGGGTTGAAACTTTTTGCAAATGGTCAATTTTCTGCATGTCAAAGCAGTAGTGTACCTCATGATCCAGTCAGGTATTGTTTACATGGATATATTGTTTACATGGATATATTGTTTACACGGATATATTGTTTACACGGATATATTGTTTACACGGATATATTGTTTACATATATATATTGTTTACATGGATATATTGTTTACATGGATATATAGTTTACATATATATATTGTTTACATGGATATATTGTTTACATGGATATATAAGCACATCGAAAACTTTGCAAATTTACCAATTATGAACACTTCACATATATGATAATGTTTGTGCATTCAAGAGTCCGGCACTTGTTGGTATATTTGTAGTTAACCCTTTCCCATCCGACAAAATTATAGACTGGTCCAAATTCATGAGATCTGCAGATGACAATATTAAATTTAATACCAACGAGCTTAAGTTCTGTGATAGGTTAGAAAACATTGGGGGAAGAGGAGTTACAAGCATTTTCTCCTTTTGCCACAATTTTTTCAAAGGACCTCTTCCTCAGCGTCGTTAAAACAAGGATTTGTTTGGTAAAGGGTTAAATACGCAAACAGTTTGGAAATTTTTCAATTTTGCCAACTCACAAAAATTTTCTTGTCTCAAACATTTCCACTTATACAGTATTATACAAAATGGATTTCATGAACTTCTAATTATATGACAACTTGCTTTATAATGTGGTATCATACATCACGAGGATGCATTAAACCTCCTTTTGCCAGAGTATTGCCCCAACAAATAAAAACAGTACTACTACTACTAATTGCTACTCTGACAATCAGTGATTTCTCTGTAACCTACAATTATGTTTTCTTTACTGTCATACATAATGCCATCATTTCAATCATATTAATTTTGTTGGATATGTCTACAAATATTTGAGCCATGCTCTGTGAAAATGAACTTAATGCATCTGCAAACGGTATCAACCCACATCAGCCTGCGCAGCAGTTTGCGCAGGCTGACTTTGGCTAAAATTTTCTGCCTTTTGGTATATTTTCTGCATGTCAAAAGACCAGCCTACTTCATGATTCACCTGGTTGTTATACAAAATGGATTTTATGGATCCATAATTGTGTGATGTCTTGCTTGGTATGATACATCACAGAGATGCATTAAGCCCCTTTTTGCAACAGCATGGTTCATTTTCACTAATCAGTCTAAAGTTTTGTTGTTTGGTAAAGAGTTAAGGGTGGTATACGTAAAGCAGTGGGTTTAGAGGCGTCAATGATGTGCTTGCATATCGGCAAGGTTAAAACAGCTTAACCCTTAACCTGCTAAATAAGTTCAATAAAACTTTCAAGCCTCTAGTAAAAACCTGAGAGATATTTAACTCTTTACCAAACGAAAATTTTTTAGACCAGTCCAAATTGAAAGCTTTTGCAGATGACAAAATAAAGGTGAATCAAAAATTGAAATTTGTTTTTGGAAGAGTAGAAAACATTGTGGGAAAAGGAGAGAATGCTGGTTACCAGCATTTTCTCCTTTTCCCACAATGTTTTCAAAAGGCTTCTTTCTCAGGGTCGTTAAAAGTTGGGATTGTGTGGTAAAGGGTTAAAGCTTATTTTTTGGAAAAAATCTCATTATCAGATAGTGTAGATCCAAGATCAGACTGCACCTTCTGTGCATTCTGATCTTGATCTACACTGTCTGCAAAGATCAGTGAGGTGTGCTCTCAGCAGCTAAAGGGTTAATGGTTGTCCATGGCAAAATGGTTAAGACCTTAGAATTGCAATCAGGATATCCTAGCATGATCCCCTCACGTGGAGATGGTCATGTAGGAGTCTCCTTGGATAGGGCACTACAGAACCCCAGCATATTAATTTAGTGAAACTCTGTCAAGCTATGAGTGGAGTGAGCTGTTACAGACATTTAACCCTTAGGCTGCTAAGTGTGACTCACTAACTTTTTGCAGACAGCGAGATCAAGATCAGACTGCACAATAAATGCAGTCTGGTCCTGGATCTACACTGTCTGAGATATTTTGCCCCCAAAAAATAACTTTCAAACAGCAACATTTAACCCTTTCCCAAACGATAAATTTTAGACTGGTCCAATCTGAAAGAGTTTGCAGACGACAATTTTAAATTTGATGAAAATGACAGAAAGTTCGCCAAAAGGGTAGAAAACACTGTGGGAAAAGAAGAAATTGCTCCTTATGAGCAATTTCTCCTTTTCCCACAGTGTTTTTAAAAGACTTGTACTGCAGACACGTGAAAACCAGGGCTTGTTTGGGAAAGGGTTAAGTTTTTACCATCGACTTGATAGTGGCATTTAACTTATTCAGCAGGATAAAGTTTGACTGAAGCACTTCTTAACCCTTTACCACACAATCCCGACTTTTAACGACCCTGAAAGAGTAGGCTTTTGAAAACATTGTAGGAAAAGGAGAAAATGCTGGTTACCAGCATTTTCTCCTTTTCCCACAATGTTTTCTGCCCTATTCAGGACATAAACCCCCATTTAAACTACATTTTATTTGTCGTCTACAAATGCTTTGAATTTCGTCCAGTCCAAAATTTTGTCGTTTGGTAAAGAGTTAAACTGATGTAAACAATTAACCTGTTAAATAACCAACATGAAACTTTTAACTCTCTACCACATGACAAAAATGTAGACTAGTCCAAATTGAAAGCATTTGCAGACGACATTTTAAATGTAGCACAAAACATAAAATTTGTCTTTTAAAGGGTAGAAAACATTGTGGGAAAAGAAGAAAATGCTAGTTTTCAAAAGGCTTCTTTCTTTGGGTCGTTAAAAGTCAGGATTGTGTGGTAAGGGTTAAGTCAATTGTAAAAACACTAATGCTGCTATTTCTAAGCTACTTTTTAGGGGGAAGAATTTAATATCTCCAAACCGGACAGTGTAGATCCAAGATCAGACTGCTTGTTTTGTGTGGTCTGATCTTGGATCCTCACTTTCTGTAAAAGGTCCTTGAGTCCCACTTAGCTGCCTAAGGGTTAACTTATCCGTTCAAACAACTGAAAGAAGTTTTACTGACCACATCTCTGTCTGAGTATTCGAACACAGGACGCTAGGACCGGAATTCCATGGGTTTCCTCGACAAACTGGGATTTAAACTGATGGATATCTGTCTCTAGGGCTCGGAAACTTTCTACTATCTCATTATATAATTTTGAAATGTCCTGAAATTAGAAATAGGGAAAATGACATAGTTTTCAGCTGCAGATTGCTTTTACTTTTTTTTTTTACATTGTAATAATTATATACAAGACTCTGTACAGCAAACAAAAATTTATATAAAAAAAAAAAATATTTGACTCAAAAGACTAGTATGTTTGTGTAAGTTAGATAACTGTGTAATAACCCTATAAGACCAACACTTTTTCAAAAGACTTGTTTCAAACATCCCTTGGTGCCCCTCTCCCCCTCTCTGTCTCTCTTCAAACATCCCTTGGTGCCCCTCTCCCCCTCTCTGTCTCTCTTCAAACATCCCTTGGTGCCCCTCTCCCCCTCTCTGTCTCTCTTCAAACATCCCTTGGTGCCCCTCTCCCCAAACATCCCTTGGTGCCCCTCTCCCCCTCTCTGTCTCTCTTCAAACATCCCTTGGTGCCCCTCTCCCCCTCTCTGTCTCTCTTCAAACATCCCTTGGTGCCCCTCTCCCCCTCTCTGTCTCTCTTCAACACTTTTTCAAAAGACTGTATCCTATGTCCTTTGTCGCCTCTCTCTCTCTCTCTCTCTCTCTGTCTCTCTCTGTCTCTCTCTCACTCACTCACTCTCTGTCTGTCTGTCTCTCTGTTTGTCTCTGTCTCTCTCACACCCTGGCTGTCTCTCTCTTCCTCCCCCTCCTTTGTCTTCTTCGTCTTGGTAAATGGTATACCCTGTTTCAATAAAGTCCAGTTGCATAAATTTGTCCTTCTTTGTACTCTGTATGTATTATCAAATTATACCAGTAATGTGTCAACTCTTTACCACATGACAAGATTTTAGACTGGTCCAAATTGATAGCATTTGCAAATGACACCTTAAATGTAGCTCATATGACGTGATCTCTCTATGAAAGGATAAAAAAAAAAAATGGTATTGGAAAATGAGAAAATGCTGGCTGCCAGCAATTTCTCCCTTTCCCACAATGTTTTCAAAAGTCTTCTTTCCTAAGGGTTGTTGAAACATGAGATTGAGTGGTAAAGAGTTAAATCTGGCTGAAGCAGAGTTCATAAAACGATTTCAAAGTACAAGGATTTCCTCATAGATGTTAACTCTCCTGCTAAATAAGTGAAATGAAACTTTAACTCTTTGCCACCCAATGCCGCCTTTTAAACGACCTTGACGAAGAAGGCTTTTGAAAACATTGTGGGAAAAGGAGAAAATGCTGTTAACCAGCATTTTCTCCTTTTCCCACAATGTTTTCTGTCCTTCCAAAAACACTTTTAAATCTTTGAGCCACATTTATCTAGTCGTCTGCAAATGCTTTAAACTTGGAAATTTCTCAAATGTCGACGTGTTGTAAGGGGTTAAAGCTGATAGTAATAACCAAGATTTTGCTATTTCAAAGGTATTTTCGTTGAAAGAAATCTCCTTATCTGATAGTTTAGATCCAAGATTAGACTGCATATTCTGTGTGTCTGATCTTGATCTACACTGTCCTAAAATGTTTATTGTGTCACGCTTAGCAGCGGACGGGTTAAGCCCCTTTTTATAAGTCCAGCCAAGTAGCTCAATGGTAAGCTTATCTGACTCGTGACCTGGTGGTTGCGAGTTTGATACCTTGTTGAGGCAAACTTTCTTTCCGGCGATTTTCACCTCTCACCTCTGATGCATGTGAGAAAAGCAGTCAGTAGCTTTAGAAAGACAGTTGTGTCAGTACTGGTGTGAGAAAGCCAGGAAACACATGGTTGCGTCACTGACCGCCATGATATGACCCGCGTTGTTAAAATGGAATCAAACTCCAATACAAACCATACCAATTCATAATTTACCTTAAAAGTTTTATCCACTGTTTGTATTGGAACATCCTTGAGCTGTACAGTACTTATCAACTCGATGGAGGTTTCTGGAATATATAAATAGTTATGTGGTTTATATCAACTGAACTTCTGTAAATATGAGTTTTTATTTCATACTTTTCAGTAGTTTATCGAGAAATAATAGTGTATTATGGTTTGATATTTCTTGGTTACGACCAGTGAAAATACCAATTTTATATTTTCTAACTCTTCAATTGAAGGCAGAAACAGTAGTTCCCGCGCACTAGTTACCTAGGTAATCAGCGCATGCCGTTCAAATGGAGGGAAATATATAGAGAATACGTACATAGTGTTGTCGTAGATAAAAAATATCTAACGAGGTTGGGAGAATTGATAATTGTCGAGCCTTGGCGAGACAATTATCAATTCTCACAACCGAGTTAGATATTTTTGATCTACGACAACACTATGTACGTATTCTATTTATCTTTTAACCTATGATTTGTACTCATTGTGAAAAGATGTGAAAAATGTAGCTGACAAATACAATTTAAAAGTTTTAAAAGTTTATTTATGTCGGAACTCCCATTTTAGAATTGCATTACCCACATACATAGTACTTTATCGTAGTAATTAAACATCCGAAAATTGCGATTGAGATCGCTTGGGATTATTCTATTTCAGAAGACGCGGTAAACGAGCATTCAAATGACGTCACGGGCAGGAATTACGTAGGCAGATCATCGGAAAGTAGCGCGCGTGCAATGACATCGTTCTTTTTCGCGGGCTTTCTGTAGTAATTGTTACTATTTTTGGAATGCATTTCATTCATAAATGTTGATGGGGGCGGAGTCAGTGGAACTTACTGTTCTATAAATATCCGTGGTATATCAAAAATCTATAAATATCCGTGGTATATCAAAAAAAAATATCGCATGGGTGTTATTGCATGGATATCCGGTTAGTTGAAAGATAAATAGAGAATACGTACATAGTGTTGTCGTAGACCAAAAATATCTAACGAGGTTGGGAGAATTGATAATTGTCGAGCCTTGGCGAGACAATTATCAATTCTCACAACCGAGTTAGATATTTTTGATCTACGACAACACTATGTACGTATTCTATTTATCTTTTATCTATGATTTGTACTTATTGTGAAAAGATGTGAAAAATGTTGCTGACAAATACATTTTAAAAGTTTTAAAAGTTTATTTATGCCGGAACTCCCACTTCAAAATTGCATTACCCACATACATAGTACTTTATCGTAGTAATTAAACGTCCGAAAATTGCGATTGAGATCGCTTGGGATTATTCTATTTGAGAAGACGCTGTAAACGAGCATTCAAATGACGTCACTGGCAGGAATTACGTAGGCAGATCATCAGAAAGTAGTACGCGTGCTATGACATCGTTCTTTTTTCGCGGGCTTTCTGTAGTAATTGTTACTATTTTTGGAATGCATTTCATTCATAAATGGAGATAGGGGGCAGAGTCAGTGGAACTTACTGTTCTATAAATATCCGTGGTATATCAAAAATCTATAAATATCCGTGGTATATCAAAAAAAATATCGCATGGGTGTTATTGCATGGATATCCGGTTAGTTGAAAGATAAAATAAAAGGAATATCATGTTGTAGTAACTCTTCTGATGCTTGTATTTACTTCTCACCATGTAAGAAAATTTTGAAATCTCGCTCGACCTTCCGTCACACATAATAAAATTTTTCACACTGCGTATGTATCAATCATTAACTCTTTACCAAGTGAAAAAATTTTAGAGTGGTCCAGCTTGAAAGCATTTTCAGATGACAAATCAAATATTACTGAAAACATAAAATTTGTCTTTCATATGGTAGAAAACATTGTGATAAAGGAGAAAATGCTGGTTACCAGCATTTTCTCCTTTTCCCCACAATGTTTCCAAAAGACTTCTTTGTCATGGTCATTAAAAGTCAACATTGTACAGCGAAGGTACATACATGTATTTGTCTGTAATACATATAGAGAAACATGTAAAACCCGGCTAACAAAAAATAAAGATCAGCGAGTTATTAGTCTAAATAATGAGATGTTTGGGGTGCTTCTATTCTTATGTGGACATTTACTGTGCACCACCTTCCGGGACAGTTATCTGTACAGAGTAATTATACATAAACCCTTGAGTTGCTATGCATGACTCACTGACCTTTAGCAGACAGTGTAGATCAAGATCAGACTGCATAGAATATGCAGTCTGATCTTAGATCTACGCTGTCCGATATGGACAGGTTTTTTTTTCTAAAAATGTGTTTGAAATAGCATTATTCAGGTTTTTACGACCAGTTTGAACATTTCATTTCACATATTTAGCAGGATAAGGGTTACAGGCCCAAACAGTCAGAAAACCATATTGATTTACCAAATCCTCGTGGTTCTATAGGGTTATATTGTCTGGCTGACTGAGGTACTTGTGTCACAGGCGTGGGTTCTGACAATGTCCCTGTCCGCGCCCCGACTGGATTGGACCCGAGTAGTGGACGTTCTTCTTCCTTTAAAAGTAAATAGTTAACCCTTTACCAGACGACAAAATTTTAGCCTTGTCCAAAGTGAAAGCATTTGCAGACGACAATTTCAATGTGGCTCAAATGGCACACTTTTTCTTTGATAGGGTAGAAAACATTGTGGGAAAAGGAGAAAATGCTGGTAACCAGCAATGTTTTCTTACCTTTCAGAAACAAATTCAATAATTTGGGTCACATTTTATTTGTCGTCTGCAAATGCTTCCATTTTGGACCAATCTAAAATATTGTCGTTTGGTAAAGGGTTAATAAAATGACTTCTTTCTCCAACAATGTTTTTCCAGCCCTATGAAATTCAAAAATCACATTTGCAAACTAATGAGTAAACTGTAAGGTGTAAAAACACAGTGAGTTAAAGTAAAACATATCCATCCATGTGATATGAATATGTTCCAGGTATCATAAAACAATTAATATCCGATTTCTATAACCTTTTACCATGCAGTCCAGTGGTTTAACGATACTGACGAAGGGGGCTTTTCCCCTTTTCCTGCAATGCTTTCTACCCTTTCAAAGACAAGCCTCAGAATGTGAGCCATATTAAACTTGTTGTCTGTAAATGCTTTTCAAGTTGGACAATTCTGAAATTTTGCAGTCTGGTAAAGGGTTAAGACTTTGAATTTGAAACGGGAAAGTACATATGCAGAGGTTCTACTTTTCCTGTGTTTGTTTGCATATAACAGTGATTTTCAACAGTATTTCAATTATTATATCAGCCCACTTTTCAAGGCTCTTTTTCAATCCAGTTCTTTGAATTTATTCTTTGAATAAACAAAGTGGTAACCACACAGAAAGAAAAACTGAATGCTGTAGCAAGCATTTTTACCAGTCCATAGGAAAAGTTCCTAAAGAGCCTGGATTCGAACTTACAACACTCCACATTGCTAGTATATATAATGAGTCTCTGACCCTCAATAATGAGACTTTACCGGTGCTTCTTTTCTTATTTGGACATTTATTGTGCACAGTACCTTCTCAAGTCCATCGTGAATTTTCCAGTTGTAGCTTAACGCTGTACTGATATCGGTGTCGTCGGTTTAATTAATCTGTATTGCACCGAAATGCAATTGATTTTTTAGTGACACACACGATCATGGACAAATTAATAAATGTTTCATTACCTAAAGCGTACCTAGAAGTCTTTTATAATACATACATCTCGAAAAGAACAAAGGAAACTTATCGTGTTTGGCGGCCATTTTGAGGAACATAAACACCTCAAGTACCAGATGAATTTAACTTTTTTTCATATATTTAGCATTTACCTCTTTACCAACAAAATTTTAGACTTGCCTAAATTGAAAGCATTTGCAGATGACAAAATGAATGTAACTCAAAAATTGAAATTTGTTTTGGAATGGTTAGAAAACATTGTGGGAAAAGGAGAAAATGCTGGCTAACAGCATTTTCTTTTCCCACAATGTTTTCAAAGGGCTTCCTCTTCAGGGTTGTTAAAACCCGTGACTGTGTGGTAAAGAATTAAATTGAAAATATTTGTATTTGAAACGAAGGATTATTGAATACTTAAGCGACAGGTATGTTCTAATTCTACTTTTTTCCCTTGTTTGTGAAAATAGGAGTTTCAAAGTGCACAACTTTCAACTGATTTTTTCATGGTCGTCTCTGTACCCAGAGGCAACCAATCAAAAACTAAAATCGTTTTCGGGGACAGTCATCTGTACTAGTATATAATATGTTACCATGGTGCTAACAGGGCTCGGTTATGCCAGTCTATGCTCTAAACACCAACTTTAACCCTTTGCCAAACAACAAATTTTGCACTGGTCCAAATTGAAAGAGTTTGCAGACGACAATTTTAAATTTGATGACAATGGCAGAAAGTTCTCAAAAAGGGTAGAAAACACTGTGGGAAAAGGAGAAATTGCTCGTTACGAGTGTTTTCAAAAGACTGCAGACACTTGAAAACCAGGGCTTGTTTGGGAAAGGGCTAAACAACAGAGTTTTAGAATTGTCTAAATTGAAGCAATTTTCTGGCGACAAGCTAATGATATATTGGGATTTGTCTATGAAATGTGTATAACATTGTGAGAGAAGGACAGAATGCTGGTTATCAGTATTCTTTTCTTTTCCAACAATGTATTCAAAAGACTTTTCCCCCAGCGTTGTTAAAACAAGAAAGATTTAGCATGGACTACAACATTTTAACTTATGCACAACTGTATCAAGATTGTTGTCAGTTCTAAACTACTGAAGACGATGTAGATTTACATTTAGTGTTTCATTTACCTGCGATAATCTCGCGTAAAATTCGCAGAGGATGCATAAATTTGAGAGATGTGTATCCCCGGACGCATACTTTTTTCAGGCAACGAGTCACATTACTCAAGAACCTCATTTTCCGTTTATCCGGCGATTGTTTACTTTTTATAACACCCGGCTAATTGATACCCTTCTTGAATTGCGAGACGCAGTGCGATAATATTTAATACCGGGTTCAAGGTCGTCAGAAGTCTAATCGATTTTTAATTGGTCGTTTAAGGCATTTTCAACCAATCAGCGTTGGCGGTCTACCTGGTCAGTGAATAACGAAAGGAGAAATGATAAATTTGGACTCCCGTTCATAAGTCTAACAGTATCGTCTATTAGTCTTCTAGTCAGGTTTCACAGGTTGTCAAAAGATTAAGGTTAAACCACTAGAATTAGATCTAGTTGTTTAATTTATGTTATCACATATATAATCAAGTCCCTAGTTCACATTTTCGTACTGACCGTAATTTAGATTGGTTCAATGAAGCAAAGGGACTTAATAAATTTTTCAGAGGATTCATAAAATTTCTGGTTAGTGAGCCCAAGGACCCACTGTTACAAATTTGTAAAAAAAAAATCACTGATCAATATCAGAATGCCCCTCTGGTAGGTGTAGGCCAAGATCAGGCTGCCTTTTGTGGTGAGTATAGATCAAGATCTGACAGTAGGCCTACAGACTATGTAGTCTGATCAAGGATATATTCTGTCCACTGTTTCATGAAAAATTCTGGCAAAAATCTTCGAAACTGCAAAAATTTGGTCTGCTGTTCTGTCATTTTCGAACCTCTCTCTCCTTAGGAACCCTTGATCTGCTAAATAGGTGAAATGAAACTTTCAAGCCAATAGTAAAAAAATGATTTTGCTATTTCAGTTATATATATATATATTTTTTTTTTTGGAAAAATAACTCCTTATCTGATCGTGTAAATCCAAGATCGACTGGTGTGAGAAAGCCAGGAAACACATGTAGGCGTACGTGCACTGACCTAAGCTGTTAAAAACGGCGTTAAACTCCCATTATAAACACCTGGTAGCGGACGGTGTAGATCAAAGATCAGACTGCACAAAACGTGCAGTCTGATCTTTGATCTACACCGTCCGCAAAAGCTTTCAAAGGTGACATTGGCAGTGACAGAGTAAAGGAAGCACTCATGAAACTGAAAGTTTCAGCACCAAGATGTGCATCAACTTAAATTTTATAAGCACGGACCCGGAAGCTAACATTGAAAAAAATTAAAAAATCCCCGAGAAATTTAAGTAACATCAGCTGCCAGAAATAATCAAGGCCGGTGTTAAAATGCATTTAAATTGAAATCATATCATTTAAAAGTATGGAAATTACTGAAGATGACAATCTGATAGTGATAGTCGCTGGCACAGAAATTAATTTCAAACTTTACTAGATTAAAAGTTGCCGGGTCGTTCTATCTTTTGTTTACTTTTTGCCTGATTTTAAAATCCATTTTTTTGTCTGCCAGCGACTAAAACTCGGACCGACCACACAAT
Source organism: Tridacna gigas (assembly GCA_945859785.2). Lineage (NCBI taxonomy): Eukaryota > Metazoa > Mollusca > Bivalvia > Cardiida > Cardiidae > Tridacna > Tridacna gigas. Next base: position 493,701 of record OX244042.2, read on the forward strand.
AACAGGTTGTCATCTTCACAATATTTTCCATCTTCACCATATTTTTCCGTTTGAAAAAAAAAAAGTATAATTTAAGGTTAAATGCGTTTTCACTCTGCATTGACTTTTTCCCGCTATTGGGACCCTTATATATTTTGACAGGAAAAAATATTCCTTGTGGAACTCCCCGCCCCCCTTTAACAAACTGGCATCTTACCTCTCCTCCACAACAATTTCCCATAATTCTTTAACCATTAACTCGGTCCAAATCACTGGCTGTTCACCGATTTAAGAAATCTTTCACTTTTATCTCAATTAAAATGATAAACAGGTAGTCAGCGATATCAAGGTCCTGTCTCTTCGTTCCTTGTCCCACACACTTCAAAATGATTTAGGAAGTAATCAATACAATTTCCGATTGCAGACGATTTTCTTTCGTTTCATAGTCCCAAGACAACTATTGTAAACATTGTGGCAAATGGAGAAATTGCTCGTTTTGCCACAATGTGTTTACTTCAATTCGAGTGCTAAACTTTGATACATGTTGAATATCCGTGTTTCTACAAGGATGTTTTTGTTTAATTCGACAGATGCAGACTTTTAAAAAGTAATACATTACACGTGTTGAAATCCAGTTAGTGGATAATTATAACCTCTAAATATGTAATTTTGGCAAGTATGTCGATCACACTGATAGATCGATGCTTTATTTATTCCTAAATACAGATCTGGTCGGACAGAACGAACGTTAAAAGGAAAAGAGTGTAAGCTATAACTGATAATCAGTGCAAATATACATATGTGTAATATATGCAGTCACATGCCTTGTCTAAATTTAGGCAACTTGACCTCTCAGGTGAAATGCTGTGTTGAATTTTTAAAACGAAAGTAGAAAATCAGAGTACCAGGAGTACTCATTTTTTTCACAGCAGTACATGATTTGATGAACAATATACCGTTCTAATTGATAATCTATCATTTCTATCGGGCCGGGCCCGATGCCGCAGTCGGCAACGTTAGGACTTGATACCTGGGTGTCGCTGGTTCGAGACCTCAGCTCGGCCAATTTCCTTACGAGGATTGATAATAGTCATTGCGACAGGATTCACCCCCCCCCCCTTACCATTGATCATTCTTTCAATGATGTTTTTTTTTTGTGGGAAAGCAGTCCGTGCCTAGGGAAGTATATTTCGCAACGTCATAGTAAAATAGTAAAAAAAAAAACTTCAGAAAAACGTGGACAGGTGCACTACCCACCGCGATTTAACTGAAATAATGTTGTAAACGGCGTTAAACACTATACAACCAATAAAACAAACAAACAAAAATTACTATCGGAATGAAATTAGCACCAGACGACTTTGATATTATCCTTGTAAAATAGGGACAAATACCTAGGATCAAGGTTTATACATGAATATACATGAGACATGCTCTGGCAAAAGGGGGCTTACTGCATCTCCGTGATGCATTGTACCATTCAAGCCATCACATAATTATGGATCCATAATAGCAACTTTTTTTTTTTTTAACAACCGACTTGATCATGAGGTGTACTGGTGCTTGGACATACAGAAAACTGACCAATAGCGAAAAGTTTCGGTCCAGGTCAGCCTGCGCGGACTGCGCAGGCTGACCTGGGCCGATATTTTTTGCAGATGCCTTTAGCCCCCTTTTCACAGAGCATGGCTCATATAAAACATTCTGACAAGACGCGAAATTACAATTGTAGTTGCTACATTTATGTAGTGTTTCATTGACATGAGTCATTCTCTGGCAAAGGGGGGTTTAATGCTTCTCCGTGGTGCATTGTACCGATCAAGTCATTACCAATTCACTAATGGCAAGACCCAGGTTAGACCATAGGCCACTGAAATTCCATTGATCTATCACGGGAGTGACGGGATGACAAAATTTTCCTGAGCGGACACCGTTACTATAAATAGCACATTGGCGACTGCCTCCATATCGTATATAATAAATAGCACATTGGCGACTGCTTCTATATTGTATATAATAAGGACTGCCTCTATATTGTATATAATAAGTCTTACTATATACAGTATAAAGGCAGTCGCCAAAGTGCTATTCATAGTAACAGTGTAAAGAAAGTTTGAGTAATCCGTGATATACAGACGATGTACCAATCTGCAACGACTGACAAAGGAAAATTTTGGTGTTCCGTGATAGACAAATAGAGTTTCAAAGGCCTGTGGTTAGACCAGTCCAGCACGGACTGCGCAGGCTGACCTGGTCGATACTTTTTGCAGACGTATTACACTCCATTTGACAAAGCGTGGCTAATACTATCATGTTTATAGTTAACTTGAGCCAAATTTACAGAACGGACCATTCAACATTCACTGTTGTGTGTATGCTTTAGATGACACCTGTATTTAAGTCAGACCGATTAAAGGTATATAGCGGGGCCTCCCTCCTCCGATCAGTGCTTATGGCGTGTTACGATCGTTGTACGAATCCCGAAGGGCGACCTTTGTCACGTCATTGTGTCCTTGTACAAGGCTCTGCATAGTCCCAGCATGGTACAAATGAAACACAGCAAAGACATGAGTTACGACTGTGATATGGCTGTATTGTAGTTGACAGTGGAGTAAAACATCATTTACATATAGGAAACGAACAAAAGTTTTTGTCATAATTTAGATTAAAAATGAATAAATAAATAAAATTAAAAAAAAAAAGTGTCAATATTAGAATCAGGGAATCCTTTACAAACTGGCATTCCAAAATCAATTCCAGTCACACCAGCACTCGGCACACCTCGGCCATTTTCGTATTTGCGTTCAATCTCATCCGTATAAAGGCAAGTTTCCATTTTAGATACTTTCAGTTACATTATCTTAAACACGTCGGCGCTCATTAAATTCACTGAACAAAAGAACAACAGCAGTGAAGTTATTTATTATTATAATTCTATAGGTAAGCAGAGTTCCAGATAGAGGGAGTGATTTTGATTTCAAAATTGAAAATATTAGTTATTCTCCACTAAAACCTATGTTATGGGTACTCATTAGAATTGTCTCATCGAGACGATTCTAATGAGTACCCACAACATAGGGTTTGGAAGAGAAATGATACATTTAGAATACCATCACTCCCTCTTATCTGGAGCTCTGGGTAAGAATTTCCAGATATTTGATACATAACGACCATAACTTGGTGGTGAGGTGGTGGTGGTCAGTGCTTTGAAAAGAGTTTGTTCTTAAAACAAAAAGAAACTTTAGAGAGGCATTGACAGGTACATCAGCTGTCGTGATATGGCTGAAATACTGCTCACAATGGTATTAAGATTACAGAAAGACAGACAGACAAAGAGAAACTAGCAAACAAACCAACCGTTGTTTCAGAGCTAAAACGTGTCTTAACCCTTTAGCAGACGACAAAACTTAAGCCTTGCGTGTATATATTTCGCACTGCAAAAGATGTACCTACCCGTGCTCGTATTCACTTATCATTCGTAATAACATTTCTGCCTTTTTTCCGAAGAGTTTTGTAAATTGTAAAGTTACGCCATTTCTGATTGGCTAAACCAAATTGTTCAGCCAATCAGATATGGCGTTACTTTCTAAATCTAGTATGAAAATAAGAGTACAATTTATAGTGGTTTGTGAATACGGGCCCTGTATTCATTCAGCCTTGGTTTAACTTATTACCTTGTACATAAAATTTTCAACAGATGACTCTGAAAACATATTTAAGCCTTTACAACACGACAAAATTTTACACTTGTTCAGTTTGAAAGCATTTGCAGACGCCAAATTAGATATGGCTGATATAGTGAGATTTGTCTGTAAAAGGACAGAAAACATTGTGGGAAAGGAGAAAATGCTGGTTACCAGCATTTTCTCCTTTTCCCACAATGTTTTCAAAAGGTCTCTGTGTCAGGGTAGTTAAAACTCGGGACTGTGTCGTAAAGGGTTAATTAATAAAATACGGATTATTAAGTTGAATACATGTACATAAATACCCGTAACAAAATAACGAGCATTTCGTCATTTCGCCACAATGTTTCAAAAGTCGTCTGTTGAAAACCGAAATTAATCCTCTGGTTAATTTGTTAGTTTGTAAAGTTTAACGCCGTTTTAGCAGCAAAGGTCATATCACGGCGGCCAGTGCACCTGCGCATGTGTTTCCTGGCTTTCTCACATCAGTAGTGACAGAACTCTTTTTTTTTCCCAAGCCACTGACTACTTTTCTCACATGCATCAGAGGTGAGAAGCGAAAACTCGTCGGACAGAAATTTTGTCTCAACTGGGTATCGAGCCCGCAATCATCAGCTCACGAGTCAGATACGCTAAGTAACCACTGTGCTACCCGACAGGGCCATCTGGTTAATGTAATAAATTATGATCACTCTTTCAGCGCCGAGCCCCAGTAGCTCAGTCGGTAGCATACAGGACTTGAGAACATGGGGTCGCTGGTTTGATCCTCGGCTTGGCCAATTTCTTTCCGAGGATTGTTGAAAGTCATTGCGACAGGGTTCGTTCCTCTCTCACCGCTGACCATTGTTTCGACGATGGTTATGTGGGAAAGCAGCCAGTGGCTTGGAAAGAACATTGTGCGTTGTACTGGTAAAAGAATAGCCGCAGGAAAGCTTGAATAGCTGCAGTGGCCGCCGCGATATAACTGAAATAATGTTGAAAACGGTCTTAAACAAAATACAATCAATCAACAATCATGCTTTCAGCACGAACTAAGATTTTAAACACGATCTCTTTCTACAGGTGAAATACCGCCCAATCTGCTGAAACTCAGAAATGATTTTCATCTTATAGGTGGACTAAACAACCGGACGGTATAGATCCAAGATCAGACTGCACGTTCTGTGCAGTCTGATCTTGATCTATACCGTCCACAAAAGCTCATGTTTTCGCCTGAGGCGCTGAAAGGGTTAAGTCAAGTTTAAAGCAAGATTTATAGGAACATATGTGCCGTAACATTGTTTCCGACTATGTATTTGTAGGCATGCTTTCATTACATTCTTAACGTTTACAGTATCATTCATTTTAGTAAACATTTTGCGTAACAGTTGGAAGGGTCCGATTCGATACGGATCTAGACGGTTAGATATTATTAGCCTTGTCTCCGCTGTCGAGTATTGTCCGAAAAGTTGTAGCCAGTAACCTTCATATTCCATTACAGTGGCGTTTGTACCAACCGGAATAGTATCGGCTTTCTTCCACATTTTCTGTTCATCTTCATCGTTAAAAGTTCTTTGTAATACCACTGTTTTGCCGAATGAGAAAACTTTTCGATAGCCAATGTCAATGAATTCTCTATCGGATGGTTTTATAATGTAATTATATTCTCGATGCCTGATCAGATGTTTCAGTAAATATGGAGTATTTAACAAAGATATAAACTCGGAAATTCTCCAAAACAACGCCAAACTTTTAGGCTTGGAGTCTTTGTCAAAGAGAGGTTGTTTTATATAAACTCGGTCTTTCAATGAATATTCATTGACGTTGAAATTGTTTAGAGCCATTACAGAAACATTTTTGTTTAAAATCGAATACCCGCCGAACATATAGAAATCGAAATCCACGTACACTCCCGTGACGTCATCACGCTGACGTAAAAAGTCAAGGCACACATTTGTTTCCTCTGACCGGATATGTCCACCGTACGACCATCTTGAAAGGTCGGCATCTCTAACACACAAAAATGTATAGATATGACTAGATACAAAAGTTAAAATAATTAAATAAGTGTAAACGTTTCTGAAAAAGCCGTTTTGATTAAGAAGTAATCTCAAAATAAAGTTAGAAAAACATAAATATATACTAGAAAAAGACACATACATTAATATGACGGCGTTTTGAATAAACCGATATTCTTTATGTCCTGATGAACTATACACGGTCAATATCAGGAATGAGATAAGTAATGTGCTGCTTTGGTGTTGGAATTCCTCCAGTAATTTCGGTGACCGTAAATAGAGTAAAACATACAATACTAATACGGCAATGACAATAAGCACAAAAGGCTCCATCTCCAACAGTCTATCTAGATAGTATGATGTCGGCGATATACCAAACATTTCACCTGACCAATCATGCCACACATTGAACTTAAACCACTGGATTGGGGATATAAACCATTTACCATACATCACGTGGTCATCCGCTCCGCCAATCAAAACACCCGCCACGAAACCTAAAATGTAAGCTCTAAGTTCACACAGTAAATGTGGAAGGTTGAATAGAAAAGCTGGATGTAAAACAATTATACAAAGTGTTGGTAGAATAACGCTGTCAAGGCGGATATAAATACACAGAGCACAAAACAGACCTAGGATGGAATTCCACAAGTCTTCAGCCGACACCGGTAGTATCGTTTGCACGAATTTACGCCATACTTCCTCAGTCCTGCATTTAACAAAATTATGTACCTTCTTGTGTCTTGAATGCAAATAAACTCCATTTATCTGTTCTATGTGACCACCGATTCTGCCATTCATGTACCTTGTCCCAGGATGCAAAGGTGAGTTCGTTTTATTTTGCCTTACTCTGTGATGTATATTTCCGTTTATGTCGCCATGTTGAATTTCTTCAAACAGGTTATTACATGATACAGAACCGTTGTTGAGCAAACGGTGGTTGTGTTTATTACACCCATTCTGGTGCAAGGATTTCTGATCACCATTGGTGTTAGCAACGTCTGATTTAAATACCTTTGGATTTTTAGTTGTTTCATACAGGCCAGCACTGTTTTGCGCATTAATATTTGACGTCTTTTTGTGATTGGATTTTTGCCCTGTTTTTGTTCTACTTCTCGTCAGTATTTTGATTAACGGTACTAGTGTATAAAACAGAACAGGCGAGACAAAACTGTTATTAAGAGTGTGGGTTCCGAACACATTCAGTGTCGTTGATGAAGAAACAAATATGGCCGCCACAGTTGCGACGTCATGTGACTGGTACAGAGCCAATGAGAATCCATAGACTGTGACTGGTAAGGTTGACGTCACGATTACATGGAATATTCTTATAACCTAAAAGTAAAGAGAATATATATGAGCAATGCTCTGTGAAAAGGGAGCTTAATGTATCTGCCAAAAAAGTAAATAAATAAATAAATTAAAAAAAGAGAAAAAAAAAGTAATAATAATAATAATAATAATAATAAAATCATATTTGCATCAAACTTATTAGCTACGGAAACCTTTTTACAGTTGAATAACAATTATTATTATTATTTTTATCTACGTGTTGCAAAAGAATCGTAAAAAGTCTATCATTATTGTTTTATGGTACAGTAATCTTCAGAAGTGATATAGAGCCCTCAGGCTAAAAATGTGGTTTTGTGACGACAATTTACATAAAAGAATAATTCATTTCTCACATTACTTGTGTCTATTTTTAACTGATAACATTTTTCATGTTCAAATACGATGTATGATTCAGCGAGACTTGATCTTCCGATGCTGAACGTATTTTTCGGAATATGAAATCCCAGTCCGTCCGTGATTCTTTCTCTGCCTCTTCATTTTTGCTGTTATCAAATGAAAACTTTTCACAACTACTACATGAGGTATACTGGTCCCTGGACATACAGAAAATTGACCAATAGCAAAAGGTTTCGGCCCAGGCCAGCCTGCACGGACTGCACAGGCTGACCTGGGTTGATACTTCTCGCAGATGCATTAAGCTCCCTTTTCACAGGGCATGGTCCATTTATATTTTTCTTTGCAGTATAAGCTATACGGTTACCTAACTTAAAGCTGCAATTTTGGGTACTGAAATAACGAGATGGTCGTTTTACAATCGGCAACTCCGTCTGTGTTCATTACAGGTCGTCGCTAAATACACACCATATAATCCTAGTCATAGATTCGTAACAGGATGCATACCATATAACGCAGAATGAAGGCCTGGCTTAAGAAATTATGAGCGGCGACTAAAATCGTACGTGATTCCTGACTGGTTTGCAGTAGATATTGTGTGAAAATTCTGTATACACACCATTGGATGCAGATAGAGCGTGGCGAAATTGACATTTGATTGATTAGCACTGTATGGTATGTATGCATGTATGGTTTGTAATTAGACATAATCTTATATTACGTCAAATATGACGTCATCATTCTGATTTAGATACAAGGTTTTCGTAACTGACGCGTGTTACTGATCATGTGACATTCCCACAAGTCTTTGCAGAACTCTTGCGTGAAATCTAAAAATGCCTAAAGAGGCAACGTAGCCCTTTTAGGAAGTACCATCGTAAATTTTTTTTTTTTTTTTTTAATTTATTGTCTTTTCCCATCTTTACTGATGGTTTGCCAGCTATAGCCCTGCTTAATTCAGTAATGAATTATTATTCAAGTTTGGTGAGATTATAAAATCTGAATAGTTTCCATTAATGTATTCCTATAAAAGTCAATACAAAAATGTATGTAACTACAAAATGATTTGAGCCATGCCATGTGAAAAGGGGCTTACTGCATTTGCAAAAAAAGTATCGACTCAGGTCAGCCTGCGCGGACGGCGCACGCTGACCTTAGTCGAAACTTTTTGCTCTCGATCAATTTTCTACCTGTACAATGATCAATTTACCTCCATATCCAGTCGACTGTTGGACAAAGTGGATTGTATGGATCTATATTTACTAGTCTGTGATAACTTGCTTGGTATAATTCATCACGGAGATGCAAGAAGCCCCCCTTTGCCAGAGCATTTTTTTTTTTTTTTTTTTAAATTCACTTTCCTTTTTTTAAGTAAATTAGATAAATAGCTTGTTAAAAACATTGAAAAACAGGCAACTTTTAAAAATATTTTATCCAAAAATACGCATATTTTCCTTAACCCTTTACCATACCATCTTATGTTTTAGCTTTCTGAGAAAGAGGGCTTATGTAACCATTGTGGGAAAAGGAGATAATACTTGTAACCAGGATTTTCTCATTTCCCACAATGTTTTCTAAATACTATCTATTCATCTGAGAGATATTAACCTTGCAGTCTGCAAATGCTTTCAGTGCGGACAAGCCTCAAGTACTGTCGTTTTGGTAAAGGTATAAACTACAACTAGGGTGGGTGCTTGTAAAACCTTTTATTTTTTCATACTCAACTCAGCTGTGCATGACATTTCTAAATTATACAGAATTGATTTGCCACACCTAACTGAGTAACTTTTTATGTGTTCAAACTTCTTTTTTCCTTCTTCTTATGAAACAAAATTCAATATTTCTCGCTGTTGCACTTACCGAAGCACCAATGAAACAGAAAGTTTTAGCACTGACTCAGTTGAGCACGAACTCAAGTTTTATATAAGCATACGCCGTCAAATTAGGTATGTGATACCTAAGTCTAAACACAATTACATCTACGTTGACGTGTTACATAAAGACAGTTAACCCTTATCCTGCTTCATAAGTTAAATAAAACTTTCAAGCTGATAGTAAACACCCGAATCATGTTATTTCAAACTTATTTCTTGCAGAAAATATCTCCTTATCGGACGGTGTGGATCCAAGATCAGACTGCACGTTGTGTGATCTTGATCCACGCTGTCCGCAGCAGGTCAGCGAGTCGCGCTTAGCAGTTTAAAGGTTAATCCTTGAAGAAACGATAAAATTCTAGACAAGATCAAATCGAAAGCAGACGACAAATCAAATGTGACTCAAATGGTGAAATATTTCTCTGAAAAGGTGGAAAATATGATGGAAAAAGGAGAAAATTCTTTCATCCAGCATTTTCTCCTTTTCCACAATGTCTCCAAAAGGCTTCTTTTCTCAGGGTCATTACAGCTCGATCTTGTTTAATAAAGCGTAAATCAAATCAGGATCTTACTAAAACATTGAATTAAAAATGATTTTTTTTAAATCTATACTTCTGATAAAAGTATGCGTTATCTCCCTTTAAATCACACAAGCTGAACATTACGTACCAGATATCGGAGTCTACCCACGATTACATCTATTACGAATGTCAATCAAAGCGCCTTCAGAACGGGTGAAGAGGTAGGAAAATGAGGCCCAGAAGCTCAAAGTTGCTATCACTTTTGTACAGGCTTAAAAACTGCTATCACTTTTGTACAGGCTTAAAAACTGCTATCACTTTTGTACAGGCTTAAAAACTGCTATCACATTTGTACAGGCTTAAAAACTGCTATCGCCTTTGTACAGGCTTAAAAACTGCTATCACATTTGTACAGGCTTAAAAACTGCTATCACATTTGTACAGGCTTAAAAACTGCTATCACACTTGTACAGGCTTAAAAACTGCTATCACTTTTGTACAGGCTTAAAAACTGCTATCACATTTGTACAGGCTTAAAAACTGCTATCACATTTGTACAGACTAATAATAAATATCTACATGTCTCACTGACAGTCTGTGGAGTTGACAACAGAATGGAAAAACATAAATTTGTAAAGGCCAATATAATGAGTATTTTTATATAGCCTTGGTCTCATGGTCTTTATGGATTGAAAGGAGATAATTTCCAAATGATTTTCTGCTTCCTGTTTTCTTCCTTTACGTTGCTTTGGCAACAAATCATGGTAACAAACCAAAATGAGAAGCGTGCAACAGCAGGGAATATTTCTGGAAAGTGCAAAAATCCACAATGGCCAATCAATGAATCATATTTTTTCTTTCATTTTACCACACTCAGTCTATAGTTTGAAACAGTAACCATGTTCTTTGAGCAATGACAAGGAAAAACACAGTTTTTAAAGACTAATATCACAGAGCACGATTCAAGGTGTCTGAGAAGACAATCTTTTACGTATTTCTTTTTATTTTTAAGTTTTGGTTTCTATGGCAACAATTAAAAATACGTCCGCATTCGGGCGCCAATGCTCGGTTGATTTTCAGTGAAAACACAAAGTTGAAAAAGGAGCATAACTTGATAGTTAAATATTTAACCTTATTGTTTATGTTTCCCTTTTGATAGTTAACAACTTGTCCAAGTTTTAAGTAAACATTTTCAGTAATAACAAAGATATTGTAAAATGTCAAATATTTTGTATGGCGACGACACAAACGACGAAGATGATGACACTAGGGCTATGAAAATACCATGTCTCTCAAAACAGCTTAGCTAAAAGTTCTCAGTCGAAAAAGGGGCATAACTAATTACTTTGCCAAAAATATTTTGGTGGTTACCTACCTCTTTTGTACTGATATAAATTCCCCTTTTAATAGTTAACGAAAAGTTCAAGTTTGAAGTAAGTATCTTCATTAATGACAGATATGATAAAATGTCAAAGGTTCTAAAAATTTAAAGCAATGAAAAAAGGGCGTAACTGTGTCAAAATATTTTGATGGTTACCTGCCCTGTTATATGGGTACCCCTTTTGACAAATAATTGTACAAGTTTGAAGTAAATATCTTCAGGAATAACAGAGCTATTAAAAAATGTCGAAGTTTTTGTACGACGATAATGACACATAGGCTCTGACAATAGCTTGACGCTTTCTTCGTAAACAGATGAGCTAAAGACTACCATATGGATGATACAAGACTGCTCAAGGTACATTTCTATAAAAGTTTGGTCAAAATATCTGCTGTAAATGCCACTTTTCAACTTTCGCATTGAAAGTCTATGGAATCTCTAAGTTGCCATGATCAACCAAGTTGGAAAGCCGATTTTCATGAACAAAGGGGTCGTTGGACCTAAAGCCCTCATCTGAGTAAAGTCATCTAGGATTGATAAATTTGAAGAGCTCCTGGTTGTGATTATGGAAAACACAAATGAGCCATGCTCTGGCAAAAGGGGGTTTAATGCATCTCCGTGATCCATCATTTTCAAACGAGCTATCATATATTAAAGGATCCATAAAATCCATTTTGTCGAGCAACCGACTGAATCATGAGGTACACTGGTCCTTTGACATGCAGAAAATTTGCCAAAAACAAAAATTTTCGACCCAGATCAGCCTAAATACCTATGGAGATCAAGATCAGATTGCACTGAATGTCAAGTCTGATCTTCGATATAAAACGCCAACCAGTTACTTAACTCTTGACCACACATTCTCGAGTTTTAAGGACTCCAAGGATATAGCCTCATGAAAACCTTTCAGAGAAAGAGCACATCGTCTGCATAAAATACGCTATCATTATTTGTCATTCACATGGTGTGTAGAAAAAAGATAAACGAACAATCCCGATTAGCGCTCGGCAACAGCACTCGTCACAACTCGGTCGATTGCGTACCTACATCAAAACATCTGATCAACGATCACCCGAGGTTTGCCCATTGTTTCTTTAACTGTTAAGCGCACGAATTTGCAGTTATGAATAACCTCACGAGGGCCCCAAATTCTCAGTCAACACTTTCGTACGATTAAAATCGCACATCTATCAAAGTTTGTTGTGAAATAAACCTTACTGTGATGTTCAAATCGAAATATTTTAGTATTTAAAGGGGTCGTTTCCTTCAGCATAGTGAGATGGATTGCAGGCGGTACTTTTCACTTTTACTCGGTTTTTTCCGTAAATGCTTGGCTCGGGTTTTTCCGTAAATACTTGGATGGGGTTGAAATTTCGGTATACGATTCCTATGGCCTTAAAAAAAGCTATTTATATCTTTGTACTGTCGGTAAATACAGTACAGGGTGTATATCTAATGTTTTTACAAATATCGATTAACCCTTATCCTGCTAAATATGTGAAGTGAAACTTTCAAGTCGACAGTAGAAACCCCTATTCTGCTATTTCAAAGGTATCTTTCTTGGGAAAAAATATCTTCTCATTGGACAGTATAGATCTAAGATCAGACTGGTCGTTCTGTGCAGTCTGATCCTGATCTTGATCTACACTGTCCGCTACAGGTCAGTGAGCCGTGCTTAGCAGCCTAAGGATTAACTGATAAGGGAAATTAAAAATTACACGATTTTAAGTTTTGTTGGAAAATCTGAGTTATTTATTGGCGTCATACCGCAGTACTATTCAATTTGAACCAACGCAAATTTTCAGAAATACACCAAACTGTATCAAAACGGAAGTAACCCTGACAATTAGCGATTTCTCATCTTGCCACAATGTTCTTGGAGGCCTATATTTTGGCATTTGAGATTTTTTTTCTTGTTTATCAAATCTAGAAAACTATTATCAAGCGAGCCACTGGCGAGCTTTAAAAAATTTTTAGACGACTTTAATAAAATTTTACCTCAAAAGCTGACGAATGTCAGATTTTTTTCTTTATCGCATAACGATATTTCAAAAATTATACTATAAGATGCAAAACCATCTATTCCCAAGCGGTAATTTCCATTAAAAAAAAAAGAAAAACATTCACACCTCTGAAATACGTACAAAATGACGTAACAAATAACGCCACGCGATTCCACTGAAATACGTACAAAATGACGTAACAAATAACGCCGCACGATTCCACTGAAATACGTACAAAATGACGCAATAAATGACGCCACACGATTCCACTGAAATACGTACAAAATGACGTAACAAATAACGCCACGCGATTCCACTGAAATACGTACAAAATGACGTAACAAATAACGCCACGCGATTCCACTGAAATACGTACAGAATGACGTAACAAATAACGCCACGCGATTCAACTGAAATACGTACAAAATGACGTAACAAATAACGCCACACGATTCCACTGAAATACGTACAGAATGACGTAACAAATAACGCCACGCGATTCAACTGAAATACGTACAAAATGACGTAACAAATAACGCCACGCGATTCCACCGAAATACGTACAGAATGACGTAACAAATAACGCCACGCGATTCAACTGAAATACGTACAAAATGACGTAACAAATAACGCCACACGATTCCACCGAAATACGTACAGAATGACGTAACAAATAACGCCACGCGATTCAACTGAAATACGTACAAAATGACGTAACAAATAACGCCACACGATTCCACTGAAATACGTACAAAATGACGTAACAAATAACGCCACGCGATTCCACTGAAATACGTACAGAATGACGTAACAAATAACGCCACGCGATTCAACTGAAATACGTACAAAATGACGTAACAAATAACGCCACACGATTCCACTAAAATACGTACAGAATGACGTAACAAATAACGCCACGCGATTCAACTGAAATACGTACAAAATGACGTAACAAATAACGCCGCACGATTCCACTGAAATACGTACAAAATGACGCAATAAATGACGCCACACGATTCCACCGAAATACGTACAAAATGACGTAACAAATAACGCCACGCGATTCCACTGAAATACGTACAAAATGACGTAACAAATAACGCCACACGATTCCACTGAAATACGTACAGAATGACGTAACAAATAACGCCACGCGATTCAACTGAAATACGTACAAAATGACGTAACAAATAACGCCACACGATTCCACTGAAATACGTACAGAATGACGTAACAAATAACGCCACGCGATTCAACTGAAATACGTACAAAATGACGTAACAAATAACGCCACGCGATTCCACTGAAATACGTACAAAATGACGTAACAAATAACGCCACGCGATTCCACTGAAATACGTACAGAATGACGTAACAAATAACGCCACGCGATTCCACTGAAATACGTACAAAATGACGTAACAAATAACGCCACACGATTCCACTGAAATACGTACAGAATGACGTAACAAATAACGCCACGCGATTCAACTGAAATACGTACAAAATGACGTAACAAATGACGCCGCACGATTCCACTGAAATACGTACAAAATGACGCAATAAATGACGCCACGCGATTCCACTGAAATACGTACAAAATGACGTAACAAATAACGCCACGCGATTCCACTGAAATACGTACAAAATGACGTAACAAATAACGCCACGCGATTCCACTGAAATACGTACAGAATGACGTAACAAATAACGCCACGCGATTCAACTGAAATACGTACAAAATGACGTAACAAATAACGCTACACGATTCCACTGAAATACGTACAGAATGACGTAACAAATAACGCCACGCGATTCAACTGAAATACGTACAAAATGACGTAACAAATAACGCCACACGATTCCACTGAAATACGTACAAAATGATGTAAGAAATAACGCCACACGATTCCAATACCATACGTGTATAAGATGAGAGAATTCGTAATGGGTATATTACACTGAAAACAAGGGGGTTATGTGATAAAGTTAATTCACATAAAGAAATTTTTTCACATTTTACTTACGAGATACGGAGATACGTTGGGAATAAAACAGGTTGCAGTATATAGCACGGCTGCCAACAGTTTGGGTAGCAAAAAAGAGCGGAGAGAGTACATCCCCCTGTTGACCTCCTCTGTCCTTAACTCTGATGTCACATTGATTGTAGGGAAACCAGGTGGCGGTAAGTATTCATATGGGCGGAATCCATAACCGTATACCTCGGTATGGGCAACTGGAAATAAACAAACAACATGTCATTTAGAGTGATGTTTTCTGCACGGCTCAGGCCATTTGGTCTTCATGTGTTTGGTTTAGCCAGTCAGAAGTTGTGTTTCTTTCAAATTTAGAAAACCTTGTAGAATAAGGCAAAGAACGTTCTTAATAACGATTGGTGAATACGGATCCAGACAACATACCCCGATTTTCGTGGAGATGGAGCAATAAATAGAAATCAATTTTCTATGACGCATTTGAACGATAACAAGGTTTGTGACTTTTTTTTTTTTTTTGTGATTAACACATATTATTGGTCTTTATATTTTAAAATTAGCAAAGATTTGTTATCACAACCAAAGTATCAGCTATATTTATACGTCAGATATGAGTGAGCATGTACACACGAGAGTGAAACTGTTGGTATGAGAGAACTAAACTAATGCTACATATTCTTTAAAACAAAGTTTCGCTCAAAGAAATACTTCAATTCAACGAAAATCATCATTAAGAAAAATTTAATATGGCGCAGTTGAACCTCGTGTACTTAAGCAACGAAGTAATATAATAAAGTGAATCCCACCCAGGCCCACCGGTCATTATTCTAAAGGAACTGGTGACCCCAGTCATGTTACGATCGGGGCTTCACTGAAAGCACAATAATCGGGATGGTTGTTTGCTTGTTTGTATTGGAGTTTAACTACGTTTTAACAGCTTAGGTCATATCACGGCGGTCAGTGCACCTACGCACATGTTTCCTGGCTTTCTCACACCAGTACTGATACAACTTTCTTTCAGTCACTGACTACTTTTCTCACATGCATCAGAGGTGAGAGGCCAAAAATCGCCGGAAAGAAAGTTTGTCTCAACCGGGTATCGAACTTGCAACCACCAAGTCACGAGTCAGATACTCTAACCACTGAGCTACCCGGCTGGGCTCGGGGGTAGCCTGGAAAGGTGTAATCATTCAGCAGAGATACATTGCCTCGTTACACCGGCAGAAATGTATCCCGAACAATATTCATTCAAATTCTTTAAATGTAAAGGTTTGGGTAACTGATGAATTATGAAATACATTGTGACATCGGGTGAAATTGTCCAATGAGCAATTTCATATTTTGTCAATATACTTTTAGCGAACAAAAAGATTCATAAAAATCACAAAGAAATATCATCTTGAACAACACTCGAGACACATTTTTCGTCCCTCTGAGTGTTCATTACAAGTTTTTCATTTTATTGACCGAATCGACTCCGTAACAAAGAGTCGTACGAGGAGTGTTCAAATATGAATGCATCTAAGAACCTAAAATTTGATTCTTCACAGGTTTCACTGTGTTGCCTCGAAGTGTTCACCTCCAACAGATATACAAAGTTTCGCTCTCCGGATATAATCTTTGAAGGCATTTTCAAAGTCTTTTTTAGGTGTACTTTAAAGACACTGGAATTAACCCTTAAGCTGCTAATCGCGACTCACTGACCTTTTGCGGACAGCGTAGATCAAGATCAGACTGCACAGAACGTGCAGTCTGATCTTTGATCTACACTGTCCGATACGGTATTGTTTTTCCGATAAAATCAACTTTGAAACCGCAATGTTAGGGCTTTTAGTATTGAGTAGAAATTTGCGTTTCATTTATTCAGCAGCTTAAGTGTTAAGTTTGTCAACTCTTTTTAAACGTGTGTAAAGTATCAGTTTCAGTCATTGTCTTTTGTACGAGGTGCAAGACTGTCTGAAGCAGAAAAAAGTCGTTGAGCTCCCCCACCCTCCGTATTCACCTGACCTTGCCCCTTGTGACTTATTTTTGTTTCCAAAGCTAAAAAAAAAAAAAATGCCTTTCAGGTCGAAAATTTGTTCAGCGCAAACACATCGGTTCTGCAGTATTCCAGTGTCTTCATAGTATACCTAAAAAAGACTATGAAAATGACTTCAAAAATTGGATCCGGAGACTAAAACTTTGTATATCTGTTGGAGGTGAACACTTTGAAGGAACAAAATAAAAATTTCAGCGAAACCTAGAAAGAATCAAAGTTTAGGTGCTTAGATGCATTCATATTTGAACTTCTCGTACGAACGGGGTTTGTGTGCATTACAAACTAAATCTCTATCGTGTAAATGATTGGGTGATATATTTAATACAAGGAATGTTTCAATTACCAACCGGGTCTAAAACAACGTACATGTATGTTGAACTAACGCGGTACGCCTTTTTAACGAGTTAACCCTTTCCCAAACAACAAATTTTTGACTGGTCCAAATTGAAAGAGTTTGCAGAAGACAATTTTAAATTTGATGAAAATGGCAGAAAGGTCTCAAAACGGGTAGAAAACACTGTGGGAAAAGGAGAAATTGCTCGTTACGAGCAATTTCTCCTTTTCCCACAGTGTTTTCAAAAGACTTGTACTACAAACACGTGAAAACCAGGGCTTGTTTGGGAAAGGGTTAACCAATTACCTAACGTCAAAACTTTTAGAATTGCCCTAATTCAAAGCTTTTGCCGACGACTAAATAATTGTGACTTAAAAATAGAATTCTCCTTTTAACCCTTAGAATGTAGGTCAAGATCAGACTGCACAGAATGTGCAGTCTGATCTTGGATCAACACTGTCCGATACGAAGATATTTTTTTCCCCAGAAATACCTTTGAAATAGTAAAATTTTGGATTATACTACCGGTTTGAAGGTTTCGTTTAATTTCTACAGGAACGTTAGGATTAAAGGGTACACAACATCTTTGTGGGAAAAGGGTTTGGGTTAGCATTTTCTGTTTTCCCAAAATGTTGTCAAAAGACATCTTCCCTAGTGTCTTTTAAACTTTGGATTGTTTGGGACAGAGTTAATTTCCATGGAGGAAAAGGTTGAATGAAATACTTGATCAGTGTGACAAGGGCAGTTATAAAACCCAAACATCTGCCTGTTCTCTCCCCATCTCTTCCGAAATTTGATCTTTTTCTTGTGGCAATATTTGAGAGTAGTATACTGGTTTCTAGGGCGTCACCTATTTTTCCTTTGTTTTAGACTGTTTTTGATAGCGTCACTCATCTTTAAGTGCTTTTCAAATATTAGTGAGTGGTACTAAATCCGCCTAACGATATTTACAGGTACTTGAAGGCTGATTGAAGAGTGATTTGATTGCGTCTAATACTTTAAAGTGAAGACAATGTATATACATAATTCAGAAACCCCAAGATCAAGATCAGACTGCACAGAAGATGCAAGTTGATCTTTGTTGCGGATAGTGTAGATCCTGATCAGATTGCGCAGAACATGTGGCACGACCCCTTCAATTATTATTAACCTTTTGGCTGGTAAGGGTGGCTCACTATACATAATTCAGAAACCTCAAGATCAAGATCAGACTGCACAGAAGATGTAAGTTGATCTTTGTTGCGGATAGTGTAGATTCTGATCAGATTGCGCAGAACATGCGGCACGACCCCTTCAATTATTATTAACCTTTTTGGCTGGTAAGGGTGGCTCACTGACCTTTTGTGCTGACAGTGTAGATCAAGATCAGACTGCGCAGAACACGCTAAGGCGATATTTGTTAAGGTCAGTGTAGATCAAGATCAGACTGCACAGAACACGCTAAGGAGATATTTTATTTCCCAAATCTTAACTTTGATGGAACAGCAATATTTCGCAATGATGTCGAATTGAAAATTAAAGAGTAGATCAAGATCATTTCGCAGGATGTGAACAGCACGTTCAATCTCGTTCAAACGTGTCCGGTCAAGTCTCTATTTGTTGTTTATTGCGTTATATAAATATTCCTGCGATGTCTTTTCTTTCAAATATTAGTGAGTGGGACTTAATCGTCTTTAAGATACTTAAAGGTACTTGAAGACTGATTGAAGATGGTTCCAGGGTGTCTAGTACTATAAAGTGAATAAACAAATTTGAAATCGTAAAGGAGATGAGATCGGAAAATGTCAAAACCCTCGACCTTTCATCTATTATTAACCCTTTGGGTGGTAAGCGTGACTATCTAACCATTTATGGACAGTGTAGATCAAGATCAAACGGCGTAGAACATGTAGTTTGATCTTTGTTGTGGACAGTGTAGATTAAGATCAGACTGGTCAGAACATACAGGGCGACCCCTGCAATTGTAATCAACCCTTTGGCTGGTAAGCGTAACTCACTGACCTTTGGGCTGACAGTGTAGATCAAGATCATACTGCACAGAACACGATAAGGAGATATTTTATTTCCCAAATCACAGCTTTGATGGAACCACAATATTTCGGTTATTGATGTCAAATTGAAAATTAAAGTGAAGATCAAGATCATACTGCACAGAACAAGAAACGGTAATATTTCGTATGCAGGGTGTGAGCAATACGTTCAATCTCGTTCAAACGTGTCCGGTCAAGTCAAGTGTCTATTTGTTGATTATTTAATCGTCTTTAAGATACTTAAAGGTACCTCAAGACTGATTGAAGAGTGGTTCCAGGGTGTCTAGTACTATAAAGTGAATAAACAATTTTGAAATCTTAAAGGAGATGAGATCGGAAAATGTCATATTTCGTTTTACATTATGCTTATCAACACGGTGAAAAGAGCCTTTATAAATGATGGACCAAAGTTACTTTTATTAAGAGTGGGTTTAACATCGTTTTTCAACTACATTTAATTATATACGTATAACCAGAGTTAGTGTTCTAGTATTTCTTTTCCGGTACAAACTTTTTTATTATCATCCCTAAACCCCTGACTGTTATTTAACACTGACTAATGAACTTGTCCGGTGATAAGGGATGAGTCCGCGACTCAGTTTTGGCGCGATTTATATGTCATACACACACACACACACACACCAACACCCACATCCTTACACACACACACACACACACACATACTATGATGAAGTGAAACAAGAACATTGCGAAAAAAGAAAAGGCATTTATCAAACGAGAAAAATTTCATCAAAATAATTTACAAACTTTAAAAGATAAATTCTCCATTCACTACGTCTTCATTTTTTTTTTTTTTTTTTTCGAGCGGTGTAAACTAATATCAAATTGCACATTTCACTTATTATATAATCCATTCTCACTAATCAGTTACACTATCAAATGAGTTTTGTGGTAGTAAGGACTTTATTGTATTTGAGTTTAACATCGCTTTAACAGCATAAGTCATATTACGGAGGTCAGTGTACCTATCCACGTATTCCTTACCTTTCTTACACCTGTACTAACACAACTCTCTTTCCAATTCACTGGCAACTTTCTCACATACATCAGAGGTGAGAGGCCTGAATTATACAAAGTTCTGTGAAAATTGGATTGAAAGGATCTTTTGAGGGGTAAGTTTTATTTTTATAGTAATTCTAAATATATTAGACAGTCAATAATTCGTTATACCGGTGTACAAAGATTTTTTTTCTTACTAACGATTATGCAAACAATTTAAAAATCGGATAGAAATTGATAACATAATGAGGAAAAAAAAAAGACACAGTGATATATTCGCAATGATAGGACCTGAAACTTGTTTATACATAGTGTATTTCATAATAGAAAATATGGTGGGAAAGTAATTTTTTTTTTTTTTTTTTTTTTTTTTTTTTTCGATTTTTCTATTTCTTATCCCTCTCAATCTGTTTTCCTTATATTATCATATAGAATTATTTTCATTTTTAATTAATAAATGGTGGTTTTTTTTTTTCTTTTTTTTTTTTTTTTCTTTCAGGTATAAAGCAGCCGATACATGTGCTATTTATTCCTCAAGTAAATAAATATGAGTAAAGGATACAAGAACGTGAGGAACTATTTATAGACATTACGAATAGAGTACCAGTTCTAACCTGTTCATAGGATACAAGAACGTGAGGAACTATTTATAGCCATTACGAATGGTGTACAAGTTTTATCCTGTTTGTAAGACACAAGAACGTGAGGAACTATTTATAGCCATTACGAATAGCGTACTAGTTTTATCATAATCATTTACTTTGTATCAGTGAACCTCTTACTGTGAAAATGGATTCCTTCGAGATGGCTTTAGAGACAATGGTCCAATCTTATACCGATGCTGAAGAGTTGATGAATTTTTCTGCGACCATGGGTATTCAGGATTCCCCTATTGTAAGGTTCCGTTTATTTCAACTGCGAAATCCGGAGTACAATGATCATTATATAAATGAACAAATTGATTCGTTATTTCATAATTTAGGAGGTCCAGTGGATATAACCAATGACAGTAGTGACTTAGATTTGGAATCGGTAAGAATAGAAAAAGAGATACAGGGGGCAATAAAAGCGCTTCTGTTTGACGACGAAATGGAGGAAACTGCTCGAGTTTGTGTTGAAGATGGGGAATGGAATCCTGTACACCCTCCAAATCAACCTCAGCCAGGATCTTCGAACGATATTCGGTATAATATTCGAAAGAAGTCTGAAAGAACGTATGCCAAAAACAAGGCTGTGGACAGGACCTATGAGATAAAAATAGACGAAAGACATTACGGTCAAAGTATAAGTGGTATTCAAAGAGGACTTGAGCAAATTATTCGAAAATGTATTAAATGAGACCGGAGGTAATTCAGCTGGTAATGACTTGGGATGGGTAATTACTCAACACCAAGGACTTGATAACCCTATTATAGTTCCACTACAGAGATGGGATCAACTTAATGCGGTAAAAGTTATAGAGGCCATTATGAAAGTGCTAAATAGCCATCAAGAACTGTTAATTGATCAGAGTTTTATTATTGTTATTGGTTTGATCATTTTGCCAAAAGGGTCATCAAAACGACAAATGACAAAAGTAAAGGGTAAGAACAATTTGGTACATCTAAAAAGGTCCCTTGTGACTATTGAAAATAAAGACAATTTGTGTATGGCTAGGGCTATAGGGGTCAGTTGGGCAAAATTAAACAGATGCACTGTAGATGAATGGAAAGAAATAAGGAAAAACAGAGGGGAAAGAAGTAATATAGACTTGATTTTAGAACACAGAAAAGTACCCGAAAGTTATTATAAAAATTTACGCAATAAGAGTCGAAACGAACAAAAGAAATTCGCCTAAGCACTGTGCCATGCCGTCGGTGTGAGCACCAAGCAACCCCTCAGTTTAAATGATGTTAGGATGTTTGAAGAATTCCTTGGTGTTCGTGTAATGGTGGTGAGTGCTCGCTTAGGAAACAAATTCATAACCGTGGCTAGCAATGACAAGTGTCCATGCATTTATATTTATTTGGTTGATGATGATCACTTTCACGCCATTACCAGCATCACGGGATTTTTCAGTTGCTGTTATTTCTGTACAAAATGTCTCAAACATTATAATGACAGAGAAGGACATCAATGTGAAATAAAATGTATTGTCTGTAAAAGTGACTCGTGCCTTAACGTAGAACCTGTGAAATGTAGCGACTGTAATATGTCCTGCAGATCGGCAGTTTGTTACGCTGAGCACAAAAAAGTTACAACATACAAATTTGGGCCTAAAAAAGGACAACCCAGTGGCCCTTCACCATGCGAAAAATGGTGGAAGTGTCCCACATGTTTCAAGGTGTTGAGAACAGACAAACGCAAAAAGGAGGAGCATCGATGTGGCGAATACCAGTGCTCCTCCTGTCACAAATATGTCATGGATGATCATAAATGTTATTTAAGAGCCACACCGGCCAAAGAATATTACATTCCAAAATTTATATTTTTTGATTTTGAATGCAGTCAGGATGAGATGAGTTACTGCGTTGAAGGATACGTACCCGATTCAAAATTAAATTGTAAGGACTGCCAATTGCCAGAGATATGTAAATCTTGCTCCAAATGTCAGAATTGCAAAACAGCGTGGTGCGGTAAAGCGACCCACCGTCCAAACTTTGTTGTGGCTCATTCAGTATGCCCTAAATGCATTGACAAAGAATTGAAACCGGATTCCGTATGTAAGGGTTGTGGTACGCGTTGTAAGGAATGTGACAATATTGATCTGCACGAGAATGAGGACCCAGGTCCTTGTCCCGGTAAATGCGGATTCAGAGAAGTCACATTCGAGGGCGCGGATACGGCCGAAAAGTTTGGACAGTGGCTCTTTACGGATCAACACGAATATTTCAAGGCTGTTGCCCATAACATGAAAGGGTATGACGGCTATTTTATTTTGGAATATTTGATCGATCAATCCATAAGACCTGCCAAAATTATTTACAACGGCTCAAAAATCATGTATATGACAGTGGAGAAAAATTTACATATAAACGTGATTGACAGCCTCAGCTTTTTACCCATGAAATTATCAGCACTCCCGAAAGCATTTGGTTTGCAAGAATTGAAAAAAGGGTGGTTCCCGCATTATTTTAATACTAGAGAGAATCAAAATTATGTTGGACCCTACCCTGATGCTAAAGATTATGGTTACGATTTTATGAGTGAGAAAGAAAGAAGCGAGTTAGTAGCGTGGTTGAGTGAGAGAGAGAATGAAATATTTGATTTTAGAAAAGAAATGTTACAATATTGTAGAAGTGATGTAGATATTTTAAGACAAGCTTGTATGAAATTTAGACATTTATTAATGAGTGCTACGGGGGAAGAGAAAGTGGTTCTCAATAAAAAAGGGAAGGAAGAGAAACAATGGGTTGGAGCCGTGGATCCATTCGATTCTGTCACTATAGCTTCCGTTTGCATGAACGTCTTTAGAACCAAATTTTTGGAAGAAACATGGCGCGTAAAACTGAAAGGCAATGATCAATGGGTACCCGCAAAAGTCATCGACGAAAAATTGTACATACAAAACGGAAACGAGTGGGTCCAAGAATCCGAATTGAAAGGAGAGAAAGTGTGCAAGAAAGAATTTGTGAGTTCCCCCATAGCGAAAATTCCTCCCAGTGGTTACAATGATCAATACAGTAAAGCGTCAATTCAATGGTTAGAGTGGAGGGCGAAACTCGATAACGTTCATATCCAACATGCTTTGAATGAAGGGGAGAAAACGATCCCCGGCACTCGCTACAAATTGGACGGATATTGTAGAGAAACCAACACGGTCTATGAATATCACGGATGTATATTTCACGGATGCCCCGTGTGTTTCTCTGACAATCGTGAAGAAACGTATCACCCCCTCACACACCAGTCTTTGGACGAATTGTACGCGCTGACATTGAAAAAACAAACACACCTCGAAAATTTAGGTATGAAATATATTTGTATTTGGGATCACGACTTCAAAAAACAACAAAACCAAAACCCTGAACTTCGGCAATTCATTTCTCAGCTAGATATCATGGATCGACTAGACCCGAGAGAAAGTTTCTTTGGAGGTCGCACCAATGCAAGCCGGCTTTATTACAAAGTAAAAGAAAACGAGCGAGTGAAATATGTGGATTTTACGAGTCTGTATCCTTGGGTAAACAAGTATTGTCGTTATCCCTTAGGTCACCCCACAGTCATTACCAAAGATTTTGGGGACATCAAGGATTATTTTGGTATTGCCAAGGTGAAGATTATCCCGCCCAGGGGACTCTATCACCCAGTCCTTCCTTACAGGTCTAATGGCAAACTAAAATTTTCTTTATGTCGGACCTGCGCGGATACCGAAAGTCAAACCCCGTGCGAATGTACAAATGAACAAAGAGAGTTGACTGGTACGTGGTGCACCCCCGAAATAGAAACGGCTGTCAGATTAGGGTATAAAATCACAAAAATTTATGAAGTATACCACTGGGAAGAAAGCACTCAATATGACCCCAAAACCCATAAAGGAGGACTGTTTGCTCAATATATTAACACATTTTTGAAATTCAAACAAGAAGCAAGTGGTCCTCCCGTTTGGATTAAATGTTACGATGATATGAATAAGTACATCGGACAATATGTGGAAAAAGAAGGGGTCTCATTGGATCGAAAAAATATTCGAAAGAACCCAGGACTTAGAGCTTTGGCAAAACTGTGTCTCAATAGCTTTTGGGGAAAGTTTGGTCAGAGACTTAATATTCGACAAACGGAATTTTTTCACGAAAGTCAGGCCAACATGTTTTTTCAACTTTTTTCCGATCCATTGAAGCAACCCATCGATTTTCATATATTGTCTAATGATACGATACAAGTTGAATGGCAGTATAAGAACGATTGTCAACCCGAAGATAACAAGACCAACATATATTTGGCAACATTTACAACGTGCTGGGCCAGACTTAAACTTTACAGTGTACTTGAGCAGCTAGGTAGAAGAGTCCTGTATTATGACACAGATAGCATCATATACGTGAGTCGTCCAAATGAGTATGATCCACCTCTAGGTGATTATTTGGGTGAACTGACAGATGAACTTGAAAATGGAGAGTACATTGTGGAGTTTGTGTCTGGGGGGCCAAAAAATTATGCTTACAAAACGAATGAAAACAACGAAACTTGCAAAGTGAGGGGATTTACCCTAAATTATAAAAACAGTCAACTCATTAATTTTCATAGCGTGAAAGATATAGTCACAGACCCTCAAAGTAGTTCAAATATCACTGTGACCAATCCTAGTAAAATTTGTAGGGACAAAAGGAAAAGAAAATTGTATAATAGAGAAGAACAAAAAAGTTATCAAATGGTTTATACAAAAAGACGAAAAGTAGACCACTTTGATACAGAGCCATACGGGTTTTGATAGTCGACCTCTGTCAAATTTGCTTTCAACGATATTACGACATTTATATATAAACCTGTTAGATATTTCTTCATTGTCACTCAATTCTCAAAAAGAAAAAAAAAATAGTGTCACTCAATTTTCAAAAAATGTCACACAAATATTAAAAATTGTCAAACAAATATTAAAAAGTGTCACTCATTTTACGTTTTTGTACGTTTACACGTAAATTCTCATAGGCTCAAATTAAAAAAAAAGTACCACTTATTTTCCAAAATGTGTCACTCATTTTTCAAAAAGTGTCACTCATTTTCTAGAAAGTTATAGTCATTTTTTTTTTTTTTTTTTTTTTTTTTTTTCGTGCCAGTCACTTTACATCCCCTACAATAGTAATTTTTTTTTTCTTATTTCTGGCGCGAAATCTAAAAATACCTTAAGAGGCTATGTAACCCTTTATGGGAGCACATTAAAAAAACTTCATGTGTGGGTGTGTGTGTGTGTGGGTGTGGGTGTAATTTTATGATTCTTAATCATTGATGATTTGTAATGTTTTTGTTTCATATAAATTTCAGTGATGTATATATTCTTTAATTTGATGAGACAAAATCTAAATACCCACCTTTAAAGGTTTTACTCATATTTCCAAAGACTAACTGTTATTTATTTTATTCTATCATGATCGTATTGCTTGTAAATTAAAAGATAGTAAGAAAGAATTTCTCTTTGCGTTTTGAGTTAATCCAACGTAAGAATATGACAGAAACTCCGGAAAAAGAAAGTTTTTACGTTTCCCTAAACCTGACGAAGAAAGTCAGAGTGACAAGTGGCATTTACTTGGTACCCGGGTCCCACAAGCAGAGATTGTCTACTTTTGTCAGATGATCATAGTGTACATCATTATTATTACAGCGATCGTTAACCTATCCATACAAAACGGTTCTACCGAACTCTGGGTATCACTCTTGAGTAGCTGTATCGGATACGCTTTACCTAACCCGAAACTTAAGAAATAATGGCCGTCCCTCTTCCCTTCGAACCATGTTCTAGTATGTGTATTAGCGGACAAACTGGTAGCGGTAAAACCCAATGGGTGTATCGCTTTTTGAAACAAGTAAACCTCATGTACGGACGAGACCCCCCTTCCCATATTCTCTATTGCTACGGTATCCACCAAGACTTGTTTGATGCCATGGAGAGTTCCATTCCAAACTTTTACAGTAAGCAAAGACTGCCTACTGCGGAAGAATTGGATGACTTCACAAAAGACAAAAAACACAAGTTAATCATTTTAGACGACCTAATGCATGAGGTCATGCGGAGTAAAGAAATGGAGTTACTTTTCACTCAAGGTTGCCATCACAGAAAAGTATCGGTGATTATGATCACGCAAAACTTATATCCCGGGGGTAAACATGCCAGAACTATTGCATTGAATACCTGGTATCTGGTACTTATGAAAAATATTCGAGACATATCTCAGGTAGCAGTATTAGGACGACAGCTTTATCCCCGTAAGTCCAGAGGGTTTATGGAAGCTTACGAAGATGCCCTTAATACGAGACACGGTTATTTCACAGTGGACATGTCCCCTCACTCCGATAACAAGTACCGTTTAAGGACACTTATTTTTCCCAACGAGGAGCCTATTGTGTACCGTTTGACGTAAGAATGGCGATAATAAGCTTATAAGAAGACAATATGGTTGAACTAATCAAACAGCAACGACACTTCCTATATTTAGTGGCCAACACTACAGCCGCCCAAAGAAAGTCGCTTTTAAAAACAATTACCAGTCAACAATTAAGAGCACTTAGTCAAATTGCATACAACATTATCCGGTTTAAAGGCAGATTGACACTTACGGAAAAAAACAGCTTAAAACGTCAGAGATGCTTCATTTACTTGCTTGGAGATCGTAACATTGGGTTTGTTCAAAAGAAGGAAGCCATTCAACATAAACAACGTATTATCCATAAATTGGTGAAGATCGCTTCCGCCTACTTACAAACCGTATTACAGTAATGGAGAAATACGTATTAGTGCCTTTCGAAAAGTTTGAGCGATTGAAAAAACTGTCTGGGAGACAAGATGATCGGCAGAGAGAGGGAAGGGAAGATCCCCCGAAAAAGAAGAATAGAAAATTAACACTTTTTCCTCCGGGGCTTAGAGAGAAGAAAAGAAAGAAAGATATAGATTGGATTTCTTTTTAAATAACAAGACAATTTTACATTTTTATATTTTTATTTACAAAATAATACAATAAAAGTATGAAAGAAGCCACGAGTCATTTCCCCCCCCCCCCCATAACCTATTGTATATACACATTTCTCGCTTTATCGATGGTAAGTACTTCTGGAAAGCTTGCGTACAGTAGCAATGTCACACTTTCTGGTAAAGGTTTAGCAAATTTGATTTCCAAACGGCAAAGACCTCTTCTTTTTGTGTTAAAAGAATAGTAGGGATCGATATCCAACACGTATAGGCAGTATCCTTGCTTGTACTCTGTGTACGTGATGTTGATATCATTTCTACAGGAAGTGAGGGTCTGATATCAGTCGGTGAAATGATTTCCTTCAAAATTAGGTTGCGATGGTACGGATTGTCCATCAACGAAGAAACCGAGGTAACTGCAGTCGTAATGTTTCAGGTTGAATGGGTTTGTTTTGTAGTCCCCGTTATACGAAATGCTTGGAACCGCCCCTATGATGATTTTGTTTGGCACCCTACCTTGAAATATATCGTCTGCGTGAAAACTATATTGTCCCTGCGGTATCGAGGTTGTTTTTATCTCTGAGCGGAAATAAGGGTACATAGCCGGAGTGTCCTGAATCATTTTGTCATGGGCCAAAAGCAAATCGTTCTGTAACCGCTGAATACAGAGCTTGAAACGGGCGTCAACGATTTGCACCTTGTAATTCGGAGTTAACGCATCTGTAATGATTCGAAATGCATCGGATGCTTGCCAAAATTTAAGCGCCATTTGCACTCCGTTTATAAGTAACTTTGGTTGTTGAAATAAGTCCACCGGGATACTCCCTTCTAGATCTATAATCTTACCACCCTTGGTCCTATCATATCTTTGGAATAAACCGGCATTTGATCCAGTTTTGGGGTCGCTATCATCCAGATTTGGGTCATCCTTGAAAAATAATTGGCTGGTCAGAAAAGCTTCCTGTATAGATCGATTGGTATTTAGTATGGTGTCAATGTAGGCCTTATACGGATGAGTTGTTCCGCTATTCGGGAGTGGTTTTTGTTGTAAATGAATGTCCAGCTGTCTGAAAATGGTGTGCAAGGGTAAATTGATTAGTCCTAGCGTGTCATCTGCGGTCACGGGGGTACCGTCTTGTAAAGCCAGTCTTAATTTCAGCCTCAATTTACATTCCTTCAAGTTGATGTAGGCGCTGGCCTGTGGCGGTATATTAAATTCCAAGCTCGATGAAGAATCAGTTACGGGATTAATGGGTCAAAATTCGATCCAATCTTTCAATAACAAGGACGAATCTTTCGTGATCGGGTTAAATAACGATAATTCTTCTATGTGTTGCATTTTACTATTCATCGTAAATTTCAAAATACCCAGTCGGGATCTTTGCGATACGTTTTGCGAGTCTTCTTACGCTTGATATTCTTACGATCTTCGTCTTCACCATTCTTACGTTTAATCTGAGATTTTGCCCTATCAACGGCTTTGGTTAACGGGCTCACCATTTTTACATGAGGCGTTTTGACTTTTTCAAGTTTTTCTTCCATATCCCGCAGCAGTTTATTCTTTTCTTCTAGTATTTTCTCCAAATTCCTTATTTGATCTGGGATATGGTCTTTCGGTTTAAAATAATTAATCCAATACTCCACATCTTCTTTGTACGGAACCCACTTCTGTAGTTCTGAATCAAACACGTCTATGGAACCCATGATTTCTTGAAATGAAGGACGCAGTGAAAATCGTTCGATTTCAAATCAATGGATTTTAAATCTTCGCTTTTTAACGACAGTCTAATAGTGTTAAATCTTTTGACACTCACGGGTCTATAACGTCGATGAAGACATTCAGTAAATTTAAATTTCTTGTATCTTGTTTCGATTTCTATGCTGGTGAGAACGGGTTGTAACTTGTTCCTGACAAACGCTTCCTCTATGATATCGCAATTCAAATACAATCGCTTACTTCGAGGTGTAAAGTCGCAGGTCAATGACGATTCTACGAGAGCACATAACCAACTTCCTTCTAAACTATAGTCTTTAGAAAACTGGAACAAAAAATCGGCGTTATTCTTACGTATATCGATCGATTCTGTGCAATTTAAATATAGGTAAAACTCTGTCATTCTTCTCTCCTCGTTCTCAATTCGTCAAGTATGGTAGGAATGAGATAAACTGGGCGTAATAAAATGGGTATAAATGAATGAAATCGTTGAAGTAAAGTCTTCTTACAGCTAGATGAAACGTTATTTGAGCATAGTGTGCGTAACAATAGTCTCCTTCTTTCGAAATTTTGAACATCTCTTCTCATTGGATTAATGATTCCGTTAAAGATACGTTTAGCCACCTCGATGATAGCCTTTAGTCGACGATTCGATAAATTCTGCAGTAAATTCTTCCTTTCCATCGTGTCGGTCTCTTGTAGGTGTAGTAAATAAGAGAAATGTAAATAAACTGTAGAGTGTTCCATGGTTGAATCGTTGAAATACTCATTCCTTCTTACGCGTATAGAGTTCGAGTTCAATTAGTGAGGGACAAACAACCTCGTCCTCTTGTTGTGGAGAGGTTACACCCGTTATAACCACTTTCCCCGTATGAAAGCAACAAAAATGCACACCTTTCCGTTTAAAGTTAAGGGAAGGAAATAACTCTGGTTCGTATACGACATCTCTATCGAAAGACAAACGCTTCAGATCCAAATTCGAACTGAGGGTATGGCTCATAGACATGGTTAAAAGTTTTGCGTCCGAAAAATTCACGGGATATCCGCAATTCTGAGGCAGTCTGGCATATTTTCGTATCCGTTTGTACCCCTCTCTTTTACTCGAAGCTTTACCGTTACAGTTGATAATACCGTTAGAAAACACTAAACAGTTTCCTCCAATTTTTCTGTGTTGCCATATCAATCCGGGAAATCGTGCTGGATCATACCGTACATTCGTTATTTTGTAGCAGAGTTGTCTTAAATCAATAGGACAGTTGAGTTGAGCGCTGTAGACCACGTTTGTGATGATCATGATCGTTTGACTGTCTACACATAAATGATAGAATTTTGCTAGTTTTCAATCTTTTTATAACGAGCCCCGTTAGCTCAGTCGATAGAGTGCTGGACTTCAAAACATGAGGTCAAGCGTTCGATCCCTGGCTACCACCCCCCTGGTTCGATCTAGTTTTTTTTTTTTTTTTTTTGTTAAATTGATGATAGTCACTGCGCCAGGATTCATTCCTCTCCCACCGCTGACCATTGTTTCGACGTTAACCATGTGAGAAAACAGCCAGTGGCTTGGAAAGAAAATTGCGCGAAGTACTGGCAAAAGAAACTCGAGGAACGCGTGCATAGCTGTAGTGTCCGCCGTGATATAATTAAGATAATGTTGAAAACGGCGTAAAACACCACACAATCGAGCAATCAATTTAACCCTTTATATGTAATCAATTGTTTACGAGTATTGCGTAATATCAGTTTCCGGTATCCAGCTGTCATACTTTTTTGGCCAGTGTAACCATCGCACCAGGACTTCCCGCTTTTTATTGCGTGTCCTTCTTTTCAATATTTTTTCGATGCTAAATTCGGTACCTTCGTCAACATTTATAGCTTGCAATTCTTGTTCGTAAAATGTACCGTCAATTTCGTCATTGTCCCAGTCTACTAACGTGTAAACTGGAATTCCTTGTCTTTTGAAGCGTGATTTGATTTTGAAGATCTCCCCTGTCCATTTTTGCGAGTATTCTCTGTCAAATACGGACCCGATGTGCGACAATCGTACAGTCTGACCGATTTTATATTTCATTTTTTTGATAACGGGCTGTTCCCGCTTACTTCCCTTGGTTCTAATGAGATACTGTTGAAGACGGCTTTCCCCCTCATTTTCCATGGAAATTGCTGCTGGATTTTCTCCAAGACTCCTATGAGAAGTATGATTGTAACTATGTACAACATCCTGTAAAATGTCAATGTACCGACGGGTTCTATTCTTGAGCAGGTATCGAAAAATCTTGTGTTTTATGGTTTTAATGACTCTTTCGGCGTAATTCGCCTTTGTTTCCGTGTTATACGCGTACAGATGATGTATGTTTTGACTTTTTAAATATGTATTTACTTCTTTGCTTCTAAATTCCATTCCTCGGTCCGTACGAATTGTTTTTGGTTTCTTGGGGCCTGTCAGTATACGTTTCAAGACCGTGACTAAATCAGCGCCTCGCTTACTCTTAACGGGTTGAGCATAAAGAAAACGAGAAAAGACATCGATAGCAATCAAAATATATTTCACACCTTCGTTATGCTTCTGTAAATTGACCATATCCATAAGATCTATATCCCATTGACTATCAACGCCCTCAACGATCACTCTGGATCGTATAAATCGGCGTCTAGCCCCCCTCGTAAGCGAATAGGACTCTTGATCTTGTAGCCATTTTCGTATTCGATGTCTACCAATGTTGTATTTACCCTGTGCTTTTACATACTGGTACAATTTCTCGGGGCCGCTAAAACTAGCAGGATTATTGGAATCAAAATAAATAGAAGACAAGTATGTTTTCCAGTCATCCATTTTTTAATCAAATATACATAACTTACATTCTTACAAGATATAGTATTACAACAAAACTGAATACAAAGGTCTAATTTGGTATGCATGTAAAAAAGTGAGAAATCGTTCCATTTCGATTTCTATTTCTGTTTTTATATGTCTATAATGTATCCATTCACCAATCAATACAGTCTTCATATACACAAGTCCAAACATGATCACCAGTTATTTATAAACTCGTTCGGGTTACACTCTGCACACTGAAGGGCTCCTAACTGGTTCATATGATCACTCTGCAGGTAACAGGGTATCACACCGTCCAATTCGGGTAAAGTTTTTCCAATGTTTGGCATAAGTTCTTTTAATCGTTCGTATTCTTTGGGTCTCAAGCAAATACCTTTTTTGGTCGGCACTACTTCTTCATTCGGTTTCCAATATTGTCTAATATCTACGCAAACGCTGCTTTCGCCAATACTACAATGCATGTTGCCCCCGATGTGATATCCGTATGATACCTTATTTTCGAGGGCTTTGTCAACGTACTCTATTTGATTTACCAGGTTCTTCCAAGGCATCAGAGTTAAGCTTATGCCTTTTTTGGTGGGTTTGTCATCTTTCCACTCCCTAATATCGACTCTCAATTCACCTCTCCATTCGTTCACTTGTACGTAGCGTTCGTTACCGAGACTGAATTTATCTCTAATCATGTTGCTCGTTCGAGTGCCAAAACTCTGATGACTTCTACACACATACTACGGAGTTATATAGTCATAAAGTTTCTTCTGATTGGTCAGTTTTTTCTTACATCTGACGTGTATAAACAAGTACCCTTTGCCACAGGGTAAGCTGTTATTACGAAGATTCTGTATTTGGTCCTGGAATAAACTATTTTAACTGTACGACTCGGTTGCTTTTTATGTCCCAATAAACCAATGTTGTACATAAATGTCTTTGTAGCTTCGAAACGTTTTCCAATTTTCGTACAGGCGTCGGGTTCTTCCAAACATCTTTCTACCGATTCGTACATGGTGCCTTTATCAAAAAACACAGAAGCCTGAGAATGACTTGCATTCAAATGCTTGTCAACCGTATGGGTAGAAAGTTTGAAGTCGATTTTCATGTCGAAAAGTTATACTCTCAGTAATTGTGTAAAGACATCGCAGCAATATTTATATAACGCAATAAACAACAAATAGAGACTTGACCGGACACGTTTGAACGAGATTGAACGTGCTGTTCACATCCTGCGAAATGATCTTGATCTACTCTTTAATTTTCAATTCGACATCAATAACCGAAATATTGCTGTTCCATCAAAGTTAAGATTTGGAAAATAAAATATCTCCTTAGCGTGTTCTGTGCAGTCTGATCTTGATCTACACTGACCTTAACAAATATCGCCTTAGCGTGTTCTGCGCAGTCTGATCTTGATCTACACTGTCAGCCCAAAAGGTCAGTGAGCCACCCTTACCAGCCAAAAAGGTTAATAATAATTGAAGGGGTCGTGCCACATGTTCTGCGCAATCTGATCAGGATCTACACTATCCGCAAGAAAGATCAACTTGCATCTTCTGTGCAGTCTGATCTTGATCTTGAGGTTTCTGAATTATGTATAGTGAGCCACCCTTACCAACCAAAAGGTTAATAATAATTGAAGGGGTCGTGCCACATGTTCTGCTCAATCTGATCAGGATCTACACTATCCGCAAGAAAGATCAACTTGCATCTTCTGTGCAGTCTGATCTTGATCTTGGGGTTTCTGAATTATGTATATACATTGTCTTCACTTTAAAGTATTAGACGCAATCAAATCACTCTTCAATCAGCCTTCAAGTACCTGTAAATATCGTTAGGCGGATTTAGTACCACTCACTAATATTTGAAAAGCACTTAAAGATGAGTGACGCTATCAAAAACAGTCTAAAACAAGGAAAAATAGATGACGCCCTAGAAACCAGTATACTACTTTTGAGGATATAAAAACCGTATAAAAACGTACCTAAAAGGCTATATACCTTCGGCAAATTTATTCATTTCACACGAAATCAAAGTTCCTTCATGCTGCGTTGTTTGACCAATTACAAAGTTTAAATCAATCATTGGGGCTTATAGTGCAGTTTAATTGCTTTTTCACCGAGGTCAAAAGGCACAGGTCAGGTCTGAATGTTTTCGTTTTCTAATTTCACCCGTTTTTTTTCTATTTCCGTGTATGAATGTGCGTTCTAAAGCTTAACGTAAATAGACAGGAAGAAAAGTTGAGGGATTGTAAAGAAAATGGAGAACAAAGAAAACAAACAGAAACCAACAAAAACCCTTTCTAAAGATGGGTCCTGAGACTTTCACATTAGTAAATCTATCGAAAGGGCATGAAAAGGAATCGGAGTTTTGCAAATTCTGAAAACCCGTCTTGATCACCTTTCACTCTAAAGCATTTGTGTCATGCTCTGTTAAAATGGGGCTTAATGCATCTGCAAAAAGTATCGACCCATCGTTGTGTTGTCTCGAGCTAATTGCCGTGTACAATTGTTCCGAGGTAGGAATGAACGTTATGCTGACTGTTGCGTACTGCAACGCAATCGTTTAGGGGCTGGCATCAGCTTTGGTGCGGGGAGGTATTGCTTACGGGTATTGTACCCCACTCGTTGTTATTGGGGGAAATTTAAATGCCCCCAACCAATAGGGAAATAATGAAGGCCCTCATATCGTCCCTTTGCTTCGACTTGGCAGTGACGTAATTACGTCAATGACATTTGCCCTATATATGAAGAACATTTTAATGGTGATTTATTTCAGTAACAAAGAGAACAATAATCCAGATTCACAGTAATAGCTCGATCTTCGTGTGTACAGCTGCTATCAAATTTCCATATTTATTTTTTATTTTTTTTTTTTTTTAATTGCAATCAAAAGGAAGATGATTTAAAAGAAGAAAAAAAAAAGCTGTAGGTTTTACTTCTGCTTGAATTTGCTCTATTTCGTTTCGTTCTATTTCGTTTCGTTCGATTTCGTTTCTTTGTGTTCCGTTTCGTTCCGTTTCTTTCCGTTTTGTTGCGTTTCTTTCCATTTCGTTGCGTTTCGTTTCGGTTCCGTTTTTAAGTTTATAGAGACCCATGAAATATTTACCAAGTATCGAAAAAACAATGTAATTTATACACAATCCTGACAAGAACAACAGAGAGAAGCTGACTCCATACCGGACATCAAAACAAAGACTTGATCAAACTGAAAGCCTTTTCGATTCAAATTCGACAATTCAAATGTAGCATAACCCCTATCTTGCTAAATAAGTGAAATGAAAATTTCAAGCCTATAGTTAAAATCCAAATTTTTCTATGTCAACTGTATTTTTAAGGGAAAAAATCGTCTCATCGGACAATGTAGATCAAGATCAGACTGCACAGAACGTGCAGTCTGATCTTGATCTACACTGTCCGCAAAAGGTCAGCGAGTCGCGCTTAACAGCCAAAAGGGTTAACTGGTAGGAATTGACTTTATTGGAATAGGAAACATTGTGGAAAAAGAAGAAAAGGCTCAACAGAAACCCGGCGGGAACGTAGAACGCAGTCGTTCTTAAAGAAACGAAACAACTTACGAGAATGAATAGAATAACGCTAATTTTAGAAAAGTGCAACATTGAATGTTATTTTGGTCCTTCGTTTGCATAATAAATGAGTTGGCACACACTAGTAACACTGATTTATCTCTGCTATTTACAACACTGGAACGAGTTTACGAATATAAAGGTAATTTTTCATTACATAACATGCTCTGTGAAAAACGAGTTTGATGCATCCACAAAAACTATCGACCAAGGTCTTGTGCACAGGCTGACGTTAACCCTTACCCAAACGACAAATTTTGGACTGGTCCAAATTGAAAGAGTTTGCAGACGACAATTTTTAAATTTGATGAAAATGGCAGAAAGTTATCAAAAAGGGTAGAAAACACTGTGGGAAAAGGAGAAATTGCTCGTAACGAGACTTGTACTGCAGACACGTGAAAACCAGGGCTTGTTTGGGAAAGGGTTAATCAAAATGTTTTGCTATTGGTCAATTTTCTGTATGTCAAAGGACCATTCTCCCTCACGATTCGGTCGGTTGTTAGACAAAAAAAAAAAAATATGGATCTATAATTATGTAAGGCTAGCTTGATATAATGCATTACAAATACCCCCAGCCCCACCCACCCTGTACTTGCAAGTGCTTTGTCAATAACTTTAATACATGTGGAATCAAGAGATCGAAAGATTGGCTTTTAGCTCAGCTCTAATTCTTTCTATCGTTTGATGATAATAATTGCGACATGAATCATTCTTCTTTCCGTTCAAGCATTCCAGCAAGTATTTTGATTTATCGTGCAATACGACGTAATGAATGTGCCAAGATAGTTCCTAAAGAAATTCGTTATGTGGTAGAAAAAAAAAAAACCTTTCAGGTGAAAGATGACAAAACGTGCAAAATAATCTAAAGACGGACAATCTTTGACAAAGTTGGCTGAACAAAACATTAACCATGCTCTGTGCAAAAGGCGCTTAATGCATCTACAAAAAGTATCGACCCAGGTCAGCCTGCACCGCCTGCGCAGACTGACCTTGGCCAAAAGTCTTTGCTACTTTTTCAATTTTCTGTATGTCCAAGGACCAGTCTCCTTCAAGATTAAGTCGGTTGTCAAAAAAGTGGTTATTACGGATCCGTAATTGTGTGATGGCTCGACTGGTATCATGGATCGTGGAGATGCATTAAGCCCCCTTTTTCCAGAGCGTGGCTCATATGTAAAATTTGATAAAGTTGGCTGAACAAACTATGTAGAAAATTTCCGAAATAAATTTTTTTTAAACTAAAACTTGGTTACTTGCTCTAGTTCGCTGTTTTAATGTTTTAAAGTGTCACATTTTACATACACCTGACTTAATTATCATAGTCATAAATCAACATATTCTACAAATTTAACAACTGTAACATTTCAAGGGCCACAATGCTACCTCCTGCATAGCTTCGTACATCCACAGTCCATTTACAACATTGATTTAGCTATGGCAGTTGATTTGAGATTTTGTAACAGATATTGGTCATTCTTTATCTACATTTACGCGTACATATATTCCTTGGTGTATGAAAAACCACAGTATTTGAAAACTATGGGTGACGGACTATCCTACCTGACATAACACTGACGTTACAATAAACACAGATAAGTTTCGGTAATACGAACCAAGAATTATAACCAGATACTAGTTGGTGTGTCTGAAAACGCATGTAGATTGTACACTAAAGGCTCATAGGACAGCGCATAAGAAGGTATAAATAAGCGCCGCGGCGTAACGATTAATGGTAGCTGTCCTTATAGACTGGTGTTCTAAATAAACCCACAAATAAGCCCGCAAAAAAACGCCGCTGTCAACAATATTTCTATCACGGGGACAACTCACTCGTTCATGTGCCCTGGGTTTGGCACAAGTCCTGGGCTAGGATTCTAGAGGACTCTACGACACTCCCACGACAAACCCAGCGTCTCGGGATAGGATCGAACCGAGGCTCCAGGTTTTGAATGTTACACTGTCAGCACTGGAAATTTCACGGGTGGAAATGATAAAAATTAATACTATATGCATGCAGAAACAATACAGTGAGCTTGGGTCAGGGCTCATCACGAAATCTTAAATCTTATCCGTGTATTATCCATTTATTATAAATTTTTTGATTGAATGGAATTTTACGCCGCTTTCAACATCATTTCAGTTATATCACGGCGATTGCACACATATTGATGTATGCCCTGGGTTTCACCAGTACTAGGCTGGGGCTATAAAGAATCGTGCCCCCACAAAAAGTGGGGCTCGAACTCCGGGCCTCCAGGGTACGAGTCCTACATTTCACCACTGTGACTGAGCCACGTCATTTAGAATCTGCAATTCGCCTATTCATTTCCGTGAATCATTTGTTTATTACATGAGAAAAAGGGCAGATCACAATACTTTCCGTGTATAATTATTTCGTCACAATACAAACTGCGCAGTCAGCTGAGTCTTTAGGTGCAATTATTCATAAAGGATTAAACCGTAACAAACGTGCATTCAATAGATACCAACAAAAATCGATGGGTTTGCATTGTTAGTTTTTTTCTGTTCATGTAATATTTATAAGGTCTCAAGCATTTATTGTATGACCCCGCGATTCGGCGAAACGGGTGGAGAAGTAGTCTGAAAACATTGTGGAAAAAGGAGAAAATGCTGGTAAACAGCATTTTCTTCTTTTCCCGCAATGTTTTCTAAAGTTTGAAAGTCAAACGTCATTATTTGAGCCACACTTGTCATCTGCAGATGCTTTGAATAAGTCGAACGTTTTTTCGTCGGGGTATGGGTTAATTTGTTGTGCAAAAGGTCTTTTTGCTGTCCCAGGACCAATGAGATTGATTGAATGATTGATTGATTGATTGATTGATTGATGCCGTTTTCAACATTATTTCAGTTACATCGAGGCGGCCAGTTTACATATCAATACTTTCCTGCCTTTTTTTTTTCTAATCAGTGCTCCGCACAATGTTCTTCGCAAGCCACTTGCTGCATCCCACATAACCATCGTCGAAACAAGGATCAGCGGTGAGAGAGGAATGTATCATGTCGCAATGACTATCATCAGTCCTCGGAAAGAGATTGGCCGAGGGTAGAATCGAACCAG
This sequence comes from Tridacna gigas, assembly GCA_945859785.2. Classification (NCBI taxonomy): domain Eukaryota; kingdom Metazoa; phylum Mollusca; class Bivalvia; order Cardiida; family Cardiidae; genus Tridacna; species Tridacna gigas. The sequence continues at coordinate 533,041 of OX244042.2, forward strand.
CGACCCTCTGGCTTTTAACTCCTGCACGTTACCGACATAGCTACCTTCAAAAAATTAACGACTGGCAACGAGTTTGAACCTCTATTCTGCTGAATAAAAGAAGTGAAACTTTCAAGTCAAAAGTATAAACCCGAATTTTTCTACTTCAAAGGTATTTTTTGGAGAAAAGATAGCTCCTTATCGGACAGTGTAGATCAAAGATCAGACTGCACGTTCTGTGCAGTCTGATCTTGATCTACGCTGTCTGCAAAAGGTCAGGGAGTCGCGCTTAGCAGCCTAAGGGTTGATGCGTCAGATTACATAAAGTATGAATTAGAGGGCCCTTGCTTAATGCAGTTGTATTTCATGATGTACTGGCAATTATAGCGAACAAATAAGACAAATAGGTACATCAAACTTAACTTTAATTCATTAACTAAAGCCTAATGGGCGAATGTCAACTGAACCTGAAAAAAATACGTTTACGACACAAATACGATGTTCCTGCACTTGACAGTTTTGACAACATTTCGGCTATATTAAGACATGTATTTGAGCCATGCTCTGTGAAAAGGGGGCTTAATGCATTTGCAAAAAAAAAGCATCGACCCAGGTCAGCCTGCGCCGTCCGCGCAGGCTGACCTGAGTCGAAACTTTTTGCTACAGGTAAACATTCTGCATGTCAAAGGACTCATACTACCTCAAGATTTAGTCGGTTGTTAGACAAAATGGATTTTATGGATCCATAATTATGTGATGACATGCCGATTATAATGCACCACGGAGATGCACTAAACCCCCTTTTGATAGAGTGCCACTCAATTGCTTTTTTTTGACAAACTTCGACCTTGTATTACTTTATATATCAGTTTGTTTTTGTACGGTGTTAGTGCCATTTTCAACATTTCAGTTGTATCACAGCGGCCACGCTTTCCTGGTGTTTCTTTGCCAGTATTTCGAGCAACATTCTTCCCAGGCCAGTGGCTGCTCTCCCACATAGCCGTTGTCGTGACAATGATCAGCGGGAAGAAAGGAGTGATTCCTATCATCAATCCTCGGAGACAAATTGGCCGAGCTGAGGATTCGAACCAGGGACCCCCTTGTCTCAAGTCCTGTGCGCTACCGACTACGCTTCTCGGGCTCGGCCCGTCAACCTAAGGCAAATAAAAGTACTGAAAGTCCTGTGAATAAGACTGATTTCATGTACCGCAATATAACATTAAACAATGCTATGTCACTTACACACATGCATTCATTCAGCAGAACTTTTGTGTGTGTGTGTGTGTGAGGGGGGCAGCATATCCGTTTTGAAAATACTGAGGGAAAAAATGGGAAACTGTTCACATCAAGCATTTTTCCCTTTGCCTTAAGCTTTTCCGTAGTGTTCTCTTTCTTTTTGTGAACTCTTATCTAAAGGGGTCTATTCAGATTTTTATAATCTCATCAAATTTGAAAAATGATTCATCACTGAAGTTAAGAATGTGATAGCTGGCAAAATATCAGTAAAGTAAAAAGACAAACGTAAGAAAAAACTGTTTTTCAATGGTATTTCCTGGAAGCGCTACGTGGCCTCTTAACTTATTTTTAGATTTAGCGCCAGAGTTTCTCAAAGACTTGTAGGAATGTCACGTGATTAGTAACACGCGTCGGTTACTTGGGTTTGTATTCAAATCAGTACGATGACGTCACATCTGATCTCCTAAAAATAGACGGTCAAACCGATTGTCAAACGTCCACTCCGATATTTAAATGCCAAAACAATGCAAATTTTTATCAATGATTGATTTATTGAATGGTGTTTTACGCCGCTTTCAACATTATTTCAGTCATATCACGGCGACAACTCACATATGCATGTATGTCCTGGGTTTCACCAGTACTAGGCTAGGGCTCGGAAGTGTCTTGCCCAAAGACACTCCAACAAAACACCCAGTGGATTCAGTGAGACTCCAATCCGGGGCCTCCAGGTCACGAGTCCTATACTTTACCACTGAGCCGCGAGGACCCCAAAATTTTTATTAAACGAACCGTACAGTTAATTCTATCTAGTTGTATTTATTGCTTTTTTATGTTTTACATGAAATTTTGCTTCATGAAAAAAAAAAACACTAAACGGCTCCTTTAAGAAGAATGTTGCTGAAGTCGTCCTCTGCAAGTTTGTTTCGGGATGGGGTGTTATAAATTAAATAAACTGTACAAACAGAGGGTATTTAAATAAATACATAGTGTTCGACGTGACAGAACAAGACTAAAAATTAGGCGTCAACCTGAGTTTTAACGACACAATAAAATTACGCCTTTAAAAAAAATGTTGTTGAAAAAGGAGAAAATGCTGATAGCCAGCATTCTCTCCTTTTCCCACAATATTTTCCAGCATTTCAAAGACAAGTTTTATTTCTTGAGCCTCATTTATTTTGCCATCTGCAATAACTTTAAATTTGGGCGAGTTTAAAATTTTGTCTTCTAGTGAAGATTTAAATAAATCTAAGCTACTCTGCGTGAAAGAACAAAATTAAACAGTAGGCGTTAAATTATGAGGGATTTATTTGACTTCTTGACGGTTACGTATTTGTCAGAAGTCCGTTTATTTAACACCCATCGAAAATTTCTATTAACCCTCAGGCTGCTAAGTGCGACTCAAGGAGCTTTTGCGGACAGTGTAGATCAAAGATCAGACTGCACAGAACGTGCAGTTTGATCTTGGATCTACACTATTCGAAATGGAGATATATTTCCCCCAAAATAACTTTCCAATAGCAACATTTTGGTTTTCACGATCGTCTAGAAAGTTTTATTTAACTTACTCAGCAGGTTGAAGGTTAACTCTTGAACACTGTGAACAGACGCCAAAAATTTTAGATTTGACGAAATTGAAAGCATTGGCAGACGACAAATTGAATGTTACTCTAAATCTGAAATATGTGTTTGGAAGGGTATAAAACATTGTGTAAAACTGAGGAAATGCTGGTTACCAGCATGTCAGTCTTTCTGATATATGTAACATTTTTACAGCCTTCTTCTTTAGGGTTGTTAAAACTAGGGGTTGTATAGTAAAGGGTGAAACAGTGTTACAGGTGGATAATGTGTTTATACCACACAATCCCGAGTTTTAATGACACTGAAAAAGAAACCTTTTGAAAACATTGTTGGAAAAGGAGAAAATGCTGGTAACCAGCATTTTCTCCTTTTCCCACACTGTTTTCCACAATATCAAAGACAAATTCCATCATTTGAGCCAAATTTAAATTGTCGTCTGCAAACCTTTTCAATTTGGACAAGTCTATTCTTTTGTTATACGGTAAGGAGTTAAGCAGGTTTTGAAAGATCGATTCTGATAGCAAATTGAGATTTTCTATAGCCACAATAAACAATGATACCCTTAGAGACAGAGTTGTATTATATTTTAGATTTTTTTGCGGGCCTATTTGCGGGTTTATTTAGAACACCAGTCTATAAGGACTGCAACCATTAATCGTAACGCCGCGGCGCTTATTTACACCTTCTTATGCGCTTCCCTATGAGCCTTTAATGTACAATCTACATGCGTTTTCAGACACACCAACGGCTCCTTTTCCGTTTCCAACGATGAGTTGGATTAACGTCTAAATCTAGCCGCCCGGGTAGTTCAGTGGTTAGCGTATCTGACTCGTGACCTGGTGGTTGCGAGTTCGATACCCGGTTACGGCAAACTTTCTGTCCGGCGATTTTTTGCCTCTTACCTCACCTAGTCAGTGGCTTTGGAAGAAAAAAGTTGTGTAAGTACCGGTGTGAGAAAAGCCAGGAAACACATGGGTGCGTCACAGACCGCCATGATATGACCTGAGCTGTTAAAATGGCGTTAAACTCAAATACAAAACCAAAAAAAAAATCTAGTCTTGCAAAGTATACATGTATATAAGTGAAAATGTCACTTTTCAACAAAATATATATATAAGCCATGCTCTGTGAAAAGGGCGCTTCATGCATCTGCGAAAAGTATCGACTTTTCGCTATTGGTCAAATTTCAGTATGTCAAAGGACCAGTTTACCTCATGATTAAGTCGGTTGGTAAAATAAGTGGCTAGTATGGATCCATAATTATGTGATAGCTTGCTTGGTATAATGCATCACGGAGAGGCATTAAGCCCCATTTTGCCAGAGCATCGCTCATGTGTGTGTGTGTGTGTGTGTGTGTGTGTGTGTGTGTGTGTGTGTGAGGTAGAACGTCGGCCTCGTAATCATAAGGTCCCGAGTTCGATACCCAGGAACGGTTATCAACTCTGGGACTGTTCATTGACACACTCGGCGCTAGTACCGGTGTAGTTTCCAGGAAGAAGAATCGAGAGAGATTAGTATAAGTTGTAGGAACTTGTTTCTCAATCGATGTAAAATAAATACATGTATGTTTACACTAACAATATGCAGAAGAAATTTGAGAAAAAAAAACTGTCAAATTGCTGGCGTGTATATTTTCCATTAATTCTCTGCATTTTGAACATTAGAACTACAAAAGATTTCAATATTCATTACAACAGCTCTTACGCATTCGGTCTTTTTCATTTTTTTTTTTTTTTTTTTTCAGTATTTTTTTTTTTTTTTTTTTTTTTTTTTTTTTTTCAGTATTTTTTTTTTTTTTTTTTTTTCAGTATTTTTTTTTTTTTTTTTTTTTCAGTATTTTTTTTTTTTTTCAGTATTTTTTTTTTCGAAATATTTAATTTTAGATTAACAAAAAGTACAAGAAAAGTACTATCCCCTTTCATATACATTTGCTATGGTTTCAATAAGCCAGGTATCGATTAATGTTAGACATCCTTGTATATTGCTGTCCTAGATAAGCACACAAATAGATTGGTTACCTCCCCTGATACAGCAAGTACCTGCCCCTACCACAACGTTATAGGGTCAGGCCACTCGTCACAACTCGGCCGATTCCGTACCTACATCTAAACTCGTCCGTATAAAGGCGGCTTCCATTTTGAACTACCCATCACATGATCTTAAACATGGCAGCGCCCCTGTAAATTGCTTAGCAACGACATGAACAACCACGATGGAGTTACTCACATCTATCGATCTGTCGATGAAAGCTCCCAATGGAAACTGATAAACCACACTAAAAATTGAATGTACAAACTGTTTGCCGACTGAAATATTCTTAGAAAGATAACAATAGAAAATTGACTCATGTTTTCTTTTTAAGAGGAGCCTTACAATTTCAATAACGGTAAAACGGTGTGCTTCCGGAATCGTGCGAAATGTACCGTGTAGGTGCATATCAAGCTACGTGATACAGCCGAGGGATTTGATCACCGGATCACCCGAGGTATGCCGAATGAGAGTCAGGCAAAGGGCAATAAAATGGCGGCCTCCATGGTGACCTCAAGCTTAGCACTAAATGCTTTCCTGTTTTCATAATTTTATGTGATCCAGTTTGATCAGTGAATAAGATGAGATCAATTTTGTACAAAATATACATTACTGAACCTAAAACGTGCTTTTAGGATATGGTTTAAATATAAATTTAACTATGAATCATTTTAAAAGTAGCCCTGTTTTCGGATGTTATATCGGTCCACTGAAATTTCGGATACTTGAATCATTTCTGATACGTAGTTTTTCTAGCTAAGAAAGAACGACAATCAAAAATCAAAGTACTGAAAGTACTGACAGACTAGCGAATTTGATTGATTGTTTGTATGGTGTTTGACCCTATTTTCATCATTATTTCAGTTATGCAGCAGTAGACAGTGCACATATCCATGCTTTCCTGGAGTTTCTTTAACCAGTACTCTGCACAATATTCTTTCCAAGCCACTGGCTGCTTTCCCACATTTATATTATAACCATTGTCGGAACGTGAGAGAGAAATGAATCCTGTTGCAATGACTTTCATCAATCCTCGGAAAGAAATTTGCCGAGTCGGGGATCGAACCAGCAACCTCCTGTTCCCAAGTCCTGTGCACTACCGACTGAGCTGCTGGGGCTATGCGTGCTATTGGTTAACTGTAATCCAGTTTAAGTTTAACCTTTAACCTGCTAAAAATGTTAAACGAAACTTTCAAGCCGATGGTAAACACCTGAAAATTGCTATTTTAGTCACATTTTGGAGAAAATAATATATTCTCTTATCGGAGAGTGTAGATCTAAGATTAGACTGCATGTTCTGCGCAGTCTGATCTTAATCAACACTCTGCAAAACGTAATTGAGTCGCGGCAGTGCTGGTAAAAGAAACTTCAGAAAAGCATGGATAGGTGCTCTGGCCGCCGCAATATCACTGAAATAATGTTGAAAACGACATTAAACACCATGCAATTAGTCAATATGCAATAGCAAAAGATGTAGTTAACTATTCAACTCTCTTTACAAAACGAAAATTATTACCCCAGTCCCAATTCAAAGCTGTTGCAGACCATAAATCAAAAGTGGCTGAACTGATGAAACCTGATGCCAAAAGGGCAGAAACAATGTGGAAAAAAGAAGAAAATGATGGTTACCAGCATTTTCTCCTTATCCTGCAATGTTTTCAAAGGGATTTTTTCCCAGTTTCGTTAAAACTTGGGATTGTTTGGAAAAGGGTTAATATTCAAGACTAGAATAACAGATTAACATAACACAATGATCTTAATAATGAATGACTGAAGGAATGACAAGGGTTCCCTGTCCAGTGAGGGTTAATGTAACTGGGATTTGCTACAAGTTACCTAGGTGTATCTATTAATAGATTCATGCATAATGTTACACTGGTGTAGGAAAAAGTGATTCTCTGCTTTGCATAGGTCACTTAATTTACATATTAGCAAAGATCTTGTACCTTATAAATGACATCTTGTTCAATTTATTACTTTGTAAGACCACATCTTCAAACTGGAGTGGTAGAGATTTAGTGGTTTTTGTCAAAATTGTCATATATAACAAAATTAAGATTTATAACAGAGAGAAGTAGTTTTCTTCGAGGCAGTATAGGGCAACTATGGGGTTTTTTGTTTACTTTGACTCTAGGTCAATCATGATGCCCATAGACTAGCTACGCTAGTCTAAAAACTAACTGCCATTACTTTTTTGCAACCGATCTGTTTTCAATTCAGTCTCTAGTAGATTTTGATCAAGTGAAATAACAATAATCCGTTACTTCTGCATATTACAAACGGAGGCCGCCATTATTGCGCTTTGCCTGACGTACAGGTACTTTTGAAGTACGGTGGGGTACCAGACTATACAGGCTATTGAAAACGGGCAGAAGACTGTCCGTCTATTTTTAGAACAACGCTATGGCGAGATTCAGGGGAGGTCACTCTCGCTTCATGTGCAGTAGAATTTCCGATATTTTTGACTTCACAAATTAGTGAATTGTAGGATATATGTTATAACCTTTTAATCTTAATTTCTGCTAATATTGATGTAATTTCGACTACGAATTTCAAATTGTGTAAAAAATCGCCATGTTACCTATACTGCCAAACTGGAAATGTGTAAGATGCTCCGATTGGCTATTCAATGATATTCGTGTTGCCCAATGAAAAGCATCGACACAATAGCCTGTGCCAGTTGCATTATGTATATTTATAACGGGGACCAATTTAGCACACAAATAGACCCGCAGAATAAACGTGTCCAATCGAAAAGCACTATTTATTCATTTCAGACTAAAACCAAAAAGTAGGTGAAAAACCAGTATAATATAGCAACGTCGTAAAAAGAAATTTTATTTTTTTTAACAAAATCATCTGAATGTCTCCCTTCAGAGCAGGACGAGAAATACCTTAGTCCCAAGTATTTAGATTACACGTTAGATAGGCCGTTGACACAATCTGATATGGGGTAACTCGATCAGCCCTGGCCTGACTGTAAAATTGTATCAATCATTGTTCGGTAGGCGTGACCCGGGACGGAGAGAATAGAAACAAATACCCATGGGAATACCCGTACTTGGGTGGTATCACATCACAGTTGAACCCACAGGTTGCTAAGCGCGACTCACTGTCCTTTCTGCGGACAGTGTAGATCAAAGATCAGACTGCACTTTCTGTGCAGTCTGATCTTTGATCTACACTGTCCGATAAGGAGATATTTTTCTCGAAAAAATAAGTTTGAAATGGCATTGTTCAGGTTTTTACTATCGGCTTGAAAATCTAATTTAACTTATTTAACAGCTGAGGGTTAAAATTGGCATACCGGACCTAATTATATACGTCAGGTTAGAACTCTTTTTGGTTTTATAAGTGTTCTTGCGAGCACCTGTTACCCTGTTTGTTTGTTTGTATTGGAGATCGACGCCGTTTTGACAGCATAGGATAAACCTTGGCGGTCAGTGCACCTACGCATGTGTTTCCTGTCTTTCTCACACAAGTACTGACACAACTTTCTTTACAAGCAACTGACTACTTTTTTTACATGCATCAGAGGTAAAGGGCGAAATATCACCGGAAACTGAGTTCGCCTCAACCGGGTATCGAACTCGCAACCGCCAGGTCACGGGTCAGATACGCTAACCACTGAGGTACCCAGGCGGGCTATATCAGAATTTAAAATCGTCATAGACGACTTAATTCTAAAGGTCCGATTAGCATTCTCTTTGGCTTTCTATCTAAACATTCTGGCGAGCACCTGTTACTCAGTGGTTAGCGTATCTGACCTGTGATCTGGTGGTTACGTGTTCGATACCCGGTTAAGGCAAGCTTTCTTTCCGGCGATTTTTTCGCCTATTGTGTTTTGTGCAGTCTGATCTTGGTTTTTACTGTGCAAAATACAGGTTTAACTCTTAGGCTGTTAAGCGCGACTCACTGACGTTTTGCGGAAAGTGTAGATCAAGATCAGACTGCACAGAACGTGCAGTCTGATCTTGAATCTACACTGTCCGATAAGGAGATATACTTGTCCTAAAAATAAGTTTGAAATAACATTACTTGGGTTTTTACTAACGGTTTGACAGCAGGGTAAGGGTAAGAGTTAATGCTGTGTTTAATTCTTCAATCACAAAGGTTTATCTCAGCCACTGTAACATAATTACATGCCTCAGACCAAGCCGCCGTGAAATTATCCAGTGCAAAGATTCGGTCTCAGTTTTTTTACACGTAATAACTTTTTTTAACCTTTTTCCTCCTAAACAAATGAAATGAAACTTTCAAGCCGATATTTTAAACTTAAATTTTGCTGTTTCGAAGATTTCTTTTTTTTTTTTTGAGGGGGGGGATGATGATATCTCCTTATCGGACATTGTAGATCCAAGATCGGACTGCACGTTCTGTGCAGTCTGATCTTGATCTACACTGTCCGCAAAAGGTCAGTAAGTTGCGCTCAGCAGCTTAAGTCTTTACCAAACGACAAAATTTTAGACTGGTCCAAATTGAAAGCATTTGCAGACAACAAATTAAATGAGGCCCAAATGATGAAATTTGTTATTGATAGGATAGAAAACATTGTGGGAAAAGGATAAAATGCTGGTTACCAGCATTTTCTCCTTTTCCCACAAGGTTTTCAAGAGGCCTCTTTCTCAGGGTCGTTAAAAGTCGGGATTTTGTGGTAAAGGGCTAAGGGTTAATGACCTTTAACACCCCCCGTCCCCATTAAAAATCTGAGGAAAAATGTTCTATAAACAGCATGACGAAATGAAAGAAATTTTTGTAGCGACCTTTTTTTTTCCTCTTCCCACAATGGTTTTATACCTGTTTAAAGACACATCCACATTCTCAGAGCCACATTTTGTTTGTCGTCTGCACATGCTTTCAATGTAGAAAAGTCTAAAAATATTGTCACCTGGCAAAATGTTAATGACGAGGAAGAATTTGAAGCATGTCGTTAGGAAATTTATTGTTCACATTTTTGGTTTCAGTGATCGGTCATTAACCCCAAAGCTGCTAAGCGCGACTCGCTGACCTTTTGCGAACAGTGTAGATCAAGATCAGACTGCACAGAACGTGCCGTCTCATCTTGGATCTACACTGTCCGAAAAGGAGTTATTTTCTCCCAAAAAATAGCTGTGAAATAGCAAAATTATGGGGTTTACTATCGGCTTGAAAGTTTTATTTCATTATTTCGCAGGATGAGGACTAACCCTTATCCCGCTAAAAAAGTGGAAAGAAAAATTTTCAAGCCGATTGTAAATACCCAAATTTTGCAAGTTCAAATGTTTTTTGTGGGGAACGATATCTCCCTATGGGACAGTGTAGATCCAAACTCAGATTGCACGTTGTGTGCAGTCTGATCGTGATCGTGATCTACACTGTCCGTAAACATATCGTTACATAAGTCAGTCCACTGCTATACAGTCTGTATTTTTAACAAGACGACAAAATTCCAGTCCACATTGAAAGTATTTGCAGACAAAAAGTTACATGTGGCTTAAATAATCGGAATTGTCCCTGATAAGATGGGAACTGTAGTGGTTACCACCATTTTCTTCTTTTCCAAAAATATTTTTAAAAGCATTCTTCTCTTTGGTAGTCAGAGCTCCAGATAAGAGGGAGTGATGGTATTCTAAATCCATTATTTCTCTTCCAAACTCTATGTTGTGGGTACTCATTAGAATCGTCTCATCGAGACCATAATATAGGGTTTAGTGGAGAATAACTAATATTTTCAATTTTGAAATCAAAATCACCCCCTCTGTCTGGAACTCTGCCGTAGTGTGAATGAATAAGCCTTGAAATGATTATAAATATATTACACAAGACAAAATATTTCAGGTATTCAAAATATATGAGCCTTGCTCTGTAAAAAAGGGGGCTTAATGTATCTTGGGAAAAGCATCGACCCAGGTCAGCCTGTGCAATCCGCGCAGGCTGACCTGGGCCGAAACTTTTCGCTATCCGTCAATTTTCTGTATGTCAAAGGACCAGTCCGCCGTATGATACGATCGATTGTTACACAAAATAACCACGTGATGACTTGTTTGGAATAATGCATTACGGAGATGCATTTAGCCCCCTTTTCCCAGAGCGCGGCTTATATATTTCATCAATATGGAAAACATTGCAAGAAAAGAAGTATTACAAGCAATGTACCAATGCTCATTTTCCCCACAAAGTTTTTAACAGGGGTCGGGGACGCAAAGAACGTCCACTTATATACATTATTGGGGAAATCATAAAATTACGGAAATCATAAAATTACGGAAATCATAAAATTAGGGTTACAATTGCGATACGTAAAACGAATTTTTAACCCTTATAATTTTTAACCTAAATAAGTGAAATGAAACTTTCAAGTCGATGGTGAAAACCAAGGTTTTGCTATTTCAAAGGTATTTTTTGGGTGGAGGGGAAGGTACCCCCTTATCGGACAGTGTAGATTTAGGATCAGACTGCACGTTCTATTCAGTCTGGTCTTGATCTACACTGTCCGTAAAAAGTCCTTCGCGCTTAGCAGCCAAAGGGTTAAAATAGACTATTATTAGGCTCACCTTCCATGGTCTGGTAGATCTCGTCCGGGTGTAGCACCCACCAGTTTGAGGGACGGGACACATACCATATCCGGAATGTTAGAGTAACTGCAAACAGTATCCAGTGGAAACGTTGTGGAAATAGATTTTCAGTAGCAGAGTCTTTATTCTCTGTCTTAGTTTTGATATTTTTCATTTCCACGATGTCTTCTGTAGATGTACACGAGTTCTGATCACTATTTTGCCAATTTTTTGTCACGTGACCGTTTGTATGGATGACGTGGTTTGTGTGATTCCGGTCAGGTGGGGTATTTTTGGTAGCGGATTTCGTTTCCAGTTGTTCACTTCCGGTATGACGACGAGACCCCTCCTCTGTTTTACTCCTATATTTCTTTTTGACCATGCTTATTTTGGATGTACCTTTGGATTTTCCTCAATTGTTTGTCTTGAAGTATATAAGTCTTCGTGGTTTAAGACCTGCTGGGAAAAAAAAGAAAAATATTGACACCAGAAATATCACAACTGATTTCAGTGATGGCCCCCCAAAAAATGAAATGCATTTCCTATCGGTCGTAATCTATGCAACCTTGCAACCATCAGGGGAAACGAAACATTTGGCATAAAGATACAGGAATGGTTATAGTTTGACAGAATAAAGATGAAATGGCTAAAAAAAAAAGACTAGCTGAAAACGAGTATAGATGTATCTTTAGATTGACAACAGTGTAAAGAAAATATACTTTTCACTAAAAGCATCCTATATCCAACGGCATTTCAGATTCATGTAAGAGTATCGAATATTTTACATTTCGCTTTGGGCAAGACTTTACGTAAATTGATTTGAGCCATGCTCTTGCAAAATCGGTCTTAATGCACCTCCGTGATGCATGATACCACCAAGCAAGTCATCACATAACACATCACATAATTGTGAATCTATGAAATCCATTTGTCTAGCAACCGACCATAGGCCACTGAAACTCCACTGGTCTATTACCGGACAACGAAATTTTCCTTATCGGACACCGTTACTATAAATAGCACATTGGCAACTGCCTCTATATTGTATATAATTATTATATACAAGTATATTATATTATTATCTTATTATATACAACACAGAGGCAGTTGCCAATGTGCCATTTATAGTACCGGTGTAAATGAAAATTTGAGTATTCCTTGATATATAGGCGATGCACCAATTCGCAAGTATTCGATGATCAACCAAGAAAAATGTTAGAGTTCCGTAACAGATTAATATAGCTTCAAAGGCCTGTGAACAGACTGAATCATGAGGTAGACTGGTCCCTTGACATGCAGAAAGTGACCAAAAGCAAAAAGTATCGACCCAGGTCAGCCTGCGCGGACTGCGCAGGCTGACCTGGGTCGATACTTTTTGCAGATGCATTAGGCCCCCTTTTCACAGAACACTGCTAATCTACTACACGCACATCGTTAAATTCCCATAACAATACCAGTGGACAATACCGTATTTGAACAGTGTTCTGCTAAAGTAAACATTCAGAGGCATTGTCACACTGAATTTAAAAAAAAGGGGGGACCGTTATAGTACGAAAAAGGTGGGAATTTTGCCCTTTCCAATTCACCCGACTATAAATCTTGAGTGCATTATGTCTCAACTTGTTTTAACCTTTTACCATACAATTCCGACTTTTAAAGATCCTAAGAGAGACACTTTGGAAAACCTTGTGGGAATGCTGGTAACCAGCGTTGTCCAGAACAAGAATAGAGTTTTCCCCATGTAATACAGAAGGTGTAGATTCGATACGATACACATAAACCTAACATTTTACCTAAGAATACACTGTCAAAGGACCCAGAATAGGATAGCTTTAAAAAAAAATGTGGGAAAAGGAGAATATGCTGATAACCAGCATCTTCCCCTTTCCCCACACTGTTTCCTATAGTTCAATGGCAAATCTAGGCATTTTTTGCCACTTTTAATTTGTCGTCTGCAAATATTTTTAAAGTTGACCAGTCGGTAGATTTCGTCGTCTGAGAAAGAGCAAAGACCTCAGAGTTTTGGACAGATTAGATCAAGATCAAACTGCATTTTATATAAAGTCTGAATTTTATTAACATAGGCCAGAGAAAAACATTTATAGACGTTGCTTCTATTTCGTTAAAAAAAAAACACACAAAACCTTCAATATCACACTCCACAAATACACAATGACGATGTTGCTTTTATCACGTAAAATAAGTAGAAAAGAATAATTTTTTCCGGCAAAAGTATAACAATGATGTTACCTTTATCACGCAAAAAGTTAAATTCCAGGACAAAGCTGACAATACTTCAAAAAGAAACACGTAAAGTCGACACGACAATCAGAACGAAACAACAGCTTTATCGACTTTTCTCCTTTATAACTACTGTCCTGTCCCAGTCATAAAACACAGTAGTACCTGATGGTAAACAACGGAAGTAGTGTTATTGGATACCCTCATGTTTGGAAGTATGGAAGCTTAAATTGGCCACCGAAATGTTTAACGAATTATCTGAGAGGCTCTTGTAATGAAAGCTTCTGTCCTGTCAGGGGCATAGCACACGTCACTTTACCTGATTGGAAACAACGGAAGTGCTATTATTGGATACGCATATGTTTGGAAGTATGGAAGCATTGATTGGCTTCCAGGATGTTTAGCGAATTATCTGAGTAGTTCTTGCAATGAAAGCTTTTGCCCTATCAGATTCATAAAACACTCTACCTGGTGGAAAACGACGGAAGTTGTATTATAGAATACCCTTATGTTTTGAAGCATGGAAGCCTTAATTAGCCACCAGAATGTTAAGCGAATTATCTGAGTGATTCTCGTAACGAAAGCTTCCGTCCTTTCAGAGTCATAAAACACTCTACCTGGTGGAAAATAACGGAAGTAGAATTTTTCGGACACCCTTTATAATTGGAATTATGGGAGCCTTAAATGGCTACCAGAATGTTTAGCGAGTGGCTTTTGAAATCAAAGCTTCTGTCCTGTCAGAGCCAAAAAACACCCTACAAGGTGGAAAACAGTGGAAGTTATATTAATGTACACCAATGTGTGTTTGGAAGCTTAATTTGGTCACTGGAATGTTTATCTAATGGTCTGATCGGTTATTTTAATCCTCTGTGAAATTATCTCATGTTTTAATGATGGTGAGGAAGAATCCTATCAAAAATATTACTGAAAAGGCAGAAAGTGTTGGTAGCCAGAATTATCTCCTTTTCCTACAACATTTTCCACTCTTCCGACGAGAAATACCAATGTTTTGGCCATCGATTCGTCGTTTGCCAAGTTGAACTGTCAACTTTTTTTTTCTCTCTGGTAAAGGGTTTAGCCATGTTCATTCGCTCTTTTTCTGGGCGTGACTAGTTCTAGAACAGGGACACTGCCGCCCGTCTTGACCAGCATCTCCAAATTACAAAACCAACACTTAACCCTTCCCCAAACAAGCCCTGGTTTTCACGTGTCTGCAGTACAAGTCTTTCGAAAACACTGTGGGAAAAGGAGAAATTGCTCGTAACGAGCAATTTCTCCTTTTCCCACAGTGTTTTCTACCCTTTTTGATAACTTTCTGCCATTTTCATCAAATTTAAAATTGTCATCTGCAAACTCTTTCAATCTGGACCAGTCCAAAATTTGTCGTTTGGGAAAGGGTTAAACAAGTGAACCATGGAGAACGGACCCCTATTAAGGTTATGAGGTTGTAGTCGTGTTGTTGTCAAGGAGTTTTGAAACGAGCTGCATCCGATTGTCTCTTTTATAGCTTTAAAATGCTGACAGATGGTAGGGCTATTTGGACCACCTGAACGCCTGGTTAACCCATTACCAAACAGTCCCGACTTTCAACGACCTAGGTGGAGGAATTTTTTGAAAACATTGTTGGAAAAAGAGAAAATGCTGGTCACTGGCATTTTCTCCTTTCCCACAATGTTTTATACTTTTAAACAATTTTTTTTTTTTTTGAGCTACCTTTAAATTGTCATCTGCAATTTTCTTATAGCATGGACAAAATTTCTGGTAAAGTGTTTAGGAGGCTGATGGTTTGTTGTTACTAACGCATTTTTTTTTTTTTTTTGTAGAAGACACTTCAGAGCCTTAGCCTCGTTCTGGTGACCGTTCTGGTCATCTTAACAGGTGAATGAAAATTATCAGTTTTTGTCGAAATTTTCTAAAAAACTTGCGAAACGCAACCTGGTTCGCATAAATTATGTCGCCACTTTAAATGATGATTAGAGTGGTCTTTTTGGTTTTTATGACGTAAATCAAAATTTTATGTAAAAAACCGATAAATACCAAAAAAGATATATTTTTCTTCGCAAATGTAGATCTATAAACTGTATAGATCTATGCAATTTTTGGATGTTTAAAGAAGGGAGAAGTCGGTTTGCAATCGGTAACTCTATTTATATTACGTCAGATATGACGTCATCATACTGATATGAATACGAAACCTCTGGCGCTAAATCTAAAAATACTTAAAGAGACTTCGTAGCCCATTAAGAAAATAACATTGAAAATATTTTTTTCTGACTTTTGTTTTTGATTTTTACTGATAATTTACCAACTTTCGGCTTACCAATTATTTTCTTTTTCAAAAAGATCTAGGCAGTTTTGTAAAAATCTGAACACGAGTACCTCCCGTTAAAAGAGAAAAAAAAGTACTTATCAATACCATGTCCGTCCGTGTTTCCTTTTTTTGTTTCCACACTCCTATTCACAAATACCTTACAGTCGTCATTTTTCATCATCAGACTGACTACCTTCGAAAACATTGTGGCAAAAGGAGAAACTTCTCCTTTTTCCAGAATTTTTTCAAAGTAATTCGCGTATCAAAACCATACTTCTGGTTTCGGATTACAGATTATTTACGAGGATGTTTCAAAATGGTGTGCAGTTGAGAACTTCGTGAATTATTCTTAACTCTTTCCCAAACAACAAATTTTTTTACGCGGCCATTTGGGAAAGCATTGATTGTATGATGTGTGTATGGTTTTTAACGCCGTTTTCAACATTATATTTCAGTTATATCACGGCAGCCACTGCACCTATCTATGCTTTCTATGAGTTTTTTATACCAGTACTCCGCACAATATTCTTTCCAAGCCACTGGCTGCTTTCCCACATAACCAGCGTAGAAACAATGGTCAGTGGTGAGAGAGGAATGAATCCTGTCGCAATGACTATCATCAATCCTCGGAAGGAAATTGGCCGAACTAGGGATCGAACCAGCGACCCCCTGTCCTCAAGTCTTGTAAGCAACCGACTGAGCTATCGGTGCTAGGCGAAGCACTTGCAGACAAATCAAATCTGGTTCAAATGTTGGAGCATGTTTTTGAAAGGGTAGAAAACATCAATGGAAAAGAAGATTAGATAAAATGGGTACCAACATTTTTTCCTTCTCCCACGATGTTTTCAAAACAACCCTCCTCAGGGTCGTAAAAAAACTCAGAGTTGTTTAGTAAAGTGTTCAACAGTTATCCTTAGAGTTTGACTCACACACTAAAGAAAGACTAAGACTTTTTTAATCATGGTTGGCTAATTTGCATAATTCGACCGTGTTAATTTATGTACGACATTTGTAATTTTCTCGTCTGCTTCACTGAACTAATCCGCCTGTTCTTATTAACCTCCAACTTCTCCTCGCCACCTTTACCCGTTTCTTTCACTTTAACCCTTAGGCTGCTAAGCGCGACTCAAGGACCTTTTGCGGACCGTGTAGGTCTTGGATCTACACTGTCCGACAAGGAGATATTTGTCCCCAAAAGATACCTTTGAAATGGCAACATTTTGGGTTTTTACTATCGGCTTGAGTTTCATTTCACTTATCTAGCAGGATAGGGGGTTAACTTTTCCCTGGCTACCAGGGGTCCTGTGTGGCTCAGTGGTGAAGTGTAGGACTTGTAACCTGGAGGGCCTGGGTTCGAGCCTCACTAGAAGCATACTGGTTGTCCTCGGGCAAGGCACTTCAAAGCCCTAACCTTGTACTGGTGAAACGTAGGTCATACATGAATTTGTGAGCTGTTGCCTAGAAATGACTGAAATAATATTGAAAGCTGCGTAAAACACCATTCAATCAACCGATCGACTGACCGACCGACCCGACTCATCCATCCATCAATACGAAACTAACAAAGCACAGTCTGATCTTGAATCTATATCGTCAAATTTGTTCAGTCAAACCTTTGCGATAGTACTTTTTCCTTGTTTAGGTAAATTATTGTATTTTCAGCCGTCGATAGAGGTCGAGTTTTATACATGTATATATTTACCATGCTCTGTGAAAAGGGCCCTTAACCCTTTCCCAAACAAGCCCTGGTTTTCACGTGTCTGCAGTACAAGTCTTTTGAAAACACTGTGGGAAAAGGAGAAATTGCTCGTAACGAGCAATTTCTCCTCTTCCCACAGTGTTTTCTACCCTTTTTGATAACTTTCTGCTATTTTCATCAAATTTGAAATTGTCGTCTGCAAACTCTTTCAATTTGGACCAGTCCAAAATTTGTCGTTTGGCAAAGGGTTAATACATCTCCCTGATGGATGATACTAGGCAAGCTGTCACATAATTATGGATCCATTATAGGCACTTTTTAGATAACCGGCTGTATCATACGGCAGACTGGTCCGTGGACATGCAGAAAATTGATTGACCAATAGCGAAAAGTTTCGGCCCAGGTCAGCCTGCGCAGTCCGCGCAGGCTGACCTGGGTCGATACTTTTCGCAGATGCATTGAGCCCCCTTTTTACAGAGCTCGTCGCCGCTAAAAAAGGTTGATTTGGAGAAGTCTAAAATTTTGTCGTTAGGTACACAATTTAACCCGTAGATATTTTCATCCTAGAAGTACAACCCAAATTATTGCAATTTCTTGTTTGCTTTCGTCTACAATGTCTCTGCAAAGCGGACAGTGTAGATCAAAGATCAGGTTGCAGGTTTAATGCCTGATTGATTGATTGATTGATTGATTGATTACAGTTTAACGCCGTTTTCAACATTATTTCAGTTATATCGCGGCGGCCAGTGCACCTATCCATGCTTTCCTGGAGTTTCTAGTACCAGTACTACGCACAATATTCTTTCCAAGCTACAGGCTGCTTTCCCACATAAACAATGTCAAAACAATGGTCAGCGGTGGGAGAGGAATGAATCCTGTCGCAATGACTATCATCAATCCTCGGAAAGAAATTGGCCGAGCCGGGGATCGAACCAGCGAACTTCTGTTCTCAAGTCCTGTACGCTACCGACTGAGCTACCGGGGCTCGGTACGTTTAATGCAGCCTGATCTTAATCTACACTGCCCGCAAAGGCAACTATAGTCTTGAAAGGCGCTTTTAGGACTAATTAAGAATGAACTTCACAACGGTCACTTAGTAAATATATTCATCAAACAAAACTAACCAGGGTGCTTAATTATGCAAAAGTAATGACTGTTTGAAGGGGGAGAGAAGGATTTATCGAAAGTTCATTCTGCCATGGTTAAAAAGAAAAAAGTAAAAAAGAAGTACCCTAAGCAAATACGATACTAAACCTTTCACATCACAATTTCGAGGTTTAACGACCTCGGCGGAGAGGCATTTTGAAAACATTGTGGAAAAAGGAGAAAATGCTGATTACATTTTCTCCTTTTCCCACAATGTTTTCCATCCTTTTAAATTCAATAAGAACCAATTAATCCACAATAAATATGTCGTCTGCAAATGCTCTCATTATGGACGAGACTAAACTTTTATCGTTCTGGTGAACTTTCCGAATTTAACCCTTAGAATGCTATATAAGCAAAATGGACATTTAAAACCAGGGGGAAAATACTACAATTTGTATTTTCTTTGCTTTCTTTTCTTTTCATATCATCCCAGCAAAGCGCACAGTGTAGATCAAAGATCAGACTGCACGTTCTGTGCAGTCTGGTCTTGATCTACACTGTCCATAACAGCAGCTTTAGTCACGAAAGACACTCCAAAGATTAATTTCCCAGCGGTAGCTTAACAAATAGGTTTCTTATTGATAAAATGAATGACTTTCTTCTCTCACAGTTTGGGCACCGTCAAGTAAGGCTCTAAAAATTTCTTTACAAATTGATAGGACCATTGGCGCGTCAACTCATAATGAATATAACAGACTCGATCCGACTCTAAGTACATAGGTTTACAAAAATGATTTTTTCGTTTTGTCAGTAGTACAGTTTTAGAAAGGTAGACCTATGAAACTTAATAAGATCATATGGCCATTAACGCATAATTCTAATGTTATGCCCAATGCAAAATGATAAGACTTAAAGTTCGAAGCTTATAGGAGCCTATTAAGATTTTTGTGCACAAAATCAAATTTCTTATAGAACACTTATAAATACTACAATATTTCTCTGCAAAGGTAAATAAAAAAAATAGTCAGTTGCATACTGTAAAAATGTGCATTTTTGGTGTTTAAACTGCGAGATGGGCGTAATTGTGATGCAATCGGTAACCCCGTCTTTTTTTGTAAGATCAGATATGACGTCATCCTGCTTATTTACATACGATCCCACGTAATCTACACGTGCTTTTGATCACGTTACTTTACCACAAATCTTTGCGAAATACTGGCGCGAAATCTGAATTTTTCTTAAGAGGAAATGATCTTTTTCCCTTATACTTTTTATTCTTTTTTTTTTTTTCACTGGTGGTTCGCTAGCCATATTCTTACTTTATTCATATAAAAAATTTAGAAAATTTTGCTTGATCTTAAAAATCTGAAAATCTCCTTTTAACACGATACCATTTAACCCTTTCCCAAACGACAAATTTTGGACTGGTCCAAATTGAAAGAGTTTGCAGACGACAATTTCAAATTTGATGAAAATGGCAGAAAGTTATCAAAAAGGGTAGAAAACACTGTGGGAAAAGGAGAAATTGCTCGTTACGAGCAATTTCTCCTTTTCCCACAGTGTTTTCAAAAGACTTGTACTGCAGACACGTGAAAACCAGGGCTTGTTTGGGAAAGGGTTAATCAATCAAATAATTTTGTTACTTTACAATTCACTGGCGGCATCAGTTAAGTAAAACTTTCAATATCACTTGGATCATCGATGCCTTAACTCGTGATTCTTATTTAATTAAAGAGAAGACAAAGATCAGACTGCTCTTCAATTGATTAACTCTTTAGCTGCTAAACGCGACTCAAGGACCTTTTGCGGACAGCGCAGATCAAGATCAGACTGCACAGAACGTGCAGTCTGATCTTGGATCTACACTGTCCGAGAAGGGGATATTTTTCTCCAAAATATAAGTTTAAAATAACATTATTCCGGTTTTTACTATCGGCTTGAAAGTTTCATTTAACTTATTAAGCAAGATACGGGATAATACGTAAGATCTTTCTGATCTATTGGATGATTTTGGGCCTTCATAATTTGGTGCCGACAACAAATCCTCTAAAATTTTCTTTATCACGAAAACGATAGGCGTGTTAACCGATAACTATAACTTAATCTACATGGTAAAAAGACTAGTCTAAGATCAGACTGAACGTCAGACAGGATTCTTTTCGATCAATCAAATAATTTTGTTCACGTTTAAGTTTGGCGCGGTCATCTACGGCCATAAAACTTTATTATCAGACTAACAGGCGCGTTATCTTTACACCCCGTTCTCGGTTGTCCACCCTCGAATAGACCAAAATCGGACTGAAACTATCTTGCTAAATTTAAAGCAACATAAAACTCGAATTCGAAAAATAAACCTGGAGGGGGGGTGATAATTTGTAAGGAAAAGTCAATAAAGCCATGATTGTTTAGTCTGAGTTGGGGGAAAGCAGTGGGAAACCTGAAAAAAAAAAAATCTTCCGATGGTATCAAACGCAAGACCTTTAAATTATAATTCAGCGACTTTATCAACTGAACTATCCAGATAAGTTTTATATGAGCAGTGCTCTGTAAAAAGGAACCTTGACGCATTTGCAAAAAGTATCGACCCAGGTCAGCCCGCGCAGTCCGCGCAGGCTGACCTGAGCCGAAACTTTGCTTTTGGTCAATTTTCTACATGTCAGAGGACCAGTGTACCTCATGATTCAGTCGGTTGTTATACAAAAAGGATTTTAGGGATGTATGGTACTGTGATGACTTGCTTGGTATCATACAGCATGGAGATGCATTAAGCCTCCTTTTGCCACAGCATGGCTAATATAGTCAGGTAACATGCATTTACGCGTTAATTCCCTCGTACATTTCATATGCGATGCGAGATTGTATAGTAGGCTTGACTAAACAATCGGGCAATATAGATCCAAGATCAAACTGCAAAATTTAAGCGTCGTTGTAACGAGGGAAGAGACACGTCATGCTGGTCCTCTTAGGCTTCCGTAAGTAATAAAAAGATATCAAATGAGGTAATGTGGGTTTACAAACAAATTGCGATTTCAATTATAAAACAACCCACAAATACAGTGAAACCATAGAAACTGTCATTCACCCGCTGGTGATCCTGCTGTTTCCCGCCTTTCTTTACAGACGTCGTTTACAATTTGCATGTTATTTCTCGTCTGCGCGAGGAGATCAAATGATGAAATTATAATTGCATTAAGTGATTCATTCTAGACGGACCTTATGCAGTATTTCTATTAACTCTTTACCAAAGACTTTTCCAGACTTGTCCATTTTGAAAGCGTTTGCAGACGACAAATAAACTTTGACTCAAATGATAAAAGTTTGTCCGTGAAAGGAAAGAAAACATTGTGCTGGTGACCAGCATTTTCTCCTTTTCGCACAATGTTTTCAAAGGCCTTCTACTTCAGAGCCGTTTAAAGATGTGATTGTGTGGCAAAGGTTTTAAACATTAACACATACCAGACAATGCCGAGTTTTAACGACACCGTAAAAGATGGCAGTTTGAAAACAACATGGGAAAAGGAGAGAAAAGCACTATTTTTTTTTTTTCTATTTTTTTTTTCTCACAGTGTTTTCTATCCTTTTAAAGAAAAAATATATCATTTGAGTCAAATTGAATTTGTCGTCTGCCAATGCTTTCAATTTAGACAGGTCTAAAAATTTTGTCGTTCGGTAAAGAGATAAGTTATTTCTACAAGCCGACAGCTTTTTGTTCATTATGCAGCAGACGATTTTAGAAAATATTGTGTAGCAAGGAGAACTGCTCGTAATGAATAATTATCCTGTTCCCACAATGTTTTCATTTTTTCATGTACGACTAATTTACCAGACGGTAAAATTTTCTTCTCATCCAAAATGAAAGCATTTGTAGACGATCAAATAAATGTAACTCAAGTCATGATTTCTGTCTTTGATAGGGTAGAAAACATTGCGGGAAAAAGGAGAAAATGCTTGTTACCAGCATTTTCTCCTTTTCCCACAATGTTTTCATAAGCCTTCTTCTTTAGAGTTGTTAAAACTCGGGATCGTGTGGTAAAGAGTCAAATATTAATATCGTTACTTTTATGATATTTTTGATGTCGTCTGCCGCAGATTTGTTTGGAGGTGGGCATGGAGTTGGGTGTAGCAGCGTGAATGATTGTCGAAAATTCAAAAGAGACCAAACACTTCAGGAAATGATGCATGTTTTATTGATAAATTTATATTTAAATTAGACTAAAAACCATGAGTACTTCTGCACCCTTCTATCGTGAATATGTTGCGCAATTCACGAACTCGTTCGCTGCTGAAGTGCCATGTGTGAAATATATCTAAGCCATGCTCTGTGAAAAGGGGGCTTAATTCATCTGCCAAAACTATCGACCCAGGTCGCGCAGGCTGATCTGGGCCGAAACTCTTCGCCATTGGTCAAATTTCTGTAAGTCCAAGGACCATGATTAAGTCGGTTGTTTAAAAAAAGTGGCTATTATGGATCCATAATTATGTAATGACTATCTTAAAATGCATCACGGGGATGCATTAAGCCCCTTTTTGCCAGAGCATGGCTCATTATTCCATTTCTATTTTCTTTATCCTTGATACAGCGATTATATGGATGTACAACATTTCCCCCATAGGCTGCAAAGCGCGACTCACTGACCTTTTGCGGACAGTGTAGATAAAGATCAGACTGCACGGAACGTGCAGTCTGATCTTTGATCTACACTTTCCGATAACAAGATATCTTTCCACCCTCAAAAATACCTTTGAAATATCAAAATCTTGACTTTTACTTTCGGCTTTAAAGTTTCACTTCACTTATTCAGCAGGATATGATTTCGAAGCGCAGAAAGTTGATACAGGGCGCTGTTCTTTGTCTATTTAAATCAATGTAACTCTCAATGCACCTTTCACGAAACAATGTTGCCTATACAGCCAATGTAGATTAAGTTGAGACAGAATAAAACGCGTGCTAGTCACTGCGAACCTGAATCTGAGACCAGATGAGGTAAATGAAGAGTGCGGGCCATGATCGACCTTTACCGACGTGCAGACTGATCTGAACTGACACTAATCGTAAATGTCGTCAGGAAATGGGTTGATATCCAGAGAGAGAGAGAGAGACACGACAGAGACAATACACACACACTGAGACAGGGAAAGAGAAACAGAGAGAGAGAGACAGACAGACAGACACACACACACACACACACAAACGAGAGACAGAGTCAGGGTCAGAGACAGACAGACAGACACACACACACACACACACACACACACACACACACACAAACGAGAGACAGAGAGAGGCAGTCAGACAGACAGACAGACACACACACACGAGAGACAGGGTCAGACAGCGAGAGAGAGAGAGGCAGACAGACAGACACACACACACAAACGAGAGACAGAGAGAGAGAGACAGGGTCAGAGACAGGCAGACACACACACAAACACACACACACACACACATACGAGAGACACAGAGAGAGAGACAGTCAGAGAGAGAGAGGCAGACAGACAGACAGACAGACACACACACACACACACAAAACGAGAGACAGAGAGAGAGAGACAGGGTCAGAGAGAGACAGAGAGAGAGACAGACTGACAGACAGAGACAGAGTTAGAGAGACGGAGGAGATACAGATTTAATGGTTTTTGTCCATTTTCACAGAAGCACATGTTCACTCATACATACACGGAAATAGAATTATACTACTACTATTTAACGCCATGTTAAAACCACTATATCATTACTACGATGTTGATTTATCAGGGTCGTTTCAAAGTCACCCTGTTACAAAATACTCGAGACACTAAAGTCATTGCACAAAAGGAATGCTCTGTAAATGTTATCGTTACAAAGTTGTTGAACTGAATTATGAATCTTTACGGATCGCAAAATACGAGCACCAGAATTGTTCTCTAAAACCGTAGAACATTTGTTTGGTGAAATTTTCTTGTTAGCCTTTCGTAACCCCAAGGCTGCTAAGCGCGACTTGCAGACCTTTTGCGGACAGCGTAAATCAAGATCAGACTGCACAGAACGTGCAGTCTGATCTTGGATCTACACTGTCCGATAAGATGTTTTCCCAACCCCCATAACTTTAAAACACCAACAGTTTGGTTTTTATCAGGTGCGACTTGCAGACCTTTTGCGGACAGCGTAAATCAAGATCAGACTGCACAGAACGTGCAGTCTGATCTTGATCTACACTGTCCGATAAGATGTTTTCCCAACCCCCATAACTTTAAAACACCAACAGTTTGGTTTTTACCATAGGCTTGAAAGTTTCGTAAAAGTCATTTAGCAGGACATATCCCGATATCAGTCATATCCCGATAAAAGATCACGGATGTGCTTCATTGGTTGTACAAGTGCAAGATCGGACCACGTATTTATCAACCATTCTAAGGTGCATTTTAAGTCTTATTCTAGATTTAGAAAGTAACACAACTTCTGATTGGATAAACTATTTGGTTCAGCGAGTCAGAAATTCTGTTACTTTCAAATTTAAGAAAACTCTTGAGAATAAGACCAATAATGTTATAAAGAACGGTTAGTAAATACGAGCCCTTGCCTCTACATTTGCTTGCTGAAGAAGACTCTCCTGAGAAAAATGAGCACCTCGGGTGAATATCGAACCCACGACCTCGGTCTATTATATTAACCCAACACCTTTACCAGGCACCGAGCCACCCAGCTCCCCCCACCCCCCTGGAAATGTCGAATAGTAACACCTTTTCACTGCGAAATAAAAAGAAATGTACTTTTTGACGACTGTAAATTGAATCCTGCTCTGTAAAAAGGTGGTTTAAGTATCTGCAAAAGGTATCGACCCATGTCAGACTGCGCACTCTACGCACAGACTGACATGGGTCTAAACTTTGTGCTAGTGGGTAAAATTTCTGCGTGTCAAAGGCCATATTCTACTTCATGATTCTGACGCATGCCAGATAAACTGGAAAATATTATGCGACTACTTACTTGGTATGACGCCGCTCAGGCTGCTAAGCGTGACTCACTGACCTTTTGTGTAGATCAAGATCAGACTGCACAGAACGTGCAGTCTGGGTCCGTATTCACCAACCATTCTTAAGAACATTCTTAGTCTTATTCCCCAACATTTTCTGGATGTGAAAGTAACACAACTTCTGATTGGCTAAACCATTCGGTTTAGCATGACTGGCTAAACCATTTGGTTTAGCCAATCAGAAGTTGTGTTACTTTCAAATTTGGACAATCTTGGAGAATAAGACCAAGAATATTCTTAAGAATGGTTGGTGAATACGGGCCCTGATCTTTGATCTGCACTCTCCGATAAGAAGATATTTTTTTCTCAAAAATAAGTTTGAAATAACACTATTTGGGTTTTTACTACTGGCTGGAAAAGTTAATTTTATTTATTCAGCAGGACAGGGGCTTAGCAGATGCATTAAAACCCCCTTTTCTGGACCGCCGTTAACAGTGCAAACAAGGAGACCGCACGGACATAGTTCATAATGAAGAAACGGACGACGTAGATCTAAGATCAGACTGCATGTTCTGTGCAGTCTGATCTTTGATCTAGGTCGTCCGCAAAGGGTATTAAGTCCCCCTTCGGCAGAGGAAAAGTTAATCGAATTTCAGGAAAAAGAAAATGTTTCGTAAACATCTCGTAGATGAAACTGAAAGTAGGGATTTTTCAAAAATGCAAACTGCTCGAGCAGTTCGGTAAACGCTTAACTTCTACCAGACTACGGAATTTTAGAATAGTCCAAACTGAAAGCATTTGCAGACGACAAATTAAATGATGCTCAAATCGGGGGATTTGTCTGTAATTTACGTGAGCCATGCTCTGACAAAAGCGGGCTTAATGCTTCCCCGTATTACATGATAGGCCTCCCTATCTAGCCATCACATGATTACGGATCCATAACAGCGACTATTTCGACAACCGACTTAATCATGAGGCAGACTGGGTCGATACTTTTCGCAGATGCATTAAAAAGCCCCCTTTTTACAGAGTATGGCTCCTATATTGGCTCCGTTATTTATTTAGTGGTAAAACACTTGAATTTTTCTGTGCCAAATAATTAAAATCGACCTCATTCGATGGCTGTACCGGTAAATACAATCTCCAGAAATCCAGAAATTTTTTTCTATTATCGTAAAAGCTTGACTAAACAAGAGGGTGGTATAGATCAAAGATCAGACTGCACGTTCTGATCAGTCTGATCAGTCTGATCTTGATCTATGCCATCCGAAAAAGTTACTTAAATCTTCACCACACGACAAAATTATAGACTGGGTCCAAATTGAAAACATTTGCAGACGACAAATTAAATATTGGCCTAATGGTGAGATATGACTGTGATAAAATAGAAAACACTAGATGCTAGTAACCAACATTTTCTCCTTTTCCAATAGTAACCAGCATTTTCTGCTTTTTTTTTCCACAATGTTTTCAAAGCTTTCTTCTTCAGGGTCATTAAAACTCGAGATTGTGTGGTAAAGAATTAACCCGCCAGATATGTGAAATAAAACTTTCAAGCCGATAGTAAAACATAAACATGTAGTTTTGCTATGTCAAGGGTATCTTTTTGGGAGAAAACATCTCCGTATCGGACAATGTAGATCCAAGATTAGACTGCACGTTCTACGCAGCCTGATCTTAATCTACACTGTCCAAAAAAAGGTCTATAAGTCACGCTTAGCAACCTACGGGTAAACACTCTCATGTTCTGATGACCTAAGGCAAAAGTGTTTTAAATACAATGTCTAAATAGGAGAAAATGTTGGCAACCAGCATTCTCTCCTTTTTCAATAATTCAATCACACAATTCAACACAACGTCTAATCTTGATCTACGCCATCCGAAAAAGTTACTTAAGTCATCATTTGTAACGAGAGAGTTAATAACTCACTTACTCTAGAATTTGTTCCTTAACTTAACCCTTTACCAGACGACAAAACTTTAGCCTTGTCCAAAATGAAAGCATTTGCAGACGACAATTTCAATGTGGCTAAAATGATGCAACTTTGCTTTGATGGGGTAGAAATCATTGTGGGAAAAGGAGAAAATGCTGGTTACCAGCATTTTCTCCTTTTCCAACAATGTTTTCCAAAGGCCTCTTTCCCAGGGGCGTCAAAAGATGTCATTGTGCAGTAAAGGGTTAAAATCAAATATCGCCACAAACAATGAATTATCACTATTTTTTTTTCCATCAACCTTTTTATCATCACATTCTGTATTTTTTTTTTTCTTGTAAATAAATTTTGACACAACGATAAAATTACTAACAATACCTCACTTACTTTAAGGCGTTTTCCTGTTATTGAAAGGACAATATTCTCACATAGTCCAATCCTTTACAGCAAGCACTCAGTCAGTTATACGAGTTGTACAGCTTTTCCAAACCTGTCGTAAAATCAAAAGTAGAAATAGATGAGGGTGGAGAGAAGAGACCTATATTTTGAATTCTAAACCCTTAGGCTGCTCAGCGCGCCACACTGTCCTTTTGCGGACAATGTGACAATGTAGATCAAGATCAGACTGCACAGAACGTGCAGCCTGATCTTGGATCTACACTGTCTGATAAGGAGACGTTTTTTTCTCCCACAAATAAGTTTGAAACAGCATTATTCTGGTTTTTAATGTCGGCTTCAAACCTTCATTTAACTTATTTAGGAGGATAACGGTTAACAACATTATTTCTTCTCTTAAACCTCGAGACAATTCTAATGAGTACCCACAACATTGTCTCCTCGAGGAGACAATTCTAATGAGTACCCACAACATTGTCTCCTTGAGACAATTCTAATGAGTACCCACAACATTGTCTCCTCGAGGAGACAATTCTAATGAGTACCCACAACATTGTCTCCTCGAGACAATTCTAATGAGTACCCACATTGTCTCCTCGAGGAGACAATTCTAATAAGTACCCACGACATATCTTTTAATAAATAAAATAAGATTTATATATGAGCCGTGCTCTGGCAAAAAGGGGCTTAATGCATCACCGTGGTGCATTGTTCCAATCAAGCGGTCACAGACTTATGGATCCATTTTTAAATAACCGACTGAATCAGGAGGTAGACTGGTCCTTTGACATACTGAAAACTGACCAATAGCGAAAAGTTTCGGCCCAGGTCAGCCTGCGCAGACTGCGCAGACTGCGCAGGCTGACCTGGGTCGATACTTTTCGCAGATGCATAAAGCCTCATTTTCACAGAGTATGTCTCATTCATACATCCTTTTATTTTTTTAACCTAAAAATACTCCCCTTATCCGTATATGTCTTACTAAAATACAGACCTAAGTCGATCGTTAATTTATTAATAAACCACACCAAAAGACAAAACACATGAATATGTGAGCTGTCGCCGTGATATGACTGAAATAATGTTGAAAGCGGCGTAAAACACCATTCGACCAAAAAATAAAAACTCTAACCTTTTTGTTTCAGAGATCTAGATAATGTATAACGTGTTGTCGACCCTCTAGTGTTTTAAAAAGTACGAAATGTAAACGTTTAGTCTCTATTAAATACGGAGGAGGGGGGGGGGGGGGGGGGGAAGGCCGATGCAAATGCAATAATTCAAGCAGAAAAATCCCTTCACCCACCACTGTCATTTTACGACTTCTCACGTTTTCTGTACTTTACAGCTATGGAAAATATTGTAGGAAAAAGAAGCAATTAACTGTGACAGGAAACTGCCTATACAGCTACATTCTCCGAGCTGTTGTAAAAAATATCTCCCTTCTTAAATTTTTTTGTCATTGTGTAACTTTCAAAAATATCAGAGCACAGGGTTAAATGTGCAGTGAATGAATTGGATATTTTTGCATGTTTGAATAAAATAGGACAAAATTAGTACAATTGCCAAAGCTGCCTTTGTAAGAATTTCTCATAGACTTTGCACAGTGTAGATCCATCACAACAGACTTATTCTATACCGCCTGGTCTTGATCTTTACTACACCGTAAAGGTAATTAAAGTAGTGTTTAGAGTCGTTCGAAGGGTTAATTCAACGATGTATGAAAGTGTACGCGTTAAACATACAGTGAGAGCAGTTGCAAGCGTTTAATTTTAACCCTTAGGCTGCAAGGGCGACTCACCGACCTTTTGCGGATAGTGAAGATCAAGATCTGACTGCACAGAACGTGCAGTCTGACCTTGGATCTACACTGTCCAATCAGGAGATATTTTTTTCCTATAGATAAATTTGAAATGGCTTTATTTGGGTTTTTACTACCAGTTTGAAAATTGCATTTCTTTTATTTAGCAGGATCAGGTTTCATACAATATCTATATGAGCCTTGCTCTGTGAAAAAGGGGGCTAAATGCATCTCCGTAATGCATTGTACCGAGCAAGACATCACACAATGAGGAATCCATAAAGTCAACTTTGTTCACAACCAGCTGAATCCCAAGATAGACTGGTCCTACGACATACAGAAAATTGACCACGAGCAGAAAGTTTCGCCCCCAGGTCAGCCTGGGTGGACTGCGCAGGCTGACCTAGGCCGATACTTTTTTGCATTTGCATTAAGCCCCTTTTCCATAGATATATAAGCTTATTTAATAAATGTTTAACCCCTTTAACACGTTAACTAAACAACAAAATTTTACGGGGACCATTTTGAAAGTTCTGATAATGGGTGCGGTTTATTAAAACTGTTCTTACCTTCCCAAAGTTGCCAATTCCAGTCCTTCGAAGTAATCTCCCTTGACCTGTACACACTGTTTTTAAACGGCTGATCCAATCCGAAAATGCCTTTTTATAGTCCGATCTGGGTAGTGCGACACTAGGATATGACAGTGCATTACTTCCATATACTTTGTCCAAATCTGCCTTTATTTCCTGTACTGAACAGTAAAGTAACGACCTTATTTTAACACAGACCCTCTGCACTTCGTAAGCCATATTTGTAATCAAAACGCAATATAACAAATGCATAAAAACCGTGCCCTTTTAAAAGCCTAGTAGTAACGAACCAGCACGTTTTTGCACGAGAAAAACGGTAACAGTAGAATGTACCAGTCCTCAGGCATTTTGTATATTTCATAAAAATCGATAAAGTATATACAGAGTTATACCCCCATTATCTGAACTTCCAAAATGGCCCTCGTAGTTTTGTTCTATTGATTGATTGATTGATTGTATGTTGTTTAACGCCGTTTTCAACATTATTTCAGTTATATCACGGCGGCCACTGCACCTATCCATGCTTTCCTGGAGTTTGTTTTTACCAGTACTCCGCACAATATTCTTTCCAAGCCACTGGCTGCTTTCCCACATAACCATCGTCGAAATAATGGTCAGCAGTGAGAGAGGGACGAATCCCGTCGCAATGACTATCATCAATCCTCGGAAAGAAATTGGCCACGCCGGGGATCGAACCAGCGACCTCCTGTTCTCAAGTCCTGTACGCCACCGACTGAGCTACGGGGCTTGGCAGGAATGAATCCTGCCGCAATGACTATTATTATTCCTCGTAAAGAAATCGGCCGAACAAGAGATCGAACCAGCAACCCCCTGTTCTCATTTGGATATCCTAGTAAGTTTTTCTCATTTCCATCAAGGATCACGGTTGTTTGATCCCCGGAATATATTTCGACCAAGCTCTTTGCCGTCAAACAAAACTAAATCTCTTCACGGAACTAATAAATCTTGTGCTTCTACAGACAGAAACTTCTGAAAACATTGTCGTAAAATGTGGATTTATTTCCAAACAAGCAACCACTTTCCCCTCACCAAGTCCCGTAGCTCAGTCGGTAGCGTACAGGACTTGAGAACAGGAGGTCGCTGGTTCGATCCCCGGCTTGGCCAATTTCTTTCCGAGGATTGATGATAGTCATTGCGACAGGATTCATTCCTCTCTCACCGCTGACCATTGTTTCTACGCTGGTTATGTGGGAAAGCAGCCAGTGGCTTGGAAAGAATATTGTGCGGAGTACTGGTAAAAAGAACTCCAGGAAAGCACGGATCGGTGCACTGGCTGCCGCGATATAACTGAAATAATGTTGAAAACGGCGTTAAACACCATACAATCAATCAATCAATCAACTTTCCCCTCAACATTCGTATGACACCATTGAAAAGTGATAATTCAACATTCCCGCATTTTTTTTCTTTTCGTTCACGAGATCTGTTAAAGTTAACTATTAGTTTATCGAAATCCGCTGACCGAATGTTTGCTTTTCTAATTTCAGTCAATACTAGCAAAATCCGAGGCCAAGTTTATTTACTTTTGTGTTATTAACCCTTTGCCATACACTCCAGTGTTTCAACGACTCCGACGATAGAGACGTCTGGAAACATTTTGGAAAGAGGAGAATATGCTGGTAACTTGAGTAAGTCGATAGGTAAATGCTTGTTATTATGCATCACGGAGATGCATTAAGCCCCCCTTTGCCAGAGCATGGCTCACGAATAAATGAAATAACAAATTCCAGTCAACCATAAAGACGCCAATATTTGGATTCCAAACTTTTTAACACCATATAAATTTCACATAAGCGGACAGTGAAGATCAAAGATCAGACTGAACGTTTTGTGCACTCTGATCCTGATCTACACCGTCCGCAAAATGGAACAAACTCAAAGTACCCCGGTTATCTAACAAAGGATTATCATTCGGCAACGAGCCATAAAACCCGAAACAGCGAAATAAATGAGACAGAAAGATATTATTATTATTATTATTATTAATCTTTAATTCCTCCATATTTGAAGATACAAATAATACAATTGTGCAGCAAACATATGACTACGAACATCTAATGATTTACAAAAAGAATTAAGAAGACAAATAACAGAGAGAGAGAGAGAGAGAGAGAGAGAGAGAGAGGGGGGTCTAGACAGACAGACAGACAGAGAATAGAGGAGAGGACATAATTATGACTTATTCCCTTCTATGTAGAGAACTTAACCGAAACGAAAAGAAAAGTTAACTCAAAAGGGAGCAATTTTTAGCATACCTTATCAAATTACATTGAGGACTGTAACACTATAAAAAAAAAAACAGCGTTTTTTTTTTATAACTCGCCTGAAGAAGGCTTAATTCTGAATAATTAATTCCTGAAAGAAAAAAAAAACAGGTTGTAAGTGCGTCGAACACAATTATAATGAACAGACTAGTTCATATAGCTATACTTAAAACTATAACAAGTCCAAATTGCATGTAAAAAAGTGACAACTTTGTTGTAAAAATTATCAAGGTTTGCACCTAAGATGTGCCCTAAATTTTCATCCAGCCCAAAGAGAGCCTTAACATAGCCGTTCCTGTGTAATGCCTTCAAGTAGTCAAGTACAGCTGCACCAAAACAATGGTAAATAGTCTGATCAAAGAATATTCTGCAACCATTTACACTTACACATTCTGTTAATATATGTTCAGTGGTATTGAGAGTAATATTGTCTTTCTCACACCGAGAGCAGACAGAGTTGAAAAGCGGTAGGTACGCCAAAAGTTGCGCAACTGAAAAACATGCATTAAGCAGGTGTGGGTAGCGACGAGCAAAAAGCCATAATGGACTTAAGGAAAAATGCACATGAATTTGTCAGTACAATGTAAACTCCGGTGCAGAGGTCCTTAGATCCCATTCATTGATGAAATAAGTTTTTATCTTTGGCCAAAAGCAACGTTTCCAGACCTGTTTGTCTGGAAATATGCCAAAACTCCTGTAATCATCTAACAAATACTGTAAATCATATTTCGTACAAATATTGACTATGTCAGAGATAATGCCTTGAGATGAGGACTTATAAAAAAAAAGGAGTAGAAGCGATCAAGAAATAATTGTTTAGCTGCACAGTCTCTCTCCAACCGACACATCTAACCAACAAAATTAAGCTTTCTTTGTTCAATATACGCTTGAATGGGTAAGGAACTAACTAACCCGAGAACTACGTCTGTACGTGATCTATTGCGAAGCCCCCGTAGTAGTGTATATTATACCAATTTGCCATATTTTCGTATAAAACCGTCTCATACTGAATGTTCTCTAAAAAAGGTTCCTCTATGTCCTCCATGTTCTCTAAAAAAGGTTCCTCTATGTCCTCCATGTTCTCTAAAAAAGGTTCCTAAAAAAAAAAAAAAAAAAAAAAATTAAAAAATTAAAAAAAAATTTTTAATTTCTTAAAAAAAAATTTCATCATCATTACATCATTGCATCATTACATCATTACATCATTGCATCATTACATAATTGTATCATTGTATCATTGTATCAGTTAACCAGTTAACCAACGCATCAACTAACCAGCTAAAGCCTAACGAAGGCCCACATGCTAGTTAACCAACGCATCACGCAATGGCAAACCCTAACAAACCCATCAGCCCAGACAAACTCATACATCAGTTAATCGCTTAACCTCCCCATCAACCAACGCGTCATGCAATGGCTAACCAGTTTATGAGTTAGTGGAGGGCTTAAGATTTTGGTGAAAAAAAAAAAAATTTAATTTTAAAAAATTTCATCATCATCATCTCACATCTCACAAGCATCTCGCGCGCACGCAATCAAGACAATCATTTACTCATCATAATCCGAGGTAATCGAGTTACTCAACTCAATCAGAGATAATCCGAGGTAATCAGCGTCACGCGCATCAGATACTCAACACAAACAAGACAATCAAAACAATCATCATGCTAAGATACTGAGATACTGAGATACTCAAGACAATCAGAGTCAATCAGAGGTAATGAGTGATTTAGAGATAGAGAGTTTGACACAATTGTGATATATCTAGAAAAATTGAATTTAACATTTTAATTTTCAGCAACATAGTAGGACCATGAGTTTGACAAAGATGGAAGATAAAATAAAAAGGTATCTACCTCCAATAAAATATCCAGTTTCATTTTATCCAATAAATTTTATGCCATATTCATTATCACACATAAAATGCACTGTTAATGATTTTAATTTATATTATGATTTAGAAAAAGCTATTACTTTAAAAGAAAAATATGAAAAATTAAAAAACGGAATAAACTATAATACAGAAAAAAAGATACAATATGGAAAAGAAACTTATATTAAACTTTTACAAAAATTAAAAAATCATGTTCTTTTACTTAACACAAAAGAAAAATATAGAGATACTTTAACAAAAGAAGATTTAGAGACAATTGAAAAAATAAATGAAGAAGTAGTCATCATTAATAACTTAATATCAGATTATAATGAAAAAAGAAGAGAGCTATGTAAAAAAATGCAGGAATTAACAAATTGGAGAGAATATACAATTTTTGAAAATAAAAAATACGGTCTTTTTAAAGAATGTTATAACAATCTTCATCATGAAAATAATTGTTTAGGTAGATTTGAAAGAAAACTAAAAGAAAACATATCATTTAATGATATAATGAATTATATTACAGGAAGAAATATTGATGAAAACTATGTTTTAGAATGTATAACATGTGGTAAAATTAAAAATTTGTAATTTTTATTTGTTCTTAACACAAATAAAAATTTATTTTTTGTATTCCTCTATCCTATGATGCCCCCAAGCAAGCGTATGAATTCCATCAGGTAAAATAAACCTTTTATCATCATTTGCACTTAATGCTATTTTATTAATTTCTTCCGTATAAATTTGATGCTTATAACTTCTTAAATTTGTCATTGTTCTATGCTGTATATTATTTTTTTCTAAACAATTCAAATAATCCTGATGCGTTATAGTTTTCTTAATTATATTTTTCTTAATCCCCTTACATTTTTTATTTTCCACCCCATCATCCATTTTAATACTGTACATTTTTGGTTTTAATCCAATAGTTTCTTCTATTTCCCGCCCACTTGTTTCATCCTTAAACATGCCAATCACCTTTTTATTTATACCAACTGGAATACCTGAAGGATGCCCCTCTTTTGGATAATCACTTGTATCAAACTTTTCTTTAACATCATCCGAAATATCTTTATAAAAATCTTCTGTTTTAATTTCATACAATAAACTATCTGTATCAGTAAGTCCTAAAGTTGCTCTATCACCATATTTTGCTTTAATATACTTATAGTGAAAATCATACATCAATGTTTTACTTAACTCAAGAATGGAAAACCCTAAATATATTGGCTTGTTAAATGTTATTTGTGTTTTTCCCATATGAATGCTTATCAAATTTTCATCAAATATTTCTAAATGCTTAAAGTTTGGTTTGTTTACAAATTTCCTTGCTGATTTTCTATTTCTGAAAAGCTTAACATTTACCCTTTTTCTTATATTTTCCATAGTTTTGCCAAATACTGAATTATTCATTAACTTATAAAAATCCTTTTCAAAATCATTTTTTGCTTTTGTTCTTAGCTGTGTGTTTAAATCTATGTATTGTTTTAACCAATCACTCTCTTTAAACTTAATCCCTCTATGTATCTTCTTCAATTTTAAACCAAGACTTAAACACTGTTTTAAACTTTTATAATGTATAATATATTTCTTTTTATCATGTAAATTTGGTACTAGCTTTTCAACTTTATTTACTTTTTTTTTCTCCGAAGCAAGAGGAAGCTCATTAAAATAATCATGCAGTTCTTTAGGAACATCTAAATCAACTTCCAAAAAACAAGGATGACGTTCCCAGTTGTTTAATTCCTTTTCCGTCATCCATTTAAATCCGTCAATTGGAAGCTTCTGACTCATTGCCCAACCATACAAGTTATTAGCATCTAAATATTTACAAAATACTGAAGGTTTTTGTGGATCATACTTTTTACCTAAATATTTATTATTAGCTTTTATATATCTTTTAGGAATCATTGAAATTCCACCTCGGATCCCCCTTTCAATAACTTGGATTTTACTTTCATCTCTAATCAGTTTTAACTTAACACCAGTTAACTTTAATGAGGCATCCCATGCTAAACCAGGCGCAGTAAAATACCAAGCAGGGTCTAATTTATAAACGTTAAAACAAACTTCTCTAAAACTTTCAAACACATCAGCTAAAAGAAGAACATCCGTTTTTAAATATAAATCATGATATTCACCAAGAGTTTTAATTTTAAATGTTTTCCATACCTTTTTTGCATGTTTATAATCTTCTTCTGTAATTCCTTCCCCAGCAAGTTTTGAATAAAATGCTTCTATAGGTGGTAATTGTGTTTCATTTAACCTTTCTAAAGAATCAATATATTCATATGGATAAACACCCTTTCTACGAAGAAGTTTAAACTCTTCTTCTTTTGGAAATTCACTTTTTAAGTTTTTGAATTGATAATCTTCTAAATTTTCTGCTAGTTTTGCTAAACCACTGCTCATAAATTTAAAACTATCTAAAAACCTAATATCCTTATAAATATCTTTATTTTTATACTGACCTACTAAAGTCTTTTTTGTAAAGCTTATATATTTTTCCTCATTATTCGGAATTACATTAATTTCCCCCTCACTAACACCAAGATTTTTAACAAATAAATGAGTATCATATCCAGACAAATTATGAAAGAAAACAGGAAGAAAGTTTGGTTTACGAAAGTTAAGATTACATTTATTATGTGTGGCTCCTCTATATCTACCAGTAAAATGACAGTGGTCTCTTACTTTTTTCCATCTATCTTCATCTTTTTCCTTTTTTTCTTCTTTTTCTTCCTCTTCTTCCACTCCATCTTCTTCATCGCTTTCCTCTTCTTCATCCCTTTTTTCTTCCTCTCCAAACTTTATATTACAAAGATAACAAGTATCCGCCTTATTAAAATCTTCCGCATCCTCTGCGGTAAGTATCATATCTTTTTTTGACAATTTAAAAATCTCTTTGGTCAGACTTTCTATTTCTTCCACAAACTTTTTCTCCGCATCTAGTCCTCGATATAGCAACAATCTCGACTTAAAAACATTTTCATCAAAACTTTTTAAAAAGAAAGCATAGCCTGTTGGGACATGCATATGAATTTTTGTTGTTGAACTTTTACTTGGAGTTGGTTTTGCATGTTGTATTGGTATTTGCATCGTTTCAAAATCACCATAAACAACAAAAGGATGTCGTTGTGTTTTAACCCAGTTTTTAAACATTATGGTACACCGGTTTTTTAATGGCATTTTAATTCTTACTGCATCTTCTTCATAGCAAAAAACTCTATGATCTTCTAAAACTCTTTCACTCGTAAAATGTCCTAAACAACTCCAACAAAAAGAAAGTTTATGTCCATCTTTGGATATTTTTGATGCTAATAGTGCACTTGGATTTTTTACCCAAACATAATGACTATTTTCATCTTCATCTTTTATTAACAAAAGAATCACTAAATGTTTTCTACCAAAAGTTTCTTTTCTTTGCCTTCTAAGAGGATATAACCCATCTTTCTCATCATAACCTATAACAACGATAGAAAAATCCGGATTTTGATTTTCAAATTTATTAATATCACACAACTTAACGGGACATTCTATTCCCTTCATATTTAATTCTTTGATTTGCTCTTTTAATTTTTTATCGACTTTTTGTGGATTTTCTTTTTTCGGATAAACCACCCTCATACAACAGTATAAAAAACAATTATGATCATCTTCATTTTTAATATTAACAAGTCCATTTCTGTTATTTGCTCTTTTTAATCCTGCTGGTAAAGGCATCCATGAACCTGCAAGCCCCTCCCATGCTTGTATATTTTCTACAACATGTAATGTTACGCTTATAACCCCCTCAAAATTCCAACCAGTTCCTTTTATTAAAAAAGTTTCGAAATTTCTCATAACTCGTTCTACCATGGTATCATAAGTATCATCTACATTACTTTCCCTTGTTATAGTTTCATGACTTGAAGAAAGTTTAACTTGTTTATATTCGATATCACCATCATTTTTTTTCCTTGAAAATAAACATACTAGTTCTAGCTTTACCTTTGTATTTCTATTGTTTCTTAAAAAATTAGTTATGCTTTCTCTACATACTTCTAAAAAATCATTTGCTCCCCATCCCCCCACTCCATCTATAACATGCTGTGTTGCAAATTCTCTTAATGCAGACGCTTCTTGTCTTAATACAAAGTTTGGCATTTCTCTTCTTGGTAAGTCTTCTTCTACATTTTCTAAAACCTCGTTTATAACTTGTGGAATTTGCTCTTCTGGAACATTACCAGTCATCCAATTAGTAAAATTAGACACTCTTCTTCTAACACTCTGAGGAATTACTGCTGAGACAACCCTTTGAGCACCACTATATAAATTAGATGCAATCGTTTGACTAGCATCTACCAATCTATTGATAAATCTTCGTGAAAAAGAATTCATCGCTATAATTTTTAAATAAAAAATTCTTTCCTTAAGTCAAATTTTATTATTTTTTCATAAATAATAAAATTAAAGAATATCAATTCTATATTTATCTTTCCATACTCTACCATTCCAGTTTTCAATCGTTTGTGGACATTTATCAATATACTTACTAGCCTTATAAATTGATGGAAACTCTTTCACCTCTTCAGTTTCTACATCCTTTAAGGTAACCCTCTTAGGGTTTTTAGCAATATCCTTTAATCTTTCATAATTAGGAATTTTTTTTAAAAATTTTTTTTCTTCCTCTTCAGGATACAAACCATTCTCTTTTAACACATCAATATACTTTTTCTTGTTCCAATAGGAATACCATTTAATATTGTTATCTGTTAATATTTTCTTAAAATCAGCAACCTTTTTCATATTTTTATTTAAGTAAAAAATTACTTAATATACTACACTCATCTTATTCCCATCACTCTGGAAGTTAATTAACCTATCACTAATTAAAACTGCATAAGCTACAGTATTTGCAGGTGGATTTCCAGCAAATGTTGCTTTAACGTGAATATCAGTTACAGAGTACTTAAGCCTTTCACTTTGTTTTGATAAATCGAACACAAACAAAGGAAAGAGAGTTTTATAATCTGAAGGAGATATATTAGGGTTTGATACCAATTCATCCATGTTAAAAAACTTTTTTCTAAACAAAGAAGCTTCACCATACATTCTACTAAAACGATTAATAGTAAAATTTATATCATGATCATATGCAGGATATTT
The DNA here is from genome assembly GCA_945859785.2 of Tridacna gigas. Taxonomy (NCBI): domain Eukaryota; kingdom Metazoa; phylum Mollusca; class Bivalvia; order Cardiida; family Cardiidae; genus Tridacna; species Tridacna gigas. The sequence continues at coordinate 572,721 of OX244042.2, forward strand.
TTTTGAACCTAGCATTACACTAATATTTTGTACACGTGTATTATCAAATATGGCTGGGTTTTGTTCTTGGTTATTACTTTTTCCTGATTGAAAACCTATAATTAAGAAACGTGGTACCTCAGGAGATGATTTAGATGATAACCTCCAAGTAAATCTTGTTGCTGGTGGAACCACAATACTGTCGCTTTGTATCATTCTATACCCAACTGGAAATTTTTCTTTCTTCTCAATAAATTTAAAAAGTTCCAACTTGTTTCCATCTTCAGGTATTACATGAGGCATAAACCATGATACTTTTGATAAAACAACCCTTCCAGCTTCATGTCTAGCAGGATTTCCACCTGCTGCCGCTATAGTAGCAGGTCTATAAATAGCATCATTATCATTGTTTCTTGTTAAGGTTAGTGTTTGTTTCATACCATATAAAACTTTGTTATAATCTTCACAAAAACCAAATATATGTTTCAATGGTATCCTAAAACAAAATAATCCTTTATTAACGTTAGGTATATTAGCATCACCTGCACCTAAAATATAATTTCTTCTTTCAGCAAATCCTTTGTTTTCTTCTAATTCGGCCTCTGCAGTGGTATCTTTACTCCACAGCTGGTTTAACCCTTGGGATTTAGAAAAGTCATCAGGGTATTTTAACAGACCTAGCATTGTGGTAGTTTGACCAGGGTAATTAATGCTTTCTATCTCTTGTCCGCTAAGTTGATATCTAATATTTTTAAACAAATACATTAAACCATTGTTTGTTAAGCTTACCCAATCACCATCAGCATTTGAATTATAAACGGCTCCATCAGTTTTTTGTAATCCACCAATAATCTCAAGATATGATTCTGAAGGATGATAAAAAATATCTTGAGTTTCAATATCTATCCTAATATTTCCTCCAGGGTTGTCATAATTGGTTCCTGTAATAGGAAGATATTCATAATATTCATATTCATCAATACTATCATCTTTTAAAATTGGCGCTTTAATATTTAAAATATCCATTTTTATTATATACAATTATAATTTTTAAGTTAAATTATAATTGTTATATTAATTTGCCCATAGTTGAGGGAATGACCTGTTTTCATCATTTACATACACACCCTTAAGTTTAATATTTACAATTTTTTCTACTGTAAGGTTTTTTTTCATTTTTGGATAAATTCTATTTCCGTAAAGAATGGTTACCTTAGGCATATTATTTTTTTCTAGATATTTATTTACATCTTCTTCAAATTCCTTAATGATATCAGCTTTTTCAGGCGACAATTTTAAAGTAACCTTTTTATAATTATAATTTGTATCACTGCAATCTAATACTTCACAATCTTTATCAAGTTTAAAATTTGCATAAAGGATACTAACCTTTTTTGTATTGTATTTTTCATAATGTGTTAAATTAAATTTTAGATTTGGCATTCTTTTTTATTTAATGTAATATTTTACTTAACTTAACTTAAATTTCATAATACTTTAACTCCGGAACCCTTACTATTTAACTTCTTAACTAAATCTTGAATAGCAATTGCACCACCATCCATTAACTTGCTAATATCTTGCATTACAGGTTGAGTTGTTGTAGTAGGCTTTTGAGTATATTTTTCTATAATCTTTTTAGATTTTGGTGTTAAAACCTTTTGAACTAACTTTTTACCTGCATCAACCGCGGTACTCTTTCCAACCTCTAACGCTTTTTTTGCTCCTTCCTTAGCTACACTCTTACCAACATCAACTGCTGAAGATGCAATTTGTTTAGCTGTTTGACTCGTAAAGAGTTTTGTAAGAAAATTAACAAAGCTATCAAATATCCCCGCCCCTCCATAAGCATAATTTCTTTTAAATCCTCTCTTTTGTGATGTAATCATTTTTATAGTATAGACATTAATTTTTTATAAGTTTTTGTATCTAATATACGTTGTCTTTTTAATTCATCACAAATGCTTACCAACTCATTTCTTACGCCTGTATGACCAGCTCCTTTACTTGCCATTAAGAGATCTAATCTTTCTAATAGTGCATTAGGGTCAGATGGGATAATGGTAATTCCTTTACCTGTTGCTTTTTTTGCTCTTTCTTCTTTGATTTTAAAGTAAATAGGTTTTATAAAATCATTGTATTTAAATCCACCACTGCTTTTTGGAGGTTTCGTTGGGTCATTATCACGAAAAATAACATTGGTATCTCTTAATATTTTTTCATAATTTTTTAAATCACTACTAGTTAAGACATAATCTCCACTTGGAGATTTTGACATAATAAGTTCCCATAATCCATCCGTTGCTTCATATTTTTCTGCACCAATCCAAATATAATCACCATCGTAATCAACTAATTTATCTCCTATATAATAATTAATACCTTTCCTTACAATACCAAATGTTTCATCAATATTTTCATCATATTCTTCTTTTAAGAATCTATATTTTTGATCTAATAATGATACTCCCACTTTTTCCTCTTCCTCATCCTCGTCTTCTTCAGGTTTTAATTGTTGTTGCGGTAACCGTTCAATCCCCTCTTTAATAGGTTTAAGTCCTTCTGTAATTTCCTTTGTTGAAGCTTTTTGTGTTTCTGTAATAGGTCTAAAAAACTTTGAAAGGTCTGTTTGTAATTCGATATCCCCGGTTCTCTCTGCAAGCTGATTATCACGAATTCTTTTCATTGTTGCAAGATATTCTTTTACTGTTTCTTCCCTTTTTAAAGGGTCTTTTATCTTCAAAAATGACATTTTTTTAAAAAGTAAAAAAATTTTTTAATTTGTATTGTCTATCTCACATGCACAAGAACATTTAAACTTGGGTGGTTTTAGTTTTAATTTGAATGGCGTCCATTGTTTCTTTCTACTAGTCTCCTGAATTCCTCCCGTGCTTCTATTCGTCCCTTCTCTATTAAACTCTCCGACTCCTCTAGCTTGCTTTTTTTCTTAGACTTACTCCTAATTTCTTCCTTCATTTGTTTGTATTTTTCCAATTCTTCCATAATTAAAGTAAATTCTGAATGATCTATTTTGTTGTCTGTTATTGCTTTTGATATATGCGTAAGTAGTGTATTTAACTTTGAATCTGCCAACATTTTAATCTGAAGATGTTTTTCAGATTTTGTTCTGCTTCTTCTAACTACAAACTTACCCACTAAAGCGGCTAACCCAACAACTAAAGCACAGCCTTCTAGAACCATAGTTGCAGGTATCGCTACTACGGTTGATAGTAAAGCGATTCCCCCTGCTCCGGCGCCCAGTGCTATAACGGTTAGTCCAGCTTCTACATTGTCCACACTCTTACTAATCTTCAAGTATTTTTTACTTAGTTGCTCTCTTTCCCTAACTTCACTTTCTAGAAAAGTCTGAATTTCTGATATCTTTTGTAACCTGAATGATTGGCCATTGTCTCTTGATGTTATTACTGGCTCTAATGATGGTGCATTTGGTATATTTCGTGCTTCTGGTAGCTCTGGATAAATCTTTTCTTTTAGTTCCATTTTATTAACAGCAACTTATTTTTAAATAGAATAGTAAAGACGACACAAAAAGGTGTTTTCTTGTATTTTTTTTATTTTACCAGAGTTGTTTGTAATTGTTGCAACCATATCATCCACTTCTTCTAATGTAACTTCATTTGTAATAGATAATTGATTAAGTTTAAGATTATAAGATAGAGAAGCTAAAACAAAACCTTTACTCATATTGAAGCCCATACCTAAGGCTATCGTCATCGTTTGTCCTCCTTCTATTACTAACGGTTGTTGAGTAAAAATATCCCATGTAACAGGATTAACTTTTTTAGCTGAGTATTTAACTTCTACAGGTTTCCAAAAAATAGTTTTTGGTTGAACTATTTTATGTTTTCCATTTCCAAATTTATGCACATTCATATTTTTTAATTTATAATATTGCACCTAATATAGGAATATTAGCAAATGGACTATTAGGCCCTAAAAGAAGACCTCTTCCATCATAAATTTTACCACCTTGTTTTAAATACAATCCATCACCAACGGAACTCAATCCTTTACCTTTAGCTGGACCAAGAAATAAACCTTCACCATCAGTTTCTACTTGACAGACGCAACCACCTTTCTTAAGATACAATCCATTACCCATTGCTTTTTGAACTCCTGAAGATGCTAAACCAGATAGTGCACCAACTCCCAAAGCAGGTAAAACGGTCCTTGCTAATGTTGGTAAAACCGATGAAGCTAATCCTGCTAACATTCCAAGAAAACCGCCTTCTACTTTCATATTATGCTTAAGTTGTTTAGTTGACATTCTAAACGTTGCTCCCTTTCCACCTTTATAAGCTTTAGTAAGTTTATTTACTTGAGATTTGGTTAATGCTACTACATCATTACCATGAATATCCTCATGCTTTAAACGAATACTAGCTGGAGTTTTGTTTTTAAAAGAATGTAAAATTTTTTCCTTTTGTCCGTCTGATATATTTATTTTAGCGTTAATATAGTTTGTCATTTTTTATATTTATCTTGCTTCTCTTATATGAAATCTAATTGTTAAATTTTCCCCTCTAAGATTGAGTAATGTTCCATCTTGGTCTGTAATTGATACATTTAAATTATGTATTCCATTTAATGTTAATGGAAGGTAAACTAGATTGACTGGATTTTCTATAATTTTATATCCCGGTGATACATTTGGAAAAAAACTATAAATTGTATTTCTTTGTGAACCATTAACATAACTACCTGAAATTAAATCTATATTAACTAGTAAGCTATTAATACTAAGAATATTTACTACATTTTCTGATTCATGAAATCCTTGTTCATATTTAGCACGAGAGAACCCTAATACTTTGGCAATAGAATTTTGTTGGTTAAAATCAACCTGATAACCATTTTCTAAAACAAGAATAGACTTTAAAGTATTAGTATTTGCTGAGATGTTAATATAATATTCTTCATTAACAGCATCATAATGACCCTTTTTTCTCATTTCTTGTTGAATTACATCATTAATATCAACTAGATCATAACTTCCTTCAGGTATTTTTATTTTTACCCATGACGTACCATTGTCTGGTGTATAAACAAAAATGTTATTGCTTGCATCAATATTAGGAAATGAATAATAAGTTTCAAGATTAACTAATGCTATTTCATATTCTTTATCTTTTTCTAATAAAAGAGGAGGAGTAAATCTTGTTCTAAACTCTGTTTTATTGTCACTTACGATAATTTGAAATGATGTTTTATGGTCAGTGTTTTTTACTATCTTTTCAAGTAATTCTGCTTCCATTTTAAAATGAAAATATATTTTTAAATGAAAATATATTTTAATGATAATCTTTGTAATCTCGTGGTATGTAAAAGTTATCAAAACCACATCTATATTTTCCATCATTACGGTTCTTAGTTAAATCTAACACTACAAAATCATGAGGTCTTTCCCAACATTTTTTACAAAAATTGATAAACTCTGTTTTAGTCATATCATCCCCTACATGATCACTATAAATATGATTAAGATTTTTTAAGTCTTGTCTAAACAAGCATATTAAGTTTGCATTTTCTCTAATAGTTTGACGGGGTAGTCTAAAATAATTTTGTGCTAGATAAAAACAATCAGCGTTACTATGTCTACCCCTTACATAATAGTTTTCACACTTGTTTTGTCTTTCTAAAAGTAAGTCATCAAATATCATTAAGTTTTTATTTGATGCATTTAAATCTCTTGGGTCAGGAACATCGCCTGCATATTCATAAAATTCACAATTGATATCAGATTTTTCCTTAATTGTTTTTGCCCATTCTTCAACTAATGCTGTAGGCGAAATATCGCGGTTTTGAACTTCATCTTTAAGTGAAAACAGCCTTAATATATATTCTTTTGGTATTTTTTCTTCAAAAGCTTTTTTAAGTATGCGATATTCTGGTTGAAACAAACTTTTACCAAAAACGTATAAGTTATCATAATCTAACCAATCAGGCCTTAACAAAAAGTTAAGTAAAAGTGTAGTTTTACCACATCCTGATTTACCTACTATTAAACCTCTGATACTCCTAGGTAAAAGGGGATGGTTAAATCTTTTTGCTAAAGTTTCATTCCAAGATAAATTAACAATATCCATTTTATATTAAAATACATTTTTTAATATAAAAAAATGTATTGCGTTAAATGTAAAAAGAAAACTGATACTACTGATTTACAATGTGTAGTAAGTAAAAATGGTAAAAATATGGTGCGAGGAAAATGTGTTAATTGTGGTACCGTGAAAACACAATTTGTTAAACAAAAAGAAGGTGGTTCATTGTTAAACAAAGCAATCAATAACTTGCCTGTCGAAATGCATTTACCTGGACATAACTTCACTGGTCCAGGTACTAAGTTAAAGAAAAGATTAAATCCTGACTTAACACCAAAAGATTGGTCAAAGCCTGTTAATCGCGTTGATGAAGCGGCTTATCATCATGATATTTGTTATCTTAAACATGATGATACTAAAACACGTAATGATGTGTGTGATGCTAATATGCTTAAAGAGTTAAAAGGTATCTATAATCCAACTATTAAGGAAAGAATGGAAAGAGGATTGGTTTCTTCATTGATAGGAACCAAAAAAAGATTTGGTATGGGTGTGAGTAAAAAAAAAAATATTCACTAGCAGAAGAATTACATAAACCTGTAAAAAGAAAATTTAAGAAAAGGAGAGTTAGAGTAAATGGTATTGATAGGATATGGGCAGTAGATTTAGTAGATATGCAAGCATTTTCTAAACTTAATCGTGGAGTAAAATTTCTTCTTGCTGTCATTGACATCTTTTCAAAATATGGATGGCTTATACCATTAAAGGATAAAACAGGAAAATCTGTTTCTGTTGCACTGAAGAGTATTTTTAAGGAAAGAAAGCCTGAGAAAATGTGGGTTGATAAAGGTAAAGAGTTTTATAACAAAGATGTTAAAGATTTAGTTGAATTGTATTCTACTGAAAATGAAGAAAAATCAAGCGTTGTTGAGAGATGGATTAGAACAATGAAAGAAAAAATGTGGAAGTATTTCTCTGCTCACTCAACAAATGTTTATATTGATGTATTACAAAATCTTGTTAAGGAATACAACAACACGAGGCATTCTTCTATTAAGATGACGCCAATTGAAGCAAGTAAGAAGAAGAATGAAAATAAAGTTTGGACGACATTGTATCCTGATTATGATCAAGTAAGGGGGGATATCAAACCAAAGTTTTTTGTTGGAGACAAAGTAAGGATAAGTAAAAAGAAAAAGACTTTTGAAAAAGGTTATACTACGAGATGGACTGAAGAGGTTTTTACAGTTACAGAAGTAAAACATACGACGCCTATAACGTATAAGATTGAAGATTTAAATGGTGAAGAAATAAAAGGTTCTTTTTATGAGCCTGAACTACAAAAAACGAGTCAAGAGGTGTATAGGATAGAAAAGATTATTAAAAAAGGTAAAAAGAAATCTCTTGTAAAGTGGAAAGGTTATTCTGATGAGTTTAATTCATGGGTTGATAATAGTGCTATTGTAAATATTTAAGTATATAAAAATGGAAAATATTTTAATTGAAAATATAACTTTACCAAATAAACCTTTAAGCAATTTTGAGCTTGAGGATACCGCAAAAAAATTAAAAATAAAAAATTTTAGAGGAATATTTTTAAGAGATACCCTACCTAAAAAAGTAAGAAATAAAGAATGTGGTATATTAAATCTTGATGACGCGGGTGGACCTGGTACTCATTGGGTTGCTTGGTTTAAAGATGGAAAGAAAAAAATTTATTTTGATAGTTATGGTATTCAACCACCTCTCGAAATTATAGATTATTTAAAAAGTCCATTACATTACAATACTGACCAATTACAACAAGCAGGTGAAGTATTTTGTGGACATTTATGTTTGTACATTCTTAAAGAGTTGGGCTTGGGTAATAAATTTCAAAATATTTTAAATAAACTTTTTTAGCAATATTAAAAAATGCCTGTTGATAAATTTGGAAGAATGGATGAAGTTAAAACAAGCGGTGATGGGGTATCACTTGCTTACATCTCAAATAATTTTTTACGTAAAGATGGAACTACCCCCGTTGCTGGTTCTATAAATATGAATGGAAACACGCTAACGAGGGTTAGTAATCCAGTAAATCCGCAGGATGTTGCCACTAAGAGTTATGTTGATGCAAACGCTGGGCTGTTAGATGAAAATGGAGGATATCATATGACGGGATATTTAAATATGGGTTTTAATAAAATAAAAAATATAGCTGACCCTGAGGAACCTAGTGAAGCAACTAATAAAAAATATGTAGATGCTACTGAAAGTGCTTTTGTTTTGGGAGCAGATGGTACAGCAAGAGGAGACATTTCTATGGATGGATTTAGGATTAACAATGTTGGTTCACCTATAGAAACTCAGCAAGTAGCAAATAAGTTTTATGTGGATACCGCTGTTGAGGCAATAACTGCAGGTAATAATGCTTTAACAAAAAACCGATATGGAACTTTCTTAGCAACTGGTAAAATAGATATGAACACTCACCCACTTACTGGAATACCAAATCCTACAGATCGTGATTCTGTTGCTAATAAAAATTATGTTGATAATGGAGGAGCCATTGTAAAAAATCCTGATGGAAGTTTTACGGCAATATCTGATGTAGATTTTCAAGGTTTTACTATAAAAAATGCTGGGACTCCTGTAGAAGAAAGAGATTTAGCAACAAAATCTTATGTGGATGGAAAAGTATCACTTCCTTCTCTCATAGGTCCTAAACCTATTATAAGCGTGCATGCTGAGGAACAAGGAGATTTAAAAGTTGGTAATTATGAGTTTGCTTTTGGTAATGGAGGCAGTGGAGAAACTCATGGGTTAGGAGGTTATTGTATGTCTGCTCCTGGTAGAATTTTAAGAGGAACTTTAATGGTTGTTAAAGGAACCGGTGTTCTAAAAGAAGAGTCAAAAGTTAATATTGTTATAAATGGAGTTGAACAACCTAACTACTCCATAATAAAAAAGAAAGGAGAAGGTTGTAGTTGTACAGTTTTTCCTAAACCTTTAGAGGTGGAGCAATGTGATGTTATTAACTTTATAACAAAGAGAAATAACCCTAATGCTAAAAATGCATATTTGACAATACTGATAGAATTGGACTTGTAAAAATATTTAACCCAGTAGAGGGTTAAATATTAACAAATTTTTCTTTAGTTAAATGTGTTACCTATCATATACAGTATACCAAATTTATTTAGTATCTCTTTTCGAAACGAAATCTTTCTTCTTATTTTTGGATATCTTTTAACCATATTATCAATTTCATCAAAAATACTATAAATATAAGAAATCACTATCATCCTCATTTGTTGATTTTTATCCTCTCCTTTAGGTTTAGGAATATGAATAAATCTTAATATTTCATAAAGGACTGTATTAGAAACTTCGGCGGTTGTAAAAATTTCTTCAATTATATCTATAATAGATTTAGCATGGTTATTAAGATCTTCAGTTTTGAATTTTCTTAATTCACTATCGTCTCTTATGTAAGAGATATGTCCTTTTCTATTAACGCCTAGGGTTCTTCCTCTGTTCATCTTTATAAACTGTAGGAATCTATAAATTTCAATTCAAATTTATAGATTATATAAACTTAAAGTTTATACTAAATTCTTCAATATCGTTAAGACAGCTTTCTAGGTATTGATGTTCACTAGGTTGGTCTATAAATCTTTCTTTCATAAGTGTTAGCAGGTTAGTTAAATCTCTAGTATAAAAACAATTTCTTACGAACATACCTTTACCACCTGCATAAAATATTATTTTTAAAACGTTTTCATTAGGTTGTTCATAAAGCATTTTACTGCAATAATAGTAGATATCACTAAACCATCTTGGATTTTTATAGGGCATTAACCCAGTTCCATTTGTGTAAATGATTTTATTTGTGTTTATAGGATGAATATTTGATTTATCCTTAAGTAGGTCACTTAACTTTTGCTTAAAATCTGACTCTAGTTCTAGCATTTTATTTTATGAAAATTTTTGTTTAATATTCTATTTCTGCTATTTCATCCACGATGTCTTCTTTAATTTTCTCATATTCTTCTTCCACCACAGCTTTCAACTGTTGTTCTGGTACCGTGATACCCTCTTTCTCTTTCAACAAAAGATTTTTTAGTTTTTTATAAATTTCATCCTCTTTCTTTTCTAAATATGTTCTTATATTAGCCAGGGTTTCTCCTTTAAAATCATCATAAGCATTGCAAAACTGTTCATCCATTTCAGATATGCGACTATCTGTTGAAAAGGGATTATAGTCTTCATCTTCGTTATCACTGCTACTAATATATAGATCTTCATATTTGGGAGAGTCGTGGTTTATGTAGACTGTTGGTGTTTCTTCTGTATCAACTCTGTCAATATTTATTAAGTCGATTTCTAGTTCTTCTCTTTCGGATATTAGATGATTTAGATAGAAACATTCGTCTCCAAATTCACAATTTTTATCAAACCATTCTTGCATTACACCACCGTATATACTATGGGTTTGGTAATATGTATACTGATTTATTTCTTCATAGAATTCTTCTATTTTTTTAAAGAGTTTTATTACTTTTACAATTTGTTGGTAGTTTTCATCTTCCTCGGAAAACACTCCGAATGCTTTGTTTGTTATTGATTTAAACAAATCTTCTTTATCTCTCATATCGCTACATGCTCTTTCCATGAAAGCATCTACTTCATATTTGTTTTTTATAGTTTCACTTGCTTCTATATTTCTCTTAAATAGCTCCTTGTTTTATATATCTTTTTGGAACTTTTAAAGTAAAATTCAATTTTTATTCCTGTGTTAAGAAATAAAAATTATAAATTTTTTTTAAAAATTAATAAGCAAAGAATTTTTCTGCTCAAGTACAAAAATTTTCATCAAGCCAAGTTGGGAAGCATTCTTCTATTAAATCTATATGACTTTCCATACTTCTAGTTTTTTCAAACTTAATCTTCCATAGTGGGGCATCCTTTAACTTAAGTTTATCATCGTCATCTATGGTCTCCTCCATTACAACATCAAGACGATAATCAAGGTCATTTCTACTTTCATCAAAATAGATGTCAATAAGCCGTTTAAGGGTTTGTTTTTTACTTTCAATTAACTTGTCATAGATATATAGAACATCTGCTTCATCCTCTTCTATTTGCTCTTCTCTTGTTTTGTCTTCTTCGTCAGGTTTTCTGATATATTCTTTTTTAATTCTTATGTCCCTTCTATAGTCATCACGAAAATGTGTTTCTTCTTCATCACATGGTTGATACTCTTCAACCTGTGTATTACTCAATATGGGTTTATCTTGTAAGTCATTCATCTTACCTACTGTCTCCTTGCGATTTTTTACCTTAAGATCAATTTTTATTCTTGCGTCAAGGAATAAATTTTTTTTTATTAAAAATCTTAACCCCTCCACTAACTCATAAACTGGCTAGCCACTGCATGACGCGTTGGTTGATGGGGAGGTTAAGCGATTAACTGATGTATGAGTTTGTCTGGGCTGATGGGTTTGTTAGGGTTTGCCATTGCGTGATGCGTTGGTTAACTAGCATGTGGGCCTTCGTTAGGCTTTAGCTGGTTAGTTGATGCGTTGGTTAACTGGTTAACTGATACAATGATACAATGATACAATTATGTAATGATGCAATGATGTAATGATGTAATGATGCAATGATGCAATGATGATGAAATTTTTTTTTAAGAAATTAAAAATTTTTTTTTAATTTTTTTTTTTTTTTTTTTTTTTTTTTTAGGAACCTTTTTTAGAGAACATGGAGGACATAGAGGAACCTTTTTTAGAGAACATGGAGGACATAGAGGAACCTTTTTTAGAGAACATTCAGTATGAGACGGTTTTATACGAAAATATGGCAAATTGGTATAATATACACTACTCCCCGTAGCTCAGTCGGTAGCGTACAGGACTTGAGAACAGGAGGTCGCTTGTTCGATCCCCGGCTCGGCCAATTTCTTTCCGAGGACTGATGATAGTCATTGCGACAGGATCCATTCCTCTCTTACCGCCTACGACTTTTTCGACGATGGCTATGTGGGAAAGCAGCCAGTGGCCTGGAAAGAATATTTGCATAATACTGGTAGAAAAAACTCCAGAAAAGCATGGATAGGGGGACTGGACACCGCATTATAACTGAAATAATGTTGAAAACGGCGTTAAACACAATCAATAACAATAACAGCAATATTTGAAAACGTAGTGGAAAAAGAGGAAAATGCGGGTAACCTGTCGATGCCTTGGTACCGATTTAAACTTGTTTACGGTCAGAAATTACCAAAATGTAGAACAATACGTGAGATCCAAGCTCGGAGGCCATGCTTATAAAAATTTGAATTCGTGCTCGCCTAAGTTCATGTTTAACTATTATGTCAAGAATGCTTCTGAGAGAGGGTAATCTATATAGAGAAGAGATGGTTGGTGTCTTGGATGGGTTAAGTTTATCGGGCAAGGCGGAAGAATTTATCTGGTGAGCCGAAGTTTAGGGTATTCCGGAGCCGAGCCCGATAAACTTAAACCATCCAAGACACCAAGCATCTATTCTATTTATCCTGTCACGCAATGGAAAGGAACAAAACAAAACAAAAAATAAACATTGGTTATAACCCTTCCCAAACAAGCCCTGGTTTTCACGTGGTCTGCAGTACAAGTCTTTTGAAAACACTGTGGGAAAAGGAGAAATTGCTCGTAACGAGCAATTTCTCCTTTTCCCACAGTGTTTTCTACCCTTTTTGAAACCTTTCTGCCATTTTCATCAAAGTTAAAATTGTCGTCTGCAAAACTCTTTCAATTTGGACCAGTCAAAAATTTGTCGTTTGGGAAAGAGGTAAAGAACGTATTTTTCATTCAATATTTTATGATACTGATATCGTGAAATTCCAGAGCCGAGCCTGACAGACTTTCCCAGTCCACGACACTAACCATCTATTCTTCAACTTCTCCAAGCCAAGACACTACTCATCCTGTTACTCATTTACAATGCTAAAACCGACTAGATAGAATATTTCGCTCTAAATTAGTGCACGTATTAACATCTTTCTCATTACGAAAAAACAACAACACACAAATTTATTGCGAACTGTGTAAAGCGCTTTGGCTGCAATAATGACTGTTGATTGATTGTGTGGTGTTTAACGCCGTTTTCAACATTATTTCAGTTATATCACGGCGGCCACTGCACCTATCCATGCTTTCCTGGAGTGTCTGTTACCAGTACTCCGTACAATATTCTTTCCAAGCCACTGGCTGCTTTCCCACAAAACCATCGTCGAAACAATGGTCAACGGTGAGAGAGGAATGAATCTTGTCGCGATGACTATCATCAGTCCTCGGAAAGAAATTGGCCAAGTCGGGGATCGAACCTGCGACCTCCTGTTCTCAAGTCCAGTACGCTACTGACTGAGCTACGGTGGCTTGGCAATAATAATGACGTCATTAATGATATTGACTACGTCATAAACGTGACGTTTACCCTCAGAATAATGCTGTGGCGAAGAATTCTGTTTTACCTTATATAGTAAGAAAAATTAACATGGACATCGAATTTAAAGCGATAATTTTACTTTTAAATATTGATTTCGATTACCGTCACCAAAAAAAAAGTAGTTCCGGCTGGTCACAGGACCAAACACTCGTCACAACTCGGCCGATTCCGTACCTACATCTAACCTCGTCTGTATACGGGAGGCTTCCATTTTGAACTACCAATCACATGATCTTAAACATGGCGGCGCCCCTGTAGATCGCTTAGCAACGACATGAACAACCACGATGAAGTTATTCACTTCTATCGATCTGTCGATGAAAGCTCCTAACAGAATTGATTAACCACGCTAAAAATTGAATGTACAAACTGTTTGCCGACTGAAATACTCTTAGATAGATAATGATAGAAAATTTACTCATGCGTTCTTTCTAAAGAGTAGCCTTACAATTTCAATAACGGTAAAGCGGTGTGCTTCCGGAGATGTGCGAAATGTACCGTGTAGGTGCATATCAAGCTACGTGATACAGCCGAGGGATTGAGAATAGATGGTTGGTGTCTTGGATGGGTTAAGTTTATCGGGCAAGGCGGAGGAATTTATCTGGTGAGCCGAAGGCGAACCGGATAAATTCCGGAGCCGAGCCCGATAAACTTAAACCATCCAAGACACCAACCATCTATTCTATTTATCCTGTCACGCACTGTAAATGAACAAAACAAAACAAAAAACAGACATGATACAAAGACTGTACCTTTTATTCAATATCTTATGGTACTGATACTATAAACTTCCCGAGCCAAGCCTGACAAAATTTCCTACAATCAAAGACACTACTGTCTATTCTTCAAATTTTCCAATCCACGACACTATTCTGTTTATCCTGTTTCACATTTACAAACATAAATCCAACTAGATAGAATATTTCGGTCGAAATTAAGGCACGTATTGACATCTTCCGCACTTTGAAAAAGACACACTTGCATGGCGAACTGTGCAAAGCGCTTTTGGTATGCAGCTGTAATAATGACGTCATGAATAATATTGACTACGTCATAAACGTGACGTAAACCCTCGGAAGAATTTTGTGGCGAAGAATTCTAATTTATTTTAAATAATAAGAAAAATCAACATGTGCATCGAATTTTAAGCGATAATTTTACTTTGAAATATTGATTTTTTGTACCGGCACCTAAATAGAGAATAGATGGTTGGTGTCTTGGATGGGTTAAGTTTATCGGGCAAGGCGGAGGAATTTATCTGGTGAGCCGAAGGCGAACCGGATAAATTTCGGAGCCGAGCCCGATAAACTTAAACCATCCAAGACACCAACCATCTATTCTATTTATCCTGTCACGCACTCTGCAAGAACAAAACAAAACAAAAAACAAACATTGATATAAAGACCGTACCTCCTATTCAATATCTTACGGTACTGATACCATAAAATTCCGAAGCCGAGCATGACAAACTTTCTTGAAATCAAAGACACTATGTTATTGTATAATTCCACAATCCACGACGCTAATCTGTCTATCCTGTTTCTCATTTGTAAACAATCCTAAATCCGACTAGATAGAATATTTCGCTCGAAATTAAAGTACGTATTGACATCTTTCTCACTATGAAATAAACACACAAATGGCGAACTGTGTAAAGCGCTTTGGGTATGCAGCTGCAATAATGACGTCATAAATTATATTGACTACGTCATAAACGTGACGTAAGACCTCGGGAGAATGCTGTGGCGAAGAATTCTGTTTTATTTTAAATAATAAGAAAAATCAATATGTGCATCGAATTTTAAGCGATAATTTTACTTTAAAATATTGATTTCGTATCGCGCTACCTAAAAAAGGAGTTCCGGCTGGTCACATGACCAACTAGCCTAATAAACCTTGATCACGTGGTCAACTGACATAATAAACCTAGTCACGTGGTCAAGTGACCGTATATCACCAAGTTTATATGACCCCCTGTTATACGACGGAATTTATAGGAGGTGACAGGATAAAAAAAGGAGTTCCGGCTGGTCACATGACCAACTAGCCTAATAAACCTTGATCACGTGACCAACTGACATAATAAACCTAGTCACGTGGTCAAGTGACCGTATATCACCAAGTTTATATGACCCCCTGTTATACGACGGAATTTATAGGAGGTGACAGGATAAATTTGATCACCGGATCACCCGAGGTATGCCGAATGAGGACCAAATAGCCTAATAAACCTTGATCACGTGACCAACTGACATAATAACCTAGTCACGTGGTCAAGTGACCGTATATCACCAAGTTTATATGACCCCGTGTTAAACGACCGGATTTATAGGAGGTGACAGGATAAATAAATATTCTTTGCAACTACCACACGTGCATGTGGGGTTTGCATATTCTGACCTGATATTCGTGAAATATTGTAATGTGACAAAAAAAAAAAATCTTACATTCGTTGGCTCGTCAGAGGTTCGCTTAATAACATCAACCATGCTCTGGCAAAAGAGGGCTTAATGCATCTCCCTAGTGCATTATACCTAGTCATCATACAATTTTCGATCCATAGATTCCATTAAGTGTAACAATTAACTGAATCTGGAGGAAGAGTGTTATTTGGAAATGCAGGAAATTGACCGATAGCAAAAAGGTCGACCCATGCAAGCCTGCGCGGACTGCGCAGACTGACATGGGTCGATACTTTTTGCAGATGCATAAAGTCCCCTTTTCACAGAGCATGGCTAACATTTTATTTTTCTAAACTTGATGAATAAAAATTTATCTCAGACGCTAACATACTTCAGATTTTTTTTATCATCTTTTTATACAAATTTGCCAGAGATGATTTATAAAGAAAACATACAAGGAAAAACATAGATAGTCTACGCGAATTAATGTTGAATACATGTATTCAAGTGAAAATACTGTAACAAAAGGAGAAACTGCTCATCAGAAGCAATTTATTCTTTTGCCATAATGTTTTCAAAAGTGGCTGGCTTAAAAAAAAATAGTCGGCGACGGTAGGTACTGAGACAAGGGTGCTATAATTATGTCATGATGTTTGTGCGAATATTTTTCACGGAGGAGTGAGTCGAGATCGGCCAAAACCATTAGAATAGCGAACTTTGCGCATAATAAAACCAGGTCACCGTAATGAACGATCTCAGCATGAGATTACTAATTATTACACCTTGCACTTCGACCGTTCCTGTTGAACACTTGACACACCCTCGACTTTATTCATCTTTTGGTGCTGACCATCTGTGAAAACATTGTGGCAAAAGGAGAAATTGCTCGTAACGAGCAATTTCTCCTTTTGCCACAATGTTTTCACCTATGCATGTATTAGCTCTTTGCAAATTTTAGATTCGTCCATATTGAGAACATTTGCAGACGACAAATTAAAGGTCTCTCTAAAAATGATTGGATTTTTCTTTGAAAGGGTAGAAAACGAGAGAAAAGGAGAAAAAATGTTCACCAGCATTTTTCTCCTTCACCCACAATGATTTTCATCTTCACAATAATTTCCGTACTCTTAAATGGTATAATTTCAATCTAAATGCATTTCAGCACACGCTTTGTTTACTTTTGGCAGCTACTATTACTTTAACCCGCCCGCAATTTTTTTTTTCTCGTCCAAGCTGAAAAAAATATTTGCAGTCGACATCTTACCACATATTAAAATTTAATTTTGCTTTCTGTGATTTATAAATTAACATTTTGTCTTTGAAAGATAAGAAAACAAAAGAACCATGGTCTGAGAAAGGGGGGTTTAATGTATCTGTGATACATCACACCAAGCAAGTCATCACATAATTATGGATCCATAAAAATCCATTTTGTCCATCAACAGGCTGAATCCTGACGTGGACTGGTTCTTGGACATGCAGAAAATTTACAAATAGCAGAAAGTTTCGACCCAGGTTTTCCTGCACGGGCTGCGTAGGCTTACATGCAGATGTATTTAATCTCCCTTTTTCTCAGAGCATGTTTCGGTTATATTTGAGACAGACATCGACACAAATCCGGCAACATAAGGGATTAATGTTCCCTCTTAACCCTTTACCTGTTAAATAACTGAAAGGAAACTTTCAAGCCGAAAGTAGAAATCCAAATGTTGCTATTTCAAAGGTATTTTTAGGGAAAAATATTTCCTTATGGGACAATGTAGATCCAAGATCAGACTGCACAGAATGTGCAGTCTGATCTAAGATCTACACTGTCCGCAAAAGATCAACGAGTCGCGTTTAGCAGCCTTAGGGTAAAACCAACCGTTGAACGACCAGCGACTACGGAACGTGATGTTGGGGCTACGGCACTGTCTGTCGACTCTGAAAATAGGCATACTGTTCGATCCTCCGTGTGTAGATAGTAGGATTTTTACCGCACCATTCTCCAGGCACGTGACTTAAACCTGATTTTATTTCCGGTAGAAGGTCATTTTGAATGCTGTGAGTTCCAAGTTGAAACTGAAATGATTAACAAGAAATATCTTTAAAACAGACAGACGCCGTAATTTTGCCCGCAAATAGGCAGGGTCTCGTAGAATAAACATGCCTACGTTTTTTTACCACAGGGGCCCTTAGAATAAACAAGTAGAAATTCGACCAATCACAAATTTTTATTTATTCGTTTTTTATCAGTACAAAAAAGTAGGCCAAACGGCAGCACATTCAGCTACGCCGAAAAAATGAGATTATGCTCCTTGTTCGAAACAGTACGTGGTATATTTCTACATCGATAGATTTGTTGGTCATTTTTTTGTGCAGGTTATATAAAAAAGCCTTGGTAACTCTTGAACAAACAACAAAATTTTCGACTTGCCCAAATTGAAAGGTTTCGCAGATGAAACATTGACTCATGTAGCTGAAATGATCGAATTTGTCTGTTGAAGGGTAGCAAACTTTGTAAGAAAAGGAGAACATGCTGGTAACCAGCATTTTTCTTTTACCACAATGTTTTCAGAAACTTTTTTCCCTATGGTTGTTAAATACCAAAGATTATTTGGTAACAGGTCGAGAAAATGAAGAGAGCTTTGTGAAACAAAGGTTCCTCAAAATTTGCATATTTGGTCCCCATGTCCGGCAGATGATCTGTATCAATTTCAAAGTCAATAGGTCGAAGGTCAAAATGACCATCAACACACTCATTTCCGGTCAATTAGCTTTAGAATGGTTTGATGACAGTTTAGTAATCTGTAATTATTTATAGATGAATCGGTCAACACAGTCAAAGTTACATTGACCTTCAAGATACAAAATAACTTGGCCGGAGGCAAAGACGGAAAAATTTCTAAACACCTCCATATTGAAAGCGCATGCAGACGAGAGATTAGAGCCTGTATTCACCAACTGTTCTTAAGAACATTCTTAGTCTCAAGCTGAAGAATTTTCTAAATGTGAAAGTAACACAACTTCTGATTGGCTAAATTATTGGGTTTGGCCAATCAGATGGCTAAACCAGTTATTTTACTTTCAAATCTTGAAAATTCTTGACAGTTATATAAAGAATATTCTTTACCCTTAGGCTGCTGAGTGCGAATCTCTAACCTCTTACCGAGAGCATAGATCAAAATCAGACGGCACAGAACGTGCAGTCTGATCTCCGATAGAGAGATATCTTTCCTCCAAAAATACCTTTGAAATAGGAAAACTTTGGTTTATGGTATCAGTTTGAGTTTCACTTCTTTTATTTAGCAGGTTAAGGGTTAAGATTTATTAGTGACTACGGACCTAGATGTGGCTGAAATGATACAATTTGACATCAGAAGGGTAAAAATCATTGTTGGAATCCGAAAAATAAACGGCGGGCATTTCCTCCTTTTCAAAACATGTTTTAAAAAATAATCTTCTTTCTCCGACCGTAAAAACAAGCGCTACTTAGATTGAAGACTAAAAAGTATAATTGTAAATTAAAGTAACAATAGCTGCCAAATGTAAACAAAGCTGGTGTTAAAATTTATTTGAAGTGAAACCATACCATTTAAAGTATGGAAATTATTGTGAAGATGACAATCTGTCACTGTACAGTCGGTCCAAGTGATAGTCTCTGGCAGAGAAATTAATTTCAAAACTAGGTTAAAAGTTGCAAGGTCACTCCATCTTTTGTTTACCTTTTGCCTGATTTTAAAATTAACGTTTTCGGCCAGAGACTCATGCTTGGACTAACCACAAAATGACAGATTGTCAGCTTCACAATATTTTCCATACTTTAAAATGTATGATTTAAATCTATATAAATTGAAACACCCGCACTGACTTTTGGCCGTTATTGGGCCTTTAACCCTTTACCACACAATCTCGACTTTTAACGACCCTGAGAAAGAGGCCTTTTGAAAACATTGTTGGGAAAAGGAGAAAATGCTGGTAACCAGCATTTTCTCCTTTTCCCACAATGTTTTCTAACCTATCAATGACAAATTTCAGCATTTGGGCCACCTTTAATTTGTCGTCTGCAAATGCTTTCAATTTGGACCAGTCTAAAGTTTTGTCGTTTGGTAAAGAGTTAAGCGACTTTATGTATTTTATCCCTAAGGGTAGAGCCGAGCCCCTGTACTTCAGTCGGTAGCGTACAGGACTTAAGAACAGGAGGTCGCTGGTTCGATCCCCGGCTCAGCCAATTTCTTTCCGAGGATTGATGATAGTCATTGCGACAGGATTAATTTCTTTTACGTCGGTGACCATTGTTTCGACGATGGCTATGTGGGAAAGCAGCCAGTGGCTTGGAAAGAATATTATGCAAAGTACTGGTAAAAGAAACGCCAGGAAAGTATGGATAGGTGCACTGGCCGCCGCGATATAACTAAAATAATGTTGAAAACGGCGTTAAATAACCATACAATCAATCAGTCAACCCTAGGATTACTATAAGTAACGCAACACTGGTAAACAAAGATCAGGCCATAGAGCGATACTCGCAGCCATCTTGTGCAAACGAGTTAAATAACTGTTGACAATAGTGGTCTCAGCTGGAGTCTTATCATGTTTGTTTGTTTTTATTGGACTTTGACGCCGCTTTAACAGCCTAGGTCATATCAAGGCGATCAGTCCACCTACGCATGTGTTTCCTGCCTTTCTCACACCAGTACTGACACAGCTTTCTTTCCAAGTCAATGACTACTTTTCTTACTTGCATCAGACGCGAGATGCGAAAATCGCTGGAAATTTATTTTATGTAATGCCGAAGGTATTGCACGATGCGCGATGTGCCGAGATGGGGCAGGGGGTTTCCAATGAGGGTCAGGAGGGCCTCCCCGGATTTTTTTTTTTCCGAGTGTCGATAGCCAAAAAACATAGAATTGGCTATTTACAGTTAACTGTTAATAGCCATTTTCACGTTTTTTAGCTACTTACAGTTAACTGTAGATAGCCAATACTATGCGTTTTGGCTGTTGACAGTTAAAATTGTATAATTTGGCATAAGTTAACATACAACATGACATTATGTATTGATAATTTCTCTATCTCACATACATTATATGTATGTGTTTTGGCTGTTGACAGCTAAAATTGTATAATTTGGCATAAGTTAACCTACAACATGACATTATGTATTGATAATTTCTCTATCTCACATACATTATATGTATGTGTTTTGGCTGTTGACAGCTAAAATTGTATAATTTGGCATAAGTTAACATACAACATGACATTATGTATTGATAATTTCTCTATCTCACATACATTATATGTATGTGTTTTGGCTGTTGACAGCTAAAATTGTATAATTTGGCATAAGTTAACCTACAACATGACATTATGTATGGATAATTTCTCTATCTCACATACATTATATGTATGTGTTTTGGCTGTTGACAGTTAAAATTGTATAATTTGGCATAAGTTAACATACGACATGACATTATGTATTGATAATTTTTCTAATTCACGTACATTATATGTGGGTCGTAAGTTTGAATCTCAAAATAAACCATTCAGGAGTTGGATCGTGACAATTTTATGTTACAATTTCTTATTTCAGTGGTACAAAAAGAATATTAATGAATCTTTAGCAATTTTTCTTTATTGAATAGGTAACAGAACTTGAAACTTGAGGTATTCATGCAAAAAATAGACTTTAAATGGAAATTTGCGGTCTGGTTCCTATTTTTATACTGAGCACTTTTTGGGTCAACGTGTACACATATCACTTTTCTGTAATTTCTAAGATCTGCTGGAACCTGTCTGTTAGTTACCAATGGGCAGTTTATGCAAAGTTTAGGGTGTAAAACTGGTAAAAAATATTAATGAACCAATCATAGCTTTTTCTAAGTTGAGAACTTCACTAGATAACAATATTCATCTAAATTTGTATGGCTTAACTTGTTTCGTTGCCCCATCAGTTACAGTAGTAATTAGATCAAAGTTTTGAAAAAAATCCGAAGTATTGAAACACTCAGTCTATCTTTTAAAGAAATCTTAATTTTCAGCAGCTCACCAGTATTGTCTGTTCCTTTGACGACTGACCTGTCCTATTTTACTTCAACATAAGACCACGAAAATTTTGGCCAAAATGTGTTTTGTTCATACTTAAACGTTTGCTGAAATGATGCATCATTTGACAGGACAGAACAGAACAGGATATTTCTATGTCATATTTGAACGACATGGCATTTCATCGTTACAATACAAAGTAACACACATATGGCTTTGAAGCCAAAATTTTAACTGTGTGCTATCAACAACAATAATAATTTGTAATAGTTTTAAATGATTACTTCATTTGAAAAAAAAATCCAGCACTCTAATTTGAAAACGGAGAAAAAAAGTCTGTCATAAGAATAATCATCATATATATATAAGTGTTGAATTTTTATACATGTAAAAGCAGACAAAACCAACAATTTGCAACATCAAAGCCAGGGCAAAGTTTGCTACATAAATATGAACATTTATAGTGAGCTTTTTAAACATGTTTTACTCTGTTCATCTTAGTTATGAAATAAATTTGCTCGATCTTTTTTTAAACATGACTTGGTGTGTTGAAACTAAAACAATACAGTTGATCAGACCTCGATGCTCATTTTAACCCTTTACCAGACGACAAAATTTTAGCCTTGTCCAAATTGAAAGCATTTGCAGACGACAATTTCAATGTGGCTCACATGGTGCAATTTTTCTTTGATATGGTAGAAAACATTGTGGGAAAAGGAGAAAATGCTGGTTACCAGCATTTTCTCCTTTTCCCACAATGTTTTCAAAAGGCTTCTTTCCCAAGGGCGTCGAAAGGCGGCATTGTGCGGTAAAGGATTAAGCCGGGAAAAAAATTAATGTCACTTAGATCCAATTCTCAAACACGTGGTTGAAATTTTAACTCATATTGCCTATTACAATATTAAAACCCATTTTAACTGTAAAAAACCAAAAGACGTAAATTTTTCTATTCAGAGTTAACTGTAATTAGCGAAAAAAACGTAAAATTGGCTATTGACAGTTAACTGTAAATAGCCAATATTACGTTTTTCGGCTATTTAAAGTTAACTGTAAATAGCCATTTTAGAGTTTTTTTTGGCTATTTACATTTAGCTGTAAATTACAGTTAACTGTAAATAGCCTCTGCCTTATTTTTTGTATTGTAGAAGCTATTTGGTAGCCTCTGGTGACGTTTTAGGAAATTTGTCCTTTTTTTGCGAAGTGTAAGCAACTGCATGTTTGCGTAGAGGCAGCTACGCCCCTGCCTGTCTGTATAAGACCCCTTCTGATATTAACATCTAGGCCGCTAAGCGCGACCCAAGGACCTTTTGCGGACAGTGTAGATCAACATCTGACTGCACAGAACGTGCAGTCTGATCTTGGATGTACACTGTCCGATTAGGAGATACGTGTACTTTTCCCCCAAAAAAATAAATTTAAAATTTTGCAATATTTGGGTTTTTACTAGATTCATTAATCTATTCAGAAGGCTAAGAGTTGATCTACAAACCTGCTCAAAGGCCCTGTACACAGCTTTAAATGCCATATTTCTCTCGTTAATAAAAGACTGTGATAAACCATGCAGAAGTGCCACACCCTCAAGTTCTGCCTGTCTACACACGTTATCAACACTGCAGTGAAAGTATCGATAATTCCAGTCGCAGGGTATCAAAAATGACGCCTCTGTAATATAAAAAGATATATCTCAATATTTTACTTGTGTGGCCCTCTGGGAAAAGGAGGTTTAATTCATCTTTATAATATTTTATGCCAAGCATAATTATATTGATCTAAAATATATAAGCCATGCTCTGGCAAAAGGGGGCTTAATGTATCTCAAACAAGTCATCACAGCATTATACATTCCTGATGTCAGTTTTGTATAACAACCTAATGAATCATGAGGTACACTGGTCCTTTCATGCCTCCAGGTCATTAGTCCTATACACAGTGGCTTGGAAAGAATATTTTGTGAAGTACAGGAAAAGAAACTCAAGGATAGCATGGAAAGGTGCGATATAACTGAAATAATGTTGAAAACGGCGTTAAACACCATACAGTCAATCAATCAATGGCTCTGAAAGAGGTCAAAACATATGCAGCTCGGGAAACTTTTCGGAAAAAAAAAAAAAAAAAGATATGAGCCACACTATTTGAAAAGGGGGCTTAATGCATCTGCATAAAGTATCGACCTAGGTCAGCCTGCGCAGTCTTCACAGGCTGACCTGGGCCGAAACTTTCTGCTTTTGGTCAATTTTCTGTAAGGACCAGTCTACCTAGTGATTCAATGGGTTGTTAGACAAAGTGGGTTTTATGGATCCCCCAGTTAAACGATAACTTGCTTGGTATCATGGATCTAGGAGACGCATTAAGCCCCCTTTTGCCAGAGCATGGCTGATATAACGACATACCCGGATGAAAATGCATAAATATGTTGATCAAATCTTGGTCGATTAACTTGTTCTTGTAGATGTATTTGTCAAAATATTCCTCTATAGATTTGGACCACGAGGAAGCTCGAAGTCTGGTCAGGTTAAAGAGGAGAACCCCGCTGTTGATACCTGAAACACACAGAAATAAAAAACATTTTTTACCCATAAATCACGAGTTTTAACACTGAGGGAGAAGGCTTTTGAAAACCATGTTGGAAAAGGAGGAAATGCTGGTTACCAGTAACCAGCATTTTCTCCTTTTCCCACAACAGCAAGATCAGCAACAACAATAACAATAGCAAAATCAACAACCCAACAATAGCGGCAGCAAAAACAACAGGTCTTGAAATCTTAAGCTGGAAATATTCAGTTATTTCTTACTGAATAAATCTGTTTCAATAAACCTTTTTTATTACTAAATATAATAATTTGAGCCATGCTCTGGCAAAAGGGGAGTTAAATGCATCTCCGTGATACACGATACAAGCAAGTCATCACATGATCCTGCATCCCTGAGTCCAGTTTGTATAACAACCGACTGTTGATTGATTGATTGATTGGTGCTTTACGCCGCTCTCAACATTATTTCAGTCATATCACGGCGACAGCTCACATATTCATGTATTTCCTGGGATTTACCAGTACTAGGCTAGGGCTCTGAAGTGTCTTGCCCAAGGACAACAACCGACTGAATCATGAGGTAAACTGGTCCTTGGACACGCAGAGAATTGACCATTAGCAAAAAGTTTCGGTCCGGCTCAGGGCAAGGTTTAGCAGTCCGTGCATGCTGACCTGGGTCAATACTTTTCGCAGATGAATTAAGCCCCCTTTCCACAGAGCATGGCTCATAAACTCAACCTTTTTCCTACGGCGGAAAATATAATCCACTGAAATTTGTAAAGATGCCTTCTCAAATGGCCCGCAACATGCGAATTGAGACCTTCTGATATTTGCGTAAAGTGTCGTCTCGGATTAGCCTGCGCAGCCCGCGCAGGCTAATCCGAGACGGCACTTTACGACTACATAAGATTTTATCATACAGTAGTCTTTCTTGAAACAGACAGTCACATAGGAACGAAAAGTGTCGTCTCGGATTAGTCAATACGGACTGCATAGGCTGATCTGGGACGACACACTTCCGCATATGTCCGAAGGCACGTGTGTTTCGTGTGTTGCACGCCAAATAAACTGGAATAAGTAGCTAACGCTATAAAATTGAGCCGTGCTCTGGCAAAAAGGGGCTTAATGCATCTCCGTAATGCATTATACCAAGCAAGACATCACCTAATTATGGATCCATAAAATCCATTTTGACAAACAACCCACTAATGCATGAGGTAGATTTTATCCTTTGACATGCAGAAAATTTAAAGTTAGCGAAACGTTTTGGCCCATGTCAGCCTGCGCAGGCTGAAATTGGTCGATACTTTTCGAAAATGCATTAAGCCCCCTTCTCACAGAGCAAGGTTAAAATTAAAGTTTAGACAGCACATTTTGTGTACGTTCTGTGCAGTCTGGATCCGTATTCTTAAGAATAATTTCACGAGTTTGCTAGATTTGAAGGTAACACAACTTCCGATTGGCGAAACCGAATGAATTAGCCAATCAGAAGTTGCGTTACGTTCAAATTTGGAGGAATTCTGGAGAATAAAACTGAGAACATTCTTAAGAATGGTTGGTGAATATGGACCCTGGACCTGACCTATCCCGTCCACAAGAGCCCATGATCTCGCGTTGAATTTGGTGAAACAAACAGTGCTTTCAAAGGAAACAGGACATATTGCTTTGAGGTGCTTTCGACAGGAACATCGAATCTTAGCCTCTAACTACCGTTTTTTGGTGGTTTTAGGTAGGAAACACCCTAACCTTTCAAGGCACAAAGACGGACAGAATCCACTACCACTCTGAGATTTTCAGATGCACGTGACCCGTAACGTCTTGGGTGTTTTCTGATGGACAAGAACAGTTCTTATTTGTGTTACGCAGATAGGCGAGATCCGTAGCATCTGTGTGCTTTCTTCTGGCAAAGAGCTGCTTTCAAACTGATATTTTTTGTGCGTAAAAAGATTTGAATATGATGATAACAGTAAAAAGTGTTAAGAGAAATAAAGAAGGATTATGTGTATTTCTGACATGCATAAAATACCTTATTAACCCTTAAGCTGCTTATCGCGACCCACTGACCTTTTGCGGACAGTGTAGATCAAGATCAGACTGCACAGAACGTGCAGTCTGATCTTTGATCTACACTGTCCCATACGGCATTTTATTTCCGGTGAAATCAACTTTGAAACCACAATGTTTGGCCTTTTAGTATTGAGTAGAAATTTGCGTTTCATTTATTCAGCAGCTTAAGTGTTAAGTGTGTCTTGAGAGAGAGAGAGAGAGAGAGAGAGAGAGGGAGAGAGAGAGGGAGAGGGCGAGAGAAAGAGCGTAGTTAAAACAAACCTGTAGGGCGGATGAACGGTACAATACGCCTGTTATTGTAATAACCACCTTCCGGGTTTTGTGACACGGGTATAGCAGCCATAAACTGTGTTGAGTTAAACTTGAATAGGTAAGACCAGATGTCGTCGATCGGAGCCAGGAACAGAACATCGATGTCCACGTATAATACTGAATCTATCTCGGTTAAAATACGCTGGAACGACAGTATAGACAACAAGATCAGAGTCTGTATTCACCAGCCATGTTCTACGAACATTCTTGGTCTAAATATACATCTGGAAAGAAACACACCTTCTGATTGGTTACACTACGCTAGAACGACAGTATAGAAAACAAGATCAGGGTCCGTGTAAATCAACCATTCTTAACTCAGAGGATGCTAAGTGCGACTCGCTGACCTTTTGCCGACAGCGTAGATCAAGATCAGACTGCATAGAAGGTGGAGTCTGATCTTGGCTCTACATTATCCTATAATGAGATATCTTTCCTCCAAAAATATTTTTGATATGGCGTGCAACACACGAAAAGGGGCCTTCGGACATACACGTAAAAGTGTATCGTCCCAGATCAGCCTGTGCAGTCTGTGACTAATCCGAGACGACAATTCCCGTTTTTGTGCGATTTTCTGTTTCACGAAAGTCTACTGTATGAAAAAGTCTTATGTAGTCGTAAAGTGCCGTCTCGAATTAGCCTGCGCGGACTGCGCAGGCTAATCCGAGACGACACTTTACGCAAATGTCCGAGGGTCTCATTTCGCATGTTGCGGGCCAAAGAGGAAAAGTTGGAATTTTCCTGTCGGCTTGAAAATTTTATTTCTTTTATTTAGCAGGATAAGGGTTAATACCACTTTTTAGTTTGATTCTCAAAACAGATTCTGAATTTCAATGTAAAGCGATTTCTGATTGGCTAAACCACTGAGTTTAGCGATGGTCTAGCAAATCAGAAATTGTGTTACTTTCTAATGCTAGAATTAGACCATGAATGTAATTTAGAATCTTTTTTTAGTACAACCCCAAGAATACTTTAACACATTTGGAATTGAGCCATACTCTGGCAAAAAGGGGCTTCATGCATCTCTATGATGCATTGTTCAAACCAAGTTATCACATATATACTAGAACGAAAAAGAAACGCCGGGTAACCTATTAAGATAGTTTTAAAGGATATAATGTAATATTACATTATTAATGTCATCGTTAAAAGGTGGTTATTTTTCGCTTAAACAGCATAGAAAATCGACTGAAACTTCACCAACTGGTTCCATACAGATGAAATTTTATACAAAAAATGAATATAATAATATAATATTACATTATATCCATTAAAACTATCTTAATAGGTTACCCGGCGTTTCTTTTTCGTCCTAGTATATATAGATCTATCATAACCACATTGTTAACAACCGACTGAATCATGAGGTAGACTGGTCCTTGTACATACAGAAAACTGACCGATAGCGAAAAGTTTGGGCCCAGGTCAGCCTGCCCGGACTGCGCAGGCTGACCTAGGTCGATACTTTTCGCTGATTTATCAAGCCCTCTTTTCACAGAGCATGGTTCAATTGTATTGATGTCAAAAATCGTTACTATGTCAGAAAAATTCGTTGACTGGTCAGCAAGGGAGAGATTTTCTCAATACACTGTCATTACGTTAGAAATATTGTCATTGATAGACACGATTAAACTCTTTACAAAACGACAAGTTTTTGGACTGGACCAAATTCAAAGCATTTGCAGATGACAAATTAAATGTGGCTCAAATGAATAATTTGTGTTCGATAGGATAGAAAACATTGTGGGAAAAGGAGAAAATGCTGACTTTCAAATCAAAATTTTCTTCTTTTCCCACAATAGTTTCAAATTGTTTCCTCCTCAGGGTCGTTAAAGCTCGGATTCTGTGGTAAATGGTCAAAAACGAAATCTTCCGTGCAATATAAATTTACAAAAAAAAATATCAAAGGCAGGAGCAAAGTAGAATTGAACCCCCCATCGCTGACCAGTTATTAGTTGGACCTCGCCCCTGTCGGCTCTCCCTTCTCCCCCTCTCTCTCTCTCTCTCTCTCTCTCTCTCTCGGAAAGTGTTATTGATGATTGACATACAGTAAGAAATAAATCGTATAAAAAACATTTTACAGTTAGAAACAAACGCTGTGAAGCACATAATCGAAACATCATTTTCCAGTTAGTTTCAGTACATCTTTGACACGAAGCATTGGTGGGAAATGACGTGTTGTAAACAGTATACGGCATTCTAGGTCCTAGAATCGTGGCTATTGGCTGGATCTAAAATGATAAAATTCACTACAAGAACAACAGTTGATATTATTATTATTATCATCATTATCAATATTATAATAAGGTTTTGTGTGACACTCCTCAAAGGGAGTTTCTGTTGATTTTTTGCCTGTCCCGTTTCATCCGTTCATCGCCTGTCGACAAAAAAAATCTCCGAAATCTGTACCAACAACAACGACTCTCAAGGACATAAACACAAAACAAATGATAAGTAATGCTTCTTTTATAACACTGTTTTCAGTAACTTTATGTAGTAGGCACGTATAACTCGTAGGGTATAACTGTAATTTAACGCTAAATTCTCTAAAAGAAATAAAATGGAAATTTCCACATTCAAACACAAAATGTATTAATTTAACCCTTTCCCAAACAAGCCCTGGTTTTCAGGTGTCTGCATTACAAGTCTTTTGAAAACACTGTGGGAAAAGGAGAAATTGCTCGTAACGAGCAATTTCTCCTTTTCCCACATTGTTTTCTACCCTGTTTGAGAACTTTCTGCCATTACATCAAATTTACAATTGTCATCTGCAAACTCTTTCAATTTGGACCAGTCCAAAATTTGTCGTTTGGGAAAGGGTTAACGAAAAGTATTTTCATCAGCGTTCGA
The DNA here is from genome assembly GCA_945859785.2 of Tridacna gigas. Classification (NCBI taxonomy): domain Eukaryota; kingdom Metazoa; phylum Mollusca; class Bivalvia; order Cardiida; family Cardiidae; genus Tridacna; species Tridacna gigas. Next base: position 602,421 of record OX244042.2, read on the forward strand.
CTTTTTTGGATAATCAAGGGTCGGACTGCACGATCTGCTGACTGATCTTTATCTCACTTATCCCTTAAATCACCTTCAGTTGCTCTTGGCATCCAAGTATCTATGATCTACATCTAGATGCCATTACAACCAACGGTTTCAACAAATGGGCCATGAAACCCACCAAATACGATAGACATTGTCTAATTAGAGTACTAAAACAACTGAAGTGAAAGTCGTACCATGTTTCTAAGATCGCCACAAATCCGTCATGAATAAACGGTCGCAAGAAATAGGTAATTAACCGACGGTCGCAAGAAATAGGTCATTAACCGAAGGTCGCAAAAAATAGGTCATTAACCGACGGTCGCAAAAAATAGGTCATTAACCGACGGTCGCAAGAAATAGGTCATTAACCGACGGTCGTAACAAATGAGCCATTAATCAAAGGTCGCAACAAATAAGTCATTAACCGACGTCGGGAACAAATAGGTCATCAACCGACGGTCGCAACATATAGGTCATTAACCGACGGTCGCAACATATAGGTCATGAAACAAACCGACAAATACGACGACATGATCTAAGTTTGGCATTTGCTCTGTATCAAACCGTCCCATGTCTTAACGACCATGAACACGAAGGTTTTTTTTTTTTTAAGTTGTTGGAAAAAGAGACATTGCACGTACATATCTGCACCATACTCTTTTCCCGCAATATCTAATATAGAACATATGTTTTAAATGCATTGACTATAACGTTTGCAAATATAGCTCTCAAACAGTCACCATTTCATCATTATATCATTGTTTGGGAATTCAGGTTTAAAATCATGTATCGTGACGACATACTGTGCTGAAAACAGAATCAAGATACGTCTAGGGGGCACTTACTTATCCAATGGGCTATTGTGAATTTTGCTCTAGTTGGGCAAGTTAATATATGAACCATGCTCTGTGAAAAGGAGGCTTAATGCATCTGCGAAAAGTAGTCCGCGCAGGCTGACCTGGGAAGAAGCATTTCGCTACTGGTCAATTTTATGTATGTCGACAGACCAGTCTACCTCATGATTAATTCGATTGCTAAAAAAGTGGCTATTATGGATTCATAATTATGTGATGGTTTCATTAGTACAATTTATCACGGAGATGCACTAAGCCCCCTTTTGCAGCAGCATGGCTCAAATCAATAAAACTATTTACTAAAATAACCGAATATATACCTTTATCACTATAATGAGATTTTCCGATAATATAAAAATGATCAAGTGGGGATTTATACCATCAAAGTAGTTGAGGCTAAAATTGTTCTTATTATAGTAGACAGCTAATTTGAGTCGACAGACAACTTTATTGTGTTCATCCATACAGTTCGGTTTAACCTCAGATTATAAACATAACCAAAAGATTATCACTGTAACAGTTTAAATTATTTGACTATTGCAGGAAATACATAAAGGGAGATAATAATGTTAAAAACAGTAAGTTTATATACGTACCTTCCTATGAATCTCCCCGTGAAGTGCGCTTTCGGCAATGATGTGGACTACAATACTGCTTCTCGCAAACAAGGCTGCAGATTTTAACATTACCAACGCTTCATCCAATCGATCTCCACAAATCACAAATACCAAATGGGGACTAGTGTCGGCGATTGACCTGTTGAATTGCAGATCGTTCAGAGATTTTTTGATACATTCAAAGAAAGTGAAAACAGTGAGAGACAGTAGTGTATGGGGCAGGTCGTGACCACTTCACGTCAAAGATTCTTTTTTTTTAATGCTAGGTTGGGCGAGTCAATCATTTGAACTACCTTCAGTATGTCCCAATAAATCAGCCACCAGTAAAACTGAACCAAATTATTTCGATGTCTTTCATTGTAGAGGTTTCGGTCATTGGTGGAATTCTAAAGCATCGTGACAAAAGGTGAAATTGCTCAATTTGAGATTTTTTTTTTTTGTGAATATTTTTTTTGTTAAAAAGTGATAATTACTACGAAATATATTTTGGTCTGCAAATGTAAAGGAACAGGACAGTTACATGCAGTAAACTGATTCAGAATTTGCGTTCAAATATTAGTAAAGGGAAAGTAAACGCAACAGAAAGTTTACATACCTGTTACGGTTTTCTACAAATCTGTTGTTACCATCTAAGCCGTTTGTAACTTTGTGTGTATAAGAACTGTTCTTAATGGCATATCTTTTAATAAGTAACACCGAAATGAGTACAAGTATTGTCAATAATTTCAAAGCTCGCCTTATTTTTACGACCATCTTCCAACCTGTATAGGCCTATATACAATTCTACATGCAAGCTGTCATCTAAAACGATTTTATTTACTATCTGACATCTGTTAAATCTTGCCATCACCTTTCAAACGAAAGACCAAAGCACATCTCGGAGCACTGAAATGAAGTTTCTGATTTCATCTTTCATCACTGCAATTTTTATTTTATACTTGAAGAATGATTGTTTTTTGTTATGCAAAAACGAATATCGACAACATCTAACAACCATTTTCTCCTTTAGCAATAATATTTTCCACATTTCAAATGGCATTCTCTATCATTGTAGCGGCATTTAATTTGTCGTCTGCAAATGCTTACAATTTGGACAAGTCTAAAATTTTGTCGTCTGGTGAAGGGCAAATTGGGTTCATCGATTTTTCAGCCTTTCTTGTAACTCTATGTTCAACCTCCTTCCTTACCCGAGTGCCAAAAATTGAGACTTATCGATAAGGAAAACACATGCATACAAAGAATTCAAATTTGCTCAAGTGATTGAATTTGTCTTTGCAAGAGTAGAAGCCATTGCTGGAGCAGGAGAAAATGTTGATAACTAGCATTTTCTCCTTTTCTCAGAAATGCTATTAAAATCCTTCTCCCGAGTGTAATTAAATGAAATGCTAAAATATTATTTGGCGATGAAAACCTGAACAACGATGAAAACCTTTCATTATTTGAAGCAGTTCACTTATACATCAAACAGTCTGGCCACTTTTTACAGCCTCTTATCAAAATAGCAGGCGTCCATCACATAGCATTGTTACCCAATTCCTCATTCCCCTCTTTTCTATTCTAATTCTATTTCCAATCTATGTCGTTCATTTTTCTCCCGTATCTTTACCGTTCTTTTTCTCTGTCTCCTTTTCTTTTTGTTGTTCGTACAGTTCTTTTCTTTCTTTCGATTTTTGTTATTTACACCACGGATATATAACTTTTTGTTGCCGCTATCTAGTTGTATATTGTTTATTTATCTTTTGTACTGTTTGACTGTAGGACAAGAACCGAATCGAAGTTGGAAAAACTTGTTGCCCGACCCATTCATTTGTTGAAAAAAATATGCTTAACCCTTTACCGTACAATGCCGCCTTTTGACGCCTCTGGGAAAGAAGCCTTTTGAAAACATTATGGGAAAAAAAGCATTTTCTCCTTTTCCCACAATGTTTTCTACCCTATCTAAGAAAAGTTGCACCATTTGAGCCACATTGTAACTGTCGTCTGCAAATGCTTTCAATTTGGACAAGGCTAAAATTTTGTTGTCTGGTAAAGGGTTAAACGAAGTGTAATTGAAACACTGGATAGTCTGGTAAAGGATAGTACTCATGTGTGTCAATAAAAGGAATATTTTCAGCAGGTATAATCGTGCCAAATAAACTGAATTTCAAAGACAATTTGGCAACTGCATCTAAGAATAAATCAATAAAAGTAGAACGAAAGTTATCGGTTTTCATTAAAACACCCCCCCCCCCCCCCAAAAAAAAAAAAGGACAACATGCTTTGAGCAGCCTGTTTGTGAAATTGTGTCGGCATTAACAGCGTATCGATTGCACGTGGTAAACTATGTTCGGGATTAAACCCCCAAAACTCGGTCGTGAGAGCAGGCTTTTATGGTGATACAATTTGGTGCTTATTTCCACGTTGGAGATGAGCTAGCCTGTGGACCCATACATTCGTTACTTTAACATCGTATTTTTGCACATGCGCATTACGGCTTCGTAGATGATTTTATAAGACTTTGGAAAAATAAGAGATTGGGCGTATTTACAGATCGTTAACACTTAAAAAAAACATAATAACAATTTTAAGTTTATTCTTACTTGTGTATGTTTTGATCTGAATCACTCTTGTGCGGGACCCATACATTCGTTCCCTGTGATTGGTCAGTCTATAACATCAAATTGACGTCATTTCCCGACAGCTACTTTCAATATACAGTTAGGTTTATCAAATATCTTCCACTTAATCCACATGGAAAAGTTACTGCAATCTTGGTACAATATTATTTATATTGTTTTTCCGGAGTAGGTACGAAAAATAAGCAAGCTCGATCAGATCAAATTTTAATGGTTATTGAAACAGATATCAATTCCCATTAAACGAAACGCTAGTCGGACGTGTACACAAGCCAAATTGAATGTAGCGTGGTGGATTAAAACCGTTGAACTTAAGTGTATTTTTTTCAGTATCTTTGGCCCGTGTGCAAAACAACAACGACGAAAGCACCTGAAATGGCTACGTCATATTTTCGTCTATGCAAATTAGGCCATTTAAACATGAAATAGAGTATTTTACATTAAAAAGGGAAATTCAGGCACGAGGTAAGACTTTAAACACGCTTTTTAACTGTTTTTACGCATTTTTCACAATTTTTCTTCGATATGGATACAGATTTCATCAACTCGAAAAAAGTTTACTGATGCTCGGATGGAATATAAGTCGGGCGCGTGAGAAAATTCTATAAATATATGGGGTAACGAATGTATGGGACGTAACGAATGTATGAGTCTTAGGGATATATGCAATGTATGTTTACTGCAGTCTGACGTATGTTACAAATCACCGTGAAAAATCCACCAACTGTTTAGAGACAATCATAACTAAACCCTCATTATCGATTACTTTTCTCTGTCTATAAACTTGGTAGTTTAAAAAATAAACACTTTTATAAAGTTTTTATCATAAAAATTTAACAAAGCATACGATCTAGGTATCTCACAAATACGAGTATCACATCAACACACTTTGTATATTACAAATATGTCACAACAACACACTTGGTTTCTTACCAATATATCAAATCAACACACTTGGAATCTCACAAATATGTCACATCTACACACTTGGTATCTCACAAGTATATCACATCTACACACTTGGAATCTCACAAGTATATCACATCTACACACTTGGAATCTCACAAATACGTCACATCTACACACTTAGTATCTCACAAATACGTCACATCTACACACTTCGTATCTCACAAATATATCACATCAACACACTTGGAATCTCACAAATATGTCACATATACACACTTGGTATCTCACAAATACCACATATACACACTTAGTATCTCACAAATATATCACATCAACACACTTGGAATCTCACAAATATATCACATCTACACACTTGGTATCTCACAAACATATCACATCTACACACTCGTATCTTACAAATTTGTTACATCTACACACTCAGTATCTCACAAATGACACATCGACGCACTGGGGTTCTCATAAATATGTCGCATCTGCAAACTAGGTATCTCACAAATCAAATGACACATCTACAACCTAGGTATCTCACAAATATTTCACACCTACAAACTCGCTATCTTACAAATATGTGTCACATCTACACACTCGGTATCTTACAATTATGTCACATCTACACACTTGGTATCTTACAATTATGTCACATCTACACACTCATTATCTTACAAATATGTCACATCTACACACTCGGTATCTTACAAATATGTCACATCTACACACTCGTATCTTACAAATATGTCACATCTACAGACTCATTATCGTACAAATATGTCACATCTACACACTCGGTATCTCACAAACATATCACATCTACACACTCGTATCTTACAAATTTGTTACATCTACACACTCAGTATCTCACAAATGACACATCGACGCACTGGGGTTCTCATAAATATGTCACATCTGCAAACTAGGTATCTCACAAATCAAATGACACATCTACAACCTAGGTATCTCACAAATATTTCACACCTACAAACTCGCTATCTTACAAATATGTGTCACATCTACACACTCGGTATCTTACAATTATGTCACATCTACACACTCGTTATCTTACAAATAGGTCACATCTACACACTCGGTATCTTACAATTATGTCACATCTACACACTCGTTATCTTACAAATAGGTCACATCTACACACTCGGTATCTCACAAATATGTCACATCTACACACTCGTATCTTACAAATATGTCACATCTACACACTCGGTATCTCACAAATATGTCACATCTACACACTCGGTATCTTACAAATATGTCACATTTACACACTTGTTATCTTACAATTATGTCACATCTACACACTCAATATCTCACAAATATGTCACATCTACACACTCGTTACCCTACAAATATGTCACATCTACACACTCCTTATCTTAAAGATATGTTAAATCAACACTTAGTATCTTACAAATATGTTACACCTATATACTCTGTAACTCAATATGAATCCACTTTGTTTCAAGACTGACAGAATTATGATCTAGAATGGCTTTTGACATGCAGAAAAATTACCAATAGCAGAAGGTTATAGAATATGGACTATGGAATTGTCTGATGACTCTGACAATAGGCATACCGTTCGATCCTCTGTGTGTAGATATTTGGATTTTTACCGCACCACTCTCCAGGCACGTGACTTATGCCCGATTTTATATCTGGTAGAAGGTCATTTTGAATGCTGTGTTTTCCAAGTTGAAACTGAAATAGTGATTGAAAATGTAATCGGGCCCAGCGTTCTACAAGGAAGGTGGTTTACGTCATGCTTTTCGGTAGTTTATCGGGAAACAATGATGGATTATGGTTTGATAATGTCACTGTTTGACAAGTGAATTTACCAATTTGATCAACTCACTGGTATGGAACTACTTTTTCCCCTTTATTCACTTTTCACAATGCTTGTATTATTCAACTGACTGCAGAGTAAAATTACATATTTTCCCCGAAAAAAGGCGGAATAGGTTTTATTAAAAAAACAAAATGCATGGTATTGAACTTTATCTGAAACCCAAACACTGTCACAATTCTCAAATGTAAATGTCAACAGCCAAAATTTGATCAGACCAGAGTCTATATCCATCAACCATTTTTATGAACGTTCTTAGTCTTATTCTCCCAGATTTTCTAAATCTGAAAGTGATGCAACTTCTGACTGGCTAAATCATGAGTTGTGTTACTTTCAAATTTATAAACTGGGGAATAAGACTGAGAACGTTCTTAAGTATTACAGGTGAATATGGACCCTGGTCAATGTGCTAGTCCCTAGTGCTCCCCTGTGCTTCGCCCTCTCAAAAGCATCAGATCTATTTCAGACAATAATTGAATCGAGTAACCTAAAAAAAGGATTCCACCTTTTCAATTTTTATTATTAATTCTGTTAAATTCAGGTTTATGACTTCTGTTGATTTGTTTTGTCACTTCAAATGTAAATAAATGGCGGACACAAATGGCACTAACACCGAAGTATATCTTTGGCAATTGGAAGATATGTGGAATAAAGATTAGAAAAAAATGTTAATTTGAAAATTTGATTTTTGGCTTTTTTAAATAACTCACTAACACGATTTTCTTTCAAATTGATTAAAACACAATACCGTCATAATTGTGGTCTATACCAACGAACTATTTTCTTTGTGAGCCAATTGTAAATACATTCTCATCGTATTGCGGTCTTATGTGGGGGGTATGCCATAGGGAATTACCGAAAATAACTGCACTGGATCTTAATTTTGGTTCCAATAAAAAAAGTGTTAGGAACATGAAATAAATAGAATATTTGGGGTTTTTTTTTGCGCGGATGATAGGATTTTTTTTCCATCTCGTGAACATCATACGGTAATATTTTCACTCGTGGCTGCGCCTCTGCCTGTCTGTATTAGACCCTTGCTTATACTAAGTTACAAACCTGCTCAAAGGCCCTGTACACAGCTTTAAATGCCATATTTCTCTCGTTGATAAAAGACTGTGATAAACCATGCAGAAGTGCCACACCCTCAAGTTCTGCCTGTCTACACAAGTTATCAACACTGCAGTGAAAGTATCGATAATTCCAGTCGCAGGGTATCAAAAAAGACGCCTCTGTAATATACAAGGATGATGCGTCAATTACAAATGCGCGGTGCTCTGAGGACGTTTAATGAATCTTTACGATATTTTATGCAAAGCATAGCGTCGCGTAAGGATCCATTTGTCTACAAATCAGCATAATAATGAGGTAAAATGATCGATTGTTTTCACATGCTGAAAATACACCAACAGCAAAAAGTTTTAACACATGCGCAGACCGCGCAGGGTGACATGTGTTGATATTTTTTGCAGATGCAAACTAACCTTAAACAGACCTTAAACTAAACGTATCTGGAGATCAAATTGGCAGATTCTATGCAAACTCTGAATTCCAAGAATACTTATCTAAATGGGCGAGGCTTTCTGTCTGGGCCAATCAGGTGATTAGTCACAGAATTTAGAATCAAATTTGGATTAAATGAAAATAAACAAAAATACAGCACTGTGTCTACTACCTGATTAGCTAAATGTGCTGGCTTTTGACCTACTTTTGGTACAAATAGAAAATAAATAAAATCGAAAAACAAAAAGAAAATCGTGATTGGTCAAATATATAAACATGTTTATTATGAGGGCCCCTGTGGTAAAAAATGTACACATGTTTATTCTGAGAGCCCCTGCCTAGACCTATTTGCTGGCAAATTTACGCCGTCTATCTTTTTAAAAGATATTTCTCGTTCTAAGTTTTTACAGATGCACACATGTTTCAACGCTAACTGCTACGGTTTGCAAGGTCGAGGGTAGAAAATTCAACTGGCAAGGGATTATGGTTAGTTTTTCAGTCAGTCGAAGGCGAGGCGGCGACATGAACTGCCACAGCCGTGTACAAGTTTCCAAGTGCCATGCCACCTGACCGGACAACGAATTTATTACAGTGCAAAGATTTACCAGTTCAACGTGTTTTCAGGTGAAATTTCTCTATTTTATGGTCTCACAAATCGAGTACGCTTACGAAAAAGAATTCTCCTTCTGAGTTCCCAAACACACTGAAAAATGACGTCACTGAAACCTAGGTAAAGCGTGCAGTTTGGTGCATGAAGTCACTGCGATAGACAATCGACGTATCGTTATTTAACAAGAGGGCCATGATGGCCCTGTATCGCTCCACTGGCTTATAAATATAAACCACGAAGAAAAGTCTTCACTATATAAGCCCTTATAAAACTTTGACCTCATGGCTACAGTCTGACTAAATGGGGAATATTGTATTAGAAGAATAACATGCCAAATGTGGGAGTTCTTGGCCTTATGGCTGGTAACAAGATGGTTTCTGAACTTTTCACTCCATAAACCCATGTAAAACTTGTGATCCCTGGTGCAGGGCCAAACTTGATCCTAGAGCTGTAACTTGGGCCCTCTTTGTAACTGTCCACTAAATAATGCTATAATTATATGCAAAATTTGGTAGCCTAAGCCTTATGGCTATGTACACCAAGATTTAAAAGTTTTCCCTATGTAAGCCTATGTAAATCTTGTGAACCCCCCTCCTCCAAGTATGAGGCCAAATTGACCCCAGGACTATACTTTGGACACTTTTGGTAGACTCCAACTAGATCAAGCTAAATGCCAAATTTGGTAGCTCTAGGCCTTATGGTTTCAGACAAGAAGATATTTAAAGTTTTCTCTATATAAGCCTATGTATAAAACTTGTGACCCCTGGGGAAGAGCCAATTTTGACCCCAGGGCTATAATTTCAAGAAACATGATAGAGGTCTACTACATAAAGCTACATGCCAAATTTGGTAGCCCTGTGCCTTATGGTTTCAGACAAGAAGATTTTTAAAGTTTTCTCTATATAAGCCTATGTAAAACTTGTGACCCCTGGGGAAGAGCCAATTTTGACCCCAGGGCTATAATTTCAAGAAACATGATAGAGGTCTACTACATAAAGCTACATGCCAAATTTGGTACCCCTATGCCTTATGGTTTCAGACAAGAAGATTTTTAAAGTTTTCTCTATATAAGCCTATGTAAAACTTGTGACCCCTGGGGCAGAGCCAATTTTGATCCCAGGGCTATAATTTCAAGAAACTTGATAGATGTCTACTACATAAAGCTACATGCCAAATTTGGTAGCCCTATGCCTTATGGTTTCAGACAAGAAGATTTTTAAAGATTTCCAATATTTTTCAGTTTTGTTGCCATGGCAACCAGAGTTTTTGAAGGAATCAAATTCTTTCAAGAAATTCTGAAGAGGACCATGTCAGGATCATTTCTGTGAAGTTTCGTGAAAATCGGATGGGTAGTTTCATAGAAGAAGATGTTTGAAATAAAAGTTAACGCACGGACGGACGGACGGACGGACGGACGCACGACGGACACCGGGCCATGACATAAGCCCGCTGGCCTTCGGCCAGTGGAGCTAAAAATGGATTTTAAACAACTCTAAGGTAAGTAACTAGATCTATTCATTAAACGACTTGTTAGCAAAAGTAAAAGACTATTAGTTAATTTAAACAACCATTAGTCTATCATTATTTTTTAACGTTACTAATTACATTTGATGACCTATAACGATTTATGTCTGTTTAAATGATGATTAGACACCGCCATCTTGGATTTTGCGTTGAGGTTTATAAGTATCTACGGGGCTCCCGACAGGGAAACTGTGCTGCAGTACAAGAATGGTTGCTGTATGAATAACTCTTTACCAAACGATAACATTTCAGACCTGTCCAAATTGAAAGTCTTGGCAGACAACAAAATAAATGTGACTCAAAAAATAAAACTTTTCCCTCGGAATGGTAAAAAATATTGTGGAAAAGGAGAAAATGCTGGTTGCCGGCATTTTTTCCTATTCCCACAATGTGTTCAAAATTCCTTTTCCTTGAGGGTTGTTAAAATCGGAATTGTGTGGTCAGGGGTTAAACTCGTTTCTTTATTTTTGTCAAGTAAATAAAGCACGTTAGAACGTATAGAATGCTGTATATAGCAAGACTGTTATAAATATTTCCTGAGATGGGATAGCCTGGTTTCCACCCCGATCATTTATTTCCTTTTATACATTCGGACGTTCCTTTGTCATTATTGACAATGTCAGGTCCGAATATAAAAAAAGGAACCCATGATCGGATTGGAACCCAGGCTAGGGGTGCAAGTGTTCTAGCACGACTGTGAATAGAGGGGCTACGCCCCTGAATGATTATTCAACCCTTTACCACAAATCCCGACTTTTAACGACCCTGGGAAAGAAGCCTTTTGAACCAGCATTTTCTCCTTTTACCACAATGTTTTCTACCCTTCCCAAAACAGATTTCAATTTTTCTGTCACATTTAGTTTGTCGTCTGCAAATGCTTTCAATTTGGAATAGTCTGAAATTTTCTCGTTTGTAAAAGAGTTAAACCTCCGAATCAAAATGACTGAAATGATATTTAAACAGTATAAGTGGGAAAAAAAAACCACAATGACGAAATGAATCAACAGACTATTTCGAATTATAGGTAAAAGAGGATTATCGAAAAGCCACGTGAAACTAATCTTCAGCATCTAGAGGGTAAATGAATGCGGGAGGAAGAAGGTTGGGACCCAAGAAGATTTTGCTCGATGCAAGAAGTGGAGAAGTGAATGCATATATCAAGCCAATTAGTCATGGTTACATGGTTTAACCCGTAACCTGCTAAGTAACTAAAATTAAACTTTCAAATCGATTGTAAAAACCCAAGTATTGCTCATGTAAGATATCTTTTGGGGAACAATATAACCTTATCGGAAAGTGTAGATCCAAGATCAGACTGCACGTTCTGTGCAGTCTGATCTTTATCTACACTCTCCGCAAAAAAACCCTAGAGTCGCGCTTAGCAGCCAAAGTTATAAACGATGGTTTTCAGAACACTGAGAGGCGTAGCCAGGCATGTAGAAAAGATGACGCCCAATTTACGAGGGACACTTTTTAAGTTCGTAGAGTAAGCCTATAACTTTTTAACGCGATTATGAAGTTGCACGATTTTTTACACAGAACTTGCGTAATCATTCCTCTCTCGAACGGTGTCACGGTATGCGGCGCACGAGGTCCACGTGCGCGCTGCGCTGGGTATTTTCAACAGGTGGTTTTATACACTATAGTAAAATATAGCGTTCAATATGGATGGAAAAATCTCTGAACACAGGGTATATTGTAAGATTCGAGCACAGCTCGGGTTTCCGCCAACAGAAATTCATGCTGACTTGCAAAAAGTTTATGGGAACGGTGCTTTAAAATATGCTACAATTTGCAAGTGGGTACGTCGTTTTAATGATGGTCGGGAGTCAATTGAAAATGACCCTCGGGTGGGTAGGCCGGTTTCCGTTTTGACGGAAAAGAACGTTGCTACTGTGAAAACGTTAATTGAGGAAGACGCACGTTATACTGTGCAAGAGATAGAAGAATTAAGTGGCATTCATTCGTCAAGTGTTTTGAAGATCTTACGTGAACGACTTGGGCTACGTAAGATCTGCGCGCGCTGGGTGCCCCATTTGCTCACTGACGAGCAGAAACAAAGTCGGGTTAGACTTGCATCGCAAGTTATAGAAAAATATGACAAATGTGACCCACGTCGTTTGGAAGAGATAGTTACAGGTGATGAAACCTGGATCTATCATTTTCAACCCGATTCTAAGGCTAAAAATAAGGTTTGGGTTTCATCTGAGGGCGACAGACCTGTCATTGCGAGCCGTTGCAAAACATCAAATCGCATGTTGTATGCGATATTCTTTGATTCGAAAGGTCCAGTCCTTCAAATTCCAGTCCCGAAAGGTAGTTCTGTCACTGGAAAGTTTTACAGAGAAAGTGTTCTTACTCAACTTGTTGATTTCTATCAGAAACGCAGACCGCGCACCGGTGTCCGCGGCATCAAATTACTCCATGATAACGCACCGGCCCATAAATCCGCTACGGTACAGGAATATCTGAAAGAATCTGGGCTCGATGTCTTAGATCATCCCCCACACAGCCCTGACCTGTCCCCCTGTGACTTTTGGTTGTTCCCAAGACTAAAGGAAATGCTGGCAGGGCACCGTTTTGAATCCCGTTGTGGTATAGGCAGTACGGTCTACCAGTGTCTGCAACATATACCTAAAGAGGACTACCGGGCGGCGTTCCGGAAATGGGTAGATCGGTGTAAAATGTGTGTGGAGGCAGACGGGACATATTTCGAAGGTCTTAGATAAATAAAATTTTGATATTTCAAGCGGTTTTAAAAAGACCGCCCTACTCTACGAACTTAAAAAGTGTCCCTCGTATTTTTAATTTCAAAGAGAACGTGCAGACTGATCTATGATCTACACTGTCCGCTATTTTGTGCCATATTCTCGCAAAACCACGTTGAAATTTAATAAACGTGGTCTGTTTTCCTGATTGCAAATGTTCATTAAATTTGAGCCATGCTCTGCGCAAACAGAATTGATGCATCTGTAAAAAGTATCGAAACAGGCGTAGGGTCGAACCTTTGCTATTGACTAGTGGGTGGCCTGTAAACAGACCATCTTACCTAATGATTCAATCGGCAGTTAAACAAAATGTATTTTATATATCCATAATTGTGTGATGACATGCATGGTAAAATACGTCGCGGAGATGCATCAAGCCCCTTTTTGCCAGAACAGGGCTCATTTATTTGGTGCAGCTTAACGGCTAATGTTGAAGCCATGTCTTTCTGGCTTCCGCCTGCCTATCCGCCTGAACAGTACGGCATTAGGTTGGAATTCTTTCATGAAAAATCAAAACCGACTGAAAAAAAACTGTGATCTTCAGACCAATCTGCCAAGCCCCGTAGCTCAGTCATTAGCGTACAGGACTTGAGAACAGGAGGTCGCTGGTTCGGTCCCCGGGCTTGGCCAATTTCTTTCCGAGGATTGATGATAGTCATTGCGACAGGATTCATTTCTCTCTCACCGCTGACCATTGTTTCGACGATGGTTATGTGGGAAAGCAGCTAGTGGCATGGAAAGAATATTGTGCGGAGTACTGGTAAAAGAAGCTCCAGGAAAGCAAGGATAGGTGCACTGGCCGCCGCGATATAACTGAAATAATGTTGGAAACGGCGTTATACACCATACAATCAATCAATCAACCAGACTAATCTGGCTCAGTAAAAAAATACTTCGAAAAAAACGGATGAAAATACAGACCTGGATGAAAATGCATAAATATATTAACCAAATCTTGGTCGATGAACTTGTTCTTGTCGATGTATTTTTCAAAATATTCTTCTGTAGATTTGGACCACGAGGAAGCTCGAAGTCTGGTCAAGTTAAAGAGGAGAACCCCGCTGTTGACACCTGAAACACACACAAATAAAAAAATTAATATTCTTACCTAAGAATCTTAACAACCCTGAGAGAAAAGGCTTTTGAAAACATAATAGGAAAAGGAGAAAATGCTGGTTACCAGCATTTTCTCTTTTTCCCCAGAATTGTTTGCTAACCTCAAAGAGACAGTTCCTTTTATATGAGCCAGATTTAAAGTGTGAAAATAGTTTCAAATTTGGCAACTCTTATGTACATTACGTCTTTGAAAAAAGGTTAAACACAGAAATGACTTGCATCAAAAGTCTTGTAGCAGATAGCGTAGATCAAGACATGATTGCAAACAGAGAACATTCTGATCTCAAATTAACATTGTTCTATATTTTTCTAAATATTCAGTTCAACGAGTAAGGCCTTAAAAATACATCTATACTCGTTTTCGGCCAGTTTTAAAGTCATTTCATCTTTTTTTTTATCAAACTATAATCAATCATGTATCTTCAAGCCAAATGCTGTCCCAGAAGGTCGCAAGTTTGCATAGATTACGACAGATTTAAAATGCATTTTATTTTCTGGAGGCCATCAAAGAAATCACTATTGTGACATTTCCGGTATTAAATCGAAGATTTCCGATATATGTATTTAACCCTCACACCATATATATCGCAAGTTATCTATGTTTACACAACTGAATAAATTCTGAACCATTTATCAGTCTACCAAATTTTAACAGGGTTTCTTTATTGTCCGATTAGGAAATATTTTCCCCTCAAAATTCCTTTGAAACAACAAAATTTGCATTTGTACTATCGACTTCAAATTTTTATTTCCCATATTCAGCAGGTTAAGGATTCAAGAGTTTACAAACAGTAGAGATCCAGACCAGACAACAGTTTCTGTGCTTTTTCTGGACTGTCTGAACTTGATCTATATCGTCTGCAAGAGCCAATATTTTGTCTTGAATTGCGTGGAAACAAACAGCGCTTTTCAGACAAATTAAATCTTTTGCGTCAGACGGAAAGGGACCTTCGTCTTTTGGTTTGGTGCGTTTTAGGTAAAGAGTGCCCTCAGCCTTTCAGTGCACATCAGACAGAGGATCGTGTGCTTTCCACATACACAGGTCCCGTCACATTTCAGTGTTTTCAGTCATACAAAAACCGTACAGGTACTTTCTTTGTACTTAGCAGATAACGGGAAAAGTAGCAATCAGCTTTTTTTTTTGCAAGGAAATCATCCACTCCATCTTTGTAGTCCACTTCGTCTTTGTGCTAATCAGATGCACAGTCCTATAACCTCTTGGTGTCATAAGACAGAAAGGACTTGTCTCGGTGCTTTTCAGATAGGCGGGAACCATTGTATCTTCATACTTTTTTCAGGAGGAGAGGATCCATTGTTACTTTGTGTCTTCCAGATGCACTAGACCCGAAACCTTTTTGTATTTTTAGACAAGCAAGACTTGTACTTTCATGGTGCCTTGCAGATAGAAAAAAAAATGTAGCATCCTGGTATTATCTTCTGGACAGGAGGAACTGCTTTCGGATTCAGAATAATAATAGAATCTCACGAGTTCGTCACGAAATTTGCATCTTGGAAGAATTGAACTAAGTGTAAGCTTCCGAGATACAGCTGCAAGACGGAATGTCTATACCAGAGAGAGAGAGAGAGAGAGAGGGAGCCGGACAGAGAGAGACACAGACACAGAGAGAACACTTTGAACAAACCTGTAGGGCGGATGAACGGTACAATACGCCTGTTATTGTAATAACCACCTTCTGGGTTTTGTGACACGGGTATAGCAGCCACAAACTGTGTTGAGTTAAACTTGAATAGATAAGACCAGATGTCGTCGATCGGAGCCAGAAATAGAACATCGATGTCCACGTATAATACTGAATCTATCTCGGTTAAAATACGCTAGAAAGACAGTATAGAAAGCAAGATCACCAGCCATGTTCTACGAACATTCTTGGTCTAAATATAGATCTGGAAAGAAACACACCTTCTGATTGGTTACACCATTTGGTTTAGCCAACTAGAAGTTGTGTTAAAGTTCTTGAGAATAGGACAAATAATTGTTCTTAAAAACAGATGAATACAGAGCAGGGCTCGTATTAAACAACCATTCTAAAAAGCTTTCTTAGTTTAATTCTAAAAAAATTTCTAAATTTGAAAGTAACGCAATTTCTGATTGGCTTAACCCAATGGTTAAGCAAAATGGTTTAGCGAATTAGAAAGCTAGAATTAAGACCATGAATGCAATATAGAATGGTTGGTGAGTACAGTCCCCAGAATACTTTAACACATTAGAAATTTTATTGTTGTAACAAGCGTTACTATATTAGTTGTCCGGCCAGGTGGCAAGGCAATTGGAAACGTGTTCACGGCTGTGGCGAATCATCGGTGGCAGGCACTTGGAAACGTGTTCACGGCTGTGGCGAATCATCGGTGGCAGGCACTTGGAAACTTGTTCACGGCTGTGTCGAATCATGTCCGAGCCGAAGGCGTGGTGGCAACATTATTCGCCACAGCCGTGAACAAGTTTCTGAGTGCCCCGCTATCTGACGGGACAACGAATTTATACTGCCAAATTCTACCATTCCAAAGTGTATTCAACTGAAATTTCCCTGTTTTATGGTCTCATGAATCGAGTATGCTTACGAAATTGAATTTCCCCTTTGAGTGCCCCAACACACTGAAAACTGACGTCACTGAAAACTAACGTGACTGAAAACTGTGTAAAACGAGTGGTTTGGTGCGTGAAGAGATAGACATTAGACATATTTTCATTTAACCATGGATTTAAGAACTTCAAGGTAAGTAACAATTCATTTTGTGACATGTTAGTAAAAAGTAAACGACTATTGGTTCTTCAAACGACCATTAATTATTTTTTTAACGTTACAATATATGACCTTTGACACTTGATTTGTTTACATATAATACAGGGTGACTTGTTTTAACCCGTGTATTTGTTTTTGAATGTCAAAGAACAAGAATATATTTAACAGTATTCCTTTATTTAAAAGAAATAATCCATTCTTTCCACTTTTATGACAACCATCAAGGGAAACTAGTAATAATGTGGTGTCCTCAGTATTTGTCTTGTGGGCGACTCGTATTGATCGACGTCACCATCTTGGACTTTGCGTTGAAGTGAGTCAAGTCTACGGGGTTCCCGACAGGTAAACTGATTTTGCCTGGCCCTTGCCAGTGTACAGCAATATATGTTCGAAGCATATTATCCCATCAGATGGCAAAAATTTGCAGTATAACAATCTTAGAAAGATTTATCTGTTTGTAAGAGAAGTGTTGTTACGATAGAAATATTATCATTGGTAGACAAGATTTGACTCTTTACAAACGACAAGTTTTTGGACTGGGACCAAATTCAAAGCATTTGCTGACGACAAATAAAATGTTGTTAACCCTTTCCCAAACAAGCCCTGGTTTTCACGTGTCTGCAGCACAAGTCTTTTGAAAACACTGGGAAAAGGAGAAATTGCTCGTAACGAGCAATTTCTCCTTTTACCACAGTGTTTTCTACCCTTTCTGAGACCTTTCTGCCATTTTCATCCAATTTAAAATTGTCGTCTGCAAACTCTTTCAATTTGGACCAGTCCAACATTTGTCGTTTGGGAAAGGGTTAAACTGATGATTTCTGAAAACCAGCATTTTCTTCTTTGACAACTGTGTTTTCAAAATGCTTCTTCCCCAGGGTCGTTAAAACTCGGAATTGTGCGAGAAGGGTCAAAAACACCATCTTTTGTACAGAATAAATTCTGACATACAGTACGAATGAAATTGCATGAAAAACACCTTACAGGTAGAAACAAACGTTGTGAAGCGCATGGTCGAAACATCGTTTTCCAGTTAGCTTCCCTACATTTTTGGCACGAAGTATTGGTTGGAAATGACGTGTTGTAAATAGTATAAGGCATTCTAGGTCCTAAAATCGTGCATATTGGCTGCATCTAGAATGATAAAATTTAAAACAACAACAATAACAACAGCAACAACAACTACAACGACAATAATAATAATATTATTAATAATAATAACCACCATCATAATGATCATTATCACTACATATTTTATTATTATCATTGTCATCATAATATCATCATCATCATCATTACTATCAATGTTTTTTATGACACTCCTCAAAAGATGTTTCTAATAATGATTTTTCAAATGTTCCGTTTTATACGGCCATCGGCTGTCGACAAGAAATTCTCAGAAGCCTTTACCAACAATGACACTTTAGGACATAAATACAATTGATTATGAACATTGTTTTTTTAATGGTTGTTCACGGTAGGCACGTAAAACTCGTAGGGTGTAATTGTGATTTAACACTTATTCACTTAATGAGATAATATGGAGTCCAAATTCCAGTATATAAATCAAAGCGCTGAAGGCGCTGAAAGCCTGGGCATTAGAGCGGGTGGAGAGGTTAGAAGAGGAGGCCCAGAAGCTCGAAGCTGCTATCACATTTGTACAGACTAATAAAAAATATCTACAAGTCTTACACTGACAGTCTGTGGAGTTGAAAACAGAGTGGAAAAACATAAATTTGTAAAGGCCAATATGAGTACTTTTGTATAGCCTTGGCCTCGTGGTCTTTATGGATTGAAAGGAGATCATTTTCAAAGCATTTTCTGTTTCCTATCTTCTTCCTTTACGTTGCTTTGGCAGCAATTCAAAATGGTAACAAACCAAAATGAGCAGCGGACAAAAAACTGCTGACAGAGGACAACTCCGGGGAACATTTCTGGAAAGTGCAAAAAATCCACAATGGCCAAGCAATAAATCAGATTTTTTCTTTCATTTTACCACACTCCGTCTATAGGTTGAAATAGTAACCATGTCCTTAGAGCAATGACAAGGAAAAACACAAAGTCTTTAAAGGCTAATATCACAAAGCACGATTTGGTGTCTGAGAAGACAATTTTTAGGTATTTTTAATTTTGGTTTCTATGGCGACAAATGAAAAGACGTCTGCATTCGGGCGCCAATGCTCGGCAACACTTGTGTTCGGTAACAAGAGCACCGTATGCAGGTGCCAACGCTCGGCTGCAGTTGCTTTATTTTCAGTGAAAACACGAAGATGAAAGATGGGCATAACTCGATAGTTATTGACCCTTATTATTTATGTTTCCCTTTCGATAGTTAACAATTTGTCCAAGTTTGAAGTAAATATCTTCCGCAATAAAAAAGATATTGTAAAATGTCAAAGATTTTTCATGACAACGACACAAATTATGAAGACGAAGACGATAACACCATGGCTATGAAAATACCAACCCTCTAAAAACAGCCGAGCTAAACGTTCTAAGTCGAAAACTTTGCCAAAAATATTTTGGTGGTTACCTGCCTCTGTTGTACTGATATAAATTCCCATTTTAATAGTTAACAAAAAGTTCAAGTTTGAAGTAAGTATCTTCATTAATGACGGATATGATAAAATGTCAAAGGTTCTGAAAATTCAAAGTAATAAAAAAAGGTTCAAGTGTGTCAAAAATATTTTGATGGTTACCTGTCCCTGTTATATGGGTACCCCTTTTAACAGTAAATAACTTGTCCAAGTTTGAAGTAAATTTCTTCAGGAATAACAGAGATATTATAAAATGTCAAAGTTTATGAACGACGATAATGACGCATAGGCTTTGACAATAGCATGACGCTTTCTTCGTAAACAGATGAGCTAAAGACTACCCGTTGAATAAAATCATATGGATGATACAAGACTGCTCAAGGAACATTTCTATAAAAGTTTTGTCAAAATATCTGCTGGAAATGCCACTTTTCAAGTTTTCCCATTGAAAGTCTATGGAATCTCTAAGTTGCCACGATCAACCAAGTTGGAGAGTCGCTTTTCATAAACAAGAGGGCCATTGGACCTGAAGCCCTCATCTGAGTAAAGTCATCTAGGATTGATAAATTTGAAGAGCTCCTGGTTGTGATTATGGAAAACACAAATGAGCCATGCTCTGGCAAAAGGGGGTTTAATGCATCACCTTGATCCATCATTTCAAACGAGCAGTCATATATTAATGGATCCATAAAATCTATTTTGTAGAACAACCGACTGAATCATGAGGTACACTGGTCCTTTGACATGCAGAAAATTTGCCAAAAGCAAAAAGTTTTCGACCCAGATCAGCCTAAATACCCATGGAGATCAAGATCAGATTGCCCTGAATGTCAAGTCTGATCTTCGATATAAAACGCCCACCAGTTAATTAACTCTTTACCACACAATCTCAAGTTTTAAGGACTCTAAGGATATAACCTCATGAAAATCTTTAGGAAAAAGAAGAAAATGCTCTCCTTTTCCCTACAAGGCTTTCTGCATTTCATAGCCAATAACCAACATTTCAGCTAAATCTAACTTGCCGTCCGCAAATGTTTTCAGTTTAGGCAAGTCTAAAATTTCATAATTTTATACAGATTAACTGGTTTTCGAAGGCTCATGTTACAAACTTTAATGCACTGTGTAACGTTACATATTTGATATTGTATGCGCCGAGTTTGCTATAGGTCGAAATGGTTATGGGCCGAGATGTCACATCTGGACAACTCTGACAGCAAGAAATAAGGCATATATACCAATCAAATACATAGTTATAACTTCAGACACGAGTTGCACAGTAATTTTACGAAAATTAAAATCTTAACGAGGTTTTGAGACAACTTCCTCATAGAAATGAGCACACCGTCTGCGTAAAATTCGCTGTCATTATTTGTCATTCACATGGTGTCTAGAAAAAGGACACACGAACGATCCCGATTAGTGCACGGCAACAGCACTCCTCACAACTCGGTCGATTGCGCACCTACATCTAAATTTTTGATCCACGATCACCCGAGGTTTGCCAACTGTTTCTTGCACTGTTAAGCGCACGAATTTGCAGTTATGAATAAGCTCACCAGGGCGCCAAGTTCTTAGTCAACACTTTCGAACGATTAACATCGCACATCTATCAAAGTTTGTTGTGAAATTAAACCTTACTATGATGTTCAAATCGAAATATTTTTATTATTCTAAGGGGTTGTTTCTTTCAGCGTAGTGAGATGGATTGCAGGCGGTACTTTTCACTTTTACTCGGGTTTTTCCGTAAATGCTTGGATGGGGGTTGAAATTTTGGTATGCAATTCCTATGGCCTTTGACGCGGCAAGCCAAGCCCAGGCCAAAAACTGTTTTCGTCAGATTGTTGACAGTGGACAATCAAGGGTCAGATTGCACGACTTGCTGACTGATTTTGATCCGAGTTAATACTGAAATTACGTTCAATTGCTCTTGGCACCCCAAAACATACCATATTATCTATGATCCATTGCAACCAACGGTCGCAACAAATAGGCCATGAAAAAACCGACCATACACGAAGGATATTATCTAACTGGAGTACTAAAACATTTTCAGTGAAAGCCTTACCATTTTTCTAAGATCGCCAAAAAAAGGTCATTTACCGACGGCCGCAACAGATAGGTAATTAACCGACGGCAAGTCATTAAACGACGGTCGCAACAAATAGGCCATGAACCAATCCGACAACGACATGATCCAGGTTTAGCATTTACCCTGTACCAAATCATCCTGTGTTTTAACGACCATGAACACGAAAGCTTTTGAAAACATTTTTGGACTAGAAATAGGTGTGTCAGAGACACGGATGCCCCCGCTAAATGGTATTGGTCACAGGTATGTCATATGAGAGAATCAGTAGGTATTACAGAAAATTGTTGTTTTGGTTAACAGCTTAGACAGGGTTAACATTGGTGGTATATCACTTCATGTTGACATAGCAGCCAGCAGCCATTACATAAAGATGAAAAATAGGTTCGTGACAAATTCATTCAAAATTTCAATGATGCCATAAATCATGGAATTTTTAAAGAGAAGTTTATATTGATTTTAGAATGGATCAAATACAATATTGTTGTTGTAATGGTACAAACTTGAGCCAAATGTTCTATGATAGTTGATGAATCTATTCTTAAATGCACCAGTTACGCTGCATGCAAGGTCAAGTTTGTTAATTTAGTAGATATGCTCTGGACAATATCAATTTTGTCTTTTGTGTTGATCTTGACCTTGAACCCATCACAAGAAAATTCTTGCATGACACTAGCACTCAAAATGGAGAATAAGTTTGCCAAGTTATTTTGAAATTCATCGACAAATGTAGAAGTGGTGCTCCGGACAAGGTCAATTTTATCATTTGACCTTCAACTGTGACCTTGACCTTGGGCGTATCGAAACAAACTTTTCGCATGACACTAGTACTTGTTAAGGAGAACAAGTGTGCAAAGTTTTTTAGAAATCCATTGATAAATGTAGAAGTGGTGCTCCGGACAAGGTCAATTTAAATATTTGACCTTCAACTGTGACCTTGACCTTGGGCGTATCGAAACAAACTTTTCGCATGACACTAGTACTTGTTAAGGAGAACAAGTGTGCAAAGTTTTTTTTGAAATCCATTGATAAATGTAAAAGTTATGCTCCGGACAAGGTCAATTTAAACATTTGACCTTCAACCGTGACCTTGACCTTGGGCGTATCGAAACAAACTTTTCGCATGACAGTAGTACTTGTTCAGGAGAACAATTCTGCAAAATTATTTTGAAATCCATGGAATGGGACACACACACTAACGCACGCACATACGCACGCACAAACACACACACGCACGCACACACTAACACACACACACAGAGACGGACACAGGTAACTCTATATGCCCCCCCCCCCCATTTCATGGCGGGGGCATAAAAAGGAAACCGTGCAGATACATGTTTGCAGGATGCTCTTTTCCCACAATATCTTATACAGAACATGTAAGCAGTATAGAGTATAACGTCTGCCAATGTTACCACATTCGTCGAGTTTATAGTTGTTGTCATTACAGGAAACCTAATTCAAGTCAAGATACTGCCTTTAAAAACGTCTTTTTTCCACAGCAGTGTGTAACCTCAGATAATAACCATAGCCAAACCATTAGCACTCCGTAACGATTAACTTTTGCAGGAAATACATAAAGGGAAATAATTACAGTAAGTCTATATACGTACCTTCCTATGAATCTCCCCGTGAAGTGCGCTTTCAGCAATGATGTGGACTACAATACTGCTTCTCGCAAACAAGGCTGCAGATTTTAACATTACCAACGCTTCATCCAATCGATCTCCACAAATCACAAACACTAAATGAGGAACATCGTAGACGGCTGACCTGTTGAATTGCAGATGGTTCAGGGAGTTGTCGACACATTCAAATAAAGTGAACATAAAATTTGGGCAGATCGTAACCTCTCACATCAGAGATTCTTGCTCTGAATCCTAGCAAGGGGCTTGTCAAACGTTCGAACTACCTTCATCATGTCCCGAATTAGAATAAATCAGCCACCGATAACACTGAACCAAATTACTTCAATGTCTTTTAATGTAGAGGCTTCATTCATTGGTAGAATTCTAAAACATCTTCATTCAATACAATGTTTTCTGTCGTGAAATACGTCATATGCCTATTTTAAATTTAGCACTTGCAGTAAATATTATTTTGCAATGATGGTTCGTGGTACAGTGACAAGGGAACCTGCGTGGATCCGTGGTGAAGACAGGACTCGGTACCAGTTCTACGTAAAAATAGTCAAGCAATAGCTTATAACTTGAAAACATTAATTTTGTAAAGGAAATCGAAATAGAGACCATTTTATTGTTTCTGCTTTCTTCTGCAAAGACTGTTCTTGTATTTTGAATATTTCTGAACGTAAAAATGCTTTGGAATATTCTAAATGCTTTCTTATAGATTTTGCCAAGATTTCAGTCTTGTGTAATTTGAGTGTGTATTTTGCTAGAACTTCCATTCACGAATGTTGAATGTAATCATATTCTATTCCACCAATGAAAATTTACAAGGTATCATCTGAAGCCGGCTGTTTTAGATTTTTTTGTGCGATTTTTTTTTAAACTGATGATTACTAGGAAATATACATTTCTCTACATATGTAAAGAAAAAGACTACATGCTGCAAGAAAATGCATATTTTGCGTTCAAATAGCAATTAGAAGAAAGTAAACGCTGCAGAAGTTTACATACCTGTTACCGTTTTCGACAAATCTAATGTTGCTACCATCTGAGCCGCATGTAACTTTGCTCGTATAAGAAATGTTCTTGATGGCATATCTTTTAATAAGTATCACCGAAATGATTGCAAGTATTGTCAATAATTTCAAAGCTCGCCTTATTCTTACGACCATCTTCCAACCTGTATAGGCCTATATACAATCCTACATGCAAGCTGTCATCTAAAACGATATTTTTTACATCTGACACCTGTTAAATTCTACCAAAACCTTTCAAACGTTAGACCAAAGCACATCTCAACACTGAAATGAAGTTTCTGATTTCATCTTCCATCACTGCAATTTTTATTTTCTATTGATAGAATAATTCTTTTTTTGATATGCAAAAGAAAGAATATCAGCAATATTTAACCAGCATTTACTCCGTAACCCATGCTCTTTTCTGCATTTTCAATGTTATTCTCCATCATTTTAGCGGCATTTAATTTTTCGTCTGCAAATGCTCTCTATTTGGACAAGTCTGAATGTTGCCATATGGTGAAGACTAAATTAGATTCATCGATTTTTCAGCCTTTCTTGTGAATCTCCATTCGGCCTCCTCACTTTACCAGAGTACCAACAATTTATACTAATAAATAAGGAAAACACGTGCAGACGACGAACTCGAATTAGCTCAAATGGTTAAATGTCTTTGCAAGAGTAGAAAACATTGCTGCAGCTGGAGAAAATGCTGATTACCAGCGCTCTCTCCACTTCTCACAATGATTTTAAAATTCTTCTTAGTGTAATTCAAACACTGGATTGTTTGGTAACAGGATTATACTCATGTATGTCAATCAAATGAATATTTTCAGCCGGTAAAAATGCGAAAAGTAAATTCAATTTCAAAAACAGAAGAAAAGAATTGGCAACCGCATCTAAGAAGATCTCAATAAAAGTAAAAGGAAAATTATCGTGCAGTTATAACTAAGGACATACGCCACAGTTTTCTTTTTTCTACAGACTGATTTTTTAAATTTTCACTCGGATGATAATATACTGTATGCGAAGCAAACATATGTAAAGAAAATCATATGCTGCGGGGCAAAATACAAAGATACAGTTCAGGGGACAACTTATCAAAATTACAGAACATAGGATTTAATTTCAAGCTTAAAAGAAAGTTCTTAAAGTAAAAATACTGCTCAAATAAATGATAATTCACAGAAATATGATGTTTGCCAATAGTAAAAAGGATTTATCGAATGAAATAATGCACTATACAGATCACAGGAGCAATTAGAAATGTCCTTACATGTCAAGAAAGACTTTTTTCAGATCAATTTTCTGAACTAAAAACAATTTCAATGATCAGATTTTTTTAAAATTATACACAGACATAGTTCTTTTTTATATCTTGTAAAGAAATTCGGGAAAAAAAGTATATCAAGCGGGGCATTTTCGAAGAAATATAGTGCATTTTTAAAAGTTATTGACATAAAGATTTACCTCCCTTTATAATAAAAGTCTGTTTTGGCATGCTTTGTAATCGGTATGTTTGGTATCTAATCAATCAGTATTAGATGATTTTATTAGTGTCTACAGACAATCAGCAGAAACCATGGAGTGTCCTATAAAGAGGGTATTTAAACAGAAAACAAAGTGGTGGGATAGGGACTGTGCTAATGCCAAGTTAAGTTCAATGCAAGCATTACGACGTTTCAGGCTGTCGAATGTAAAAGAAGATCTGTACATTTATAAGCGTCTGACAGCAAAATTCAAAACTGTCTGTCGTAGGAAACGTCTGGCACATGAAAACAAATTGAGAAACGAGCTCGTATCCAACAGGAAAGATGCACAAAAATTTTGGACCACGTTAAGATCTGTCAATGTAACACGTAAGGATAGGACGCCCTCTGTATCTGAACTACACAGTCACTTTAAACAGCCGTTGAAGAATGAACGAACAAACGATAAGTTAGATTCTTCTTTTCTGCACACTATCCGCTTTAATCCAGGTTGTGAGGAACTTAATATCTCGATTTCCCAAAATGAAATTATTCAAAGTGTGAAATCTTTCAAGCCTAATAAATCGGCAGGTCCGGATGGTATATGTATGGAAATGTACAAAAGCACTTTGAATGACATTTTACCCTCTCTTCATCAATTTTTTAACGAAATTTTTGATACGAGCAATTTTCCTGATGATTGGAGTCGTAGTATTATTACACCTTTACATAAGAAAGGGTCAGTGTTGAATCCGGACAACTATCGCGGTATTTCTCTCATGGACTCCATTGGTAAAATATTTATGCATATTCTTAGTTCTAGATTGTCAAATTGGTGTGAACAAAATCAAGTCATACACGAATCTCAAGCTGGATTTCGTAAAGGTTATTCGACTGTGGATAACATTTTTGTTTTAACGTCATTAATCCAAAAATATTTGTCAAAAAAACATGGTAGATTTTACTGTATATTTATTGACTTTAAAAAGGCCTTTGACAGTATACGGCATGATAAAATGTGGGATGCTTTAGAAAGAAGGGGTATTACTGGAAAATTTTTAGATACAATCAAATCGATGTATAGTAAATTGAAGTCCTGTGTTAAAATTGATGGCAATCTAACACCCTATTTTGATTGTTCAATCGGTACCCGACAGGGTTGCGTGGCAAGTCCAAAAATATTTTCTATATTTATAAATGATCTTGTTGACTATTTGAATAATAAAAATGAACGAGGAATTTCTGTTACACAAGATATGAACGAATTAAATGTGTCAATGTTCGCTGACGATGTATCTAGTTTCGATGACACGGTAGTTCAACTCCAACGACAAATCAATACAATAGAACAATTCACTAAAGGGGCAGGGTTAGAAATCAATCTACATAAAACAAAAATTATGGTTTTTAGAAATGGAGGGGTTGTGAAGCAAACAGAAAAATGGTTTTACGAACGAAAGTTGATAGAAATAGTCCCCTTCTATAAATACTTGGGTGTTTACCTTACAAGCCGTATGACATGGTCAAAAACACATTTGATGTTATCTTTACAATCTAAAAATTATATTTTTCGTTTGCATAAACATTTTGGGACCATTTCAACCAGGGATATGTTTAAAAGTTTTGATGCGACTGTGACACCAGTATTGTGTTATGGATCTCAACTTTGGAGATATCAATGTACTGAGAAAATTGAAAAGATTCATGTGCAGTTTTGTAAGAGATTATGTTGTTTATCCAAAAATACAAGTGATTTTTTAGCTCTTGGCGAGTGTGGCCGTTTACCACTGTGTACTACCTATATCCCCAACTGTATAAAGTACTGGTTAAGTATAATTCGTATGAATAATATTAGATACCCAAAACAGTGTTACTACATGCTATTGCATCTAGACGAAGCAGGTAGAACACATTGGACAACACATATAAATAATTTATTGTTTTCATATGGTTTTGGACATGTCTGGATTGTTCATGAAGTAGGAGATGATAAAGAATTTTTGCGTATTTTCACAAAGCGAATAAATGACTGTTTTACTCAAAAATGGTATGGTGAAATTGAGGTTTCTCCCAAAGCTCAATATTATAAACATTTTAAAACTTTGCTTGATCCAGAGTTTTATCTCAATACCGGTCTTTCTTACATATTACAGAAAACACTGGCGAATTTCAGATGTTCTTCACACGATTTGATGATCGAAAAGGGTAGGTATTTATCTATTGATAGAGATTACAGATTTTGCCCCATATGTAAATCTAAAAATATTTTTATTTTCGAGGACGAGTTCCATTTCTTTTTCAATTGTTCAGTGTATGAAGAGCTCAGAATGAAATATTTTAGGCCATACTGGTTAAGAAATAGAAACCTCAATACATTCTACGCCATTTTAAAACTAAACAAAAAAATTACAGTATATAAAGTTTCAAAGTACTTATTAGAATCATATGCCTTGAGAAAAGAAATTCTAAATGAACTCGCATAGTGCATGAAAATATTAAAATAATGTCATGTTTTATGTACAGTTTTGTTTTAATTATACTACGGTAGTAATTATTACACTTTTGCACTATCGTTCACCTAAGTTTGGCTTAAAACGTCATTTGTTGAGCATTTAAAGTAGAAGATTAGGTATTTAGATTGTAAAGTTGGTTATATACTATAATATATAGCGTCACTCTTCGTATATAAATTGTATGAAATGTAATATTGTATATGGGCCAGAGGCCTAAATACTTAAAGATATTGTATTGTATTGTAATCACAATCATTTATAAATCTCCCATTTCCCGTCTGTGAATTTCAGATATTTAAAAGGCATCCGACATATTACAGATGAAAATATACTATTTACTGTGTCGCTCAAACTAACCTAGTGGAATGTAAGAGTTTATAAAAAAGAAACATGCGCAAGCCTGTGCGCAGGAAAACTGTCGCATATGTCCTTCCTTAAAAAAAAATATAAGTACGTACATACTTTGAGCAGCCTGTTCTAGATCCAGAGTGTCGGCAATAGCAGCTTATCGACTGCATACAATGTCACGTAGAGATGTTCGATTTTAACTCTTTACCACACAATCCCGACTTTTGACTTAAATACCCCGTGAAAGAAGCCTTTTGAAAGCAATGTGGGAAGAGCCTTTCCCTCATTGTTTTCTACCCTTCCCAGAATCATTTTGTCCAAAATTTTTTCACTTGGTAGAGTTAAACCCTCAGAAGAAAGCCATGAGAGCTGATTTTTGCACTGATGCGACTTGGTACCTGCCTCCGCGTTGGAGCTGAGGTACATGAAGTGTATGGTTATCACAAGCTAATGCACGGCACAAATCGAACATTGAAAAGTTCGCCAGCTGTTTGAGACATCATGTACACTCATAAGTAAAACCTCATTATTGATTGCTTTTCTTTGTCTATAAACTTAGTAGTTTTAAGGCCCAATAGCTGTCAAAAGTAAACAATGTGGTGGCAAAATGCATTTAAATTCAAATCATACCATTTAAAAGTATGAAAATTATTGTAAAGATGACAATCTGTCATTTATCCGTCCAAGTATTAGTCACTGGCAGAAAAATGAATTTTAAGATCAGGTAAAAAAAGTACCAGCATTTTCTCCTTTTCCCACAATGTTTTCAAAGGGCCTCTTTCTCGGGGGTCGGTAAAACTCGGGATTGTGTGGTAAAGGGTTAAACACGAGGGCCACAACGGCCCTAAAGTCGCTCACCTAAGTTTTTTGACCAAACATGACCCATTTCCACTCGTTTCCTAGATAACATAACAATCATTCTAACACAATTTCATGAGTACTCGACTGAAAATGTCGCCTCTAGAGGGTACATAAGGTTTTTCAAAGATAGGTCTAAATAACCTAGTTTTTGAGCCAACGTGAGCCATTTTCAAACTAATTAAAGAAATCATCAAGACAAACATTCTGACCAGTTTTCATGAGCATTGGACTGAAAATGTGGACTCTACAGCGTATAGAAGGTTTTTTTAAGATTAATACCAGTTACCTACTTTTTGCCCTGACATGACCAATTTTCAAACTCGTCCTGAATATCATCAGTCATGAGAATTGGACTAAAATGAGGCCTCTAAAATGTAAAGTTTTTCTATGATTAGACCTGGTGACCTAGTTTTTAACCAGAAATGACCCATTTTCACACTTTTCTGAGATATCATCAAAACAAACATTCTGACCGACGTTCATGAGTACTGAACAGAAAATGTGGCCTCTAGAGCAAACACAAGGTTTTCCAAAGATTTGATCTGGTGACCTAGTTTTTGACCCAACATGACCCATTTTCAAAGACATCCAGTATATCATCAAGACAAACATTCTAATGAATTTTCAGGTGTATTGGACTAAAAATGAGGCATGTAGAACGTACAAAAGGTTTTTCAAAGATTTGATCCGGTGACCTGGTTTTTGA
The DNA here is from genome assembly GCA_945859785.2 of Tridacna gigas. Lineage (NCBI taxonomy): Eukaryota > Metazoa > Mollusca > Bivalvia > Cardiida > Cardiidae > Tridacna > Tridacna gigas. The sequence goes on from OX244042.2 coordinate 632,766, forward strand.
CAAGACATGAGCCCTTTTCTAAGCATCAGAGAAATCATCAAGAAAAACAATTTGACCACTTTTCACGAGTATTAGATTTAAAATTTGGCCTCTAGTCTAGAGCGAACGCAAGGTTTTCTGAAGATTTGAACTGATGACCTAGTTTATGACCCGGTATACGCTATTTAAAAAGCTTGTCCAAGATATCGTCAAGACAAAGATTCTGACCAAGTTTCAAGAGTATTGGACTGAAAAGTAGGCCTCTAGATCATACACAAGTTTTTTTCAAAGGTATGACCTGGTGACCTAGTTCTTGACCCGGTATGGCCCATTTTCATACTTATGTGAGATATTATCAAGCCAAACATCCTGACAAAGTTTCATGAGTATCAGACTGAAAATGTGGCCTCTACAGTGTACACAATGTTTTTTTCTAAAATATGACCTCGTGACCTAGCTTTAGACCCAACGTGACCTATTTTCACATCCATCTGAGATATTATATAGTCAAACATTCTTACAAATTTTCATTTGTACCGGACTGAAAATGTGGCCTCTAGAGTGTGCACAAGTTTTTTTTTTTTTTTTTTTTTTTAGATTTGACCTAGTGACCTATTGTTTGACCCATTTCCTTACTCGTCTGAGATATCATCAAGACAAACATTCTGACCAACGTTAAGAGTATTGGGCTGAAAATGTGGCCTCTGGAGCATACACAAGGTTTTTCAAAGATTTTACCTAGTGACCTGGTTTTACACTTGACGTGTTCCATTTTCAAACTCGTCTAAGATATCATCAAGACAAACATTCTGAATAACTTTCATGACTATCGCAATGAAAATGTGGCCTCTAGAGTGTACGCAAGGTTTCTGTAAGATTTGACCCAGTGATCTAGTGTTTTACCCGACGTGACTCATTTTCAAATTGTCCGAGATATCATCAAGACAAACATTCTGACCAACTTTCATGAGTATCCGACTGAAGATGTGGCCTCAAGAGTGTACTCAATGTTTTTCCTAGATTTGACCTAGTGAACTAGTTTTTGACCCGACATGACCCATTTTCGACCTCGTCCAAAATATCAAGACAAAGATTCTGACCAAATTTCATGGGTATCGGACTGAAAATGTGACCTCTACAACGTACACAAGGTTAAGTTGACGATAGACGACACACGACTGATGACGGACACAGCACGATCACAATAGCTCACCTTGACCACTTCTTGATCAGGTGAGCTGAAAAGATAATCGAACAATAGTTGCATGAGTGTGTACTGTTCTTTGTATGCTTTGAAGGTACAGTATAAACTTACGTTTAATGCTAGCATAAAGTGTCCAGTGGACACAGTACATGTATACAGAGTTAACAAAGCTAAAGGAGATGTACGAGGTTATTTGAATGTTTATGTTTTATCATTTTTATCAAAGGAGTTGACTAAAATTATATAACGCGAGCCATTAGTTACATTTTAGACAACGAAATTGATAAAAAAAAAAAAAATACATAAAACAAATGGCAGTCAAATAAGTATCCTGCATCATCACCTTCAGCCTATATACTGTTCACGGGTCTATGTTTACAGATGTAGTTCGGTCTGAAATGTGTAAATGCACAAGAATATAATTCTGTGATATGTACACCGAAAGTAGAACGAAACACAGTGAATAATTCGAAATATTTCCAAACTTAAGTTCACTTTAAATAACATTTTTTTATTGTCATTAAAAAAATCAACATTTTCCGCACGTATACGTCGTACGAAAAATGACGTCATTTTCCCTCAAAATGGAGAAGTAGTGCAAAGTCTGGCACGTGATGCGGTTGGTTTCGCCGGCTACTCGCGCTCACAACTACAAAAGTAACCTGAATCGGGAGTCAAAAAACGATACTTCACTATTGTATTATAAAAAATAAGTCATGAGTTGAATACACTGCTGTAGGAGGTTTTATGTCATAAAGAGCATTTAAACACAGTTCTAAGCCAAGGAAAAATTAATACTCTTTGAGGTAGAATGGTGTTATTTTAATACTATTGCCTAACACTTCAGAAATTTCACATAAACTTGGTCATAAACTTTTTTTTGACCAGTTGGAATAATTTGCACTAGAACTGTCGCAAAGCAGACAAATACTCCCCACCAGCATCTTATCACTGAAGCAGCATAATCAGAGAAAACAAAGTTTACCTGTGACCTTAACCTTTGACCCATGTGACCCCAAAACAATAGGGCATCTCCCTGGGTCATTAGGAACACTTGCATAAAGTTTCAGGTTCCTAGGTCAAACGGCTGCTGAGTCAGAACACGGAAACGAAAAGATGGACGGATTGACGGACGAACAGACATGGTGAAACAAGTATACCCCCTCTACTAAGTAGGTGGGGGTATATAAAGGACAATGTAATGGGAAACACTAAAAAACATCAAACAGACGGGGGGGGGGGGCAAAAAAATACATCAACAGGGACCGACTGAGTTAAATATTAGTAAAAGTTTTCCATCCTTTTTGTAAAAACTTGAGGGTATCGTGCGCATCCTATCCGTGGCAGTCGCCTTAAGTTCGATTTGATCTTTAGTAGTAAGTCATGGTGGATTGTATGCTTGTGCAGGTTTAACTGAAAGTAGACAGTGAGAGTAGTTGAATTTAGCGTAAAAAACACACTACATTTTAGTCATGCTCTGTGCAATAAGAGTTTAACCCTTACAGCGCTGAATTTATGAAATATACCTTTTCAATGAAGAAAAACATCCGAAATATTGTCATTTCAAGGTTGTTTTAGCCAGAAGGTGTAATGAAGTAGCTGACAGTGTGGATCAAAGATCAGACTGCACGTTCTGTGCAGTCTGATCTTGATTTACACTGTCAGCAAAAACAAGTTAAGTTGGTTCCAGAGCGTTAAGGGTTAAACATCTACAGAAAGTATCGACTCATGTTAGCATGCGCAGTCGGCGCAGGCTGACATGAATCGAAAATTTTTGCTATTTATAAATTTTCTTCGTGTCAAAGGACCGTTCTACCTCGTCAATTAATTTGTCTACTTTTAGACAACGGGGAATCACGTTGTGCCAAAGCTCATTTTATATAATCCATTGCAAAGATACTTTCATCCACTTTTTGCCAGATCGCCGCTCACATAAACGGATTCTTACAACCCGCATGGTCGCAACAAAGAGTCAGCGAACAAGTCATTTCGATGAAATGATATCCTCCGCCAAAAAAAGAGACTTTTTTTTTTTAAAGAAACATACATGTATAAGAGTTATTGTTTTGCATGTACACGTGGCCTTTTTGTTATCTGTCGAAAATGAAATTATACGTTAAGCCCCCTTTTTCCATGACATGGACTTTCATTGACTAAAACAAATAAGGATTGTCTGTGGCTTATGACAAACAATATAAATATGCAGTTTCATAAAATTTTGTCCAGTAAAAAGATATTGGTCCATAAAGGAAATATACATCAAGCCCCCTTATTCCATGACACAGAATTAAATTTAAACAAGAGGACCATGATGGTCCTATATCGCTCACCTGAGTATATTTGTAACCTATATGGTCTATTAAGGGCAGGCTATTCTTTTCACTGCAGGGCGGATATACGCCCAAATATGACCCAAAGGGAAGAATTTTAACAATTTTGGTATGGGGTCACCTAATGATGCTTCAAACAAAATATGAAAGTTCTCGGCCTTATGTTTTGTCACAAGAAGATTTTAAAAGATTCAAATAGGGTGCGCCATGGCAGAGCCCAAATATGACTGCAGAGGGATAATTTTAACAATTTTGGTAGAGGATCATCAGATAATGCTACACACCAAATATGAATGCTCTAGCCTTTATGGCTTTTCATCAGAAGATTTTTTAAAGATTTCCTTTTTTGTTTTTATGTAAAATAGGGTGCGCCTGGGCAAAGCCCAAATATGACCCAAGGGGAATAATTTTTACAATTTCGGTAAGGGGTCACCAAATGATGCTTCAAACAAAATATGAATGCTCTCCGCCTTATGGTTTGTCACAAGAAGATTTTTAAAGATTTTAAAATTGGATGCACCCGGACAGAGCCCAAGTATGACTGCACAGGAATAATTTTAATAATTTTGGTAGAAGATCATCAGATAATGCTACATACTTAATAGGAATGTTCTAGCCATTATATTTTGTCATCAGAAGAAGTTTTAAAGATTTCCTTCTTTGTTTCTATGTAAAATAGAGTGCGCCCAGGCAAAGCCCAAATATGACCCTACAGGAATGATTTTAACAATTTTGGTAAGGGGTCACCCAATGATGTTTCAAACAAAATATGAATGCTCTCAGCCTTATGTTTTGTCAGAAGAAGATTTTTAAAGATTTTAAATTAGGGTGCACCCGGGCAGAGCCCAAATATGACAGCAGAGGAATAATCTTAAGAATTTCTGTAGAGGATCATCAGATAATGCTACATACCAAATATGAATGCTCTAACCATTATTGTTTGTCATCAGAAGATTTTTTAAAGATTTCCTTCTTTGTTTCTGTGTAAAATAGAGTGCGCCCGGGCAGAGCCCAAATATGACCGTAAGGGAATAATTTCAACAATTTTGGTAAGGGGTCAAGCAATGATGCTTCAAACAATATATGAATGCTATAGCCGTTATGGTTTGTCACAAGAAGATTTTTAAAGATTTAAAAATAGGGTGCATCTGGGCAGAGCCCAAATATGACCGCAGAGGGATAATTTTAACAATTTTGGTAGAGGATTATCAGATAATGCTACATACCAAATATAAATGCTCTAGCCATTAATGATTTGTCAGAAGAAGATTTTTTAAAGATTTCCTTCTTTGTTTCTGTGTAAAATAGGGTGTGCCCGGGCAAAGCCCAAATATGACCGTAAGGGAATAATTTCAACAATTTTGGTAAGGAGTCAAGCAATGATGCTTCAAACAAAATATGAATGCTCTAGCCGTTATGGTTTGTCACAAGAAGATTTTTAAAGATTTTAAAATAGGGTGCATCTGGGCAGAGCCCAAATATGACTGCAGAGGGATAATTTTAACAATTTTGGTAGAGGATTATCAGATAATGCTACATACCAAATATAAATGCTCTAGCCATTATGATTTGTCAGAAGAAGATATTTTAAAGATTTCCTTCTTGGTTCTATGTAAAATAGAGTGTGCCCGGGCAAAGCCCAAATATGACCCAAGGGGAATAATTTCAACAATTTTGGTAAAGGCTCACCCAATGATGCTTCAAACAAAATATGAATGCTCTCCGCCTTATGGTTTGTCACAAGAAGATTTTTAAAGATTTTAAAATAGGATGCGCCCGGGCAGAGCCCAAATATCACCGCAGAAGAATAATTTTAACAATTTCGGTAGAGGATCATCAGATAATGCTACACACCAAATATGAATGCTCTAGCCATTATGGCTTTTCATCAGAAGATTTTTTAAAGATTTCCTTTTTTGTTTCTATGTAAAATAGGGTGCGCCCGGGCAAAGCCCAAATATGACCCCAGGAGAATAATTTTTACAATTTTGGTAAGGGGTCACCAAATGATGTTTCAAACAAAATATGAATGCTCTCAGCCTTATGTTTTGTCAGAAGAAGATTTTTAAAGATTTTAATTTAGGGTGCGCCCGGGCAGAGCCCAAATATGACCGCAGAGGGATAATTTTAACAATTTGGTAGAGGATCATCGGATAATGCTACATACCAAATATGGATGCTCTAGCCATTATGGTTTGTCATCAGAAGATTTTTTAAAGATTTCCTTCTTTGTTTCTATGTAAAATATGGTGCGCCTGGGCAAAGCCCAAATATGACCCCAGGGGAATAATTTTAACAATTTTGGTAGAGGGTCACCAAATGATGCTTCATACAGAATATGAATGCTCTCGGCCTTATGGTTTGTCACAAGAAGATTTTTAAAGATTTTTTCAATTTTCAGCCATTTTGTTACCATGGCAACCAGAGTTTTTGATGGAATTAAATTCTTTTAACAATTTTTGTAGACCTTCACCCAAGGAACATTCCTGCCAAGTTTTATCAAGATTGGCCATCTGGTTTAGGAGGAGAAGATTTTTAAAGAAATTGTTAACGGACGGACGGACAGATGGACGGACGGACGGACGGACAGACGGACGGACGGACGGACGGACGCCGGACGATGACCGATCACAATAGCTCCCCTTGAGCACGTTGTGCTCAGGTGAGCTAAAAATCCAAAGAGAGTATATCGGCAGACTATCATCAGAAAGACATGTGAAGTTCCATCAAATTTCGTCCACCTTCAGGAGACACTTATCCGGACGGACGGACGAACAACGCAAACACTATCTTTCCTCTCCTCCCCACACCGTGACATTCGGCAGGGGAATACAAGCCCAATGGCACTTGTCAGTATGCCGAGCATCAGCAGATAACGCAGGAACTTACACTAAAGCACCATTCAGTGTACTTCACATGTGTCTGCCTAAGTCTATATACCTACACAGGCACCAAACATTATGACTTGAACTTATCCCATCTGCATTAGATAAAGGGAGATAACTTTGCTAGCCATCACATTTCTCCTTTGTTTCAAGAAGTCACCATTTTGTTGACGTAAAGCCTTTTCAGAATTGATTTTTCTTTAGAAGTTTCCTTGATGACATCAAGCCATTCATTGACCACTAAAACTACATTCCACTAAAACACAGAATATCTTTTTTCTTGTATGCAGTCGCTTGACTAAACAAGCGGACGGCATGGATCCAAGATCAGACTGCACATGTCGTAACTGTGGCCACTGGTGCTAAAAAAGTCAAATTCTAATATTTTTGCCTGAATATCTCTCAAACTAGAGCAACACATGCAGGTGCCAACGCTCGGCTGCGGTTGCCTGATTTTATGTGAAAATTCCAAGTCGAAAGAGGGGCATAACTGTACATAAACTTCTTTGATGGTAATTTGCCCTTGTTATATAGGTTCCCGTTACGATAACGAAGAACTTGTCCAAGTTTGAAGCCAATATCTTCCGTAATAACAGAGATATTACCCTATTAAATATCAACGTTTACGCAGGAGGACAACTACAGGACAACTACAGGGACGAAGAGCACGACGTCAGGGCTACGATAATACCTCGAAGTTTTCTATGAAAACAACCGAGCTAACAGAGTGGAAAAAGGATCAGACTTTTACACTTTGTTCAATCACATCTGAAACCTACTTTGTTGAAAGCTGAGTACGTAGCTCTGAAGGCCGGATTTCTGTTGTTCAAGAATGAGAATGTAAGACCATGTATCAGTGCAGCACCGTTCGTGTCCGCCTCCCTACATCTAGCCCCACGTTTACAGTGAAAATAACGATAGTTCCATTGGCATGGTAACAATGCCGCTTGATCTAGAGAAACAAATTAAGTAACGGCATGCTTATTTTGTTCCTACACAAATTATATAGCTGCACATTCATGTGTCCGTTATAATTGGCCCGCAACATGCGAAATGAGGCCTTCGGACATTTGCGTAAAGTGTCGTCCCGTATTCGCCTTTACTATATAAGATATTTTCATACAATACAATTTCGTGAAACAGAAAATTGCATAAAAACGGGAAGTGCCGTCTCGGATTAGTCACAGGCTGCACAGGCTGATCTGGTACGACACACTTTTACACATATGTCCGAAGGCCCCTTTTCGTGTGTTGCACGCCATATCGTCATCAATGTTGACGGTGAAAGTGAAGAGAAATCCATCGATATAGCAGTAAACCTGTTTAACTTAAATGTGGCTCAAAACCATGAAATTTGTGTTCGATGAAATTTGTGTTGGATATGTAGAAAACAGGGAGGAGAAATTAAACACCTAATAAACAAATAAACAAACGTGCACGAACGTATCCATAATTTACCTGGGTGGTGGGCCATATAAATATTAATTAAGTCTTGATCGTAGAATTTAGCATCGTCTTTGTACGTCAAGTAGTACTCGCCCATTAATTCAAGCCAGGAGGAGGCCCGCAATCTGGTCAGATTCATCAGCAGAACCCCGGCATTTATACCTGAAACAAACGATCACCGGCATTTATACTTACAAAATACGACATCCTGCATTTATATCTGCAAAATACAATATCCGGCATTTATATCGGCAAAATATAATATCCGGCATCTATACCTGCAAAATACAATATCCGGCATTTATACCTGCAAAATACAATATCCGGTATTTATACCTACAAAATATAATATCCGGTATTTATACCTACAAAATATAATATCCGGCATTTATACCTGCAAAATCCAATATCCGGCATTTATTCCTATCTGGCATTTATAAACCCCCCATTTACAATCACTGGCATTTATACCTGCAAAATACAATATCTGGCATTTATACCCACAAAATACAGGATCCGGAATTCATACCTACAAAATATGATATCTGGCATTTATACCTGCAAATTACTATATCCGGCATTTATACCTGCAAAATACAATATCTGGCATTTATACCTAGTAAATATAGTATCTGGCATTTATACCTACAAAACAATATCTGGTGTTTATACCTGCAAAATACAAATCCGGCATTTATACCTACAAAATACAGTACCCGCATTTATACCTGCAAAATACAATATCTGGCATTTATACCTACAAAATATAATATCTGGTATTTATACCTGCAAAATACAATATCCGGCATTTATACCTACAAAATACAATCACCGGCATTTATACCTACAAAATACAATATCCGGCATTTATACCTACAAAATATAATATCCGGCATTTATACCTGCAAAATACAATATCCGGCATTTATACCTACAAAATATAATATCCGGCATTTATACCTGCAAAATACAATATCTGGCATTTATACCTGCAAAATACAATCACCGCCATTTATACCTACCAAATACAATGAACTACATTTACACCTGTAAAAAGCAGTAATCGACATTCATACCTGCAAAATATAATCAACGGCACTTATACCTGTAAAATACGTTCGCCGGCATTTTATACCTGCAATATACAACCACAGCATTACACCTGGAAAATGCAATCACCACTATTTAAACCTGCAAAATACAACCCACGGCATTTAAACCTACAAAACACAATCAACAGTATTTAGTTTAAACTTTATTTATTATGCTGATACAAATACACATGTAAAATAAAGGAAATGATACATGGTATAACAAAATTCAAAGGTTGATAGGTAGGATTGGAAAACAAGCTATGAATAACTTATATTAATTCCTCTCCTAAAGATGTTTTCATACTTATTAAAAAATACCACGTGTTGAGATGCCATAGCTTTAGAGTAAAGAACAGTATTTACAAGTATACCTACACTGTTCAATCAACGGCATCCGCAAAAGACGAGACTTGAGAACAGGAGGTCGCTGGTTCGATCCCCGGCTCGGTAGAAAACACTATGGGAGAAGGAGAAAATGCTGGTTACCAGCATTTTCTCCTTTTCCAACAATGTTTTCAAAAGGTTTCTTTCCTATGGTCGTTAAAAAGCGGCATTGTGCAGTAAAGGGTTAAAAAGGTCAGAAAACACTTTGGGGAAAAGAGAAAATGCTGTTTACCAGTATTTTTTCCTTTTCCCAAAATGTTTTCAAAAACCTTCCTCATGGTCGTTCAAACATGGGATAGATAGTGTGGTAAAAGAGTAAGCCAACAGTTTATATCAAGATTAAGCTGAACAGAACATGCAGTGAGAGAGCGAGAGAGAGAGGGGGGCAGGCAGACAGAGAGACAGAGCTGGACACAAAATCAGTTTTCTCCAAACACTATATTTGACAGACACGCAAACCGAATGATACTTGGAGAGACAGTCAGATCGACGGAGACAGAGAGTGGGAGAGAAAGAGAGAAAGAGAGAGAGAGAGGGCAAGAGAGAGAGAGGAATGGATAAAGACAGAGACACGTGCACAGAGAAATTAGTAAGAAACTGGAAGGTAGAAAGAGGCCAGAGGCAGGAGCAAGCAGACCGACACACCGACCGACCGATAGACAGACAGACATGCTGGCATGCATGCAGACAGACAGAAGACAGACACAAAAACACACAGTCAGCCATACAAGGATATGCAACATACGATGAACCTACCTGAAGGCCCATAAAAGGGAATGTTCATTCTTTTATTGTAATTTCCCCCAAACGGCTCTTCAGTGACGGATACTGCCGCGATAAACTGTGAGGAATTGAACTTAAGCAGGTAGGACCAGATTTCTTCAATCGGCGCCAGAAACAACACATCGATGTCCACGTACAGCACGGAGTCCACGTCCGTCAGCACGTCCTAAATAACACAAAAATAAAAGATACATCTTTACAGTCAAAGAGAAAAAAAATACCGTTAACCCTTATCCCGTTAAGTAAAATGATGATTATTGTATGGTGTTTAACGCCGTTTTCAACATTATTTCAGTTATATCGCGGCGGCCAATGAACCTATCCATGATTTCCTGGAGTTTCTTTTACCAGTACTCCGCACAATATTCTTTCCAAGCCACTGGCTGCTTTCCCACATAACCATCATCGAAACAATGGTCAGCCGTGAGAGAGGAATGAATCCTGTAGCAATGACTATCATCATTCCTCGGAAAGAAATTGGCCAAGCCGGGGATCTAACCAGCGACCCCCTGTTCTCAAGTCCTGTACGCTACTGTCCGAGCTACGGGGTTTGGCTCGTTAAGTAAAAACCCGAATGATATTATTCCAATCATACCTTTTTTGGGGACCTTCAACGAGTCCCCCTTTAACACAATAAGTGCCAAGCCCCGGTAGCGAACAGGACTTGAGAACAGGAGGCCGCTGGTTCGATCTCCGGCTCGGCCAATTTATTTCCAAGGATTGATGATAGTCATTGCGACAGGATTCATTCCTCACTCACCGCTGACCATTGTTTTGATGATGGTTATGTAGAAAAGCAGCCAGTGGCTTGGAAAGAATATTGTGCGGAGTACTGGTAAAAAAAACTCCAAGAAAGCATTAATAGTTGCACTGTCCGCAGCGATATAACTAAAATTATGTTGAAAACGGCGTTAAACACCACACTGTCACGATCAATCAATCAAAAACAAATTATGTGGTGTATCTGCAACGTGAAAACAAGCCATAGAATCTTTCAAAGATGATGAAAAAAGGAAAAACAAGAGGGCCATGATGGCCCTGGGTCGCTCACCTTAGTAGAGTGCCCTAAAGGTTTTTCTTTAATTTGACCATGTGACCTAGTTTTTGACCGCAGGTGACCCTATTTCAAACTCATATTTCATGAAGACAAACATTCTGACCAATTTTCAAGTCAACTGAGCAAAAAATGTGGCCTCGAGTGCCCTAAAGATATTTCTTTAATTTGACCTAGTGACCTAGATTATGACCCCAGGTGACCCAAATTTGAACTGGTCTTTGACTACATCAAAAGAAACATTTTAACCAATTTTCAAATCAAATGAATAATAAATGTGGCCTCTACAGTGCCCACTAGCTATTTCTTTAATTTGACCAAGTGACCCAGTTTATGACCCCAGTTGACCCAAATTCAGACTCATGTGAGACTTTACAAAGACAAACATGCTCACCAATTTTCAAGGCAATTAAGCAAAGAATGTGACCTCTAGAGTGCCCACAAGGTATTTCTTTATTTTGACCTAGTGACCTAGTTTATGGTTCCAGCCGACCCAAATCCAAACTCATCTGGTATTTCATCAAGACAAACATTCTGACCAAATTTCAGGTCATTTGAGCAATAAATGTGGCCTCAAGAGTGCAAACAAGGTATTTCTTTAATTTGACCCAGTGAACTAGTTTATGACCCAAGTTGACCCAAATTAATCTTATGTGAGACTTTATAAAGACAAACTTTCTAATTTTCAAGGCAATTGAGCAAATAATGTGGCCTCCAGAGTGCCAACAAGGTATTTCTTTAATTTGACCTAGTGACCTAGTTTATGACCCAAGATGACCCAATTTTGAACTCAATGAACTTGTTGCGCTTAGAAGGGCAAACAAACTTAGAAGAGAATCACTACATACAGAATATCAAAGCTCTACGCCTTCCAGTTTTAAACAAGAATTTTAAAGTTTTCCTTCTTTGTTCCTATGTTCGAACTTGTGACCCCCGGGGCTGGGCCAGTTGTGACCCAGGGGCATCATTTGAACAAACTTGGTAGAGGTCCACTAGGAAATGCTACATACCAAATATCAAAGCTCTACACCTTCCCGTTTATGAGAAAAAGAAATTTAAAGTTTTCCTTCTTTGTTCCTATCTTCGAACTTGTGACCCCCGGGGCGGGGCCAGTTTTGACCCAGGGACATCATATGAACAAACTTGGTAGAGGTCCACTCTGAGATGCAACATATCAAATATCAAAGCTCCACACCTTTCGGTTTCAGAAAAGAAGAATTTTAAAGTTTTCCTTCTTTGTTCCTTTGTTCGAACTTGTGACCCCAGGGGCTGGGCCAGTTTTGACCCAAGCAGCATCCTTGGAACAAACTTGATAGAAGTCCACTAGGCGATGCTACATACCAAATATCAAAGCTCTACGCCTTCCAGTTTCAGAGAAGATGATTCTTAAAGTTTTCCTTCTCTGTTCCTATGCTCGAACTTGTGACCCCCGGGGCAGGGCCAACTTTTGCCCCAAGGGCATCATATGCACAAACTTGGTAGAGATCCATAGAAGATGCTACATACCAAATATCAAAGCTCAATGCCTTCCTGTTTCAGAGAAGATGATTTTTAAAGTTTTCCTTCTTTGTTACTATGCTCAAACTTGTGACCCCTGGGGCAGGGCCAGTTTTGACCCCAAGGGAATCATATGAACAAATCTGGTAGAGGTCCACTAGGAGATGCTTCATGCCAAATATCAAAGCTCTATGCCTTCTAGTTTTAGAGCAGATGATTCTTAAAATTTTCCTTCTTTGTTCCTATGTTGGAAATTGTGACCCCCGGGGCGGGGCCAGTTTTGACCCAGGGGCATCATATGAACAAAATTGGTAGAGGTCCACTAGGCGATGCTACATGCCAAATATTAAAGCTCTATGCCTTCAAGTTTCAGAGAAGAAGATTTTTAAAATTTTCCTTCTTTGTTACTATGCTCAAACTTGTGACCCCCAGGGCGGGGCCAGTTTTGACCCCAGGGGTATTATATGAACAAACTTGGTAGAGGTCCATTAGGCAATGCTACATACCAAATATCAAAGCTCTACGCCTTCCAGTTTCAGAGAAGATGATTTTTAAATTTTCCCCACTTTGTTCCTATGTTCGAACTTGTGACCCCCGGGGCAGGGCCAGTTTTGACCCCAAGGGCATCATATGAACAAACTTGGTGGAGGTCCACTAGGAGATGCTTCATGCCAAATATCAAAGCTCTATGCCTTCTAGTTTTAGAGAAGAAGATTTTTAAAGTTTTCCTTCTTTGTTCCTATGTTGGAAATTGTGACCCCTGGGGCGGGGCCAGTTTTGACCCCAGGGGCATCATATGAACAAAATTGGTAGAGGTCCACTAGGAGATGCTACATGCCAAATATTAAAGCTCTACGCCTTCAAGTTTCAGAGAAGATTTTTAAAGTTTTCCTTCTTTGTTACTATGCTCAAACTTATGACCCCCGGGGCGGGGCCAGTTTTGACCCCAGGGGTATTATATGAACAAACTTGGTAGAGGTCCACTAGGCAATGCTACATACCAAATATCAAAGCTCTACACCTTCCAGTTTCAGAGAAGATGATTTTTAAAGTGTCCCCTCTTTGTTCCTATGTTTGAAATTGTGACCCCCAGGGCAGGGCCAGTTTTGACCCCAAGGGAATCATATGAACAAACTTGGTAGAGGTCCACTAGGAGATGCTTCATACCAAATATCAAAGCTCTATGCCTTCTAGTTTTTGAGAAGAAGATTTTTAAAGTTTTCCTTCTTTGTTCCTATGTTGGAAATTGTGACCTCTGGGGCGGGGCCAGTTTTGACCCCAGGGGCATCATATGAACAAAATTGGTAGAGGTCCACTAGGAGATGGTACATGCCAAATATCAAAGCTCTACGCTTTCAAGTTTTAGAGAAGAAGATTTTTAAATTTTACCTTCTTTGTGACTATGCTCAAACTTGTGACCCCCGGGGCGGGGCCAGTTTTGACCCCAGGGGCACCAAATGAACAAACTTGGTAGAGGTCCACTAGGAGATGCTACATACCAAATATCAAAGCTCTGCGCCTTCTAGTTTTAGAGAAGAAGATTTTCAAAGATTTTGGTTTTTTTTCCTTTTTGTTGCCATGGCAACCAGAGTTGTGGGTAGAATTCAATTCTTTGAACATTTTTGGTAGAGCTTCACCCAAGGAACATCCCTACCAAGTTTCATCAAAATTGGCCTAGTGGTTTAGGAGAAGAAGATGTTTAAAGAAATTGTTGACGGACGACTGACGCCGGACATAGGGCGATCACAATAGCTCACCTTTAGCACGTTGTGCTAAGGTGAGCTAAAAAAAACACCAAACATCTGTTTCCAGTTGTCACTAATTTAGTTTTCCTATTTCAAACTACAATGGCGATTTGACGTTTTTTTTTAAATTAGAACTTTGTGTACTGACAATTTGTCATTTTTTTTTATCAGCTGGAAGATCACAGAGGAGTCCTGCATGGCTCAGAGGTCAGGATATTAGGACTCGAGACCTGGAGATCCCTCGAGTTCAACCCTCATTCTAAGTGCTGAGGTTTTTGTGGGAGTGTCATGGGCAAGACACTTCAAAGCTTTAGCCGAATACTGGTAGAACTCAGAACGTGCATGATTAAGTTGAGCTATATGAAATATTGAAATTATGTTGAAAACGGCTTAAAACCCCATTCGATCAATAAAAGATTACAAATCTATATGAGCCATGCTCCGTTAAATACGGGCTTCATGCATCGGAAAAAAAAGTCTCCGCGCCGGCTGACATGGGCCGAAACATTTCGCTATCTTTAAATTTTCTACATGTCAAAGGACCAGTCTACATCATGATTCTGTCGGTTGTTATACAAAACGGTATTTAGGGATCCATAATCATGCGATGACTTGCTCATCTTGCATCATGGAGACACATTAAGCCCCCTTTTGTCCGAGCATGGCTCATATGTATATTTTCAGTCAGTTCTTCATTATCTGGCATTCTGAGTATCACACAACACCACAGGTTCATTTCTCAATCAGACACCCTTTTATGATTTTTACGACCAACAGCTGTCTGAACTTAAAAAACTTCACAGCGAAAGGTGCAATTGCACGCTAAATACGAGCAATCTCTCCTTTTGCTACAGTTTTATTCTATATGTACTCAGGTTCATGCACATGCATTCTCCTTTTACTACAATGTTTTCAAACGCACCTTTACACTCGGTCGTTAAAAAAACACGGAATTGTTTGGTAAAGATTTGACTAACTTCGGACTTACAGCAAGGAAGAGGCGCTGTGCAGAACAAGGTCGGAAGAACGTTTTCCACTCCAAATGTTCGTTGTTACAGTTTATACACGACTTGAAGGTGGGGAAGGACGCTTCATATAGCTTGTAGTTCAGTCGTGCTCGCACTGAAGATGGGAGGTCCTCGATCTGATATTTATAATTTATATATAACCCAAAAGGGGGCTTAATGCATCTTTTTATTTATTGCGAAACCAACCATGTTTGTGCATTATCTTTTATTAATTTTACTTCGTCTTTTAGTATTCTCATTAATTATGATTTATGTCACCATTTACTCCTTTTGAAAAAGAGATACTGGTCAAGCTGGACGTTACTACAGTCCTCAGCCTATATATATCGGCAGTGAAAATCTTTACCATTAACGCTCCACACCATTCTGTTTTGATGTTTTTGTCTTTTATTTTTGTTGTCTTTCTACATTATTTACTCCGATTTTTTTTTTCTCATCGAAATCATGATAAAATATAACCGTTGACCGGAATTTGGAGAAGAACTTTATAACCTTCAGCTTCCGTTCTGATCCATTTCTTCACTATATGTGTAATATGATTATATTGTTTGCTGTAGATATAATGATGAATGAAATATGTTTAAACTAATGCATCTGCGAAAAGTGTCGACCCAGGTCAGCCTGCGCTGATTGCGCAGGCTGACCTTGGCCGAAACTTTTCGCAATTGGCCAATTTTCGGTATATCCAAGGACCAGTCTACCTCAGGATTCAGGCAGTTGTCAAAAAAAAGTGGCTATTATGGATTCATAATTATGTGATGGCTAGATCGGTTATACTGCAGCACGGAGATGCATTTAGCCCCCTTTTGCAAGAGTTAATAGGTATACCACAGACATTGAGACCAAATCTTTTTTAACCCTTTGCCACACGAAAAATATTTTGACTTGCCCAAATTCAAATCATTTCAGACGAAAAATTAAATGTGGCTCGAATTCTGGGAGTCAATGTATTTGCGGACAGTTTAGATCAAGATCAGACTGCACAAAAAAAAAAAAATCATTAGACAACAAAATAGTTGGGCAGGTCTATATTTTACCCTTATTCTGCTGAGAAAGATATTTGGACCGTTTGTGGACAGTGTAGATAAAATGCATCTGCCCGCTCAGTGGTTAGCGTATCTGATTCGTGACCTGGTGGTTGCGAGTTCCTTACCTGATTGAGGCAAACTTTCTTTCCGGCGATTTTTCGCCTCTCACCGCTGATGCAATTGAGAAAAGTAGTCAGTGGCTTTGGAAAGAAAGTTGTGTCAGTACTGGTGTGAGAAAGCCAGAAAACACATAGGTGCGTCGCTGACCGCCATGATATGACCCGAGCTGTTAAAGTGGCGTTAAACTCCAATACAAACAAAAACACAAAATGCTTCTAATTTTAAATCACACCATTATAAAGTAATTATTGTGAAAATTAAATGCGTTATTGTGCGGTCGGTCTAGGTGTTAGTCCCTGGTACGAAACTGATTTTGAAACAAGGTTAAAAGTAACAAAAGACAGAGCGACCTGGCAACTTTTGAACTATATTTAATTCTATACCAAACGACAAATTTTTAGACTAGTTGAAATTAAAAGCATTTGCAGGCGACAAAATAAATGTCACTCAAAGATTGAAATTAGTTTTGGGAAAGGTAGAAAACATTGTGGGAAAAGGAGAAAATGCTGGTAACCAGCATTTTCTCCTTTTCCCACAATGTTTTCAAAAGCTTTCTTTCTCAGGGTCGTTAAAAGTCGGGATTGTGTGGTAAAGAGTTAAAATTCATTTTCTTGCCAGGGACTAATACTCGGACTGACAGTAAAATAACAGATTGTCTGCTTCACTGTGATTTCCATACTATAAATGGTAAGATTTAAAAGTAGATGCATATTTACACCTCATTGTTTACTTTTGGCCGCGACTGGGCCTTTAACCCTTTACAACACAATCCTGAGTTTTAACGAACCTCAGAAAGAGGCCTATTGAAAATATTGTGGAAAAAAAAAGGGAGAAAACCCTGGTAACCATCATTTTCTCCTTTTCCCACAATGTTTTCTGTCCTTCTACAGACAAATCTCACCACATGAACCATGTCTAATTTGTCGTCTGCAAATGCTTCCAATTTAGTCCAGTGTAAAAATTTTGTCGTGTGGTAACGGGTTAACCCTTTCCTAAACGACAAATTTTAGACCCTTCCAAATTAAGAGCGTCTGCACACGACAAATATGAAAGTGGTACAAATGAACTCAAGTTCTTTGTCAAGCTAGAAAACATTGCGGAAAAAGGAGAAAATGCTGGTTACCAGCATTTTCTCCTTTTCCCACAATGTTTTCAAAAGGCTTCCACCCAAGGGTCGTGAAAACCTGGAATTGTTTGATACAGGGTAAACCGTCACCTACCAGCAAGCTAATTTCCTCTTCGAGTTCTTGCGCATCGGTAATAATGTGAATGGCAAGTCTGGACTTGGTGAACAATAACGCCGACTTCAACATTACAAATGCCTCGTCGACTCTCCCGCCACATACAACAAACGCCAGATGTGGTATGTCTTTTCTATCAGCCCTGGAAGTGCATTGTTCAGTTTAAAGATACATCTATACTCGTTTTTGACCCGTTTCATCTTTATTTTATCAAACTATAATCATTCTTGTAATCTATTAAGATCACACATAATCCGTCTTAATTCACCTCTTTTACTGTCAGCATGTCTCAAATCTTTTTAGCTAAAAAATTCCGCCTTAATCGTTCCTTTAACACAGACATCCGCGCTAAATGACCAAAGCTGTCGATGCGCCAAAAAAAAAAACCCCTTCATTCATTCATTCTTCATGCCAAATGTTCGTGATTGATTGCATGGTGTTTAACGCCGTTTTCAACATTATTTCAGTTATATCACGGCGGCCAGTGCACCTATCCATGCTTTCCTGGAATTTCTTTTTACCAGTGCTCCGCACAACCGCACAATATTCTTTCCAAGCCACTGGCTGCTTTCCCACGTGACCATCGTCGAAACAATGGTCAGCCGTGAGAGAGGAATGAATCCCGTCGCGATGACTATCATCAATCCTGGGAAAGAAATTGGCCAAGCCGGGGATCGAACCAGCGACCTCCTGTTCTCAAGTCCTGTACGCTACCGACTGAGCTACGGGGGCTTGGCCCAAATGTTTGTGACTTCTTTTTGTTTCCAAAGCTAAAAAAAATTCCTTTCAGGTCGAAAATTTGTTCAGCGCAAACACCTCGGTTCTGCAATATTCCAGAGCTTGCCTGAAATATTTTACATACTTTATAGTAATTATCGAACAGGATTCCAAGCTTTTTTTGAAATCTACCCATGGAATGACGCGGTCATCGCCATTACAAAACCAGGCTGACATTCAAACATATTCTCCATAGACACAGAAGTGAAGTTGTAATTATTAACCCTTATCCTGCTGAATAAAAGAAATGAAACTTTATAGTAGATAGTAGAAGCCCAAAACTTTCTTGTTTCAAAGGTATTTTTGAAGGAAAGATATCTCCTTATCGGACAGTGTAGATCAAAGATCAGACTGCACGTTCTGTGCAGTCTGATCTTGATCTACGCTGTCCGCAAAAGGTCGGTGGGTCGCGATAAGCAGCCTAAGGGTTAAAATATGTTGTGCTGACCGTAAAAATACATATGTGAGCCATGGTCTGTGAAAAGGGGGCTTAATGCATCTGCAAAAAGTATCGACCCATGTCAGCCTGCGCAGTCCGCGCAGGCTGACATAGGTCAAAACTTTTTGCTATTTGTAAATTTTCTGCGTGTCTAAGGACCATTTTACCTCATGATGCGGCCGGTTTTCTTGCAAAATGGAAATTATAGATCCGGAATTATGAGATGACTTGATTGGCATCATGCATCACGGAGATGCATTAAGCCCCCTTTTCGCAGAGCATGGCTCATGTATACGAGATACTCTCTGGCAAAAGGCGGTTTATTGTATCCCCGTGATGTATATAGTCTGGTACCCCGCCGTACTACAAGAGTGCGTCAGGCAAAGCGCAATAATGGCGGCCCCCGTTGGTAAAATGCAGAGGAGACGGAATATTATTTCACATGATCGAATCGGATCATAGGCTGAATTCAAAACAGATCTCTTGCAACAAAGTCATGGCAGTGAGTTTTTCTACATGTCGTTCTTATTTAGCGAGAAAAACCACATATCAGAAATGCTTTAAGTATCCGAAATGTCAATGGACCTATATATTGTCCGAAAACAGGGCTACTTTTAAAATGATTCATAGTCGAATTCATATTTAAACCATACCCCAGCAGCACGTTTTAGATTCAGTAATGTATTTTTTGTACAAAATTGATCTCGTTTTATTACCTGATCAAACTGGATCACATAAAATTGGGGTAAACGGGGAAGCATGTAGTGGTACGCTTGAGGACACCTAGGAGGCCGCCATTATTGCGCTTTGCCTGACCCGATAACGTAGTGGTAGGGGCAGGTAATCCAGACTGATACAATATACCGAGCAAGTCATCATATAAATGTGGATCAATGGAATCCAGTTTGTCTGACAACCGACTGAATCATGTGGTAGAAAGGTCCTTAGACATGCTGAAAATTTACTCAACTCAAAGCAAAACGTTGTCTGCGCATGTCATATTCTTCGAAGATTCGACCTGTCTGCTATGACGTATCACCCATCCCCCGTATACCTGGGAAAAGTAGGGCTTATATCGAAGCTATTAGCCTATTACCAAAGCATGTAGGGGCTGTTTTAATAAATGGTCGGTGCATAGGTTACATGTTAGCCGATCATAGCTGAATGAATGGCACCAGGTAGCGTTTTATTGAGTAAACGTTTATTTCATTTGAAATTGAAAGTCACGGTTGTTGTTTTGAAAAATTACTCCGCTACTTTACCCAGGATGCCCAAATTAGATAGATGTGTATTTGTAGAATGCCATCTAGCGGGAGATAATGCAAAGCAAAAGGTTTTGACACACCCAAGTCGACCCTATTTTACAGATGCATTAAACTCCCTTTTCACAAAGCATGACTCATATAAAAGATGATTGATTGTATGGTGTTTAACGCTATTTTCAATATCTTTCAGTTATATAGCGGCAGCCAGTGCACCTATCCATGTTTTTCTGGAGCTTCTTTTGTCCGCTCAATATTCTTTCCATGCCACTTTCCCACATCGTTCAATCGTCGAAACAATGATCAGCGGTGAGAGAGGAATGAATCCTGTCGCAATGACTATCATCACTCCTCTGATGGAAATTGGCCGAGCAGGGGATCGAACCAGCGACCCCGTGTCCTCAAGTCCTGTACGTTACCGACTGAGCTACCAGGGCTCGGTATATAACAGATTTTAAGAAGATAAAAACAACCCTAGTTCACCCTTAAAATAAAACCAAACATGTTTACCATTCTTTCTGTTCCATTTCTCTTATACTTCGGTCCAACGGTTGGTCAACATTCTGAACTATCCCGTCACTTTTATAATGACTCTGATCCACAGTCTGGTCTTTAGAGAGATAAATCTTCTCGATCACAGCCCGATATTCTTCGTGGTCATACTGTGGCGACTTTCTGTCCTGTGTGTTCAAATTATTCCCCAAAAAGAAGCCCAGAAGAAGGGCAAACAACAGTCTCCAGGTTGATTTACGACGTAAATTGGCAATCATTTTTTTTTCTTAAAATTTTTCCTCCACCAACAATTTTGAGAGAATAAGGAATGCTATCAGATTTAAAAAACAAGCACTTAAATTTCAGATAGCTGTTGATCTATCAAGGCAAGTACAGGTAAATACTTACAGGTGTGCCACGCCACCTGTTTCGAGACAATTATAGACCATACATACATTTATAGGAAAATATTGAACCATGTTCTGTGAAAAGGTGGCTTAATGCATTTGCAAAAAAGTATCGAATCAGGTCAGCCTGCGCTGTCCGCGCAGGCTGACCTGGGTCGAAACTTTTTGCCTTTGGTCAATTTTCTGTAAGTCAAAGGACCAGTCTACCTCATGATTCAGTCGGGTGTTATAAAAAAAAGATTTTAGGGATGTATGGTACTGTGTTGACTTGCTTGGTATCATGCATCAAACCCCCCTTTTCACAGAGCATACCTCATATATATTTAAAAAAAAGAAAAAAAAAACTATCCCCGATTTTCACCCATCTAATATTATGCTAACCAGTTAAACAAATTAAACGAAAATTTCTAGGCGATAACAACCAAAAAGAATATCTCGACTACATTTTTGTTCACTGGAAATATCTCCCCGTATCGGACAATTTAATTCCAGGATCAGACTGCATATTATGTGCAGTCTGGTCTTGATCTAACAATGTCCGTAACAGCGTATTACATTGCACTAGTGAAGCGAAGGGTCAACTTACCGATAAGCCTGTGGAAAGTGTGATCCCGTGTACAGTGCTAATTTTGTTCTCTGTTGCCCAGCTGTTAACCCATTAGCTGCTAAACCCAACTCAATGCTCTTTTGAGGACAAGATCAAGATCAAACTGCACAGAATGTGCTGTCTGATCTTGGATCTACACTGTATGATACGGTCAGGTTTTTTTTTTTCCTGCAACAAGCACTTTGTTATCGCAATACGATTGGCTAGAAATCAACACTGTAATTATTTGGCAGTGTAATGCTTTTCTGAGGCGAAGTTAATTAAAATTTAGCAATGCTCTGTGAAAAAGGGGCTTAAAGCGTTTGCATTTGCGAAAAAGTATCGACCAGGTCAGCCTGCGCAGTCCACAGACCTGGGCCGAAACTTTTTGTAGACCTGGGCCGAAACTTTCTGTAAATTTTCTGCATGTCATAGGATCAGTCTACCTCACGTTTCAGTCGGTTTTTAGACAAAGTGGACTTTATGGATCCAAGCTCATGTAGCCGAATGGCCTGGTCGGTAACATGCCAGAGCATGGCTTTTTTTTTTTTTTTTTGTTAAACAATGTTATAGACAACCAAACAAAACAGAACATTTTCTCTGCAACAATCAAGGATACAGTTGATTACATGCAGTAAAACAGGCTCAAATTTGGTGTTCAAATAAAGGGTTGTCTCTGCAATGGGTAACCCGTCCATGTTTATGACGTCATAGCAGTTGATTCCACATAATCGACGCATGTTATAGATCACGTAACGTTTCCCCCAAACCTATGTAAAATTCTAGAGCTAAATCTTATATCACCTTGAAAGGCTACGTAACTCATTGAGGAGATTCCAATGAAAAAAATCTTTCTCACTTTTGTCTTTCTTCTTTGCTGATGATTTGCGAGCTGTTGCCATGCTTTCTGTTTATGATGAATCATTTTTGATTGATTGTTGATTAACTAATTGATTGACTGATTAATTGATTGATTGATTGTATGGTGTTTAACGCGTTTTTCAACATTATTTCAGTTATATCATCATCAGTTACATTATTTCATTATTCATTATCGCGGCGGTCAGTGCACTGTGCACCTATCTATGCTTTTCTGGAGTTTCTTTTACCAGTACTCCGTATAATATTCTTTCCAAGCCACTGGCTGCTTTCCCACATAACCATTGTCGAAACAATGGTCACCAGTGGAAAAGGAATAAATCCTGTCGCGATGACTATCATCAATCCTAAGAAAGAAATTGGCCAAGCCGGGGATCGAACCTGCGACCCCCTGTTCTAAAGTCCTGTACGCTACCGACTGATCTATAGGGGCTCGGCAGAATCATTTTTGAAGTTTCATGCAATTATTAACAATTAGGCTGCTAAGCGCGACTGAACGACCTTTTGCGTACAGTATAGATCAAGATCAGACTGCACAGAACGTGCAGTCTGATCTTAGATCTACACTGTCCGATAAGGAGATATCTTTCCCCCAAAAGTACCTTTGAAATAGCAAATTTTGGGTTTTTACCATCGGTTTGAAAGTTTCATTTCACTTACTTAGCAGGATAAAAAATAAAGTTTTATGCAAATATTAAGATCTGTATAGCTCTCTTTAAAGGTTAACATTAAAACTTTTGACAAAACTTACTGCAATAATCTAAATTGTTTTCATTTTTTCATATATCAAGTCAACATGATTTTTTTTTTTTGTTTACACTTAAGTTTAACGCCGTTTTAAAAGCTCAGGTCATATTACGGCGGTCAGTGCACCTACGCATGTGTTTCCTGGCTTTCTCACACTAGTTCTGATACAACTTTCTTTCCAAGCCACTGACTACTTTTCTAACATGCAACAGAGATAAGAGGCGAAAAATCGTCGGAAAGAAATTTGGCCTAAACCAGGTATCGAACTCGCAACCACCAGGTCACAAGTCTGATACGCTAATCACTGAGCTACCCGGCCGGGCAAGTCAACATGACAAAAGCTACCGCCCACTAACATCTCTCGATAAAAGTAACATTCATTTAGAGTTGCATGGATAGTTCAAGGTACCTTAACGCGATACGTAGCCTTTAAAAAATTTTCCTCCAAAGGTCAATATATAACAATGAGTGTAACTATACAGGGTCCGTATTCACCAATCATTCTTAAGAACTCTCTTGGTCTTGTTCTCCAAAATTTTTCGATTTTGAAAGTAACACACTCTCTGATTGGTGAAACCATATGGTTACTTTCAAACTTGAAAAATCGTGAAGAATAAGTCTAAGAACGTTCTTAAGAATGGTTGGTGAATACGCACCCTGGCTTTACATACTGCGTAGCCATTTTTATTTAAGTTTTTACACAGATCAAAAGCAAAATGTAACAACTGTAAACAGGAAAACTGTATCTCGACAACAAAAACTGAATGTCTCTTTGCTAAACAACCCTACGTTTTTATGATCCTGAGAAAGAAGGCTTGTGAAAACACTGCCCGAAAAGGAGAAAACGCTGGTCGTTTCTACATGGTATCTCAGAAAAAGAAATGATTACCAATGTTACTTACTAGGAAACATTGAAGTTTATCAATAAAAGAAATAAACATGTCATGTCCATCTGCCCTTCCATTTACATGTAATTATGAGCCAGACTCTGTGAAAATGGGGCTTAATGCATCTGCAAAAAATATCGACCCAGATCAGACTGTGAAGGCTGACATGGGCCGAAACTTTTTGCTACTGGTCAATTTTCTACATGTCGAAGGACCGATGTACCTCATGATTCAGTCAGTTGTTTGACAAAATGGGTTTTATGGGTCCATGATCACGTGATGATTTGCTTCGTATCATGTACCATGCAGAAGCATTAAGCCCCCTTTTGCCACAGCATGCCCAATTACCTGGTACATGTACATTGAGAATAGGCACATGGCAGTGCTCAAACCATAATAGAAAACAAAATTTTATATGTGTCTATATCAAAAGTACTTACAGGCCACAAATTATCTAGTGTTGGTCAAACGATGAAAATTTTCTGTGAATGTATAGAAAACATTGTGGGAAAAGGAGAAAATGCTAGTTACTAGCATTTTCTCCTTTTCCCACAATGTTTTCAAGTGCCTTCTGCTCAGAGTCGCTTGCAAACATATGATTGAAACACACAAAATACACAAGATCACTTGGTAGAGGTTTAATCTATAAACCTGGAACTAACCTTTTGCAAAAGAATATACAATAACATGCTACAGTTAATAAAATCTCAACATACAGGCTGGCTTATCATGAAGCCTGTGAAAGGACAAAATGAAGAGGGGTACATGCATAAATTGAACTCTTAACCAAACAACAAAATTTTAAACTGGTCCAAATTAGAAGCATTTGCAAACAAAACATGAAACATGCTGAAATGAAGAGGTGTGTCTTCATTAGGAAAGAAAACATTGTGGCAAAAAGAGAAAATGCTGGTTACAGGTTTTGTTTGTTTGCATTGTAGTTTAACGCCGTTTTATCAGTTTAGGTTATATCAAGGCTGTCAGTGCACCTACGCATGTGTCTCCTGGCTTTCTCACACCAGCACTGACACAACTTGCTATCCAAGTCACTGACTACTTTTCCCACATGCATCTGAGGTGAGAGGCAAAAAATCGCCTGAAAGAAAGTTTGCATGCCCCAACCGGGTATCAAACTCACGACCACCAGGTCATGAATCAGATAAGCTAACCACTGAGCTACCCGGGCAGGCTGGTTACAGGTATTTTCTCCTTTTCAATCAAAGTTTTCAAACGCTTTCTTCCTCAGGGTCATTAAAAAATGGGATTGTGTGGTAAAGAGTTTTGAGGGGCAACTGCTTGCAACGAGCAAAATGTTACGCCTCTTTTTCCACAATTTTTTCTTTACCCTCAAAGTCTTTAACAGCTTTTCGAGTGAAACCTTGTGTTGTGCTGACTTACTACAATCCTTTTTTCCCAATGTATTGATCAATTAAACCTTTTACCACATAATCCCGAGTTTTAATGACCCTGAGGAAAAAGCCTCAGCATTTTCTCCTTTTCACACAATGTTTTCTACCCTATTAAAGGAAATTTCCATCATTTGAGTCACATTTGAGTCACATTTGAGGAAAGTTCCATCATTTGAGTCACATTTGAGTCACATTTAAGGAAAGTTCTATCATTTGCCCTGCCCACATTGTATAGGTTCCTCACTTTGATAAGTAACAACTTGTCCAAGTTTGAAGCAAATATCTTCAGTAATAACAGCGATTTTATAAAATGTCAAAGTTTTCACAAGACGATGCCCACGCCGAGGCTAAAATACCTCGGCATTTTCTTCGAAAACAGCCAAGCTTAAAACAGAATTGTGCAGTAAAGTGTGAAATATTATCAAGCAACTTAACCCTTTACCAGACGACAAAATTTTAGCCTTGTCCAAACTGAAAGCATTTGCAGACGACAATTTCAATGTGGCTAAAATGGTGCAAGTTTTCTTTGATTGGGTAGAAAACATTGTGGGAAAAGGAGAAAATGCTGGATACCAGCATTTTCTCCTTTTCCCCACAATGTTTTCAAAAGGCCTCTTTCCCAGGGGTGTTAAAAGGAGTCATTGTACAGGAAAGGGTTAATACAATGTCCTTTTAATTGTTTATATTGCATTCAAATTAAACCACACACATATGGACTTAACATGTACTTCTAAAATCACAGTAAAAGCTGTGGGTACGCAGGTAATTTACAAAATAAGCCATGCCACACAATCCCGAGTTTTAATGACCCAGAGAAAGAAGCCTTTTGAAAACATTGTGGGAAAAGGAGAAAATGCTGGTAACCAGCATTTTCAAACAGGCTTTTTTCTTAGGGTCGTTAAAAATCAGGATTGAGTGGTAAAGGGTAAAGGGTTAAACCTCCTTTTCAAAGAGCAAAGTTCAAATCATATAACAACAAAAGCTGTCCAATGACAGACAGCTTAGCTATTTGCATTGTCATAATAGGGAATTTTGTTTGGAAGACCTTAACAGAATACAGTAAC
The DNA here is from genome assembly GCA_945859785.2 of Tridacna gigas. NCBI lineage: Eukaryota > Metazoa > Mollusca > Bivalvia > Cardiida > Cardiidae > Tridacna > Tridacna gigas. The sequence continues at coordinate 659,533 of OX244042.2, forward strand.
TACCTAGACATAATTTTACGTTTCCCTTTATGTTTCCAAACACATCAGAAGATGCATACATTTACAAATTAAATCAGAGGACCATCAATGCCTTTGGGGGTCAAACATGTAACACTTTTTATCCTTTAACACTTTGCATGCCGAAAAAATAAGAGCACTGCATGCGAGTGCAAATGCTCGGCTGTAGTTGCTTGATTTTCGGTGAAAATTCTAAGTCAAACAAGCGGGCCATGATGGCCCTGGGTCGCTCACCTTAGAAGAGTGCCTTTAAGGTTTTTCTTTAATTTGACCATGTGACCTAGTTTCTGACCGCAGGTGACCCAATTTCAAACTCATATTTCATGAAGACAAACATTCTGACCAATTTTCAAGTCAACTGAGCAAAAAATGTGGCCTCGAGTGCCCTAAAGATATTTCTTTAATTTGACCTAGTGATCTAGATTATGACCCCAGATGACCCAAATTTGAACTGGTCTTTGGCTATATCAAAAGAAACATTTTAACCAATTTTCAAATCAAATGAATAATAAATGTGGCCTCTACAGTGCCCACTAGCTATTTCTTTAATTTGACCAAGTGACCTAGTTTATGACCCCAGATGACCCAAATTCAGACTCATGTGAGATTTTACAAAGACAAACATTCTGACCAATTTTCAAGGCAATTAAGCAAAGAATGTGGCCTCTAGAGTGCCCACAAGGTATTTCTTTATTTTGACCTAGTGACCTAGTTTATGGTTCAAGGTGACCCAAATCCAAACTCATCTGGTATTTCATCAAGACAAACATTCTGGCCAAATTTCAGGTCATTTGAGCAACAAATGTGGCCTCCAGAGTGCAAACAAGGTATTTCTTTAATTTGACCCAGTGAACTAGTTTATGACCCAAGTTGACCCAAATTAATTATGTGAGACTTTATAAAGACAAACTTTCTAACTAATTTTCAAGGCAATTGAGCAAATAATGTGGCCTCGAGAGTGCCAACAAGGTATTTCTTTAATTTGACCTAGTGACCTAGTTTATGACCCAAGATAACCCTATTTTGAACTCAATGAACTTGTTGCGCTTAGATGGGCAAACAAACTTAGAAGAGAATCACTACATACCAAATATCAAAACTCTACGCCTTCCAGTTTTAAAGAAGAATTTTAAAGTTTTCCTTCTTTGTTCCTATGTTCGAACTTGTGACCCCCGGGGCTGGGCCAGTTTTGACCCAGGGGCATCATATGAACAAACTTGGTAGAGGTCCACTAGGAGATGCTACATACCAAATATCAAAGCTCTACACCTTCCCGTTTAAGAGAAAAAGAAATTTAAAGTTTTCCTTCTTTGTTCCTATCTTCCAACTTGTAACCTCCGGGGCGGGGCCAGTTTTGACCCAGGGGCATCATATGAACAAACTTGGTAGAGGTCCACTCTGAGATGCAACATACCAAATATCAAAGCTCCACACCTTTCGGTTTCAGAAAAGAAGAATTTTAAAGTTTTCCTTCTTTGTTCCTATGTTCGAACTTGTGACCCCAGGGCTGGGCCAGTTTTGACCCAAGCAGCATCCTTGGAACAAACTTGGTAGAAGTCCACTAGGATATGCTACATACCAAATATCAAAGCTCTATGCCTTCCCATTTAAGAGAAAAAAAAAATTTAAGTTTTCCTTCTTTGTTCCTGTGTTTGAACTTGTGACCTCCGGGGCAGGGCCAGTTTTGAGCCCAAGGGCATCATATGAACAAACTTAGTAGAGGTCTACTAGGCGATGCTACATACCAAATATCAAAGCTCTATGCCTTCTAGTTTTACAGAAGAAGATTTTTAAAGTTTTCCTTCTTTGTTCCGATGTTGGAAATTGTGACCCCTGGGGCGAGGCCAGTTTTGACCCCAGGGGCATCATATGAACAAACTTGGTAGAGGTCCACTAGGAGATACTACATGCCAAATATCAAAGCTCTACGCCTTCAAGTTTCAGAGAAGAAGATTTTTAAAGTTTTCCTTCTTTGTTACTATGCTCAAACTTGTGACCCCCGGGGTGGGGCCAGTTTTGACCCCAGGGGCATCAACTTGGTAGAGGTCCACTAGGCAATGCTACATACCAAATATCAGAGCTCTACGCCTTCCAGTTTCAGAGAAGATGATTTTTAAAGTTTCCCCTCTTTGTTCCTATGTTCGAACTTGTGACCCCTAGGGCAGGGCCAGTTTTGACCCCAAGGGCATCATATGAACACACTTGGTAGAGGTCCACTAAGAGATGCTTCATGCCAAATATCAAAGCTCTATGCCTTCTAGTTTTACAGAAAAAGATTTTTAAAGTTTTCCTTCTTTGTTCCTATATTGGAAATTGTGACCCCCGGGGTGGGGCCAGTTTTGACCCCAGGGGCATAATATGAACAAATTTGGTAGAGGTCCACTAGGAGATGCTACATGCCAAATATCAAAGCTCTACACCTTCAAGTTTCAGAGAAGAAGATTTTTAAAGTTTTCCTTCTTTGTTACTATGCTCAAACTTGTGACCCCCGGGGCGGGGCCAGTTTTGACCCCAGGGGCATCATATGTACAAACTTGGTAGAGGTCCACTAGGCAATGCTACAGACCAAATATCAAAGCTCTACGCCTTCCAGTTTCAGAGAAGATGATTTTTAAAGTTTCCCCTCTTTGTTCCTATGTTTGAACTTGTGACCCCCTGGGCAGGGCCAGTTTTGACCCCAAGGGCATCATATGAACAAACTTGGTAGAGGTCCACTAGGAGATGCTTCATGCCAAATATCAAAGCTCTGTGCCTTCTAGTTTTACAGAAGAAGATTTTTAAAGTTTTCCTTCTTTGTTCCTATGTTGGAAATTGTGACCCCCGGGGCGGGGCCAGTTTTGACCCCAGGGGCATCATATGAACAATTTGGTAGAGGTCCACTAGGAGATGCTACATCAATGCTCTACACCTTCAAGTTTCAGAGAAGAAGATTTTTAAAGTTTTCCTTCTTTGTTACTATGCTCAAACTTGTGACCCCCGGGGCGGGGCCAGTTTTGACCCCAGGGGCATCAAATGAACAAACTTGGTAGAGGTCCACTAGGAGATGCTACATACCAAATATCAAAGCTCTGCGCCTTCTAGTTTCAGAGAAGAAGATTTTCAAAGATTTTGCTTTTTTTTCCTTTTTGTTGCCATGGCAACCAGAGTTGTGGGTGGAATTCAATTCTTTGAACAATTTTGGTAGAGCTTCACCCAAGGAACATTCATGCCAAGTTTCATCAAGATTGGCCCAGTGGTTTAGGAGAAGAAGATGTTTAAAGAAATTGTTGACGGACAACGGACGACAGACGACGGACGACGGACGCCGGACATAGGGCGATCACAATAGCTCACCTTTAGCACGTTGTGCTAAGGTGAGCTAAAAAGGGCATAACTGCGACAAAAACACTTTGATGTTATCTGTCCTTGTTGTATATATAGGTTCCCCTTTTGATATTAACAACTTGTCCAAGTTTGAAGTAAACATCTTCCGTAACAACAGAGATATTATAACATCAGGACTATGACAGTAACTTGGCGTTTTCTTCGAAGACATCTGAGCTAATAAAATGGACTCTTCAAAGTATAAATTTGGAAGCATCAATAACAAAATTTATGGGTAATGTACCCTCCAATAAATTTTCAGCCAAACTGGTTGAAAACTGGAAAGAGAAGAGGACACATAATGGACATATACCTGGATAAAATGATTCCAGTATACCCTGCCCTACCCCTTTACATCCTACCCCACCCCCTTATGCTCTGCCCCACTATCTAACTTCGTTGTTTGGGGTATCACAAGCTAAAAACTGTGTATGATTGTAAAGCCTCTAGGTCTCAATATAACAAAACACTATGTCTTCACTGCCGAGGAAAAAATCCAAGCCTGAAATGTAAAAAATGATATAAGTTTATGAAACAATCTGGTCACATATTTACCAATAATTAAAACAAGAGGGCCATGATAGCCCTGGGTCGCTCACCTTAGTAGAGTGCCTTAAAGGTTTTTCTTTAATTTGACCATGTGACCTAGTTTTTGACCGCAGGTGACCCAATTTCAAACTCATATTTCATGAAGACAAACATTCTGACCAATTTTCAAGTCAACTGAGCAAAAAATGTGGCCTTCAGTGCCCTAAAGATATTTCTTTAATTTGACCTAGTGACCTAGATTATGGCCCCAGGTGACCCAAATTTGAACTGGTCTTTGACTATATCAAGAGAAACATTTTAACCAATTTTGAAATCAAATGAATAATAAATGTGGCCTCTAGAGTGCCCACTAGCTATTTCTTTAATTTGACCAAGTGAACTAGTTTATGACCCCAGATGACCCAAATTCAGACTCATGTGAGATTTTACAAAGACAAACATTCTGACCAATTTTCAAGGCAATTAAGCAAATAATGTGGCCTCTAGAATGCCCACAAGGTATTTCTTTATTTTGACCTAGTGACCTAGTTTATGGTTTCAGGTGACCCAAATCCAAACGCATCTGGTATTTCATCAAGACAAACATTCTGGCCAAATTTCAGGTCATTTGAGCAATAAATGTGGCCTCCAGAGTGCAAACAAGGTATTTCTTTAAATTGACCCAGTGAACTAGTTTATGACCCAAGTTGACCCAAATTAATCTTTTGTGAGACTTTATAAAGACAAACTTTCTAACTAATTTTCAAGACAATTGAGCAAATAATGTGGCTTCCAGAGTGCCAACAAGGTATTTCTTTAATTTGACCAAGTGACCTAGTTTATGACCCAAGATGACCCAATTTTGAACTCAATGAACTTGTTGCACTTAGATGGGCAAACAAACTTAGAAGAGAATCACTACATACCAAATATCAAAGCTCTACACCTTCCCGTTTAAGAGAAAAAGAAATTTAAAGTTTTCCTTCTTTGTTCCTATCTTCGAACTTGTGACCCCTGGGGCGGGGCCAGTTTTGACCCAGGGGCATCATATGAACAAACTTGGTAGAGGTCCACTCTGAGATGCAACATACCAAATATCAAAGCTCCACACCTTTCGGTTTCAGAAAAGAAGAATTTTAAAGTTTTCCTTCTTTGTTCCTATGTTTGAACTTGTGACCCCAGGGGCTGGGCCAGTTTTGACCCAAGCAGCATCCTTCGAACAAACTTGGTAGAAGTCCACTAGGAGATGCTACATACCAAATATCAAAGCTCTATGCCTTCCCATTTAAGAGAAAAAAAAAATTTAAGTTTTCCTTCTTTGTTCCTATGTTTGAACTTGTGACCCCCGGGGCTGGGCCAGTTTTGACCCAGGGGCATCATATGAACAAACTTGGTAGAGGTCCACTAGGAAATGCTACATACCAAATATCAAAGCTCTACACCTTCCCGTTTAAGAGAAAAAGAAATTTAAAGTTTTCCTTCTTTGTTCCTATCTTCGAACTTGTGACCCCTGGGGCGGGGCCAGTTTTGACCCAGGGACATCATATGAACAAACTTGGTAGAGGTCCACTCTGAGATGCAACATACCAAATATCAAAGCTCCACACCTCCCGGTTTCAGAATAGAAGAATTTTAAAGTTTTCCTTCTTTGTTCCTATGTTTGAACTTGTAACCCCAGGGGCTGGGCCAGTTTTGACCCAAGCAGCATCCTTGGAACAAACTTGGTAGAAGTCCACTAGGAGATGCTACATACCAAATATCAAAGCTCTATGCCTTCCCATTTAAGAGAAAAAAAAAATTAAAGTTTTCCTTCTTTGTTCCTATGTTTGAACTTGTGACCCCTGGGGCAGGGCCAATTTTGACCCCAAGGATATCATATGAACAAACTTAGTAGAGGTCTACTAGGCGATGCTACATACCAAATATCAAAGCTCTACGCCTCCCAGTTTCAGAGAAGATGATTCTTAAAAGTATTCCTTCTCTGTTCCTATGTTCGAACTTGTGACCCCCGGGGCAGGGCCAACTTTTGCCCCAAGGGCATCATATGAACAAACTTGGTAGAGATCCACTAGAAGATACTACATACCAAATATCAAAGCTCCATGCCTTCCTGTTTCAGAGAAGAAAATTTTTAAATTTTTCCTTCTTTGTTCCTATGTTGGAAATTGTGACCCCCGGGGCGGGGCCAGTTTTGACCCCAGGGGCATCATATGAACAAACCTGGTAGAGGTCCACTAGGTGATGCTACATACCAAATATCAAAGCTCTACGCCTTCCAGTTTCAGAGAAGATGATTTTTTAAGTTTCCCCTCTTTGTTCCTATGTTCAAACTTGTGACCCCCGGGGCAGGGCCAGTTTTGAGCCCAAGGGCATCATATGAACAAATTTGGTAGAGGTCTACTAGGAGATGCTTCATGCCAAATATCAAAGCTCTATGCCTTCTAGTTTTAGAGAAGATGATTTTTAAAGTTTTTCTTCTTTGTTCCTATGTTGGAAATTGTGACCCCAGGGGCATCATATGAACAAACTTGGTAGAGGTCCACTAGAAGATGCTACATGCCAAATATCAAAGCTCTACGCCTTCAAGTTTCAGAGAAGAAGATTTTTAAAATTTTCCTTCTTTGTTACTATGCTCAAACTTGTGACCCCCGGGGCGGGGCCAGTTTTGACCCCAGGGCCATCATATGAACACACTTGGTAGAGGTCCACTAGGCAATGCTACATACCAAATATCAAAGCTCTACACCTTCCAGTTCAAGAGAAGATGATTTTTAAAGTTTCCCCTCTTTGTTCCTATGTTCAAACTTGTGACCCCCGGGGCGGGGCCAGTTTTGACCCGAAGGGCATCTTATGAACAAACTTGGTAGAGGTCCACGAGGAAATGCTTCATGCCAAATATCAAAGCTCTATGCCTTCTAGTTTTAGAGAAGAAGATTTTTAAAGTTTTCCTTCTTTATGACTATGCTCAAACTTGTGACCCCCGGGGCGGGGCCAGTTTTGACCCCAGGGACATCATATGAACAAACTTGGTAGAGGTCCACTAGGAGATGCTACATGCCAAATATCAAAGCTCTATGCCTTCAAGTTTTAGAGAAGAAGATTTTTAAAGTTTTCCTTCTTTATGACTATGCTCAAACTTGTGACCCCCGGGGCGGGGCCAGTTTTGACCCCAGGGACATCAAATGAACAAACTTGGTAGAGGTCCACTAGGAGATGCTACATACCAAATATCAAAGCTCTGCGCCTTCTAGTTTCAGAGAAGAAGATTTTCAAAGATTTTGCTTTTTTTTCCTTTTTGTTGCCATGGCAACCAGACTTGTGGGTGGAATTCAATTCTTTGAACAATTTTGGTAGAGCTTCACCCAAGGAACATCCCTGCCAAGTTTCATCAAGATTGGCCCAGTGGTTTAGGAGAAGAAGATGTTTGAAGAAATTGTTGACGGATGCCGGACATAGGGCGATCACAATAGCTCACCTTTAGCACGTTGTGCTAAGGTGAGCTAAAAAAAGGGCACAGCTTGCAGGTGCCAATGTTCGGCTGCAGTTGCTTGACTTCCAGTGAAAATTGTAAGTTGAAAAAGGGGCATAACTGTGTCAAAAATACTTTGATGGTTATCTGCCCTTGTTATATGAGTTCCCCCTATTGATAGTTAACAACTAGTCCAAGTCTGAAATAAATATTTTCAGTAATAACAGAGATATTATAAAATGTCAACGTTTTTGCACGACATTGGCGATGACGATACAGACACCAGGCCTACGACAATAACTGGACTTTTTCTTCGAAAACGGCCAAGCAAAGAATGTTTTAATACCATATCCCACGTGAAGTTGATTCCCTGAAAAGTTTTCTCTTCAATCTTAAGGGCTAGCCCTTTATGCCCTAAATGAATATAATGCCCTTTATCATTCAGAAAAACATACCAAAGCATGGTTATTTCAAATTAGATTTTGTGAGAAGTTTCTCAGTATGGTGGACACTGTAGATAAAAGAATGTGCAGTCTGATCTTTGATCTACGCAGTCCTCTAAAGTCATTAAATCTTGATCTACATATTCTACAAACAATGGTGAAGTTAAGCTTAGCCCTCAATGGGTTTAGTTAGTCTACATATTCTGTGCAATCTGATCTTGATTCACATTGTTTACATAAGGGCATCTAATCTTGATCTACATATTCTAAAACTAAAGTTCCATTAAGCCTGCCTAGGGGTATGGTTGTCAAATTTCTGTTGATTCAATTCTTAGATACAGAACTACATATCTAATGCTTGTGCACATTGTATTTCTAACAATCATATAATTACTGTGAGGTGAATTTCCATCAACCAAAATAAAAGCTATTATTTTAAGCTTGAATGGTGTTTTTACACCTCTTTCAACAGTATTTCAGTCCTATTATTGTGTAAACTCTCACATAAGCGTTGCCTGGGTTTTGCAAGAGCTATGCTGAGGTTCTGCACTATCTTGCCCAAAGAAATCATACCAAGGCGTAGCAAGAGTTAGGAATGAAGCTGCCATGCCAAAAACCTAATTTTTTTCTAGCCCGAGATACTGAGATAGTGATGAAGAGGTACAGGGTCTGTCTTTCACATCCAAGTTTCTGGGGATAAATCCTGTGATAAGAGGTAGATCAAACAGTGCAACTACAGTAAAACCCCACCTAACGACCTCTCGGTAAAACGGGCAACCCGCCATTACGACCCCTTTTTTCCAGAACCAAACTTTGGGTTCTTTCTTTCCATTGATTTGCCTCCCGTACAAACGGGCACCCACTATTCCGTATAACGACCAGCAAATTAACAACTAATTAAAGGAAACAGTCTAAAATGACACCCGACTTACGACCATCACTTCACACCTTGTGAAATCATTATCAATACTAGGTGGCAAACAAAGTTGTTTACATTTGATCTGGGTTTTACGACATGTGATTTACCGCAATCACCAATTACGACTACCACAAACTGTTCCGTTTGTTGATTTGACTGATTGGACTTGATTGGCAATTAATGACCACCAGTTTGTTGATTAGACTTTCATTCAAACAAATTCTGTCTTTCGGCTGCACTGTTTTCACACAGTTTGAAATAGGGAAAACACAGGTGGATGTTTTTGTCATTTTTTTTTCTCCTAATAGTTTAAAATGTGAAACCATTGTGAAACGAAAAGAAAAGGATTTATTGACGGAGATTTTTTTGTTCTGAAAAACCTGTTTCGCAGCTAAAATCTTTCTTCTTGTTGACCATTGCATTCTTTTGTGTTTAGAAAATCCTTTGAATAACATTGTCAAAAACAAGAAGCGTTTTATTAAATCTTTCCCAGCTAGAGAAGACTTCATGCCTCTGAAGTGAAAGACGTATGAAAACAATATGGGAAAAGAAGAAATTGCTTGGACAGATTTTTCATGCCTCTGAATGGCTTTTGAAAACATTATGAGAAAAAAAGAAAATGCTTGGAACGACTATTCATGACGCTGAGATTTCCGGATTTTGAAAACATTGTGGGAAAAGAAGACGTTGCTCAGAAGAAATGGGTTAATTACGCATTTCCCTTGTACAGACGACATTTTCTGACTCTGAAGTCAAAGGCTTTTGAAAAAATTATGGGAAAAGAAGAAATTTTTGGGAACGACTTTCATGCTTCTGATGTCAGAGGCTTTTGAAAGTATTATGAGAAAATAAGAATTGTTTGGAGCAACTCTTCATACCCCTAAAATAAAAAGATTTTGAAAACATTGTGGGAAAAGAAGACTTTGCCAAAAACGAAGGGATTAATTAAGCCATTTCAAGATAAAGAAGACTTTTTACATTGCATGGCAGTCAAGATCCAGTATTAAGACCACCCCGCTATTAAGACCACTTTGTCAAAGAACCAAAGTGGTCTTAATAGTGGGGTTTTACTGTATCTATAAGACATTGCAATTACTGGTTAATCCTTATCCCGCTAAATAACTTAAATGAAACTTTCAAGCTGACAGTAAAAACCACAATGTTGGTATTTCAAAGTTATGGCGGTTGGAGAAATGTCTCCTCATCGGTCGGTGTAGATCAAAGATCAGGCTGCACATTCTGTGCAGTCTGATCTTGATCCACACTGTCCGCAAAGGTCAGTGAGTTGCGCTTAGCAGCCTAAAGGTTAAGATTTCAAGAAAGCAATGATCAGCTCTTGAAACTTTCTTTCCAGCTGCTTTAACCCTTTACCAGAAAACAAAATTTTAGCTTTGTCCAAATTGAAAGCATTTGCAGACAACAATTTCAATGTGGCTCAAATGACGCAATTTTTCTTTGATAGGGTAGAAAACATTGTGGGAAAAGGAGAAAATGCTGGTTACCAGCATTTTCTCCTTTTCCCACAATGTTTTCAAAAGGCTTCTTTCCCAGGAGCGTCAAAAGGCGGCATTGTGCGGTAAAGGGTTAAAAACAAACAAAAGCACTGCATGTGGGTGCCAATGCTCGGCTGCAGCTGCTTGATTTTCAGTGAAATTCTGTGTCGAAAAAGGGGCATAACTGTGTCGAAAATATCTTTATCATTACTGGTCCCTGATGTGTCCCCTTTTGATAATTAACAACTAGTCTGACTTAAGTAAATATCTTCAGTAATGACATAGATATTATAAAATATCGAAGTTTTTGAAAGTCTCAAAGTTTTTGCATGATGACGAAGTGGACAACGACTCCTGTTCAAAAACAGCTGAGCTATAAAATCATAAGAAGACAAGCTAGAAAATCACAAGATGTTATTTATCTCTCTTACCTTTAAATTGTTAAATAAATAGCTGGGACTCTGTCAACCTGGAAAACAGCAAATAAAACTGTAATTTCCAGGACGACTTTGTCTCAATATTTCACAAAATAGCAGACAGTGTAGATCCAAGATCAGACTGCACATTTTGTGCAGTCTGATCTTGATCTACATTGTCTGCAAAAGACAGTTAGATCTTGACCTACACTGTCTACAAAAACCATGAAACTTATGCTCAGCTCTCTAAGGGCTATGGCCACATACCTGACCAACTGTAAACTGTGACTGCTTCTCTATCATTAGTATTCTTGCCCCAATCGCAGACTGGTCTCTATTTGGACATCTGTCACACAGTAGATATTGCACACAACATTTGTCCTCTGATACATACACGGAGTCTAGCATACAACCTAGAAAGATATAAATACATGAAAACATTTACCAGCAAACACATAATTTTGACACTGAATGAAAATGATTGATTGAATGTATGGTGTTTAAAGGCGTTTTCTACATTATTTCTGTTATATTGCGTTGGCCAGTGCACTTATCCATGCCTTTCTTGAGTTTCTTTTACCAGTACTCTGCACAATATTCTAAGCCACCGGCTGCGTTCCAACAAAACCATCGTCAAAACAATGGCAATGGACAGCGGCAAGAGAGGAATGAATCCTGTCAAAATGACAATTATCAATCCTCCGAAAGAAATTGGCCAAGCCGGGGATTGAACTAGTGATCCCCGGTTCTCAAGTCCTGTATGCTAAAAACTGAGCTATCGGGGCTCAGCTTGAGGGAAATGGAGAAAATGCAGGTAAGTTTCTCCTTTTCTCTTAAATCTTTTTTCCTTACATTTCCAAGATAAATTCCTCCGTACAGCAATATCTAATTTGGTGTCTTCAAACTTTCCATAGGGAAGAGTTTAAAATTCTGTCGCTTGGTAAAGAATAAAATTAATAGTCATGAATTAAATCTGCTAAATGGTTTTGTTTACTAAGATATGACTGGATTTTTGAGTTGTTATTTAAACCAAAACACCATATATCTGGAACTAGATCGGCCCCAGAGCTACAAATATGCCCCCGTTTCTAACTTGTGACTGGATCAAGAACATAAAACAGGAGCATCACATGCAGACGCCAACATTGCAGCACACGCTACAGTAGCTTGATTTTCAGTGAAATTCTGTGTCTAAAAAAGGGTACTAACTATTTAAAAAATGTTCAGATGGTTACCTGCCTCTGTTGTATGGGTTCCCCTTTTGACTGATAACAATAGTCGAAGTTTGAAGTACATTATCTTCAGTAATGACAAAAGATACTATAAAATATCTCAGTTTTTGAAGTCAAAAATTGGGCATATCTGTATCAAAAATATTTTGATGGCTACTTGCCTCTATTGTATGGGCTCCCCTTTTGATGGTGAACAACTTGTCCAAGTTTAAAGTAAGAATTTTCAATAATCACAGAGATATTATAAATTCTCAAAGTTTTTGCACGACAACAACAGGGCTATGACAAAACCTCAACGCTTTCTTCAAAAACAGCTGAACTGACGATCGAAGGTATATTAACCCTGTAACAGCTGACCAATAATAATGAAATTGCGGGTTCATACCTTCCAATTAAAATACCAGGCAAATTTGTTATTAGAAACTGTAGAAAACATATGAGAATACAAAACTGCCTTTACAGACAGACAGATGGACATACAGACTGATTGCCGTATAGACCCTAACTTTATGATCAGAACACAACTACCTGTCAAGACTTAATCAGCCAAGGGTGAATAGAAGGGAGTAGTGTAGAGTCACCCTTTGCTGGATAAGATGTGAATACACAGAGCTATATTTAACTCTTTACCAAACGACAAAATTTTAGACTGGCCCAAATTGAAAGCATTTGCTGACAACAAATTAAAGGTGGTCCAAATGATGAAATTTGTCATTGACAGGTTAGAAAACATTGTGGGAAAAGGAGGTTACAAGCATTTTCTTCTTTTCCCACAATGTTTTCAAAAGGCTTCTTTCTCTGGGTCCTTAAAAGTCGGGATTGTGTGGTAAAGGGTTAAAAGTTACATACCTTCATCAGAGATTGTTGTAAGAACTTTTACTGAAGTTTCTTTGATATCGGGTATTGTACCAGTAAATACTTTTGTTTCTTTTTGGCCGCATAATTTTTGTAAGAACTTTGGACACTCCTTTCTACTTAAGGTATCTGTAAAAGAAACTTGAATTGTCACTGACACAAACAAGGGTGCTACGTGCAGATGATAATGCTTGGCTGCAAGTGCTTGATTTTCATTGAAAATTATTATCAAAAAAAGGGCATAACTGTCTTTGAAATACATTGATGGTTACCTGCGGCTGCTCTTGTTGTTTAGATTCCTCTTTTGACACTTAACAAATTGTCCAAGTTTGATTGATTGACTGATTGTATGGTGTTTAACGCCGTTTTCAACGTTATTTCAGTTATATCGCAGCAGCCAGTGCACCTATCCATGCTTTCCTGGAGTTTCTTTTACCAGTACTCCGCACGATATTCTTTCCAAGCCACTGGCTGCTTTCCCACATAACCATCGCCAAAACAATGGTCAGTGGTGAGAGAGGAATGAATCCTGTCGCAATGACTATCATCAATCCTCGGAAAGAAATTAGCCAAGCCGGGGATCAAACCAGCGACCTCCTGTTCTCAAGTCCTGTACGCTACCAACTGAGCTATGGGGCTCGGCGTCCAAGTTTGAAGCAAATGTCTTCAGTAATAACAGAGATATGATAAAATGTCAAAGTTTTGGCATGAAAACCCAGACAACACCAGGGCTATGACAATACCCTGTTTTTTTCAAAAACAGCTGAGCTAAGAAGGGACATAACTGTGTCCAAAATATTTTGATGGTAACCCGCCCTTGTTGTGTGCAGACTGTGCACGCTAACATGGATCGATACTTTTTGGAAATGCCTTAAGCCCCCTTTTCACACAGCATGGCTCCTACACGAGTCATGCTCTGTGAAAAGGGGGGGCATAATGCAACTGCAAAAAGTATCAACCCACGTCAGTGTTAACAGTCCTCTCAGGCTGATCTGTGTCAAAACTTTTGCTTTTGGTAAATTTTCTGCTCATCAAAGGACCAGTCTACCTCATAATTCAGTTGTTTGTTTGACAAAATGGATTTTATCAATCCATAATTATGTGACAACTTGCCTTGTATAATTAATCAGGGAGATGTATTTAACAACCTTTTGCCAGAGAGACACTTATATCTAAATGACAGCAGTATCAGAAAATGCATGTTTTCAGCGCTATGACAATGCTGAAGATGACAGGTGCAATGACATCACCTTGGTGCTTCCTTCAAAAAGAGATAAGCTAGAAAACAAACAAGCTTGTTAACACTTTACCACACACTCCCAACTTTTAACAACCCTGAGGAAGTAGCCTTTTGAAAACATCGGTGGTAAAAGAAGAAAATGCTGGTAACCAGCCTTTTCTACTTTTTCCCCACTGTTTTCTACCCTTTCAAAGACTGAAATCATTATTTGGGCCACATTTAATTTGTTGCCTCCAAATGCTTTCAAATTGGACAAGTCTAAAATTTTGTTATTTGCTAAAGAATTCATCTAACCAATGATATAATGGCAAGAGGACATACCTTTCATTTTTAAGATTTCATTCCCACATTTGGCACAGGTTAAACTGTCTGATACAACATTCTGAAAAAAAAAAAAAAAAAAAATCTAATTAGAAGTTGCAAAATGCAAAATGTGCCTCATGAAGAAGAAAAATTGTTAACCATGCAGACTGTTCCTGCATCCAAAGTGAAGAACATTCTTAGTAATATTCTCTAAAAGTTTCTAAATTTGAAAGTAGCACAACTTCTGATTGGCTAAACCATTCAGTTTAGCCATTCAGTTTAGCCAATCAGAGGTTGTGTTACTTTCAAATTTAGAAAATCTTGTAGAATAAGACTCAGAAAATTCTTAAGAATGGTCGGTGAATACAGAACCTGAAATCCTACAAATTTACCAATTTTAACAGGGGAAATCAAGAGATAAGTGTTTTTTCTGTGGTCTAAAAATCCTGACCTCAAGAACGTTCCTGAAAACTTTCACCCCTGTAGACCACTACCAGCAAATTCTCCTTTAGCAACAAGGTTTTCAAAAGTGGTCTTTGGCAAGACGGGAAAAGTGTGTAGGTTGCATGTGTATCATCCCTTTATCAAAAAATTTGTTTAACATCCCGGAAGAAAAAGGCTTTGAAAAACATTGTTTGAAAAGCAAAAAATTTCCCATGATGTTTTTTACTGTATTGAAGATTAATCTATTCATATGACTCACATTTATTTTTCGGTTACGTGATTGATTGAATGGTGTTTACGCCACTTTCAACATTATTTCAGTGATATCATAGCAACAGCTCACATATTCATGTATTTCCACGAATTCATCAGCACTAGGCTAGGACTCTGAAGTGTCTTGCCCAAAGACACTCCCACAAAAAAGCCAGTGGATCCCTTTAGGTTCGAGCCTGGGTCTCTAGGTCATGAGTCCTACACTTTACCACAGAGCCATGCAGAACCCCCCCACCATTTATTTTTTGTAAAATGCTAAATAAATTGGGGCAAGTCTAAAATTTTATTGTTTGATAAAGTGGTATGTAAACATTAAATATCACATTTTACTTCTTGACATTAACTATTTCAGTGCCCTTGTACAAATCATAATGAAATCTGCAGAAGAGGAACACATTGAAAAAAAATATATATTCTTTGGGTACCAAAGTTTACATTTTGCAAATTCTGATTACCTACCATATTTTCCTGATTTGATTCTATTTCCTCCACATATTGAACACCTTTCTGCCTTTTTAAGGATTGTTTATTCTTTCCATTGGACAATCGTTTACGCCCAGATTTCCTTCTAGTACACAGAAATTCCTCATCTGACTGGCTGTCAGTCTCTAGTGGATTTTGATTCTGAGAAACTGTAGCTGTATTTGTGATATCATGTAAGGACTCCTTCTCATTTCTACTAGAACTGGTCTCTGTCACGTGATCTTTAGATTCAATTGTTTTTCTTCTGTTTGTTTTTAGTTTCTCAATGACTGATCTATCAAACTTTCCCCTAGAAGTTCTCTTTATAGCTGAACTTTCCTGTTTCTCTGGTATTTGATTTTTTTTACAGCTTGGAGAATCTTCTTGTGAAGTCTTGCTTATGGTATCACTCAACTTAACATCTTTTAAAATCCTTTCATCAGTGACTGAAGTTTTACCCTTCCACCTGTTGGCATTCACTTTTGTCTCATTTTCTTCTTTAACTATACTTTCACCTGTAGACTTTGTTTTGTCTTCAGCTCTCAGCTCATGGTTAACATTTGAACTACTATTCAACTCCTTTTTGAAAATTGGTTTTCTTTTGAATAATGGCTCACTAAGGTGTGCTGCAGTAGTATCGTCTTTTGATGTTGATGAATTGTCTACGATGTGGTTTTTATCTGTGCCTTGTTGTGTGGTTTCCTCGAAACTTGGTTCAAACAGAACAGGTGAAACTGTACTTTCTGCTGGGTTGTCCAAATTTTTTCCCAAGACCTTGTATGAGAGCAAAACAATTATTTTGGACCAAGTTTGTAGTAAACATGTTCAAGAGTAACAGAGATAACAGAAAGTGTCAGTTTTCACACCAGGACAAAACAATAGCCAACAAGGCTAGAACAATATTTTGATATTTTCTTTGAAAACAGTCAAGATAAAAATGGCTAACAGACTGTTAAGTCAATACAGATTCTATTTTGTTTTATTTTCAGTGGTGACCCTGTCTAAGTTGACAGTACTCTAAAACTAAAGAAACACGAAGCAATGTCACAAGTCACAAGAAATTACTCCTTTTTCCATCTTATTTTCTTTCACAGCTGTCAATTGTATAAGTATTATTTGTTCAGCAATAGTTAGAGGAATATATTTGAATACTTGCACATTCCAACTACAGACTTTAGACTGTATTCAAATTTTACCCATAGAGAATGAAATAAACTCAACAGACATTTTCAGCCGAGTAATAAGACCCAGGTACGTGCAATTTCAGTCCAAAAAGTCAATGCTAAAGTGGTCAGTGTAGATCAAAGATCAGACTGCACGTTCTGTGCAGTCTGATCTATGATCTACACTGGCCACATAGGCAACTGAAGGTTGTAAATGGCACCTAAAGGGTTAACAAGATGGCTTTTTTACCTGTTGTTTTGGTTGTGGGGTCACAGCAGCCACTGGTATCTTGTTCGTACTTGGATTGGTCAGCTTACAAAACTTCAGAAACTTGTTGCTTTCTTCTAGGACTGGTGTGGGTATATCTGAATGAGGCTCTTCAAGGATCTTTGGAACTGGTGTACCTGCTAAAGCATTGATTGATTGATTGGTTAATTGACTGAACGATTAGTTGGTTGATTGACAGATTGATAGATTTGGTTGGTTGGTTGGATGGTTGGTTGATACAAATCATTCGTCTCATCTCTTTAACTCTTTTTTACACAACATATTTATAGACTTGTCAAAATCCAAAGCATATGCAGATGACAAATTTGTCTTTGTAAGGGTAGAATACAATGTGCAAAAAAGAGAAAATGCTTGTTGCTAGCATTTTCTCCTTTTCCCATAATGTTTTCCGAAGTCCTTTTCTTCAGGGTCATTAAAGTAACTCTGGATTGTATGGGGCATAATTGTGTCAAAAATATTTTGAGATTTACCTGCTCTTCTAGAATTGGTTCCTGTTGTGATAATTAACAATTAGTTAACATAAACATCTTCAGTAATAACAGAGATATGAGAAAATAACATGCCAACAGCACAGTTGAGGACAGAACTATGACCATACTTCCATAATTTCTTTGAAAAACAGCAAACCTGAGCTAAAAATACGTATTCTTAAAACCTTTGCCATTTACTCACAAGTTACCATAGTAAAAGGATGAAAGAAAAATACCTGCAATCTTCTCATCCTTCTTGACAACCATGTCACCAGGAACCTGAACAAGATCAACTGTCTTACTGCCTTCTGGACTTTCTTTAGCTAGGAAATACATGTAAATAGCAATTAATCATTTGGGGTAAAGATGGAGTAAAATTAGTTATTGCCAAATCAATAGTTCTAAACAAAAAATCAATCAAAGCTTTGACCCTTTACTATTCAATCCCTTGTTATATCTACCCTGAACAAGAGCACTGCAAGCAGGTGTCAATGCTCAAATATGGTTGCTTGATTTTCATTAAAAATATTAAGGCAAAAAAGCGGCATAACCGAGTCAAAAACAATTTAATGGTTACTTGCCCTCTTTGGAAAGGTTCCTCTTTTGTCCAAATTTGAAGTATATATCTTCAGTAATAACAGCGACATTACAAAACGTCGAAGTTTTTGTGCGACATTACAAAATGTTTAAGTTTTTGTGCGACATTACAAAATGTCAAAGTTTTTGTGCGACATTACAAAATGTCAAAGTTTTTGTGCGACACTACAAAATGTCAAAGTTTTTGTGCGACATTACAAAATGTCAAAGTTTTTGTGCGACACTACAAAATGTCAAAGTTTTTGTACGACAATGTGGACGATGTCAGGGCTACAACAACAACTTGACGTTTTCTTCGAAAACAGCCGAGCTAATAAATGTGAAAGCATCATAGCAAATAGAGCAATTACTTTTTATCAGAATTTCTTTCCTTTTGCCACAATTTTTCCGGGGTAGCCTCCTGCATGATGCAATAAGTCTACAGACGGTAACTATAAAACTGTATACTTACATAAACTTCCTTGATTGTCACTCTTTCCTTGTTTGTTCGGTTCTATAAGAAGAGTTTGTTCCTGTGCTGTTCCTCGGTTAAATATCATATAGTACGGCTCATGTTTAGGTAAAGATGGAGTACTTAGAATCTGTTTGAGCTGGTCCATGATTGGTTGACCAGGTGCACATGTGATGGCAAAAGTTTTCATTGGTTGTTTGTTACCATCCTTGTTGTTTAGCATTTGTGTGGGTATGTTGGAATTCAGCTGCTTAGTGATTTCCACATTGTTTGGTGTTTGTGAGAGTGTGTTGATCTTTGGCTGCACAGCTAATCCCACATTGTTCAGGGTTTGTATGGGTACGTTGGAATTTGGCTGTTTGGTTATTTCTACACTGTTTGGTGTTTGTGAGGGTATGTTGATCTTTGGCTGACCAGCTGATCCCATGTTGTTCAGGGTCTGTGTAGGTACACTGCTATTTGGTGCCTGTGCACTGGGAGACCCTTCCAAAAACAAAATAAAAGCACTATTTTCACACATATTTGAGTAATGCTCTGGCAAAAACAAGTTTAATGTATCTCCATGATTCATTATACCCAGCAAGTCATCACATGATAATGCATCCATTTACCCTTTACCACACAATGCCGCCTTTTAACTACCCTTTTGAAAATATTGTGGGAAAAGGAGAAAATGCTGGTAACCAGCATTTTCTCCTTTTCCCACAATGTTTTCTACCCTATCAAGAGAAAATTGCACCATTTGAGCCGCACTGAAATTGTAGTCTGCAAATGCTTTCAATTTCGACAAGGCTAAAATTTTGTTGTTTGGTAAAAGGTTAAATCAATTTTCTCTAAAAATCAAGTGAATGACAGAGTAAACAGGTCTTTTCATTTGCAGAAAAATTGCTTGTAGCAAGAGTTTGACACAGGTCAGCTTGCGTGAACTGTGCAGGCTCAACTGGGTCAATACTTTCAAAAGATGCTGTAACCAGCTTTTCAGACAGCATGGCTCATAAATGAATGTATACCCCTCATTTCAAACATGTGGCTGACCTATGTAGCTTACCATTACATTTTCTCTGTCAATTTAGGTTGTGAAGATTTTTAATTGTGGCAAAGCTGAAATCTGTTTTATACCTAGATTTAAAAACCAAGAAGTTTTATGTAGTTTTCTTTGCTTTTTCTTTCGTTCTCTCTCTCTCTCTTTTTTTGGCATACATGCCTTTCAAAAAGTTTGTCTCATTTATGGCAATTTCCAAACAAGAATGTATGTTTTCATTATACTAGAACTAAAATATGAACTACAATTTGTCAGATAAACTGATTATGAAAAATAGAATTCTAAATGGATTGGCTTTAGGGAAACATTTTTATCAAATATGTCTAGTAAAACTGGTACTAGCATCTAAAAAGCTTGCATAACGATAGTTTTCGAGACATGTTTCGAAAAATTCCATCTCAAGAGCCAAAATATTTCTAATTCAAATACAAGTGAGCCATGCTCCATGAAAAGGAGGCTTAATGCATCTGCAAAAAGTATCTACCACTGTCAGCCTGCGCAGTCCCCACAGGCTGCAAGGGTCGAAAATTTTTGCTATTTTGCTATTCGTATATTTTCTGCATGTCAAAGGACCATTCTACCTCCTGATGCAGTCAGTTGTTAGACAATGTGGATTTAATGGATCTGTCATCATGTAATTACTTGTACGGTATCATGCATCACAGAGACACATTAACCCTTTACCTCACAATCCCGACTTTTAACGACCCTGAGAAAGAGGCCTTTTGAAAACATTGTTTTCTAACCTATCAATGACAAATTTCATAATTTGGGCCACCTTTAATTTGTTGTCTGCAAATGCCTTCAACTTGGACCAGTCTAAAATTTTGTCGTTTGGTAAAAAGTTAAATGGCCTTTGGTTAAAACAAAGATCTGAATCATTGTCTTGTCTTTATTGTAAATCTCAAATAGGAAAAACAACATAGTAATACAACATGGAAGGTAGAACCTACCCTATGAAGCGCCCACCCAGGCAGCTCAGTGGTTAGCATATTTGACTCATTGTTTTTGAAAGAAACTTGTGTCAATACTGGTGTGAGAAAACCAGGAAACACAAGCGTAGGTGCACTGACTGCAGTGATATAACAACATTCAACTCCAATACAACAATAAAAACCTACCCTTTGAAGCTGCAACTCCTGTTTTTGCTGGGTCCACATAAAACATTTGTTCAGTGGGAAACCCTTTGTTTAACACAATACAATAGGGCTTATCTTTTGGAACAGAAGCCGAGTTCATGATACTTAACAATTGTGAGTTTAGTGGAAGCCCTGGAATAGATGGTGCATAAACAGTATGTACGAGATTGTCCGTGTTTGTGTTTTCACGAGTTTTATTATGCATGACCGGTGATTTGTCCTTTTCAAGATGAATCCCCGTGTTTGTGACTCGCGGTGAACTTCCCACTTTGTCAACAGCGCCTGTAGCAACCTTGGGTGAATACTTGTCCTTTTTCCTGAAATGATTCAAATATTTGACTCTTAACCCTTTATCACAACATCCCAAGTTGTAACGACCCTGAGAAAAAACTCTTCTGAAAACATTGTGGGAAAGGAAGAAAATGCTGGTTACCAGCATTTTCTTCTTTTCCGACAATGTTTTCTACCCTTTCAAAGACAAATCCCTCTTTTGAGCCATATTCAAATTTGTCAAATTCTTTCAATCTGGACAAGTCTAAAAATTTGTTGTTTGGTAAAGTGTTAACCCTTTACCACACAATCCCGACTTTTAACGACCCTGAGAAAGAAGCCTTTTGAAAACATTGTGGGAAAAGGATAAAATGCTGGTAAACAGCATTTTCTCCTTTTCCCACAATGTTTTCTACCCTTCCCAAAACAAATTACAATTTTTGAGCCACACCTATTTTGTCATCTGCAAATGCTTTGAATTTGGACTAGTCTAAAATTTTGTCATTTGGTAAAGAGTTAAACCACATTACAAAAGTTTTAAAAATAAAAATTTGTGATAAATTATGGAACTTGCCTTTAATTTAGTAGAAAACATTGTGGGAAAAGGAGAAAATTCTGGTAATCAGCATTTTCGACTTTTCCTACAATGTTTCTATCATTTTAGAGACAAATTCCACAACTTTAGCCACATGTTATTTGTCCTCTGAAAAATTTTCAATTTCGATGAGTCTTGTATTTTGTTGTTTGGTAAAGAGATAACAATGATAAAACATAATTATATATTATATATAATTATATATATCTGACCAGGATGTTGTCATGGTTGCCTGCTGCAACTTTCTTTCAGGAGGTTCCATGGTCAGAGTTGCACAAGTATCCTTTTCTATTGTCAGAATTTATTGCTAACTTCATATAAAGATCTTAACAAAGGAGTTAGATTGTAAGCTGATTTAACAAGCAGAGGGTATCGATCCAAGATCAGTCTGCATGTTACGTGCAGTCTCATCTTGGTCTATGCCATCCGCAAAAGCCCCGGCTTTTTCCTACCACCCTGAAAGGGTTTTACACTGTCTTTGAGTGTTTCATCCCTTACCACACAATCCCTGGTTTCAACGACCCCGAGTAAGAAAGATTCTAACAAGAGGGCCATGATGGCCCTGTATCGCTCCACTGGCTTATAAATATAAACCATGAAGAGAAGTCTTCACTATATAAGCCCTTATAAAACTTTGACCCCTGGGCTACAGTCGAACTAAATGGGGAATATGTGTACTAGAAGAATAACATGCCAAATTTGGGAGTTCTTGGCCTTATGGCTAGTAACAAGACGGTTTCTGAACTTTTCACTCCATAAACCCATGTAAAACTTGTGACCCCTGGTGCAGGGCCAAACTTGATCCTAGGGCTGTAACTTGGGCCCTCTTTGTAGTTGTCCACTAGATAATGCTATAATTATGCAAAATTTGGTAGCCTAAGCTTTATGGCTATGTACACCAAGATTTAAAAGTTTTCCCTATGTAAGCCTATGTAAATCTTGTGAACCCCCCCCCCTTCCAAAGCATGAGGCCAAATTGACCCCAAGACTATAATTTGGGCACTTTTGGTAGACCCCAACTAGATCAAGCTATATGCAAAATTTGGTAGCTCTAGGCCTTATGGCTAGGTACAGGAAGATTTTTAAAGTTTTCTCTATATAAGCCTATGTATAACTTGTGACCCCTGGGGCAGAGCCAATTTTGACCCCTGGGCTATAATTTCACGAAACATGATAGAGGTTTACTACATAAAGCTACATGCCAAATTTGGTAGCCCTATGCCTCATGGTTTCAGACAAGAAGATTTTTAAAGTTTTCTCTATATAAGCCTATGTATAACTTGTGGCCCCTGGGGCAGAGCCAATTTTGACCCAAGGGCTATAATTTCAAGAAACATGATAGAGGTCTACTACATAAAGCTACATGCCGAATTTGGTAGCCCTATGCCTTATGGTTTCAGACAAGAAAATTTTTAAAGATTTCCAATATTTTTCAGTTTTGTTGCCATGGCAACCAGAGTTTTTGAAGGAATCAAATTCTTTCAAGAAATTTTGAAGAGGACCATGGCAGGATCATTTCTGTGAAGTTTCATGAAAATTGGATGGGTAGTTTCAGAGAAGAAGATGTTTGAAATAAAAGTTAACACACGGACGGACAGACGGACGCACGCACGCACGCACGCACGACGGACACCAGGCCATGACATAAGCCCGCTGACCTTCGGCCAGTGGAGCTAAAAACATTGTTTGAAGAAGAGAAAATGCTGGCAACCAGCATTTTCTCAATTTCCCACAATGTTTTCTATCCTTTTAAAGACAATGATTGATTGATTGTATGGTGTTTAACGCCGTTTTCAACATTATTTCAGTTATATCGTGGCCGCCAGTGCACCAATCCATGCTTTCCTGGAGTGTCTGTTACCAGTACTTCGCACAATATTCTTTCCAAGCCACTAGCTGCTTTCCCACATAACCATCATCGAAACAATGGTCAGGGGTGAGAGAGGAATGAATCCTGTCACAATGACTATCATCAATCCTCGGAAAGAAATTGACCAAGCTGGGGATCGAACCAGTGACCTCTTGTTCTCAAGTCCTGTACGCTACAGACTGAGCTACTGGGGCTTGGCTTTCAAAGACAAATTTCCTCATTTAAGCCACATTTGATTAGTAGTCTGCAAATGCTTTCAATTTGGATGTGGGCAAAATAGTGTCATTCGGTAAAGAGTTAAATGTTATGGACGACCCACAACATCTGACGGGGGACAGGTAAAGGTGCAAGCACTGTTCTGTTATACACAAGCCTTCCATTAGTTCTTATATAAAAAATATGGAATACCCATATTCACTGAAAAGGGACCAGTGATGCTGTTCGAATGGTTATGGTGATACAGGTTTCTCTGGGTAATTATATAAAATATGGGCTCACCACAGATTTTTTATGGGGAGATCAGCGTTTCAGAAGGTCCGTATTTTTGCGTTTTTGATGCCCAAAATGAAAGCTTGACACAACAAAATTAATACATTGTGTCTTCCTTGACGCAACATAAATCAGAAGTAAAAAGGAACATAAAGGACTGATTCAATTAATATATCTTACAAAATTGTCAAGTTTATAAGTGCAAATCATATCGAAACCGCTTTCTAACATTGAATTGTTTCCGGTTTACACTGAATCTGTCTAAAACGCAAAACTATGTGCGAGACTGCTGTCGTCTCGCTTGTATTATTGAATGGAATCCGTACTTAAACTTTTTGTCTGTGTTTTAGACCCTGCTTGGTAATGGTCACCGACTTGCTGGAGTAATCAGGCTGACAGACGACAGTTTCTACAAGGTCACTTTTTTTTTTAACCTTTACACTGTAATTTAAAACTTTAGCATTATGCAACATCTACAAATTGGCAAAGGCAAACAACACGTGAAAAAAATAACAAAAGGTTAAAGACTATACGCGTAAATTTTCTGAATGACCCCTAAAATTCAAAACAGCGAGTCACTGATGACCCCCAAAATTTATGAGCTAGCATGAACTTGGAGACGGTAAAGATCTTTGTAGAATTCTAGTTTATCACAGACCTTACATGAGTACTTACATAAAATACGGACTCGCCATGTTTTCTGATGGCGGACTGGTGAAAGTGCTTATGCTAGGGCAGTTCTGGTTATAAACAGATCTTCTCTGAGCAGCGGGTGTAGATGGCGTACTTGGAATGAAAGATGTATCAGGGCTGTAAATTTAAAAACAAAAAAAAAGTTGTAATTTAACCCTTTACCACACAATCCACTTTTAACGAAGCTGAGAGAGAAGCCTTTTGAAAACATTGTGGGAAAAGGAGAAAATGCTGGTAAACAGTATTTTCTCCTTTTCCCACCATGTTTTCTACCCTTCCCAAGACAAATTTCAATTTTTCAGTCACACTTATTTTGTCATCTGCAAATGTTTTCAATTTGGACAAGTCTATTTTGTCATTGGGTAAAGAGTTAAATGAGAGCGCCATTGACCACCATCTCATGGCCTCAATAATCACAGTCCATGAAACCTTGACTAGTGTATATGACCCAGAAAAGGAACAAGATTATGGAAACATTTAGAATCTACATCACTAGTAAAGGCCGTAGTGAACCAATCAACAAGAAAACTGATGTTGATCATCTTTCTTGATTTAAGAGGTGTGATTCTGTGTCATTCGGTAATGGCAGGGCAGACAGTTAGAGCAATGTACTATTCAAATGACAGGTTAGTTGAACGTTTCTGAAATATAAATTGAGTGTGACCTGCTTTGTCCACCTTTAATTGAGGTATCAAAATATCTTTTATCCCGACTTCACAAAGTTATGGATGCTTTGATAGTAGAATGATTTATAAATTTTGTAAATCTGAACATACGCATAAAGTTATACAAATTTGTACACAAACTCTAAACATGAAGTGGTAGTAAAATAGTACTGTATTACACAAAAAGAGCACTGCATGCGGGTGCTAACACTGGGCTTGCGGTTGCTTAATTTTAATTAAAAATTCTAAGTCAAAATGGGGCATAAATGTGTCAAAAATATTTTCATGGTTGCCTGCCTCTATTGTAAAGGTTCCCCTTCTGGTAGTTAACAACTTGTCTGAGTTTGAAGTAAATATCTTAAGTAATAACAGAGGTATTATAAAATGTCAATTTTTTTGCATGACGACAACAACGCCAGGGCTCAATGTTTTTCTTTGAAAATGCCAAGCTGATCATGACCTGCAATAACAAACAGCCTGACCAGGTTTGGATGAAACTTAAACACTTGAAAATTCCGTCTCTTGCAGAATTTATACAAGAGGGCCATGATGGCCCTGGGTCGCTCACCTGAGTCAATAGGCGAAATTCACTCAACGTGCATAATCCAATTTCTGACCAATTGTCAGGTCAATTGATGAACAAACTTGGTAGAGGTCCACTAGGAGATTCTACATGCCAAATATCAAAGCTCCACGCCTTCCAGTTTCAGAGAAGAAGAATTCAAAAGTTTTCCTTCTTTGTTCCTATGTCGAAACTTGTGACCCCCAGGGCGGGGCCAGTTTTGACCCCAGGGGCGTCATATGAACAAACTTGGTAGAGGTCCACTAGGAGATGCTACATGCCAAATATCAAAGCTCCATGCCTTCCAGTTTCAGAGAAGAAGAATTTTAAAGTTTTCCTTCTTTGTTCCTATGTTCGAAACTTGTGACCCCCGGGGCGGGGCCAGTTTTGACCCCAGGGACATCATATGAACAAACTTGGTAGAGGTCCACTAGGACATGTTACATGCCAAATATCAAAGCTCCACGCCTTCCAGTTTCAGAGAAGAAGAATTTTAAATTTTTCATTCTTTGTTCCTATGTTTGAACTTGTGACCCCCGGGGCGGGGCCAGTTTTGACCCCAGGGACATCATATGAACAAACTTGGTAGAGGTCCACCAGGAGATGCTACATGCCAAATATCAAAGCTCTACGCCTTCCAGTTTCAGAGAAGAAGAATTTTAAAGTTTTCATTCTTTGTTCCTATGTTTGAAACTTGTGACCCCCGGGGCTGGGCCAGTTTTGACCCCAGGGGCGTCATATGAACAAACTTGGTAGAAGTCCACTAGGACATGCTACATGCCAAATATCAAAGCTCCACGCCTTCCAGTTTCAGAGAAGAAGAATTTTAAAGTTTTCCTTCTTTGTTCCTATGTTCAAAACTTGTGACCCCCGGGGCGGGGCCAGTTTTGACCCCAGGGACATCATATGAACAAACTTGATAGAGGTCCACTAGGACATGCTACATGCCAAATAACAAAGCTCCACGCCTTCCAGTTTCAGAGAAGAAGAATTTTAAAGTTTTCATTCTTTGTTCCTATGTTTGAAACTTGTGACCCCCGGGGCGGGGCCATTTTTGACCCCAGGGATATCATATGAACAAACTTGGTAGAGGTCCGCTAGGAGATGCTACATGCCAAATATCAAAGCTCCACGCCTTCCAGTTTCAGAGAAGAAGAATTTTAAATTTTTCATTCTTTGTTCCTATGTTTGAACTTGTGACCCCTGGGGCGGGGCCAGTTTTGACCCCAGGGACATCATATGAACAATTTGGTAGAGGTCCACTAGGAGATGCTACATACTAAATATCAAAGCTCTATGCCTTCCAGTTTTAGAGAAGAAGAATTTTAAAGTTTTCATTCTTTGTTCCTATGTTTGAAACTTGTGACCCCCGGGGCGGGGCCAGTTTTGACCACACGGGCGTCATATGAACAAACTTGGTAGAGGCCCACTAGGAGATGCTACATGCCAAATATCAAAGCTCCACGCCTTCCAGTTTCAGAGAAGAAGAATTTAAAAGTTTTCCTTCTTTGTTCCTATGTTTGAAACTTGTGACCCCCGGGGCGGGGCCAGTTTTGACCCCAGGGGCGTCATATGAACAAACTTGGTAGAGATCCACTAGGAGATGCTACATGCCAAATATCAAAGCTCCACGCCTTCCAGTTTCAGAGAAGAAGAATTTTAAAGTTTTCCTTCTTTGTTCCTATGTTTGAAACTTGTGACCCCCGGGGCGGGGCCAGTTTTGACCCCACGGGCGTCATATGAACAAACTTGGTAGAGGTCTACTAGGAGATGCTACATGCCAAATATCAAAGCTCCACGTCTTCCAGTTTCAGAGAAGAAGAATTTTAAAGTTTTCATTCTTTGTTCCTATGTTCGAAATTTGTGACCCCCGGGGCGGGGCCAGTTTTGACCCCAGGGACATTATATGAACAAACTTGGTAGAGGTCCACTAGGAGATGCTACATGCCAAATATCAAAGCTCCACGCCTTCCAGTTTCAGAGAAGAAGAATTTTAAATTTTTCATTCTTTGTTCCTATGTTTGAACTTGTGACCCCCGGGGCGGGGCCAGTTTTGACCCCAGGGACATCATATGAACAAACTTGGTAGAGGTCCACTAGAAGATGCTACATACCAAATATCAAAGCTCTACGCCTTCTAGTTTCAGAGAAGAAGATTTTTAAAGATTTTGCTATTTTTTTCCTTTTGGTTGCCATGGTAACCAGAGTTATGGGTGGAATTCAATCTCTTGAACAACTTTGGTAGAGCTTCACCTGAGGAACATCCCTGCCAAGTTTCATCAAGATTGGCCCAGTGGTTTAGGAGGAGAAGATGTTTAAAGAAATTGTGGACGACGGACGATGCACGACGGACAACGGACATTGGGCGATCACAAAAGCTCACCTTGAGCACTTTGTGCTCAGGTGAGCTAATAAAACAACAGAATCAATTTCTTTACATAATGTAGTCTAAGTCAAGCCCATGCTTTTGAAAACATTGTGGCAAAATTGCTTTTATCATGCAATTTTATATTTTCTCACACTATTTACAACCAATTGGGGAAAAAAAGAAGAGAAAAAAATACATTGAAATACATCATTAGAGGACATCTTACTTTATAACTGGCATTTCTTTCTTCATTCTGTCCGTAAAACTTGAGAGGGAATCCAAAAATTTGGGAAAAGCTTCAAATGTCTGGACTTTATTTCTGACCCATTTTGACAATCCTAGAATTCATAAAGTATAATGCAGATAATTTCCAGAGTGAAAATACCAATACAAATCTGGTGCAGAATACAAGAAAAGAAAATATACTTTAATCCTAAATTGTTACATCTTAACTCTTTACCAAACGGCAGCATTTTGGAAAGGACCAATTTGAAAGCATTTGCAAACGACAAATTAAATGTTGCTAAAATAATGGTTTCTCTTTTTAAAAGGGTTGAAAAAATTGTGGGAAAAGGAGAAAATGCTGGTTACCAGCATTTTCTCCTTTTCCCACAATGTTTTCAAAAGGCTTATTGTTCAGGGTTGTTAAAACCCCTGATTGTGTGGTAAAGAGTTAACTCTTAACCACACAACCAAATTTTAGACTGGTCCAACTTAAAAAGCATTTGCAGGTGACAAACTAAATGCTACACAAATCAGGAAAATTTTCTTTGAAAAGGCAGAAAACATGGTTGGAAAAGGACAAAATGCTGGTTACCAGCATTTTCTTTTTTACCCACATTGTTTTCAAAAGTCCTTTTCCTGGGGGTTGTTAAAATTCAGGATTGTGTGGTAAAGGTTAATTAAAACCTATCTTGTGGGTAGTCGTTAGAATCTACTCCATTAACTAATTATAACATTACTTCTGATAGAACCAAAGCCTGGTACATGTAAACATAATAAAGAAGGAAAATATTTTTTGAACTGTATGCAAAAAATATTTTGTAGGGATAGGGTGAATTGCTTGTAACAAGAACTTCCTTTCCCACAATGTTTTAACAAGCCTTCTTCCTTAACCTATCTTGTGGGTAGTCATGAGTGTGGCAAAAGGTTAATAATCTACTACCAGTAATGCTTGTTTCAGACAGGAGAGGAGATATAGATTTGCCATGCTCTATGAAAAGGGGGCCTAGTGCATTTGCAAAACCTATCAGGGCAAAGGGTCAAAACTTTTTGCTATTTGTAAATTTTCTGCATGTCAAAGGATCATTCTACCCTCAACTCCAGTCAATTGTTTGACTAAATGGATTTTATGAATCCATAATTATATGAAGACCTGCTTGACATATTGCATCACAGAGATGCATTAAACCCCATTTTGTCATAGCACAGCTCAAATGTTTGTGGTGTCTGTGGTAGTGAGGTAGAGCATCGGCCTCGTAATCAAAAGGTCCCAAGTTCGATATCTGGGAGCGGATGTCTACTTTGGGACTGTTCACTGGCCCACACAATCGGCACGAGTACTGGTGTAGTTTCCAGGAAGCAGAATCGAGAGAGATTAGTATAAATTGTAAGAACTTGTTTCTCAATCAGTGTAAAATAAATATGTTTAAACTAAAGTAAATGTTTCTACCTTTGCAGTATTTCCCTGCCATCCTCACAAATCTGTCATCTACAATAATGATGGCTCCCCAGTCCTTCCTGAAGTTCAGATAACATAAATGTTGGACATGCCATAAATGGCTACCTCTTACCTAAACAATCCCATTTATCAAAACAATGAGGAAATAAGCTTTTTAACTCTTTACCACATGACAAATTTTTAGACTTGTCTAAATTAAAAGCATTTGCAGACAACAAGTTAAACATTACCCAAACACTGAAATTTGCCTTCGGAAGGGAAGAAAACATTGTGGGAAAAGAAGAAAATGCTGGTTACCAGCATTTTCTTCTTTACCCACAATGGTTTCAAAAGGTCTCTTCCTCAGGGTCATCAAACCCCGGAATTGTTTGGTAAAGGGTTAATACAATATTGGAATAGGAGAATATGCGGATATTGAGCATTTTCTCATTTCGGAACAATTTTTACACTACTTTCTAAGAGAATTATATCACCTGATCTACAAATAATTTGTTGTGTTATAATGCTCTCAATATGGAATATTCTATGTTCTTTTTGTTTTTGTTTTCTGGTAAAGAGAACGTACTATGGGTTATTTAATCTAGAGTCTCCCCCACTTAAACTAGACAGGGACAAATAATTGAACAGTACAATAGTGTTATGGCAGATCAGCTAAAGCTAAGAAAACAAAAATGATTGTATTAAACACTGTTGTCAACTGTATGTCAGTAGTATCAGGCAACTAGTGCACCTATCCATGCATTCCTATTTTTTCTACCAGTCCTACAATATTCTTTCTTAACCATCAGCTGCTTTTTCACATAAAGTTGATACACTGTCTACAGCTGGAATGCAGTTTACCCACCTGTGTCTTATACACCTGCCCAGGGCCTGGTTTAAGGCCCTAAAAGCCTGTATTTCATACCACTCATTTCCACTCAACAGACCTCGCTCTGTCCTGTACTTGTCATTGTATTCTCGTTTAAGTTTCACCTGAAACATTGTATATTGTGAAAGTTTGACAACGTTCCAGACTCAACTCAGCACCATAAACTGACTTAACACTTACCGCAGTTAACCCTTTACCACACAATCCTGACTTTTAATGACCCTGAGAAAGAAAGCTTTTGAAGGCATTGTTGGAAAAGGAGAAAATGCTGGTAACCAGCCATTTCTCCTTTTCCCACAATGTTTTCTACCCTTCCCAAATCAAATTTCAATTTTTGAGTCACATTTATTTTGTCATCTGCAAATGCTTTCAAGTTGGACAAGTCTAAATTTTTTTTGTTTGGTAAAGAGTAAACAGACTTCAGTCCATTACGACTTTTTGACCCTGAAAAGTTACTAACAAACTAAAACTCTAAAATACAGAAAAATGCTGTTGATTGTTCAACATTAATTGACCTGACCCAGACATTCTGAAATGTTGCACTGAAGAGGAACCAAAAAATAAATAAACAAATGAGCCATGCTCTGTGAAAAGGGGGTTTAATGAATCTGTAAAAAGTATCAGCCCCTGTGTCTGCAGAGTCCACGCAGGCTGACATAGGCCGAAATCTTTCTCTACTGGCAAATTTTCTGCAAGCCCAAGGACTAGTCAACCTAAAGACTCGGCCGGTTTTTTGACAAAATAAATTTTATGGATCCAGAATTATGTGATCACTTGCCTGGTATAACGCATTTTGCCAGAGCATAGTTCAAATAATGTACAAGTTATTCTCTCTGATGAATTAATCTCCATACCTGTAAATCTTTTATACTAGGAAAGGGAATTCCCACCTGAAAGACAAAAAAACACCTATGTTTCATTGTTATAGAATTGTAATTATTGTACTCAAGATATAGCGCAACATTTCGAGACATATAAATTTTTTTTGCTAATTAATACAATATTTAAGTCCATCAGCTGTACAAACAGAATTACAAAAATTGGGAAATTGACATTTTTGCAACTGGGGATGACTAAGGTAAACATACAAGCTCAGTTTGATCTTTTCACCGTTCATAACACACCCCTGTAATTTACATCTCCGAGGATGGTAGTTTTTGAAGAACCTGTGGGAAAAGGATAAAATGAGAGTTACGGGCATTTTCTCATTTCTCCCACAATCTTGTCTACCCTTACAAAGACATGTTACCATGTCAGTTGTTGTTTGCAGAAACAAATGGAAGAATTTGATCCAGTCTATTTCTCAAGCTTTGATTGACTCAATATACAAGAAGCCACTTAAGATAACATAATACACCTGCCTTTGTTAGGGAAGACAGAGTTATGGTAGATCACTCCTTCCTTACAGCATAGCTTTCCCGTATAAAATCAATACCTGACAACTGCATTGGGGAGAATTCTCTTTAGCTGCAGGGTTAGTGTATTGGTCTTTTAAACATCAATAAATAAGGATCTTTACCCACATGGGTTCAAATCCCAGCCATTGCAGTTTATATTTGAGCTACGCATTTGTTGTGAACTTTCATGTTGGTAAGAAAAGATATCTTAAAACTATTGTACATTGCCCATAAAAATGTCTATGGTTAAGAGGAGATAATTCTTTAATGTTTGAAGCAAACATCTTCAGTAATAACTGAATGTCAAAGTTTTTGCACGACAATGGTCACAACAACAGCAATACCTCTGGGTTCTCTTCAAAAACAGCTGAGCTAATAACATTGGTTTGGCAAGGATAAAACAATACTTACAGTGATTACTGCTCTGGCATTGTTGTCTGCAAAGTCCATTCCTTCACTAACTTTACCTCGACATACAGCAAGAAACAGAGCGCCGTTTCTATCTGATGTATCCATGTAGCCACCTATAAAATGAAAACAGCAACATAAAAAACTATAAATGGGGCCAAACTATATTCCCCCCCAGCCACTGCATTTCTAGTGTGGTGACCTTGAACTTTGACTGAGGCCACTAAAATCTAAGAGAAACCATGCTCTGTGAAAAGGGGGCTTAATGCAACTGCAGAAAGTATTGCCCCATGTCAGCCTGCGCAGTCCACGAAGGCTGACATGGGTCTAAATGTTTTGATATTGGTCAATTTTCTGCACATCAAAGGACCATCTACCTCAAGATTCATTTGATTGTTAGAAAAAAATGAATTTCACAGATCCCAAATTATGCATTGACTTGCTTGGTAAAGTGCATCACAGAGATGCATTAAGCCCCCTTTAGCCAAAGCATGGCTCAAATACCGTATATCGGGTTTTTTTCGCAGGAAGGAAATTTTCGCCATTTTCGCAACTGGGTCATTCTCGCAAAAATTATATTCGCTAAATATTCCATACATTCTGAAAATCCTTCCTTAGATACGAAACATCGAGAGAAAAAATTTGTTAGCTTAAACACATTAGGTTATTTTCAACGGAATAGGCAAGTAATAATGTTCCAGCGTCGGTAAGTAACAGCAAAAAGGGACACTGCCGTAGTCCATCAGAATGGATCTTAATGTCGCCTGATTTAAACCTCTTGGTGCAAAGTGGCTAAAAGATCTTTTCAATCAATTAAAAGGAAAAGCCTGACATTGTAAGAAATTGCTTTAAAAATGCTGGTGTCTTGGTGGAAAAAAAATAGACTTAACACAATGATCTATAGATGTTTAGGGAGAGTTGTCGGTAGATACCAGTAATTATTATACTGAAGTTTGAGCAAAGTTGCTTCCCTCAGTTTCCCAGTGTCCATTTGTAGTCAAATGATACTATGAATTGTGAATAAATTACCCGACTAGGAAATACCAGTAGTCTAAGCTTTGAATAAATATTTTTTTTTATCATGTATTTATATATGCCATCAGAATCACTGGGAAAAGGAGTAATTTAGAGATTTTGAAACACCTGACTATCAAGGTAAATCTTGTGATTCCAGCTTTTTTTCCCATTTTGCATATACACTAATGCGTCCTGTATGTAATACCCGACAGAGCGATAAATATTTTTGGTGGGTTTGATACTATCATATATTTACGATTTCACGAAAAATACAAACATACCAATGAATTCGTGAAAATAAGAAACATGAAAAATTGATTTTGACCAAACTCGTGAAAATTTTGGGACGCGAAAAAAAACCCAAGATATGGTATACTTTCTCATGATAATATAGAAAATATATAGGGTAAAATCTGGTACAAATTGTTTCTAGTGAAAAATTGATTAATTCCCGATTTTGGCTTACCATCTTCATCATCACTACAAGACGGATCTCTGACAACTTCGTAAAACATTTTCATCATGTGATCGAAGTCCTCTCTGTCAACAGCCCGGGGCTCAACCAGAACCTTCTTGTGTGCCGACAATTTCTCCCAAACTCTTGTCAACTGGAACACACAATGTAACATTTATCACATTGTTTCACCATAGACTATTTTATGAAAGTGAAAAAATAAATGAGCCATGCTCTGGCAAAAAGGGGCTTAATGCATCTCCGTGATGACACTGGTCCTTTAACATGCAGAAAATTGACCAATAGCAAAAGTTTCAGCCCCCATCAGCCTGCGTGGGCTGACCAGGGTCGATCCTTTTTGAAGATGCATTAAGCCCCCTTTTCACAGAGCATGACTCAAATTAATTCTTCATTCAACTTGTAATCTATTTTATATGTGACTTTTGACAAGACTTCTGTCATATAATTTTAGTTAACTATTCAACTACAAGAGGACCATGATGGTCCTAAATCGCTCAACTGAAATGCAACTCAGCTGTCATTGTTATGGCCACTTGCCTCTTGTTTTTTGCTCTGCATATAAGCCATTGTTCACAGATATGGCCTTCATATTCAGTCTTAATATTGTGATTATACCTTTTTTATGAGTAGGCAGTGCTCCAGATTAGGTCCGTATTCACGTAATTTACGGATAACAATCTGATTGTTACGCATCTTGTTTTACGAAATTCCGTACTCTATACGGAACGTTTTTCTTGGTACGTAAAATTTAGGGTACCAATCCGTACACAATGAAAGGGAGCTTACTCTTTCTCAGACAAACATTCAGATATCTTCGGGATTACCGAGCAATTTTCCAATTTTTTCCCGTTAAAAATAAAAAGGGAAAATCGGCTCGGACCGAAATTAGACCCTGCATCTCGGCTTTAGTCAAGTTTTTATCGATTACGGCATGGGACCAGCGGATAATCGTACTATGTACATGTATGTTCCGAATGAATAGTTTGCGCTTCGAAAAAGTCCGGGAATACACAGAAACGTCTAGCTAGGTTATTTCATCCATCTCCAGAACCAAATAATCCTAACAAAACTGAGAATCGTTGAAAGGTAAAATCAGACTGGCCAAGACTTAAGCACTGTTCCCATTTATGTATAAATGTGCAATAATTCACGCTCTAAATTGAATAATCACGCACAAAAAATATGAAGCAAAAAGCGCATGTACCGCATGTACTCTGTTAATCGCCAGTGGCGCCAATTTGGGCCAAGTTAGAAAAAACGTCTCCAAAAGTGAAGCACTGTTGAATTCAAAAGTTATTTATGGTATCTGCTTTTCTAGCGTAAAATTACAGGTTTTGAAGTTATTTGCGACCCTATTTGACAAATTTATGTCAAATTCTGCACAAATGTTTTTCCAAAAATTAAATAGCATGAAAAAAAGATAGCTTCAAAAAAAGATTATGAGTTGCATATTTGTTTCTACAAACCTGCTTTACACTTTGTACAGTAAACATCATACTGTTACTTGGTAAAATGTTATGTAGTTTTACAGTAATGCTTATAATAAAAGCAAATGCAAGAAAACCAATTTTGACTTTAATCAGTCTCGTTAACCAAATGTTGGTACTGATCCCCATATGCTGGTACTGATTAATCTTGATTTTCATCAGTACTGTACTGATGTCATTGAAAATTATCTGGAGCACTGAGTAGGTCCAAAAATAAATTAGATATGCAATGACCTTTTGATAGACATGCAAATGAAAAGTTGACAACAATTAGACAATAATTGCAGAAAGCAGTTAAAAGACTCAGTGTTTCCCAGTAGTGGCACATACCTGGTATGGGGTGACATCTGCGACGGCCCAAAATAGGGTTTCACTTATAATGATACTCAGGGGACCGAAGAAATCATATCGTTTTATCTGAATATGGTTTTAACTGATGTATATTCTTATAAAAAGAGACCCTGTTGGGACCAAGGGATTAACGTCATTATAAGCAATATATCGTATTAAGCAATATAGTAATAAGCAAAGTTTACTGTAATTGTTGCAGAGATGCTCAAGAAATTAATTAATATTTTAGCAGATCAGTATTGAGTTGACTCTTTTCAAGATATAATGGTGATCAACCTCTTTCCCACAACCACTTGCAAGAAGACTCAACACCATAATGCTACATGCCATATATGAGAGCTATAGCCCTTACGGTTTGGGTCAAGAAGATTTTTAAAGATTTCCCACTTTATCTCTATGTGAAATCCAAGACCAACAAAATATGGCTAATTTTCACACCAGGGCCATAATTTTAAGTGTTTTGGCAGAAGGCCACTAGATGATGCTACATGCCAAATATGAAAGCTCTAGCCCTTACGGTTTGGGACAAGAAGATTTTTAAGATTTCCTTCTTTATCTCTATATGAAATCCGAGACCCCACAACATAGGGCCAATTTTTAACACTAGGGCCAAAGTTTGAAGTATTTTAGTAGAGGGTCACTAGATGATGCTACATGCCAAATATGAAAGCTCTAGCCCTTATGGTTTGGGACAAGAAGATTTTTACAGATTTCCTTCTTTATCTCTATGTGAAATCCGAGAACCCACAACATAGGGCCAATTTCCACACTAGGGCCATTATTTGACGTATTTTGGTAGAGGGCCACTAGATGATACTACATGCCATATATGAGAGCTCTAGCCCTTACACTTTGGGACAAGAAGATTTTTAAAGATTTCCTTTTTTATCTCTATGTGAAATCTGAGAACCCACAATATAGGGCCATTTTCAACACTAGGGCCATAATTTGAAGTATTTTGGTAGAGGGCCACTAGATGATGCTACATGCCAAATATGAAAGCTCTAGGCCTTACGGTTTGGGACAAGAAGATTTTTAAAGATTTCCTTCTTTATCTCTATGTGAAATCCGAGAACCCACAACATAGGGCCAATTTACACACTAGGGCCATTATTTGAAGTATTTTGGTAGAGGGCCACTAGATGATACTACATGCCATATATGAGAGCTCTAGCCCTTACGCTTTGGGACAAGAAGGTTTTTAAAGATTTCCTTTTTTATCTCTATGTGAAATCTGAGAACCCACAACATAGGGCCATTTTCAACACTAGGGCCATAATTTGAAGTAATTTGGTAGAGGGCCACTCGATGATGCTACATGCCAAATATCAAAGCTCTAGCCCTTACGGTTTGGGACAAGAAGATTTTTAAAGATTTCCTTCTTTATGTGAAATCCGAGATCCCACAACATAGGGCCAATTTTTAAGATCAGGGCCATAATTTGAAGTATTTTGGTAGAGAGTCACTAAATGATGCTACATGCCATATATGAAAGCTCTAGCCCTTATGGTTTGGGACAAGAAGATTTTTAAAGATTTCCTTCTTTATCTCTATGTGAAATCCGAGAACCCACAACATATGGCCAATTTCCAAACTAGGGCCATAATTTGAAGTATTTTGGTAGAGGGCCACTAGATGATGCTACATGCCAAATATGAAAGCTCTAGCCCTTACAGTTTGGGACAAGAACATTTTTAAAGTTTTTTCTTTTGGTTACCATGGCAACCAAAGTTCTTCATGGAATTCAATTCTTTGAAGTATTTTGAAAGAGCATGACCTAAGGATCATTTCTGTGAAGTTTGATTGAAATCTGATTGTTAGTTTAGGAGAAGATTTTTACTGTAATTGTGAACGGACGCACGGACACATGGACAGACGGACATTGACCGATCACAATAGCTCAACTCGAGCACTTTGTGCTCAGGTGAGCTAAAAATGATAATACATCGACACTCATGTATTAAGATCCTGTGTGTCATATATCGAAAATTTTTTCAAAACACAAAAAAGGACATAATATTGTTTCTCCCTTATATGTGACTTTTGAAAAGGCTTCCGTCAAAGTGTTCAATAAAAATGATAATAAATGAACACTTATATGTCATTTTTCGAATTTTTTCATCAATACTAAAAGGAACATGATATCTTTTCTTCCTTACCTTCCATCTTTCAGTGAACTTATCAAGGGCTCTATATGATGGCAGAAAGCACAGCACACCATGAGGAACATTCTACATTAAATAGAAATCAAATATCTTTGGACAGCAAATTTTGGTGTTATATTTCAAAAACATGAATACTGCATGTGGGTGCCAGCTGCGGTTGTTTGATTTTCAGTGAAAATTTTATGTGCAAAAGAAGCATAACTATGTCAAAAATACTTTTACCTTTTACCTACCCTTTTTATTATAGGTTCCCCTTTTGATATTAACAACCTGTCCAATTTTGAAGTAATCTCGTCAATAACAGAGATATTATACGATGTCAATTTTTTTTTGCACTACGCAGCCGATGACGATGCTAGGTCTATGAAAATACATTGACATTTTCTCTGAAAACAGCCAAGCTAACAAGGTAAACATACAAAATAAAGCCTAAACCAGAAACTTGTGACATTTTTAAATAATCAGTGTTCCCATCACAACATTAGTTGATTTTGCATCTAGTGTAGATTCAGATCAGACTACAGTCTTATCTTGCAGTATTTAGTTAGATGATT
The DNA here is from genome assembly GCA_945859785.2 of Tridacna gigas. Classification (NCBI taxonomy): domain Eukaryota; kingdom Metazoa; phylum Mollusca; class Bivalvia; order Cardiida; family Cardiidae; genus Tridacna; species Tridacna gigas. Next base: position 698,057 of record OX244042.2, read on the forward strand.
TTGCATACAAGGAAAGAGCAAAGTTTAAAAATTGTTTGGATTGTCAAAAATTACTCGATTTTATAATTAGCATTATTCATTTTTTTTTTTTTTTTTTTGTAGAAATCATTTTACCTGACAAACTTGTACAATAAAATTGCCCAGCTCATCTTGAAATGAAAAGGTCTCCATGTTTTTGTAGACTGCCTGCAGTTGACTACCAGAGGGCCCACTACCGATAGAACCCACCCAAACCTGGAAGATAACTATTACTGTCATAAAAAGAGCCTTAACTCTTTACCGAATGACAAAATTTTAGACTGGTTCAAACTGAAAGAATTTGCAGACAACAAATTAAATGTGACAGACAGGGTGGGACTTCAATCAAAAAGAGTAGAAAACCAGCATTTTCTCCTTTTCCCACAATGTTTTCAAGTGGCTTCTTTATCAGGTTCGTTAAAACTCAGAATTGTGTAGTAAAGAGCCAACCCTTTACCAAACTATCCCAGGATTGCTTGAGCCTAAACAAGAATGCATCTGAAAACACTGTGGTAAAAGAAGAAAATGCTGGTAACCAGCATTTTCTACTTTTCCCCATAATGCTTTAATCTCTTTGAAAAATTACAAAACTTGAGCTACATTCAATTTAAATTGAGTGTGCAACTACAGAGACTTACAGATATCAATACAAACAAAAAAAGAAAACATGATTATATCCCTTTATTCCTGTATAAAGTGATTGTTCTGTAATTCTGTAACTATATGTATAAAGTGATTGTTCAGCAATTCTGTAACTGTTTGTATAAAGCAATTATTCCGTAATTGTTTAAATAAAGCGATTGTTCTGTAACTGTTTGTATAAAGTAATTGTTCTGTAACTATTTGTATCAACTTGTTCTGTTTTTTGAATGTATAAAGTGGTTGTTCTGTAACTGTATGTATAGTGATTGTTTTGTAACTGTATGTATAAAGTGGTTGTTCTGTGACTGTATAAAGTGATTGTTCAGTGACAGTTTGTATAAAGTGACTGTTCTGTAACTGTATAAAGTGATTTTTCTGTGACAATATATAAAGTGATTGTCCTGTACTGTATGTAAAGTGATTGTTCTATAACTGTACATAAAGTGATTTTTCTGTGACTGTATAAAGTGATTGTTCTGTAACTGGTTTGTGTAAAGTGATTGTTCTGTGACTCTATGTATAAAGTGATTGTTCTGAGACTGTTTGTATAGAGGGATTGTTCTGTGATTGTATAAAGTGATTGTTCTGTGACTATTTGTATAAAGTGATTGTTCTGTGACTGTATGTAGAAAGTTATTGTTCTGTGACTATTTGTTAAAGTGATTGTTCTGTAACTGTATGTCTAAAGTGACTGTAACTGAATATATGTGATTGTTCTGTAACTGTATGAGAATAGGAAACCAAGTTCTGAAGGTAATATTGCCATAATGGAGAGAAGATGTTTATAAAGTCCAATACCAAAAAGCAAACATGGGCATACCTGTTCCTCCTTAATGATATGATTGGCCTCTAACTGTATGGGAAAAGGAACACCCAATTCTGAAGCAAATGATGTCATGGGAGAGAGTGTACCGCTACTCAACACCACATTCCTACATGGTGTAAAATCTGAAAAGGCCTAGAAATATAAATTAGCACTTTATCAAGCAATGCCATGTTTTACAACTCTGAAGAATTAGGCTTTTGAAAACATTATGGGAAAAGGAGAAAATGCTGGTAACCAGCATTTTCTCCTTTTCCCAAAATGTTTTCTACCTTTTCACAGACAATACATTGATCCATGAAAATCGATATTTGTCCAATCAGGTCATCGCATTTATTTGGCCTGATGTGCAGCCTTGCTGTCTGCTATTTCGGCTCACAAACAAGCGACTGTTGATGTTGGAGAAGTGCGATATTATGTGTTTTTACAACACTTGAATTTTAGGAAAAAGTTTAAAAGACGTGCTTTGCAATCATGTACTGCTTACGTGAGATATACGAAGAGACTATAAGTTTGGATTATGATTGACAATGGGACATCAGCAAAGAGTTTCGATCAACGCTATATTATGCAATGGATTAATTAATGTTAGTTTTTTTGGGTTTTTTTTCCCTCTGAAACTCTTGGAAAAACTGTTTTACAGTGGAAAACAAAGGTAAAATATATGAAATACTAATCAGGGGTGTGGAAATACTATGCCCGACTCATCCGACTCGGGAAAATTCAGCGTCGGACAAGTGACTTTTTTCAGTCTAGTTGTCCGCGGACAAGTAGAAAATATGAGGAAAATTTTGAAACAAAAATCTGTTGTATATATACAAATCCAGTGAAATACATGTGCTCTCACTTCGCACAAAATGACATTTTGAATGATAAACAGTGTCTTGAAATGATTCCTGATTTCTTGAGACCCAAAATACACATATGGTCTTCCGCATTTACCGCATACGACAGGATTAGTAAAATATGCGGCTGTTTTTGCACATCGATTTTTTTTCAAAATGTCTAAACACCTTCAAAATCATCATTATGAGTTAAAATGATTTTATTAGTATCATTTTAGCACCGATTGAGAGATTTTTTATGACAATGTCACACACATGAAAATTTTAGCCTTTAATCTGATTTTAAACAGCTTTGGTGCAAATGGCGACGTGCTTTTACACCTCTGCCAGAACCTGTATCAATAACCAAAAATTTTTGATTGCGTACATTGGAGAAAATGGTTTTTTTTTTTTTTTAATCAAATCTTCAATGCAAACAGAAAGTGGAAGTCTGAGACTCCGAACCATTTGGCAGCTCCAAACGTAAAACGGATTGTGACAAGAAATATAACAAAAACATTTTTTTTTTTAATGAGGCGTGCTTGAAAGAATTCCAGTGGTTGAATGCAGATGATCCGAACAATATTTTTTTAAGGTTTGTCGAGAGTATCCCCATGTTGCAGACATGTCACTTTATGTGTACCATTTAAAATCGTTTTGTTTTGGACAAGTGAGCCACACTGGCGGACAAGTAGATTTTTCTAATTTACTTGTCCGCGGACAACTAGAAATTTCTAAGATTTCCACACCCCTGCTAATATATTATTATTCACTCAAATAGCTAATCTTGTTTAATAACCTCTGCACATCCAAAAAGGGGCATGTGTCATCAATTTTTCAGTTTGACGTTAACATTAACCCTTGGTGCATGAAGAATGCTGAATGTGTAGATACAGATCAGAGTGCAGAAATGCAGTTTATTCTTGGATTCAAACCATGTGCTACTTAAATTAAGTTCATTTACGTGTATTCTTTACTGAAGGTACATGTAGATTTCAATTATGAAACAAACCTAGTTCTGTTTTGTAAAGTTTTGGAAGTTCGGCTCAAAAGGCAACTTATGTTAATTAAATCAGGTTTTGACTTAGCCATATTTAGGTGGATTAGCACATCTGCCATTTCAAAAGGTATGTTAGTAAACTGTTAACTGATAAGATGTGTGTTTGATTGCCACTGTAATCCACTCGACCACCCGTTGTCGTCAGTATATCAAAAGATAAAACAAACTACCGCCAATGATATTAACAAGTTTGTTAATTGACAGCAAACTTTACACTTTTTAAAAATCATCAGGCAACAATTTTCCCTTAACTTGAAATTTAAACATTTCTCAGACTTCCACCTCTTGGCTGAATGAGACAATCTATAAATATTTCAAAATGCTTGTAATTTAGTGTAATTTATTATCGAATACGATGTTGAGACAACCTAACAAGCCTTACAAAAATATTAATCATCTTTAATTCTATTATTTTTTAAGCAAAACTGAGGTTTATGAGGTGTTTCATTCTTCCTCGTAGTTGAAAACTTTGCTGGCACATGTATTACATTGTCTGTAGCCCCTGAAATTCACACTTTGTGTACAAATCCTTGTGTAAATAAGTTCAAGTATCCATATATTTCTTGCCAAGAATCCATCATCGGGAGAAACATATGAAAAGGAATATTTTTCCGGAATTTAATCGAAAGAAACAGTCATGACAACACGATTTAAGTAGCCTTTCTGCTCTACTGTACATGTATTTACTGCGTTTGTTTGTGAGCCCTTAACGACAGTAACTAAGGAGTAAGGAAGTCCGTTTATCTCACCGCCACTGATCCATGTATTAGCAGCATTTGAGCCTTATTAAATTTTCTGTCTGCAAATATTTTCAACTTGGACCTGTCAAAAATTTTGACTTCTAGTAAATATCAAACTGATTGCTCTATAAAGTAAATATGATATTTTACCTCTCTGCCAAAGAATACTTTGCAAAACATTGTGATATAAGGTTCAATAGCTTTTGATAAGTGATTGCTTGCTTTCCCAAAACATGCAGTCTGACCTTTGATCTACACTGTCCGCAATCAACTAATGTTGTGATGGGAACACTGATTATTTAAAAATGTCACAAGTTTCTGGTTTAGGCTTTATTTTGTATGTTTACCTTGTTAGCTTGGCTGTTTTCAGAGAAAATGTCAATGTATTTTCATAGACCTAGCATCGTCATCGGCTGCGTAGTGCAAAAAAAAATTGACATCGTATAATATCTCTGTTATTGACGAGATTACTTCAAAATTGGACAGGTTGTTAATATCAAAAGGGGAACCTATAATAAAAAGGGTAGGTAAAAGGTAAAAGTATTTTTGACATAGTTATGCTTCTTTTGCACATAAAATTTTCACTGAAAATCAAACAACCGCAGCTGGCACCCACATGCAGTATTCATGTTTTTGAAATATAACACCAAAATTTGCTGTCCAAAGATATTTGATTTCTATTTAATGTAGAATGTTCCTCATGGTGTGCTGTGCTTTCTGCCATCATATAGAGCCCTTGATAAGTTCACTGAAAGATGGAAGGTAAGGAAGAAAAGATATCATGTTCCTTTTAGTATTGATGAAAAAATTCGAAAAATGACATATAAGTGTTCATTTATTATCATTTTTATTGAACACTTTGACGGAAGCCTTTTCAAAAGTCACATATAAGGGAGAAACAATATTATGTCCTTTTTTGTGTTTTGAAAAAATTTTCGATATATGACACACAGGATCTTAATACATGAGTGTCGATGTATTATCATTTTTAGCTCACCTGAGCACAAAGTGCTCGAGTTGAGCTATTGTGATCGGTCAATGTCCGTCTGTCCATGTGTCCGTGCGTCCGTTCACAATTACAGTAAAAATCTTCTCCTAAACTAACAATCAGATTTCAATCAAACTTCACAGAAATGATCCTTAGGTCATGCTCTTTCAAAATACTTCAAAGAATTGAATTCCATGAAGAACTTTGGTTGCCATGGTAACCAAAAGAAAAAACTTTAAAAATGTTCTTGTCCCAAACTGTAAGGGCTAGAGCTTTCATATTTGGCATGTAGCATCATCTAGTGGCCCTCTACCAAAATACTTCAAATTATGGCCCTAGTTTGGAAATTGGCCATATGTTGTGGGTTCTCGGATTTCACATAGAGATAAAGAAGGAAATCAAATAGCTAATCTTGTTTAATAACCTCTGCACATCCAAAAAGGGGCATGTGTCATCAATTTTTCAGTTTGACGTTAACATTAACCCTTGGTGCATGAAGAATGCTGAATGTGTAGATACAGATCAGAGTGCAGAAATGCAGTTTATTCTTGGATTCAAACCATGTGCTACTTAAATTAAGTTCATTTACGTGTATTCTTTACTGAAGGTACATGTAGATTTCAATTATGAAACAAACCTAGTTCTGTTTTGTAAAGTTTTGGAAGTTCGGCTCAAAAGGCAACTTATGTTAATTAAATCAGGTTTTGACTTAGCCATATTTAGGTGGATTAGCACATCTGCCATTTCAAAAGGTATGTTAGTAAACTGTTAACTGATAAGATGTGTGTTTGATTGCCACTGTAATCCACTCGACCACCCGTTGTCGTCAGTATATCAAAAGATAAAACAAACTACCGCCAATGATATTAACAAGTTTGTTAATTGACAGCAAACTTTACACTTTTTAAAAATCATCAGGCAACAATTTTCCCTTAACTTGAAATTTAAACATTTCTCAGACTTCCACCTCTTGGCTGAATGAGACAATCTATAAATATTTCAAAATGCTTGTAATTTAGTGTAATTTATTATCGAATACGATGTTGAGACAACCTAACAAGCCTTACAAAAATATTAATCATCTTTAATTCTATTATTTTTTAAGCAAAACTGAGGTTTATGAGGTGTTTCATTCTTCCTCGTAGTTGAAAACTTTGCTGGCACATGTATTACATTGTCTGTAGCCCCTGAAATTCACACTTTGTGTACAAATCCTTGTGTAAATAAGTTCAAGTATCCATATATTTCTTGCCAAGAATCCATCATCGGGAGAAACATATGAAAAGGAATATTTTTCCGGAATTTAATCGAAAGAAACAGTCATGACAACACGATTTAAGTAGCCTTTCTGCTCTACTGTACATGTATTTACTGCGTTTGTTTGTGAGCCCTTAACGACAGTAACTAAGGAGTAAGGAAGTCCGTTTATCTCACCGCCACTGATCCATGTATTAGCAGCATTTGAGCCTTATTAAATTTTCTGTCTGCAAATATTTTCAACTTGGACCTGTCAAAAATTTTGACTTCTAGTAAATATCAAACTGATTGCTCTATAAAGTAAATATGATATTTTACCTCTCTGCCAAAGAATACTTTGCAAAACATTGTGATATAAGGTTCAATAGCTTTTGATAAGTGATTGCTTGCTTTCCCAAAACATGCAGTCTGACCTTTGATCTACACTGTCCGCTTTGTTAAAACATTTCAGACAAAAGGCAGGCACTAAATTGCAATTATCTGGTGTTATTCTTGACTGAAAATGTCGTTTTGGTTTAATCGGCACTTTAAGGATTAAAAAACAATTTTAAAGATTTTTGTTTCCATCGGGTGCAGTGAACTGACAAAATACACACAGATCATGAAGACTTACCACTGCAGGATTCATACACCAAAAGTTGATGGTAAATACAACTTCTCTCATTCTACCTGTAGATTAAAAAAAAAAAAAAAGAGCATCAGATGCTGGTGCCAACGCTCGGCTGCAGGTGCTTGATTTTTAGTGAAAAATTCTGTCAAAAAAGGGACATAACTGTGTAAAAAATACATTGATGGTTATCTGCCCATGTTTTGATAGTTAACAACTTGTCCAGGTTTAATGTAAATATCTTCAGCAATAACAGGTATTAAAAAAGGTCAAAGTTTCCGCATCATGACCATGCAGACGATGACAACAATGCCAGGGCTAGGACAATAACTTGTCATTTTCTTCGAAAGCATCCAAACAAATAATTGAGATTAAAGGCCCAGTAGCAGCCAAAAGTAAACAATGTGGGGGATAAAATGCATTTAAATCATACCATTAATAGTATGGAATTTATTGTAAATATGACAATCTTTTTTGTGCAGTCGGTCCATGTGTTAGTAGCTTGCAGAAAAATAAAACCAAGTCAATAGTAACCAGAAAAATAGAGCCACTCATTTTTCTGCCAGTAAGTAACACTTGGATCAATGGTATAATAACAGAATAAATGTTCAGACAGATAGACTGCATTGCAAATGTTCCGCCTATATGTCCTGAGCATGAATATTTAGAGGGCTTGTCCAAAGTATGCACATTTAGATAGCTTGAACAAAGCGGGTTTATTCAGATGGTGAAAGCAAACCATAAATATTCAAAGGGCAAGAATAGAGCTTGTATGTTGATTTTTGGTATAAAAATAAAAAGCATGGAACTTTTCCCTTACCTCTTCTGTTTTTTCCCAACCAAGAATCATTCTGCAATACAGACAAAAAAAAGGAAGTATGTAGATTATAACATATGAAACAAGTCAACATAACATTAGACATGCTCTATTCAAAGAATTTGTAGAATACAAATCAAACTTATTAAAGTATTACCCTCTCAAATTTTGAGAGGGTATAAAAACTTGTGGGAAAAGGAGAAAATGCTGGTTACCAGCATTTTCTCCTTTTCCCACAATGTTTTCAAAAGTCTTCTTCTTTAGGTTAGCAAAATAACAGGATTTTCTGGTATGAAACTTTTCCCTTACTGTCCCATGCTGTGAGCAATTTCATAGAGCCTACTTTCGAAGCCCATGTTTTGAAACCAACCCTCTTGTAAAAAGTCAAGTGTCCAAATCTATAGCATTGTGATCAACCATTTCATTTTTACTCTAAAATATACACAAATCTCTTTACAATAGTATTGGAAGTTAAAAAGATAATATCTTTAAAGAAGCCTCTCATGCTAGAAATATCTTTCAATACCTTTACTTTAAATGTCAGTTTGATTTTTGTTGGAGTTTAATGCTGTTTTAACGACTTGGGTCATATCACAGCAGTCAATGCACTTACGCATGTGTTTCCAGGGTTTCCCACACCAGTACTGACACAGCTTTTATTCCAAACCACTGAACTCTTTTCTCACGTGCATCAGAGGTGAGAGGCAAAAAAACACTGTGCAGAAAGTTTGCCTAAACTGGGTATCAAACCTGCAACCACCAGGTCAAAAGTCAGATACAAGGTATACTATGCTAACCACTGAGCTACCCGGCAAATGAAACAGGTGGCATATGATGGGATTACTATTCAAAAGGGCAGAAAACATGGTGAGAAAATGCTGGCCATCAGCATTTTCTTATCTTTAAACAATGTTTTCGAAAGCATTTTTCTTCGTTGTTGTTAAAATGTTGAATATTTGGTAAAGGGTTAAGCTGGGATTAAAAAAGAAGATATACACACCGAGTTAAATGTTGAAACATACTGCATGGACTTCATTACTGCCACTCTAAAGACAATTAAAAAAGATCTTATTTACTTAACATCATTCAATTTAAATAAAACAAAAGTTCAAGAACAAATTTAGTATGTTTCTGCAGTCCATGGACAATAACTACATTGCATAAACAAGGTGACATCCTGATTATTCAGAAAGCAGTTTCTGATTGGCTAAACTAAATGGTTCAACCAATTTAATTTAGCCAATAAAAAAATCTGTTTCTCCCTCTTCTACCTACTCTACAACTTTTTGAGCCCTATCAAAGACAAATTTTATCATTTGAGCCACATTTTAACACTCGTCTGCAAATGCTTTGAATTCGGACAAGTCTATGATTTTGGCATGTGGCAAAGAGTTATCCATCTTTTTCCAAGATTCTTACAAGATTTGTGTGCTGCAAGGTCATTTTAGGAGGAAATGGTACAAGTTAGACTTATCATCTCTATAGTACAGAAAACACTGTTGGAAAACTAGAAAACGCTGGTTACCAGCATTTTCTCCTTTACCCACAATGTTTTCAAAAGCCTTCTTCCTCAGGGTCATTAAAAGTCGGACATGTATGGCAAAGGATTAAAGCAAAGTTACATACCTGTAATCTTCCACAAACTTGAGATCATTCCTGTACATGTAGTCTAATATCTGCAGCAGCAGTTCTAATATTTTGATGGATGAACTGTGTAACTTTATCTCAAGATTTCTGAAATTCCTCATTGTGTTCTGTTGTTGGTCTTCATCACTGGCTGATACATTATCCAGACACGACTGTAATTCAAACAGGTCATTGATTAGTCCGCCCCAACTCAGTTGAAGCAATTGACAGACAAGTTTCTAAAGCAAACAAAACAAGGTGATGGGAGACATATTAACCCTTTCCCAAACGACAAATTTTGGACTGGTCCAAATTGAAAGAGTTTGCAGACGACAATTTCAAATTTGATGAAAATGGCAGAAAGTTCTCAAAAAGGGTAGAAAACACTGTGGGGAAAAGGAGAAATTGCTCATTATGAGCAATTTCTCCTTTTCCAACAGTGTTTTCAAAAGATTTGTACTCCAGACACGTGAAAACCAGGGCTTGTTTGGGAAAGGGTTAAACCCTGTCAAATTCAAAGTCAGGCAAATAAACAAACACATGCTTCACTCACATTTTCAAAACCCCTTGAAAAATGGCTGATTCAAACTAAATCAAAACCACTGATACAATTTCAAAATGTGTTTTCTACCAGCAATCACTTAACAATGACTCTACAACATGTGAACAATTCTTTTACGCATTCTGTGGAGTTCGTTCTTCTATTCATGAATGCAAAGATCTATTTCACTTAAAACTTTATGCACGATCATGTATTTCCGTGTATGTTTTATGTACATATGTGCGTGAATGGAATCCTTGACGGAAGTAACAAACTGGATAAGAATCTTAATGGGCCATCATTTTCATGGTGTGAGCCACTGAGGTCTGATTATCATTCGATTTAAAGAATTTTAGCTGCTATTTATACAACAAATCTGAGTAAACCTGTTTTAACCCTTTATCAAACAACAAAATTTTACACTTGTCCCAACTGAAAGGCATTAGCAGACAAACAAAATAAGTGTGGCTCAGAAATTAACATTTGTTTTAGGAAGAGTAGAATACAATGTGTGGGAAAAGGAGAAAATGCTGGTTACCAGCATTTTCTCCTTTTCTCACAATGTTTTCAAAATGCTGATTACCAGCATTTTCTCCTTTTCTCACCATGTTTTCAAAAGCCGTCTTCCTCAGGATCAGGAAAAGTCGGAATTGTGTGGTAAAGCATGAACTGAATTTTTTAATTGTCAGGGAATACTAGTAAATACAAAAGATTGATTTTGTGGGTAATGGGTGTAACAAAAAAAAATTGGATTTCGATTCAACTCTAACATGGATTGTGTTACCTTATACTCATCTAAGGTGTCTGGTCCAAGACCGATACTTTTCAGTCGAGCAACCATGTCAAACCCAGACCAAACTTTGTATGAGGTGTCGTAATCAGCCTGGTCCAACTGTGTGCTGTTATCATCGACAAACTTCATCACATTCTCCATCTGTAGTTTACATCACAGATACATGATAAGTGTAATTATATCACTAATACAGGTAAGTGCAATTATTTGTTCCATACAATGTGACTGCCTTCACAGATATAGTTAACTTGAATTAAGAGTAGTATCTAACTCAAATAAATATGAGCCATACTCTGGCAAAAGGGGCTTAACTCTTTACCACACAATCCCGAGTTTTAACAACACTGAGAAAGAGGCCTTTTGAAAACATTGTGGGAAAAGGAGAAAATGCTGGTTACCAGCATTTTCTCCTTTTCCCACAATATTTTCTATCCTTCCCAACACAAATTTCTATTTTTAAGTCACATTTATTTCGTTGTCTGCAAAAGCTTTCAATTTGGACTGGTCTAAAGTTTTGTCGTTTGGTAAAGAGTTAATGCATTCTGTCATGCATTATACCAAGCAATTCATCATATAATTAACTTTTTTAACAACCAAATTAATCATGAGGTAGACTGGTCCCTGGACATAAAGAAAAGTGACCAATAGCGAAAAGGTTTGGCCCAGGTCAGCCTGTGCGGACTGCACAGGCTGACCTGGGTCGATATTTTCCGCAAATGCATTAAGCCCCCTTTTCCACAGAGCATGGCTCATATAAATGTGATTCATATCACAGCTACAGATTAGTGACATTAAGAACATAAAAACAGATTATGCATGAACTAGAAAACAGAAACAATTAACCTTCTACAATACAAACCTGAGTTTTAACAACATTGAGACAGAAGGCTTTCTCAATGAATGAATGAATGAATATATGTTGTTTTATGGCGCATCGACAGCTTTGGTCATTTAGCGCGCATATCTGTGTTAAGAGATAATAAAAGTGGAATTGTTTAAACTGAAAAAAGTTTGAATATATTAATAATGATAAAAAAGTTGAATTAAGAAGTATTATGTGTGATCTTCATATGCATAATGGACATTATTGAGTGTGATATTGAGTGGCAGGATAAACCCTGCCTACTCAAAGTTTTAAAGTCATTTTTAATGTGCATAAAATATGATACTGAGTGGCAGGATAATCCCTGCAAGGCTTTCTCAAAGTCACAGTTAAATGCAACAAACCACAGTAAATATAAGACCATTTAAAGTTAGTATGTTGGAATGTCACCCTACAAAAAAAGGGATAACATTACACTTACCATTCTTTTAAGTGTCAGATGATCTGAAAACTTGACATTGGCATCCACTACAATGAAAATGAAGGAAAAGAATGTTAGTGTAACTCTTTACAAAACAATTACTAACAAGAGGGCCATGATGGCCCTGTATTGCTCCACTGGCTTATAAATATAAACTATAAAAAGAAATCTTCACTATATAAGCCCTTATAAAACTTTGACCCCAGGGCTACAGTCGGACTAAATGGGGAATATGTGTATTAGAATAATAACGTGCCAAATTTAGGAGTTCTTGGCCTTATGGCTAGTAACAAGACGGTTTCTGAACTTTTCACTCCATAAACCCATGTAAAACTTGTGACCCCTGGTGCAGGGCCAAACTTGATCCTAGGGCTGTAACTTGGACCCTCTTTGTAGTTGTCCCCTAGATAATACTATAATTATGCAAAATTTGGTAGCCCTAAGCCTTATGGCTATGTACACCAAGATTTAAAAGTTTTCCCTTTGTAAGCCCATGTGATTCTTGTGAAACCCCCCCCCCCCACCCCCCAGCATGAGACCATATTGACCCCAGGACTGTACTTTGGGCACTTTTGGTAGACCCCAACTAGATCAAGTTAAATGCAAAATTTGGTAGCTCTAGGCCTTATGGCTAGGTACAGAAAGATTTTTAAAGTTTTCTCTATAAAAGCCTATGTAAAACTTGTGACCCCTGGGGCAGAGCCAATTTTGACCCCAGGGCTATAATTTGAAAAAAAACATGATAGAGGTCTACTACATAAAGCTACATGCCAAATTTGGTAGCCCTATGCCTTATGGTTTCAGAGAAGAAGATTTTTAAAGATTTCCAATATTTTTCAGTTTTGTTGCCATGGCAACCAGAGTTTTTCAAGGAATCAAATTCTTTCAAGAAATTCTGAAGAGGACCATGGCAGGATCATTTCTGTGAAGTTTCATGAAAATTGGATGGGTAGTTTCAGAGAAGAAGATGTTTGAAATAAAAGTTAACGCACGGACGGACGCACGCACGCATGCACGGACGGACGGACGCACGACGGACACCGGGCCATGACATAAGCCTGCTGGCCTTTGGCCAGTGGAGCTAAAAATAATTACACCTGACCAAATTTAAACATTTTGCAGACAACAAATTAAATGTAAGATTAAATGATGTGTTTTTATTTCATGCTTTGCGGTAGTGTATCGAGAAATAATGGTGGATTATGGCTTGTTATTTCATGGTTACGATCAGTGAAAATACCGATTTCATACTTTCTAATTCTTCAATTGAAGGCGGAAACAGTAGTTCCTGCGCACTAGTTACCTAGGTAATCAACGCGTGCTATTCAAATGGAGGGAAATATGACGTAATTTACGCTGTATTTCTCGCGCTTGATGTAATACTGTAATGCGTTGTGGGGGAGGGGGTATGACACAGGGAATTACTGAAAGCAACTGGATTTTCATGAGTCCCAACAAAATAGGGGTTAGAAGCATGAAATAAATAAAATATTTGTTTTTTTCGGTGAAAGATCAAAATTCATTTCATCTTGTGAACATCATCGGTAATATTTTCACTTGTGGCTGCACCACTCATGAAAATATTACCGATGATGTTCACATGATGAAATAAATTCCGATCTTTTACCAAAAAACAAATATCCTCTGTGTCTTTTACAGGCTAGAAAAAATTATGGGTATCGGAGAAAATTTTCTCCTTCTCACAAGATGTTTTTAAAAGCCTTCTTACTAAAGGCTATCAAAACTCTGGACTGTTTGTAAAAGGCTTATAGAGTTCTGTAAGCTCTCAGACATTTCAGCTTTTGAATTTCTACTGCATATTCAACATTTTTGTTCTACTCTTTTTTAACCCTTTACCACACAAACCTGAGATTAATGACCCTGAGGAAGGATTTTGAAAAAATTGAGGGAAAAGTAGAAACACCTGGTAACCAGCATGTTCTCCTTTTCCCACAATATTTTCTAGCCTTTCAGAGAGAAATCCCATCATTTCAGTCATATTCAGATTGCCATCTGCCAATGCTTTTAGAACTGGACAAAGTCCAAAGTTTTGTCATCTGGTAAAGAGTTTAATTTTCTTCTCTCAGGGACCACTTCCACTGCTTCTGCAGACAATGTAGACCAGGATCAGACTGAACAAAATGTGATCTATCAAATAATATATGAAACAAAATATCTTAGAAATGAAAAAACAAGAGGGCCATGATGGCCCTGGGTCGCTCACCTTAGTAGAGTGCCTTAAAGGTTTTTCTTTAATTTGACCATGTGACCTAGTTTTTGACCGCAGGTGACCCAACTTCAAACTCATATTTCATGAAGACAAACATTCTGACCAATTTTCAAGTCAACTGAGCAAAAAGTGTGGCCTTGAGTGCCCTAAAGATATTTCTTTAATTTGACCTAGTGACCTAGATTATGACCCCAAATTTGAACTGGTCTTTGACTATATGAAAAGAAACATTTTAACCAATTTTCAAATCAAATGAATAATAAATGTGGCCTCTAGAGTGCCCACTAGCTATTTCTTTAATTTGACCAAGTGACCTAGTTTATGACCCCAGTTGACCCAAATTCAGACTCTTGTGAAATTTTACAAAGACAAATATTCTGACCAATTTTCAAGGCAATTAAGCAAATAATGTGGCCTCTAGAGTGCCCACAAGGTATTTCTTTATTCTGACCTAGTGACCTAGTTTATGGTTCCAGGTGACCCAAATCCAAACTCATCTGGTATTTCATCAAGACAAACATTCTTGCCAAATTTCAGGTCATTTGAGCAATAAATGTGGCCTCCAGAGTGCAAACAAGGTATTTCTTTAATTTGACCCAGTGAACTAGTTTATGACCCAAGTTGACCCAAATTAATCTTATGTGAGACTTTATAAAGACAAACTTTCTAACTAATTTTCGAGGCAATTGAGCAAATAATGAGAGTGCCAACAAGGTATTTCTTTAATTAGACCTAGTGACCTAGTTTATGACCCAAGATGACCCAATTTTGAACTCAATGAACTTGTTGCGCTTAGATGGGCAAACAAACTTAGAAGAGAATCACTACATACCAAGTATCAAAGCTCTACACCTTCCAGTATTAAAGGAGAATTTTAAAGTTTTCCTTCTTTGTTCCTATGTTCGAACTTGTGACCCCCGGGGCTGGGCCAGTTTTGACCCTGGGGCATCATATGAACAAACTTGGTAGAGGTCCACTAGGAAATGCTACATACCAAATATCAAAGCTCTACACCTTCCCGTTTAAGAGAAAAAGAAATTTAAAGTTTTCCTTCTTTGTTCCTATCTTCGAACTTGTGACCCCCCAGGCGGGGCCAGTTTTGACCCAGGGGCATCATATGAACAAACTTGGTAGAGGTCCACTCTGAGATGCAACATACCAAATATCAAAGCTCCACACCTTTCGGTTTCAGAAAAGAAGAATTTTAAAGTTTTCCTTCTTTGTTCCTATGTTTGAACTTGTGACCCCAGGGGCTGGGCCATTTTTGATCCAAGCAGCATCCTTGGAACAAACTTGGTAGAAGTCCACTAGGAGATGCTACATACCAAATATCAAAGCTCTATGCCTTCCCATTTAAGAGAAAAAAAAAATTAAAGTTTTCCTTCTTTGTTCCTATGTTTGAACTTTTGACCCCAAGGGTATCATATGAACAAACTTAGTAGAGGTCTACTAGGCGATGCTACATACCAAATATCAAAACTCTACGCCTTCCAGTTTCAGAGAAGATGATTCTTAAAGTTTTCCTTCTCTGTTTCTATGTTCGAACTTGTGACCCCGGGGCAGGGCCAACTTTTGCCCCAAGGGCATCATATGAACAAACTTGGTAGAGATCCACTAGAAGATGCTACATACCAAATATCAAAGCTCGATGCCTTCTAGTTTCAGAGAAGAAGATTTTTAAAGTTTTCCTTCTTTGTTCCTATGTTGGAAATTGTGACCCCTGGGGCGGGGCAAGTTTTGACCCCAGGGGCATCATATGAACAAACTTGGTAGAGGTCCACTAGAAGATGCTACATACCAAATATCAAAGCTCTACGCCTTGCATTTTCAGAGAAGGTGATTTTTTAAGGTTTTACCTCTTTGTTCCTATGTTCGAACTTGTGACCCCTGGGGCAGGGCCAGTTTTGACCCCAAGGGAATCATATGAACAAATTTTGTAGAGGTCCACTAGGAGATGCTTCATGCCAAATTACAAAGCTTTATGCCTTCTAGTTTTAGAGAAGAAAATTTTTAAAGTTTTCCTTCTCTGTTCCTATGTTCGAAATTGTGACCCCCAGGGCGGGGCCAGTTTTGACCCCAGGGGCATCATATGAACAAACTTGGTAGAGGTCCACTAGGAGATGCTACATGCCAAATATCAAAGCTCTACACCTTCAAGTTTCAGAGAAGAAGATTTTTAAAGTTTTCCTTATTTGATACTATGCTCAAACTTATGACCCCCGGGGCAGGGCCAGTTTTGACCCAAGGGGCATCATATGAACAAACTTGGTGGAGGTCCACTAGGCAATGTTACATACCAAATATCAAAGCTCTACACCTTCCAGTTTCAGAGAAGATGATTTTTAAAGTTTCCCCTCTTTGTTCCTATGTTCAAACTTGTGACCCCCAGGGCAGGGCCAGTTTTGACCCCAAGGGCATCATATAAACACACTTGGTAGAGGTCCACTAGGAGATGCTTCATGCCAAATATCAAAGCTCTCCTTTTCCCTCGATGTTTTCAATAGGCTTTTCTTTCAGGGTCGTTAAGTCGGGATTGTGTGGTAATGGGTTAAAGAACTTCTTCGAGTTTGCAGGGACAAAAGAAGTCCCCCAAAAATGGCCAGGGATCAATCCAGTCAAGTTTGGTTGGATTTTGTTTCAAAGAAGAAAATTCTTAAAGAATTTTTTCTAAATTGAAACAGAAACTGATTAATTTGATATAAAGCATATTCACTGGTGTTGTACAACATAATGTGAACACATAGTGGAAATACATCACGCCCAGTTGTGCCATGTTTTTTCACAAAATCAAAATTTCACTAGAGTCTACTAATTTTTCAAGAGGGCCACCCAGAAATCAATCCACCCAAATTTGATTGAAATTACTCCAGTGTTTTCAGAAAAGATTTTCAACGGATTTCTTCTAGCACCCATAGTGAAAATAAGATCCGCCCATTACAGCCATGTTTTTTTATGAATCAAAATTTTACACACAATTTTACACAACAAATTTTGAAAAGGGTCATTCAAGGAACATTGCTGTGAAATTATTCTGAAATCTGACCAGCGGTTTCAGAGAAGAAGAATTTTCAAGAATTCCTTCATTTCCATATAGTGCAAATAGCCCCCATTCACCTGAGCCATGTTTCTAGACGGATCAAAATTTCACGAACAATTCTTGAAAAGGGTCACCCAAGGAATATCTCTGTGAAATTATTTTAAAATCTGAACAGCCGTTTCAGAGAAGAAGAATTTTCAAGAATTCCTTCATTTCTGTATAGTGCAAGTAGCCCCCATTCACCAGAGCCATGTTTCTTGACATATCAAAATTTCATGAACAATTTTTTAAAAGGGTCGCCCAAAGAACATCCCTGAGAAATTATTTCAAAATCTGATCAGTGTTTTCAGAGAAGAGGAATCTTCAATAATTTCTTCATTTCTGTATAGTGCAAGTAGCCCCCATTCACCAGAGCCATGTTTCTGGACAGATCAAAATTTCGCAAACAATTTTTGAAAAGGGTCACCCAAGGAACATCTCTGTGAAATTATTTTAAAATCTGGCCAGCGGTTTCAGAGAAGAAGAATTTTTAAGAATTTCTTCATTTCCCTATAGCGCAAGTAGCCCCCATTCACCAGAGCCATGTTTCTTGACGAATCAAAATATCACGAACAATTTTTGAAAAGGGTCAACCAAAGAACATCCCTGTGAAATTATTTCAAAATCTGACCAGCGGTTTCAGAGAAGAAGAATTTTTAAGAATTTCTTCATTTCTGTATAGTGCAAGTAGCCCCCATTCACCAGAGCCATGTTTCTTGACGGATCAAAATTTCGCGAACAATTTTTGAAAAGGGTCACCCAAGGAACATCTCTGTGAAATTATTCTAAAATCTCGCCAGCGGTTTCAGAGAAGAATAATTTTTAAGAATTTCTTCATTTCTGTATAGTGCAAGAAGCCCCCATTCACCAGAGCCATGTTTCTTGACGGATCAAAATTTTGCGAACAATTTTTAAAAAGGGTCACCCAAGGAACATCTCTGTGAAATTATTTTAAAATCTGGCCAGCGGTTTCAGAGAAGAAGAATTTTTAAGAATTCCTTCATTTCTGTATAGTGCAAGAAGCCCCCATTCACCAGAGCCATGTCTCTTGACGGATCAAAATTTCGCAAACAATTTTTGAAAAGGGTCACCCAAGGAACATCTCTGTGAAATTATTTTAAAATCTGGCCAGCGGTTTCAGAGAAGAAGATTTTTAAAGAATTTCCTAAAAAATTCCATTTTGTTGCCATGGCAACCAGAGTTTTTGACGGAATCAAATTCTGCGAACAATTTTTAAAGAGGACCTCCCAAGGAACATTCCAGCGAAGTTTGGTCCAAACTGGCCCAGCGGTTTAGGAGGAGTTGATGTTTAAAGAATTGTTGACAACGCACGACGCACGACGACCGACGGACAACGGACACTGGGTGACCCTAAAAGCTCCCCTTGAGCACGTTGTGCTCAGGTGAGCTAAAAAAGAAAGGAGTCAACCCCTAGAACCACAATCTTTCACTGACTAAGAATGTCAATTAAACTCTTTTTACTGAAGGACAAAATTTTAGACTTGTCCAAAGGCATCTGCAGACGACAAAATAAAACATGGCTCAAAAATTTAAATTTGTTTTCAGAACGGTGGAAAACATTATGGGAAAAGGAGAAAATGCTGGCTACCAGCATTTTCTCCTTTTCTCATGATGTTTTCAAATACATTTTCTTCTATGGTAATTAAAACTGGGGAATGTGTAGTAAGAAAGTAAGAAAACAAAATGCAATGGCCATCTAGGTAAGCAAAGGATTAGCCTCTTACATCAAAGGTTCTAGATTCAAAATTAGTGGTGCGCAGGGTCAACCGTTGGAATCACCCACATCTTGGCACCAGTACTGGTATTGATATAAATTGTAAAACTTGTCCCACAATCAATGTAAATCAAGAACACTGCATGCAGGTGCCTACACTCAGCTGCAGTTGCTTTTGGAAATAGGTTAATTTTCAGTGAAAATTCCAAGTCAAAAAAAGGGCATAGCTGTCAAAAATATTTTGAAGGCTACCTGCCCCTGTTGTATGGATTCCCCTTTTGATAGTTAGCAACTAGTCGAAGTATGAAGTAAATACCCAGTCCGACGAATCACCGAAATACCGAAATGCCACCAAAACACCGAAATACCCCTATTTTTTTTTTCAATATTAAGTTCAGATAACTGATATTGGTTTGTAGTATTTTTCTTTCTTTCTTTTTTCTTTAACTGAAAATGCGCTCAGTAATGACGGAGATATTACAAAATGTAAAAGTTTTTTTGCGCAGCCAATTCTACTTCGAAACAAGAGGACCATCATGGTCCTAAATCGCTCACCTGAAATGCAACTCAGCTCAACACCATAATGCTACATGCCGAATATGAAAGCTCTAGCCCTTACGGTTTGGGACAAGAAGATTTTTAAAGATTTCCCTCTTTATCTCTATGTGAAATCCGAGACCAACAAAAAATATGGCTAATTTTCACACCAGGGCCATAATTTTTAGTGTTTTGGTAGAGGGCCACTAGATGATGCTATATATGAGGGCTCTAGCCCTTATGGTTTGGGACAAGAAGATTTTTAAAGATTTCCTTCTTTATCTCTATGTGAAATCTGAGAACCCACAATATTGGGCCATTTTCAACACTAGGGCCATAATTTGAAGTATTTTGGTAGAGGGCCACTAGGTGATGCTACATGCCAAATATGAAAGCTCTAGCCCTTACGGTTTGGGACAAGAAGATTTTTAAAGATTTCCTTCTTTATCTCTATGTGAAATCCGAGAACCCACAACATATGGCCAATTTCCACACTAGGGCCATTATTTGAAGTATTTTGGTAGAGGGCCACTAGATGATACTACATGCCATATATGAGAGCTCTAGCCCTTATGGTTTGGGACAAGAAGATTTTTAAAGATTTCCTTCTTTATCTCTATGTGAAATCCGAGAACCCAGAACATAGGGCCGATTTCCACACTAGGGCCACAATTTGAAGTATTTTGGTAGAGGGCCACTAGATGATGCTACATGCCATATATGAAAGCTCTAGCCCTTACAGTTTGGGACAAGAAGATTTTTAAAGATTTCCTTCTTTATCTCTATGTGAAATCGGAGAACCCACAACATAGGGCCAATTTCCACACTAGGGCCATTATTTGAAGTATTTTGGTAGAGGGCCACTAGATGATACTACATGCCATATATGAGAGCTCTAGCCCTTATGGTTTGGGACAAGAAGATTTTTAAAGATTTCCTTCTTTATCTCTATGTGAAATCCGAGAACCCACAACATAGGGCCAATTTCCACACTAGGGCCATAATTTGAAGTATTTTGGAAGAGGGCCACTAGATGATGCTACATACCATATATGAAAACTCTAGCCCTTACAGTTTGGGACAAGAAGATTTTTAAAGTTTTTTCTTTCGGTTGCCATGGCAACCAGAGTTCTTCATGGAATTTGAATCTTTGAAGTATTCTGAAAGGGCATCACCTAAGGATTATTTCTGTAAAGTTTCATTGAAATCTGATTGGCGGTTTCAGAGGAGAAGATTTTTTTTGTAATTGTTCACGGACGGACAGACACACGGACGGACGGACGGACGGACGGACGCCGGACAACGATCGATCACAATAGCTCACCCTGAGCACTATGTGCTCAGATGAGCTAAAAAGGGAATAACCTGTCAAAAATATTTTTTATGGGTCACTACCCCACTCCCCTTTTTTATGGGTTCTCCTTTTGATAGTTAACAATTGGTCCAGGTTTGAGGTAAATATCTTCAGTTATGTCAGCTATATTATAAAATGTTAAACTTTTTGCATGACAATGCAGACACACAACAGGGCTATGACAATGCCTTTATGTTTTCTTACAGGTGAGTTAACAAAAACATTTTAGTGAACAAACATCCCCAATCAATGTCAATGAATATACAACTACACAATATAGGAAATCCAAATCTTACGAAGTTCCTGCAAGTTATGTATGGTCTGTGTAATCTGCTCTGTGGTCAACTGTCCACTTGCAGCATCTCTCGCACAGTCCTCGATATTGTGGGCCTCATCTAGAATCACTATCTGATCCTTTAGGTTGATTTCCATCTAAAAATGAGCCGTGCTCTGTGAAAATGGGGCTTAGTGCATCTGCGAAAAGTATCCACCCAGATCAGCCTGCGCAGTCTGCGCAGATTGACCTGGACCGAAACTTTTCGCTATTGATCAATTTTCTGTATGCTAAAGGACCAGTCTACCTTACGAAACAGTCGGTTGTTAGACAAAATGGACCTTATAGATCCATAATTATGTGATGTCGTGCTTGATATAATGCATCAGGAGATGCACTTAGCCCCCTTTTGCCAGGGCATGGCTCAAATTTATTCAACAGCTAGCCAAGGTAATGAAAATTGTAATGACTGTCTTTGCTAATGTATTTTCTAAAGTTGTCTGCTTTGGAGGCGCAAATTATTGTCTGTATTCAAGTAAAGGTTGTAATTAATAAAAATAGTCGAAATGAAAAACTCTGTAATTCTTTCCAAGAGTGCTTTCAGATGAATTCTCATATTTTAGATGAGTTTCTCATATTTTAGATGAGTTCTTTTACATTATCATTTTTTGTTCTTGATATGATGTGCACGTCTGGATTGAATGATTGATTGTATGGTGTTTAACGTCTTTTTCAACATTATTTCAGTTATATCATGGTGGCCAGAGCACCTATTCATGCTTTCCTGGATTTCCTTTTACCAGTACTCCGCACAATATTCTTTCCAAGCCACTGGCTGCTTTCCCACATAACCATGGTCGAGACAATGGCCAGCGGTGAGAGAGGAATGAATCCTGTCGTAATGACTATCATCAATCCTTTGAAAGAAATTGGCCGAGCCAGGGATCAAACCAGCAACCTCATGTTCTCAAGTCTTGTACGCTACCAACTGAGCTACCGGGGCTCGGAATGCCCATCTGGATGCTTTCTTTCAATAGATTCCAGTACATTATCCGACTCTTATTAAGCATCCAGCTTGTCCATGTACGTTGATGTGACACACTTTACTTTTCCGGTGACTGAAGTCATTGGCACAAAAGTCAGTTCATTGTTTTCAGTACTCAAGTACTCAACTGAAAGAGTGACTGAGTAATTGATTACTAACATTAGTAACTTGTCCGATCCCTAGCAAAAAACCATGCACAATATGTACAGTCTGATCTTGATCCATACTTTCTTTAGATCTTCTGGAGAAAAACAACCTTGAAATTACAATTGTTTGTGTCTTCTAGCTGTATTAACTCTTCACCCCATGCCAAATTTTTTAGACTCGTCCAAAATGAAAGCATATTGCAAACAAATGCATCATATGTGGGTCAAATCAAGCTTTTTTCTTCGATAGGGAAGAAAACATTGTGGGAAAAGGAGAAAATGCTGGTAACCAGCATCTTCTCCTTTTCCCACAATGTTTTCTACCCTTCCCAAAACAAATTTCAATTTTTGCAGTCACATTTATTTTGTCGTCTGCAAATGCTTTCAGACCAGTCTAAAATTTTGTTATTTGGTAAAGAGTTAAAGGTAAAAATTTTGAATCGGCTAAACATTATTTTTTACAGGAATATTCAACTTACACTTTTCCTGACCAAAGGATCTATCAAGTAATTGTAAGGACAAAATATGATGTCTGCTTGATCTTTGATGTTCCTTGTTACAAAATATGGGCATGCCTGAAAGCAGAAAACAGGTGATATTTATCTTAATCATAAACATTCAAAATCCCCAACACAACTATTTATGTATCCCAGCTTTTGAAAAACGAAAGGAAAAAGTAGCAATGGCTTGCAAAACTAACATCCTTTCAGGTCACTGTTTCCCACTGACAGCAACAGGGGCGATTCCTGGAAGTCAAATTACCTCCCTTGCTAGATAAAGACTAAAGATAACCAAATAACAGATTGACCTTTTTACCTGTATTCCTTTGTTTTTATCCTTGAGTACCGAGATGTTGCGATGAATATTATTTGATTTATGATTATGTGTAAGGCCCAAGTGTGATTTTAAAGCAAATTCTGTTCTCAATCATCTGAGAAATGTGTCTATTACTGATTTGTAAAACAGTCTCACCAGATTTAGTTAAGATGTTATCTCAAGAACATTATCTGTGTAGTGCAAGCAAATCAAGGATAAAAACCAAGTAATCCCCTTATCAGTACAAATACAGTACTGAAGAGGAATCAGGGAAATAACTCAAAATAACTGAAGAATGGCTCTCATTGTATCAGACAAACCATATTGAAATAGGTATCTTTATAAATAGCTACAATCAGCCAAATTTCCTTATACAGGGTGCCCAATCATGTACTGCAGTATGCAATTCACGTATAAATTCTACTCCGTGCGTACAAATATTTTGTGCTTACGTGCATGCACGCACTGTCAAACGAAAGCACACACAAAAAGGAAAGTAATTACGTAAACTGCACATACAAATTAGATACCATTTCATATTGCATGCCAAACAAACAAAACGAAAGTAGTTTTCCTCGTAAGTGGGTAAGAGTTTGTCTTCAAATTAGAGCGCGGGTTACCAAATATTTCACTTTGTATATTTTGTGGCTCCCTCGTCTGTCTGAATAATTTTCGATACGATTTTTTAAGATGTCAAAATCTACCACGTGAACAGGAAATCTAGTAATTAATTTTCAATGAGAAATTAAAATAATTTAATAATATTAGGATGCGCAGTTATTGTTAAAAACACATTTTTTGATATATGAAAGTTGAAAAATCGAGCCACAAATTAAACGTGTAATTTTCGTATGTATGGCGTCTGCTGCGGAAAAAATGTCATCGCAACAAAAGCTGTTAAAATCTATTGTACAGCTTGAAGATCTGAGAAAGGTAGGTTTACACAAATGATTCTACCATTACACATTTTGTTTTATTTCGCCCTAACACGGCATGGCCTTTATTTGACAGAGTTTGAGCTTACAATGAGCCAATCGGCCTGCTCCTCTGTGATTTTAAAATAGCCAGATCTAAGCACATCATCTTTGACAACAAGCATCAATCTGTCTACGCTCCCTTTTTTAAGCAGTTCAAATGTACTTCGCAACTTTGAGAAAGGAATAAAGGTGAAAAATCTTCCATGAGGGCGATTGATTGTCAAAACTCAAGGCCGTGTTCGGCTTTTAAACCCTGACCGCTGTTGCCATTATATCTAAGTATGTGCATGCCCTGGAGACATATGATACACCCATATAATCACCAAATGCACAAGTTACTAAAGTAATTAAGAGCCCATTCATTAATGTACAGGAGCTAGGGTGTTAAAATTCATTGATAGAACTGAGACAGCCCATAGTTACCCTGTACCCCCTAATTTTTCTTTGTACCCCTAATTCAAAACCTAGGGGGTACAGTGTACCCCCAATTTTTTCTTTGTACCCCCAATTCAAAACCTGGAGGGTACATGTACACCCAAATTGAAAACCCAGTCGGCATGCTGCTTATAAACTAAAACCTGTCTTGGTAGTAACCTCCACTAAGCAAACAGCATATTGCGACTTGCTGAAATTTCAGATCCAAAATATATTTTATAAGAAGAAATTTCCTTGCACTCACCTTGCTTCATGATTGTATGGTGTTTAAAGCTGTTTTCAACATTATTTCAGTCATATCGTGGCAGCTAGTGCACCTATCCGTGCTTTCCCTGGAGTTTCTTTCTTCCAGTACTTCGCACAATATTCTTTTCAAGCCACTGGCTGCTTTCCCACACATCCATTGTCGAAACAGTGGTCAGCAGTGAGAGAGGAATGAATCCTGTTGCAATGACTATCATCAATACTCGGAAAGAAATTGGCCGAGCCGGGGATCAAACCAGCAATCTCCTGTTCTCAAGTCCTTAAGCGCTTCTCTGATACTCTTAGGTGCTTGTTTAACCCTTTACCACACAATCCCGGGTTTTAACAACCCTGACAGAGAAGGCTTTTTTAAAACATTGTGAGAAAAGGAGAAAATGCTGGTAACCAGCATTTTCTCCTTTTCCCACAATGTTTTCTACCCTTCCAATGAGGAATTTCAGATTTTGTGCCACATTTGTCTTATGCAGATGCTTCTGCTTTGGACTAGCCTAAAATTTTGTTGTTTGGTAAAGAGCTAAGTCATGTTTGCAGTTAGGTACTTACTCTTCGACCCTTACAGGCATGTACCAATTCTTCCAGGTCCCAGGCAGAGTTTAGTTCATTCTGTAACTGACCTTGATTTAAAAACACTCTCTTTGCTCTGTCATTGAATGAGCAGCCAGGTCCCTGAAACATAGCATGAACACCACTTTTTTTAAAATAAATTATAATAATTATTATGAGCCATGCTCTGTGAAAATGGGGCTTCATGCATCAGCCAAATGTATAGACCATGTCAGCCTGTGCAGTGCCCAGGCAAAGATGGGTCTAAAGCCCTAGCTATTTGCTATTTTCTGCATGTCCAAGGACCAGTCTACCTCAAGATCCAGCTGGCTGTTAGACAAAATGGATTTTACGGATCAATAACTTTGTGATGACTACCTTGGGATCATACATCACATAGGTACATTAACCCTTTCCCAAACAAGCCCTGTTTTTCACGTGTCTGCAGTACAAGTCTTTTGAAAACACTGTGGGAAGAGCAATTTCTCCTTTTCCCACAGTGTTTTCTACCCTTTTGGAGAACTTTCTGTCATTTTCATCAAACCTAAAATTGTCGTCTGCAAACTCTTTCAAATAGGACCAGTCTAAAATTTATCGTTTGGGAAAGGGTTAAAACCCCTTTTGGGAGAGCATGACTCGCATGTATTATGCTCTCCCCTCCTTTGTGCATTGTCAATACAGTCAAACTTCGGTCGCTCGAACATGGGTAATTTCAAATACCACAGAAAGCTTGAACAGTAATGTTAGTCCCGGCAAAATCTCCATACAATTCATATTGTTCGACCTCAGAAAGGTCGCATAACCCTTAATTCAAACTTTCGAACTCATATCACGGTCCCGTCATTCATTTTCCTATTTCTCTTTCAGAAGTCGAACAAAGGGTTGGTCAAGAATTAGTCGTTGGGCTTCACACCTATATTTGTTAATTGTATACGCCGGTAATCATCTGTCAAAAAATGGATATGGTGCTTACTCTAAAATATACACACAGTTGTTCAATGTGTCAATTAGGGATTGTCTCGCAGTGACTGAATAATTGCTTTGTCTTTAAATTTTGTTTTTCAAGGTTGGCGAGATGCATTAGTGGGACAAGTCATTTTTGTAATGCTATAAATGTATGTTGCTTTTCAACACATCAGGTTTTATTTACCACAACTTTGATCTTAATCCGTACGTGTTAATATCAGTTATAATTAGAACATAAACAAGATGATGTTTGGCCCTCAATATCTGCATATAAGTTTCATTTTTCTTGGGCTTTTTTTTGTTTTACTGATAAAATGACTTTTAGATCTGTACCAAGTAAATGACCACAGGAATCGGTGTTTTAATTGTTGAAATGCCGGCCGAAATGGATGCTCTTGACTAAAGGAAAACATTAATAAAGGGTACCCATTTCGGCCGAAAACAGGCCATCTTCACCAATTAGACGGCCAATTCCTGTGAAATGACAATGGTATGTGCTGTGTTCTGTGTGATATTTCCAAATACAAAAGTTATAAAGATGCAATAAGAATACATGTAACTCGTATGCTAACCACTTTGTACTTGAAATATGGATCCATCAAACTACCGATATTTCGAGCAAATTACCCATCCCCAAAGGTGTTCGAGTTACCAAAGTTTGACTGTACTCTGATTAAAATGGCATCGACAAGACATCACTGTGACCTTGCCCTTTGACCAACTGAACTTGAAATCTTAAGTAATCATCTTGACTTCATAGTGGGTATCTGTACAAGTTTGAAGAAATGAGGCCAAACCTTTGTCATTATCCTTTTTTCAAAAAAATGTTTTCTGAGTCTTCTGCAAATTTGTTTTGAGGGTATGAAATTTTCTATCCATGAGATAACACAATTCTCCTGTGGCCCAATAAAGATGACACCTGTCTTTGAAAGGGTGGAAAATATAGTGGAAACATGACAAAAATGTAGACTTGTTCAAAATGTGGCTCAAATAATGAAATTTGTCTTTGATAGGTAAGAAAACATTGTGGTAACCAGCATTTTCTCCTTTTCTCCAAATGTGGCTCAAATAATGAAATTTGTCTTTGATAGGTTAGAATATATTGTGGTAACCAGCATTTTCTCCTTTTTCCACAATGTTTTCAAAAGCCTTCTTCCTCGGGGTCGTTAAAACTCAGGATTGTGTGGTAAAGGGTTAACAGTTATGCAAAATTTTAGACTTCTCCAAATTGAAAGCACTTGCAGACAACAAATAAAACGACTAAAACAATAAAATTCATCCCCGAAAGGATAGAAAACATTGCGGGAAAACTGGCATTTTCTCATTTTCTCACAATATTTTCATAAGTCTTTTTCATCAAGTTCATTAAAACTTGGGACCATGTGGTAAAGGGATTACAGCATTTTCTCCATTTGTAACAATATTTTCAAATCACTGCTTTCAAATGCCTCCTTTCTCAAGGCCTGTAACTCTTTATCAAACAACAAAATTGTAGACTTTCCAAATTGAAAGCATTTGCAGACAAGAAGATGAGTCTGACTCAAAAATTGAAATTTGTTTTTAGTGAACATTGTCAAAAATGTAGAAAATGCTGGTTACCAGCATTTTCTCCATTTCCCACAATGTTTTCAAAAGGCTTCTTCCTGAGGGTCTGTAAAACTCGGGATTGTGTGGTAAATGATCAAAATTTACTTCACTTACATTCACATCCAGCCTCTCCCTACAGCCGTCACTTTTATTTTTTAACTTCACCACTTCATGATGCACACAGGTGTACTCCCTGCTGGCCAATATGGCCATCCTGTTGTTGAAAAGACAAACAATAATTATGTTATAATTGTGTCCAGTATGTAAGGAAGAAGCTACTGTAAAACTCTTTACCAGGTAACAGGAATTTTAGACTACTCTACATTGAAAGCAATTCCAGGGGTAAATACGAAACTATTCCATCCGCGATTTTTGAAAATTCTACAGAGGAGGGTTGGAATTGTGTTGATGAAATTAACACAACATATCTAAACAAGATGATCTAACAATACATTTAACAGAAATGTGATGCTTTTTCCCTCTCCTGTAAAATTTGAATGGAATAGTTTTGCATTCACCCCTCAATTTGCAGGTAACAAACAAAACCACTTTTACGATTTTTAACGACCCTGAAGCGAAAAGCTTTGGAAAACATTGGTTGAATTGGGAAATCTGCTAGTAAACCGCATTCTCTCCTTTTCCCACAGTGATATCTACCATTATAAAGGCAAAACCCAATATTTGAGCAGTATCTACTTTCAGTCAGCAAATACTTTCTATTTGGACAAATCTTATCTTTTGTCATTAAAATTTGTAAGAAAATTAATGATTACATTTGTCTTAGACAGTCCAGAAAACACTACCGAAAAAGGATAAGATACAGATTTGCCCTTTTCCTTGGGCGAGTCATTATAAGATGGGGTCCCCTGCTAAAGGATTTATTCTTTACCAAACGACAAAATTTTGGACTGGACCATATTGAAAGCATCGTATCAAAAGTTTCTAAAAAGAGGATTTTTCCTTGGGATTGTAGAAAACATTGTGACCAGCATTTTCTCCTTTTTCCACAATGTTTTCAAAAAGCCCTCTTCCTAAGGGTCATTAAAAGTAGAGAATGTTCTGTAAAGAGTTATAGCAGCAATAGTTCTAACAACATAAGCTTTACCTAACGTCATGATAAGCCGTCTTTCGGAGTTCTCTCACTATCTGAGCGATCTGTTTATGTGTCCTGGTACCAAAATAGATCTTTGGGACTCTGAAAAGAAAGGAGAAAGCAAATACATAATATAGTTAACTCTTTACCAAACGACAAAATTTGAAACTGGTACAAATTCAAAGAATTTGCAGACAACAAACTAAAGTTGGATCAAAGGACGAAATATGTCCTTGATCAGGTAGAAAACATTGTAAGAGGAGAAAATGCTGGTTGCTAGCATTTTCTCATTTTCCCACAATGTTTTAAAAAAGCTCCTTTTCCCAGGGTCACTTAAACTCGGGATTGTGTAGTAAAGGGTTATTCTTTTTATTGTAAAAAGAAATTAATAATCATAATCAGTCATTTCTTTTCACTGATCTCCCCTGTAAAAAGTGGCAAGCCTTCCTACATGAAAACAAGAGCACAGTATGTGAGTGCCGATGCTCAGTTACAGATGCTTGAATTTTAGTGGAAATTCTAAGTCGAAAAGGGGCACAACTCTGTCAAAAATACTTTGATGGTAACCTGTCCTTGTTGAATAGGTTCCCCTTTTTATAATTAATTAGCAACTTGTCTAAGTTTAAAGCAGTTATCTTTGGTGATACCAAAGATATTATAAAATGTCAAAGTTTTCACACGACGACACGGACCATGCCAGAGCTACGACAATATCTCGGTATTTTCTTTGAAAACAGCCTAACTAAAGATGGATGGATGAGTGGACAGACAGCTGAACCCAAAGCCAGCGTGTGAACACTGTAGCAACATTCCACTGCTTTTTAGAAGAGTATTAGAAACTATTCTTGTCTTTTGTTACCACCACACTAAGTCTAAACCAAATTGAAAGTATCTGCAGACCATAAATTAAATGCAGCTCCAATAATGATCTCTGTCTTTGATGGGGTAGAAAACATTGTGGGAAAAGAAAAAAATGCTGGTTACCACTATTTTCTCCTTTTTCCACAGTGTTTTCAAAAGTCTTCTACCTCAGAACTGTTTGTCTGAATGCTGATGTTAGAAAAAGTTGTGGACATATAATGGCTGTTTAGGTCAGACTATCTCAAAAAATAACAAATAATGAAGATCAAAGATCAAACAGCACATGTATTTTGTGCAGACTGATCTTGACCTACAACATCTAAAAAAGCAACTAAAGACATGCTAGGGGCTCTGGGGGTTAAGTCTTTAGCACACGACAAAATTTTAACACACGACAATATTATAGACTGGTTGAAATTGAAAGCATTTGCAGACGACAAATTATAAATGCTTGTTACCAGCATTTTCTCCTTTCCCAACTGTTTTAAAAATGCTTTTCCTTCTGAATCGTTAAACCTGGAATTGTCTGGTAAAAGGTTCTTGTCCATGTTGAAAACATTTCCAGACCACAAATTAATTGTAGCTTAAATAATGGAATTTGCTTTCATAGACAAGGAAAACAATGTCGGTAAAGGAGAAAATGCTGGTTACCAGCATTTTCTTCTTTTCCCACAGTGTTTTCGAAGTCCTTCTGTGTCAGGGTCTTGAAAACTTACGACTGTGTGGTACACTAGGTTGAAAGGCCTCATTATCAAGGTGGTTACAACTCAGGATTATGTGGTAAAGGCTTAAAGATAAAATACCGTCATTTTTTATGATTTTTGTAATTATTTATACGGCTCCAAATTAGCAATACCTGTCTCCAGCATTGTGATTGGTTGTCAAAACCTACACTAAAATTGAAACGGTTAACACCTCTAGCCCTTTCCACCAATGCCTTAACCCTTTACCGCACAATTCCGACTTTTAACGACCCTGAGGAAGAAGGCTTTTGAAAACCTTTTGGGAAAAGTACAATATGCTGGTTACCAGCATTTCCTTTTTTATTCCTACACCGTTTTCTACGTCTTCAATGACAAATACTGTCATTTGAAAAAAAAAAACATTTAAATTGCTGTATGTAAGCTCCTTCAATATGCACGAGTCTAAAATTTTGCCATATGACAAAATTTTGGACTTGTCCAATTTGAAAGCTTTTGCAGACAACAAAATAATTGTAATTTAACAATAGAAATTCGATTTTTGATGGGCAGAAAACATTGTGGGGAAAGGTGAAAATGCTTGTTATCAGCATTTTTCTCCTTTTCCCACAAAGTTTTACAAAAGAATTTTTCCTAAAGGTTGTTAAAACTTGGGATTGTGTGGTAAAGGGTAACATGTTGGGGTCTTAATCTTTCACCAAAAGACCATTTTTTTTTTTTTTGTTTCTAAGGAAGAAGGCTTTTAAAAACATTATGAGAAATGGAGAAAATGCCGATAGCCAGCAATTTCTCCATTTCCCATAATGTTTTCCATCCTCTGAAGACAATTCCCAATCATTTGAGACATGTTTGAAATTTTGTTGTCTGCAAAAGTGACAAGTAAAGAATCTTGTCATTTTTTACAGAGTCAAATGACAGGCGACAGTTGTCAAAATTTGAAATGAAATTATTACTTTCCACGAAGTGTGAAATGTGAATAAGCTGTGTGTGGGAATCCATCAATCCCTCCCATTACCTACAATATCACCCTGTCTCCCCTTTATTTACGGGATATTAACTCCTAAAGTGTTTCACAACTATAGTTGCCTTTGTGGCCAGTGAAAATCAAGATCTTTGATCTACACTGTACGCTTTGCTGAAATAATACAGATTAACTCTACCACACAATCCCGACTTTTAACGACCCTAAAAGGGAAGGCTTTTGAAAACATTGTGGGAAAAGGAGAAAATGCTGGTAACCAGCATTTTCTCCTTTTCCCACAATGTTTTCTATCCTATCAGCAACAGAAATCATCATTTTAGCAACATTTAATTTGTTGTCCGCTAATGCTTTGAATTTGGTCCCATTCAAAAATTTGTCGTTTGGTAAAGACTTAAAGGCAGCCAAAAAATTGCAATTACCTGGGTCTTATTCTAGAATGAGACTTTCCTTTGGGTTTATTGTGCACTTTAAACCTTTACCAGACAAAAAAGTTTTAGACTTGTCCAAAATGAAACCATTTAGGGACAACAAATCAGATATGAATCATAAGGTGGGATGTGCCTACAAAGGGGTAGAAAATATCATGAGAAAAGGAAAAAATGTTAGCAACCACAATGTTTCAAAAGCATTTCTGGGGTGGCTTACTCCTTTACCACACAATCCAAAGTTTTAACAACCCTGAAGAGGAAGCCTTTTGAAAACAAAGAGGCAAAAGAAGAAAATGCTGGAAACCAGCATCTTCTCCTTTCACCACAATGTTTTCTATCCTATCGAAGATAAATTTTATCATTTGAACCACATTTAATTTGTCGTCTGCAAATGCTTTCAATTTGGACAGGTCTACATTTTTGGTTGTGTGGTAAATGTTTAACCCTTTCCCAAACAAGCCCAGGTTTTAACGTGTCTACAGTACAAGTCTTTTGAAAACACTGTGGGAAAAGGAGAAATTGCTCGTTTCTACCCGTTTAGCGACGTTTCTGCCATTTTCATCAAATTTAAAATTGTCGTCTGCAAACTCTTTCAATTTGGACTAGTCCAAAATTTGTTGTTTGGGAAAGGGTTAATATTCTGGGGTCCTTATTTCTAAATCATAAATGTGTGTTTCCTTCAAATTTAGAATTTTTTTGAAAATAAAACTGGAAATTTCTTAGGAACGGTTCGTGAAAACAGACCCTGATTGTTATTTATTAAAGGTTTAAAAAAAAGGTTGATCCCAACCTGATTCCAAGTCCACAAAAGGGTATTACATCAACAAAGTTCCCTTACTGAAGTCAACAAAACAAGACCCAAAATTTAAGAGTCCAGTTTCTCAAGAAGTGTTAAAAACGGTCATATTTCATCTATCATATTTTTGTTTTCTAAAAGAGCAGTGTTAATTGACAGATTCAATGTTAGATGTTATCTATTCATATTTATTGAAAATATTTGTATAAGCTTTTATAAGAAATAATTGGCAGTCTGTAATTTTTTCACCGTTCACACAAGAGTAATTCTGTTGCACCTAAAACGGTAATGTGAGTTGTCAAACTTTGTTAACAATCTTAAATAAATCTAAAAAAGAAGAAATTATCAAAAATTTACCCTTTAAACCCTCAGAGCACTGAATAAACCCAACAGATATTGTTATCCTAGAAACACAACCCAAATAATAACAATTTCATGATTGCTTTTGTCTGCAGTAAATCAGCAGAAGCAGACAGAGTAGATCAAAGATCAGGCTGCACAAAATGTGCAGCCTGATCTTGATCTACACTTGCTGCAAAGGCAACTATACTAGTGAAAGGCGTATTAAGCTTAATTGTGAATCTTTATCACAGCATGTTTGGCACAAATTGTTCAAAGTTTAATTTTACCCTTTTCCAAAGAACAGATTTTTGACTCGCTTTACCGAACAATAAAATTTTAGACCATTCAAAATGGAACGAATATGCTGACACCAAAATCAAACATGAATCAACAACTGAAATATGTTTTGGGACAGTAGAAAACACTGTAGGAAAGGGACAAAATGATGGTTGCCAGCATTTTCTCCTTTTCCCATGTTTTCAAAAGCTTTCTTCTCCAGGGACGTTAAAAGTCAGGACCATGTGGTAAAGGGTTAGACTGAAAGAGTCTGAAGATAACAACTCGTCTGTGGCTGGAATGATGAGGGATGTCTTTCAAAACCAGCATTTTCTCCTTTTCCCAAACTGTTTTTCACCCTTTCAGAAATAAATTTTAACTTTTTAGTTACAATTATTTTGTCGTCTGCATATGCTTTCAATTTAGACAAGTCTAAAATTTTGTTGTTTACTAATCACTGAATCAAGCAGGATCTCAGCTTCCTTGCAACAAACAACTGCTCCTTTTTGAGCAGTGTTAACCCTTTCCCAAACAAGCCCTGGTTTTCACGTGTCTGCTGTACAAGTCTTTTGAAAACACTGTGGGAAAAGGAGAAATTGCTCATAACGAGCAATTTCTCCTTTTCCCACAATGTTTTCTACCCTTTTTGACAACTTTCTGCCATTTTCATCAAATTTAAAATTGTCGTCTGCAAACTCTTTCAATTTGGACCAGTCCAAAATTTGTCGTTTGGGAAAGGGTTAATTTCTTACACTGCCAAAATGTTAACTGCAATAGCACCTGCTATCCTTCCAAACACAAATTTCACTTTTTAAGTCTTACTTATTTTGTCATCTGCAAATGCCTTCAAGTTTGGCAGGTCTAAAATTTTGTCGTTTAGTAAAGGGTAAATACATTTGAGCCATGCTTTGGAAAAAGAGGGCTTAATGCATATCTGTAATCCATGATTGTGGATTTATAAAGTCCATGAATGACTGTATCTTGAGGTAGAATGGTCCTTGGACACGCCCAAAATTGACCAATAGCAAAAAGTTTCAGCGGTCAGCCTGCACTGACTGCGCAGGCTGACCTGGGTTGATACTCTCTGGAGATGCATTAAGCCCCCTTTTCACAGAGTATGGTTCATTCAAAATTTGAGCAAAAGTCTCTGGTTGGAAAGAGGTTTAGGGGCAGAAGATAACATAACACAGACTTGCAAATATTTTGTCGTCGCCTCGCTAATGATGTAAGCATGTAAACGGGCCCTAAATGCCTGTCTAAATAATAAGCAAGAGTGGCGAATTTATAACAAGAATTGTTTATACACGATTAATTGACCAATAAATGTCAGATTGTCTTATATCAACAGCCGCTGTATCACCTATTTGACTACCCCCTCCCCATGTTTTCTCGAATTTTGTTTACTGCAATTCGAAAGTTAACTTATTACTGCCTCTCCAGATGACTTGTCTTGCTTAGCTGAGGGCATCTTTTTTCAAAACATTATGGCAAAAGGTGACGACGGTAGTAAGTAATTCCTCCTTTAGTAAAATTTTTTTCACATGTATCTCAGTTATGCTGGGTTCAATGCATCTGCAAAAAGTATCAACCCATGTCAGGCTGCACAGGCTGCGCAGGCTGACATAGGTCGAAACTTTTTTGCGATTTACAAATTTTCTGCATGTCCAAAGACCATTCTACCTCCAGACTCAGTCCACTGTTAGACTAAATGGATTTTATGGATCCAAAATTATACGAAGACTTGCTTGGTATAACGCATCACAAACATGCATTAAAGTCCCTTTTCCCAGAGCACGGCTCATTTACGTATTAAAATTTTATTGATGGTGATTACGCATATTTAACCCTTTACCAAACGACAAAATTTTCGACTTAACCAAATTGAAAGCATTCGCAGATGACAAATTAAATGCGACTTAGATGGCAGGATATTTCTATGATAGGTTAGAAAACATTGTGGGAAAAGGAGAAAATGCTGGTTACCAGCATTTTCTCCTTTTCCCACAATGTTTTCAAAAGGCCTCTTTCCCAGGGTCATTAAAAGTCGGGATTGTGTGGTAAAGGGTTAATCTAGATTATTTTCCAAGTCCTTGGCTTCAACACTGTTCACCAATCCCTTTCCCAAGCAATACCATGTATTAACGTCCCAAAGAAAGAAGACTTTCGAAAAATTTATATGGAAAAATGAGAAACTGAGTGCAACCAGCATGTTCTCCTGTTCCGACAATGGTTTTCTTTACCCTTTCAGCGACATATCCCATCATTTGAATCATGTTTAGTTTGCAATCGGCAATTGCTCTCAATACGGGCCAAGTCTAAAATTTTTTTATTTTTTTATTTAAAAGTTACAGACAAAACCTATCATTGGAACCACATCACATTAATAAGCCATGCTCTGTGAAAAGGGGGCATTATGCACCTGCAAAAAGTATCAACCCAGGTCAGCCTGCGCAGTCTGCACTCACTCACTCACTCACTTTAATTCTGCAGACAACAAATAAGCAATTGATACTTTTTGCTGTTGGTTAATTTTTCTGCATGTCAAAGGACCGGTGTACCTCATGATTCAATCGGTTGTTATATGAAATGGATTTTGTGGATCCATAATTATGTGATGACTTGCTTGGTATAATGTATCACAGATACATTAAACCCCCATTTCCCAGAGCATGCTCATTTGTTGTCTGCAGAATTAAAGTGAGTGAGTGAGCGAGCGAGCGAGCGAGCGAGTCAGTCAGTGAGTCAGTGAGAGGGTAGGTGAGTGAGTCGGTGAGTGAGTCAGTGAGTGAGTGGGTAGGTGAGTGAGTCAGTGAGCAAGCGAGCGAGCGAGTGGAGTGGAGTGGAGTGGGTGAAGTTTTTTTTTCTAATGTAACAACAGCTGTGACTGGTTGGTTGTCAGTTCAGCAATATCAAGCTGAATCATTAAAAATTAATCTGCACAGGACAGAACATAACAACATTTATCCATTAAAGATGGCAATGATCATTTCATTCAACCAATTAACTTCAACACTTACAAATACAGTACAAATTCTTAATTAAACCCTGTTAACTCTTTGCCATTGAGAAAATTTTTGACTCTTCCAATTTGAAATCATTTGCAGATAACAAATTAAGTGTGATTTAAATGATAAGATTTGTTCCTAGTAGTGAAGAAAGCATAGTGGGAAAAGGAGAAAATGCTGGCTACCAGCATTTTCTCCTTTTCCCACAATGTTTTCAAGTCTTTTGCATCAGGGTCTTTAAAACCTGAGATTGTATGGTAAGGGTTAATGCTTAATACCATTGCAGTTGCTTCTGAAAGTGTTGACCAAGATCAGACAGCAGAGAATGCACAGTCTTATCTTGGATCAACACTGTCCATTATTTTCCAAGATATTTTACCAAACAAACCCCCTCCCCCTTGACATGGCAAGACTTTTGTCTCATGGCTTGAAAACTTCCATGTCATGTACCAGTATTTGGCACTCACAGAGTACAATGTGATCTTATCTACATTTTAATTCACCTTTATTGCAGCAGCCAGTGCAACCATCCATGCTTTCCCTGAGTTTCTCTAACAAGTACCAGCACTTTCGACAATACTCTTCAAAGCCACTGGCTGCTTTCACACATAAAGGTTGTCGAAGTAAATGCAGTGAAACAGGAATGAATTCTGTCGCAATGACTATCATCAATCCTCGGGAAATTTGCCGAGCTCAGGATTTTCAAACAGGCAACCCCCTGGTTCAAGT
The DNA here is from genome assembly GCA_945859785.2 of Tridacna gigas. NCBI lineage: Eukaryota > Metazoa > Mollusca > Bivalvia > Cardiida > Cardiidae > Tridacna > Tridacna gigas. The sequence goes on from OX244042.2 coordinate 735,295, forward strand.
CTTGTATGCTGGGGACATCGCTACTGGGTTTTGCAGAACAAGATGAAGTGTCACTTATTTTTTATTGTCTACTGATTAATTGATTGCATGGTGTTTAACGCCGTTTTAACATTATTTCAGTTATATCGCGGCGGCCAGTGCACCTATCCAATCTTTCCTGGAGTTTCTTTTACCAGTACTCTGCACAATGTTTTTTCCAAGCCACTGGCTGCTTTCCCATATAACCATTGTCGAAACAATGGTCAGCGGTGACAGAGGAATGAATCCTGTCGCAATGACCATCATCAATCCTCGGAAAGAAATTGGTCAAGCCGGGGATCAAACCAGCGACCTCCTGTTCTCAAGTCCTGTACGCTACCGACTGAGCTGCAGGGCTTGGCTTTTATTGTCTACAATTAATATGAACTAAAATGAGTTGGTAGCAGTGAGAGAGGGGTGAAACCTGTTGCATCTAGTATCATTTATCCTTGGAAAGAAATTGGCTGACCTAGGGGATTCAAACCAACCACCAGCTGGACTCCAGTCCTGTATGCTGCCAACTGCACTAGCAGGCTTTGCCTTAACTCTTTACCACACAACAAAATATTAGACTAGTCCAAATTGACAGCATTTGCAGATGACAATTTAAATGTGACCTAAAAATTGAAATCTATCATGGAATGGTTAGAAAACATTGTGGGAAAAGGAGAAAATGCTGATTACCAGCATTTTCTCCTTTTCCCACATTGTTTTCAAAAGGCTTCCTTTTTAGAGTCCTTAAAAGTCGGTATTGTGTGGTAAAGGGTTAATAGATAAATCCCCACATAAAAACAAGTCAATTTGTCGAATGTAAATGCTTTCCAATAGGACAAGATGTTATATGTGATTTTGTTGTCCTGTAAAGAATTAACCACAGTTCAATGAACCATTCAGATAACCAAATATGAAAAAATACAAAGTAATCTACCATGTTGTGCAATTTTCTAACATGAAGTCAGCATTTCTTTGAAACTTTTTGTGTGTAAATGAGATAAAATACATCTGCATGTTTAACAGTTAACTTCCTTCAAACAACGTTTTCAAAGGGCAACAGACATCTTTTGACAAACTTGTAGATTAATCCTTCACTATATGATCCTGTGTTTTAAAGATATATTTATCACTATACAATCCTGCATTTTAAAGATATATCTATCACTATATGATTATGCATTTTAAATATAGAACTATCACTGTTTGATCCTGCATTTTAAAGATACATCTATCACTGTATGATCCTGTGTTTTAAAGATACATCTATCACTATATGATCCTGCATTTTAAAGATACATCTATCACTATATGATCCTGCACTTTAAAGATATATCTATCACTATATGATTCTGTGTTTTAAATATACATCTATCACTATATGATCCTGCATTTTAAAGATATATCTACCACTGTATGATCCTGTGTTTTAAATATACATCTATCTCTACATGATCCTACGTTTTAAAGATACATCTATCTCTACATAATCCTACGTTTTAAAGATACATCTACCTCTACATAATCCTACGTTTTAAAGATACATCTACCTCTACATGATCCTACGTTTTAAAGATAATCTATCACTATATGGTCCTGCGTTTTAAAGATACATGATACATCTATCACTATATGATCCTGTGTTTTAAAGATACATGATACATCTATCACAATATGATCCTGTGTTTTAAAGATACATCTATCACTATATGATCCTGCATTTTAAAGATACATCTACCTCTACATGATCCTAAATTTTAAAGATACATCTATCACTATACGATCCTGCATTTTAAAGATACATCTATCACTATATGATCCTACATTTTAAAGATACATGATACATCTATCACTATATGGTCCTGTGTTTTAAAGATACATCTATCACTATATGATCCTGCATTTTAAAGATACATCTACCTCTACATGATCCTACATTTTAAAGATACATCTATCACTATATGATCCTGCATTTTAAAGATACATCTATCACCATATGATCCAGCATGTTAAAGATACATGATACATCTATCACTATATGGTCCTGTGTTTTAAAGATACATCTATCACTATATGATCCTGTGTTTTAAAGATACATCCATCACTATATGATCCTGCATTTTAAAGATACATCTACCTCTACATGATCCTATGTTTTAAAGATTCATCTATCACTATACGATCCTGCATTTTAAAGATACATCTACCTCTACATGATCCTACGTTTTAAAGATACATGATACATCTATCACTATATGGTCCTGCATTTTAAAGTTACATCTATCACTATATGATCCTGCATTTTAAAGATACATGATACATCTATCGCTATATGATCCCGCATTTTAAGGATACATCTATCACATGTACTTGTTTTCAGCCAGTTTTTATCTTTATCAAACTGTAATCATTCTTCTATCTTCATGCCAAATGTTGCCCCTGACCGTTGCAAGGTTGCATACATTACAACCAATAGAAAATACATTTTCTTGGGACCATCAAAGAAATCACTTGTGACATTTCAAGTTTAAAATCAAAGATTTCCCACATAATATGTATTTATCCGTTATGCAATATATTAATACTTTATCTGTATTTACACAGCTGACTAAATTTTAAACTAGTCTATAGTCTATCAAATTTTTACAGCATTTTCTTCTCTTTGGCTGTAAGGATGTATCTTTAACAACCTTAAGGCACTTTTGAAAATATTGTGAGAAAAGAAGAAAATGCTGGTAGCCAGCCTTTCCTCCTTTCACCACAATCTTTCTACCTTGTCAAAGAATACTATAATTTCAGTCACATTTAATTTGAGGTCTGTGCTGGCTTTCAAATTGGACAAGTGTACAATATTGTTGTCTGGTAAAGAGTTAACCCTTTACCACACAGTCCCAAGTTTTAACGACCCTGAGAAAGAAGGCTTTTGAAAAACTTTGACGGTAAAGGAGAAAATGCTGGTAAACAGCATTTTCTGCTTTTCCCACATGTTTTCTAGCCTATCACAGACAGAAATCTTTATTTTAGTTATACATATTTTGTCGTCTGCAACTGCTTGAATTTAGTCCATTCCAAAATTTTGTTCTTCGGTAAATAGTTAAGGGTATAGTAACCAGCATTTTCTCCTTTTCCCACAATGTTTTCTAGCCTATCACAGACAGAAATTTTCATTTTAGTTACATATATTTTGTTGTCTGCAACTGCTTGAGTTTAGTCCATTCCAAAATTTTGTTCTTCGGTAAATAGTTAAGGGTATAGAAACCAGCATTTTCTCCTTTTCCCACAATGTTTTCTACCCTTCCTAAAACAAATTTTAATCCTTTAGCCACATTTAATTTGTCGTCTGCAAATGTTTTCAATTTGGACAAGTCAAACATTTTGTCAGTTGGTAAACAGTTAACCCTTTACCAGATGACAAAATTTTAGCCTTGTCCAAATTGAAAGCATTTGCAGACGACAATTTCTGTGTGGCTCAAATGGTGCAATTTTTCTTTGATAGGGTAGAAAACATTGTGGGAAAAGCATTTTCATTTTAAATGCTGATTACCAGCATTTTCTCCTTTTCCCACAATGTTTTCAAAAGCTTCTTTCCCAGGGGCATCAAAAGGCGGCAGTGTGCGGTAAACAGTTAAGGAGAAATTGGTTGAAATAAGCCACTTCTGGTTTTGCTATAATGTTCTCATGCATTCATGTATTTTACAGAAATTAAGTTGCAGGGGTGTGACTGCTGAAACGTAAGAGGAGAGGGGAAATGCCCTGACCTCTCCACGTCACAAACAGTACTTCAATAAATGAGCCATTCTCTGGCAAAAGGGATTTAACCCTTTACCACTCAATCCCACTTAACAACCAGAGGAACAAAGCTTTTGAAAACATTCTTGGAACAGGAGAAAATGCCGTTTACCAGCTTCTCTTTTTCCAAGAATGTTTTCTACCCTGAAGGACAAGTTTCATGTTTCCAGTAACGTTTACTTTGTCATCTTAAGTGCTTTCAATTTCGACAAGTCTAAAATTTGTCATTTGGTAAAGAGGAGATGTATCTCCAGGATACATTATACAAAGCCAGTATCACATAAGTATGGAATGTCTCCAGGATGCATTATACAAAGCCAGTATCACATAAGTATGGATCCATAAAATCCAATGCGTCTAACAGCCAACTTAATTATTCATTGGAATGGTCCTTGGATAAGCAAAAAATTCACCAAAAGCAAACGTTTTGCCCAATGTCAGCCTATGCAGTCCATGCACTCTGATCTGCAGACTGCACAGCCTGACCTGTGTTGATACTTATTAACAGATGCATTTAACCCCTTTTTCACAAATATATATCATTTTTGAACAGATCCTTCTGAGCTTGCATTGTTTTGAATTTTTAGTTTTGGCTTTAATCCTTTATCACACAATCACACATTTTAACGACCCTGGGGAGGAGGCCTTTGGAAAACGTGGGAAAAGGAGAAAATGCTGGTGACCAGCATTTTCTCCTTTTCCCACATTTTCTAGCCTATCACAGGCAGAAATCTTCATTTTAGTTACATATATTTTGTCATCTGCAACTGCTTTGAATTTCGTCCATTCCAAAATTTTGTTGCCCGGTAAATAGTTAAGGGTATGAATTTCTCTGAAAAGTCAAATACCTGAAGTTGTCTGCTGTAATTTTTTATTCAGGACAAAATGAGATGACCCTATCCAAGACAACAAAATTTTAGACCAGTCCAAATTGAAAACATTTTGCAGATGACAGATCAAATGTGGTTAAGATCATGAAATTTGTCTTTGAAAAGGTACAAAACATTCTCTGATAAGGAAAAAATGCAAGTAACACTCGTTTTCACCTTTTCCTACAATCTTTCCAACCTCTTCCAGGGTTGTTAAAACTTGGGATTGTTTGGTAAAGAGTTTAACCAGGTATAAAAGCGAAATCAGTGGTTCATAAAAGATTCTTAAAAGGAAATCACGTTTTACAAGTGTTGTAAACAACAACAAAATTAACTCTTTACCTCATGTCAAAATTTTAGACCATTTCAAATCAAAAGCATAAGCAGACAACAAATTGAATGTGGCAAAAAAATGAGTTGATCTTGGAAAAGGTAGAAAACATCATGGAAACAGGCAAAACTGCTAGTTACTAGCATTTTCTCCTTTTCCAACATTGTTTTCCAAAGCAGTCTACATCAGGGTCATTAAAACTCTGAATTGTGTGGTAAAAATTAAACCCTTAGGGTCAAAACTAAACAAAATTAAATTTTGGGCCAGCCTGAAAGTTGCAATCTCAAGGAGTTTTTACATGAACTCATTATTACAGTAGTGAAGATCAAGATCAGACTGCAGCAGACATGCTGTCTGATCTTGATCTACACTGTCCTTTAAACCTAACATTTAATCCTTTTCAACACAGTCGTAAGTTTTAATGACATTGAGGACAAAGGCTTTTGAAAACATTGTAGAAAAGGAGAAAATGCAGGTATTCAGCATTTTCTCCTTTTTCAACAATGTTTTCTAACCTTTCATTGACAAATCTCAGCATCTGAGTGACATTTAATTTATCGTGTGCAAGTGCTTTCATTTTGGATCAGTCCAAATTTTGTCGTCTGGTTAAGCATTCAGATGACAGTCTGTGTCCTGTTTCATGGAAACAAAATGTCAATGTGGGCGATAATGACAATGTCAAAATCTCTCTGACGTAAACCAAAATATGTCCAAAAATGCTGAAACATTTTTATAGCACGCAATCAGAAAAAATCAAAATATGACAAGGCTTCTTAAAACCTTTCTCACCTTTCACGAGGGGATTGAAGGCAATTTTAAGTCCTTTTTCAGACCAATAAAATTTAACTGAACAGAACATACAGTCTCATCTTGTATATAAACAAGCTGTAAATGTGAGAGAATTATCCAATTAAAGCAGCAAAGCAACAGTCTGTTCACATTAGAGTGAAAATACTAAGTTTTGTTTTCTTGTTTGTTTTTCTGTGTGGGTAGGAGTGATGGTCTAATGGTTAACAAATTGGACTACCAGTCTGAAGGTCTGGGGTTCGATCCCAGGTCTGGTAGGACGTTTTTCATAGACACTTTGTGTTTCCCACTCAACAAGAGGTGAACTGGTTAGAAACCCAGAGGTAGCCTTGCATGTATCAGTGCTTTACTCTGAGCATGTAAAAGAACCAAGGAGATCTATTCGAAGAAGAGCTAGGGTCTTGTACCCGGATTTCTTTGTATCCAACTTTTTTTCTCCAACTTAATCTGTGCCTGTCAGATATGTGTATATATAATAGCAAGCATCTGTGTATATGTTACATCACAGTTTGAAAGTTGAATTTTGAATAATTAAGTCATCTAAACCAGTTCAGAAATATCTCCAAATGAAATTATAAAACCAACACTGAAAAGTGGTACTCCAGTCTAGAGGAGGGAATATACGACAAAGAAGAATGTTGTCGAGTCTAAAGTTTTGTTGCTTGTTTAAGGGGTTGACCCTTTACCGCACAATGCCACCTTTTGATGCCCCTGGGAAAGAAGCCTTTTGAAAACATTGTGGAAAAAGGAGAAAATGCTGGTAACCAGCATTTTCTCCTTTTCCCACAATGTTTTCTACCCTATCAAAGAAAAGTTGCACCATCTGAGCCTCATTGAAATTGACGTCTGCAAATGCTTTCAATTTGGACAAGGCTAAAATTTTGTTGTCTGGTAAAGGGTTAAATAATTTATCTAACATACACATGTATCAGGCATTAAGAGAGAAAAGATCATAAGGAACAGCAATGGGAGACAACTGCACAACATGCTGTGCGGATCATGAGAATAGAATACAGTCATTCGGATGTGTTTTCTCTAAACAAGTAAAGCGTATCACAGCTTGAGGGGACTCAATATCACATATATATTTCCTGTGTGGACGTCTCCTACATACCCGTCTTAACGCTTATCCTGCTAAATAAATTATATAGAACGTTCAAGCCGATAGTAAAAACCCAATGTTATTTCAAAGTTATTTTTTGAGAAATAATATCTCCCTATAGGACAGTGTAGATCCAAGATCAGACTGCACATTCTGTGCAGTGTGATCTTGGATCTACACTGTCTGCAAAAGGTCGGTGAGTCAAGCTTAGCAGCACAATAATTAACCCTTTACCACACAATCCCGACTTTTCACAACCCTGAGGGAGAAGGCTTTTGAAAACATTGTGGGAAAAGGAGAAAATGCTGGTAACCAGCATTTTCTCCTTTTCCCACAATGTTTTCTACCCTTCCTAGAACAACTTTCAATTTTTCAGTCACATTTATTTTGTCGTCTGCAAATGATTTCAATTTGGACCAGTCTAAGATTTTGTCGTTTGGTAAAGGGTTAAACCTAGCTTTCTCACACCAGTCCATACATACCTTTCTCTACAAGCAACAGACTACTTTTCTCACATGCATCAGAGGAGAGAGGCATAAAATCACCGGAAAGAAAATTGCCTCAACTCCTTATCAAACCTGCAACCACCAGGTCGCCAGTCAGATACACTAACCAATGAGCTACAAGGCTGGGCTTATTTACAGGAGGTTGAAGGGGACAAGTGCACGTCTCTTTCAGAGTCTACAATCTTAGCCTGTCTTAATTTAGAAATTTAATACAATTTCTGATTGGCTACACCAGTTAGTTTAAGCAAAGCTGACTTAACAAATTAGACACTGTGTTACTTCTAAATTTTGAAAATTCCTGAGAATTAGACTAAAAACACAAGTCAACCATTCAGCACACAATCCCTAGTTTTAACAACCCTGAAGAAGAGGGTATTTGAAAACATTGTAGGAAAAGGAGAAAATGCTGGAAACCAGCATTTTCTCCTTTTCCTACAATATTTTCTAACCTTCCAAAGAAAAATCCATCAATTTCAGTTACATTCAAGTTGTCGCCTGCAAATGCATTCAATTTGGACACATCTGAAATATTCTCATCTGGTAAAGGGTTAATATTGCTGCTGATCGATTGATTGTGTGTTTAAGGCCGTTTTCAACATTATTTCAGTTACGTTGTGGTGGCCAGTGCACCTATCCATGCTTTCCAGAGTTTCTTATACCAGTACTACGCACAATATCTAAGCCACTGGCTGATTTCCCACATAACCATCATTGAAAAGTGGTCAGTAGTGGGAGAGGAATGAATCCTGTCACAACGACTCATCAATCCTTGGAAAAAAAAATGGCCAAGTCAGGGATCAAACCAGCTACCCCCTGTTCTCAAGACCTGTATGCTACCAACAAACCAGCCACCCCTTGTTCTGAGCTACCGGGGCTCGGCTAGGCATAACAAAGTTTTCTAAAGTAGGACTAACCTTTTGTTTACTCAATGTTGAAGGAGACCAAGCATTACAAGTGCGTGTCACCTGCACAGTGTACATGACAATCTTAGCCTTACTCTAAATTTAGAAAGTAACACAATTTCTGAGTGGCTACACCAACTGGTTAAGCCAAGTTGATTTAGCAAATCATAAATTGTGTTAGTTACTTGGAGTGCAACACACGAAAAGGGGCCTTCGGACATACGCGTAAAAGTATGTCGTCCCAGATCAGCCTGTGCAGTCTGTGGCTAATCCAAGAGGACACCTCCAGTTTTTGTGCAATTTTCTGTTTCACGAAAGTCTACTGTATGAAAAAATCTTATGTAGTTGTAAAGTGCCGTCTCGGATTAGCCTGCGCGGACTGCGCAGGCTAATCCGAAACGACACTTTACGCAAATGTCCGAAGGTCTCATTTCGCATGTTGCGGTCCACTTTATAATCTAGAAAATTCCTGAGCATAAAACTAAGAACACAACTTCATATAGCTGTTGAATACCTGACCTTAGACAGCTGTTTCCATAAGATCTCTATACCATGTCCAGATAACAAGAAAATAAGGTCATAGTTGTCCTGGGAAAATTCAGACAGATCAAAATTTTTTGACTCCTGAGCAAGTAGGGACTTACTTCTGTTTACTGGAGGTTGAAGGGGACCCAGTACTGCAAGTACACTTTTCCTGTGGGGCCACTGGCGTACCGGAACTGTTATCATCGTAGGATATTGATATGTGGCCCCGCTTCTTCGTTTTACTCTGAAACAAAAGTCGTGGGTTTCAACTTTACCGACCAACAAAATTTTAGAATAGTACAAACTGAAAGCATTTGCAGATGACTAATTTACTTCAGCACAAATGATGAGATTTGTGTCAAAAATGGTAAAAAACATTTCAGGAAAAGGAGCAAATGCTGGTTATCCGCATTTTCTCCTTTTCTCACAGTGTTTTCGAAAGCCTTCTTTTTCAGGGTTGTTAAAAGTCTGGATTGTCTGGTAAAGGGTCAAGTGGCATATTTAGTTTTTTTTGCCTTGCATCAAATTTCTTGTAAATCACAGACAGATACTGCTTTCATTTGTTTGTTTCTTTGTATTGAGTTTAACCCTTTATCAAACAATCCCGTGTTTTCACGTCCCTGAGGAAGAGGCCTTCTGAAAACATTCTGGGAAAAGGAGAAAATGCTGGTAACCAGCATTTTCTCCTTTTCCCACAATGTTTTCTATGCTGTCAAAGAAACAAAAGTTCATTTGTACCACTTTCAAATTTGTCGTCTGCAGATGCTTTCAATTTGGAAGGAGCTTAAATCTGTCGTTTGGGAAAGGGTTAACACTGTTTTAATAGCTTATTGGTCATATCAGGATGGTCAGTGCACCTATGCATGTGTTTCCTGGCTTTCTCAAACCAGTACTGACACAACTTTCTTTCCAAGCCAGGGAAGCCACTGATTACTTTTCTGACATGCATCAGAGGTGAGAGGCAATAAATCCCCTGAAAGAAAGTTTGCCTCAACCAGGTACAGAACTCCAAACCAACAGGTCACGAGTCAGATACACTAATTATTCAGCTACTCAGCCCAGCCAAGCATACTGCCAAAAATCATATTTCACAACCACAAACAAACTCAATGGTTACATCGTGTAAAAAGAGAAATTCTGAAATTTAAATAATGTTATGATCATTTTGCAACCGCTTGCTCTTGTCTTCTTTTATGAGACCTGATGTAACAACATCATCCTTACTAGAAAATAATTCGGGGTTCGGCCTGGCTTGTAAAGTGTAGGACTTGTAACCCAGAGGCCGGAGTTCGAGCCTCACTGAATCCACTGGGTCTTTCGTGAGAATGTCCTTGGACATGACACTTCAGAGCCCTAGCCTAGTACTGGTGGAATCCAGGAAATACATGAATATGTGAGCTGTCACCGTGATATGACTGAAATAATGTTGAAAGCAGCAAAACACCATTCAAACAATCATTAATCAACTAGAAAATAATTCTATATAATAGAAACCTGTCACTTATCAGGTGATTTCCACAAGCCTTTGTAAATTTCTAGTGCAGAATCTAGAAATAACAGACTAGGCTAAATATCTGATTGGCCCTTTACCACACAATCCCGAGTTTTAAATACCCTGAGGAAGGGGGCTTTTGAAAACATTGAGGGCAAAGGTGATGATGCAGGATACTTATTTGTCCGTCATTTGTTTTATGTGATGAATAGAATCTCACATTCATGTAAATGTATTATCATTTTTATTAAACTTGTTGACTGAAATGTATATAATGCTTGCCAAGGCTCCTTCCCATCTAATTTTAGACAACTTGTTCGAAAAAAAAGATAAAACATAACCCTTCATGTAAGATCCTCTATTTCTAACGTCACCAATTTTGCCAAATGAGGCAAGTTGTTTGCAATTTCTTGATTTCAAAAAAAAAAAAAAAACCCGCAGCAAAACAAACAAGAGCATCACATGTGGGTGCCAACACTCCGATGCAGATGATTGATGTTTCAGTGAAAAAATCTGTCAAAAAAGGGGCATAACTCTGTCAAAATATTTTGATAACCAGCCCTTGTTATATGGATTCCTCTTTTAATGATTAACAACATGTCCAAGTTTGAAGCAAATATTTTCAGTAAAAAGAGAAATATTATAAAACTCTGTTTTCATACAACACAAACGCCAACAACAATGCCAGAGCTATGAAAATACTTTGACAATTTTCTTGGAAAAACAGCCCAGTTAAAAATGGCCATCCACAAGTGGAAATGTGTCAACTCTTTACCAGATGAAAAAATTTTTGACTTGTCCAAACTGGAAGCATTTACAGACGACAAATTAAGTATGAATAAAATGAATGAGTATGTCTTTGAAAACACTGTGGGAAAAGGAGAAAATGCTGGTTACCAGTATCTTCTCCTATTCACACAATTATTTCTTAAAGCCTTCCTCATAAGGGTCGTTAGCAGTCAGGAATGGTCAACCCTTTATTACACAACCCCAACTTTTAACAACCTCAAGCAAAAACAGGCTTTTGAAAACATTGTGGGGAAAGAAGAAAATGCTGGTAACCAGCATTTTCTCCTTTTTCCACAATATTTTCTACCCTACCAAAGTCCAGTTTCATTTTTGTGCCAAATTTATTTTGTCATCTGCAAATGCTTCCAATATGGACTAGTCTAAAATCTTGTTGTATGGTAAAGGGCACAAGAGCAGGGTTTTCCCTTGACTTTCTGATTTGGGGGTCATTTGACCCCCCCTTCAAATGAATAAAAGAAGGCACACATATAAATTTTGGGGGTCATTTTAAATATTTGGTGGTCAAAATTCAAAGGGGGGGGGGGGGGGGGGGGGGGGGGGTCATGGAAAATCCTGCAAGAGATAAAACATGTCTTTTTACTAACCTGTCCAAGACTTGGGGTTCTGTATTTTGACTGGACTTTGAAATCGTCATCACCATCATCATTCTCGTCCCCGTCTAGAACTACTACAGAATCTGCAATCAAACTTCCACAATAAATTCTCAGTGATTCCCTATAAGCACTGGTCACAACAACCCCAAAGCTGAAGATAATAACATCATTTTGTTTCAGTTATATCGCATCAGTTAGTGCCAATTTCTTTCCAAGGATTGATGAAAGGACAGAATTCATTCCTCCATCATCTCTGATCTGTGTTTTAACAATGTTTATGAGAGAAAGCATCTAGCCTGGAAACAATATAGTGTGAAGTCCTGGTAAAAGAAACTCCTGGAAAGTATAGATATTTGCAAACTATTGATGACAATTGCACACATGTGCAAGTTTAACCCTTTCCCAAACGACAAATTCTGGACTGGTCCAAATTGAAAGAGTTTGCAGACGACAATTTTAAATTTGATGAAAATGGCAGAAAGTTCTCAAATAGGGTAGAAAACACTGTGGGAAAAGGAGAAATTGCTCGTTACGAGCAATTTCTCCTTTTCCCACAGTGTTTTCAAAAGACTTGTACTGCAGACACGTGAAAACCAGGGCTTGTTTGGGAAAGAGTTAATAAGAAGAAATGCAAATTTTCAACTTTGAATAGCTACTTTTCCCTTACTAATAGTCCCGATTTTTTTTTTCCAAATAAGTACATTTCAAGCTAATGATATTAACAAACTGAGTAAGTTTCCTGCAAAATGACACCTGTTGACGCCCCTGGGAAGGAAGCCTTTGAAAATATTGTGGGAAAAGGAGAAAATGCTGGTAACCAGCATTTTCTCCTTTTCCCACAATGTTTTCTACCTGATCAAAGAAAAATTGCACCATCTGAGCCACAATGAAATTGTCGTCTGCAAATGTTTTCAATTTGGACAAGGCTATAATTTTGTCGTCTGGTACAGGGTAAAAGGAAATCTGACCACAGATGGGGACTTTATAGCATATACAAGGAATGTAAATTTTCAACTTTAAATGGCTACTTTTCCCTAACTAACTGTCAGACTTTTGTCAAAATCACTAGTGTTCAAGCTTTTGATGATATAAACAAACATACTGTGCACGTTTCACAAAAATTGGACCACAAATAAAGACTTTATTACATAAAAAAGAAGAAAAAGACAAACGGACAGACAGACAAAAGGACAGATGAAGGAAACTATGCCATAACATAAACTCAGCTGGATATCAGCCAATAAAATCAAAACAATAAATTTTATCTTTTTAGACAGAGATTTACATAATTTTCCACACTTTTGTGTCATATCACAACAACAGCTCACTTGAAAGAAAAAACAACGACAATACCTTGAGGTGGCCCATTCACAACCCCTGCTTTTGATTCTTGACCCGATTCCTTTTGTTCCTTGCCTTTACTTTCAGTTTTACAGCAACAAGCCTGGCACATATTTTCTGTAACATGACAAGAATATTTCCCTAATACATGTACATCATTACACATATACATAGAAACCTGTGTTAACCCACACCTCTTTACCACACAGCAAAAAAATTGTAGACTTGTTCAAATTGAAAGCATTTGCAGACAACAAATTAAATGCGACTCAAATGATGGAATTTGTTTGATAGTGTAGAAAACATTGTGGGAATAGGAGAAAATGCTGGTTACCAGCTGGTAACCAGCATTTTTTTCTTTTCCCACAATGATTTCAAAAGGCTTCTTCCTTAGGGCTGTTAAAAGTCGGGATTATGTGATAAACAGTTAAAGCACCCTTCTCAACATTGGTTGTCTTTGCAGTCAGTGTAGATTCAGGTCAGACTGAACAGAATCTTAGATCTACATTGTCTGCTTTGCCTAGACACTGTGGGCAAAAACAAAATTGAAATTGCAATTATTTGGGTCTTATCACTAAGCTGAAAAAGTTCATTAAGTTTATGTGTTTCTCTAACTTTTAAAAGTCACTTGTATTAAAGGTCAAGTAGCCCCCAAATGTAAACAAGGCCAGAGTTAAAATGCATATAACTTGAAATGACACCATTTAAAACAAGAGATGTTTGTAAAACATGTATGCCCCCCTAATGGCATCCAATTCTAAATATAACATGTGATTATAAACTGTTAAGTTCAAAGTGTAAAAATGAACAAAGGGTAATTACTCAAAAATTATTTATGATAAATTAACAATTCTTGGACACTGCACTTCCCATTTATGTGAACTATCAACTTACAAGGTTTCATGATTTTACGTCACATAATTTTTGAGTTATGCTCCGGAAAAAAATTAAGTACGAAAATCAACAAAGGGGAATAACTGCAAAAATATAATGGGCAGAGTTATGGTTCTTGTGCAATGCACTTCTCCTGAATAAGATCTATCCACATGTAAAGTTTCAAGATGATATCTGAAAAACCTTTTGAGTTATGCTCCGGACAAAAATTAAGTATGAAAATCAACAAAGGGCAATAACTCCAAAAATATGATGGGCAGAGTTATGGTTCTTGTGCACTGCACTTCTCCTTAATAAGATTAATCCACCTATGAGGTTTCAAGGTGATATCTGAAATAATTTTTGTCCGGATCATAACTCAAAAAGTAAGTATGAAAATCAACAAAGGGCAATAACTCCAAAAATATGATGGGCAGAGTTATGGTACTTGTGCACTGCACTTCTCCTTAATGAGATCTATCCACCTATGAGGTTTCAAGATGATACCTGAAATACTTTTTGAGTTATGCTCCGGATAAAAATTAAGTATGAAAATCAACAAAGGGCAATAACTCCATAAATATGATGGGCAGAGTTATGATTCTTGTGCACTGCACTTCTCCTTAATGAGATCTTTCCACCTATGTAGTTTCAAGATGATACCTGAAATACTTTTTGAGTTATGCTCCGGACAAAAATGTGGTCTACGGACCGACCGACGGACCGACCGACAAGTGCAAAGCAATATACCCCCGCTTCTTCGAAGGGGGGCATAATAATTTTAATTAAAATGCATTTTTACAACTGCTCTGTTTACTGTTGGCAGCTATTGGGGCTTTAAGCAACACCTGCATTCTGATTTCCCAAGTCCTAAGTCTAAATGTACATACAAAAATGTTAACCCTTAGAGCATTCAATAAACCCAACAGAAATTTTTATCCTAGAAATACGACCAAATTAATCGCAATTTAATCATTGCTTTTGTCGCAGTGTATCAGCAAAGCGGACAGTATAGATAAAAAATCGGGTTGCACATTTTGTGCAGGCTGATCTTGATCTACAATGGCCACAAACGCAACTGTAACTGTAAAGGGCACTTAAAGGGTTAACTCTATATGGGATGACATAGTTTTAGATTTGCCCAAACTGAAAGCATTTACAGATAACATATCAAATATGGGTCAAATAACGAAATTTATCTTTGAAAGGTTACAAAACATTGTGGAAAATGAAGACAATGTTAGTGACAAGCACTTTCTCTTTTTCCTGCAATGTTTATATAAGGCCTCTTCCTCAGAGTCCTTAAAACATTGGATTGTTTGGTACAGGATTATGGTAAATTACAAACCGTCTTTTGTCCCCGTGTTCGAACTCGACATGGCTTCCTTGGCATACTTCAGATGAAGGGAGTTTTGCCAGGCCAAGGCAGAACAAAGCAAGGCCAAACTTTTTCCACTTCCTGTAGGGCTCTCCAGTAAACAGTTCTGTCCCCTCTCCAATCCCTTAATAACCTGAAAGTTGAACATTGAGAGATCCAGGGTCCGTATTCACAAACCATTCTTAGTTTCATTTCATGTTTCTATTGCAAAACAAAAATTTCAAGTTTGAAACCCTCTCATTATAAAATACAAATCTGTTCCTTCTTGAGATCTACCAAAGTAATTCCACTGTAACTTGAGATCTACCAAAGTAATTCCACTGTAACTTCACATGGAATTTAGGGTTGCACCTAGAAGTTGTTAACCATAGTTTGCACAAGTTCATATGCACATGTTGTGCAATCTGATCTTGTTTTCTGCATTATACTCCGATGGACTATACTTTCATGGACTTTCAATTTAATGCAAACACTCATAAACATCAATTCAAATCTGCAACTGCTCACCAGACAACAAAATTTTAAATCGACCATTTAGAAAGCATTTGCTGACAACAAACCAAACGTAACGAAATGATGGGGTTTGTAATTGACAGTATAGAAAAAACTATGAGAAAAGAAGTAATGCTGGTAACAAGCATTCTTTTTCTGACATTGTTTTCCAAAGCTTCATCCTCAAGTTAGTAAAAGCATGGGAGTCATTGGTAATGGGTCAGTTCTCTAAAAGTGGACCTAACTCACCCTATCCATCATACCAAACTGTGAGGGATACGGCTTACAGGGAAACACGACCTTCACGCCACTTATAGTAACTTCCCGCTCTTCAAGGTCTCCTGACATTTTTCTCTGTATCCTTCAGTCAATATCAAACCAAAAAACACCTGAAAGAAAAAATGAATTTCTGGTTGTATCTGGAGAACATTCATTGTGTATGTCTGGTCTTATTGATCTCTCCATAGTTTTCCTGAGCAAACACCAACACTGACACTCATTGCTGTTTGATCAACAAATTTTGATTCGTTTAACAGGATGGCAAAATTTTAGACTTGCCTTAATTGAAAGCATGAACAAATGGAAATCAATTGAATTCTGAATGAACCTGGCCACTATTCAGCAAGACTGAGGCTAAATATTTTCAAATAAAGCTGATCCTAACAATAACTGAAGTTTATGGTTTGGTTTAAACATATTTGTTTTGCACTGACTGAGAAACAAGCTCTTACAACTTATACTAATATCTCTCAATTCTGCTTCATGGAAACTACGTCACAAGTACTCATACCGATTGTGTGAACCAGTGAACAGTCCCAGAGTTGACATCCCTTCCCGGAGGAGGACCTTTTGATTATGAGGCAGACGCTCTACCTCACAACCACGGACACCAAACACTAAAGTTTATTACACAAAATTTTGCAAATGGCTGGTTTGCTACATTGATCTAACGAACAAGTTTAGACGCTAAATGCGAATGAAGGATAAAATGTGAAATACAGATAAATGTTAAATGTAACAAAGGCAGCTATCCGTCTAAAAGTTTGAACAATCAGACCTCAGGGTACGAAATAGCCGAGTACGAGTTCTCAGGCTAACACGGCGCTGAGATTTTTGAAAGATGTGCGAAACGTTTTGGCTGTTCGTAAACGTTCATCAGCTAAAAATACTGTCAAATAGTCATTCTACCTGCCTGCAGAGAAAGTATGTTAAAAAGGGGGAGAGTTTAACGTCAAAATAATCATCAGAACATCTTGAAAATACCGCCTGATATGTTAACGTTATGGGATGAACGCCGAGGTTTCCGATGTAAATGAAAATTTCATTGACCGGCACGGAAAGTATAGTAAAGAAACTTACGATATCAGCGGCAAGAACTTTTTATAAAATATGCAGAAAAGGAGAAGGTGCGGTTTCGTACTTAACTCTTTACCAAATGACACAATTTTAGAGAAGTCCAAATTGAAAGCATCTGCAGACGACAATTTAAATGTGACTTAAAAGATGGAAATTGTCTTGATAGGGCAGAAAACATTGCGGGAAAAGCAGAAAATGCTGGTTACCAGCATCAGGGTCGTTAAAACTCGGGTTTGCGCAGTAAGGGGTGAAATAACTTAATTCCACTTAAAGCACTTCGGAAAGAAGTTAAAGCACATTATTGTCTTAGTTGTGTTATTTTTTTCTTTAGCTGGATACTTTTTTATGATCTTTATAACAGTGACCGCCACAAATAAAATCCGAATCATTGAAGTCTACAAACCGCCTGGTTCAGACTATAAGTTATAGTTTCACCAGACGGAAAAAATATCGAATCGTCAATCATGTGATTAAAAAGCGTTTGTTCAAAACCGTTGTCTGCGCATGTCAGTCTCTTCGAAGACTGACTGTATTTAAAAAATGGTTGAATATGTCCGTGAAAGCTCGGGGAGGACAGAAAACAGTGGGAAGAGGTAGAAATTGTCGGTTACAAACTTATCTGCACAACATTACACACCCCCTCCCCAATATTTTTGAATAGCGCTTCTCCATTAGAATCATTGAGTAAAGCAAAGGGTCGTATGGTCATGGCTTAAACATGTACAGGTCTACTGATGAGGTCAGGTTGAATAGTTAGCCTGCTACAGCAATGTAAACTATATTTGAGCCATGCTCTGTGAAAAAGGGGGTTCAATACATAAATCTGCAAAAAGTATCGACCCAGGTCAGCCTGTGTAGTCTGCGCATTCAAATATTGCAATTTCTAGAGAATGTTTGTGCAAAGTACTGGCAAATGGATGCAGCAGGAGTACATAGACAGGTTCACGGGCAGTCGTGCCGGATATAAATGAAATTTCAAAACCGATGTAAACTTTAAGTCAAAGGTTTACAGGACAATCCCGTGTTTTAACGGCAATGAAGAAGCATTTGGAAAATTTCGGTTGGAAGAGGAGAAAATGCAGGTAATTTTTAGTTTAAACATATTTTATTCAACAGTATAAGATACAGGTTAACAGAATACAATACAATCATATGACAAATATACATTTTTTCTTTTTCGTTTTCTACTCTTTCGAAGATAGCAAACATTGTTTGGGTCATATTCAATTTGTCGGGTGCAAATGTTCTCAATTTGGACAAGTCTAAAATTTTGCCGTTTGGTAAAGAGATAAGTCTATATTTATAATAATGAACCATGCTCCATGAAAAGGGGTTTAATGCGTCTGCGAAAAGTATCAACCCATGTCAGCCTGCGTGGTCCTGGATCGATATTTTTCGCTATTGGTCAATTTTCTGTATGTCCGAGGATAAGTCTACCTCATGATTAAGTCGGTTATTAACCCTTTCCCAAACAAGCCCTGGTTTTCACGTGTCTGCAGTACAGGTCTTTTGAAAACACTGTGGGAAAAGGAGAAATTGCTCGTAACGAGCAATTTCTCCTTTTCCCACAGTGTTTTCTACCCTTTTTGAGAACTTTCTGCCATTTTCATCAACTTTAAAATTGTCGTCTGCTAACTCTTTCAATTTGGACCAGTCCAAAATTTGTCGTTTGGGAAAGGGTTTTAAAAGAAAAGTCGCTATTATGGATCTGTAAGTATGTGATGCCTTGTTCGGTATTATGCATCATGAAGATGCATCAAGCCCCCTTTTACCAGAGCATGGCTCACACACACATATATATATATATATGTCAATTGGTTCTTTTTTGGCAAAATGCCCTCCACCACTCCACACTAAAATTTTTCGTACAGGTTGCGCTGAGTCTTTGAGATGCCTCTGTGACTTATATATATATACACACACACAAGTTACTGCTCATAGTTTAAATATGTGTGGATAAATGATAATTTTTAAATGGTTCGAACCGAGTATAATATTAACGAAATATAACAAACAATGGCGACAAAAGGACGGCACGGAGTGTCACAATTTCCTTGCGGCTCGAATGATTTTTTTTTTTAATAGCCCAGACCAAAAACTGATCATTTTCAAGCTGACAAATCGAAGTCGCCTTTAGGTGTAGATTTAAGTAAGTTTCCGCGTCGCCCGATATCTTTACAGGCGCCTGGATTGTGGTTTTTGTCGAGTTTTGGCTAATGTCACATCATGAGTAAGAAACGTTAAATAAGTATGACAATTCAATCATGTTTAGTTTTATGTCTGAGTGTCTCTGTTTTTTTTTTTAAATCGAGATATATCTCGGTCAGAAATATTGCGAGGCGAAATTGAAAAGTTTTGCGTCTTTCATGACAAATATCCGTACGTTGTTTTGATGCTAACTTTCATGTTGGTTTCAGCGTTATGGCGTCGCGGTTCCACTTTTGTCCATTCAACGGCGTAGCGTCCACAACGCACAATACGTAAGTGCGTAATTGTAGAAAAAATGGGAAGAGACGAAACATTCTTTTATCACTTTATAAAACAACTCCATTCTCATAATTGAGCCTGAAACTGCGCAGAAAAAAAAATATGAAAATTTCAAACCAATAGTACAAAGAGCTATATTACGATGTCATCCTATCGCTTTTCTATGGAAAATCAAATGCTTGATGTATCGGACAATGTAGATAAAGATCAAAATGCACATTCTGTGCAGTCTATCTTGATTTACACTTTCTGCATCGCGCTTAGCAGTCTACGGGTGAAATAGCTCTCTCGGAATGTTATTTCGGAGTGCGTAATGATTCTGAACCCCTGGTTACGCCCCGATATTGATTTGCTCCTTTATCATTTGGTGGACTTAACCCTTTACCACACAATCCCGAATTTTAACAACTCTCAGGAAAAAAGTCTTTTGAAAACATTCTGGGAAAATGAAAAAAAAAAAAAATGCTGGTAAAAAGCATTTTCTCCTTTTCCCACAGTGTTTCTATCCTATCAAGGACAAATTTTGTCATTGGAACCACCTTTAATTCATCGTCCGTAAATAGTTTTAATTTGGACTAATCTTAATTTTGTCCTTTGTTAAAGAGTTAAAGCATTAATTGAAGTAAAAAGTTGCTCGCTCTGTACAATCTGATCTTGATCGACGGCGTCCGCATAAGTTATCTAATTCGCTATCGGCAGTGGAAGACCTAAACAATCAGTTCAACAAGCGCATAAATGGTCTTGCGTTGCAGAGTAGTCAAGGCTTTGGGTTTGTAACTAGGAAACCCATGTTCGACTACCTCAGATGGCACTGGTCACGTGGGGATGACCTTCGGCGATGGACGGACGTTTTGGCCAAGGACATTTTGGTCAGGACATTTTGGCCAAGGACATTTTGGCCAGGACGTTTTGGCCATGGACATTTTGGCTCAGACGTTTTGGCCAGGACGTTTTGGCCACGGACATTTTGGTCAGGACGTTTTGGCCACGGACATTTTGGTCAGGACGTTTTGGCCACGGACATTTTGGCCAGGACGTTTTGGCCAAGGACATTTTGGTCAGGACGTTTTGGTCAGGACGTTTTGGCCACGGACGTTTTGGTCAGGACGTTTTACCACGGACGTTTTGGCCACGGACGTTTTGGTCAGGACGTTTTGGCCACGGACGTTTTGGTCAGGACGTTTTGGCCACGGACGTTTTGGTCAGGACGTTTTACCACGGACGTTTTGGCCACGGACGTTTTGGTCAGGACGTTTTGGCCACGGACGTTTTGGTCAGGACGTTTTGGCCACGGACATTTTGGTCAGGACGTTTTGGCCACGGACATTTTGGCCAGGACGTTTTGGCCAAGGACATTTTGGTCAGGACGTTTTGGCCAGGACGTTTTGGCCAAGGACATTTTGGTCAGGACGTTTTGGCCACGGACGTTTTGGTCAGGACGTTTTGGCCAAGGACATTTTGGTCAGGACGTTTTGGCCAGGACGTTTTGGTCAGGACGTTTTGGTCAGGACGTTTTGGTCAGGACGTTTTGGCCACGGACATTTTGGCCAGGACGTTTTGGCCAAGGACATTTTGGTCAGGACGTTTTGGCCAGGACGTTTTGGTCAGGACGTTTTGGCCACGGACGTTTTGGTCAGGACGTTTTGGCCACGGACATTTTGGTCAGGACGTATTTGGTCAGGATGTATTTTTTGGTCAGGACGTATTTTGGTCAGGACGGACATATTGGCTCGGACGTTTTACCACGGACGTTTTGGCCACGGACGTTTTGGTCAGGACGTTTTGGCCACGGACGTTTTGGTCAGGACGTTTTGGCCACGGACGTTTTGGTCAGGACGTTTTACCACGGACGTTTTGGCCACGGACGTTTTGGTCAGGACGTTTTGGCCACGGACGTTTTGGTCAGGACGTTTTGGCCACGGACATTTTGGTCAGGACGTTTTGGCCACGGACATTTTGGCCAGGACGTTTTGGCCAAGGACATTTTGGTCAGGACGTTTTGGCCAGGACGTTTTGGCCAAGGACATTTTGGTCAGGACGTTTTGGCCACGGACGTTTTGGTCAGGACGTTTTGGCCAAGGACATTTTGGTCAGGACGTTTTGGCCATGGACATATTGGCTCAGACGTTTTGGCCAGGACGTTTTGGCCACGGACATTTTGGTCAGGACGTTTTGGCCACGGACGTTTTGTTCAGGACGTTTTGGTCAGGACGTTTTGGCCACGGACGTTTTGGTCAGGACGTTTTGGCCACGGACGTTTTGGTCAGGACGTTTTACCACGGACGTTTTGGCCACGGACGTTTTACCACGGACGTTTTGGTCAGGCCAATTTGGTCAGGACGTTTTGATCAGGACGTTTTGGCCACGGACGTTTTGGTCAGGACGTTTTGGCCACGGACGTTTTGGCCACGGACGTTTTGGCCACGGACGTTTTGGTCAGGACGTTTTACCACGGACGTTTTGACCACGGACGTTTTGGTCAGGACGTTTTGGCCACGGACGTTTTGGTCAGGACGTTTTGGCCACGGACGTTTTGGCACAGAAAGGTTATTCATTGCATTTTTCTGTTTGAAAATAACATTTAGCCAAAACGTGCTACTTTGTACTTTCAGCTTGTCAAAACGTCCTGGCCAAAATGTCCGTGGCCAAAGCGTCCTATATTCTCCTTAGGCAAGGTACAAATCAACTAATTAAAGGAATCCCCCGTTGTACAGTGGTTGCGGCATTGGATATGAAGACAGAGAATCTTGGTTCGAAAGCCTCTGACGACAATAGTCGGGCGGGAGTGTCCCTGGGCATGGCATTGCGGAGTCTTTTGGCGATGAAACCTAGGAAATACACAAACAAGTTATAAGGTGTGGCGATTTGACTAGAATGGTGTTGAAAGCGGCGCAAAATCCTGAACAAACTAACAGAGAGGAATCATTTTCCTCTGTTAGCCGAAGAAACCGACGTATAACAGAAATAAAATGGAAAATTGCGTTAATTAAAACCAAACAAATAAACAAACATGACGGAGTCGATTCAACAAGCGGGAAAACCCACTTTGCGGTCAACCATGCAGTCTAATTTGAGTTTATATTGACAGATCACAGTAAGATGTACTCAATACTATCAACCCTTTGGCTGCTAAGCGTGACTCAATGACGTTTTGCTGACAGTGTGTATCAAGATCAGACTGCACAGAACGTGCAGTCTGATCTTGGATCTAAGCTGTCCGATATGGAGGTATTTTTCATTTCCTTTGAAATAACATGATTTGGATTTTCAGCCAGCTTTCAACCCATTTCATCTTTGTTTTATCAAACTATAATCATTCTTGTATCTTCATGCCAAATGTTGCCTCTGACGGTTGCAAGGTAGCATAGATTACGACCGATAGAAAAATGCCTTTCATATTTTCTGGAGGCCTTCAAAGAAATGACTGTCGTGACGTTTCCGGTTTAAAGTCGAAGATTTCCGATATGTGGATTTATCCCTTTCACCATAAATATCGGTAGTTTATCCATGTTTAAACAGCTGACTAAACTCTGAACCATGCTACAGTCTATTAAATTTTCACAGCGATTTTTCTCTCCAGCTGTCAGGATGTATCTTTAACCAAGGGTTTGCTATGGTTATTAGTAAGGTGTAGGCGTGAATGACATTATTACTATGGTTGACAAGTAAACACACCCAACCGAAATAGATTTTTTAACGCATTACCCATTGCAGACGGTTTATTTTGTTTCTGTAGCATGCGACATTTTGAAAATATTGTGGCAAAAGGAGAAATTGCTCGTTACGAGCAATTTCTCCTTTTGCCACAATATTTTCACATACATTTATACATTTATATATCAGGAATTAAACTGTGATGCATTATTGTAATTTTACAAGGATGTTTTCAAGGCCGTCTGCGGCAATGTTTTTCAAGGGGTTATGGGTAAAATGTGACCAATCGTTTTGGTCTGTTTTATGTGTTCGTACTGTAACTATGTGGTCACTGGTCAGTATTACCAGGGAGGGGGGGGGGGCAGCCTGTCTAACTCTACAGCCATTAGTTTTTCTCCAAGTTTTGTTTGTTTGAATGTTTATAATTTAACATAATAAGCCATACTCTGTGAATAGGGGGCTTAATGCATCTGCAAAAAAGTACTGACCAGGTTTATTATTGAAAATACGTGTCATGCTCTGTGAAAAGGGGGACTCTGGCAAAAGGGGGCTTAGTGCATCTCCGTGATGCATTGTACCAAGCAAGTCATTACATAATTACGGGCCCGTCCGGGTAGCTCAGTGGTTAGCGTATCTGAATCGTGACCTGCTGGTTGCGAGCTCGATACCCGGTTGAGGCAAACTTGCTTTCCGGCGATTTTTCGTCTCTCACCTCTGATGCATGTGAGAAAAGTAGTCAGTGACTTTGGAAAGAAGTTCTGTCAGTACTGGTGTGAGAAAGCCAGGAAACACCTGGGTGCGTCACTGACCGCCATGATATGACCTGAGTGGTTAAAATGGCGTTAAACTCCAATACAAACAAACAACAAACAAACAAACATAATTACGGATCCATAAAACTTATCTTGTTTAACAAGCGGCTAAATCCGGATTTAGACTGATCCTTTGACACGTAAAATATTGACCAATAGCAAAAAGTTTCGGCCCAGGTCAGCTTGCACGGACTGCGCAGGCTGACCCGGGTCGATACTTTTTTTTCACAGATCGTGACTTAAGTATTTATGTCCTCTCCCTCTTCAATCTGTCAATCAGACGGTAAAGAGGAGTTAGTTAAACCCATTACCACACAATTCCGACTTTTAACGACCCTAAAGGAAAAGCCTTTTGAAAACATTGTGGGAAAAGGAGAAAATGCTGGTCACCAGCATTTTCTCCTTTTCCCGCAATGTTTTCTACCCTTCCCATAACAAATTTCAAATTTTCAGTCAGATTTATTCCGTCGTCTGCAACTGCTTTCAATTTGGACCAGTCTAAAATTTTGTCGTTTGGTAAAGACGTAAACTTCAACCCGCTAAATGAGTTAAACGAAATTTTTAAGCCGATAGTTAAACCCCAAATGTTACTATTTCAAACTTGGTTTTTTTTGTTTTTTTTTTTTGGGGGGGGGGGGGTCTCCTTATCATCGGACAGTGTAGATCCAAGATCAGAATGCACGTTTTGTGTAGTTTGATCTTGATCTACACTGTCCGCAAAAAGGTCCTTGAGTCGCGCTTATTAGCCTAAGGGTTAAAGAACATAGTTTAAAGGGTGATTTTGAATTTGGCGGGTTCGCAGAAAATTGTAACAGAAGGAAAATACAGCAATATCGATAAGATCAAAACCGAAAATGCAGTCGAAAAACTCGACAGGTACTTGAAAATGAGTCTTAAAATACGACATGTTTTCGTAAAAGGGTTAAACAGATTTTTCCTGTTCAAGACGCCGGAATGTCCATAGCGTTAAAAGTCAGTTTTTGACCACTGTAACCACAATGGTGTTGCAGAGTGTAAATAACCAAACTATATAAAACCTTGGTTAGACCGTCAAATCCCGGGGCGGATATTTGTGGTGAACAAAAGTAAAAGTTTAAGAAAGTTGACGCTAAGGCTGTATGTGCGAGCCGGTCTGTTAGACCATCAGGCGACCATCTGACTGCTATCATGTTATCTTGAAGCAGTTTGTATCAATTTCATGATCATCATCATCATCATCGTCGTCGTCATCATCATCACGACCACCATCATCAGCATAATAAACTAAAATGATTGTTTCGTAGAGGCTTAACCCTTTCCCAAACAAGCCCTGGTTTTCACATGTCTGCAATACAAGTCTTTTAAAAACACTGTGGGAAAAGGGGAAAATGCTCGTAACGAGCAATTTCTCCTTTTCCCACAGTGTTTTCTACCCCTTTGGAGAACTTTCTGTCATTTTCATTAAATTTAAAATTGTCGTCTGCAAACTCTTTCAATTTGGACCGGTCTAAAATTTATCGTTTGGAAAAGGGTTAAAGGAGCATTAAACATGCTAGTTAGCAAGTTTTTATTTATTTATTTTTTTTTTTCCAGAAAATCTAAAGAAAGACTGCAAAGGTGGCTTCAAAATTAAAATAAAGATGGGAAAAACATTCAGAAAACAAGAGAAACTACCGAGTTTTTTTTTTCTTGTATTTTTACTGTAACATTTTCTGTTCCGTTGGGAACGGTATATAGCCGTTACTGCATAGAAAGGAATAAATAAATTCTTTTATACAGTAAGATATCGGTTAGCACCATAGCTCAGTCGGTAGAGAAGAGCCGCAAACTATGGGTTCGGAAAGTCGTGGGTATTCCCTCAACTAGGGGTAAACAGTCACGTCTTTATAATTTTGTCCTTACAAAATATCACCCCCTCCAAAAAAATAGGGGGAGGGGGTCAATATCTATTTTAATACCCCTTTGACGAGCATTTCCCCCGTTCCCAGTGCTTTTCCTCGAGTTTATGCACGTATGCCGCCGTTTGAGCAACAGTTAATTTGTCGTCTGCAAATGCTCTCATTTTGGACAAGTCTAAAATTTTGTAATGTGGCAAAGAATTAACTCTTTACCACATGAAAAAATGTTAGACTTGTCCAAATTGAAAGCATTTGCAGACGACAATGTTAATGTGGCTCAAATAATATGATATTTCTTTGATAGGGTAGAAAACATTGTGGGAAAAGGAGAAAATGCTGGTCACAAGCATTTTCTCCTTTTTCCACAATGTTTTCAAAAGGCTTCATACTCAGGGTCGTTAAAACTCAGGATTGTGTGATAAAGAATTAAGCCAACTTTCTATAGAATAACTAGTACAGTGTTATCATTACTATTAGAACCAATATCATAATACTTGAACATTATATACTTTATAAGTGCGCCATTATCTTTACAGAGAGATTTACCAAGGGCGATTATGTTTGTTCGTCATGGGCAGAAATAATCAAAACGTCAATCGCAATATTTCAGACAACAATAACGATATGCGAAGAATGTAGAGGAGTTTTCGCCACGCGCTTCGATTACAGCGCCTCCTCTCTAGAGTCCATTCAACAGGATGGAACTATTGAACATTTTATCTAAACAAACACCATAAATCGGACGATAATTCGCGTTTCTCTTCACTTTTATTTTCACCTGTCCTTCACTAAATCGCATTAATCTTTCACTATAGATGTTTAAATTAGCACAATCGTTTTTAATTGGTTTTAAAGTGTGCTTAAAGTTTTATGTCACTAGAGTCTCGTCGAATCTCGCGACAGGTGGTGAGATATTGAAAGCTTCGGTACTCTAAACGCGGACTGTATAAACCCAGTACTGTCCAAATACGATTTAGACTACCCGGCCTAATGCAGAACATTTTTTGTTTCAAAAACACTGTTTGAAAAGGAGCCATTGCTTGCAACAAACAATTCTTCCCTTTCCCACAATTTTTTCATGAAAACCCAAATCTATAGTTTCATCTCTTTCAAATATTATTTTTTTTTTTCTTTATATCTCTAAGCGTAACACTTATCTTCCAAGTTTAAAAAACAGCCTGTAAAGAAATGGGTTAACCTAGTTGTTTCACAAATATTTATCAAAAGATCATAAAATAGGGGAAGATAAATCGATGTAATTGTTTGTTAAGGTCGAGTACTTGAAAACAGGCGTTTCCGATCAATTCATCATCCACTGGTCCTGGTCTAAGCACAAAGATTCCAAGCACGTAATAGGAGCATATATCTACCGCAATATCTATGCCGGAAAATGCAGTCGTTTCGAGACTCGACCTCGGACCCTCACTCGAAGCACTGGGCTTTTCATGGGAGTGTCCCTGGGCAAGACAGCTCAGAGCCCAAGCCTAGCACTGGTGATGCCCAGGACGTAGATGCATAGGCGAGCTGTGATATAAATGACTAAAATAATGTTGAAATCGGCGTAAAACACTATTCAATCAATCGATTCTCATACATTTTGAGAAAGTTATTATCAATGTAATTTGGCCCTTGCAACCTGGAAATGAATGCCAAAGATACAATAGCGTGAATGCATTGAATGCTAAGCCCCTAAGCCTTTTTTGAATTGCAGATCAGCCAAGCCCCCGTAGCTCAGTCGGTAGCGTACAGGACTTGAGAACAGGAGGTCGCTGGTTCGATCCCCGGCTTGGCCAATTTCTTTCCGAGGACTGACGATAGTCATCGTGACAGGATTCATTCCTCTCTCACCGCTGACCATTGTTTCGATGATGGTTATGTGGGAAAGCAGCCAGTGGCTTGGAAAGAATATTGTGCGGAGTACTGGTAAAAGAAACTCCAGGAAAGCATGGATAGGTGCACTGGCCGCCGTGAAATAATGTTGAAAACGGCGTTAAACACCATACAATCAATCAATCAACTGCAGATCAAGTCAAGCAATTTTTAGTCTGGTTTATACAGATCAGAAGCTAACAAAAACCAAGAAATTCATACTTTGTTTCAGTATCTTTCTTTAAAACGATATTTGTACGCTGTTCCCGTTTCGATAGAAAACCATAAACCAACGTTTGAAAAAAATATCTTAAAAGTAATGACAAAATTATCAGAAAACGCCAAGGCGTTTGAGCAGCGCTCTGGCAAAAGGGGGTTGATAAATCTCCGTGATGCATTACACCAAGCAAGTCATTACATACTAATGGATCTATAAAATCCATTTTGTCTAACAACCGACTGATTCATGAGGTAGAACGGTCCTCGGACATACAGAAAAAAATCCAAATAGCAGAAAGTTTAGACCCATGTCACATGGAGATGGGAGATGCATTAACTTCCCTTTTCACAGAGCATGATTTAATTGCACGGCGATTACGACGCAGATGGTGACAAGGTTTTGACAATACTTCGACGTTTCCTTCCAAAACAGAACAATCAAGCAAATCGACTTCTGGTGAAAAATTTAAAGGTGGAAATTGTATTCTGAGCAAAATGTCTCACCGGGTAAACTACACAGGCATCTGTGTGGTAAGTGTAATCTCCAACTGCTTAATTAGTAAAGAACATTAACAGACCAGAAATATGCAAATGAAACGGAAAAAGAAAGGTCACGATGTAGAAATCTGACATTCAGACAACTTACAAGAGAGTAATCAAGCAGATATCGGCGAGTTATTTCTTACGCCATTTTGCCTTGACGATCCCTGCATGACGGTAATGTGTTATTTTGTCGCCATTTTTGACTTTAAGTGAGTCAAATTTGTACAGTATGTGACTTTTGTGTTCTTACACGCGAGAAAATCAAATTGTCGTGGTCGGATTTCCATCTTTTCGTCTGTTTTTAGCTTTTGTAATCCGGAAGGAATCTCAGTTGCCCAGACGCTTGTCTCCGAGGCGCGCTTTTAAGACGTAGACCACACAAATACAATCCAAGCGCTTATCGTCCTAGACAAGACTTATCGTGTTAGCCAATCAAAAACGGAAGCACGATTGGAAGCTCGTTTGAAACGCAACCATGGCTGATTTTGGCATTTATTGCCGAAAAATGCTTTTGCGTAAGTAATGATTCTATTAACAGCATGTTAACCACTCGGATTTAAAGGCTTCAAAATGAGTTAGAAGTATTTGAACCATGCTCTGTGAAAAGTGGGGCTTAATGCATCTGCGAAAAGTATCGACCCAAGTCAGCCTGCGCAGTTCGCGCAGGCTGACATGGGCCGAAACTTTTCGCTATTGGTGAATTTACTGTATATCCAAGGACCGTTCTACCTCATGTTTCAGTCAGTTGTTAGACAAAATAAATTCTATAGATCCAAAATTATGTGATGAATTGCTCGGTATTATCAGGGATCGTATATTACGATCCCTGGTATCATGAACCACGGGGATGCATCAAGCCCCTTTTGCCAGAGCATGGACCATTAACCTTTGTAGATCATTACCAATGGGAAGTGGAAGGAATTATGCAGAATTACGATCGAGCCGCTTGTTTTAAGCCATTGCTCATTTTCTTGAAATGTTTTCTACAGTTGTCTTCTCTATGGGCGTAATATTTTTTTTTTTAAAAAGAAACGTTCTTATTTGCATCTTTGCGATGGTAAACGTATTTCCTCTTTAAAGGGGCCCATTCACTAGGGCTGGGACGAGTACTCGAGTACCCGGGTATCGGGTAGGGTACCGCCGGTACCCGGGTACTAAATCATTACCCGGGTACCCGATAATTATATAGTGACTTATTAAGTAAAGCTATAATTTTGAAGTTCCAATGAAAGAATTTGATCTTAATTTAAATACAAGCAAAAAACATGTTACCCACTCCCGTACATGAACCGGAAGTAGATAATCGAAATAGCTTGAAATAAGGCTGTACCGCTTATATCCCCTGCAACGCATATCTCGTCAGTAATGGGTAAATATTGTTATATATTTGCCCATTCAGCGTTTTTGGTTTATTTAACATAGACAATAGTAATCTGAATTAAAAGCAAAAATGCGTGCGTATTTTGTGATTTATTCATAACAGCTCAAATCATCACGGAAAACTGAACACAATCAACGGCCTATTCAACAGTAATAAGAAAGAGTCTATCCAGAGAATAATCCGCATTTTGCAGGCGTTGCATGATCATGACAATCTGGCGCTTACTTTTTAATACAATCATTGTTATTAAAGGTCTTTAAGACAATATGAAACAATTTAAATGACAAAATTTATTCAGCGACTAGGAACGAACTGCTGCTAACTAGTAACTAATTCTAATCACCTCAAGCAAAAGTGCACACAACTCAGGTTAACATTTCAGGCAAAGAAGGGAGTAGAGGCTCGATATCCTGTCCCCGCTCTGCACTGGGTATTTCTACATGTACATGTATATCTTGATCAGACGGCTCAGATTTTATGGCAACTGATGGCTCTGGCACGGGAGAAGTACTATTGGAAGTAATAACATCGGGTACTCGAGTACCCGCGGGTAATACGGCCACGGGTACCCGGGTACGAAATTTCTACCCGTCCCAGCTCTACCATTCACTATTTCATTATCATAGCAACTTTCAAAAATGTTTTTGTCAATGAAATTAGTAAAAAATATAGTTTGCAAACCATCAATAAATAAGACAGAGAAGGTTGAGAAAAACAGCATTTTTGATCGTATTTCCTTAAGGTGAATACGCTGTCTCTTATGGCCTTTTTCGATTTCGAGCCAAGATTTCGAAAAGGCTTGTGAGAATATTAAATGATCAATTACATGTTTTCGATAATTCAACCCTTGACCACACACAATGCCGACTTTTAACGACTCTGACAAAGAAAGATTTTGAAAATATTGTGGGAAAAGGAGAAAATGCTGGTTACCAGCATTTTCTCTTTTTCCCACCATATTTTCTACCCTATCAAGGACAGATTTCGTCATTTGGGCCACTTTCAATTTGTCACATGCAAGTACATTCAATTTGGACCAGTCTGAAATTTCCTTGTCTGCCGGTAAAGGTTTAAAGAATTACGATGTCGTTACATTTGATCTCAGAACAATAGATGGAGTTCCAAATTGCAAAACTTTTATCGCGTTATTGAAACGCCAGAACTGCACCATGTTACAAAATAAAACCGCCCAGTCTCTTTAAGACTATTAAAGAGAAAAATTTAATTCAAGCGACTGGAATTCCAAAAAAGATCCCTCTTATAGCCTGCTCTAAAATAGATGGAGTTCCAGATTGCAAAACTTTTATCGCGTTATTGAAACGCCAGAACTGCACCATGTTACAATATACACGGGTAACCGCCCAGTCTCTCTCAGACTAAAAAAGAAAATTTTGATTCAAGCGACAGGAATTTCAAAAAAGGTCCCTCTTATATCCCCCTCTAAAATCATCCAAGTGAGCACCAACTACTTTTGAAAGAAATGATGGGTTCTGCGTGGCTCAGTGGTAAAGTGTAGGACTCGTGACCAGGAGGCCTCGGGTTCGAGCCTCACTGAATCCACTGTATTTTTACCGGGAGTGTCATTGGGCACGACACTTCAGAGCACTTGCCTAGTTCTAGTGAAACCCAGGACATACATGAATATGTGAGCTGTCGCCGTGATATCACTGAAATAATGTTGAAGGCGGCGTAAAACACCATCCAATAAGTCAGCTGAATGAAATGACAGACCGTGTCGTGCAGCTGGCAAAAAGTAGCTCAACTGAAATCGCAGATTATTGTCTACTCTTTCTGCGCGAATTAAATGAACCATGCTCTGTGAAAAGGAGGTTTAATGCATCTGCAAAAGGTTTCGACCCAGGTCAACCTGCACATCTCATGTATGGTCGACCACGAGGAAAAAAAAAAAACCCTTGAAAAACAGTATGCGAAAAAGAGAAAAAAAGAATGCTTGTAACCAACATTTTCTTCTTTTCCCTAAACGTTTTCTACCCTGTCGAAGACAAACTTCATTATTCTGGTCACATATTATTTGTCTGTAACTGTGTTCAATCTACACATATCGCCCTGTAGAAATCTAACCCTTATCCTGCTAAATAGATGAAATGACATCTTCAAACTGGTAGTAAAAACCCGAATAATGCTATTTAAAACTTTTTGTTAGGAAAAACAAAAATATATTCGTATCGGACAGTGTAGATCCAAGATCAGACTGAACGTTCTGTGCAGTCTGATCTTGGATCTACACTGTCCGCAAAAGGTCAGTGAATCGCGCTTAGCAACCTAAACCTCAATACAAAGACATATCAGCAAGTTATTGCATTTGTGAAATCTCAGAATATAGTTAAAACGAGGTTATCTCCCTTTATACTCTACGGCCTGCTCGCACAAATAATTTTCAGATTTGAATCTGCATACTCTCTCAGTTAGCATAGCTATGCTTCTTGTATTTATTTGACTGCAAGTTTCTTCCTCGCCACCTACGACAGAATACGTCAAAATGCATTTTTTGTACACAAATACACGACAAAACAACAACAAGACAACAACAACAACGCCATTTTTAACTGGTACGCATCTCGTAAAGCGTTTTCCTTTTTAAGTGTTTCCCTTAAGCTTTGTCTTTGAAAGATTAGAGAACATTGCCGGAAAAGGAAGAAGATGCTGGTGACCACCATTTTTGCCTTTTCCCACAACGGTTTAAATCTTCCTCTGTCAGGGTCGAGAAAACTTGAGATCGTTTTGTTAGGTGTTTGGACGCCCTCGCATACATTAAGGAACACTGTACCCTAGTACAATGTATTATGAAATCGAGATTTACGCTATCTGTGGAAAAATCCAAGAAGATGCCTTTGCAGGTTCGAATATACTGTTGGCTGGACTAAGTCTAAGAGAAAGTAATGATCCGAGATCAGATTGCACCTTCAGTGGGTTTTTCATCTTGATCTGCAATTAATTACTGCATATACAAGTAAAGTAACCCTCTGTATTCTGAAGGTAACAGGTGGGGCCATGCACTGTTAATAGGGGCTAAATACATATGCAAAAAGTATCGCAGGTCGCGCAATCTGACCTTGGTCGAAACTTTTTGCTGTAGGTAAATTTTCAGCATGTTCAAAGACCAGTGCAGTTCATAATTCAGTTGGTTTTTTCATAGAAATGAGACGACTTGCTTGGTATCATGCATCTTGGGGATGCATTAAGCCCCCTTTTGCCAGAGCGTGGCTCAATTCTCTTTCGTCTCTGAAAATTAATTTGACTTTATTTATGTGGATAAGCAACCCATGACCTAAAAAAGTATTTGTGCGCATCACCGATAAAACTTCAGACACGCAGGGATAGGTTAACTGGCCGCCAGTATATAACTAAACTAGAGGCGCTTGAGCGCCTGTATCGCTCCACAGGCCTGATATTTCTATAATGGCGAAAAGAAGTTTTTAACAATTACCATTCAATCCTGCATTTTAGCTCACTAAAGAAAAAAGGTATGGTAAAAACTTGTGAGAAAAGAAGAAAAAAATGGTAACCAGCATTTTCTTAGTTTCCCACAATAATTTCTATCCTTTTTTATATATGTCTTACTAATTTGAAGATATGTTGTCTGCAACAGGTCCTTTCACAAACCATTTTGGGTGGGGAAACATCAAAATATAGAAAATATGTCTTTCTCAGGGTCGTTAAAAGTTGTGATTGTGTGGTAAAAGGGTAATCTAAAAGAACAGCTAGGAGGGCAAATGAATGAATGTTATAGCAATATAGATCAACTTGCATCAATACACCAGATAGAATGAAATATGCTGGCATACAATGAACACCTAATCCCTAATAATCAACTTTTCACAGTTAGAATGTCTTCTGTGGCAAACAACACAAAATGGTCTACAAATGCATTTACATAAATCAAATATCCTGCTCCAGGGCACAGATTAATTCTGGTGTACTGAAGTTGCGGGATCAGTTTGACTGGGTAACATTAATGCCTTATCACAAATGTAAAGCCCTGTCCCACTGTGTACCAGGTCACCAGGATTTACACCCCTTCTCTGTCCACTCTGCATTTACTCATTAGTAGGTCAACAAACCTTTACCAGAACTAATAAAAGTGCAGAGGTTCTCTTGTTCTATATCAAAAGGACTATAAAGCACCTACAACATGGGGGTTTTGTTATTAAAATACTTTTTCTTTTTTATCTTGGCATGGTTACTCAGGCTTAGTAATAAGGCAAAATTGAAAAGCTCAAGTTGTGAAAGGTGCTCAAGCTTTTATCTTATTTATGGCCAGTGATATTTCATTACTAGTACTAACTAATAGCATATCATTGGAGTAAATTGTGATCTTAATACCAAGGAAAATGTGTGGGCTTAAATAGGACAGCCCTGACTAGGTCAAGTCAATCCAATTTTCTTCCTTTTTCTTTGTTAGTCGATAAAACTAACACAATAAATAGTTTTGGAGAAGAACATTTTTTTGAAATATAAGCCTTGTCTATAAAAAAATGTGTTTTTAGGTGTATCATTTTTTTAAAAGGAATTTGGTATACAACCACCATAGAAACAATTTGGCAGACAACCACCATAGGAACTTACCTGCAAAACAACAATGAAATCCAATGAATAGTTTTAGAGAAGAAATTTTTCAAAGATTTTACTTTATACCATAAAAGGAAAATGAGTCTCCCATAAAAGCCATGTTTTTTGACAGATCATTTTTTTTTAAAGGAATTCTGTAAACCTGTATCTAAGGAACATTCCTGCAAAATAATAATGCTATCCAAATAGCGGTTTGGGAGGAGAAGATTTTTAAAGGTTTTTTACTTTGGTTGCCATGGCAACCAGAATTCTTTATGGAACACAATTATTTGAAGGAATTTGAAAGAGGACCACCAAAGGAACATTCCTGTGAAATTTGGTAAAAATCCAGTCAATAGTTTCTGAGGAGAAGTTTTTTAAAGAAAAAGTTTACGGACGCACGAACGGACGAACGGACGGACGGACGGACGGACGCACGACGGACACAACGCCATGACAATAGCTCGCTGGCCTTCGGCCAGTGGAGCTAAAAACTATCGAATAAATTGCGTTTAACACTAAACAAATACGTTACCAAAAGGTGGAGGGATGGAGAGAGAGGGAGAGGGGGCGGAGTAAGACAAGTGACGTCTCGTGAACGTAAAATAGTCCGGCTAAATTTAATTATCTTTACGTGTAAACTTTACCACTAATGACAACTTTTACAAGTGAGCTAATACTTTATAACTGTAGTTTGTGTTTGCAGCCATTTAGTCTGTCGCCGGGGTTTAAATTGATGAGGCTTCAGCCCTGGACGGTTAACCCTTATCTTGCTAAATAAGTTAAATAAAACTTTCAAGCCGATAGTAAATACCTGAATAATGTTATTTCAAATTTATTTTTTTGGAGAAATAATACCTTCTTATCGGACAGCGTAGATCCAAGATCAGACTGCACGTTCTGTGCAGTCTGATCTTGATCTACACTGTCCGCAAAAGGTCAATGAGTCGCGCTTAGCAGCTGAAGAGTTAAAATTGTCACAGTTTTCCGTATTCGAGGGCCATTCAGTACGACCTGCCTGGGGGCCGTATTCACCAACCGTTTTAAATTGCATTCTTCGTCTGATTCTGAAGAATTTTCAGAATTTCAACGTAACACAATTTATGATTGGCTAAACTAAATGGTTTAGCCAATCAGAAATTCTATTACTGTTTAAATCTAGAATATCAATTAACCCTTTCCCAAACAAGCCCTGGTTTTCACGTGTCTGCAGTACAAGTCTTTTGAAAACACTGTGGGAAAAGGAGAAATTGCTCCTTTTCCCACAGTGTTTTCTACCCGTCTTGAGACCATTCTGCCATTTTCATCAAATTTAAAATTGTCGTCTGCAAACTCTTTCTATTTGGACTAGTCCAAAATTTGTCGTCTGGGAAAGGGTTAAAGTTGTGCCTTTCTTTGAACATATTACAGTTCCTGCACTGCTGCGTGGTGACGGTATAGGGTTTGAAGCTTGGAAGCTACGGGTTCGATCTTAACCCGAGGTGCTGGGCTTTTCGTTGGAGTGTCCTGGGGTCAATACTTTAGCGTCCTGAGGCAGCGCCCTTAGTCCGTATTCACCAACCATTCTTAAGAACATTCTTAGTTTAAATCTGGGTTTAGAAAGTAAAACAACTTCTGATTGGCTAAACTATTTGGTTAGCCTGGGGCAGGACTTCAGCGCCCTGGATGGATCCTTATTCACCAAGAACGTTCTGTGCCCAAAACATTTTTTTATTTACAAAATAACACAACTTCTCATTGAAGAAGTTGTCTTACTTTCAAATTTAGAAAAGTGTTGAGAATAAGACTAAGAATATTCTTAAAGATGGTTGGTGAAGACGGACCCTGGTCGTGTATTTGTTAACTCATTACCACACAATCCCGAGTTTTAACGACCCTGGGTGAAAAGCCTTTTGAAAACATTGTGGGAAAAGAAGAAAATGCTGGTAACCAGCATTTTCTTCTTTTCCCACAATGTTTTCTAACCTTGCATAGAAAATCAATTGAGCACCATTTTATTTGTTGTCTGCAAATGCTTTCATATTTGTATGAATCTTAACCCTTAGACTGCTTATCGCGACTCACTGACCTTTTGCGGACAGGGTAGATCAAGATCAGGCTGCACACAACGTGCAGTCTGATCTTTGATCTCCACTGTCCGATAAGGAGATATCTCTCCTTCAAAAATACCTTTGAAACCGGAAACTTTTGGGCGTATACTATCGGCTTGAAAGTTTCATTTCTTTTATTCAGCAGGATAAGGGTTAAATTTTGTCGTTTGGTGAAGAGTTAGAACCTGTGAACACATGAATTCGAGCCATTGCATTATCTTCCGCTAGGTGGCATTTTTCAAATACATCACTTATCTGATCTGGGCATGCTGGGTAGAGAACCGAACTATTTTTTAAGGCGGGAATCAATGCAACGAATTTCAAAATAAAATATACGTTTACTCCCTAAAACCTACCTTGTACGATTCATCCAGCCATGGTTAGCTAGCATATAACCTATGCACCAGCCATTTATAAACATAAGCTCCTATAGGCTGGGGGAAAAGCCCCGGTATAAGCCCAGCAAGCTGGAGACGTTATTTTTGTTGTCAGTATGTTGCACAAATCACTGTTTTCCCCGTGTCTATATTTAGAAATTGTTGACAGAGATTTGTTGTAAACAGTTGGTATTCTAAAAAAATATTTTCCCCTTTTGAAATCATTTGGTCTTCTAAGAAATTTATAGTGAAAGACTAGCTTGATTTTTCCACAGAGGTATTATTTATTGCCATTTTCGCCGGCTCTTTTCAAGCGAAAATTTACGCACAGCGTATTGATATATGTCCATTTTTTAGCAAGTGATGCGTCATAGCAGACAGGTTAATCTCGAAGAATATGACATGCGCAGACAACGTGAGCCATTGATCATCGCAACGACCGGATTTTCGTACTTTCAATGTTATGATGTCCTGCGTGACTTCACTCAGTGGTAAAGGTGTGGGATTTAAAGCTTTAGGCTTCCGGCTCGATCCTCATTTAAGACCCTGGGATATTCCAGGGAGTGTCCTTGGGCCAGGTAGATCAGTGGTTAGTGTATCTGACTGGTGACCTGGTGGTTGCGAGCCGTCGATACCCGGTTGAGGCAAACTTTCTTTCCGGCGATTTTTCGCCTGTCACCTTTGATGTATGTGAGAAAAGTAGTCGGTAGCTTGGAAAGAAAGTTGTGTCCGTACTGATGTGAGAAAGCCAGGAACCATATGCGTAGGTGTACTGACTGCTGTGCTATGACCAAAGCTGTTAAAAAGCTCGGAACGCCAATACGTAAGAGTGATATCGCCGTAATAGCTTGAAATATTTTCTTGAAAGTGGGATAAAACACTTTTCAACCAATAAAATACACAAGAGAGAGTCGTACCTAGAACAATATTAGACAATCTGACAATTTTTCTGTATCTGCAGGATAGCTTACAGACTGTGTTTATAAGGTCACAGTAAATGGAGCAGCTTTTAACTTTGACCGCACTGAATAAATGACCTTGACCTTTTCAGCGTGGGGAACCGAACTAAATAGTGCAGTTTCAAGGCTGTTATGTGCAGTCTGATCTTGGTCTACACTGTACGCAAAAGCAACGTAAGTTCAGTTTGCCACTGTAAGTGTAAAAAAGTTGCAAAAACTAGTTTATTTCACACGCTGAAATCTGGTTTGACTTCTTTTCTCAAAGCCCAGATGTTTCGATGGAATGTCTGCGCATGTGTTATGTAATCCCACAATTCATAGATCATGTGACTGGATTAATTCGACTCTGTTGCAAATGCATAATTGAGCCATGCTGTATGAAAAGGGGGCCTAATGCATCTGCAAAAAGTATTGACCCATGTCAGCCTGCGCGGAATCGCGCAGGCTGACATGGGGTCGAAACTTTTTGCAACTTGTAAAATTTCTGCGGGTCTAAGGACCGCTCTATCACCAGCTTCAGTAAATCGTCAGACTAAATGAATTTTATGGGTCCATAATCATGTAATGACTTGCACAGTATACGAGAATGCATCACGCAGATTCGTTAAACCTCCTTTTTACCAGAACATGGCTCACATTAATATTGTCATGGGAACCGTTTTTAAAATGTTTCGTTTCTGACCGTTTGCACCCGGCAAAATATTTGCA
The DNA here is from genome assembly GCA_945859785.2 of Tridacna gigas. Taxonomy (NCBI): domain Eukaryota; kingdom Metazoa; phylum Mollusca; class Bivalvia; order Cardiida; family Cardiidae; genus Tridacna; species Tridacna gigas. The sequence continues at coordinate 774,015 of OX244042.2, forward strand.
GCAACTGCACTGAACTTTTACAGCTCTGAAAATATTAAGCCGACCTTTCCGAGGACTGAAAACGTAGCAATGCGTATCCATCAAAGTGTGTGTAAATAGTCACGGGAAAGTTATAATTAAGAGTTAAATCTAAGGATTTTCTCAATGCACAAATATACCTGACCTCAGTATGGCAAAAGAAAAATTTGCTATAGATGTTTGTTTCCACATGTTTTCAACGCTGTTTGATGCATGTTGAAAATATTCAAAATGTCGTTTGTAAAAGATTTACGTTTTTCGAGTGTCATTGTACTATTATCAACTGATTTGAGCTATGCTCTGTGAAAAGGGGGCTTAACCCTTTACCGCACAATGCCGCCTTTTGACGCCCCATGGGAAAGAAGCCTTTTGAAAACATTGTGGGAAAAGGAGAAAATGCTGGTAACCAGCATTTTCTCCTTTTCCCACAATGTTTTCTACCCTATCAAACAAAAATTGCACCATTTGAGCCATAATGAAATTGTTGACTGCAAATGCCATCAATTTGGACAAGGCTAAAATTTTGTCATCTGGTAAAGGGTTAATGCATCTGCAAAAAGTATCGACCCAGGTCAGCCTGCGCAGTCAGTAGTCCACGCAGGCTGACCTGGGTAGAAACGTTTTGCTACTGGTCAATTGTCTGAATGTCCAAGGACCATTTTACCCCAGGATTCAGTCGGTTGTTATATAAATGGATTTTATGGATCCATAATTATGTGAAGACTTGCTTGGTTTAATGCCCACGGAGATGCATTAAGCCCCCTTTTGCCAGAGCATGACTAATTTTCTGTGTTCGTTTAACGACCAATATATTACAGAAATGATAGATTTTTGTTTCACCATTTTTCAAATTATCTTTTGTTTCAGTCATGTATCATGACTCTTTTTGAATTGTTTTTGTCAAAAGTAGCAAAAAAATATTTTGTTCTATCAAATGAAAGCATTTGTTTAACCCTGTTCCACATAATCTACAGTTTTAATAACCCTGACAGAAAAGTCTTCGGAAAAAAAACATTGTGGGAAATGGAGAAAATGTTTGTTACCAGCACTTTCTCCTTTTCCCACAATGTTTTCTACCCTTTCAATGACAAATCCCACCAATATCTTTTAATTTGTCGTCTGCAATTGCTTTCAATTTAAACCAGTCTAAAATTTAGTCATGTGGTAAAGAGTTAAGCCTTTACCAAACAAGTCCTAGTTTTAACGACCCCAAGGAAAGGCCATTTCGAAAACATTGTGGAAAAAGGTTATTTTCTCTTTTTTCATATAATGTTTTCCACCCTTTCAAAACCAAGTCCATTCATTTTAGCTGCAATAAATTTGTTGCCTGCCAATGCTTTTAAGTATGGGCCAGTCTGTAATTTTGTCATCTCGCAAAGTGTCAACCCATAGGCTACAAAGCACGATCCGGGGCGCTTTTGCGGACAGTGTAGATCAAGATCAGACTGCACAAAACGTGCAGTCTGATCTTTGATCCACACTGCCCGATACAGTATTTTCTTTCCGGAGAAATCAAACCGAAATATTTAGTCTGTAATTTTGTCATTTCACTAAGTGTTAACCTTTAGGCTACAAAGCATGATCCGGAGCGCTTTTGCGGACAGTGTAGATCAAGATCAGACTGCAGAAAACGTGCAGTCTGATCTTTGATCCACACTGCCCGATACAGTATTTTCTTTCCGGAGAAATCAAACCGAAATATTTAGTCTGTAATTTTGTCATTTCACAAAGTGTTAACCATTAGGCTACAAAGCACGATCCGGGGCGCTTTTGCGGACAGTGTAGATCAAGATCAGACTGCACAAAACGTGCAGTCTGATCTTTGATCCACACTGCCCGATACGGTATTTTCTTTCCGGAGAAATCAATTTTGAAACCGAAATATTTAGCCTGTAATTTTGTCATTTCACAAAGTGTTAACTCTTATCTACAAAACACGATCCGGGGCGCTTTTGTGGACAGTGTAGATCAAGATCAGACTGCACAAAACGTGCAGTCTGATCTTTGATCCACACTGCCCGATACGGTATTTTCTTTCCGGAGAAATGAATTTTGAAACCGAAATATTTGAATTTTTAACTTTTCACCATTGAGTGGGAATATTCGTTTCAATTATTCAGCGGTTTGAAAGTAAACATGTCAATAAACAGGTGGAAACGTACATATTTACAGATTTCACTCCTATTTAATAGGGAAATTATTAATTACTCTATTCTAATTGGTTAATTGGCTATGTTTCGTTATTACAGTGGTAAACTTGACTTTTGTGATGACACATCGACGTGTCACTAAGCAACGCAGAGAACAAATGTCACGTGAATACAAACATGCACTTTTTAAGGCATTTTTATACGTTTCTTTTGGCAATCTGTGAAACATTTTACTATGTGACTAAAAACAAGCAGATAAGTCAATAAAATATTACTTCCCATCTGCGACGAGCCCGCATAGCTCAAGTGGTAAATTGTAGGACTTGTAAAAATCAAGTCTTTGGTCACTTGAGCTTGTTGGTTCGAGCCCCACAGCTGGCCATCTAAAATTACTAATAGTCTTTGGGATGAGACGTTAAACCGATGTCCCGTGTGACGGTGCTATACACCGAGCACGTTAAAGAACCAGGCGTAACTTTGGATGGGTTTCGTCCTGCACTATCCCCCGTAACAAAACCAACAGTTTTCAGGGGGCGTCGCCCATATGGGTAACCGGTGGCGACGATAAATAAACGCAAAAATCAATCAATCAAATAGAATTTAGATGGGGGTAAGCAAATGACCCTGGGTGGAATCTAGCAACAAACTTTCTTGACTTCCCAACACAGGTTACAATTTTGACCTAGGGCAGTTCTCGCCTAGCCGAGATCAGTATCCTGCGACAAATCTCTGTAACATCTTAAATCTCTGGGACCATAAGTATCGGTAATGCATTCATTTAAACGCAAATGTTAGAGCCATTCTGTGTGAAAAGGGGATTTAATGTATCTGCAAAAAATATCGACCCATGTCAGCCTGCGTGGACTGCGCAGGCTGACATGAATCAACACTTTTTGCTGGTTGGTCAGCTTTCTACATGTCTAAAGACCTTTCTCGCTCATGATTTACCAGGGTCCGTATTCACCAACCGTTCTTAAGAATATTCTTAGTCTTATTCTCCAAGATCTGTCTACATTTAAAAGTAACATGACTCCTGATTGGTCAAACCAAATGGTTTAGCCCATCAGGAGTTGTGTTACTTTCAAATGTAGAAAATTCTGAAGAACAAGACAAAGAACATTCTTAAGAATGGTTGGTGAATACGGACCCTGCTTTGTTAGACAAAATAGATTTAACGGTTCAATAATCATGTAATGACTTGCTTTGTATAGTGGATCACAGCGATGCTTTAACCCTTTACCACACAGTCCCGACTTTTAACGACCCTAAAAAGGAAGGTTACTGAAAACATTGTGGGAAAAGGAGTTCCTTTCCTCATGTTTTTTTACCTGGCCATATTAAATTTCAATTTTTAAGGCACATTTAATTTCTCGTCTGCAAATGCTTTCAATTTGGACTCGTCTAAAATTTTGTCGTTTGGTAAAGAGTTCAAGTCTCTATTCACAGAGCATTACTCATCTTCATTCTTTGGTTCAGCAAAATGTATCATTTGTAAATCTGGCTGCAAGAACACAACTTTACACTTTCAGCACAAATTAAGTCATATACTCCAGTTTTACAGGCCGAGATCCTGGGTCCGTATTCACCAACCATTCTTAAGAACGTTCTTAGACTTATTCTTCAAGATTTTCCAAGTTCGAAAGTAACACAACTTCTGATTGGCTAAACCAAATGGTTTAGCCAATCAGAAGGTGTGTTACTTTCAAATTTGGAAAATTTTGGAGAACAAGACCAAGAATGTTCTTAAGAATGGTTGGTGAATACGGACCCTAATGTTGTCCTCTGCCATCAAAAGGTGAAAGTTTGATATGAAAAAAAAATATACAAATGATCAACGTCTGACACCCCGCGTTCCGCAAATTTGACGGAAAATTATAAACGTCATTGACGTGTCACTAAGGTGTTACCTGGGTAACAAAAAACTGGAAGTATATGCGATTGTACTCAAGTCAGGCGCCACCGGCGTCCCGCCCCGGTCGGAATGTAGAAATTGTGCGGTTTTTGTGTTGACCGCGAGAGCAGTGGGTGAATTTAGTCTTACCGTGATCTTTCGATTGTCACAAAGAAGTCAAACCGTCTTACAGTAGAACTGAATGATTGATGGTATGGTGTTTATCGCTGTTTTCAACATTATTTCAGTTATATCGCGGCGGCCAGTGCTCCTATACATGCTTTCCTGGAGTTTCTTCTACCAGTACTATGCACAATATTCTTTCCAAGCCACCGGCTGCTTTCCCACATAACCATCGTCGAAAGAATGGCTAGCAGTGAGAGAAGAATGAATCCTGTCGCAATGACGATCATCAATCCTCGGAAAGAAATTGGCCGAGCCGGGGATGGAACCAGCAATCCCCTGTTCTCCATTACGCTACAGACTGAGCTACCGGGGCTCGGCTCTTGCAGTAGAAAGATAGCAAACTGGATGCGAGCTATCTCGCTTGCAACCTGCATCAAACACGGCGGAATTGTTGAAATAGTAATGCTGTATTTTGACGATTGTTACAGACCAATCGGAGTAGTGGAAGGTAAGCTGAAAGCTTTTGTACACAAGTCAGGCACTGCAGACGTTACATTGCAACCGAAATAGCGAAACAGAGTTTGTTTTTTTTTTGTAATCACTGCAATGTCTTTGAAATAAACGTTACTAATTTTTATCGATTTCTTTAGAGAAATCGGAAGGGGTTCATATAATTTAGTAATAGAGCGTTTTTTTTTGCAGCGAAAGCCATGAATTTAAAATTACCGTGTTTCGCAGGTTGGTACACAGAAACTGATAAGTCTTCAAAGACCAAGATGGGGCTACAAGTGCTTAGATTATAATTAATCATACACAGACAATATCTCTGTAATCCTTAGGCTGCTAAACACGAGTCAAAGACCTTTTTGCGGACAGTGCAGATCAAGATCAGACTGCATTATAAAATTTAGCAACATGTTTCAAGATATTGCAATTATTACAAAAAGAACACTCATTTACGATAAATAGCATCATTTTAAGTACATATGGCGTGCAACACACGAAAAGGGGCCTTCGGACATATGCATAATAATGTGTCGTCCCAGATCAGCCTGTGCAGTCTGTTACTAATCCGAGACGACACTTCCCGTTTTTATGCGATTTTCTTTTTCATGAAAGTCTAATGTATGAACAAATCTTATGTAATCGTAACGTGCCATCTCGGATTAGCCTGTGCGGACTGCGCAGGCTAATCCGGGACAACACTTTACGCAAATGTCCGAAGGTCTCATTTCGCATGCTGCGGGCCATATTATTTTACATTTTTTCCAATGGGTTTTTAAAACTCGGGACTGCACGGTAAGGCTTTGAAAGACATGATTGTAGGGTAACGTTTTTTTTTGTGACTATGTACAACTGTGCACTTATCGTTAAAATAAATATTCTATTCTGTTCTGTCATGTTAATAAACACGTGTTCATTTGCGCATTACGTTTCGTTATAAGAAAGACAAGCAGTCAGGTGGACATAATGACGAATAATGTGCATAGGACAGATTCTTTCTGACATTATGTAAGATCGCTGTAATTCTTGTCATACCTCTGTCGCAAAAATGGTGTGGAAACATGCACAAAATTAATACGTGCATGGAATTGGAATTAACACTGGTCTGAAAGTCATGTTTGGAACATGGGAAGAAACCTGTTTGCAAATTTTTGTCCTTTTTTTTTTTAAATTGTCTACATAATTGTATGAAAAGATTTTGTAATTGTTTAAAAAAAAAATACAGTAAAGTAGTGAAAAAAATATGAGCCATGCTCTGGCAAAAGGGGGTGTAATGCATCTACAAAAAGTTTCGACCCAGGTCAGCCTGCGCGGACTGCGCAGGCTGACCTGAGTCGAAACTTTTTGCTATTGGTCAAATTTCTGCATATCGAAGGACCCATCTACCTAATGATACAGTCAGTTGTTACACGCAATGGATTTTATGGATCCATAATTGGTTTGGTTTGGTTTGTATTGGAGTTTAACGCCATTTTAACAGCTTAGGTCATATCATGGCGGTCAGTGACGCACCCATGTGTTTCCTGGCTTTCTCACACCAGTACCGACACAACTTTCTTTCCAAAGCCACTGACTACTTTTCTCACATGCATCGGGGGTGAGAGGCGAAAAATCGCCGGAAAGAAAGTTTGCCTCAACCGGGTATCGAACTCGCAACCACCAGGTCACGAGTCTGACACGCTAACCACTGAGCTACCCGGGCGGGCGGGCGGGCGGATCCATAATTGTATGATGACTTGGGTAGTATAATGGCCATACATTACCCCCCCCCCCCCCTTATGGTAGAGCATGGCTTATATTAAATCTAACTTTATCCTAAGAATAGTGTGGAATATAGCAAGAAACATATTGAAAAAAAAAAAAAATCTTTCTTTATAAATCGTCTGTCTTAATGAATTCATAAAAATATTTTGAAAATTATTAAAAAGTTTTATGTAAACTACAGAAAAATGTTTGCTTTACAAAATAAAATATAAGATAGTGTGTAAACATAAACGGTCCTTATTCACTAACCATTCTTAAGAGTATTCTTAATCTTATTACCTGAGATTTTCTAAATTTGAAAGTAACAAAACCTCTGATTGGCTGAACCAAATGATTTAGCCAATCAGGAGTTGTGTAACTTTTAAGTGGTGTATTTCCGGCGGATATACCGTGTATATCACACATCGCAATACAGCCGAAGGATTTGATCATCGGATCATTCGAGGTTTACCGATTGTCTATATTTAGACACCAGGCTCATGTGAATTGGTCAATCAAACTTTGTATGAGATTTGTAGCACGTGATGGCGATTCTGTCATTTCATTGGTCAGCCATGTTAATTCAATAGCAAAAGTATTGTTGTGTAACTCTAACGTCCAAAAAACATCGATGTTGCTATAAATAGATTATTGGTAATACAGCGTAAACATACAGAAATACGGACGCTAACTAGGCTGGACAGAGAATGGTTAATTATTGAAATATACTGGAAAATTTTGTATAGGACGTCAAATATAAACAGACAGTAATTGGTGTTGCTTGGTGTTCGCGGTTATTTATTGGCTGTTTACCAACACAATCCGATGCTTTCAGAACCCCCGAAGACGACGGCTTTCGAAAACATTGTGGGAAAAGGAGAAAATGCTGCATAACCAGCATTTTCTCCTTTTCCCACGAAGTTTTTAAAACTAAAAAAAAAAGAACATTTGAGCCAAATTTAATTTGTCGTCTGCAAATGCTTTCAAACTGGACAAATATCTTTTTTTTCCGTTTCATGACGCACTGAACATCGGAGCTGTGAATCTTTACGCTTAAACGGTCAAGCGTTTTACAAGAACGTGTAGAGAAAAAAAATCCAAGGGCTACCGTGGACATAAAAAAATGAAACGGGGCGAGCAAAAAACCATCGACAGTTAATGCCAACATGCCATGCCATGATTGTCAGTCTTGGGTGAATTTTATTTGAATTTAACCCTTCACCAAAAACTTCCGTCGTGTTATAATGACCCCTTAAGAGGGACTTTTGAAAACATAGTGGGAAAAGGAGAAATTGCCAGTCACTAGCATTTTTCGTTTTCCCAAAATCTTTTTTTTTTTTCTATCCTTTTAAAGGCAAATCATCATTTTCACTACATTTTATTTGTCATCTGTAAATGCTTTCAGTTTGGACAAGTCTTAACTCTTTACCAAACGACAACATTTTAGCCCAGATTGAAAGGATTTGCAGATGACAAAATAAATGTGGTTCGAAAATTGAGATTTGTTTTGGGAAGGATAGAAAACATTGTGATTGTGCTGGGTACCAGTAGTAAAGGGGGCTAGCATGGGCCAGTTGGCCCATACTGCCCCCCCTGAGGGAAATTTCTGGCCCATAGTGCCATCCTGGGTGGGTAATATGGGCCAGATTCCGGTCAATTTGGAAAATTTTTGGTCGATTTGGGTAAAAAATGGCACTTTTTGGCATTTTCTGGCATTTTTGCTTCCCCCCCTCCTGGCCCATGCTACCCACCCTGAGTGCTTCCCGGGTAGGTACTATGGGCCAGATTCCGGTTATTTGGAAAATTTTCGGGTGACAATTTGAAAAGATAGATCTTTCATGGTAGATGGTTAGCCCTGAAAAGGGCTGTTTTGTTTGGAGACTGTGTTTTTTCTCTCTACTGACAGCTTTTCTTTGTTCTTCTTGGGATTTTCGGGATTTTGAAGTCATTGAAATCATCAATGTTTTTCCCGTATTTGCCCTGGCCTGTCAGTGTCGGTGAAGATCTCTTTTGGTCAACATGTCGCTTATGGAGATGGCTAACGTCTTCCTCTGATTTTCGTTTTGTTGTTCTTCTCGGTTGATTTTGTTTTGGTTGTTTTTCTTTCTTCACAACAGTTACGATAGAGTCCACTAACTTGTGAAGATTTGTCTTATCGAAGTCGAACTCCACAGGAATCTTTACTGGAACTGCTGAAATGCTCTGTCTTTGATAGCGTAGTGTCTCAATGTTTTTCCATAACCGTTCGGTGTTTGTGTTTAAAGTTTTAAGCTCCTCCAAATGTTTGTTGAATGTTTCCAGTTCTTTCAAGATCCGAGTCAACATAGAGTCTTGTTGCGAATTTAACTGTTTCGTCTCTTCGTAAATGTTATCCAATACAGTCGTCGGAATGATGTTTGCTGAATTCATAGCCGATGAGAGAATGTCTCCATTGTTTTCCACTGGTAGGAAAGCATCTAAGTTGAAATCGTTTAAGTCGAATTCCATATTGATTTTTAACTTCCGAAATGTTCGAAAGCTATGAGTCAAAATGATGAATATATGGGAAAAATCGGTGTTTTTATAGCTTGATAGAGGGATTGACCTACTTTGACTTGGAATTAACAGAATTAACGTTAACCAATCGTTAGCTTCTTTACATTTTTTTGGATTTGATACTCTTAGACGTTGTAGATAGATCATATAGTACGTTATGTTCTATCTACATATTCTCACCCACGTTCGCGCTTTTAATTCTGTTAATTCTGTATCAAAGTGGGTCAATCCCCCTACCATGCTATAAAAGAGACAGCATTTTTTATTCTTTTATTAACTCATTTCACGATGAAGTTATCGAAATTTTGCTGTGGGTTGTTTGGTGGCAGGAATAATAAGAAAGAAATGGAGGAGAAATGGGAGCAAGAGCGCATGGAAAAGAAAGAAGACGAGGCAGAAGAAAGGAAGAGAGTAAAGCATAAAGCGCTTTGCGAGTTCTTCGCCAGGAGAGGGTATGAGTTTTATACGCGTACCCCAATTGTTAAGATGGGTAATATTTATCCGGACCTGTCAGAGTTGATACCGCCAACAGAACATCGCGGTTGGCAAAATAAATTAATGAGAATGTATCCTTCATTGAAATGGTAAAGTATACGTTCTCTTTAATTTTAAAACAGCCCTTTTCAGGGCTACCCAATACCAAGAAAGAACTTTTTTCAAATTGTCAAAAACAAACAAAGTCAAGTCCTTTATATGCTTTTCATATTTTTATTTTAAAACTTTTTATTTTAGAACATTTTGTACAATATTCATTACAATGAAACTTTGAACTGTAAAACAAAATGAATGAAAAAACTTTTTTCTTCGGAATGTCATAGAACTTTGAACTGTAAAAAGACAGAATGAATGAAAAAACTTTTTTTCACTTAGGCTGTTTTTCTTTTTTTCTTCGGAATGTCAGATTCACATTTACTCTTACGTTTTTTTCCCCTTTCATTGTTTTTTAATACCATATCTGGACACATTTCATTCCCGTGTTTTGTCGATTTGCAAAAGAAACAGTTGTTTTTTTTGCTTTGTCGTTTTTTCTTCTTTTCGTTATTTTGACGTTTTTCCTCGCTTTCGCTGGCACTTTCTTCTATCAATGGTACAGTTTTTTTCTTTTTTGGTGGAAATGGCTCATCGTCACTGTCACTTTCTTCTATCAACAGTAAATCTTTTGGTTCTTCCTTCCCGTTTGAACAATTCGCCTCTGCAGAAAATTCGTTTTTTGTGCAATCTATGAGATTTTGTTTGTCCAGATTTTTCCGTAAAGTCTCTAATTTATCTGCTATTTTGCAGATCTCTGAATCCTTGATAGCCGTGTTGTCAGTCTGCATGTCTATGGTCTGAGTTTCAACGGATGATGTATCCTGTGGTGAGCTTTTTTTCCATGTATTTTCATTGCTGAATGATTTGCAGAATGAATTTACTGCCCCAACGTATTTCATATGTTGGAGGTTGACAGCTGTTGGTGAAATTTTGATGTCATGGTTGAGCGGATCCACATAGACAAAAACATTTTCCCCTGTCTGCTTTTCTTTTTCTGGACATTCTCTGGCCCAATGCCCTGTTTTGTTGCACGTAAAACAAATATTTGTTCTCACGCCATTCATCCCATATCGTTTGTCGATCGTTGTTTGATCCAAAACTCTGTAGCTGGTCATGCGGTAAACATCTTTTTCTGCAGAATGTTGGTGGGATAAAAATGATCCCACGTAGACGCCGTTATGTTTAACTTGATATTGTGGTGGTATATTGCTGATCTCATAATCGTGGGTGTATGGGTTAACATACAACGCCATCCTCTTTCTAAGTGGTGGTGTATTTTGCAGCTTGAACTCGCTCATTTTCTTTTATCGACTGCTCTGTCTGAGATTGGTCAGAGAAATAATGAGATTTTGACAGTCGACGTCTCTATTTATACACTACTGCAAGGAAAGAGTTTATAAATTGTTAGATTTTTCTTTTTTGCTTCATTTTGTCTTCTCAACCAGAGCTGAAACGATGGGTAAAAGAAAAAGAATAATAGTTTATTCAGACAGTGATAGTGACGACGAGTCATTTCCACCAAAAAAGAAAAAATGTTTACCATTGAAAGAAGAAAGTGACAGTGACGATGAGCCATTTCCACCAAAAAAGAAAAAAACTGTACCATTGATAGAAGAAAGTGACAGTGAAAGCGATGAAAAATCTTTGAAAAAAGAGAAACAGTCCTTTTCAGGACTAACCAACGAGGATGAAAAATCTTTGGATATGAAAAGTCTGTATGACTTAATAGAAAGAGGAAAAAAGAAGTCGAGAAAATTTAGAACAGAATCACATGTATTGTCAGTGAGTTTTAAGAAATTTGAAGAATTATCACCGCAGAGACTGCTTGGATTATTTGACAATGTTACCCATGAAATCATTCGAAAGTTAGATGCAAACCCGACAGATATGATTAGAATTACCATCGATCATCCTTCATTGGAGATGGGGATTCATATTCCCTTTTTAGCTACAGAACAGCTGCAAGGTGAAACTATATTGAATGAAATTGAACGAGTTTTACAGTCAAATACAGATTTTGTCTTGAACGACGGATCCATGACATTTGACATTACACATACAATACCTCCATGTGGTAGTGGAAAAGTGAAATATAATTCGTCGGAATTGGATTCAAAGGTTTTTGCCAAGAAGAAACGATCGATTATTCAAATTAACAACCATGATCAATTATGTTTTGCAAGAGCCGTTGTTGTGGGAATTTGCTATAATGAACGTGAAAACAACGAAGCATGGAATCGGAGATGGAGTAATATTCGTCATTCAGACCATGCTCTTCAAAAGATTGAAGCCGAGAAATTGATGAATGAAGCTGGAGTTTTACCAACACAGTCTGTAGGAATTGATGAATTCAAAAAAATTCAATTGTTTTTGTATGAAAAAGACTATGTCATTAAAGTTCACGACCAGCATTCCAAAACGAGGAAAATATTTGAACATCCAGAAGTGAAAGACAATAGTAAGATCATACATTTATACTTTCATCAAAACCATTATGACTATATCAAATCCATCAAAGGTTTTTTTTGTTGTTCATATTATTGTGAGTTCTGTGATGTGGGTTATAACGAACGGGAAAATCATGCTTGCTCAAAAATCTGCAAAGGTTGTTATCGTGCTGGAAAATGTCCATCAGAATCCAAAGAGTATGTCTGCTCCAAGTGTCATCGGCGATTTTTTAGTGCAGCATGCTTTGAAAATCACAGAAATGTTCAAGGTAAAGAAAAGAAATCCATTTGTGAAATAGTGAAACTTTGTTCAAAATGTGGCGCGCAGTATCTTACCAGAAAGAGAAATCATATCTGCAAGGGAAAGAAAAAGTGTCATCTCTGTAAGAAAATTGTTGACTTCGATCATCGCTGTTTTATTCAACCTTACCAAAGTAAGATGAAACACGACAGCGATGATGAGACGAGTTCTTCTCTAGTCAAAAAACCACAGTTCATTTTCTTTGATTTTGAATGTAAACAAGATACAGGCGTGCACATCCCAAATTATTGTATAGCACATAGAGCCTGTGATGATTGTATCGATAAACCACTTGATTTTCATTGTTCTACATGCAGTGAATTTGAAGAGGGTAGGGAAGTTATTTTTCAAGGAGAAGAAACTTTGAGTCAATTTTGCAAGTGGCTCTTTTCAAAACATCACAAAGGAGTCACAGCTATGGCTCATAATTTAAAAGGGTATGACGGGCAGTTCATTCTTAACTATATTGTCAAAGTTGGGTTAAAACTTCCAAAATTGATCATGAATGGAAACAATATTATGAAGTTAGAATTGAATGGTGTGCGTCTGATCGACTCCTTCAATTTCATGAACTTTGGCCTGGCGAAATTTCCAGCCACATTTGGTCTTCAAGAAATGAAAAAAGGTTACTTTCCTCACTGGGCAAATACAGATGATTTTTGGAGTTATATTGGACCATACTTGGATATGTCTTATTACAAACCCGACTCAATGTCTGAAGAGGGTAGGTCGAAATTCATAGTCTGGTATAATGACAAAGTTCAAAAGGGTGAGGAATTCAATTTTCAAAAAGAGATGGAATCGTACTGTAGGTCAGATGTCGATATCCTAAGACGGGGATGTGCTGAATTCAGAAAGCTGTTTATCGAACAGGGTGGTATTTGTCCATTTTTAGAGGCAATTACCATTGCCGATGCCTGTAACAAAGTCTGGCGAAGCAAATATTTGCCAGAAAATCAAATTGCTATCATTTCAAGTAAAGATTCGTCCAGACGTCGTTTTTCTATGAAAGCGATACGCTGGATTCAAAGCGTAGCTCAGGAAAAAGGTATTCATATTCGCCATGCAAAAAATGGCGGGGAAGTTCAAATCGGAAGATATACTGTAGATGGTTTTCACCGTCAATCAAACACTGTCTATGAGTTCCTTGGGGATTTGTATCATGGTTGTCCTGTATGTTATACAGATCGGAAATATATCAACCCTATCAATGGGAGGGCCATGGGTGAATTGTACGATCATACTTTTAAGCGTATAGGAGATATCGTAGAAATGGGGTATAATGTCGTGACCATTTGGGAGCACGAATTCGATGCTAAGATGAAGGATAAAGAGTACAAAAAACTCATTGAAAAGTTATATCCACATTTGGACCCCATCGATCCGAGGGAGGGGTTGTCTGGAGGAAGATGTAATGCCATAAAAATTAGCTACGATGTTGATGAAAAAAGCAAGAAGGAAATCAAGTACATTGATATCTGTTCTCTATACCCTTATGTTTGTAAACATAAATCCTATCCTGTGGGTCAACCAGAAATTTTGACTAGTGAGAATATTGATATGAACAATATTCGTCAGTATGAGGGCTTAATCAAATGCAAAGTTTTACCTCCAATGGATTTGTTTCACCCCGTTCTCCCAGTTCACTGTAACAATAAAATGATGTTTCCACTCTGTATGAAATGTGCAGAAGAAAGTTCAAACATTTGTATCCATGGTGAAGAAGAGAGGGCTTTGGTCGGAACTTGGGTTAGCTTTGAATTATTCAAAGCTCTTGACTGTGGCTATCGGCTAATACAAGTGTATGAAATCTGGCATTTCAAATCTGTTTCGGATCAGTTCTTTAAAGGCTATGTGGATAATTTCTTGAAAATTAAGCAAGAAGCCAGTGGTTACCCAAATTGGTGTCAATCAGCCTCGGAAAAAGATCAATTCGTTTGTGAATATGAGAAAGCAGAAGGGGTTCGTCTTGATCCAACTTGTATTCAAAAAAACCCTGGGAGAAGATCGTTTGCTAAGATTATGTTGAACTGTCTTTGGGGGAAATTAGCCCAGCGTGAAAAATTGACTCAGACGGAATACATCAGTGATCCGTCTAAATATTTCGAATTAGTCACCAATCCCAATTTCATTGTAAAGCATGTAGAAATCTTTGACGAGGACTGTCCATTCATCTTGGTTAACTATGAATCAAAATTGGAACATATTGATACCCACGCTACAGCCAACGTGATAGTAGGGTCTTACGTAACAGCTTATGCAAGGTTGGAATTGTACGCCGTTCTTGAAAAGTTAAAAGATAGAGTTCTGTATTTCGATACAGATAGTTGTATGTACATTCATGATCCTGAATTATGGAACCCGCCCATTATTAACAGTAGGTTAGGAAAATGGACTGATGAAGAACCTGACTGTAAAATTACCCAATTCAGAGGGCTTGGACCTAAAAATTATGCTTATAAGATGAAAACAAAAGATGGAAAAGAGATAAGTAAATGTAAAGTGAAGGGAATTACTTTGGATTACAATACCAAACAGGTGGTGAATTTCGATACCTATTCAAAATGCGCTCTGGATCGTACGATAGAAATCAAAATTCAGTATGATTGTAAAATTAAAAGACATAGAGATAGAACAGTGACCAGCGAACCGCAGACAAAAACGTTTCGCTCTGTCTATACCAAAAGAGTCATTGTAAACGCTACTGACACTGTGCCCTATGGTTATAAAAGTCTGAGAAAATAAATTTCTATAGCGCATTGTTTTGTGGTAAACAGCTCAAGTAAGACGTTTTTTAAAAACAGTGAAAAATGGCATGTGAAATGCTACCTTTACCGATAGAACTACGTGAAAAAGTTTATGGAGAATTTGTTCGACAACACACGCTCGATGAAGGAACACAGTTTAAGCTTAAATTCAGATGTGTGCATTTTTGGATAGATAAATTGCACAAGGGAGTTGCAAAAGGAGAGTCATCTTGTAAATTGTATAGCATGCATGACTTTATTACAATGCTGATAACTGAGTCAAACTTCGATACCCCTATCAAAGGGTATTTAACAGCTTGTTTGTGGAGAAGTGACTATTTCACTAAGCAGTTGCAAACCACAAGTCGATGGCGATTCATTATCATAGGAAGACCAGAAGAAAGTTATCTGAATCTACTGAAAATGAAATCAGTCCTGTTTAACTTTTACTTACGGTATACAAAATCAAGAGATAATGCAGAAGGGGTGGATATCATGGAAGGGTATCTCCTATTTGGTAGAGATGTCACAGAAAAAATCGTACTTTCAACTCTTTCGTCAAAAGCAGTATTCAAAAACGTCTTCGAAATTAGAGGAACGTGTGAATATAGTGGTTTGGATAGTGTATATAGTTTGTTTTTGGGCAATGAACAATTGCACAAAACTGTTGTGGAACATGAAGACAAGTGGAAAAATCGAGGTATCTGTGAATTTGCATTGTAAAAAATGTTTATTGTAAGAATTGTTCAATAAAAAAATGTTCACTTCTGTTCAATAAAAATGCTTTTATTTTCATTGATATTGTCATTTTATCAATAGCCTTTAACGAGAAAAGTAAAAAAATATGGATGTACAATCCATATTGTTTCAACACCCTTGTAATATTTTCATCACAGGCCCGAGTGGATGCGGAAAAACAGAGTTCGTTCATAAATTAATTGACTATCGAGAAGACTTGTTCAACATCGTTCCTGAAAGAGTTGTTTGGTGTTACAAAGAATGGCAGCATGCTTACAATCTTATGCAAGAAAAGTTCAATTCACAGTTCAAATTGATCAAATTCGTGGAGGGAATTCCTGACGATGAAAACGAAATTGTCAGTGATGTATCTATTCCACATTTAATTGTCTTTGATGATATGTTGGGTGAAAAAGATGAGGAAAAAATTAAACTTTGGTTTACAAGAAAAGGACACCATCGTAATGCAAGTGTGATTTACATCACGCAAAATATGTTTCAGCAATCGAAATCGAGTCGAACCATTAGTCTTAATTCCAGATATATGATTTTATTTCGAAATGAACGAGATAAGAATCAGATTAAAACACTAGCTCACCAAATGCAAGCCCAACATTTGTTACCTGCTTATGAAGATGCTACATCGATGGATCATGGTTATTTAGTCATAGATTTTCATTCACAAACAAAAAAAGAATTAAGACTACGAGCAGATATATTTCATCGTTGGCGTACACAAGGAGATGAAAGAGGTCCCATTATTTATTCTCCTGCTTAAAAAACTTTATGCAAAAATTCTTGCTTAAAAGGGAATCACATTTTGAACATAAATCATTTTTATGATTCACGCCCGTGAGTAAACATGGCATTACCAGCCACATCGAGTTCAGTTTTAGCTGCTTTGCGAAATTTAAGCCAACAAACCGATAGACATGAAAGAGAAGCTGTGTTAAAAGCAGGCTTAAAAGAAATTTTAAAATGGTTTACGTTGGCTGCGCAAAACATCATTGAAAATAAAATCAAATTACCAAAACAAACCACAACGTACATGACAAAACATAGAACAGATATTGAACGGTTAGCAGATCCATCCATAGACGAGGAAAGTAAACGTAAAATCATTTTAAAACCTGGAGGGGGAGGATTTCTAGGTGGTGTTATTATCAGAAGCTTACTGAGATGGGATGGAGTAAAAACCATCAGAAAATTTGGAGTTGAAAGACAAACTCGAAAACGTGTTCCACGAAAACGTGCACCGCAAAAGAAAAAATCTCCAAAAAAGAAAAAATCTCCAAGAAAGCGTGCTCCGCAAAAGAAAAAGTCTCCAAAGAAAAAATCTCCAAAGAAAAAATCTCAAAAGAAAAAATCTCCAATTACGATTGATGAAAGATTTGTTACTAGCCGAAAACGAACCCCTGTAGCAAGTACCATTTCAGAACATCAACAATATCCAAAATCTAGAGAGGAAATACTTGGTGAAAGAATGAGGAATTACCAAAGAAAGTATTCAAGATTTATATTACCAGGCAAAAAAATAGCGTTTCAAAGAATTCCATCCGTCGCTTGGTCTCCAAATACATTGGCTAAACATAAAAAAGGATTAAGAAAATATAGACGGATGATAGAAGATATGCTACGATATAACCTTGGCACAGGAAGATATAAACTTGACGAAAAAAAGCAGATGCTTGACCTTGGGAAAGGAAGAACCGTTCCCGTGGATTCATCCATGGCTAGCGCTGATACATTGGTTGACGCTCTCTATTCACAGTTTTCTTAAAAACAGTTTTCTTTTGAAAAGACAGTATGTTAAAAAAAGTTTTCTTTTGAAAAACGGTATGTTAAAAACAGTATGTTAAAAACATTAGGTATAAATGATAGCTGCATGGGTGTTGTATTATCATTTAATCCGATATCGAGTTAAAGTCAACATGAAAAGAAAAACGCCTCTAATAAAAAAACATGGTTCAATGGTTATGGCCATGATGCAGGCTACACCGAAAATACGTAAAAAACTTGTAAAAGATTCATCACCAGAAGTGATAAGATGCATATCGGAATGTTGTCATAACGTTTTAAAAGGCAATGTACATTTATCATCAGCTCAGAAGAAGAAATTGTATTCAAGCCGACAACATATCAGACGTTTAGCTTCGAAATCGGCTTCTGTAAAAAATAAAAAACAAATATTAAATCAAAAAGGTGGATTTCTTTCATTACTTGCACCTGTATTATTACCATTGTTAGGAAAAGCCGTTATCGGAGGAATAGGAGGGGTACTTAAATCCTTATAGATAAAAAAATCTTGAAGATAGAAATCATGTCTGTTAAAAAAATGGTTATCGTGCCTTATCAGGTTTTAGAAAATATGAATCGTTGGAAAGACGAGCAATATCATAAGCCTCGTTTACCACCCAATCCGCAAGTTGTGGATGCAGCACATCTTCGACAGGATATGGGTCATATTTTACAAAGCACTGATTTGTCAGAAACAGAAAAGGCTCAAAGGTATGGTGAAACTTTGTTTAAGTTACAAAATTCGGTTCAAAAAGCAAGACCAACTTTGTTCAACTCACTTCCAACGATAAAAAATGATGACAGTATACAGAAATCAGCATCTGTTACCTTGCATGATCAAATTTTGCAAAGCGTACCAAAAACCATGAAAAGAAAAGCTGAGTTACTTTTGAGTATGATAAAAGATAACAATAATTTAACTTGGGACGAACAAGGAGTCGTGTCATACAAAGGTGTACGCATTCATGGTTCCAATATCATCGATCTTATCAATGATACAATTCGTCAGAGAAAAGGTACTGAACCTAGAGGGTGGAAAACTTTTTCAAAGGCATTACACGAAAGCAATATACCGCGAGAAGTTATTGGTAACTCAAATAGATGGAGGTGGATGCAAAAAGCTCAAGATAAATCACTGAGTAAATCAGTGAGTGAAGATGAAGAATCCTACGGCGAATCCGATCACTTATTTCACACGCCAAAAAGCGTACAAAAAAGTGCAAGGAAATCGCTTACAAGAAGTGTTAAAAAATCTGCAAAAAGAATAAAAGAATCATCTCCATACATGAAACCTGAAGAAAGAGAAAGACTGAGGCGATTCTATACTAAAGAGTTGTTAACTCCGCCAAAATCTATAAAAAAGACCCCTACCCGTAAAACGCTTCAGTCATGGGAATCCTGGTAAAGCCTAAACTTGGTTACAAACTTGGTTACAAACTTGATTACGTGTTAAGAAAATTGTTTTATGATCCCAAAAGTACTGTCGCATTTACTGGAATAAAGCAATTGTATCACGCTGCAAAATCTGTTTTGAAAGGAATAAGATACAAAGATGTTCAAGAGTGGTTACGGGGTGAATCCACCTATACCTTACATAAACCAATTCGCCGTCGTTTCAAAAGACGAAAAACTATTGTAAGTGGTATAGACTATCAATGGCAGGCTGATTTGGCTAACATGCAACATTTAGCAAGACAAAATGATAACAAGAAATATTTACTTTGCATAATTGACGTGTTTTCAAGATTTTCATGGGTTATCCCTATTCCAAATAAGATGGGAAAAACTTTGATTCGAGCATTTCAATCTATTGTTCAGAAATCAAATCGGAAACCTTTATCACTTCAAACAGATAAAGGTTCGGAATTCAAAAACAGACAGTTTCAGCAATACTTGAAAAAGAATCAGATTCATTTCTTTACCACCGAAAATCCAGAGACGAAAGCAAGTATTGTTGAAAGATTTCAACGCACTTTAAAAACGAGAATGTGGAAATACTTTACGTACAAGAAAACAAGACGTTACATTGACGTGTTGAATTCTTTAGTTAAGAATTACAATCATACTTTTCACAGAAGTATCAAAACATCTCCTGCAATGGTAACAAAATCAAATGAGGCAGAGATTTCGAAAAATCTGTATCCACGTTTATCGACAATTGCAATGACGAAAAAACCAAAATTCAAAATTGGAGATCGTGTTCGTATCAATAAAACGAAACGTACATTTGATAAAGGTTATTTACCAAATTGGACTCAAGAAATATTTGAAATCACTCATGTTAACAAGACATTTTCACCTATCACCTATAAAATAAAAGATTTAGAGGGTGAACAAATTTTGGGGACTTATTATGAATATGAACTTCAATTGATAAAAGATGATGAAATTTATGAAATTGATTCAGTTCTTGATAGACGTACAAGACGTGAGGGCAAAAAAATAATCAAAGAAATAAAAGTCAATTGGAAAGGTTATCCAAAAAAATTTCAAAGTTGGATACCAGAATCGCATTTGGTATCTTGATTGGAAAAAAAGTCTTATAAATAAAAAGACAATACAATTATGATAAATTCGCAGTCAAACATTGAGACTGGGACAGAAAGTGTCGATAGTGTTAGTACTAAAAATTACAACTGCTGTGGAAATCGTGTTCCAAAGAATCAGTTTACGTATATTTCACAGATATTAGTCATTTACGCAATTATTGTAACCTCGATAGTACATTTAAGCATTCAAAGTCAAGATCGTGAATTGTGGTTGATACTGTTAAGCAGTTCACTCGGGTATATTCTTCCATCTCCAGGGCTAAAATTCACAAAGTCTGGGCAGAAAACAACTAGTGGGGTTGATTTCGTTGACAGTAAAAAATAAAAATGAATTCGTTTTATCTTACTCTACCTAGCGATAGTTCCATAAACCTTTATCCAAACAACACACAGTGCTGTTTTAAAGTTCATTTACCAAAAACAATTCATATTGATAGGGAAAATTGGGAAGTTGCATTAGTTCATCTTATTACCCCCTCTCAGTTTTTAAACATAACTGAAGAAGAAGCAAAGTTCGAAATTATAACTGCAGATGTTAATTTATACAATGCAGCAGCAGCGGCAGATAGAAGAAGAGATAATATGAAGATAATTCCAATAAAACGAAACGAAAAAAATGAAGCAGTAAGATGGTCAATTGGATTTTATTTTTCACCGGGTAGTTACACTTCAGCAAAACATGTTATAGAGGTAATGGACGATTTGATTCAAAATAACCTAAGTGAAATCTTTCAGAAGCATTCAATCGGGGTATCAATTAGCTATTCAACCTCAAGCAAACGGCCGAAATTGGCATTCACAAATATAACAAGAACCGGATTCAAATTTCATCCACAGCTGTTTTTAAAACTGGGAGGATCACCAGAATTCAAAAATGAGATAATTTTTTCGAGTAGAAATGTTTTAGAGGTATTTAAATACAGTCCTAACATTGATGCTGGGTACAATCATCTGTTTGTTTATTCAGATGTTGCTGAACACACTATAGTGGGTGATACATTGGCTCCCATACTTCGTGTTCTTCCGTTCAAACCAAGCATATCAGATGAAAATAATTATGAAGCCCAACATATCAACCATGAAATTACATTACCGCATTATGTCCCCGTTTCGAAATCTGATTTCGATACTATTCACATTCAAATAACAGGGGATTCTGGTATACCGTTTCATTTTATTATTGGTAAGACAATCGTCAAGTTACATTTCAGACAGAAAAAATAAAAATATTTGACAAATAAATATTTAACCAAAAAAATGCTACCAGTTTATCGCGGCGAAAAACATCAGTATGGGTACGGACTAGGTTCTCTATTTAGATCAGCAATTAAAACAGTGACTCCATTGCTTAAACCCTTGGTCAAATCTGGGTTGAATGCTGTAAAAAAAGAAGGAATCAGACAAGGATTAGGGGCGGTAGGAGATATCCTTTTACGTGGTGAAAACCCTAAAAAAGTTGTAATTTCAAGGGGAAAACAAGCTATTCATGATCTAGCACAACAGCTAATACCGGGGATAAATAAAAGAAAATCACAAAAGACACGTCATTCATCTTCTCGATCTCGCAAAGGCAAGATCATTAATAAAAGACAAAGAAATCATTACAGTAGACCAAGGACTCTCGATATATTTGATTGAAAATATTATATATTATATATTATATAAAAATGATGCAAAACGGATCTTGTGAATGCAGTAAATCAGAACTCAATGTTCTTTCTGTACCACCTACAATGACAACGATGCAAGAAAGTCAATGGGTTGAACATTTTCCAATAGCATCTTTGACAAGCAATTCACCGATAGAATTCATCATACCACCTCAAACCGAACATTGGACAGATTTGTCACAATCGTATTTGTATATCAAATTCAAAATCGTTAAAGCTGACGGTACTAATTTAGAAGTCGGTTCAAATGTGGCACCTGTAAACAATTTCCTGCATAGTATGTTTAGCAGCGTCGATTTGTATCTAAATAATAAACTAATCAGCAGTAATTCAGATACCTATCCGTACAGAGCATATATCGAAAATCTTTTGTCCTATAATGCTGACAGCAAAACTACGCATTTGAAAGCTGGTGCACTTTGGATTGAAGACACCAGTGGGCAATTTGAAACACTCAACCATGATGCGGGAAATACTGGACTAGTAAACAGAATCGGTGTAATCGGTCTAAGCAGAACCGCAGAGCTTTTCGGACGATTGCATCTTGATCTATTTCAGCAAGAAAAATATTTACCTAATGGAGTTGAAATCAGACTTAGATTAAACAGAGCCTCACCAAACTTTTGCCTTACAGGAGGTACTGCTGCACCAGATGCAAAAATTGTAATGGAAACAGTCAGTCTTCATGTACGAAATATTGAATTGTTGCCTGTTGTTGCAAATGATCTAAATCATGTCATAGCTCAGCAAAACATGAAAATTCCTATCCGTAGGGTAGAAGTAAAGACGTTTACTATCGGTAATGGACTTCAGTCTAAAATTGAAGATCATTTGTTTCAAGGACAGCTTCCAAAACGTGTTTTCATTGCAATGGTAACAAATGCTGCTTATAATGGGGCTTATGCTAACAATCCATTTTTCTTTCAACACTTTAATCTGTCAAAAATAGATGTATCATGTAATGGACACAGTATTCATAACAGACCCTTTGAGCCTGACTTTGAAAATGGGTTGTATTTGAAATCATATTTGTCTATGTATCAGGCTGTCTCAGCCTTAGGACTCAATAAATCATTTGATATTGCTAAAGAAGACTATGTCGGTGGATACTGTTTGTGGGGCTACGATTTGACAGCTGATCAAGGCAGTGAAGAAGGACAACTTCATCCTATAAAAACTGGAAGTCTTCGCATTGAGCTTCAATTCGCACAAGCCTTGGCAACAGTGATCAACGTTATTGTCTTTGCTGAATTTGACAATCAGATTGAAATCAACAGTTTGAGAGAAATCATCACAGACTATTAATCGTGAAAAAAATCAACAGAAACTCTCTGATCGAAAAAAGATAGCTTTCACAAAAACAGTCCTTATCAGGACTAATCAACTATTGAAAGATAGATCGAAAACAGTCCTTATCAGGACTAATTAACTTTTGAACGACATATCAGAAAAACAGTCCTTTTCAGGACTATCTACAGGACTAAAGAACTAATAAACAATGTCGGGAGTCAGATTTGCTATTTCACTGAGAAAAGAAGCAGAAAAAGTGAAATATTCCACCTCAGAGTGTCTTTCTACTCGGAAAAATGACATTCACAACAGCTTTGAAAAACATATGATTAAAGAACTACAAAATCTAATAGTCAGTGAAGTTCGTAACGAGTGTTACGGATGTCAAGTGGATCATCCCAGTCAAATACAGCATGAACTATGTTTATTCAAGGATAGACAAGAACATACAGATATGTTCATAGAACAAGCCATGAAGGAATTAAATCCATACAGAATCATGAAAAAATGGTATCCTGAGCTCGTAGAAATGAAACTCAATGAAACTGACTATGCGGAAGCCTACAGCTTTTGGCGAAATATAAAACAAAACATTCTATCTGATATCACGGAGTCGTTCTTAAAATATTGGTGTGACAAAGTAAAACAAGCCTGGAAAAGTGATTAGAAAAAATGTATACTTCTGAAATTCAATACATATTGGATCATGGAACATGGATAAAAAATCTACAGGCAAAAGTCTGTGCAAAAGATCAGTTACCTCGACAAAAACCCAATCATGTGAAAGCCTACATTGTGAACACAGAGAAATCAACCGGTTCAGGAGAACACTGGGTGGCCGTAATATTTGATAATAATGGCAATGTACTATACTTTGATCCCTACGGTCTACCACCACTTGAGCCAGAAATTATTAACTTTTTAGACAATCATTCTTATTCGTGGAGATACAATCGACAAACCCTTCAGAGCCTACAGGGTAAAGTTTGCGGAATTTACTGTATCTTCGCATTGGATGCTGTTGCCAGAGGATATAATATACAGAAATATCTTCAACAGAAATTTCTCTCAACGGAACACCATCGCAATGATCGAAATGTATCATCGTGGTTTAATCAACACTATGGAAATCTATACAAGAAAATTTCAGAGACTTCTCCCCACAGACAGTGAAAAAACATTTTTCAAAAATGATTTTTATTGTTAACAGTTCATTGATATTATGTTCATTTTTTGTCTTTTTAAGTTTTATTGTAAATATGTTCATTGTTTCAGTTCATTATTTCAGTTCATTGTTTCAGTTCTGTTCAATAAAAAAGTTCAAAAAAGCAGTCGAGTTTTTCATTCTGTTTTTCCCAAAAAGATTCAAATCTGCTTACATTTTTCCCCATGCTACGAGTCATAACTTTTTTTACTATATTAGCATGAAAACGTAGTTTGGGAAAAAATGTATATGCTTTCCGCCAGGTCCGCGCTCTTATTTTTCAATCCTCCTGCTATCGTATAAAGAAAGGCTGATATTTCTCCAATACATTCATCATTCGACTCTCAGCTCTCGACCAGTTCGGAAGTTAAAAATCAATATGGAGCAGAACAATATGGAGGAAATCAACCATCAACTGCGTGAGGCTCTCAAAGACTATCTAGATGTCGGACAGCAGATATTGCTGCTAAACACTCAGCCCGTACAACTACACCGTATATCACAACCGTTCAAAGATCTCGGTGAAAGAATAGTTCAACTATTCTTAAAGACAACAGCTGATATTATTTTAGTTGATGTCAAATTTGGGAGAAAGATAACTTTCAATAACGGAGTAATGACGGTCACAAAAAGAGTTGGAGTATGCCCCATCTGTCAGGCGAATTTCGGTTGCTGTCATTAGAAGTTAAAAAAATCACAACCACTAAAAAACAAAACAGCCCTTTTCAGGGCTAACCATCTACCAAGAAAAGAACTTTTTCGAATTTGTCAAATCAAATTGTCAAAAACAAAAAAAGTCATAGTCAGAAAAACACAAGATAGTCAAACTCTATTTTCTATCCCGAACAAGAAATTGTAACAAAGCTATGCATTGGTCAACGTTAATTCGGAGTTAAAAACATGAGACAAGTAGGTCAATCCATGCTGTGAACTATATAAGCGCGATGTTTTTTCTCACAAAAAACATAAATACTTCAGCATGGTTCAGATTCTTCTCTGTCCTCACTGTGCAAGCAGATGTCAGATAGAGTGTGGAAAATGCTTTACACTCCTGGACTATCTTGGCCAGAAGCATAATTGTCCAGATCCAGACGAAGGATTTTTTGATGATGATGAGGGATCTACAGTTTGCTGTGAATTCTGCGGATGTGAAATCACCCCAGTAATTCAACCAGAAGAATTGTAGGTCTTGACAGTTCATTAAATCTTCCTAAAAAGCCCTTTTCAGGGCTAACCATTTACCATGAAAAGATCTTTCTTTCAAAATTGTCAACTAAAACTCAAAACACTAAAGAAAAAATGTAACAAAATATGCGTTGACCAACATTTTACCAAATGTAAACACTAAAAAAACTCCCATTTACTACTCAACTATCGTAGAGATAAGCCGATATTCGCAATGTTTGGATTGACAATTACCCTCGCATTCCTATACTGGTTAGAAGAGAGAGAACGTATCAGATGTATCAAATATGAAGTGGACCGTCTGATACAGATCCCATATCCAGTGGGAAATATGGATAGAGAAAAGAGAGGTTAAAAAGTGTATTTTACACAAAAAACAGCCCTTTTCAGGGCTAACCAATGCCATGAAAAGAACTTTTTTCAATTTGTCAAATCAAATTGTCAAACAAAAAAGTCATAGTCAGAAAAAACACAAGATAATCAAACTCAAGTTTTTCTGTCCCGAACAAGAAATTGTAACAAAGCTATGCATTGGTCAACGTTAATTCGGAGTTAAAAAACATGAAACGCTGAAGCGGGAAAATATAGGAGAAAATGACGTCATGAGACAACTCAATCCTCCTGAAAAGCTATAAAAGCCGACTCTATTTTATCATTTTCATTTCACGATGGAAGATCTTACAAAGTCCGTGAGAAATCTGATGAGACTGGCTGAGACCCTCCATCTGAAGTTAGAAAAGATGGATAGGCATCTGGCGGAGATAGCTAGAGAGGAGAAGAAGAAGGAGTTTGTCATTCCAACAACAGAATGTTGGGATGATGATAACGAGCCGACGTTCTCATTAAAGTCAAACTTGGACGAAAGGCAGATAAAAAGACTCAAAAGACGAGCGGCGAGCAGCTGTCCGGCGTGTGGGAAAGTTGGAGGCTGTGCATAAAAAACACAGTCTCCAAACAAAACAGCCCTTTTCAGGGCTAACCATCTACCATGAAAGATCTATCTTTTCAAATTGTCACCCGAAAATTTTCCAAATAACCGGAATCTGGCCCATAGTACCTACCCGGGAAGCACTCAGGGTGGGTAGCATGGGCCAGGAGGGGGGGAAGCAAAAATGCCAGAAAATGCCAAAAAGTGCCATTTTTTACCCAAATCGACCAAAAATTTTCCAAATTGACCGGAATCTGGCCCATATTACCCACCCAGGATGGCACTATGGGCCAGAAATTTCCCTCAGGGGGGGCAGTATGGGCCAACTGGCCCATGCTAGCCCCCTTTACTACTGGTACCGGCATTTTCTCTTTTTCCAGCAACGTCTTCAAAAGGCATTTTCTTTAGGGCCATTAAAAGTCGGAATTGTGTGGTAAAGGGTTAAATTGGGTTGTCTAGAAAAGCGTTAAAAATGTCGGTACATCTTCTCCCCTCTGGTTGCAGTGTACAAACTAATGTTCCTGTCAGATATTTTTTGTTATTTTACCGTTTGCAAAAGGAGATAAGAATTAACCCATAACCTTTTGCAGACATTTTCTTTTTGTTTAGCAGTAGATGAATTTGCAAACAGTGTGACAAAAATGACAAATTGATCTTTCACACTTTACCAAAAAATTCCAAATTTTAACCCGATCCCGAGGTTGAAGATTTTTGAAAAAAAATGTAGGAAATGGGGAAAATGCTGGTAACCAGTGCAATAGGGCAGGCTGACATGGGTCGATACCTTGTGCTATTTGTAACATTTCTGCATGTCAAAACAGTCTAACTCCAGGTCCAGTCGATTGTTAGACAAAACGGATTTCACGGATCTACAGTTATCTGACGACTTGTGATGACTTGCTTTGTATAATGCATCACGTAGGTGCATTGAGTCCCCTTTATCCTAGAGCATGTCTCATCTATACATAGTGAAAATAGTGTTGCAACCCCCTCCCCCTGTGTTTTTACCGGGTTTGATTTTTCTGGCATGCATAATATAAAATAGGTTGGAAATTAGAAAATGGCTGCTGCATACATCAACAAACCAGTCTGCTGCCTCTGAAATGAACTGAACTCGGGTTTCCCTTGACCTCATGGCAGCGGCCACTGATCTAGCTGTTTCAACCTCTTGTGAGAGGTATAAGACGAAGACTTCAAGCTGTTCTGCAAGCCCTGGGCGGAAGTACGCAATATTGACTGATTGTATGTGCCCTAGGGTTACAGGTCACTTTTAACCAGTCGTAAGTTTTATTCAGACATTCAGTTCCCTTTTTTAACAAAAATTTAAAACCTTCTCGTTTTTTTTTTTTTCTAAAATCTGGAAGCAATATCTAAGCAAACAATTCCTACTTACCATGATGTTAAGGGATACCTCAGTTCATTTCATAGGCAAAAGACTAGTCTGTTGGTGTATGCAGCAGCCGAATTCTAATGTCAATCCTATTTTATATTGTTCACGCCAGAAAATCAAACCCATTAAAAAACACAGGGGATGCAAAACTTTTTTTTACTGTGTGTATAACTGGTTGCAAGAAGAAAAAGTAGCACCTGCAGTTGACGAGAAGTACCGCCATCCTTCTGGTATATCAACTGACTCTCAATCAAGCTGAGCTATCTTTTACGACAAATTCCCCCTCCCCTCGAAAATGCGGCTAATTTGTATTTAACCCTTTCCCAAACAAGCCCTGGTTTTTCACGTGTCTGCAGTACAAGTCTTTTGAAAACACTGTGGGAAAAGGAGAAATTGCTCGTAACGAGCAATTTCCCCTTTTCCCACAGTGTTTTCTACCCTTTTTGAGACCTTTCTGCCATTTTCATCAAATTTAAGATTGTCGTCTGCAAAGTCTTTCAATTTGGAGCAGTCCAAAATTTGTCGTTTGGGAAAGGGTTAATACCGATTTATTCGATAAATTTCGCGATATTTTAAGTTACACAAGAGCCATGCTCTGTGAAAAGGGGGCTTAGTGCGTCTGAGAGAGAGAGAGAGAGAGAGAGAAAAAAAAAAGTATCGACCCAGGTCAGCCTGTCAGTCCGCGGACTGTGCAGGCTGATCCGAGTCGATACTATTCGCAGATGCATTAAGCCCCTTTTTCACAGAGCGTGACTTAAATGTTTTCTATTTGGACAAGTTCAAAACGTTGAAGTCTTGTAAACATATTACGCTCCTTATTTCAGATTGATCAGCCCGAATAGCCCAAATGGTTAAGCATCGTGCTTGTGAACGACAAATCTTTGGCCACTAGAGGGTGTTGAATCTATTCCCACGGATGGCCAAAGTAAGAAATTACTAATGGTCTTTCGGATGAGACGTTAAACGGAGGTGCCGTGTCAGGGTGCTATACACCCAGCACGCTAAAAAACCAGACGTAACTTGGGCGAGTTTCGTCCCGTATTTTGCACCATTGTAAAATAACTCATAGCCTTCTTCGGGCGACGATAAATAAAAGAAAATCAACCTTCTTTCAATGTGTTTCTACCTACTTACGGATGGCCGCGCCATGCGGCTCAGTCGGCAATGTGCAAGACTTGAAACAGGGAGGTCGCTGGTTGGAATCCCCACGCATTGATGTTAGTCATGGCGACGGAATTCATTCCTCTCTCACCGCTGATCATTGTTTCAACAGTGTTTGTGTCGGAAAGCAGGTAGTGGCTCTGAAAGAATATTGTGCGACAAAGAACTCCAGGAAAGGATGGAAATATACACTGGTTGCCACAATACTGAAATAATGTTTGTATTCAACACCATACCAACCAACCAACCAACCAACCCACAACCAACCAACCAACCAACCAACCAACCAACCAACCAACCAAACAACCAACCAACCAACCAACCAACCAAACAAACAAACTCTAGGCTAGCGAAGTTTGTTTCCGTTGTAAAAATATGACTCAGAATATGCAATATCATTGTCTTCTACAATTATTGGTCTTTTCTGCGCTTTTCACTCTTCATTTCGAATTACGTTCGTTATTTTTGCACTTCAGCTTCGTTTCAGTCATTTCTCTTCTTAGAAGTAGGTCAAGTAGGTCAAGGCCATCGGCCCATGATATAAACCCATAACGACAGATCTTGGTACAATAAATTTGAGCGGGCATCATTTCCCGACCGAATTAACTGAAGCATCGGAGATCCGCGATTGGCAGATAGATGTTATATAATGTAGCATGAGTTGGCACTTCAAATAAAATTTTATCGTCAAGCCTCTTCAAAAAAGTAGACCAAGCTTGGGATTCGAACCAACGGCCTCCTAGTTTCAAATATGTAACCGGCTAATATACCGGGCCCGCCTTGGAAAATGTGGAAATAGATAGGAACCTAGCGCGGCAATTACAACCACATTTGATATGAGTCATGCTCTGGAAAAAGGGGCTTAATGCATCTCCGTGACGCATATAAACTGAGCAAGTCGTCACATAACTATACATCCATAAACAATCCATTTTGTCGAACAAAAGACCAGATTTGGTGGGTAAACTGGTCCTTTAACACTTAAGCTGCTGAATAAATGAAACGTAAATTTTCTACTCAATACTAAAAGCCCAAACATTGCGGTTTCAAAGTTGATTTCACCGGAAAGAAAATACCGTATCGGACAGTGTAGATCAAAGATGTGCAGTCTGATCTTGATCTACACTGTCCGCAAAAGGTCAGTGGGTCGCGATTAGCAGCTTAAGGGTTAACATGCAGCAAATTGACCTCAGGCAAAAAGTTTCGACCCGTGTCAGCCTGCGCGGACTGCGCAGGTTGACATGGGTCGATACTTTTTGCAGATGCTTTAAGCCCCTTTTCACAGAGCAGGACTCAAATATAATTGTCAACGATTTCTCCGAAGAATCGACCCGGTTTCAAATTACTAGATTCTGTAGGTGATAGCATCTATGCTATTCGCGGCACAATATCGCCGAGGACGACTGAAAGCCGTTCCGTTCAATATTTCACCACCATTGATCCGGGTTTTACACAGACCCACAATGGCGGGTCGCTCCTGTCGCGATAACTTTAAATACAACTCAATTATCCCTAGTAACGTGTTTGATAAATCCTCGCTTCGAATTGATTTTCTTTAGAATTTTATATTTATTTTTGGTTCCAAAGGTATTAAACTACTTCTGCGTGATGTTAAAATTTTCGAATTTCTGCTTCGTTAGCTTTGAAAGGCGCTTATCTGTAATGAACATGAAATTCGAAACCACCACAACGAGCGAGAGAACCTTCATTTTCTAAAAATTATGAATAAATACATGGCGTGTTACTGGAGGGATCTGTTTATTCCCAAGAATGGCAGGCTTTTCACGTTCCTTCAAACCGGTAATTAGGTGAAAGAGGGGAGCGGGGAGAGGGGAAGCACTGGCACCTGGGCATTGGAGAAACATTGGGGCAGCATTGGCACCAGGCCATTGAGAAAGCATTGGAGAAGCATTGGCACATGGGCAATGGGTAAGCATTGGGGAAGCATTGGCACAAGGGCATTGGGTAAGCATTGGGGAAAGCATTGGGAAAGTATTGGCTCATGGATATTGCGGAAGCATTGGCACATGGGCATTAGGGAAGCATTGGGGAAGCATTGGCACAAGGGCATTGGGTAAGCATTGGGGAAAGCATTGGGAAAGTACTGGCTCATGGATATTGCGGAAGTATTGGCACAAGGGCATTGGGGAAGCATTGGGGAAGCATTTGCACCTGGGAATTAAGGAAGCATTTGGGAAGTATTGGCACATGGGCATTGGGGAAGCATTTGCACATGGGCATTGGGTAGGTATTGGGGAAGCATTGGAGAAGCATTGGCACATGGGCATTGAGGAAACATTGGTGAAGTATTGGCACATGGGTATTGCGGAAGCATTGGCACATGGGCATTGAGGAAACATTGGAGAAGTATTGGCACATGGGTATTGCGGAAGCATTGGCACATGGACATTGAGGAAACATTGGTGAAGTATTGACACATGGGTATTGCGGAAGCATTGGCACATGGGTATTGCGAAAGCATTGGCACATGGACATTGAGGAAACATTGGTGAAGCATTGGCACATGGGTATTGCGGAAGCATTGACACATGGGCATTGGGGAAAGCATTGGGAAAGTATTTGCACCTGGGCATTAAGGAAGCATTTGGGAAGCATTGGCACATGGGTATTGCGGAAGCATTTGGGAAGCATTGGAGAAGCATTGGAGAATAATTGGCACTTGGGCATTGGGGAAACATTGGGGAAGCATTGGGGAATAATTGGCACATGGGCATTGTGGAAACATTGGCACATGGGCCTTTGGGAAGCAATGGCAGATGCAAGGCCATTGGCGGCAGCCCGGCCATAGATTTTGATCTACACTGTTCGAAAAACCATATTAAACAGGCTCTGAGGCCGAAAGGGTTTAAGAAGAATGTCAAGACTGACGTACTCTGGTTTCACCCTTAGACCATACACTAAGAGAGAGAAAGGTATTACTCTTTCTGGAAAATTTCACCCATACTTCACACTCTATAAAGTCTGATCTTGGTCTGCACTATTCATCAAAGCATCTGTGAGCACCGAAAAGGATAGGGAAAAGTTAGGGATTACGTTGGTATTCTGGTTTCACCGCAACCTAAGACACATAAGAGAGAGAAAAGAAATATCGGTCCAATCAAACTTGTATTGTTTTAAACGTTTTGCACTTTCTGTTCAGTTTAATCGTGATCTTTACTGTTCGTCAAGCAGCTATAAGCCCCGATAAAGATAAGTTAAAGATAAGGAAATGTTTAACCCTTTACCAGACGACAAAATTTTAGCCTTGTCCAAATTGAAAGCATTTGCAGACGACAATTTCAATGTGGCTCAAATTGTGCAATTTTTCTTTGATAGGATAGAAAACATTGTGGGAAAAGGAGAAAATGCTGGTTACCAGCATTTTCTCCTTTTCCCACAATGTTTTCAATAGGCTTCTTTTCCAGGGGCGTCAAAAGGCGGCATTGTGTGTACGTACTCTATAGTTTCACCCCAAGGTAATACGCTTAGAGAGGGAGAAAAAGAATTACTCACCCGCCTAATTAAACCCGTTATGGAAATGTAAATTATTTATTATGCAAGCTCAAGGAGGCTTATTAAACGCGCTACAATGACAGACGGAAAACTGGATTTAAATGGCACGGCAGCCGATTTGAATTATGTTCTTCGTAAACTGGCGTCGAAACTTAGTGGTTTAGTTGATGTAACACAATAAAAAAAGATAGACGAATTAGCATCTTCGCCTCCCTTCACTCTGTTTCTTCGCCACATGGAAGTATGGACCCACAGCACGCATGTTCATAAAAAAGACGATTTAAAACACTCTTTTCCGGGTTAAAGGGTAATTGAATTTGTCGTTGCGGACAATGTAGATCAAGATCAGACTGCACGCAAAGTGCAGCCTGATCTTGGATCTACACTGTCCGATATTTTAGTGAGGTATTTTGAAGCAAAAAGCCCGATAATAAATTGGAATGAATGGGCCCTTCTTACCTCCTGGATGTATCCGCTTTACGTAATTACTGCTTCAAACCCTTTACCACACAGTTCCATATCTTCACGACCCTGAGAAAGAAGGCTTTTGAAAACATTGTGAGAAAAGGAGAAAATGCTGGTAACCAGCATTTTCTCCTTTCCCCACAATGTTTTCTACCCTTCCACAGTAAATATCATAATTTCACACGCATTTAAATTGTCGTTTGCAATTGCTTTCAATTTGGACCAGTCCAAAATCTTTTCGTGTTGGACAGGGTCAACCCTTTTTGGAGTCAAAGATATAAACCCGACCCCTTTCGACTTCTGAAAATAATAAAAAAAAAAACCCACTGAAATCCAGAAAGATTTTTTTGTTTAAAATTACATACTTGACTAAACAAGCGGACGGTATAGATCCAAGATCACACTGCACGTTCTGTGCAGTCTGATCTTGGATCTATGCCGTCTGCAAGATCCCCGATCTTCGCCCGTGGTGTTGAAAGGGTTGGAATGGGTAAAGCAAAGTGAGAAACAGCGAATAACGGGAGAATTTACCTTTAGACAGAGTGCTTTCCTGGAGTGCTTCCCTCAAATTGTCTTTTGTTTCAATTTTATCTTCTATTGCGTAACTTGTTTACCAATAATAATAAAAAAAATCCCATCAAAAGATTGTGAGTTCATGCAGTTCAAAAGTCGAATTTTGTTGGAAATCTGAAATCAATGTACGCTCGTGAAAGATTGATTGATTGATTGTATGGTGTTTAACGCCGTTTTTAACATTATTTCAGTTATATCACGGCGGCCAGTGCATCTATCCATGCTTTCCTGGAGTTTCTTTTACCAGTACTCCGCACAATATTCTTTCCAAGCCACTGGCTGCTTTCCCACATAACCATCGTCGAAACAATGGTCAGCGGTGAGAAAGGAATGAATCCTGTCGGGATGACTATCATCAATCCTCGGAGAGAAATTGGCCAAGCCGGGGACCGAACCAGTGACCTCCTGTTCTCAAGTCCTGTACGCTACTGACTGAGCTACGGGGGCTTGGCTGGTCAAGTCTAAAGTATCGAATTCTTGAGAGTTTACACAGAAAAGTTCTATGCTTCTTTTCCATTATTCTAAATTATATATCAATATCAGATAGTCCTTTGTCATCAAAATTGAAATCAAAGCCCTTTCTTTCCCCTCTGTTTCTAAAGTAAACAACGGCCAATTCGAATAATACCGCCCTCCCATTTTGACAACTAAGAAATACTAATTTCAGCGAATATCAAACACATTTTGGCAAGGTGAATGAAGCGCAATAGTAAAAAAATGTAATAGCGAATGTGGAGTAAGTAGAGATAATGAGTTAAATTTCGAGTTTGAGTTGCACTAGATTGTCCTGCCTGTGCTGACTTTCTATTTAAATGATAAAGAGAGGGAGTTGTACTATTTAATGAGATTAGTTACGCGCAGTAATATAGACATGTTTAATGGAAAAGGAAAAAGTAGATCTCATGATGTATATTTTGTAAATCTAATGTGGTATATTTTGTACTTGAATTGCATTAGACTGACCTGCGTGTGCCGAAATTCTATTACAAAATAGAGAGAGGAAGTTGTACGTTTTAACGAGATTAGTTACGCGCAGTAATAAAAAACATGTTTAACGGAAGAAGAAAAAGTAGATCCCATCAGGAATACTTTGGTTCCATTAGACTGGTTGCTTGCGCGGCAGTCTATTAAATAACAAAAATTAATTTGAAGGAAAAAGAAATGAGAGGGGGGGTGTATGTTTTGACGTGGTAGTAAAATCAGATAAAGAGAAATAATTATGACATATCTAACAATAAAACTCCTGTCTCATGCTGACTTGCCTCGAATGAATCTGTTACCCCATGAAGAGTCTTGAAATGTTTTGAATGAGGGTTTAGCTCCGCTTACATCCGTAATTCCGTCATATCACTCAGTTTAAAACTCAGTTTACACTTAATGCACTGTAAAATTTTAGAACTGTTCGAATTGAAAGCATTTACATACAACTGAACATATTAAGTGTCAGGTGTCTGAATACTTCTTTTTGCAACATTAAAAAAATAGAGAGAAAATCTCCATCTTTGACCATACTTTGTACTGTAAAGGCGGACCCATTATTTTGCTGTTTATCTCTACCAAATATACGTCCAGTGCTCTACAAGTTAGAAAATGACAGCTCAATCGATTGAAGTTTTTTGCTGTGCTACCTAAAACACAACTACATTTGAAAAATCACCGTGAAAAAAGGACCTTGCTGGTTAAAGATCGAGTTCCTTTACCCTCGATGCGTCGTTGCGACCGCTGGATGCTACCTATGACGTTGTGATCTAGATGGCAGCTTGTCCAGAAATCGTTGTTGCGATCACAAGACGCTACCTTCAGTGCGTCAGTGCGACCCTTAAATGCTGCCTTCCATGCGTCGTTGCGATCGTTGAATGCGTCGTTGAGACCGTTAGATGCTACTTTTTTGTGATCTAGATGATACCTCTTTCAGGATTCGTCGTTGCGATCGTTAGCTGCTACCTTCCATGCGTCGTTGCCGACTGTTGAACGCTACCTTCAGTTCGTTGTTACGAGTGTTAGATGCTACCCACGATGCGTCTATGCGACCTGTAGGTGCTATTTTCTTTGTGATCTGGATGGCAGCTCGTGGCGATCATTAGATCCTACCTTCCATGCATCGTTGAGACGGTTTGATATCTCCTGTTCGTTGTTACGACCCATATCGTGCAGGATTTGTTTGTATCCGTCGGTGTTTTTTGAAATAGTACATGTATTGTCTGATTAAAGTCGACGATTGTTTCACATTCTTTGAATGTCTAATTAAACTTTTTTGCTTTCAATTCAGCCGAACACGCAATTTCAAAGCCCATGAATTTAAATAAGCATATGTGTCAAACTCTGTAACAAGGGGGCTTCATGCATCTCCGTAATGCATTATACCAAGCAAGTCATCACAAAACTATAGGTCCATGAAATACATTTTGTCATACAACCAGCTGTACCATAAGGTAGACGGGTCCTTTGACAGGTAGAAAATTGACCGATAGAAAAAAAGAAAAAGAAATGACCCAGGCCGGTCAGCTTGCCCAGGCTGACCTGGGTCTATACTTTTTGCAGATGCATCAATCCCGATTTCCACAGAGCCTGGCTCGAACCTAAAGGACTAATTTTCGTTAACTTTTGGAGCCATTCTTTCTTTCTTCACGGTAAAAGAAGTGCTTCATTTTATTTTTGTGGCATTTGTCGAAGACAATGCCACTATGAGTTCAACACGGCATTTTTGAAAATCATGTATCCTATTATGTGCAAAACCGAAGGAAGTAAACCCAATTAAACTCAATTTTTCTAAGACAAATAAGTGTTTCGATAGCACTCAGATATATGATAAACAACGGCGTATATAAAATAAACTGGATTAGGCCATCGATCATGGGAACACTTCTTTTTTTTTTTGGGGGGGGGGGGGGAAATATCTATACCCGCTAAGACCTACTATTGGCGCAATGATACACACAACCTCTGTCTCCTGACCGTGTTCGTCCCAAAACCAGTTCACCCCTTGGCTTTTTTGTCCCTTGGCTTGTTCGTCGCACATTATTGTTTGTTTATTTTTCAAATGATTAATTCCACACAATGGATCCCGTGACAAATGCCACACCAGTGCTGTCAACGCTTTGATTTCTTTTCTAATGAGGCTGTGATTTAACTTAAAATTAGGGTACGAACTCAGCTGAACATTTAAGTTTTATAAACACAGGCCGGGGGGATTTTCAATGGAGATTAATATTCAATGATATTAATTGTTAATTGTAATTAATTGTTGTGTAATTCAGGTATAGATAAAATTGCTAACACCCACGTTTTTCAATTTGCCTTTCAGTTTTGATGGTCATATATCATCCTAGCTTTGATACCATCGTTCACTGTAATTAAAATATGAAGTTCCCACAAAAATGTGCTTGACGCGTGATCCTTGTCAACAAAGGGAGATAATTATCAGCGATTTGAGGTATAGAATTTCTATAATTGTGCCATGCTCTGTGAAAAGGGGGCTAAATGCATCTGCAAAAAAGTTTCGACCCAGGTCAGCCTGCGCAGTCCGCGCAGGCTGACCTGGGCCGAAACTTTTTTGTTATTGGTCAATTTTCTGAATGTACAAGGACCAGTCTGCCTCATGATTCATTCGGTTGTTAGACAAA
Organism: Tridacna gigas; assembly: GCA_945859785.2. Taxonomy (NCBI): domain Eukaryota; kingdom Metazoa; phylum Mollusca; class Bivalvia; order Cardiida; family Cardiidae; genus Tridacna; species Tridacna gigas. The sequence continues at coordinate 811,094 of OX244042.2, forward strand.
GTGGATTTTATGGATCAATAATTATGTGATGTCTGGCTAGCTACAAAGCATCACGAAGATGCATTAAGCCCCTTTTCACAGAGCATAGCTCATCTGTAAAAACCGGCTGGTCCTTTTTTTTTTTTCTCTACCCCCTCACGGCGCCTTTGGCAAATTTAGTTGACTTTCAAATTAAGTTTACTTTGGCGGATTTTGCAGATAAAAGATCAGACTGCACAGAACTTGCAGTCTGATATTTGATCGACACTTTTTTTTTAATTTTCTGAGACATGTATTTCTTTACCAAAAGTGGCCTTGAAAAGTTGAAATCTTTTACTCTCGTTTTACGCAATATATTATTTTTTTCTTTTTACTTCCCTAGATGACCCTTTCCGTCTTGAAGTAAATTAAGTTCTTTCTTTTTTTTTGGGGGGGGGGGGAAACAATGAAGTAAAGGGAAAATAGCTGCTTACGGCATCTTTTTGCAACAACATATTCGCATCTATAAGCTGAATCAATGATTGATTGAAATGTGCTTTACGCCGCTTTCAGCATTATTTCAGTCATATCACGGCGACAGCTCACATATTCATGTATTTCCTGGATTTCACCACTACTAGGCCAGGGCTCTGAAGTGTCTTGCCCAATGACACTCCCAGTGGATCAAGTGAGGCTCGAACCCGGAACCCACAGATCAGAGTCCTACACTTAACCACTGAGCCACGCAGGACCCCGAAGCTGAACCAAACTAAAGTCATTATCAAACAAACATTCAAAAAAAAGAAAAATTAAGACTCGTCTAAATTGAAAGCTTTTGTAGACTGCAAAAGTAGTTGATGGCTCCAGTGGTTTAATTTCTCTTACGATGGGTAGAAAACATTGTGGGAAAAGGGGAAAATGCTGGTTATCCACAGTTTTCGCCTTTTCCCAATTTTTTTCAAAAGTCTTCGTTAAAAAGCAGGATTGTATGATAAACGGTTAAGAAGATATTGGGCGGAAAAAAAAAAAAAACGTTTCAGAAGAAGTGTATCAATTACAGTAGAGGTCCATTTATATTTTAGCCATGCTCTGTGAAAAGGGGGCTTAATGCATCTGCGAAAAGTTTCGACCCAGGTCAGCCTGCGCAGTCCGCGCAGGCTGACCTGGGCCGAAACTTTTCGCTTATTGGTCAATTTTCTGTATGTCAAAGGACCAGTCTACCTTATGATTAAATCGTTTGTCCAAAAAAAAAAAAAAAAAAATGGCTACTGTGGATCCATAATTATGTGACGGCCTACCTGGTATTATGGATCACGGAGATATTTCTAACTCTTTCACTACTAACATCCAGAAATTACATGTTTTTTCCGAGCTCTAAAAATAGATTTCCACTGCCATTTAAAACGACATTCATCATAGTTTAAAAAATAGAGCAGCGGACAGCATAGATCAAGATCGGACTGCACGTTCTGTGCAGTCTGATCTTGATCTATGCTGTCCGCAAAAGGTAGTCAAGTCGTCATTAGTAGTGAAAGAGTTAAATCTCCTTTTGCTAGAACGTGGTTCATATCTTTTCCCTGTGAACCCAAACGACAATCTTTACGTTCGACCAAATTGAAAGCATTTGCAGACGACAAAATTAAATGAACCTGAAAGATCATTTCTGTCTTTGAAATGGTAGAAAACACTGTGGGACACGTAGAAAACGCTGTTTACCAGTATTTTTCTCCTTTCCTCACGATGTTTTCCGAAAAACCTCGTTCAAGGTCGTCAAAATTCAGGATTGTTTGTTAAAGGGGCTCGTTACGCCGACAAGATCGACTTCCGGTGCCGTCAAAGATGGTGTAGATTATGATCGGACTGAAATGAATATCCTGTCTGATCTTTGATCTATGCTTTTCTATAATTAGGAGATATTTATTCCAAATAAGTCCATAATCTTCTTTACTGACTGTTTGTCTTGTTTGAAACCTTAACTCTTTACCAAATGACAAAATTTTAAACTGGTTGAAATTGAAAGCATTTGCAGACGACAAAATAAAAGTGACTTTAAAGAATGAAATTCGTTTTGGGAAGGGTAGAAAACATTGTGGGAAAAGGGAGAAAATGCTGGTTACCAGCATTTTCTCCTTTTCCCACAACGTTTTCCAAAGGCTTCTTTCTCAGGGTCGTAAAAATTCGGGATTGTGTTGTCCTGAATTAAACTCTGATGTAAGTGTAGATAACGTAGATTGATTGATGTGAGCCATGCTCTGTGAAAAGGGGGCTTAATGAATCAGCAAACAGCATCGACCTAGGTTAGCCTGCGCAGTCCGCCCAGGCTGTCCTAGGAGGAAATTTTTCGCTATTGGTCAATTTTCTGTATGTCAAAGGACCAGTTTACCTCATGATTCAGTTGGTTGTTAGACAAAATGGACTTTATGGATCCATGATCACGTGATGACTTGCTTGGTATCATGCATCACGTAGATACATTAAGCCCCCTTTTGTCAGAGCATGGCTCATATAGATAATTGCCGCATTCAATGATACTCGGTCCTGCGTGTTAACCTTTTGTCGCCCTGTTTGAATGGGGCATGACTGGCGTTAAATGCTGTGCAATTAAAACATTGAATTGCGAGATTTTAACGCGAATTTTTATCGCGGCCTGTGGAAATGTGTCTTTTATACCGTAATCTTTTTTTCGGTATTAAATACTTTTATTCTGTAATTATTTTATTTTAGAAGGTTCTTATACGTGGAAAATATTCAATTTGCTCTAAGAGAGAGACAGAGAGAGACAGAGAGACGGGGAAAGGGAAAGAGAGGGAGGGAGGGAGAGGGAGACAGAGAGAGAGACAGAGAGAGGGGGAAAGGGAAAGAGAGGGAGGAAGGGAGAGGGAGACAGAGAGAGAGAGAGACAGAGACAGAGATACAGAGAGACAGAGAGAGACAGAAAGAGACGGGCGAACAGACGGGCGGACGGACGGACTGATGGGCGGGTCGGCGGGCAGACAGACAGACAGACAGACAGACAGACAGACAAAGAGAGATGGTGATGATGAAGGAGAAAATGCTGGTAAACCCTAAGCCGAACTATAACCCTTTTACCACAATGTATTCAAAATCCTTCTTCTTCAGGGTCGTTAAAACTCGGGATTGTATGTTAGGGAGTTAATAATGTCGTAACAGATATAATTAAGATAAGATAAACTGTGACACTGTCAGTTTCATAATGAAATGACCTCCACAGAGTCTCGTTTGACGAGGTACAACCGGGTGCAAACTACAAAGTTACCTTCCTGCTGTCTACAACTACCTTTTAAGCAGAAACAGTGTAGCAAAAAGCTTTGAAAATTCAATCTTAAGCTGCTCAGCGCGACTCACTGACCTATTGCGGACATTGTAGATCAAAATCAGACTGCACAGAACGTGCAGTCTGATCTTGGATCTGCAATGTCCGATCAGGTGATATTTTTCTCAAAAAAGAAATTATTTATAACATCATTGGGGTTTTTACTATCGGCTTAAAAGTTTTATTTAACGTATTAAGTGTTAGACAAGTGAAATTAAATGTTGTGAATGATTTCTTAAATAACCTTTGTTCTAGATTAATGTTAGTTTAACAGGTGTATTGCCATCGCGGCTATGTCAGAACTCCCCAGAAAGGAAAGCAAATGACTTATGGATTAGAAAATTTATGATACGGGAGTCATCCATTACATGTATATTCTTTATGCCCCCTAATTCAACAAGAGAAAGAATTTTCATTACATCTTGCTGGCTCTTACTCAGCCGGAGCTGACAAAGCATTATGTTCATGTTTCCCCTAACTCAGCCTGTGTAGATAATCCATCAAGTTCTTTGGCGCATCACTCAGCAAAACGCACCTGTTACCCTATGCTGAGCCCCGGTAGATCAGTCGGTAGCGTACAGGACTTGAGAACAGGAGGTCGTTGGTTCGATCCCCAGCTTGGCCAATTTCTGCCGAGGATTGATGATAGTCATTGCGACAGGATTTATTCCCCTCTCACCGCTGACCATCGTTTCGACAATGGCTATGTGGGAAAGCAGCCAGAGGCTTGGAAAAAATATTGTGCGAAGTACTAGTAAAAGAAACTCCAGGAAAGCATGGATAGGTGCACTGGCCGCCGTGATATAACTGAAATAATGTTGAAAACGGCGTTAAACACCATACAGTCAATCTGTCATTGTTACCCTTTACTCAGAAAGAAATGGGTAATCTACCATGTTCTTGTTGTCCATCATTTAGAATACATGTAATTAGTTCCTTCACTACGCTGTTGTTGGCCCTCACTTAGAATTAATGGATAACTGATTACGCATGTTGTTGGCCCTCACTCAGCATGAATTGATAACCGATTACGCTCGTGTTGGCCCTCACTTAGAATTAATGGATAACTGATTACGAAGTTGTTGGCCCTCACTAAGCATAAATAGATAACTGATTACGCTCGTGTTGGCCCTCACTCAGAATTAATGGATAACTGATTACGAAGTTGTTGGCCCTCACTCAGAATTAATGGATAACTGATTAGGCTCTTGTTGGCCCTCACTAAGCATAAATGGATAACCACTTACGATTTTGTTGGTCCTCACTTAGAATTAATCGTGATTACGCTGTTGCCGGCCCTCACTCAGAAAAAAATGAATAACTGACTACGCTCTTGTTGGTCCTCACTCAGAATGAACGGATAACTGATTACGCTCTTGTTGGCCCTCACTCGGCATGAATTGATAACCAATTACGCTCTGGTTGATCTTAACTCTGGATAAATAGATAGCTGATTACGCTCTTGTTGTCCCTCACTCTTCGTGTTGGCTCTTACTCAGCATGAAAGGATAACTCACAGCGCTCTTTTTGTCTCTCACTGGGGATAAATGGATAGCTGACAACGGTTTTGTTGCCCTTTACTCTGCATAAATGGACAAACTGATTACATTTTTGTTGGCCGTCACTCAGCATGAATGGATAACTACCACTGATATTGTTGTCCTTTAACCATTTGGTTTAGCTGATCGGATATTGTCTTCTTTTCAATGTCAGAAAAATATCTTGAGGAGAAGAATTAGAGTGCAATTTAGAACGATTTTTTGAGTACGGCCCCAGTTTTCAGATGCCACGATTTAACGGACCTCAAGCACACATATAAATCTGATAACAATCTCAAGTGAGAATTTGTCTCTAAAACTTTCATTCACTTATTTTTGTCTGCAAACCTTTTTTTCGTGAATGAAGTCGAAGGTCTTTTCAGATTTCTCCTGTCAAATTAATCCTTTGCCAAGGGAAACCAGTTCTTTTTTTTACGAACCCTGATGAAGAAAGCTTTTGAAAACATTTAAAGAAAATGAGATAATACTGGTAAATGGCTTTTTTCTCCGTTTCCCTACATTTTTTTTTAACAATTTCAAGGCCAGTTCCATCGTGTGAGCTACACATAATTTGCTGTCTGCGAATATTCTTTCAATACGCAGGAGTCTAAAGCTGTCTAAAACTTGTCTCATATCGTAAAGAGTTAACCCTTTACCACAAAAGTCCGAGTTTTATTGACCCTGAAGAAGAAGCTTTTGAAAACTTTGTGGGAAGAGGAGAAAATGCTGGTAACCAGCATTTTCTCCTTTTCCCACAATGTTTTCTACCATATCAAAGACAGTAATCGTCATTTGAGCTACATAAATTTTGTCGTCTGTAAATGCTTTCAATTTGGTCGAGTCCAGAATGTTTTTCGTTCGGTGAATTGTTAAGGCTCCTTCGAATGGGAGATTTTGTAATCAGATAGTGTCACTTTTCAATTAGATCGTCATTGAAAGTCGATTTGGATTTAAACTTTGTCAAAACAATTGTAGGTTAAACAGTTTATAGTGCGGAGACCAAAGGACGGTTTGTATCTCTGGTCATTATGTTTTATCAACCATTTTGCCTGTAAGGTGTGACTCAGTGCGCTTTGGCGGACGGTGTAGATCAAAGATCAGACTGCACAGAACGTGCAGTCTGATCTTAGATCTACACTGTCCGATACGGTGACTTTTTTACTTGTGAAAGGAAATTTAGAATCGCAAATGATTGGATTGTACAAGATAACACAATTTTAGGCTTGTCCATGCTGAAAGCATTTACCAGTGACAAAAGAGACGTATATGAAATGATGTAATTTGTCACTGAAATGCTAGAAAACAGTGTGGGAAAGGGAAAAAAATGCTGGTTATCAACACTGGGTTGTTTGGTAAAGCGCTGAAAGACGTAATTGCAATTTACAACTTTAACCCTTTCCCAAACAAGCCCCGGTTTTCACATGTCTGCAGTACAAGTCTTTTGAAAACACTGTGGGAAAAGGAGAAATTGCTCGTAACGAGCATTTCTCCTTTTCCCACAGTGTTTTCTACCCTTTTTGATAACTTTCTGCCATTTTCATCAAATTTAAAATTGTAGTCTGCAAACTCTTTCAATTTGGGCAGGTCCAAAATTTTTCGTTTGGGAAAGGGTTAAACACCATACAAACAAGCCCTGGTTTTCACGTGTCTGCAGTACAAGTCTTTTGAAAACACTGTGGGAAAAGGAGAAATTGCTCGTAACGAGCAATTTCTCCTTTTCCCACAGTGTTTTCTACCCTTTTTGAGACCTTTCTGCGATTTTCATCAAATTTAAAATTGTCGTCTGCAAACTCTTTCAATTTGGGCCAGTCCAAAATTTGTCGTCTGGGAAAGCGTTAAGTTTTTATTAAACAACCTCATGTGTTGACGAGCCTTGGGAGAAAGGCTTTTGGAAAGTATTGTGGAAAAAGGAGAAAATGCCAATAATATCCTGAATAGTCCCTTTGTTTCACAATGTTTTCTAAATTTTCATAGATAAATTCTATCATTTGTGAGAAGCATTTAATTTGTCATCTGCAAATGCTTTCAGTATGGATGAGTCCATAATTTTCTGGTTTTGTAAAGAATTAAAGCCGCAAGATAATGCAAAATTTCGGTCTGTCTTTACAAAAAAAAAAAATTGAAAAAACTTTACTGGTAGAGTCTAACCTGGCACCCTACGAAAGAAAAATCAAGATCTCCGCGTGATAACAAGGGTGAAAACGGGATGGTTATAATTACAATGATGGAGACATTTTAAAAGAAATCTTTTCTCTTCCGAGTCTAAATTGTTTGAATCTCATAAGAAAATGTTAGATATTACTTTAATTTTATTGTTATCTATGGAGATTATATCCTTGAACCTGGATGGAGAAACAGACGCAGTATGGACGTAAATCAGACAGACCGTACACGTAACTATAATTATGTAGGATGATATTGGTTTGCACTGACTTAGCAAAAATACACCTATGGGCCAATAAAGCAGCTTCGAAAACTTATAAAACGATACCAGTGACATCACAGATGGCTCATTTGTTATGTAGTGAGAACGACGGTCACTTGTTGTTTGAAAAACTTTGCCGTATTTTACCTAATATATATCCTACCATGCTCTGTGAAAAGGGACCTTAATGCATCTGGGAAAAGTATCGATCCAGGTCAGCCGGCGCACTCCGTGCAGGCTGAACTAGGCCGAAACGTTTCGCTATTGGTCAATTTTCTGTGTGTCCATGGACCAGTCTACTTCATGATTCAGTCGGTTGTTAAAAAATGGCTATTATGGATCCATAATGATGTAATTGCTTGATTTGGATGATTAGGTCACGGAGATGCATTAAGATCCCTTTGCCAGAGTAAGGCTCATACATATATAATAGAATGTAACCCAACGACCCAAAGTCATTTGTCAGAATTTTTCTCATAGGTCACTTGCTTACTTATTTCTATACCAGAATGAGGAAAAAATATTAACTTTATCGTGTTTAAGGGTAAGCTATCTGTTACATAGGGCTAAACAAATCAACAAAATATTACCTCTTTACAAAACGATAAAATTTTAGACTTGTCCAAATTCAAAGCATTTACAGACAACCAATTACATATGAAACTGCTTTTGAAGGACAGAAGACGTGGGGAGAAAGGAGAAAATGCTGGGAACCAGCATTTTCTCCTTTTCCCGCCATGTTTTCGAAAGCCTTCCTTGTCAGGGTCGCTAAAACGTGGGATTGTTTGGTAAAGGGTTCAGGGCGTTCAGAAGGTTTACTAGATCAAAACTTTGGGGACGACCATATGTCTCTCTTTCAAATAATCATGACGTATTTTCTCTTCCCACCGTGAAATGGAAATTTTAATACCGCAGTGAATATATTGGTCAATACTATTTTTAGCTGCCTGAAGTTATTTTGTTGACCTAACAGGTTCGTTCAATATATTCAAAATATGTGCCCGTGGTAGGAAGCGATATTATCGTATTTCAATCAGATGTTTTCTTTTCTCGCAAGTCCCCATTAAGCATCCGTAGAAATCACGTACGGCAAAATAGCTTATCTAGCTTTCACCGACGAGCGGTCGTTGTGGTGTAAATTTAACCTTGATTAAAACCGGATGAAAAAGGCCCGCATCAAATTATCGTTAAAAACACAAAATGATTAACTAATGTCGTCACGACGGCTGACAGGCGGGTGTTTAAAGTGTTTTAAAAGAAAATCAATCGTTTTTCTATTGAATATTTATCATCGTCTGTTTACCTGTGTCATTTATACGCCGTCGTTTACCGATCAATTCACAGAGTAAAGCAGTCGCGTGGATTTTTCGTCGCCATTTTGTTTACCCTTTGTAATCAAAGGTGTCATGTGATATGCAAGGAACTGTGGGATATATCGGTGATATTTATAGTCTAATTAATAACACCAGTACTAATTGTTCCTGAGGTGAGATAATTTTGTTAAGTGTTGACCCTAACCCTAACCCTTGTAAACGTTGATAAACCTTTCAGTCTGGCGTCGACGTTATCTTTAAGGGGTAATTCTCGCCCTCTCTCGCATTAATTCGACCCAAACGGGATTTAGCTACCATAAAGTCAAATCGAGATACAAGATTAGCTTAAAATACTGTCTTTGTGTAGATTTTCCTTCATGAAGAAAATCTCGAGCATGAACCAAACCAAGGTTTTATCATTATACCCTCAAATATCCGATACAGACGACAACATGGCTACCAGCATTTTCTCCTTTTCTCACAATGTTTTCAAAAGCCTTTTCTTTCAGGGTCATTAAAACGCAGGATTGTGTGGTAAAACTCTTCACCAAACGACAAAATTTTAGACTGGTCCAAATTGAAAGCATTTGCAGACGACAAAATCAATGTGACTAATGAGTTGAAATTCGTTTTGGGAAGGGTAGAAAACATTGTGGGAAAAGGAGAAAATGCTGTTACCAGCATTTTCTCCTTTTCCCACAATGTTTTCAAAAGGCATTTTCTTTAGGGTCGTTAAAATTCGGGATTGTGTGGTAAAGGGTTAACTCTAAACCAGATGACAAAGTTTTAGACCAGTCCAAATTAAAACCATGCGCAGATGACTAATCAAATTTCTTTCAAATGATGCGAAATGGTTGAAAACATTGTGGAATATGGAGAAAATGCTGAATACAAGCTTTAACTCTTTTCTCCTTTTCCTACAATGTTCTTTAAAAGTTATCTACTGCGCAGTCATGAAAACGATAGATTGCTTGGAAAATTATAAAAAGAAGAACATTTTTTTTTAAGACTTTAGCGGATGGGAGAAAATGCTATCAACAGGCATTTTCTCCTTTTCTCAGAATGTTTTCTACTTTTTCAAGGCCCCCTTTTTTTTCAAATCGTTTAAGCCACATTTAATCTGCCGTCTGAAATCCTTTGAATATGAGAGAGTCTAAAATTTTACCAAACGACAAAATTTTAGACTTGTCCCAATTGAAAGCATTTGCAGATGACAAAATATAATATGTGACTCAAAAATCGAAATTTGTTTTTTAAGGAATAGAAAACATTGTAGGAAAAGGAAAAAATGCTGGTATTATCTCCTTTTCCCACGATGATATCGAAAACTTTCTTCTTCATGCTCGTTAAAACTTTAGACTTGTCCACACTTAACCCTTTCCCAAACGACAAATTTTAGACTGGTCCAAAGTGAAAGAGTTTGCAGACGACAATTTTAAATTTGATGAAAATGGCAGAAAGTTATCAAAAAGGGTAGAAAACACGAGCAATTTCTCCTTTTCCCACAGTGTTTTCAAAAGACTTGTACTGCAGACACGTGAAAACCAGGGCTTGTTTGGGAAAGGGTTAAAAGCATTTTCAGACGATAAAAAATATAAACTCAAATATTGAAATTCGTTTTTGGAAGGATAGACATCATTGTGCGAAAAGGAGAAATGCTGGTTACTCGCATTTTCTCCTTTTCCCTCGATGTTTTCAAAAGCTGTCTGCTTGATGGTCATTTAAACTCGAGTTTGAATGATAAACGGTTAAAGAGTAAAGATCTTTTTAAAGCTATGTGCAGAGGAATCAAGTTTTCTCATCGTTATAGCGCCAGTCAAGGGAGGTAACTGGGTCGAGTCCGTGGATGGTTATACTGGTTGGGCAGATGAACGCCATTCAACGCGCTTTTCCGGACAGAGAAGATCGAAATCATACTACAAAAAAAGTCCTTATTTTCTACAGTCTGATCTTGATCTTAAGTCTCTCTTTACCTTTCTCAGCTTTCAGTTGGTTTTTAGAGTACCGTGTGACTCCGCATGTAATATTTGTAAACCTTGTTTGATCCCCTGGGGAAGTTAATAACTACGGAGTGTCTCTAGGCAAGGCACTGCAGAGCCCCAGCCTGGTGCCGGTGAAACCTAAATAGGGAAGACATGAGTAAGTAGCTCTCGCCGTTGATCGACTGACATTTTGTTTAAATATTGATGATAAATGCGGAAAACATCACTGAATTAGCGGGGATGCATTAAACCCCTTTTTGCCGGAGCATGGCTTGTATAAGAAAGCGTAGATCCAAGATCAGACTGTACATCTTGTGTGAGGTGATCTCGCTTTACATTGTTTGTGAAAACTAAAGCATCTTTCCGTCATTGTAAGTATTAAATGATCGACCAATTTCTTTCCGGTAATTGATATGCCAAGCCCTCGTAGCTCAGTCGGTAGTGTACAGGACTTGAGAACAGGAGGTCGCTGGTTCGATCTCCGGCTTGGCCAATTTCTTTCCGAGGATTGATAATAGTCATCCCGACAGGATTAATTCCTCTCTCACCGCTGACCATTGTTTCGACGATGGTTATGTGGGAAAGCAGCCAGTTGCTTGGAAAAAATATTGTGCGGAGTATTGGTAACAGAAACTCCAGGAAAGCATAGATAGGTGCACTGGCCGCCGTGATATAACTGAAATAATGTTGAAAACGGCGTTAAACACCATACAATCAATCAATCAATCAATCAGGTAATTGATGATAATCATTGCGACATGATTCATTCCCCGCTCACCACCGATCATTCTTTCGACGATGGTTATGTGGGAAAGCAGCCAGTGGCTTGGAAAGAATATTGTGCGAAGCACTGGTAAACTCGAAGAAAGCATGGATATGTACACTGGCCGCCGCGATATAAGTGGAATAATGATGTACACGGCTTTAAACACCGTACAACCAATCAGTCTTAGTATTAAATGGGTTTCACTTCACGGCTGTGGGAAAGTAAATAAGCCATGCTCTGGCAAAAGGGGGCTTAATGAATCTCCCGGATGCGTGATATCTATCAAGCCATCACATAATTATAAATCTATAACAGCCACTTTTTTGCTAACAACCAACTTAATCGTGAGGTAGACTCGTGCTTTGACGTAAAGAAAATTGACCGATAGCGAAGAGTTTCGGTCCAGGTCAGCCTGCGCGGACTGCGCAGGCTGACCTGAATCGATACTTTTCGCAGATGTATTCAGCCTCCTTTCCACAGAGCAAGCCTCAAATCTTTAATATCGACATTCTAATTGTTTTATATATCATTTATTCGTATGGAGACTGCGATGTGTGAAGACCACACACGTCGAGCCCCGATTATCAATTTTAATGTCAATTGGCCCTTTCCCGAGTTTTAACAACCCTGAGGAAGAGGCCTTTTTGAAAACATTGTTGGAAGAGGAGAAAATGCTTGTAACCGGGATTTTCTCCTTTTCCCACAATGTTTTCTACGTTTTTCAGAGACAATTCCTATCTTTTGTACCATGTTACATTAATTTTGTCGTCTGCAAATGCTTCCAATTTGAACAAAACTAAAAGTATGTCGTTTTGTAAAGAGTTTACCTACAGGCATACAAATACTAGAGAAAATCCCGAGTTTCTGGACTATAAGTAAATTTGAAAGTAATGTAGGAAAAGGAGCCAAATGCTAATGACCGACAACTCTTTGACTCTATTGAACAGCACACACACACACACACACACACACACACACACATATATATAATTTTCATACATATATACGCGTGTGTGTGTGTGTGTGTGTGTGTGTGTGTGTGTGAGCCGGGTTCTGGCAAAAGGGGGCTTAATGCATCTCCTTAATGCATTATACCAATCAAGTTATCACGTGACTATGGATCCATAAAATCCATTTTCTCTAACAACAGACTGGATCTGGGGGTAGAAAGGTCCCTTGGTATGTAGAAAATTTGCCAATGGCAAAAAAAATCGCCCCATGTCAGCCTGCACGAACTGTTGACATGAGTCGGTATCTTTTGAAGATGCATTAAACCCCTTTTTACAGAGCGTAACTCAAAACTCGACCCCTTTCTACACCTTTAAATATAATTCACCAAAACTAAGAAAAAAACTCTAGTTTTATAAAGTTGATTAAACAAGCAATCGGCATAGATCTGAGATCAGACTGCACGTTCTGTGCAGTCTGATCTTGATCTATGCCGTCTGTAATAGCCTGTTCGGCGACAGGATAAGCAGACGCCAATGTTGTTGAACAAAGTGTAAGTAACTCTGTGTGCTGAGGCTGGCGGGCAAAGTGTGAAATCTCACTCTACATTCAAATTAACAACATTTTTTTGTTTGTTAATGAATTTGGGCATTAAAGGGGCGGATACAGATTTTTTGTCGTAAATTAATATATCTTGTGAAACACCGATAAATACTAATATACAACTGAGCCATGCTCTGGAAAAGAGGGGCTTAATGCATCTCTGTCAAGCAAGATACCAGGCAAGTAATCACAGTACTGTGGACCCATAGAATCCAGTTTTTCTAACAACCGAATGAATCATGAGGTACACTGGTCGTTGGACATACAATAAATTGACCAAAAGCGAAAAGTTTCGGCCCAAGTCAGCCTGCGTGAACTGCGCAAGCTGACCTGGGTCGATACTTTTCGCAGATGCTATAAGCCCTTTTTTCATAGAGCATGACTCATATTTCTCTTCAAAAGCCTAAAGAAAATGATTTTTATTTCGAAACCAAAAGAAACAGGACGATTGTTTTGCATCCAGAAACTGTTTTCACAATACCGGATATGACGTCATCCTGGCCTATTGGAATACAAATTTGGTTTTTTTTTTTTGCTTATTTATCGTCGTCACCGGATGCCCATATGGAAGACGCTCCACAGATGCTTGTTAGTTATTTCATGTTGTAGGGGATAGTGCAAGATACAGGACGAAACCAATCATAATTAACGCATGGTTCACACAAGAGCTCAGTGTATATAACTATCCTAAATTGGGACCTAGATTTCAGTCTCATCAGGAAGATTATTAGTAAGTTTAGTTGGCCATCTGTTGGAATCGAATCCATGCCGTCAAGTGTATAGAGATGACAACTCTCGTGCTTGAGCCATTCGGCAAACCCTGGGCGATCCGTTGATCAAGTCTCTTCGCTGTATCACGTAGCTTGATATGCACCGACGAGGTACATTTTTTCGCCGGAAATAGGCCGTTTTACCGTTCTTAAAACTGTAAGGGTCCTCTTAAAAAAGAAAACACGAGTCATAATTTTCTTTCGAAATCTGTCTAAATACATTTCCGTTGATAAACAGTATTAAGTAATGCCGTTGGAAGTTTTCACCGACAGATTTATAGATGTGAATACCTTAACCCGGGTTGTTCATTTCGTTGCTAATCGATTTTCATGATGGCGGCCATGTTTAAGATCATGTGATTAGCAGTTCAAAATGGAAACCTCCCTGATACGGAAGAGGTTAGATGTACATACGGAATCGACCGAGTTGTGACGAGTGTCACATTAGCTGAACCGGCTAACAACGAATACAAATTCACATGATCGACGCGCATTATTGATCACGTGACATTCTCTAAAGCTTTTGCGAAATTCTGATTCAAAATCTAAAGATAACTTTAGAGACTATCAATTTACGGAACTGCGATTGTTAAACGTATTTTCTTACACTTCTCTCTCTTATTTATTGATGGTTTGTAAAACAGTGCTTTCCTAAATCAGTGATAAAATATTTTCTTAAAGTTGGGTATGATTAAAAAGATGTGAATAGGCTCCTTTGAATACCAACAGCTACACACAACTAGATTTGACCGTTTTTTTTATTTTTTTCATATAGAATTTTGATATTTCATAAATGTCTGCAAAGATGGCCTTTCACCCTTCAACACACAATCCCGACTTTTAACGACCCTGAGGGAGAAGCCTTTGGAAAGCAATGTGGGAAAAAGGAGAAAATGCTGGTAACCAGCATTTTCTCCTTTTCCCACATTGTTTTCTACCCTTGTAATGACAGTATCTATGTTTCAAGTAACATTTAATTTGTCACCTGCAAATGCTTTCAATTTGGACAAGGCTAAAATTTTGTCGTTTGGTGAGCGAAACTTTGCTTACAGAAACATTGAAACGAAATTCGCCGGATACTTCTTTTTCGTTATTTTTTTAAATCTTTTTTCTAACCCCGTAGGTACGGGATGCCACCATCAAGCACCAAAATAGAACCAGTTACAACACAGCATTTGCATAAATGATTGGTTTGTTTACTTTGTTTGTTTGTGTTGGGGTTTAACGCCATTCTAACAGCTTAGGTTATATCACGGCGATAAGTGCACCTATGCATGTGTTTCCTTTTTCTCTCACACCAGTTACGACACAACTTTCTTTCCAAGTCACTGACTACTTTTCTTACATGAATCAGAGTTGAGAAGTGAAAAATCTCCTGAAAGAAAGCTTGCCTCAACCATGTATCGAACCTGCAACCACCAGGTCACAAGGTGGATACGCTAACCATTGAGCTACCCGACCGGGCGGTTTATTTACAACAGAGTGTATGTCAATGGGATAAACGGACGCCAACGAGGCGATGTGAGTAATTCTGTGTCCGGAGGCTGGGAAACAACGTGTGAAATATTCCGACAACTTCACGCTCCACAATCAAAATGTCGGATATGATAACACTTTTTTTTATGCTAATGAACTTAAACAGCTAGAGAGAGAGAGAGAGAGAGAGAGAGAGAGGGAGGGAGAGAGAGAGAGAGGGAGAGAGAGAAAGAAAGAAAGAAACGCTATTAAAATTTGACAGACCAGACTGCAGAATGGTTCAGAATTTAGTCAGCTTTGTAAACCATATGGTGTAAGGGATAAATACATATGAGCCATGCTCTGTGAAAAGAAAGCTTAATACATCCGCAAAAAGTATCAGCCCAGGTCAGCCTGCGCAGTCTGCGGACCGAAACTTTTTGCTATTGATCAAGTTTCTGCATGTCCAATGACTAGTTTACCACAAGATTCAGTCAGTTGTTAGAAAAAATAGATTTTATGGATCCATAATCGTTTGATTATTTGCTTGTTATCACGGATCACGTGGATGCATTAAGCCTCCTTTTACCAGAGCATGGCTCATATATCGGAAGTCTTGAATTTTGAACCGGAAACGTCACAACAGTGATTTCTTTGATGGCCTCCAGAAAATAAAATGCCTTTTCTATCAGTCGTAATCTATGCAACCTTGCAACCGTCAGGGGCAACATTTGGCATGAAGATACAAGAATGATTACAGTTTGATAAAATTTAGAGCTGTCACTGAATGTGACTTAATACCCCCGCCAGCGCTTTGACAAAAAAAAAAGTGTCAAGTTCAAGGGGAGATAATTCCTCAACCAGGGGGAGTTGACACTTGAAAATTACGTCTTGCAAATCTTCAATATATGATCAATATATGTGCAAAGTTTCAATGCAATTGAAGGAAAACTGTAGGAGGAGTTCGCGACACAAAATTGCTAGTATTTTGTACACAGACGGACACACGGACGGACGGACAGACAGGCTGATTCCAGTATACCCCTGAAAACATTCGTTTTGCGGGGGTATAAAGATGAAATGGTTTAAAAAAAATACTGGCTGAAAACAAGTACAGATGTATCTTTGATATATTTCTTTTTTCTTATTTTTGTTTGAGGTTTATCTTGTCATGCGAGACTATGGACTAAAATCGACGGAGACTGTGGAATGAGATCAGACTGTATCAGGGGCGTAACCAGAGGTTTAGAATAGAAAACATTGTGGAACAGGGGTTTATTAGCATTTTGTCCTTTCCCCACAATGTTTTCAATAGTCTCTTTCTTAGGGACCGTTAAAACTCAGGATTGTTTGATAATGGGTAAACTCGAGCGCCCAACATTAATGAACCGCGCTCTGGCAAAGGGGGGTTTAATGTATGATACCAAGCAAGTCATCACATAGTTAGGGATCCATAAATTGATATTGAAGTAATAAAATCCCCGCGTACAGGATTTTTTTCAGATTACTAATTTCATGATTGAACAGATATATTTATTTCAATTCCCGTTGTTGTATATAATAATTTTTGTACATATGTATTTTTTGGATGACAATGTACTTTGTACAAGTCTTTCAATAAAATGGTCTGTCTGTCTGTCCGTCCGTCCGTCCGTCCGTCCGCCCGCCCGCCCATACGTCCGTCCGTCCGCCCGCCCGCCCATACGTCCGTCCGTCCGCCCGCCCGCCAGCCCATACGTCCGTCCGTCCGTCCGCCCGCCCATACGTCCGTCCGTCCGCCCGCCCGCCCGCCCATATGTCCGTCCGTCTGTCTGTCTATCATAAAATCTATTCTGTCTAACAACCGACTGAATCACGAGGCAATTTTGTCCTTGGACATGCAGAAAATTGACCGATAGCGATCAGACTAGTCCAAATAGTTAGCATTTTCGAATAACAAATCAAATGTGGCTTAAATGGGGCAACTTGTTTCGGGTTTTTTTGTTTTTTGAGAGGGTAAAAAAACAATGTGGGAAAAGGAGAAAATGCTGGTAACCAGCATTTTCTCCTTTTCCCACATTGTTTTTAAGGCTTTTCTTCTTCAGGGCCGTTACAACACTGGAATCTTCGGTAAAGGATAATCTGTTTTGCTCAACGAACCAGCTTCTTATGACCAAATCAAAACCTCTTTTTTGTAATGTTGTGGAGAAAAGGTTGAAAATACTGAAAGCCAACATTTTCTCATTTTTCCACACCGTTTTCTTCTCTTCCAGAAACAAATCCTTTCATTTCAGTTTTTCATTTTGAACAAGTCTAATATTTTATCCTTTGGTAAAGACTAAAGAGTTAACACTATGTCAAACGATACCGCTTTGTTACAGCCAGAAGGAAGAAGGCTTTTGAAAAATAATTGGTGGAAATGAAAAAAAAATGGCAACAGGCATCTTTTCATTTTCCAGTGTTTTTTTCTTCCCTCCAAAAAATACCGTCATGTACGCCAAATTTAAATCTTTCGTCTACAAATGCTGTCAGTTTGGACGAGTGTAAAAATTTTATCTTTAGGTTAAGAGTTAACCCTTTACTACACAATCCCGACTGTTAGCGAATCAGAGAACAACGCTTTTGAAAACCAGCATTTTCTTCTTTTCCCAAATTGCTTTTTTTTTACCCTGTCAATGACAAATTCCAACTTATGAGCCACATTTAATTTGTCGTCTGCAAATACAATCTGAGTGAGTCTTAAACCCTAGACTGCTAAGCGCGATTCAAGGACCCTTCTGCTGACAGTGCAGATCAAGATCAGACTGCACGGAACGTGCAGTCTAATCTTAGATCTACACTGTCCGATGTGGAGACATCTTTCCTTCAAAAAATACCTTTGAAATAGTAAACAATAGGGTTTTTACTATCGGACCGAAAATTTTATTTCACTTCTTTAGCAGGATAAGGGCAAACCTTCACCATTAGGTAAAGAGTTAACCTTTTACCACACAATGCCGACTTTTAACGACCCCGAGACATAAGGCTTTTGAAAACATTGTGGGAAAAGGGGGAAAATGCTGGTCACCAGCATTTTCTCCTTTTCCCACAATGTTTTCCACCCTATGATAAACAAATTTTATGTTTTGAGTGACTTTTCATTTTTCATCTGCAAATGCTCTCAATTTGGACGAGTCCAAAATTTCATGGTTAGGTAAAGGGTTGTATGTTCGTCTGCTAGTAAACTCAAACAATTTCGACGCTTGAGCGACGCCAGGCAGGTAATACGTGTTAGCTCACGTAATTATGGTTTTTACCAGAAAGCAATGGAAGTCGGAAACGAGGTAGAGACAATTCGGAATTATTTCAAGAGGGTGCAAATAACTTCAAACCCTTTCTGGCGCCAAGTGTGGTTTCGCTTACCTTTTGCGGACAGTGAAGATCCAAGATCAGGCTGCACGTTCTGTGCAGTCTGATCTTGGATCCACATTGTCCGATATTTATAAAAGACATTATTACCTGGCATTTGAAAATATAGAAAAGAAGCTTTGAGACTGATATACGGTATATGTTTGATTTGATTTTCTGATGACGCAGGTCACATGATTTGTTGAGAATTCTGATGGCGAACAGCATATTTGCAAGACTGGCTTTCCGCAATACGTGTTTTTCTTTTTTTTGTAAAAAGCTTTTAAATCATGTGTTCAACTCACTACAGCCCCTGAAACAAATTTGTAGCCAAGAAACATCGATGTAAAAATAGGAATAGACAACTCGGAAATAAATAGTATGTGAATACATGTAAATGTATTGTGGCAAAAGGAGTGGCTTTTAACAAGTAATTTTTGCGGCAGCATATTTGATTGACAGACGCACGGACGGACAGACAGACATGTACTTTTATTCTGAAATCAATGACATAAATACAGGAGAAAGCAATTACAATATAAATGTCTACAGTATTCATCGTGTCACGTGACAGTAGGTATTTTCAAGACACTAGGGATGGCACGTTCTTATGAAGGTGCTTTCCCTTGCATCATGAAATATTCATTGTGGCGAAAGGAATGTGTTTTGTATCAGCCTGTATTAAGTCCCATCAATTGAGCCATATTTTTTTAACTTGTCTTTAAATAAAACAAATTCTAAAAGATTCAAAGGAGCCGCCGGTCGGCCATCTTAAAGGCAATCCAAGGAAAAATAAGATTACATGAATCCCCACATTACAGAGTTACAGGATTAAATACATCTACAAAAATTTTCTGTATTCCAGCAACTTGTGATGGAGAAATAGCACCGTAACAAACGAAAAAGCAGAAATTTTAATTTGAAGTAGCCGCGAAGAGGCCATTTTGAATTCAGACTTAAACAAGTGGGAAGAAGTATATAGGCACTTTGTAAGTAAGCGCATACGATATTTCAATAAATTAGAACAAGCATATTTGAAAATATCGTTCCGAATGGATAGACGGACGGACGGCTGACACAAAAAATGTACCCCTTCGCCTTCGGCGGGGAACAGTAAGCAGGGTCCAAAAGAATTAATTCACAAACCATTCTACGTAAATGGTGTTGTTATTCTAAATGGTGTTGTTATTCTAAATGGCGTTGTTATTCTCGATGGCGTTGTTATTCTCGATGGCGTTGTTATTCTAAATGGCATTGTTATTCTAAATGGCGTTGTTATTCTAAATGGCGTTGTTATTCAGACAAGCCACCTGCTTCTGTGTTGGGACCCTCATTTGCACAGTGATAGCTTAAAGAGCGATTTAAAACAACCATTTATGAAAAGCTCCATTGCTCTCAGCGGAAGCTGGTCAGATTTTTTTCCACGACTCTAGATTTGCTGAACATAAAGAGAAAGAAGAAAATGAAGAAGAAGAAGAAGAATTATGACGACGACGACGATGATGATGATGATGATGATGGAAGCAGCCTCAGAAAATATATGCCCATATTGCTGACTCAACGATCTGCGAGAAAATTATGCAACAATCTGTCTGTATATGGATAAGATGGAGTGGTTTTTACTCTTTACCGAACTATCCGGCGTCTTAACGACCCGGAGGGAAAACGTCATTGAAAACATCGTGGGAAAATGAGAAAATGCAGGGAACCAGCATTTTCTCCTTTTCCCACGATGTTTTCGACTTTTCTGCAGCCAAAAACCCAGCGTTTTAGTAAGCAACATCTAATTTGTCGTCTGCAGATTCTTTCAAAATGGAAGTTGAAGAAAAATTGTAGTCTGGTAAAGGGTTAACTCTTTGCCACACAATCCCGACTCTTAACGACCCTGACAAAGAAAGCATTTGAAACATTGTGGGAAAAGGAGAAAATGCTGGTAACCATCATTTTCTCCTTTTCCGACAATGTTTTCAACTCTTCCCAAAACAAATTTCAATTTTTGAGTCACATTTATTTTGTCGTCTGCAAATGCTTTCAATTTGGACTGGTCTAAAATTTTGTTGTTTGGTAAAGCGTTAAGCCAGTCGATTATCCGATAAATGAGTAGTGTAGTTCGCCATCTTTTCATCAATATAATTACGTCATACTTCCGCCCAAGTCTAAACAACACTAATTATAACCCAGACCGCGGAATAATGTAGTTCCTGAATATTCATGCGCCAAAGAATACAATTAACACCCGAAAAATGGAAATTCGGAGACTGGAAAATTGTGTATAACACGCGAAGCCGCTGAGGCACCTAATGTTTGAATAATCTCTCCATTTAGCGCGAGTTCGGGAATAACAAACAGCTTATGAATTTTAAATGACAGTAACGCGGCATTCCAAATCAAGAACCAGACTGACTTTGCGTTCCTCAGTATCGGAGCATATGCTTAATTTTTATACTTATAGATTAAAACTGTACCAGTATTCGGACAAATTTTGGACGCCGAAACGTAATTCTATAATTTTTAAAACGAATATTCGAATTCGTTCGAAAACTTAAAACGAATATTCGAATACCTGTTTTTGTATACTTTCCATTCCTAGTTTGGTGCTTGAATCCTTTATCAAATCATCATAGAAATAAACACTGGAAAAAAATAATGTTAGCTCTTTTCTTCAATATTACCAAATTTAAAGGCCGATCCTTCATGAAAATACCCCCAACAACAACAGCAAAAGAATAAGTAAATAAAGGAATAAACTTTACTAAACTAAAAACGCATGTATACATGTATTTATATCATCATTAATCTCGTTCCCATAAATACCTTTACTCAGTTATCTCCCTTGCTCCATTTACAGCACTCGGAAAAAATGAACAGGTACTCTGGCCATCGTTACATTGTTGAAAACACGAAACAAACGTAGTGTTTATTATAAGAGTGCCAGACAGGTAAAAATCAAGTCAGATGAAAAAAGATAAAATTTCGCAAATCCAATGCTCTCTGGGATTTTTTGGGGGGGCGCTGAAGTTATCGTGAATGTGGATTTACACATCAGGCTGACTGCACTTTCTGTCTGTCCGGCATTCGTCAGTCATTGTTTCCCTTGTTCATGTGGTGAAGAAGCCCTCATCTGAGCATGGATTTAAAAAAAAAAGTATCAATATTTCTGATGTCGCAATCTACCAATCAGAACTGATGCTGAAATATTGTCTACGAAAACAATCTTGTAAAAATTCGCACGAAGACCTACGCATTATTTTCTGAAATGAAAATTGGAGTTGCTTTTCGAAAACTCATAAACACTTACAGTTTTTACTGATTTCTTGGCTCTCTAGGATTCAAATTCGTATGAGCGATGCTCTGTGAAAAGGGCTCTTAATGCATCTGGGAAAAGTATCGATCCCAGTCAGCTAACCCTAGATCTCGGCCGAAAACTTTTCGATACTGGACAATTTTCTGAATGTCAAAGAACCAGTGTACGTCATTATTCAGTCGATTGTTGGACAAAATGTATATTATGGATTTGTGGTCATGTGATGACTTGCTTGGTATTATGTATCACGGAAATGCATTAAGACCCCTTTTGCCAGAGCATGGCTCGAACATGTATTTATGTTCAGAATCTTGCTTTATTGCTTACGAAGTCATTAACCCAAACAACAAAAATGTAGACTTGTCCAAATTGAAAGCATTTGCAGACCACAAAATTTGAAAATTTGACTCAAATGATGTTTTGTGTTTGAAAGGTTAGAAAACATTGTGAGAAAAGGAGCAAATGCTGGAAACCATCATTTTCTTCTTTTCCCACAACGTTTTCAAAAGCTCGGGGTTGTTAAAACTCGAGACTATGTGGTAATCGGCCAACAAAAGCTTTATTGTATTGTCTTGTAACACCAGACACTTGTGTTCCTGTCTTACTGTCTTTTTGTGGTCTAGGTTTGTATTGCAAATCTTGAACTACGACAATAAATATGTCATGCTCTGTTAAAAGGAAGCTTTGTGCATCCGCAAAAAAAGTATCGACCTAGATCAGACTGCGCAGTCCGCACAGGCAGACATGGCTGGTAACCTTTCCGTATTGGTCAATTTCCAACATTTCAGAGGACCAGTCTAACTTCATGATTCAGTCGGTTGTTAGACAAAATGAATGTTATGGATCTATAATGATAAGATGACTTGCTCGGTATGATATATCACAGAGATGCATAAGATCCCCTTTTTCTAGAGCATGACTCAACTGTAAACTGGCTTCGACCACATCAAATACCAACACAAATGCAAGAGAAGCACATACTAAAAATAGTACACCCTGGAAATCTTTATTTGTTCTTACGGAAAAGTGCTATAATCAACCCTTAAGCTGCTAATCGCGACCCACTGACCTTTTGAAGACAGTGTAGATCAAGATCAGACTGCACAGAACGTGCAGTCTGATCTTTGATCTACACTGTCCGATACAGTATTTTCTTTCCGGTGAAATCAACTTTGAAACCGCAGTGTTTCGGCTTTTAGTGTTGAGTAGAAATTTGTGTTTCATTTATTCAGCAACTTAAGTGTTATATAAATTAAGGCATGCTCTTGTAGAAGTGCACTGTTGAACATTATAGATTGTTAATGTACTTGCTAGTGGGAAAAACAAAGAAGACTATTATTGAGGAAAAGGGGAGAAGCGCGTAATGTCGAGAACCTGTAGTGATATCTGGGTCCGTGTTCATTAGCCATTCTTTGGAAAATCCTTAGTCTTATTCTCCATTTTTTTAGTTTAAAAGTAACAAAACTTCTGATTGGCTAAACCATTAAGAATGTTGACAATTTTGGAAACCAATGCTAAGAATGTTCTTAAGAACGCTTGGTGAATATGATGATAACCTTGATCTTTTTTTACCCTCGCCATGCGGCATTACGCCATGCGGCATTACGCCATGCAGTGTTACGCCATGCGGCGTTACTCCATGCGGTATTACGCCATGCGGCAATACGCCATGCGGCAATACGCCACGAGGCAATACGCCATGCGGCATTACGCCATGCGGCGGCATTACGCCATGAGGCATTACGCCATGCGGCGTTACGCCATGCGGCGTTACGCCATGCGGCATTTACGCCATGCAGCAATACGCCATGCAGCAATACGCCATGCGGCATTACGCCATGCGACATTACGCCACGAGGCAATACGCCATGCGGCATTACGCCAAGAGGCAATACGCCATGCGGCATTACGCCATGAGGCATTACGCCATGAGGCATTACGCCATGCGGCATTACGCCATGAGGCATTACGCCATGCGGCATTACGCCATGCGGCATAACGCCATGAGGCATTACGCCATGCGGCATTACACCATGCGGCGAGCAGCCATTGGTTCCTTTACAAATTATCAACAGACTATTTATTTGAGGGCAATATTATTAACCCTTTACTACACAATCCCGACTTTTAACGACCCTGAGGAAGAAGTCTTTTGAAAACATTGTGGGAAAAGGAGAAAATGCTGGTAACCAGCATTTTCTCCTTTTCCCACAATGTTTTCTACACTTCCTAAAACAAATTTCAATTTTTGAGTCACATTTATTTTGTCGTCTGCAAAAGCTTTCAATTTGAACTGATCTAAAATTTTGTCGTTTGGTAAAGAGTTAAACAGACAGGAATACCTCACGGTGTAAAAAACAAAGATATAAAAACATATCTACAAAATAGCCAAAAAGGGCTAATGGTCGA
The DNA here is from genome assembly GCA_945859785.2 of Tridacna gigas. NCBI lineage: Eukaryota > Metazoa > Mollusca > Bivalvia > Cardiida > Cardiidae > Tridacna > Tridacna gigas. The sequence continues at coordinate 835,265 of OX244042.2, forward strand.
AAACGACCCTTTTCAGGACCAACTTTTTGAATACGGATCCGGGCTTTTTTTTAAAAACCCTTTACCACGCAATCCCGAGTTTTAAGCGATTATAATGTAGTTGGCTTTTGAAAATATCACGAGAAAAAGTAACCAGCATTTTTCTCCTTTTCTAACAGTGTTTAATCACCTTTCTATGACAAATCTCATAATTTTAAGCCACATTTGATTTGTCGCCTGGAAATGCTTTCAGTTTTGACCAATTTGAAGTTTTGTTGTAAAGTACAGAGTTGATTATAATAAAATACAAATGAGCTATGCTCTGTGAAAAGGCAGCTTAATGCATTTGCAAAAAGTATCGACCCAGGTCAGCCTGCGCAGGCTGACCTGGGTCGATACTTTTTGCTATTGGTCAATTTTCCGCATGTCAACGGACATTCAATCTTAGGATTCCGTCGGTTTTTATACAATAGATTTTATGGATCCATACTTATGTGATGACCTGCTTGGTATCATGCCTCACGGAGACGCATGAAGCCCCCTTTTGCCAGGGCATGGCTCAAATATAGGCAGTCTTTTTCATGTTACTTTTTCCCTTTGTTTAGTTCCAACTTTTCTATAAACGATATTCATTCGCCTGTTTTAAAACGGGGCTTCGTCGAGAAATTACGCGGCAATCCTACCGTGTGTGAGGCTATATCGCGGTTTAGTCCGAGAAGTCGCGGTTGTTCATTCCCGCCATTATTTACGAACCCAATAATCGATGCAGTCCAATATCACCAGAAAGATGCTTAATTAGATAATTGTTCGGGTAATTTGCGACTAGAGGCAAGTTTTCGGCGAAATTAAGCGTTCCATCAGCGACTTTTTCCGTAACAAATACTAAACATGTTAACTTACCGCTAATTGACGCTATTGCGATTACGTCATCACAATTACCAGAATGGCGCCAAGTCGCCAAGTTTCTCGATGGCAGAAATACAAATTTGTCGGTTCATCTGGGCCAGTATTCACCAACCATTCCTAAGAACGTGTTTAGTTTTATTATCCAGAGTTTTCTAAATTTGAAAGTAACACAACTTCTGATTGGCTAAACCATTTGGTTGATTGACTAAACCTAATCTTGGAGAATAAGACTAAGAATGTTCTTGATAATGGTTGGTGAATACGGCCCCAAGCCGAAAGGGTGCTTGGATTCATATACGGTGTACATGTATAACAGCTGCTTGATTGTATGGTGTTTAACGCCGTTTTCAACATTATTTCAGTTATATCGCGGCGGCCAGTGCACCTATCCATGCTTTCCTGGAATTTCTTTACCAGTACTCCGCACAATATTCTTTCCAAGCCACTGGCTGCTTTCCCACATAACCATCGTCGAAACAATGGTCAGCGGTGAGAAAGGAATGAATCCTGTCGCAATGAGTATCATCAATCCTCGGAAAGAAATTGGCCAAGCCGGGGATCGAACCAGCGACCTCCTATTCTCAAGTACTGTGCGCTACCGAGTTTTAAAAAAGAATCTGTACAAAAGCTGACGTAAAAAGGCGTCAGTTAAACTAAGATATTTACCGCTATACTTGAAAAAAGAAAACGAAGAAAAGAAAAAAATGAGAAAGAAAGTTATGATTACTATTTTGAGTGACTCCTGCAGTTTAGTCCAAGATGCGAATCGTTCAGAGAGAGAGAGAGAGAGATTGCGGATGGGTGAGGAAGGTACAAACTACATGGGCCATGCTCTGGTAAAAGGGGTCTTAATGCATCTCCGTATTGCATGATACCAATCAAGCCATCACATAATTGTGGATCCATAATGGTCACTTTTTGAACAACCGACTGAATCATAAGGTAGACTGGACCTTTGGCATACAAAAAATTGACCAATAGCGAAAAGTTTCGGCCCAGGTCAGCCTGCGCAGTCCGCGCAGGCTGACCTGGGCCGAAACTTTTCGCAGATGTATTAAGCCCCCCTTATCACAGAGCATGGTTCAAATAATTTGGCAATGATTGATACTCGATAAAAATATTGTTCCCAAGATCTACAGCAATACTGTTCACAATTAGGGCTCCTCGCTTTTCCTTCTAAGTGATGAGATGGAGCTATGACATTATTTTGACAACAGAGGAATTATTATTCATAACAACTCGGTACTTGCCCATTCCGTGTCCCGCTCCCCTTTGCACAATATTCTTTCCAAGCCACTGGCTGCTTTCCCACATAACCATCGTCGAAACAATGGTCAGCAGCGAGAGAGAAATGAATCCTGTCACAATGACTATCATCAGTTCTCGGAAAGAAATTGGCCGAGCCGGGGATCGAACCAGTGACCTCATGTTCTCAAGTCCTGTGCGCTACCGACTGAGCTACGAAGGCTCGGCGTAGAATGGTTCAAAAGTTTGTCAGCGGTGTAAACATAGATAATTACCGATATATATATATATATTGTCCAAGGTATAAATACATACATTCAAGATCTTCGATTTAAAACCGGAAACGTAACAATAGTGACTTCTTTAATGATCCCAAGAAAACGAAATGCATTTTCTATCTGTCGTAATCTATGCAACCTTGCAGCCGTCAGGGGCAACATTTGGCATGAAGATACAAGAATGGCTATAGTTTGATAAAATAAAGATGAAATGGTTTAAAAACGGGCTGAAAACGAGTATGTTTGATTTTTTTTTTCGAGATGTCCCTACATAAAACAACGTGCAGTAAGTAAAGAAACATGCCAGTGGAAGACCACCCTCGAATCGTCTTCGTCGTTTTATTACAACCGAAAACATGCCATTCGTCTGCGAAAACAAGATCACGATACGAAACTCCGTATGTTTTCGCTTCTTTGAATCACAAAAACCCGAGGGTGACATGTCTGTAACAAGCAGAAAGAACGTAAAACACAAATTTTTGCTCACTTTATCATGTAAGTGCACTCTTTCAACCTAGACGCTTGTCGCCTTCACGCTGAAGAGTAAAACATACTCATGTCACGTCAGACGCTTGTAAAAATGGCTCCCGTATATGAACATTTCTTTGAAATGACATTTATAAAAAAATCTAGAATTTTACTTTTCAGTAATAAAAAATACGTATGTTTTGAATAAAATCTCTTTAGTATTTTTTTTTTTTCAATCGTTTATTGTTGTCAAATCAAAAAACCAAAAATTCAAAAAAATGAAATCGATCTTGATATAATGTTTCTTTCCAGAAATCAGATTACAGTTGAGAAAAGGATTTATCCTTTACTTAAGGGTCCCATTTTTGTTTAACCCCCGAGGAAAACGGCCGAAGAAAATAACGTGGAAAAAAGGAGAAAATGCTGCAAACCAGAGTTTTCTCCTTTTCCAACAATATTTTCTACACATTCAGAGAAAAAAATCCTATCATTTGATCCACCAACCATTTTTCGCCTGCGAACACTTTCAAAATGGAACACGTGAAAAATTGCGTCGTGTGGTAGAGAGTTAAACGTCGAGGTCACGTCAGAGCTTTTCTGGTTTACTGCCTGTCACGTGGTCCTCTTGTCACTTCGGGATCAAAGGTTCTTTGGAAAAAAACTTAATGAGTTATGTATACGAACACTTTAAAACAATAAAACCATGATAACGACTGAAAATCGACATGGCTTTGTGCCTCAAAAAAATGACGTAGGCAATCGTGGTTTCCGTTTTGTCCAATCAATTCCCAGCTTTCTTATGTTGTCTTTTTTCGTTTATTCTTTTTCAAATTATGTTTTCTTGGGCTGGTTTGTTTGTTTGCTTCGTCTGTTTGGTGTGTAACGCCGTTTTCAACATTATTTCAGTTATATCAAGGTGGCCAGTGCAAATTTCACTTCTTTCCTGGAGTTTCTTTTACCAGTACTTCGCACATCATTCTTTCCAAGCCTCTGGCTGCTTTCCCACCTAAACATCATCGATTCAATGATCACGGGGTATGAATCGTGTCTCAATGGCAATCATCAGACCTCGGAAAGTGACGCAGTTTGAACGATCAGATAGAACATGTATCACAGCCGGAGGAGGAACCATCAGATGGCAGATCGTGTGCAGTCTGGTTTTGTGTACATTATGGGTAATAAATAGATTTATTCAAATCTATCGCCGAGGCAGAGAGACAGAGAGAGAGAGAGGGAGAGAGGGAGGGAGAGAGAGCTAGCCTAGAATTTATGTAACTTATTTGACAGGATAAGGATTATCGACGTGTACATGTCAGTTAATCCTTATTCTGCTAAATAAGTTGAATAAAACTGTGCAGTTCGATCTTGATCTACACTGTGCGAAAAAGGTCATTGAGTCGCGCTTAGCAGCTTACGGGTTAATATGTTGTTCTGTTCTGTTCTATGATCTTTTTACGGATACCGTTTTTATTCCATGGGTAGATCTACCGTGGAAAATTAATATTTTAGGCCAATTAAGATCAGTCACGCACTGCACGGTTTTTTCTGGAATCGTTCTGGGTTGAGGTAGTCACTGAAAACATTCCAAATGTAAAAAGTTGGTTTTTGGAAGATGCATCAATAAAGTGAGACGGGAAAGGTTGGGTGTACAGTAAAATGTAAGTTTTTATTTTTTAATATTATTTCGTTTTTGACTGAAGCATAGAGTAGGTATATTTATTTCTTTTTTCATTGCGTAGTTTTGTGGGGAGTCACTGTAAGAGTGACAGAAATTAGCGACGACAGCGATGGAGCTGTATAAATCTATTCATTGCTCACAGTGTAGACAAAACCAGACTGCACACGATGTGTCATCTGATCAGAAACCTAAACTGTATGACAAAATGACAACAGTGGATCAGATAAAATGCTCACAGTGTAGGCAATATCAGGCTGCACAGAATGTGCCACTCGAGCTCAAATCCATAGGGTATGCATTTGTCTATTTCTCAAATCGGTGCACGACGTTTCGTCGAAAGTGTGTTTCGTCGAAATCCACGTATGTTTTAAAATACCGATTGCTAAATCCCTAGATCTATTTCATGAACAGCTCTGCCTGGGAGGAAGATTTGAGCCATAATTCGTCTGGATTAGGGGAAGGGTCAGGGCTAGGGATCGTTTTCGACGAACGTGGTTTTCGACGAAATTTTGCACACCCTTCGCAAATTACTATTGCAAAGTTGATTTCACCGGAAAATATACCGTATCGGACAGTGTAGATTCAAGATCAGACTGCACGTTTTGTGCAGTCTGATCTTGATCTACACCGTCCGCAAAAGCGCCCCGAGTGGCGCTTAGCAGACTAAACATTAACAAAGTTAGTAGTAGTAGTAGTAGTAGTGGGCCGGTTAATCATTTGCTGCTCACAGTGTTAAAAAAAAATATCAGACTGCACAGTGCACACAGCATGCCGTCTTGTCCAAACTTTTCGCAATGGACATTTATCAAACTTTCAGGGGATAGCTTTTAACACAGACCTATAATAGTTTGTATGGTGTTTAACGCCGTTTTCAACATTATTTCAGTTATATCACGGCGGCCAGTGCACCTATCCATGCTTTCCTGGAGTTTCCTTTACCAGTACTACGCACAATATTCTTTCCAAGCCACTGGCTGCTTTCCCACATAAACAGCGTCGAAACAATGGTCAGCGATGAGAGAGGAATGAATCCTGTCGCAATGACTATCATCAATTTTCGGAAAGAAATTGGCCGAGCCGGGGATCGAACCATCGACCCCCATGCTGCTAAGTCCTGCACGCTACCGACTGAGTTAGCGAGGCTCGGCGACCTCTATTAGTTGAATAGATTACACAAGCGTTTTGTAATTCTTTCACTATTTTTGATATGAATTTACTTTGGTTATAAAGAGAACCTTGATTTTCTGTTTTCATTAATTTTGAGAATGTGCACGTGTTATGTGTGAGACATCGTTGCCTAAGGAAATTAGAGTGGTATGATGAGAATGCCGGACAGGATAACAATTAGTGCATTTCATCTTCTATTTTCGAATCTGGACAAAGTTTACAAATTCTTTCAGTGGAGGCTGTACCATTCCATCTTCCAGTTTCAACTGGTAGTTTCTGGTTAGATGTTCTAAATAGAAACATGCTGACTGCAAGGGAACGTGACATTTTTGTAAGGTAAGACTCAAAACCAGAATCGCTCTTATAGCGTCTGTAGTTCTACCGTTATTGCACAAATTGGTCCTACAAGGATTTTTCACTAATTTTATATATGTTTTTCACCGAATTAGCTCGGCTATTTTCGAAGAAAACGTCGAGGTATTGCCGTAGGCCTGGCGTCATCGTATACAGCGTCGTGTGAAAACTTTGACATTTTATAATATCTCTGTTATTACTGAAAATATATGCTTCAAACTTGGACAAGTTGCTCATTATAAAAAGGGGAACCTATACAACAAGGGCTGGTAACCAACAAAGTATTTTGACAGAGTTATGCCCCTTTTCAACTTAAAATTTTCTAGAAACTTTGACATTCTATAATATCTCTGTTATTACTGAAGATATTTGCTTCAAACTTGGACAAATTATTGATTATCAAAAAGGGAACCTGTACGACAAGGGCAGGTAACCAACAAAGTATTTTGACAGAGTTATGCCTCTTTTTAGACAAAGATTTTTAACTGAAAATCAAATATCTGCAGCCAAACATTGGCACCCACATGCGGTGCTCTTGTTTTCAGGTTCTGGTAACTATATTATGTCATTTCCTGTATTGTTAAAGATATTAGCAATATAATTTAATATCAATTGTTTTCATGAATATTGGCGAGTTCTGATTGGCTGAAAATTTTTTTTTTCATAGCTGCATGAAAAAAAAAAAAATCACGTTGTGCCGGAACTACTTTAGTTGTCAAACTAATGTAAACAAACATGTATACTATATTCCACTTTTTTTTTTTAAGAATTTTATACAGAGTCCCAAGTTTATTAGTTAGCTTTTCTGCCCTTAATATCATTTTATGAAGAAAAGAAAAATAATATAACAATCCAACAGTAAAGGTTACGAGAGAAAAAATTCTCATCATGAATTTCCACTGCAGTATTCACCATGCTTCTACTCAGAGTGAAGGTTACACATTGCGGGTCTTACACACTGCCGTGTTAATTTACTTTCGTTTTATTGGTTGATTTTCAGGACACGTTAGTATTGGGGATCTCAAAACTGCTTCCTTATTGTATTTTTGCGCCATACAAATATGAGTGGAAGGGGCTTTAGAAACTCCAAAGTTATATTTAAAAATAAAGAAAATGAATGCAGTTTGAATTATTTCCGTGGGTGTATGTTGTCTGTAATATTAAATTATAAGGAACGAAGAGATTTTTTTTTTCATGGAGGTATGAAAAAAAAACCTAATCACACTTTTGTTATTAGGTGTTTTTTTTTTATACCCCTATGAAAAAAAAAAATCTCTTCATTCCTAAATAAGAAAGCCATTTATACCCCTGTCTTGTATCATTTTGAATGAAGTTATATATTTGAACCATGCTCAGTAAAAAGGGGGCTTTATACATCTCCGTGATGCATTGTACCAAGCAAGACATCATATCATTAGGGATCTACAAAATCCACTTTGTCTAACAACCTACTGAATCATGAGACAGACTGGTCTTTGTACATACAGTAAATCGACCGACAGCGAAAAGTTTCGGCCTAGGGTCGATACTTTTCGCAGATGCTTTAAGTCCCCTTTTCACAGAGCATGACTCATTTATTTTGACAACTTATTGTTTTTACTGCATATCAATCTATTTCAAATGATAAACCATCCTACAGCCTGCCGATGCACATCTAATCTACAATATACAATGATTATGATTTCCAGGCCAATCTTCTGCAATCACGTTGCGCATGGCATCAGCCTCTATTTTGGTGGAAAATAAACGCTAGCCGATTTCAAACAGCTTTGGTAATGATTTCTGGAGAGTTAGAGATACATCTGTACTCGTTTTCAGCCAGTTTTTAACCCATTTCATCTTTATTAGTATCAAACTAATTTGGCATGAAGATACAAGAATGATTATAAAAAGAAGATGAAATGGGTTATAAACTGACTGAAAACGAGTATAGGTGAATCTTTAAAGACAAAAAAAGCTAACAACAGTAATTGTGTGGTCAATATATCCAAAGCTGGTCAGTACAACAGCCTGTCATAGATAATTGGTGATGAGCCTAACTGGCTGTCATACTTGAGTTGTTAGATAAAGTTACCTCGCTACACGTCCTATCGCTATGTAAACAAGTATCGCCTCTTGTTCCACAAGTATATCGATAGATTTATCGCGATTGTAATGAAAGCCGATCTTTGCTGATAAGCAACGACGATATTAGGAATGAATCTAATCCAGTCCCTTCATTCTTTTTTTCCTGTTGTTTGTCCGTATTAGATGTGGGTGGCTTACCATTTACCGGTAGCTTCTCTGTGAACTTTTTTTTTATCATCCGTAATGGTTCTAATTTTCAATTTATATATGGAGCCATGGTCTTGCAAAAAGGGGGCTTAATGCATCTCCGGGATGCATTTTACCGAGCAAGCCATCACATAATTGTGGATCCATAAAAGCCATGTTGTCTAACAACCACCGGAATTATGAGATAGACTGGTCCTTAAACATACAGAAAATTGACTAATAGCAAAAAGTTTCGGCCCTAGTCAGCCTTTCATAGATTCGTCTTTTTGATACAAACACTTTACACAATGTTTCATGCAAAAAACTGCAAAAGAGTGCCCTGTTCTTTAAACTGGGAATATCAATTTCATTTAATCAGCAGCATGCAGCTTAATTGGCGTCGATGTATTACATATGTAGTGCCTGAACATGTGCGCGTTCTCCGGAAGAGTGATGTACCATGGGTAATTCAAGAATGATAACTTTAAACGGGAGATAACAATCCTTCTTGAACGGGACTAATATATGTCTACTTCGATGAGAAGGACAAGGTCCGTATTCTCTAACCATCCTAAATTTCATTCTAAGTCTAGTTCTTGATTTGGAAAGTAACACAACTTCTGATTGGATAATCCATTTTGTTTAGGCAATCAGAAGTTGTGTTACTTTCTAATTTAGAAAATTCGTGAAAATGAAAATAAGAATTGTCCTAGGAATGGTTGGTGAATACGGACCCTTGGCGCAGGTCTTATTTGGAAGTTCAGGTTCAGGACATGGATGCTATCTTTTGTGTGCATGTATTTCTCTTCAAGTCTGCAACTGATTCATTCAAAAGTTCGATCATCAAAACATAATATTATGAACTCTGTGAAAGAAGGGCTTAATGCATTTGCAAAAAGTTTTTACTCTAACCCTAGGGTCGAAACTTTTTGCCATTGGTCCATTTTCTGAATGTCAAAAGGCCAGTTGATCTCGTGATTCAGTCGGTTGTTAGACAAAGTTGATCTTTTGGATCCATAAATATCTAATGACTGGCTCCCTATTATACACCACGGAAATGCATTAAACTCACTTTGGCCAGAGCATAGCTCATATTCATATTTATTTTTCTTTTAGGCCAACGACCCAGTTCATTATTATAACAAAACTAGTATTCCCCTCTATACTAATAGATATCCATTCTACTTTTTTCGAATTATAAAAAATGCAATGCCATAAAACATGAAGACACTTTTTTTTTTGTCATACTTTGAAACTAAAGTCAATCAGTGACTGTGAGCATCCAAGATCAGACTTCATGTGATGTCAGCCCAATCTTAATCTATGCTCGCCACAGAGCTAATATTTTCACCAATGACTGTGGTATATTTGTTAAAAATACATCTATACTCGTTTTCAGCCAGTTTTTAACCCATTTCATCTTTTTTCTATAAAACTATAATCATTGTTGTATCTTCATGCCAAGTGTTGCCCTTGACGGCTGCAATTTTGCATAGATTATGACGGATAGAAAATGCATTTCATTTTATGAAGGCCTTCAAAGAAATCACTGTTGTCGTTTCCGGTTTTTAATCGCAGACAAACCACTTGAGTTTCTATATCCTACACCATATATATTGGTAAATTATCTATTACACAGCTGAAGAAATTTGAACCATTCTACAAACTTTAAAAATTTTCTCAGCGTTTTTTTTTTCTCTCCGGCTGTAAGGATGTATCTTTAGAACGATACACAGTTTATCTTGTCCCGGGTTGTTTCAATGAAAAGCAAATCTTGTCAAAGCCTATACATCATCAGCGTGTCTCGAGGGAGAAATTACAGTTTTAATTCATTTCTGTCAATATTTAAGGCGTATTAGTTTACTTTCACAGACTGAAAACAAACATTTCAACCCAAAAATATCTCAAACTCGGCATGGAGTTTCAGAGCCAAGTCTGCACTATTTTACAACCGGCGTCTGTTACAACTGACACAAGATGTATCATTGCGCACGCACGACGATTTACCATACTTAATTCGAAAGCCAAACATTTCCGAGAAGTACATGGCGATTTTAATGAGAAGAAATGGTTACCAGAGGGTAGAGCAATTTGCACGGACATAAAATCTGTTAGGCAAACAGAAAAACGCATTCATAGGTACTATGTTAGGCGCCAATTGTGAGCTACCCTCCCCGCGGCCTCTCAGTGGTTCGTACTTCTGGTATTCGTCATCGATCACCTTCGTAATTAAGCGAAAGTAGCGTCTATCGTGTGGCATCGTATACTACGGTATTTTTGTATCGTTATTTCTTTTCACTCTTAAGTAACCCTTGGGCTGCTATGCGCGACTCACTGACCTTTTGCGGACAGTGTAGGTCAAGATCAGACTGCACAGAACGTGCAGTCTGATCTTGTATCTACACTGTCCGATAAGGGGATATCTTTCTCCCAAAAGTAAGTTTGAAATGGCAGCATTTGGGTTTTTACCATCGGCTTGAAAATTCTATTTAATTTATTTAGCTGGTTAAAGGCCCTATAGCTGCCAAAAATAAACAACAGTGTGGTGAAATGCATTTGAATTTCAATCATACCATAAAAAAGAATGGACATTATTGTGAAGATGACAATCTGTTATTGTACTATAGGTCCAAGTGTTAGTCGCCGGCAGAAAAATGATTTTTTTTTTTCAAATCAGGTAAAAGAAAACAAAAGATAGAGCGACCTGGCAACTTTGAACCTCGTTTTAGATTTCATTTTTCTGCCAGCCACTAACACCTGGACCGACTGTACAATAACAGATTGCCATATTCACAATAATTTACATACTTGTTAGTGATACATCTATACTCGTTTAGAGCCAGTTTTTAACCCAATTTATCTTTATTTTATGAAACTATAATCATTCTTGTATCTTCATGCCAAATGTTGCCCCTGACAGTTGCAAGGTTGCATAGATTACGACGAATAGAAAATGCATTTAAGTTTTTAGAGGCCTTCAAAGAAATCACTGTTGTGGCGTTTCCGGTTTTAACCCTTAGGCTGCTTATCGCGACCCACCGACCTTTTGCGGACAGCGTAGATCAAGATCAGACTGCACAGAACGTGCAGTCTGATCTTTGATCTACACTGTCCGATAAGGAGATATCTTTCCTTCAAAAATACCTTTGAAACAAGAAAGTTTTGGGCGTCTACTATCTACTACAAAGTTTCATTTCTTTTATTCAGCAGGATAAGGGTTAAATAGATGTCCGATACATGCATATATCTCTTACACCATATATATCAGTGATTTATCTATGTTTAGACAGCTGACTAATTCTGAACCATTTTACAGTTAATCCGATTTTAACAGCGATTTTTTTCTCTCTGGCTGTAAGAATGTATCTTTAATGGTAACATTTAAATTTAAATGCATTTAACACCCGCATTGTTTAATTCTGGCAGCTTTAGGCCTTTTTACCAGGGCATGGCTCAAATATGTTTAAACTCTTAAAGGCCCAATAGCAGCAAAAAAAAATGTAGGATCTTGAGTTTAACGCCAAACAAACAAAACTGGTCTTGATTGATTGATGGTATGATGTTTAACGCCGTTTTCAACATTATTTCAGTTATATCGCGGCGGCCAGTGCACCTCTCCATGCTTTCCTTGAGTTTCTTTTACCAGTACTCTGCACAAAATTCTTTCCAAGCCACTGGCTGCTTTCCAACATAACCATCGTCGAAACGATGATCAGCGGTGAGAGAGGAATGAATCCTGTCGCAATGACTATCATCTATCCTCGGAGAGAAATTGGCCGAGCCGGGGATCGAACCAGCGACCTCCTGTTCTCAAGTCCTGTACGCTACTGACTGAGCTACAAAACTGTTTTTGAAGGAAAAAAATTAATGTCGTCTGTTTCAAAACGACAAAAGAAAAGAAGTTGACTTGCTCGGGGCAGACTAGTTAAGGTTTCTGCTAGAATGATTTCAATCCACATGTTAAGACGAAAACCGCGTCAGTCCAGTCTGACGCCTCTGGAATTAATGCTTTCACGACCAATGGCAACTGCTGTTGCTTTAGCGAATGGCGTAGATCAAGATCAGACTGCACAGATCGTGCAGTCTCATCTTAGATCTACACCATCCGCTACCAAAGTGCTTAAATATGGCCAAAATCACCGAATTTTTGTTTTAATAGATCTTCTTTTTCGACCTCAAAAATTGTTGGATATTTTAACACTTAGGCTGCTAAGCGCGACTCATTGACCTGTTGCGGACCGTGAAGATCAAGATCAGACTGCACAGAACGTGCAGTCTGATCTTGGATCTACACTGTCCGATAAGGGGGATATTTTTCTCCAAAAAATAAGTTTGAAATAGCATTTTTTTCTGTTTTTTACTTTCGGCTTGAAATGTTCAGGACAGGGATTAAGATGGCAGCGAAAGAATTAAAATCCTGTCCAAATAAACTCTTTACCAGACGACAAAATTTTAGACTTGTCCATTTTTGAAAGCATTTGCAGACGACAAATTTAATGGCATTCAAGTTGTGCAATATGCCATGGACAGGGTAGAAAACATTGTGGTAAAAGGGGACGCTGTAACCACTTCAACCTTTCACTGGATGACGAAATGTTAGACTTGTCCAAATTAAAAGGATTTGCAGACGACAGATTAACAGTAGTTCATACAGTGGAATTTGTCCTAGAAATGTTAGAAAACGTTGTGGGAAAAGTAGAAAATGCTGGTTTTCAGCATTTTCTTCTTTTTCCAACAATGTTTTCAAAGATTACCAGAATTCACAAAAATTGTGAGAATTTGCTCAGATGTATATTTACTGCCTTTTGTTGATGACAAAACAGTATGTAGTTTACGTGAATGTAATATTCTGTATTCTTTGTACTTTGTCTTTGAAAGGGTCGAAATACATTGTTAGAAAAGCAGGAGATGCTGATTACCAGCATTTTGTTTTCCTGTTCCATTAATAATTTCTAAGGAAGTTTTCCTTTGCCGCGTTGTTTTCCAACAAATTCATTTATTTATCCTTAACTTACGTTCATTACCGTGTCCTCGGACAAGACCCCAGAGCCCTAGCCTAGTAAGGATGAAACCCAGGACACACAATGTCATGAATATGTAAGCTGTCGCAGTGACATGACAGAAATAATGTTGAACGCACCGTAAAACACCTATCAGTCAATCAATCAGAATTGATCACCCGTATTTTACAAGTACATTTTCAAAGTGGGGTCCTGAGTGGTTCAGTGGCAAAGGATAGGGGTAGTCAACCGGAGGCTCCCGGTCCGAGCCTCACTGGAGGTACTGGGTTTTTCATGGCAGTGTCCTTTGGCAAGACTGTTCAGAGCCCTAGCCTGGTACTGGTGAAACCGAGGACACACATGAATAAGCGAATATTGCCGTGATATGACTTAAATGATGTTGAAAGCGGCGTAACGTATCTAATAATCAATCAATCAGTCAGAATTAACCACCCCTGTTTTACAAGTACATTTTCAAAGTCCCGTGCTGAGAATTTGTTTCAGGCGGGCGTTAAGACGAGGACCGCTATTCGTTTACAGGGATTTAACCCGTACCACACAATCCCACATTTTAACGACCATGAAAAAACAAAAAAGCCTTTTGAAAACATTGTGGGAAAAGAAGAAAATGCTGGTAACCAGCATTTTCTTCTTTTCCCACAATGTTTTCTACCCTTTGAGATACAAATTTTATTTTTCGAATAATATTTGATATGTAGCCTCTACATGCTTTCAATTTGGACCAGATTAAACTTTTGTTGCGTGGTAAAGAGTCAAAGGACCATTATCTAAGTAAGTACTTTAGCAAAGTCTGTACACCGAAAACTAATGTGGCAGAGGGAAAGGGAAAATATTAACGCTGCATTAGTTAAATATTGCATATTAGTGTTATTAATAAGGTGCAAGGCGCCGAAAAATCAGTTGACCATGATATATGTGTGGTCAGTCGGTATTATTTACGCTATTTAACTTGTTTTCTTATCGGTTAGATCTTGTTTAAATTTCTATACTGGTCCAAAAAATTAAATGGGCTATTTAGATTTGAGCTTTGCACTGGCCAAAGGGGGTTTGATTGGTTTGGTTTGTATTGGAATTGAATGAATGTATGGTGTTTAACGCCGTTTTCAACATTATTTCAGTTATATCGCGGCGGCCAGTGCACCTATCCATGCTTTCCTGGAGTTTCTTTTACCAATACTACGCACAATATTCTTTCCAAGCCACTGGCTGCTTTCCCACATAACCATCATCGAAACAATGGTCAGCGGTGAGAGAGGAATGAATCCTGTCGCAATGACTATCATCAATCCTCGGAAAGAAACTGACCGAGCCGGGGATTGAACTAGCGACCTCCTGTTCTCAAGTCCTGTACGCTACCGACTTAGCTACGGGGGCTCGGTGGTTTGTATTGGAGTTTAACGCCATTTTAACAGCTCAGGTTATATCATGGCGGTCAGTGACTCACCCATGTGTTTCCTGGCTTTCTCACAGCAGTACTGACACAACTTTCTTTCCAAAGCCGCTGACTACTTTTCTCACATGCATCAGAGGTGAGAGGGGAAAAATCTCCGGAAAGAAAGTTTGCCTTAACCGGGTATCGAACTCGCAGCCACCAGGTCACGAGTCAGATACACCAACCATGGAACTACCCGGGCGGGCAGAAGGTGGCTGGATGCATCTCCGTGATGCTTCATGCCTAGCAAGTCATCACACAAATTTTAGACCCATTAAATCTATCATGTCTAACAACCAACCGAATCAAGAGGTAGACTGATCCTCAGACATGCAGAAAATTGACCGATAGCAAGACCTACCGACCAAGGTCAGCCTGCGTGGACTGCGCAGCCTGTTCTGGGTCGAAATCTGTCACGGATGCATCAAGTCCCCTTCTCATATATTTTCTTTGTAACCGTAAATAAACTGGACGGTTATATTCAGTAAAAATCCTTTATTTTGACCTATGGGTAACAGGGTTTTTGCTGTGCAATCGGCAACTCCGTCTGATTTCATGATGGCAGATATGACGTCATCACACAAGTACATACTTATTTCAATAAGAGCAAACAGTAGTCGACGCGTCCTACAGTGATCATCAGCCATTATTTACTAAATTCAGTAATATTTGAGCCATGCTCTGGCGAAATGGGATTTAATGCATCGCCGTAATGCATGATACCAAGCCAGTCACCATATAATTATAGGTCCATAAAATCTATTTAGTCGAACAACCGACTGAATCATGAGATAGACTGGCCCTTTAACATGCAGTTAATTGACCGCTGGCAAAAAGTTTCGACCCAGGTCAGCCTGCGCGGACTGCGCAGGCTGACCTGGGTCGATACTTTTTGCAGATGCATGAAGCCCATTTTTCAAAGAACATGGCTTATATATATGAAGCATGCTCTGGCAAAAGGGGGCTTAATGCATCTCTGTGATGGATGATACCAAAGCAAGTCGTCATGTTATTATGGATCCATAAAATCCATTTTGTCGAAAAGGAAAAACTGTCTAAATCATGAGGTAGACTGGTCCTCTGACTTACAAAAAATTGACGAATTGCGAAAAGTTTCGGCCCAGGTCAGCCTGCGCGGACTGCGCAGGCTGACATGGATCAATACTTTTTGAAGATGCAATAAGTCCCATTTTTAAAGAACATGGCTTACAGCTACATATTTTTTTGTTTTCTTTTTAAGTTTGGTATAATAAGAAAAACCTGAATTGCCTACTTCAAGGTTATCGAGCTTGCAGTCCTTACGTTTTTCGCCAACTGTAGTATCTTGGCGTCCGTTTCATGGAGCGCTACCAAAGTGTTCCAAATTGGGTGACAATAGACGGTCAGAATATTACTAGACGTTACGTCTACAGAAAACAGTTTTAGCCTGTAATATCTTTAGGTATTTTGTTAAACCCTTTCGCTTCTT
This sequence comes from Tridacna gigas, assembly GCA_945859785.2. Taxonomy (NCBI): domain Eukaryota; kingdom Metazoa; phylum Mollusca; class Bivalvia; order Cardiida; family Cardiidae; genus Tridacna; species Tridacna gigas. Next base: position 851,514 of record OX244042.2, read on the forward strand.
AGATCGACTCAATGGGTTTTTACCGGACAGTGTAGATCAAGATCAGACTGCACAGAACGCGCAGTCTGATTATTAATCTACACTATTCGATATCGTGATAGTTTCCGGTTACTTTGAAATGGCAATCTTTTGTTGTTGTTATTATTATCATTATTATTATTCTCACCTGTTTAATCCTTTGATTATCAAACAAAGCCGAGCATTAACGACCCTGAAGAAAGAAAACTTTTGGAGGAATCGTAGAAAAAGGGGAAAAATACTTGTAACCATCATTTTTTCCTTTCCCCCGCAATGTTTTTTACCTTATCAAAGGCAGAAATCATTATTTGAGCCACAGTTAGGTTGTCGTCTGCAAATACTTTCAATTTCGTCGAGTATATTTTGTCGTTTGGTAAAGAATTAACCCACAGAGGGACGAATAAGCCCAACCAACATTTTCAGTCCCGAATCCATTCTTTACCAAACGAAAAAAGACTTAGACTGATCCAAATTGAAAGCATTTGCAGACAACAAAATAAATTTGACTCAGAAATTGAAATATGTTTGTGGACGGGTAGAAAACACCGTGGGAAACGGAGAAAATGCTGGTTACAAGATTTTTCTCCTTTTCCCATTACGACTTCAAAAGGCGTCTTTCTCGGGGGTCGTTAAAACTCAGAGGTGTTAAAGCCAAAATAAGTGTAATTTCTTTGTAGCTTCTTTTTGCAGTGTTTCGTCAAAGCGGACAGCGTAGATCAATGATCAGACTGCACGTTTTGTGCAGTCTGATCTTGATCTACACTGTCCGCAAAAGCAGATATATAGTGCTAATCTCTTTGCCTCGTGCCAAGCAAGCAGTGTTTTGGAATACCCCTCTCTGCAATATCTTTCCACAGTTTCAGCAACAATTAACATTCTATAAATGAGCCATGCTCTGTGAAAAGGGGGCTCAATGCATTTGCAAAAAAAGTATCGATCTAGGTCAGCCTGCGCAGTCCTCGCAGGCTGACCAGATCTGGACCGAAACTGTTTCCTTTTGATCAATTTTTCTGCATGTCAAAGGACCAGTCTATCTCATGATTCAGCCCGTTGTTACACAAAACGGATTTTAGGGATGTATAATACTGTAATGACTTGCTTGGTACCATGCAGAATGGAGATGCATTAAGCCCCCTTTTCACAGAGCATGGCTCAAGTGTATTTAAACATGTCTATGTAGAATAATTAAGCCGGGTGCTGAAAGATCCCTGCCGTCTCGGTTTTTTGGATGCCGAGGAAACCTTAACGCGCCCTTTCGGACGGCGAAGATCAAGGTCAGACTGCATAGAACGTGCAGTCTGATTTTTATTTTTAACCGCTCGATATTTTGGTAAGCAGTATAGTAAAAGAAAAATGAGGGGAAATACCCCAAAATTGCAATGTTAGTGTCTTTGACTGACTGAAAACGTCTGTTTATTTTTTTTTATACGGCACTAAAACCGTTAGCCAGACACACACATAAAAAAAAATTGACACGCCCATAGTAGAAACAGTTAGAGACAAATAAATGAGGTATGACTCACAGGATGGAATCTGTCTTTAAAATGGTTACCAACATTTTCTTTTTTTTTCACAATGTTTTCTAAATCCTTCTTCTTGAGCACTGTGGGGTTAAAAGTTTACCCGTTACTAAACAATTCTGTGTTTAAGTGACCCTGACGAAGTGGGCTTCTGAAAACATTGTGGGAAAAGAAGAAAATGCTGGTAAACAGAATTTTCTTCTTTCCCCACAATGTTTTCAGAACCTTTTATTCTCTTCAGGATCGATAAAACTCGGGGTTGTGTGGAATAAGCTGAAAAAATACCACACTGTTCATTGTTTATTCGTTAGAAATGTCACTGAAACAATATATAATATGGGCCAGAGGCCTCACCAAGCTAAATTGAATCTTTGTATGGTAGTTTAAAGTCGGAATAGTGCAGTATAGGATGAACATAAACTCTTTATCGAACGAAAAAATATTGGTACCCGTCAAAATTCAAAGTGTTTGCAGACGACTGAATAAATGTGACTCAAGAACTGAAATTTGTTTTGAGAGGGGTAGAAAACATTGCGGGAAAAAGGAGAAAATGCTGGTACCAGCATTTTCTCCTTTTTCCCGCAATGTTTTCAAAATTCTTCTTTCTCAAGGTCGTTAAAAGTCGGGATTGTTTGATACAGGGTTACGAGAATATGCCAGAATGTTATCTCCTCGGCTCTAAATTACTTACATGTAGGAAAATGGCGGTTGCCGGTACCATTCCACTCGTAATCAGCTATTACAGTAATCGATCGATTAATTCGATCTACGTGGGTTGTGATTGGCGTCTTGACGTATAGAGACTGGCAGACGACACTTCCCTTCCAATCAGCGGTCACGTGTCTACAATCATCACACATGATGGTAATGAACCGCGTTACATAAGAAAACATGCGCGAAAAGATTCGATCACTTTTCTACCTACGCGCATCAAATTTGACACCATGTTAGTTTCACTTCCGTCCGCCAATCAAGAGGAAGGGTGGCGCGCGCCAGACGAATCAAGACAACGTCTGCTGTATGTCAAAACATCTGACGCACGGTGGTTGCTAATTGTTTACGTAGTGGAAACGAAATTGAGGTTGTCGTGGACGACATTTTGTGGGAGAAACATGGCTCCGAATGTACACTCAAGGATCTTCTCTCTTTTTTTTTTTCTCTGTCTCCATAGATTCCATAAAGATTAACTCACTTCACTTAGTAGAATAAGTATAAAGCGTTGGCTGTGTCACGTGCACGAGTCACCTCTGTACCAAACGACAAACATATAGTCTTTCCCAGATTGAAAGCATTTGCAGACGAAATAATATATGAATCAAATGATATCTCTGAAACCCAGTAGTGTAATTATCATTTCGTTACATTTTGGAGAAATTGTCATCGCCGCTATTGTAACACACTTTTTTTCGAAAATGATTTATGCCATTTTCAAACAGATACATTTTCTTTTTATCCCCTTATATTGAATAGAGCCTGAAAATATACACGGTTCATGCTCTGGCAAAAGGGGGCTTAATACATCTATGTGATACACTAGACCGAGCGATTCATCACATAGTAATGGATCTATGAAATCCATTACGTCTCACAACCGACTGTATCCTTAGGTAGACTGGTCCTTTGACATGCAGAAAATTTAAAGATGGCAAACGCTTCGGCCCATGTCAGCCTGCGCGGACTGCGCAGGCTTACATGAGTCAATACTTTTTGCAAATGCATTAAGTCCCCTTTTCACGGAGTATGAATTACATATCTATGTCAAATTTATTTTGCTTGATTCTATTTTAAGTTAAATAACGATAGCTTCTTTCTTCAACCAACGATAAATTAAAAGGTAAATGTAGCTTTACAGTTCCGTCAACATCTGCAAATTTGGTAAATGTTGCATCCCTCGCACGCCCAACCAACCCCTTGTTGTTAATTTTATTACAGTGTCATTAGACTACTTCACAAGAGACCCTCAATAATTTGACAAGATAAGAGCAAATCCAGGATTAAATGATCTGGCGCAAGTATACTTTCCGAGGCTTTGCATGCAAACAGTTTAATTACTGCAGTGACGCCATTCCGCCGCGCAACAAGTAGTTCTTCTCTATAAATCGGGGGTCATTTGGCAAGATTGTAACTACAATCGTTAAATTTTAATGACATAAGTAAACCACTTTGAGCTCAGTTCAAAGATAAAAACATGGGTTGAGTATGATCTAAATCAGCACGACTGTCAATGAATATCGACAGACACTTGTTGCGTAAACCTGCGATTTTAAGGTAAAAAGGGGCATTTTTTAGATTTTTTTTTTCATCGTAGCTGAATGCGCTGGCTTTTGACCTACTTCTTGGTACTGATAAAGAATGAATAGATGGTAAATTTGGATTGGTATAAAATGTGCTCATGTTTAATCGGCGGGTCCCTGCTGGCATATTTGCTCGCACATTTATGAAACCACTATTTACAAGCGTTGCTTCCGCTAATCAATACCCCGGGGCCTTGATTCATACTTTAGCTAATTTATGTAATAGAGATTGATCATCATAAGCGTTTTCCAATAACCCAATAAGTACTCCTTTTCAACAAAATGAAAAACGGTGAAGAAAAAAGAGGCAATTTCTCGCATAATTAATTTTCATTATTTTACTTCATATTGAGCCACAAAAGAGTTTCGATATTCATATTCCAGTGTCTCTTACGCCGTCTATCGTTTTAAATGATATTTCTTGTTTTTGCGGCGAATTAATTATTTCTGTTTATGGTTTTTTTTTTTTTTTTTCGTGAAACCCTGACAAATCAAAAAAATATGAAGTAAACAGTTATCTGCTGTAAAGGGTGCTCATTTGACGTTGAAATAGTGCGTTGGTCGCTTTGTAAACGGTAACTCTAATTATATGAGATCAGATATGACGTCATCACACTTATTTGAAATCCCACAATACTTTAAAACTTCTGGCGGGAAATCTGAAAATACACGGAGACAACGTTGCCCGTTAAGGAAATACCAATGAAAAAAAAAAAAATTTTTTTTTTTTTCAGTTGTCTTTCCTCCTTACCTATGGTTTTCGAGCTATTGCCTTACTTGATTTAGTGATTTATCATTTTTTAATCTTGGTGAGTGAATTAAAATGAACCATGCTCGGTGAAAAGGGGGTTGGGAGTTTGATATATATTTGGAAAAAGTATCGATCTTTGTCAAACCTGCGCACCCCGCGCAGGCTGACATCGGCCAAACATTTTTTGCTATTTGCAAATTTTCTGCACGTCCAAAGACCCCCATGAAAACCCAACTACTATCTCCTGATCCACTCGGTTGTCAGAGAAAAAAAGCTTTTTTGTGGATCCATAATTATATAAAGACTTGCTCTGTATAAACCATCACGGAGGTGTGTACATGCACTAAATTTCCTTTGTCCAGTTGTCTGCGCATGTCATATTCTTCGAAGATTCGACCTGTCTGCTATGACGCATCACCCATCTCCCGTATACCTGGGAAAAGTAGGGTTTATATCGAAGCTATTAGCCTATTACCAATGCATGTAGGGGCTGTTTTAATAAATGGTTGGTGCATAGTTTACATGCTAGCCGATCATAGCTGAATGAATGGCACCAGATAGCGTTTTATTGAGTAAACGTTTATTTTATTTGAAATTCGAAGTCACGGTTGTTGTTTTGAAAAATTACTCCGCTACTGTACCCAGGATGCCCAAATTAGATAGATGTGTATTTGTAGAATGCCATCTAGCGGGAGATAATGTCCTTTGTCCAGTGCGTGCCATAGACATATTTCTGAGCCACATTTAACTCTTTACCAAACGACAAAATTTTAGACTGAACCAAATTGAAAGCATTTGCAGACGACAACTTCAGTGTTGCTAAACTGATGATTTCTCTTTTTTGATAGGGTAGAAAACATTGTGCTGGTAACCAGCATTTTCTCCTTTACCCACAATGTTTTCAAAAGCCTTTTCTTTCAGGGTCGTTTAAAGTCGGGATTGTGTGGTAAAGAGTTAATTTGTCGTCTGCAAAGGACTTCACTTTAGACATGTCTATAACCTTGTCGTGTAGAAATGGGTCAAAGAATCCCACTTATTTTGCAACTTTATTTCTGTTATCTAAATAATATACATAAATTATATCCAATGTCTATTACAGTTGTTTACATCCAATATGATACATAAGAAACGAAATAGATCTATACTAAGTGGAAATAAAGTTAAAGAAAAGTTAAGAGTAAAGAGATAGTCAGCGCACACGCACTTTGGCTTTTTATTAACGATTGATTGATTGATTGATTTTATGGTGTTTAAAGCCGTTTTCAACATTATTTCAGTTATTTCGCGGCGGCCAGTGCACCTACCCATGCTTTCCTGGAGTTTCTTTTACCAGTACTACGCACAATATTCTTTCCAAGCTACTGGCTGCTTTCCCACATAACCATCGTCGAAACAATGGTCAGCGGTGAGAGAGGAATGAATCCTGTCGCAATGACTATCATCAATCCTCGGAAAGAAATTGGCCAAGCCGGGGATCGAACCAGCGACCTCCTGTTCTCAAGTCCTGAACGCTTCCGGGTTCCGGGAGCTATGGGGGCTCGGCTATTTTTAGTAACGAAGATCTGTTTTGTTAAATTATGAATTTTAACATGACTTATGATTTTTTACTGACGACATCGCTATATCTTAAACCAGTGACACTGCTTCGTCACTGTTCTGACCTGTTTCTGACATAGAGTCAAAGACTGAGTGAAAATCGTTTGGAAGTAGCACAAAATTAATCTCGTGATATTTCATGATATTTTATAGACGTGCAAACTAGCGAGAAGTTAACCTTTAAGTTGCTAAGCACGACTCACTGACATTTTGCGCACAATGTAGATCAAGATCAGACTGCACAGAACGTGCAGTCCGATCTTCATCTACACTTTCCGATAAGGATATGTTGTTCTTCATAAAATGACTTTTAAACAGCATTATTCGCGTTTTTACAATCGTCTTGAAAGTTTTATTTAACTTATCTAGTAGGATAAGGGTTAAAACAGTGATTTTGGGTCGCTCCTGCTCGCGAGAAAAAAAAAATCAAACAAGTGCTGTCACACTTTTCAAGGGTCGTTCAACAAATTTTGCTTGTCACCAAAAGTATATTTTAGGGTTGTCTCGAAAAGTAAATGGCGCCAGGAAGCGCCTAATTCACATTCTATAATCACCCCCTGAAATTTTTTACGGTAATGCTGTAAGCGATACAACATGGAAGATTGGCGTTCGAATGGTCTTTATAAGAACAGATCAAAATCCTATTTGGAATTATTTACAAGCTTTAATCCTTTACCGCACAATGAGGGCTTTTAACGAGCCTAGGAAAGAAGCCCTATGAAAACATTGTGGGAAAAGGAGAAAATGCTGGTAACCAGCATTTTCTCCTTTTCCCACAATGCTTTCTACCCTATCATAGACAAATTGCGTCATTTAAGCCACACTGAAATTGTCGTCTGCAAATGCTTTCAATTTGGACAAGGCTAAAATTTTGTCGTTTGGTAAAGAGTTAATCAACTTTGAATCTAATCCCGGTACTTCAAATGCTCATAGCAAATGTTTAGGGAACAATTTTGATACATGGTTTGTCTATGTAGGTATGCTCTATATTTTACAGAAGGTAGATAACAGAATCCGATCGCAATGATATAATGTTATTTATAGGGTGATTCATATTGAACTTGCAATATGGCCGAGGACAGCCGTTTTGACCCAAGCTACAGTACTGCAGGGCGAGACTAAAGCCTTGGGAGATATGAAACTACAGGCCGAGGCTAAAGCCTTGGGAGATATGAAACTACCAAGCAAACGACAGTTTCATTAACCCTTCTCAGCTAAATAAGTTAAATGAATATTTCAGGCGATTAAAAAAAAAATCAAAATGTTGCTTTTTCAAACTTATTTTTTGGGAGAAAGATATTTCCTTATCGGACAGTGTAGATCCAAGATCAGATTTCACAATCTGTGTAGTCTGATCTTGAGCTACACTTTCCGCAAAAGGTCAGTGAGTCGCGCTTAGCAGTCTAAGGGTTAAGTAATTACAAAACCATCTTAAATTCAACTTGCTTCCCTCAATGTACGGGCATAGTATCCTTGCCACTGAACTGATCGAAATGTTCTTTTTGCACAAGTCCATTGTCCTTCAAATTCCATTGACATGAAACACCACTTTCTGCTGTTTTAATTTTAAATTCTCATCAACCAGCAAATGTAATATTCTCTAACCTTTAAGATCGAGATATATATATATATATACTTAAAAATAATAATAATAAAAAGAGTCACTTGAATGACACACTCGTCACAACTCGGCCGATTCCGTATCTACATCTCACTTCGTCTATATAAAGGATGTTTTCATTTTGAACTACCAATCACATGATCTTAAATATGGCGGCGCTCATATAAATCGCTTAGCATTGATATGAACAACCACGGTGAAGTTATTCACAGCTTTCGATTTGTCGATGAAAGCTCCCAACGGAACTGATAAACCACGTTAAAAATTGAATTTGCAAACGGTTAGCTGACGGAAATATTCTTAGAAAGATCGATAGAAAATTGTGACCCATGTTTTCTTTTTTAAGAGGAGCCTTACAATTTTGATAAAGGTGAAACGGATTTCTTCCGGCAAAGAAATGTACCGTGTAGGCGCATATCAAGCTACATGATACAGCCGAGGGACTTGATCACCGGATCACCCGAGGTTTGCCGAATGCTGAATGACACTAAAATTTCCAAGATGGCCGTGAAAAAAAAGGAGTTCGTTTTAGCCGATCAAAAGTTGCGTTACTTTGTAAATCTAAAACTGGACTGAGAATGCAACTGAGAATGGTTGGTGAATACGGGACTCTGGTCTAAGTTAAGAAACAAAAAGCCTCATTTAACGTAAAAAAACGTAAAAAAAAAAACCCGTAGATTCCGCACTGAAGACACGGATTTTGATTGGTTGAACTGTCACTCTTTTAACCCATGAATATTCAGACGAAAACGAGATTTACCATGCTGAAATGAAGTGTAAGGCAACCGTGCAGCCGTGCAGCCCGACGATTAGTTTGCTTCTTTGCTTGCTGTTTATCTACTTTTTAACGGTATTTCGGTTATATTCCGATAGCAGTGCACCTATCCATGCTTTCCGGCAATTTCTTTTACCAATACTTTGCACGACCTTCAATTCTTACTAAGCCACTGGCTGCTTTCCCACATAGACATCGTCGAAACAATATTAAGCAATGGAGAGGAATCATGTCACGACGTCTTTAATGAATCGTCTGAAAGAATCTGGCCGAGCTGAGAGTCGAACGAGCGACCCCCTGGCCCCCTGGCTTCAAGTCCTGGATGGAGCTTCCGTTTATAAATACATACCATTGTTGTTTTTGAAAAGCTGACATAAAGCATCTAAACGAGCCGTGCTCTGTGAAAAGAATTACCGCATCTTCAAAAAGTATCGACCCAGATCAGCCTGCGCAGGCTCATCTGGATCGAAACTTTTTGCTACTGGTTAATTCTCTGCACGTTAAAAGACTATCCTACTTCATTCTACCTTGTGGGTCACAGTAGCCATATCTCAGGTAAAATGGGTATCGGATGCTAAGAATAGTGTATTACAAGGATGCATCAAAGTCCCTTTTCACAGAGCATAGTTCAAATTATTTTGATTGTATAAAAAGTGGCGGAGGGATTAGAGCTATAAATTTACGTAATCTGTCTGTAAACATCGATGTCATGCAGTGACTTAAAACACAATTAAAAGGATAGATTGAGTTCTATGTGAAAAAAAAAGGTGGGGAACACATTTGGTGTACAAATTTGAGCCCCTCGAAACAGAAAAAGATTTAAAAGGAAAGAAAAAAGGCGATCCATATTTCTGTGACCCTAAGGTAGACCATTTTAAAGACAAATCCAATAATTTGACCCACAACTGATTTGTTGGCGATGCACTAAATCCTCTTTTCATGGACTGTGAAACACGTTCTACAATTTATATCGCTCATAGTGTTTTGTCGTCTGGAAATCTAACTGCTATCCGAGTCAAGGCGTATAAAGTTCGAAAGTTTGGACCTTCTCATCACGGGATTTGAACCGACAGCTTTCGGACGGGAACAGCAAAAGATCTGCCTCTAAAGAACTTTCTCAAAAAATAAAATGATTGAACTATCGACCCGTGTAAGCCTGGGCAGTCCACGCAGGCTGATATGGGTCAAACCGTTTTGCTACTGGACAATTTTCATGTCCAAGGTCATTCTTCCTCGCGATTCAGTCGGTTGTTAGACAAAATTGATTATACGGATGGATAGTTATATGAAGAATTGCTTGGCATGATTTTTTTAACCTTCAAGAAATAAAGATTTTATTATTATTATGTATTACGGAGATGCATTAAACACCCTATTGCCAGAGCATGGGTTACTTGTATTTGTTCTTGACAAAACAGTTGTAGGTCAAATACGGGGATAAAATGGCCTGATTCGGGGTCGCAGATGTACGGATCGTTTAGAAAAAAAAATGCTTCTATGAAATAAATGGGTTTAAAGTAAATAGTTAATTCTGTTTTGCTAGTATTAATCAGGTAATTTCGTATCGGTCGAGTTACAGATCCGAAGTCTGTGAGCCCTCAGGCTAATTGATTGATTGATTGTATGGTGTTTAACGCCGTTTTCAACATTATTTCAGTTATATCGCGGCGGCCAGTGCACCTATCCATGCTTTCCTGGAGTTTCTTTTTACCAGTACTCCGCACAATATTCTTTCTAAGCCACTGGCTGCTTTCCCACATAACCATCGTCGAAACAATGGTCAGCGGTGAGAGAGGAATGAATCCTGTCGCAATGACTATCATCAATCCTCGGAAAGAAATTGGCCAAGCCAGGGATCGAACCAGCGACCTCCTGTTCTCAACTCCTGTACACTACCGACTGAGCTACGGGGCTTGGCCCTCAGGCTAATACCGCAGAGATCGGGCCTGAAGCTCGGCCAATGATTGTGACGAAATTACTCGATTTATGACAATTATAATAGTAAAAGGTCGGGATTCGTCATTCATTTTGGATTTGATAATGACCGAGTCAAATTGACCTTTTTTTAATATTGGCCGAGGTTTTCTTGTATTGGCCGAGTTTGTCATTTCGTATTGAACGTATCGTTTTCGTTATTTAAATGAGCCATGCTCTGTGAAAAGGGGGCTTAATGCATCTGCAAACAGTATCGGCCCATGTCAGCCTGTGCAGTCCGCGCAGGCTGACATGGGCCGAAACTTTTTGCTATCTTGAAATAATTTTCTGCATGCCCAAGGACCAGTCTACAAAATGATTAAGTCGGTTGTTTAACAAACTGAATTTTATGGATCCCTAGCTTTGTGGCGTCTTGCTTGGCATCACGAATCACGGGGATACACTAAGTCCCCTTTTGCCAGAGCATGGCTCAAATGCAATACAACAGTTTATTACTTAACTGGGAACCAACATTTTCTCTTTTTCCTACCGAGTATTTTCTCCTTTTCTCTCAATATCTAGCACAAATTCAATCATTTGAGCAACATTTGATTTATCGTCTGCAAAGCGCTTTCAATTTAGGCGAGTCCAAAATTTTTGCCGTCTGGCATACGGTTGAGCAAAGGGCAGAGGGGAAAAAAAAGTAACAACTTTCGAAGTATCATCTGGTAGACAGAGATAGAAGAAATTTAATTTGATACATCGAGCTGAAGTGGTCTTCTTTCCAGTTCCTCTTCGTCTGCAAGTGTGTTTGTGTTATCTGTAGCGATTGGTTAATTAAAATATCCCCCCGCGACTATTAAAACGTCTTTCTAGTCATAAACATGTGGAAAAAGATCTTTTAAAAAAAGTTCAAATCGAGACAGTATTTCAATACGTTCAAATAAGACACGGCTAGAGCCCGCCATGTTGGCATCACCGCAGCAACAAATTACAAACTTCAAGATCCGGTTAAGTACCGTTCATTCGGATACCCTCTTAACTCTCTCCTATTTCAATTTGAAAAAAGTTTAAACTGCGGAGTCATAATTTACTACTCGGATTTATCAAAACGTTATTCAAAACACATTACAATCCGTATAAAATGCATTAAGTGCATTATGTAAGAGATTGGGTTTGGAAAACAAATTTTCGAGCCCGTTTGTTCAAAGGGGGTTGTATTTTACGCTGGCGCCTTCCTTTAAGTACCTGCTCTCTCGTGGTTGCTTATTTTGACAGAGGCGAGAGTGCCTGTACAGAGTAAACTACCGCGGCATTATCAAAATGTGTAACCCTTTACTGATCGACAAAGCTATAGACCTGTCCAAATTGAAAACATTTGCAGTCGAAAGGGCCCTCCCGGGTAGCTCAGTGGTTAGTGTATCTGACACGTGACCTGGTGGTTGCGAGTTCGATACCCGGTTGAGGCAAACTTTTTTTCCCGTGATTTTTCGCCTCTCACTTCTGATTCATGTTGGAAAAAGTCGTCAGTGACTTGGAAAGAAAGTTGTGTCAGTGCTGGTGTGAGAAAGCCAGGAAACACATGCGTAGATTCAGTGACCACCGTGATATGACCTTAGCTGTTAAAACGGCGTTAATCTCCAATACAAGCAAGCAGTCAAACAGTTATATGTGAGTCAAAAACCGGAATTTCTCTTTGGAACATATACAAACAATTGTAGGAAAAGGAGAAAATGCTGGTTACCAGCATTTTCTCCTTTTCCCACAATGTTTTCAAAAGCCTTCTTAATATGAGTCATTAAAAGCCGGGATTGTGTGATAAAGGGTTTACCCTTAATTAAACAATCCTGAGTTTTAACTATCCTGGGGTGGAAAGTTTTTTGAAAACATTGTGGGAAAAGGAGAAAATGCTATTTACCAGCATTTTCTCCTTTTTCACCACAATGTTTTCCACTTTTCTAAGACAAATTCCTCATTTTGGTCAGGTTTAATTTGTCGTCTGCAAATGCTCTCAATATGGAAGAGTCTAAAATTTTGTCGTTTGATAAACAACAAACCTTACCCGAAGCTGTGTTTTACGAACCTGAAGATGAAGGTTTAAAATTACACCGTGGAAAAAGGAGAAAAAAATGTGCGGGTTTATCCTTTCTGAGACAACTCCAAGTATTTAACGACAAAATTTATAGATTTTTCTAGATTGAAGCCCCTGCATACAAACAACCTAGAGTTTCTTTCAAAACATTGTGGAAAAAGAAGAAAACGCTGGTAACCAGCATTTTCTCTTTTTTCCACATTGTTTTCTATCCCTTCAAGCACAAATCTCATCATTTGAGCTACGCTCAATTTGTCGTCTGCAGACGCTTCCAATTTGGACCAGTCTAAATTTTTGTCGTTTGGTAAAGGCAAAGAAACAAGGATGGATTTTCCGTAAATCTCATGTATTATAATAAATCTATTTATAGAAATTTTAAGCACCTGTTAGTAGATGGCGCTGTATTCGATCTATGTCATCGGGAATCAATAGTCAATCGTCACAGGTCGGCTGCAACATACTAAGAAATATACCAGCTTGTTTCTCTGTTCAATATCGACAGACGAATATTATTTCCTGTTGAATCCAATCATAGAGCACGAGGCTTGTACTGAATCTACCAATCAAAGGCAGAGAATTCTTTTCATGAACGCTTTACGCACAAAATAATGTAAAGCGAAGTAGATGGTGGCTATTGGATAATTTTAATGATGGTTGGACCTCGGGATTAACGCACATGGCAGGTTTTCAAGGAATCCCGAGTTTTAATCCAAGCTCTCCGTAAAGGCTTTCTGAATGCTTGATTTGGTAGAAAAAATAAGAAGAAAATTGGTTGATTGATTGATTGGCTGACTGGCTGGATAGAATGTGGCTGATTGATTGATTCATTAATTGGTTGGTTGGTTGATTGATTGATTGATTGATTGATTGATCCATCCATCCATCCATCAATCCATCGGTTGGTCTGTTGATCGGTGGATTTATGGTCCTTCTTTAAACAGCATTTTAGTTCTTATTCAGACGCAGTTTACTTGATTTTGGTCTTCAGGAGTAAAGTTTCATTCGTGAAATTCAAACTTTATAAGCATTTAAAAATACATCCTTATAGCCAGAGGGAAAAGGCGTTATTAAAACTTGATAGGATGTAGAATGGTTCAGAATTTAGTCAGTTGTGTAAACATTGGTAAATTACCAATATATATTGTGTAAGGAATAAAAAAAATCGAAAGGAGAATAAATGAAATTTAATATCGCAGAATCGATAGGACAGCAAAAAAGTAAAGAAAAAGGTGACTAGGATATGAACCAAACAGATCCGAGTTATAACAACCCTGTGGAAAAAGGCTTTTGAAAACATTGTGGAAAGAGGAGAAATGCTGGTAACCAGCATTTTCTCCTTTTCCAACAATATTTTCTGGCCTCTCAAAGCCAGATATCATGATTTGAGCCATTTTTAATTTGTCGTCTGCAAATCATGGCTTTGAATTGGGACAAGTCTAAAAATTTTGTGGCCCACTAAACAATTAAAGCGTTGTAAACACTGATAAATTACAAATATGTTACATGGCGTAAAGGACAGAGAAACTCGAAGGAATTGTCCTCATTTGAAACCGGAAACGACGAGAGTGATTTCTTTTGAAGGCTGCTAAATAATGAAATGCATTTTCTATCTGTGGTAATCTGTGTAATCTCGCAGCCGTTAGGGGTCAAATTTGGCATGAAGATACAAGAATAATTATAGTTTCATAAAATAAAGATGAAATGGGTTAAAAACTGGCTGAATACGAGTACAGATGTATCTTGAAATAGCACCCAGTTACTCATTAATCATGACAGCAGAAAGTAGAAAATTATGTTACGTTAACAATTTTCATTTATAATTTTACACGTTGTGTTTAGCATATCATTAGTTTTCTGCGTGGTTTTTTATGGTCTCTTTTCCTTCCATTCTTCAACACTTAAAGACCCAAAAGCTGCAAAAACGCATTTAAATTTAAAACTTGCATTTAAAAGTATGGAAAATATTGTGAAGACTTCAATCTGTTATCGTGTGCTCCGTCCAATTCTTAATCGCTGGCAGAAAAGTGAATTCTAAACTCATGCAAAAAGTAAACAAAAGATAGAGTGAACGGGCAACTTTTAACCTAATTTTGAAATTAATTTCTCTGCCAGCGACTAACACTTTGGACTGACTGTACAATAACAGATTGTCATCTTCACAATAGTTTTTATACTTTGAAATTGTATGATTTAAATTTAAATGTATGTTAATATCCGCTTTGTTTACTTTTTGCAGCCTTTGTTACTTTAACCTGTTTAAGTCTGCATAACCCAAAACAGAATTCTTTTAGCCCTCGAGACTTAAAGGAGACATTCTTATTTTACATTTGCGGACACCGTGGATTAAGATCAGACTGCAAATATGGTACTGTCTGATCTTAGATCTACACAGTCCGAAACGTGAGATCTTATTTCAGCGAAAGTCTCTTTGAAATCATAACATTTGGATATTTAATTTTTGCTGTTAATTTTGTAATTGCTTTACTTTAGTGCCATATGCGAAAACAGAGGCATCACAATCATCATCATCATCATCATCATCATGTTTTGGATTGTCCACATTGAAAGCATTTACCGATGACAAATGCAGCTCAAATGACGATTTCTGTCTTTGGTAGGGTAGAAAACATTGTGGGAAAAGGAGAAAATGCTGGTCACCAGCATTTTCTCCTTTTCTCACAATGTTTCCAAAAAGCCTTCTTGTTCAGGATCGTCAAAACTCTTGGTTGTGTGGTTAAGGGTTTTAAACACTACAAATTAAAAACCTGGCTAACAGTTCATAATGAAGTCTATTTGTAACGTTTGTCTGTCAGATCATTTGTCTCGCCTTTATTCATTCACGCTTTACACCGTCTCCCCCCCCCCCCCCCCCCTCTATTTTTCCCTCACTTAGGCCGAGTCCTGGAAGCTTGGTGGTAGGATGCTGGGCTTATAAAGATTCACTGAATCTTTCAGCATTCTATGAAATAGCGTTATATGTATAATAAATGTAAACGAGGGCACTGTCCGGGAGACAGAGAGAAGTTGCATGTTACATGCAAATTCTCCAGTTCCCACGGTGCTTTTCTGGATGTTCAAATTTGCGTTATGACACGGTCTAGATATATTCAAACTACAAAAATATATATGAGCGGTGCTCTGTGAAAAGGGGCTTAATGCATCTGCGAAAAGTATCGAGCCAAGTCGGCCTGCGCAGTCCGCGCAGGCTGACCTGGTCCGAAACTGTTCGCTATTGGTCAATTTTCTGTATGTCAAAGGACCATTCTACCTTATGATACAGTCGGTTGTTAGACAAAATGGATTTTATGGATCCCTAATTATGTGATGACTTGCTTGGTATCATGCATTACGAAAGTGCATTAAGCCCCCTTTTGCAAGAGCATGGCTCATACATGTAATTATAAGTAGCAGTTGCTGCTAAAGTGATTCATTACCGCTTTGTGAGGACTGGGAAATGGACTCCAGAACAATATGGTCTGATCCTGACTTGCAGCTATTGCTATGGAACAATACTACTGACCCGTAGGCTGCAAAGCGCGACTCAAGGACCATTGGCGGACAGTGTAGATCGGGATCAGACTGCACAGAACATGCGGTCTGATCTTGGGTTTACACTGTCCGCTAAGGAGATATCTTTCCCACAAAAATACCTTTGAAATAGCAAAAATACTAGTAGTTTTTTACAGGCGGCACGAAATGCCTAAATCTTCCCAAATCTACTCAAATCTTACCAAAATCTTTCCTAATTCTACCTAAATCTTTCCCCAAAAGAAATTCCCAAATCTTCTCAAATCTTCCCAAATCTTCACCAAATCTCCCTTTATGTAACCAATACCATTACAAAATGGGCTAAAGTAAATAAATTTCGAACTACTATCTGATAAAAAGATATAAATTGATTTATTTTCCTGTTTCTTAGGGTCTTCTTATTATCCCCCGCCAAATCTGGGGGAACTCCCCAGTTTTTGCGTTGTCTGTCAGCCCCTTTGTCCGTCTGTACTGGTGAAAGAAACTCCAGGAAAGTATGGATAGGTGCACTGGCCGCCGCGATATAACTGAAATAATGTTGAAAACGGCGTTAAACACCATACAATCAATCAGTCAGTCTTTCTAGAAGATTTCTTAAATAGATGGGTAAGGCTTGGGACAGATTTGGGTAGATTCGGGAGAGATTTGGGAAAGATTTAGGTAAGATTTGGGTAGATTTGGGAAGATTTGAATATTTCGTGCCGCCGGTTTTTTACCATCGACTTGAAAGTTTCATTTTACTTATTCGGCAGGATAAGGGTTAAATGGTTAGAACAGTAGCCAATTACATATGAGTCATGCTCTGGCAAAACGGGGCTTGATGCAACTATGTGATGCATGATACCAAGCTAGTTATCACATAATTATGGATCCATAAAATCAATTTTGTGGACAACCTACAGAATTATGAGATAGACTGGTCCTTGTGCGTGCAGAAAATTGACCAATAGCGAAAAGTATCGGCCCAGGTCAGCCTGCGCGGACTGCGCAGGCTGACCTGAGTCGATACTTTTCGCAGATGCACTTAGCCCCCGTTTCACTGAGCGCATATATATATATATATAATAACAATAATAATACCTGTATCTTACATACAATAACTGAATAAAGTATAGACAATGACTAGCTTGCACATCCATGCAGTCTGATCATGTTGTATACAGGACCCATCAGGGTAGGCTAAAGTGTCGTGTGTTATATCACAATTAAGTAATTTTTGTTATAATTTACGAGTACAATATAAAACACTTACTTATCTGAAGGTGTCTCTAAGTTAATCATGGACGCTGCTACGGCGAGGTTTTTTTATCCTGTAGATTTAAAATCCGTTTGAATGTACAATATCCAGATGCACTGAACACGGAATCACAATTTTCACTTTCGGTTTAACCAACAAGAATTCTTACTTATTTTTTTTTTTTAAACTGGAACTGCAGTTGCGCGTATGGAACTCTGATAAAATTCTAGAATACACAAATATCCCGGAATTAAACACTGATATTTCCAAATGAATATCATAACCTACAGATTTTAAAATACAAACACACGCCTACAGATCATGCTTTGCACGTGAAACACGAACTTGTAACCTGCCTACGACAGTGCTTCTGTGGGCAGGGCGCCATTCTGGTTTCCGCATGGAAACAGTTTATTTTACGGCTTCCCTCTGATTTTGTCAGGCTTTTTTTTAATTAATTATATTTAATTATACTTTATAGTGGATTTGAAAAAATAAAAACTGAGAAGTTGAGTGTTTAACCATTTCCCAGACAAGCCCTGGTTTTCACGTGTCTGCAGTAAAAGTCTCTTGAAAACACTGTGGGAAAAGGAGAAATTGCTCGTAGCGAGCAATTTCTCCTTTTCCCACAGTGTTTTCTACCCTTTTTGAGACCTTTCTGCCATTTTCATCAAATTTGAAATTGTCATCTGCAAACTCTTTCAATTTGGACCAGTCCAAAATTTGTCGTTTGGGAAAGGGTTAATGGGTACTACCGTACTATCTACGGTAATTAATACATGTATATGGTAACAAACACTAGTGAACGAGTAACAATATATAGAGGATATTAGTTTGTTTTTTTTTTTTCGGTGAAAGATCGAAATTTATTTCATCGAGTGATCATCGTCGGTAATATTTTCACGATTGGCGCAGCCACGAGTGAAAATAGTACCAATGATATTCATGAGATTAAATAAATTTCGACCTTTCACCGAAAAAAAAAAACCAAATATTCCTACAGTGCAGGGCGCCATTCTGGTTTCCACATAGAAACGGTTTATTTTACGGCTTCCTTCTGATTTTGTTAGTTTTTTTTTTTTAAATTAATTATAGTTAATTATACTTTATAGTGTATTTGAAAAAACTGAGAAGTTGAGTGTTTAATGTATACTATCTACAGTAATTAATATTTGCTTACAAACACTAGTGAACGAGTAACAATATACAGTTTCTTTTCGGTGAAAGATCGAAATTTATTTCATCGAGTGATCATCATCGGTAATATTTTCACGATTGGCGCAGCCCCGAGTGAAAATATTTCCGATGATATTCAGTGGATGAAATAAATTTCGACCTTTCACCGAAAAAAAAAACAGATACATGTATTCCTTTTATTTCATGAAATATCAAACAATAATCCACCATTATTTCCCGATGAACTACCGAAAAGCATGAAATAAAAAAAGAAAATAATATGCAATTAAATACTGCAATTACGTCAGTTCATCCTCACAAGACTGAATTGAACTACTTTCATAATGATCAGTTATACATGTATGTGTTTATGTTAATATATGAGCCCTGCTCTGGCAAAGGGAGGCTTAATGTACCCATCCACTCCCTGCGATGTGTTATGCCAAACAAGTCATCACGTGATCATGGATCCATAAAATCCATTTTGTCTAACAACCGACTGCAACATGAGGTAGACTGGTCCTTGGATATGCAGAAAATTGACCAATAGCGAAAAGTTTCGGCCCAGATCCGCGCAGGCTGACCTGAATCGATACTTTTCGCAGATGCATTAAGCCCCCTTTTCATAGAGCATGACTCAATTATAGTTATTATTGTTCATTGTTAATTTAGAGTATGTCTATAGACATTTCCTCCCCCCATTTCATTGACTCTGTCTGTCTGTCTGTCTGTCTGTCTGTCATAATCTTGATGGTATTATTATCCTTTTCTTCTCCTGTAACATTTGACTGATAGGGTATGGAATGTTATTTATGTTTTATCCGATCTCGTGTAGATCATTTTTTGTAATGATGGCGATGTACGCTGTACAAGTCTGATGAATAAACATTTCTGTCTGTCTGTCTGCTTATAAGCCAGAGTTGTGAGGGTTGTGAGTTTGTTAGTTCAGCCCTCTCTCCCTCTGTTTCTGCCCGCCCCCCCCCCTCTCTCTCTCTCTCTGTCTTGTTCTGTCTCTCGCTGTCTCTCTCTCTCTCTTCTTTTCTATCCCTCACTCTCTTCTTCTTGTTCTTCTCCTTTTCTGTCTCTCTCTGTTCTTTTTTTTCTGTCTTCTTTTCTTTCTTTCTTTCTTTCTCTCTCTCTCTCTATGAAGAGTGCTGTGAACAATCCTCGTTAAGAAACACTAGAGATGAATGGGGCGATGGATTGGCAGTGATAAATTAATAATGCGCAACTTATCCCTCTGTCCCATTGTTTTCAAAACTGTTCGGATGCAAGAGAAAAACTTTCGTCTGAAATTTCTAGGGGCTAGTAAAACCCCTTATCATACAATTGCTTTTCGCCGGGAAAAAATCGCTCATCATACCGGAGAATGTAGATCCAAGATTAGACTGCAAGTTCTTTCCAGTCTGATTTTGATCTGCATTGTCCGCAAAAGCGCAAGTATTCGCTCTTAGCGGCCTAAAGGCCCTATTGATGCCAAAAGTAAACAATCAGGTGATAAAATGTATTTAGATTATATCATACCAATTAAAAACAAAGAAATTATTGTGACGATGTCATTCTGTTATTGTACAGTCGGTCCAAGTGTTTGTCGCTGGCAGTTGATTGTTGATTTTATGGTGTTTAACGCCGTTTTCAACATTATTTCAGTTATATCGCGGCGGCCAGTGTACCTATCCATGCTTTGCTGGAGTTTCTTTTACCAGTACTACGCACAATATTCTTTCCAAGCCACTGGCTGCTTTCCCACATAACCATCGTCGAAACAATGTTCAGCGGTGATAGAGGAATGAATCCTGTCGCAATGACTATCATTAATCCTCGGGGAGCCGGGGATCGAACCAGCGACCTCCTGTTCTCAAGTCCTGTACACTACCGACTGAGCTACGGGGGCTCGGCTAGTCGCTGGCAGGAAAAAAAAAAATGAATTTTAAAATCAGGTAAAAAGAAAACAAAAAATAGAGTGACCTAGCGACCTTTAACCTAGTTTTAGATTTTATTTTTCGGTTAGCCAATAACAGTTAGACTGACCGATTGTCATCTTCACAATTAATAACATACTGGTGTGATTTAAATTTGAATGCATTTTAACTTTGTACCACACAATCCCGACTTTTAACGACCCTGAGGAAGTTAGCTTTTGAAAACATTGTGGGAAAGGAGAAAATGCTGGCAACCAGCATTTTCTCCTTTTCCCACAATGTTTTCTACCCCATCAAAGACAAATCTCATCATTTGAATCACATATAAATTGTCGTCTGAAAATGCTTTCAATTTGGACATGTCTACATTTTTGTAAGGTGATAAAGGGTAATAATCTGCATTGTTTACTTTTGGCAGGTATAGGGCCTTTAAGGGCAAATTTCTTCCATAGTGATATGCTTGCTTAAACCAGGAACCTTCCTTATACAAGTTCACTTTAACATGTTTGCCTTCACAGGGCCAAGCCCCATAGCTCAGTCGGTAGCGCACGGGACTTGAGAACAGGAGGTCGCTGGTTCGATCCCCGGCTTGGCCAAATTCTTTCCGAGGATTGATGATAGTCATTGCGACAGGATTCATTCCCATCCCACCGCTGACCATTGTTTCGACCATGGTTATGTGGGAAAGCAGGCAGTGGCTTGGAAAGAATATTGTGCGGAGTACTAGTAAAAGAAACTCCAAGAAAGCATGGATAGGTACACTAACCGCCGCGATATAGCTAAAATAATGTTGAAAACGGCGTTAAACACCATAAAATCAATCAATCATGAAGCCTTCACAGGGAGCTCTATAATGAGCCATGTTCTGTGAACAGGGGACATTAACGCATCTGCAAAAAAAAGCTTGAAAACATTGTGGAAAAAGGATAAAATAGCTGGGAAGATTGGGGAAAAAAATACATGAATAACACAGAACGAGAGGGTATTTTTTTAAGTATGTTTTTATTTTTTCACGTTTTAAGTGCGCACCATTTTTTCTTTTATTTCGCACGCACATATATGAAAAGAAAATGTCATAATATACAGAGAAAAACATAGCACAACAATACCAACAATTAAAACTAAATTACAAATTCCACATAATGAGAGAACACTTATTAATTAACCTTTTACCATGCAATCCCTAGGTTGGAAGGCCCTTTGGAAACATTGTGGGAAAAGGAGAAAATGCTGGTAACCAGCATTTTCTCCTTTTCCCAAAATGTTTTCTGTCCTATGTCAGAAAAATCTGATCATTTGAGCAATATCAAATTTGTCATCTGCAAATCCTGTCAAATTTGTCCAGTTTAAAATTTTGTTGTTTGGTAAAGAGTTAACCCTTTACCACACAATCCCGAGTTTTGACGACCCTGAGGAATAAGTCTTATGAAAACATTGTGGGAAAAGGAGAAAATGCTGGTAACCAGCATTTTATCCTTTTCCCACAATATTTTCTTCCCTATCAAAGATAAACTTCTCCATTTCAGCCACGTTTAAATTGTCGTCTGCAAATGCTTTCAATTTGGACAAGTCTACACTTTTGCTGTTTGGTAAAGAGGTAAATATTTTTTTTTTTTGTATTAAAAGCTCGATCTTTTCTGGGCAAAAAAATGAAGCAGACAATTTTGAAAGCAGGATTTAAAAACAAAACAAAAAAAGAAAATCGGTAGGCTGTGGGTGCACTCTTTACCAACCTACAAAATTTTAGACTTGTTCAAATTGAAAGCATTTGCAGACGACAAAAAATTGTGACTTAAAAAAAATCTCTTGGATGGGCAGAAAACATTGTTGGAAAATGGAGAAAATGCTGGTAACCTGCATATTCTACTTTTTCCACAATGTTTCCTCGGATGGGAAGAAAACATTGTAGGGGAAGGAGGAAAAGAAAATGCTGATGCTAATTACCAGCATTTTCTCCTTTTCCCACAATATCTTAGCAAAAAAAAAATAAAACCACACTTATTAAAGGTCGTTAAAAGCAGGAATTGTTTATTGAGGGTTAACTCTACATACATATGAAACATTGTGGTAAAAGGAGATATTCCTCGCAAAGTGAATTATTTTCTATAGCAACAATGTTCTCAAAAGTTGTCTCGGGCAGGAATAAAATTTGTCTGCATGTGGAAAAAAGAATTTAAAAAAAAAAATTAAAAATGAAATCTTCAACGGCTCAATGTCTCTATCGTAAAATTGTACAGTGAGCGATTCTTACAGTAAAAATTAAAAGCTATTTGAAATAATAATAATAATTATAATTATTATTATTATTATTATTCTCATCACTGCTATTGTTGTTGTTGTTACGGGATGTCTGCTTGTAAAGCCAGTCAGACTGATAGTTAGTAGAATTGTTTCTGTCGAGAAAATTTATCATAGAAAGAAATGAGCAAATTTATACGTTGACAAAAAGAAATAATAAAAGAGAGAAAAAAAAATCCGTATTTCTCACAAAGAAAATATATCACAATTTAATTTCTAAAATAACATCAAATACAGAAAAAAAAATAAAGGACTAGTAGAATGAGAAGGTTTCCATGGAAACGATATCCAAGGAAACGACCCTGTTGACTCCTATGTTGACAGCACCTACACACTACGTCACATCTTCTGTCATCTACAGTATCATGAATTTCACTTTTTTCTTTTATACTCTTTACCAAACAACAAAATTTTAGATTTGACTAAATTGAAAGCATTTGCAGATGACAAAAAAATGTTAATGAAAAATTAGAATTTATTTTGGGAAGGGTAGAAAACATGGTGGGAAAAGGAGAAAATGCTGGTTACCAGCATTTTCTCCTTTTCCCACATGTTTTCAAAAGGTTTTTTTTTTTCTAAGGGTCGTTAAAAGTCGGGATTTTGTGGTAAAGTATTAATTAAACCCTAAACTCTTTACCAAACGACAAAATTTTAGACTTCTCCAAATTGAGAGCATTAGCAGACGACAAAATAACTGTGACTCAAAAATTGAAATTTGTTTTGGGAAGGGTAGGAAACAGTGTGGGAAAAGGAGAAAATTCTGGTTACCAGCATTTTCTCCTCTTCCCATAATGTATTCGAAAGTTTAGTTTTTCTCTCTTGGTCGTTAAAAGTCAGGATTGTGTGGTAAAGGGTTAAACTGCTGAATAAATTAAAATGAATTCTCAAACCGATAGTAAAACTCGTATGTTGCTGTTTTAAAGATATTCTTTCGGGGAAAAATATCTCCGTATATCTCTGTCATTGTGAATCAAAGATCAGATTGCACAGAATGTGCATGTGCAGTCTGATCTTGATCTTCGCTATCCGCAAAAGGTAAGTGAGTCGCGCTTAGCAGCCTTTGGGTTAAAATACTATAACGTTTTACTAAAATATTCCGAGTTTTATCCTATAGGAAAAAGTTATGGAAAAACATTGTTGGGAAAGGAGAAAATGCTGGTTACAAGCATTTTCTCTACCAGCTTTTTCTCCTTTTTACACGATATTTTCTACCCTTGCGCGGACTGCACAGGCTGACATGGGTCGATATTTTTTGCAGATGCATTAACTCTCTTTTTCACAGAGCATGGCTCATATATCAAAGTTAAGGTTTTTTTTTTCCCCGGGATAGGCATACCGGATAGATACCGTAAAACACTCGTTATTAGTCTGATCTGATTAAATGTACATGTATTTTGTGCTGTGTTAACTAGGGAGTGAGCTCTGCACAAAATAGATAAAAACTATATCATTTAAGATATTCAATAAATTTGGGTGTAATTTTCAATACTTTTTCGGAAAATTAAAGATGTAAATATTTGGAAGATATTAAAGAAAGTAGTGATAATTATTATAAAAATCACTGCAATTCATTTGTATCACGTGACACATTTTCAACCAATTAAAAATACGTAGTCATGATAGATGTCACGTTACTGCAACTTTTTGGCGTTAAGAACACCTATCTGTTTGGTTTGTAGCCATCAGAATAAAAAAAAAAAAAATCTTGAAAGTCCGTGAAATTCAATAATTCTAAATTAACTACTATCCCTGCCATTTTCAGTTCAAATCTCTATAACTATATGCTGTGGTAATATAACGTGACGATGACGTCATATTATCAGCAGGTAATTACGTCATTTGAACTAATTTGCACGTAGCCCTTTGAACATTATTTAAGATCAATATTTAACAAAAGCAATAATTATAATTTGTACAGAAGTATGAACAAACAGTTTTGTTATTTCATACTCAACACGATGACTTCAGTATAATTCCACTCAAACATGCATTGTTCACCCTTAACCTGTTAAACATGTAAAAATAAACTTTCAAAGCGATAGTGAAAACCCAATTTTCCCCATGGTTCATGCAGATGACTTTTGAAAGAAGATCAGATTGCACTATGTCCACATTCTAATCTCCATATGTGTCGCCAAAAAAATGCTATAAATAGTCGCCATTTGCAGTGAAGGAGGTAAAATATTCAAACTTAATTCTACATTTTTGTAGTGAAAGTACAACTGCAAACCTCCCTGTCTTTAAAATCCTTTTGGTTTCAGGACACCAACCATCAAGTTCGTATTTTTTTTTTCTAAATTATTTTCCACAATATTCACTTATCAGCTTAAACCACATTAGATAAAATCTATTCTGTTCTACACTTAACAATAAATCCAAATATCCTCTGTGTAGATATGCGTTGGCAGGTTGTTTAAGTAACGTCATGAACGTTATTTTCGAGTCATGTCTAGAACGTTAACTTGGGAAACATCTTTAATATGATTTTCGAGTCACGTCTTGAACTTTATTTCAGCTTGAACTTCATTTCCAATAACGTCTTGAACGTTACTTCAAGTAACGTCTGTTTCGAGTACAATCTAAAACGTTATTGTGACTTACGTCTGGAACGTCATCTTCATCGACGTCTTGAACGTTATTTTCAGGAACGCCTTGAACGTTATCACTCTTACGCATGTAACGCACTGTACTACTGAGCTAATGACAGTTTCTAAGAAGATTGTGTAAGTTGTATGTATGTATACATATGTAACTCTCGTGTACAACAAGTCATAAAACTGTATACATCTATAACGTCATATGCGGGGTTCACTACCGCAGCACTATACATATAAACTTTGTTATAATTATACACGCAACGACGAATGCTCTTTAACAAATAAATACTATCTAACTCGTATCTTTGGGACAAACTAGAAATGCGTAAACACACAATCACTTTTCTACTATTGCACCGGTTGAATCCGGCCCGACTTCTCTTTTACGTTCTAATCCATTTAACATCCTTTCTATGCTTTTCAGTTCACTATTTGGATTGGCCGTTGATGGCACGTGAATCGGGCTCCGACTGCGAGGTGGGGACCTATTCAAACTGCTTAGACTCGCCGATGATGGCGTCGGTGACGTAGGTGATCTAGGTTCCACGTTGAACACTGATGACGTCATCGACGACGTACTTGTCGCCATTGTTGTTTTAGTTATGGGAAATGAGTACGGCGAAAACCGATTACTCGATCTAGATGCAAACAAAGGACCTAAATGAGACCCTGACATCTGAGACAGGGATTGAGTCGTATTATTGCTGAATGTCGGAGATAGATTAGGGTACAGAGGGTGTCCCGGCATATGTAATTGTCCAAAGGCCGACAACCCGTGTGTCGGAGATAAGTGATTCAATTCACCGTGAGTTGTCGGTAAATATGTCAGTCCATGAGCAGCTAGTGAAGAACTGCCCTGATTTAGTAACATATGATACGGTAACGATGACGACGAATTAGGGTATCCATGGTGATAAAAATAAGGAAACATGGGGTGCGTAACTGACGGCTGTACAACTGTCACATTTGGGGGACTAGTATGCTCCTTCAACAGGAGTCGCGTGCTCGAGTCACAATCGCCACTTCTTTCACTATGTTTTTCATTGTCATGTTTATCACTTTTTCCATCGAAAGGGCTTTTCCGCTGATTTCCCGTCTCCCTGTCGGAATCATAGATACCCCGGCGTTCTGGGCTCCTTATTCTGTCCTCTCTATCAAACGGGCTACCATGCGTTCTTTCTTCATGGGTACTGTGACCCAAGGGACTAGAAGAGTTCGGGCTACTCAGACAGTTTATAGCATGACTATGTATTTCCGGAGATTTATTCCTATCAAAACTGCTCACAAAATCACTCTCGCTGATTTTACGCGGGAAAAGTGACGTGGTCGATGAGCTGACAGGTGAAACAAACACGGGTGACGTTATTTCTGATGGTTTCCGCTCTGAACGAAGCTCGGACTTACAACCGCTGTCCGAATCGGACTCCTCGTGACTAGTGTTGGATTTTGTGGTGTCAAGTCGATGATCAACTCTGGCGTTTGTTAAATCGGTCGGAGACGAGCCTACAAAGACAGGAAAAATGTCATTTTTAGAATTCAAATAATTAATTCTTTGTGTAACACATTGCTAGCTTAATAGTAAAACCACTGTCAACCGACATTTGGGGTAACCAGCATTTTCTCCTTTTTCTCACAATGTTTTTTTTTTCTTTTTTTTCTATTCCAAAAAGAAAAATCTCATCGATCGAGTGATTTCAACTACGTCGTCTGCCGAAGCTTCGAAATTGCACAGATCTAAAATTTTGCCCTTTGGTAGAAAGCTAACTGTTTTACCGCACGACAAAATTTCAGACTTGTCCAAATTCAAAGCATTTGCACACACCAAATCAAATGTAGCGTAAATGGTGGGACTTGTATTTGAGATGTAGAAAACATTGAGTAAAAAAGGAGAAAATGTTGAATACCAGCAAAGAGAAAATGCTGGTTACAAGAATTTTCTCCTTTTCCCACAATATTTTCAAAAGCTTCAGGGTCGTTAAAACACGAGATTGTATGGTAAAATGGTTACGTATGTAAAGAGCAAACGAAACCTGTTTTCGTGAGTCACCCTGATTTTTCCCATAAACACGTCCCGATGGAAAGAGCATATAAAAGTTTGGGCCCTTCGTGAACATCAACAATATAATGTTATGGGTCATGTGACACTTTCATTAGGAAGTCCTCGGAACAATATGGCCGTCAAATGCATCTGAACGCTGTAATTGTATGCTCCATTACCGATACGAGTACATTTCAAGGAGAGCTATTGAAATATCAACTCGAATGATACAAAATAAAAAGGCCAGCAGAAATGGGATGTCAGTAATCATTTTTAACAAACCGCCCCCCTAATAAATGTCTAAATTTCCTCTTGTTCGTTTCAATATGGCGGCAACGGTGGCATAAAGGATTGTGGGTGACGGGTTGCCGACTGCTCATTATTTTAATTGATTCGAAACGTAAAGGAGATGAAATGAAACGCACCGAATTGATATGAAAAGCACCGAATTGCCAGTGGGATAGAAAGTTGGCTCATTGTTCAGCCCGCCCTTATCGCCATGACCCGTAAATGATTGTTATAATTTTGAAATAATCATCATCAACGGCTATTTTTTTCTCTCTACCAACATGAAGCGATAAATTAACTCATTACCATACAAGTTTTTGAAGACCTACCACAAACCGGCAACAGTGTGGCTGAAAAAAGACTTCCTAAAAAGGAAAATGATTTTTTTTTGGACAGGAATTAAAGTCATGGTGACCAACAATAATTACTCCTTATGCCACGATGTTTTCTGATGAAGTTTACTGCATGGGTGTAAAAAATACGTTTTTTTTTTTTAATGGTAATCGGTCAAAAGTTTGACTTTAAATAAACGAGGCGGGATTTTCATGTTTAAAAAGACAAAGCGCTAGTTTATGCAGAGTCGACTAAAATAGTTTTTTCTGTTTAGAAATCTTTATCAAACGATCTCAGATTAAAAAGGCTTTTGAAAACATCGTGGGAAAAAGAGAAAATGCTGGTCTGCAAATGGTATCAAAATGAAAGGGTTGAGAATTCTTTCTTATGTTAAAGAATGAAAAACCGCTCGACCTGACACTTTCGGACCGTTTTATACGTTTTTAATGAGAAAAGCAGTGACAAAAATCGCAGAAAATCGTAAAAATTATTATACTGTTAATTCTATCTTTAGATCAAATCTTTCTGATAAGGGATTTTTTATTTCGACTAAACACGCCTTTTTCACTGGAGAGTTTTCACGACTTTTTTTCGGTATAACTGAATACGCTATTTTTTACCAACTTCATGGCACTGATAAAGAATGAATAGATGGTAATTTGCGATTGGTCAAAAATGTGCACATGTTCATTCTGTGGCCCCTGCTGGCATATTTGCTCACACATTTATGAAACCACTATTAACAAGAGTTTCTACTGCTAATCGATACCCCGAGGCCTTGATTTATAGCATAGTAAAATAATGTTGTAGAGAATTATTCTTCTCTTGTGCTATTTAGAAATTTAATATTTTCATAAGCGTTACTCAATAAACAAAGTGGGAAAAAAAAAAATAGGAAAAAGAGGCACTTGCTGGTGAGGTTACTTTTCGTTATTTCACTTCATATTGAGCAACAAAAGAGTTTCAATATTCATATTCCAGAATCTCTCACCCCGTCTATCTTTTTTAACCCTTTCCCAAACAAGCCCTGGTTTTCACGTGTCTGCAGTACAAGTCTTTTGAAAACACTGTGGGAAAAGGAGAAATTGCTCGTAACGAGCAATTTCTCCTTTTCCCACAGTGTTTTCTTCCCTTTTTGATAACTTTCTGCCATTTTCATCAAATTCAAAATTGTCGTCTGCAAACTCTTTCAATTTGGACCAGTCCAAATTTTTTTTTGTTTGGGAAAGGGTTAAAAAGATATTTCTTGTTTTCGTTACAAAGACTTGCTTCAAAAAATGTAGTTTCTTAGGAAGTTCAAACTCTTATCAAAAACTTTTTTTTTTTCATCAGAAGTTCTGCAGTTCTTTTTCACATCGGCTGCGTGTTTTGTCCGCAGACAAAAACTGCAATACACCCAAGATCGTATCTATTACAGAAACAGATCTTACTACGAAATTTGTATCATGGGTCCAGCCGGTAATAATTTTTTAAACCTTAACCTTTTCGCATACAATCCCGAGTTTTAACGATCCTCAGAAAGAGGCCTTTTGAAAACATTGTCGGAAAAGGAGAAAATGCTGGTTACCAGCATTTTCTCCTTTTCCCACAATGTCTTCTACCCTTCGAAAACAAATTTCAATTTTTGATTAACTGGCTGATTGAATAGTGTTTTACGCCGCTCTCAACATTATTTCAGTTATATCACGGCGACAGCTCACATATTCACGTATGTCCTGGCGTTCACCTGTACTAGGCTAGAGCTCTGAAGTGTCTTGCCCAAGAACACTCCAAAGAAAGACCCTTTGCTTCCAGCAAGGCTCGAACCCGGGGCCTCCAGATCACATGTACACTTTACCATTGAGCCAACGCAGGGCCCCTTCAATTTTTTGAGTTACATTTATTTTGTGGTCTGCAAATTCTTTTAATTTGGACACGGAGATGACTGTCATATAATTTCATAGTACATCGACCCATGTTTAACATTTCACTGGAAGGGTTATTTTTTAGACTCCAACATAAATTATAAATAATTACACAAAAGAAATAACATTTGACGGAAAGGAACGGACCATAATTCGACGTCATGGAAAATCTATTTAGAAAAGGACTAGTTGATTTTCAGAAGCAATTGCTCCTTTTCCCATATATTTTTTTCTCTGAAACAGTATTAGGTGTATAGTGATGGATTAAGAAGCCAGACTTTGTGGATTTAGCCGAGAGATAATCTATTTAATGATTTAAAACCGAGTCGGAGTGACGACAGACCCTTGACGCCTACCTAAGGTGTGAATTCAAAACGCTACGTCTCGAAACTTTCACTGGCTTATCTCGGTGTTTACGCCCCTGAAATCTTTCGTACTTTCGTCCCCCATAATTAAATATACTGTCCCGAGCTGAAGACTCTTTTTTCCCACTTTGGAAAACATTGTAGCAAAAGAAGAAATGTCTCGTCATGAGCAATTTCTCCTTTTGCGACAATGTTTTCGCATTTATATGTGTATAAAACCCCAAATTGTAACGAATATTTCTATTTTACGAGGATCTTTTCAAAGCTTAAAAAAAAACCAAAGAGAATTAGGGGATACTTTATACTTCTGATACGGTGTTTATCTTTTTTTTTTGAGTGAAAACTAATTAAAACTTTAAAACCACTGCCCATTATTCTCCTCAAGGGAAAAATAGAATTTAAAAAAAAAAAAAACATTTAGATAGCTCAAAATATTACAACATGAAAATCCAGTACAGAAAAAAAAGTTCAAAATTGCTGCGAAAATTGCACAGACTTGATAATTTCTAATGAGACTACGGTTTAATCCGAGGTTATTCGAATATTATTCAACAGGTCAGAGATAATGAGATTGGTAGCGAAACCTTACGAAAGGAAAAGTTGATAACATCCATTGACTCCAGACAATTTCTTTTGGAATTTTAGGGCAATTTTATCGATAATTATCGGGTTTTATTTCCTGTTATCAAATTGTTATGTATAACTTCTGTATTTCACAGCGGTCCGCGAATGATATGATTCTATAGAGCGAGATCCCATGGCGCTAGCCTGGCTATGGTTTATATCGAAGGTGCCACTTTAACAGGCTAACACCCGATAACTTTCGTGTTTTCACTTGGCGTATCGATGTTTGCGGCAAATTTTAGATTAATCACCCAGGACAAGTGGAAAAGTCACACAATACTAACATAATTCGTGCTCAAAATGACCGAAAACTTGTAAAACAACCGCCACTTGCAAATTGGTCCGAAGCGTTTAAATTGGCACTCGGATAGCGAGGTCGAATAAATTTTAATGGCGGCGAAATTTGAAGATATTGATACGTTCCTGCTAAGTGCGAAGTTGTTTGTTCTTGAGCTTTTAAATTTATTGTTGAATTTATTTTACAGTCGTTCTGACATAATTTCATTGAGCTCGGACAATTTTGAGCAAGGTCGTGTGGAGTTTACGTCCTGGCAAGATGGCGGAATTTGAGACTCGTCCAAATTGAAAGCAGTTGCAGACGACAAAATTAAATGTGCCTAAATGATTGTAATTATATTAACTTTTTACCAGACAACACAAGTTTTAGACTGGTCAAAATTAAAAGTTTTTGGAGAAAAATTATATGTGGCCCAAGTTGTGAAATATGTCTCTGAAGGGGTAGAAAACATTGTTGGAAAAGGAGAAAATGCTGGTTACCAGCATTTTCCCCTTTTCCAACAATGTTTTCAAAAGCCTTCTTCCCTCCTGGTCGTTAAAACACGGGATTGTTTTGTAAAACTGTAAGGAGATGCGACGAGTATTTCAAAAATGAGCTTTTGGTCTTCAAAGATACATCCTTACAGCAAGAGGAAAAAGAAAACGCTGTTAAAACTTGATAGTGTGTAGAATGGCTCTGAATTTTGTCAACTGTGTAAAACACAGTTAAATTACCAATATACATGGTATAAGAGACGGAAAAACTCAAGGGATTGTTCTCATTTAAAACCGGAAACGACAATAGTGATTTCTTTGAATGCCTCCAGAAAGAGAAATGCATTTTTTATCGGTCGTAATCTATATAACGTTTCAACCGTCATCGGCAAGATTTGGCATGAAGATCCAAGAATGATTATAATTTCATAAAAATAAAATGGGTTAAGAACTGACCGAAAACGTGTATAGATGTATCTTTAAGATGAAGAAGGGTCGTCTTATTTCTCATGACGCGTGTTTTTCGGCAGTTATTCGCACTTTTCATTAAGAGCACCATCAACGAAATGGCCCAGCCCCGTGAAAACAAAAGCATTCCTAATAAATCTTTGAGTGATTTCCGGGCACTTATTGTGGCGATTTGTGGCAGAAGGTATTGTCGGGGAATTTTTACGACATTGATAAATAAGTAAGATAAAGAACAAAGGGAAAGTCGTGATGTTTATTTACGTTATATAGAACATGGTCTGTATGCTTATCAGCCATTATTAATGTTCATTGTGGAATACCGTTTTTATGTTTATTTATGTTATACCTCAGCCTTTATCTTGTTCTTTTTTTTTTCAAAACTGGTTTAAATACAAAGCTTTTAGTTGGATGCAAAGTTTTTGGTCTTAGACAATCAGAAGCTGTCATATTTTAGTTATACAAAGGTTTTTGACCCCCCCAAAAAAATCAATCTATGACCAAAAATATTATGTCTTACACATGTATGTATATATGGTTACAGTAGACGAAGTTGGTAAAAAAACAAGTGCCTCTCACGTTACATGTATACAGAACATAGCCCACCTTCAACGGTTATTTTTTATTTTTTTTTTCATTTTTTTTTTTCAATTCAAAATCCTCAATTCAGTTGATAGTTTCTACTTCTCAGCCAATCAGAAGCTATGTTTCAATTTAGAATGACCAAGAAATTTAAAACATTCTCATTTTTTTGTGAGGCTGTTCAAAGCGCTTGTTTATGACAAAGTCTGCAGATGGATAAGTAAAAGTTATAAATAATTTATTTTTAGAACTATTTCAGTTTGTTTCACAGACAGTACAGATCAATATCACAAAGTACAGACCGTGCAATCTGAAAATGGTATTTACCCACCATTCTAAACTGCATTCTTGATCTAACCCTAGATATGGAAAGTAACGTCATTTCTGATTGGCTAAACAATTCGGTTTAGCCAATCAGAAATGGCGTTACTTTCAAAGGTAGAAAATTCCCGAGAACAGGACTGAAAATGTTATCAAGAATGGTGAGTAAATGCAGGCCCTGTGTGTGTTTGCTATTTTCGTCAGATATCCTGGCATTGAAACACTTGTAGCATCACCAGTTGGGCATTTGGCTTCACAGAGAAGTCTTGATGTTTAACGTATTTATTTTAGGAACAGGCTGTGTATGCAGAAAATATTTGCAACAGAAATAACTTATAATATGCTTATGTTTCCAAATATAATTCACTGAATGCTCTAAACCGTCCCTGGAACCGTCATCTCTTTACTAAACAACAAAATTTTGGACTTGTCCAAATCGAAAGCATCTACATCCCACAAAGTAAATATGGCCGAAATGATGGGATTTCACTTTGAAAGGGAAATAAACATTGTGGGTAAAGGAGAAAACGCTGATAACATCATTTTCTAAAACTCTTTTTCAGCAGTGTTTGAATAAAGATTGTTTCTCACAGTATTCTAAAATGGGGATTGTGTGGTAAAGAGGCAATACTGAAATGGCTTAAAAATGTTAGAAAAAAATAAAGAAAATCTATATATATATGTGTGTATATGAACGAAGTTTCGTTGCACGAATTTGTGTAAAAACAGTGCAGAAACTGGATAAATTTCTCTGGTAGTCACTACGTTTCAAGACTGGTCTGACTCAAAATGTGAAAAGTCGTCTGCATAAAGTGATGACTTAATTGAAGACGAAGTGTAGCATGTTTAGACGATAACATCTCCGCCATCTTGCCATGCTAGGCATTGTGGGTAATAATAAGTACTGACGGAAATTGGATAAAAATAGTCTAATATCTTTATCGACTGGTTGTCGGAAAATATCAATGTCGTTCCGTCGCCCAATAAAACTGAAAACCCGACGGGCTTCGCAGACGAAATGCTACGAAATGTGGAAAAAGGAATTTTTATTGGTGCCAAGTTATATATTAATCTCTGTAGAATTGGAACACTGCACTGTATATAAACCTCCGCCATTTTTTCTACAATGTTTAAGTCTTTACCAGAAGACAAAATTTTGGACATGTCCAAATCCAAAGCATAAGCAAGCGTCAAATTAAATATTAGCCATGCTCTCGCAAAAGGGGACTTAATGCATCTCCATGATGTATTGTACCAGGCAAACCGTCACATAATTATGAATCCATAAAATCCATTTTGTCGAACAACGGACTGAATCACGTGGTACATTGGTCCTTTGACAGGTATAAAATTGACCAATAGCAAAAAGTTTTGGCCCAGGCCAGCCTGCGCAAACTGCGCAGGCTGGCCTGGGTCGATACTTTTTGCAGATGCATTAAGTCCCCTTTTCACAGAGCATGGCTCATATGTATCAAATGGAGGGATATACATGTATTTGAAATAGTAGAAACCATTGTGGGAAAAGGAGAAAATGCTGGTAACCAGCATTTTCTCCTTTTCCCACAATGGTTTCAGAAGGTTTTAACTTCGAGGTCTCTAAAACACTGTATTGTTTGATAAATTTTACCATTTTTATATTTTTTTCTCTTTTGCTTTCCAACACACAAGACCTTTGCGAAACAAGTAAGGCAGGATGCTGGGTAATAAACAGGAAAATTCTTGCCAGTGATAAAACCATAAAATTGAATTGAAATGTTGCAATTTCAGGTCCGTTTTTAGTCAGAATATATGGAAACATTGGACCATACTGATCCAGGATCAGAATGAAATGCCTTTGATCCATACCGTCCTAAAAGTAATTTTAATTGTCCACTTTCTAATTGCTGAATGCTTATCGAAAAAAAAAAAACTTAGCGGGTATAAAAAAGATTTCCGTGCGAAAAAAAAAAAGGTTGGGAAAAAATATCGAAAGCTGGTGTAAATTTGTCACATTTCGTATTCAATAATTCATGATTTACAAGCCCACTTTTGCCTGGGTGTTAGAGTAGAAAATTATCAATGTAAATTAAACTTATCTATACGTCTAACGGGCTGGCTGTCGGGAGCCGTACATTAAACGTTTTAGTGTTAATATACGGGTGGTCTTTTCCCCTTTCGTATTTGAAGCTGTGTTTACACGACGGTCGTATATTGAAAAGAAAATACTTTCTCAAAACTTTCACGCTCAATATCTTTTCGGTTTCAGATTAAAAGAAAACTTTACATGCAGTCTTATTATCCAACATTGTTAATGAAACATTATCAAAATTCTGTACATGTATATCGAAGTGGATGCTTATGACTTACTAAATGTTTTATCAAATAAAAAAAAAAATGTAGACAGCAAGATTCTCCCAGAACTAAACTTAATTCGCCTACATTGAAATTAAGAGTGGAGCTGAATATTACTCAGCCTTCATTAGAATAATAAAAGCTGACACTATCTATTAAATATCGGAAAAACAGACGACGATAAGACTGTATGAATGTGCAGTCTGATCATAATCTGCTCGCCTTACAAAGAACGTGAGAAATCATTACATGCAAGATATAAGAGTATGGGTAAAAAATCAAATCTGTAAAATAGCAACACTGGTAGTTCTTGCCGCTATGTTAATCTAAACCCCCCCCCCCCGACAGTGCGCCATTTAGCGATCAGTCGGTGGTAATGATACAGTGTAAACGCCCCTTGTATGTTTAACACACGAAAACCGCAAGACTCGGTTGATGGATTTGTTTGCTTTAACTCTTTACCGAACGACAAAATTTTAGACTTGTCCAAATAAAAAAAAAAATGCGGACGACAAATTTGAAACTGGAACAAATGGGCTGTAGTTTTTTGATAGGGTAGAAAACATTGTGGGGGGAAAAAGGAGAGAATGCTGGTTTCCAGCATTTTCTCCTTTTCCCCACAATGTTTTCAAAAGTGTCCTTCCTCTTGGTCGTTAAAATACAGGGTTGTTTTGTAAAGAGTTGGAAGTTTAACTAAACAGTTTATAGAAGGCTTGCTAATGATATTAGAGACAGTATTCCCGACTTCACCAGCTCATCCTTTCTCTACCCCGACCGGATTAACCCTTTCGCAAGACAATTTCGAGTTCTAACCACCCTGCAGACGCAGGCTTTTTGAAAACATTGTGAGAAAAGGAGAAAAGGCTGGTAACCAGCATTTTCTTTTTCCACAATGTTCTCTACCTTTTCAAATTCAAATGATCATTTGAGTTACATTTATTTAAATTCAAATAAGCCATGCTATCGAAAAAGGGGGCTTAATGCATCTCTATGATGCATGATTTCAAGCAAGTCATCACATGATCATGGCTCCATACAATCCATTTTATCTAACAATCGACTGAATCATGAGGTAAACTGGTCTTTGGACATGCAGAAAATCGGCCAATAGCAAAAAAGTGTTTCGGCAAGGTCAGCTTGCGCGGATCATGCAGACTGACCCGGGTCGATACTTTTTTTTTTTTTGCAGATGCATTAAGCCCCCTTTTAACAGAGCACGAATCAAATGTATTTTGACACGTGCATTGTTTACATTTGGCCGCTATTGCGGTTTTAACGACACAATCTAAATGGGCAATGCTCTGTGAAAAGGGGGCTTAATACATCTGCGAAAAGTATCGACCCAGATCAGCCTGCGCGGACTGCGCAGGCTGATCTGGGCCGAAACTTTTCGCTATTGGTCAGTTTTTGTATGTTAAAGGACAACTCTACCCCATGATTAAGTCGGTCGTTAGAAAGGATTGGCTATCATTGATCCATAATCGTGTGATTGCTTGACAGATATCGTGCATCACGGGGATGCATTAAGCCCCCTTTTGCCAGAGCATGGCTCAAATGAATTAACTCAAACTTACCCGGATGTGTGTAGGAGTCGTCTGAACTACATGGTTTGTCGTCTGTTTCCACAACACAGATTTCGTTATCTTCGTCATCACTGACGTCATTCGAATGGTGATTTTCATTGGACGAGTCAGTGCGCGTGTTCTGTCCGAGAATTTGAGATTGGTGTTGCATTAAGAGGCGTCTGAAAACGAAAGAAATAAGAAATAAAGAAAATTGTAAGATGTCTAATTCATGATTTTCTGCAGACGACATTTTGCTATCAGAAGATATTCATCATATTTTTTTTTCCAGCATTGCTATTATCCGAAAATTTTGCTCAACACCTGGGGACCTCGGATTATCGCGATTAACTGTGAATGATCACAAGAAAAGAAGAATGCATCCCTGGCATTTGCTATATTATGTATAAAAGTACGTATAAACTGGTCTCATTGACCACAGTTATGACCTTTGTAAACAAACGAAGGAAGAATTTCCACCGGATCACGTGACTGACACCCCAACGACGGGACTACTTGAAAATATGTATCACTACGCTAAACAAATATGTCGGACAGGCTGTGATATGAAAACAATCGCGAGAATCATTTTCACCCCTTTAAACAAGAATATTTCACATCTAGGTAACGGATATAGTGGTTGAGCAGTGGAAATTTGTCGCTGCAGTGTAAACATAGACTGTCTCTAGTATTCTATTCAACTTTAGTGTAGATGGGCGGACTAACACTTCAACCAGTCTACAAAGATTCTTAGACCCGTCTAAATTGAAAGCACTTGCTGACAAGTTAAATTTGACTGAGATAACAGAATTTGGTCATTATAAGATTAAAAAAAAAACATTATAGGAAAAGTAGAAAATGCTGGTTACCAGCATTTTCTACTTTTCCTACAATATTTTTCAAAAGCATTTCTTCCACCGGGTAGTAAAAAGCCGGAAGGTGTCGTTGGTTTAAGGGTATAAGTCCAGCGTATTGAGAGTTTTTCAGTCCGCCATCTTGACTTTTCTCCTTTTTCAAAGTCGTCTGCGAGATTTGCTTTTGGGACAAAAACTTTTTGTAAGGAGCAATATCTCCTTGTGTCAAAACGTTTTTTATTCGTGTAACCCTAATTTATATTTATAGAACATTTTGACGTGAAACTTTTTCAAAGTCGTCTGCGCCAAATTTTGCTATGGGGGTATAAGGAAAATAACAATTTATGGGGAAATGAAACTATAAACTATTGTAAGCTCTCAAAGTGTTTGTTTATATAACAGTCAAGTTTTCATACAAACCAGGCAATTCTAAATGCGTTTTCGGCGAAAGAAAGAGACTAAATACAGTTTTTGTTGTAATTCCCACTTCTGAAACATTTACAAGAGAAGTAAAAAACATTTTCCGTGAGAATGATTAATAATACTGTTCTGTCACTATTGTCCATTTTGCAAAAGTTTTTAGTCATGAGTTTCGTAAAATTTAGGCACGGACTACTTTTCTCTTTTAAAAAGTAGTGCATAGATCGCGGTTTTCAACAATATTTTCATTTATATCACTACGACCAGTGCAACAAATTTTGAATACGTTCCTGGTGTTTCTCTCATGGCCAGTACAATTTACAAATGTCTTTTCAAGCCACTGGCTGCTTCCCCCCCCCCCCCAAAAAAAAAGTCGAAACTACGATCAGCGCTGAGAGGTAGGAATGAATCCTGCCGCAATCGTACAAAATCATTCCATAGCAAAATAACGACATGTACAAGAAGATACCATATCTATTGCTTGTTCAATTTCATCCCTTCTGAAGTGCCATTTTGTCTTTTTCGATTCTAACAGTGTCAGTCAAGTTTAAACTAGGACGTTCTTGATTCCTACTTAGATGAATACGCCCTGATTGCCTTCATTCAGACCGCCACTTAGAACCGTAAATATCATGTTTTCAAGAACTCGGTAACAACTACTTTACTCTACCCCGAAAATCTTAATGACGTCGTCAAACAATAAACATTTTATAAGTTTTCTTGATAAATCTTCGTTACTAATTCTGGCGTCTGTATTGTATTTTTATGATGTCGGCTGTCTTTGCTTTGAAAACACTCCCACCCAAACACCCACTCTCTCTCACTCTCACTCTCCCTGTCTCTGTCTGTCTCTCTCTCTTTTTCTGTCTGTCTATCTCTCTCTCTCTCTCTCTCTGTCTCTTAAATCGGTTGGAATTACTACAAACATAACTCTAAAACTGGTAACTGGTATTTTCTCCTTTTCCTGCTATGTTTACTCTATGAAAAAGAAAGTCCCATCACTTTAGCCATGTTTAACTTTTCGTCTGCAAATGCTTTCAATTTGGACAAGTCTAACGTTTTTTCGTCTGCTAAACAGTTTTAAGGGTAAACGCTTTGATAGTCGACCTTAATTTAGGCTCTTCCAGTTTCATAGTGTTTGAAGATGAAAAATTAAATGTAACTCATATTATGTATGTAATTTGTCTTTGACAGGATAAAAAACACTGTGGGAAAAGGAGAAAATGCTGTATTACCAGCATTTTCTCCTTTTCCCACAATGTTTTCAAAAGCCCTCCTACCTCAGGGGTCGTTTAAAACTCAGGATTATGGGGTTATGGATTAATCGGTTTCTAAAGGCATCCATTATGGCTTCCCTAAAATATTGGTTCGTTTCAGAAGCACTCGCTCATTATCGGTCGGCTCGATTGAAAAACAACAATCACCGCTTGATTTACACAAATATTGGGGCAAAATGATTGCCGTCAGACCGAATTTCATCACCATTTCTGGGTTCGCTCGCCCCCTAAATTGCAATAATTTGCTCATCTTTATCGAAATTGTGTTTGGAATCTTTTTGTCGGAAACACGAGCGTGACAGACGTAAACACGCAACGCCGGTTCAGATTCCAGAAAATTAAGTTAACTTCAATTTTTTTTTACCCTTTACTTTCCAGAAACACTCTGAACGATTTTTGTAGAAAGTTGAGACATCAATTTGCCATTCTCTCTGATCGGTGTTTGCTTGGATCAAGCAAAATCACCAAAGACAAACAAACAACAAACACCTGTCACTGTCGTACAATCATAAAAGCAAACAAAATGTCGTATACTGCGATTTTTTTTCTCGGAATTAATTGCTCCTGATTTCTTTTTACACGGCGATAACCATATGAAGTGTATTTTGTTTCAGATTAATCCGCCTTTCATCCAAGACTTAACGTTTTGCAAAAAAAAATCGTATCGTCTCTTGCAAACTTGCTTGCATTTTACATTTATTAAGCACACCATTAAAGATCTTGTGAGGACCATTTGGCTGAAGCCAAGACTGTTAAAAAAAAAAATGACTCAACTGAAAATAGCATTCTTAGTCAAATTCCGAAGAAAATTCCTGACTTCATAGTAACATTATTTCTGATTGGCTAAATCAGATGGTTTTAGCCAATCAGAATTGTGTTGCTTCTCTAACTTTAAAGGTAGAGTAAGAATGCATTCTAGTACTGTTGGTGAATACGAGTCCAGTTTGAATTCTTACTATTCCGAAACGTTCATTTTTTTAATGGAAAGAAAATCACCGACAAAGTTGGATTATTGTTTGTCTAATTCTCAAGAACATTTCAAATTTCATAGTTATCTAGAAAGTAACACAATTTCTGATTGGCTACACGTCTGGTTTAGCCAATCAGAAATCGTGTCACTTCTAGATTTGAAAGTAGACCGGGGATGCAATCTAGTACTGTAGGTCAATGCAGACCCAGTTCAAGTTCTTACGATTACAAAACATTCATTTTCTTATGAAAACTAAAAAAGAATTCATCGACAAGGTTGGATCTACAACAAATTTCACTCGCATTGAACTTCTAAAAATGCCAAGGGCAACATGCAGACCCATCTTGAATCTTCGCAGACCGATTTCATGCCGCGAGATATTTAGGTCAAAACGGCCCTGACATTTCTATATGTTTTTTTTTTACGGACTGAAAATATGTGAGCCATGCTCTGTGAAAAGAGGGCTTGATGCATCTGCAAAAAAATATCGACCCAGGTCAGCCTGCGCAGTCCGCGCAGGCTGACCTGGGCCGAAATTTTTTCATGGCTATTTTGCTATTGTTCAATTTTCTGCATGTCAAAAGGACCAGCCTACCTCCTAATTCATTCGGTTGTTGTACAAAGTGGATTTTTATGGCATAAATACTATGATGCTATGATGACTTGCTTGGTATCATGCCTCAAGGAGATGCAATATGCCCCCTTTTGCCAGAGCATGGCCCATGCATTTTGTGACATGTTCTGACAAATACCGCTTTGAAAGTGCCACAAGTACGTAGCTGATGCTTTGATAGAGTTTCATTTATCCACTCGAGTCAAAAGGTTAAGTGTTGAACACTTAGAGCGTAATTCAAACGCTCACGATCGTTTGGAATATTATAGCCCTCCGGGCCGGACCCGACAAATGGATAAATGTAATTTGGTAAAACCGGAAATGATGTCAATCTAATAAGGGAAATCTCTCACTTTTTCTCCCGCCTGCCGCTGCCCGTGTCACGGAACCCTTTGGCGAATGGATTGTTGTCGATTTTCAACTGTGTTATCTGTGAAATAGAATTAAGGCTTTTTTGAAATTGGATTCATCAATAAGGTCTATGATTGGTTTGATCGTAACACGTGACCTTCTGGAACAAGATATGCAGCAGTTTGAAAAGTGCCTTGTGAAGTATGAATATGAGGCACGAATCAATGTGTAAAAAGTAACAGTGTGTGAAAACACTGTGGAAAAAGAAGTAAAAGTTTCTTCTTTTACCACAATAGTAGGGTAAGGCATTAACTCCTTACAGGGAGAAAAAATATTAAAGTAAAATTGAAAGCATTTGCAGACGACAAATTAAATATTACTCAGGACAGAAAAAAAAGTTGTCTTTCAAATGGGAATAAAACATTGTGGGAAAAGGAGAAAATGCTGGTTTACCAGCATTTTCTCCTTTTCCCACAATGTTTTAAAAAGCATATTTTTTCTCAGGTTTGTTAAGTAAGGGTTTTAATGGCGATGCATGCTACTGTATGAAACTTAATAGATGCCCATGAACATTAAAACGAAATGACTTTGGTCAGCTCATATTTGAGACTGGCCAGGTTTCACCAATTATAACCAAATAAACGCGGGGCTTGTTCCAGAGTTTTCATCGCTAATTTATCTTCAGTTCTAGCAGACGTCGGACATCAAAGCTATCGTGGACAGTTTCTTTCGTTACAGCCTGATCAATAAAATTAATCATGTCCGCTCCATGCCGACAGCCGAAGTACCACGACCTTTGGCCAAACAAACCCGAGTTTTTACGAACCTAAGGTAGGAGACTATATAAAAATAAAAAAGAAACGCTGTGGAAAAGGGATAAAAATGCTGGTAACCAGCATTTTCTCCTTTTCCAACCACACATGTAATTTCTGTCCAATTAAAATAGAATCACGTTATCTGAGTCGCTTTTCATTTGTTGACTGCAAATGCTTTCAATTTGGACCTTTGCAAAACTTTGTGTCAATACCAAACCAGACGACAAAACATCAAAATTTTAGGTATGTCCAAACTGAAAGTGTTTACAGATAAAATATCAAATGTGGTACAAATGATGAAACTCGTCCTTTAAAAGTGTTGAAGACACGCTGGGAAAAAGCGAAAATGGTCTCTTCCTTATGGGGATCGTAAAAACTTGGGATTATGTGGTAAAGGGGGTTTGTTTATACAAGATCCATAGAAAACGCATTTGTTTCTCTGGCCATCGATAGCCATTGACTCCCTCCCCCACCCACCTTGTTTGTAGTGAACAGTAATGGTCAGTAATGAGTTATAATTACCATATGAGCAATGCTCTCTGAAAAGGGGGGCTTAATGCATCTGCAAAAAGTATCGACCCAGGTCAGCCTGCGCAGTGTGCGCAGGCTGACCTGCGTCGAAACTTTTTGCTATTGGGTCAATTTTCTGCATTGTAAAAAGGGGACCAGAGCACCTCAGGATTCAATCGGTCGTTAAACAGATTTTATGGATTCGTAATTT
This sequence comes from Tridacna gigas, assembly GCA_945859785.2. Taxonomy (NCBI): domain Eukaryota; kingdom Metazoa; phylum Mollusca; class Bivalvia; order Cardiida; family Cardiidae; genus Tridacna; species Tridacna gigas. The sequence goes on from OX244042.2 coordinate 894,458, forward strand.
GCCAGAGCACGGCCCATATTCATTGGAGTGACCATATGATAATCACATGTTTCCCGTCATTCACAGCGAGGAACAAACAGGCCATTATGCACGATCATAGAGCCCGCGCAAAAACAGCCCGCTACGACAAAATAAAACCCGGGGCATGACGTGTTGTGTCAGTTCGTCTGCATTTTTTTCTGTAACTTAGATCTTTTAAATCTTTAGCAAACCGGATAAAATTTTAGACTTGTCCAAACTGAAAGCATTTTCAGACGACAAATTAAAAGCAGGTGAGGTGTGGTGATTGTCTGTAAAAGTGAAGAAAATCGTGTGAGAAATGGAGAAAATGCTGATCACCAGCATTTTCTCCTTTTCCTACAAGGTTTTCGAAAGGCTTTTTACCCAGGGTCGTTAAAATTCGAGATTGTGTGGTAAACGGTTAACATATCACCCAAAATAATTCTGTGTCTAAACAGCCCTGAAGAAAGGAAGACTTTGAAAAACATTGAGGGAAAGGGAGAAAATGCTAGTCCGCGCAGGCTGACCTGGTGCGAAACTTTTGCTATCGGTCAAATTTTCTGCATGTCGTAGGACCAGTCTACCTCATGATTCAGTCGCTTGTCAGACAAAGTGTATTTTATGGAATCCTAGTCATGTTATGACTTGCTCGGAAGAATGCATCACGGAGAAGCATTAAGCCTTTCCCAAACAAGCCCTGGTTTTCACGTGTCTGCAGTACAAGTCTTTTGAAAACTCGTAACGAGCAATTTCTCCTTTTCCCACAGTGTTTTCTATCCTTTGTGATAACTTTCTGCCATTTTCATCAAATTTAAAATTGTCGTCTGCAAACTCTTTCAATTTGGACCAGTCCAAATTTTGCCGTTTGGGAAAGGGTTAAGCCCCCTTTCGCCAGAGCATGGCTCGTTTTGATTAGGGTCACATTTTATTTGTCATCTTGAAAATTCTTTCCGTATGGAAGGACGTAATTTTTTTTGTAAACGTGGTTTGGTTAAGAATATATCAAAACAGACAAGAAAATGGCGACCATATTGTGCTGTAATACACCAAAAAGGGTATCAAAGACTCCACTAATGAGTTTCTATTACAGAATATCGGCAGTTTCTAAGGCGACGGCCTTTAATTGAAATTCCATCTTGTAGATTTCAGCCAATGACAGCGTTGCTAGGAGCCGAGTACGTGCCGTCTGCTGCCGCGTTCGGTGACGGGCGCCACACGACCATCGCTACTTAACAAATCACCGAGCAAAGGAAAGTTTACTTTATAATGTAAATAATTCTTTGAAGTTGAAAGCGTGGTGTGTTTTAATGTTTCTTAATGATGGAGAATGTAGAATGTATCCGAATGTATCCAAATTGAAAGGGAAGGAAAAGGGGGGATGGCCAGGGCTTGCAGACGACATTTTTGCCTTTTGGTCGCGCGCGTCCGGATGATCGGAACTGAAGTTTTTAAGACAAGCTGGATTTCATTAATCAAAGGCTTGTTTGAAATAACCCATTACATACTGTACTAAATTCGCAGCAAATGACTTTGTAAGCAAACTCTGATGGAAAGAAACAACCGATTACAAATTGGGGTTTGAGGACGAATAAACGTGAAAACATTGCGACAAAAAGAGAAATTGCTCGTTACGAGCAATTTCTCCTTTTGTCACAATTTTTTCAAATGTCATCTACTGCAAACTGCAAAGATTTGTCACGTGGAAAGAATGAGATAAAACACGTGGAAATACTGCTGATAGCGATGTCTCTACATTCACAGGTCATCTGTCCCTAAATATGCTAGCTACTTTTGATGTAATAATTGTATCTATGGACAAATTCGATTGCTTTTATGGGTAGTGTAGACCCAAGGTCGGACTGCACAGAATTCGCTCGCTAAAGTCGAACCTACAGGGTCAAATATCGTTTTTAAATAGATATATTTATAGTTGATACTGTCCACAATGCCTTGAACTTGGAATATCCAAAAATCGAGGTCATGTGATTGACTGGACCAATCAAATTTTGTATCGGATTTGTCACATGCCAACAGTGCTTGTGAGATACATTTAGTGCAAAGCAAAACAAAGCAAACATTTAGCGTAAAAAAAATCCACCGTTTGAAAATATTACAACATTATTATTCAGAAATAGGGTACTGACAAAACTGACTTGATGCTAGAGAAACTGTAGAAAAAACATTGAATTTAAATGTTTAAAATAAAAAACAATAGCTATTGAAGTCACGATAAATACCTTTTCATTCTGGTACGCTGTCACTGCGATAAACTGTGTTTCCTTGAACACGTAGGTTCTGAATGCGCTGTAGGGCAGCTTTAGGATGTCGTTTGCTCTGACTAGATGGAAACGAGGCTGATATTTGTGCATGGAGTTTAGTATGGTCTGAAATGAACGAAACAAAAAGCGGACATGTATTACAAGGTCAAATTGCCCTTTACTAAATTATATTTCAGTGAACCCTTTCCCAAACGACAAATTTTGGACTGGTCCAAATTGAAAGAGTTTGCAGACGACAATTTCAAATTTGACGAAAATGGCAGAAAGGTCTCAAAAAGGGTAGAAAACGCTGCGGGAAAAGGAGAAATTGCTCGTTACGAGCAATTTCTCCTTTTCCCACAGTGTTTTTGGAAGACTTATACTGCAGACACGTGAAAACCAGGGCTTGTTTGGGAAAGGGTTAAAGCTCCACGAAAAGGGGTTTTAATGCACCAGCAAAAAGCATCGACTCATGTCAGCCTGCGCAGTCCGAGCAGACCGACCTTCTGCTATTGAAAAATTTTCTGCATGTCAAAGGACAGTGTACCTCATGATTCAGTCGGTTGTCATACAACAATGATTATGGATCCATAATTACGTGATGACTTGATTGGTATCATGGATCACGGAGATGCATTAAACCCCCTTTTGTCATGGCTCATCTGTAAATTATCAATGAATAAACGTAAGTGAATTATCAATGCATAAACATACGCGAGTTAACCATTGTGCAAACACAACTGTGGTACTTATATGACCGTTTATGGCTAGGCAAAGTACATGCCAACAAAAAGTTAAGCTATTTCGGTGTCTCTGTGGCTGTACGGTGATTCCGGCGATTCGTGGGACCGCACTGAAGCCGTTAGTATGGGGGTTATGGTAACGATAAACATCGCGATCAAAACCAAGTTTGATTTTTCCAGAATCGTTGATAATAGCCATGCAGAACCAACTAATGCAATAAGCCTCGTTCCGGCGCCATAAACTAGAAAAATGTCTCCGCTCGAAATCTGATATTGTTCACTTCGAGCGTGCGACCAACGTCTATTTCGGCTAATTTGTTCCCTGCAAAAACGTCCTAACCCTTTCGACTTCATTTCACTGATTAAGTTCCTATAGCGGACAGTGTAGAGCCAAGATCAGACTGCACAGAACGTGCAGTCTGATCTTGGATCAGCCCTGTCCGCTATGTTGAGAAACTCTGGCTTGAATAGTCACTAAATTGCAATATTTTGGTCTATCCTTGCCGCCCAAAACCTTTCATTTGTTTTATTTGTCTGCGCGAATGGTCAACTCTTAGGCTGCTAGATAAATGAAACGAAAATTTGCACATAATAGTAAAAACCCAAATATTGCGACTCAAAGTTTTTTTTTACCTGGAAGGAAAAACCCGTATCGGACAGTGTAGATCCAAGATCAGAGTGCATGTTTTATGCAGTCTATCCTTGATCTACACTGTCCGCAAAAACTCGCCCGGGGTCGCACTTAGCAACCAAAGGGTTTAATAGAATTTTATGTCAGATTTTTCGCGGAAAAAATGGCAGAATTTCCTATCTTGATATGAACTCTAATTTCATATTTAAAACACATAATAATTCGGATGCCCGCATCAGTCCCCTTTGAAGTCTGATAAAACCGCCCCAATCTTTCTGCGAGGGGGCGACATTTTAGTGACGTCACGGGACGGATATTAGATTAGACAGCCATGGACGCGTCGAAAACGTTCGCGTAAATGAATTAGAGCCCATGAAAAGCTGTGGGCTTGAATTGATTCATTTTCCAACAGGGAGGGTAAAATTCGTTTAAAACCAGAAGTTTATCTATTTTTTGTGTCCAGGGAAGCGCTATCTACCTCTATTAAATAACAAAGGTGCCCAATTTCTGTAGAATCTGGAAAAAAAATCGGCGGGCTAAACCGAGAGAACACTTTCCCAAACAGTCCCACTTTTACGACATTGTGGCTGATTGGTTGTATGGTGTTTAACGCCGTTTTCATCATTATTTCAGTTATATCGCGACAGCCAGTGCACCTATCCATGCTTTCTCGGAGTTTCTTTTACCAGTACTACGCACAATATTCTTTCCAAGCCACTGGCTGCTTTCCCACTTAAACATCGTCGAAACAATGGTCAGCGGTGAGAGAGGAACATATTCTGTCGCAATGACTATCATCTATACTCGGAAAGAAATTGGCCGAACCGGGGATCTAACCAGCGACCTCCGGTTCTTAAACATCATACAATCAATCAACAATCCAAAAACACCTTCGAAGTGGGAAAATTTGGGTTTTTACTATCGCTTTGAAGTTTCGTTTCTTTTTTATAGCAGGAAAATGGTTAATCCCAAAGTGTTAAAGATTTCTCATAAAGGGTTGAACTTGCAATTAACGCATTACTGTACAATCTCAACTTCTAGGCCCTTGCATTAAAAAACTTTATATATAAAAATTTTGTAAAACATTCTTGGAAAAGGAGCAATTGCTTTATGCAAGCGGTATACCCAATTGCTTGACACAGGCAAGTGCTGCTTCTTCAACAATGTTTTCCATACTGTTAACTCTTTACCAAACGATAAAATTTAGACCTGTCCAAATTCAAAGTATTCGCACACGAAAATTTAAATGTGGCTCAAATGCTGGAATTTGTCTTTGATAGAGTAGAAAACATTGCGGGAAAAGGAGAAAATGCTGGTACCAGCATTTTCTCCTTTTCCCACAATGTTTTCAAAAGCTTATTTTTTAGGGTCGTTAAAACTCGGGATTGTGTGATAAAGAGTTAAAAAATATTTTCCTTTCCATCATATATGTGACCCATGTGTGATATGTCTCGGTAAAGGTCGATTTTAAAACTCATTTTGACATTACAATATTTTACAAGGAGATTTTCAAAGTCGACAGCTTCAGTTTTGTTTCAAGGGGGAATGATTTAACCTTTTTGATAGACAAAAATTAAATAAACATTGTAACTCATTACCAAAAGAGATAAAAAGTTTTAGATTTTTCCAAATTGAAAGCATCTGCAGACGACAAATTCAATATGGATCACAAAATTGGATCTGTCTTTGTAAGGCTAGAAAACATTGTGGGAAAAGGAGAAAATGCTGGTTACCAGCATTTTCTCCTTTTCCCACAATGTTTTCAGAAGCTTTTCAAATGCATATCCTCCCTTTCCCGCAATGTTTTCAAAAGCTTTCTTTGTTGCTAAAACTCGAGATTATTTGGTACCACGAAATTCGAGTTGTCGCAACTTCAATGCTGTCTCGATATTGATCTCGCCATAATTTGACCGTATAGTTTCTAAATCTGACTGCAGCCCTTGTGCAATCTGATCTTAATCCACACTTTCATGCATAGGCACCTGAGGCTTCGATATTCATAGATTGAAGACAAAACCCATTATCTTTTGTGAGATGAAAAATTACGAATTCCGCTATCAAAAGGAGCGTGGCGTTCCGTAAAGCTGTCATTTTCTACAGAAATGCGAATTATTTCCAAGCCATTTCTTGCATTGTCTCCGAGATATTCAGATGAAACTATTTAAATGCATGGAAAAAATATATCACAATTTATTTTCGTCTGGGTTCCGTCAAAGCTTGTTTTACGTATTATAGCGATCTGACTGACTGCTAAACCAAGCGTTTAATTCACTGCGACGATTTTATGCCGGTGCCCCCAACGAAAAACACGACAAAAAGACAAAAGCGACTCGATGGAATTAAACTTTCTATTCGCCTGGAGGGATTTCTGGACTGATTTTAATCACGATAACCTCTGTTCTGTGAATATCGCTTGTCTATTTGGCGCCAAGTCGTATCCAATCCGATTTTAAGCCCCAACTGTTCCGAAATAACCGGTCACTTTCTCCCTTGTCCGTTCTACAAATGTTGTCTTTTTTTTTTGTTTAAAGTCGTTAAGGCGAGATCAACCCTTCACCACACAAGTTTTTGTTTTCGGCGTAGCTGAATGTGCTGTTTTTTGACCCACTTTTTGATACTGATAACGAATGAATGAATAGAAATCTGTGATTGGTCAAAAATGTAGACATGTTTATTCTAAAGGCCCCTGTGGTCAAAGTTATAGAGCTGTTTATTCTAAAGGTCTCTGCCTAATTTCTGGCAGATTTACGCCGTCTATCTTTGTTAAAGATATTTCTTGTTTATTTTCAAGCCTATCGAAAGAAAGAATTTAACTTTTTACCAAACGACAAATGTCTTGACACGACCAAATTGAAAGCATTTCTGGATGTCAACTTGAAATGTAGATCTATAGATGATTGCTGTCTTTGACCTGGCAAAAGGGGTTATAATGCATCTTCGTGATCCACTATACGAGGCAAGGCATCACATAATTATGAATCCATGTAATTCAGTTTGTCTAACAATTGTCTGAATTCCGAGATAAAACGGTCCTTGGACATGTAAAAAGTTTCCAAAAAGAAAAAAAAAAGTTTCTACTATGTCAGCCTGCGCAGTCCATTTAGGCTGACATGGGTCGATACTGTTTGCAAATGCATTAAACCATCTTTTGCTGGAGCATGACTCACTTCTGTTCCACTGCCTGTATGTATACCCATATAGTTCTATGCGAATTATTTCACATTAAAATTCCACCCTCGGGGATTGAGCAATCCTGTATTTTAACGAACCTGTAAAATAAAGCTTCCGAAAACATCGTGGAAAAAAAGAGAAAATGCTGCCAGGTTACCAGCATTTTCTCCTTTTCTCACGAATTTTACTACTCTCCAAAAACCAAAACCTATCATTTCAGCGACATTTATTTGTCGTCTGCAAATGCTTTCGAAATAGAAAAAAAAAAGTCTAGAATTTTGAAACCGCCATACATTGACTGAATGTACATACCCGTATAGTTTTATGTGATTTCTCTCACATTAAAACCTCACCCCCTGGGACGGAACAATTAAAATCGATCACAGAATGTTCGAAATCTGGCACGAAATATATCGTCAAAATGGCGACCGATGCCCTCTGTCCCGAGGTTATAATATTTAATGGAATCACCGACTTTTAACGACCCTGAAAGAGAAGGCCTTTGAAAACATTATGGGAAAAGGAGAAAATGCTGGTTACCAGCATTTTCTCCTTTTACGCATAATGTTTTCTATCCTATCAAAGACAGAGATCTTAATTTTAGCAGCATTTAATTTGTCGTCTGCAAATGCTTTCAAATTCGTCCTGTGTAAATTTTTTTTGTTTGGTAAAAGGTTAATGGAATATCACACAATACCGGGATGATTCCCAGTGTCATGTCAAATTTTCTGCTAAACTGAGGCCAACCGATAGTTCCTTTTTCTTGTATTTAATGATATAACGGTGGCAGGTGCACCTATCCATTTGTTGTGCTGTTTCTTTATCCAGTATTACACACAAAGACTATTTATTAAAAGCCACTGGCTGCTTTACCACATAAACATCGTCAAAAAGTAGTTTGGCGGCAACGGGGATTTAAGTATGAATCGTGCCACAATAACTTTCAACGGGGCTTGGAAAGAATCTTAACTTAGCTACATTTCGAACCCACAAACTCTGAATAGCAAGCTCTGTTTAGTGCCACTGAACTCCAATGGCTCGCCATTTTGGAGCTAGGACACAATACGCCTCCAGTATTTGAATTATTTCTTAAACCACTTTTAGCAATATTTATATTATCGAGGCAGTCAATTTATCGCGTGTCTTGTGTCGTCCGTAAGTTTCTCTGTCACTACTCTGTGACTCTGCAGTGCCTTGTCCAAGGACACTCACACGTGACAGGTGACACCACGATTTCTTGGTTACAAGTTTAACCACTGTGTCCCCTGTCTTCATCGTGCCAGGTGTCACCAGTGAGAATCGAACCAGGATTTCTGAATCACAAGTTCAACTACTGTGTCCCCTGTCTTAAAGCTGAGGTGCCCCTAGCTAGACAGACACTTACAGACGTTCTGTTGTCTGAAAGTAATCGACCCGTGATAATCCGTTAACTTTGTTTGTATTAGAGTTTAACGCCGTTTAAACAGCTTAAGTCATATCATGGCGGTCAGTGCACCTTTACATCTGTTTTCTGGCTTTCTCACACCAGTACTGTCACAACTTTCTTTCCAAGTCACGGACTACTTTTCTCGCATGCAGCAAAGGTGAGAGGCGAAAAATCGCCTGAAAGAAAGTTGACAATTCGTTAACCCTTTCCGAGACGATGAAATTTTACACTGGTTCAAAATTCAAAGCATTTGCAGACGACAAATTAACCTGTGTTAAAAATGAAATAACGTGTCTTAGAAAGGGTAAAAAAACATTGTGGAGAAAAGGAGAAAATGCTGGTAACCAGCATTTTCTCCTTTTCCCTACAATGTTTTCAAATGGCCTTTCTCCTGCTGGGTCGCTGAAACACGGGCATTTTTTTTTAAATAATCCATTAAGTAAATTATTTGAAGAGAGGAGAAAAAAAAAACCTGTCCACTTGAGCAGACGGAATTGGTGTTATTAAACCCTCTTCTATATTTACTTTGCGAGCTAAATTTAGTGAAGTCATACCTTTATGCATATTTACTTTTGACCTTAAACACAGACCAAGTGTCTCACTTTCAAGTATTTACCCCTAAAAAAACAAAAATATTTTAGACAACGCAACCCTGAAACCAAAACTGGCTTACACCTCGTTTGAGGAAGAATCGATATACATGTACATGAGTCAAGCTCTGTGAAAAGGGGGTTTAATGCATCTCCGTGATGGATTGTGCCAAGCAGTCATCACATGATGATTGATCCATAAAAATCTATATTTTTTTTTTAACAACCGACTGCATGATAATATGTAGAACGGTCCCTGGAAATCCAGAAAATTTACAAATAGCAAAAAGCTTCGACTTACGTCAGCCTGACTGCGCAGGCTGACATACGTCGATATTTTTAAGCAGACTCATTAAGCCCCCTTTTTCAAAAAGCATGGCTTACATAATCTGTCACCTGCACAGTCGGGGTAACTTAATTTTATCTGACGACATAATCAGTTTCTTTCATATTGAAAGAATTTGCAGACGGGAAATTAAACGAGGCTTAAATCTTGGAATTCGTCTTTAAAGATACTGTACATCTATACTCGTTTTCAGTTTCAGTCAGTTTTTAACCCATTTCATCTTTATTTTTATCAAACTATAATCATTCTTGTATCTTCATGCTAAATGTTGCCCCAGACGGTTGCAAGGGGCATAGATTACGACCAATAGAAAATGCATTTCATTTTCTGGAGGCCATCAAAGAAATCACTGTTGTGACAATTCCGGTTTTAAATCGAAGATATCCGATATATGTATTTACCTCTTCGCCAGCTTTGACGATGTATCTTTAACCTCAGGATATATAAAAGGAAAAAAATGATCGGACAGGAACCAAGACTAAGTTGAGGGAATAGGCACCCAAAAGCAATGGCTGCATATTTCATTCAGTGTTGATTTGTCTTTTTGTCACAATATTTTTCATGCGTCATCCTCTAAATAAACATTGCATTTCGTCATTAGGAAAGAAAGAAAAAAAGGGGGAGGGCAAAAATCAATAAAGTCCCTGTCACTCTTGGGGGTCATCATTTTAGCAGATATTGCAAGAATTTACACTTAATACGCGTTTTCACATAAAACAGCGTAAGCTCCACCCAGGTTATATCAAAATCGGGCAAGTTTTCTCATAACTATAGCGGTCAACGTGTAAATTTTGGCCCAACGAGTGCCTGACTTACTCAGTCAAACAGCCACTCTGGCGTCCGCCTAGACAGGACCTGTTAACCCTTCGGCTGCCCAGCGCGACTCGGGGACCCTTTTTGCGGACAGTGTAGATCCAAGATCAGACTGCACGTTCTGTGCACAGAACGTGCAGTCTGATCTTGGATCTACACTGTCCGATATAGTGATATTTTTCTCCGCAAAAATAACCTTGAAAATAGCAACATTTTGGATTGTTACCATCGACTGGAAAACTCCGTTTAATTTATCTAGCAGGTTATCTTTTTACTACTCGACTAGATTTCACATGTGTCCGAATTTGTAAGCATTTGCAGACGACAAATCTAATGTGGCTCAAATAATTCCGTCCGTGAATAGGTAGAAAACATTCCGAGAAAAAAGGAGAAAATGCTGGTTACTAGCATTTTCTCCTTTTTCCACAATGTTTTCAGAAGTCTTCTTCTTCCACAGGATCGTTAAAACAGGGGTTGTGTGGTAAAGGGTTAATTAGAATGGCCAGTCGGTCCACTCCGTCATTGTGGTGATCGCTCTGTGCCCACGTTACCGGTAATGGCCCAACTAGTCTTGTCTTTTTCGTCGAGCGGAGTAATATGTCAAATGAACATGTAAAATTAGATGACGTTTATGGCTGGAGTAGTTAGTACTAACGGTAAAAACCTACATCTTGATGGACGTGTGCAAATATGAATTGCTGGTAAAGGGGGTGGGGGAGAAATCAAATCATTTGCCATTCAATATAGATCGATCTATGTTCAAAGTCTAAACGGTATTATACTAAAATTAGCATAAACTAATTAATTGTATTTTCCCATTTTAATTGGGCTAGAAAATGTTCAAGATGTTTGTATTGGGGGTTAACGCCATTTTAACAGCTCGGGTCATATCATGGCGGTCAGTGGACGCACTAATGTGTTCCCTGGCTTTCTCACACCGGTACCGACACAACTTTCTTTCAAAAGCCACTGACTACTTTTCTCACATGCATCAGAGCTGAGAGGGGAAAAATCGCCGGAAAGCAAGTTTGCCTCAACCGGGTATCGAACTCACAACCACCATGTCACGAGTCAGATACGCTAACCACTGAGCTACCCGGGCGGGCAAATGTTCAATAGATTCCAGAACAGAAACGCTTTGAATGCCACCCACCCACCCATCTCCCATTTAGATGTCCAAAGAGTATGATTCTCAAATAACTATGAGCCATGCTCTGTGAAAAGGGGGCTTAATGCATCTGCCAAAAACTATCGACCCATGTCCGTGCAAGCTGACCTCTGTCGAAACCTTTTTGCTAATTGTAAATTTTCTGTATGTCCAGGGACCAGTCGACCTCATGATTGAGCCGATTGTTGGACTAAATGGATTTTATGGATCCATAATTTTGTGATGACCTGGGTCCGTATTCACCCACCATTCTTAACAATATTCTTGGTCTTGTTCTCCAAAATTTTCCAAATTTGAAAGTAACACAACTTCTGATTGGCTAAACCAAATGGTTTAGCCAATCAGAAGTTGTGTTACTTTCAAACTTGGAAAATCTTGAAGAATAAGTCTAAGAACGTTCTTAAGAATGGTTGGTGAATACGGACCCAGAATGGTATAATCCATCACTGAGATGCACGGACTTCCATTTCCCAGAGAATGGCTCAACAAAAAAATGAGTGTTTCTAGATGGTCTGTAGTGCGTTTATTTGGACAATGATAAAAATCCAAAGAGTGGTTCTAAAATAGGACACTGTAGGGAGTGTAGATTGAGATCAAACAGCAAAATTGCTGGTCGTGGTTCCAGTCTATACTCTCTGCTGGATGCAGCTTAAACTCTCTCAATGTACTATGTAATATATAATGGGCCAGTGGCCTTAGTACTGAATAAACTATTGTATTGTATTGTATTGTATTGTATTGTAGACCATTAGATTTTTTTTCTCGATGATTTCCGGAAAAGTAAGTAAAGGTCCCCTTATTAATGCATCAATCAAAATTTACAAACAGCCTTCAAATCGTATTCAGTTGAATGCAATTTATTTAAAGAAACATGTTAATTAAAATAATTTTTAATAATAATGAATGTGCAATATTTTGGTACAAAACACGTGTTTCTAATACTTCACCAAAGAAGCCTGTGCTTTTATGCTTCGATTTAAAAAACCGAAGACTTTCAAAAACATTGAGAGAAAAGGAGAAAATGTTCTTGTCAACATTTTCTCCTTCACCAAAAATATTTTCTATTTTTTTCAAAGACATATCACATCATTTGAACTTCTGCTGTGGTCAAAAATGGTTTCAATTTGGACAAGCCTAAAATTTTCTCGTCCGCTAAAGAGTTAACCCTTTACCACACAATCCTAATTTTTAACAAGCCTAAAGAAGAAGGCTTTGGAAAATATTGTGAGAAAAGGAAAAAATGCTGGTAACCAGCATTTTTTTCCTTTTCCCACAATCTTTTCTTTAACCTTTTAGATACAAATACAATTATTTCAGTCACTTATAATTTGTCGTCTGCAAATACCTTCAATTTGTTTGGACAGGTCTAAAATTTTGTCGTCTGGGTACAGACTTAATATAATAATTACCATGTTTTTTTTTTCGCTGTGACAGTCGTTATTGTCACGTATTGCATCTCAAAAAAAAAAAAATTAGATAATTGCAACATTTTGTCTCGTCTGATATGTACTGTTCATGTTTGTGGTATAAAATGATAAATTAATCGATTGATTAACCCTTATCCTGCTGAATAAAAGAAATGAAAATTTCAAGCCGATAGTATAAGCCCAAAACTTTCCTCTTTCAAAAGGATTTTTGGAGGGAAGATATCTCCTTATCGGACAGTGTAGATCAAAGATCAGACTGCACGTTCTGTGCAGTCTGATCTTGATCTACGCTGTCCGCAAAAGGTCAGTGAGTCGCGATAAACAGCCTAAGGGTTAAGTGTCTTCCTTTAGAAAAAGACTAAATTTAACTCTCTACCAAACGATAACATTTGAAACCTGTCCAAATTGAAAGCATTTGCAGACGACATATTAAATTTAGCTAAAATGGTGATAATTTTCTCTGAAAAGGTAGAAAACCTTGTGGGAAAAGGAGAAAATGCTGGTTACCAGCATTTTCTCCTTTTTCCACAAGGTTTTCAAAAGGCTATTTCCTCAGTGTCGTTAAAAGTCGGAAATTATGTGGCAAAGAGTTTTAAGCGATTTGAACTTTCCGTATTCATGTTAAATTGAAATTGCAGACGACAATTTCTTATTATGATTTTATTGTAATGAATTAAATTGAACGAGTTTTTAAAAGTCAAAGCGTGACTGGTATTGTGTTTAATTTCAAAATTTGATAAATTGTCTCGTTTTTAGAAAACAAAATATGATCACTATTTCACGGCAATAGTAGACCCTTTCTTTGATTTTTTTTTTTCACTTTTTACAACTTTACAAAAACAGCAAAATATTAGAGTTGTCGAAATTGAAAGCGTTTGTAGACGAAAGGCGAATTCAATATGGCTCCAATGATCAGCTTTTTTCTCTCGGATAGAGCAGAAAACATTGTGAAAAAAGGAGACAAATCAGCAAAAACTTTTATCTTGGAGGTCGTTAAAACTCTGAATTGTTTGATCGATTGATTGATTGTACGGTGTTTAACCCCGTTTTCAACATTATTTCAGTTATATCGCGGTGGCCAATGCACCTATCCATGCTTTCCTGAAGTTTCTTTTACCAGTACTCCGCACAATATTCTTTCCAAGCCTCTGGCTGCTTTTCCACATAACCATCGTCGAAACAATGCTCAGCAGTGAGAGTGGAATGAATCCTGCCGCAATGACTATCATCAGTTCTCGGAAAGAAATTGGCCAAGCCGGGGATCGAACCAGCGACCTCCTGTTCTCAAGTCCTGTACGCTACCGACTGAGCTACGGGGGGGTGGGGGGGGGGGGTTTGCTCAGTATGGTAAAGGTTTGGTCGTTAAAAACATTGTGGCGAAGGGAAAGACTGATTGTGACATGAGCCATGCTCTGTGAAAAGGGGTTTAATGTATCTGCAAACAGTATCGACTCAGGCCGGCCTGGGTCGAAACTTTTGCTACTGGTCAATTTTCTGCATGTTAACCCTTTCCCAAACAAGCCCTGGTTTTCACGTGTCTGCAGTACAAGTCTTTTGAAAACACTGTGGAAAAAGGAGAAATTGCTCGTAACGAGCAATTTCTCCTTTTCCCATAGTGTTTTCTACCCTTTTGGAGAACTTTCTGTCATTTCCATCAAATTTGAAATTGTCGTCTGCAAACTCTTTCAATTTGGACCAGTCCAAAATTTATCGTTTGGGAAAGGGTTAAAGGACCAGCCTACAACATGATGCTGTTGATTGTTGGGACAAAATCTATTTTATGGATCCACAGTTAACCCTTTCCCAAACAATAAATTTTAGACTGGTCCAAATTGAAAGAGTTTGCAGACGACAATTTTAAATTTGATGAAAATGGCGGAAAGTTCTCAAAAAGGGTAGAAAACGCTGTGGGAAAAGGAGAAATTGCTCGTAACGAGCAATTTCTCCTTTTCCCACAGTGTTTTCAAAAGACTTGTACTGCAGACACGTGAGAACCAGCGCTTGTTTGGGAAAGGGTTTAGTGATGACTTGCCTGGTATCACATACATATCGAAGATGCATTAAACCCCCTTTTTGCCAGAGTGTGGATCATAAATAATTACAGTTTGTTTTTTTTTCAAAAAGTGTACCTTATAAAACACGGTAAAAAAATGGCGGGCTTATTGTATTGTAATAGAATAGCAGAAGCTAATATTTCGTTGATATTTTATGTCGCCTTTTCACAAACTTTGACATATGTTTTGTATATTCACACTTTCACGGCGTTATCGGGTTCGCCTCTCGAGATCTTATCTGTTTAAATTTCGCTTCGATTTTCACATTTCCTCGTCAAAAAAAACACAGTTTTGTACTCCCCTACAATGCATTGACCAGCCTGAGCCTTGTCTTTCAAGCCGTGAAATACGATAGTGCACCATTGCGTTCATTTTTGTGCCCAGAGCTACAAATAGAGGAAGTGATTGTGATTTCAAAAATTGAAAATATTAATTATTCTCCACTAAACCCTATGTTATGGGTACTCATTAGAATAGTCTCATCGAGACGATTCTAATGAGTACCCACAACATAGGGTTTGGAAGAGAAATAATGGATCTAGAACACCATCATTCCCTTTTAACTGGAGCTCTGTGAATTGTGTCGGTTCAAAAGTTAACCCTTTACCACACAATCCCGAGTTTTAACGACCCCCAAGAAAAAAGGACTCTTAAAAAACATTGTGGCCAGTGCACCTATCCATGCTTTCCTGGGGTTTCTTTTACTAGAACTGTTCACAAAACTTTTTTAAAGCCACTGGCTGCTTTCCAAAATAACCATCGTCGAAACAATGGTCAGCGATGACAGAGGAATGAAGCCTGTTGCAATGACTATCATCAATCCTCGGAAAGAGATTGGCTGTGCCGGGGATCGTACCAGCGACCCCCTGTTCTCAAGCACGATACCGACTGGGCTACCGGGGCTCGGCAACAATTCAATTTTTAGTCACGTTTGATTAGCCATCTACACTTCCTTTGGATTTCAGATTTTGTCGTCTGGTAACGGGTTAAGTTTACAAAATGTACGTGACGTATTTGACAAAATACTCTGAGGACTAAAAATAGTTGGAGGGTATATTTCAGTTTTTTTCTCATCACTTTAGGTGTAAAAACTCTATCCACGACCTCTTAGTCACAGCCAGTGGCACAATGTCGGCTTGTTTGAAACCGACCCTTAGAAATGCCGAATAAATGATACGGACGTTCTCATTTCGTGCAGCGTCCAAGATATTGCGGTGCTCAGGTCCATTTCATCAGACTATCTTACAACAAAGCAGATAGTGTAGATCTAAGATCAGACTGCACGACATGTGCAGTCTGATGTTAGATCTCCACTTTCCGCTTAAGGAAAATGTCTTTCATCCCGGCACCTAAGAGTTGGGAGAGATTTTTTGTATGTTTGTGTTGTATACCAAAGTGACACCTACAAACTACATTAAAAATACATCTATACTCGATTTCTGCCGGTTTTAACCCATTTTATCTTTATTTTATCAAACTACAGTCACTCTTGTAGCTTCATGCCAAAGGTTGCCCCTGACGGTTGCAAGGTTGCATAGATTACAACTGATAAAAAATGCATTTCATTTTCTGGAGGCCATCAAAGAAATCACTGACTTGACGTTTCAGGTTTAAATCGAAGATTTCCAAAATATGCATTTATCCCTTTTATCACATACATCGGTAATTTATCTATTGATACACAGCTGATTAAATTTCAAACCATTCTACAGTCTATCAATTTTTCTACAGCGTTTTCTTCTCTCTAGCTGTAAAAATGTATCTTTAACCCTTTCCCAAACAAGCCCTGGTTTTCACGTGTCTGCAGTACAAGTCTTTTGAAAACACTGTGGGAAAAGGAGAAATTGCTCGTAACGAGCAATTTCTCCTTTTCCCACAGTGTTTTCTACCCTTTTTAAGAACTTTCTGCCATTTTCATCAAATTTAAAATTGTCGTCTGCTAACTCTTTCAATTTGGACCAGTCTAAAATTTATCGTTTGGGAAAGGGTTAATCACACAACAAAATGTTATTGTCAGTTTTATGACCTTGACTGACTGACATTACAGGAAAGCTACCACGCCCCTCCCCTGCCGATGGTGAGTAGCTGGTGGGGCAACTAGAACACTCATAATATGTTTGAATTAAGGTTACGTGGCAGCAGTAGTTTCCTTCTTTTGCCACGATATTTCCAAAATTTGGGTCTGTTGCAAGGCCAAGAAAGTCGGTTACATTACGTTATGAGTACGAGCAACTAAACCTAAACTCGCATTAAAATTAAGCAACACGTGTCGAAGAACAGGTGTAAAATGCAGGCCCGACTTTGACGTAGAAAACCGTAATGCAACATCTTTACAGCAGCTAGTTACACGCTTTTTATCTTTACTTCTTGACTGTACCACAGGACAAAATGTTTTGTCCAATTTTTCTATAAAAAATTCTACTTTTTTTTTGTCATTCAGAACATGTTCTACAATCGTTTTTGACTTTGTTATTATCGGTGAAAGCAGCTGCAGATCTGGCACGCGAATAGTTTTGTCGTGTGACAAAGGAAAGTTCTATAAAGGGAGGTAATTATACGATGTTTAACACGGGATATTACCTGTAATTTTGGTTTATTTGGTGAAAATTGATAGGCCATTTAACTCTTTACATGACTTTGCCAATATCTACAGCATTTGCAAGCGACAAATAAAATGTGGCTCAAAAAATTGAAATTGTCAATGAAAAGGTAGAAAACATTTTAGAAAAAGGAGAAAATGCAGGTTGTCAGCGATTTTTTCTTTTTTTTTTTTCCACGTTTCTTTTGCCACAATATTTTCAGAGACTTTCTTTACAGGGGCCGTTAACCCATAGGCTGCCAAGCGCGACTCAAAGACCTTTTGTTAACAGTGTAGATCAAGATCAGACTGCACAGTATCAGGAAATTATACCGCTGTTGAATCCTTTTGGCTGAATATTTTTGCTGATGAATGGTAATTTCTCTCCAATACTTATTGACATAAAAGATAATAGCTTCAAAGATGTAAATATGTAATTAAAAAAAGTCAATTCTGACCAAAATTGTTAATGAGCCCTTTTTGCCTTCAACCGACGACATGCACGTTGTAGGGTCAAATGGAAAACAATAATAAGAACTATAAATAGAAAGAGGCTCTAAACAGGGTAATAACAAAAAATTCACCCGTTGTCTGGTCATTCTTTGCCAACAAAATACTATTTTAAGTTTTGAAATATGTTCTGATTCTATAAATAGAATTGAAATTTATTCGTTCTTTTAATTCAACTGTTCATAAGCAGATACAGCTTAAAAAAAAAAAAGCTGAAAAAAAAAAAGAAAGTTCCCACGCGGTTGAATATATCTTCATGTAAAGAAAAACCCTCCTCAAAATACATATCAAAACTAGTTGTGTTTTGCGGAAAGTGTAGATCAAAATTAGACTTCACAGAACATGCAGTCTGATCTTGGATCAACACTGTCAAATATTTTTTTGGATATTTCGAATAAGAAAAATTCGTGACATTATAATAATTGCGGTTTATAATACTGTGTAAAAAATGTCATTTTTTTTTTTGTTCATTTGATACACTAAGGATGTACATAAGTACTTTGTTTTTCAACGTGAAACCTGCTCTAGCATATTAGTATCTTATTATTTCCGATATTTGATCATTTTTCCCGAGGTCAACTCAATACATCTTAATCCTTTACCAAAAAGTCCTGTTTCAAAGACCTCAATAACCTTTAAGAATAAGGCTTTTGAAAACATTGTGGGAAAATGAGAAAATGCTGGTAACCATATTTTCTATCCTTATCAAACACAAGTTGCCTAATTTTAGCCACGCTTACAGTGTCGTCCCGAAATACTTTCACCATAGATCGGTCCAAAGTTGGGTCATCGGTTTAGGAGTTAAAGTGGTTTGTGTATGAATACAAGTGGACATATTTCGTCGAAATAAGAAATTGCTAGCAAGGAACTATTTTTTTCATTGGCCACGATGTTTCCGGAAACGGTTTGTTGATAGACGTTCAAAGTCCTGAGCCAGCGGTATTAAAAGAAAAAAGAAAGAAAACAGAAGGAATATTATCTTTGTTTAAAATCATCTCTTAAGATATTTAACACTCAAACAGACCTAATATAAGTAAATTTCGGTATTTTTCTTTTAAACTTGTGTTTTTCACACAAAACGAAAACGATGTTTTTTTTTTTAATGCAAATCTGATGTAATATCCCCCGTTTAGAGCCTCCCATATACCAAAAATAGATTGTGATACTGACACTTACGAAGCCATGTTTATCCGAGATGTTGTTGGTGAGCTTTAGTTTGTGGAATGAGACGACCTTCTGCATCCATTGTTCGCCCGTGCTCGGAGAATCCGGGTGAATGTACATCCGCTTGGGCATTTCCGGATCCGCTTTTCCGGCCACCATCCATCGAGAGTTATGGAACTTATACCGGCAATCGTCGACCGATACGGTATCCATGAGTAGAATGTATTTGGCGCGTTTGTCCAGACCGGAAACGCGGACTTTGAATGGCGGGAACATTCGTCTGTAAAGAGGAAAATAAATAAATAAATAAATAAATAAATTTATTAATGATGATGATGGTGATGATGATAATAATACTAACGATAATTTCAAAAGTGAATATTTTGTTATCTATACAACATGTTGGGCATTAATTTAAATATATAGGAGGGTCTTGTTACACGTCACCCTGTACAGATTCTAACATGGTAACGGAAGCGGATTGTTTCCTTCGTCTCGAAACAGACCAAATTAAAAAAAGAACATTGTGCCATGAGCAAAACGTGTTTCTTACGAACAATGTCTCATTTTGAAAATTTTTTGTATATTTGACTTTAATTCATGTTAATTCCCAACATTTAAGTGCTGTGATATGATTTCAAACTTTTCTGCTGCAAATCATTTCAGGAAACATCGAGTTGACCAGAACGTTTAACCTAGAAAGTCTCGATCCAAAGGAAAAAAAATACTCTTGAAAACATAGTGGAAAAATGAGAAAATGCTGGAAACCAGCATTTTCTTCTTTTCCCACAATGTTTTCCGCCTTTTTAAGACACAAATCCCATCATCTGTACCACATTAATATTGTCGTCTGCAGGTGCTTTCAATTTGGACAACTCTTCAAATTTAGTCTTCTGGCAAAACGCTTAAAAAATTAATACTTCCCACCAAACACAAACTTCTTATTCTCTCCTTTGTCAAAATAACTAAGACGCCATAACGTAAGTTGATTTTTTTTTTTTTTTCAAATTACTGGGTTTTTTTTTTTTTTTTTTCGATTTCGCTATCCCTGTTTTTATTTCTTTTGAAAGTTTAAAGAAATGACATGCTTAAAATTTTAATGCTGAAGAAGCTTAACTCTAGAAGACACCAGTCTTGTAATTAATCCAAGTTCTTTGGCTAATATATGTCATTTACTAGTATCCCCTTTTCAACACAGTTTCAAGATTTAACAACCCTAAGAAAAGATGCCCTTTGAAAACATTGAGTGAAAAGGAGAAAATGCTGGTAACCAGCATTTTCTTCTTTTTCCACAATGTTTTCTACCCCAAATAGGCAAATTTCAGCTTTTGCGTCATGTTTAATTTGTCGTCTGCAAATGCTTTCAATTTGGACCAGTCTAAAATTTTGTCGTTTGGTAAAGAGTTATAACTACATGTATTTCTCTGGACAAGAAGTGAACAAGTACATTTAAACGTTTACCATGCGATTATTTATTTAGACCCGTCCAGTTTGAACGTATTTTGCAAACGGCAAAGTAAATCTGTCTCAAATAATGAAATTGGTCTTTAAAATGTTTAAAAAGCATTGTAGAGCATGGAAAAATACTGGTTCTCAATTAACTTTGTCCATTTCCAAACGAAGTTTTCTAAAAGCGGAAGAGGCGTAAGAATTCGGGATTCGGTTTGCGCAAGGGTTTCAAAAAAAAGAGTTCCTGTATAGGGTCGGTATAATGGCGCTGCCAAAATAAACACCGTCGTCTAGTAAGCCACTTGAAATAATTAATATGTGACACTGAGACTGTCTTGAAAAGTGTGGTCTGTTTGGTTTGTCTTTGTTTTAACTCTTTACCAAAAGACAATTTTTTTTTTCCAAACTGAAAGCATTTGCAGACGACATTTTAAATTTAACTGAAATGATGATAATTGTCCGTAAATGTGTACAAAACCTTGTGGGAAAAGAAGAAAATGCTGGTTACCAGCATTTTCTTCTTTTCCCTCACGGTTTTCAAAAGCTTTTTTTTTTTTGCTCAGGGTCGTTAAGATTCGAGACTCTGTGGTTAAGACTCAAATGTTCAGATTTTTACACGGAGTCAAGGCAAGGCGTCTTCCGGGCAAAATAGTATGAACACTTCTTTTTTTGTGGTGTAGAGTATAATTTCAAGTATGTACAAAATGTAAATAATCTTATATAAATAAAAACACGTCGGCAAAAGGATGGTTTTGGGGTCAAAATCAGCAACTTTCTCCAAATTGTCACCTCTCCCCAATTTGTATCATTACTGCTGCTTTTTTTTAATATCACCATATAGTTTGGGTTAGTTTAGAGATTTTTATTAATAAATGGTCTAAATGTAACGGTGAAAGGATAAATTAAATCATTTCCTTATTTCCAAATTTTTACCAAACGAGTTGAAGACAAACCCCTATAAAATATGAATAATTTACACGAATCAAGCTTTGATATGGTACAAGTTTTGAAAACATTGTGGCAAAAAAGACTGTTTTCAAAAAGTCGTCTGCTGTGAGATGAAAAAGAAGAATGTCGTCTGCCATTGGTTTTATGGTAAGCCTTTTGTATACATCTAGGTGTGTATTCCTAGTCTTTGAACTTCTGGTTTGAGTGACAGATAGTCTGATAGCGGGTATTAAAATACTGTCGTTTGGTCGGGCCCGTAACTATTTGTCGAATGACGATTTCGTCCAAGTGGATATTAAGTCGACTGCTTCTTATGTTGAAGGAGAAATATTACGTCGACCGTTTCTTACGTCGAGGTGGAAATTACGAAGACTGTTTTCTCACGTCGAAGTGGAAATCACGTCGACTGTTTCTTACGTCGAAGTGGAAACTACGTCGACGGTTTCTTACGTCGAAGAAGAATTACAGCTTCGACTGTTTCTTGCGTCGGAGTTGAAATTACGTTGACCGTTTCTTGTGTTAAAGTGGAAATCTCATCGACTGTTTCTTTAAAAAAAAAATCAACTACTTTTTACGAACTGTTCCTGGGTCAACTATTTCTCAAGCCGAAGTTGAAATTAGGTCCACTGTTTCTTACACTGAAGTGAAATTGACGTCAACTAATTCTTATGTCGAAGTACAAATAACATTGACTCTTTCTTGTGTCGAAGTGGAAAAATGTCGACTGTTTCTTACGTCGAAGTGAAAATTACGTCTACTTTTTCTGGTGTCGGACTTGAAATTACCTCGATTGTTTCTTACGTCGAAGCGGAAAGAAAGTCGACTATTTCACGTGTCGAGGAGGAAATTTCGTCGACTGGCGTGTCGTAGTTTCTGACTTCTTACATCACATATCAGTCACGTTTGAGTTGAAAAGTTTCAATTCTCTGAATAATACTCATACTGGTTCTTGTAAATTTTCCTCTTGATGAAAACTACAGTATTAATGTCATGATAAAGGTCAATAAACGAAGAAAAAAAAAAACATATCAGTAAAGCTGATTGTATGGGATGCATACATGATGAACAAAAACAAAGTACCATTAGTACTTTTTTTCTTAAATTGGCCATGCTCTGTGTAAAGGGGGAGACTTGTAATGCAGCTGCAAAAAGTATGGACCCATGTCAGGCTGCGCAGTCCGTGAAATTAAGAAAGGATCATTCGACCGCTGGATTCAGTCGGTTTTTAGACGAACTGGAATTTTTAGATTCATAATTATGTGACGACTTGCCTGGAATATTGCCTAACGGAGAATTATTAACCCCCCCTTTTGCCAGATCATTGTCTAATTTATTTTTGTTTTAATCCCCCAAAATTTATTCTACGCTATGAAATAAAAAACAGACTCAAAATTTCGGCAGGACATTGTATGACACCCCACAGAAAGTAAAATATGAAGGTTGCGGCAAAAATTCTAGCCTCGTGCTGCAATATTTAAGAGATGTTATGGCTATAATTAATATTTTGTGAAAGAAATTTATGACAGAACTTTTCTTTTGAATGTTCACATGTTGAAATTTAAGATCCGCTAAATGTGTATTTTATTATGGACCTGCACTTTTCATGGTCGTCTATTCAAGATATTGACGATAGACGAGAGAAGATTGTTGCGAAATTTTGACTCTGCCAGTGCTAAATATAATTGAGCCATGCTCTGTGAAAAGGGAGCTTAAAGCATCTGCGAAAAGTATCGACCCAGACCTGGGCCAAAACTTTTAGCTATTGTTCAATTTTCTGTATGTCCAAAAACCAGTCGATCTTATGATTCTGTCGATTGTTAGACAAAGTGGATTTTAAGGATCCCTAATTATGTAATGTCTTGCTTCGTACAATGGATCACGGCGATGCATTAAGCCCCCTTTTCACAGAGCACGGCTCGATTATAAACTGGACCTCTCTCCACGACTAAAAACGCAATCCACTTAATCTAAGACAAATATTTATCTTATAGGTTTGTCTAAACCAGCGGAGTGTATAGACCCAAGATCAAACTGAACGTTCTGTGCAATCTGATCTTCATCTATGCCGTCTGCAAAAGGCCTAACTTCACTCATGCCTCTATGGGACTGAAAAGGAAATGTTTTCTTTTTTCCTAATCATGAATTTCCAGTTTTTCCATTTACCTTCCATTTTGTTTAAACCATGTAGTAAAAATTATTTAACAGTATTTACAGTTAGTTTTTAGAAGCCATTTGAAAAGACAGAAAAGTGTGCAAAATATATAAGAAAAGAAGTTGCAGGAAAACACAAATAGGTCCATTGGTCGCCGTGATTTAACAGAAACATTGAAAGAAAAGGTGATAAACAATACACAACATATACAAATAAATCGGGAAAAAAAATCGTTACTTTGAATTATTTAGTTAAACATTATTTAGAGTAAATATGTAGCAGTCATTTCATAAAAGAACTAGTGTAAAAAAAAAAAATGCCTGGGAAATATAACTGAACGGTGTTTTACGCCGCTTTCAAAAATTATTTCAGTCATATCACAGCGACAGTTCTCATATTCATGTATGTACGAGATTTCACAAGTACTAGAATAGGGCTCTGAAGTGTCTTGCCTAAGGAAACTCCCACTAAAAACCCCAGTGCGTCCAGTGAGACTCGAACCCGGGGCTTCCAGTTTACAAGTCCTACACTTTACCACTGAGCCACGCAGGACCCGGGAAAACATAGGCTGGTGTATTTGACGCCGTGATGTAACAGAAATACTGCTGGAAAAGGGTGATCAACAGAACACAAGAATGCGAACATATCTGAAAATTTCATAATTTGGAAAAATGTAGATAGGTGCATTGGACACTGTAACACAACTGAAATACTGGCGGGAAAAAAGGTGGTAAGTATTACACGAAATCTGCAAACTGATCTCAAAGTTTTCTACCTTTGGCAAACAATCCCAAAATTTAATGTCCCTGAAGAAAAAGGCTTTTGAAAACATGGTGGGAAAAGGAGAAAATGCTGGTAACCAGCATTTTCTCCTTTTCCCACAATGTTTTCTACTCTTTTTAACCTTTACCACACAATCCAAGGTTTTAACGACCCTGAGGAGGAAAGCTTTTGAAAACATGGTGGGAAAAGGAGAAAATGCTGGTTACCAGCATTTTCTCCTTTTCCAACAATGTTTTTCTACTCTTTTAAGTGGACAAATTTCATCATTTAACATTTAAATTGTATTGTACTGTGTTTGATCCACCCTCGATTTGTCGTCTGCAAATGCTTTCAATTTGGACCAGCCTAAAATTATACCGTGTGGGCACAAGAGTTACATTATTGTGAACCCTTTCTGTGGGTACTTATCTTGTCAGTATCTTCGCAAAGCTGACATCTACTCCGTGTAAACGTCCCGTAAACAAAATCCGGGGTATCGTCTAAATAGATGACGCAACTCAAATTACTTTTAATTTCTCTAAAGCTGCGATGATTTACAGTGAAACTGGTGGCTCGAGATAAAAAGATTAAAAGATTTATAAACGAATGATACTGGTTAAAAAAAACCCTTTACCAAAAAATTCCATAATTTCACGTCGATGAAGGCTTAAGAAAACATTGGGGAAAATGGAGAAAATGCTGGTAACCAGCATTTTCTCCTTTTTCCACAATGTTTTTTACTCTTTCATTGGCAATATCACGTCATTTAGGCCACATTTGTCATCTGCAAATGCTTGCAATTTAGACGATTTTGAAATTTTGTTGTTTTGTAAAGAGTTAACTCTTTACCAAATGAAATGACTTCTCCATTTCGTAAGCATTTGTAGAAGACAAGTTATATATAGAGACTCAAATGAAATTTCATCTTTAAAATGTTGGGAAAAAAAAAACATTGTAGGAGGAGGAGAAAATGCTGGTTACCATACTGCAAAAAAATATAATTAACTCAAAAACCGTCACCATGAAAGGATACGAAAAAAAAATCATTTTTTTCCGATTAAAGCATTCAACTTCTACAGTTATTCAGGGCACTCATAGAGTCAAAAACCCTTCAACGATGCAGACGAATTACTTTACGTTTTGGCAGCAGATGACTTCTGAGGAGAAAAAAACAAACAAACAATGTGCCAAAAGGTGCTTTTGCTCTTTCTAAGCAAGTACTCCATTCTGCTACAACGTTTTCGTAAATACCCATAAAACATTGCTTCTATTCAAATATCTACACACATGAGACATGCTCTGGCAAAAGGGGGCTTAAAGCATCTCTGAGACATACCATGCCAGTCATCACATTATTTTATATCTGTAAAATTCGTTTTGTTTTTTTTTTCTAACAATCGACAAGTTCTGGAGATAGAATGGTGCCTTGACATACAGAAAATTGACCAAAGGCAAAAAGTTTCGGCCCAGGTCAGCCTGCGCAGACTTCTTAGACTGACCTGGGTCGATACTTTTTTTGTAAATGCATTAAGTCTCCTTTTCACAGAGCATGGCTCAAATTACATTTTTCTCTTTTGTTTTCCGTGCTTTCAAGGAAGTTTCTAATATCTTCTACTGAAAAAAAAAAAAATGTTTATGGAAGGGGTAACAAGTTACAAGAAGGTGTGTGTGTGTGTGTACATGGAATTACCCCGTATCGGTGTCAGATTGGGCCGGCCTAATACGTGTCAATGATAACATACGGATGGGGAGTTAAAATTTTACCAAACAACAAAACGAAATCTAGGACGCTTCCATATTGAAAGCATCTCGCAGACGACAAATAAAATGCGCTTGAAATGACGTCATTACTCTCTGGAAGTCTTGAAAACATTGCGGGAAAAGGAGAAAATGCTGGTTACCAGCATTTTCTCCTTTTCCCACAATGTTTTCCCGAGGCCTCTTTCTAAGGGTCGTAACTACATCGGAACGTTTAGTAAAAGGGTTTGAAATAGACTAGTAGAGCAACGTAACTCCCAAATCACCAGCCCCTATCTGGGGACTATCAAGGGATTACGCCCTAATCCAGAATGATACTAATACTGGTGACAGCCCCTAACTGATAAGGGGTCAAGTATAGGACCCCTCTGGGATCAGGTGGAATGTTTTCCCGTGTATCAAAATGAAACTGATTCATGGGAAAAATAAATCGCCAATGACTACTGCGGTAAGTTTCTTTTTTTTTTCCAATGAAAAGCAAATCTCGTCCCTGTATGTTCCGCGTAGCCAAGTAGTAATGTGCCCCGGATTCGAGCCTCACTGGAGGCACTGGGTTCTTCGTGAGAGTGTCCTTGGGCAAGACACTTCAGAACTCTGGCCTTGTACTCGTGAAACCAAACACACATATGGCGCGCAACACACGAAAAGGGCCTTCGGACAATTGCATAAAGTGTTGTCCCGGATTAGCCTGCGCAGTCCGCGCAGGCTAATCCGGGACAGCACTTAACGACTACATACGATTTTTTTCATACAGTAGACTTTCGTGAAATGGAAAATCATACAAAAACGGGTAGTGTCGTCTCGGATTAGTCACAGACTGCACAGGCTGATCTGGGACGACATACTTTTACGCATATGTCCGAAGGCCCCTTTTCGTGTGTTGCACGCCATATATGAATAAGCGAACTGTCGCTGTAATATGACTGAAATAATGTTGAAAGCAGCCGATCAATCAATCAATCAATCAATCAATCAGTCAATCTTCCGTTTACAAGGTGTCGATTCGTTTTACAATCGGTAACTCCGCCTTATTTTAATGAGATCCAATGTGACGTCATCATACTGATTTGAATACGATCCCACAATACCTTTTACCTCGTATTATCCTGCTTTGACGACTCTGGGTCAGAAGGTTTTTGAAAACATTGTTGAAAAAGGAGAAAAAAAAAAAGCTGGGAAACACCATGTTCTCCGATACCTGTAATGTCTTTTGTCCTTTCAAAGCCAAATTCCACCATTTGTGATAGAGAGAATAGAATAGAATAGATAGATAGATGTTACTGGCTTATACAAGTTCATGTATCTGGTTATATACAAAAGCAATCATAAAGATAAACATTTGGATTTGGGCAACATTTAACTTGTCGTCTGCAAGTGCTTTCAATTTGGACAAGTCCAGAATTTGTCGTTTGGTAATGGAGGAAAAAAAAAATCGAACAATTTTATTTCACCATGTTATATCACGCTCAACATTTTCTATTGTATGTATATGGCCGTATCAGTCTCCTAAATGGGCGTAAATCACCGCTTTTTATTTGCGTTATTAATTAACGATAATTAATATGTAAATATATGGCAGATCTCTCCCCGAGTCCTCCCCGCTGTTACTGGCAGACGAAGTAATTCTCAAATTGCCCTTCACTTGTTACCAAACCAAACGATAAAAATCTTAAAACTCGTCCAAATTGAAAACAATCCCAGTCGAAAAATCATACATATCTAAAACAATGGAATTTTTCTGTGACATGGTAAAACACATCGTGGAAAAAGGAGAAAATGCTGGTAACCAGCATTTTCTCCTTTTTTCCACGATGTTTTCAGAAGGCGAAAAAGGGTGTGAAATCGCTGTTTTGTCTAGTGAAGGATTGGGTATGTATTTGACGTGTATTTACAGACAATTTTCATTAAATCTATAAAGCCAGAGAGTTATATATAAACCTCGCTAAAGCCATAAACAGCAACCATAAAACGATCCAACAGTTAATTCACAATTTTTCACCTCGTATTTATATAAAAACCTAACAGAGGTTCGGAATTTCTCGACTGGTGCTTAAAAATGCCCTTTTTTCCACAATCTTTCCGTTAGTTTAAACATATTTTTTTTACATCGATTGAGAAACAAGTTCTTACAACTTATACTAATCTCTCTCAGTTCTGCTTCCTGGAAACTACACCAGTACTCGCACCGAATTTGTGGACCAATGAACAGTCTACAAGTTGACGCCCGTTCCCAGGTATCGAACTTGGGACCTTATGGTTACGAGGCCGACGCTCTACCTTACAACAATAGACACCGCACATATCTTTTGGTTATGTCAAGGCAGCCAGTGCACCTATCTTTGCATTCCAGTTTTTAATCACAATTTATCTACAAGTCGTGCAATACTCGATGGCTGCCTTCCGATATAAGAAAATTTAGACTTGTCTAAATTCAAAGCATTTGCAGACGACAAATCAAGGGTGGCTCAAATGATGAAATTTACCTTTGAGTAGAAAACATTGTGGGAAAAGAATATCTTTTCTTTTCCCTCTTGATTTAAACGATATAAAATGTCAATAATGATACGTAATATATATAAACACTAAAACGGCAACTTTTTCTTCAGTTCAAGATCAATAATTAATCACCATTTCATGAAAGAAAAAAGAAATGACAGAAGTTAAACGACGATTTAGAAATCGATCAAGCAGTGCACGGTGTATTAACCCCTATCCTGCTAAATAAGTGAAATGAAATTTTCAAGCCGATGATAAAACACCAAAATTTTGCCATTTCAGAGGCTTTTTTTTGCGGAAAGATATCTCCTTATCGGACAGTGTAGATCAAGATCAGATTGCACGTTTTGTGCAGTCTGGTCTTGATCTACACTGTCCGCAAAAGGTCAGTCAGTCGAGCTCAACAGCTTAGGAGTTAAAATCTCAATTTTTGTAAGAGTTCGACTTTCCATGTATGCCCTATCGTACATTGCTTTGTGAAAACATTGTCAGAAAACGAGAAATTGTCTACGACCAAAAACAAGCTCCTTTTCTCACAATGATTTCCAAATCCTTGCACACAAAAAAAAAACTATTGTCCTTTCGTTCACCTTTTTCTCCCTTTGCGTCAATTTTAACAGTTTTTGACAGGGCCGTAAAATAACCCGTAGGCCTACAGTCAATGGATTTAGTTCTGAGGATATAAACCGATCTTCCCACAATGTTTTCCTTATTACGAGACTGTTAATTTTCCTTTCTCTCAAATATTTCTCCTTTTGCGTCACTGTTAACAGTTTCTGATTCGAGGCTTAAATAGCTCGCACCAGAATGATTCCTTAATATTTTACAAATACATGTACTAGTTTTCCTTCCACTCATAAGGTAAAACCCAAAATAATGCAGTTTCAAAGCTGAATTCCATCGGAAAAATAATACCGTATCGGACAGTGTAGATCAAAGATCAGACTGCACGTTCTGTGCAGTCTGATCTTGGTCTACACTGTCCGCAAAAGATCATTGAGTCACGCTTAGCAGCCTAGGGATTAAAATAGCTCGCAGAGTAAATGGATTTAGTGCGGGAAGATAAACCCGAACTGAAATCCCGTCTAGTCGGAGAATCACCCTAATCCGTGTTTAATAAATATCTTAATTGCTAACAAAAACAAACGTCTACATACTCTCTCTCTCACTCTCGCTTCTTTCTCACTGATTCACTTTTCTTTAGTGTCAGCCAATGAACATTGCAACATTGCTTGCTTTTTGCGAACAATGTAGATCAAGATCAGACTGCACAGAACGTGCAGTCTGATCTTTGATCTACACTGTTCGATCTGCCATATTCTTTCGAGATTTTCTAGTCGACAAAACTGTAATGTCCGATCTTTGATCTTCACTATTCGCTCGGCAATAGTTTTCGAGATTTGATTGAAATAATTTTTATATCTTTTATTCCTGCCAGAAAAAAAAAAAAATCAACTCATTCGAAAACTTAGGCTTATAAACTCAAATTTTGAAGAGAAATAATTTCTCGTAAAATTCGTTGACTCACAATTATGACTTTTTCTATTATCTTGAAAAGGAACACATTCGAAAAACATTGAAGTAAATGGAGAGGCTTTCTTCTTGGGATTTTCCGCTTTTCTACCACCATTTTGTATTGAATATTACTTTATTTTTTGGAAGCCCATATTTCACAAAGATATTATCAAAGTCTCGTCTCCTGCGAAAATGTTTCAGAAGAAATTAAGGTAAGTCTGAAAATAAGAATTTTTTCAAGAATGTCTAGAATCATTCTCTTACGATTCCAACGATTGTGCTGTGGCTGCACTTCGTTCCCCAGCCACCCACCCATTCGGAAAAGTCCTCTTTTTCCCACAAAATAAGTGTTAAGATACGAAAGTTTTCGTAGACTTAACCCTTCACCACACAATCCCGACTTAAACGACCCTGACGAAGAGACTATTTGAAAACTTTGTGGGAAAAGGAGAAAATGCTGGTAACCAGCATTTTCTCCTTTTCCCACAAAGTTTTCCAGCCTATCAAAGACGAATTCCACATTTCGTGTCACATCTAAATTGTCATCGGCACAGGCTTTCAATTAGGCACAGTCTAAAATTTTGTCGTTTGGTATAAAGATTTAAATCCGCCAGATCACAGAAAAGGTAAGATCACCAAATCGTCGCCTCTTGTTAAACATAGTGTAAAAAATGGCGCAGTCGGAACGGTAGAAAGATTCAGTCCTAACTTAATCGCAGATTACTAAATACCGAAAAACACTCGTTTACGCCTGGTTTAAAGTGCTTAGTTGTTAAATAAATAAAATCCTTATTCCTTATTTTTCTGTAAAGCTGTCTTCCCCCATCCCCCACCCCATCCCGTCGTTATTTAGAAACTTCTGGTTCCATTGCATGAAAATATTTATGCTATCGCGAATTTATCGCGAATTTATCGTGAATTAATCGTTCGTCGGCTGGGAACAAAATGACAACTATGGGGGCCAGAATATTTCGCTTTGATGTGCAAGTACGCGAACTGATGCTGCCAACTGAATTTAAGTGAACTTTCAGACAAAGTAGTCCAATATCAGACTGCACAAAAAGTGAAGTCTCATCTTGGATCTACACTGTCCAACAACTCGTGAAATATTCTGGCATGTACTGCATTAGTTTTCATTTGTTGCAATATTTTGATGTTTTTAACTCTTTGGGCTAAAAATACCATACGTCATCCACACGATTTTTGTTCCCTTGCGAAAGAAGACTCTTGAAAACATTGCGACAAAAGAAGAAATTGCTCGTGACGAGCAATTTCTTCTATTGTCGCAACGTTTTCATATGTTTTTGGTGTATTGACTCTTTTGATCATTCCTGTTGCTGACCCCTGTCTTACAAGAACGTTTTTTAATTCGATGTCGTATGCGGCCAAATTTGTTGCAGACGGTCAGAAGTTTTATTCAGTTAGAAAGTTAAAGGGTAAAAGGAACCATGTTTATTATCACTCTGGGTTATATCATTACTTCGCGAATAGCAGACATATTACTTGTTTTTTTCTCGTCTGACGAACTTTTTTTTCTATTTTCTTCGCTGGACTTGCCAATCTCTCCTTGTATCCCTGTCTCAATCTGTCTTTTAAGAGCACACGTGTCTGTCTGTCTGTCCGTCCGTCCCTCTTTCCCTGTGTCTCTCTTTCTCTGTGTCTCTCTTCTTCTTTGTCTCTCTCGCCTTCTGTCTTTCTTCCTCTCTCCCTCTCTCTCTCTCTCTCTCTCTCTCTCTCTCACTGTCCCTCTTTTTTTTTTTATCACAGACTTGTGCAAATTGTTCCAATTAAGCCCAGCAAGTGTCCGATCGGAACCACTTTTTCTCGTAATTACACAAATGACTACATTAGCGGAAGGTGTGAAAACTGAATAAATTTGATATTATCGAATACTCTTCGGGAATCAGTACTTTGATTCCGGAATGCGATAGCTTTTGATGTTTCAACAAAGCTCCGCGAGAACGAACGAGATTTCACGAGAGATCGGGCGATGACTGATCGAAAGCAGCGAGGAAGGGGGGCCCCTAAATAAAAGGGCCCGGTTGCCCTTATCTGATGGAGCTGGGCGCTGAGAATCGGACAATAAAGCCCTAAAATACACAGAAATGTGGTTTCTATTGTTACGTTAGCTGGTGGCCATTGTTGGGAGATCACCGTGCGGTATCTTGAACGCTCAACCAGACAACAAGATCTTTGATTTAACCATATTACAGTCGTTTGCGGACGACATGTTAAAAGAGAATCAAGTTTGAATACTGTCTGTGACAAGGTTGAAAACATTGTGGGAAAAGGAGAAAATGCTGGTTACCAAAAGTCCTCTGCTACCGGTTCGTTAAAACACAGGATTATTTGGCGAAGGGTTAAATTTTTCACTGCTGAATTGATAATTTAAAAAAAAAAACCACTTTCAACCACTGAAAATATAATTCCCTGATACCAAGAAAAATTTTTCATCACATAAGCTTGATAACACAAAGGGAAGATTTAGATCCAAGATCAGACTGTATGTTCTATGCAGTCTGATCTTGATCTATGCCGTTCGCAATTGTCCCTGTTTTTCACCCATAGCGCTGAAATGGTCAAACTCATAGCCTTCTTGAGAAAAAGCAGTCGACGTTTAAAAAATATTTTGAAAACAGGGCTTAATCCGTACAAAGTACAGTTTTATTCACGCACACAATCATAAGAAATAATTGTGACAAAATGATGGATTCCATTTCGTCCTTCGCCAAGAAAGTTTTCAGTCTACATGCATATGGCTCCGAGACAAAAACAAAAGGAAATCTAAATCTACAGCAGGTTGCAGTGAGCTTCTTTCCCGCACCCCGACCCCCATCCACCGAGCATCGACCCCCTAGTTTTTAAACCTCTACAGACAGACAGACAACGTTCCAGAATTAAAAGTCACCATTCCTTTTTCAATTCATTTAAAAAAAAAAAGGAACTACTGATGAGGTAAATTCTTAGAAAGACAAGAATGATAGCGATTTAGCTTTCAAAAATTCTAAAAGATTCTAAAAAAATATAAGTAAAAACAGGGAGGGCAGCCTGTTTAGCCTCAAGCTAGGTTGAATATTAAAATGACGACTACAAAAAAGATATTCCAGTGCTGTATAATACGTATATTTGTTTTAGAGTTATGAATTTTGACAATGCATAAAACTGAAAAGAAATCAAATAAAAAAAAAAGTTGTCATTGTAAAATAAAATGTTAACCAGCATATTTCTTAAGTTATTTTTTTACATGTATCGATGCATTGACAGGGTTTTTTTACTTTTCCAGTTCTAAGTTTTGAAGACGACATATAAAATTTACATTTTAAAATAGATGGATTTTTTTGTGACAGGAGAGAGAACATTGTGGAAATAGGAGAAAATGCTGGTTACCAGCATTTTCTCCTTTTTCCACAATGTTTTCTAAAGCCTTCTTTCCTAAGGTCGTTAAAACTCTTTGATAAAAGGTTAAAACCCAAGATCCATATTTTACAAGAATGTTTTCAAAAGTTGTCATCTTCAAACTTTTACAATAATAACGGAGGTTTGAGGCGACCTAAAAAATTCTGAAGTTTATTTCTGTTTGATTTGGCTGAAAACGTTCTTGCGAATTAATGAATTAAACAAAGCTGATTAGATTTTTATTCCGACCTGAAAATATTCAACCGAAAATTAGGTACAAACAAATGAAATAACTTTTCAAACAATTACTATTTCTGCCTTTTTTTTCTTTCTTTCTTTCTTCAAAGCAGCCAGTTTGTTACTTAGGATAATTCCTACGCCTAAATAATCGACTTGAGATCTAAAATTGAAGCAGACCTCACAAAAATAATCCTCGTAAAATAATGGACAGTGTGAAAAGCATAATGACAAAAGGAAAAAATGTTCGTACCGATCGATTTCTCCTTTTGCCGCAATAATTTCCATAGTCATTAACTGCATGACAAAAGTGAAAACTGTCTGCAGCTAGAAATTTGCTGGATGAAGCGTTGGCGTGTGAAAAAATATTTATCTTGATCGACAAGGGTTAACTCTGTACCAAACGAGGCCATTTTACACTCAACCAAATTGAAAGCATTTGCATGCGACAAATCAAATGTGACTCAAATGATTAAATTGCCTTGAAAACGGCAGAAAGCATTGTGGGAAAAGGAGAAAATGCTGGTTACCAGCATTTTCTCCTTTTCCCACAATGTTTTCAAAGGGCTTCTTCCTCGGAGTCGTTAAACCACGCGATAGTTTGTAAAGCATTAACAAGGCTTATAAGAAATTCATAGGCGCTACGGTGCTTAAACTATCCCGCCAACTCCGACACACTGGCGGTACAGTTAAGAGCCTCGGTGATTTTCTCGATGTGTTTTTAATTTAGATACGTACAGTTTGATGGCTAGAGATTAAATCATGTAAAACATTTAAAGGAATAAAAGGCCTTCTCCGAGGTGTGAAGTTTAGGAATATGGCGCTAGGTTATTATTACGTATTATAACTTCCAAGTCCCGGACTTTGGAATCCCGGGATAGACCGGTATAGTACGGCGTCAGGTCCGAGACGTTGAGAAATAACGCCTTATCGCAACTTTTCTCTCTTTTATCAAATAACATCAGTGCGGAAGGAAATTTTTACCAGATTTCGCAGAATTTCTTTTCTCGAAGCGCGGATGGTGGTCGACCACTTTCTCGGCTTTTTTTTTTTGGAAAGATGATCTACAGCCTCAAAGATAGATAGATCATTTCCTAAGCAGGCTTACAGAAAATTTGGAGAAATCTTTGGGGTTTTTTTTTATACATGTACATAACTTTTATTTTTTCATTCTATTGTTGAAAATTGATACATTTTCCCCATTACTAATTAAACAATCCCATGTTTTAACGACCTTGGTGAAAAGGAACTTTTTTAAAACTTGTGGGAAAAGGAGGAAAAGTTTGTGACTAGTCTTTTCTTCCGCGATATTTTCTACCCTAGAAAAAAAAAGTCCCATCATTTGAGCCACATTGAATCTGTCGTCTGCAAATGCTTTGAATTGTACCAAGTCCCAAATTGTGTCTTTTTGTACAGTGTTAAATTAGACCCAGCTCAGTTGATCTTTGTCCTGCTAGATAAATGAAATAAAACAGATAGTAAAAAAAAATCAACAATGTTTCTGAAACTTACGTTTTGGAGAAAAATATCTCCTTATCGGACAGTGTAGATCCAAGATCAGACTGCACGTTCTGTGCAGTCTGATCTTGGATCTACACTGTCCGCAAAAGGTCAGTGAGTCGTGCCTAGCAGCTTAACGGTACAGAAATCCAAAGCAACAAAGAAGAAATTTAATTTTAAGAGGTAAAAGTGAAAGACAAAAAAGTGTTTCACAAACTGTTTATGTATTGAAGTTATTATCATTACTTTTTCACTGAATATTTTTTAATTAAGTCACGTTAACTGGCAAAGCACGATTGAATTTCAAACATCCCGCCCTCAGGCGCCAACAAAATCCTCGGACAAAAAGTTAGCTATTATGAATCACTTCTCGCGTATATATACTCATTTTGTGTACATACATTTCTATTTTCGTTTTGTATCACTTATCAGTATTTATTATTCAATGTTTATTACAACTGTGATAATATATACAAATGAAATATATATGAAATATATAAGATATTCGAGCGAAGCACTGGTTAAAAAAAAAACGAGGTTTAATGTATTTTTTTGTGATGCATCACAGCAGACAAGTCATCACAAAATTACAAATCCTTTAAAACAATTTTGTCAAAAAACTGGCTGCATCGTGACGTAGACTGGTCCTCGGACATGCAAAGAAAAAATAATAATTACATATAGCAAAAAGTTTCGACCCATGTCAGCCTGCGCGGACTGCGCAGGCTGACCCGAGTCGATACTTTTTGCAAATGCATTAAACTATCTTTTTACAGAGCGTGACTCATTTCAATTTATATAGAAAACAATGTTTTGTGTATTTCTTCCCACGTTTCACAAGCTCTATTTTCTGTTGATATTATTTTTTCACCTTTTACAAGAACGATTCATCGAACTATTTTCTTTTGAATCGCTTTCAGTTTTCCTCACGGTATCGGTTCCATGAGGAAATGTTATAAAAAAAGATTTTAGAAAAATCATCAGCTATTTTTAGAACTAGTTCATAAAACTATTTTAGGTAAATTTCAGATTTTTACTTTCAAAACAATGCCCTTTATTTCATACGTCTTCATTTCTACTCCGATTCCAGAATTGAAATTCTTACAGTTAGTAAAAGCTAGGAATGATTACCAATGACGGTTTAAATTCCAGTTACATGTACAGTCATCATCAGAAAATGCTATAAAAAGATTTTTAAAACCCTATTTTTAGAACCAGTTCATACAGAACGTCTACCTACTCACATTTTATGTAAATTTCAGAGTTTTAATTTCAAAACAGTGCTGCATTTTTATTTTTACTTTCATCCGAGAATTGAAATTCTTACACTTTGTGGAAAACTATAAGAAAGATTTCCAGAACGACTATAAATGAGCCATGTTCTCTGGAAAGGGGGCTTAATGCATCTGCGAAAAATATCAGCCCAGGTCAGCCTGCGCAATCCGACCTGGGCCGAAACTTTTCGCTATTGGTCAATTTTCTGTATGTCTAAGGACCAGTCTACCCCATGATTCAGTCGGTTGTTAGACAAAACAGATTTCACGGAGCTATACTACTGTGCTGACCTGCTTGATATTGTGCATCGCGGAGATGCATTAAGCCCCGTTTTGCCAGAGTATGGCTCAATATATACATGTACGAACCGACGACAATAAACATTATCCCAGATTTTTTGTTTTGTATTTAAGTTATTCTTTCTCATACTTTAGCACTTGAGTACTATAGAATAATTCACCCATAAGAACATAATTTGAACGTCCGTATTACCAACTACGGTCACTGCACAAATATAAGTTACTGGGTAATTAAAGAAGTCAGACACACGGGGAATAAAAAATCACTGCCCAATTTCTACAATTACAAAATCTCTTGAGTTTTCTAAAACATAAATGATGTTTTTTAAACTTTTCTTTTTTTAAAAAAAACTTTTATTATTATTTTTATAACGGGCTAAAACGAAATATGCTCCCGTTTTTCTATTCGTTTTATTACTATCATTTTCCCTTTGTTTTCTTAACCCTTTACCGACCGAAAAAAAGTTATAATGGGCCAGATTGAACGCACTTGTACACGCCAAATTAAACGAGGCTCAGAAACTGAAATTTACCAGGGTAGAAAACATTGTGGGAAAAGGAGAAAGTGCTGGTAACCAGCATTTTCTCCTTTTCCGGCAATGTTTTGCAAAGCCTTCTTTCTCAAGGTCGATGAAACTCGAAATTGTGTTGTAAAAGGTTAACCTCTATTTTTAACCCTTGGGCTGCTAAGCGCGACTCACTGACCTTTTGCGGACAGTGTAGATCAAGATCAGACTGCACAGAACGTGCAGTCTGATCTTTGATCTACCCTTTCCGATAAGCAGAAACTATTCTCTTAAAAAATAAGTTTACAATAACATTGCTCGGGTTTTCACAACAGAATTGAAAATTTATGTAACTTATTTAGCAAGATAAGGGTTAACACTGTACTGAAACTGATGTTTGCGCGTTGCATACGTTTGTCAAAGTTTTGAAGATAATGAAATGATAATAATTATAATGATAATAGCATAAATTATGACAATAACTGGGTAATAAATTCTTCCAATTCGTTTTTTAAAACGTTTTTTTTTTATCTGTTTTAAATTATTTGATAATTATTTTTTACATTCTCTTAAAAAAGGAAAGAAGGAAACAAGGGTGGGGTAGGGTGGGGTGGGGTGGGGGGGTATCTCGTTTCAGTAACTAAAGTATCCTTGTTAAAAAAAGATGGGATGGTTCTAAATGAATTGTTATGTCACGCTTACAAGCTGGAAATGATAAGCGCGAAGTGTCGATGAGTTAATTGTCAGTGTAGATTAAGATCATATTGCATAAATCGTGCAGTCTAATCTTGCATCTGCATAGTGCGAACTGTCACAAAATTCTGACCCAGAACAGTATTAGAATAGCAAAATATTTGGATATTCATCTCCCCGCACACAAGAAAAACTTTATTCAATCTTTTAAGTACTATAAGTATTATGTCGGGTATCCATGCACTTTTAACGCGATACCACTCGCAGACATTTTTTCAATCGTCCCCTAGCCGACGATATACGAAAAAACCTACATAGTAGCAAAATGACATAGTTCTTCTTGTGACGAGCAATTTTTTCATTGTGCCACAATGTTTTTGTTTTTAGATATATTCATGTAAGTTACATTATCAATACTTAACATATGGTAGATGGTTTTCTGCTGCAATATATCTAAAAGAAATAATGAATTAGTTATCTGTTTACCAAACGACAATATTTAACACTTGTCCAAATTCAAAGCGTTCGCAGACGAGGAAATAAATGCAACTCAAAATTTGAAATTTCGTCATTGGATGGGTAGAAAACATTGCGGGAAAAGGAGAAAATGCTGGTTTACCACCAGCATTTTCTCCTTTTCCCACAATG
Source organism: Tridacna gigas (assembly GCA_945859785.2). Classification (NCBI taxonomy): domain Eukaryota; kingdom Metazoa; phylum Mollusca; class Bivalvia; order Cardiida; family Cardiidae; genus Tridacna; species Tridacna gigas. The sequence goes on from OX244042.2 coordinate 932,971, forward strand.
TTTTCAAAAGTCCTTTCTCCCTTAGGGTCGTTAAAACACGAGATTGTTTTGTAAACGAGTACATTCTTTTTAGTCTTTTGTATGTGTTTTCTAAACGGTTCAAAATCAATTGCGGTCTACTTGTAAGTAACGCCCTTTTTACAGTACTATATCGAAGTTTAAGAGAGTATATTATCTTACAGCCTGTTGTTTATTTATTTATTGAAATTAATACGACGCAATTTTTCGGAAAATTTGTTAAAATCAGTGAGAAATGTCACCAGAAAGAAACGGTAAATACTATATCTGTTAACTAAAAATCTTTTTCAGAAACATTCACACTTTCCTATCTTATGCATTAATTATGTACATACATGCATTTCATATGACAGATACATGTTAACAAATTAACAGAAGGACATTTCAGGTAAAAAGACATGTATTGGCAATCGAATAACAAAATAGGAAAGACTTTAGCTGAAATATTACAAAGTTTGCACAAAACAAACACTGTACAAAACGGACAGATTTCACAAAGTATACCTATATAACCATAGACTGCTATAAATAGTAAAAGATGTTCTTATGGGGACATATTATCTGATCAGGATCTGTTTTTTGGATAAGTTAGACCAGGATCAGGCTGCACAAAAGGTAGATGATTGTTTTGCAAGTAATCTAAGTCGAAGCAGCATTTAAAATTCTATCAATTTTCCAAGTGGCATTGTTAATTTTACTGTATTCGGCTCTGGGTATTGTAAATAACTGTCCTCGTTCAAATTTATCGTAGCTTTTGATGAGTGAATCAACAAATAAAATTTAAAAAAAGGAAAAAATGTTATTGATGAGTAATTCATATAATAATAATTCTATTCTGTTCAGATACAATGCGATTCAACAGAACAGAACGCAACAAAAATTGCTGTAATATGTGAAAGAACACTTGATTTTTCGCCTCCATTATTCCTAAGCTGTTTCTGTACAAATTAGACCTTTTTAATGTACCTGTTTTGATGGGTTTTAGAAAACGCTGTGGTAAATGTTGTGGGAAAAGCAGCAATTGCTTGGAACAAGCAATTGCTGCTTTTTCCACGACATTTACTATAGTTTTGATATTGATATTTACAAGAACGATGTTATCATTCCCTTGAAATATTTTCTGTGTGCAAACTGTTAACTGTTTTAAGTGGATCTAGTCAAAACTTGTACAGTAAATTATGGGTGAAATATGGAAAAATATCACACAAAAAAACTATTTCTTACCTTCCGGATTTCGTAATCACCATTTCTGTCCCGAGGGTGTTAAACTGTTCCCATAAGTCTTTGCTCTCCAGCTCCACCTTTGGGTCGTCTTGCACATCTTGTTCTGGAGGTTCGAGACTCCGGATGGGCCTCAAATGTTGGTATCCTAGCAAGTCAGCCGGTGTTAAGTGCGATCTACCCATGGACTGTTGTAGTTTGGGTAAAATAGAGTTAGCCAGGCCCGGGTGCTGGAAGCCGGCGGCTAATCCCGGCAGGTAGTTGGCCTGAGCCGCCAGCAGAGAGTTCACGCTGCTGTAGTCTGTCGGCCTGTGTAACAGAAATGGATTATAAGCCATCTGGCCGGGCTCGGGGTTACCTCCTGGATAAATCATTTGGAACTAACATAGATAAACGTATAGATCTATTTATTATAGAAATATAAACATTAAATTAGCACATAAGTATATAATACAAGTTTAATATTCTTTATACTAGGTCCGTCCATACACTATTTATCGTCTAATTCTTACGTCCATTGCAGTAACAAAATTCACAAACACTTAAGTTAACAACAGAAATACTTAAAACAATGAACACTTTAAATATAAATAAACAGTTTTAAAAGTCGGCAAATTCACTTCTAATTCAAAGTTGTGTTTAAGTTTATTCACTAATATTGTTTACAAATGAAACACGTTTCTTCTAATATCCCATAGTACTGGTCACGACGTATCTATTCGCGTTTAGGAGTAAATTCCACTGTTATACGTAAGCTCTCAAACATTTAAAATAACATATACGTTATTAGTGCAACGCGTACAAAAATCTAAGGCGATTTTCTGTGTGATATTTCAACAGTGCCTCTGATTAGCATGTAACTTTACGGCGTAATGTTAAACCAATTTGCAGAGCATTCATTGGATTAGACGTCACAGGCGACCAATCCGCGTAAAGAAAAGGCGGGGCTTATGCAAATCACCTTGCGCTATCAATCACACACGAGACACGAGTCATAAGAAGAATCTTGTCGGGGACTTGTAAACCTTGTCAGGCTATTATCGATCTGTCAGCATCAGCCAATGAAAAACGAGGAGGGCGGGGTTTAGACTTATACGGAAATAGCACCAGTTATATCGTTGTCATTTGGTGAACTATGCGGACTGAATATCTTCTAGAAATAGTTGTTACTTTTAGTATATTAAAACGTTTTTTCTTATATAATTAAAGTAATCTTAGGAAACCAAAATATTTCAAGGATCTTCTGATCTTCTCTTAGTATGTACATACAGAAAGCTCAAACTTTTATATGGTGTCGAAGACTGTAGATCAAGATCCGTGCAGTCTGATCTTGATCTACAGTCTTCGCAGAAGAGATAAACCAGAGGTAATGCTTGAGTTGTAGGTTCGAGTTTAGCCTTTCTTTCAGCACACGTGAACTTAGGTTCTGGTTTTGTCTGTAGAGAAACTTTGTTTCCCAGAGAGCCATAGTTATAAAATGGACGCTTTTACGTGGTGAAAAATGGCCGAAATATTGGTGGGAACTTTAAGCATTGTTTTTGGTCAAGATATCTCACGAAATATTCGGACTGTGCAGATGCTAGATCATTAAGCAAGTTCTGTATAATCTGATCTTCATCTACATTGTGAAAAAAAATGTCTTAGGCAAAGAGAGGGCCGCAAAGAGACATGGTTTTTATTCCTATGGAACGGGCCACTATATTGTCGTAAGAAGTCATCGTCAGGTCTTTTTATGTTTAGATCTCTCTGTCAAAGCAATGCTTTATTCGCAGGCTTGATATTTCTGCTACCGCTTACTGCTACTACTACTACTACTACTGCTGCTGCTACTACATATACTAATATTACTACGACAAATTAATATTAATAATATTACTACGACAAATTAATATTAATAATATTACTACTACAAATTAATAATAATAATAATAATAATAATAATAATGTCTGTTTAAAATGACCTTGCAGAGGAACCACGACCCCAACTCAGACTGCTGATAATCGACATTTACTTTTTCTCACAATGTTTTTTTTTTTTCTATCTGTTGAGGGTTTTTTTTTTTTTCGTCTTTTACTTTCAATAAGAACAGGTTTAGAATTTTGTCACCCGGAAAAAACAGTTCTAGGAAAAAAGAAAAAATCGTTGTGGGGGGGATGCGAAAAATGAATGACCTCTGTCAAAAGAGGGTTTAATGTATCTGCAAAAAGTTTCGACCCAGGTCAGCCTGCGCGCCTGGGTCGAAACTTTTTGCTAGCAGTCAATTTTCTGTATCTCAACGGACCATGCTACTCTATGATTCCGTCGATTGCTAGACAAACTGGAATTTATGGATTCATTATGATACGATGGCTTGCTTGGTATCCCTTTCCCAAACAAGCCCTGGTTTTCACGTGTCTGCAGTACAAGTCTTTTGAAAACACTGTGGGAAAAGGAGAAATTGCTCGTAACGACAAATTTCTCCTTTTCCCACAGTGTTTTCTACCCTTTTTGATAACTTTCTGCCATTTTCATCAAATGTAATATTGTTGTCTGCAAACTCTTTCAATTTGGACCAGTCCAAAATTTGTCGTTTGGGAAAGGGGTATCATGTATCACGGAGATGCATTAAGCCCCCTTTTTACCAGAGCACCACTTATTTCATTTCTACAGACCTATTATTAAGATAACCATTTTATTCATCAGATACTCGACTTTCCCATCAGATGATTCTTTTTATTTCTTTCGTATTGCGACAGAGCACGTTTGAAAACTGTTGCAAAAGGGATAAATAACTCGAAATCAGCTATATTTGAGCCATGCTCTGGAAAAAGGGGGCTTAATGCATCTCCGTGCATGATACCAAATAAGACATTGCCTCATTATGGATCCATAAAATCCATTTTGCCAAACAACCGACTAATGCAGGAGGTAAAATTATCCTTTGACTTGCAGAAAATTGGAAGTTAGCGAAAAGCTTCGGCCCATGTCGATACTTTTCGCAAATGCATTAAACCATCTTTTCACAGAACATAGCTCATTTTCCTTTTGTTCATTGTTTTAACGGTAACCCATTCATTTAATTTCTAATAATCGATTTATATTGGTTTGTCCGTATTTTAAAAGGATAGTTTTCAGGCCTTCTGTCACACTTTTGATTTGGGTGGTTTTGAATTCATTGTAACTGATTTATGCCGTGATTTTCCAGTACCTAAATCAACAATCCCAGGTTCTAATGACCATGAGAAAGATGGCTTCTGAAAACATTGTGGAAAGCGGAGAAAATGCTTTTCCCATCGTGTTTTCTATCCTTTCATCGGTAAACCCAGTCAATTGAGAAACATTTCTTTTGTTCCCTGCAACTAATTTCATATTTTTTTTACCTTCTTGTAATGTGTTTACCTTACCAAACAAAAATTTGTGACTATAAAATAAGAATACACACTTGTACTTGTATTATATACAATGGCTAATTCTAAATCTTTTTTTTTTTTGATGAGACGATGTACAATTGTATAAGTCAACTTCATTCATTCATTCATTCATTCATTCATTCATTCATTCATTCATCCATCCATCCATCCATCCATTCAAATCTTTGTAATTATATAAATTGATCAATTACGTTTTGTAAATATTGAATATCGTCCTGAAATTAACACAAATGTACGGTGCTCTGGGAAAAAGGGGGTTAAATGCATCTTTTATAAGTTGTATTATGCGGATCAAATTTGTTGAAAAAAAAAATTGGCTGAATCATAATGATAAAGTGGTCCTTTGACATACAAAAAAAAATTAACAATGGCGAAAAACTTTCCACCCAAGACATGAATTAACTCGATTTTTGACACATTATATCCATCATTCGATTTTCTTTCCGTCTGACCAGTTATGAAAACATTGTAGAAGAAGGAGAAATTGCTCTTTACGAAGAATTTCGCCCATATGCCGCAGTATTTTCAATTTGTGGTCGGGTGGGATTCATATCGATTATCTATTTTTTACTAGAACGTTTTTCTTTTTTAGTGTCGTCTGCTACATATAGAGGAAACAAAAGTTACACAGTGTGGCATCGACCGGTGTATATCCGATCATTATTGGATAGTGTTTGAAAATAAAAAAAAAAAAACGTTTACCACACAGTTCCGAGTTTTAACAACTCTGAGATAAGGGGTCTTTTTTAAAACTTTGTGGGGAAGGGAGAAAATGCTGGTTACCAGCATTTTCTCCTTTCCCCGCAATGTTTTCTTTCCTCTTAGGACTTATTTCGTCCTCAGAGCCACTTTTAAATTGTCGTCTGCAAATGCCTTCAATTTGGACAAATCTAAAATATTGTCGTTTGGTCAAGAGTTAAATATATATATACTAACCAATCCATATTTGGTCAAATTATTCCTTAAACAATACAAAACTCAATTCAGAACGAGTTTGGAACGAGTGGCTTTTATAATTCCAAGGAATTAAGCAAAAATTTGAAAGAAATAATAAAAAAATAATCCCTCAGGACGAATTACTCAATATTTATATTTTAAAACACAAATGCACATGCGTGAAACCTTTGTACAATATGACATGCCAAATCGTTTGTTACAACCGAACTTTACTGTTCCGTTTTTAAACATGGTCACTTCACCGCGGTCAGACTGACATACAATATATTTTGGCACTTCATAAAACGATAACAGTTTTATTACTTATAGATGCACATATAGAAAAAAAATCTAAGAATAAAACAACAAGTGGCTAAATCATTTTTCAATCAGTATACTACGGTATGCAAAAGGGGCGGGGTCTAACTTGGCGATATTTGACTGTATGTAGACAAGTGGGCGGTGACTTGTCAGTGAGCTTGGTTGATTGAAACGGGCTTCGCTCGATGGCGCCGTGCTAACTGGAAAAAAGCACTTTCCGTAGATATCGCCCCTTTGCTCTCAGATATTGTACAAAATGGTTTAATCTATTTCCCTCATGAATAAAGTTTGTCATGCAGTTTCACGCTGAACGTGTCTGAAAACTTTGTGTTAAAGGTAAAAATTAAACATACAGAGATAGTTCGCCATTTTAGACATTAATAACGATTGTTGTTTAAATTCTAACAAACAACAAAATTTTAAATCTGGACCAAATTGAAAGCATTTGCAGATGACAAATCAAATGTAGCTTAAATGGTGAGCACTGCATTTCATTCGAAAGAAAACATTGTGGAAAAAGGAGAAAATGCAGGCCCGTCCAAACTGAAAGCATTTGCAGACGATAAAATTCAATGTGGCTCAAATGATGTGATTTTTCTTTGATAGGGTGGAAAACATTGCGGAAAAAGGAGAGAAAGCTGGTTACCCAGCATTTTCTCCCTTTGCCACATTGTTTTCAAAAGCCTTCTCTTTCAGAGTCGTTAGAACTCGGGACTGTGTGGTAAAAGGTTAAACTCTACCAAACGATAAAATTTTGATCTGAACCAAATTGAAAGCATTTGCAGACGACAAATTAGATTAGCTCAAATGGCGATTTTTTTATTCAATTGGTTAGAAAAGATTGTGGGAAAAGGAGAAAATGCTGGTTACCAGCATTTTCTTCTTTTCCCACAATGTTTTCAAAAGCCTTCTCTTTAAGGGTCTTTAAGACCCGGGATTTTGTAATAAAATGATTTCTATCGTAAATAATTTTGTCTTTCACATTTCTATAGACATCTTTGGGCAGCTAAAAAAAATCCATGGACATTAAGATTTTTATCTTTCAGGCTTGACGAAACAAGCGGAAGGTATAGATCCAAGATCAGACTGTACTTTCTGTGTAGTCTGACCTGAATCTATACCGTCTGCAAGGGTCCCTATTTTCCCCCACGTCGCCTGAACCGCCGGGAGTTTCTATAAGCAAACTGTTTTCTGACAATAGGAATGACTTTAAAAAAATAACCATTTCTAATATGAATTAAATAATGTCATTTTGTAATTGCATTATTCGAACGAAAACTCTTAATTTGAGATGGAAAGTTTATTCTTCCTATTCATTCTATTGTTTCCAAAGTGATCTTAAAGATCCACCCCTACAGTCAGAGAGAATAAAACGCTGCTAAAACTTGAAAGTGTGTATGATGGCTCAGAATTTGGTCAGTTGTGTAAAACATAGATAAATTACCAAAATATAATGGTGTAAGGGATGGAGAAACTTAAGAGATTTGTCCTCGTTTAAAACCGGAAACGACAACAGTGATTTCTTTGAAGGCCTCCAGAAAATGAAATGCATTTTCTGTCTGTCGTAATCTTGGCATTTTGCAACCGTCATGGGCAACACTTGGTATGAGGATACAAGAATGATTATAATTTCACAAAATAAAGATGAAATGGGTTAAAAACTGGCTGGAAACGAGTATGGATGTATCTTTTAAGATTTCAACCATTCGTCTACGAGTAAGGATCATAGGTTGTTATTTAAAGATTGTGGAATAAATAGATTTAAGACACGTGTGTTTTTGACGGTATACATGACCAATATCTTTGTTTATTTCGTCGCAACCGTTGCCAACGGTTCAACAATCCCTTCGAGCCGCAAACAAGTGACAGGTCTATTTTCTGTTTAAAAAACTACACGTAAAATACAGCACCGTCATGACTTTGTCAAAGGAAAATATATTTATATCACACACACACAAAGAACATGCCGACAGTGTAGATCCAAGATGGAGACTGCACGTTCTGTGCAGTCTGATCTTTGACCTACGCTGTCCGCATAGAGACGAAATCGATTTTGGAACCGAAAGGGTTTATACGGAAGTGATTTACTTGACCACTATGTTTACAGTTATACACAACATCGCGTCACGTGCCATGTTAATTTCAATTTCTCTTGTCAACAAAATTCTAACCAGGCGACTTTGAAAACGTAATTGTGAATTATGGATAATGAAAATTAGATTAAATTTAGAAATGCAAATACGTTAGTGAACACTGCGGCAAAATGATACAAGAGCGATTTCTCCGCAAGTCATCTGCGGCAAGAATTGGAAAAAAAAAAAGGAAGATAGGAATCTTAATTCCAACGTTGTTGATGGTGCTTTATAAAACTTCAGCTAATAAACCCCCTTTTCATAGAGCATCACTCAAATGCATTTCTAATTCTCAGTGTCATTTGATTGGCTAAGACTTTCTGCGTCGGCTATTCTGATTGCTAATATTGAAAAGTTTTGAAATGAACAATGAAAACAAAATTTTAAGTTGTTGTTAAATCAATCAGTACTGAAATCGATGTCAAATTAAGGGGTTGGCTGATTGATTGTATGATGTACAACGCCGTTTTCAACATTATTTCAGCGGCGGCCAGTGCACCTCTCCATGCTTTCCTGGGGTTTCTTTTACCAGTATTTCGCACAATATCCTTCCCAGCCATTAGCTGCTTTCCCACCTAACTATCGCTGGACCAATGATCAGGGGTGAGAGGGGAAGGAATCCCGTCGAAGTGACTATCATTAATCCTCGAAAGGAAATTGGCCGAGCTGTTGATTCGAACCATCCACCCCTGTTCTCAAGTCCTGAGCGCTATCGACTGCGGTACCAGGGCTCGGCCAAATAATAGAATAATCGGATAGGTATAATCCACAAGGAAAAAATATATAAATAAGAGTGATAGTAAGACACGAAGCCATCGCTTGAAATGTTTATAGAATTTCTACGATGGCGCCTTCCGGGTGGCGGACATTCACAACCCAAGCGAGAAAGTAAAACATCATAGATAATAATTGCAGTGATTATCTGAATTTTGATGTCTAATCCTAGAACTGATTAATCTTTGACAATACAATCCCATGTTTTAACGACCCCTAGTTTGATCGTACGGTGTTTAATGCTGTATTCAACATTATTTTAGTTATATCGCGGTGGCCACTGATCGGGACTGAGAAAATGAAAACAAAAAGGTTTTTAGTGGTTGGGTTAGTTTTGGTGACACCAAATTTCCAATTATTTTAACCCTTAACCAAATTACAAAATTTTAGACTGATCCAAATTCAAAGCATGTGCAGAAATTAAGTTAAATGACCCTCAAATGGTGAAACTTCATGCGAAAGGGTAGAAAACATTGTGGGAAAAGGAGAAAATGCTGGTTACCAGCATTTTCTCCTTTTCACTGGATGTTTTCAAAAACCTTCTTTCTACAGGGTTGTTAAAACTCGGGATTGTGTGGTAAAGGGTTAATCGATAACTATCACTGACATCGATACGCTACAGTTTATCGGACTTTCTGTGGGCTCATTTCCCAAACAACAAATTTTGGACTGATCCAAATTGAAAGAGTTTGCAGACGACAATTTTAATTTTGATGAAAATGGCAGAAAGGTCTCAAAACGAGTAGAAAACACTGTGGGAAAAGGAGAAATTGCTCGTTACGAGCAATTTCTCCTTTTCCCACAGTGTTTTCAAAAGACTTGTACTGCAGACACGTGAAAAACAGGGCTTGTTTGGGTAAGGGTTATACAATACATGTTTTCTCGGTTTATTACGTGGAGGTCTAGCATGTTGGGCTTCTTTTTTTTACCGCAAATGCCTACCGACTGGCCTGGATTGCAGTCCGATCTCCTTCCCCCCCCCCCTTTTATATATATATATATATAAGACGTTATATACGTCCGAATATAAATCAAAGCGTTGAAAGCACTGGTGTGGCATTTGTGGAGGGAGCCATTGTGTGGAATTAATAATTTGAAAAAATACACCACAGAAATAGTTTCAAAATATTCGTTTGAACGCCAAACTGCTATATAGTCATGCACAATGTATACAATAGAGTAGCGTGCAATTTTGTGGAACGAACAAATCCTGGCGAACAAATCCAGGAACGAATAAGATCTGGGTCCGTATTCACCAACCATTCTTAAGAACATTCTTGGTCTTGTTCTTCAAAATTTTCCAAATTTGAAAGTAACACACCTTCTGATTGGCTAAACCATTTGGTTTAGCCAATCAGAAGTTGTGTTACTTTCAAATTTGGAAAATCTTGAAGAATAAGTCTAAGAACGTCCTTAAGAATGTTTGGTGAATACGGACCCAGGAACGAACTGGTTTGGGACGGAATCGGGCGGCCAGGAAACAAAGATTGGGTTTTCTTCCTTCAATTTTGCACAAAATACGATACATGATTTTCAAAATACCGCATTGAACTCATAGTGGCATTGTCTTCGACAAATGCCAGAGAAAGGGAAAAAAATGATCGAACTGGAACACAGGCTACCTACCGGCGTAAATTAGCTGCAAACGACCTTGAAAACACTCTTGTTAAACGGGTGTGAGTGCCATGAATTTTGGCATTTAAAATTGATTGGTTTATACAATCAATTATGAATCCTTAAAGGGGGCACTCAGATTTTTGTAATCAAACCTAATTTAACCCTTTACCACACAATCTCGACTTTTAACGATCCTGAGAAAGAAGCCTTTTGAAAATATTATGGGAAAAGGAGAAAATGCTGGTTACCAACGAGCGTTGATTTTGTGGAATCGTATTCAAATGAATATGCTGACGTCATATTTGATTCCAACCCCTTATTGAAACGTCAAGATTGCACTTTTTTTTTTTAATCGAATTCCGAATGTAAGTTTCAATTTTCTCATCAGTTGCTGGGAAAAAAACAACATATTTTTTATTTTTTTTCTTTTTTTTTTTTAAGAATTGATTCACAGCAAAAATTCTAAAAAGCCTCCCCAACCTGTCCCCAGCAATAGAGAGATTTTGAAACCATGTTGAATGGGAAAGAAAAATGATTTCATACAGTAATGAGAAAAGACTTTTTCATATTTTCTTTATCTTCGATTTTGATACTTTTGCTTTATTATGTATTTAATTAACCCTTTACCAGACGACAAAATTTTCAGCCTTGTCAAAATTGAAAGCATTTGCAGACGACAATTTCAATGGTTCTCAAATGGTGCAATTTTTCTTTGATAGAGTAGAAAACATTGTGGAAAAAGGAGAAAATGCTGGTAACCAGCATTTTCTCCTTTTCCCACAATGTTTTCAAAAGGCTTCATTCCCAGGGTCGATAAAGGCGGCATAATTAATTTGTCGTCTGCAAATGATTTGAATTTGAACATTTCTAGGATTTCGTCTTTTGATAAAGATAAAAACAGTTTGGAAAAAAAAGTTTACGATCTATCGTGCTTTGTGGGCCGACGTCATTTCGACAACACAACACGCCCCCCCCCCCCCCTTCCTCCTTGCACCCCAACCGCCTCCATGTTTGAAATATCAGTTTTCTTTATCAACAAGTATTGAAAGGCTTACAACTGATTTTGATCTATTTTGTATGAAACTTGACACGTTCAATTATTTCGTCATTGGTGATATGTATACAGTGTATAGCCCCCGCTTTCTTGTCAGGCAGGCACATTTACAGTTGTTTACAGTTGGACCGCGATTTTTTTTGTATTTTTTTTTTTAAATATCTTTGCACATTGTTGATTGAAAAAAAATTGTCAAATAAGTCTCTCTCGCAGAACTTCAGTCTGATATTGATTTAAACTGTCCGCAAAAAGCAACTTTATACATGTGCCTCGCGCTCGAAGGTTTGATATTTTCGAAAGCTTCTCCACTAGTGGAATAAAGGGTGCGATTAAAATCGGTTAAAAAACGCATGTCACCATATTCAGAAAAGTGTGACTGTAAATGTTATAAACGAAACCCTTTTCCCCGCTACAACGGCCTTTTGCCCCATGTATGTGCAGAAAGAGAATGGTTCCTTAATTAATATCCCATTACCACACAATCCCGACTTTAAACGATCCTGAAAAAAGAAGCCATTTGAACACATTGTGGGAAAAGGAAGAAATGCTGGTCCCACAATGTTTTCTAGCCTAACAAAGACAAATTCCACCATTAGAGCAACATTTAATTTGTCGTCTGCAACTGCTTTCAATTTGATCAAGTCCAAAATTTTGTCGTTTGGCAAAGAGTTAATTTAACCCTTTGCCACACAGTTCTGAGTTCTAGCGACCGTGAGGAAGAAGGCTTTAGAAAACATTGCGGCAAAAAAAAAAGGAAAAAAAATGCTGGTAACCAGTGGTGGCCAATGCACCTATTCAGGCTGCTTTCCTGGACACCATTCAACCAACCAATAATTTCCTGGAGTTTCTTATACCAGTATTTCGCACAATATTCTTTCCAAGCTACTGGCTGTTTTCCAACATAACCATTGTCGAAACATTGAACGAGTGAAAGAGAAATTAATCCTGTCGCCGTTACTGTCACCAATCCCCAGAAAGAAATTGGCCGAACTGGGGATACATACTAACGACCCCCCCCCCCCCTTTCAATTCTTTACCAAAACAACAAAATTCTAGATTTTTCAAAAATGAAAGCATTTGCAGGCGACAAAATAAATGAGACTCAAAAACTGGAATTTGTTTTCGGAGCGGTAGAAAGCATTGTTGGAAAAGGAGAAAATGCTGGTTACCAGCATTTTCTCCTTTTCACACAATGTTTTCACAAGTCCTTTTTCCTGGGGGGGGGGGGGGGGGTCGTTAAAATTCATGATTGTGAGATAAAGGGTGAAAGTCCCGTGCATTACCGAACAGGCTTCCGGCCTCGGTAGAAAAAAGAACCCCGTCTTTATCAGATTCATACGCGCATGTCGCTTGTCAAAATGTAAATGGGAGATGACACATTCTTAAGCAAAGACAAACATCTTTCACAAAGATAAGTTTTCAATCTTTCACAATGTAACATGAGCAGTTACAAGCAATTGCAGCTATAAGACGGTTGTAGATTGATATAGAATGATATTTTGTCCTCAACACCTGAAAGTTTTCAATTTTTCACTATGTAACATGAGCAATTACCAGAGATTACGGCCAAAAGACGGTCTACAGATTAATATAAAATGATATTTGCCCTCAACATTGTAAAATAGCAATTTAGAAAAGCGTGCATGCGAATCCATGATTGATTGAATGGTGTTTTACGCTGCTTCCAACATTATTTCATTCATACCACGGCGACAGCTCACATATTCATGTTTTTCCTGGGTTCCACCAGTACCAGGCTAGGGCTCTGAAGTGTCTTGCCCAAGGACACTCCCACGAAAAACCCAGTGGATCCAGTGCAGCTCGAACCCGGGGCCTCCAGGTCACGAGTTCTACATCTTACCACAGAGCCACACAGGACCCTTGCAAATGTATATACCAATGGATTAAGGATCGAGTAAGGTCTAGTTAACAAATGGGACATGCCCTGGCAAAAGAGGGCTTAATGCATCTCTGCATTGTACCAAGCAAGACATCACCCAATTACAGATCCATAAAATTCATTTTTTTAACCCTTTCCCTAATGACAAATTTTGGACTGGTCCAAATTGAGAGAGTTTGCAGACGACAATTTTAAATTTGATGAAAATGGCAGAAAGTTGTCAAAAAGGGTAGAAAACACTGTGGGAAAAGGAGAAATTGCTCGTTACGAGCAATTTCTCCTTTTCCGACAGTGTTTTCTACCCTTTTGGAGAACTGTCTGTCATTTTCATCAAATTTAAAATTGTCGCCTGCAAACTCTTTCAATTTGGACCAGTCTAAAATTCATCGTTTGGGAAAGGGTTAACAGATAACAAAATTTAGATTTTTTCCAGTTTGAAGATTTAGGCAGACGACAAGTGAAACTTTTTTTGAAATTATGAAATTTGACTTTGAAAGGACGGAAAATATACTGAGAAAAGGCATAAATGCTAGCCACCGTCATTTTTCTCCTTTTCCCACAATGTTTTCTAAAGCCTTGTTCCCCCAGATCTTTAAATCACGGACTTGTTAAATGGGGGAGGGGAGTAACTCATTTAAGCAGTCAGTGATATATTGACTAATCAATACGCCATACCACAAAATATACTATTATTATTAGACGGATTTTGAAATAAACGGGAAATATTAAAGAACGACCTGGGGGAGAGGGGGAGATAAACAAAATTAGCTTCGTGCCAGAGTTAATCCTTTACCACAATGTTTTTACAACCCAGAGGAACATGACTTATAAAAAAAAAATCGTTGGAAAAAGGAAAAAATGCTGGTAACCAGCATTTTGCCTTTTTTTTTCCAGCCATGTTTTCTACCATTCTTGAAGATGAGAAAGGCAGAAATCAGAAATCACTTTTAGGCAAAATTTAATTTTTCGTCTGCAGTTGCCTGGACGGGCTTTAAAATATTGTCGTTTGGTAAAGAGTTAACCCTTAACCCTTTCCCAAACAAGCCCTGGTTTTCACGTGTCTGCATTATAAGTCTTCTGAAAACACTGTGGGAAAAGGAGAAATTGCTCGTAACGAGCAATTTCTCCTTTTCCCACAGCGTTTTCTACCCTTTTTTAGAACTTTCTGCCATTTTCATCAAATTTAAAATTGTCGTCTGCAAACTCTTTCAATTTGGACCAGTCCAAAACTTGTCGTTTGGGAAAGGGTTAACCAAACAAATTCAGTTTACGACCGGAGAAAGAGGACTTTTAAAAACATTGTGGGGAAAAAAGAAAGTGGTAGTAGCCAGCATTTTCTTCTCTGTTCTAACGCTATTTTCTACGTTTTCTTTTTTTTTTTTTACTTTTTCAAGGAGAAATTCCATAATTGAAGCCATGTTCAATTTATCGTGTGTAAAATAATTTTCAGTTCGGACGAATCTCAGATTTTTTGTCGTCTGGTAAGATTTAATAAACCTTTTAACCCTTGACCAGACGACAAAATTTTCAGACTTGACCAAATTGAAAGCATTTGCAGACGATAAATTAAACGTAGCTCAAACGATGGAATTTGTCTTTGACCGGGTAGAAAACGTTGTGGAAAAAGGAGAAAATGCTGGTTACCAGCATTTTCTTCTTTTCTCACAATGTTTTCAAAAGGCTTCTTCCTAAAGGTCGCTAAAACTCGTGATTGTGTGGTAAAGGGTTAACACACAATCCGGAATTGTTACGACCCTGAAAATAACGTCTTTTGATTGAAAACATTGCGGGAAAAGGAGGAAATGCTGGTAAACAGCATTTTCTCCTTTTCCCACAATGTTTTCCTACGGTATCAAAGACAAATTCAATCATTTTAGCCTCATTTTAATTGTCGTCTGCAAATGCTTTCAATTTGGATAAGTCCAAAAATTTCATCGTTTGGTGAAGAGTTAATCCGAAACGAAACCAAGAACGCTGGAAAGGTCTGCTTTTATAATCTTTCGGTAAAAAATTTCAGTCGAACGGCGCCGCGCAAATCTCGGCTTTTCTAGGTTTTGTTGTTGGTCTCACAAAAGCTTTGACGGCGAGAGTTGACAAAATTATCGAGAGAGCTTTCACTGCTTTCGCCCCTAATGGTTCGAATGCGTTAATTCCGTATTTAGGGTATTGTCCACGATGTTTATCGTTGTTCAATCAAAGTTGATCAAACCTCGTTGATCGGGCTGATAAGAGGATAAACGCGGGGGAAAATGTCTACAGTGAATTGGCGTCAAAAAAACACGACAAAAGGGGTTTGACCCCCTTGCCAGATAAGATACCCTGAAGGAATTTTGCCTGCATGTATCAGTAATGACCTTTCAACGCTGTTTATTTTTTACAAGCAATGTTTTTTGATTGCCTTGCAGCAGATCAGATTTTTTAAAAACATTGTGGCAAAAGGTGAAATTGCTCGTTACGAGCAATTTCACCTTGTGACACAATGTTTTAAAGATACATCTATACTTGTTTTCAGTCAGTTTTTAACCCATTTCATCTTAACTTTATTAAACTATAACCATTTTTGTACTTTCATGCTAAATATGGCCCCTGCAAGGTTGCATAGATTACGGCCGATAGAAAATGCATTTCATTTTCTGGAGGCCATCAAAGAAATCACTGTTGCGACGTTTAAATCGAAGATTTCCCATATACAATGTATGTATTCATTCCTTACACAAAAGATATCGGTAATTTATTTATGATTACACAACTGACTAAATTCTGGACTATTCTACAGTCTATCGTTTTTTTATAGCGTTTTTCTCTCTGACCGTAAGGATAAAATCTTTACTTACAGTAAACCATCATTCATTTTGATCAGTCAGTCGACCATACAAATCTGAGTGAAAATGATTATCAATAAAAATTGCTTTGGTTTCGTTGTTTGGCATTTATAGAATTTAACCGTATTTCAGCTAAATCAAAGCGGATAGTGCACCTATTTCCGTGTTCAGTTCCCCAGCCGGCACAGCACACTACACTCATTCAAAACAACAGGCTGCTTTCCCACATGAGCAAAGTCTAAACAATCTTAAGAATACGGCACTATCAGGGCCCGTATATCTCTAACCATTCTTAAATAAAAACATTCTTGGTCTATTTTGAAAAATTTTCCAAAAATTTCGAAGTACATGGAACGCAATTTCTGACTGGCTACACAGAAATGGCATTACATCCTAAATCTAGAATAATTCTTGGATTGCCTTTGAGTCACACTATGGCATCTCCGCAGTGCATTAAACCAGGCAAGTCATCACACAGTTATGGGTCTATAAAAGTCACTTTTTTTTTTCATAATCGAGTCAATCATAAAGTAAACTGGATCCGTATTCACCAACCATTCTTAAGAATATTCTAAGTCTTACTCTTCAAGATTTTCTGCATTTGAAAGTAAACAACTTCTGATTGGCTAAACCAAATAACACAACTTCTGATTGGCTAAACCAAATGGTTTAGCCAATCAGGAGTTGTGTTACTTTCAAATGTGGAAAATTCTGGAGAACAAGACAAAGACCGTTCTTTGAATGGTTCGTGAATACGGACCCCGGTCCTTGGACATAAGGAAAATTGACCAATAGCGAAAGCTTCGGCTCATGTCAGCGCAGACCTGGGTCGATACTTTTCGTATATACATTAAGCCCCCTTTTCACACAGCATGGCTCATTTGTAGATGGTTACTGAAAAGGGGCCAGTGCTTCGAACTTAAAACCTCTGGTGAGTTGCCAAGTCTTTAAGCTCTGATCTATCCGATTGGCTTGGAAAAATTAGATGATAATGTGTCCAGAGTGTTTTTGTTCGTTTATATGATGTTTTAAAACGCCATTATGACATTATATCAGTTATACCGCGGCGGCCAGTGTCCCTACTCATGCTTTCCTTAACCCTTAAGCTGCTTATCGCGACCCACTGACCTTTTGCGGACAGTGTAGATTAAGATCAGACTGCACAGAACGTGCAGTCTGATCTTTAATCTACACTGTCCGTTACGTTATTTCGTTTCCCGTGAAATCAACTTGGAAAACGCAATGTTTCGGCTTCTACTATTAAATGGAGATTTTCGTTTCATTTATTCAGCAGCTTAAGTGTTAAGTTTCCTGGACCAGTTTTTTGCACAATATTCTTCCAACGCCAGTGGCTGGTTTTCCGACATAACCATCATCGACACAATGACCAGAGGTGAGAAAGAAGTGAACCCTGTCGTAGTTAGTATCACCAATCCTCAGAAATTGACCAAATTTGGGGATTCGAATCAGCGACTCCCCCATCCCCTGGTTTCAACACCTTGGTCCGACCATTCTTAAAAACATTCTTAGTCTTATTCTCAAGAATTTCCTAAATTTTAAAGTAACACAACTTCTGATTTGCAAAACCAAATGGTTAAGCCAATCAGAATTTGTGTCATTTTCAAAATTTATAAACAGACAAAGGATATTCTCAAGAATTGTTGGTGAATACACCTGTACGTTACTATCTGAACTACGCTTCCAGGGCCTGTGGATTGATTGATTGAATGTTGTTTAACGCCGTTTTCAACATTATTTCATTTATACTGCGTCTACCAGTGCACCTATCCACCCTTTCCTGGAGTCTCTTTTACAAGTAGTCCCAACAATATTCTTCCAAGGCCATTGGCTGCTTTCCTACATTACCATCGTCGAAACAATGGCCAGCGATGAAATGAATCCTGTTGCAATGACTATCATCAATCCTCGGAAAGAAATTGGCCGGTCCGGGAATCGAACCACAGACCCCATGTTCTCAAGTCTCGTACGCTATCGACTGAGCTTACCGGGGCTCGGCAGGATCTCCTGATAGGGGCCACGAAAGGGACGTTTTGACGTTGACCAGACGCCGTTTTAGAACCGTATTTGTTGACTTTCTCTCAAGGACTGTTTACATAATAAATTTGCGTTTAGTGATAAGTCTAAGAAAACATAACAGAAAGCAACACGAACCCGCTCGGAACCGATCTTTCATTTAACCCTTGGCTGCTAAGCGCGACTCACTGACCTTTTGTGGACAGTGTGGATCAAGATCAGACTGCAGTCTGATCTTTGATCTACGCTGTCCGAAAGGGAGATATATATATATATTTTTTTTTTCCCGTTAAAAAAAAAAAAAAAAAAACAGCAACGAAATAGCAAAAATTGAGGTTTAACTGTCGGCTTTAAAAGTTCCGTTTCATTTTATTTAGCCACATAGTACCCAAGACGATAAAATTACAGATCTGTCTAAATTGAAAGCAGTTGCAGACAACGAAATAAATGTGACTTAAATTTTGAAATATGGTTTTTGAAGAGGAAGAAAAATTGTGGGAAAAGGAGAAAATGCTGGTTATCAGCATCTTCTCCTTTTTTCCACAATGTTTTCAAATATCTCCTTCTGTAGGGTCGTTAAAACTAGGGATTGTGTCGTAAAGGGTTAACTCTTTACTAGATGACAAAATTATAGAAATAAAATCTGTTTTAAATGAATAATTTTAAATAAATTACATATATTGTAGAAAACATTGTGGGAAAAGGAGAAAATGCTATTTACCAGCATTTTCTCCTTTTCTCACAATGTTTTCCACTGCCTTCCATCACAGGATCTTTAAATTTGAAAGTGTTTAGTACAGGATTAACTCTTTGGCTACTGGACGAGACTCGATCCACTCTTTAGCAAACATTGCAGATCAAGATCAGACTGCACAGAACGTGCAGTCTGATCCTGGTTCCTCTCTGTCTGACTCCCTGAAATTTGTGTAGCGGAAAAAGCTCTGACATCGAAACAGTTCCGGTTTTACCGTTGACCGGAAATGTCTTTTGAATTTATCTAGGAGTTTAAATCTTTTACCATACGACAAAATCATTAGACTTTGTCAAATTGAAAGAGGTTTGTAGATGACAAATTTCATGTGTTTCGAATGGTGATATTTTTTTTTCTTAGAAAGGTTAGAAAACATTGTGGGGGGGAAAGGGGAAAATTTCGGTAACCAGCATTTTCTCCTTTTCCCATATTGCTTTTCGACAGGCTTGTTCCCCAGGGTCGTTAAATCATCGGATTGTTTGATAAAGGATTTGCAAAGTTGCTTCTAAGAACAGATCTATTTTATGTCTTTCTGAAAAAGCTGTTTCAACAAATCCAGACGAACCGTTTAACCCGAAATGTGTATATAACTTATCTACAGCATTGCATGAATATTAAAGGCGGCGCGAACTACTTTTACGGCGACAGGATTTCCGGCGAGAAGACGAATCTCCCGCGGATTGATTCTTTTGCAGTTTTTGGTTCCAAAGACTTCCGGTTTTGAAAGTTAACTTTGATTACAGAAATGGGAGGGGAAAAATTTAAGAGTAACAGAATTTATCTTTACTTATCTGCCGCGGGTCAAAGAAATTGAACCTTTCAAATATTTTTCTTTAATCTTCAATGTCAATTGTGTTTCGTGAGAATAAATTTTATGGGTCACGATTGCGTGGGAAATGGATTATCGATTGAATAGCCCTGTGGGTCCGTATTCACCCACCATTTTTAAGAACGTTTACAGTCTTATTCTCCAGTATGTTCTAAAACTTTGAAGGTAGCGCAACTTCTGATTGGCTAAACCATTTGGTTTAGCCAATCAGAAGTTGCGCTACCATTTGGTTTAGCCAATCAGAAGTTGTGTTACGTTCAAATTCAGAAAATCTTGGAGAATAAGACTAAGAACGTTCTGAAGAATGGTTGGTGAATACCGACCAAGGCTGTTCCAAATTTTGTTGGGCTTTGTGGATTTACATACGAGAGCCCATAAGGAAGCGTAAACTGTTGGAGTGTTTTGGAGAGCATTTAACACGGAGGGTGGGGGGGGGGGGGTGAGATATACCGTGAAAAAAAGCCTTCTAACCCATAGTCGAGAAGAATCGAGATCATTTGGAAACAAACGGAAAACTCTGAACCACTTTTAAAGATACATCTCTACCCGTTTTCAGCCAGTTTTTATCCCATTTTATCTTTATATTATCAAACTGTCAGCTTTCTTGTATCTTAATGCCACATGTTGCCCCTAAGTGACGGTTGCAAGGTTGTATAGATTACGACTGAAGAAAATGCGTTTCATTTTCTGGAGGCCATCAAAAAAAAAAATCATTGTTGCGACGTTTCCGGTTTTAAATCAAAGATTTCCGGTATATGTATTTATCCCTCTCACCATGTACATGTATAACGGTAATCTATCTGTGTTTACACAGCTGATTAAATTCTGAACCATTTTACAGTCTATAAAATTTTAACAGCGTTTTTTTTTTTCCCTGTGACTGTAAGGATGTTTAATTCAGCCTTGCCAAAATTGACAGCATTCGCAGACTACATATTAACTGCAGCTTAGCCCTTTACCACACAATCCCGACTTTTAACGACCCTAGGAAAGAAGGCCTTTAAAAACATTGTGGGAATAGGAGAAAATGCTGGTTGCCAGCATTTTCTCCTTTTCGCACAATGTTTTCTATCTTTCCCAAGACAAATTTTACCCGTTGAGCCACATCTAGAATGCTTTCAGTTTGGACCAATATAGAATTCTGTCGTTTGGTACAGAGTTAAAAGATAGGGAATGATTTGTATTCAAACCTTTACCACAAAATCCCGAGTTTTAAAGATTCTGCCGGAAAGGGCTAACCAGCATTTTATCCTTTTCCCGCAATGTTTTTTTTTTTACCCTATCAGATACCATCATTTAAGCAACATTTAAGTTGTCGTCTGCAATTGCTTCCAATTTGGACACAACCAAAATTTCTGTCGCTTGGTAAAGGTTTCAACAGATATTTCAGCAACAGATTAAAAAAAAAAAGAATTGAAAAAATGTAACCTTATACAATGGCAGCAGAAACCTCAAACCTAAACCATAAATTTTATGTGAGACTTGTTTATACGAAGTCCTTTTATTTCGCTGTTTGCCCTCCCAAGGCGAGCATGAAACATAACATTTTATACAGTTTTACCATAAAACGCTTTCCGTTTTCCCTTTGAATTCCGCGTTTTGTGGCAATTCAGTGTTTACTTACATCTTACGCACAGTCGTCTGCTGCAGAAACAACAGATTGGAAATAAAATTTATGGATTTATTCGCAAAATGGCGGCAGTAAAATAGAAGGCCATAAAGTCTTTCAACCTTCTCCGATTAGAAAGCGTTTTGTTACAGAAATAACCCCTTACCAATGGATTCCGTGATTTTTTCGAACCAGTGAAAAGAAAAAAATAAATGTTTCCTAAAAACATTCTAAAAGGGGGAGAAAACACTGATGGTCATTTATTTCACGTTTTCAAGCAATGCTTCCTGACCTGTTCTCAGACGAATTCCGTCGTTTGTGATACGTCACTTTACAGGCAAATCCATGTCATAAAAAAAGATAATACGAGATATTCATACGCTAAGCGTCTCTGGCCATGAAAACAGACGATATAAGCCGTATTACAGATTTTCAAAGAACTCAGTCTACCTGTTTGCGAGGTTTCTTGTTTTATTTTTACCATTTTTTTCCCTTCTAACACAGAATAGACTTCTACTTAATCCTTACGCTTCTAAGCGCGACTCTCAGAGCTTTTGCGGACAGTGTAGATCTAAGATCAGACTGCACAGAACATGCAGTCTGATCTTTGATCTACAACGTCCGATAACGAGATACGAGTTCCCCCCCCCCCCCAAAAAAAAAATTGCAAAATTTTTTGGTTCTTACCGTCGGCTTTAAAGTTTCACTTCACTTATTTAACAGGATAAGGGTTAAATTTTGGTTCCTCTGATGAACCTGCACAGAGCGTGCAGTCTGATCTTAGATCTACACTATCCGGTAAGGAGATACATGTACTAGTTTTTTCCCCAAAAGAATACCTTTGACATAGCAACATAGCAAAACTCGTGTTCTTACTTCGGCTTTGACATTTCATTTCACATATTTAGCAGTTAAATTTTCATCTATATCTTGAACCTGTAGATGAACATCCGAGAAACACGAGGTACATGAAGAATCTGGCAGTATTTTTAATAAGTCCGTCTCGACAGTGTCATAATATTTCATGTCTTTTTGAAGTGAATCATGCTCTGGGTAAAAGGGGGTTTAATGCATCTGCAAAAATTATCGACTCAGGTCAGCCTGCGCAGTCCGCGCAGGCTGACCAGAGTCGAAAAGTTTTGCAAGTAAGATTTTTTTCTGCAATATCAAGGGACCACTCTATCTCCATGTGCGCCAAGCCCCCGTAGCTCAGTCGGTAGCGTACAGGACTTGAGAACAGGAGGTCGCAGGTTCAATCCCCGGCTTGGTCAATTTCTTTCCAAGGACTGATGATAGTCATCGCGACAGAATTCATTCCTCCCTCACCGCTGACCATTGTTTCGACGATGGTTATGTGGGAAAGCAGTCAGTGGCTTGGAAAGAATATTGTGCGGAGTACTGGTAGAAGAAACTCCAGGAAAGCATGGATAGGTGCACTGGCCGCCGTGATGTAACTGAAATAATGTTGAAAACGGCGTTAAACACCAATCAATCAATCAATCAAAACCTCCATGTGCAGTCGGTTATCAGACAAAATGGATTTTTATGGATCCATAATTATGTGATGTCTCGCTGGGTACAGTACATCACGGTGATGAATTATACATCCTTTTACCAAAGCATGGTTCAAGTAAATTTGAAATTGAGGAAAATCAGTCAGCTTTTTTTACCCTTTTGACATCGCCCTGCCTTTTGTTGCAAATTATGACTCGGCGTCCCAGACTGGTCAGTATTTTATTCTGTCGAAAATTGAAACCGACCTTTGAAATGAATATTCTGACAGATAACAACAGCGTATCGGTTTTCGCTTTACTAATTATGATCAATCAATCCGATTGATTGAACGGTATTTTACGCCGCTTTTAACATTATTTCAGTCATATCACGGCGATAGCTCGTTTATCCATATATTGTCCTGGCTTTCACCAGTACTAGGCATGGGCTCTAAAGTGTCTTGTCCAAAGACACTCCCAAAGAAATCCAGCACTTATCATTTTTTTTTTGTATCATAATTAATCGATAAAAAAAAACATTGTAATAAAAATAGAATGTTATAATTAGTCAAGGAGATACAGAGAGATTTATATATGCATAAAAAAGATACAGCGACATTCATCTATCTCACACACAAAACAAGAAATATGTTTAAAAAAAAAAAGATAGACGGCGTAAATTTACAAATTAACTGGGCAGGGTCCCTTAAAATAAACATGTCTACATTTTTGACCAATCACAAATTTCTCTTTATTCATTCGTTATCAGTACCAACAAGTAGGTCAAAAGCCAACACATTCAGCTACGCCGAAAAAAAATATTTCGGCAGTGTTTGACCGATGTCTCGCCATTTTTGATTACCTATTATGAAGTTTCAATTCATTCAAACGATGTTTGTTATCACTAATGATAGGTCCTGAAATCTGACAAATTTCTGACAATCAACGGTACAAGCTGGAAAATTTCCTACAAGTGTTAACCCATTAACATACAATCTCGAGTTTTAACGACCCTGGGGGTAAAAAAAAGTTTTGAAAACATTGTGGGAAAAGGAGAAAATGCTGGTAACCAGCATTTTCTCCTTTTCCCGCAATGTTTTAACCTTCTCAACGACAAATTCAATCAGAGGAACCAAATTCAACGTGTTGTCTACAAATGATTTGAATTAGGACAAGTCTAAATTTTTGTAGTCTGTTAAAGACAAAAATTTTGAGCCATATTCAAATTAGCAGACGACAAACTACGGCTGCAGTGACAGAATCTATAATTATATTAAGGAAGGGAATTGATTGATTGATTGATTGATTGTGTGGTGTTTAACGCCGTTTTCAACATTATTTAAGTTATATCGCTGCGGCCAGTGCACCTATCCATGCTTTCCCGGAGCTTCCGTTACCAGTACTCCGCACAATATTCTTTTCAAGCCACTAGCTGCTTTCCCACATAACCGTCGTCGAAACAATGGTCAGCGGTGAGAGAGGAATGAATCCTGTCGCAATGACTATCCTCGGAAAGAAATTGGACAAGCGACCTCCTGTTCTCAAGTCCTGTACGCTACCGACTTAGCTACGGGGGCTTGGTTCAAGGAAGGGAAACTCTGTGGGAAAACAGAAAATGCAAGTTAGACAAACTAGATAAGACTGAAATGACAGAATTTACATACATATATCTAAGGATAGAAAACTCTGTGGGAAAAATAGAAAATGCGGGTTAGACAAAATAGTTACAACTGAAATAATAATCTTACCTAAGGATAGAAAACTTTGTGGAAGACGAAGAAATTTCTATTACCAGTTTTGTTTTCCTTTTCCCAAGATGTTTTCAAAAGCCTTCTTCCTCTGGGTTGGAATCGTCTCGTCAGGGTTTACTCTTTACAAAAACGACAAATGTTTAGACTTGAACCAAATTAAAAGCACTTGCAGACGACAAAATACATTTTACTTAAAAATTGAAATTTGTTTTTGGAAGGGCAGAACACATTGTGGAAAAAAGGAGAAACTGCTGGTAACCAGTATTTTCTCCCTTTTCCAGGATATTTTCAAAAGACTTCTTCCTCAGGGTCAGAATTCGTCTAGCAAAGGGTTAGACGCCTCACAATAGAAAAAGAATGTCATCATAAAAGCCGGTTGTTAACAGTTGATGATTGCTTTCATCACCTGCCGCAATGTTTACCCTTCACCAAACAATGACGTGGTTTAACAACCTTGGAGATGCAAGCTTTTGAAAACATTGTGGGTAAAAAGGAGAAATTGCTAGTAACCAGTATTTTCTCATTTTCCCACAATGCTTTCTATACTATTTTAACCCTTTCCCAAACGACAAATTTTGGACTGGTCCAAATTGAAAAAGTTTGCAGACGACAATTTTAAATTTGATGAAAGTGACAGAAAGGTCTCAAAAAGGGTAGAAAACACTGTGGGAAAAGGAGAAATCGCTCGTTACGAGCAATTTCTCCTTTTCCCACAGTGTTTTCAAAAGACTTGTACTGCAGACACGTGAAAACCAGGGCTTGTTTGGGAAAGGGTTAAGAAAACTCTCATCTTCCCAACCACCTTTTTTTTTTGTCGTCTGCCAGTGCTGTTCGAGCTTGTCGTCTGACAAAGGGTTATGACAAATTTTCGCCTTTTCTTAATTCTAAGTATCTGTATAATTGGCGTTGATTGGTCAGTCTGAGATATAAACAAGATTCTTACTTAGTATTAACCCTTCACTGCACAATGTTGTGTCTTTTAACGACCCTGAGAAAGAGGCCTTTTGAAAACATTGTGGGAAAAGGAGAAAATGCTGGTAACCAGCATTTTCTCCTTTTCCCACAATGTTTTCTAGTCTATCTGATACAAATCCAATAATTTGCGCCATGCTTATTTTGTCATCTGCAAGTGCTTTCAAATCAGACCAGTCTAAAATTTTGTGGTTTGGTAAAGTGTTAAATTTTTGCAACACAATTCTGAGTTTTAACGAAACTGAAAAAGAAGCCTTTTGAAAACATTGTGGGAAAAGGAGAAAATGCTGGTAACTAGCATTTTATCCTTTTTCCCGCGATGTTTTCTTTCTTATTAAAGATAAATTCCATCATTTGAGCCAATTCTAAATTGTCAACTGCAAATGCTTGCAATTTGGTCCAGTCTAAAATTTTGTCGTTCGGTAAAAAGTTGAGACAAATTTTCGCCTTTTCTTAACTCTAAGCATCTGTATAATTGGCGTTGATTGGTGAATGTAAAATATTAATTACATTATTATTATGACAAACTTTCGCTTTTTCTAAATTCTAAGTACCTGTATGATAGGCGTTGATTAGTCAGATTTAAAGTATGAACGAGACTATCATGAAAGCTTGATTGACCGGTAGCTGTACAAAGATGTGTTTTCAAGTTTATGTATCGCTGGTTCGATCCCCTGCTAGGCCAATTTCCTTCAGTGGATTAATGATAGTCACTGCGAAAGGATTCATTCCTCTTTCACCGCTGACCATTGTTTCGACGTTGGTTATGTGGGAAAGCAGCCAGTGGCTTGGAAAGAATATTGCGCGAAGTACTGGTAACGGAAACTCAAGAAAAGCATGGATAGGTGCACCGGCCGGCGCGATATAACTGAAATGATTTTGAAAACGGAACGAACAAACCAACCAACCAACCAACCAACCAATCAATCAATCAATCAATCAATCAATCAATCAATCAATCAATTACTGCTACTACTACTACTACTATTATTGCTGGAGGTTAAAGTATCTGACGAAGGTTTGAAGGAAAAAGGTAGGTCACAGTTTTCATTGCTTATCCAACTACAATATCTTTCAAACCCTATTACTACTAATACCGCTACTACTACTACTTCTACTATTACTACTACTACCACTACTACAATTAAGATGCTAGAGGATAATGTAGGAGACGATGGATTGAGGAAAGAAAGAGGAAGTTTACAGTTTTCATTACCCATTTAACTACAATATGTTTCAAACTCTACTACTACTACTACTGCTACTAAAATGCTTCAGGGTAAGTAAAAGACGATGATTTACGGGAAAACAAGAAAAAGGTAAGTTACAGTTTTCAGGTTACAGTTTTCATTGCGTAACTAACGTTTCAAAACCTACTATAACAACTACTACTACTACTACTTAGACTACTACTAAATTGCAAGGGTAAAGTCTAAAACGATAGAATGGGGAAAGAAAAAAAGGTAGGTTACAGTTATCATAGCCTCTCTAACTACAATATGTTTCCAATCCTACTACTACTACTACTACTATTACTACTGCTGCTACCACTACCTCTACTACTACTACTAATACCATTACTACTACTACTACTACTAAATTTCAGCGGTAAAGTATAAAACGATGGATTGGGGAAAGAAAAAAGATAGGTTACAGTTTTCATAGCCTATCTAACTACAATATGTTTCAAACCCCCACTTCAACACTAAGACCGGCACTCCAGATTACGTAATCAAGCCGCCATCTTAATTGTCTGGGCCTTAGTTTCGCATAAACTTTGTCGGACATTTTATCTGATAATTTTCGTTTAATAAAATAAAGCTTGGTGCATTAATTGTAATTATCCACCTATCGCATAGAATAACATCGACTCGGTGCACCCGAAGTTTTTGTTTGGACAGCAATCACGGGAAAGGGAAAGTCGCCCTGCAATAAAATTCAACTCTTTACTTGCCGACCTAAATGTTTAACCCTTGGGCTGCTAAGTGCGACTCAAGGACCTTTTACGGACAGTGCAGATCAAGACCAGACTGCACAGAACGTATTGTCTGATCTTAGATCTACATTGTCCGACAAGGAGATATCTTTCCTAAAAAAAAAATCTTTGAAATAGCAAGATCTGGGTTTTTACTTTCTGTTTGAAAGTTTCATTTCACTTATTTAGCAGGATAAGTGTTTAGACTGCTCCAGATTGGACCATTTACAGACAACAAACAAAGCATGGACCAAACGATTAGACTTGTCTTGTCTATGAATGGGTAGAAAACATTATGGGAAAAGGAGAAAATGCTGGTTACCAGCATTTTCTCCTTTTCCCTTAATTTTTTCATAAACCTTTTTCCTCGGGGGTCGCGAAAGCGAGGGATTGCTTGGTAAAGGGTTAAACAGACAACGTCTGCCAGATTTTGAGGACACATGCAAATTAGTAAAATGTACACAAATAAACAATGACACACTTAGTCTGTCTAGAGCGGCCCAAAAGAAATATTTACCCACGGTGTCGGTGTCTCAAACGTTATAATTGGTGCGTTTTTGTTTAATTTTGATGCCATCTAGTTCCTTGCTAGGCAACGAAATTTTATCCTTGATCACCCAAATTGAACCAGTTGCAGACGAAAAACAAAAGATATCTTTAAAAAAGATAGACGGCGTAAATATGCCCGAAAATAGGCCTGAAGGGGCCCGCAGAATAAACATGTCTACATTTTTGACCAATCGCGAATTTCTATTTATTTGTTTGAATGCATCAATACCAAGAAATAGGTCAGAAGCAAGGGCATTCAGCTACGCCGAATCAGGTCTGGCTCAAATGACGAAAACTGTCTTTGAAAGGGTGGAAAATATCATGGGAAAAGGAGAAAATGCTAGTGACCAGGCGTCTTCACAAATCACAGTAAATGCTGCTTTGTAAGGTCTAAGACTTGCCACTCCATTGGCCAAGACTGACTGTCTCAACCATTTAAATGGCTAGTCTTGAAATTTCGAAATTAAATGGGAATTAAAATTATTGACGAATTCATCCCTTAGTTAAATATAAGCGCGAATCTCGGTAGTCACGTGACTGTCCGCGGCTAGACGACTAGGTAACTGTTTGCCGTCCAAAGTGTTTTGTGGTTAGAAAACCATTAGCACTTTGATTCAGTGCTGTCCGCCATTTATCGCGAGGGTGGTAGATTTCAGCCTCGTCACCGCTTCTGACGTGTTGCTAGGTCATTGATCATGCGTAGATATGCTAATTTTCGCCCCAACAATTTTCGCCCCACGTTGCGAAGACACTCAAGAATTAACCCTTTAGGAAGCAATCCTGTGTTTTAACGACCATAAAGAGAAAAGCTTGTAGAAACATTGCGGGAAAAGGAGTAAATGCCGGTAACCAGCATTTTCACCTTTACTCACAAAGTTTTCTACCCTTTCAAAGATAAGTTCGATGGATTGAGCAATATTCAATTTGTCGTCTGCAACAGCTTTCAATTCTACAATTTTGTCGTTTGGTAAAGAATTTACGTAGTCAGGTGAAAATTATTGCAATATTGTTGAGAAAACTCGAAAATGTCGGCTGCTTTTCTCGATAATGATGTAAATACTCGTGATGTCATTGACGTACAGTCAATTACAGCTAATTTGCATATTATTGACGTATACTTAATTACAACTAATTTGCATAATGATTTTCATCATTTTTCTAATACACTTAAACGATTAAAAAAAAAGAAAAAAAGAAAGAAAAATGAGCGACGCTCTGGCAAAATGGGGCTAAGTGCATCTTCGCAATGCATGATACCGACCAAGTCGTCATATAATTATAGACCATAAATCCAGTTTGTCTAACAACTGATTGAATCTTGAGGTGGACTGGTCCTTGGATATACAGAAAATAGACCAACAACAAACAGTTTCGACTCGAGTCAGCCTGCGCGGACATAGATTCTAGTACAGAGCTCCAGATAAAAGGGAGTGATAGTATTCTAAATCCATTATTTCTCTTCCAAACCCTATGTTGTGGGTACTCATTAGAATCGTCTCATAGACCAATAGCAAACAGTTTCGATTCGACTCAGCCTGCGTGGACATAGATACTAGTACAGAGCTCCAGATAAAAGGGAGTGATAGTATTCTAAATCCATTATTTCTCTTCCAAACCCTATGTTGTGGGTACTCATTAGAATCGTCTCATAGACCAATAGCAAACAGTTTCGACTCGACTCAGCCTGCGTGGACATAGACACTAGTACAGAGCTGCAGATAAAAGGGAGTGATAGTATTCTAAATCCATTATTTCTCTTCCAAACCCTATGTTGTGGGTACTCATCAGAATCGTCTCGATGAGACGATTCTAATGAGTACCCATAACATAGGGTGTAGTGGAGAGTGATTAATATTTCCAATTTTGAAATCAAAATCACTCCCTCTATCTGGAGATCTGCTAGTACATATACTCAACAAACCAGCAAGGTAGTTCAGCAAAACAAGGATCTGGGTCGGTATTCATCATACATTCCTAAAGGTACATCTGTACTCGTTTTCAGCAAGTTTTTAACCTGTTTTATCTTTATTTTATGAAACTATAGCCATTCTTGTATCTTCATGCCAAATGTTGCCCCTGACGGTTGCAAGGTTGTATAGATTACGACCGATAGAAAATGCATTTCATTTTCTGGAGGCCTTCAAAGAAATCATTATTATGACGTTTCCGGTTTTAAATCGAAGATTTCCGATGTATGTATTTAACCTTTAAACTATATGTGTCGGTAATTTTTCTATGTGTACACAGCTTACTAAATTCTGAATATTTCTACAATCTATCAAATTTTCTGCGTTTTTTTTTTTTTTTGTTTAGGCTGTAAGGATGTATCTTTAAGAACATTCTTGGTCTAATTATCGATTGAAAAAAGTAACACAACTTCTGATTGGCTAAACCAAATTGGCTAAACCATTTGGTTTAGCCACTCAGAAGCAGTGTTACTTACAAATTTAGACAATTCATAAGAATAAGACCAAAAATGTTCTTAAGGATGGTTGGTGAATCCGAACTTTGGAACCCGAGATGGCAGCCGATAATCATAAAGTAAATCAGTCTCGCGCTCTAATTCCCCACCAAATGATCGGTGTTACGTTTACATGCACATTATACCTTTGACAGACAACATTTTCCGCGTCTTGCAGCAGGCGACTTTTGAAAACATTGTGACAAAAGGAGAAATTGCTCGGAACGAGCAATTTCTCCTTTTGCCACAATGTTTTCACATGTATTCAAGGATTAAACTTAAATTTATTTCTATTGTCCCCTGCTTTACATGGATGATTTTAAAATCGTCTGCTGTAAATTTTTTTTTTTCAGGAAGTAAGAGGTTAAAAAGATTCTGGAGGGTCATTTTCGAGAGTTTCCTGAGAGTTTTAACTAGAAGTTCGCCGTAAAAGTGGCTATTTTATCTTCGTTCTCTAATAGAATGAGGCAGATTACAGGGTCGTTATAGCGTCTGCCTCGTTCGCGTTCCACACGCAATCCTCCGCTAGGTGGCGTTGGCGAGGCGTCGCGCGCCATTCGGAGGGCCTCCAAAAACAGTCGTATGGTTATTTTCAGGAGAAATTGGATTTGAAAGGAAGTTCTTGTAGGCGCTTCATTCTATCAGACGATGGCAGACTTGGAAATTATTGTTATTTTTTACATCTCCTCAACAAAAATCCTTTACCGACGAAAAAAAAAGCCCCGTGTTTAACTGAACTACCCTAAGGATAAATGCATATGAACATTTTTTGGGGCAAGGAGAAGATGCTGGTAACCAGTATATGCTCCTTTTCCACAATGTTTTCTGCCCCTTTAAAGACAAAATTCCATCATTTAAACAGCAAATAATTTGTCGTCTGCAAATGCTTTCAATTTTGGCGGGTCTAAAATTTTTGTCTCCTTGTAAAAGTTAATGATTTGTTGTCAATAGTTAGCTGAAGCTGAATATATCTTATCGCTGTTATGAAGCTGTTTTTTTGTCTTTTTTAGCCCCCTTCTCCCATGGACTGCGAAATGAAAAAAAAAAGGATATAAGCCATGCTCTGTGAAAAGGGGGTTTAATACATCTGCAAACAGTATCGACCCAGGTCTGCC
Organism: Tridacna gigas; assembly: GCA_945859785.2. Taxonomy (NCBI): domain Eukaryota; kingdom Metazoa; phylum Mollusca; class Bivalvia; order Cardiida; family Cardiidae; genus Tridacna; species Tridacna gigas. Next base: position 964,716 of record OX244042.2, read on the forward strand.
TGCGCAGTCTGCGCAGGCTGACCTGGGCCGAAACTGTTTTCATTTAGCAAATTTTCTGCATGTCAAAAGACCAGTCTATCTCATGATTGGGTCGTTTGTTAGACAAAACAGACCTTATGGATGTATAATCATATGATGACTTGCTTGGTATCATGCATCACGGAGATGCATTAAGCCCCCTTTTACCAGAGCATGGCTCATTTGTTGTCGATGGTTGCACTGAATATATTATTTTCTCTGTATTGAATCCTCATAGACGGCGAAATAATATGGTTTAGATTTACTTTTTCAGTGTCGACAAATGCTATTCATAGAGTGGGAAAAGAACGTAACAGGGTTAAAGCGTCGGCCTCTAGTATCAGAGGCTCCTTGTTCGAGTCCTCTGATCAGCGGGCTGACATTTTGGACTACCAACATCATATCATGTGCGCTTGGGCTGCGCTTCCATAAACTTCGTAAATTTACGCAAATTATTTGGGATTGTATACACTAATATACGACCCCTGCTGTGCTATTGTTTTGATTATCTTTTCATTAAAAAATGCCAGTTTCATTTATCAGGGCCATCCCCCCCCCCCCCACACACACACACACAAATATATGAGCCATGTTTATAACTTTGCTGTCTTGTAAACAGTTGAAATATAAAAGCAAGAGTCTGTCGTCGACCCAACTTTCAGCAATGATACCACATGCTTTGGGGGTACCAAGAAACCGCCATCAGACACCACGCATTCCAGTATCACGTACAAAAAAGAAGTTTTTATGCATCTCGGTGATGCATTATACCAAGCAAGTCATCAATGTAACATGGATGCATAAAATCCGTTTTGTCCAACAACCGCCAGAATCATGATGTCGAATCGTCCTTTGACACACAGAAGATTTACAAAAGGCAAAAAGTTTCGACTCATGTCGGCCTGCGGGAACTGCGCAGGCAGACATGAGCCGATGCTTTTTGCAGATGCATTAAACCCCCTTTTCACAGAGCATGGCCCGATATTGTACAATGGAAGAAAATTAATAATCTTTTTTAATTCCTTTGCCAAAGTGTTAAAATTATCCATTGCACTCGTACTTACATGTGGGTGTATATAATTACATCTTGCCTGATGGTTCTTTGACTTTCTGGGGCAAAACTGGAAGAGACAATGAGTCATGCTTGTGAAAAGGTGGGTTAATGCATCTGCGAAAAGTATCGACCAGGTCAGCCTGCGCAGTCCGTGCAGGCTGACCTGGGACGAAACTTTTCGCTATCATCCAATTTTCTGTATGTCACAGGACAAGTTTAGCTTATGCTTCAGTCGATTTTTTTTTTAAGTGGTTTTTATGGATCCACAATTATGTGATGGCTTGATTGGTATAATGCATCACAGAGATGCATTAAGCCTCCCCCCTTTTGCCAGAGCATGGCTCAAATATAAGCTTTGATGCGTGGAAAATCATACAGCATTTCAAGACCAGTGGAATTCCAGAGAACTATCTTTACAGAAAACGGAAGTGGAAATCCAAGCCGTGGGTGATAGAGATCACAATAAATCAGAGAGGCTCCGATCAGACAGACAAAGCTTTTATGATTAATTTGTCTCTCAACCCGCTCTGAAACACAAGTGTTTTTATTAATACTTACAAATGCCGTTTTGCGTAAGAGCAAAACTGTTGTATGTACGTAGAATACTGTGTGGGAAGTTACAACAATTTTGCGCTTGCCAGTCGTTATCGAAATCATCTTTATTTTCTTGGTAATTTTTGTCTCGTTCATAGAGAAATGTACATGATAATGAAACGCGTGGTGTCTGGTGGAGGGTTCTTGGTACCCCCAGGACGGTAGTACCATCACCAGAAGAGGCGTTGCAGACGGACTCTTTCTTTTATATTCTAACCCTTTACCTGCTAAATAAGTGAAATGAAACTTTCAAGCCGATAGTAAAAACCCAGATGCTGCTATTTCAAAGGTATTTTTTTGGGGGGGGAGGGGGGGAGGAATATCTTCTTATCGGACAGTGTAGATCCAAGATAAGACTGCACGTTCTGTGCAGTCTGATCTTGATCTACACTATCCGTAAAAGGTCTTTGAGTAGCGTTTAGCAGCCTAAGGGTTAATTCTTTACCAGACGGCAACATTTTAAACTTGTTTCAATTGAAAGCATTTGCATGCGCCTAATTTGCATTTGGCTCAAATGACCGGGTGTGTCTTTGAAACGGTTGGAACATTTGTGGGAAAGGAGCAAATGCTGGTGACCAGCATTTTCTCCTTTTTCCACAATGTGTCCAAAAGCCCTTTCCTTGAGGTCCTTTTGATTCACATACATGTCTTATGGCTTATTTTCAACGGGGCAAAAGAAATTCACTTGCCTAATTTAAAAAGCTTATTCAAACAAGAAAGGTATTCGTCAAGTTCAATTGTGTTCAATAAAACATGAACATATGTAAATCATAATATTAAATGACGAAGCAGAGAGTGTAGACATATATCAGACTACACGTGTACTTAGGCTTTTCTAGGGCTAAATTTTCTATGGAATAAGTCCAATATCGTTTGTATCAGGATAATGGTTTTAATGGAGGCAAAGGGAAAGCGTCTAGTGATTAAGACTACTTAGATTTATCTACCTGATAGAGCGTTTAGCGGACATAGCTCTCGTCATTTGCAGAAATGGCGTCGACTTTGAAGTAGTTAGAAAAGTGCGGATTAGCGCAATACTATTGCCTAAGACACCCGAATTCGTTCTGCATCAAACTGAAGAGGGCAATTCCGTTTTTCAGACATTATTTTCAAGTGATATTCTCCTTCAAGGAATTACGTAAAACATTACTTAATTTTCTTGTGTAATTGTACAAACCAGCCTAGCGTCTCTGTCTATGCATTATAGTTTTGTTTCTATTTTATAACTTTTGTATGAGATATGAACCCGACTTAACCCTTTTCCAGAAAATCCCGGGCTTTAAAGATACACCCGTACTCATTTTCAGTCAGTTTTTGTTAAACCCATTTTATCTTTATTTTAATCATTCTTGTATCTTCATGCCAAATGTTGCCTCTGATGGTTGCAAGGTTGCACAGTTTACGACCGAAAGAAAATGCATTTCATTTTCTGGAGGCCATCAAAGAAATCACTGTTGTGACGTTTCCGGCTTTAAATCAAAGATTTCAGGTATATGTATTTATTCCTTACACCATATATGTTGGTAGTTTATCTATGTTCACAGCTGACTAAATTTTGAACCATTCTACGGGCTCTCAAATTTTCCTCCCTAGCTGTAAGGGTGTACCTTTAACGACCCTAAAAAAGAAAACATTTGAAAACACTGGGGAAATAGAAGAAAATTCTGGGAGCCATCATTTTCTCTTTTTCCCACAATGTCTTCTGCCCGTTTGAAGACAAATTCCATCGTTGGAGCCATGTTTGATTTGTCGTCTGCAACTGCTTTCAGTTTAGACAAGTCTTCCATTTTGTCGTCTGCAAATGCTTTCAATTTGGACAAGTCTAATATTTTTGTGGTTTGGTCAAAAGTTCAACTCGCAAAGGGCCCTTTTAACCCTCAGGCTGCTAAACACGAGTCAATGACCTTTTGCGGACAGTGTAGATCAAGATCAGACTGCACAGCACGTGCAGTCTGATCTTGGATCTATACTGTCCGATAAGGAGATGTTTTGCCCCCCCCCCCCCCTAAAAAATAAAAAAAAAAATACCTGCGAAAATAGCAATATTTGGGGTTTTTACTGTCAGCTTGAAAGTTTCAGTTCACGCATTTAGCAGGATAATGTGTTATTGAAATTTTATCCTACCTCTTTACCAGACAACAAAATTTTAGTTTTGTTTAACTCTTGGCGAGTAGCCTTTGAAAGCATTGTGGGAAAAGGAGAAAATGCTGGTAACCAGCGTTTTCTCCTTTTCCCACAATGTTTTCTACCCATCCCAAAACAAATTTCAATTTTTGAGTCACATCTATGTAGTCGTCTGCACATGCTTTCAATTTGGACGAGCCTAAAAATTTTGTCGTTTGGTAAAAGAGTTAAATTGAAAGCGTTTGCAAACGACAAATTGAATATTGCTAATATAGTGAGATTTGTCTTTGATAGGATAGAAAACATTGTGGGGAAAGGAGAAAATGCTAGTCACCAGCATTTTCTCCTTTTCCCACAATGTTTTCAAATGGCTTCTTACTAAGGGTCGTTAAAACTCGGGATTGTCTACTACGGTAAAAAATTAAAGGCCAACTTACGTCTGATTCAATATATACCTTGAATCGCAGGTCAAGTGTCACAATAATATTGTCTCTTAGTTGTTGAAAACTCTACAGTAAAAATCTCACATCTCGGACCATGGCGTTATAAATTAAACAGAAACTTTAACTAGACACGTGTATATTTCACAAATTTCGTCATCTGACACTCTGTTTGTTGTCGTTTCTACTGCTTTATATACAAATTTTGAATTTATGCCAAATTTTCTGTTGTCTTGAAGCAATAAAAGTTTGTCTTAATCAGTTTTTTCGGAGTTTTTGACAAATGTGACCTGTCCTGCCTAAACAGAGGGGTTTTAACCTTTAACCTTTTCCCAAACGACAAAATTTGGAATGGTCCAAATTGAATGAGTTTACAGACGACAATTTTAAATTTTATGAAAATGGCAGAAAGTTCTCAAAAACGGTAGAAAACACTGTGGGAAAAGGAGAAATTACTCGTTACGAGCAATTTCTCTTTTTCCCACAGTGTTTTCAAAAGACTTGTACGGCAGACACGTGAAAACAAGGGCTTGTTTGGGAAAGGGCTAACCTTCCAAGTGAAAAAATCTTCATTTGATTTTGAATAAGTAAAAATTTTTACGCCTCTACCACGTGAAAACATCTTAGACTGGTCCATATTTGAATACGTATGCAGACGAAAATTTGAATGAACTCAGTATGTTGGTAGAAAACATTGTTGGAAAAGGAGAAAATGCAGATTACCAGTATTTGCTCCATTTCACGCAATGTTTTAAAAAGCCTTCTCCCACAAGGTCATTAAAGCACTGAATTTTTCGGTATAGTGTAAAACAAGTTTTGAATTCATTTAGAGCGAGAGGTAAGCGAAACTTTCGTAAAATATTATTCTTTGAGATGTTTTTCACAGCGACCATTTTTGTCATTTAAGTTCTGACACCATTTTTATCATCTAAATTATCTCATCTCACCAGTGATTACCCACAACATGTGAACTCAGTAAAATTTGTCTTTGGAAGGGTAGGAAACAGTGTGGGAAAAGGAGAAAATGCTGGTTGCCAGCATTTCCTCCTTTCCCCACAATGTTTTCTATCCTATCAAAGACAAATCTCACTATATTAGCAATATTCAATTTGTCGTCTGCAAAGCTTTCAATTTAACTCTTTGCCAAACGACAAAATTTTAGGCTCGTCCAAATTGAAAGCATTTGCAGACGATAACATATATGTGACTCAAAAATTGAAATTTGTTTTGGGTAGAAAACATTGTGGGAAAAGGAGGAAATGCTGGTTGCCAGCATTTTCTCCTTTTTCCACAATGTTTTCAAAGGTTGACCCTTAGGCTGCTAAGCGCGACTCACTGACCTTTTGCGGACAGTGTAGATCAAGATCAGACTGCACAAAACGTGCAGTCTGATCTTGGATCTACACTGTCGGATAAGAAGATATTTTTCCTCAAAAAAAAAGTTCGAAATAGCATTATTCGGGTGTCGGCATGAACGTTTCATTGAAGTTATATAGCCGGACAATGGTCAACTTCTATGGGGTCGTTAACACTTAAACTGCTGAATAAATGAAACGCAAATTTCTACTCAATACTAAAACCCAAAACATTGCGGTTTCAAAGTTGATTTCACCGGAAAGAAAATATCGTACCGGACTGTGTAGATCAAAGATCAGACTGCACGTTCTGTGCAGTCTGATCTTGATCTACACTGTCCGCAAAAGGTCAGTGGGTCGCGATCAGCAGCTTAAGGGTTAAAACTCGCGATTTTTCGGTAAAACGTTGAGTTAGTCTCTGACGGTCATCACGTCATAAAATTGTCAATATTCTTTTACCCTTTCCACTTAAAAATTCATAAACTAGAACTTTTTTTTTTCGCGGACAGCTGAAAAATACAATTCACTGAAACCCTGAGTTTCTTTTTTTATCTAATAGGCTTGACTAAACAAGCGGACGGTATAGATCCAAGATCAGACTGCACGTTTTGTGCAGTCTGATCTTGATCTATACCGTCTGCAATAGTCTGTTAGCTTTCCGAATATGGGCCTGAAAGGTTTAGGAAAAATGAAGAAGAATAATTAGATGATAATTTTTGAATAATTTGTTTCCATAGCAACAAGAAGCCAATAATTATAGTGTCTGGCAGGGATAGATATTCCACATTACGTACAAGAATTTCCCGCCAAGCCCCCATAGCTCAGTCGGTGGCGTACTGGACTTGAGAACAGGATTAATGATAGTCATCGCGACAAAATTCATTCCTCCCTCATTTCTGACCATTGTTTCGACGATGGTTATGTGGGAAAGCAGCCAGTGGCTTGGAAAGAATATTGTGAGGAGTACTGATAAAAGAAACTCCAGGAAAGCATGGATAGGTGCACAGGCCGCCGTGATATAACTGAAATAATGTTGAAAACGGCGTTAAACACCATACAGTCAGTCAATCAGTCAAGAATTTCCCATAATGACCCTTATTGTATGATGTTTTACACGGTTTTTAACAATTTTTCGGTTACATCACGACGACAGTTTACAGAACAGAACATGTATTTTCTTTGACCAGTACAAGTTTACATAGTCAAGCTTACATAACGTATACATGATTGACTGTATGGTGTTTAACGCCGTTTTCAACATTATTTCAGTTATATCACGGCGGCCAGTGCACCTATCCATGCTTTCCTGGAGTTTCTTTTACCAGTACTCCGCACGATACACTTTACAAGCCACTGGCTGCTTTCCCACATAGCCATCGTCGAGACTATGGTCAGCAAGGAGAGAGGAATGAATCCTATCGCAATGACTATCATCAATCCTCGGAAAGAAATTGGCCAAGTCGGGGATCGAACCAGCGACTTCCTGTTCTCAAATCCTGTACGCTACCGACCGAGCTACCGGAGCTCGGCACATGATATATACAGCAAAGCCTTTGTCAAGCTCTCTCTCCCCACCCCCCCCCTCTCTCTCTCTCTCTCTCTCTCTCTCTTTATATATATATATATATGTCTTTCCTACGTGCAACTCAAACAATGTTTGGTTTCTACAGTGCCTTACCAAAAGGCATCCCCTTAAGCATGAAAGCATGACATGCGAACCATTTGGTTCGTTTCTCTCAAATGGAAAATGTCCATTCGACCCTTTATCAAACAAGGCCGAGTTTAAACCATCCTGAATAATAAGGATTTTGAAAATAGTGCGGTAAAAGGAGAAAATGCTGGTCATCTTTTGCCAGAGCATTGTTCATTTTTTGCAAAGTAATCAAATATTTTGGGGACTTCCCCTTCCCCCCCCCCCCCCCCCCGTTTTAGCAGAAAGCCGTTTACTCGGTATCGCATGAAAAGTTCACCATGCGTTTCTTTTTCAGTTTAGTATACATATGAGTCATGCTCTGTGAGAAGGGGGCTTAATGCATCTGCAAAAAGTATCGACCCAGGTCAGCCTGCGCAGTCCGCGCAGGCTGACCTGGGCCGAAACTTTTCGCTATTGGTCAGTTTTCTTCATGTCAAAGGACCAGTCTGCCTCATAGTTCAGGGGGTTGTCAGACAAACTGGATTTTAATTTTACAGATCCATAATGATGTGATGACTTGCTTTGTATAATACATCACGGAGCTGCATTAAGCCCCCTTTTGCCAGAGCATGACTCACATATACTTTAATTTCCGCCCTGCCCTTTTTGAACTATCTTATTATCTTTAAACAAAAAAAATAATAATGCAAAAAGCGTCTAGTCGCCACCCTCCGCACTAATACAGACCCGTAAATCACGCGGTTATTGTTTTAGGCCGTATATCACTTCTTTACACGCACGAAAACATGTTTGATTAGATACACAGAAAATAAAATAAAAAACACACACTTTCAAACTTTTCTTTTTTTTTCTTTCTATCTCCCTTTACATCGTTATTTCCTGAAACAAATTTGCAGTACACTACTTTGAAAACATTCTTGTAGAATGGATAGAAATCAAAATTAGTACATAAATAGGTGAGAAAGCATTGTGGTAAAAGGAGAAATTGCTCGTCGGGAGCAATTTCTCCTTTTACCACAATGTTTTCAAAAGTCGTCTGTTGCAACACGAGATCACAAAAAAAAATCGTCAGCAGGCTGCTCTGAACTAAAAATTTGATTTGCGATATTGAACTCGGCTTTTTGACATCGTACCGAACGCCCTGTTAGAGAACACGAGAGAAAACATGGCGGCAGTCTCGCGAAGTCTCGTACTAGCGCGTGATAACGAGTTTGAACCGAGAACATGTCGTAAGGACACAGGAAGTGTGTTTTTTGGCGATAAATCTTCTATGTAATGATTTGTCCGTCGTCTGTTTGATTTTTTTTTTTCATTTCCTATACGGTGGGGTCCATTTTACACGGTTCTCCATCTGTTATGATTAATAATCGTTTTTTTTTTTGTAACACCAGCCTGAAGACTTACCATCCATTCTAAATGGGTCATGCTGTGAAAAACTTGATTGATTACTTGACTGATTATTTGATTGATTGATTGATGGATCGATCGATTGATTGATTGGTGTTTTACGCCGCTTTCAACATTCTTTCAGTCATATCAAGGCGAGAGCTCACATATTCATGTATTTCCTGGGTTCCATCGGTACTAGGCTGGGGCTCTGAAGTGTCGTACCCAAGGGCACTCACATGAAAAAACCCAATGGATCCAGTGAGGCTCGAACGTGGGGCCTCCTCCAGGTCACGAGTCCTACACTGTACCACTGAGCCACGCAGAACCCCTGCTCTGAAAAGGGGGGGGGGGGGGGGTTAATGGTTTTCCATAATACAAGAAACCAAGCACGTTACTGCATAATTATGGATCCATAAAATCCAATTTGTCCCACCATCAACTGAATCATGAGGTAGAATGGGTCCTTTGACATGCCTAAAATCTACAAATAGCAAAAAGTATCGACCCATGTCACCCTGCGCGGACTGCGCAGGGTGACATGGGTCGATACTTTTTGCAGATGCATTCAGCCCTCTCTTCACAAAGCACGGCTCAAATATTTTTGTACCCGGTTACTTACAAATTTCGAAGCAGACCAATGATTGGTTCAGATGTCCTGTCTCGGCCAATGAGATCGTTAGTTTAGGAGATTGAAATTGCAATTGAATTTTGAATGGTCGGAAAAAATATAGACTCTCTTCCAGATTGGGAGTCGAAATTTAAATTCAATTTAAAACTTAAGCTGCTAAGCGTGAGTCAAGGACCCTACGCAGACAGTGTGGAAACAATAACAACAACAAACACACTTTTTGGAAATAATAAAGCCCCTGTTAACAGCATTTTCGCCTTTTCCTGCAATGTTTTCACAAGGCTTCTTCCACAAGGGCGTTAAAATTTGGCATTGTATGGCAAGGGGTTAACAAAGTAAAAGCAATGTCCAGCAGCCAGAGAGAAAAATATCGTGTAGCAATAATTCCCTTCACCAATTTTGGGAAGGTTTGGTCGATCTAGATTGATTAATTGATTGAATGCTGTTTTACGCCGTTTTCAACATTATTTCAGACATATCACGGCGACAGCTCACAAATTCATGTATTTCCTGGGTTTCACCAGTACTAGGCTAGGGCTCTGAAGTGTCTTGACCAAGGACACTCCCACGAAAAGCCCAGTGGATCAGTTGGGGCTCGAACCTGGGACATCCAGGTTACGAGTCACACACTTTACCACTAAGCCACGCAGGACCCCTTTGGTCGATCTGGAAATCAAAGCACTACGAGGATTGTTCTAAAAGCATATGGCGTATAACCCGTTTTCAACAGTACACATTTTGATATAAAAATTCGAAAAAACGGTACATTGATATGTGATTTACACAAACAAGAGATTAAAAAGAGATTAACCCTTTCCCAAACGACAAGTTTTGGACTGGTCCAAATTGAAGGAGTTTACAGACGACAATTTTAAATTTGATGAAAATGCCAGAAAGTTATCTAAAAGGGTAGAAAACACTGTGGGAAAAGGAGAAATTGCTCATTACGAGCAATTTCTCCCCTTTCCCACAGTGTTTTCAAAAGACTTGTACTGCAGACACGTGAAGACAAGGGCTTGTTTGGGAAAGGGTTAAACATACAAAAAAAAGAAAAGAAGTTAAAAAAAACAGCTATACTTTTCGAACACCGTGTTTTCGTGTTTCTTTTTCATTATGTTATCATCGGGGAGAGATTGAAAAAGAGTTGGTATCATTTCCTTTCACAAGATGTTGTATTTCGTTAAATTTCCCAGCGTTCATATCTCTGACGACAAATTTCGCGTTGTCAAGGAAGATCGCGCACCTGCGTTGTCATAGAAACACCCACGTTGCCAAGGTAAAAAAGGCATTGTAATTGGCATAAAATTACTCGTTTTTGTCAACCCAGATCCTTCGCTAATGTTATCCTTATACTCAAAAGAAAACATCTACTTACAAATATTTATTTATTTATTTATTTATTCATTTATTTATTTATCTAAAAATATATCACCTGTGCGTCTTTTTAGCTACTTTTTAGACAGTCTCATGTTGTCTACTCGGTTAAGGGTAAAAACTGACAGATAGGATTTGATTAAAACAGAATTTCGAGGAAAATAGCAATTAGATAAAGTTATGATGTTTGCGGTGACACCGACCGTTGCTTAGAAAATGATAAATTACTCTATTTTTTTCTTTTTAATTATTACATGAATTATCACTTAACGAAAAAGCCACCAATTGTCATTAATTTTTACAATTAACTTTCTGAATAATTACCAAATCAGTGAAATAATGGAATTTCGGAGAAATATATATTTGTGTATATTGATCTTTCACCAAAAAGAAATCTATTGTTTTCGCACTCATTGTAATAAATGTATCCTAAAACATTACAAGATCAAAGGACTCGAAGTCCTGGAATGCGGATTTGTGGAGTAGCATAAAGCCGTAACCAGTATGTTCTAATAAAAAATAACATCATACGCAACAAATGTGCAATTATTCCAAAATGGAGTTAGCAAGGGCAGGGAGAGTCGAAATTGTTCTGCCGAGTTGGCCGCGCAGTAACCTTTATTCTATTACTGTTTTGGGATTGGTAAGTTGATCCGCCAACCTTATGCAGTTTTTTACTTGTATTAGATTTGGGAATAAATACACGTTTAGGACAGTATATACGGTAGTGACAAAAACGAGGTTTAGGTGTATCAGCTAAAACTGAAAGTAGAATGGGTAGAGGGCAAGCGTGAATGACAGTATATTTGGTTCAGGTCAAACTGGTATCATAGTACAGTGTGAGTGCGCATGCGTCGTAACGCATGATGTATTTGGTTCCGGTCAGAACGATCACAGGAAGCGGATTTGCTATACAAATCCGCTAAAAAAGGAGAAAATGCTTAAAACGCCTTTCAATCGTCAATTTCATCATTTGAATCACTTCTAATTTGTCCACTGAAATCTATTTTTGATATTGACGAATCTCAAAATTTTTCGTCTCCAAATAAAAGGTCATTCCTGTGTTTCCCTCGACAACTTGTTGACGCTTCATCAAGTAACCGCGACTCACTGACCTTTTGCGGACAATGTAGATCAAGATCAGACTGCACAGATGTGCAGTCTGATCTTTGATCTACACTGTCCGCTAAAAAGATATTTTCCTCCAAAAAAATTAACTTTGAAATAACAATTTAGGGCTTTTTACTATAGGCTTGAAAGTTTCATTTCAATTATTAACCACGTTAAGAGTTAAAAGTTTACTTAGAATTTAGAAATTAAACAGAAGCAGATTATAACTCTTTACCAGACGACAAAATTTTAGTCTTGTCCAAATTGAAAGCATTTGCAGACGAAAATTACTTGTGGCTCAATTAACTGCATTTTGCTATGAAAGGGTAGAAAACATTGTGGAAAAAGGAAAAAAAATGATGGTTTACCAGCATTTTCTCCTTTTCCCACGATGTTTTCAAAATCCTTTTTCGTCGGTGTCGTGTAAAAAAACACGGGATTGTTTGATCATGTGTTCAAGTCTAATTAAAAATAATATAATATCATTTAACTAGAAAATATTGTGGGAAAAAGGCAAGATGCGAATAATTACAGGGATTTTGTGGAATTTACGTAATAACCTGGAACAGTGATCGAAACAATATGACAGAGTATTTATCTTAACCCCTTATCCGGTTTAATAAGTGAATTGAGACTTTTAGCCGAGAGTAAAAACCTTGATATTGCTATTTCAAACTTATCTTTTGAAGAAAAATATCTCCTTAGCGGACAGTGTAGATCAAGATCGGACTGCACAGAATGTGCAGTCTGATCTTGGATCTACACTGTCCGCAAAAGGTCATTGAGTCGCGCTCAGCAGCTTAACGGTTAAAGTTCAACTCTTTTCCACACAAACCCGTGTTTAAACGACGCTGTTTGGGGGAGACAGCCTTTTGAAAACGTTGTGGGAACAGAAGACAGTGCTGTTTGCCAGCATTTTCTCCTTTTCCCGCAATGTTTACTTCCCATACAAAGAGGGGTCCTATCGCTTCAGCTACATTTATTATTTAATTTGTCGCCTGCCAAAACTTTCAAATAAGACAAGTTTAAAACTTGTTATCTGGAACAAAGATTTTAATTAAATTCATTGTGTCCCGACACCAGTCTGCAGGAAACAACGTTCGAAACCAGTCTGCAGGAAACACCGTTCGAAACCAGTCTGCAGGAAACAACGTTCGAAACCAGTCTGCAGGAAACAACGTTCGAAACCAGTCTGCAGGAAACAACGTTCGAAACCAGTCTGCAGGAAACAACGTTCGAAACCAGTCGGCAGGAAACAACATTCCAAACCAGTCTGCAGGGAACAACGTTCAAATAGGAGCAATTCGTATAAATCGGACCGAACTTTGAGTGCAGCCTGATCTCGACCTACATTGTCCGCTATACTACAAGAGCGCATTCAGACGCGTTTCGCAACCAGGGGACTTGAAGAATTACCTTGTCTCTTTCTTTATGCTTTGACTATTTAGTCATCTCTCCCTCTTTATATCATTTCTCTTCATACATATTATTTCTTGTTGTCTGGGGTGCTTATCTTGTTGTCTGGGGTGTTTATATATATATAAATAACACTACAATTTGTCATTTAACATGCCAACCGGTTTCGCCTTAAAAAGCTCATCAGGGCAACGCTTTACGCTTTAATGCGTTGCCCTGTTGAGCTTTTTAAAGCGAAACCGGTTGGCACGTTAAAAGACAAATTGTAGTGTTATTTCTCTTTCATTTTATACTTTCTTGTTCCGGTATACTTCTTTTTTAATATATATATATATCTATGAGTCACATCTAATTTGTCGTCTGCATCTGCTTTCGAATATGGACAAGTCTAAATTTTTGTGGTCTGGTGAAGAGTTTAAAGGCCCAATAACAGCCAAAAGTAGATAAATCGCATGTTAAAATGCATTCGAATTTAAATCATACCTTTTAAAAGTACATGTATAGAAATTATTGTAAACATGACAATCTATTATCGTACGCTCCGATTAAAAGTGTAAGTCACTGATAGATAAATGAATTTCAAAATCAGGTAAAAAGTAACCAAAGATATAGCGACCTGACAACTTTGGCCTACTTTGACCCCGCTTTGTTTACTTTTGGCAGCTATTGGGGCTTTAACAGAAATAAACATTCTAGAAAACAAGTCCTCAAAGCCGTTAGGCCAAAAGCAAAAGTTTCGACACAAGAAAGTCCCGGGCGTCGCCAGTACGATTCAGGCAAGAAGACAGGCGTCCCCGGGTTATGTCGACCATTATAATAAAGACATAAAACGTTTCAAATTGGACGGTTTTATATGGTAAAGAAATTATAATCTTGCATCATCGATTAACAAATCAAAGGCGGCGGACTTTCGGTAAGTTAATAAATACTTATAAAGACATTGATTTTTATCGATAAAAATGTAATTAAATAAAATAATTAGACAGTCGTCTGGTCGACATCTTTAACCCTTTACCACACAATCCCGACTTTTAACGACCCTGAGGAAAAAGCCTTTTGAAAACATCGTGGGAAAACGAGAAAATGCTGGTAACAAGCATTTTCTCCTTATCCCACAATGTTCTCTACTCTTCCCAAAACAAATTCCAATTTTTGAGTCACATTTATTTTGTCGTCTGGTAAAAAGATTAACCCTTAAGCTGCTGATCGCGACCCACTGACCCTTTGCGGACAGTGTAGATCAAGATCAGACTGCACAGAACGTGCAGTCTGATCTTTGATCTACACTGTCCGATACGGTATTTTCTTTCCGGTGAAATCAACTTTGAAACCGCAATGTTTGGGCTTTTAGTATTGAGTAGAAATTTGTGTTTCATTTATTCAGCAGCTTAAGTGTTAAAGGACGGTTAATGATATTTTGATTTTTTTTTTATCTTTCTTTGGTCAATTTCAATTCTGTACCAAACAAACCCTGATGAATAAAAGGTTTATAAAAACCCTTGTGGAAAAAGGAGAAAATGCTAGTAGCCAGCATTTTCTCTTTTCCCACGTTGTTTTCTACCCTTCAAAAGAAATACTAGTAAATGCCACCACGTGACCTATGTTTAATCTGTCGTCTTCAAATGCTTTAAGTTTGTACAAGTTAATATTTTTGTCTTGTGGATTTAAAGGCCCAATAGCGGCCAAAAAGATAATGCAGGTGTTATTTAAAAGACTGCAAGATCTCAACATAGATCGACACTCTCCGCAAGAAATGGTGATGGTGGTTATAATTGGTAACCAGTATTTTCTACATTCCCCACAAATATTTTAAAAGACTTTTGTTTATGGGAAAAATATTGCGCAAAGTACTGAAAAGAAACTACAGGAAAGCATGGATAGGTTCACTAGCCGTCACCATGTTGTTGGAATGGCGTTTAAAACGAAGTTTAAAACCGCACAAACAAACGAACAAATAACACAAATCAACGATTGACTTGCTGGGGGTACTTCTAAAAGATACATCTATATTCGTTTTCAGACAGTTTTTAACCCATTTTATCTTTATTCTATGAAACTATAATCATTCTTGTATCTTCATGCCAAATGTTGCCCCTGACGGCAGCAAGGTTGCATAGATTACGACAGATAGAAAATGCATATCATTTTTTGGCAGCCTTCAAAGAAATCATTTTTACCATTTATGAGGACAAGTCCCTCGAGTTTCTCCTTCCCTTACACCATATACAATGTATATTTGTAATTTACCTATATTTACCAGCTGACCACTTTCTGAGCCATTCTACCATTCTACACACTTCACGTTTTAACAGTTTTTTTTCCCTCTCTCTCTCTTTCTCTGGCTGTAAGGATGTATCTTTAACGTATTTACAGGGTTCTAAGACATAGAGAAACGGTGTTTCTTCACAGAGAGAGTGCGAACTGAGCAATAATATTCGTGCCTTTCCTGATAATTTATTGTTTTTTAATACGTGTAACACTTAACATTAAATTTAATCTCCCCGTTACGATCAAAGCAACCACAGTTTGTTCACTTTCGAACGCACAATGAAACCGTTTCTTCGAGACATAGCGATAAGTGCTTCATAGAAATTCAGTCGAACATCGAAACACCGTCACATGAAGATGGGACTTTTCTATTGTTTGACCGGGGGGATAGGGGATGGGGGTGGGTAGGCCTATTACCAACTTTTCCAAGTTCTAAAGTATTGAATTCTTACCAAATGACAAAATTTTAGACTTGTCCAAATTGAGTACTTTTGGAGACGACAAAGTAAACGTGACTCAAATTTTGGAATATATCTTTGAAAGGTTAGGAAAACATTCTGGGAAAAGGCGCTTTGACCCTTTACCGCACAATGCCGCCTTTTAACGTCCCTGAGAAAGAAGCATTTTGAAAACATTGTAGGAATGTTTTCTACCCTATCAAGCGAAAATTGCACCATTTGAGCCACAATGAAATTGTAGTCTGCGAATACTTTCAGTTTCGACAAGGCTGAAATTTTGTCGTCTGGTAAAAGGTTAAAACAGGGATATAAGAGCTTTTTGATACTATAGTTTTCTTTTATTCATACTTTTGGTTTAATTTACTTTGCATTTTCCGTTTGTTCTTAATCGTTCATTTGGGTGGCTTCTTCCTGACAAAAACACTGTGCGGATGGAAACTTAAATTTGAGCCATGCTTTATAAAAATGGGGTCTGCATGTGCGAAAAGTATCGACTCAGGTCAGCCTGCGCAGACCGCGCAGGCTGACCTGAGCCGAAACTTTTCGCTATTAGTCAATTTTCCACATGTCACAGGACCGGTGTACCTCATGATTCAGTCGGTTGTTGGACAAAATGACTTTTATGGTTCACTTACTATGTGATGGCTCACTTTGTATCGTGCACCACGGAGATGCATTAAACCCCCTTTTGTCAGAGCGTTGTTTATTTAACTTTAGCATTAAAAGAAATAAAAGGTAAACAACAACCTTTTTATGAAAGATGTATTTCAAATGTAAAAAGCAAACGACGGTGATTCTACGGATGGTTTTGACAATCATGAAAACACTTTTTGTATTTTATTTCAGTGAAATGCTGTCTTCATATACCCCCAAAACAAACAACTTCCTCATTTGCCACCATATTTTCACGTGTATACATGTCTAAGTTCATATTGTTATCCACATTTTACAAGGATATTTTCAAAGAAACCTGCTGCAAATTTATTTCAGTAGAAAATGACTTCAATAATTTAAATATAATTCAGCTATCATTCTAAGTTTCATTCGTATCCCAATTTCAAAGGGATGCAATTTCTGATTGGTTGATTAATTGGTTGATCGATATTTAACGCCGTTTTCAATTTCATTTCAGTTTTATCGCGGCGGCCGGTGCACCTATCCATTCTTTCCTGGAGTTTCTATTACTAGTACTCCGCACAATATTTTCCCCAGGCCACTGGCTGCTTTCCTACATAACCATTGTCGCAACAGTGATCAGCGTTGAGAGAGGAATGAATCCTGCCGCAATGGCTATCATCAATCCTTGGAAAGAAATTGGCCGAGCTCGGGATTCGAACCAGCGATCCCTGTTCTCAAGTCCTTTACGCTACCGACTGCGCTATCGGGGTTTGGAAATTCTAATTGGATAAGCCAATTAATTAGTTTGCCAAGCTGTGTTACTATACCAAACTTTGAATTAGTGGTAGGTGAGGCCGTGCCTAGAGTTCGTATTCACCAACCAATCTTAAGAACATTTTTATTTTTATTCTCCAAGATTTTCTAAATTTGAAAGTAACACAATTTCTGATTGGCTAAACCAGATGGTTTAGCTAATCAGAAGTTGTTTTACTTTTAAATTTAGAAAATTCTAGAGAACAAGACTAAGAACATTCTTAGGTATCGTTTTACTTTCTAAATTTTGAACGAGAATCAATTTGGTTAAGACGAACTAGAATCATAATGAAAGTGATGCCAACTTTCTGCTGCCGCGGTTTCTAATGATATGAAGATACTAGGGTTGTTTAGATGAAAAACTGTCCATCTAACAAAACCTACACTGTTTTACAAAGCTGTAAAATTAATAAACTGTCAATATACGCGTGTTTAATGTTCACAAACACAGTGAGTTGCCACTTCAAAAACCAATTCGTAAGTTACGAAAAGTTTTCTTCATCAAAGCAGAAAATGAACTATCCTGGGATAGATTCACATACTGATTTTCGCATTCGTTCAGTATAGATGGGCTATAATCAGATTTTCTGACACACACACACACACACACACACACACACAATATATATAAAATAGTAATAAGTACAAATGAGCCATGCTCTGGTAAAAGGAGTTTTAATGCATCCCTGTGATGTTTCAAGCACTGTACCAACAAGTATTCACATAATTACGGATACATAAAATCCATTTTGTCTAAATACCGACTGTATCATGAGATACAAAGGTCCTTCGACATTCAGAATTTACAAATAGCCAAAAAGTTTCGACCCATGTCAGCCTGCGCGGACTGCGCAGGCTGACATGGGTCGATACTTTTTGCAGATGCATTAAACTACCTTTTCCCATAGCATGGCCTATATATTTTCTATGCAAGCGTAGAGAAATTTGGCGGTAACATGTTCAATTCCAGCGTTGAACTCTTTATCAGGTTACAGATTTTTAGAACTGTCTCCAAATTGAAAGCATTCGAAGTAGGCGAATTCAATGAGGCTCAATCATAGGATTTTTTCTTTTTCTTTTTTATTTATTATTATGATCATTTTTTTTTTTTTTTTTTTGAAAGAGAAAAAAACATTGTGTAGGAAAAAAAAAAAGAGAAAATGCTGGTTACCAGCATTCTCTTCTTTTTTTCCCCCACAGTGTCCTCAAAAGTCTTCTTTTTAGAACCATTAAAAATCTGGATTGATTGATAAAGAGTTTAAAAAAAAAAAACCCGATGCTCGGCTTTCAATCGGAAACTTGGTCTATTTTTAATGCGATCAAAGATGGCGTCATCCTACATGTACCATTCACTGAAATGTTCAGTTCGAACATGTAACTCTTTACCAGACGACAGATTTTTAACTCGTCCTAATTCAAAGCATTTGCAGAGGACAAATTAAGCATTTTACCACAATGTTTTCAAAAGCCTTCTATTCTAGAACCGATAAAAGTCGGTAATGGTAAAGAGTTAATCAAATAACGCGATGCTCGACATTCGATAGGAAACTTGGTCTATTTTCAGATGTGACGTCATCTTACATGTAGCAGTTTGAAAAGGATCCCACGACGCGTGTTTTTGATCACGTGACACTTCCCACAAGCCATTTCAAAATTCTGACACAAAATCTAAAAATACTGTAGGAGGCTACGTATCACTTTGATGAAATACCATTAAAAACCTCCTTACATTTCTCTTCCCCATTTGTAAATGTTTCGCAAAATATTGTCTAACTAATTTCAGTGATAAAACATTTCGCCATGTTTGAAAGATTTTAAACACTCAATAGCCAGCTATAAACATTTACAAAATGAACCTAAATAAAACAGGCTTTTGAAAACATTGTGGAAAAAGAAGAAAATACTCGTTACCCTCAATGTTTTTAGTCGGCCTACTATTGCAAGACGACATTTTCCTGTAAGTCTAATTATCAGTGCTTTCCTTCGTGCAATTTTAATAGTTTTTCGTAAGCCTTCCATAGTCTGCAATATTTAGCATAACAAATTTCAAATGTTTTATCGACCTTTAACAAGGTTTCTGAAAACATTGGTGGGACAGGAGAAAATGCTGGGTAACCAGCGTTTTCTCCTTTTCCAACAAGGTTTTCTATCCTATCAAATCAAAATCCGCACGATTAAGTCAGATTTAAATTGCCGTCTGCAAATGCTTTGAATTTGAAACAGTCCAAAAACTTCTCTGTCTGGGATAGCGTTAAACAGGAACAAAAACAGTGATGTACGATATTCCACGCCAGCACAATAACTTATCTTTTATCAGTTTAACTCTTAACCAGACGACAAAATTTTTAGCCACGTCCAAATTCAAAGCAGTTGCAGACGACAAATGAAATTTTACTCAAATGATGAAAATTGCCTGTGAAAGCGTAGAAAAAAATTGTGAGAAAAGGAGAAAATGCTGGTTACCAACATTTTCTCCTTTTCTCACCATGTTTTTTTTTCAAAAGGCCCTTCTTCCTCGGGGTCGTTGAATAACAGGATTGTTTCGTACAGGGTAAACTCGATAGAAAGGCGCCCTCTGTCTTTTCCACACGAAGTTACATAATCCCCACCGCGCCATTTGCTGATCTCCGCTGGTTATCATCTTAATCTATCGTTAAAAACTAGATTTGAAAAAGATTTTTTTTCTCCACCTTCCCTCATAAGCCCTTGCTCTGAATTCTGTGTTTTGGATGGGAGGTTACACTGGGGTTTGGATGGGGGTCTATGGCCCTATAAACAGTATCTGATTTCTAATCACGGCGCCGGTTCATCTATTGACATCTTTCCCGTCTTTCAGCAGTGCTAAGCCTGGGGCCTTGTATTGCCTTGCACTTTGTAAATTATATTTTCTTGATTGAAAAAGTCAACAATCTTTGCGCAGCATCCATGTCAATTCACAGGTTTCGAAAACATGACAGTATCAAATTTGCATAAATTAAATTTTGGTGAAGAGAATATCAGGATAAACATTGTGAAAACTGGAGATTTCTTTTTTTTCAAAATGTTCTCTGTTTCTAACCGTCAATGTTCCTTTTACATATCTAATTGCCTGAGCGGTCAGTGTAGATCAAGATCTTTGATCTACACTGTCCACTGTGCCAAGACATTGGGTAAAAAAAGCAAACTTAAAATTGCAATTATTTTTTATTTCACTGAGAGCTGCGGGCGAGTCTAAATTCAGGGGGGGGGGGGGGGAATAGTTATGGTCTCGTGTGCGATGTTTGTTATCGTGTTTGGTGTTTAACACCGTTTTAACATTATTTCAGCTACATGGCGGCGGCCAGTGCACATATCCATGCATTTCCGGAGTTTCTTTTTACCAGTATAACATTCTTTAAAAGCCACTGCCTGCAATCCAACATAACCAGTCGAAACGATGTCCAGCGGCGGGAGATGAATGAATCGTGTTGCAGTACCTGTCATCAATCCTGCGAAAGACTTTTACCGAGCTGAGGATTAGAGCCAGTGACCCCTTGGTGTCATGCCCCGTGAAAGACCCAGTCGAGGCGAGCTCGGTAGCTCAGGGGGTCGCCGGTTCGAATCTTCAGCATGTTTTTTTTTTTCCCAAGGATCGATAATACTATGTAGTCATTGCAACTTGATTCATTCCTCTCTCACCGCTAATCATAGTTTCGTTGATGGTTATGTGGGAAGGCAGTCAATGTCTTGAGAAGAAGATTGTGCGAAGTACTGGTAAAAGAAACTCCTGAAAAGCATAGATAGGTACACTGGCTGCCGTGGTATAGCTGAATTAATGATGAAATGTCATAAAACGCAATACAAACAAATAAACAATAGACAAAGACCAAGTCAAAAACATAATGGAGTAAAACGTTAAACACGAAAAAGCTATCGGATCATTGTAAACGTCATTTTTTCTTTGAAGTCCAAAAAATCTCTAATACCATATTCCACGATACCAGATTATCTTTTAATGTTTTTGTTAAGTCCATACGCCTTTCGCAATTCTAGTTGCCTTTGCGGCCAGTGTAGATCAAAGATCAGACTGCACAAAGCGTGCAGTCTGATCTTTGGCCTACACTGTCCGCTTTGTCAAAGCATTGCGGGAAAAAAAGCAACCTTGAAATGGCAATTGTTTGGGTTGACCTTATTTCAAGACGGAACATGTTTGTTGGGTTGGGTTTGTCGGGTTTATTCAGTTTTCTACCTTTTTTTTACCAGACGAAAACATTTTAAAATGGTCCAAATTCAAAGCATTTGCAGACGACAAATTTACTCTGTACCAAACATACAAAATTTTGACTGGACTAAATTGAAAGCATTTGCAGACGACAAATCAAAAGTTGCTCAAATGGCAATTTCTGTTTCTAAAAGGGTAAAAATGTGGTGGGTATATAGGGAAAAATATCCTGGTAATCAGAATGTTCTCCTTTTTTAACAATGTTTTCAAAAGCCTTGCTTTAAAGACTTATTGATAAAGGTTTGACAGAAATTAAATATCAGGAATTATAACTTTTCTTTTATGCTGGAATTCATGTGGGAAAAGTAGTCGTTGACTTGGAAAGAAAGTTGTGTCAGTACTGGTGTGAGAAAGCCGGGAAACACTTGCGTAGGTGCACTGACCGCCGTGATATGACCCTAGCTGTTAAAACGGCGTTCAACTCCAACGCAATCAATCAATCAATCAATCAATCAATGTCTTCCTGGACATCTGCTTGATGTCTTTAAGCAAAACAAGGAGACCAGCTGGGTCCGTATTCTCCAACCATCATACTGTATTGATTAACCCTTAGGCTGCTCAGCGCGATTCACTGACCTTTTGGGGACGGTGTCGATCAAGATCAGACTGCACGAAACGTGCAGTCTGATCGTGGATCTACACTGTCCGATAAAGAGAAACATTTCCTCCGAAAATACCTTTGAAATAGCAAAATTTTGGATTTTACTATCGGACTGAAAGTTTCATATCACATACCTAGGAGGATAAGGGTTAAATATTTATCTCAATTTTCTAAACTTAAGTTTTCCAGACTAATCATCTTATTGGCTGAGACAGAACGTCTTGATCAACCACGTGACTTGTCTTGTAACTTAAAGAGTTAGAATCGAAATCAGAATGGATGGTGAACAACGGACTCGGGTTACAAAGAAAAAGTCCAAAGTCTTTTCCTAAACCGCTTGAAAAATTACAAATTTATTGTTAAGTTTGTTGTTGTGATCTTATTTATGTAACATATCTCCAGATTGTAGAAAAAGAAGATTAAAGAAGGAGAAGAGGAAGCAGAAGAAGAAAAACAACAACAACAACATGATGATGATAATGATGATAATGATGATGATGATAATGGTGATGATGGTGATGATGACGATGATGATGATAATGATGAAGAAGAAGAGGAAGAAGAAGAAGAAGATTGAAAAACAAATAGATTGAATAGTCACGACGACTGCTCACATTATTCATGTCTTCCTGGGTTTCACTAGTACTAGGCTAGGGCACTTAAGTGTCTTGCGCAAGGACACTCCGAGAAAAAAAACAGTGCTTCAAATAGGGCTCGAACCCGGGGTTTCCAGGTTACGAGTCCTACTCCTAAACTATGTGCAACGTAGGATCACAAGAAGAATAAGAAGAAGAAGAAGAAGAAGATGATGATGATGATGATGATGATGATGATGTAACATAAGAAGAAGACTGATAAACAGATTTATTGAAAGGTGTTATACGCTGCTTTCAACATTATTTCAGTCAGATCTCGGCGACTGCTCACATATTCATGTCGTCCTGGGTTTCACCAGTACTAGGCTAGGGCATTTAAGTGTCCTCCCCAAGGACACTCCGAGAAAACCAAGTGCTTCCCGAGAAGCTCGAACCTGGGGCCTCCAGGTCAGGAATCCTTAACTCTAACAATGAGCCACGTATGGATCACAAGAAGAAGGAGAAGAAAAAAGAAGTTTGTCCTGGGTTTCACCAGTACTATGCAAGGGCTCTGAATTGATTGATTGTATAGTATTTAACGCCGTTTTCAACATTATTTCAGTTATATCACGGCGGCCAGTGCACCTATCCATGCTTTCCTGGAATTTCTTTTTACCAGTACTCCGCACAATATTCTTTCCAAGCCACTGGCTGCTTTCCCACATAACCATCGTCGAAAGAATGGTCAGCAGTGAGAGAGGAATGAATCCTGTCGCAATGACTATCATCAATCCTCGAACAGAAATTGGCCAAGCCGGGGATCGAACCAGCGACCTCCTGTTCTCAAGTCCTGTGTGCTACCGCCTGAGCTACGGGGCTTGGCAAGGTCTCTGAAGTTTCTTGCCAAAGAACACTTCCTGAAAAACCAAGTGCTTCCACTGAGGCTTGAACCAGGGGCTTCCAGGTTAAGAGCCCTACTTTTTACCAATGAGCAACGTAGGATCACAAGAAGAGGAAGAAGAAGGAGAAAAAGAAGAAGAAGAAGGAGAAAAAGAAGAAGAAGGAGAAGAAGAAGAAGAAGAGGAAGAGTGTGTGTAGGAGCCGATCATGGTTCAAAAAGTTTTCATAACGACATCAAAGTGTTACGATTGCAGGATATTGCTTTTATTTTTTCAAACGATGGAAAAAAATTCTGACCTTGAGCGTAAGGAGTTCTCACGTTGATGTTTCCAGCCCTTCACTATTCAATTCCATGTTTTCACGACCCCGAACAAGGAGGCTTTCGAAAACATGGTGGGAAAAGGAGAAAATGCTGGTAAACCAGCATTTTCTCCTTTTCCCACCATGTTTTCTACTATTTCAGAGACAGAAATCATTAGTTGAGCAACTTTCAATTTGTCGTCTGCATTTGCTTTCAATTTCGTCGAGTGTTAAAATTTTGTCGTCTGGTTAAGGGTTTAACGCCACAGAAGTATATCCGGTTTAGACCAGGAATCAAGGAGCCGACGCTTCCGTGCGTAAACACTAGTGTTGCCTTGTCCTTCATACACTTTTACAGAACGACAAACTTTTAGACTCGGCCAATATTGAAAGCAATTGCAGACGACAAATTAAACATGGCCTAAATGTTTGTCTTCGAAAGGATACAAAACGTGCTCGGAAAAGGGAAAAGGAAAAATTTGGACTGGTCCAATTTTGAAAGCATTTGCAGACGACAAATTAATCATGGATTAATGTTTGAGTTTGTCTTCGATTGAAATTGTGTTAAACGCCGTTTTCAATATTATTTCAGTTATATCGCGGCGGCCAGTGCAGCTACCCATGCTTTCCTGGAATTGTTTTTTCCAGTACTCCGCATAATATTCTTTCCAAGCCACTGGCTGCTTTCCAACATAACCATCGTCGAAACAATGGTCAGTGGTGAGAGAGGAATGAATCCTGTCGCTATGACTATCATCAATCGTCGGAAAGAAATTCGCAGAGCCGGGGACCTGCGACCTTCTGCTCTCAAGTCCGTTACGCTGTCTACTGAACTACCAGAGCTCGGCGTTTGTCTTCGAAAGTATAGAAAACATCGTGAGAAAAGGGAAAAAAATACTACTTATCGGCATTTTCTCTTTTTATCAACTTTTTTTTTTTCCGAAAAGCAATCTTTACCAGGAACGTAAATCATTAATTTTGATCATTTGGTAAAAGACTAAAACACAGGGAAAAATGAATACAATCGATTAATCTGATCGATTTCTACATTTTGATAACCTTCTATTCTTCCAAAGGAAAATTATATTTTTTTTTGTCACCCTGTTTAATACAAACGAGCAGTTTGGACGATAATTAGGTCTGTCCGCGCAAAATACAAAAGATAGACAGCTTCAGTTTGTCATTAAATTAAAAAAAAAAAAAACGGATTTTTTCAAATAATGACATTTTTTTTTCTATATAGCAAGGTATCTCGCAGAATAGGTAGTGATGATTTAAGATCAGATTTCACTTTCACTACAGTCTGATCTTGATGTAAACTTTCCTCAAAGGTTCAATTAAAATTAGCTCAAGAAAAGACTTCATATCTTATTAGGAAGGACAGAGCTCTTTTCAAATCTTTCACAACCAATTGCAAGTTACATAACTTTTGCGGACAGCGTAAATCAAGATCAGACTGGACAGAACGTGGAATCTGATCTTGAAGCTACACCGTCCGCGACTAAAAACTAAACAACGGGCCAAAATCATATTCAAATTAGGTGGAAATCTAAGTTCACCCTTTACCGCACAATGCCGCCTTTTGACGCCCCTGGGAAAGAAGCCTTTTGAAAACATTGTGGGAAAAGGAAAAAATGCTGGTAACCAGCATTTTCTCCTTTTCCCACAATGTTTTCAACCCTATCAAACAAAGATTGCACCATTTGAGCCACACTGGAATTGTCGTCTGCAAATGCTTTCAATTTGGACAAAGCTAAAATTTTGTCGTTTGGTAAAGGGTCAAAGCATCGAAAATGTCCAATTTTGTTAAGCTGGCGGTGTCAAAGTTTACCCTTATCCCGCTAGATAAGATAAATAAAACTTTCTAGCCGACAGTAAAATCCCGAATAATGTTATTTCAAACTTATTTTTGGGAGAGAAAAATATCTCCTTATCGGACAGTGTAGATCCAAGATCAGACTGCACAGAACGTGCAGTCTGATCTTGGATCTACACTGTCCCCAAAAGGTCAGTGAGTCGCACTTGGCAGCCTAAGACTTAATTGTTCCTAGCTACAACCATATTCTATCGTGAACGACATCCGCTTTCACTTGGCGTCTACTTGAAAACTAAAACCCGTTCTGAATAACTTTTTTTTTTTAATTTGTCCTGTCCTTTCGAAAATTAACTTGTTTTGAGCATTGCAGTAGCTTTAAGATGCAATTATGGTGAGTGTAGGGTGGGATCAAACTGCATTAGACGTACAGTGCGATCCTAAAAATAAATTGTCCAATAAATAACCCGCCCCCATGACACCCCCACCTTAAAAAAAAAAAAAAACTAACTATTAAAAAGAGGAACTGTTGAAACAATCTTGACAGAACTAACATGGATAACTTGAAATGGTTTTTAGCAGGTCAATTGATTGATTATTTGTTTGGAGTTTAACGACGTTTTCAACATTATTTCAGTTATATCGCAACGGCCAGTGCACCTACCCATGCTTTCCTGGAGTTTCTTTTACCAGTACTACGCACAATATTCTTTCCAAGCCATTTGGCTACTTTCCCACATAACCATCGTAGAAACAATGGTCAGCTGTGAGACAGGAATAAATCCTGTCGCAATGACTATCATAAATCATCGGAAAGAAATTGGCCGAGCCGGGGATCGAACCAGCGACTTTCTGTTCTCAAGTCCTGTGCTCTACCGACTGAGCTACCGGGGCTCGGCTGGTTTTTAGCAGAACGTAGGTTAAGATCGGATGGCAAAAGCGTGTTGTCTGATTTTGAATAAATACTGTCTGATCATCATTTACAGGAGTAGTAGTAGTAGTCACATTATAAATATCAATATATATTACGCATTTTTAAATTTTTACGGAATACCTATCTTTCTATGTCAAAGAAAAGTTCAAAGACAAGAACAGTCTTCAGAATTTACTTAAACTCTTCCCGACAAAAATGTAGACCTGTCCAAATTTGAAAACATTTGAAGATGACAATTTAAATATGGCTACTAAAATGCTTGCAGTTATCTATCAATAGGGTATAAAACATTGTGGAAAAAGGAGAAAATGCTGGTCTACCAGCATTTTCTCCTTTTCCCACAATGTTTTCAACAGGGCGTCTTCCTCAGGGTCGTTAAAACTCGGGGTTGTGTGGTAAAGGGTTACACTTTTATCTAATTTAAACCTGAAGATAAATTTCTATATTTTCGATGCCTGTCTGTCTACCCACAGAAATGCCTGTACCATGCATTGCTAAAGTTCTGCTTATCTATTTGCATTACGTATAATTCAATTATCCTAACTTCGCCTACTTACGCAACCATAAATCAATTTTTATGGACAGTGTAGATCGAAGATCAGACTACACAGAACGTGCAGTCTGATCTTAAAGCTACACTGTCCGACGCCTTCTTGCCAAAATAGCCCTTAAAGTTAAAAAATTCGGTTTCAAATACTTAACTGAAAACGCACATTTTGTTTGCTAAAGTAATCATATATTACTCCGCCGAATTTATACAATATCGCAATCTTTCGCCCCGAAAAAAAATGTATTATTGTAGGCGTTTTTGATATTGACCTAAAATTACACGACTGATTCTATTTGCATGGAAGCGTGTACATGTAGTGTAGATCGAGATCAGACTTCACGTATGTGAACCATTGCGACTGATCTTGATCTGCAGCTTGCGAAAAAGTTGATCATGGAACCGAATAGCATGGTGAAAGGTTTATTCCCTTACCATACGATAAAATCCAAAACTTGTCCAAATTCAAAGCATTTGCAGACGACAAATCAAATGTGAATCAAACTATCGGATTTTTTATGGAAGGGTAAATAAACACCTTGGGAAAAGGAAAAAAATGCTGGTAATCAACATCTTCTCCTTTTCCCACGATATTTTCAGAAGACTTCTTTCACGGGGTCTTAACCCTAAGGCTGTTGAGCTCGACTCAAAGACATTTTGCGGACAGTGTAGATCAAGATCAGACTGCACAGAACATGCAGTCTGATCTTGGATCTACACTGTCCGATCACGATCAGGAGTTATTCTGCACCCCCCCCCCCAAAAAAAAAAAACCCTTTAAAATAACAAAATTTTGTTTTTTACTTTCGGCTTGAAAGTTTCATTTCACTTTTTTAGCGGGAAAAGGGTTAAAATGCGTGTAATTTTTCGGTAAAGGGTAAAAAATATATTTCACATGTTAGATTACTGGTAGTTTCAACTTCCATCCAATCTTGTCGAGACAGTTTGGTGCTTTCTAAGTGGCAACAGCTTAAAGAACGAGAGGAAATCTTGAGTTCCTCTCGATTCACTGCAATAACGTATTACTACCAATTTAATTACCGTTTGAAATATAACCCTTCTGCAGTACTGGCATCCAATGTGATATTTCTTACAATCGTTGCGGTTACAGATTCGAATTTTGATAGGTTTCCCCCCTGACTACTTCGTTACTGAATGTCAAATGTCAAGTCGCGCGAACGAATACTATGTCAAGGACGGTGGTTAGGCGGAACTTCGTTTTCCGAATGTCAAATGTCGAGACACGCGGAGGAATACCCTGTCAAGGACGGTGGTTAGGCGGGATATCCGGTTGTCATGGTCGTGGGGCGCGTGAAACTGGTGGCGATTATTTCGATGGGGGTCTTTTTACATACGATGTCGTGCACTAGTTGTGTTCCGATATGATCATGTTTTATTGTTTCAAGCTTACATACCCATGAGAAAGTTACAGCTAGTCGACTCGTATGGCCATTAGTATATGAAAACTAAAACGAAAAAAAAGAACGACAACAAAATTTAATCATGTAACTGACCGCATATTATAATTGAGCCATGCTCTGACAAAAGGGGGCTTAATGCATCTCCGCTTTGCATTATACCATCCAAGTCATCACGGCAAAAGGGGGTTTAATGCATCTCCGTGATACATTATACCAAGCAAGTCATCACATAATTATGGATCCATAAAATCCATTTTGTCTAACAACCGACTGAAATCATGAGGTACACTGGTCCTCCGACATTCAGAAAATCGACCAACAGCAAAAGGTTTCGGCCCAGGTCAGCCTGCGCGGACTGCGCAGGCTGGCCTGGGTCGATACTTTTTGCAGATGCATTAAGCCCCCTTTTCACAGAGTGTGGCTCATTATATTTGATCTATATATACTGTACATCAAAATGTTCGACCAAATATGGCTCCTTTTTTTTCAAATGTACACTCCTTTCTTCCTGTCGCAAGACGACTCTTTTCGTCTTGCAGCGCACCGCTGGGAAAAGGAGAAATTGTTCATATTTTATTTTCATATTACTGATACTGAATTTTAGTTGTTGTTCGCTGCATTTGGCATGTACTAAAAATAGTCAGTGGCCAAAAAAGATTTCATCAAAATTCCAAATTCCATTTGACTAACCGATGAGTTTTTCTCGGGTATATTATGGAACTTAATTACACTGCTTCTGATCATACAATTAGGGCCATGCTCGGTGAAAAGGGTTTCTAATGAATCTGCAAAAATTATCGACCCTGGTCAGCCTGAACAGTCTGCGCAGGCTGACATGGGTCGAAACTTTTCGCTTTTAGTAAGAGTAAACTCGAACATACGTGTGTGTCGATCGAGACTCGGAATTTGACGAAAGTATTTTTAGCTACTGAATGCATTTCGGACCGGCGACCTAAATTACAAAAATTACAAATGGTAATATAAAGGAATCTATGTTTATAAATAAATCACTATTGCTTTCAGCTATCGCCACTTTTCGCAATTTTTGCGCAAGGATACATTGTGGAGTTTGTTTACTTTTATGACAAACAGATGTAAACAGGTTCTACCTAATGTTTTCAAAACCTACCAAAACAATAGAAGCCAGCAGAAAGAGATAAAATCTTGTCTTTTATTGTTATTAGATGTTTATCAAACGTTATCACTGCTTGTTAAACAACCTTATGGACACCTTATGTCAACACTCTCCAAAATCTTTCGTCCCCGGGCAATTTCGAACCTCACTTATTGGTTCCAAACGCGCCAGCGGCGCCGGGTTTACTTCAAGAGATCAAATGGGATATCTAAGAGCATACGGGTCGTAAAATAAGACATAAAATGCAGGCTTACTAAGGATATAGGAAGATTTTAGTATTGTTTTATACATGTAAAATTGACAACGAATCTTTATTTAACTGCCAGAGAACTTCTTGCAGATTTTATCTTAAGTTTTTATCTGTAGTTCAATACTGTCACTGTTCTTTTTTATCCTAAACCATTACCTAACAATGATAACCTAATGAAGAAGCATTTTTACTGTGGGAAATGGAGAAAATGCTGGTAACTTGCATTTTCTCCTTTTCCAACAATGTTTTCTACTTTTTCAATGACAAATCTTATGAGCACCACGTTTAACTTGACGTCTGCAAATGCTTTCAGTTTCGAAATCATTTTCCAACAATGTTTTCTACCTTTTTCGATGACCCATCTTATCATCAACGCCACATCTAATAAGTTGTTTGCAAATGCTTTCAATCTGGACAAGTCCACTTTTTGGTCAAAACATAGGTTTGTCTATAAATAAAAAACTCCACACTTTTGCTATCTTAAAGATACACTCATAAGATCAGGGAGAAAAATGCTTTTAAAATATGATAGAGTGTAGAATAGTTTAGAATTTAGTCATCTGTGTAAACATAGATAAATTAACAATATATGCAAGTAAGTGATAAATACCGTCACATTAGTGATTTCTTTGATGGTCTCCAGAAAAGGAAAAGCATTTTCTATTGGTCGTAATCTATAGGAATCTTGCAACCATCGGGGACAAGATTTGGCATGAAGATACAACAATGATTATAATTTGATCAAATAAAAATAAAATGGGTTAAAAACTGGCTGAAAACGAGTATAGATGTATCATAAACTGTATAAGATAATGTCATTTTTTTTACAAGAACTCTCGGTATGATTGACGTTAATTAGGAGCGGTCATGTTTTTGATCTCTCATTTTTTCGCCCAGTTTAATTACTAATTTAAATTCCAAGACATTTATATCCATACTATAACCTTTAAGCAAAGACATTTTTTAATAAAAAATAAAATTCACTTTTTTGTCAGCCAATTTAAAATATAAAATGTCGGTTCCTGTCACTTTGTCTGTCACGTGATGTCACTCACTGTGCCATTCTTCAAGTTTAGATTTACATCAAATATTTAAGTCCTAGCAAATATAGCGTTTTATCTTTTTAACAGTTGACAGAATTTTAGACTTGTGTAAATCCAAAGCATTTTTGCAGATGGCAAATTTTTGTGTTTTTTTTTCTTTTTGAAAGGGGGGTGGGGTGGAAAGGGAAACCACGGTAGTAAACAGCATCTCCTACTTTTCCCATATTATTTTTTTTTTTCGAATGTCTTCCTCTTCGGGATAACAGTAACCATAGTATTGTGGCCCTGTATATTTTGAACCGTATGTATATAAATATACATGAGCCATGTTCTGGCAAAAGGGGCTTAATGCATCCCCGTGATGCATGATACCAAGCAGGTCATCACATAATCAGGGACCCATAAAATCCATTTTGTCTAACAACAGACTGAATCATGAGGTAGACTGGTCCTTTGACATACAGAAAATTGACCAATTGCGAAAAGTTTCGGCCCAGGTCAGCCTGCGCGGTCCGCGCAGGCTGACCTGGGTCGATACTTTTCGCAGATATGTTAAACCCCTTTTCACAGAGCATGGCTCATATTAATTTGAAAGAATTTATTTTCTGCCTCGCATTTTTGTGTTCTTTTTTTTTCTTACAACTTTCACTTTGGAAACGTTGAGCCAGTGAAATATACTGTAGAACGAAGTTTGATAAAAAGGGGATAGATACGCAAAAGAAATAAAAAGTGAAGCACAGAGTTGGAAAGAAAATGGCAGAAACGAAAGTGACTAATGTAATAATAAAATGGCACTTTTTTTTTTTTAGACTTTTTATATACCGGTTATTCCTTGGAAGCACATCTGAAAAATTGAAATAAGTAAGAAAATAATTTTTTTTTTTTATTATACTGACATTTGTTGTACAATTGACATAAGTTTTCTACAAATATTTAAATATAAAATTTCAACCGCCGGACCCATGGGCCTATATGTTACCTAAATAATACACATGTGATTAGAACATTAAATAGAAAATGAATAGCGATTTGCTTGTAAATATTAATAGACCGAAGCACATGTGAACGAACGATCGAACGAACGAACGAACAAAGGAATAAAAAATGAATGAGTGAATGAAATACTTGTCTTGACATTGTCAAAAAACTGTCGACTTTTCGATCCCGAGTTTACCTAGACACGTGGAAATTAATAAGCGCGGTCCAATTTCATCTGTTATAGGTAAAATGCTTTTCGAAAGTTGAAGTGCAATTAATGGAACTCCGGAGAGAAAGAGAGAGACAGAGAGAGAGATAGTGACAGAGAGAGAAGCAGAGAGGCAGAGGGACAGAGAGAGACTGAGAGAGGGAGAGAGCGAGCCTGAGACAGACAGAGAAACAGAGAGAGAAACCCAGACCAAATTTATAGTATGTTTGATCGGTTTTTTGCGTGGATCCCTGGGAGGTCAATAAGGTGGGATTAGAAA
This sequence comes from Tridacna gigas, assembly GCA_945859785.2. Taxonomy (NCBI): domain Eukaryota; kingdom Metazoa; phylum Mollusca; class Bivalvia; order Cardiida; family Cardiidae; genus Tridacna; species Tridacna gigas. Next base: position 997,254 of record OX244042.2, read on the forward strand.
TTTGCAGTAATCCGTCCTCTTATTGTTAATACAGAGATGGTAACTTGTGATAGGTTAGATTATTTAGAGATTATTTTGTATCGTGATGTCCCTTATCTGATCCGAACGGTCATCTCTTTCTCCATTTTTTTTTTTACTTTCAATTAAGAGGATTTTCTGATTCATTCAGTCATACACCCTCCCCCAATCAAATTCGAGTCGATCAGACTGTAGACTTCAATGTTATCGTCTGCCCAGATCTAACCTAAACCAATATCACACGAAATGCGCTGAAAGGCAATTGAAACAGTCTCAATATGGCAGATTAAAGTCCGGTTTCGACCACATTGCCCGTACTGCACCACAGATTTCATATAACTTGTTTTGAGAGAGTGGCGCCATCTACATATCGGGAAAAAGTCTGCAGTCTCGTTTCGCGCGAGAGTCCCGCGGCCATTTTTGTAACCGGCCTGTCAACACGAATTATCATTAGTGATCTGAGGACAGGTAGAAATCGTCTGCTTGACCCTTTGTCGGCCTGAATGAACTTCACCAAACTAGAGCTAGACTTAACTTAATATTTTTTTTCATTGGAGTGTCCTTAGGCAAGACACTTCGGAGTCCTAGCCTGGCACTGGTGAAACCAAGACAACACATGAATATGTGAGCTGTCGCCGTGATAGGACTGAAATAATGTTGAAAGGGGCATCAATCAATCAATCAATCAATCAATCAATCAATTCAAATCTTTACCAGACGAGAAAATTTTCGCCTTAACCAATTTGAAAGCATTTGCAGACGACAAAATAAAAGTGATTCAAAACTTAAAATTTTGTTTTTAGAATTATAGAAAATAATGCTAACGAGCATTTTCTCCTTTTCCCAAAATGATTTCAAAATCCCTCTATATTAGAGTCGTTAAAACTCGGGATTATTTGGTCAAAGTTTCACTTTCTTTTTTCTTTAGAAGACAACAAAATATAAAACTCGTCCAAATTAAGAGCACTTACAGACGACAAATTAATGTTGGCTAAAATTATGACATTTGTCCACAAAAGAGTAAAAACAACGTGGAAAAGGGAAAAAATGCTGCTCACTAACATTCTTTGCTTTTTCCATGACATTCTCAAAAAAAAAAAAGAAACTTCAGGGTCCGTATTCACCAACCATTCTTAAAAATATTCTTAGTCTTATTCTTCAAGAATTTCTACATTTGAAAGTAACACAACTTCTGATTGGCTAAACCAATTAGAAGTTGTGTTACTTTCAAATGTAGAAGATTCTGAGGACTAAGAACGTTCTTAAGAATGGTTGATGAATACGGACCCAGAAGTGTCGTGTGGTAAAATTTATATTTACTTATAACCTACGCACTTACAACAGACAGCTTTCAAAACACATTTCAAGAATTTCTACATTTGAAAGTAACACAACTTCTGATTGGCTAAACCATTTGGTTTAGCCAGTCAGAAGTAGTGTTACTTTCAAATGTAGAAAACAGATGGCTTTCAAAACACATTTGTTAACCTTTAGGCTGTTAAGCGCCACTCAAGGAGCTTCTGCGGACAGTGCAGATCAAATGTCAGACTGTACGTTCTGTGCAGTTTGATCTTGATCTGCACTGATCCATAAGGAGAAATCTTTCCCCCCAAAATAAATACCTTTCAAATAGCAAAATTTGGGATTTTACTATCGGCTTGAAAGTTGGATTTCACTTTTTTCGGATACGGGTTAAATCTTTACCAAACGACAAAATTTTAGACTCGTCCGAATTCAAAGTTGTTCCAGACAACAAATAAAGTGAGGTTCAAGTGGAGAAATCGTCTCTGAAAGGGCAAAAAAACCCCAGCATTTTCTGTTTTTCCCACAATATTTTCAAAAGGCCTCTTCCTCAGGGTCATTAAAACTCAGGATTGTCTAATATAGGGCTAAATACAGATTATCAACACGATTTAACTCTTTATCAGACGAAAAAATTTTCGGACTTGTCCAATTTGAAAGCATTTGCAGACGACAAATTGAAAATGGTTCAAATGACCGAACTTTGTCTTTGAAAGGGTAAAAACACAGTGGCTTGGGAAGAATATTGTACAAAGTACTGGCAAAAGAAACTCGACGGAAAAAAAACTCCCAAGAAATCATGGATAGATGCACTAAGAAATCATGGATAGATGCACTGGTCGCCAAGATATATTTGAAATAATACTGTAAGCGGTGTTGAACGCCATATAGATAATCAACAGAACAGCGACTAATTTTGAACTATGGGCAGGACAAATATCTCGCACTAAAACTTGTATTTCATCATCGTCTGCCATATTCATCAATGTCCGGAATTATACCCTTTTTGTACCACAGACGACAACAGTGCCTTTTGCGGACGGTATAGATCAAGATCAGACTGCGCGGAACGTGCAGTCTGATCTTTGATCTATACCGTCCGCCCATTTAGTCAAGTTTATTAAACAGAAATCTTCCTGACTTTCCGAGGATTTTTTTTTTTGAGGTCGAATTCACAAAATATGCGATGAAAGATTGAAAAGCATTGGTTATAAATTCTGACATATTTCGGGGATTTTCTTTATAACTTGTTGATGTATCGGGCAGTGTGCGAAATCCATCACTCTATTGTCTGATTGGATTGATCTGTTGTCAATTAATAATGATGATGATGATGATGACGATGGTACATGATTGAGAATGGGATTAGCGATCCTGTCGTATATAGGGGCATTTCCGACCATTCCGACTTGGTTCTATTGTAGAGGCTTGAGGTTACCGTGACATAATGAGATATGTATCTTCTTATTAAAATCCGATTCCGTTAACACTTTCCCAAACAAGCCCTGGTTTTTACGTGTCTGCAGTACAAGTCTTTTGAAAACACTGTGGGAAAAAGGAGAAATTGCTCGTAACGAGCAATTTCTCCTTTTCCCACAGTGTTTTCTACCATTTTTGAGAACTTTCTGCCATTTTCATCAAATTTAAAATTGTCGTCTGCAAACTCTTTCAATTTGGACCAGTTCAAAATTCATCGTTTGGGAAAGGGTTAAACGACAATATTATTATTATTATTATTATTATTAACCACATGTATTTTAGATTCAAAACTATCGAATTCATTTATAGATGTTTTCACGGACCTTATGCTAGTAGTTCATAGGTCACACCCTTGAATATCTGCAATGTGACAGATAGAAGAAACAGTTTTCAGCCAAGTGCTGTTTATAAATCACAAAATACATTTTGTTTTTCCCGCCATTGTTTGTTTGTTTGCTTGATTGTTTCTTTGTTTATCTTTTTGTTTGTTTGTTTGTTTGTTCTTTCCAACTTCTCGTATAACGCTGTGACTGTATGAAATAATGTTCACTTAATCTCCACAGGAGGAAATAAAGAGAATGAATGAATATTATTACTATTATAATCATTATCATTATTATTATTATTATTTCATCATCATCATCATCATTATTATTATTATTATTATTATTATTATTATTGTCTTCATCATCATCATTATATTCGTCGTTATTATTTTCTTTTTTTTGAATTCCTAATTCTGAAGGTTCGGTGCTTCATATTAAAAAAAAAAGTTTAAAAGGCAACCTTGATAATTCAAATATAACTAGTCCAAACTCATCGCTTTATTCTTTTCAAAACCACAAAAGTTTAAATGGAATGGTGAAAAACATTGTGGGAAAAATAACTTTTTCCTTCCTTTCCCCACACTGTTTTTCAAAAGCCGTTCGCCTAAGAATCGATAAGACACACGGAGTTTCGATTCAGGTTTTACGCATTTTGTCAAAGACGGGTTCCATGACAGAAAGTCTCTAGCGATATGATGACTTGTGTTTGAGATTCGAATTAGAATTTTAATTTAAAATTTTCTCTTTCTCACATTTCACAGGGACGCCTCGCACATTCACTTATGTCCTAGGTTTCACCATGGGTTGGCTAGGGCTCTAAAATGTCTTGCCCACCAAAAATCCAGTGCTTTCCGTTAGGCTCGAGACGGGGCCTCAAGAATAAGCTCTCCCGTAATTCTTTTAATGATTTTATTGATTTAATTAGTGCAGTAGTGTAAAAGTTTTTTTTTTTCTAAATTTGGGAATTTCATCGACGTTTTTAGTACGAGATAATCATTTTATTACTGTTTGTAAATTGTTACTAAACCATTTTTTATAGATATTCACGGACATAATTATTTCCAGAAGTCAAGAACGACTAATTGACATGACAGTGTTTTTCTAATGGAGACACCGGTTCTCCATGACGAGGTAAAATTCGAACATGATGGCGGTCGTAAAATTGCCATCCGACATTCTATTTAACAAGTAAGTGACAAGAACGAAACAGTGTACTAAAAATTTGACCGCCTTTTCGCCGATCGACACGAGTTTGTTTTCTTAAGAGTTATTACTATTTTGATATTTTGATTGAAAGCGCCAGAATTTTGATAGATTTCCGCCATGATTGATATAACCCATAATGCCTATGGCCGTGGGCTGTATCCGAAAGTAGACTCTGGTCGGGTGAAATGTTTTTCGAAGTGGGATCGATATCGGGCCATTGTCAAAATATTATGATTGTGTTTTATATATTTTTGTTCTATCGGACAGACAGATGAACGGTGATAAAAACAGTGTCATCGTCCGTGTAGTCGATTTATCAACCCTGGCACGGGTAACTCTTCAAATCTTATAATCAGTCTGAGTCCGTTTTTACCAACCATTCTTAACCCTGTACCAGACGACAAAATTTTAACCTTGTCCAAACTGAAAGCATTTGCAGACGACAATTTCAGTGTGGTTCAAATGGTGCAACTTTTCTTAGATAGGGTAGAAAACATTGTGGGAAAAGGAGAAAATGCTGGTTTCCAGCATTTTCTCCTTTTCCAACAATGTTTTCAAAAGGCTTCTTTCTCAGGGGGCGTCAAAAGGCGGCATTGTGCGGTAAGGGTTAAACCTTATCCTGCTAAATAAGTGAGATGAAACTTTCAAGTCAATCGTGGAAAGCCGATGAATACTATTTTACAAACTTATTTTTTGGAGAAAAATATCTCCCTACGGTACAGAATAGGTCCAAGATTAGACTGCACGTTCTGTGCTGTCTGGTCTTAATCTACACTGTCTGCAAAAGGTCAGTGGGTCGTGCTTAGCGGCCTAAAGGTTAAGAACATTTTTTTTGTCTCATTCTAAAGAATCCATTATCATGTGTCGACTTGCTTGGGTTAATGCATCATGCATTTAACGTTTAATGCTTTGTGCAGTAAACCTCTTTTGTCAGAGCATTGCTCACACGTATAAGATTTCTGTACCCGGCCAGATATATTGACATCGAGCAATGTTAACCCTTAAGCTGCTAAACGCGACCCACTGACCTGTTGCGGACAGTGTAGATCAAGATCAGACTGCACAAAACGTGCAGTCTGATCTTTGATCTACACTGTCCGATACGGTATTTTCTTTCCGGTGAAATCAACTTTGAAACCGCAATGTTTGGGCTTTTAGTATTGAGTGGAAAATTTACGTTTCATTTATTCAGCAGCTTAAGTGTTAAACCCGATGGTTAGCAAGGGGTTACAGCTACTGGTTCGAATCCTGAGCATGGGCTAAATTGTTGCTTGAGATTAACGAATATCATTGCGACATTCGTCTCTCACTGCTAGACGCAGTTTCGACTGTTTTAGGTGGGAAAAACAGCCAGTGGCTTTGTAAGAGTATCGTGCGTGAAAGTGTTTTGAATGTTTACATTTAAAACTTTAACCAAATATAAACAAATATCGATCAAAATAAACGGACACGTCACCAGAGGGTTGAAAAAACAAATCTGAAGCGGAAGTGAAGGTACTCTATGTTTTTATTTAGTTAGGAGCAAACTGATGACAATAACAAATGAACAGTTACTGTCGGTTATTCTCCATAAATTCTACTAAAAATATGAAGATCATAAAAACTGTAGTGGCGCCATTGCATTATATAGAAATGCAATTTCAGTGATATTCTCTTAAAAAAAATTCATGTACCCCGAAGGCTTGAAATGATTTTTTTTTTCTTTAAGTGGAAAAATACTAGTTCTCTTTTCAAACCGATGTTAAATTTTCAGATAAAACCATTATTTCTCTTTCAGAATTTTCGTTTTCCCTAAATGTTTTCAAAAGCCTTTTTCCTCTTCAAAAGCCTTTTTCCTCTAGGTCATAAAGCCGCATTTTGTGTGTGTGTGTGGGGGGGGGGGGGGGGGGGGGTTGTTGAGGAATTCGAATGTTAAAAAAACCAAGTCTGTAGAATATGTATTCAAAATTTACGAAAAGAAAACGCTTCAATTAAAGCTTTTGGCTTAGTTATACATATGAGCCTCGCTCAGGGAAAAGGGGGCTTAATGCATCTCCGTAAAGCGTTGTACCAAGCATGACGTCACATCATTATGGATCTATGAAATCCATTTTGTCCAGCAACAGACGGAATCATGAGGTAGACTGGTCCGACATGCAGAAAATGGACAAATAGCGAAAAGTTTCGGCCCAGGTCAGCCTGCGCGGACTGACCTGGGTCGACACTTTTCGCAGATACCTCATGCCCCCTTTTTATAAAGCCTGGCTCATATATAACCTCCCGTGCTCTGTGAAAAGGGGGTTTAACGTATCCGCAAACAGTATCGACCGATGTCGAAACTCTTTTGCTTTTTTGTAAATTTTCTGTATGTCCATGGACCATCCTACCTCATGATGCAGTCGGTTGTTATACAAAATGGATTTTATGGATCCATAATTATGTGATGACTGGCTTGGTGTAAGGCATCAGGGAGATACATTAAACCCCCTTTTGCCAGAGCATGGCTCATATTAGTTCGTTGTCTATAATCCATGTCTAACTGAAACATTTGAAAAGTCGTCTGCAGCAGTTTTTTGAGTTTTTTTTTTTTTTTACTAAACGATGAAACCAAAGATCAGTCCAAAATGACCGACTGAATGACCAACCGACCGACCGACCGGATGCTTGATTGGTTCGCTCTTTCGTTAGTTCGTTCGTTGGTTCCTCGACCGATCGATCGATTGATTGGTTGATTGATTGATTGATTGGTGTTTTACGCCGCCTTCAAGATCATTTCAGTCAACTGACGGCTCTTATATTCATGTGTCCTGCGTTTCACCACTACGAGGCTGGTGCTCTGAAGTGTCTGGCCCAAGGAAACTCCCACGAAAAACCCATAGTTTCCATTTAGGTTCGAACCCGAGTCCCGCACCATACCACTGAGCCACGCATGACCCCTGATCCAAATTGAAAGTATTTACAGACAACAAAACAAACATGAACCAAAAATCGAAATTTATTTTCGGGAAGGTCGAAAACATTGTCGGAAGAGAAAATGCTGGTTACCAGCATTTTCTCCTTTTCCCACAATGTTTTCAGAAGGCTTCTTTGTTAAAAGTCCGGATTGTGTAGCATGGGGTTAAATAATCGAAAAAACAAAAGATAATAACTATTGAGAACGAGGCTGTAAATCAATGTTAATTACATACATAAAGAGAAATATCATTAGATAAAATGACATCATAGTCGTCTGCCATCAGTCTGGGTCTACAACGGAATTCAGCTACGTGACGTAACGGACGCCGAAGCTGGTGTTGAACTTGTAATTATTATTATATGACCGCGAACGCAGCCATTATAAATTTGTCGTGACTAACTATCAGTTTTCTTGTGATCATAAAACAATCAACAGTAATGATCATTTGTATGACGTCTAACTCTGGTCCAAATTGAAAGCATTTGCAGACGACAAAAGAAAGATGTCGAAAATGATGTGATTTGTCCACGAAATGGTAGAAAACATAGTCGGAAAAGGAGAAAATGCTGGTAACCAGCATTTTCTCCTTTTCCAACAATGTTTTCTAAAGACTTTTTTCTCAGGTTTGTTAAAGTACCAGACGTTTAACTCTCTACAAAACGATAAAATTGTAGACCGGTCCAAATTGAAAGCATCTGCAGACGACAAATGAAAGTTGTCTCATATGATAGGAATTGCCTCTGAAATGGTAGAAAACATTGTGGGAAAAGGAGAAAATGCTGGTTACTAGCATTTTATCCCTTTCCTACAACGTTTTTTTAAAGTCTTCTGTTTTAGGTTCGTTAAAGTACCGGGTCGTTATGATAACGTTCACCTCTCTACTTGACGATAAAATTTTAAACTGGTCCAAACTGAAAGCATTTGCAGACGACAAATTAAAAACTTGGCTAAGATGATGGGATTTGTTTCTTTCTGAAATGGTAGAAAAACATTGTGGGAAAAGGAGAAAATGCTGGTTACCAGCATTTTCTCCCTTTCCCACAACGTTTTTCAAAGGCTTCTGTCTTAGGTTCGTTAAAATATCGGGTCGATAATATGACGTTTAAATTACGTGTAAAATATTGTAGCTGTCTGTTCAATTCTGTACATAACTCGAGACATTAGACAAGCAATTATTTTCGGAAATACTAGTTTTTGAATCTACGTCAAAATTACAAAATAAATCTTTTCACTGCAAAATTATTATAATGTCGGAAATCCCAAACCTCTGAGAACATGTGGGGGCGACATGTCATGTAAAGTTAATAATAATAATAATAATAATAAAGCCAGATTCCTGGAAACCCAACAACTCAAGAAATCCAGAAGATGTTTAATTCTGGCATTTCAGTGAAGTCACATCAATGTCACAAGCGACAAATCTAACAATTATAAAGATAATGATAATAAATGATGATGATGATGATGATGATGATGATGATGACCAAAAAAAAAAAAATAATGAAAATAATAACCATGACAAACAAGCCTCAAACTACTTTTCACTGGTAAGTGCTGTTTTAGCCAGAAAGTTTGTCAAAATATCAGACAGCGCTGGTGTGAGGTCAGAGTCTACGTGATGTGCGGTCTGATCTTGCTCTCATCAGCCAGTATATAGACTTGGGTCCGTACTCACTAACCATTCTTAAGTACATTCTTAGTCTTATTCTCTACAATTTTCTAAATTTGAAAGTAACACAACTTCTGATTGGCTAAACCATAATGGTTTAGCCAATCAGAAGTTGTGTAACTTTCAAATGTAGAAAATCTTGGAGAATAAGACTAAGAATGTTCTTAAGAATGGTTGGTGAATACGAACCCTGAAGTCTTCAATCGGCGTGCTATGGATTATTGAATTCAATTTTCTGAATGTTAAAGAAATTCAATCCCCAAAAAGGATTTCGATATCCTAATTTCGTCAAAGACTTCAAGAAAAACTGGGAAAAGTGGTTTTGATACGGTTATCGGAAAGAAAGTACCAGGAAAAACAGTATCGAGAAAAAAGTACCCGTTTTTGCTGGGACAAAAAGTATCACGAAAAATAAGTATCAGTTTTGGTAAAGACAGCAAATGACGTCCGTTAACATGCAGAAAATTGACCAATAGCAAAAAGTTTCGACCCAGGTCAGCCTGCGCCAAATGCGCAGGCAGACCTGGGTCGATACTTTTTGCAGATGTTTGATTAAATTCCTTTTTCACAGAGCATAACACAATTGTATTCCAACACTATTTATTTACACAATAATTTTTTAACTCTTTCGGCGGCTAATAAATAAACTGGACTTCTTTCGGTGGCTGTAAATGCAATCCACAGAGACCCAGAAAGATTTTTATCGTAGGGGCTTGACTAATTAAGCGGACGGTACAGATCAAAGATCAGACTGCACGTTCTGTGCAGTCTGATCGTGATCTGTGCCGTCCGCAAAAGTCCCTGTTTTCGCCTATGGCGCTGAAAGGGTTAAACAATTTAAGAAGAAATGTTACCCTAAAGATATTGTAAGCTTTCATAACAAATAGAAAATTTTATAACAACGAATGCAATTTAAATAATTTCCAACAATATGAACCAAGCTCTGTGAAAAAGGGGACCAAATGCATCTACAGAAAAGTATCGAATCAGGTCAGCCTGCGCAGTCCACACAGGCCGATCTGGGCCGAAACCTTTTGCTATTTCTGCATGTCAAAGGACCATTGTACCTCATGATTCAGTCAGCTGTTATACAAAATAGGTTTTATAGATCCATTGCTAAGTGATGACCTGCTTGGTATACTGCATAAAGGAGACGCATTAAGCCCCCTTTTGACGGAGCATGGCTCAATATATTATTCGACTTCAAGTTATTATTTTGTTTTTATCCAAGCACGTATTTTAACAAAGTCCATAACACTTAACGTCAGTTTGACGTAAGGTAAGCATGAGCCAGACCGAGTACGGGTAGGTATAAAACTATAAATCAAAAAGTTTGTCATTTTATCGTTTCCGTCAATCTTACGTGCTCGATCAAAAAATGCAGACTGCACCAAGTTTAATATTCGGCGCCACCACCTAGTCTGAAATTTGTTGTAACATGGCGAACCTGTCAAAAACTTGTTGCTGAATCGGTGTTCTTACACCTCGATCAGCCGTTCGTCTGTGACTGTCAAAACTTTAGCTAAAACCCAGACAGATAATTTGCAATACAACTGTAATGGTGTCTGCAACAAAAATCGTTTTTTCCGCCATCTTGAAATCAACTAGGTTGATATAACAACACTTTTCAGGGTCAGTGTTCTCAAACCACTCTAATTTGCCATCCAATTATTTAATTTCTAAATTTAGAAAGTATCGCAATATCTGATTGGTTTAAGTATTTTGATTAACCAATCAGAAATTGCTTTCTTTTGAATTTTTCGATAATAAAAGTGCATAGAATAGTTTATGTTCACGGCTCAAGAGAATATTCCGTAGACTGTATGATAAAGTTTCGTTTAAATAAAAATTTCACAAGTTACGAGACGGCAAAATTTTGGACCCTTTAAAAATCGAGAGCAATATTGCGGACGACAAATTCAGTGTGGCTCAAATGATGGATTTGTCTTAGAATGGTTTGAAAACATTGTGGGAATAGGAGAAAATGCTGGTTACCAGCATTTTCTCCATTTCCCACGATGTTTTCTAAAGCTTTGTTTATTACGGTCGAAAAAAACAAGAGATTGCCAGGTATAGGGTTGACTAAACGTCTTATATGGCCAAACTTAGAGAAACTATGCTAGTATACATAAACATCTCTTTATTTAAATGTTTCAAATTGATGTCATCAAAGAGAATGTAAACGTAAAAATGTGTATCAGAATGGGAGGCACTCCTGTAGGTCAATTTATCTCCCTTGCCAGATAAAGACGAAAGGTAACCAAATAGCACACTGGTCCTTTTGCCTGTATACTTTTGCTTTTATCCTTGATTCCGTTGGGGATGTTGCCATATATAGAATTTGAGTTATGATATATATGTAAGGACTCCATATAATTTGAAAGCAAATTTTGTTTCCAATCAACAGAGGAAAGCATATAATCGATGTAAAACAGTCGGACCAAATTTAAATTTAAATATTATCTCAAAAAAATATCTGTGTAGTGCAAGAAAATCAAGGATAAAAACCAAGTAACCCCTTAATCAGGACCAATTTAGTACTGGAGAGGAATCAAGGGAAGTAACTGAAGAATGAACCTCATTCATACAAAAATCATTTTATTTCCGAGACCGTTGATTTGATCTGAATTATGTAAGCAGTAGAACTGAATACCGTAGTTATGTAAGCAATGGAATTGATACTGTGGTTATGTAAACAATAAAAATGATTTTTTTTTCTTTTTATTTATACAGGACAGTCTATTTGCATGTATGTGGTGTTAATGTACATTTTGTTAGAATGTAGACATAATTTTGTTTGATGGCTTGAAAAGCATTTTGACCTGTTTCTACAATATTTCAGTAAAATCACAAACTCGTGTATTTATGATTGATTGATTGTGTGGTGTTTAACGCCGTTTTCAAAATTACTTCAGTTATATCGCGGCGGCCTGTGCACCTATTTATGCTTTGCTGGAGTTTCCCTTATCAGTACTCCGCACAATATTTTTTCCAAGCCACTGGCTGCTTTCCCACAAAACCATCGTCGAAACAATGGCCAGCGGTGAGAGAGGAATGAATCCTGTCGCAATGACTATCTTCAGTCCTCGGAAAGAAATTGGCCAAGCCGGGGATCGAATCAGCGACCTCCTGTTCTCAAGTCTTGTACTCTACCATCTGAGCTAAAGGGCTTGGCTCGTGTATTTTATCTGAAGTTTCACAAGAACACGGCTGGGCAATGTAGTGTCTTGTCAAAGACAACGGCAAGAGCAGCTAAGAATTAGGTTTCAGAGGCTAGTTCTGTGTAGTTGTGTAAACTGCAATATGGCCAGAGACACATGAAATACCGAATTACTAAAATAAAGAGTTTTTAATTTAGTATGAGAGTTATACCGTATCTATATTCAACATTTATTCCGCTGATTTGAAATTATACGTGCTTTGTGCTCTGTGAAAAGGGTGTTTAATGCATCTGCAAAAAAGTATCGAGCCAGGTCAGCCTGCGCAGTTCGCGCAGGCTGACATGGCCCGATAGGTTTTGCTATTGGACATTTTTTTCTGCATGTCGGAAGCCCAGTCTACCTTTTGATTCAGTCGGGTTTTAGACAAAATGAATCTAATGGTTCCATAAATTGATAATAACGACTTGCTTGGTATCACGCATCACGGAGACGCATTAAGCCCCCTCCTGCCAGAGCGCTCCTCAAATGAAACAACAGTTGGGTGTATTATCCCTTTTTTGCATTTGCCCGAATAACCCATGAAACAAATTTGCATTTGACAACTTTGTGGAGAAAAAAAAAAATCTCTCAAAAAATTAAAATCATTTAAGTGATATATAGAAATCTTTTACAGCGCCATCATTCATCATTTTGTTACTAATCGCTCCTCGCCACTACATCGACCTACAGTGACGGAGTATGACAGCTAACATGCGCTCTGATATATTTATAATAATTATTTTGTCCACTTACGGCTGATCTATGGTGTACGTCAAGGGACAATGCTGTTGGCGCCCTACTTTTTTTTTTTTTATACATATCAAGATAGTGTAGTTGTCCAGTGTGGGATATGGTAGCAATCGTACTGTCAATTCTGGCGACCAAGGCAAGACAATTAGTGGTTTACAAACAAATCAGTGTCCAGTCTTTTGTTTACAAAACCTGACCTTATCAATTACTAACTAATGAGTTTCTGTCATGTTTAGCTCTGGTCCCCCCCCCCCCCATATAACAATTTTACATCGCTCTTAAAGATACATCTATACTCGTTTTCAGCCAGTTTTTAACCCATTTCACCTTGATTTTCGCTAGTTTTTAACCCATTTCATTTTTGTTTTTTGAGACTATATTCATTATTATATCTTCATGCCAAATGTTGTCCCTAACGGCCGCATTGTTGCACAGATTACGACGGATAGAAAATGCATTTCATTCTTCGGTAGTCTTCAGAGAAATCACTGTTGTCGTTTCCGGTTTAAAAATAAACGGCAAATCCTTTGAGTTTCTCTTTCCCTTACATTATATATATTGGTAATTATCATTTTTTTTAAACCTATCTCACGAATTCTGAGCCATTCTAAAAACTTTCAATTCTTATCGGCGTTTTTTTTTTCTCTCTCTCTCTGGCTGTGAGGATGTATCTTTAACAAAAACTGCTTGGTGTAAAGCACACTTATACATACATGTGAGCATGCTCGGTGAAAAGGGGGCTTAATGCATCTGCAAAAAGTATCGACCCAGGTCAGCCTGCGCAGTCGTCGAAACTTTGTGCTACTGGTCAATTTTCTGCGTGTCAAAGAGCCAGTGTACCCCAAGACTCAGTCGGTTGTTAGACAAAATGGGTTTTATGAATCCGTTATAATGCGATGACTTGCTTGGTATCCAGGAACACGGACGTGCACTAAGCCCCCTTTTGCCAGAGCATCGCTCATATGTATATGTTATAAGTTTTTTTTTTTCATTTCGTGTTTCGCTTCAGTGTCAATATAACATAAGCTCGGAAATCCATGGGAAGATCTACCAGAATCCAGACACTATCAGACAATTTTTAATCCTTAACTCCTGACCGAACGTCAAAACTTTGGCCTTGTCCAAGTTGAAAGCATTTGCAGATGACAAAATAAACGTGCCTCGATTAATAAAATTTGTTTTCGGAAAGATAGAAAACATTCTGGGAAAAAGGAGAAAATGCTGGCTACCAGAATTTTCTCCTTTTCCCACTATGTTTTCCTAAGTCTTCTTCCCCATGGTCACTAAAACTCGGGTTTGTGTGACAGACAAACATATTCATGAATCAAAGATATTCTAACGCTTAGTTTTCTGTTCTCAGATCTGTTGGTGCACCGTTCGATGTGTGGATTTAGGGATTAAAAGTGCAGATATGGACAGAAAAATCGTTTGGCTCGATTTTTAATACATGAGCCATGCTCTGTGAAAAGAGGCCCTAGTGCATCTGCAAAAAGTATCGATTCGAAACTTTTTGCAGTTTTTATTTTTGTAAATTTCCTGCATGTCAGAGGACCATTCTACCTCCAGATTTGGTTGATTGTTAGATTTTAAGGATCAATAATTATGTGATGACTTGCTTGGCATAAATGCATCACGAATATGTATTATGCCCCCTTTTGCCAGAACATGGATAATACCAACTTAAAATTCGACTATAAGGTTGCTGCCCACCCACGTGTCAGTTGTCATGATATATGTACCCGTTCAGTGTGTCATTGCCAATACAGTCCGGGGGTTTCTTGGCGCCCGCTGTCCAGTAACAAACAGACAGAATGGTTTCGAAAAGACGACCTGATTAGTCAAACATCGATACTTATAATTTGACAAACGTTGAAGTTGTTCAAAGCGACAGTTTTCGTCGCTAAGTTTGTCAGCGATTGCGTAAAAACAAATTTATATAAATCAAAATATTTCGATATAGACAGGATTTTGTCAAACATCGATGTCCGAGATCTGATTGGTTGATTTATGTGTTGAACTAAAATTGAAAACAGAGAGAAAAAGAATCACCGGGATTTAACCCGCAGAGCCCCGAATAAACCCAACAGAAATTTTTTATCCTAGGGATTCGACCCAAATAACTGCAATTTTATGGTTGCCTTTGTCTACAGTGTATCAGTAATTTGAAAGTAACACAACTTCTGATTGGCTAAACCAAATGGTTTAGCCAATCAAAAGTTGTATTACTTTCAAATTTTGAAAATTCTGGAAAATAAAACTGAGAACGATCTTAGGAATGGTTGGTAAATAAGGACCCTAATCACATATCTAGTGCCTGAACAATTAAAACATGGAGGACGTTTCCCATGCAAAATTTATAAATCAAACTTAAAACATATCTCCCATTGCTGCCCACCCACATGTCAATTGTCATGATATATATGTACCCTTCAGTGTGTCAAGGACATTACAGTCACGTGGTTTCTTGGCGCCTGTTTTCCAGTAACAAACAGACAGAATGGTTTCTAACAGACGAACTGATTAGTCAAACATCGATACTTATAATTTGACAAACGTTAAAGTTGTTCAAAGCGACAGTTTTCGTCGCTAAAATTGTCAGCCATTGCGTAAAAACAAATTCATATAAATCAAAACATTTGATCTAGACAGGATTTTGTCCAACACCATTCGATATTCGATTGAATGATTTGTGTGTTAGATCAATGTTAAATGAGCGATGCCCTTGGAAAAAGGGTTTTTAACGCATCTTCGTAATGCATTGTATCGAGCAAAAGGTTGGCATAGGGTAGATTAATTTTGTCTAAAGTCTGGCTGAATAATGTGGTGCAACGGTCCTTGGACATACAGAAAAATGAGCAACAACAAAAGGTTTCGACCAGGTCGGCCTGCACTGTCTGCACAGGCTGACTCGGTCGACATTTTTTCAGATGCATTCAAATCCCTTTTTTACAGAGCATGGAGGGCACTTATCATACAAAATTTATAAATTGGACTTAATATAGATCTCCGGCTGCTGCCCAATCACATGTCAATTGCCATGATATATTGTACCCGTTCAGTATCATTGGTAATTCAGTCACGTGGTTTCTTGGCGCCTGTTGTCCAGTAACATAGACAGAATGGTTTCTAACAGACGAACTGATTAGTCAAACATCGATATGTATAATTTGACAAACATTAAAGTTGTTCAAAAAGACAGGTTTAGTCGCTAAGTTTGTCAGCCATTGCGTAAAAACAAATTTATATAAATCAAAATATCTCGATTCGAGACATATCTTTGGATTGCTGTGTGCAATCGGCGTTATATCCCCTTGAATTTAGACGTTTTTGTTTGAACATCTAACTTCTCTGGCAAAAGACTTTTCTTCTTTTCCAACAGTGTTTTCAAAGGACTACTTCTTCAGGGGTACAGGACTTGAGAACAGGAGGACGCTGGTTCGATCCCCGGCTTGGCAAATTTCTTTCCGAGGATTGACGATAGTCATCGCGACAGGATTCATTCCTCTCTCACCGCTGACCATTGTTTCGACGATGGTTATGTGGGAAAGTAGCCAGTGGCTTGGAAAGAATATTGTGGGGAGTACTGGTAAAAGAAACGACAGGAAAGCATGGATAGGTGCACTGGCCGCAGTGATATAACTGAAATAATGTTGAAAACGGCGTTAAACACCATACAATCAACCAATTAATCATTCTTCTTCAGGGTCGTTTAACTCTTTAAAACAACAAAATTTTAGACTTGTCCAAATCAAGAGCGTTTGCAGACGACAATTTAAAACGTGGCTGAAATAATGGAATGTCTTTGAAAGGGTAGAAAACCAGCATTTTCTCCTTTTCCCACAATGTTTTCAAAAGGCTTCTTTCTCAGAGTTATTGAAATTCGGGATTGTGTGGCAAAGGGTTAAAGTCGTGATTATTTGGCAAAGGGTAAATAATTCATATGAAAAAAAAAAACTATGTTCATATAAAAAAAAAAAACCAATAGCTGCCAAAAGTAAACCAAGCAGGGTTTAAAATGCATCTAAATTTAAATCATACCATTTAAAAGTATGGAAATTATAGTGAAGATGACAATTTGTTTTTGTACGGTGGGCCCAGGTGGTAGTCGCTGGCAGAGAAATTAATTTCAAAACTAGGTAAAAACCTTCCAGGTCACTCTATCTTTTGTTTACTTTTTGTCTGATTTTAAAATTCATTTTCTCCCAGCGACTAAGACTTGGATGGAACACACAATAGCAGATTGTCATCTTGACATTATTTTCCATATTTTTAAGTGGTATGACTTAAAATCAAATGCATGTTACCACCTGCATTGATTTTTTGGCCTCCATTGGGCCTTAAATTATATTTATTTTTACAAAGATTTTTTTTCTTAGTTCTTTGCTAAAAAAAAGCACTTTATTTCGGGAGTCCGCATACGAGTGTAATGCATTATGTCAAATAATTTTTCATTGGTCAGTAATTATCATTATTGTCAGTTACATCAAAGAAATAGCCAATAACAGAGGGTTTAAGTGTTCCTAACAAACTCGAGTGTCAGATCTACACATTTCAATGGATCATGGCGCCGTGCGTGGCTACATTTTCTCCGACAACTCGGTTGAAAATTGGCCAGTGTATCACTTGACCAATGTCCAGATAAGTAACTGTCAAGCCACTTTACGGGTTGTGTTTTTTGGTATGTTTTTACCTATGATGGATTGCTTTGGTACAAAACGGTAGACTTCAGCCCATTATAAATATGGTCATTTTGACAGGTTGCTGTGTCCTAAATTTGAAAAACACATTAATGAAACGCGTGCATTCGGTATGCCGTAGTAAATGTTCTGTATGTTTTAACGTAAAAATCTCCCTTAATTCTTTACTACACCATCCCGAAGTTTAAGGACCTTGAAAAAAAAAAAGGCTTTTGAAAACATTGCGGGAAAACGAGAAAATGCTGGTAACCAGCATTTTCTCCTTTTCCCTCAATGTTTTCTTTGCCGTCAAAAAGACAAACAAATCTCGGCTTTTTAATCAAATTTACTTTGCCGTCGGCAAGTGCTTTCAGTTTGGACAACTCAATATTTTTTTCGTCTGATAAACAGTTAACCTTTGACCAATAAATGGCGCGTTTTCACAACCTGAGGAAGAAAACTTTCGAAAAGATCGTTGGAAAAGCAAAAGTGCTGGATACCAGGATTTTCTCCCTTTCCCACAATTTTCCTTGCCTTCTCACAGAAAATTCCAATCATTGAAGCCACATTAAAGTTGTCTGCAAACGCTTTCAATTTGGACATGCCTAAAATTTCGTCGTCTTTTTAAAGAGTTAAATTCACTTCTACTGTTGTTTGAGTATCTTCGGCTTTTTCACCAGCAACTGATTTCCTCTCTCTCCCCCCCCGCTCCCACCCTCCCTCACTCAAGAGCACGATGGCATTCTCCCCCCTCCCTCCCGCAAGAGCCGATGGCATTCTCACTCCCTCCCGCAAGAGCACGATAGAATTCTCTCTCCCTCTCGCAAGAGCACGATGGCATTATATTATGTAATTTCCACGTTTATTCATTCATTCATGACTATAAACAACTGAGTTTTATCAACAGCGTTTTTGGTTCGTGGGTTTGCTCGCTTGTTCGTTCCTTCATTCGTTCGCTCTTTCGTTCGCTCGTTCAGCATAGACAATATCAATCCTCGGAAAGAAACTGGCCAAGTTGAACTCGTTAAACAGAAACAGGCATTTTTTTCGGGGGGAGTTGAGTGTATGTTTGAATCATTCGCTAATGGCCGATGTCTTTTGTTGTACTTTCAGCTGTCCATTATAAGGTATTTAGTGAAAGTTTTGTATCCTTTAACGCTTCACCCCCAATGCAGACGACATTTTTTGCGGTTGGCAACTTTCGAAAATATTGAGACAAAAAGAGAAGTTGCTCGAAACCAGCAAATTCTCATTTAGCCAAAATGTTTTCACTCATGTATAAAGCATTAAACCGTATTGATTTTCGTGCATTCTTTTTTTTTTATCAAGCCAATGTTTTTTTTTTTTAAGTCGTCTGTTTAGGACTTGGTTTGAAGGGGTGATGGGTCAAATGGTGCGGCAAACAGGAAACCGTCACTTCTTAAACAAATTTTCGTCACAAGCTTGTCAAAAACGTGACGACTTCAAAACTACTTATAGTATCTTTTTCTGTAGAGATACTTTTATAGTCATATATATCTATATATAGTGCTTTTTGAGCCTGTTCACACGTTAACCTCCCTTTGATGCAAATCTAATAATATGCAAATAAGTTTAACCTGCACAAAACGTTTAATTGTTCGAATGTATATATAATCTGCTGTTTAAAAAATAAGTAAAGACAGTATCTTGATGTTAAAGTGGTTTAAGCCAGGGTCCGTATTCACCAACCATTCTTAACAATATTCTTAGTCTTTATATCTGAGATTCTTCTAGATTTGAAATAAACACATCTTTTGATTGGCTAAACCATTTGGCTTAGCCAATCAGAAGTTGTGTCACCTTCAAATTTAGAAAATCTTGGAGAATAAGACTACGGACATTCTTAAGCGGACCCGGGACTTCCAATTCTAGGTTCGCAAGCACGATTTCCGCCTAGGTGAGTCCCCCAAAGCGACAGCCATGCCTCCCCCATGCAACCAGAAGCAATCGGACAAGAAACCAAGAGGTAGCCTCGCGTATGTCAATGCTAAAAAGAGGGGTTTGTCCAAGAAGAGCTTGGACTAAGATTTTTCAGTACTCAGTTTTTCTCTCTTACTAATGATCTGTACCAAACTTGCTTAGTGCACAGAAATGAAATCTTCCAATTTTATGATCAGACCGATCCAACAAAATGTCGGATGAAACAACAATGTCTGCCTTGATATGGTTATATTGCCGATTGCTTTTGTAAGGTAGGCATTTGTTGTGTACTCCAGCCCGAAGAACCGTGATGTATTCTGACACCGCGATCCAGAAACAGTCAGTGCAGAGCCCCAACTGTTGAAGCCTAGGAAATACACTCACAAAAATAAGAAAATAAAAAATGTCGCCGCAATAAGTAACTGAAATCTTGTTGTAAAAAAGGCTTTAACCCTTTACCAGACGACAAAATTTTAGCCTTGTCCAAATTGAAAGCATTTGCAGACGACAATTTCAGTGTGGCTCAAATGGTGCAATTTTTCTGTGATAGGATAGAAAACATTGTGGGAAAAGGAGAACTTGTTGGTTACCAGCATTTTCTCCTTTTCCCACGTTTTCAAAGGGCTTCCTTCCCAGGGGCGTTAAAAGGCGTCATTGTGCGGTAAAGGGTTAAACCACATTTCAACAAATCGATCACTTCATTACGAGTTGTAAATGTTAAAACCGGTGTAAAACCCAACTAAAAAGGTACCAAAAAATGTAAACAAGAAATATCTAAAAAGACGGAAGGCGTAAGTTTGACAGCAAATAGGCAAGGGCCCTTAAAACAAACATGTCTACATTTTTGACCAATCACAAATTTCTATTCATTCAATCGTTATCAGTACCAAATAGTAGATCAAAAAGCCCGCACATTCAGCTACGCCGAAAAAAAAAAGACTGAAACTACCGGTAATAAATGTTGCTTGAAGTGTTAGTCACATTTAAAGTTTTGACGAGGCTGGGATCTGACAGGATATTTAAGTCAAAAGCAGCCCTAACAAAACAATGGCGTGTCAGGCAAACGACAATGCAATCAAAACGTCAGTTAACGCTTTTCCTTTTTTTTTTCTGTAGACATGTTGCGTTGCACTTACTTTCAATGAGCCCTGCTCTATAAAAAAGGGGGTTTAATGCATCTGCAAAAAGAATCGACCCATGTCAGCCTGCGCAGTCCGCGCAGGCTGACATGGGTCGAAACTTTTTGCTGTTTGTGAATTTTCTGCATGTCTAAGGACTAGTCGACCTCATGGTTTCAGTCGGTTGTTAGACAAAATGGATTTTATGGATCCATAATTATATGACAACATGCTTGGTACGGAGCATCACGGAGATGCATTAAACCCCCTTTTTCCCAGAGCATGTCTTTTTTCCCCTCCCACTTTCCATTTTAAAAAAAATATTGACTGAAGGTAAGGCACGGTAATGGGAATCGGGCCTCGGTTTCACGACTCCACTCAACAAAATAATCGGACTTAACTCAGTTAAAAGACTTAAGTCCATTATTTTGCTAAGTTTGGTCTAAACTAATCAGAATTGATTGATTGAATGATGTTTTACGCCGCTTTCAAAAATATTTCTGTCATATCACGGCGACAGCTCACATATTCATGTATTTCCTGGGTTTTACCAGTACTAGGCTGGGGCTCTGAAGTGTCTTGCTCAAGAACACTCCCACGAAAAACCCAGTGGAACCCAGTGAGGCTCGAACTCGGGGCCTTAAGGTTACGAATCCCACACTTTACCACTGAGCCACGCAGGACCCCAACTCAGAATTTATGAAAGTTATAAAATAATATAATATAATAATAATGTAATATAATATAATATAATAAATAATGCACTTAACTTAACCCTTTACCAGACGACAAAATATCAGCCTTGTCCAAATTGAAAGCATTTGCAGACAACAATTTCAATGTGGCTCAAATGGTGCAATTTTCCTTTGATAGGACAGAAAACATTTTGGAAAAAGGAGAAAATGCTGGTTACCAGCATTTTCTCCTTTTTCCACAATGTTTTCAAAAGGCTTCGTTCCCAGAGGCGTTAAAAGGCGTCATTGTGCGGTAAAGGGTTAAAGGCTCAATAACGGCCAAAAGTAAACAATGGGGTGGTAAAATGCATTTAAATCTAAACCATACCATTTAAAAGTGTGGGCAATATTTTTGAAGATAACAATCTCCTGTTGTCTCCTGTCGGTCCAAGTGTTAGTCACTGAAAATGTGTCTGTTAGCGAATGTGCGCAGAATGAGAGACTTTGTCGTGAAACCGGGCACATCTATGTCTATTACTTTAACACCCTAACGACTTTTTAACCCTTTAATGTACAATGACGCCTTATGACGCCCCCGGGAAAGAGGCCTTTTGAAAACATTGTGGGAAAAGGAGAAAATGCTGGTTACCAGGTAACCAGCATTTTCTCCTTTTCCCACAATGTTTTCTACCCTATCAAAGAAAAAATGCACCATTTGAGCCGCATCGAAATTGTGGTCTGCAAATGCTTTCAATTTGGACAAGGCTAAAATTTTGTCGTCTGGTTAAGGGTTAAATTACTAAAATTCTATATAATTATATGAGCCATGCTCTGGCAGAAGGGGGCTTAATGCATCTCCGTGAGGCATTATACCAGGCAAGTCATCACGTGATCATGGATGCTTTAAGTCCGTTCTGTCCAACGAATGACTGGATCATAAGGTAGACTGGACCTTTTGACATACAGAAAATTGACCGATAGCGAAAAGTTTCGGCCCAGGTCAGCCTGCGCGGACTGCGCAGGCTGACCTAGGTCGATACTTTTCGCAGACGCATTAAGCCCCCTTTTCACAGAGCATGGCTCATATAAACTTAACCCTCTACAACACAATTCCGAGTCTTAACGGCCCTGAAAAAGAAAGCTTTTCTCACAATGTTTTCTACCATTTCAACAACAAATCAAATCATTTGACCCTCATTTGATTTTTCGTCTACGAATATTCTTAAAACTGGTCAAGTCTAAAATTTTGCCGTGTGGCAAAGAATGAACCGTGCAGCACTTTTCTCAGGGCACGGCTCGTTCATACATCAATTTTTCCATTTCTTCAAATTTCTTAACCGGTTCTTATGCCTGCAGAATCATGTTGGGTCTTCTTTTACATGAAAAAACATTAAATGACCGTTAATCATTGTGTCGACAATAATTATGTGGAAAAGTAGCCAAGGGCTTGGAAAGAATATTTTGCAAATTGTTGGTAAAATATAAATCCAGAAAAGCATGGATAGGTGCACTGCCCGCCGCAATATAATCCTAATATTGTTAAAATCGGCTTTTAACACAACACAAACTAACTTAACGTGAACTGAAAAGGGAAACCTCTTAACAAATTAATGATTTTGCTTAACCCTTTCCCAAACGACAAGTTTTGGACTGGTCCAAATTGAAAGAGTTTGCAGACGACAATTTTAAATTTGATGAAAATGGCAGAAAGGTCTCAAAAAAGGGTAGAAAACACTGCGGGAAAAGGAGAAATTGCTCGTTACGAGCAATTTCTCCTTTTCCCACAGTGTTTTCAAAAGACTTGTACTGCAGACACGTGAAAACCAGGGCTTGTTTGGGAAAGGGTTAAAACACATGGAGACGGCACGCCTGGACAAAAGGTTACAGTTGACACGGTGTCTGTTGTTTTTTAGCTTCATTTTGGAAGAGACACTTCCCAGAATACAAGTTGAGCCGATAGTGTGTTTGTTTGTTTATATTGGAGTTTAACGCCATTTTAACAGCTCAGGACATATCATGGCGGTCAGTGGACGCACTGATGTGTTTCCTGGGTTTCTCACACCAGTACTGACACAACTTTCTTTCCAAAGCCACTGACTACTTTTCTCACATGCATCAGAGGTGAGAGGCGAAAAATCTCCGGCAAGAAAGTTTGCCTCAACCGGGTATAGAACCGATAGTGTTAACAAATTAACTCTTTACCAAATGACAAAAGTTTAAACCAGTCCAAATTGAAAGCACACGCAGACGACAAAATAACTACGACTGAAAAATTAAAATTTTGGGGAGGAAGGGTCAAAAACATTGTGGGAAAAGGAGAAAATGCTGGTTACAAGCATTTCTCCTTTTCCCACAATGTTTTCAAAAGCCTTCTTCTTCAGGATCGCTAAAACTCGTAATTGTGCGGCAAAGGTTAAGCCCCTTCGCATATACTTCACAATCCAAATTTTTACCGACCCTAAGGAAAAAATACTTTTAAAAACATTGTGGTAACAAGCATTTCCTCCTTTTTCCAAAATGTTTTCTACCCCACCAAGCCTGAACAAACTTTGTCATTTGGTCCATCTGTGATTTGTCGTCTGCTACTGCTTTCAATTTTGACTAGTCTAAAATTTTGTCATCTGGTAAAGAGTTAACTTATTTCGCAGGAGAAGGGTTAAAACTGGATATTTTTTTTTGTGTGCGTCTGCTGCAAACTCGGGGTATTGCGTTCAAAAAGAGAAACCACTGCAAACGAAGAAAAAAAAAACACCAACAAGAAAAGTGACATAAGGGTAATTTCTCTTCATAATTGAACGTTGACGTGCGCCTGTCCGAACCGACATTAACCACTAATCTAAGCTGCCCATTTATGATCTATCGGGGCAGTTACTGTCAGTTCATAACTCGCCCAATATGCTGAAATCCACTGACATCGCTAGCTGCCTTTTTGTGTTCCAGCAGACGACATTTTCGGCGAAGCTGAATGCGCTCGCTTTTGACCTTCCTTTTTGCAATTGTATTCGAACGAATAAATAGAAATTTGCGACTGGTCAAAAAATAAGGACTTGTTTAGTCTGCGGAGCCCAGCATACCTACCAGCAGGCAAAATTACGCCGTTTGTCTTTTTTAACTCTTTACCACACTATCCCGACTTTCAACGACCCTGAGAAAAAAGCCTCTTGAAAACATTATGGGAAAAGGAGAAAATGCTCGTGACCAGCATTTTCTCCTTTTCCCACAATGTTTTCTACCTTTGTGATATAAACCTCAGTTTCCCAGTCACATATATTTTGTCGTTTGCAAATGCTTTCAATATGGACAAGTTTAAAATTTTGTCGTGTGGTAAAGAGTTAAAAATATTTCTTCTTTTGTTTGTCTTGCAGCAAACGACTGTAAAACATTGCAGAAAAAGGAGAAAAGGCTAAATTAACCACTTATCTGAATCTGTCCATTTATGATCAATGGGGCAATTACTGTCAATTTATAACTTGCCCAATATCCTGAAATCTCTGACATCGCTAGCCGCTTTTTGTACCCAATCAGGCGGCCTTTTTTTTTTTTTTTTTCTTGCAGAAAACAACCGTAAAACCATTGCAGAAGAAGAAGAAATGTCTAGATTAGCCACAGAATTGAATCTGTCTATTTATGATCAATGGGGAAAAGTTACTGTGAGTTTTTAACTCGTCCAATATATGCTGTAGTCTTTGACATTCCTTGCTGCTTCCCCAATATGCCGACATCTTTGACTATCCTTCCTGCTTTTTGCAGACTACTTGCTCTTTTTTTGTTTCTCTGTTAGCAGAAGACTTTTGAGAGCATTACAGAAGAAGGATGAATTTGAAAACGCTGAACTACAGAACTAGGGCATAAATTAACTACTGTTATTCCACAATATATTCGGACAAAACTGAATTAGCAACATATATCACAGTCTGACCACACTTTAACCCTTTACCACACTATCCTGAGTTTTAACGACCCCCAAGAAAAAGGACTATAGAAAACATATTGGAAAAAGGAGAAAATGCTGGTAACCAGCGTTTTCTCCTTTTTCCATAATGTTTTCTACCCTTCCACAGACAAATTTCCGAATCTGTGCAGCATTTGAGCAATAATCACAATTGTCCACTTATAGGGAAAAGTTTGGTTTGGTTTGCATGGGAGTTTACGCCATTTTTGCAGCTCGGGTCATATCATGGCGGTCAGTGACGCACCCATGTGTTTCCTGGCTTTCTCACACCAGTACTGACACAACTCTCTTTCCAAAGCCACTGACTACTTTTCTCACTTGCATCAGAGGTGAGAGGCGAAAATTCGCAGGAAGAAAGTTTGCCTCAACCCGGTATCGAATTCGCAACCACCGGGTCACGAGTCAGATACGCTAACCACTGAGTTACCGAAGCGGGCGTAGGGAAAAGACAAGTGCCCGTGCACACAAACCATTCTCAAGAACATTCTCGGTCTAAATATTTCTGAATTTGGAAGTAACAAAACTTGTGATTAGCTTAACCAAATACTTAGCCAATCAGAAGTTGTGCTACTTTCAAATCTGGAAAATTCTGGAGAGTAAGACTAAGAACGTTCTTAAGAATGGTTGGTGAATCCGGACCCTGGTCTGGTGCTCACCATCCATTCTTAATAATATTCAAGGTTTAGTCCAACTCTGAAGAACTTTCTTAATTTCAAGGCAACACGATTTCTGATTGGATAAACCAAATGGTTCTGCTAATCAAAAACTGCGTTGCTTTCTAAATCTAGAATAAGACAAAAAGTACCAATTAAAACGGTTGAGGAATACAAACCTAGAAAAAGACACCCCCATTTTGAACATTGCCCAAAATGCCGAGATCTGTGGTATGGCTTTGTAAATGACATTTTTCTCATTCGTCCATAAAGGGTAGAAAACGTGATGGAAAACAATTTTTCCTTTTCCTACAACGTTTTCAAATCCTCTTCATTCCCAGGGTCGTTGAAACGCGCGAACACGGTATGGAGTATTGCAATAGGTCTTAATACAAAATGGACCCAACACTTAGCCCCGACTAAATTTTGATTGACCGAAAACCTGTTGAAATAAAACACGTGTAAAGGGAAAAAAAAACGCTTGATCCGAACGATAAAGAAAAACATTGCGGCAAAATCCAGTTTGACTAACAACCGACTCACGAAAATCCGACTGGTCCTTGGGCATGCAGAAAATAAAACAAAAGCAAAAAGTTTCGATTCATGTCAGCCTGCACGGACTGTGCATGCCGACATGGGTCGATACATTTTGCAGAAGTATTAACCCCATTTTTTTTCCAGAACATATTTCATATGGATATTCTAAAACAGAGAGAAAAGCCAAATTTTCCAAAAATTTAAACATACAATGCTCTATACAATGTAAATGAAAAAAAAAATAAGACATACAAAGGCGAAATTTCGTGTTTTTTTTTCCCAACATTTTGGAAATTTTTTTTCATCACTTTGGACCCATTTTTCAAATTTCACCATTTTCTCGACGCTAAACTCTTTACCAAACGACAAAATTGTAGACTAGTCCCCATTGAAAACACTTGCAGACGACAAATTAATTTTGGCTCAAATTATTGGATTTGTCTGTGAAAGGGTAGAAAACGGTTGTGGGAAAAGGAGAAAATGCTAGTTTACCAGCATTTTCTCCTTTTCCCTCAATGTTTTCAAAAGCCTTCATTCTTCTGGTAGTTTAACTAAACGACAAAAATACAAACTTGTCCAAACTGAAAGCATTTGCAGACGACAAAATATAAATTTGAATTTAAAATTGAAATTTGATGTGGGAAAGGTAGAAAAAATTGTGGGTAAAAGGAGAAAATGCTGGTTACCAGCATTTTCTCCTTTTTCCCCCACAATGTTTTCAAAAGATTTCATTCCTCTGGTAGTTTAACTACATGTATTTAACAAACGACAAAAATAAAGACCTGTCCAAACTGAAAGCATTCGCAAACGACAAAACTTTTAATAAATGTGAATTAAAAATTGAAATTTGATAAGGAAAAGGTAGAAAACATTGTGTGAAAGGGAGAAAATGCTGATTACCAGCATTTTCTCCTTTTCCCCCCACAATGTTTACATAAGCTTTTTTTCTTCTGGTAGTTAATATAAAACCGGATTTTGCAGTAAAGGGTAAAAGTATGTTTCAGACAAGGATGAGCGAAAATAGACAATGAAGTAAATCGTTAACTTTGTTCAATAATGTTCCCGAACATATGGAGTCGTAAATCAAAAGATAATTTTCCCATTTTTTGACAGAAACATGTCATAATACCCTAAAGTAGGGAACCACCTTGTGGCGCTCGTAAACTTTCTCTCATCAGAGGGTGCCGCCGTCAATAAATTTACTTATCACGCGCCTCGCTCGTCACGTGACGACACCTTCCGTAAATGCCGAAAGGTTCCGAAATTATCCGATCGGCACTAAATTTGTGACTTAATATAGGTTTCTATAGAGGGATGGGTATAAAACGGTAATAAACGGTCATTAAATATCTGCGAACGCCATTGTTATGCAAACGTGATTAAGATCTATATGATAATAGCTTGTGAAATTTTTATGAGGCGTAAATTGTTCCAGATGCAAAGAAAATATTCGCCTTCCGGGAATCTGCTTTTTTTTTTTTTTCACCACAAAGTAGCATATGTTGAATTTAGCCATGGACCGGTTTTCCTGAACCAATATTCACCAACTATTCTTAAGAACGTTCTCAGTCTTGTTCTCCAGAAATTTTCTAGATTTGAAAGTTACACAACTTCTGACTGGCTTAAACATTTGCACAGGGATCGTATAAAATTTACGATCTCTGATTTGCTTAAGCCAATCAGAAGTTGTGTTACTTCAAAGTTCAGAAAATTTTTGAGAATATTCATAAGAATGGTTGGTGGAGACAGTTTGGTTTGTATTGGAGTTAAAGGCCATTTTAACAGCTCGGGTCATATCATGGCGGTCAGTGACGCACCCATGTGTTTCCTGGCTTTCTCACACCAGCACTGACACAACTTTCTTTCCAAAGCCATTGACTACTTTTCTCACATACATCAATGGTGAGAGGCGAAAAATCGCCGGAAAGAAAGTTTGCCTAAACCGATAATCGAACTCACAACCACCAGGTCACGAGTCAAGATACGCTAACCACTGAGCTACCCGGGCGGTCTGTACAACAGGAACCAGTCCAAAGTCACAGTAGTATTTGGTCAACAATCAAAAAGTAGTTCTTACTGAGGCGTCTTAGTTGCAGTAATTGGTCAAAAAAGTAGTTCCTTTACAACAGTGTTGTACAGATAAAAGACACCGACAAATAAAAATAAAATGAGTGCAACAATTTAAGTCTAAGCGTTACTGATCAACTGTGTGAAACTTTCACATGGACCATAAGTCGCTTGGTAACAGGTGTTAACCCCCCCCCCCCCCCCCTTAGAGTGCCTTTCAAAACTTAAATCTTCACAGAGCTCCAGATAAAAGGGGGTGATAGTATTCTACATCCATTATTTCTCTTCCAAACCCTATGTTGTTGGTACTCATTAGAATTGTCTCGATGAGACGATTTTAATGAGTACCCCATATATTACATAGGGTTTAGTGGAGAATAATTAATCTTTTCAATTTTGAAATCAAAATCACTCCCTCTGTCTGGAGCTCTGTCAGACTTTACCAAACGACAAATCTGGTGCAATCTGGAAGCAATACTGTGCAGTCTGATCATGATCTACACTCTCTGCAGAGGTTTAGCGAGTCGTACTTCGCAGCCTGAGGGTTAATATGACATAAACAATAGGATTTTCTTTGAAAGGGTGAAAAACATTGTGAGAAAAGGAGGAAATGCCGGTAACCGGCATTTTCTTCTTTTCCCACAATGTTTTAAAAAACTTCTTCATGGTCATTTAAAACTAAGCTGTGTAATAAAGGGTTAAGTAGCCTTTAAGGCCAGTGTTGATCAAGATCAGACTGCACAAAACGCCAAGTCCGATCTTTGATCTGCACTGTCCGCTTTGCTGAAACATTTCCGGACAAACGCCTTGATCAGTCTGCAAATATTTCGGTCTTAATTTCTGGAATGAAAATATCTTTTAGATTCATTCCACGCTCGAAGGGTTAAATTTTGAATCTCGAACAAAAGTTGACAAATCTTCTATTTTAGATTAGGTGGCGGGTATCCCAAATGCTACGTGTGAAATTCTCGCAATTTGCTATGGGAGAATATATAGTAATATATTGTCAGTCAATGTGAATTGAGAACACTTTGGTTATCTTGTTAGCGAATATGTGAAAATTTCACAGGGCCTGACTTGCATTTGATACTGTATAGACTATTGTCCTGATAAATAATGATTGATTGATTGTGTGGTGTTTAACGCCGTTTTCAACATTATTTCAGTTATATCACGGCGGTCAGTGCACCTATCCATGCTTTCCTGGAGTTTCTTTTACCAGTACTACGCACAATATTCTTTCCAAGCCACTGGCTGCTTCCCCACATAGCCATTGTCGAAACAATGGTCAGCGTTGGGAGAGGAATGAATCCTGTCGCAATGACTATCATCAATCCTCGGAAAGAAATTGGCCGAGCCGGGGACCAGTGGGAACCAGCGGGAACCAGCGACCTCCTGTTCTCAAGTCCTGTACGCTACCGACTGAGCCACGGGGCTTAGCCCCTGCTAAAGAAGTTAAATGAAATTTTCAAGCCAATATACTAAACACCACAATAATATTATTTCAAACATTTTTTGGAAGAAAAATTATCTCCTTGTCGGACAGTGTAGAACAAGATCAGACAGCACGTTCTGTGCAGTCTGATGTTGATCTACACTGCCCGCAAGACGTCAGTGGGTCGTGCTTAGCAGCTTAAGGGTTAAACTTTTTTACCAAACAACAAAATTTTGGACTTGTTCCGAATTGCGAGCATTTGCAGATGACAAGATGAATGTGAAACAAAAAATGAAATTCGTTTGGGACAGGTAGAAAACATTGTGGGAAAAGGAAAATGCTGGTTACTAGCATTTTCTCCATTTCCCACAATGTTTTGAAAAGGTTTCTTTCCCAGAGCCATTAAAACTCGGCTATGTGTGCTAAAGAGTTTAAAAAATTACCAATGAATGTGGTGTTTGATCGACCCTGTGGAGGAAGGCTTTTGAAAACATTGTAGGAAAAGGAGAAAAAGCTGGTTACCAGGCAGGAAAAAAAGAAAATGCTGGTAACCAGCATTTTCTCCTTTTCCAACAATATTTTCCACACCGTTCAAAGACAGTTTTATAATCTGGGTCAGGTTTGATTTGTCATCTGCCGAAAAATGGGCACGAGCGGACCTAACAGGCTGACATGGGTCGATACTTTTTGCAGATGCATTAAGCCCCCTTTTTACAGAGCATGGCTCTGTATGTGCAGACGACTGCAGATTAAGTGTTGCTAGAATGAGGATTTCTTTCTGCGATAGGGTAGAAAGCTTTGTGGTAAAAGGAGAAAATGCTGGTTACCAGCATTTTCTCCTTTTCCCACAATGTTTTCAAAAGTATAATCCACCAGGGTCGTTAAAACTCGGGACTGTATGGTAACGGGTTAAATGACAAATGTGACGACAGTTGGATACAATTTTATTGACCTTTTATCACAACATTTCCGACTTTTAACACGACCCTGATTTTTTTTTTTAAACATCGAGGGAAAAGGAGAAAAAGCTGGTAACCAGCATTTTTTCTTTTTCCCCACAATGTTTTCTGACTTTCCAAAAACAAAGTTCACTGTTTGAGTCACAATTATTTGGTATTTGATGGTCTGCAACGTTTCCCAAAATGTTTTCCACTTTACGACAGACAAATTTCAGGTTTTGAGTCAAGTTGGATTTGACGTCTGCAAATGCTTTCAATTTAGACCAGTCTGAAATTTGGTCGTTTGGTAAAAAGTGAAACAGAATAACAAAATCTGTGTAACCAGCTCTTACCTGCCTGACAGAAATGCTTGCTTCTATGATGCCCAGCTGTCCAACATTGCCTTTGCCTCGCCATTCGTTCCATATTTCTTTATGTTTCTTGGCTTCAAATACGTATTGTTACACCTTAGTTCTAAACGCCCTTTGCAAACGCAAATACATGTATCTTGCGCACGATTTTCACGTGCTCACAAAACCTGAACCGATCACAGCCTTACAGAGGAACAGTCGGAGACCCTTATGCCGCTAAGCGCGACTAAAGGACCCTTTGCGGACAGTGTAGATCAAGATCAGACTGCAACGTGCAGTCTGATCTTTGATCTACACTGTCCAATACGGTATTTTCTTTCCGGTAAAATCAACTTCGAAATGGCAATATTTTGGGTTCTTTACTATTTAGTGGAAAATTTTGGTTTCATTTATTCAGCAGTTTAAGGAGTGAATCATTTAAATCACAATCACGACTTTTAACGACCTTGAAAGAGAAAGCTTTTGAAAACATTGTGGAAAAAGGAGAAAATGCTGGTAACCAGAAAGCGCCTAAAAACATTGTGGAAAAAGGAAAAAATACTATTAACCAGACAGCTTTAGAAAAAATTGTGGAAAAAGAGAAAATGCTGGTAACCAGCATTTTCCCCTTTTCCCACAATGTTTTCTACCATATCCAATACATGAATTACTATTTAAGCTACATTTAATTTGTCGTCTGCAAAATGCTGTCAGTTTGGTCTGGTCCAAAATTTTGTCGTTTGGTAGAGAGATGAATGATTGAATGGTGGTTTTACGCCCCTTTCAACATTATTTCAGTAATATCACGGCGATAGCTCAACTATTCATGTATTTTCTGGGTTTCACCAGTACTAGGCTAAGGCTCTGAAATGTCTTGCCCAAAGCCACTCCCACGAAAAGCCCAGTGGTGCCAGTTTGCAACAGAAACATTCTGAAACATTCGTGAAATATTCTCGCAAGTGGTTGAAGGCTTTGGAAAACGTAGTGGGAAAAGAAGAAAATGCTCGTGACCAGCATTTTCTCCTTTTCCCACAATGTTTTCTACCTCCGTCCGATACACGTCCGATTGTTTTTGACAGATAAAGTTTGTCGTCTGCAAATGCTTTCAACTTAGACCAGTCTAAAATTTTGTCGTTTGGTACAAAGTTACAGTCAGAAAAAAAAAAACGCTGTTAAAACTATAAACTGTGTAGAATGGCTTAGAATTTGGTCAGCTGTATAAACATTGATAAATTATCAATATATATGGTGTAAGGGATGGAGAAACTCAAGATACTTGTCCCCACTTAAAACCGGAAAGATTTCTTTGAAGGCTGCCCAAAAAAAATTCCGAATGCCGAAATTAATTTCCTATCCGCAGTAATCTGTGCAACCGTGCAGCCGTCAGGGGCAACATTTGGCAAGAAGATACAAAAATGGCTATAGTTTCATAAAATTATGATGAAATGGGTTAAAAACTGGGTGAAAACGGTTATAGATGTATCTTTAAACATACGGAAATACTCTTGCAAAAGGAAAGGTTGCTCGCTGCAGAACAGGTATAAATAAATCATGTATATGAATATTTTAGAATAACCGGGAACGCCAGCACGCTTAGCACGTGCTAGCCCTCGTGGGCTACTCAGTCGTCATGCATAGTAGATCGAGTGGTCAGTGAGATTCCATGTAATCATAACTTTACTAGACTTTTTACAAACAGCACAAACGGGGTAGGACGAAGAATTCATTGAGATCTGCAGGAAAAAAAAAAAGAAGTAAAGATATTCATTCCAAGAGAAATATTTACAAGATCGTAACAGAGGTAAGTCAATAAATATTTGCGAGAATAAGTTTCGTGACACCAAGATTGCCAGATTATTAGCCGGAAATACCTAAAAAAAAAAAGGGGGGGGGGGGGTCCGAATGTGAACATTCATTGGACGGTGTAGATAAAATCAGATCGCAAGTTCTGTGCACTCTGATTTCAATCCACATCGTCCATCAGTGCGGTAACAGTCTGGCTTGACGGTCCAAGGGCAGAGTCTATTGGTCTCTAATGTGAAAAAGGGGCTTAATGCATCTGCGAAAAGTATCGACTCAGGTCAGCCTGCGCAGTCCGCGCAGGCTGACCTGGGCCAAAACTTTTCGCAATCAGTCAATTTTTTGTTTGACCAAGGACCATTCTAGCTCATGATTCAGTCGGTTGTTAGACAAAATGGATTTTATGGATCAATAATTAGGTAATGACTTGCTTGGTATCTTGGATCACGTGGAATGCATTAAGCCCCCTTTTGCCAGAGCGTGGCTCACTTATTTTTATAGGGAAGCGAACAGTGTAAAATCAAGATCAACTGGGCCCGTATTCACCTACCATTCTTAAGAACGTTCTTTTTCTTATTCTTCAGACTTTTCTAGATTTGAAAGTAAAACACGACTTCTGATTGGCTAAATCAAATCGTTTAGCCAGTCAGAAGTCGTGTTTTACTTTCAAATTCAGAGAGCCGAGCCCCGGTAGCTCAGTCGGTAGCGCACAGCACTTGAGAACAGGAGGTCGCTGGTTCGATCCTGGGCTCGGCCAATTTCTTTCCGAGGACTGATAATAGTCATTGCGACAGGAGTCATTCCTCTCTCACCGCTGACCATTGTTTCGGGCAGCCAGTGGCTTGGAAAAAATATTTTGTGGCGTACTGACGAAAGTAAATGAGTGAAAGGTCAATTTTGGTCAGAAATATTTAGACATAGGCATACGTTATTACGTGAGATATGAGGCATGCTCCGTGAAAAGGGGGCTTAATGCATCTGCAAAAAAATATCGACCCAGGTCAGCCTGCGCAGTCCGCGCAGGCTGACCTGGGCCGAAATTTTTTGCCATTGGCCAATTTTCTGTATGTCAAAGGACCAGTTTATCTTATGAGTCAGAAGGTTGTTAGACAAAATGAACTTCATAGATCGATAATCATGTAATGACTTGCTTGGTACCATGCATCACGCAGATGCATTAAGCCCCCTTTTGCCAGAGCATGGCTCAAATACATTAACCATGTAATACAAATCACTGATCAATACAACACATACAACCCCTGTGAATAAAATTTGGAACATGATTGGAAAATAATCTTTTTGTACCTTATAATTAAACCTTGTCTTAAACGACAAAATGTTAGCCAATTCCAGTTTTTTTTTTTATATATATCTGTTGGCGACAAGTTAGAAATTGGCACAAATAAGCTTATCGTCTCAAATAGGATAGAAAACATTGCTGGAAAAGGAGAAAATGCTGATTACTAGCATTTCTCCTTTTCCCATAATGTTTTCAAAAGTTTTCTCCCTTAAGATCCGGTTAAAACTCAGGTTTGTTTGGTAAAGGGTTAACAAATTTCATATAAAGCACAAAATTTTGTCCAGATTTCAGAAGCTAGGTTTATGAATTTTAAAGATAACATCCTTACAGCCAGAGAGAAAAAACGCTGTTAAAATTTGATAGACTGTAAAATGGTTCAGAATTAAGTCAGCAGTGTAAACACAGATAAATTACTGATATAAAGGATAAATGCATATATCGGAAATCTTCGATTTAAAAACCGGAAATGTCACAACAGTGATTTCTTTGATAGCCTCCAGAAAATATGAAAGGCATTTTTCTATCGGTCGTAATCTATGCAACCTTGCAACCGTCAGAGGCAACCTTTGGCATGAAGATACAAGAATGACTATAGTTTCATAAAATAAAGATGAAATGGGTTTAAAAATGGCTGAAACCATTACAGACGTATTTTTACAGGAACAATAGTTGCCAGAAGTAAATAAAGGGGTTTTTAGATTGCATTTAAATCTAAATCATACCATTTAAAAATTAACCCTTTCCCAAACAAGCCCTGGTTTTCACGTGTCTGCAGTACAAGTCTTTTAAAAACACTGTGGGAAAAGGAGAAATTGCTCGTTACGAGCAATTTCTCCTTTTCCCACAGTGTTTTCTACCCTTTTGGAGAACTTTCCGCCATTTTTATCAAATTTAAAATTGTCGTCTGCAAACTCTTTCAGTTTGGAAGGGTCTAAAATTTGTCGTTTGGAAAAGGGTTAAAAGTATGGAAATTATTGTGAAGATGACAAGTTATAATTGTATAGTCGATCCAAGTGTTTATCGCTGACAGAGAAAATAGTTTCAAAACTGGGTTAAAAGTTGCCATGTCACTCTAACGTTTGTTTACATTTTGTCTGGTTGGAGAGGTGATCAGACCTCTCCAACAGTGGTGAGTTTAAAAGGCAGACTGCCTCAGAAATTGCAATCTACATTCACTTTTTTTTTGCAAAATTGTTCCGATACACAGTCTGTTTCGTCATGGTTTTATAAATAAACCGAAAACAAAAAACTGAAATAGGAAATAGATGTGTTTTGTTTTCATGTGACAGATTTAAAAAAAAAAAAAAGATTTTTGTATTTGTATTGATTTGACTACAAATGTGTTTCGACGGTCGATACAAAAACCAAGATTATTTTCGATAATATTCTTCTTCTATTTTCTGTTCCATCAATCATCTTTTCGAAAACCGGAAACTAAACCTAAGGGAGCTAATCCTTGTTTAACCTCAAAGGATAGTTTCATATATTCATTATTTTTATTCAAAGGATAGTTTCAGTCACAGTCATTAGCTTCAGAACAAAATGACCTCTCAAATAGGTGTAAATTTTAAGTAAATAAATATATCTAAGCGGGAAAAAAAAAAAAGAATTTCGTTAAAAAGAAGAAAGAACACCGCGGGAAAAGATCACGCGCCTTGAAAACCTGGGAAGGTCATGTGTCTGTCATGTAATGCATAAGAGGTTTCTAAGCCGCTGCAATTTGTTTGTTTACATGTTGTAAAATTTAAAGCTGATAAACTATTTGAAAGCATCGATGCTGACCTCGCCTGGCTTCTTTTTTTTAAAGAAGCCAACTGGTTTCAAAATTTATTTTTCTGCCAGCAACTAACACAATAACGGATTGTCATCTTCCTGATATTTTCCATACTTTCAAATGGAATGATTTAAATTTCCGTGCATTTTAACATGTGCATTGTGTTTTTTGTCGCTAGTGGGCCTTTAAGAAGTTTATAAAAATTCATTTGACAAAGTTGACCCGTGCAGAAAGCCAATTCAATTCGTGTGGAAAGAACATTAAATACTAACAACTGGAAAACAAATCCCTTTGGAAGTTTTGGTGTCAAATTCAAACTTTACACAGAGTTATAATAGCGTTAAACGTGCTAAGTGATAACAACATGGAAAAAGGAAAAGTGACATTTGATAGGGGCCGTCACAAATCACGTGTGAAACCCCCTTTTCTTTTCAGTCGACTTCTGATGATCAATTTTGTTTGTACCGCCATATTTGACGGGGGATCAAATTCATTCTTCTATTCGATATGACAAACAAAATCTGGCCATATTTAACTAATTTTCACCCGGGAGCATGTTAAAGTAGTGGGAAAACGGCAAAAATCACGGATTTCGGAGTTTCTGTGATTTTAGAAAGCGCGTTGGGACTTCTCCGATCTTACAAAATTCAAATGTTGTTAAAAGATAATAGTCGAGTTGCATGCGACTGCCTATTTACAATTTTTCAGTCCTTTGCGAAATGGTACCCCGTTTTAGGACCAAAAGAAAGAAAATTTTTGAAAGCATTTTGAGAAAAGGAGAAAATGCTGGTAACTAGAATTTTCCCCTTTTCCCAAAAATGTTTTTGTGTTCTTTTAAAGATAAATCGCGTCTTTGCGCAGCTTTCAAATTGTCGTCTGCATCTGCTTTCAGTTTGGACAAGTCAAAAAATTTGTTCGTCCAGTAAGAGTTTAACCCATTTTCACAAAATCACGAGTTTTAACGACGCTGGAAAATTAGACTTTTGAAAACATTGAGGGAAAAGGAGAAAATGCTGGTAATACCAGCATTTTCTCCTTTACCCACAATGTTTTCCAACCTTTCAGAAACAAATCCAATCATTTGAGCTATTTTAGATTTGTCGTCTGCAAATGCTTTTAAATTCGGACAAGTCTTAGATTTTGTCGTTTAGTAAAGAGTTAAGTCTATACCAGACGACAAAATTTCAGCCGTTTCCAAATTGAAAGCATTTGCAGACGACAAGATAAATGTTACTCAAGAGATAAAATTTGTCCTTCATAGGATAGAAAACATTGTGGGAAAAGGAGAAAATGCTGGTTACCAGCATTTTCTCCTTTTCCCGCAATGTTTTCAAAAGGCTTCTTCATCGGGGTCGGTTGAAGTCGGCATTCTGTGGTACAGGGTAATAAGCATCTTCGAAATGCATAAAATAAGAGCGGTTTCGCTCTCGTTATGCCCATCATATTTGAAGGCGTAAATAGCTTTTGGCGCGTCGGTCCCAAGCGGGACCTTTGTAATACCATTACGGGCCGGGGACCCAACTTTTTATGTTAGCTTTTCGCACAAAATAAAGAAAATCACTCAGACAAACATTCGAACCATCCCCGATTATTGGCTTCGTTTTTATTTCCTATGGTAAACCTGATATAGCATGTGAAAACTTGAAATTTTATGCGTGCCGCCAGGGACCCTCGAGAGATATGCATACGCATGTAAAATTCTGCCAAATGGAAATGTGGTGAATAGATCCGTGAAATAAACGGAGCAGTTTTTTATTATTATTCCTATTATTTGTTGACGTCAGATTGTGTACATAAAATGGCGTAACTCTATGACTAAGAAAAAAGAGATTTGTTGTTCATTTATTTGAAGAGAGATTTTTTTTTTCTCTCTTTCTTCGTCACATCGCGAATTTCTTAGCTTTTGTTCGCTTTCGTCCCAAATCTTTTATAATAGGGTTACAAATTAATGAGCCATGCTCTGGCAAAAGGGGTTTAAGTGTATCTCCGTGATGCAAGATACCTAGCAACTTATCACATGATTATCGATCCATAAAAATCCATTTTTATCTTCTAACAATTCAATTCAATTCAATTCAATTTAATTACAACGTACATAAAGGCCACCGGCCTAACATACAAAATACAACTTTGCAAAAGATAACAATTTGAGTTGTCATTAAATGATATGTGTATGCAATATATATATGTAAATAAAAAAAAAAAGAAAATCATAGACTCATCCAGTTTTCATGAAAGTGACATTAAATGATTGAATTTTCGGACCTGGTTAACCTTTCCCAAAACAATCTGTATTTGATAACAAACTTTACCAGGGTGTTCTTAAAAGCCACCTGCCTTGAAACATACTGGCAAAATGTTATTTTATTATCATACATAATATGAAAAACAATATAGACGCACAATAATTACATACACATTTTTCCTGATTAACCTTTTACCAAACAATCTTGAGTTTTAACAACTAATAACTAGTTCTTGATTAACAACCCACTGAATCATGAGGTACACTGGTCCCTTGACATACAGAATACTGACCAATAGCGAAAAGTTTCGACTGTGAGGAATGCGCAGGCTGATCAGGGTCGATACTTTTTTTGCAGATGCATTAAGTCCCCTTTTTACAGAGCATGGCTCAAATAGGCATATGTTCCAACCAAATTTTTTAATTGAAGCTCCCTTATTCAGTTCTATTCTTTTCATAGACGAGTATAACATGTAAGTCTAAATGAAAAAAAAAAAGATCCTTTACCCGCGTATTTTTCTCTTTGTAGTTTTTATGCTTTCATCGTATTTTGCGATCTCTGATTTACCTGAAAGGAGCCTTTTTAGATATTTTCCGAGAATTAGAATTATAAGTTTATCTCGTTTAGAGATTGCAAAAGGAAGATAATTTGGGAATATAAAATAAAGTTATAGGGGGTTAACTAGGTTCCCATCATCCTACCGAACTTTCGAAAAATTATATTTCTATAGAGTAAATTAGTACTTGATAAACTCCCCCGAATAGAAAAATGATCGTGCACATATATTTTTTGGCAGTATTTCCTCAATAGGATACGTAGCCTGTTTGTCTAATTTCAGCTAAATAAATAAAATAGCACAGTTCCCTTACGCTTGCAGGGAACAGAGAAACTTGTAGTGTTTGTAGGTGTTTTTCTAGAAATTTTGATTCACGACCAAAAAAAGATCTAAAATGGCAGCTTTAGGACATTATCAATATGAGTCGTGCTCCGGCAAAAGGGAGCTTAATGCATCTTCCTGATGCATTATACCTATCAAGCCATCGGGTAATTATGGATTCATGGTAACCACTCTCTGTAACACCCGACTAAATCATAAGGTAGACTGGTCCTTTGACAAGCAGAAAATTGACCAAGAGCGAAAAGTTTCGGCCCAGGTCAGCCTGCGCGGACTGCGCAGGCTGACCTGGGTCGATACTTTTCGCAGATGCATTAAGCCCCCTTTTCCCAGAACATGGCTTATATATATATAATCACTGTATTTCAAATAAAACAGAAGAACGTATTATCACAATATTTCATGGACTTGATGGTAAAACAATACTTAAACGGAAAGATGTGGTTAGAAAACGATAATATAGTATCGCGGACTGGAACTATCCCCGTTTCTAGGCATAAATCCTCAGAAACGAAATTATTTTTCTCGTATTTCTATGAAATATAAAATGTCCATGTACAGTGCTGGAAGTCTAAAATTACAGCACTGGAAATCTAAAACTATACTTTGGTTAGACGCGTAATCGCAGGAGCGAAAACAAGACTCGTATTTCCATCGTGATGAATTACTTTTTTGTTAATTTTTTACCAGACAACAAAAATTTGGGGTTGTCCAAATTGAAAGTCATTCGCAGACGACAAAATAAAAGTGACTCAAAAATTAAAATTTCTTTTTCATATTTTTCGTGGGTTATAAAACATTGTGAACAAAGGAGAAAATTCTGGTTTAACTTTACCAAACGACAAAATTTAAGACTAGTCCAAATTGAGAGCGTTTGCAGACGACAAAATAAATGAGACTTACAAATTGAAATATGCTTTTGGAAGGGTAGAAAAGATGGTGGGAAAAGGAGAAAATGCTGGTTACCAGCATTTTCTTCCTTTATCCCACAATGTTTTCAAAATAATTCTTTCCCGGGGTCGTTAAAAGTCGGGATTGTGTGGTAAAGAGTTAAGTTTAATCTCTAAAAATACCTCCAGTTTGGACAAGTTTGAAATTCTATTGAATGGTAAAAAGTAAACCCTATAACAAACTAATCCACGTTTAACGAGACCCAGGAAAACAACCTTTGAAAACATGGTGGAAAAAGGAGAAAATGCTGGTCACTAGCATTTTCTCCTTTTTTCACAATGTTTTCTACTTTTTTTCAAAGACAAATCCTATCATTGCAGCTACATACTATACAACCCCTCCGAATGCTCTCAGTTTGGACAAGTCTAAAATTTAATTTTTTAGCAAAGAATATAAGAATAATTTTGATAGGACAAGAAAAAGAATACTGTCTATTAGACAGTATTTTGTCCTTTCCCCCAATGTTTTCTGCCTTTAAAAACGTAAATACCATTTTTGAACCGTTTTTAGCTCGGCTATTTTCGAAGAAAACGTCGAGGTATTGTCCTAGCCCTGGCGTCATCGTATACGTCGTGGTGCGAAAACTTTGACGTTTTATAATATCTCTGTTATTACTGAAGATATTTGCTTCAAACTTGGACAAGTTGCTAATTATAAAAAGAGGGAACCAATACAACAAGGGCTGGTAACCAACAAAGTATTTCGACAGAGTTATGCCCCTTTTCAACTTAAAATTTTCTAGAAACTTTGACATTTTATAATATCTCTGTTATTACTGAAGATATTTGCTTCAAACTTGGACAAGTTGCTAATTATAAGAAGGGGGAAACCTATACAACAAGGGCTGGTAATCAACAAAGTATTTTGACAGAGTTATGCTCTTTTCAACTTAAAATTTTCTAGAAACTTTGATATTTTATAATATTTCTGTTATTACTGAAGATATTTGCTTCAAACTTGGACAAGTTGCTAATTATAAAAAGAGGGAACCTATACAACAAGGGCTGGTAACCAACAAAGTATTTTGACAGAGTTGTGCTCTTTTCAACTTAAAATTTTCTAGAAACTTTGATATTTTATAATATTTCTGTTATTACTGAAGATATTTGCTTCAAACTTGGACAAGTTGCTAATTATAAAAAGGAGAACCTATACA
Organism: Tridacna gigas; assembly: GCA_945859785.2. Lineage (NCBI taxonomy): Eukaryota > Metazoa > Mollusca > Bivalvia > Cardiida > Cardiidae > Tridacna > Tridacna gigas. The sequence continues at coordinate 1,038,602 of OX244042.2, forward strand.
ATAAGGGCAGGTAACCAACAAAATATTTTGACAGAGTTATGCCCCTTTTCAACTTAAAGATTTCTAAAAACTTTGACATTTTATAATATCTCTGTTATTACTGAAGATATTTGCTTCAAACTTGGACAAGTTGCTAATTATAAAAAGGGGGAACCTATACAACAAGGGCTGGTAATCAACAAAGTATTTTGACAGAGTTATGCCCCTTTTCAACTTAAAATTTTCTAGAAACTTTGACATTTTATAATATCTCTGTTATTACTGAAGATATTTACTTCAGACTTGGACAAGTTGCTAATTATAAAAAGGGGAACCTATACAACAAGGGCTGGTAACCAACAAAGTATTTTGACAGAGTTATGCCCCTTTTCAACTTAAAGATTTCTAAAAACTTTGACATTTTACAATATCTCTGTTATTACTGAAGATATTAGCTTCAAACTTGGACAAGTTGCTCATTATAAAAAGGGGGAACCTTTACAACAAGGGCTGGTAATCAACAAAGTATTTTGACAGAGTTATGCCCCTTTTCAACTTAAAATTTTCTGGAAACTGACATTTTATAATATCTCTGTTATTACTGAAGATATTTGCTTCAAACTTGGACAAATTATTGATTATCAAAAAGGGGACCTATACAACAAGGGCAGGTAACCATCAAAGTATTTTCGACAGAGTTATGCCCTTTTTTCGACTTAAATTTTCACTGAAAATCAAGAATGTGTAGCCGAGTGTTGGCATCCGCATGCGGTGCTCTTGTTTAACTCTTTACCAAACGACATAATTTTAGACCAGTCCAAATCGAAGACATTTGCAGACGACAAATTATATGTGACTTAAAATTGAAAATTGCTATGGGAAGGGTAGAAAACTTTGCGGGAAAAGGAGAAAATGCTGGTTACCAGCATTTTCTCCTTTTCCCACAATGTTTTCAAAAGGCTTCCTTACTGGGGTCGTTTAAAGTCGGGACTGTGTGGTAAATGGTTGATTGTAGTCCCCCACAAATAATTCGATTTTGGACAAGTTTAAAATCCTACCAACTAGTGCAGAATATAGGAACAATTTTTTACGTCAAGAAATATATTTTCTATTAAACAACAGTTTCTCCTTTTCCACAATATTTTCTATCCTTTAAAAGACAAGCCTCGTCACATGAGATACATTTTATTTGTTGTCTGCAAATGCTTTCAATTTTGAGAAGTCTAAAAAATTATCGATTTGTTAAAATTAAAAGCAAAAAACAACTTGATATCGCAACAAACATTATGCCTTCTGTAGAAAAGTATTTTCTTTTTTGTTTTCCACAATATTTTCTATCCTTTCAAGTCTAAAATTCTATCGATCAGTAAAGAGTTTAAAAAAACAACAACTTGATACGACGAGAAATACGATACTTTCTATTGAATTCATTTCTGAGACATATCAGCCATGCTCTGGGAAAAGGGGCTTTCAATGCATCTCAGTGATAAATTATACAAGGCAAGTCATCACCTGATTATGGATCCTTAAAATCCATTTTGTCGAACAATCGACTGAATCATGAGGTAGAGTGGTCCTTGGACCTGCGGAAAATTGATTGACCGATAGCAAAAAGTTTCTACCCATGTCAGCCTGCGCGGTCCGCGCAGGCTGACATGGGTGGATACTTTTTGCAGATATCTTAAGCCCCCTTTTCACAGAACGTGACTCATATATAATGTAGTGCTGCGGGGATGAAGGGGCAAGTTTATTACAAGAAAATGATAAAGTTGGAAATTTTAAGACCTTTTGTGACCATCATCATACTTTATGTATTTGATTATCAGTGTCATATTGCAGAATTGTTTTATCTCTTCGGAAAATACAAGGTTTATTTTTATGTTTTATGTGACGATTCATCTTCCAAGAGGATGACAGTTCAAAAATGGGTTTCCAAGCAACCGCAGTCACGTGATACGGCCACGATATTCATGGTGAAACTTTTTACCTAACAACAAGATTTTAGACTTGGTCAAATATAAACCATTTGCAGACGACAAATTAAATGTAGCATATAAGATTGGATTTTTTTCCCCGAAAGTTTAGAAAATATTGTGGGAAAAGGAGAAAATGCTGGTTACCAGCATTTTCTCCATTTCCCATAGTGTTTTCAAGTGCTTTCTTTCCCGAGGTCATCAAAACTTGTGATTACTTGGTAAATTGTTCACCTCAATAAACACAGGTAGTAACTGCTATCTTCTCAAGATGAATTTTGTAAAACATAGTGACGTAGCGATAAATTGCTCGTAAAGAGCAATTTATATTTTGGAATTCATCCTTTGGTCACGCTGTTTTATATGTAATGATTTATCCTATCAGAATACATATGAGTCATGCTGTGGCAAAAGGGAGCTTAATGCATCTCCGTGTTGTATGATACCAGTCGAGCTATTACATTATTATGGATCCTTAATAGCCAGTTTTTTTTTAACAACCGACTTAATCATGAAGTAGACTGGTCCGTAGACATACAGAAAATTGACCCAATAGCGAAAAGTTTCGGCCCAGGTCAGCCTACGCGGACTGCGCAGGCTGACCTGAATCGATACTTTTCTCAGATGCATTAAGTCCCCTTTTCACAGAGCATGGTTCATATTGACTGTTCATATTTTACAAGAAGTTTTTCAAAGTTTTCCTGCTTCAGGATTGTTTCTAATCGACAATATATTAACCAGCATTTTCTCTATTTCCCCACAATGTTTACTACCCTTTCAAAGATAATTCTGTCCATTTGATCCACATTTTATTTTGTCGTCCGCGATTTCTTTTTTTCATTTTGAATAAGTCTAAAATTTTGTTGTCTGGTACAGAATTAAATCAGACTAGACATTTTTTGGGTCATCAAGTACCCGCTACCTGGGTCCATTTTCTGAATTTGAAACTAACACAACTTCTGATTGGCTACACCATTAGGTTTAGACAATCAGAAGTTGTGTTGTTTTCAAATTTGGACGATCTTGGAGAATAAGACTAAGAATATTCTTAAGAATGGTTGGTGAATATGGGCCCTGTATTAGATTATTTCAGAATGGTCCAAATTTAAAGCATTGCAGACGACAAATTAAACTTGCCTCAATGACTAAATGTGTTTCTGAAAGGTTACAAAACTTTATGGGGAAAAGGAGAAAATGCTGGTTACCTGCTTTTTCCCATAATGTTTTAAAAAGTCGAATTTCCGACAGTCTTTAAAACTCGGGTCTGTTTGGTAATGGGTTAAAAAAAATAAAATTGTGCATGAGTCAGATTCTACGACTTTCCGATTTAAAAAAGAAAATACCAAAGATTCGTTTTAATTTCGATGTGTATATTTTGTTAATCTCTTTATTGACTTGTTCTGAATTAAGATACATCGCGGAATGTAAACATTTTCGAGTCATCGCTGATAAATTTGTAGAAGAAATTAAACTGAAACAAAAAAGAAATATCACATTTTTACAATTCTATTTTCATGGTTGGCCTAAGTATCTTTTTCTTGCAGTTTAGATCAAGATCAGACTGCACAGTAAATTCAGCTTAATTTCGAGATTTACGAAGTGCCCCAGTTAACTCTGAACTACTATTACTATTTATAACTTCATTTCAGACGAAACTTAACATGCGGTCTAAGATTTAAAAAAAAGAAAGATAAAAAAACGACTTCATTCTTCTGACGACGGACTAATTTTATCATAATCAACTGCAGACGACATTTTATCCTCTTGAAATGGGGGTGCAAGTTTTGAAAACATTGTAATAAAATGGGAAACAGCTCGTCATGAGCAATTTCCAATTTTGTTACAATGTTTTCATTTGAGGGTTTCTTTTGTTGTTGTTGTTGTTGTTGTTGTTGTTGTTTTAATGTATAAAATCAAAATAAGAAATTATAGATATTTTACTATAATGTTTTTTCAAAGTCATCTGCTGCAAATATGTTTTTATAACTTTTTTTTTTTTTTTTTTTTAACTTTTTATAACATTTTTAATTTTTATAACGTAACGTGACAAAAAAAAAAGAACGTAACGTAACACAACGTAACATAACGTGACATAACATAACGTAACGAAACGTAACATAACGTAACGTAACATAGCATAACGTAACATAAGTAATGTTTATTTGACATTTAGAGCCAACTAGATACAAATAAATTTAATGCAAATTTGTTTCATGGGGTAGCGAGATAAATTGCGATTTTAGATGAAACACGATAGAATGCTTCACGATCCCACAGCCTGTAATTTACGGTCGAACCTCGCCAGACGACACTTAGTGCGCGGGGTATACCACCCGAAATTTTATCTGTAACAAATGAAATTGAATTTCTTTAACTCTTGACCACACACAGAAAAAAATAGACTTCCCCGAATTGTGAGCATTTGCAGGCGACAGTGTTACTGTGACTGAAACAATGGGATTGGACGCTAAAAGGGTAGAAAACATTGTAGGAAAAGGAGAAAATGCTGTTTGCCAGCATTTTCTCCTTTTCAATGGTTTCAATATCCGTCTTCCCAAGGTCATTAAGACTCGGGAATACTAGGAGCCTTTACCAAACAAATTCCGACTTTTAACGACCCTGGGGAAATTTTTTACTGATTTTTTGAAAACATTGTGGGAAAAAGCCTCTTCCCATCATGTTTTCTATCTTATCGATCGGACAAATCTCACCATATTAGCCATATTTGTCTTCTGCAAAAGGTTTCAATTTGTAACAGTCTAAAATTTTTGGGTTTTTTTTTTTTTTGTTTTTTTGTTTTTGTAAAGAATAAACTCTTTAACCCAAAAGGTAAGATAAAGGGCTCGAAAGGTTCGATTCCCGGTCCACTTATCCGATTATCTCTTTATCAGACAGCCATGAGGTTTCTTTACATGAAGTATTTATTTATTTATTTATTTATTTATTTATTTTTATTATCTATTTATTTATTTATCTATTTATTTATTTATTTGAATTTAATCCAATTATTGACAAAATAGTTTTCTTATTAGAAATATGATTATACCGATATAATTTTAGAAATTAACCTGTGCAAAAAGACAAGGTGATATCTTTAATTCATTTATTTATTCATGTATTTTTTTTTCACTTGTGTATTTTATTTCATCTTTTCTTAGTTTAAATTCATTTACCTTTTTTTTTTTTGTCATGACAATAAATAAAGATGAAATAAATGTGAACTGAGGAAAGACAACACGATCATTTCTAAGTCTATACTACTCGTGTTAAGCTTTGTTTAAATTAAACACATTGTAGACAACAAATCAGATTTTTTCTCAAATGACAGATTTTGTCTTTGACAGAATAGAAAGCGTTGCGGGAAGAGGAGAGAAAATTCAAGTTAATAACATTTTCTCTATTTTTTTCCCGCAATGTTTTCAAGAAGCCTGGTTCAGGGTCTTTAAAACACAAAAATATTTGGTATTGGGTTAAACTGGCCTTTAACATCATGCACAGTGTTGTTAGGATAAGGACAAGAAATAACAAGCTATCAATGACCTTACCTCAAAAAGTGCATTGTTCTCAAACTGTGTATCAATTCACTTGTCCATTCCATCACGTGACAAATAAACACAATGTCGACAAAATGAATAAAACAAAATGTGCCACTTTTGAAATCTCTGAAATTTACTGGTAGTGGGAAAAATGCACAATATTGCAAACTTCAGCGAAATTTAGATTAAAGGGAGACAATTCAATTTTAAGCCACTTCAACAGTTTTAATTGCCTTTCTACGAAATGACAGTGACGTTCTGAAATCTCGTTCCACCGTCATTTCACCGAAGCTGTTTACCTCTATAACAAACGACAAAATTTTAGACATTTTCAAATTGAAAGCATTTTGCACATGACAAAATTAATGTTACCAAGACATTGAAATTTGTTGTTAGAAGGATAGAAAATATTGTGGGAAAAGGAGAAAATGCTGGTTACCAGCATTTTCTCCTTTTCCCACAATGTTTACAAAAGGCTTCTTACTCGGGGTCATTAAAAGTCGGGATTGTGTGATAAAGAGCTAAGACACTTTTAATTCGTCGTCCGTAAGTGCCTTGACCTTTGGATAAGTCTTAAAATTTTGTGGTCTGGTGTAGGGTTAAAAATATACGAGCCATGCCATGTGAAAAGGTGGCTTAATGCATTTGCAAAAAGTATCGACCCATGTCAGCCGGCGCGGTCCGCGCAGGCTGACATGGGTGGAAACTTTTTGCTATACATGTATGTTAATTTTCTGCTTGTCCAAGGACCATTCTGAACTGCAGATTTAGTCAAATGTTAGACAAAATGGCTTTCGTGGATGCATTAACTCTCTACCAAACGACAAAAATTTAGACTGGTCCAAACTGAAAGCATTTGCAGACGACAAAATAAATGTAATTGAAAAATTGAAATTTGTTTTTGGGAGGGTAGAAAACATTGTGGGAAAAGGAGAAAATGCTGGTTACCAGCATTTTCTCCTTTTCCCACAAGGTTTTTTTTTCAAAGGACTTCTTTCACAGGGTCGTTAAAAGTCGGGATTGTGTGGTAAAGAGTTAAGCATCTGATGATAGGCTTGGTACAATGCGTCGCGGAGATGCACTTTTGCCGGGGCACGGCCCATGTTACATTTTTGGGCGTTCTGTGGTTTTAGAATCTAACTGTAACTGTCATATTTACAGATATATGCATGATGCGCGCATCACGGCAGACAGCTCGTTTCCGATAGGCCTATTTTAAATATGTGTGCAGTTTAGTGGCAAATCAACGTTAATTTTTGTCCCACCCCCTTGGGTTGGTCTTTTTTTTTGTATCTTTGTTCTTATGTACATTTTAATTTCAAAAATTGCTGGGGCTGTGTAAATCAATTATACTAAAGTTCTTTAGATACCGTAATAGTTGGAATTTTAGGACTGAGAGCACTAAACACTGGCTTAGGAATTTTTGCGGACAGTGTAGATCAAGATCACACTGCACAGAGCTTGGTCTGATTTTTGGACCAAGGCTGTTCTCATTTTTTTTTTTGTGAAATGATAAAGTTTTGGGGTTTCTTTCTTTCTTTCTTTCTTTCTTTTTACGAAACACAATGTTACGTTCTTTCGCGGACAACATCAGACTGCACAGACTGCTTTGTTGCATATAATCGGTGCTATGTGAAAAGGGGCTTAGTGTCTCTGCAAAAAGTATCGACCCATGTCAGCCTGCGCAGACCGCGCAGGCTGACATGGGTCGATATTGTTTGCTATCTTTAAATTTTCAGCATGTCCATGGACCATTCTACCTACAGATTTATTTAATTGTTAGACTAAATCGATTTTATGAATCTAAAATTATGTAATATCTTGCTTGGATCATGCATTACGGAGATGCATTAAGCCCCCTTTTCACAGAACATGATTCATATATTATGTGATTTTGACCGCGTTGATTTGTACTCATCTAATAATAAAAAATCTGTTTTTTTTTTAATCCCAGACTTAACTCTTTACCAAACCACAAAATTTTAGACTGGCCCAAATTGAAAGCATTTGCAGACGACAAAATAAATGTGGCTAAAAAAATGAAATTTGTTTTGGAAAGGGTAGAAAACATTGTGGGAAAAGGAGAAAATGCTGATTACCAGCATTTTCTCCTTTTCCCTCAATGTTTACAAAAGGCTTCTTTCTCAGGGTCGTTAAAAGTCGGGATTGTGTGGCAAAAGGTTAAGTGATCATTTCATTTATCCAAGGCCTTAGGGGTCAAGCTTTCACCAAAAAATCCAGCATTTTCCCCCTTTTCCCACAATAATTTCTTATATTTCACAGACAAATTCCATCTTTTCAGCCACAATTCATTTGTTGTCTGCAACGATAATAATTTGAGCCATGATCTGGCTAAAGGGGGCTTAAACCTTTACCAACCAATACCGTGTTTTAACGAAACTGAGAAAGAAGCCTTTTGAAAACATTGTGGGAAAAGGAGAAAATGCTGGTAACCAGCATTTTCTTCTTTCCCCACAATGTTTTCAACCTTTTCAAAGACAGAACTCACCTTTTGAGCTCCGTTTGATTTGTCGTCTGCACTTGCTTTTCAATTTGGTTGAATCTAAAAATCTTTCGTTTGGTATAGAGTTAACGCATCTTCGTGATGCGAGATATCACGTGACTGTGGATGTATAACATTCTGTTTAACGACCATCTGAATCACGATAGACTCGTCCATGGACAGGAGGAAAATTAACAAATAGCAAACTGCGCTGGCTGACATCGGTCGATCCACTCGTCACAACTCGGCCGATTCCGTACCTACATCTAACCTCGTCTGTATAAAGGAGGCGTCCATTTTGAACTACCAATCACATGATCTGAAACATGGCAGCGCCCCTGTAGATCGCTTAGCAACGACATGAACAACCATGGTGAAGTTATTCACTTCTATCGATCTGTCGATGAAAGCTCCCAATGGAATTGATAAACCACACTAAAAAATTGAATGTACAAATTGTTTGCCGACTGAAATACTCTTAGAAAGATAACGATAGAAAATTTACTCATGTTTTCTTTTTTAAGAGGAGCCTTACAATTTCAATAACGGTAAAGGGGCGTGCTTCCGGAGATGTGCGAAATGTACCGTGTAGGTGCATATCAAGCTATGTGATACAGCCGAGGGATTTGATCGCCAGATCACCCGAGGTATGCCGAATGCGGTCGATCCTTGCAATAAGGTAAACTGGCAGCCTGTTATCGATCTTTGTATCAACGTCTATCGGACGGCTACGGGAGATACAACGGGTACCAGTTTAGCAATAAGGCCCCCTTCTCACAGACCTGTGGTCTCGCGCGATATCAAATTTTCTCGCGATGCTCGAATTAAATACAAGCACTAGTTACTACAACATAATATTCCGTATGTAGAAAACACGAGAAATTACCGAGATTTTTGTATTTTTACGGTAACGTTTTGTATTCCGTAAGTAACGATATACCCGTCATTGGATAACGAGGGATAAATTTTTAACACCCCTTTCTGTTGTTTGCCTCCATAGCTCAGAGGGGAGAGCCGCCGACTATGGTTTTGAGGGTTATGGGTTTAGGTCCCACCTTTCCGGCTTCTTTTTCTCTCTTTTTTTTTTTTTTACAAACCGGGTTCAATCAGTCACGTCCTCATGATTTTTCATACAAGTAAACAACTTTAACCTGCGAAAAAAATAGGGTCAAAATCTGGTTTTTCGCTTTAAGACAACAATATCATTTCAGAATACATGTAATTTCAAAACCATTGTTTTGTTTTTTGATCGATTTGTAAAAAAAAAACAATCAGACTGATTTATAGCTATAATTAGTTAGCGAGGGAATACCATTTATTCCTCATGCATCGGATATCGTCGGGTATTTTGGCCCTCACTGACATGTTGCTATAAATAACCACGTGACATTCTCTGGAGCCTTTGCGAAAATATAGTGATTAAATTCGTTACTGGTTGCTCAGATACCAATAACATACCTTTTTCTTACACTGCTTTTTCTAATTTATGGATATTTTTGCAAATTACTGACTTTTAGAATTTACTAGGGTGTGTTATATTTTTGACGTTCGGTAAGATTTTTTGCCCATTCCTGTTTTAAACGTCATTCAACGTTTTAAATATACCAAATTTCTTCAACCGTCATGTGTCAAGCCCCCCGTACCTCCGTCGGTAGCCTACAGGACTTGAGAACAGGAGGCCGATCCCCGGCTTGGCCAATTTCTTTCCGAGGATTGATGATAGTCATCGCAACAGGATTCATTCCTCTCTCACCGCATTGTTTAGACGATGGTTATGTGGGAAAGCAGCTTGGAAAGAATGTTGTGCGAAGTACTGGTAAAAGAAACTCCATGAAAGCATGGATAGGTGCACTGGCCGCCATGATATAACTGAAATAATGTTGAAAACGTCGTTAAACACCATAAAATCAACCATACAATCAATTCAGCCGTCATGTTTCACACGGTCCAGTTCGTTCCACACGTCTATATTTCACGATATTTCAGGGTTAGTTTTACGAATTGCGTCTCGATGTTGAATGTGCCTGTTACAAGGAAGTCCCCTTACACTTTACTAGAAGACAGAATAATAAACCTTGACCAGATTAGATTGTTTGCAGACGACAAGTTAAACGTGACTGGTAAGATGGGATTTGTTTTGGAAGGGATGGAAAGCATTGTGGCTTTTCATTTGGACAAGTCCAAAAATGTGTCGTTTGGTAGAGGGTAACCGCATTTTCTTCCGTTCCCATAATGTTTTCTATCCTTTCAAAGACAATTTCCATCTTCTGAGGCATGTTATATATTTCGTCTGCAAATGCTTTTAATTCGGACAAGTCTTAAAAGATGTCATTTGGTAAAGCGTTAAATTTACGACATTGCCCTCACTGACTTCTGATTCGTCTTGTTATCACTGTATTTCGCTTGCATACCGATTATATTTAGGTAGGCAATAAAATCTCCACACTCTTGTCGCTTGTCTGATTTTCATACGTTTTTTATCCTCCAGATGGCGCTGATATAGCTTGTTACCCATAATTCATAGTTCAAAATGTCAGCTGGATCCTAGCAGTGTGTTAGATGTTTGACGCGTATTTTAGATTTTTTTAGTTTTAATTGAACATCTCAAAAGATTGTAATATGATGCATTTTGGCAAATATCTTGCAAGTTACTTCCTCCGGTAAAAACTAAATCCGAGGTTAATGAATGGCTCCAGGCCCTCGTGTGCCCGCAACACTAAATAAATGAGGGCAAGCTCGCAGCTGGGCGGAAATCTGGAAGCCTGGAAGACCCCGGTCCGTATTCACCAACCATTCTTAAGAACATTCTTAGTCTTATTCACAAGAATTGTATAGATCTGATTGTAACAATACTTCTGATTGGCTAAACAAAATGCTTTAGTTTATTCTAAATGTAGAAAGCAACACAATTTCTGATCAGCTAGACCATTTTCTTTACCTTTGAAATTTGAAAAAAAAAATATACATGTATATATATATATGAAAAGTTCAACTGGTACCGGTTCAAGGATAATACATAAAAAAAAACAAGAATAACATCACATGGAAGAATATAAGAATAACATTTAACAATAAATCTTATTCTTATATTCTCCCATGTGATGTTATTCTTGTTTTTTTTTTTTTTTTTTGAGATTTAAGCCAAAAATGCAGTTTAGAAAAATTGTTGGTGAACACGGGCCTAGCTATAGCAGGAACTCTGCAAGTGTGCCCGTACAAGGGTAAAAAGTGCCGGGTAAAAATTCGCAGAAACACAATAATCTGAAAATCTGACTGCAAAGCTTCCAACCAAATCTAAAATCTAAAATTTTTCCAGGGGAGACAACCCATTAACTGGTACCCATCGTAAGAGAGTCCTGTATTTGTCGCTCGCGCTACGCCTCTGATGGTTCCAGTACTGTCTGATACTTATTTTTGCCAGTCCGAAAGAGTTATCTTTCTTTAGGCATTTTTATGCATATATGGTAAGGAAATGAACAAGTCTCGCGAGACAGCACGATATTATTGGAACCTACAAGGTGCCCATAACGTACCCAAATTGTTAACTAACCCATAACGGGAAAAGAAAATGATACATGAATGCCTTAATATACTTATTAGACACGGTTCACAGCGACCCTGAGAAAAAGCCTTTTGAAAACATTGTTGGAATAGGGGAAAATGCTGGTTACCAGCATTTTCTCCTTTTCCAACAATGTTTTCTAACCCTTTCTGATACAAATAATATCATTAGTGTTACATTTTATTTGTCGTTTGCCAAAGTTTACTATTGGGACCAGTCTAGAGTTTTGTCGTCTGGAAGGAGATAACAGGTAAGGTAGGACCGATGTGCCGCGGTACTTGTCTTTTCGTTAAGCTTTGGGATTGGAAATTAAAAGGTATACTTGGGCTTAACCCGAATCCTTTGCCGATCGCAACCACTGTTTGTCTTTTGAAGTCTAATCTTGAATTTACATTGTCCTATATTACGTGACTTTTTTTCAGGGAAAGAAGGTTTTTTGAATGACCCTGGGGAAAGAAGCATTTTCTCCTTTTCCCACAATGTTTTCTATCCTTATAAAGCCAACTTCCATTTTTTTTTTTTTACAGCCACATTTGACTTGTCGTCTACAAATGCTTTCAATTTGGACACGTCCAAAATTTCGTCGTCCGCTGAAGAATCAACTCTTTACCAAACGACAAAATTTTGGACCATTCCAAATTCAAAACATTTGCAGACGACAATTTAAATGTGACTCAAATGCTGGAATTTGTTTTGGATAGGGTAGAAAACATTGTGGGAAAAGGAGAAAATGCTGGTTACCAGCATTTTCTCCTTTTCCCACAATGTTTTCAAAAGGCTTCATCGTTAGGGTAGTTAAATCTCGGGATTGTGTGGGAAAGGGTTAAGCGTTCACCAAACAGTCCCTTGTTTAAATTACCCTGAAGAAGGAGACTTTTGAAACCATTGTAGGAAAATGAGGAAATGCTGTAAACCAGCATTTTTCTCCTTTTCCCACAATGTTTTCTAACCTTCTCTAAGCCAAATTACCATCATTTTGGCCACATTAGATTTGTCGTCTGCAAATGCTTTCAAGTTCGACACGTCAAAAATTTTTGTCGTCTGGTAGGGCGAATAAAAAAGGGTTATCACAAACCGATAAAGATAAAAACGTTGAATGTGCATGTTTCAGATCGCTTTGCTTGTTTTCTCTGTCGCCATTTTGGGGAGTATCAGACGACAGAAGTGTGAAACTTGTCAAACTTTGCCGTCTGTTCGGCGGGAAGACTGATCCCCGGGTATTAGGCTCCGCATTTCGACTAGAAAGGGCTTACACAAAACGCCAAATCATAAGCCCAAAATACGGACGAGGAAAACCCACGTTTAAGAGAGAAAGGTCACAGGTCAAATAATTTAAGGATTAAAAATGTACGCGCAAGAAATGTTTAGTTTTTTCAACGGGCGTCCGGTTCCCATTTGCAGTTGGCTCGGTATTTCGGGGATGGGGGGTATACTTAGATATATGAGCCATGCTCTGGCAAAAAGGGGCTTTTTGCAGATGCACTAAGCCTCCTTTTCACAAAGCATGGCTTATATCTAAAGTTAATACTCTAGACGTAATGGAGAAACGCTGGAATGACAAGTGCCTAACGTAAAACAGTGTGGAAAAAAAGAGCTCTTGTTGTAATACTCAAGTTTTCTTTTTATTGTTATTATCTGCTAACAACCCCCTACCCTCTTCTTTTGCTTCCATGTTTTCTACCCTTCACGAACAATCCCATGATTTTTTGCCACATATAATTTGGCGTCTGCAAATGCTTTCGATTTGGTTTAACCCTTCACAGTACAATGCCGCCTTTTGACGCCCCTGGGAGAGAAGTCTTTTGAAAACATTGTGGGAAAAGGAGAAAATGCTGGTAACCAGCATTTTCTCCTTTTCCCACAATGTTTTCAACCCTATCAAAGAAAAGTAGCACTATTTGAACCACATTGAATTTGTCGTCTGCAAATGCTTTCAGTTTGGACAAGGCTCAAATTTTGTCGCTTGGTAAAGGGTTAATCAAAACTTTTGTTTGCTTGTCGTTCTCTGCGCATGTCATATTCTTCGAAGATTTGACCTGTCTGCTATGACGCATCACTGGACAAATAAAGGACAAACATTAATACGCGGTGCGTAAATTGCCGCTTAAAAAGTACAGGCGGAAAATGGCTATAAATAATTCGCCTAAGGAAAAATCAAGCCAGTTTTTCGCCACAAATTTCTTAATAAAAAAATTAATTTCAAACACGGAAATATTTTTTAAAATACTAACTGTTTATTCAAATCTCTGTAGACAGTTTCTAAATATAGACATGGGGAAAACCGGGATTTGTGCAACAGACTGACAACAAAAATAACGTCCCCACCTTGCTTGGCTTATACCGGGGCTTTTTCCAAAGCTTATATTGGCTATGTTTATAAATGGCTAGTGCATAGGTTATAGGCTAGCTAACCGTGGCAGAATGAATCGTACAAGGTAGGCTTTAGAAAGTAAACGTATATATTTTATTTTGAAATTCGCCGCATTGTTTGCCGCCTTGAAAAGTAGTCCGGTTCTGTACCCAGAATGCCCATATCAGAGAGGTTATGTATTTGAAAAAAGCCACCAAGGGGAAGATGATGGTTTGCTTGTTAATGTGAGGGACCGTATTTGCCACAAAACACGTGATAGACGAGAATAGACAGAAATGAAACAATTTTCCCTCTACAAGAAAAGGACTCATTTACCCCGTCTATTTTCTGCAAACGGCATTACGTTATCATGCTTTTATTCCATAGAAAACAACGTCTGATATAACGTTTGAATTATATCTCTGCAGGTATTCCGTTGGATTTCAGGGAGAGTTAAGCGAAAGGCAACAAACATGAGCCATGCTCCGTGAAAAGGGGGCTTGATGCATTTGCGAAAAGTATCGACTCAGGTCAGCCTGCGCAGTCCGCGCAGGCTGACCTGAGCCGAAACTTTTCGCTATAGGTCAATTTTGTACTTGTCAAAGGACCATTCTACCCCATGATTCACTTGGTTGTTAAAAAAAAAAGTTGCTAATATCGATTCATAATCATGTGATGGCTTGTTTGGTGTCAGGCATCACGGAGATGCATTAAGCCCCCTTTTGCCAGAGCATGGCTCATATTAATATATGAGCCACGCTCTGGCCAGGGGGGTTTAATGCATCTCCGAGATGCCTGATACCAAGAAAGTCGTCACACAGTTATGAATGAATAGAATCCATTTTGTTTAACAACTGGCTGACTCGTGAGGGAGAATGGTCCTTGGTCACGCAGAAAGTTTTCCTGTAGCAAAAAGTGTCGACCCATGTCAGCCGCATTGAATAAATGAATTTACTGGGATGAATGGACGGAAGGAAGGATTGGATGGAAGGAAGGAAGGAAGGAATGGATGGATGGATGGATGGATGGAATCGGATGAACGGAATCGGATAAATGGATGGATAGATGGATGGATTCGGATGAATGGATGGATGAATGGACGGATTGACGGACGGACGTACGTTCTAGCGGTAGGGTAGGTATTTGTCTATTCTTTGTATTTCGAGTAGCCACTTAAAAGGATTTTTTTAAGCCACATAAAAGCAGCATAAAAGAAAATTCTGTGAATTTCACTACGGAATGAAAGCTATGTGGCTAAATTTGGATACATAACTTCTGTGCCGTGCCAGCGCACGGACAGGTGAATGTTGGATGACCCGATAGATTAATGTGCGTGCGTGCGTGCGTATGATCACACAGAAGGTCTATGTACGATTGTGTAACTCAAAGGCAAACACAATTTGAGACGAAGGTTTATTACGTACGAACCAGTTCTACAAAATCAGTCGCGTAATCTTTATGTAAGTAAACCTTCCCCTTTTTTCCTACCCTTTGAGAAGAATCAATGGCGACGGCGGGGACGTTTGCGGACGGCATAGATCCAATATCAGACTGCACAGAACGTGCAGTCTGATATTGGATCTATATCGTCCGCTTATTTAGTCGAGCACATTTGATGGAAATCTTTCTGCATTTCAGTGGATCAAAAATTCAGCCATGAAAGCAGTGGAGTTTATATTTTTTGCACAGAAAGAGTTATATCTTTACCACACAGTACCGAGGTAGAAGCCTTTCGAAAACATTGTTGGAAAAGGAGAAAATACTGAAAGATAGCATTTTTTTAATCCCTACATTGTTTTTTACCTTTTCAGAGACAATTTTCTCAATTTGAGCCACATTTAATTTGTCGTCTGCAAGTGCTTTGAATTTGGACCAGTCCAAAATTTTGTCGTCTGGTAAAGAGTTAAGCCTTTAACTGCTGAATAAATGAAACGAAAATTTGCACTCAACAGTAAAAAAGAACAAATATAGCGGTTTCAAAAGTGATTTCACCGGAAAGAAAACACCGTATCGGATAGTGTAGATCAAAGATCAGACTGCACGTTTTGTGCAGTCCTATCTTGATCTACACTGCCCGCAAAAACGGCCCGAGTTGCGCCTAGCAGCGTTTAAGGGTAGGAACTTCGGGTCAGACTACTTCTTTATCGGACGCCTGATTGTAATTGAGTCACGCTCTGGCAAAAGGGGGCTTAATGCATTTCCGTGATGTGTGATACTAGTCAATCCATCACATAATCACGGATCCATAAAAGCCACCTTTTTTTTATTTAAACAACCGACTTTTTTATGAGGTATTCCGGTCTTTGGACATACGGTAAACTGATATATAGCGAAAAGTTTCGGCTCAGGTCAGCCTGCGCGGACTGCGCAGGCTGACCTGAGCCGATACTTTTCGCAGATGCATTAAGCCCCCCTTTCCCAGAGCATTGCTCAATTGTTTATAGCCCTCTTGAAATATCTCCTTGCAGAATGGCGTCGAATTCATTTATCACTTAATTCTTTACCACACAAACCCGAGTTTTAGCAACCCTGAGGAAGAAGGCTTTTTGAAAACATTGTGTGGGGGGAAAAGGGAGAAACTGCTGGTAACCAGCATTTTCTCCATTTTTTTTTTTTCCACAATGTTTTCTACTCTATCAAAGACAAATTCCACCATCTGTGTCACAATAGAATTGTCGTCTGCAAATGCTTTCAATTTGGACAACTCTACATATTTCTCGTGTGGTGAAAAGTTAATTCTTTACAATTCAGCGTTTTACACATCTGAGGAAGAAGGAAAAACTGCTGTAACCGCTCAAAACTGCTCAACCCTGGGGAAGAAGGAAAACCTGGTAACCAGCATTTTCTCCTTTTATCCCACAATGTTTTCTACTCTTTCAAAAAAAAAATCCCACCATTTTTTGCCACATTTGTTTTGTTGTCTGCCAATGCTTTGGATTTGGACAAGTCCAAAATTTTATCGTCTGTTTAAGAATGAATACTAGAACGTGCATTGGAGCTCTATGCCACAATTATGTTGTTAACTCTTTACCACACAATCCCGACTTTTAACGACCCTGAGAAAAAAGCCTTTTGAAAACATTATGGGAAAAGGAGAAAATGCTGGTGACCAGCATTTTCTCCTTTTCCCACAATGTTTTCTACCCTATCCAATACATAAATCACCATTTAAGCTACACTTAATTTGTCGTCTGCAAATGCTTTCAATTTGGTCCAGTCTAAAATTTTGCCGTTTGGTAAAGAGTTAATTATTATACGCCTTAACGATCTTAATATGCAAGACTGAAGATCTTTGAGTGTCCCGAAATTGTGTAGAATGAACAAAATGACTTAAATTTTACCAGACAAAATATTAACCTTTATTCTGCTGAAGAAGTCAAATGATAGCCTCAAGTCGATAGTAAAATCCCAAATGTTGCTATTTCATAGTTATTTTGAGGGAAGAAATATCTCCTTATCGAACAGTGTAAATCCAAAATCGGGCTTTTCGTTCCGTAGTCTAATCTCGATCTACACTGTCCGCAAAAGGTTCTTGAGTCGCGCTTAGCAGCCTAAGGAATAATTGGATTCATCTTTGTTTTTTTTTTTAATTGTTGTTGTTGTTGTTGATTCCCTCGTTTTGAAAATATAAAATCGGCGTCATGAAGTAAGAGCACTGGGGTCTAAAAAGCTATAATCTTTTCAGTAAGTATTTAAAGATTAGATTTTAATCATTTAAAATTGCAGTCTTATCAAAATTTAGTGTTCGAAGCCACTAGATAGTTGCCATCATTAACGAAAAGAACTACTTGACCTTGCGTATGCGCGAAGTAATTTGTCTAACTTCCGGTTTCAGGGACTTGACAACTATAAGTTTAAAATAGTCCATCTTCAATGTAATAAGACATACAAATAAGGCCGATTTGCTTTGATAATTTCTTTACCTTGTCTCCAATTCGACAATTTATATCTATCCCTACTTAGAATAAAAGAGCAAACATGTTTGATTAATACAAAGGGACACAAAAGGTATTTTGTAGATCGGAAAATTTACAAGGTAACATTTGTTTTGTACATTAAGTACTTCTTTTTCGGATTTCAAAGGGAAATGGCGTATTTATTGTCGCAGTGTCGAGACAAATTTGTGTTAATTTTGTTGATTTTGTCGGACCGTTCACCCTGTCAATTGATCCTCATTAGCTTCGCACTAAATATTCTTCAGCCACTTCACTCTACGAATGCGTCCACTTTTTACTTTCTTCCGCGCCCTTGGCCTGTATTCACCAACCGTTATAAATTGCTTTCTTGGTATTTTACTGCAGTTAGAAAGTAAAACGATGTCTGATTGGCTGAACTATTTGGTTTAGCCAATCAGAAATTGTGTTACTTTGAGATTTAGAAAAAAAAAAAAGATAATTATACTAAAAACGTTTTTAGAGCGGCTAATGAATACGGACCATTGTTTTACCCCGTGGCATAGTGGCTAAGGCTGCCAGCACTTGGCGTGACCTTGTGCAAGGTATTGCAGAGCCCCAACCTAGCACAGGCCAAATGCATGTAAGACATTAATAAAGGAGCTGTCGACGATGACTATACCGAATAACTCAAGTATTAGAGGGTAGGGCTTGTAAAATTAACAACAGTCGTTCGGATAAGACGTTAAATCGAGGTCCCGTGTGACGGTGCGATACAACAATCATGTAACTTGGGATTTGTTTGTATTGGAGTTTAACGCCGTTTTCATATCACGTGGCCAGTGCACCTGCGCATGTTTTTTATGGCTTTCTCAAGCTGGCACCGACACAACCTTCTTTCAAAGTCAGTGACTACTTTTCTCATGCATCAGAGGTGAGAGGCGAAAAATCGCCGGAAAGAAAGTTTGCCTCAACCGGATAACGAACACGCAACCACCAGGTCACGAGTCAGATACGCCAAACACTGAGCTACCCAGGCGGCGCGTAACTTAGAATGGGTTTCCTTCTGTATCTTGCACTATCCGCCGTAACATAACTAACAGCCTTCTGGGTGTCCCCCATATGGGCAACCAGTGGCATTCATTGTCATAGTCTAGATCACGAGAGTATTTTCAGATTTATATTATACACAAATTACCTTTACGTAAAGAACTATACATTCTGATATATTTTATAGAATAGTGTACCTAAAATGGCATGGATTGAAGGTTGTTTAAATTATTGTCCATAACGAGAAATGAGAAGATCGGTTTTTTTTTCTTCTATTTAACTCTATACCAAACGACAAAAATTTAGATTTGTCCAAATTGAAAATACATGTATTTGCAGGCGATAAAATTCAATATGGCTCAAACGATGGGACTTTTTTCACGAAAAAAAAAAAACATTGTGGGAAACAGGAGAAAATGCTGGTTGCCAGCATTTTCTCCTTTTCCCCACAATGTTTTCAAAAGCGTTACTCCCCATGGTCGTAAAAATCAGGGATAGTGTGGCACTGTTTATAAAAGCAGCTTTACCTAGCACATTAAGCTGATCCGTGTTTGTGTCGATTCAGACCTTTGCTTGGACAAAACATTCTACTTCACGTCAAAAAATAATGATTTGGTTACGTTTGATGTAATATTCATATTTTTCTTTTTTATCGCTGATTGCCACGCCGTGTAAACAGAGGTCTTCTTGTGCGTTTAATGGTTATGAATTGTCTTTCCTTTTTTCGTTATGTTCTTGTATTGTATCAGGCTTTGCTCTTTTCTTTATGGTCGTATATGTATAAGGTGTTGCTCTTTTCTTCATGGTTGTGAATGTATCAGGTGTTCCTCTTTTCGTCATGGTTGTGTATGTTTCAGTTGTTCCTCTTTTCTTTATGGTCGTATATGTATAAGGTGTTCCTCTTTCCTTCATGGTTGTGCATGTATCAAGTGTTCCTCTTTTCGTCATGGTTGTGTATGTTTCAGGTGTTCCTCATTTCTTTTATGGTCGTATATGTATAAGGTGTTCCTCTTTTCTTTGTGGTCGTGCATGTATAAACTGTTCCTCTTAGGTCATGTATGCAGAAGGTGTGGGTTTTTTCTTTTTTACCTTTAGGGTCGTATATGTATATAAGGTGTTCTTCTTTTCTTTAGGGCCGTGTATGTATAAGGCGTTCCCCTTTCTTTATGGTCGTGTATGTAAAAGGCGTTCCTCTATTCTTTATGGCCGTGTATGTATAAGGCGTTCCTCTATTCTTTATGGTCGTGTATGTATCAGGCGTTCCTCTATTCTTTATGGTCGTGTATGTATCAGGCGTTCCTCTATCCTTTATGGTCGTGTATGTATAAGGCGTTCCTCTATTCTTTATGGTCGTGTACGTATCAGGTGTTCCTCTTTTCTTTATGGTCGCGTATGTATAAGGTGTTCCTCTTTTCATTTTGGCCGTGTATGTATAAGTTTTTTTTCTTTATTGGCCGTGTATGTATAAAGTGTTCCTCTATTCTTTATTGTCGTATAAGTATAACGTGTTCCACTCTTTTCTTTATGGTCGTGTACGTTTAGGGTGTTCCTATTTTCATTATGGTCGTGTATGTGTGAGGTGTTCCTCTTTTCTTTACGGTCGTGTACGTTTAAGGTGTCCATCTTTTCATTGTGGTCATGTATGTATAAGGTGTTCCTGTTTTCAGTCAGTAGCGTACAGGACTTGAGAACAGGAGGTCGCTGGTTCGATCCCCGACTTGGCAAATTTCTTTCCGAGGACTGATGATAGTCATCGCGACAGGATTCATTCCTCTCTCACCGCTGACCATTTTTTCGACGATGGTTATGTGGGAAAGCAGCCAGTGGCTTGGAATGAATATTGTGCGGGGTACTGGTAAAAGAAACTCCAGGAAAGCATGGATAGGTGAACTGGTCGCCGTGATATAACTGAAATAAAGTTGAAAACGGCGTTAAACACTATACAGTCAATTGTTCCTTTTTTCTTTGTGGTTGTATATGTATAAGGTGTTCAATTTTTCTTCATGGTTGTAAATGTATCAGGTGTTCCTCTTTTTTTCCCATGGTCCTATATGTATAAGGTATTACTTTTTTCTTGACGGTCGTGTATGTGTAAGGTGTTCCTCTTTTCTTCTTTAGGGTCCTGTATGTATAAGGTATTCTTTTTTTCTTGACGGTCGTATATGTGTAAGGTGTTCCTCTTTTCTTCTTGGTTGTGTACATGTATGTATCAGGTGCCCCTCTTTTCTTTTATGGTCGTATATGTATACGGTGTTCCTCTTTTGATTATGACCGTGTATGTATAAGGTTTTAGAGATTTTTTTTTTTTTGTGTTTCTCTATTTCTTTTTCTGTAAGTCTTTTTTAGTCTTTACTACAATCAAATTTCGATGGCGCGGACACTTTTGGGACTTGATAATTTGTTCGACTTATTGGCTGTTCGACCGGTCGATCCTTTCTTCCGGCATAGTATGGAGGAATCAGAGTACGACTTATTCTCGTTGTATTATTATCATTATAACTTTCGAATTGGAATCATTTTACAGAACACACAAATTATCAATTTAGGCTCCAATACAATAAATTTCATGAATATGTATGTATATATGTAATAAAATTATTTACATGTATATATGTCTAATTATGTATATATGTGTGTATACGTATGTGTATGTATAAATGAGTGGGTGTGTTTGTGTTAGTCTATATATATTTATTTTTTGGTTTTGGGGGGGTCATGCTTAATGAGGGAGTCAGTGTGAGAATTAGAGAGAGAGAGAGAGAGAGGGAGAGAGAGAGAGGGGGAGGAATTGTGTGGCTACCCAGGTGTGCTTTTTATACTTTTTATTAGAGGGTCATTTAGAATATAAGGTATATGTGATTGTCTTAACATGCTATTATTATTATCAGAAAATCCATTAACTCTTAAATAAGACTTAGAAGGTACTCTTTCTGTCGTTATTATTTACGATATCGTTTCCAGCCTTGAATCGAAGATGAATTCTTCAAAACGAACGGGGACTATTTTTTCATGGCGAGAACTTTCTAAGGTCTATGTGGTATGAACCATGCTCTGTGAAAAGGAGGCCTAATGCACCTGCAAAAAGTATCGACCCAGGTCAGCCTGCGCAGTCCGCGCAGGCTGACCTGTGCCGAAACTTTTTGCTATTGGTTAATTTTCTGCGGCTCAAAGGAACAGTGTATCTCATGATTCAGTCGGTTGTTTTACAAAATGGATTTTATGGATCCCTGCCCAGTGACGACTTGCTTGGTATGATGCATCACGGAGATGCACTAAGCCCCCTTTTGCCAGAGCATGGCTCATATAAAAGTCTCGTCGACCAATGACGAAAAAAAGAAAAGATAAAAAGGCAGTATAAGGCCCGTAGATTAATTACTAACGATACGTAAAACCGGTCGGAGAATCCGTCTGCTAGGCCGTGATCTCTATCAAAAAATATGAATAACAAATTTGTGCAAATTTGACGCCAAAGAATAATCTGCCTCTCAAAGCCATAATCCTGATCGGCTTTCGATAATATGCGATGTGTATGATTTTGATATGAACCCCTGGGTCTGTATTCACCAACCATTCTTAAGAACGTTCTTAGTCTTATTCTTCAACATTTTCTAAATTTGCAAGTAACACAACTTCTGATTGGCTAAACCAAATGGTTTAGCCAATCAGAAGTTGTGTTACTTTCAAATTTAGAAAATTCTCTAGAATAAGACGAAGAAGGTTCTTAAGAATGGTTGGTGAATACGGACCCCGGTTTGTACTTAAAGAACGACAACTCTGCTCTTTTCGCTTGATGACAATAAGCCATTTTGATATTTGATTTGCTCTACTTCGTTTGTTTGGTTTTTAACGCCGTTTTCTACGGTATTCTGTTTATGTCACGGTGGCCTACCCGAGTAGCTCAGTGGTTAGGGTATCTAACTTATGACCTGGTGGTTGCGAGTTCGATACTCGGTTCTTACCTCTAAAGCGTGTGAGAAAAATAGTCAGTTGGAAAGACAGTTGTGTCAGTACCGGTGTTAAAAAGGCAGGAAATACATGCGCAGGTACACTGACCGCCTAAATATGACCTAAGCTGTTAAAATGGCGTGTACTCCAATACAATCAATCAATCAATTATATCACAGTGGCCAGTACACCTATCCAACCACCCCTCTATCGGCACTATACGCGACATTCTTTTCAAACCATATCGTGCATAGTTCCCGCGTCAACAAGTCAAAATAAGGCTCAACGAATCATCATGTCTCTATTACTTTCATTTTCATCGGGAAAAATAGGTTTCGGTTCAGCCGTAAATTCGAACCTACAACCCCTGGATCACAAACCCCGCCAGCTACCACTGAGCCACTCGGGCTCGGCTGCGAACTCTGACAAACTCTAAAGAATGTCATCCCTGATCTTTTTATGAGAATAATCTTTCCCTTTTTGGCTGCGTAGCCCGACCTTGAGACCATTTGCGGACAGTGTAGATCAAGATCAGACTGCACAGAACGTGCAGTCTGATCTGAATCCACACTGTCCGATATGGTGAGCTTATAAGGCATATACCGACTTAGATATCGCTGTATGCTTTGGACTGAATTACGGCCGAAAAATTTTACTTGATTTATATAGCAGTTTAAAGGATCGCATTTTTCAATATTACTTTGCTCTGTCCTCTTGAACAAATACCGGATGCTTTATGCCCTCCCCTTCCCCCCCCCCCCCCCCCCCCCTCGGAAATGACATTTTTGTAAACAGTTTGGGAGTAGGAGTAATTTGCCTGTAACGATCAACGTTAATCATACATTTTTGGCAGGATTACACGTGTTTAAGTTTTTTCTTTTCTTTATTTTCTACATGGAGCTGTCGAATTTTGTGAGCTTTTCGAATTTTGTGAGTTTGTAAGCTTTTCACATCCACATTGCTATTGCCTCAGTTTGCAATGCATTGTATATCATATTTGTATTATGTATAGACTATCGTGTTTTTTTTTGTAACCAATCGCCGTAATAAAGTGGAGTGTTGGAAACAATATGAGTTGCAGCCATTTAAAAAAAAAAAAATGTTTGCTGATTAATGTATTATCAATTACGCAAAAGCCCATGATGTCCCATGTGTCCAAACAATCAGTCATGCCTGTATTTGGAAGAAATGGCATTTATTTCTCCACAATATGCGGCCATTTTGTACCACGTGACAGCTTACTAAGTCTCGCGAGACTCTTCGAGAATCCATTATACCCGCATAAAACATGGTAACTTGTAAAATTATCGACTTTCGCAAGTTCATTGATATAACCATAAATTGTAAATGAACCCCGGCCGTAATAATTGTCTCGTTTTATTTCTTTCCAAATTACTCACTCGCTAAAACGGTAATAAATAACTTTCCTTAAGTCCAAAACTGGCCACGAATGCTAAATGAATCAGTTTCTGTCCGTTACTCTCTGGGAATCTTCCAAATACTGTAATTAACTCTTTACCAAACGACAAAATTTTAGACTCGAGCAAATTGAAAACATTTGCAGATGACAAAATTAATGTAGCTCAAATTGTGATTTTTGTCTTTGATAGGGTAGAAAACATTGGGGAAATGGAGAAAATGCTGGTTACCAGCATTTTCTCCTTTTCCCACAATGTTTTTAAAACCTTCTTCTTCAAGAAGATTGAAACTCGGGATTGCGTGGTAAAGAGTTCAGAAAATGGTCGAAAAGAAATGAAACGATGGCCCGAGAAATGCAAAAAAAAAATGGTCTTTATCGGCTTCTTTTTTAAAAAGAATTACAAGAAAAACTGAGAAAAACGTATTTATCACATTTACCTCCCTTGTTTTCAGGCTAGTAATGATAATAATAGCAATTACTAATTTTCTTATCTTACACACGTTTGTGATAAGTACTACGTCTATGACGTCATTCTATACTACTTTCAGAGAAGTAATTTGGTTTATACTTATGGAAACTCCCACGTGTTCCTGCATATTCTGACCTATAAGTTGGGAGAAATCGTTATGTAATAAAAAGAATCTAACATTCGTAGCCTTTTGAGATAAATCTTATAAAACTCGCAAAATAAATAATTATCATGTTTTAAGCTCGTCAGAAGCTTGCTTTTAAAATCTTTATAGTCTCGTTTAAAAAAAATCAGCTCAAATGCCAACTTATGTCAGATCAGAGTGAAAGAGTTTAAACAAAGTTTTTACTCTTCAAATTCCTAATATCGACTTGACCTCTTTTGACGGTTAAAAATATAAGCCACTGAAATGGAGCAAGATTTCATCTCAAAAACTGCATTCTCTTTTTTTTTCCCACAGTGTTTTCAAAAGTATTCTGATGCACGCCGAGAAGATGATGCACGCCGAGAAGAGAGTTGTTTATGGGAGGTGAAGAGATAATTAAGGTGCCCGTACATTTTTATGTTAACGTGTAATCTGCTAGATAAGTTACATGAAACTTTCAAGCCGATATTAAAAAACTCCGAATATTGCTATTTAAAAATTATTTTTGCAGGAAAAAAATTACTTGTTATCGGACAGTGTAGATTCAAGATCAGACTGCACGTTTTGTGCAGTCTGATCTTGATCTAAACTGTCCGCAAAAGGTCCTTGAGTCGCACTTAGCTGCCTGAAGGTTAAAATAACAACATATGGAAAGGGGCAAGTGTGTAAGCATCATACCGGGTGATACCGGGTTTCTATGCTCTACTAGATCAGCTTTCAAAGGAGGGGACTTCCGGGTCATTAACTCCCGGTATCCGTCGCCCCTCTCTTCAGAAATGTATAGGGCTCGGTGGATCTCGTCTCTTTACTGGCACGTTTCTCGAGCAATTTGGGTATGAGTAAGTGACACGACTTTTTCATCTGTGTGATGCTTTATTCTGCTCTTCACAATATTTCTGTTATTATTACATTATGACAGCTCAAACGTTGTTGTGTTCCCTAGGTGTTACCACCATGAAGCTGGGATACCACAGACGTTCCCACGAAAGAAAGAACCTTTATGGATCCACAATTATGTGATGATCTGCTTGGTATAATGTATCACGGAGATGCATTAAACCCCCTTTTGCCAGAGCTCAGCTCATTTCTTGTTCCCTACCCTGACTCAGAAAATTGTCAAAATCTTCTAACCCAATATTATTTCAGGGGATTAAGGGTTAATTGATAAATATATAGTGGAAAGCTGACGAGCGTAAGTTTTGAATGAAAACGTCACCTTGTGTGTCGGTGCAAGACACTTGTATAGTGCTGATTACCATATTTGGTAAAATATAGGTTTTAAAGGTACGCTACCGCTGATAGTATGTAATTATTGTAATGAATGGGCTTTGAGAATGAATTCCTACCCGTCGAATTTTTTTATGAGTATTTCCGATAATTTGGCACAATTTTGGGTTCAAGACTGAAACGGGTTTATATGGTAAATCCTTAGGCTGCTAAGCGCGACTCAATGACCTTTTGCGGACAGTGAAGATCAAGGTCAGACTACGCAGAAGATATTTTATCTTTTAAAAAAAAGGCTGGAGTGGAATTATTTGGGCTTTTGCTGTCGGCTTGAAAGTTTTATATAATTTATTTGGCAGGTTATAGATACACTCTTACAGCCAGAGAGAGAGAGAGAAAAAAAAAAAAAAAACGCTTTAAAAATTTGATAGACTGTAGAATGGTTCAGAATTTAGTCAGCTGTGTGAACATAGATAATTTACCGATATACATGGTGTAAGGAATAAAAACATATATCGGTTATCTTCGATTTAAAACCGAAACGTCGCAACAGTGATTTTTTTGATGGCCCCAAGAAAATGAAATGCATTTTCTACCGGTCGTAATCAATGCAACCTTGCAACCGTCAGGGGCAAAATTTGGCATGAAGATACAAGAATAATTATAGCTTGATAAAATAAAGATGAAATGGGTTACAAACTGACTTTATGGATCCATGATCATGTAATGACTTGCTTGGTATCATGCATCACGGAAATGCATTAAGCCCCCATTTGCCAAAGCATGGCTCATATCTATGACAATGAACTGATTATCGGCCCCTTAATCATTCATTGTGACAATGTTACGTCTGAATATATAAAGAAAAAAAAAAGATCGGACTGGAAACCAGTCTAGCCTTGTAGCAGTACTCCAGTCATCCATTTTTCTAGGTCGAGACAATTTTGATTTCTTGGTACCCTCTTTTATTGGAGAACCGGAAACACTAAGGGACTAATAATTTAACCCTTTCGGCGGCGTTGGAAAAGGCAAAAGTTTTTACGGACTGCATAGATCAAGATCAGACTGCACAGAACTTGCAGTCTCTGATCTTGATTCTATACCGTCCACTTGTTTACTGAAGCATGTAAGATCAAAATCGAATTGACTTTCAGTGAACTGTAATTTCAGCGGTCGACAGAGGCCGAGTTTATATATTTGGCACTGACAGAGTAAACTACAACATAAAATCAGTGTCTGAAGTGTATGTCATTTTTTCCACGTAATGGCGGGAAATCTGGGCGAGCAAACAGCGTAAAGAAATACTTAGTATATTAGCCCTTGTGGATGAAACAAGGTTTACCGTCCTCTTGGGGGACCAGTCATTTTCCACAAACAAGCTTTTATCACTTCCGTCTAGCTTCATTGCCGTACAGAAACAGTCTTTTATTTCTTGAGAAAAATGGCGTGACAGCTTTTGGAAACGATGAGGGAAAAGTAGTAATTTCTTTTGGAACGCAGAGAAATATTACTCCTTCTCCCTAAGTTTTTTTTACGCTATTTTGGCTATTGTTTTGGTCCTCGCGGAGGGACCAGTTATTTCTTTTAAAGCTTTTCATTTCCTTTCGTTTAATCCATTACTACACAAAAATTTGAGAAATTTGAAAACATTGAGGAAAAGGTAATAGATCTAATTTCTTGTGGTACGCAAAAAAATATTGCTCCTTTTCCCTAAGTGTTTTTTTCTTTTTTTTTTTTTTTTCGGCAATTGTTTTGGTCATCAAGGAGGGGCCAGTTTTTATTTTAACAAGCTTTTTATTTGCTTTCGTTTAGTCCAGTATTGCACAAAAAATCGATTTTTAACGAATCTTTAGAGGAGAATTTTTGAAAACACTGAAGGAAAACGAGCAATAGCTTGTAACAAGCAACCCTTTTTTTTTCTCCAATATTTTCTATACCATTCAAAGTAAGTGTTTTCCTCAAAGGGGGAGCAGTCATTTTCTGCAAATAAGCTTTTATCACTTCTTCACCAAACCTGAATACATCACTAACTGTGAAAATATTAAGATGTCTACAAGAATTGATCAGCCTCATAATAAACATTTACTTCAAACATTAAGTTTATGTCTAAGTACCTCCTTATATGGTGATAATAGTCAAAGAAACGGCCTGTAAATCCTTTTTCTTCTCATCTGAAACTAGCGTTACGGGACGGAACGTAAATACGAATTTATTTGGAAACGGAACTGAATCTTTGTCTATCAGGCACAGTTTCTGCAAATATCTACCGTAATAAAACCAAAAAAAAAAAAACTTTTAATTATTTCAGGATTAGAATATTTTTTTTTTTAAAAATTGACTCTGACAATGTCATAAAAAATGGTTCATCGATATAAATTAACCCTTTCCCAAACGACAAATTTTTGACTGGTCCAAATTGAAAGAGTTTGCAGACGACAATTTTAAATTTGATGAAAATGGCAGAAAGGTCTCAAAAAGGGTAGAAAACACTGTGGGAAAAGTAGAAATTGCTCGTTACGAGCAATTTCTCCTTTTCCCACAGTGTTTTCAAAAGACTTGTACTGCAGACACGTGAAAACCAGGGCTTGTTTGGGAAAGGGTTAAGCTTTAATATATAAATGAGCCTACGCTCCGGCAAAAGGGGGCTTAATGTAGCTCCGTGATGCATTATACCAAGCAAGTTATCAAATAGCCATGGATCCATAGAAATCCAATTTTTCTGACAATCGACTGGATCTGGAGATAGATTGGTCCTTTGACATGCAGAAAATTGACCGATGGCAAAAAGTTTCGACCCATATCAGCCTGCGCAATCCGGCGTGGATCGAAACTGTCTGCTTTTGGTCAATTTTCTGTTTGACAAAGGACTGTGTACCTTATAAATCAGTCGGATGTTAGACAAAATGGATTTTATGGATCCATATTTGGGTGATGACTTGCTTGGTATCATGCATCACGGAAACACGTTATGCCGCCTCTTGCCAGAGCATTGGTCTATTCCTACTTCATTATACCCCCCACAACGAAGTGGAGGGGGGTATACTGGAATCGCCATGGCTGTCCGTCCGTCTGTCCGTCTGTCTGTAGACACAATTTTGTCTGGAGCTTTTTTCCTACAGTTTTTCAAGTACTGCACTGAAATTTACACATAATGTTTGGGTACATATGAAATTGTGCATGTGCAATTTTCACGACCTTGCTGCCATTGGTTGCCGAATTATCTCCCCTTAAGCTTGTTGCCCTTTGCAAATACTTTTTTTTCCACTTTTTTTTTTTTCAACTCTTATTTTTTTACGAAACCATTCTGCATTCTGTGACAAAGAGTTGTTTTGTGACAAGGAGCTGGTGGGGGGGGGGGGGGGGTATGATCACTTTTAGTGATAGCTCTAGTTGTATTTAGAGCTGTGGATATTATTATCAACCTGCCAAGCCCCCGTAGCTCAGTCGGTAGCGTACAGGACTTGAGAACAGGAGGTCGCTGGTTCGATCCCCGGCTTGGCCTATTTCTTTCCGAGGACTGATGATAGTCATTGCGACAGGATTCATTCCTCTCTCACCGCTGACCATTGTTTCGACGATGATTATGTGGGAAAGCAGCCAGCGGCTTTGAAAGAATACTGTGCGGAGTACTGGTAAAAGAAACTCCAGGAAAGCATGGATAGGTGCACTGGCCGCCGTGATATAACTGAAATAATGTTGAAAACGGCGTTAAACACCATACAATCAACCAATCAATCAATTATTATCAATCAGGTAATAAGTTACAGTTTGGTCTGACAGAGTGCCCGTCGCTGGCAGAAAACTTGAATTAAAATTGCCAACTTTGACAGACCACACTGTTATACAATGCAAGACTCATAATAACATCTGACTTTAAAAATCAAGGTAGTACAGTTAAAATTTGCCTGCATTTTGATTCCCGAGATGTTTACTTTTGGTCGCTAGTGGACCTTTAATTTCATTTTATTTTTCTTTATCATGATTAGACTTTTGGCCGCCGGTAGACCTTTAATTTCATTCTATTTTTATTAACAGTGTATAGCTGATGCCCCCATTATTTGGTTAACTAAAGTAGACTATTGGTCGCTAGTAGACCTTTAATTTCAATCTATTTTTATTTACCGTATATGTATATAGTTGATGCCCTCGCTATTTGGTTAACTTATCTGTTAATCTAGGATGTATCTACGAACAGTTTAAAATCTCGTTCCAGTTCTACATTCCAAAACACGACACCTGATTGGCCGAGACAGAACGTCTCGGCCAATCAGGTGGCGTGTCTTGGAAGTTTGAATTAGAACTGAATTGTGATTGGTTGGTGAATACAGACCCAAGGCCATTGTACCTTAGTCAGATATCACAAAAAAGAAAACGAAATGCGCCAAAAGATAGTACGGTACAACCCGCCGCAAACACGCGTTGCTCCCAGCGTTCAGTTTCAGCAGCCGGGCTCTTCAAAGATGGAGGCGGATGGCGCGTGTTCCGGTATTGTATAAAATAAGGGTATCATGTTAACATCGTCTCATTGTGTTTTGAAATTTTGCACTGACATGTTAGGGGCTGAACCCGAACCCACGACAATTAACACACAATGGGCTTCATGTTATTACAAGTACGGTGGGATTTTTAGGGCGGCGTTTACGACCATTAACAACCCGGGACAGATCTGGGGTGGGTATTAAGATATCATGTAAGGCATAAATACGGAGTCATTACTTTTGTTAAATACGCTCGTTTACTACTAATTGTGGTCAATGAAATTTCAACAAATCTGTAGTGATTTTATGTCCCGACTGACGGGTTCAAAATGCTTTATTGGGGTTTTATGGCGGAACTTGGTACAAACGAAGAAATAGCCTGTTTTTACCCCTTGTGTTCGTCAGGTAATGTTTAAATTATTGATTCTCGATATTGTGATAATCTGTAACTATCATCATCATCATCATCATCATCACAACCACTACCGTCGTCATCATCATTATAATTATTATTTTGACCACTACCACCGTCATCATCATCTTGATTATCATCATTATCATCATCATCATCATCATTGCCGTCGTGGTCATCGCCGTCTTCGACCTTCTAGACATTTTGATAGATCCTGAGTATACATACTTATGTAAAAAACGAAAATAGAAATACAAAGACGGAGCATTTGTGTAACCCTGTACCAGACCACAGATTTTTTAGACATGGCCAAATTGAAAGAATTAACAGGCGACAAATTAAATATGGCACAACCTGTGTCATATGTCTTTGCAAAGGTAAAAATCTTTGTTGGAGAAGGAGTAAATGCTGGTCACAAATATTGAAGCTCTCTTGTCTGTCCTTACATTTTAGCCTAGAGCCCATTGGTATACTTAGCTTGGGTTACAAGTTCGAATCGCGAGTTCCCAGCTCGGTTAAATCCCTTTAAATTGATTGCGACAGGACGAGTACATCTTTCACGGCTGAACATTGTTTTCGGCTGAGTTTATGGCGGGAAAGCAGCCGATGATTCATTACTTGTGCGTTTTAAAGGCGAGCCAAGATTACAGAGGATATTTGTTTGGTTTTTTTTTTTCGATGAAAGATTGAAATTTATTTCATAGAGTGGCCATCATCGGTAATATTTTCATGAGTGGCGCAGCCACGAGTGAAAATATTACTGTATGATGTTCACGAGATGAAATAAATTTCGATATTTCACCGAAAAAAAATATATACAACCCCTTTTTTTGTTTGGGCTTGCAAAGTGCAGGGGAGCTCTGGGTTTTTCCAAACCAATAAGTTTATCAATCAGTAAATTCACTGGTCGAAACGGTGAAATTATCAAACCATAATCCACCATTATTTCCCGATAAACTACCGAAAAGCGTGAAATAAACACGAATAATGTATTATAACTGCATGATATAATCATAACTGCAGTAATGTTGAAAATGATCTTAAAACAGCAAGCAAACAAACAAGCAAGCAAATAAACACCGTCCAAATTTTCCCGAAGTCCATTTTCCGACGCCACCATAGAGGTTTTTACAGGATCGTCAAAACGCCATAAAATCTTGTGATGCGAAATGCTTTGTCATTGATAGGTCTGTATTGAAGACAAGATCTTTACGCTTTGGGGGATACCAAATAGGACACAGTTTGCCTTTGCGGCCAGTGTAGATCAAGATCAGACTGCACAGAACGTGCAGTCTGATCTTTGATCTACACTGTCCGATATTCTGAAATATCGTGGCAGTAGGAGCTTGGAAACTGCAATTATTTTGGATTCATTTAACGGCTCAAAAAGTCCATTTTGCTTCTTTAATCTTGAGATCGCCAAATAAACTCAAAAGGCATTTTTTGGCAAGAAATAAGACCCAGATAACTGCGATATCATGGTTGCCTTTTGTCTATAGTGTTCCAGTACGGCGGACAGTGTAGATCAAAGATCAGACTGCACGTTTTGTGCAGTCTGATCTTGATCTACACTGGCCGCAAAGGCAACTATACTGGTGATAGGCGCTTTTAGGATCAAGAGTCAAAAATTTGAACCTGCCATACAGTATCACAAAGAAACATTTCAGTTTCTATTTATAGCCTGGGTGCATTTTATCTTCTAAACGAAAATCGAACGGGAATGAAACATGAAAAATTGCTCCATGCTCTGTTACAAGGAGGCTTAACGCATCTGCAAAAAGTATCGACTCAGGTCAGCCTGCGCAGTCCGCGCAGGCTGACCTGAGTCGAAACTTTTTGCTATTGCTATTCATGATTCAGTCAGCTGGTATACAAAATGAATTTTATTGATCCATCATAACGTAATGACTTGCTTGGTACCATGCATCGCGGAGATGCATTAGACCCCCTTTTGCCAAAGCATGGCTCATATACTGTAATGAAACTCTTAAACGAAAGTTGAATAGAGTGTTACAAATCTCAAGATTTTGCGAAAAATTTCTTTTTTAAAATGGTTTTTTTTTTTTTTATTCTTAACACTTTTGTAAATCCAATAAAAGTTTTCTCACCTCTAAAATATCATGTAAAAAAATAGAATTTTTTGTATGTTTAGTTTTTACGACGTTTTTGTCAGTGTTTGAGTCATGTCACGGCAGCTAACCCAGCTATTCTCTTGTTTCTTTTACCACAGTTGTGTACAACACTCTTTAAAAAGCCGCTGGCTGCTTTCTCTCTTAAAAAAGTAGAGATTATGTCCAGTGTTAAGACAGAAACAATTCATGTTGTAATGACTACATTTAATTCACGGAGAGTGTTTTGGCAAAGTCAAGTTTCGAACTAACAACCTCTGTACTGGAAGTTCTGTGCATTACTACTGAGCTGCCGCGGCTTTGCCAGTGTTTTTTGTCTTTTAGAAGATAAGTGAATACAGATGACAACAGTATGGCAAATGACAACAGTTTGGTACGATGAAAACTTAGCGAAGCCCTTTCCCTGACAAAAAAATTGCTGATTGATTGATTGATTGTATGGTGTTTAACGCCGTTTTCAACATTATTTCAGTTATATCACGGCGGTCAGTGCACCTATCCATGCTTCGTTTGAGTTTATTTTACCAGTACTCCGCACAATATTCTTTCCAAGCCACTGGCTGCGTTTCCACATAACCATCGTCGAAACAATGGTCAGCGGCAAAAAAATTGCCGACTGCTCGAAATTACTCCTTGGGCTGCTAAGTGCGACTCACTGACCTTTTGAAGACAGCGTAGATCAGGATCAGACTGCACAGAACTTACCATCTGATCTCGGATCTACACTGTCTGATAAGGAGATATATCTCCTGAAAAAAAAAACTTTTAAAGTAGGACAATTTGTGTTTCTAGTATCGACATGAAAGTTTCATTTCTTTTATTTAGCAGTATACGGGTTTAAATTAACAACAGACGACAAATTTGAAACTGCTATGAATGAGTTGTAGTTGTATGATAGGATGGAAAACATTGTGGGAAAAGGAGAAAATGCTGGTTACCAGCATTTTCTCCTTTTCCCACAATGTTTTCAAAAACAATATTCCTCAAGGTCGCTTAAACTCGGAAATTGTGTATTAAAGGGTGTAGTATACATTAATTTTTATAAGACTTTAAGTTTGTTAAGTTGGTAACCAGCATTTTCTCCTTTTCCCACAATGTTTTCAAAAACATTATTCCTCAAGGTCGCTAAAACTCGGAATTAAAGGGTGTAGTATACATTAATTTTTTATAAGACTTTAAGTTTGTTATCGACTTCTCAAAGAAATTATTCGCGGTAATCTTCACCATAAATGAGGAGAAAATATCGTTACAAAAGGATAAAGCATTTTGTTTATTAAATGGTCGAATGAAAGCACGAGTAAAATAATGGTTTTCAGCAGGCAATAAGTTACAATTTTGTAAATAAAGGACCGAGAACTTTAAAGATAATAATATGCGAATACACGAAATTCTACAATAAAGCCCGACTTTGATGATGGATAGAGTGTTAAAATTCTCAAGATTTTGCGAGAGATTCCTTTTTGAAGATGCGAATCTATTAAAATGGGCCATACTCTGGCAAAAGGGGCTTAATGCATCTCCGTGATACACTGTACTGAGTACGTCATCACATAATTATGGATCCATAAAATCCATTTTGTTTGCAAACCGACTAAATCATGAGGTAGACTGGTCCTTTGAAATGCAAAAAATTGACCAATGAGAAAAAGTTTTGACCCAGGTCGATACTTTTTTTCAAATGCATTGAACCTCCTTTTTACAGAGCATGGCTCACTTCTCTCCACTTAAAAGTGACGAAACGTTCTCTTATCTATTTATTATACTGTAACGAAAAGCTTAACACTTAACCCTTCCCCAAACGACAAATTTTGGACTGGTCCAAATTGAAACAGTTTGCAGACGACAATTTTAAATTGGATGAAAATGGCAGAAAGTTCTCAAAAAGGGTAGAAAACACTGTCGGAAAAGGAGAAATTGCTCGTCCGCAAAAGGTCAGTGGGTCGAGATAAGCAGCTTAAGAGTTAATAACCTTTAGGAAAGAGAAAACCGAAATAAACCCATATTGTCACGAAAAACCTACCTTTAATGTTTTATTTATGTAATTGATTCATTGGTAAGTTACTCTTTTGCTTTCGAAAATAGTTTCGAGAAAAGCCACCATCCAGAAATAACTTCGTTTGATAGAAAATAAGTAGATAGTACATAATATGTAAAGATACATCTTTACAGCCAGAGAGAAGAACGCTGTTAAAACTTGAAGGCGCGTAGAATGGCTCAGAATTTGGTCAGCTGGATATCATGGCCAAATTATCAATATATATGGTGTCAGGGATAGAGAAACTCAAGGAACTTGTCATCATTGAAAAGCAGAAACGTAAACATTGATTTTTTTTTTTTTTTGAAGGCTGCCAAAAAATGAAATGTATTTTCTATCCTTCATAATCAGTGCAACCTTGCAGTCGTCAGGAGAAACATTTGGCATGAAGATACAAGAATGATTATAGTTTTATAAAATAAAGATGAGACTGGTTAAAAACTGGCTGAAAACGAGTATAGATGTATCTTTAATTAGATATAACTAACACAGTTTCTTGTCTCACAAAAAAACGTGGACATAACACACAAAAAGCAGTGACCGGTGATCTAATACATACTAGCGATGCTCTTAGAAAAGGAGGTTTAATGCTCTCAGTGATGCATTCTACCAAACAGATCAACATATAATTATAGATTCATTAAATCCATTTTTTCTAACAATCGACTGAATCACGGGGTAGAATAGTCCTCGGACATGCAGAAAATTTAGAAATAGCAGAAAGATTCCGCTTCTTTCAGCCTGCGTGGACTGCGGGTTGATACTTTCCGTAGATGCCGTAAAGTCTCTTTTCACAGAGCATGACTTAATAATCCACGAAAAAAGAAGCAAACAATCTAATTATCATTATTACTATAATTAGTTTACTACTGCTACTTCTATTATTATCATCATCATCATTATCATCATCATCATCATTATTATTATTATTGAAATAATAAACAGAGGAGAGTATCGAATAGTAAACATGAATATGACAGGTAACAGGGTTTGTTTATTTGACAAGTACAAATAGGTAGACTTTAGTTACAGTGGGATCGTTCGTATAATCATCTATTGATTATTTCGTTTTCTTATAAATTTGGCGAGCTTATTAGATCTAGTTCTATTTTGTGTAAACAACAGTTTGACAGTGCTACTTTTTCCTTCAAAACGTAAGAACGGTGGTGTATCAGGGCACTTCATAATTTGTACAATACGGCATGAAAGCAAGCCCTGTTTCTAATCTAGGCACCAATGTTCAGAGAAGCCGGTGTGTTGTAAAACAAATTCTGATTGATTGAATTTGCGTTTATTTATCGTCGCCGCCGGTTGTCCATATGGGCGACGCCCCCTGAAGACTGTTAGTTTTGTTACGGGGGATAGTGCAAGATACAGGACGAAACCCATCCTAAGTTACGCCTGGTTCTTTAATGTGCTCGGTGTATAGCACCGTCACACGAGACCTCGGTTTAAAGTTTCATCTGAAAGAGTAATAGAAACCAGCCATGCATTAAGCCCCCTTTTCACAGAACATGGCTCATATATAAGTGTTTGTTTGCCCTGATGCTGACTTCGTAATAATTATTATTTTTTTTTTTTCTTTCATTGATAAATGCAAAACGTTCAAAAGTACTTTAGGGTCCTGCGTGGCTCAATGGTAAAGTGAAGGGCTCATAATCTGGAGGTCCTGGGTTCGAGCCTCACTTGATCCACTGGGTTTTTCGTGGGAGTACCATTGGGCAAAACACTTCAGAGAACCCTAGCCTGGTACGGATGGAACCCAGGAAATACATGAATATGTGAGCCGTGATATGACTGAAATGATGTTAAAACATTTTCTTTTTTTTTTGTTAAATCAATAATAATAATTATTATTATTATTATTATCAGAAGCACTTTAAGGGGGCTCGAAGTAATTTGCTATATACTGCGGCGACAGTCAAAGGCCGCTTTTAAATAGAGACGGAATAGATATATACCGAATATTATGTTGTAGTAACTTTCCTGGTGCTTGTATTTGATTCGAGCAAAGTAAAAAAGTTTGATATCGCACGACACCGAAGGTAGAGCGAGATGTTAAAATTTTCTTACGCAGCGAGAAGTAAATACAAGCACCAGGAAAGTTACAACAACATAATATTCATTTTTATCATATACCGACAACTTTCAGCAGCAATATTTTGCAATTATTGACATCTTATTCGAAAACAGTAAACAAAATTAAACAATTAATAGTGCAGTAGCCAGTAACTCCTTTTTTAATGAATGGCGGATGAATATTACGGCGTAAAATTTTGACCAATCAAATTGCAAGTCATTACGTACATATTCCGCGCGTGCATTACGTCAACAAACCACATTTGTAGATATGGATTTTTTTTTGTCTTGTGATAATTTATACGCGTTCGACGCATGTATTAGAGCCGAAAAATTTTCAGGTATATAATAAAAGAAAATACAGTTGAGCGAAGTCAAAAACACACTTGACAAAGGGATGATTTACTGAATCTCTAAGAAAAAAGGCTAAGAAATATATAATTATCTAGAAAAGTGAAAACTACACGTTATTGATATGAAGCACTCATTCGACCCATGGCCACCGTAATGTTTGACCCCTAAAGGGGTCTCTTGAGTACCCTTTGACCCTTACATTTTTATGGGTCGGGGATAAGAAACGTTCGCGTGAGAATTAGAGCCCCAAGTTTGTAAATGACCCTGTTAAACATACCCCTATCGTGTCTGGGACCAGCCTGGTGGCGCCCCTCTAAAACCTTACGTGTCTGTGAGCTATCATGTAAACACGTGACCTTTCGAGACAAATTTGCAGCAGGTGACCTTACATATGAGCCATGCTCTGACAAAAGCGTGTTTAACCCTTTACCGCACAATGCCGCCTTTTGACGCCCCTGGGAAAGAAGCCTTTTGAAAACATTGTGGGAAAAGGAGAAAATGCTGGTAACCAGCATTTTCTCCTTTTCCCACAATGTTTTCTACCCTATCTAAGAAAAGTTGCACCATTTGAGCCACATCGAAATTGTCGTCTGCAAATGCTTTCAATTTGGACAAGGCTAGAATTTTGTCGTCTGGTAAAGGTTTAAAGCACCTCTGTGATGCATTATACCAAGCAAGTCATCACGTGGTCAAGGATCCATGCAGTCCATTTTGTCTTACAACCGACTGGGTCATGAGGTAGACTGGGTCCGTATTCACCAACCATTCTTAAGAATATTCTTGGTCTTGTTCTCCAAAATTTTCCAAATTTGAAAGTAACACGCCTTCTGATTGGCTAAACCGTTTGGTTTAGCCAATCAGAAATTGTGTTACTTTCAAACTTGGAAAATCTTGAAGAATAAGTCTAAGAACGTTCTTAAGAATGGTTGGTGAATACGAACCCTGATCCCGTAACATTCAGACAATTTACAACTATCAACAGATTTCAATCTTAAGTTTGTCAGGCTGATATGGTCGATACATTTTTGCACATGCATTAAGTCCCCTTTTCTAGGAGCATGGCTCATATCTGTATAAAATATAGATAATCTAAAGGGAAAAAAAAGATTATTGAATAACTATATGTGAAAATATTGTGGCGAATGAAGACTGCTTTTTCTTTTCAAAATTATAGACTCCGGGAGATAACGTGTTAACCCTTTACAGAAAAATTCCACGTTTAAATGACCTTGAAGAAGGCTTTTTAAAATGCTGTAGGAAAAAGAGAAAAAGCTGGTCATAAGCATTTTCTCCTTTTTTTTCCCCACGATATTTTCTACCGTTTCAGTGACAGAAATCATCTTTAGAGACACATTTGATTCGTCGTAATTTTTCTCAGTTTTCTACAATGTGTTCTACCCTTTATGACAAATCCTATCATTTGATCCACATTTTTTGTCGTCTTTTGAATCTCAGCCTCGGTTCATAGCTTGATACAGTCTCCATTGTCTGGAAATATCCAGGACTTAATGTTTAAAAAAAAACTGGGAGGGGGGGATTTTGTAACAAACTTGTCTATTAACCCTTTCCCAAACAAGCCCTGGTTTTCACGTGTCTGCAGTACAAGTCTTTTGAAAACACTGTGGGAAAAGGAGAAATTGCTCGTAACGAGCAATTTCTCCTTTTCCCACAGTGTTTTCTACCCTTTTTGATAACTTTCTGACATTTTCATCAAATTTAAAATTGTCGTCTGCAAACTCTTTCAATTTGGACCAGTCCAAAATTTGTCGTTTGGGAAAGGGTTAAAAAAGAAAACTGGAGAGGAACTTGTCTATTAAAAGAAAAAGAATGATAAAAAATCTCTGATTGAATCACTTCACCTATTTCGTTCTTAATTTTAAACACCCTAAAGAAGAAGACTTTCTGAAAATATTGTGGGGGAAAGAGAAAATGCTCGTAACCATATCAATGACAGAAATCATTTAATTTGTCGTCTGCAAATGCTTTCTATTTGGACCAGTCTAATATTTTGTCGTCTGGTAAAGATTGAAAGATAATGATTAATTGACTGTATAATTGTATGGTGTTTAACACCGTTTTCAACATTTTTATTTTTTCAGTTATATCGCGGCTGCAAGTGCATCTATCCATGCTTTCCTAGAGTTTCTTTTTTCCAATATTGCGCACCATATTCTTCCAAGGCCACTGGCTGCTTTCCCACATAATCATCGTCAAAACAGTGATCAGCGTTGAGAGAGGAATAAATCTTGTCGCAATAACTATCGTCAATCATTGGAAAGAAATTGGCCGAGCTGGGAATTCGAACCAGCGACCCCTGTTCTCAAGTCCTATGCGCTATCGACTGTGCTATCGGGGCTCTGCAGAGATATTAATAGTTACCAATGTTTCCTTCAGTCAGATCCTTATGTTGTATTAACTGTTTGACCACACAATGCCGGCTTTTAACGACGCTGAGGGAAAGGCCTTTTGAAAACATTGTTGGAAAAGGAGAAAATGCTGATAACCAGCATTTTCTCTTTTTCCCATAATGTTTTCTACCCTATCAAAGTAAAAACCGCATCATTTGAGCCACAACGAAATTATCCTCTGCAAATGCGTTCAATTTGGACAGGTCTAAAATTTTGTCGTTTGGCGAAGCAGCTATCAAACCGGGTCACTGAAACACTTAAATGACAATGTCAGAATTCAAGATGGCGGCGACACAACAATTCTGATTTTTACGCCATTTTGTGATGGAAATCTATATTGACATTAACAAGGCAGATGGCAGATAATTCGACGTTATAAACATGGTCGCACGCGCTTCACTGGTCATTTAGTGGTCATTCGTTCTCTCTGGGCATATGGCGAAAATATGACATTAATGAGAGAACGAATGGTCAATCAAGAATGAATATCACTAATCATTTATCGTTTATTTTGAATATCATCCTAATTGATTTACTTTAAAGATACAACCCTACACCCAGAGAGGAAAACACTGCTAAAATTTGATAGACCGTAGAATGGTTCAGAATTTAGACAGTTGTGTAAACAGATAAATCACCATGTATGTTGGAAGGGATAAATACATTTATCGGAAATCTTCGATTTAAAAGCGGAAACGTCACACCAGTGATTTCTTTGATGGCCTCCAAGTGATGAAATGCATTAATGCGCAAACTGCAGGCTGGCATGAGTCGATACTTTTTTTTGAAGATGCATAAAACCCCCTTTTCACAGAGCACGGCACATTTACTTTCAACCGAGTAGAACATTAAAAATAAGGGTTCAGGCTGTCCCGACCGTTACACTGCCTTCGCCGAAAACCCGGCGCCTCCACGACTCGAGTTTAGTTTACACCTTCGCCACCGAGCAACGCAAAGTTGCCATAGAAAATTAGAGGCACCAGTAAAGCATTATACACGCGACACTGTATTTTGGCCTAATGTCTACCGCACCTAGATTTGAAAAATGTTACTTTTTTAGAACCGCATCCGGCGAATTCCAACGGGACAGGTGGCTGGGAGCTGCCCCGTAAATGCAGTCAGTCACCCAGAAATATAATTGAAGGCTTAGGTATCCATGCACCCTTGATACCACTGAAGACCCAGTGGTGTCCGTGTTGAAATTTTGAATTCTCTTTACGCTTTTGATTGTCTCTTTCTTGTTTGGTGTCTAAAAGCGTTTTCAAACAAAGTGATGAGTTTTCTTCTTCTTCTTCTTCTTCTTCTTCTATTTCTTCTTCTTTATTAATGTAAATGGTTTTTTGAACCGTTTTCAACATCATTTCAGACATACTACGACCATAGCATTTTGATTCATGTTTTTTCTTGGGTTTCACTGCTACTCAGCCTGGGCCTAGACGCCAGCCAGCCCGGATAGCTTAGTGGTGATTGCGAGTTCGACGCCCTGTCGATTTTTCTCCTTTTACCTCAGATGCATGTGAAAAATGCAGTCAGTGACTTGGAAAGAAAGTTGTGTCAGTACTGGTGTGAGAAAGCCAGGAAACATATACGTAGGTGCTCTGGCCGCAGTAATATGACCTAAGCTGTTAAAACGGCGTTAAAATCCAATACAATCACTAGACGCCAATAATTTGGGCCATGCTCTAGCGAAATGGGGTTTATTGCGTCTCCGTGATGCATTATACAAAGCAAGTCATCACATAACGATGGATCCATAAAATCCATTTTGTCTAACAACCAGCTGAATCCTGAAATAGAAAGGTCCTTGGACATGCAGAGAATTCATCAAAGGCAAAAAGTTTTGACACAGGTCAGCCTGCTGAGTCGATACTTTTTGCAGAAGCATTAAACCCCCTTTTCACAGAGTATGGTTCATTTCTTAATCACTCCTTACAGCGATCTCTCTATCACGGTCTACATGTATATACATCTCGGGCTATGATCTGTTTATCTCTTCCGTTTTTACGACTGTCAATTTTGACAAAGAAAATTTTAAAAATATAAATGGAAAACTCATTAGCCTGAAACCGATGTAAACGGTACTAGACCGAACCTCTCTTGCAGCAGTTACGATTCACCACGCTGGGATTCGAACCCAAAACGCCAGTGTTTTTTTTTTTTTTTTAAACCTTCTACCAAACAACCCCTTGTTTTAATTTAAAGACCCTGACCAAAAGGATTTTTAAAACATTGTTTTCAATCCTTTCCAGGGCAAATACCATCAATTGAGCTACAGTGAATCTGTCGTCTGCAAGGGCTTTCAATTTGGACCAGACTAAAATTCTATCGTTTGTTACATAGTTAAACACAACATGCAAAATCGTCTAGACACACGAAATAAAAATGGATCTAAATGTAGGCGAGATCTTGTTGAACTTGCTAAATAGACACAAACAGAATATGATCTTAGCATTTACGAAATGAACGAGGCATATTTACTTCTTTGACATAAATAATTCCGAGGATATAGTTAGTTCCGGAGAAAAATTATTTTATATTTAAAACAAGGAAAGAAATACATGTACTGGTTTAGCGAATATTACCGATTTTAACTTGACTGATTATCAAATAATATTTGAATCAGTCTTGACATAAAATATAATTCAGTCATTATTTGGAAACAGGGCGAAGAAATACAGTTTTTGATCTATGGCGCTACATGTTGCTTCTGTGGGGTCATGTGATATTGTTCTGAAACGTGGGCAAGAAACATTTTTATCGCGCATAACTCCATTTGTTTTAAGTGTATTATAGGCCTCATGGACATTCGGCAAACCTCGAATGGTCCGTTGATCAAATCCCTCGGCTTTAGTACGATGGTTGAAATGCACCTGCACGATACATTTCTTCGCCGGAAATACACCGCTTTGCCGTTTTTAACGGCTTCACTTAAATCTTTCTGGTTACATTTACGTTGACAAACAGTTTACACATTCAATTTTTTAAGGTGCTCTATCAATTCCGTTGGCAGTATTTCCCGACAGATTTATAGATGTTAATAACTTAATCGTGGTTGATGGTGTCGTTGCTAGTCGATTATCATGGGCGCCGCCATATTTAAGATCATGTGACTCACAGCGTATGGAAATACTTGATTCGGACGAGGCTAGATGTAATTATGGAATGGGCCAAGTGGTGACGATTGCACCACCAGCCAGATTTATATTATACCAAGCAAGTCATCACATAATTATGGATCCATAAAATACCTTTTACCTGACTGAGTATTGAAGTGGAACGAGCCTTGGACATGCAGAAAACTGACCAATAGCAGCTGGTCTGGGTTGATACTTTTTGCAGATGCATTAAAACCCCTTTTCACAGAGCATGGCTCAAATGTTATTCGTTTGTATTGGAGTTTAACGCCGTTTTAACAGCTTAGGTCATACCACAGTGCACCTACGCATGTGTTTCTTGGCTTTCTCACACCACCATTGACACAGCTTTCTTTCCAAGCCACTGACCACTTTTCTCACATGCATCGGAGGTGAGAGGCGAAAAATCTTCCGAAAGAAAGGCGCAGACGGAAATGGGAGAAAGGGTATTGTACTAAAACACACACACAGTCCTCATTGATTTGCGGAGATAACTCAAATGATAGTTTTGAATATAATACCGGGTAATTTGGCATCATTTATCCTTTTCCGCTCGAAACAAATTTACAGGAAATGATATGGCAAAGAATCCCTTGTACATTGTAGATGTTAATACTATGGTTAATACGGCAATAAAACGTAAAAACATTGTGAAAAAAAGGAAATATTGCTCATTACGAGCGCTGTCTCCTTTTTCGGCAATATTTTCAAATGTGGTTTACTGCAAAACGCAAAAACCTGTCGACATGAGGTAACGCGTTGAAATTACACCTGGGGTCATCAAGGACATGCATCCATTCTCGATGCTATCTCCGTCAATGATATCACGTGACAAAGTCTCGTGAGTTATCGTGCTTTCTCGTTACGGTCCGTAGTGCACCAGATCTTTTGAAATGTAATTTTAAAGTACTTTATGCAAGGTAACGTTTGCTTATTTACACGGTTATGTCCTGAAAGAATTCTTATTAAAGATAAAGCTATACTTATTTTCAGTCAGTTTTAAACCCATTTCATCTTTATCTTATACAACTATTATCATTCTTGTATCTTCATGCCAAATGTTGCCCCTGACAGTTGCAACGTTGCATTGATAATGACCGATAGAAAATGCATTTCATTTTCTGGAGGCCATCAAAGAAAACACTGTTGTGACGTTTCGGGTTTTAGATCGAAGATTTCCGATATATGAATTTATCCCATACACCATATATATCGGTAATTTATGTCAACAAAGCTGACTAAATTCTAACCATTCTACAGTCTATCAGGTTTTTTTTCCGGGCTGTAAGGGTGTATCTTTAATGTGAATTTGTTTGTCCGTTCATTCGTTCGTTCATTCGTTCGTACGTTTGTTCGTTCGTTCGTTCGTTTCAATAGAATGTTGTTATACCCCGCTTTGAACAATATTTCAGCCATACAACCGGCGAAAGATCAATTTTTGGCGTCAATCCTGGTCATTTAAATACAGTTGACTGGGGTTCTGCCGTGCTTTGCCAGAGGACAC
The DNA here is from genome assembly GCA_945859785.2 of Tridacna gigas. Lineage (NCBI taxonomy): Eukaryota > Metazoa > Mollusca > Bivalvia > Cardiida > Cardiidae > Tridacna > Tridacna gigas. Next base: position 1,083,184 of record OX244042.2, read on the forward strand.
CCCAAACTAAGCAGTGCCGCAATCTGAGATTGAACCAGGATTTCATGCAATGCCGAGCAATGGAGGACCCCTCTCTTTGAGGTAAGAAAAGATAATATTAAAATTTCAGAGAAAAATATTAAAACGAGGCATGCTCTGTGAAAAGGGGGCTTAATGCATCTGCGAAAAATATCGACCCGGGTCAGCCAGCGCAGTCCGCGCAGGCTGACCTGGGCCGAAACTTTTCGCTATTGGTCAATTTTCCGTATGTCCAAGGAACAGTCTAACTCATGTTAAACAAGAAACATCTTTTAAAAAGAGAGACAGCGTAAATTTGCTAGCAAATAGGCAGGGACCCTTAGAATAAACCTGTCTACATTTTTTTACCACACAGGCCTTTAGAATAAACATGTCTACAATTTTTGACCAATCACAAATTTCTATTTATTCATCTGGTATCAGTGCCAAAAAGTAGGTCAAAAGCCAGCACATTCAGCTACGCAGAAAAAGTGGCTATTATGGATCGATATGATTGTTTGATGGCTTCATTTGTATCATGCATCACGGAGATGCATTAAGCCCCCTTTTGTCAGAGCGTTGCTCAAAAAAGATGTGTATCATACCATTCTTTACAAATAGGCCGGTTAATTAGACACGATACTAATGACAATCGGAAAGGCAGCGAAAATGGGGCGTTTGTGAAATTACTATAAAACATTTCTGGCACGAGGAATTACCACCAGTGAACTCTCCATTTAGGATAATTTACTTATTGTTTACCAGACCTCGAGAAAGCACACCTCATGGTGCTGAAAACTCCCAGAACTAATCACCGGCGGATTAAAACAGGAGCCTACAGGTCCCGAGAATTCCGCGAAACGCGCCGGCGCTGTTGTAGTGAAAAAGGTTTTATTTCCACTCCAGCCTTCTTGTTGCATTTTTCAGACGCTAGACAACATAGGTGAGATTTTTACACATCAAGTACCACATTGAACACCCTTTTATTACACAAACCAGGCATTAGTTGGGTTTATATTAATAAAAAACAACAGGAATAAATTAGAGGGAGGCTGCGTTGGCATTACTGAAAGCCCATAACCGCTGTGAAGCGATGTCGTAAAAACGTACGTACGCGTCATTAGAAACACATGTGATTGGACGGTTTACGGCAACAGGACTGTCATTCCGTCTTTCTCTTTAAACCTTTCCCAAACGACAAATTTTGGACCGGTCCAAATTGAAAGAGTTTGCAGATGACAATTTTAAATTTGATGAAAATGGCAGAAAGTTATCAAAAAGGGTAGAAAACACCGTGGGAAAAGGAGAAATTGCTCGTTACGAGCAATTTCTCCTTTTCCCACAGTGTTTTCAAAAGACTTGTACTGCAGACACGTGAAAACCAGGGCTTGTTTGGGAAAGGGTTAAACATAATGGTATTTTGTGATTTACTGTACTAATTAAACCGTAAATCAATCTGTAAATAAGACTAAGATAAACCCGAAAGGATATACTATGATATTCGCTCTGACTTGTATACATTTGAGTTGCATAATGCGTAACCCTTTACTTCACAATGCGGTCATTAACGACCCTCAGAAATCGAGCCCCGGTAGTGTAGTCGGTGGCGTGCAGGACTTGAGAACAAAGGGTCGCTGGTTCGAATCCCAAGCTTGGCCAGATTCTTTCTGAGGATTGATGACAGTCATGGCGACAGGATTCATTCTTCTCTCACCGTTGATCACTTTTTCGACGATGGTTGTGTTGGAAAGCAGCCAGCGGCTTGGGAAGAGTATTGTGCGTAGTACTGGTAACAGCAACTCCAGGAAAGCATGGATAGGTGCACAGGCCACCGCTATATAACTGGAATGTTGATAACGGCGTCAAAATATATGACCCTCAGCAGGAAGGTTTTTGAAGTTATCGTAAGAAAAGAATAATTTGCTGGTTACCAGCATTTTCTCCTTTTCTCACAATGTTTTCTACCCTTTCAAAGGCTAATTCCATCATTTGACCTACGTTTGAAATTTCATCTGCAAATGTCTTCAAAATGGACTTCTGTAAAATTTTGTTGTCTGGTAAAGCGTTCAAACTTTTTATCTCAGTGAAATTTAAGTTATGTCACAGCAGCCAGTACATATATCGGTGTGTTCCTGAAGTACATCTGTCTTCGCAAGCCACCGGCTGCTTTCCCACAAACGTAAAGTAGGGACAATATTAAGGGGTGGAGAGCGGTCAAAAGACAGCCTGGGTGTACCCATTCTTAGAGACTATCGGCAAAAACTGAATTAAATGTCTGTTTTCAATGGCAAAATTTCTAATGAATTAATTCTGTTCTACTACAAAGTTTTCGGCTTTTCCAAATCGAAAGTATTTGTGGACAACAAATTTAAATTCGGACCCGGATTTTTTTCAGAATGAAAGGGTTCGTCGAAGACAATTTAAAAACGTGATCCAAATGATGAGATTAGGCCTTAGAAGGATAAGAAACATTGTGGAAAATCTAATAGCCACCATGCATTCAAAAACTGCCTTCCACGGGTTCGTCAAAGTCGAGAATATTTGGTAGGCTGTTGGCAGAGTGAGACATGGCAAATCTCTCGATCGATCTATCGTAAAGGAATCGCATGTCCAAATGCCGTTCTAAATGGTCAGATGACAGCAAAACCGGGTAGATTTCGAGATAGTCCCGTCATGTTTAAAATTATGAATATCATTTGTTTCCGAAAACGTGTTTAAAAACTAATTCACGAACATGACTTGCGTCATTAACTCTTTACGGCACGTGCAAGGTGATGTAATAGAAATCAAATGATGTCGTAATTGGCGACATGCGCAGTGACCCGAATTACTTACATCCGGTTGTAATTCGGTCATTTGCATATTGCTCGCATAAACAATCATCAGATGTGCATCATGTTCGCTTCAACCGTGATATGGCATCGGTTACTTCCGGTTTGTTGTCGACCAACCGGCACTTACATCCGATATTGAGCTGTCTTATACTGGTAACCTTTTTACCGGTGGCGTTAGTTTTGTAAAAAGCCGGGCCTCGGTAGCTCAGCCGGTAGCGTACAGGTCTTGAAAACAGAAGGTTGCTGGTTCGATCCCTGGCTCGGCCAATTTCTTTCCAAGGATTGATTATACTCATTGTGACAGGATTCATTCCTCTCTCGCCGCTAACCATTGTTTCAACTCCGATAATGTGGGAAAGCAGCCAGTGGCTTGTAAAGAATATTGCGCGGAGAGCTGGTAAAAGAAACTCCAGGAAAGCATGGATAGGTTCACAAAGTTTGTGGTTTATGTAACATCTAATTTGCCGCCTGCACTGAATGCTTTTAATTCGGACACGGCTAGTTTTTTTTTTGCAAAATTATTTATAAAAAAAAAAATCGAGAAAAAAGAATTTTGTTTTTTGCATATTTTTTATAAGAAAAAAAATCTCGAGAAAACGAATTATTTTCTCGTGGGAACGAGATAAATACAAAAAAAAAAAAGTGCACGTGTCACCTCAGTGCCACCGTAATATTGACTCTCCGCTGCTCTCACTCAACGAAGCGGCAGCCCAGTCCCAGGAAAAAAAAAATAGTTCTGCAAGAAATTTAGTCATGCCAGACTGGTCCAAGTTGCCCCATTTTTTTTCAGACGCTACCAAATCAACAACGGAAGCACATTTTAGGCATTTCCTTTCACATTCCTAATAAATCAGTGCAATAGAAGCGCTTGATATAAAATTTTTCCATCGAACTACTTTTGACTACTACGAACCGGAAGCATTTTGTACCGATATTACACCATAATGGCTTTGCGGAAGGAGACAATTTATTACCATTACAGCACCAAGCAGAAAATCGGTTCCTTTTGTGTACATCGTGCACCCTTGGTGTTGGATCTATACTGTCTGATATTTTGCAAGCTACCCGTGTTCTGACAATATCAGACTACACTTTCGTAATACTCTGGTATCGTATTCTTGCTGGAATTTCATAAGTTTGACACTCAACAAACTGGTCTAGTCGGGCGACAGTTGTACCAGTAGAGTTTTTTTTTTAACTCTTTACCACACAATCAGGGGTTTCAACGACCCTGAAGCAGAAGCCTTTTGAAAACATTGTGGGAATAGGAGAAAATGCTGGTAACCAGCATTTTCTCCTTTTCCCACAATATTTTCTACTCTTCCCAAAAGACATTTCAATTTTTGAGTCACATTTATTATGTCGTCTGCAAAAGCGTTCTATTTGGACTGATCTAAAATTTTGTCGTTTGGTAAAGCGTTAAATAAACACTGTAAAATGAGCATTTAATCCTGTGAGTGCCGGAGGCGAAAACAGGGCCTATCGTAAACGGCAACGATCAAAGTCTGACTGCAGAGAACGCCAGGGTCTGTACTCATCCACCATTCTTAAGAATGTTCTCGGTCTTATTGCCCAGAATTTTCTAAATGTTAAAGAAACACAACTTCTGATCGGCTAAACCAAAAGGTTTAGTTGTGTTTCTTTCACATTTAGAAAATCTTAGAGAATAAGACAGAGTATGTTCTTAAAATGGTTGGTGAATACAGTCCCTTATTTCATGCTTTCCGGTAGGATATCGAGAAATAGCGGTGAAAATATTTTTCGATATTACACGGGTACGACCAGTGAGAATACCGATTTCATTTTTTTTTTATGGAAGTCTCGACAAAAAAAGGCGTTAGAAGCATGAAATAAAGAGGATATTTGTTTTTTTCGGTGAAAGATCGAAATTTATTTCATCTCGTGAACATCATCAGTAATATTTTCACGAGTGGCTGCGCCACGAGATGAAATAAATTTCGATCTTTCACCGAAAAAAACAAATATCCTCTATGTACCTTGAATCTAAACTGTCTACTTATTTACTCAAGTCTATAAGTAAACTATTTCTGGGTTTCAGGGAATAGGTTTTTCAGCTGTCAAAAGAGGTCAAATTTTCATATTTGACCCGGAAAGAGTAAAGTCAGTGGTAAAACTCTAATCGTTGCCAATTTTGACTAGGATGTCCCCAAAACTATCGGACAACGTAAATCAAAGACCAGACTTCACCCTGTATGCAGTCTGATTTCTGGATCTATACTAGGAAGAAAAAGAAACGCCGGGTAACCTATCAAGATAGTTTTAAAGGATATAATGTAATATTACATTATTATAGTCATTTTTTGTATAAAATTTCATCTGTATGGAACCAGTTGGTGAAGTTTCAATCGATTTTCTATGCTGTATAAGCGAAAAATAACCCCCTTTTAACGATGACATTAATAATGTAATATTACATTATATCCTTTAAAACTATCTTAGTAGGTTACCCGGCGTTTCTTTTTCGTCCTAGTATATATTGTATTCCAAATTATCTTAAATTGCTATAAGCATCGTAAAGTTCATTGATTTTTAACAATTAAATTTTTGTTATCTATACGCCGACTCAATGACCTTGTGGGGCACTTTTTTGAATGATAAATGAGCGATCTACAAACCATTTCTATCGCTGAGTCTCACTTCAGGTGTGGCCTTAATTGTTTAACCCTTAACCTGCTAGCTAAGTTAAATAAAACTTTCAAAACGGTAAGAAAAAACCCGAATCATGTTATATTTCAGACTTACTTTTTTGGAGAACAATTTCTCCTTATCGGACAGTGTAGATTCAAGATCAGACTGCACGTTATGTGCAGTCTGATCTTGATCTACACCGTCCGCAAAAGGTCTTTGAGTCGCCCTTAGCAGCTTAATGGCTAACACTCTACCAAAAGGTTCCGACTTTTAACAACCCTGAGGAAGAGGGTTGTTGAAAACATATAGGGAAAAGGAGAAAATGCTGGTAACCAGCTGGTAACCAGCATTTTCTCCTTTTTCCCCAATATGTTTTCTACCTTTTAACACACAAATTCCATGTTTTGAGCAATATTTAATTTGCTGTCTGCAAATGCTTTCGATTCAGACACGGCTAGATTTTTTTTCCAATATCGTAAAGGGTTAACTTTTTACCAAACAACCAAATTTTAGACTTGCCAATATCGAAGGCATCTGCAAATGACAAATGTGGCTCAGATAATAAGATTTTTCTTGGAAGGGTCGAAATACGTCGTGGGCGAAAAAGGGAAAATAATGGTTGCCAGCATTTTCACCTTTTTTTTTCACGATGTTTTTAAAAGCTTTCCACCATATGGAAGTATAACCACGTGGTCTCATGGTGAAGGGTCAGATTGGCCGTAATTGTATGATTGCATGTCATTGGTTCAAAGTTTTGTCCGACTAAAACTGTCACGTGACAGACCTCCATTGTAGATGCGAAGTAATTTTACCTTTAACCAAACAATCCCGAGTTTTAGAAAAAGGGGGTCTTTGAAAACAATTGGGAAAAATGTGACATTGCTGGTTACCAGCATTTTTTTCCTGTTCTCTCAACGTTTTATATATGTGTATTTCCAATGACAAATTCAATTAAATGTACCACATTTAGATGAATATATTCCAAAATGTTAGTTACGAGGTATAAAACTACCTCTGAAAATGAAGACACTTTCGTTCCTAGAGGAACATAAGGTAGCGGGTGGTGTAGATCTAAGATCAGACTGCACTTTCTCTGCATTCTGATCTTGATCCACGCCATTCGCCAAAAATACTAGAGCCGCTATTGGCTGTGGTGGGGTTAATTGTCATAAAGTATCACAGATCTAGCATGAATAGGCATTGCTAAAAAAGAAAACTACCCTCCTCACAAAGTACATTTTCTCCTTTTCCCACAATGTTTTCAAACGGCTTCTTTCTCAGGGTCGTTAAAAGTTAGATTGTGTGGTAAAGGGTGAATGGTTTTGCGGGGGCGGGGGCAGATTTCCTAGAACCATGACTGAAGGTTCAATAGATGAATACAGATGAAACGTTGTGGCAAAAAAAAAAAGAAGTTGGTTGTTATGACCAAATTCTTCATTTGTCAGATTATTGTTTAAAAAAAAAAGTGATCCGCATGACGGAAAAAATAAATCTGCAAAGGATAGGGGTTACCTCAATGTGTGTGTCTATAATTTACGTGTAGAGTGACAAAATACATTTCTCTTCTTGTGATCTGATGTTCATTCAATCGAACTGACACGATTATAAGTCTCTTGTTTAACCTTTTAGGCTGCTAGGAGCGACTCACTGACCTTCTGCGGACAGTGTACATCAAGATCAGACTGCACAGAACGGGCAGTCTGATCTTGGATCTACACTGTCCGATAAGGAGATGTCTCTCCCCCCTCCCCCCCCCGCCAAAAAAAAATAAGTTTGAAATAGCAAAGTTTTGATATCTACTGTCGGCATGAAAGTTTCATTTCAGTTATTTAGCAGCAGAAGTGTGTTGTCTTATTTTTTAGAGCTGTGGTTTACGTGCCCAATATAGCCTACCCGATAAACACAAACTCATATCTCATTTTGGTTCGTTTCTTTTTCGTTTGCGTCACTGGAAAATGAGCTGAAGTTGTTTTCACTCTTTACCGAACATTTCCAAGTGTTTGCAGCACTGCAAATAAGAGCTTTTCAAAACATACGGGGAGGGGTTGGGCCGTGATAGCAAGGATTGTGACTCACCGCTACCAATGATTTCCAAATTTTCAAAGACAAATGCCATATTTTGAACCATATTCTATTTGTCGCCAGCGAGTACTTTTAATTTGTACAAATCAAAAGTTTTGTAAACTTGTGAACGGTCAACAACGAACAAATGTTACATACTTGAATGTTAGATACCGTTTGACAAGATTCCGGTTCCTTTTGGCCACATGGGTCCGTTTTGACCAATCATTCTTAATTTCATTTTAGGTCTTATTCTATATTTTAAAAAAGTAAACAACTTTTGATTGGCTAAACCAGTTGGTTTAGCCAATCAAAAGTTGTGTAACTTTCATAACTTTCAAATTCAGAAAAAAAAAAAAAATGAGAATAAGACTAAGAATGTTCTTAAGAATGGTTGGTGAATACAGACCCAGCATTATCGGAGTCTGTCGCGCTTTTTTTCAGAGATATTAAATGATTATATTCAAACAAACAAACGAAAAATAATACGATGAAATGGAAAATGATAAAATATACTTCACTAATAACCAAGATTTTCTCCTTTTTTATCACAGTTTTTATTTCAAATACAGAGCCCAGCATTTTAGCAAGATTTAACGTGTGTATTGCATGTGCATTCAATATGGACCAGTCTAAAGCGTTTTAGTTCGGTAAAGAGCGAATCCAGAGAGCTTAGAATAGAAGCCATAATTATATTTATGCACCATACATAGATCTATAGCAATAAGATAAACTTACTTCCCTGGTTACTGTTGCTATGCATTCACCTACGCTCCCGCGGCATATACATGTACAGTATAGCAGATAAACTACTTAAATGGTTGCGTCATGACAGGATCCCTCGATATGATCCCGAAAAATATTCCTTATCTCATTTCCTGCCGATGATACAGTCTCGGTAAGAAATTAAGAGAGAGGAGTGAACAATATTACGCAAGGATATGTTTGCCTGTTGTTTCAACACGTGTAGGAGAAGGCGCCCTGGACAACCGAGGAAAAAGGCTCCGCCTGTTTTGTCCCTTCTTTCAACCAATATTTAAACCGTTTTCAACATTTTTTTGCTTACTAGAAAATGCCCTTTTTCCGCAGGTGAATATGTCCGAAACTTTAGAAAGTTACCCCTATACATGTATATTGTATATTGAAAACCTATCTATACCTACGGTATCGTTGCATATTTCATGTAAGGCTTGATGTAGATTGAACCGGTAAAAAAGGTGTCGGTTTATTACAATATCATCCGTGCAATACTATATACGAGTACCTGGGTCATGTTTTTACATGACAAGTAAATATAACGGGTGCGGGTTTTTACTGGTTTTGCGAGCAAGGCGTCAAATAAACTCCAATCTGAAATAAAGTAGAAAATTCACATTCAGAATGTTTAATGAGTTTTCGGCTGACTTTTCTTCAAAATAGCTGTTTCGTGCAGATAGTTTTATCTCCCGTGATAGTCTTACAGGTATTTTATAACAGCGCGCATTCCTTGTGCGCACACCGTGTTCCAAAAACTGTCCGTCTCACACGTAAGAACAATCGGCTCTCGCGAGAAGGATCGATAAACACCGATTATTGCCGATTATGTTACAAGGGTCTTTAAGGTTATCCGAGTGCGAGTATCATATTGCTAAATTTAAGTCAAGGGAAAGAAAAGAAGACATACCTTTTGTGCGAAAATACTGTCATTCTTTTCAGTAAATGATATAAACAATAAGATTCGTTGATACGAGTTCAGTTGGAAGTCAATTAGCGTACATCTATTGAATAAATCTGAATAGTAAACAATCGGATAGTCTCTAAAATTGACATAAATCATTCACAATAGGACAGATAAGTCACAATATTGGCACCTTGTGCGTAAGAAAGGGCACCACTGATTGGTCCGTGCCTTGACCTTAACGTCACGTGTTCAATATACGAAATTGTGTTAGTGGTTTTGAAAACTGCAATTAAATATCCTCACTGACCACCCACAACGGCTTTCAGTGTTCTTTTCGACGTTATCTATCCATCGACATTGTTCTTTTCTTCATGATGACCCCAAAAAACAACGGGGTTTATTTCTGCCAATTGATAGTCCCAATATTAATTAAGACCTCCGCGAAAACCCATAACACTTCACTTTGATGATCCTTGAAATTCGCCTATTGTTTTTGATAAGTCACTGTTGACTTCTGAAATCTTTACCAAACGACAACAATTCAGAATTAACCAAATTCAAAGTATTTGCAGGGGATAAGTTTAATGATGGCTGAAATGGGAGATTTGTCTTTCAAGTGTTAGAAAACATTGTGGGGAAAGTTTTTCTAACAATGTTCTCTACCCTATCAAGAATAAATTTCGTCCGTCGGACCAAGTTCGCTAGAACAAGGTAATGATCGGTAACAGGAAAATCAAATACCATGCAAAGGGTCGATTTTTATTAACCCATAGGCCGCAACTAAATGGGCCTTTGCGGACAGTGTAGATCAAGATCAGACTGCAAAGAAAGTGCTGTCTGATCTTGGATCTACACTGTCCGATAAGGAAGTATTTTCCCCCAAGAAATAAGTTTGAAATTGCCGAATTCAGGTGTTTACTGTCAGCTTGAAAATTTCATTTAAGTTACTTAGCAGGTTAAGAGTTTATCTTACGTGAACTCTTCGAAGCAAGTTTTGTACCCCCTCTGGGCTATACTGCAAGACCCGCCCTAAATAAATTCCATCGGATATCCCCCCAGGGACAACGCCCAATATCTGCCTGAACCCCCACTTCTGATTTATAAATTGCGTAAAAATATTCCCTCTGACAGTCTAACCCCCACCCCTCTCTTGGCTATGCTGTGAGACCCACCCTAGATAATACATTCCATAGAATATACCCAAAGGAAAACGCCCAATTTTTTACTGTTTACTGAACCCCTACCTGGCTTAGACCTTAGGCTGCTAAGTACGACTCATGGAACTTTTGCGGACAGTGTAGATCAAGATCAGACTGCACAGAACGTGCAGTCTGATCTTGGATCTACACTGTCCGATAAGGAGATAATTTCACCAAAACGTCACTTTGAAACAGCAACATTCAGGTTTTTACACTCGACTTGAAAGTTTCATTTAGCTCATTTTGCAGGTTAAGGTTAAAAATTACGACGGGAACAATTTACCTCCGTCTAATCTATAGAGTAAGACCAACCCTAACTAAATTCCATGGGATCATATGTACTAGGTAGAACGCCCAAATGTCTACCTGACCCCCAGTTTAGTTATGAGTTACGTAAATATCATTCTCTCTTAACAGCTTACCCCCCCACGCCCACCCCGACCCGCTGTTACTTATACTGTGAGACCCACCCTAACTAAATTCCATGGGGTATTCCTCAGGGACAACGCCAAATGTCTACCTGACCTCCCTCCCATTTTAATTATGGGCAATGTAAACTATTCCCTCTAACAGCTTAACCCCACCCCACCCCCTTAACTATACTAAGACCCACCCTAGATGGATTCCATGGGACAAATGTCACAACAAACGCCAAATGTTTTATAAAATTTATTGGAAAGAGTTACAGTTCACCAAGCCGTGGTTCGAACTTGCAAAACCTGGGTTGCAAGCACTGTCAGTCACTTCAGAACCCTCAGGACTTTGCGCTTAAAACTTTACGCAAAAAGGCAAATTTGAAGAATCTTGATACATACGGCTTATGAACACATTGTGGGAAAAGGAAAAAAAATGCTGGTAAACAAAGTTTTTCCTTTCCGACAATGTTTGCCACCCAATTACAGTTAAATCGCAGCAATGGTGCCACGTCTACAAATGTTTCCGGTTTGGACATTGTCTAAAATTTCCTTGTCTGGTAAAGAATTTTTAACCTTTAGGCCGCTAAGCACGACTCAAGGACCTTCTGCGGACAGTGTAGATCAAGATCAGACTGCACAGAACGTGCAGTCTGATCTTGGATCTACACTGTCCGATAAGGAGATATCGTTCCCTTAAAAATACCTTTGAAGTAGCAAAATTTTGGTGTTTACTATCGGCTTGAAAGTTTGATTTCACTTCTTTAGTTGGATCAGGGTTTTAAAAGCATTGGAAAGAATGTAGAGCAAGGCGCGGTTCGAACCAACAACCCCATGGATTGCAAGCACTGCCTGTCACTACAGAACCACCAGGGCTTGGCGCTTAATTGATACCATTTTGACAAGCCATTTTTGTTACTTCAACTCGTGTGACAACCTTTCATTCCTTAACCCTTTAACCAAACAATCAGGACCCTGTGAAAGAATGCTTATGAAAACACTGAGGAAAAAGGAGAAAATGCAGGTAACCAGCATTTTCTCCTTTTCCCACAATGTTTTCTACCCTTCCTACAACAAATTTCTATATTTGAGTCACATTCATTTTGTCGTTTGCAAATGCTTTCAATTTGGACTAGTCTAAAATTTTGTCGTTTGGTTAAGAGTTAAAAATAGACCATTTAACACCTTCAACAATACCCTGGTACGATCTCGTAGATTAAAACAATGCTAATTAAAATACCGTTAATTAATCCGTGAAAGGTCAAAGGTCAACAATTTATACAGGGTGTCACTTTACAAAACTGGGTGTGAATAGCATTCCACGTTGTTTATCTGAAAATCTACTTGGGGTATGGGTTTGTTTTTCTACGTTCCGGGGTGTGGAATACCTTTGCTCGGACTGTCCCCCTGCGAGATGAAATGTGTCTTTGGGCTAGGCAAGCAAGCCTGGTAGAACTGAATGCGCCCTTGCCAGGATTTTCCTCTAAAGGATTCGAAGATCAAGTTCTGGAAAGCCACTGTCTGCCACTAGTAAAAAAATACTCAATTTGTATATTTAAAGATACATGCTTACAGCCAGAGAGAAAAAGCGCTGTAAAAATTTTGATAGACTGTAGACTGATTAAGAATTTACCCAACTGTGTAAACACAGATAAATTACCGATATATATCGTGAACGGGATAAATACATATATATCGGAAATTTTCAGACTTAAGTCCGATATTTTGTTGCGTAGAGTCCGAAACGTTGTGTCAACACAGGACTTGAGAATGTTACATAAGTCTTTTAATGTTAGTGAAATGTGTCTGGAAAAACAAACTCAGCCTAAGTCGGAAAATAAGTCAGTTTGCAGATTGGATTGAAATAAGAGATTTAAGTTTTTTCGTGAAGCCGGGCATAGGTCAAAAGCCTGCGCCTTCAGCTACGCCGAAAAAAGCATTTTCTCCTTCAGAAGTACAGCCCCGCAAGGTCAGGGAGTACCATGCCATATCAGCGTGTTCAATTCTATTACTTTCGACGTTCGGGCGTTAATGGGTCTGCGAGTGAAGAAAACCAGACCCGGAATAAATCTGAAAACTTGTTAAATTTGCTGTTTGGCGCCATGCAAAAACTGCCAAACGATTCAAAACTCTTTTCCACAATTCATTGTTGTCAGACGCAAAATCTTCAACCCTCTTCAAATGGGAGGTATAAATGTCGCGCTATCATTAACACGTGACAATCTTTCAAATTTTACGAGTCTGTGTTTTAATAACCCTTTTCTTTCCGGCGATATTTCGCCACTCACCCCTGATTCGTGAGGAAAAAGTTGTCAGTGACTTGGAAAGAAAGTTGAGTCAGTACTGGTGTGAGAAAGCCAGGAAACACGTGCGTAGGTGCACTGACCGCCATGCTATAACCTAAGCTGTTAAAAACGGCGTTAAACTCCAATAAAAATAAAAACCCTTTACCACACAATCCCGGCTTTAGCGACCCTTCTAAGAAGCATTATGAAAACATTGTGGGAAAAGGAGAAAATGCTTGTAATTTTCTTCTTTTTCCATAAAATTTTTACTCCCTTATCAAATTTCGTCTTTTGGGCCTTTTTTTAATTTGTCGTCTGCAAACGCTTTCAATTTGGACCAGTCTAAAATTTCGTCCTGTAGTGAACAGTTAACCCTTTGCAGCGCCATGGATGAAAATCCTGGCTTTTGCTGACGGTATAGATCCAAGATCAGACTGCACAGAACGTGCAGTCTGATCTTGGATCTATTCCGTCCGTTTGTTTAGTCAAGCCTGTAAGATAACAATATTGTATTTTCAGTGTACTATCAACCGTCAAACGATCTCAAAATAATTGAGCCACGATCTGACAAAAAGGGGTTTAATGCATCTCCGTGATACATGATACCGAGCAAGTCGTCACATAATTATGGGTCCATGATACCGAGCAAGTCGTAACATAATTATGGGTCCATGATACCGAGCAAGTCGTCACATAATTATGGGTCCATGATACCGAGCAAGTCGTCACATAATTATGGGTCCATGATACCGAGCAAGTCGTCACATAATTATGGGTCCATACAATCCTTTTCGTAAACAACCGGCTGAATCATGAGGTAGAATGGTCCTTTGACATGCAGAATATTTACCGATAGCAAAATATTTCGACCCATATCAGCCTGCGCGGATTGCGTAGGCTGACTTTGGTCGAAACCTTTTGCAGATGCAGATGCATTAAGCCCCTTTTTACAGAGCATGGTTTAGATTATATTTTGCACTGAAAGTCAAATTTATAAACTTAATGATTTGTAAACCTGTCACTGAAATGGTTGCCAGATACCAAAATTCATACTGGGATCCACCAGGGGCGCAATAAACCAGAAGCTGCTCGTTCGAATCTCCAGCAAGGCAGATTTCCTTTCCGGGATTGTTGAGAGTCGTTGCAACAGGATTAATTTCTCTCACACGTGCTAGTCATTTTTTCGACGATGGTTATGTGGAAAAGCAGCCACTGGCTTTAGAAGAATATTCCGCGCAATACTGATACAAAGAAACTCAAGAAATGTATGGATAGGTGTACTAGCCGTCGCGATATAACTGAAACAATGTTGAAAACGGCCTTTAAACTATACAGTCAGTCAACCAATCTTGATTGTCTTAATTCCATATGATAAAAGAAGTACAAAGCACGTATTCACTAACTATTCTAGATAGGTTTAGCCAATCCAAAATTGCCTTACTTTGAAATTCAGAAAATCCCACAGAATTGCAGCAACAATGTGATTCAGCTGTCAAGAGCCGAATTTCTGGTCTTGGAAAAAGAGCATAATAAGAGCAAAGTCAAGTTTGTTATTGTCCTGAATGTTTTCGCAAAGCAGACATTGTAGATCAAAGATCAGACTGCACGTTTCGTGCAGTCTGATCTTGATCTACAGTGGCCGCAAAGGCTATTACAGGATTAGAGCTCAATTCAGACTGGTTGGTAAATAATATTGGCCGAGATTTATGGGTTCATTAAATGATTCAAAGACATTAATAGACAATAATACAAGCTGTAAATAATTTCTCTTCCCAAATTCTTTGGGGGAGAAAAAAGAATACTTGCTGAGACTGATAATTTCGGAAAATTCCCAGGTTTTATCATTCTTTTTTAAAGAAGATATTCAGGAGATTTTGAAGGCGCCTTGAAGAATCCTCGAATTAGTGGCTTAGTTACCCCGAGAATGCTTATAATCTCATAACCTGGGGAGAAAAATTCGGCAGACGACTTTGAAGAAAACACATGATATGAACTATGCTCTGTGAAAAGGGGAGCTTAAGTATCTGCAAAAAGTATCGACCCATGTCAGCCTACGCAGTCCGCCACATTCAAAGCAGCGTCGTAAGACTGTCTCCAACATTCCAAGGACCGTCGTAAGACTGTCCCCAACATTCCAAGGACCGTCGTAAGACTGTCCCCCACATTCCGGGGCCGTCGTCAGACTGTCCTCCACAATCCAAGCGGCGTTGTAAGACCGTCCTTCACATTTCGAGGACCGTCGTCAGATAGTCCCCCACATTCCGAGGACCGTCGTAAAACTGTCCCCCACATTCCTAGACCGTCGTCGTAAGACTGTCCCCCACATTCTGAGGACCGTCGTCAGACAGTCACCCACATTCCGAGGACCGTCGTAAAACTGTCCCCCACATTCCGAGGACCGCTCGAGTACCATTTTAAGACTGTACGCCGCATTCTAAGGACCGTCGTACCATTTCGAGGACCGTCGTTAGGCTATCCCCCACATTCAAAGCGGCGGCGTCAGACTGTCCCGCACATTCCGAGGACCGTCGACGGACAGTCCCCCACATTCCGAGGGCCGTCGTCAGACTGTCAAAATACATTCCGAAGACCGTCGTAAGCCTGTCCTCCACATTCCTAACGGCATCGTAAGACTGTCCCCCGCATTCCGAGGACCAACATCAGACAGTCACCCACTTTCCGAGGACCGTCGTAAAACTGTCCCCACATTCCGAGGACCGTCGTAAAACTGTCCCCCACATTCTGAGGACCGTCATCATAAGACAGTCCTCCACATTCTGGTGACCGTCGACAGTCGCCAAGATTCCGAGGACCGTCGTCAGACTGTCCCCCACATTCCGAGGACCGTCGTAAAACTAAATCCTACATTCCGAGGACCGTCGTCAGACAGTTCCCCACATTCCGAGGACCGTCGTCAGACAATCACCCACATTCCGAGGACTGAGGTAAAACTGTCCCCCACATTCCGCGGACCGTCGTTAGACTGTCCTCCACATTCCGAGGACCGTCGTTAGACTGTGCCCAAAATTCCAAGCGTCGTCGTAGTCCCCCACATTCTGAGGACCGTCGTCAGACTGTCCCTCACATTTTGAGGACCGTCAACAGAAAGTCGCCAAAATTCGTAAAGTCGCCAAAATTCGTCGTCAGACTGTCCCCCACATTCCAAGGACCGTCGTAAAACTGTACCGTATATTCCGAGAACCGTCGTCAGACAGTTCCTCACATTCCGAGTACCGTCGTCAGACAATCACCCACATTCTGAGGACTGTCGTAGAACTGTGTCCAACATTCTGAAGACCGTCGTAAGACTGTCCCCAAAATTCCAAGCAGCGTCGTTAGACTGTCCCCAAAATTCCGAGGACCGTCGTCAGACATTCTCCGACATTCCGAGGACCGTCGTAAAAGTGGACCCCAAATTTCAAGCGCCGTCTTCAGACTGTCCTGCACATTCTGAGGACCGTCGTCAGACTGTCCCTCACATTTTGGGGACCGTCGACAGACAGTCCCCAAGATTCCGAGGACCGTCGTCAGACTGTCCCCCACATTCCGAGGACCGTCGTAAAACTGTACCCTAAATTCCGAGGACCGTCGTCAGACAGTTCCTCACATTCCGAGGACCGTCGCCAGACAATCATCCACATTCAGAAGACTGTCGTAAAACTGTCCCCAACATTCCGAGGACCGTCGTAAGACTGTTCCCCACATTACCAAGCAGCGCCTTTAGACTGTCCCCACATTTCGAGGACCGTCTTCTGACAGTCCCCCACAGTCCGAGGACCATCGTAAGACTGTTCCCCTCATTCCGAGGACCGTCGTCAGACTGACCTCTCTTTTCAGAGCAGCGTCGTATGGCTGTAGCCTACATTCTGAACGTCTTCGTCCGACTGTCCCCACCACACCGCATTCGGTTGTAAGGCTTTTCCCTACATTCCAAGCGTTGTCGTAAGGCTATCTCCTATCCATTCCTATCGTCTTCCTAAGACTGTTCCCATAACACTGCGTGCCGTCTTAAGGCTGTTCTCGTCACACGCGTGCCGTCGTAAGGCTGTTCCCTAGAATCCTAGCGACAACCTTGGTTAACCCTTCATCTCAAAACCCTCTGGAGGAAGCCTTTTGAAAAAAATTGTGGGAAAAGGAGAAATTGCTGGTAATCCTTTTTAAAGATAAAAAAGAAAAGAAGAAAAAAAAAAAAAAACATCATGCTGGCTATGTTTAATTTGTCGTCTGCAAATGCATTCAATTTGGACTAGTTTTGAAATGGTGTCGATTGGTTAACCCATAAGTTGCCATTGCGGACACCGGAGACCAAGGTCAGGCTGCACAAGACGTGCAGTCTGATCTTTGGTCTACACTGTCCGAAATGGTATTTTCTTTCCGGCGAAATCAACTTTGAAACCGCAATATTTGGGTTTTTACAATTGAGTGGAAATTTTCGTTTCATTTATTTAGTAGTTTAACCCTTACACTGCTGAGTGCGACCCACGGACCTTTTTCGGACAGTGAAGATCAAGATCAGGCTGCATGTTCTGCGCAGTCTGATCTTTGATCTACACTGTCCGATACGATATTACTGATGAAATCAACTGTGAAATCTCATTATTTGAGTTTTTATTATGGAGTAGAAATTTTCGTTTCATTTATTTAAGAGTTTTTAAGTGGTTAAGAGTTAATCATAAATTCTGAACGAGTTTATTCGAGCTAGCCCTTCCCGTCAGAACTGAGTTCCTTCATCTCGAATCTGACGCTGTAAGCTCATGACCGCATAGACGGAATAGAGTTAGATATGACTGCGTTTGAAGACGTTCTGTCTAACACAGAACATTTTGTATTCAAAGGGAAGCAACTCTTACACGAACTGTGCTGGACTGAAGATGCAGAACTTTCGCTGTATCACTCTCTCTATTGGCAGATGAAAAAAACGTATAACGAATAAAAAAGTATAAAGAAAAAATCTTAAATATACATATAGGTACTTTCAAGGACATTTCACGTTGTAAATTTGCTTACAATAAAAAAACACACACACCAGTGATTTCAGAATTTTTACTCAGTCGTTTAACCAATAATACTGGCAAATGAAAGAAACATTTCCATTCAGAATTCTGCGATTTTTCGGCGTAGCTGAATGTGTTGGCGTTTGACCTACTTTTTGGTACTGATAACAAATGAATAAATAGTCATTTGTGATTGGTCAAAAATGTGCACATAGTTGTTTTAAGGGCCCTTGCCTATTTGCGGGAAAATTTACGCCGACTTTCTTTTTTGAAAGATATTTCTTGTTAAGGCTGGCCAGTATATATTGTTCTACACTTAAAGTGAAAATACATATGAAATTTAATATGACCTTTAATGCTGCTGAAAACTGGACAGTCAATTCCTTTATTAGCTCGGAGGGGTCCTGCCTGGCTCAGTGGTTTAGTGTAGGAATCGTGACCTGGAGGCCCCAGGTTCGAGCCTCACTGGATCCGCTTGGTTTTTCGTGGGGGTGCCCTTGGGCAAGACACTTCAGAGCCCTCACCTAGTAGTGGTGGAACCCAGGAAATACATGAACATCTGAACTGTCGCCGTGATATGACTGAAATAATGTTGAAAGCAGCGTAAAACACCATTCAATCAATCATTATTAGCTCGGCTTTTTTCGAGGAAAACGTCGAGATATTGGCAGAGCCCTGTCGACGTCTGCATCGTCGTGCAAAAACTGACATTTTATAACATCCTCTATAGATGTTTACTGTCAAAAGGGGACCCATACAAAAAAGACAGGTAACCATCAAAGTATTTTCGACACAGTTATGCCCCTTTTTCGATTTCGAATTTTCACTGAAAATCAAGCAGCTGCAGCCTAGGGTTGCCATGTACGTGGGGTGCTCTTGTTTTATCTTTACGGGAATAATTTCAAAGGCATTTATTAAATTCTTTAAAACATGTTATGGTCCAAATTTTCTGAAGAAAGAATGCTTTAAAGATATTGTTAGAAAAAGGAAAAAAAATAAGGATTAACAGAATGCCCTCCTTTTATTATTATTATTATTTTTTTTTTCTACCCTGCCAGAAACGCATTTCATCTTTGGGCAACATGAAACACTGTACATTACAATCTCGAGTTTTAGCTTTTTCCCAGAATATTTTCTGACGCTTTCTTTCGCGTGGTCGTTTACAGTCGGAATTGTGTGGTAAAGGGTTACGTTTGCCATTTATGAACCCACTGTGTAAATACATCTGAGTCATGCTCTGGCAAAAGGGGGCTTAACGCATCTGCATGATGCATAATACCAATCAAGCCATCACAAAATTATAAATCTATATTAGCCACTTCTTTTTTTAATCATCAACTTAATCATGAGGTAAAGTGGTCCTTGGACATAGAAAATAATTACCAATGGCGAAAAGTTTCTGCCCAGGTCAGCCTGCGCGGACTGCGCAGGCTGACCTGGGTCGATACTTTTCGCAGATGTGTTAAACCCCTTTTCACAGAGCATGGCTCAATCTGTTTTAACGTCAATTACAGAGGACATTGCGGGTTCGACAGGCCGAAAAACAGAACGTTTTGACATTCAATCATCTCCCGTAATTAGCGTTTCTCTCCAAGCAGACGATACCCTCTATTGTTCGGCTTGCTTCTTCATTTACTCTCTCTTAACACACGTCTCGCAATAATTGACTGTAAAGCTCTAAAGAGCTTTAAGCTTACCGGAGAAATTAATGAGTATTTGGCAGACGAAGTATGGGGTTTCGCTCGACGTTCCTACAACCAATTACGGGCTTTTCAGCATCACGGCAAATATTATATGCCTCGTTTCCACTGGGGAAATATCGCGTTTAAGAACCCATTTCTTTGTACGTCGGCAAATCTTTACTTATTAAAATCTAAGCCGCGACTGTAAGGCCAAATTGTAATAACGGCGAAATATTTGTATTAAGCTTCCAAAGAAAATTAGGAAATCCTCTATTTACGTGTATCTATTTTAAAAAGCTTCGGCCATTGGTGTTCTTTTTTCATTAATTCATTGCCACTGAATATTGTAACTGACTTCCAAAACTTAATTGTTTGACGTATAGAGAGTTCCCCGAATAACGCGGATTTAGAACATATCCAATTTGCAAGGTAATTTTTATGTTCAAGTTTTGAGCCTTACTGTCGACTTTTTCACAATTCTAGTTGCCTTTTGTGGCAAATGTAGATCAAGATCAGACTGCACAAAACGTACAGTCTGAACTTTAATCTACATTTTCTGCTTTGTTGAGACATTATTAACATACATAAAAGCAATCATTCGGGTCCTGCTTCTGGACAGAAAATCATCTAGGTTCATTCCACTCACTAAGGGTTAACTCTAAACTTGCTAAATAACTAAAAAGAAACTTTCAAGCCGATAGTAAAAACCCAATCATTGCTACTTCAAAGTTTTTTTGGGGGGGAGAAAAATATCTCCTTATCTGACAGTGTAGATCTAAGATCAGACTGCACGCTCTGTGATCTTGATCTAAACTGTCCGGAAAAGGGTCCTTGAGTGGCGCTTATAGCAGCCTAGGGGTTAAGCTAGGTTTTGTATAACTGATATAGCTTGCTACCTATTGTGATCTTCATTTCCGGCTTTTGTTATTTCCGGACGGTTTATGCCGAATTGAGAAATTCATCCGCATTGTCACATAAACAAGCAAACCGCCAAGACCATTTACTATTTTACTGTATTATACGGTTTAGTGTGAAGTGGGGTCCTTCGTCATTCGGCATACCTCGGGTGATCCGCTGATCAAGTCCATCGGCTCTATCACGTAGCTTGGTATGCACCTACACAGTACATTTCTTCGCCGGAAATACACCGTTTTACCGTTCTTAAAATTGTAAAGTTCCTCTTACAAAAGAAAACATTAATCACAATTTTCTATCGAAATCTTTCTAAATACATTTCCATTGACAAACAGTTTATATATTTAATTTTTTGACGCGGTTTATCGATTACGTGGGAAGTTTTCACCGACAGATTGATTTATGTGATTGACTTCAAGGTGGTTGTTGATGTAGGTGTTAATCGATTTTCTCAAGTGCCGCCATATTTAAGATCATGTGACTGGCAGTTCAAAATGGAAACCTCTTTGATACGGACGAGATTAGATGTAGTTATGAAATCGGCCGAGTTGTAACGAGTGGGTCCTGCGTAGCTCACAATATTTTCTAAACTGCTGAAGACAAACCAAATCATTTGAAAATATTGCGGGTCATTATCAACCCTATATGATATCGGATTTTCTATCAACCCTGTTTAATATCAGGATTTTTATCAACCTTATATAATATCGGAATTTTTATTATCAACCCTACATTATATCGGGATTTTAATTAACCGAATATAATATCGGGATTTTATCAACCCTTTATAATATCGGAATTTTTAATCAACCCTTTATAATATCGGAATTTTTTATCAACCCTTTATAATATCGGAATTTTTTATCAACCCTTTATAATATCGGGATTTTTATCAACCCTTTATAATATCGGAATTTTTTACAACTCTATATGATATCGGGATTTTTATCAGCCCGATATAATATCGGAATTTTTTATCAACCCTTTATAATATCGGGATTTTTATCAACCCTTTATAATATCGGATTTTTTTACAACTCTATATGATATCGGGATTTTTATCAGCCCGATATAATATCGGGATTTTTTATCAACCCAATGTAATATCGGGATTTTTTATCAACCCTACACAATCGGGACTTTTTTATCAACCCAATATAATATCGGGACTTTTTTATCAACCCTGCACACAACAATCCCGAGTTTTAACGACCTTTACAAATAAAGCTTTTGAAAACATTGTGGGGAATAGGAGAAAATGCTGGTTTACCAGCGTTTTCTCTTTTTTCCCCCACAATGTTTTCTAACCTGTCGAAGACAAGCATTTGAGCCACATAATATTTGTCGTCTGCTATTTGCTTTCGATGTCGACACCTCTGAAATTTTGTGGTATGGTTAAAGATACATCCTTACGGTCGGAGTGAAAAAAAAAAAATGAAAATTACACTGTAAAATATTTCAAAATATAGTCAGCTGTGTAAACATAGATAAATTACCGATATATATGGTGTAAGGGATAATAATATAACCCGGAAATCTTCAATTTAAAACCTGAAACGTCAGAACAGTGATTTCTTTGATGGCCTCCAGAAAATGAAAGGCATTTTTCTATCGGTCGTAATCTATACCAACCTTGCAACCGTCAGAGGCAACATTTGGCATGAAAATACAAGAATGACTATAATTTGATAAAATAAAGATGAAATAGGTTAAAAACTGACTGTAAACGAGTATAGACGTATCTTTAACGGTGTAAGTGTAACACGAAACTGCGTGTCTAAAACATAATATCTGATGCCAGGTATTTTAGTTTAGCGGAATGTATCAGTTTTGCATCATTATTGGAAACCGAAATGTCAGAAAATGCCACGGAAAGAGATTGTGCCACCCTTTATGATCCTTTCAAGATCATAGACGACATGGAAACGCTTCCGGAGACGGCATAGATCAAGACCAGACCGAACGAAACACGCAGTATGATATTTGATCCACACCTAAATCTTCTTTCATCTAAATTGTCACCATTAAACGTTTTTTCATTATCAACCAAGTTTAGTTCTATTTTAAGAAAGTTTGAAAATGAAAACAAATTTATCTCTATTGCGGAGAAAATGTTTACAAATAGCCGCATTTAAATTTTGTTTTGGTTAATTTTTTACCACACGACAAAATTTTAAACTCATCCAAAAGCAGACGATTTATTAATTGTGCCTCAAATGATAAGATTTGTCCTAGAAAGGGTAGAAGACATTTTGGGAGAAAGAGAAAATGCTGATCACCAGCATTTTCTCCATTTCCTGGTCACCAGTATTTTCTCCTTTTCCTGGTCACCAGCATTTTCTCCTTTTTCCACAAATGTTTTCAAAGGCATTCTTCTTCAGAGTCTTTAAAACTCGGAATTGTGTGGAAAAGGGTTAAAAGGCTTATAATTTTACCTTATTGGGCTTCTTTATCTGTAAAATATGATAAAGTTAGACAAAACTACAGAGTTTGGTAAGTCGAATTGCTTTCGCTATGCTTCCTGGGGCCATATTTGCCAACTGTTCTATGCACAATTCCAATTTTAATTTTAACCCTTACGCTGATAAGCCCGACTCAAGCACCTTTTTCGGACAGTGTAGATAAAGATGAGACTATCGGAATTTTCATTTCAATCATTTAGCAGGTTGAAGGTTAAAGGCTAGTCATCTGATTGGCTAAGAGCCCCCTTTAGACAGAAAATCAGGTGGTTAGTCTTCGAATTTAAAATTAGAACAATACCAAGAATGGTTGGTAAAATGAAAATTCGTCCCTCATTATCTTCCGCTAGGTGGCATTTTTCAAATACATAACCTATCTGATATGGGCATTCTGGGTACAAAACCGAACTACTTTTCAAGACGGCAATCAATGCAACGAATTTCAAAATAAAATATAAGTTTACTCACTAAAACCTACCTTGTACGATTCATCCAGCCATGGTTAGCTAGCATAAAACCTATGCATCAGCCACTTATGAACATAGGCCTTATAAGCTTGGGTCAAAGCCCCGGTATAAGCCCAGCAAGGCGAGGACGTTATTTTTGTTGTCAGTCTGTCGAACAAATCCCGGTGATCCCCATGTGTATAATTAGAAACTGTCTACAGAGATTTGTAGTTAACAATTGATATCATTTTGTTTTTTAAGAAATGTGTAGCGAAAAACTGGCTTGATTTTTCCACAGACGCATGATTTATTTCCATTTTCCGCCTACACTTTTTAAGGGGTAATTAACGCATCGCGTATTATATATTTATCCTGTACAGGATAGTGAGTGATGCGTCATAGCAGACAGGTCACATCTTCCAAGAATATGGACATGCGCAGACAACCTACCCAAGAATATGGACATGCGCAGACAACCTACGTCCCTACTGTATGAACCCTAATGCTGCTAAATTAATTTCTTTGACAATTTCCGGCCACTCGTTAAAACCCGAAACATTGCAACTTCAAAGCTGTTTTCACTGGGGAAAATACACCAGTATCGTGCAGTGTAGCTCCAAGATCACGTGCCGTCTGGTCTTGATCTACACTGTCTTTAAATGCACACAAGGTTGCATTTAACAGCCTGAGGGCCAAGCCCGCCTAGGTAGCTCAGTGGTAAGCGTATCTGACTCGTAACCTGGTCGTTGTGAGTTCGACACCTGGTTGAAGCAAACTTTCTTTCCGACGATTTTTCGCCGCTCACCTCATGCATATGAGAAAAGTAGTCAGTGACTTGGGAAGAAAGTTGTGTCAGTACTGGTGTGAGAAAGCCAGGAAACACGTGTGCAGATGCATTGACCGCACTGACCTGCAGAGCCGTTAAAACGGCGGTGAAGTCCAATCAATCAACCTATGGGCCAAAGATATCGAAGCATAAAATTCCATGGCAAAATCTACAAATAAAAACACTGTAGAAATGTGGTAACCTTTACTAATATGTACACTCACAGCTGCGCAGCGGCCGTTTTTGCCAGCAGTTATTTGAGGTTGTTAAATCATGCAGAAACTAAATGCATGTTTTCTATGAAACCCTACACAAATAGTCTCTGGCTTTTGAAATATTCATATTTTAATAACATTTAGGATTAAAGTTACATCTATTTATTTTACATGTAATTTCACCCAGGGGCTTCGACAGGTCTCCATTTTTGGTACCAGGAGGGTTCGGATTGCCATGTTGTAAAGCAACCACGATTAAAACAAGAGTACCGCATGCGGGTGCCAACGCTTAGCTGCGGTTGCTTGATTTTCAGTGAAAATTCCAAGTCGAGAAGGGGGCATAACTGTGTCAAAAATACTTTGATGGTTACCTGCCCTTGTTGTACAGGTTCCCCCATTATCTTCCGCTAGGTGGCATTTTTCAAATACATCTTCTCATCTTCGAAGAATATTGACATACGCAGACAATACGGGTTCCCCCTTTTGATAATTGACAACTTGTCCAAGTTTGAAGCAAATATCTTCAGTAATAACAGAGATATTATAAAACGTCAAAGTTTTCGCACGACGTCATCGACGATGACGATGGCGCAGACAACGCCAGGGCTATGACAATACCTCGACGTTTTCTTCGAAAACAGCTGAGATAATAAAGGTTATAAATTTACCAGTAACGCTACTGTTACCTCTTTAAATGTAACAATTTAACACAAAAAAGTTAAACTAAGAATGCACCAAAATATACCAGAAAGAGTAGGGAGATTGAAGCAAAAAGGTTACAGAGGAAGCGAGCGATAGTGCCATGGACAACCGGAAACGAAATATCGATTTCACTCTTTACCCGACGCCATGTAGACTTTTTCATATCGAAAGCATTGGCAGGCAACATAGAAAAAGTGGCTTGAAAGTTGAAATTTCTCTTTAAGAAGAATAAGAAAACAGCGTGGAAGAAAGGAGAAAAGTGCTGGTTTACCAGCATTTTCTCCCTTTTCCCTCAATTGTTTTCAATAGCCCTCTCAGTCAGGCTTCCAAAAACATGGATCCATTAGGTTAAGTGTTAATAGAACCGCATGGTTAATGGCGTCAGGGGAACCTTCAGAGAACAGGGAGCGCTACAAGATTAGTGTCGTTGGATCTTCGAGTTTTGCCTGAGATTTAACAATAATGTTGCCGATGTACGCAAGGATTTGGTTTCACTTTGTAATTAGTGCGTTGATACGTTTTCTGAGGCGGAAATCATTGCCTCTCGTATCTAAGGAACTCTAGAGACGGGAAAACTAATACTTTTACGTCAGTTCCTATTTTTTTCACTCGATGCTCAATTTTCTAAGAAATCATCTGGCTTCGTGTTTATTTTATCATTTTGGTCCCGAACTCTTGCGTTCCCACAAGACAAAATTGGAATTCTTTTAACCCTTTCCCAAACGACAAATTTTAGACTGGTCCAAATTGTTTGCAGACGACAATTCTAAATTTGATGAAAATGGCAGAAAGTTCTCAAAAAGGGTAGAAAACACTGTGGGAAAAGGAGAAATTGCTCGTTACGAGCAATTTCTCCTTTTCCGTCAGTGTTTTCAAAAGACTTGTACTGCAGACACGTGAAAACCAGGGCTTGTTTGGGAAAGGGTTAAATTGAAAGCAGTGGCAGACGACAAATTTAAAAGATATTACATATGGGCTTTAGCGCTCTGATATATCAGAAAACATTTTGGGAAAAGGAGAAGCTGCTGGTTACCAGCACTTTCTCCTTTTCCCGCAGTGTTCACAAAGGCCCACTTCCATACAGTCGTTAAAACACGGCATTGTTTGTTAAGAGGTAATAATGGCAAATATTTCATTTTCTAAGAAATATCTCCAGTTTCCATCGAAATGTAATGCACTTTACATGGTAGGGGTCCTGCTTTGTTCAGTGGCATACTAGTGGACTTGTGAACTGGTCCCCGTTGTAGATATACATATTACAACTGGCACAGGCTATTGTGTCGTTGCTTTTCATTGGGCTACATGTATATCACAGAGTAGCCTATTATCGTGGTCATTTATCTACGCAAAAACTTTCAATTGAAGCACGCAAGGCATAATTAGGTACTAAACAATATCAAAATCCTTTCGGGTAATTTCCACGCAATGAATATTTCAAATTGTTGAATTCATTAGTGAAACCGGTGTTATGTTACTATTCTCAAGTGTGGGGCTCTTGTTATGTAAATTTTATTGAAACAGTACATTTATACCTGCAGAAAAGTTAAAGATGTACTGGAATAAATAAAAGCACCAACAATACCGAATTTTGGGTGAGTGTGGGAGGTTGCCCCTTTGTGTTTCATACATGTGTAACAGTATAAAACTGTATAAACTATTGGTGCAAGCTTCTACATATGCCAAATTCTAGATTCCCAAGACAATACCATGTGATGTTGAAGCGTCAAGATGAAAGTGTTAGAACAAACTGGGCATCAAAAGTTAAAGAATTGTTATGTAAATATGGCTTTGGTTTTGCTTTGATAACACAAGAAATAGGAGATGTCCCATCTTTTATTAATATATTTGGGCAAAGATTGATTGACAATTGGTCTCAGGAATGGCACGACTCTATAAATACATCCGGTAAATACCACCATTTTAAATATTTTAAATCGCAATTGAACGTCGAACGATGCATCAATTAAAAATCTATTTATCTTTTATTTGCATAATTTCAATGAAAAACAGTGTGTGGTTATTCACTTTACCAAACAATGCCATTTTCATCAAATTTAAAATTGTCGTCTGCAAACTCTTTCAATTTGGACCAGTCCAAAATTTGTCGTTTGGGAAAGGGTTAAAAAAAATGGCTATTATCGATCCATAATTATGGGATGACTTTCTTGGTATCATGGATCACGGAGATACATTAAACCCCTTTTTGCCGGAGCACGGCTCACGTTTTTGTTGCACTGACCGTAACTTTTACACCAACCTCAAAACTAAAATATATGTGCATAAATTTCAGGATCTTTCACCTAGTAAAGTTTCATAGCTAGAAATCATCGAGTGTTGATGTTATTACAGCTTGATTTTGGTTTCTATTTTAAGTACCGGTGACCTTGACCTTAACATAAAGCAGAAGGAACGTGAAGTATCTGAAAACTGTCATCAAACCCCAGGTGGAGTTTCATTGAGTTGGCCCTTCTGTTTTCTTGAGTCACTACAGGGTCTGGATTCAGGGGCAGACTGGCAGTTCAAGCCATAAAAAAAAGGTAAGGGACGATATACATTTACATGAATTCAACTCTTTACCAAACCACAAAAATTTCAGACTTGTTCAAATTGACAATTTAAATGTGACTCAAATAATGGAAATTGTCTAGGATGGAAAACGTTGTGGGAAAAGGAGAAAATGCTGGGTACCAGCATTTTCTCCTTTTTCCACTATGTTTTCAAATGGCATCTTCTTCAGGGTCGTTAAAAATTGGGATTGTTTTGTAAAAGGGTAAATTTTACTCTCAAAAATGAAGCGTACATGCATTGTCATTGTAAATAAAAGCAACCCATGGTTTTTGAAAGTGCTAGCTACACAAAAACCTGTATAGAGTTCTCAATAGAACAGAACCATTTTAACGTGCAAAATGTACAGCAATAGTACACATTACAGTTGCCAAGATGTGAAATGCCTCTTTTTTTTTTTTTAACTCTTTCGGTGCAAAAATATTATAAGTTATGCTCTGTGAAAAGGAGGTTCAATGCATCTGAAAAAAAAAAAGTATCGACCCATATCAGCCTGCGCAGTCCGCTGATCAGTACCAAAAAGTAGGTCGAAAGCCAGCACATATAGCTACGCCGAGAAATAATAGTGATTTATGGATCTCAAAATATCCCCTTTATCTGTTGGAATAGTTACTTTGTGAGAGTTTGTTTGACTATCTTCTGGCATGATATGACTCTAGCACTGTTGAAATCGGAGTGAAAAATCTAACAAGCAGGTTTGTGTAGTGTTTTTTTTCTCACCCAGAAAGACGAATCAACACGAAACGAGTTCTACTATTCACAATTAATGCAACAGTTACTGTGAGCAAGTCATCCGATCTCCACAGCGAAATTAAACAGAAACGTCAAAGAAAAAAAACAACATAATATCAGTCAAAGATATACATAACAAATCACAAATAATGTAACAAGAAAATGCGCAAGGTCTCTGTCTCTCCCCCACGCCCTCCCCCTCTCTCTCTCACAGATGCAAATATAACATCGATCAATAGTATACATAACAAATCACAAAAAAAGTCTATATAATCTCTCTCTCTCCGTAACATTATAACACAATAGCTATAATACGACCAATATACATAACAAATTTTAAAAAATGCCTCTGTGAAACATGCTCTCTCTCGCTCTCTCTCTCTCTCATGTTGTAAGAATCAACAGTAAACATTATATCAACAGAAATGCATCTCCATAAAAGACGGTTGGAATTACTCTTTGACAACAGTTAAAATGGCAGGTCGACGGTACACAAAAAATTAGTATTGCCCACATCAATTAACCCGACCCAGGTCAACATCATTTACATAAATTAAAATTCTATTTTACCCTCGCCATCGCACGGGGCTTCCTTCTGCATATATCCCGAATGGTTACAGAAATATTTCGTACGGTATGCGCGGATCTAATTGCTTACCTGTGTATATGAGAACCTAAACGAACTTTGTTGTGGTGGCTTCAGATTTACCGAACAGAACTTTGCATTGATAACTGTACAGCTTACCAAACACAGCTTTGTACTGGAAGCTTAAATACTCTTACTGGAAAGAACTAAGTTGTGATAACTTCAATTTTATTGAACAGAACTTCATTATGGTAGCTTCATTTTACTGAACAAAACTTTGTTCTGCTAGCTTCAATTTCACTGAACAGAACTTCATCATGGTAGCCTTATTTTACTTACCAGAACTTTATTTTGGTAGCTTCAATTTTACTGAACAGAACTTTATTTTGGTAGCTTTAATTTTACTGAACAGAACTTTATTTTGGTAGCTTCAATTTAACTGAACAGAACTTTATTATGGTAGCTTCAATTTTACTGAACAGAACTTTATTTGGTAGCTTTAATTTAACTGAACAGAACTTTATTATGGTAGCTTTAATTTTACTGAACAGAACTTTATTATGGTAGCTTTAATTTTACTGAACAGAACTTTATTTTGGTAGCTTCAATTTAACTGAACAGAACTTTATTATGGTAGCTTCAATTTTACTGAACAGAACTTTATTTTGGTAGCTTTAATTTTACTGAACAGAACTTTATTATGGTAGCTTTAATTTTACTGAACAGAACTTTATTTGGTAGCTTTAATTTAACTGAACAGAACTTTATTATGGTAGCTTTAATTTTACTGAACAGAACTTTATTTGGTAGCTTTAATTTTACTGAACAGAACTTTATTATGGTAGCCTCATTTTACTGAACAGAATTTTATTTTGGTAGCTTTAATTTTACTGAACAGAACTTTATTTTGGTAGCTTCAATTTAACTGAACAGAACTTTATTATGGTAGCTTCAATTTTACTGAACAGAACTTTATTATGGTAGCTTCCATTTTACTGAACAGAACTTTATTATGGTAGCTTCAATTTTACTGAACAAAACTTTATTATGGTAGCTTCAATTTTACTGAACAAAACTTTGTTCTGGTAGCTTCAATTTAACTGACCAGAACTTCATTATGGTAGCTTCATTTTACTGAACAAAACTTTGTTCTGGTAGCTTCAATTTTACTGAACAGAACTTCATTATGGTAGCCTTATTTTACTTACCAGAACTTTATTTTGGTAGCTTCAATTTTACTGAACAGAACTTTATTATGGTAGCTTCAATTTAACTGAACAGAAATTTATTATGGTAGCTTTAATTTTACTGAACAGAACTTTGTTCTGGTAGCTTCAATTTTACTGAACAGAACTTTATTATGGTAGCTTTAATTTTACAGAACAGAACTTTGTTACAGTTGCTTTATTTTACTGAACAGAACTTTGTTATGGTAGCTTCAATTTTACTGAACAGAACTTTATTTTGGTAGCTTCAATTTTACTGAACAGAACTTTATTTTGGTAGCTTTAATTTTACTGAACAGAACTTTGTTATAGTTGCTTTAATTTTACTGAACAGAACTTTGTTATGGTAGCTTCAATTTTACCGAACAGAAAGTTGCTATGGTAGCTTTAATTTTACTGAAAAAAATTGTTAAGGTAGCATCAATTTTACTGACCAGAACTTTGATCTGGTAGCATTAATTTTACTGAACAGAACTTTGTTATAGTTGCTTCACTTTTGCTGAACAGAACTTTGTTATGTAGCTTCAACTGAACTGAACGTTGTTATGGTAGCTTTAATTTTACAAAACAAAACTTTGTGATGGTAGCCCTGATTTCACTGAACAGAACTTTGCTTTGGTAGCTTCAGTTTTATTGAAAATAAATGTGTTTTAATAGCTTCAATTTCACTAAACAGAACTTTATTACTTAGCTTCATTTTATTGAACAAAACTTTGTTATGAAAGTTTTAATCTTATTGAAAAGAAATTTGTTACGATAGCTTTAATTTTACTGAAAAGAACTTTGTTATTGAATCTTCAATTTTACTGAATAATACAGTAATACAATACAATATATTTTATTGCTTATAAAAGGCCTCCGGCAGAAATACATAACATTTTGGATAACAAATCAAATGAACATCACAGTTATGCCCTTGACACATTATTGAATCATTACAAATATAAAAGATCTGCCCGTCTCAGGCATCTAGAAAAGCAGCATTTATAGTGACAGAAGAAAGTTTTATAAGAGTAATCACATCTTCACAGATCGATACGACCCAAACTGAATCAGTTCAGCGCATACAGCTGACGTTTAACACTTTCCCAAACGATAAAATTTAGACTGGTCCAAATTGAAGGAGTTTGCAGACGACAATTTTAAATTTGATGAAAATGATAGAAAGGTCTCCAAAAGGGTAGAAAACAATGTGGGAAAAGGAGAAACTGCTCGTTACGAGCAATTTCTTCTTTTCCCACAGTGTTTTCAAAAGACTTGTACTGCAGACACGTGAAAACCCGGGCTTGTTTGGGAAAGAGTTAACCCTTCACCACAAAATCCCGACTTTTAACGACCCTGAAAAAGAAACCTTTTGAAAACATTGTGGGAAAAGGAGGAAATGCTGGTGACCAGCATTTTCTCCTTTTCCCACAATGTTTTCTAGCCTTCCCAAGACAAATTTCAATTTTTGAGTTGCATTTATTTTGTCGTCTGCAAATGCTTTCAATTTGGACTAGTCTAAAAAAATTGTCGTTTGGTAAAGAGTTTAAAGATGAATTCTGGGATACGTACTTATATCAGAACATTTACATTAAATCTCCTGGTCATAAGAAAGAAAAGTAATCATTTAAAACCCCTAAAAAATAATATATTTCTTTACCAGATGACAAAATGTTAACCTTGTATTTATTGCAGACGACTGACTGAAAGTGTCTCAAATGATAAATAATGTCTCTGTCAGATAAAAAAAAAGCAACTTGAGAGAGAAAGGAAAACTCGCCGGATACTAGTATTTTTTTTCCTTTTACCGCAATGCCGTCTGGAGTTTTCTGCCTCAGGGTCTTGAAAAAATGGCATTGTTTGGTAAAGTGAATAACCACACACTGTTTTTCATTGAAATTATGCAAATAAAAGATAAATAGATTTTTAATTGATGCATCGTTCGACGTTCAATTGCGATTTAAAATATTTAAAATGGTGGTATTTACCGGATGTATAAATAGAGTCGTGCCATTCCTGAGACCAATTGTCAATCAATCTTTGCCCAAATATATTAATAAAAGATGAGACATCTCCTATTTCTTGTGTTATCAAAGCAAAACCAAAGCCATATTTACATAACAATTCTTTAACTTTTGATGCCCAGTTTGTTCTAACACTTTCATCTTGACGCTTCAACATCACATGGTATTGTCTTGGGAATCTAGAATTTGGCATATGTAGAAGCTTGCACCAATAGTTTATACAGTTTTATACTGTTACACATGTATGAAACACAAAGGGGCAACCTCCCACACTCACCCAAAATTCGGTATTGTTGGTGCTTTTATTTATTCCAGTACATCTTTAACTTTTCTGCAGGTATAAATGTACTGTTTCAATAAAATTTACATAACAAGAGCCCCACACTTGAGAATAGTAACATAACACCGGTTTCACTAATGAATTCAACAATTTGAAATATTCATTGCGTGGAAATTACCCGAAAGGATTTTGATATTGTTTAGTACCTAATTATGCCTTGCGTGCTTCAATTGAAAGTTTTTGCGTAGATAAATGACCACGATAATGTTGATGTAAAGTGGCCCGCAACATGCGAAATGAGACCTTCGGACATCTGCGTAAAGTGCCGTCTCGGATTAGCCTGCGCGGACTGCGCAGGCTAATCCGAGACGGCACTTTACGACTACATAAGATTTTGTCATACAGTAGACTTTCGTGAAACAGAAAAATCACATATGATCGGAAAGTGTCGTCTCGGATTAGTCACACACTGCACAGGCTGATCTGGGACGACACACTTTTACGCATATGTCCGAAGGCCCCTTTTCGTGTGTTGCACGCTAAGTATATTCCCATGTATTTCTACATTGGTACAACATTAATTGGAGTGTTTCGAAAATGCCAGTTTTCATAATGTCTTAAATTGTTACCATTACGAAACACAATAATTTGAGTTTTTTTGTAGGTTGACTTCCATTCCAGTATTTTCACAAAAACTGTCAACAACATTTGAGCCATACTCTGCGAAAAGAGGGCTTAATGCATTTGCGAAAAGTATAAACCCATGTCAGTCCGCGCAGGCTGACAAGGGCCAAAACTTTTCGCCATCTTTAAATTTTCTGCATGTCAAAGGATAATTCTACCTCATGATTCAGTCGATTGTTTGTCAAAATGGATTTTATGGATCCATAATTATGTGATGTCTTGCTTGGTATAATGCATTTCGAAGATGCATTAAGCCCCTTTTTGCCAGAACATGGCTCATCTATTTGTTGCTATAATTTGAAAGTAGTTTCTGCACAATTTGCAATGTCGTCTGCGTACATTAAGCAAGTGATATCTGGTAATTCATCAGTTATGAATATTCCGGAATTGCAAGTCTGTCTGAGCATGTCCGATAGCTCATGTATGAAGAGCGAAAAC
The DNA here is from genome assembly GCA_945859785.2 of Tridacna gigas. Lineage (NCBI taxonomy): Eukaryota > Metazoa > Mollusca > Bivalvia > Cardiida > Cardiidae > Tridacna > Tridacna gigas. The sequence continues at coordinate 1,117,038 of OX244042.2, forward strand.
ATTGTTGTACTGCTTACGTCCCCTTGCCACGTGCCAATGTTACAAGGGAGATAACTCGATGTAATATAGCTACAGTTCTTTTTGAAAGTACAGTTATCAGAGTTTCTATCCAACTTTATATACGCATATAACTTAGAGTACATATTTTTTTAAACACATAAAAAGACGCCCTTAAACCCCTAACCTTCCAGTATTTGAAACAAATTTTTGTGATATACTTTATCGAAGTTTTTTTTTTTTTAATCAAAGTATAAACAATAGAATCTTCCATCTTTTTTTGTTGAATACTTTTAGACCCATTTTACTGAACAAAAATTTGTTATTGTAGCTTCAATTTCACCGAACAGCACTTTTTTATGGTATCTTTAGGGATCCTGCTTGGCTCAGTGGCGGAGTGTAGGGCTCGTAACCTGGAGGCCCCGGGTTTGAGCCTCACTGGATCTACTGGGTTTTTCGTAGGAAAGTCCTTGGGCAAGACACTTCAGAGCCCTAACCCAGTATTGGTGAAACCCAGAAAATACATGGATATGCGAGCTGTCGCCGTGATATGACTAAAATAATGTTGAAAGCGGTGCAAAACACCATTCAATCAATCAATCAATAATTATTATGGTAGCTTTAATTTTACTGAACAGAGCTTTGTTATTGAAGCTTCAATTTCACTGAAAAAAACTTTGTTATGATAGCCCTAATCTTAGTGAAGAGAACTTAGTTATGGTAGCAACTGAACAGAACTTTGTTACAGTATCTTTAATTTTGCTGAACAGAACTTTGTTACAGTATCTTTAATTTTGCTGAACAGAACTTTGTTATGATAGCTCTAATCTTACTTTGTTATGGCAGCTTCAATCTTACCGAACAGAACCTTGTTATGTTGGCTTCAGTTTTAGTGAACAGAGTGTTGTTATGATAGCTTTAATCTTACTTTGTTATGGCAGCTTCAATCTTACCGAACAGAACCTTGTTATGGCAGCTTCAATCTTACCGAACAGAACCTTGTTATGGTAGCTTCAGTTTTACTGAACAGAACCTTGTTATGGTAGCTTCAGTTTTACTGAACAGAACCTTGTTATGGTAGCTTTAATTTTACCGAACAGAACTTTGTTATGATAGCTCTACTCTTACTTTGCAATGGCACGTTCAATCTTACCGAACAGAACCTTGTTATGGCAGCTTCAATCTTACCGAACAGAACCTTGTTATGGTAGCTTCAGTTTTACTGAACAGAACCTTGTTATGGTAGCTTCAGTTTTACCGAACAGAGTGTTGTTATGGTACCTTTAATTTTACCGAACAGAACTTTGTTATGATAGCTCTAATCTTACTTTGCAATGGCACGTTCAATCTTACCGAACAGAACCTTGTTATGGCAGCTTCAATCTTACCGAACAGAACCTTGTTATGGTAGCTTCAGTTTTACTGAACAGAACCTTGTTATGGTAGCTTCAGTTTTACTGAACAGAACCTTGTTATGGTAGCTTCAATTTTACCGAACAAAACTGTGTTATGGTAGCTTCAATTTTACCAAAAAGAACTTTGTTATCGTTGCTTAAATTTTACTGAACAGAACTTTGTTATGGTAGTTTCAATTTTATTGGACAGAACTGTGTTATGGTAGTTTCAATTTTATTGAACAGAACTTTTTTAAGGTAGTGTCAATTTTATTGAACAAAACTTTCTCTATGGTAGCTTCAGTTTTACCGAACAGAACTTTGCTTTGGTAGCTTCAATTTTACCTACCAGAACTTTGTTACGGTAGCTCTGATTTTACTGAACAGTTTTCTGTTATGGTATGGCCAATTTTACTGAACAGAAATTTGATATAATCATTGTGTGGAAAATACCTGAAAAGATTTTGATATTGTTTAATACCCAATAATGCCTTGCTTGTTTAAATTGAAAGGTTTTCATGGGTAAATGTGCATGACAATGTCATGAAACAACTTTGTGTGATTTACTTTATCGAAGGCTGATTTTTTTTTTTTTAAATCAACGTATAAACAATAGAATCTTCCTCCTCTTCTTGTCAAATACCCCGGTACTTTTGGACCAATTTTACTGAAGAGAACTTGATTACAGTAGCTTTAATGTTACTAAACAGAACTTTGTAGCAACAGGTTTATTTTTACACAACAGAACTTGGGTTTAATTTTACTGTAGAAAGTTTTGGACTGATGGTTCATATTGTATGGAACAGAACTTTGTGTTGATAAATTGAAACTTACTGATTTTTTTTTTTTTTTTTTAAATGCTCCAATTTTACATAATGTAACTTTGCCACAAAAACTTCAAATTCCCTGAAAAGAACTTTTGAACGATAACTTCAATTTTACCGAACATAACGATGTGATACTGCTCTAATATTCTTCCCAAGCCACTGGCTACTTTTTAACCCTCAGTGAAATCCTTTTACAAACAAAAACAAAAAACAAAAAAGTCGTTTGTAGGCGGTTATGATTTATCTCCAATTTGTTCTTTTCCATTCTGATGTGAGGCCAAAGTTTAACTTTTACAAAGTCACAAGTAATTGGAAGATCTAATCATCAAAGTAAAACGCAAGGATTAATCTCTCTTACTTATATCTTCGATATTTCGACCCTGTTTAACTCGAGCTTGGGTATCTTAGACTCTCATGTACAACATATGAACTGATATGCATATATATGTTGACGAATATTCCAAGAACACAACTTGTATGTATCACAAAAGTAGAATGGTCCGGGTTCGTTATTAAAACACATTACCATCGATATCTCGGCACTGTTTAACTCGAGCTAGAGGATATGATGAACAACACCATGTGCTTAAATTTACATGTGCACAAGTTATTAGTGACCACCACTGTAGAACCTCAGTTGTTGTTCAGCACTCGATATTTTCGCTATCTTGACATTCATACTCACTATTTTCGCTATCTCTACATTCATACTCAATTTTATCGATACCTCGACATTCATACTTAATATCAACGATACCTCGACATTCATACTCAGTATCATCGATACCTCGACATTTATACTCAACATCATCGATACATCGACAATTACACTCACCATTCTCGATACCCAATATCATCGATACCTCGACATTCATACTCAATACAATCTATACTCGACATTTATGCCCAATGTCATCGATACCTCGACATTCAAATCACTCTTCTCGATACCTCAACATTCATATTCAATATTATCGATACCTCGACATTGTTTAACTGGAATCGGTGGACTCCCCGGCCATTGAGAACACATTATCGGAGAGCAGTTGCTCTGTCTGACGATGGAGAACCAATCCACCACTGGATCCCGAACTTGTGCTCAAATTTTCGTTACTTCCACACAGTATATCTGAAAGTAAAAACATACATTTTATTGCACAAGTTAAATCAAAGTGCTGTAAGCACTGTATAATATAACCGTGTTGAAAGTAAACTGCTACATAATTTCCAGTTTTTGCCGGCCAGAGATTTGATAATACTGGTGTAATGACATAATTCAACACTAAACAAACAGCAACCGCCGTTTATTACATAATTGAAAAGTTAATTACAGGATTACTTGACATTACTTGAAGCCTGTTTATAGCTAGTTACTATTCTTGAGCTTATCTGGGTTAAAAAGAGTTTTTGTAATATGGTCACCACAGCAGGTATAAGCGCTAGAACGCTGTAAGTAAAAGCTGTTACGAGTTGCAGTGACATCAGTTTGCTCTCAGCGGACGGGTTTCCGAAATTTGTGGTCTCTCTAATCAGTCTGCCGACCAATATTTTTTTTATGGGGTTTATGTTCCTTTCAACAGTATTCAGTCTGACCACCACCAGAGTTCACTTATCAGTGTATTTCCTGAGTATCACTAGCATTACAGTGTGTAATATTTTACATGAAAATAATTGTGCCACCATGGACGTGATGATATGACATGAAGTTTCTTCGTATGTAGTATATATGAGTCAAACTCTGGCAAAAAAGGGGTTTAATGCCCGTCCGTGATGCATTATACCAAGCATAACATCACATAATTATAGATCCATAAAATCCATTTTGTTTAACAACAGACTAAATCATGAGGTAGGATGGGCCTTGGACATACAGAAAAATGATTAATAGCTAAAGGTTTGGACACAGGTCAACCTGCGCAGGCTGACCTGGGTCGAAACTTTTTGCAAATGCATTACACACAGCACGGCTTTTTTTAAATTTTAATTCAATTTAATTTTTTTTTAATTTTATGAATTTTTGTATCAGACGCTAACTTATGACAGATCCTGTATATGTCACTCATTGTCTGTTTTATGTAAAGATGCAAATGTTTATGGGTCGTAGGCCTAAATACTTGAACAAAGATTAATATTTTGCATTTCAAAAGTAGTGTGAATAAAGTAGCAATAGCTTGAAACAAGCAGTGGCTCCTTTTCTTATGTGTTTTCAAAGTGTTTCGACTGCAGGGGTTAGGAAACCATAGGCTATCAATCAGTTCCTAGTAGAGAATGAAATAATAGGGAAAAAAAAAAAAAACGTTCATGTAAACGAAAATTACAGAACAAAAGATTTTTACATTTTGCTACAAAAGCTTAGTCTTGACCGCAATAGGACGTAATATAAACCTCGGCCTATCTTCAAGGAAGTATAAATCACGATTCGTTCGGTTAACTTAAAATGAACAAATTCATCAGCAGTAAATATGAATCAACTGCGATATTATGGCTGACAAACGAATCCTCTGGACGTCATCTTTATATCAGTAAAAGCCCGGAATCTTAAGTTGTCATTTACATGGAATATTGCGATGTATACACGATAACAAGTGATCAGGAACAAGTCTTTAAGCGATGCTCGCTGAATGGTGATAATATCGCCAATAACCCTTCATAATTCAAGAAACTATACAGTGGTCTAGATGTGTGTCTTAGGTTTGTATGTGGGTATCACAGAGGTACTGATAGCGTGTACAGGGCTTGTTTTGAGGTTCAGTGATTTCTTTGCTTAACATTTTTAAATGCAATACGATCCCTTGTTTTTGGGAACCTGAGGAAGGGTGTTTTTGAAAACATTGTGGGAAGCAACGTCTTCCACCCTGTCTAAGACAGAAACCTGAGCTACATATATATTGTTGTATGCAAATGCTTCCTATTTGGTCTCGTCTAAAACTTGTCTTGTGGTGAAAAAGTTTAACTAAGCTATCGATACTCGATAGGATTGTTCCATCGATACAACATAACGACAGCTATAAACATAGCAATCGCTGAAGAACATTCATGCTTTCAAAATTTGATACTCAAGTTAGCTGCACCTTATCTCGAAACAAACTACATGTACCTCCAGTTTAAATGTTTTATTTAAAAAAAAAGCATTCACAAAATTCGTAATTCGAGGGATTTACGTCTCCATGTTCCTAATTTCAAGTGACAAAAAAGCAGGAAAATTCCTGTCAGTGTTCATCTCGTTAGGCGATTAACCTTGCAGGCCAACTCAACCACTCAGCTGAAAATGTAAGTTGTATTGTCTTTAGAAAATACAAGTCTCAGGAGAGAAAGGAAAGACATAAGAGAAATATTAATGAACTTATTCATGAACCTCAGATAGAGAAGAAGGAACAGTACAAAATAACTTATGCCTATAACGAAACAACAACTTTCGGTCGGCTATTTCATTACAAACTCCTGCCTTCACCGTGATGGCCCCCTGTTACACCCTCGTAAAGTTTCCAATCACGCGGAGATCTCAGACCGAGAACATCAAGAAAATTATGACAAAGTGAATATGACGGGAACACCGTTTAACGACAGCCATCACATTACAGACGACAAAAACATAATCTAATTCCTATTTATGAGAGAATCGCATGACTAGCAATAATAGATCCTTCCCGTCTTATCTCCCTCCTTGTGGCTAACAGCTGATCACTTTGGGTTAACGGGATTCATCTCCAGAGAGAACCAGTCGTGCTTGATTTGATGGACTGGTATCAGTGATCGGCTCGCTATAAATGTGGCACATCTTAACATATATAATGAGTAATGCTCTGTGGTGAAAAGGTGGCTTAAATGCATCTGCAAAAAAGCATCGACCCATGTCAGACTGCGCAGTCCGCGCAGGCTGCCGTGGGTCAAAACTTTTTTGCTCTCGGTTAATTTTCTTCATATCAAATGACCTTTCTACCTCGTGATTCATTTAGTTGTTTGACAAAATAGATTTCATGTATCTATAGTCAGGTCGTGATTTACCTGGTATAGCGGATCACAGAGATGCATCAAGCCCCCTTTTGCCAAAGCATGGCTCAATTATACAGTAAAACCTAAATGCCTCGCTGACGAAGGGAACTAAGATATGAGCCATGCACTGTGAAAAGGGGACTTAATGCATCTGCTAGCAGTATCCACCCAGGTCAGCCTGCGCAGTCCGTGCAGGTTAATCTGGGGCCGAAACTTTTGGCTGTTGGTCAATTTGCTGTATGTCCAAGGTCCAGTCGATCTAATGATTACGTTGGTTGTTAAAAAGAAAAAAAATGGCTATGGTGGATCCAAGACCTTGTGATGGCTCGATTGGTATCATGCATCACGGCGATGCATTAAGCCCCCTTTTGCCAGGGAGTGCTGAAATGTTGTATGTTATAATATTATCATCATCATCATTATTATTATTATTATTATTATTCAGCTTTCAAGATCTACGTTAAAATCGGATAATTGTCAGGGTGCTAGCGAGGACTGAGGTTCACGTTCAAAACCCAATGCGATTTAGCAGACAGTATAGATCATCTAATCTACGATCTTCACTTTTCACAAATTTTGTGACAAAATTCTGACATTAAAAGCACAGAAATGTTGACACTATATACACAACCGGGGTCTTGTCCAATTGATTGAACATAGCAAAATTCCGATACTGAAATCTCACTAGTGTAAGGGAGGCAACTCGTACAGCATTTCCGATAAAACATGGTCGTAAATTTTAGACCATTCCAAGCCGAGGGGGTCAATTTTTGATATACACAGGTTATCGGTTGTTTGAACGTTGTTTCTCTTTTATGGCATTAATCCGCTCTTTCATATGAGTCATGCGCTGGCAAAAGGGGGCCTAATGCATTTTCTTGATGCATTATACCAAGCAAGGCATTACAAAATTGTGAATAAAAAAAACCCCACTAGATCTAATAATTAATTGAATCTCGAGATAGAACGGTCCTAGGACATGCAGAAAATTAACTGACAGCGAAAATTTTCGACCTATGTCAGCCTGCGCGGACTGCGCAGGCTGACATGGGTCGATACTTTTTGCAGATGCATTAAGACCCCTTTTCCAAGATCATGGCTCATATGTTTTTCCGGGTTTGCGTTTATTTAGTAGTATCCACCGGTTGCCCGCGTGGGCGACGCCCCATCTTAATGAACGCCTGGGTGTTCAACATACCAAGTATATGGCACCGTTAACTGGCAGCCTGTTATCGATCTTCGTATCAACAACAGGTAACACTCAATGCTTACAAGTCGAGTTTCTGCCCGGCTCGAGATTTCATGAGATAACGCGAGACTTGGAGAGTCAAATTGGGATTTTATATATGCACATAGATGGACCTTATCGATAGAGGTTAAAATCTTCAGCAAGTTAAATAAATTGGTCGCCGTCAGAAAAATCTTCGTTTGCCATAAAAATCTTAGCGGAAGATAGAATTAATGCTCGATTTTTTTTTTTTTTAACAAATAAAGGCATTCTGTTACGGGCGATCTGATTGGTGGATTCGGTACATGTAAAAACCAATAGCTGCCTGTTGTCTATCGGGCGGTCACGGGAGATACAACGGGTACCAGTTTAATGGCACCGTATACACAGAACGCAAGTTAAACTTTTCATACGAAAGACTATGAGTAGTTTACCCCCACCATCAAGTGTCCCGTGGTTTATCGTGCTACGGTACTAGGCTGATGTTCCCCATTACCTTGCCCAAAGGCACTCCTATGTGACCAGCACAGCTTGCGCGACTTTGTACTCCGAAGCACATCAATTATAAATGAGCCATGCTCTGTGAAAAGGGCGCTTAATGCATCTGACCTAGGTCGAAACTTTGCTATTGGTCATTTTCTTTTGCATGCCCAAAGGACCACTGTACCTGATGATTCAGTCTCTTGTTAGACAAAATGGATTTTATAGATAATAATATGAGCCATGCTCTGTGAAAAGGGGGCTTAATGCATCTGCGAAAAGTATCGACCCAGGTCAGCCTGCGCAGTCCGCGCAGGCTGACCTGGACCGAAACTTTTCGTTATCCGTCAATTTTCTGTGTGTCAAAGGACCAGTCCACATTATGATAAGGTCGGTTTTCAGACAAAATGTTTTTTTTACGGATCCATGATCATGTGATGACTTGTTTGGTATGATGCATCACGGAGATGCATTAAGCCCCCTTTTTGCCAGAGCGAGGCTCACACAATTATGTGACGACGTGTCTGGTAGGCCTGTAATGCATTATGGAGATGATTTAACTCCCCTTTTTGCGAGAGCACAGCTCAATGATGAGAGCATACATAATTGTCAAGTCATTATTTTCTTTACAACGAAAGAGAAAAAATCTCTCTCCCTCTCTCTCTGTCTCTCTCCCTCTCTCTCTCTCTCCCTCTCTCTCTCTCTATCAACAGCTTTTTTTTAAAAAATGATAAACAAAGGCTTCTTTCACGACCGAAAGTCAAGTTTGGACCAAAATCTAACTGTTTATTGCTATCTTATCATTATTTTCTAATACAAGAAATGCCACAAGATTTCTTGTTACTTCTAAAACGACGAAAAAGCATACTAATGCCATGAACTATTCCAGATGCCCTAAAGAGAGACAGCCATCTTGACGAAACAGAAATTCCTTGAATGTCACGAGAAAAAAAAGCAAATTAATTGAAATTATCCATTCGCAGGATAAAGGATAACCATGTTACTATCTCTGCGCATCAATCTTGTCGGGAGCCAGTCTTTCCTTCACTCTTTACCAAACGACAAAATTTTGGACTGGACCAAATTGAAAGCAATTGCAGACGACAATTTAAATGTTGCTAAATTGCGAATTTCTGTCTTTGATAGGATAGAAAACATTGTGGGAAAAGGAGAAAATGCTGGTTACCAGCATTTTCTCCTTTTCCCACGATGTTTTCAGAAGGCTTCTTCCTCAGAGTCGTTAAAAGTCGGGATTGTGTAGTAATGGGTTAACTCTTTACCTGACGACAAAATTTAGACTGGTCCAAATTCAAAGCATCCGCAGAGACAAACTAAATATAGCTCAATTGATGGGGTTTGTCTTTGGCAGGGTAGAAAGCATTGTTGGCGAGGGAGAAAATGCTGGTTTAACAAAATGCTGGTTTAACAAAATGCTGGTTTACCAGCATTTTCTCCCTTTCCTACAATGTTCTCAAAAGCCTCCATCCCCAGGGTCGTTAATATGAACATGGCATTGTTTGGAGTTGGGTCCAATCCTTCTGAAAATATCATTCGATAAAATGGACGGGGTTCCCGTTGGCTGGCCATGACACCATATATTAATCTTTTACTAGACAGTCCGAAGTTTTAACGACCTTGATAGAGGAGGCTCAGCTTGAAAACATTGTGGGAAAAGGAAAAACCAGCATTGCCTCCTTTCCAACCATGTTTTCTGCCCTTTACAAGGTCTGCTTCCAATATTTGGGCCACAACAAATTTGTCGTCTGCAAACGCTTTCAATTTGGACAAGTCCAAATATTTGTCGTTTGGTTATGAACGAAGCAGTATCTCGTGTTGATTATCCGCATACGTAGCCTAACGAAAATATCTACGCAGACGTTTGGTGCAATTTTGTTAGTGTTATGAATAAATGGCCAAAAGCTTTTATGTCTGGGTGTTGGCGTAATTTACAACAAACAATTCTAAGAAATTGTCTTCTATTACGAAAAATTGTAAAGCTTTCTTGGAAATCACAAAAAAAAAAATGCCCTTAACCCTTTATCACACTATCCCGAGTTTTAGCGACCCTAAAAGAAAAAGGCTTTTGAAATCATAGTTGGGAAAGAATAGAAAATGATGGTTACTAGCATTTTCTCCTTTTCTCACGTTTTCAGTACTATCAAACATAGCTGTCGCCTTTTGAAATACATTTAATATTTCGCCTGTAAATGTTTTCAATTTGGTCGACTCCAAAATTTTGTTATTTGGTACAGAACTAAAACAACTGTAACCTACATGCAACGTGTAAACCCGCGTTTCTTCTTACTTTTTCTTTTTCAACAGTTTCAAAATAATTAGATAATATCAGGCACTCTTATAAGATAATTGAACCATGTTTCGATATATTTCAAACTCATGTCAAACAGGTAGGCAAGCATAGTCTTAACCCTTGTCCTGTTGAAAAAGCTAAATAATACCTTCTCCTTCTTGTCGATAGTAAAAACCAAAATTTTGCTATTTCAAAGTTATTTTTGCGGGAGAAATATCTCATTTTCGGACAGTGTAGATCTAAGATCAGACTGCACGTTCTGTGCAGTCTGATCTTAATCTGCACTGTCCGCAAAAGGTCCTTGAGTCGCGTTAAGCAGTGTATGGGTTAAAAAAAAAAAAAACTTCCTCTGTGGGCTAAGGGTCTCACTGAATTCAGACCACGGAGTGAAAGGATAAGAATTTATGGAAATTTCTAGAAGAAAGATTTTAAGTAATAACTATCATATTTAGCCCCATAAATACATTATTTCCCAAGAAACGGCAAATATTCCAGAGAGTAATCAAATAAGGCTGTAGGATAGGCCCACAAATCGCCGCCATCTTGGAGAAAATCGGCACTGCAGCGCCGGGCACCATAAAATGGCGGAGCAGTTTTATGGTTATCAGTTTTCGTGGTCTATCGACTCGCACGGCTGACAAATCCAATCTAGAAAGACATCTTTAATTCCAATTTAATGTCTATCTCGTCAATTTCAGCCCCGGGTTACTGTCTAACTTCATGAAAAATGTGCATTATTGGAGACGGAAAGGCAAATGCAGACGACTTCCGTAATTTGATTACAAATTATGTCTGATAAAATTTCTGTTTTGTTCACTTCAACAAAATAAACCCAAACGATAATGGCGATTGGTTGTCCAACCCCTTCACTACACAATCCTATGTTTTTGGGACCCTGAGAAAGAGGGCCTTTGGAACCATTGTGGAAAAACGAGAAAATGATGGTTCCGAGCTTTACCATCATGTTTCTTCTTTGGTTAGTTTCGGAGATGTCAGAAATAAAAATTAACCCTTAACCTGCTAAATAATTTACGTGAAACTTTTAAGCCGATTGTAAAAACCCAAATGTTGCTCCAAGTTATTTTGGAGGGAAAAATATTTACTTATCGGACAATGTAGATTCAAGATCAGACTGCACGTTCTGTGCAGTCTGATCTTGATCTACGCTGTCCGCATAAGGTCCTTGAGTCGCACTTAGTAGCCTAAGGGTTGACACATGACGCTGGGATGCACTGATACGTAACAGACACACGGCCATGACATGTCATAAGCCAGCTGGCCTTTGGCCAGGTGAGCTAAAAATGGTGCAAGATAGAAATATACAGTGTTGTTTAACTTTAATAAATTGAAAACAGATAAAACTTTGTCATTAAAATACAAGCACTAAACTATAGCTTGACACTAAAAATACATAGTCTACCTATAAATTAACCGCTATAAGTCTGGATTAGTTCATGTGATTTGAGTTATAAACTCACAAATGTGAATCCTCAAATCCCTTTTTACGACTATAGTTGCCTTTGCAGCCAGTGTAGATTAAGATAAGACTGCTGTGCAGTCTTGTGTATGGTATACACTATCTGCTTTCCTAAACACTACAGACAAGAACAACCATGAAATTGCAATTATTTTGGTCTTATTACTGGTCTTGGGTTTACTCGGCGCTCTAAGGCTTAAAAGATAAAAGCTCTTATTCTCTGTGACATACATTAAAAAAATAATACACTTAAAACAAGAGCACCGCATGTGGGTGCCATTGCTGGACTGCAGTTGCTTGATATTCAGTTAAAATTTTTAGCCGAAAAGGGGGCATAAGTCTGTCAAAAAGACTTTGATGGTTACCTGCTCTTGTTGATATAGGTTCCCTTTTTGACAGTTAACAACTTGTCCAAGTTTGAAGTCAGTATTAATAGAGGTATTATAAAGTGTCAAAAGTTTTTTTGCATGACAACGCAGACGACGCCAGGGCTATGACAATAACTCGGTGCTGTCTTCAAAAACAGCCTATCTAAAAATTGCAGTGTAAAACCTTGCACCAAAACAGTTAAAGTATGGCAGGATATCACATGGCATTAAACTAGCTAGATTGGTTACCTCCCCTGATACAGCAAGTGTATAGGGATCGGTACAGGCTACCTAAAACAGGCGGAATTCTGCCCGTCTATTTTTAAAACAGCCATGTCGCGAGAGTAATATAGAGATTCAGGGGAGGTCACTCTCACTTAATGAGTAGCGGATATTTTTGACGTCACGAGAAAGTGAATTGTATTTTTGATATCACCTTTGAATGTTTATGTGTGCAAATATTCTTTTTAGTTTCGATTACCAATTTCAAATTGTACAAAAAATCGCAGTGTTACCTAAACAGCCAAACTAGAAATGTGTAAGCTGCTCTGATTGGCCATTCTGTGATATACATATATCCCAATGAAAAGCAACGACACAATGGCCTGTGCCAGTTGTAATACGTATATCTACAACGGGGACCAGTTAATAAACTAGCAATAGGCCTAAAAAGGCATCAACAGGCCTACAAAGGCCTAAGTTGCTTCAACTTTGCCAGCTAAAGGATAATGTCATTGCTTCTGACTGCACCAATCAAATACAAATATTAGAGTAGAAATAGTGTGGAAAAAGGATAAAATGTGGGTTACCAGCATTTTCTCCTTTTCCCACAATATTTTCAAAAGCCTTGTTCCTCAAGTTCATTACAACACACAATTAGTTTAAGGCTATGGAGTCAAACTAACATGCTGTGCCCAAGACACAGTTCAAAAAGAAGGGGAAAAAAACACCCCCACGCACACCCACATGCAAAACAAAAAAAACAAATTTTAAGTATAGTTATGAATTTTTGTTTTGTTTTTTAACTCTTTAGCACACAACAAAATTGCAGGCTTGTCAAAATTTAAAGTGTTTGCAGACGACAAATTAAAGTTTGGCTTAGATAATGGAATTTGTTTTTGATATGGTAGAAAACATTGCAGGAAAAGGAGAAAATGCTGGTTACCAGCATTTTCTCCTTTTCCCACAATGTTTTCAAAAGCCTTGTTCCTCAAGGTAATTTAAAAACACACAATTGTTTGGCAATGGTTAAAAGCTATGGAGGCTAGCATGCTGTGCCCAAAACACAGTTCAAAGAGAAGAATAAAAACACCCACACACACCCACATGCAAAAGAAAAAAAACAATTTTTGGGATAGACAGTTACGGATTTTTTGGGGTGGTTTTTTAACTCTTTACCATACAAAAAAAATGTAGCTGACAAAAATGTTGCACAATTTAACTCTTTCAATGCCAAATAAACTTAGATGGCTGAAATATAATCCACTGAAACTGAGAGAAGATGTCAGAGCTCCAGATAAGAGGGCGTGATAGTATTCTAAATCCATTATTTCTCTTCCAAACCCTATGTTGTGGGTACTCATTAGAATCGTCTCGATGAGATGATTCTAATGCGTACCCATAACATAGGGTTTAGTGGAGAATAAAAAAATATTTTCAATTTTGAAATAAAAAAAAAAATTACTCCCTCTATCTGGAGCTCTGAGATGTAATCTTATATGCTTGACTGAACAAGTTGAAGGTATAAATCCAAGATCAGACTGCATAGAATATGCAGTCTGATCTTGATCTATGCCTTCCACAAAAGCCAAAATTTTCACCTATGACACTGAAAGGGTTAATACAAAAGACAAAGTAAAAAAATATGGTGACAAAATGAGACATTGCTCTTAACAAGCAATATCTCCTTTTGCAACCTTGTTTTTAAATGCTGTCAGCTGTATGGCAAAAAAATCGTCTTCAGGTGGGAAAAGATAAAAAAACACACAACACCCTAAAACGACAAAAATATTTGAGTCATGCTCTTGAAAAAGGGGGCTTAATGCCTCTACAAAAAGTATTGACAGTCCGCGCAGGCTGACATGGGTCGGTACTTTTTGCTGTTGGTCAATTTTCTGCAAGTCAAAGCACCAATCTATATTTTAGTTCAGTTGGTTGTTAGACAAAATAGATTTTATAGATCCATACCTCTGTGATGGCATGCTTGGCATAATGCATCAGAGAGATTTAATGACCTTGCAGGAAAAGGCCTTTGAAAACATTGTGGAAAAAGGAGAAAATGCTGGTTACAGGCATTTTCTCCTTTTCCCAAAATGTTATCTATTTTTTTAACTCTTTATCACATAATGCCGCCTTTTAACAACCCTGGGAAGAAAGCCTTGTGAAAACATTGCGGGAAAAGGAGAAAATGCTGTTAACCAGCATTTTCTCCTTTTCCCACAATGTTTTTTTACCCTATCAAAAGAAAATTGCACCATTTGAGCCATACAGAAATGGTCATCTGCAAATGCTTTCAGTTTGGACAAGGCAAAAATCATGTCGTCTGGTAGAGAGTTAAAGAATAATCAACATTTGAGACGCATTCAGGTTGTCATCTGCGAGTACTTTCAATTTTATCTCATCTAAAATTCTGTCATTTGGTAAAGAGTTAAACCCCCTTTTCCCAGGACATGGATCATTTCACTCCAAGCTGTTTATTGACACTAATTCCCAACATTAACTACTTCTTGTTTTTCTTTCTTTTTTTCTTAGTTTTAGATGCCCCAGTGGCATCTTTTCTTATATCTACTTTAGATTCCCTCTCTTCTGAACTTCTTCCAGAGCTGTTAGATGTTTCAGTTGTGTCAGCAGAAGTACTATTAGCCTTAATCTGTTCTAGTTTACCATCCTCATGGATTGAAACTGTATCTCTTTTTGATTCAATGCCTAATTTTCCAATGGCAGGGATCGGTGTTTGATGAGATTCTGTCTGAGATTCCCTTTGAGATTCGTCGGAACTTATTTTGGCAGCTGTTTCCCATGCAGTTGGATCTTTCTCCATATTGTTTCCTGACAAATCTTTGAGTGGCAACTTCATATCCAGAGATATATCTGAATTCACTGGTGTAGTATCACTAGAAGGTATATCAGCAAGAGGAGAAGATATTTCTATAGTGGATGTGATTGAACTTAACTTATTTAGTGGACTTGTATTGTCATCTTTTGATATACTATATAAAATATTAGATTCAGGTGACTGAGATTTCACACATTTTCTATCTGTCGCATGATTTTGCACCAACTTTTCAGCTATAGAGTCTACCTTTCTGACTGTGTGACCTATATCTATATTATCATCGCCAGACAGGTCAGTTTTCTCTACTCCAGAAACACCTGTATCCTTGCCCTGGACTTCACTTTGACTTTCAGCCACTTCTGTCTCTCCTACATTCTGAACAGAATCCTGCGTGACATTTTCAACACTGCTACAATCAATAACTGTTTCAATATCAGCATGAACTTCTACATTCTGTTTGAGGTTGTTTTCTGTAAGTACAGAAGCAGTATCTGCCTCAGTAATTTCCTTTTCAACTTGCAATGGTGTTTCCGGTTCAATAGCTTCAAAATAAAGCGACTCCTCAACATCCACTTTCTTCTTTTTCCTCTTCTTTTTGCTCTTCACTTCGAACATGTCACTGTCGGAAAGTTCTGCACTAGCTATAACTTCACTGTCTGTCCCATCAGTCTTTGATAGTTGTCTTTCTTCTGACAAATTAGACCTAACACTTTCAAAACTTGGACTCCTTTCTAAAGCATCAATCTTCTCTACAGATATTTCTTCACAACCAATTTTATCATGCTTTGTCCCCTCTTGGTTTCCTTCCAAAACCAGCTGCATATGGTTATTGCCTTTCTGTAGATCTAGAACTTGATTTCCTACGGATCTAATTTCTTGACCCCTAATTTCATCCAAATTTTTTGTTGGCTCCTCTTTACAATGACCATTCTCCTCTTCCTTCTCTTTGAAAGTGTCAGACATTTTCTCCTCCGTTTTTGTATTCCTATTTTTGCATACAGATTCAGTTTCTCTGAGGCTTTCAGTTACCTTTTCCTGTGTTTTATTTGATTTCTCAAGTGCACCAGGTATGTTGTCAACTACAGAAAAAATTTTATCATTCACGTCATATCCACTTTCATCTCCTTTGTTTGGATCATTCTCTGTCTTATCCTCACTGAGACTACGAAGTTTATTGGTAGTAGTGTCATCTTTTTCTGCAGTCAAAGTCTTATTAATCTTTTCATCATCCTTATCTGATATTTTAACTTTTCTGTCATCAGTGGTATCTATACTATCTGGATTCTCCCTCTTTTTGTCTGAAATAGTCAACCTTGGGTTTTCTTCCATGGGTGCAATATCTACCCTCTCATTAACTGATTGTGCCACTGTGGTATCTTTGCCGTTTTTCCTGCCCTTCTTTTTCTTCTGATTGAGCCAGGCAGGACTATTACTCCTCTCATCCCTCATTACTGTGCCTGCATTTGTATCAGTTTGACTGTATTGTTCTATACTGTTTTCATTCTCCATTTCCATACATTTTGGATCACTTGGTGTTGACTGTACTTGTGTTAATTTCCCATTATCTTGTGTTTCCCTTGAAAATATTACATCTTTGTCCTTTCTCATATCAACTGAAACTGTGGGTTCTTTGATGTTATTAGATGATTCAAGAGCTTCCACACTTCTCTTTCTTTCAAGGGTTTGTTCAGGATCACCAACAGGAGATGTCTTTGCCTTCTGTTTATCCTTTCCGCTTTTTTTCTTTTTACTTTTTTTCTGTACCACTTCCTTCTCAGGACTCTCATTTTCTCCAGTATTTTCAGCTGAAACACTACTGCTTCTATCTTCCACTGCTGAAGGTATTTCAGAATCAGAAATTTCTTTGCTGTCAGGTTCTTTACTGTAACTGTTAGTTTCTACATTCAGGGTGTTTGAGGATGCTCTGTCTTCTTCCACAGAAATTTCATTTGTTTCCTTTTCATTTGGCACAGATATATTGCTACCTACAGAGACAGTGAAGTGATCTACATTGCTTGGATGTGTTTCAGCAATCTTCCTATCTGAGACAGCTTTAGCTTGCACAGCTTTGCTTTTGTTTTCTTTTGAAGTGGATTTAGATTTAGTTTTCTTCTTATTATTTTTGGCATTATCTTTTGTAGCAGAAGTTGACATTGTTGCGTCAATAGGGTCTGTCACATCACCTAATTTGACAGTGTTTTGTGCATCATGCTTTTCTCTCCTTGAAAGTTCTTCATCCTCTGTATTTTTAAATGGATGACTGGCAGACTTCTTATCTTTGGCACTCATTTCTTCTATTTTATGGCTGGATCCAGGCAAAGAACTAATCTTTGTATCAGACACATTTTTATTTAAAGCTTTCTTCCTACCTTTGTCAGAGTTTTTCATCTTATTGGAATCTGAATGATCTGGTATCTCTTTCCTTTTATCCTGCATTCTTTCAGTCTCGGTCACCACTTTTCGTTCTTCTACATTCTGTTTCTTAATCTCTTCTGATCCCTTCTTTACTGCTCCCTTCTTGTTCTTAATGGCTCTTGACAAGTCTATATCATTAAATAAAGGGTTGGGATTTAACATAGGGACTTATTAACTAACAAAATATGATATGGGTGTAGATGATAGGTTGGGAAGACTGGGACGGGTAAATATTTTTTTCATTAATGATAACTCTAAATTTAAATATGGTTGTACTATATTTTACCACACAAGTACAGGGAATATCAACTGAGGAACCCTTTCACATATCCTCCCAAAACAATCTGTCTCTTTTTTTTTTAACCACAAAGACAATTATGACTAAGAAGAATACAAAAAAAAAAATACATACAAAAGGTACTCGAACCTTTGCAATGTCTTTCCAAACTGAATGTAAAAAGAAAATCTGTACGAGACATATACAGAGTTTATAATACTCTTGGTACTTTTATTAGCCAAGTAAGAGGAATACAAGAATACTAATACAGTAGGATATCCCTGTCCAGTATAATCAAGCATGCAGTCATAAAATGCAAAGTAAAATGAGCCATGATCTGGCAAAAGGGGGCTTAATGTATCTTCGTGATGCATGATACCAAGCAGGTCATCACATGATCATGGATCCATAAAATCCATTTTGTGTAACAACCGACTGAATCATGCGGTAGACTGGTCCTTTGACATACAGAAAATTGACCAATAGCGAAAAGTTTCAGCCCAGGTCAGCCTGCGAGGACTGCGCAGGCTGACCTGGGTCGATACTTTTCACAGATGCATTAACTCTTTACCAAATGACAAAATTTTAGACTCATCCAAATTGAAAGCATTTGCAGACGACAAATTAAATGTGACTTAAAAATTGAAATTTGTTATGGGACAGGTAGAAAACATTGTGGGAAAAGGAGAAAATGCTGGTTACCAGCATTTTCTCCTTTTCCCACAATGTTTTCAAAAGACTACCTTTATAGGGTCGTTAAAAGTCGGGATTGTGTGGTAAAGGGTTAAGCCCCTTTTCACAGAGCATGGCTAAAGTATATTTGACAAAGTACAGGATAACATGAGCAGTGCCCTAGCAAAAGGTGGCTTACTGCATCTCCCTGATGCATAATATCAAGCAAATCATCATATTATCATGGATCCATAAAAACCATTTTATCTAAAAACCATCTGAATCATGAGGTAGCATGGTCCTTGGACATGCAGAAATTTTACAAATAGTAAAAAGTTTTGACTTATGTCAGACTACCTGGACTGCGTGGGCTGACGTAGGTAAATACTTTCTGCAAATACATTAAACTCTCTTTTCACACAGCATGGCTCAAATATATTGTCCGCAAATACATAAAATGCCCCAAACCAAATCCTAAATAGCAGTCAATCTACCCTTGAAACTATCATGAAATAATAATGACAAAAAAAATCTGAAAATCCAGAAAAAATACTGCTGGTTGGTACCCGTACTACATTTTTTTGTCCATTTACTCTTTGGACAGAAAACATGAAGGAAATGGCAAACGTAGATACAGGTGCATCTTAATAAAACTATGTATTTTCAAAATATTTCTTTCATAAACTGGGTAAATGGTGAATAAGGAATAGGGAAAATAACAAGGGGAAAGGAAACAAACTTAAGAGATGGCTACCACTAGAATTCACTACTACATTGACCATGTTGATATAGCAATAGATAAAACAATAAAAGGGAACCATGATTTAAACTCATTACCAAATGGCAAAATTTCGCAACTACACTGATTATGTTGGTATAGTAACAGGCAAAGCAATAAAAGAGAACCAAGATTTCAACTTTCTAGCAAACAATGAAATTTTAGACTAATCCAAATTGAAAGAATTTGCAGACGACAAAATAATTGAGACTCGGAAAAAAAAAATTGGGTTTGGAAAGGGTAGAAAGCATTGTGGGAAAAGAAGAAAATGCTGGTAACCAGTATTTTCTTCTTTTCCCGAAATGTTTTCAAAAGGCTTCTTTCTCAGCATTGTTAAAAGTCGGCACTGTGTGGTAAAGGATTAAATAAATAATACTCATTGTGTGTTGAAAGGGCAACTCAGTACCATTAAGAAGCTACAAAATACTGATTGACAAAACTCTGCGGCATCGACAAAAACTAGGGTGATAAATTTCAACAAATTTCTACAAATCACTTTGACGGATTATACTTGCCAATGCATGTTACAGCAAAGGAATCCTGTTATAATTAATCAAGTAAAAAGTTAAAGATAATTCTGTATCATTAGTTCAAAGTATTTTTCGAATACCATCATCTCCAATCAACAAAATGGTAATTCTGTGCATAGGAGTGTTTCAAATATCCACAATTCTTCTTGATTTTATTGATTAATTGTATGGTGTTTAATGCTGTTTTCAACATTATTTCGGTTATATCATGGTGGCCAGTGCACCTAATCATGCATTCCTGGAGTTTCTTTTACCAGTACTCCGCACAATATTCTTTCCAAGCAACTGGCTACTTTCCCACATAACCATCGTCATAACAATGGTCAGCAGTGAGAGAAGAATGAATCCTGTCGCGATGACTGTCATCAATCCTTGAAAAGAAATTGGCCAAGCCGGGGATCAAAACCAGCGAACTCCAGTTCTCAGGTCCTGTACGCTACCAACTGAGCATCGGGGGCTTGGCTCTTCTGGATTTCATGTACATGTACAACATAACAATAGACCAACTTGAAAAGACTATGAGGACCAAAATAAATATGTTTCTATGGCTCTGTAAAGTCCTCATGTTGCCATCTTAACAGGAGAATGAAGGTTCAACTAACTTGAAAAAAACACACACTCAAAGTGCATGAAAAATAATTTCAACTTTTGCAATAAATTATAAAGGCTTCCTTTTCGGTAAATTCATTGGCAGGTAAAACCCAGTGGATTATAACTTTCCCACAAAATATTCCATATCTTTAGAAAAAAATGATTGTACTGTTACTTTCTCCCTCATACAATCCTGGTTTGTGTAACTTCTTTTTTTTTTCTTCTTTTTTTTTTTCATCTCTAAAAATATCCGATACAAGAAATGATTAACTCTTTATCAGCTGACGAAATTCAGATTTTTCAATATTGAGCAAATATGCAGCTGGTAAACTAAATGTGACTAAAATGATAAGATCTGTCTTTAATAGGATTGAAAAAACTGTGGGAAAACAAATAAATGCTGATTACAAGCATTTTCTACTTTTCTCACATTTACAAAAGCCCTCTTCCACATGGTTGCAAACATGGGTTTGTTTCATGAAAGTCAATACATATGAGCCGTGCTGTGGCAAAATGGGGTTTAATAAATCTCTTATTAATGCACTAAACCAAGCAAGTCCTTATATAATTATGGATCCATAAAATCCATTTTTCATAACAACCTACTGAGTTATGAGGTAGAAAGGTCCTTTAACCCTTTACCGTACAATGCCACCTTTTAACGCCCCTGGGAAAGAAGCCTTTTGAAAACATTGTGGGAAATGGAGAAAATGCTGGTAACCTGCATTTTCTCCTTTTTCCCACAATGTTTTCTACTCTATCAAAGAAAAAATTGCACCATTTGAGCCACACTGAAATTGTCGTCTGCAAATGCTTTCAATTTGAACAAGGCTAAAATTTTGTCGTCTGGTAAAGGGTTAACATGCAGAAAATTGACCAATAGCAAAAACGTTTGACCCAGGTCAGTCTGTACGGACTGCACAGGCTGACCTAGGTCAATACTTCTGCAGATGCAATAAGCCCCCTTTCAACAGAACAACAGGTCATATATAAGTGTGATACATGAAAGTGTGTATTCTCTTACCTTGTCTCAGTGAGAGTTTCTCCATATCTCTCATCGGAGACTCCACCATGGCATCAGCAAGTGTTTCCTTGATTCTGTCTTCCTCCATATCGTCACTAACTCTCGGCTGTTTCTCCACGGTGGACTCCGTCCAGTTACTATACACATCCAGCAGGTGTGGAGACTGATCAAAACTCCCTGTAACCAGACATTGGGAGAGATTGATTGATTGATTGATTGATTGTATGGTGTTTAACGCCGTTTTCAACATTATTTCAGTTATATCGTGGCGGCCAGTGCACCTATCCATGCTTTCTTGGAATTTCTTTTACCAGTACTCCGCACAACATTCTTTCCAAGCCACTGGCTGCTTTCCCACATAGCCATTGTCGAAACAATGGTCAGCGGTGGGAGAGGAATGAATCCTGTCGTAATGACTATCATCAATCCTCAGAAAGAAATTGGCCAAGCCAGGGATCGAACCAGTGACCTCCTGTTCTCAAGTCCTGTATGCTACCGACTGAGCTACGGGGCTCAGCACATTGGGAGAGAAGATAATAAAATTTCATTCCAAACTTGACTTATTCCAACGTCAGACACCTTTTTTCCCCCCCTGCAGAAACGAAATTATTAAGGAAAAATTTGTTTTGGAAAGGGTAGAAAACAACATGGGAAAAGAAGACTAACGAAGATATACTGATCATTTTTTCTCTACTGTTATTTTTTTTCCATCTAACATTTTTTCTCTATTGTTATTTTTTTTTCCATCTAATGAGCCATACTCTTGCAAAATGGGGCTTCATGTATCTCCATGATGCATCATTCCAAGCAAGTCATTATATAATTATGGATCCGTAAAATCCATTTTGTCTAACAATCTACTGAGTCATGAGGTAGACTGGTCCTTTGACATGCAGAAAATTGATCAATAGCACTAACCACATTATGTTTGTTTCTATTGGAGTTTAACGCAGTTTTAACAGGTTAGGTCATATCATGGCAGTCAGTGCACCTACACATGTATTTCTTGGCTTTCTCTCACCAGTACTGACAAAATTTTCTCTCCAAGTCACTGACTACTCACACGCATCAGAGGTGAGAGGCAAAAAATTGCTGGAAAGAAAGTTTGCCTCAACCGGGTATCGAACTCGCAACCACCAGATCATGAGTCAGATACACTACCCACTGAGCTACCCAGACAGGCAGCCACATTTTGATTTATTTGTTGCATTAACCACTTCCTCACTGCTTAACTCTCTACCAGACAGCCATGATTTTCTATTTGTCTTCTACTGAACGTATTTGCAGTGATATAGGAAAAAGTGAAAATACTAATTACACACATTTTTGTCCTTTGCCCACAATGTTTTAACTCTTTACCAAACTTGGCTGGGGTTGCTTGATTTTCAGTGAAAATTTTAAGTTGAAAAAGGGGCATAACAATCCTCAGAAAAAAATTCATCGAGCTTGGGCTTTGAACCAGAGACCCCTGTTCTTAAGTCCTTTACGCAACCAACTGTGCTATCGGGGCTCGACAGACGACTCTAGAATTTCTTCCAGTGGTAACGAGATAAAGAGATAGTTATAACCTGCTTCAATAAGAAGTGGCGCTGAATGTCCAGACAAACCAGGTGAAGGGCTGCTATCACTTGACAGGCGTCTGTACGCAGGTCTGGCGTTAGGCATGGACACCGGGTTTGATCTTGTTGGCTGTACTCTAAATGAAATGTATCATTTGCAAAATACTGATCAATTTGAGCCATGCTCTGGCAAAAGGGGCTTTAATGCATCTCCGTAATGCATTATAACAGGCAAGTTATCATTTAATTATGGATCCATAAACTCAGTTTTGTCTAACATCTAACCCAAGTTACAAGGTGGAATGGCCCTTGCACATGCAGAAAATTGACCAGTGGCAATAAGTAATGACCCAGGTCAGCCTGCGCAGATGGTGCAGGCTAATCTGAGTCGACACTTTTTGTAGATGCATTAAACATGTTTTCACAGAGCATTGCTAATTTCTTTTCAGTTCAGCTCTCTGAAATCTTGCAAATACAAAGGCTTCTCCATTAAAAACATGTAAATATGCCTTTAACTCTTCCCTGTACAGGCTATCATCCGACATATCCAAAATTATTACAAATTTTACAAATGACAAAAATATAAGAAAGAAACACTACTACTCAGTGATAGCTTATAAAACTAGTAATTCAGGGTTTGCCAATTCCAATCTCATATTTAATCTCAAAAATAAAGTATAATCCAGTTTCATTTCTAACTCACTGCTAAGGTTGCCTTTGTTTATGCTGGCTTTTAACCCTTCACCAAATGACAAAATTTTGGACTGAACCAAACTGAACAAATTTACTGACAAAAAATTAAATGTGGCTCAAATGATGGGACAGAAAACATAGTGGGAAAAGGAGAAAATGCCGGTTACCAGCATTTTCTCCTTTTCTCACAATGTTCTGAAAGGCCTTCTTTTTCACAGTTGTTAAAACTTGGGTTAAAACAGGGTTAAAAATATGTTGTGCAACGTAACTCTAAGAATGCATGCAAAGGTGCACTGGCCATGGTAATATAACTGAAATACTGTTAAAAAGCAATACTGATCGTCATACAAGCAAAGCAAATTATTCTAATAAAATTTTGTCATTTGGTCAAGGATTAAATATTCGCAGTTAACCTACTTCAAACTTTCCAAATCTCCTTCCTCTCCTGTGATATCCATTGCCACCATATTTGTCTCAGCACTCTGGGATAGCAAGGCAGAAGAGTTCGACGATAGAACTGTTGTATTTTCTTGGTACGTTTTAAAAGAGAACTGTGGTCCCATCCATAACCTTCTGTGTGGTCCAGCATGCGTAATTATCTCCACCTAGTAAACAAAGTAAAATTCAGCATCAAGTTGTTCAACTAAAAAAGAAATGGAGAATACTATAGACATTTTGAGTGGTGTTTAATGGTGTTTTTAAGAGTTTTTTTAAACTGGTCCCCATTGTATATATATACATATTACAACTGGCACATGCTATTCATGTCATTGCTTTTAACTGGGCTACAGGTATATCACAGAATAGCCAATCAGAGCAGCATACACATTTCCAGTTTGGCTTTAGGAATAAAACTGTGATTGTTTGCACAATTTGAAATTGGTAATCGAAACTAAAAAGGTGATACCAAAAATAAAGTTCACTTATTCATGAGATCAAAAATATCAGAAAATGTACTGCTCTGGAAGTGAGAGTGACCTCCCCTGAATCTCTATTAGTCTAGCATCATGGTGGTTCTAAAATAGACAGGCAGAATTCCACCCGTTTTTAGTAGCCTGTACCAATCCCTATACGTTTACTGTACCAGGGGAGGTAACCAATCTAGAGTTTTTCATGCTGAAGGTTCCTTACCAGTAACATGTTGTACAGTCTTGACCCTTTACCATACAATGCCGCCTTTTAACGCCCCTGGTAAAGAAGCCTTTTGAAAACATTGTGGGAAAAGGAGAAAATGCTGGAAACCAGCATTTTCTCCTTTTCCCACAATGTTTTCTACCCTTTAAAAGAAACACTGCACCTTTTGAGCCACACTGAAATTGTCGTCTGCAAATGCTTTCAATTTGAACATGGCTACAATTTTGTCGTCTGGTAAAGGATTAAACTTGCTGCTTTTTCACATCAACCAAGTCTAAACTAGGTTCTATGTAACTATGTTCAGCGGTGATGAAGCAATACATACTGTCATTGTATTTCATCCGTCCTCAGAAACAGTTTTTGCACAGCTTGGGTTTAAACTCCTAAGTCTTAAAATTTGCAACAGTTAAAAGTAACACAACTTCTGATTGGCAAAACCAAATGGTTTAGCCAATCAGAAGTTGTATTACTTTCAGCTTTAGAAAATTCTGGAGAATTAGACTCAGAATGTTCTTAAGAATGGTTGGTGAATACGGACCCTGGGCCCAGTTTCATGAAAAAGCTTAAGTCTCTTATTATACTCAAAAAAGGTACCAGACTTATTTTCCTACGGAAGTTGAGTTTCTTATTTGAGACACATTTCACTAACATTAACAGACTGTTATAACATTCCCAAATCCTGAGCTGACACAACATTTCAGACTCATCTCGGTAAAATAATGAATTGAAGTCTGTTAACTGAGTTAAGTCCATTTATTTTGCTGAGTTGGGTCTGACATTGTTTCAGCTATGGATTTGAGAATGTTACTACAGTCTGTTAACATAAGTGAACTGCACCTTAAATAACGAACTCAATGTAACTCTGAAAACAAATTCGTAAGCGGATTTGAGAAAAACAAGAGACTTGACTTTTTCCGTGAAACAGGGCAATGGATCCCTTCTGACCTACCGTGCCTGACAAGAATACTTAAGAAGTCTTCCAGACTTTATAACTAAGACAGGTGCATGAAATAATCAAAAGTAAGACCAGTAAAACCTGGGGGTCATCTGTGACTCGCTGTTTGGAATTTCGGGGGTCATTCAGAAATTTTACACGTCATGATCTATAACCTTTTTTTTTTTTCCACATGTTGTTTGCCTTTGCCAGTTTGTAGATGTCGCATAATGCTAAAAGTTTTAAATGACACTGTGGTATTAAAGGTCAAAGTAGAAAACAATGTCCTCATAAAAACTGTTGTCTGTTACCCGATTACTCCAGCAGCAAGTCAGTGACCATTACCGAGCAGGGTCTAAAACGCGGACAAAAAGTTTAAGTACAGATTCCATACAGTAATATAGACAAGACGACAGCGATGTCACAGAGAATAATGTCGCATTTTAGACCGATTCAGAGTAAACTGGAAATGAATACTTCAGTGTTAGAGAGCGGGTTCGATATGATTTTGCAATTATTAACTTGACGATTTTGTAAGATATATTCATTGAATCAATCCATTATGTTCCTTTTTTATTCTGATTTATGTTGCGTCAAGGAAGACGCGATGTATTAATTTTGTTGCTTCAGGCTTTCATTTTATGCATCAAAAACGCAAAAACACAGACTCTCTGAAACGCTGCTTTCACAGCCAAAGGCCAACAGCTTTTAAAGGTGGTGTAGATCAAGATCAGACCTCAAAGAGAATGTGCAGCCTGATCCACATCATCCCATTCTAAACTACAAACCAGCTTCATTTGAACTGCAAATTAGTATGATGTTAATCTGTTGTTACACTGTAGTTCAACAATGTATAAAGTATTTTGATCATACTTACCTGAGACACCCATTCATCTTCATCCTTTCCACTGTGGTCAGAGGACAGACTGTCTTTAGAGTCATGGCGGGTCAACCCCGGTAAGTCATAATACTCTAGTAAAAACAAACAGAGAAAAGCATGAATTGTTAACTCTGTCAATACTTAGAGTAAGTCTAGGATCTTAAAGCGAAGACAGTTAACCCTTAACCACACAATCCAAGTTTTGACAACCCTTAGGGAGAGGCCTTTTGAAAACATTGAGGGAAAAGGAGAAAATGCTGGAGACCAGCCTTTTCTCCTTTTCCCACAATGTTTTCTCCCATTTAAAGACAAATCACAGCAATAAGCCACGCTGAATTTATTGTCTGCAAATGCTTTCAAAATGAAGAAAGTCTAGAACTTTGCCATGTGGTAAAGGGTCAATTAACAGGAGCATGACATACTAATGCCAATGCTTGGCTGCGGTTAATTTTAGAAATAGGTTGGTTTGCAGTGATAATTCTAACTCAAAAAGTGAAAATTCTAAGTCAAAAAAGTGAAAATTCCCAGTCATAAAAAGGAGTGTATAACTGGGTCAAAAATATTCTGATGGTTACTGGCTGTACAATTACATGTTCATCTTTCGACAGTTAACAACTTGTTTGAGTTTGAAGTAAATATCTGCAGTAACGACGGAAATATCATAAAATGTCAGAGTTTTTGCAGATGATAATGACGACGCGGACAATGACAGGGCTATGACAATATCATGACGTTATTTTGAAAACAGCCAAGCTAAATATCTGACTAGTTACAGTCTGATTTAGGACATATATTTTTCAATGGTCAAGCCAGGATAACCTTATATTCCAATATCTTCGTAGCCTTTACAACCTTTCACAGACTGCAAGATGTGCATACCATTCAGCCAGGAGAATATGAGTTAGTTCTAGTGTGATTCATGAATTATTACAATAGTGATCAGGAATGTGCAGTAAGGGTTTATTGAACCATTCAGTCAGAAATGCAAATCAAGACAAATCTTACCCGGCGCTGTAGGTACTTGGGATATAACGGCTTCGTGCGACAAAAGGAGAGGACTGTTTGTAGGAAGGGGTGGTCTTAACTCCGTGGATGTCTTCAATCTGCAAATAAAATTACACAGTATCAAACTGATGAATGCTTTCCCACAAATAGAGTTGTTTAGCCCTATACCTCACAATCCACAGTTTTAACCACTTTGAGGAAGAAGACTTTAGAAAACATTGTGGGAAAAGGAGAAAATGCTGGTAACCAGCATTTTCTCCTTTTCCCAAAATGTTTTCTACCATTTCAGAAACAAATTCCACAATTTGAGCCATATATAATTAGTCGTCTGCAAAAGCTTCCAATTTCGATGTGTCTAAAACTTTACTTTTAGCATGATTGAAAAATATCGTGGGAAACATAGATAATGTTAATTACCAGCATTTTTTGCTTTCCACTCATTTTCTATCTTTTCCGGGAAAGATCCCACTATATAAGTCACATTTAATTTGTCATCTGGATATGTTTTGTATTTGATCAGTCTTAAATTGTATTTGATCAGTCTTAAATTGTCGTTTGGTAAAGAGTTACTGTAAAACTGTAAATGTTTGCGTCATGGAAATCTTCGCGTATTGGTAAAAGTCGCAAAGATATCCTTCAACGTAAATTTAAGCTACATTAAGGTATATTTACCTAGACACTGGGTCGGTGGCAGTTAATGCTACCAATTAATGGGGTTTGTAGTTCATCAGTACAGGACGCTGGCACAAAACGACTTTTATGCAAGATTATCTGTTGCATTTTTCGTGGAAAGTAAAATATGCGTAATGTCAGCATTTGGTAATTCACGATAGTTTAATATCCACTTTTACAGTAAATCTTTACCAAATGGCAAGACTTTGGTTTGGTCCAACATGAAAGCATTTGCAGACGACATACTAAATTTTGCACAAACTTGGATTTTTGTTTCCTTTTTGAAAGGCTAGAAGACATTGTAGGAAAAGGAGAAAAAGCTGTTTACCAGCACTTTCTCCTTTTCCCACAATGTCTTTCAAACGTCCCTTCCCTTGTGGTCGTCAAAACTCTAAACTGAGTGGTAAACAGTTGACAATAAGTAACAGAATTACAATGTCATTACCTTTGAAGACTCCACTGCATTCTGCCAACAACATTAAGTTCTAGTAGACTTTCATCCGACACTTTCTCAGACACTGTTCTAGCTTTTGGTTCAAGTACATACTCAACCAGGGAACCAGACTGGGCCATAATAAACAGGCAGTCAACTGGACGTTTCCCAGCTTCTGTTTGAATAAAAATTGAAAGAAACATATTAGATGCAATGTGTGCAAAGTCAATTTAGACTAGGTGCATACTCAATCTGGGAATCAGACTTGGCCATGATAAACAGGCAGTCAATCGGACAATTACCAGCTTCCGTTTAAAAAGACAATTTAACCCTTTCCCAAAAGACAAATTTTGGACTGGTCCAAATTGAAAGAGTTTGCAGACGACAATTTTCAATTTGATGAAAATGGCAGAAAGGTCTCAAAAGGGTAGAAAACGCTGTGGGAAAAGGAGAAATTGCTCGTTACGAGCAATTTCTCCTTTTCCCACAGTGTTTTCAAAAGACTTATACTGCAGACACATGAAAACCAGGGCTTGTTTGGGAAAGGGCTAAACAAACAGCATAATTATGTAGTGTATGTATCGTCAGTTTGGACTGGGTACATAAACAACCAGGGAACCAGGCATAATATACAGGCAATCAGCTAGATGTTTCCCAGCTTTGAAATGAAAATTTTAGCCTTGCCCAAACTGAAAGCATTGCCTGACGACAAATCAGATGTAAACTTTAAACATGAAATTTGTCTTTCATAGGGTAGAAAACATCATGGGAATAGAAGAAAATGCTGGAAACCTGTATTTTCTCCTTTTCCCACAATGTTTTCAAAAACCTTCTTCCTCAGGGACGTTCAACTTTTGTGGTTAAGTGTTGACACACTACTTCCCGCATAATGACGTGTCAGTCTTGCTACAGAGCACTTTTGAAATTATTTTTGAGAGAGAAACTGCCTCTACTAAAAAGCTCTTTCTCTTCTGCCATAACATATATGAGCCATGCTCTGTGAAAACGGGGCTTGATGCATCTGCGAAAAGTATTGACTCAGGTCCGCCTGCGCAGTCCGCGCAGGCTGACCCAGGCCGAAACTTTTCAGAAAAAATACTATTTAAGAATTAAACTGCTTACGTATCAAGACCTCTGCAACTTACCTCTTCTTTCTACATCCAGTTTCGGTGATCCAACAACACACAATCTTGGGGTACAGAACTTTGATGCCACAGCAAATATGTTATCAGTTCCTGTGGGGCTGTGATTTGGGCTCATGTTCTTATTTGCTGGGTTCAGAACAACATTTAAGGGCTGCTTGATTTGGAATAAAGGGTAGAGTGTGATTGGATGGGGGTACGGGGGCAAACGGGGGTTTCCCATATTGTTGTTTAGAGTGTTCTGCTGTATGAGGGTGGGGTATCTGTCATAGTGCCCTGAAATTATAGAAACAATGTTATCTGCATTATTCATATCATTACCCAACCATTACATCTTTCTGTTTGACTGAAGAATAAACACTATCGAAAGCATTAAGAGAAGATAGTGGTGACCAGACTTCTGTCCTTTTTCCATAAAGTTTCTGGCTGCCCTTTTCAAAAAAAAATTCCATCATTTGAGAAACATTTTTGTTTAGTATCTTTATAAATGAATAGAAAAGATGGAAATTGTCAGCTAGCATCTTGTTTTTTTTTTGTTGTTTTTATTGAAGCACTGTTTTAAAAGCCTTAAGTTATATCATGGAGACCTGGGCCAGTATTCACCAACCATTCTTAAAAACAGTCTTGGTCTTATTTTCCAGAATTTTTCAGATTTGAAAGTAACACAACTTCTGATTGGTTTAGCCAATCAGAAGTTGTGTTACTTTCAAATTTATAAAATCTTGTAGATCAAGAGTAAGAATGTTCTTAAGAATGGTTGGTGAATACGGACCCAAATCAATGAATTCCACGAGTTTCTGTAAATACTACTGACTACAATACTGTGTCCAAGCAACTGGCAGCTTTCAAAGCAGTCATCTACAGGGATATAATTTTTAGCAAGTTTAAACCCTTTACCATACAATACCGAGCTTTAACAACCCTAGCAGAGACGGCTTTTGAAAACATTGTGGAAAAAGGAGAAAATACTGGTAACCAGCATTTTGCTCCTGTTCCAACAATAGTTTTAACTCTTTCAAAAAGTAATCCATCATTTTATCCATGTGAAATATGTCATCTGGAAACACTTTCATATTAAACAAGTCCTACATTTTGATGTCTGGTATAAGGATAAGAGAATTTAACACTTTTGAAAATAAAAATAAATGAGCCATGCTCTGGCAAAAGGGGGCTTAATGCATCTCCGTGATGCATGATAACAAGCAAGTCGTCATAAAGAAATGGGTCCATAAAATCTATTTTGTCTAATTCGTCTGAATCATGAGGTACACTGGTCCTTTAACATGTAGAAAAATGACCAATAGCAAAAAGTTTTGACCCATGTCAGCCTGCGCAGACTGTGCAAGCTGACATGGATCAAAACTTTTTGCATTTGCATTTAGCCCCCATTTCTCTGAGCATGGCTCAAGTACTTGCCTAACAATCAAAGTAATAAGAGTAGGCCATATGTTGATATTTACCTGAGGAACTTGGACTAGTTGACAAAACAGGGCTCCTTCTACCAAGCGGGGAATGTTCTATATCCTCCAGTCCCGCGCTACGATGAAATCGACTTGCTCGGTTGACAACAAAGGGCTGGCAGTGTGTTCTAACATTTGGAATTCCTGTAATTGATCAAAAATCATAAAGAATAGTTTTATGATAACTGTTTGTAATATAGGGGCTCTTCTTGTGGAAGACAAAGGGTCCATTTCAGTTTTTGTATGAGATGGGCCCTTGTTCCCCTGATAAATTTATGTGCCTCAATCAAATTATATAAGAGGGCCAATGAAGTGAATTTTAAATAAGCTTTCCTTGATGTTCAATACACCATGGACAAATGAAATTCTCCAGATCAATTATAAAACATCTGTCTCAGTTCATGTTGAAAATACAACAAAATGCAAGTCAAAACAAATCCAGGATATGGACTTAGGTATTTGGAGGGAAGCCACAAGGCACAAACTCGTTTTCCAATTCAGGTGTTGTTTTCAGAGGTTTGCAAATTATTTTCAAAGAGAATTTTACCTATAATGAGTTCATATAAAAGTTGTTTACAATGAGAGGTTAACCTCTATATGGTGTAAATAAAACCTGTTGCTCCTCCATATGTCTTTTTATTTCATGCTTTTCAGTAGTTTATCAGGAAATAATAGTGGATTATGATTTGTTGATTTCATCATTTCAACCAGCGAATTTACTGATTGATAAAATCACTGGTGTGGAAATACTGAGAGCTGCCCTGTACTTTGCAAGTTCCAACAAAAAAGAGGATAGAGGCATGAAATAAATAGATTCTTTTTTTCTGGTGAAAAATGGAAAATTACTTCATCTCATGAACATCATATGGTAATATTTTCATGAGTGGCACAGCCAAAACAGAAAATATTACTGTATAATGTTCACTTGGACTTAATGCATCTCCCCAAAGTATTGACCCAGGTCAGCCTGCGCAGTCCACACAGGCTGACCTGGGATGAAATTTTTAGCTAATGCCCAATTTTCTGTATGTCCAAGGACCAGTCTACCTATGATTCTGTGGGTTGTTAAAACAAGAGGGCCATGATGGCCCTGGGTCGCTCACCTTAGTAGAGTGCCTTTAAGGTTTTTCTTTAATTTTACCATGTGACCTAGTTTTTGACCGCAGGTGACCCAATTTCAAACTCATATTTCATGAAGACAAACATTCTGACCAATTTTCAAGTCAATTGAGCAAAAAATGTGGCCTCGAGTGCCCTAAAGATATTTCTTTAATTTGACCTAGTGACCTAGATTATGACCCCAGGTGACCAAAATTTAAACTGGTCTTTGACTATATCAAAAGAAACATTTTAACCAATTTTCAAATCATATGAATAATAAATCTGGCCTCTTAGAGTGCCCACTAGCTATTTCTTTAATTTGACCAAGTGACCTAGTTTATGACCCCAGTTGACCCAAATTCAGACTCATGTGAGATTTTACAAAGACAAACATTCTGACCAATTTTCAAGGCAATTAAGCAAAGAATGTGGCCTCTAGAGTGCCCACAAGGTATTTCTTTATTTTGACCTAGTGACCTAATTTATGGTTCCAGGTGACCCAAATCCAAACTCATCTGGTATTTCATCAAGACAAACATTCTGGCCAAATTTCAGGTCATTTAAGCAATAAATGTGGCCTCCAGAGTGCAAACAAGGTATTTCTTTAATTTGATCCAGTGAACTAGTTTATGACCCAAGTTGACCCAAATTAATCTTATGTGAGACTTTATAAAGACAAACTTTCTAACTAATTTTCAAGGCAATTGAGCATATAATGTGGCCTCGAGAGTGCCAACAAGGTATTTCTTTAATTTGACCTAGTGACCTAGTTTATGACCCAAGATGACAATTTTGAACTCAATGAACTTATTGCGCTTAGATGGGCAAAACAAACTTAGAAGCGAGTCACTACATAGTACATACCAAATATCAAAGCTCTACGCCTTCCAGTTTTAAAGAAGAATTTTAAAGTTTTCCTCCTTTCTTCCTATGTTCGAACTTGTGACCCCCGGGGCTGGGCCACTTTTGACCCAGGGGCATCATATGAACAAACTTGGTAGAGGTCCACTAGGAAATGCTACATACCAAATATCAAAGCTCTACACCTTCCCGTTTAAGAGAAAAAGAAATTTAAAATTTTCCTTCTTTGTTCCTATCTTCGAACTTGTGACCCCCGGGGCGGGGCCAGTTTTGACCCAGGGGCATCATATGAACAAACTTGGTAGAGGTCCACTCTGAGATGCAACATACCAAATATCAAAGCGCCACACCTTTCGGTTTCAGAAAAGAAGAATTTTAAAGTTTTCCTTCTTTGTTCCTATGTTCGAACTTGTGACCCCAGGGGCTGGGCCAGTTTTGACCCAAGCAGCATCCTTGGAACAAAGTTGGTAGAAGTCCACTTGGAGATGCTACATACCAAATATCAAAGCTCTATGCCTTCCCATTTAAGAGAAAAAAAAAATTAAAGTTTTCCTTCTTTGTTCCTATGTTTGAACTTGTGACCCCCGGGGCAAGGCCAATTTTAACCCCAAGGGCATCATATGAAAAAACTTAGTAGAGGTCTACTAGGTGATACTACATACCAAATATCAAAGCTCTATGCCTTCTAGTTTTACAGAAGAAGATTTTTAAAGTTTTCCTTCTTTGTTCCTATGTTGGAAATTGTGACCCCCGGGGCGGGGCCAGTTTTGACCCCAGGGGCATCATATGAACAATTTTGGTAGAGGTCCACTAGGAGATGCTACTTGCCAAATATCAAACTTCTACACCTTCAAGTTTCAGAGAAGAAGATTTCTAAAGTTTTCCTTCTTTGTTACTATGCTCAAACTTGTGACCCCCGGGGTGGGGCCAGTTTTGACCCCAGGGGCATCATATGAACAAACTTGGTAGAGGTCCACTACGCAATGCTACATACCAAATATCAAAGCTCTACACCTTCCAGTTTCAGAGAAGATGATTTTTAAAGTTTCCCTTCTTTGTTCCTATGTTCGAACTTGTGACCCCCGGGGCAGGGCCAGTTTCGACCCCAAGGGCATCATATGAACAAACTTGGTAGAGGTCCACTAGGAGATGCTTCATGCCAAATATCAAAGCTCTATGCCTTCTAGTTTTACAGAAGAAGATTTTTAAAGTTTTCCTTCTTTGTTCCTATGTTGGAAATTGTGACCCCCCGGGGTGGGGCCAGTTTTGACCCCAGGGGCATCATATGAACAAACTTGGTAGAGGTCCACTAGGAGATGCTACATGCCAAATATCAAAGCTCTACGCCTTCAAGTTTCAGAGAAGAAGATTTTTAAAGTTTACCTTCTTTGTTACTATGCTCAAACTTGTGACCCCCGGGGTGGGGCCAGTTTTGACCCCAGGGGCATCATATGAACAAACTTGGTAGAGGTCCACTACGCAATGCTACATACCAAATATCAAAGCTCTACGCCTTCCAGTTTCAGAGAAGATGATTTTCAAAGTTTCCCCTCTTTGTTCCTATGTTTGAACTTGTGACCCCCAGGGCAGGGCCAGTTTTGACCCCAAGGGCATCATATGAACAAAGTAGAGGTCCACTAGGAGATGCTTCATGCCAAATATCAAAGCTCTATGCCTTCCAGTTTCAGAGAAGATGATTTTTAAAGTTTTCCTTCTTTGTTCCTATGTTGGAAATTGTGACCCCCGGGGCGGGGCCAGTTTTGACCCCTGGGGCATCATATGAACAAACTTGGTAGAGGTCCACTAGGAGATGCTACATGCCAAATATCAAAGCTCTATGCCTTCAAGTTTCAGAGAAGAAGATTTTTAAAGTTTTCCTTCTTTGTTACTATGCTCAAACTTGTGACCCCTGGGGCGGGGCCAGTTTTGACCCTAGGGGCATCAAATGAACAAACTTGGTAGAGGTCCACTAGGAGATGCTACATACCAAATATCAAAGCTCTGCGCCTTCTAGTTTCAGAGAAGAAGATTTTCAAAGATTTTGCTTTTTTTTCCTTTTTGTTGCCATGGCAACCAGAGTTGTGGGTGGAATTTAATTCTTTGAACAATTTTGGTAGAGCTTCACCCAAGGAACATCCCTGCCAAGTTTCATCAAGATTGGCCCAGTGGTTTAGGAGAAGAAGATGTTTAAAGAAATTGTTGACGGACGAATGACGACTGACGACGGACGACGGACGATCACAATAGCTCACCTTTAGCACGTTGTGCTAAGGTGAGCTAAAAAAAAAGTGGCTATTATGGATCCGTAATTATGTGATAGCTTGATTGGTACAATGACTCACGGAGATGCATTAAGAGTGGCTCATATAAAAGTGTTAGATAACAAGAAGTGTACCTCCATATTGTGTGATAGCAAAGATATATGTTGTTCAGGTATACATGCCTACATAAAAGTTTTATACAGTGAGAAGTTTACCTCCATATGGTGTGACAGCAAAAGATATGTCATATTTCTTTATATGTGATCATACAAAAGTTGTATACAATGAAAGGTTGACCTGTTTTTAGAGTAACTGCAAAGATATGTGCTGTTTCTCTATAGATGCTGATATAAATCTTTTTGACAACAACAGGTCTACCTCCGTATGGTGTGATGGCAAAGATATATATTGTTTCTCTAAATATCAGAACTCCAGATAAGAGGGAGTGATGGTATTGTAGATCCATTATTTCTCTTTCAAATCCTATGTTGTGGATACTCATTAGAGTCGTCTCAATGAGATGATTCTAATGAGTACCCATAACATAGGGTTTAGTGGACAAAAATCAGTATTTTCAATTTTGAAATCAAAATCACTCCCTTAATCTGGAGCTCTGTATAAATGCTTATATAAAGGTTTTATACTACAAGAAGTTTACCTCCGTATGGTGTGATGGCAAAGATATGTGTTGTTCCTCTGTGTGTGCTCACAGTTACCCATCTACTGTCATGGTTGAAACTCACATCAATCACCTGAAATAGTAGCACACTATCTTGGTGATTATAGACACACATAAGTGAATTACAGCCTTATCATTATAACTCTATAGGTTCACAGATTGAGCACTTTTGTATATTTTTTCGATGTGATAGCCCTTTACCAAAAAATCTCTTATTCTAACAACCCTGGGGAGAAAGGATTTGAAAACAAAGGGGTACAGGAGAAAATACTAAAATAAATTTAGTGTCTTAATTTTTTCACTCAAACTGCATACCACCTGAAATAAGATTTGCACTTGATTCTAGTATGTGAAAAAATTTGCCACAGTGCACTGTGGGGAACAACATATGCAGGGCCTATATTCACCAACCATTCTTAAGAACATTCTTGATCTCAATCTCATGTTGAAAGTAACACAAATTCTGATTGGCTAAACCAGTTGGTTTAGCCAATCAGAATTTGTGTAACTTTCAAATTTAGAAAATCTGGAGAATAAGGCTAAGAATGTTCTTAAGAATGGTCTGGATAAAAAGCATCATACAGGATTTGTACAGTACACTGCTGACTAACAACAAAAGATTACCATTGCCTCATACTTATATTTTACCAATACAAGTAAAATCTACTTTGTATATTTACTGTTTCTTATTTGTCAAAACAAATCTCTGTGGAATAGTCTATTATCAAAAAAAAACTTGAATAATTTTTGCCGCTAAAATTTCAATTACAGAAGATCATAAACTAATTTCAATCAAACCTTGGCAGTTGTGTCCCCACGATGTAGAGTATACAAATGATGAACAGCTCCGAGAGATGAACTACAAGGATGAGCCATCAGCCTAAATATGTGAAAGTTGTGGCCAAGCTTACAGGCTGTGACTAACAGGGTACCAGTAGGGTCAAAGGCCATATCTGCTACAGGCTCATTGGCATGTGCATGAAAATGGGCAATCAACCCACTTCCTTCATTGTCCTCATTCACATTGAACTGTAAAGAAATAAAAAAAAAATCAATCAGAGGCACAGATAAATATAGCATAGTGAACATCATCGGTAATATTTTCATGAGTGGCACAGCCACAAGTGAAAATATTACAGATGATGTTCAAGATATGAAATAAATTTCGATCTTTCACCTAAAAAAACAAATATTCTGTTTATTTCAAGCTTTTATCCCCTTTTTTTTGTTGGAACTTTCATCAAAATCCAGTAAAGTTGTTTTCAGTGATTCCCTGTGGCGTACCCTCCTCACATAACAACCCATTACAATATTACGTAAAGCGTGAGAAATATAGGGTAAAGCACATAAACTATGTTGTATTTCCCTCTGGTTAAATGGTACACGCTGTTTACCTAGGTAACCAGAGCGCAGGAACTTCTGTTTCTGCCTTCAACTGAAGAGTAGAAAATATGAAATCGGTGTCTCTCACTGATCGTAATCATGAAATATCAAACCAAAATCCACCATTATTTCTCTATAAGCTATCGAAAAGCATAAAATAAAGTTGAGTATTTTGAATTTTAAAAGGTTACTTTTTTTTATCCATTTTCACTAAGACCTGTGTTGGGGGTACTCGCTAACTCCATATGAAATGACAAAATTTTAGATTGGTCCAAATGACAAATCAAAATATAGATCGAATTAGTAAGATGATCACGTCTGTGATACGACAGAAACACTGTGGGCAAAGGAGAAAATGCTCCTAACCCTTTTCCCACAATGTTTCTAAAAAGCTTGGAGTCATTAAAATTCGTGATTGTGCGGTACAGGGTCAGAATTTGTTTGATCAAGACAATTCTACTGAGTACCCACAAGAAGGATTTTACTAAGAATTAATGTTTTTGAAAATTTGACTTCCTCTATTATCTGAACCACAGACAACAAAATCTTAGACTTGTCAACAGTTGTCAACATTTAGGATGTTAAAATATAGCAAAGCAAATGTAACTCAGTGATAAGATAAGATTTATCTTTGAAAGGTAAGCGAACAAGGTGGGAAGAGGAATAAATGCGGGTTCAAGCACTTTCTACTTTTTCCACAATACATGTAATTTCAAAACCCTTGGGACTATTTGGTAAAATGTAAAACTAGTAAGAAGGATTAAACAGGTAAAACTGATTTCATCAAATAACCTCCATTGTTTCCAGGGTAATACACCCATCACAAATTTTCTTATCTTATAAATGTTTGATATCAGAATTGTGTGACATCTTTCGTGAAATCGTTTTGTACAAAGTTCAGAGAAGTGAATCTTTTTTTGGTTTGGACTTACCACATGTGCATAGATGGTTTTGTATCTTCTAATCTACAATCCGACATTTGTTGGCTTATGAGGTAAAAGTTTATTAACTCTTTGCCACACAATCCCGAGTTTTAACAACCCTGAGGAAGACGCCTTTTCAAAACATTGTGGAAAAAGGAGACAATGCTGGTAACAAGCATTTTCTCCTTTTTCCCCAATGTTTTTTACCCTATCAAAGACAAAGTCCATCATTTGAGACACACTAAAATTGTCGTCTGCAAATGCTTTCAATTTAGAGAAGGCTAAAATTTTGTTGTGTAGTAAACAGTTAAACTTGTCTAAAAATTTTTCAGAGCTTAACTCTTTACCAAATGACAAAATTTTGCACTCGTCCAAATTCAAAGCATTTGTAAACGACAAAATGAAAGTGACTCAAAAATTATTTCTTGTTTTGGAAAGGGCAAAAAACATTGTGGGAAAAGGAGAAAATGCTGGTTACCAGCATTTTCTCCTTTTCCACAATGTCTTCAAAAGGCTTTTTCCTGAGGGTCGTTAAAAGTCGGGATCGTGTGGTTAAAGGGTTAAAAACATTTTTTTCTATACTCGTTCAATACAATTTTATGTAAAACTCCAACTTATGTCTGATCCTTACATGATCGTTGTGAACATTCTGTATGTCCACCACTGATATAATGCCTGGTCGGTTCCCGTTGTCCAGGTGTATGTAGTCCTGTTGTTTTTTGGGCCCCGATGGTTTACACCCTGTCATGGAGTTCATCATTGCCTCTCCAAACATTGACAAACCTTTAAAAGCCCCCTAAAATTTGGTGAAAAAAAAAAATGAAAACTAGACTTTGTTTGGCGGGTTCCAACACTTGCCTTCAGTTGTTTTCAGAAATATATGAGACATGTTCAATACCAAGCAATAGTATTAATTAAATCGCAAAAGGTTTGCTTGTTTGTATTGAAGTTTAATGCTGTTTTAACGGCTAAGGTCACATCACAGTGGTCAGTGCATCTCTGCATGTGTTTTCTGGCTTTTCACCCAAGTACTGACACAACTTTCTTTCCAAGCCACTGACTACTTTTCTCACATGCATCAGAGGTGACAGGCAAAAAAAATCGCTAGAAAGGATGTTTGCCTCAAATGGGTATCTAACCCGCAAAAGCAGCATATCTGTGCTATAAATAACTTGAGGTTTACCGGCCCCCACAGGTACGGGGTCCCCTATTCATAGTTATGAATTAGCCTGATTTGAAGCATCTATCTTTAGTAATAATAGAGATATCAGAAAATGTCCACCTGTTTTGCATGACAAAACAGATAATGACGGGGCTATGACAATAACTCAATATTTTCTTCACAAATAGTCCAGATAGTAAAGATATATAGATAACTGACCATTCCACATCAAAATATTCAATAAGAAAGGCAATGAGGGTATGGAGAGCCTAGCCTGAAATTTTAGCTCCCGATATCAAGCCTATAAGCTTTGTCAAGTATGACCCCTGCAAAGAATGTAATTTTTGACAAACATCATACCAGTTAATTTTACACCATGGTACATACCAAAGGGTATCTTGTGATTTGGAAGAGGTCTCTACTAAATTAGAAGGCCTTCCAAAACACAGTGGAAAAGGAGAAAATGCTCGTGTCAAGAATTTTCTGCATTTTCCACAATGTTTTATAGCCTGTCAAAGAGAAATACTATATTTCAGCCACATTCATTGTCTTCAAATGATTACATACAGGTCAGTCAAAATTTGTCCTCTGGTAACAATTAACTCTATGTAAAATACCTGACCTTGTTCAAGAGCATTTCTCAGCCCAAAGCTAAATTTCAACAAAATTACCTTTGCAGCACTAATGACTGTAGCTGCATAGGACTGGGTACCATCTCCTGACATGCCTCCACAGGATTGGTGCATGGGAACCAGCTGTAATATATATAAATATCTATCAACAAATCACCACCTTCTTTTCTTTAACCCTTTCCCAAACAAGCCCTGGCTTTCATGTGTCTGCAGTACAAGTCTTTTGCTTAATCCAATAATCCATTTAAACAGATTGCAATAAAGAGAAATAAATTCTTCTGTCAAACAGCTTTCAAAAGAGGTTTGCTGTTTAAACCTTTCCCAAACGACAAATTTTGGACTGGTCCAAATTGAAAGAGTTAGCAGATGACAATTTTAAATTTGATGAAAATGGCAGAAAGTTACCAAAAAGGGTAGAAAACACTGTGGGAAAAGGAGAAATTGCTTGTTATGAGCAATTTCTCCTTTTCCCACAGTGTTTTCAAAAGACTTGTACTGCAGACACATGAAAACCAGGGCTTGTTTGGGAAAGGGTTAAATACTACATCTCATGTGATAATATAAAACATTTTAAGACAAACCTTTAAACTATGGATGATCAACATAGGTTAAGATTAAATAAACAAATACACATGAAAAACATTGTGACAGTAAGACAAATTATACTGCAGACACGTGAAAACCAGGGCTTGTTTGGGAAAGGGTTAAATAATTCATTAGATGATTTATGAAATGTACAAACTTTGTTTTTTCTTGCGTTATTTGTTATTTCCCATTTATGTCTTAATATTCACTTGTATACAGCCTCACTTTCTGTTTGAAACAAGTTGCAGACAACTACTAAAATGTAGCTCAAAGAATGGCATTATCTTTGAATTGTTGGAAAACATTGTATGAACACTTAGAATACAGAATATTTTATATCAATGCAGCCAACTTACCCTTTTATCGGCATATGCTAGCCATCTTGTGCTTAGGGCTATTGGATTAACATTTGGACCCGGGCAAGGGTAACAACCTATTGACAAAAAATAAAGATACGAGGAGTATTTAAATATGAATGCATCAAAGCACCTAAAATTTGAAGAGCATTTGTAGACGAGAAACTAACTGTGGCTACAATGATGAGATTTGTCTTTAAAAGCAAAGAAAAACATGCTTAAAAAAAAAAAGAAAAAAATACTGGTCACCAGTATTCTCTTCTTCGCTAACAGTTTTTTAAGAAGCTTTTATTTCTTAGGGTCATTAAAAAAATATCAAAAACAAGTTCCATCATTTGAACCAAATTTAAATAGTCACTTGAAAACACTTTCAATTTAGACAAATCTATATTTTTGTCATGGGGTGAAGAGTTAACTCTTTACCATATGACAAAATTTTAGCCATGTCCAAATTCAAAGCATTTGCAGACAACAAAACAAAGGGGGCTCAAATGATAAAACTTGCTGTTAACGAAAAGAAAACATTGTGGGAATAGGAGAAAATGCTGGTTATCAGCATTTTCTCCTTTTCCCAAAATGTTTTTAAAAGCTTTCTTTCACAGTGTTGTTTGAATACTAGATTGTGTGGAAAATGTGTACATATGAGCCATGCCCTGACAAAAGGGGGCTTAATGCATCTCTGTGATGCACGATACCAAGCAAGTCATCACATGATCATGGATCCGTGATAGCCACTTTTTTTAACAATCAACGTAATCATGAGGTAGAATGGTCCTTGGACATACCGAAAATTAACCAATAGCGAAAAGTTTCCCGGACTGCGCAGGCTGACCTGGCTCGATACTTTTCGCAGATGCATTAAGCCCCCTTTTCACAGTGCATGGCTCATATATATATATAAATGTGTATGAGAGTTTGATGCCATTTTAACAGCTTATAACAGGTCATTATCACGGTTTTCCGTGCATCTATGCATGTTTCCTCGCTTACTCACACCAGTGCTGACACAACTTTCTTTCCAAGCCACCGACCACTTTTCTCCCATGCATCAACAGAAAAAAATTTGCCTCAGCCAGGTACTGAACGCGCAACAACCAGGTCACAGGTCGGATATGCTAACCACTGAGCTACCTGGCCGTGCTTGTGCTGTTAAGGCCTAGAGAGATACCATCAGTACTTTTGACAGAACTAGGATTTATCACAGAAATAGCGTATTTACTTCCAATACTCTTTTTCCTAAATATAAATCATGCTCTGGCAAAAAGGGGGCATAAGGCATCTCCGTGATCCATGATACCAAGCAAGTCATTGCATGATTCTAGATCTATAATATGTATTTTGTCTAACAACCGACTGAATCATGAGGTACAGTGGTCCTAGGACACACAGAAAATTGACCAATAGCGAAAAGTTTCCGCCTAGGTCAGCCTGCTTCGATATTTTTCGCAGATGCATTAAGTCCACTTTTCACAAAGCATGGCTCATATATTTGTAAAATTTTGCAATAATTACAGACCAGTAAATCAGCCGTACTCACTTGTGATCCAAAACAACTGTTTCATCCCAGAGGTTTCATATATACATATCTTCTCCAAAAATGTCACCACTAGAAATCTGAAAATTGTGAAAAAACATA
Organism: Tridacna gigas; assembly: GCA_945859785.2. Lineage (NCBI taxonomy): Eukaryota > Metazoa > Mollusca > Bivalvia > Cardiida > Cardiidae > Tridacna > Tridacna gigas. The sequence continues at coordinate 1,159,943 of OX244042.2, forward strand.
ATGGGGTGTTCATAAAGAACTTACAGCAGAATGTATGAAGTGACTGATTGGTTGATTGAATGGCGTTTTTTTACATCACTTTAACTCTTTACCACACAATCCCGAGTTTAAATGACCCTGAAGAAGAAAGCCTTCTGAAAACATTGTGAGAAAAGGAGAAAATGCTGGTAACCAGCATTTTCTCCTTTTCCCACAATGTTTTCTACTCTTTCTAAGACAGTTTTCTCCATTTGAGCCACATTAAATTTGTTGTCTCAACTGCTTTCAGTTTGGGCCAGTCTAACATTTTGTTGTTTGATAAAGGGTTAAACATTATTTCAGCCCTATCACAGCGACAGCTCACATATTTATGTCGGTCCTGGGTTTCACTAGTACTAAACCAGCACTCTGAAGTGTTGTGCCCAATGACTCTCTCACGAAAAACACAGAGCTTTAAGTAAGGCTCAAACCCAAGGACTCCAGGTTACGAGTTCTACACTCTAACAGTGAGCCATGCAGGACCTCTCTCGTAACTTAGAGTATTCAATCTCATTGATTGCTTCCCAGAAGCTGTAAACAGCACTTGCACCATGATGTGACTAGTTCCAAAGGTTGTTGCCATCACCAGATTCAAACCTGGAACCTTTGACTATGAGAGGCAAATGCTCCATCCTTATGCCACTGTCTCCCATGTTTGTTTATTAAGATGTAAGACCAAGATATATACTCATTCAAGAATTCCATAATTCAGTATTTTCATTCGTAGCTTTAGTTAAACATATACATTTTATACCAATTGAGAAACAAGTACTTCCAACTTATGCTAACCTCTCTCCATTCTGCTTCCTGGAAAGTACAACAGTACTCCGCATCAAATATGTGGGCCGATGAACAGTCCCAGAGTTGACACCCACTCCCGGGAATCAAACTCGAGACCATATGTCTGCAAGGCTGACACTCCACCTCATGAATACAGACACCACATTCCTAGCTTTGCCACTTGAGGATATCAGGTTTAATGTTCAGCTAGTGAAACTATATTTTGATCTAACATCAAAGCAAACAAATATTCTCTATGTAAATGATGCATTTGAAAGCTAAGACAATTACAACCAACCTTTTATTGCACTCTATATTATGAATTGGTAGTGTTTTAAAACTGATACTATGAACTTCGTCCCCCGTCTTCAACGACACAAACTTCATACCACAGAAAGGCTGACCAGCACTGTAAGAAATACAACATTAAACCTTTACCTAATAATTCCCTGATTTTTGTATTCATGAAGAAAAAAACTTTTGAAAACATTGTGGGAAAAGGAGAAATGTCCAATAACCAATAGTTTCTTCTCTTCCCATAATGTTGTCTTACTGATTATATAGTAAGCCATGAAGTAGTTTTCAGTTTATTCTAAGAATTTAACCCTTTCCCAAACGACATATTTTGGACTGGTCCAAATTGAAAGAGTTTGCAGACGACAATTTTAAAGTTTGATGAAAATGGCAGAAAGTTATCAAAAAGGGTAGAAAACACTGCGGGAAAAGGAGAAATTGCTCGTTACGAGCAATTTCTCCTTTTCCCACAGTGTTTTCAAAAGACTTGTACTGCAGACACGTGAAAACCAGGGCTTGTTTAGGAAAGGGTTAAATGCTACATCTCATGTGATAATATAAAACATTTTAAGACGAACCTTTAAACTATGGATGATCAACATAGGTTAAGATTAAATAAACAAATACACATGAAAAACATTGTGACAGTAAGACAAATTATTCACAGGGCATCTTCTTTACAGGTTGTCTACAGCAAGATAAAAAATGTAGTATATTTTAACTCTTTACAGACGACAAAAATGTAGATTTGTCCAGTGTGAAAGCATTTGCAGACGACAATTGAATATGGCTCAAATGATCGATTGATTGTATGACTGATTGATTGTATGGTGTTAACCGCCATTTTCAACATTATTTCAGTTATATCGCGGCGGCCAGTGTACCTATCCATGCTTTCCTGGAGTTTCTTTTTACCAGTACTCCGCACATTATTCTTTCCAAGCCAGTGGCTACTTTCCCACATAACCATCGTCGAAACAATGGTCAGCGGTGAGAGAGGAATGAATCCTGTCGCGATGACTATCATCAATCCTCTGAAAGAAATTGGCCAAGCTGGGGATCGAACCAGCGACCTCCTGTTCTCAAGTCCTGTACGCTACTGACTGAGCTACAGGGGCTTGGAGGCTCAAATGATGGAATGTGTCTTGCAACATTGTGGGAAAAGGAGAAAATGCTGGTTATCATTACAACTTGGGATTCTGTTGTAAAACGTTAGGTGGGGACAGACTGTATCTCAGAACACAAAAAAAGCAATTTAATTACCTGGAAGAATCACACATCACAATCAATGGCCTTTTGCTAGCAAAAGCATCTGTATACCCAAAAGCTGAAGAAAAATAAGACTAGAGAATATGTTTTCCTTTTTAACTCTTTACCAAATGACAAAATTTAAGATCCATGCAAATTGAAAACACTGCAGACAACAAATAAAATGGCGCTCAACTGGCTGGATTTTTCTATGAAAGGTTAGAAAACATTGTGGGAAAAGAATGCTGGTTACCAGCATTTTCTTCTCTTCCCACAATATTTTCAAAAGGCTTTCCACCAAGGGTCGTTAAAATTCAGGATTGTGTGGTAAAGAGTAACCTCCCTTGTTTTCAGTGTAGCACAGCCATTACAAATTTTCTTATCTTACAAGCATTTGAGATAAGCATTATGTAATATCATCACATTCGGCACACCTCGGGTGATCCGGTGATCAAATCTCTCGGCTGTATCATGTAGCTTGATATGCACCTACACGGTACATTTCGCTCATCTCCGGAAGCACGTCACTTTACCATTATTGAATGTAAGACTCCTCTTAAAAAAGAAGACAGTAAATTTTCTATCGTTATCTTTCTAGGAATATTTCAGTCGGCAAACAGTTTCTATATTCAATTTTTAGCGTGGTTTATCAATTCCGTTGGGAGCTTTCATCGACAGATCGATAGAAGAGAATAACTTCACCGTGGATGTTCATGTCGTTGCTAAGCGATCTACAGGGGCGCCGCCATGTTAAGATCATGTGATTGGTAGTTCAAAATGGAAGCCTCCTTTATACGGACGAGGTTAGATGTAGGTACGGAATCGGCCGAGTTGTGACGAGTGATATCATCAAACACATAACCTCCCTTGTTTCAGTGTAATATACCCATTATGAGTTTTCTTATCTTATACATATTTGTTATCACAACTGTGCGACGTCATCTCCGACGTCCTTTTGTACATATTTTTCATAGCAGTGAATGGTTTCTTTTATGGATATTATCGCGCATGCTTCTATAGATTCTAGATGGTTTTGCATCTTCTGATCTAGAAATTTGTAAAATTTCATTATGTGATAAAAAGAATCTGACATTCATTGGCTTTTGAGATAAAACTTTATAAAACTTGTCATGATAAAAATGTTAAACTTGCCAAAGAATCATTTGATAACATTTTTCCTAGACTTGTTTAATGAAATTTTATCTCAAACCCCAACGCATGTCAGATCCTATGTATACAAATTACACTTCTTTAAAAGGAGCAAGTCTTGTTCTACTCATGAAAATTCAAATTTTTGCATGTATGATTTTGTCCCATGACTTGCAATATATTGTTATGTGATAAAAAAGAATCTTGCAATTGTTGGCATTTGAGATAAAAATTTCTTCACAGAGTTTAGCAAAATGTTATCAAGCTTGCCAGAGGCTCGCTTAACCCTTTCCCAAACAAGCCCTGGTTTTCACATGTCTGCAGTACAAGTCTTTTGAAAACACTGTGGGAAAAGGAGAAATTGCTCGTAACGAGCAATTTCTCCTATTCCCACAGTGTTTTCTACCCTTCTTGAGACCTTTCTGCCATTTTCATCAAATTTAAAATTGTCGTCTGCAAACTCTTTCAATTTGGACCAGTCCAAAATTTGTCATTTGGGAAAGGGTTAATACCAGTAATTATTTTCTAGACCTGTCTAACCACTGATTCTAAGTGTCATCCCTCAATGTTTTCAAAAGACTTCCTCCTAAGAGTCGTTGAAACTCAGGATTGTGTAGTGAAGTGTTAATGTGATTATTGTCAAACTAATTGATATTTGAACCGTTAAAACATGATTCTGATTTATACCTGGTTCAGGATTCGGCAAAATTCTACAGATTTTGACTGGTCCTTGTCGAACTGATAAGATCTCTAAAGCCTCTCCGTTCTGCTGTAAAATAAATTATCACTTACAGTAGACAGTAGGGTCACAATAAAATATGTAAAAAACTGCTCAAAGTGTTCAAGCTATACTGAAATCACCCTTGTAAACTGTATAATTGATACAGCAACTCTCTGGCAAAAGGGGGTTTAATGCATCTCCCTGATGACATTTACTAAATGAGTCATCACAGAATTATGGATCCATAAAAATCTATTTTGTCTAGCAAATCCGCTGAATCATGAGGTACCCCAGTTGACAAACAGAAAATTGGCCAATAGCAAAAAGTTTTGACTCAAGTCAGCCTACTCAACCTGCACTAATTGATAATTTTTAACAGATGCATTAGACCCCCTTTTCACAGAGCATGACTCAATGAAAATCTGTATCAAATATATGAATAAACTAGAGGCGCTTGAGCGCCTGTATCGCTCCACAGGCCTGATATTTCTATAATGGCGAAAAGAAGTTTTTAACAATTACCATTCAATCCTGCATTTTAGCTCACTGAAGAAAAAAGGTATGGAAAAAACTTGTGAGAAAAGAAGAAAAAAATGGTAACCAGCATTTTCTTAGTTTCCCACAATAATTTCTATCCTTTTTTATATATGTCTTACTAATTTGAAGATATGTTGTCTGCAACAGGTCCTTTCACAAACCATTTTGGGTGGGGAAACATCAAAATATAGAAAATATGTCTTTCTCAGGGTCGTTAAAAGTTGTGATTGTGTGGTAAAGGGGTAATCTAAAAGAACAGCTAGGAGGGCAAATGAATGAATGTTTTAGCAATATAGATCAACTTACATCAATACACCAGATAGAATGAAATATGCTGGCATACTATGAACACCTAATCCCTAATAATCAACTTTTCACAGTCACAGTTAGAATGTCTTCTGTGGCAAACAACACAAAATGGTCTACAAATGCATTTACATAAATCAAATATCCTGCTCCAGGGCACAGATTAATTCTGGTGTACTGAAGTTGCGGGATCAGTTTGACTGGATAACATTAATGCCTTATCACAAATGTAAAGCCCTGTCCCACTGTGTACCAGGTCACCAGGATTTACACCCCTTCTGTCCACTCTGCATTTACTCATTAGTAGGTCAACAAACCTTTACCAGAACTAATAAAAGTGCAGAGGTTCTCTTGTTCTATATCAAAAGGACTATAAAGTACCTACAACATGGGGGTTTTGTTATTAAAATACTTTTTCTTTTTTATCTTGGCATGGTTACTCAGGCTTAGTAATAAGGCAAAATTGAAAAGCTCAAGTTGTGAAAGGTGCTCAAGCTTTTATCTTATTTATGGCCAGTGATATTTTATTACTAGTACTAACTAATAGCATATCATTGGAGTAAATTGTGATCTTAATACCAAGGAAAATGTGTGGGCTTAAATAGGACAGCCCTGACTAGGTCAAGTCAATCCAATTTTCTTCCTTTTTCTTTGTTAGTCGATAAAACTAACACAATAAATAGTTTTGGAGAAGAACATTTTTTTGAAATATAAGCCTTGTCTATAAAAAAATGTGTTTTTAGGTGTATCATTTTTTTAAAAGGAATCTGGTATACAACCACCATAGAAACAATTTGGCAGACAACCACCATAGGAACTTACCTGCAAAACAACAATGAAATCCAATGAATAGTTTTAGAGAAAAAATTTTTCAAAGATTTTACTTTATACCATAAAAGGAAAATGAGTCTCCCATAAAAGCCATGTTTTTTGACAGATCATTTTTTTTTAAAGGAATTCTGTAAACCTGTATCTAAGGAACATTCCTGCAAAATAATAATGCTATCCAAATAGCGGTTTGGGAGGAGAAGATTTTTAAAGGTTTTTTACTTTGGTTGCCATGGCAACCAGAATTCTTCATGGAACACAATTATTTGAAGGAATTTGAAAGAGGACCACCAAAGGAACATTCCTGTGAAATTTGGTAAAAATCCAGTCAATAGTTTCTGAGGAGAAGTTTTTTAAAGAAAAAGTTTACGGACGCACGCACGGACGAACGGACCGACGCACGACGGACACAACGCCATGACAATAGCTCGCTGGCCTTCGGCCAGTGGAGCTAATAATAAAAACAGTTTGACAGCAGATGCAGCTTGACATGAAAATACTTTTTTCCCCAGCCAGAATCTTTTCAACAGGGGACTGCTATGACACTAAGTTGTCCTCCTGAGACAATGAGAACAGTGTACATAGAATGGACTTCCAAAAAACATGAAACAGATATAACTACATTGCACTTTCATATCAAAAAAAATCAAGAGCAACACATGTGGGTGCCAACGCTAAGCTGCACGTACTTTTAGATATAGATTGCTTTTCAGTGAAAATTCTAAAGTTGAAAAGGGCATAACTGTGTCACTAATATTTTGATGGTTACCTGCCACTGTTGTATGGGTTCCCCTTTTGATAGTTAACAAGTTGTCTGAGTTTGAGGTAAATATCTTCAGTAATAACAGAGACATAAAATGTCAAAGTTTTTGCATGACAACGACCCAGACAACAGGGCTATGACAATACCTCAATGTTTTCTTCGGAAAAAAAGGCCGACCTATAAAGAGTGATGGTTTGGATCAATGTGTTCATATGATCTTGATCTAGACTAATTAAGTCTTTACCAAACGACAAAATTTTAGACTAGTTTATATCGAAAGCATTTGCAGACGACAAAATAAATCAGGCTCAAAAATGGATAAGTCATTTTGGGAAGGCTAGAAAACAGTGTAGGCAAAGGAGAAAATACTGGTTACCAGCATTTTTTCCTTTTCCCACAATGTTTTCAAATGGCTTCCACCTCAGGGTCGTTAAAAGTTGGGATTGTGTTGCAAAAGGTTAAAACTCCGGGTTGTTTGGGACGGATATACAAACTTCTCTTACTTACAGTTATATGCCAAATCTGTATACCATTACTGTACCCTAGTATCAACAATAATGGCAGGCCCTTTGTGTCATATTTGTACAAGTCTGGATTCCTAGCAATGTCTGAAAACAAATGGAGTATTAGCTGATCTTTACTATATACCTGAAAATTTTCCAGCTAAAATACATGTGTCGCACAGGGATTAAATATCACATATGACAGAAAAATAATCTGTATCTACACAGTGTCAAATACCGTTCCAAATATGGTATGATTACATAATTTCACGCATGGAATACACACGCATTGATTTGAGATTTGATTTGTCAAAATGTTATGCTATAAAATTCATCTGCCATTCATAAAAACGAAATTACTACCGACAAACCAATTATTTGTTTTATTTTGTTTACTGTTTTCAAATAAAATGTCAATAATTACCATATTTTTGTCACTGAAACTTGTAGGTATATATTAAAAGGAAAATTATGTTGTAGTAATATTCCTGATGCTTGTATCTGCTTCTCACCATGTAAGAAAACGCTCAACCTTTGATTCCGTGTGATATCAAATTTTCTCATGCAGCTCGAATCAAATACAAGAGAGTTATGACAGAATAATATTCTATAATGTGTATGATAGACAGGCATACATGCCAAAAATATGCATTAACTCTTTACGAAATGACAATTTTTTTACTTTTTCAAACATCATTAATCCTCCGAAAGAAGTTGCCCAAACTGAGGATTCAAACCACTAACCTACTGGTCCCAAGTCCTGTAAACTACCGACTGCACTACCTGGCAACATATCAAAGATCAGAATACATTTGCTGAAACAGCAATTATATGTAAGATATGCTTTGTGAAAAGAGGGGTTAATGCATCTACAAAAATTATTGACCCAGGTCAGCCTGCGCAATGCGTGCCAGCTGACCTGAGCTGAAACCTTTTGCTATTGGTCAATTTTCTGTATGTCAAAGGACCAGTCTACCTTACGATTCATTCGGTTGTTAGACAAACTGGACTTTATGGATCTGTAAAACTGTGGTGACTTGCTTGGTATCAGGCAGCATGGAGATGCATTAAGTCCCCTTTTGCCAGAGCATGGCTAATATGCGTAAATGTGCACGTGTGTCAACTGTGACCAACTATATAAGGTTCTACTACACCTGCCTTATTTCTATCCAAGAAACACTGTACAAAACTTACCACTGCAGTCACAGTTTTCAAATCGAACCCACTGAATCTTCTCTATGTCTTCAACTTTTTGTGGACTGTAGGCCTGCAATAAACAAATTGGTTTGTTTGTATTGGAGTTTAACACTACTAAAATAGCCTAGGACATATCACAGCAGTCAGTGTACCTACATATGTGTTTTCTGGTTTTCTCATACCAGTACTGACACAACCTCCTTTTCAAGCCACTAACTATAGACCTGGTCAATACAGACCTGCTAGCCAAGCTGTCATGTTTGAGTGTCCTTCAGGAGAACCCTCAGCAGTGAGCAACTGATGAAACTCAGGACCTGTATTCAACAATAATTCTTAACCACTGATCTTTGATCTACACTGTCTGCTTTGCTAAATCACGGTATAATAAAGCAACTATGAAATTGCAAATATTTGACTTGTATTTTTAGGATAAAAATGTCTGATAGGTTTATTCAGTGCTTTAAGAATATTCTTCGTCTTAACTATTTACCACACCATCCCGAGTTTTAACGATGCTGAAGAAGAAGCCTTTTGAAAACATTGTGGGAAAAGGAGAAAATGCTGCTTACCAGCATTTTCTCCTTTTCCCACAATGTTTTCTACCCTATCCAAGACAGTTAACATCATTTGATTCACATTTCAATTGTCGTCTGCAAATGCTTTCAATGTGGACCAGTCCACATTTTTGTCGTATGGTAAAGATTTAATCTAGATTTAGAAAGTGACACACCTTCGGGATGGCTAAACCATTTGGTTCTTAAGAATGGTTGGTGATTACGGACCGAGGACAGGCATCAATAAGTTGGCCTTCAGCAATGGCATAACTAAAATTCTGATAAAAGTGGTGTAAAACCGAATTCAAATAAATAATCATACTCTACCTGTGGAACTACATCAGAAAAGAAGTCTACCACACTTTCCATGAGAGATTTTTCACTGAAACAAGAAAATAAACTACATTGACCATCTTTCTACTTAACCCGTTACCACACAATCCTGACTTTTAACGACCCTAAGAAAGAGGCCTTTTGAAAACATTGTGAGAAAACGAGAAAATGCTGGTAACCAGCATTTTCTCTTTTTCTCACAATGTTTTCTACCTTTCACAAAACAAATTTCAATTTTTCAGTCACATTTATTTTGTCGTCTGCAACTGTTTTCAATTTGGACCAGTCTTAAATTCTGTTGTTTGGTAAAGAGTTAACTGTTTACCAAGAGACAAAATTTTGGACTTGCCCAAATTTATTGTTGAAGAGTTAACTGTTTACCAAGAGACAAAATTTTGGACTTGCCCAAATTTATTGTTGAAGGGTTAAAAACATTTCGGGAAAAGGAGAAAATGCTGGTTCTATTCTTTAGGGTTGTTAAAACTCAGGATTTTGTGGTAAAGGCTTAACTGTTTATGAGGCGAAATTTTTAGACTTGGCTCTAAACTGAAATGCATTTGTGGGGGAAATGCATGGGGGGGGGGGGGGGGCAAAGTAAATCAGACAGAAAATCTGACTGTAAATTTCACAAAGTAAATCTGACAGAATAACTTTAATCTATCTTTGGAATGGAACAAAACATTGCGGAAAAAGGAGAGAACACTGGTTTCCAATGTGATGCAAAAAGCTGGCTGCAGGATGCAAATCATGCAATGAGTGAATGCAGAGTCCTTCAATATAAATTAGCCGCCCACTGTTGTGTAATGTTTGGCCAGAGGTTGATAATGATTTTTTATCACACAGCTCCAAGTTTTAACAAAGACGGAAAGAAAGCTTTGAAAACATCATTGGAAAAGGAGCATTTTCTCCATTTTCTACAATGCTTTCTGTCAAAGACATGTCATTTGAGCTACCTTAAATGTGTTGTCTGCAAATTCCTTCAATTTGGACTCGTCTAATTTTTGTTGTCAGGCAAAGAGTTAACCCAAGTGTTCTCCTTCAAATGTCAACAGTGATGACACAGAGACACAGTAGAAAAGTCCATTCTTATGAGTTTTACTGACAAAAGAATCTTTTGAAATAAATCATTTTAACCCAATAGTGCATTCATAAATAAAATGACATTTGTCCTTTTTAATGAGTTCCCTTGAGTGAGCCCCCACTGGCTCTCAAATTTTGTAAACAAAAATATTCAGACACAAAGACGTGCTGTAAAACACAAATTCTACCTGTATATTTGTGGTCGCATCATATTGCAATTATATCTGTAAGCCTTCCTCTGATTTTCTGCAGACATTCTGATAAAATTTTCAGTAAAGATTCCCTTGAAAACAGCTGAATTATCAAAATTCAGTAAATCGTAGAAATATGACGTCAGTTTTGTGTTTCTGCATCTTGCATTCGACTGGCTCTCGGTCTTCGGATTTCGGCGAAAACAGCCGGGATATGCCGAATAAAATCAGGCTGCAGAACACAGTGAAGTTGGCAAATCTTATACTTTTCAGAAACTTGGAAGCCTATGATACTGATTCGAAAATTTACGTTTCAATAAAACCATATTGTCCCTATGGTTAATAAACATTTATAACAAGTTCTTTTTGTATGTAACCTGTAGGACCAGTGTCAATTATCTGTACTACCTGTAGGGCAAAGAAGAACAACGTTTCCCCAGGTTATTGTCTTTTTTCTGTGGTGTGCTATACAAAAAAGCCTGAATTAGAAATTAGTAAAATATCTTTAATAGTCTAGATCTATCATGCATGTGCAAAAATACACATTCACAAGTGTGCCATAATAGAATACACCCCACCAGAATCATTAATTGCAGGAGATATAAATAAGCTCAAAAATTGGATTTGTGTGGTAAAGGGTTAAATCCTCCCTTAACTCACTCTTTATTTTAAAAGTTTGAAAGTAAGATTACCAATGTATTCGGACATCATATGCACTTGATACTTGACACATATGCACGCTATAAATTTCCTGATTATTAGATATTTCCACTAAATGCATATGATGTAGAAATGTACGATTTTTTTTGCATATAAGTATATCAAGGGGTGAATGCAAAACTATTCCATCTGTGCTTTGGAAAATTTTACAGGAGAAGGATAAAAACCTTCTCATTTCTTTGAAAAGCATTGTTTGATCATTTTGTTCATTCACACCATTCAACGCAACAGATCTAAGCAAGATGATTTAACAATGCTTTTCTAAAAGTGGGGTTTTCCCTCTCCTATAAAATTTTCCAGAAAAAAAAAAAAAAAAAAGATGGAATAGTTTCACATTCACCCCTCGATATATCTTTTTATGTTTATGTCTTGACATACATACAATCATTTCGGTAAGGGGGATAAGATTTCATGTTTGGGTTTATAAATTTGTTAAATTGCTCAACATTATTGTTATTCAAATAGCATTAATCCACCAACATCTGAAAGACAATGCATTCAGGTAATTGTAAAAAAAAAAAGACCTATTAGTCAACCAAGAGTAAAAAGAGGCGTGATTGAGCATTGCCCTAAGTTAGACAGACCCATTACCAAAAATCCCCTTTTTAAAACAGCCCTTATCAAGAATTAGAAGGCTCATAAAACATTTCGGGAAAAAAGGAAATAGTTGTTACCCACATTTTCTTCTTTTTCCACAATACTTTATTCTTTTTTTATATATCAATTCCATCATTGTGCCATATTGAATATCTCTTCTGCTACTGATTTGGATTTGGAGAGAAGTATAATATTTGGTGCCAGGTAAAGAGTTAATGAAGCATTGAACAATCTTTAATCCTTGGATATAACTCAAACTGTATTGAAAACTGGCTAACAGTTTGTATTCTTGTGACTATTGACTTCACATTGTCTTTGGAAAAGATGAGGCTGACCAAACATTGGTTTAACTCTTTCCCAGATAACAAAATATTGGACTAGATAAATTGAGAACATTTGCAGACGACAAATTAAATGTGGTGCAAATGATGATTTCTGTCTTTTGTAGGGTAGAAAACATTGTGGGAAAAAATGAAATACTGCAGTGTTTTCATAAGCTTTCTTCTTCAGGATCGTTAAAAGGATTGTGCTGTTAAGGGTTAAAATTTCTACAATCAAAGTACAAAACGAATGCTGCTTTTTATGATTCTAAAAGGTTTGTCCCTGAAAGGTTTCTACTTGGTAAAATTACAGGTCGAAGGCAAATCCTAATTCCCATTTATTTCTAGTTTTGAAATTTCCACCCCCACCCCTCTCGATATACATGTACTGTAAACTGCCACCTTAACAAGTTTACCTTCGCATCGAAGATGGGTAATCGATTATGGATCAAAGAAGTTATTATTACCGTGTCATATTCAAGTAAAAACAGTCGAGTAGTGACAACCCACAACCATATTGAAGCTACAATGATATTTTGGTGAGTATGATTTAAAAAAAAAAAAAAATCTCCTAGGCTATTTTTTTTGTATTGAAGGGGAGCACATATTTTAATTGTAGGGCGCCATATGATTTGAAGGCTGATCTCGTAGCCACTGGGCAGATATTGTCGTGAGTATCCGGAAAGAGATGTTTCTATAATTATATTGTTGACTTTTGTATCTACAGTCTACAACTTATAAAAAGTTTCGTCTTTACTAGAACTTAAGAGGTGTGACTCAGACGATAAAGTTTGTCTTTAAAAAAGACGAAAACAATGTGGAAAAGGAAGAAAATATCGTTACTGGTTACCTGCATTTCCTCCTTTTCCAAAAATGCTTTCAGAGGCCTTCCTCTTCAGGGTCATTAGAAGATAGAATTGTGTTGCAAAGGGTTAACCCTTTACCGCACAGTGCCGCCTTTTGACACCCCTGGAAAAGAAGCCTTTTGAAAACATTGTGGGGAAAGGAGAAAATGCTGGTAACCAGCATTTTCACCTTTTCCCACAATGTTTCCTACCCCATCAAAGAAGAATTGCACCATTTGAGCCACATTGAAATTGTCTTCTGCAATTGCTTTCAATTTGGAGAAGGCTAAAATTTTGTCGTCTGGTAAAGGGTTAAAAGGGTAGTTGGTCTTTACATTTTTACAAAAGGAAAGTTGCCTTAATTTAGCCCGTGGCAGGACCAACTCTTTGCACACAAAATTTTAGCCTCATCCATGTTGAAGGTATTTGCAGACAACGAATTAAATGTGCCTCAAATGATGGGCATTGTCTTCAAACAGGTAGACAACATTGTGAAAAAAGGGAAAAAATGTAATTTCCTCGTTTTACCCTCTACCAAATAATGCAGACTTTCCACGACAAGGCTATTGAAATCAGCTGGGAAACAATGTTGGCATACTTTCTTGCTACCCTATCCAAGAGCTTCAGCAAATTTGTGTAAATTTTGAAACTATTTTCTGCTGCTGCGTTCGATTTAGAAGAATCTTACAATTTGTTGATTGGGAAAGGGTTAACCCTTTATTGAAAACATTTGCAGAAGACAAATGTTACCAAAAAATGGAAGTTTGTTGTAGGAAAGACAGAAAACATTTTGGGAAAAGGAGAAAATGCTGGTTACGAGCATTTTCTCCTTTTCCCACAATATTTTCAAAAGGCTTCTTTCTCAGGGTCGTTAAAAGTCGGGATTGTGTGGTAAAGAGTTAAATACTACTCGAATAGTGATTTCCATCTTTGATAGGATAGACAACATTGTGAAAGAAGGAGAAAATGCTTATTACAAGCATTTTCCCACAATGTTTTCAAAAGCCTTCTCTTTAAGGGTTGTTAGCACTCAGGAGTGTGTGGTAAAGAGTTAACCCTTTACCACATAATCACAGATTTTAATGACCCTGAATAAGAGGGCTTTTGAAAACATTGTGGGGAAAGGAGAAAATGCTGGTAACTGGCATTTTCTGCTTTTCCCACAATGTTTTCTACCCTATCAAAGACAAATATCATCATTTGAGCTACTTTTATATGTCGTCTGCAAATGCATTCAATTTGGTCTAGTTCAAAATTTTTTCGTTTGGTAAAGGGATAAATTGACTTAGTTGAACTTGTATTCAAGATTCACCTGCTGACCAAGAGACCACTTTTCTTACTTCCCTTCGGTGGTCTCTAAATACAGGATTGACAATTAAATTTGTTCTTTCCTATTGTTTTAAATTGAAAATCAAAGTATCATTTACTGAATATACACAAAATCTTATGTTGTAGAAGCTTCCTCGTCCCTGTATTTAATTCCAGCTGCATGAGAAAATTTTATATCACACAAGACCAAAGGTCGAGTGAGATATCAAAATTTTTTTAACGCAGGATGAAGTAAATACAAGTACTACAGAAGTTACTACAACAGAAAATTCCTTTTATTACATACCTACAACTTTCAACGACAAAATTTTGCATTTTGTTCGATAAGGGTAAACAGAATAAAAGAAATAATGGTAAAGCGGCCAATAACTTCGTTTTTGTGAATGGCAGAAGAATATTGTGAGTAACATTTTGACCATTCAAGTAGCAAATCAATACCTATGTTTTCTGTGTTTGAGGTACGTCATCATCATACCATATTTGGAACAGTGTTTCACATTGTGCAGATACAAATTTTTTTCTGTTGTGTTTGTTATTTTATCTGCATGCCATGCATTTTGAACTGGAAAATTTTCAGGTATTAATAAAATGTTTGATTGTCTCCTGAAATGGCAGCTTTCATAAATCTCTTGTTTTTTAACCCTTTACCAAACAATCCCATTTTAACTACCCTTAGGAATAAAGCTTTTAAAAACATTGTGGGAAATGGAGAGAATGCTGGTAACCAGCATTTTCTCCTCATGCTTTGTATCTTCTAAACTCTGTATCACACAATCCCGAGTTTTAAGACCCTGAATAAGAAGCCTTTTGAAAACATCGTGGGAAAAGGAGAAAATGCTGGCAACCCCCTTTCCCACAATGTTTTCTACCCATTCAAAGACTAATTCCATCATTTTAGCTACATTGAAATTATCTGTCTGCAAATGCTTGCAATTTGGTCAAGTCTGAGATTTTGTTGTGTGGTAAAGAGTTAAGTTTGACTGATTGATTGTATGGTGTTTAACACTGTTTTTCAACATTATTTCAGTTATATCCCGCTAGCCAGTTCACCTATCCATGCTTTCCTGGAGTTTCTTTTACCAGTACTTAACACAGCATTCTATCCAAGCCCAGTACTGTCTGCTTTCCCACATAATCATTGACTTGTCTAAACAGTGGTCAGCACTGAGAGAGGTATGAATCCTGTTGCAATGACTATCATCAATCCTCGGGGAAAAAAATTGGCCAAGCCGGGGATCGAACCAGTCATCTCCTGTTTTCAAGTCCTATACACTAACCACTGAGCTACCGGGACTTGGCTACGGAGTGAAGGACACCCCAGTCCCAGTATTTGTGCCACATTCACTATGTCATCTGCAAATGCTTTCAATTTGGACAGGTCTAAAATTTTGTTGTTTGGTAAAGAGTTAACCTTTTACCACACAATGTTAATTTAAACTGTTCCAAATTGAAAGCATTTGCAGACGACAAATTAAATATGTTTAACTCTTAACCACACAATCCCGACTTTTAACGACCCTGAGAAAGAAGCCTTTTGAAAACATTGTGGGAAAAGGAGAAAATGCTGGTAACCAGCATTTTCTCCTTTTCCCACAATGTTTTCTACACTTCCCAAAACAAATTTCAGGTTTTGAGCCACGTTTATTTTGTCTTCTGCAAATGCTTTCAATTTGGATTAGTCTAGAATATTGTCATTTGATAAAGAGTTAAATGATTTGATTTGTGTCTGAAAGGTTAGAAAACATTGTGGGAAAAGGAGAAAATGCTGGTAACCAGCATTTTCTCCTTTTCCCACAATGTTTTCAAAAGCCCTTTTCATTAGGGTCGTTAAAATTTTCTCCTTTTCCCACAATGTTTTCAAAAGCCCTTTTCATTAGGGTCGTTAAAAGTCGGGATTGTGTGGTAAAGGGTTAAAGTGTGGATTGTCAGTATAGATACAGTGTAATACATGAATACATTTAAGAACATTGTGGCATAAGAGCAATTTCTTCCTTTATTGCAATTTTTTAACCCTTTCCCAAACAAGCCCTGGTTTTCACGTGTCTGCAGTACAAGTCTTTTGAAAACACTGTGGGAAAAGGAGAAATTGCTCGTAATGAGCAATTTCTCCTTTGCCAACAGTGTTTTCTACCCTTTTTGAGAACTTTCTGCCATTTTCATCAAATTTAAAATTGTCGTCTGCAAACTCTTTCAATTTGGACCAGTCCAAAATTTGTCGTTTGGGAAAGGGTTAAACAGAATCAGTATCATAATGAAGAATTTGTCTGAATGAAGTAATGTGATAATAAGATTTCTCTGTAGATATAACAATATGAGAAAATATATAAAGGTACAGCTGTTGGATACAAATGTAGATGAAAATAAGATTGCCATATGTTACGTAGAGCTCTCTTTGCCATTTAAGTAAAGTAATTCATCAATCCATTCTGCAACTTGTTAGTGGCCAGCACTTTCCATTAAAGATAAAAACTAGCACTCAAGCTGAGGGACTTATCATCCCAGGAAAAAAATTCTGTAAATGTTGGTATTTCAGTACTCTTTCAGCCAACTGTTCCGAGCCCCATAGCTCAGTCAGTAGCGTACAGGACTTGAGAACAGGAGGTTGCTGGTTAGATCCCCAGCTCGGCCAATTTCTTTCCGAGGATTGATGATAGTCATTGCGACAGGATTCATTCCTCTCCCACCGCTGACCATTGTTTCGACAATGACTGTGTGGGAAAGCAGCCAGTGGCTTGGAAAGAATATTGTGCGGAGTACTGGTAAAAGAAATTGCAGGAAAGCATGGATAGGTGCACTGGCTGCCGCATTATAACTGAAATAATGTTGAAAACGGTGTTAAACACCATACAATCAATCAATCAATCAATCAATCATTCAGCCTACTGTGGTATTTTGGTACATCTGCACTGCTAATTTTTAGCTCCACTGGCCAAAGGCCAGCGAGCCATTGTCATGGCGTTGTGTCCGTCGTGCGTCCGTCCGTCCGTCCGTTCGTCCGTGCGTGCGTCCGTAAACTTTTTCTTTAAAAAACTTCTCCTCAGAAACTATTGACTGGATTTTTACCAAATTTCACAGGAATGTTCCTTTGGTGGTCCTCTTTCAAATTCCTTCAAATAATTGTGTTCCATGAAGAATTCTGGTTGCCATGGCAACCAAAGTAAAAAACCTTTAAAAATCTTCTCCTCCCAAACCGCTATTTGGATAGCATTATTATTTTGCAGGAATGTTCCTTAGATACAGGTTTACAGAATTCCTTTAAAAAAAAATGATCTGTCAAAAAACATGGCTTTTATGGGAGACTCATTTTCCTTTTATGGTATAAAGTAAAATCTTTGAAAAATTTTTTCTCTAAAACTATTCATTGGATTTCATTGTTGTTTTGCAGGTAAGTTCCTATGGTGGTTGTCTGCCAAATTGTTTCTATGGTGGTTGTATACCAAATTCCTTTTAAAAAAATGATACACCTAAAAACACATTTTTTTATAGACAAGGCTTATATTTCAAAAAAATGTTCTTCTCCAAAACTATTTATTGTGTTAGTTTTATCGACTAACAAAGAAAAAGGAAGAAAATTGGATTGACTTGACCTAGTCAGGGCTGTCCTATTTAAGCCCACACATTTTCCTTGGTATTAAGATCACAATTTACTCCAATGATATGCTATTAGTTAGTACTAGTAATAAAATATCACTGGCCATAAATAAGATAAAAGCTTGAGCACCTTTCACAACTTGAGCTTTTCAATTTTGCCTTATTACTAAGCCTGAGTAACCATGCCAAGATAAAAAAGAAAAAGTATTTTAATAACAAAACCCCCATGTTGTAGGTACTTTATAGTCCTTTTGATATAGAACAAGAGAACCTCTGCACTTTTATTAGTTCTGGTAAAGGTTTGTTGACCTACTAATGAGTAAATGCAGAGTGGACAGAAGGGGTGTAAATCCTGGTGACCTGGTACACAGTGGGACAGGGCTTTACATTTGTGATAAGGCATTAATGTTACCCAGTCAAACTGATCCCGCAACTTCAGTACACCAGAATTAATCTGTGCCCTGGAGCAGGATATTTGATTTATGTAAATGCATTTGTAGACCATTTTGTGTTGTTTGCCACAGAAGACATTCTAACTGTGACTGTGAAAAGTTGATTATTAGGGATTAGGTGTTCATTGTATGCCAGCATATTTCATTCTATCTGGTGTATTGATGTAAGTTGATCTATATCGCTATAACATTCATTCATTTGCCCTCCTAGCTGTTCTTTTAGATTACCCCTTTACCACACAATCACAACTTTTAACGACCCTGAGAAAGACACATTTTCTATATTTTGATGTTTCCCCACCCAAAATGGTTTGTGAAAGGACCTGTTGCAGACAACATATCTTCAAATTAGTAAGACATATATAAAAAAGGATAGAAATTATTGTGGGAAACTAAGAAAATGCTGGTTACCATTTTTTTCTTCTTTTCTCACAAGTTTTTTCCATACCTTTTTTCTTCAGTGAGCTAAAATGCAGGATTGAATGGTAATTGTTAAAAACTTCTTTTCGCCATTATAGAAATATCAGGCCTGTGGAGCGATACAGGCGCTCAAGCGCCTCTAGTTGTCAAGACTGCTTGCATTTGCAGAGGACAATAAATAAGGCTCAAAAATGTAAAATTGATTTTGGAAGAGTAGAAAACATTTTGGGAAAAAGGAGAAAAAGTTGGTTACTAGCATTTTCTCCTTTTCCCACAATGTTTTCAAAAGCTTTCTTTCTCAGGGTCATTAAAAGATTGTATGGTAAAGGATTAAATGGTATGAATTTAATTGTCTCTATTTTGACTCATGAATTGTTTAGTTTTGGCCGCTACTGGGCCTTTTATCTAACATTTTACCATCCAAGGAAATACTAGTAGTGCCAAATTTAAAAAGAGTAATGTACATGACAATCAGATGTGGCTCAAATTATGAAATTCGACATTGGAAGGATGGAAAACATGGTTGGAAAAGGAGAAAATGCTGATAACCCAGCATTTTCTCCATTTCCCATAATGTTTTTAAAAGCCTTTTTTCCGCAGAGTAGATAAAACACAGGATTGCTTTGTGATTGGATATTTATCACATTATGCAATATAATAATATCAAGAAGATAATAAATGGCACATTCGTTTTTTATCTCGTTATAGCCCTGTTCAATTCCTGAAAATGTCTGAGTAACACTGTCATTATTTATTGGTGGGAGTTTGCCATCAGCACCTAACATCGACACTGGGACAAGCATTAAAATCCAATATTGGAGGAATAAAGAAGTACCATTATTCAGGACCACAGCCCTGCGTGATGTCACTGTTATGCATACATAGTGGGAAAACTGGAATCTCCGAGGAATATGTTTCCTGTGGTGTGACATGTAATTGGATTTTGTAATTATTGCGTGATAGACTGAAGTGATAATACATGTTTGTGTTGTAAGACAAGATTTTTGTCTATCTGTAGTGTGAGCAAATCGGAATTCATTGACAAAATATTGAGTTTTTATATACGATGATACATGTACATGTATTCTGCCTGTCAAAGTCTAGTTATTGTGATGTTGTGTGATCACATTTGAGCTGTGATGTGAATTTGTAATAGGTGCGTGATGCATGAAAGTGATAATTTAGGACTATGTTGTGAAGCAGAAAACATGGTTGAAAATTTCAATGTATGAGAAGTGTGAGTATCCATGAATTAGCTGACAAGACTTTGAAACGATATTTATACATTTTGTCTTTCAAACAAAATAATCCATGTCAAAGTATTATCCATTTCATTACATTTCTTGCATTTTGAATTTTGTGCATGTTGGTGGAAAAAAAAAGTGACTCAGTATCAAACTATCTATTGATCAGAATATAAAGTTTGAGAGAAAGAAAAAAAAATACCAGATAATTCATATCAAAGGCACTGAAAATCTTTCTACATTATTTGGCAGATTGAATTTATAAACATCTGCTTTTTTTACAAGTGTGTTAAATTCAGAAAATTTCTGAAAAAAAATAGTATCCTTTATTGAGCTGTGATAATTTATTTAAAAAAAAAAAGGGTATTGCATGCTTTAAGAAGGAAAGGAAGACTCATGAAGCAGCTGTAATTTGCGATCATTCAAACTTAATTTGTGCCTATTGTAAAAGGGGGACTGCTTAACGATGTTTGCACGACTTACAAAATCACGCAAGGCGGACAATTATGAAGATTTGGATGGAGAGGATCGAGTGGAGATGGACATCACAGATCCGACTATGAGACGCTACGCAGCGGGTGGTACAGAGGATAAGGACAGGGACCAACCATCATTGACCCCAACAGATCATCCTGAAGGTTTGTTATTAAATTTTGTTGTCTCTTGTATAAGTATTTGCTGGAGGGTATATCTATATCAAAAGTATTTGAATCATGCTCTATGAAAAGGTGGCTTAATTCTTTACCCAATGACAGAATTTCAGATTTGTCCAAATTGAAACCGTTTGCAGACAACAAAATAGATGTAACTCAAAAAATTGAATATTGATTTTGGAAGGGTAGAAAACATTGTGGGAAAAGGAGAAAATGCTGGCCAGCAGCATTTTCTCCTTTACCCACAATGTTTTCAAAAAGGCCTTTTTCTTAGGGTCATGAAATACGGAATTTTGTGGTAAAAGGTTAATGCATCTGCAAAAATTATCGACCCGGGTCGATGAGGTCAAAGGACAGCAAGGAACCTTAATTCTTCCATCACAACTACAAAATATTGGACTCAATCAAGTTGAAAGCATTTGTAGACAGAAAGTGGCACAAATGATGAGGTTTTCTTTGAAAGGATAGAAAACATTGTAGGACAAGGAGAAAATGCTGGTTGCCAACATTTTCTTCTTTCTCACAATATTTTCAAAAAGTCTTCTTTTTCAGGGTTGTGAACTTTCATAGAAGTGTCCTTAGGCATGACTTTTCAGAGCCCCAGTCTGGTATGGTTGAAATCCTGGAACATATATCAGTATGTTGGCTGTGGCTTTGATATTTAACTGAAAAAAAGTTGAAAGCATTGTAAAATATTGATCAGTCATTCCATCCATCCATCCATCCATCCCCATCCATCCATCCATCCATCAATCAATCAATCAATCGGGGTCATGAAAACAAGGGGTTGGCTTGGAAAGAGTTAAAGATACAGCCTTACAGTGAGAGAGAAAAACACCGTTAAATTTGATAGACTGTGGAATAGTTCAGAATTTAGTCAGCTGTGTGAACATAGATAAATCATAGATGTATATGGTCTAAGGGATAAATACATTTATAGGAATCTTCAATTTAAAACCATAAATGTCACAACAATGATTTTTTTGATGTCCTCCAGAAAATGAAATGCATTTTCTACTGGTTGTAATCTATGCAACCTTGCAAACGTCAGGGGCATCATTTGGCAGGAAGATACAAGAATAATTATAGTTTGATAAAATAAAGATGAAATGGGTTAAAAAGAGGCTGAAAACAAGTATAGATGTATCTTTAAGTGTGGAAAGTCTATTAGAGAAAATATATCAATATTTAGAAGCTAACCCTTTCCCCAAAAAGTGAATGCTTTTTTTGAGCCTGAAGAAGGTTTTTGAAAGAATATTGGGAAAAGGAAAAAATGCAGGTAACAACAATTTCTCCATTTCCAAAAATGTACCCAAACCGTTTGAAGACAAATCCTCTAATTTTAGCCATATTTGATTTTTTTGTCTACAGATGCTTTGAATATAGACAAATCTAACACCAGTATTTTGTCTTGTGATAAAGTGTTAACTCTTTCCCAAATGACAAAATTTCAGACTAGTCCAAATTGAAAGCATTTGCAGACGACAAAATAAATTTGACTGAAGACTTAACATTTGTTTTGGGAAGGATGGAAAACATTGTGGGAAAAGGAGAAAATGCTGGTAACCAGCATTTTCTCCTTTTCCCACAATGTTTTCTACTCTTCCCAAAAGAATTTTTAATTTCTGAGCAACATTTATTTTGTTATATTCAAAAGCTTTGAATTTGGACTGATCTAAAATTTTGTCGTTTGGTGGTAAAGAGTTATCACACAATCCAACTTTTAACGACCCTGAGAGAGAAGCCTTTTGAAAACATTGTGGGAAAAGGAGAAAATGCTGGTAACCAGCATTTTCTCCTTTTCCCACAATGTTTTCTACCCTATCCAATACATAAATCACTGTTTAAGCTACACTTAATTTGTCATCTGCAAATGCTCTCAATTCGGTCCAGTCTAATATTTTGTCATTTGGTAAAGGGTTAATTTTCTTGCCAGTTTCTGGTATAGCTTTTATTGGTCAAGATTACTCTAGGGACAGTATGAATTTTCTAGCAGCCAACTAATAGCCATAATATGGGTTTATTGTTTGGCTGCTAATGGATGCCTGTTAACAGCAATGACCTTGAATGCAATTTGTAGAATTATCTAATACAGACTGTAGACGGCTATCTAAAGTTGAAAGAATTTCCACAAAATATGTGAGCCATGCTCTGTCAAAAGGGGGCTTAATGCATTTGGGAAAAGTATCGACCCATGTCGGCCTGCGCAGTCTGCGCAGGCTGACATAGCGCGAAACTTTTTGCTATCTTTAAATTTTCTGCATCACAAGGTGATAATTCTGCCTCAGGATTCAGTCGGGTGTTTGATAACGGATCCATGATCATGTGACGACTTGCTTGGTATGATGTATTATGGAGTTGCATTAAGCCCCCTTTTGTCAGAACGTGGCCCATTTGTTTGTTGTAGAGATTGACTAGAATACAATTCTTCATTTTGTTTTTTTGTAGGAAAGAGAAGACCTGCTTTGATACAAATGAAATAATGTTGAAAATGACATTTAACCCTTTCCCAAACGACAAATTTTGGACTGGTCCAAATTGAAAGAGTTTGTAGATGACAGTTTTAAATTTGATAAAAATGGCAGAAAGGTCTCAAAAAGGGTAGAAAACACTATGGGAAAAGGAGAAATTGCTCGTTACGAGCAATTTCTCCTTTTCCCACAGTGTTTTTAAAAGACTTGTACTGCAGACACGTGAAAACCAGGGCTTGTTTGGGAAAGGGTTAACCCTTTACCACACAATACTGAGTTTTTACAACACTTGGAGCGGGAAAAAATGAGAGAATGCTAGTAACCAGCATATCTCCTTTTCCTGCAATCTTTTCTGACCTTTTAGAGCCAGGTTTCATTAATTTAGCCCCATTAAGTTGGTGTTTGCAACAGCTTTGAATTTGGATAAGTGTAGAATTTTGTCATTTGGTAGAGTTAACCTTTACCACACAATCCTGAGTTTTAACAACTCTGAGAAAGAAGTCTTTTGAAAACATTGTAGGAAAAGCAGAAAATGCTGGTAAGCAGCATTTTCTCCTTTTCCCACACAGTTTTCTACCCTTCTACCCTTCCCAAAAACAAATTTCAATTTTTCAGTCACATTTCATATTGAGAGTGTCTGCAGACATCAAACAGATGCTTAGATTACAGTCAAACCTGTATTTAGAGACCACCTCAGGGAAGAAAGAAAATGGCCTCTTACAGCAATTGGTCTTTCAATGCAAGTTCAGATAGTTAACTCTGTACCACACAACAAATGTTAAATTAATCCAAATTGAAAGCATCTGTGTATGACACAGTAACTCTTTACCAAACAACAAAATTGTAGATTGGTCCAAATTGAAAGCGTTTGCAGACGACAATATAAATGTGACTGAAAAATTGAAATCTGTCTTGGGAAGGGTAGAAAATTTTGTGGTTAAAGGAGAAAATCCTGGTTACAATACAGAGTTAAAGGTGGCCAAAATGATGAAATTTGTGTGTGATAGGGTAAAAATCATTGTGGGAAAAGGAGAAAATGCTGGTTACCAGCATTTTCTCCTTTTCCCACGTTTTCAAAAGCCTTCTTCCTCAGGGTCATTAAAAGTTGTGTAAAGTGTTGAGTGTGGCTCAGATGTAGGTACATGTATTTGTCTTTGAAAGGGTAAGAAAAAACATTGAAGGATAAAGAAATAAAAAGATTGGTACCAGCAATTTCCTTCTCCTAAGATATTTTCACATGCCATGATCATGGCTGTTTAAAGACAGGATAATCTGGTTAAGGATTAATTTAAGAGTTGGTGTAGATTAAAAACTTATGGTCTTTAAAAACAGTGGGTTGCTTGATACAGGTAATCTTCAAGACATGCTTTGACTGTACACAATTATGTAGGCCTGCCAAATACCAAGGGTAGTCATCATTTACATGTTTGTCAATGATAGAGTAGGGAGAGTGATTTATTTGTGGACAATTTACATTCCATTGTCACTCTATCTGGTATTAATTACAAATCTAGTGACAGTCTGCTCTGTATTGGATGTTCCCCATGTTATCCTTTATCCCAGAATTCCATGTTTTTACAACCCTGAGGATGGAGGCTTTGAATAACCAGCATTTTTCTCCTCTTCCCACAATGCTTTCAAGCCTGTCAAAGGCAAAGTTTGCCAAGCCCTGTTAGTTCAATCAGTAGTGTACAGGACTTGAGAACAGGGGGTTTGCTGGTTCGATCCCTGGCTGGCCCAATTTTTTTCCGAGGATTGATGATATTCATTGTGATAGGATTCATTCCTCTCTCACCATTCTCTCTGACCATTGTTTTGCCGATGGTTATGTGGGAAAGCAGCCAAGTGGCATGGAAAGAATATTGTGTGTAGTGCTGGTAAAAGACACTCCAGGAAAGCATGGATATGTGCACTGGCCACCTCAAAATAAATGAAATAATATTGAAAACGGCGTTTAACACCATACAATGAGTCAACCTATCCATTACCAAGAGTTACATGTTTTTATAAACCTGAGGATGGAGGCTTTTGAATAATCAGCATATTTCTCCTATTCCCACAGTTTTTTCCAACCTGTAAAAGACAAAGTCCATC
Organism: Tridacna gigas; assembly: GCA_945859785.2. Lineage (NCBI taxonomy): Eukaryota > Metazoa > Mollusca > Bivalvia > Cardiida > Cardiidae > Tridacna > Tridacna gigas. The sequence continues at coordinate 1,185,181 of OX244042.2, forward strand.
ATTTGAAGCCCGCCAGGGTATCTCAGTGGTTAGCGTATCCGACTCGTGACCTGGTGGTTGTGAGTTCGATACCCGGTTGAGGCAAACTTTCTTACTTTCTTACAGGCGATTTTTCACCTCTCACCTCTGATGCATGTGAGAAAAGTAGTCAGTGGCTTTGGAAAGAAAGTTGTGTTAGTACTGGTGTGAGAAAGCCAGGAAACACATGGGTGCGTCGCTGACTGCCATGATATGACCTGAGCTGTTAAAATGGCATTAAACTCCAATGCAAACAAACAAACAAACAAACCATCATTTGAGCTACATTTAACCCTTAGAGTGCTGATTCATCCTTCACCACACAATTCCGAGTTTTAACGACCCTGGGAAAGAAGCCTTTTGAAAACATTGTGGGAAAAGGAGAAAATGCTGGTAGCCAGCATTTTCTCCTTTTCCCACAATGTTTTCTACCCATTCATAGACAAATTTCATCATTTAAACAGCATTCAAATTGTCGTCTGCAAATGCTTTCGACTTAGTAAAGAGTTAAACCAAACTGACTATTTCAATCTGGAAATAAGACCCAGAGAATTGCAACTTCATTGTATCTTTTGTTAATCATGTCTCAGCAAAGCTGACAGTGTAGATCAACGATCAGACAGCACGTTTTGTTGCAGTCTGATCTTGATCTACACTGGCCGCATTGGCAACTACAGTTATGAAAGGCGCTTTACTTTTTACCAGATGACAAAATTTTAGACTGGCCCAAATTCAAAGGATTTGCAGACGACATGACTGTAAAAAGTGCCTGAAATGATATGATTTGATTATGAAAGATTAGAAACATCCTGGAAAAAGGAGAAAATGCTGGTTTCCAGCATTTTCTCCTTTTCCCATGATGTTTTCAAAAGTCCTATATCCCAGAGGCGTTAAAAGTCGCCATTGTGTGGTAAAGAGTGAAAGGGTTCATATGTTGTCTGCAAACACTTTCAATATGGACGAGTGTAAAATTTTGTCGTCTGATGAGAAGCTATATTTGGCGTACTTTCCCTGTTGTCGTCTGAAATCAATAAGTGAATTAATGAGCTTGTTCTTCTGTCCTTTTATGTTTTTTTTTTCTGAAGCAAAGCGGCTGTCTAACCAGATTCTTGACCTAGATTGTCTTTTCCAATGAAATGGCTTGCAAAGCTGCATTATTTCAGTCATGGATTTCTGATGCAGAAAGGATTTTTATTATTTTGGCCATTTAACAAACAATCCAGTGTTTTATTGTCTCTTAAGAAAGAAGCTTAAAGTTACATTCTTACAGCCAGAGAGAAAATATACTGTTCAAACTTGAAAGTCTGTAGAATAGCTCAGAATTTGGTCTGCTGTATGAACATAGATAAATTGCCAATATATATGGTGTAAGGGCTAGAGAAACTCAAGGGATTTGTCCTGACATTTAAAACCTGAAACGACAACAGTGATTTCTTTGAAGGCTGCCAGAAAATGAAATGCATTTTCGTAATCATTTGTCTGTAATCTGTGCAACCTTGCAGCCATCAGGAACAACATTTGGCATGAAGATAAAAGACAGATTACAGTATCATAAAGTAAAGATGAAATGGGTTAAAAACTGGCTGAAAACAAGCTTAGATGTATCTTTAAGAAATCCCCGGCTTGGCCAATTTCTTTCCAAGGATGGTAGTCATTGCGACAGGATTCATTCCTCTCTCACCACTGACCATTGTTTCAATGATGGTTACGTGGGAAAGCAGCCAGTGGCTTGGAAAGAATATTGTGAGGAGTACTGGTAAAAGAAACTCCAGGAAAGCAGGAATATATGCACTGGCTGCCGCGATATAACTGAAATAATGTTGAAAACGGTGTTAAACACCATACAATCAATCAACAATCAATCAGTATCTTTAAGAAAAGAGTGTGAAAGGGTACAGATGGTGGTAACTAGCATTTTCTCCCTTTTTTCCCATACCCTTAATTTCCAAGGCAGTTCCCATCATTTGCACCACATTTGTTGTCTGCAAGTGCGTTCAATTTGGACTAGTCTAAACGTTTGTTGTTTTGGGAAAGAGTTAGTCAGTTATCGGACTATCCCCTTGAAACAAAATTTGTAGCAGACGACTAGTCACTTTGCATTTTCTAGAAAAAGGGTAAAATAGATTAACCCTTTACCACACAATCAGGACTTTTAACAACCCTGACTAGGAAGGCTTTTGAAAACATTGCTGGAAAAAGAGAAACCGCTGGTAAACAGCATTTTCTCCTTTTCCCACTATGTTTTCTGCTCTATCAAGAACAAATCTGGTCATTTAAGCAATCTCTACTTTGTCATCTGAAAATGCTTTCAATTTCAGGAAGTCTGAAATTTTGTCGTTTGGGAAAGAATTAAGGTTAGGACTGATTTCATTTGCAGTTTATGGGCAAATGGTGAGACCTTATCTCTTTACTATAAGACAATGTTATCTCTACCAAACGACAAAATTTGGGGCTGGACCAAACTGAAAGCATTTGCAGACATCAAATTAATCATAGCTTGAATCGTGATTTATGTATTGAATAGGGTAGAAAACATTGTGGGAAAAGGAGAAAATGTTGGTTACCAGCATTTTCTCCTTTTTCCACAGTGTTTTCAAGAGCCTTCTCTTTCAGGGTCTTTAAAACTCGGGATTGTGTGGTAAAGAGTTATAGACCCGCCCAAATTGATGCACTTATAGAGGACAAATTATCTGTGACTTAACCCTTTACCAAACGACAAAATTTTAGAGCAGTCCAAATTGAAAGCTTTTGCAGACGACAAAATAAGTGTGACTCAAAAATTGACATTTGTGTTTGGAAGGATAGAAAACGTTGTGGGAAAAGGAGAAAAGGCTGGTTACCAGCATTTTCTCCTTTGGTAACCAGCCTTTTCTCCTTTTCCCACAATGTTTTCAAAAGGCCTCTTTCTCAGGGTCGTTAAAACTCAGGATTGCGTGGTAAAGAGTTAAATGGTCAGATTGGGCTTTGAAAAAGCAAAAAGCATTGAGGGAAAAGGAGAAAATGCTTGTTACCAGGAGCTAACTCTTTACCACATAGCAAAAGTTTACACTTGTCCAAATTTTAAAAGCTTTTGCAGACAACAAAGAAGTGCGACTCAAAAAAAGAAATTCAACTTTTGAAGGGTAGAAATCATAATGAGAAAAGGGCAAAATGCTGGTTACCCACAACGTTTTCAAAAGGTATTTTCCTTAGGGTTGTTAGAACTCGAATTGTGTGGTAAAGGGTTAAACAAGATGCAGACAAAAAGGATTTGATATCATTGATGATAGTTTGTTCCCTTAGTGGCTCGGCTGTTTCCAAAGAAGATATCAAGGTAGTATCATAGACTCATAGTCTTGTCTGCTCAGTTGTCTTGCAAAAACTTTGACATTTTTATGATGTCTCTGTCATTACTGAAGATACTTGCTTTGACGTTGAACAGGTTGTTTATTATCAAAAGGGGAACCTGTACAACAAAGGCAGGTAACCATCAATGTATTTTTGACACAATTATGCCCCTTTTTCAACTTAGAATTTTCACCGAAAATCAAGCATCAGTATCAGAGTGTTGGCACCCACATGCGGTACTCTTGTTTTTGATTCTGTGTACATGTATAGTTATTATTTATTTTCTATTCCAGAAACTTTCACCATCCAACAGGCCATCGACAATATTGGGTTTGGAAAGTTCCAGATCAAACTGTCTGTACTAACTGGGGTGGCATGGGTAAGGTGCCTTTAAATTTGGGCCATGCGCTGTGAAAGTGGGGTTTAACTCTTTACCAAACAACAGAATTTTAGACTGTTTTCAAACACCTTCTCTTTCAGCAATTGCAGATGAAAAAATTAACCCATTCCCAAACAAGCCCTAGTTTTTACGGGTCTACAGTACAAATCTTTTGAAAACACTGTGGGGAAAGGAGAAATTGCTCGTAAAGAGCAATTTCTCCTTTTCCCACAGTGTTTTCTACCCTTTTGTAGAACTTTCCGCCATTTTCATCAAATTTAAAATATTTGTCTGCAAACTCTTTCAGTTTAGAAGGGTCTAAAATTCGTCGTCTGGGAAAGGGTTAAGGTGACTCAAAAATAGAATTTTGATTTGGGAAGGGGAGAAAACATTGTGGGAAAAGGAGAAAATGCTGGTTACCAGCATTTTCTCCTTTTCCCACAATGTTTTCAAAAGCTTTCTTTTTCAGAGTCGTTAAAAGTCTGGATTGTGTGGTAAAGGGTTAATGCATCTCTGTGATGCATTATCCTTTTGCACACAATCCAGAATTTTAACAACAGAGAAGGCTGTCAAAAACATTGTTGGAAAAGGAGAAAATGCTGGAAACCAGCATTTTCTCCTTTTCCCACAGTGTTTTCTCATGTCCCCAAAACAAATTTCAATTTTGAGTCACATTTAATTTGTTGTCTCTGCAGAATGCTTTCAATTTGGAAAAGTCTACTTTTTTGTCGTGTCGTAATTGGTTTTAGATGTACCAGGCCAGTTGTTACTTATTCATGGATCCATAAAATCCATTTTGGTCTAACAACCATCTGGATCATGAGGTAGTTTGGTCTTTGGACATGCAGATAATTTAACTCTTTTGGCGCCAAATAAATAAACTCGACCTCAATTGACGGCTGCAAAGACAGTCAAGTGGAAGTCAGACTGACTTTCACAGCATAGGCTTGACTTAATAAGCGGACAGCATAGATCCAAGATCAGACTGCATGTTTTGTGCAGTCTGATCTGGATCTGTGCTGTCCGCAAAAGCCTATATTTTCGCCTATGGCGCTGAAAGGGTTAATAGCAAAAAGTATCAGAGTGGGCAGGCTGACATGGGTCGATACTTTTTGCAAATGCATTGAACCCTCTTTTCTCCTGGCATGACACATTTGTTTATCTTCCAATGATATTTTTTTATTTATATGATTTATGGCTTTTTTGGTATTGCATGCAGTGCAACTCTTCAAACAATTCCATTTTTTAACAACCTTGAAATGTAAAGCTTTTAAAAATATTGTGAGAAAAGGATAAAATGCTAAAAATTTTAAAACTCCGCAATTGAGGTACAACAAATTTGTCGACTGTAAATGCTTTTGATTTCGACCAGTTCAAAATTTTGTTGTTTGGTAAAGAGTTAAGAAAACATCATGGGAAAAGAGAACATGCTGGTTACCAGCGTTTTCTCCTTTTCGCATAATGTTTTCTACCCTTTATGTCCATATCTTGTTTGTTGTCTACAGATCTCTTCAACGCTGACAAGTCTAGATTTTTAGCTTGGCTGTTTTTTCCAAGAAAAAGTGGAGGTATTTTCATAGCCCTGTTGTCACCTGTGTCACTGTCATGCAAAAAGTTTGACATTTTATGATATCTCTGTCATTACTGAAGATATTTCCTCCAAACTCAGACTACTTGTTAACTATGAAAAGAGGAACCAGTACTACAAGGGCAGTTGACCATGAAAATATTTTTGACTTACTTTTGCCCCTTTTTTGATGGTGCAAAAAATTGACAGGTTATAATATTTATGTCATTACTTAAGATATTTACTTCAAACTTAGACAAGTTGTTAACTACCAAAAGGGGAGTCCATACAAGAATGACAGGTAACCATCAAAATATTTTGACACAGTTATGCCCCTTTTTCAGCTTAGATTTTTGACACTTAGATTTTTAAGTAAAAAATCAGTCTTTTTCTAAAAGCAACTGCAGCTGGGCATTGGTGCTCTAGTTGTCATTGGGTACGTATAGAGTGTACATGGAAGTTTTCAATTATTGTCTGCAGCAAGTTTGATTATGGAAGTATTAACCCTTAAAGCGCCTTTCACGACTATAGTTGCCTTTGTGGCCAGTGTAGATCGAGATCAGGCTGCACAAAACATGCAGCCTGATCTTTGATCTACACTGTCCACTTTGCTGAGACACTAGACATAAAAAGTGACCATGAAATTGCACTTATCTTGGTGTTATTCTAGACTGAAAATGTCCTTTGGATTTATTCACCGCTTTAACTCTTTACCAAATGACAAAATTTTAGACTAGTCCACATTAAAAGCATTTGCAGACGACAAAATAAATGTGACCCGAAAATTGAAATTTGTTTTGGGAAGGATAGAAAACATTGTGGGAAAAGGAGAAAATGATGCTGGTTACCAGCATTTTCTCCTTTTCCCACAATGTTTTCAAAAGGCTTCTTCCTCAGGGTCGTTAAAAGTCGGGAATGTGTGGTAAAGGGTTAAGGGTTAAGTTTATGAATTTTGTATATTTTTGTTTCTTTAGATGGCAGACGCTATGGAGATGATGATTCTCTCTATCTTGTCTCCAGCACTGCATTGTGATTGGCAGATCAATGAATGGAAACAAGCTTTAATCACCACGGTAACCAGTTTCTCACTCTTTCTTTTTAGCTTATAATAACTTTCTTTTCTTTATTTTTGCTTGATATTGCTTTTAACTGCAAAAAACAGGGTCCATATTCACCAACCATTCTTTAAAACCGTCTTTGTAGTTAATATTCTCAAGAATTTTCTGAATCAGAATTGGCATTACTTTCTTAATCTAGAATTAGACTTAGAATGAAATTAATCGTTGTTGGTGAGTACAGAACCAGATAAACAACCGTTGTTCATTGGTTCAGGCTTGGGCTCTGCAGTTTCTTGCCCAAGGACACATTCAGCAACTAGGGTTTCATTTGGGAACAAATGGTCACTAGTATTTTCTCCTTATCCTACAATGTTTTCTTCCCAGTCAAAAAAAAAAAAATTGAGTTCATTTTTACCGGTTTCAAATTTGTTGTCTGCAGATTCTTTGAATTTGGAAGGGTCTAAAATTTGTTGTATGGGATAGGTTAAATTTGACAAAATACTTTAACCCTTTACAACACAATCCTGAGTTTTAACGACCCTAAGGAAATATCTCTTTTGGAAACCTTGAGGAAAAGGAGAAAATAATAGTAGTCAGCATTTTCTTCTTTTCCCACAATGCTTTCTACTATACCTACGGTAAGACAAATTCTATCAGTTAAGTCAGATTTAAAGTGTCATATGGAAATGCTTTCAAATTGGACGAGTCTACATTTTTGTTGTGCAGTAAAGAGTTAAGTTGGCAAAGGGTTCAGACATCCTAGGTACCTCCTCCATTTTATTTTGTAATGGACCTGTTTAGTTTAATCTCTGTTGAGTGTTCTTGACAAATAAATGAATGAGAAAAGAAAGAGGCTTATTACTATGGTAACCATCCTGTTGCCATAGTTACCTTTCTTCTTTTGTAGACTTGATTACACTTCTGATCTATCTTGTCTTCAGACTGAATTGGAATCCCAGACAGTATTGTATGTTGGGTCTGATTCAATGTTGAGTCCATTTTCTCTTGAAATGCATTCAACTCTTCGCCACACAATCCCGAGTTTTATCGACCCTGAGAAAGAAGCCTTTTGAAAATATTGTGGGAAAAGGAGAAAATGCTGCTTATCAGCATTTTCTCCTTTTCCCACAATGGTTTCATAAGCCTTCTTCAGGGGTCATTAAAACTCGGGATTGTGTAGAAAAGGGTTAAGAGTATGCCAATACAGTACATGTATTTTTTTTTTGTGCATTACAGATGGTGTTTTGTGGAATGATGTGCAGTTCGAGCATTTGGGGCAGTATTTGTGATAAATATGGTAGAAAGTCCGTAAGTATAGAGTCATTCTAGAGTTATTAGCTTGGCTGTTTTCAAAGAAAAGATCGAGGTAATGTCCTAGCCCTGTTGTGGTCTGTATTGTTGTCGAGTGCAAAAACTTTGATGTTTATAATATCTCTTTCTCTTACTGAAGATATTTACTTTAACCCTTTACCGCACAACAACACCTTTTGATGCCTCTGGGAAAGAAGCCTTTTGAAAACATTGTGGGAAAAGGAGAAAATGCTGGCAACCAGCATTTTCTCCTTTTCCCACAATGTTTTCTACCCTATCAAAGAAAAATTGCACCATTTTAGCCAAATTGAAATTGTCGTCTGCAAATGCTTTCAATTTGGAGAAGGCTAAAATTTTGTCGTCTGGCAAAGGGTTAAGCTAAGGCTAGTTGTTAACTATGAAAAAGGGAACCCATACAAAAAGGGGCAGGCAATCATCAAAACAGTCATGCCCCTTTTTTTGACTTAGAGTTTTCACTGAAAATACACTTTTTTCTAATATCTCTGTCATTACTGAAGGTTTTTACCTGAAACTTGAAGAACTTAATTTCTATATTAAAAAATACCAGTACTGCAGGTAACCTTCAAAATATTTTTGACACAGTTATACCCCTTTCTTTACATAGCATTTTCACCATCTGTAAAAGCAGCTGCATTGGAGTGTTGGCACCTGCATGCAGTGCTCTTGTATTTTTCAATCGTTTTTGGATAGATTCTTAACCCTTTCAGCGCCATAGGCGAAAACAGGGACTTTTGCGGAGGGCATAGATCAAGATCAGACTGCACAGAACATGCAGTCTGATCTTTGATCTATGCCCTCCGCTTGTTTTGTCAAGCCTATATGATAAAAATCTTCCGGAGACTCAGTGGATTGTATTTACAGCCATCAAAAGAGGCCGAATTAGTTTATTTGGTGCCAAAAGAGTTAAAATAGCTTGCACTGTGATGGGTAAAGGGTTAACCACACCATCCTGAGTTTTAAAGATCTTTAGGCAGAAAGCTTTGGAAAATATTGTGAAAAAAGGAGAAAATGCTTGTAACCAGCATTTTCTCCATTTCCCACAAAGTTTTCCGTCCTTTCAATTGCAAGTTCCATCATTTGCGCCACATTTAATTTGTCGTCTGCAAATGCTTTTAACTTGGACAAGTCCATAATTCTGTCATTTGGCAAAGGACTGTGTTTAACCCTTTATCACACAATCCCGACTTTTAACGACCCTGGGGATGAAGCCCTTTGAAAACATTGTGGGAAAAGGAGAAAATGCTGGTAACCTGCATTTTCTCCTTTTCCCACAATGTTTTCTGCCTTGCCCAAAACAAATTTCAGTTTTCTAGTCACATTTATTTTGTCGTCTGCAAATGCTTTCAATTTGGAAACGTTCAAAATGTTGTCGTTTGGTAAAGAGATAAGCTGGGCTCTGGCAGAAAGAATATTATGGATCTCCATTCCAAACCCCCTTTTCACAGAGTATGACTTGTATTTCTTTCGTCAACAGGAGCTGATACTTTGTTCCGTGATCACATGCTACTTTGGAATCTTGAGTGCATTTGCACCCAACTTTATATGGATCCTGATTTTACGGGGTCTGGTAGGGTTTGGAATTGGTGGCGCCCCGCAATCGTAAGTACCATGTAAAGGGAAATTTCAGTAAATTAACCCTTTACCACACAATTCCGAGTTTAAACGACCTTTAGAAAGAAAGTTTTTGAAAACATTCTGGGAAAATTAAATATCATGTTCAACTCTTTACCACACATTCGTAAGTTTACTTTTCACTTAATGTTTTCTAGTCCTTTCAAACGCAAAGCCACCTTTTGAGTGACACTTGATGCGTCACACAAAAATGCTTTTGATTTTGATAAGTCCAAAATTTTATTGTCTGGTAAAGAGTTAGCCCTAAGTCAAATTATCCCTTGTATTTATGATCCTAGGAATGAAGGCTTTCAAATAAATTTTGAAAAAAGAAAAAATACAAATTTTGATAACCCTTTTTTGACAGTGTTTTTTTCCCCTTTTACAGACAAATCCCATCATTTTACCTACATTTAATTTTTCATCAGCAAATGCATTCAGTGTGAAAGAGAGACAAAATTAGGGCTGGCAATTTCCCTCTTTTCCCACTCGAAATACATAGAAGATATTTATTTTTCAGTGAAAGATACATGTATTATGAAATTTATTTCATTAAGTGAACATCATCAGTAATATTTTCATGAATGAAAATGTTACAGATGGTGTTCACGAGATGAAATAAAATTCAATCTTTCACAAAAAAAAAACAAATGTTCAATTTATTTCATACTTCTAACGCCTATTTTGTTGGAACTTTCATCAAAATACTGTACATAACAACGCATCACAATATTAGGTAAAGCGTGAGAAATACAGTGTAAATTACGTCATACTTCCCTCCATTTTAATGGCACGCATTGATTGCCTAGGTAACTAATGCACAAGAACAACTGTTTCGGCTTTCAACTGAAGAGTTAAAAACTATAAAATCGGTATTTTCAGTGGTCATAACCATGAAATATCAAACCATAATCAGCCATTATTTCTTCGATAAACTACCGAAAAGCATGAAATAAAGTAACTTCTCAAGAAATCTATGCTATTTCTACCACAGGAATATGTAAATTATCAATTATTAGCAAGTAAGTTTGAATTGAATTTTGTCTGCTTCAGTCTTGTACATCTTCTGTTCTCTTCTCTGTTTCATACAGTGTCACCTTGTATTCAGAATTTCTGCCAACTGCCTCGAGGGCGACTTGTGTTATACTCGTAGAGGTGAGTTTACCGTACTTAATAATCTTTTACCACACAATCCCGAGTTTTTACGAGTCTGAGGAAAAAGGCTTTTGAAAACATTGTGGAAAAAGGAGAAAATGCCGGTTCTAGCCTTCCCAAAACAAATTTCAGTTTTTGAGTTACATTTATTCTGTTGTATGCAAATGCTGTCAATTTGGGCTAGTCTAAAAATTTGTCATTTGGTAAAGAGTTAAGCAAATTTCGTCGTTTTGTATAGAGATAAGCATACTTCTCTCTTTGTGTCCCTCACTTCAAAGTTACATTTTTTGACATGTACAAATCCAACGCATTTGCAGATGTTAAGTTATATGTAGCTCAAATTTTGCAATTTGTCTTTGAAAGGGTTGAAAACATTGTGACAAAGTTTTCAGACCTGTGAGGGAAAAGGCTATTGAAAACAATTGGATAATGAGAAACACTTCTTTTCCCCCAATTTTTTTCTGTTCTTTGAAAGACAAATTACATTATAAGAGCCATATTTATATATTTGTCATCTGCAAATGCTTTCATTATGGATAAGTGTAGATCATTGTTGTCTGGTAATGAAAACATATCTTAATTAAGGTATTTGTTTCTATTTTAGATATTTTGGGCTGTTGGCGCATGTTTTGAGGTATTGTTAGCCTTAGCTGTGATGCCGACATTAGGTTGGAGATGGTTGTTAGGGCTGTCAGCTGTTCCACTATTTATATTTTCCCTGTGCTGTTTTGTAAGTATGTTGTATTTAGCAAGTTGTGGTGATTTATAATTACAGCTGAGGTCAGTTGTATATTGAATTCTTATTTGGAAATCTCTTGTTTCTACCAAATAGAAAATGTTTTTAGAAAAGAAGCATGAAATAATATGTTTAAACTTTAGTACCTGAAGTAGAAAGAAGCATATATTTCAATAAAAGATATGAAATATTTTATAAGATTCAATAATACAGTCCACCATGTATGAAGTAAGCACCATATTAACACTCAAAAAGTGCTTGCTAAAGACAGTTGCTTCTTTAGTACATGCCTACCCGGGTAGCTTAGTGGTTAGCATTATCAGACTTGTGACCTTGAGGTTGCGAGTTTGATACCTAGTTGAGGCAAACTTTCTTTCAGGCGATTTTTTGCCTTTCACCTCCGATGAGAAGTAGTCAGTCACTTTGGAAAGAAAGTTGTGTCAGTGCTGGTGTGAGAAAGCCAGGAAACACATGGGTGCGTCACTGGCCGCCATGATATGACCTGAGCTGTAAAAATGGCATTAACCCTTTACCAAACATGCCCTGGTTTTCACCTGTCTTCAGTACAAGTCTTTTGAAAACACTGTGGGAAAAGGAGAAATTGCTCGTAACGAGCAATTTCTCCTTTTCCCACAGTGTTTTCTACCTGTTTTGAGACCTTTCTGCCATTTTCATCAAATTTAAAATTGTCGTCTGCAAACTCTTTCAATTTGGACTAGTCCAAAATTTGTCGTTTGGGAAAGGGTTAAACTCCCATACAAACCAAACCAAACCAATCACCATGATGGGATTTACTGTAGTTCTAGAATCATAATATCATTTTCAGTGGTTACCGGAGAGTGCCCGTTTCGACATGACCCGTGGAAATAGAACTCGCGCATTAGCTACGCTAGAACGTATAGCCAAGGAGAATGGCAAACCCATGCCACTTGGGAAACTGAATGAGCCGTCTGTAAAGGTGAGGTTTAAACCCAGTGCCTTCTGTATTAAAAAAGAAAAAAAACTTTCATGCTAGTGTTTTGGTAAACCTCAGTGTTTCCTACAAACCTTACAGACATTTTTAGTCTAGAAATAACACACTGAAATATTGCAATTTTATGGGTACTCATGTCCAGAATACCCTAGTAGGACCTAACAGATGAGCCATGCTCTGGCAAAAGGGGGCTTAATGTATCTTCGTGATGCATGATACCAAGCAGGTCATCACATGATCATGGATCCATAAAATCCATTTTGTGTAACAACCGACTGAATCATGCGGTAGACTGGTCCTTTGATATACAGAAAATTGACCAATAGCGAAAAGTTTTGGTCCAGGTCAGCCTGCGCGCAATGCACAGGCTGACCGGGGTCGATACTTTTCGCAGATGCATTAAGCCCCCTTTTTGCAGAGCAAATGTTTTTGTCAGTGCTGGGGTTTGAACTTCAAACTCCTGTTCCTGCTACTTAGATACTCCAACAGATGACAATATTTTAGACTTGTGTAGTTTGTCTGTGAAAGGTGTAAAACATTGAGGAAAATGTAAAAAATGCTGGTTATAAGCATTTTTATTTTTCATCTTTCCTAAAATGTTTTCAGAAGCCTGCTATCTTGCAGGGTCGCTACAATGCAGAATTGTTTGGTCAAGGATTAATGGTTATTTTTAGAGACATATCATGTACTAGCTGAGCCCCCGTAGCTCAGTCGGTAGCATACAGGACTTGAGAAAAGGAGGTCGCTGGTTCGATCCCCGGCTTGGCCAATTTCTTTCCAAGGATTGCCGATAGTCATCGTGACAGGATTCATTCCTCTCTCACCGCTGACCATTGTTTCGGTGATGGTTATGTGGCAAAGCAGCCAGTAGCTTGGAAAGAATATTGTGTGGAGTACTGGTAAATGAAACTCCAGGAATGCATGGATAGGTGCACTGGTCACCATGATATAACTGAAATAATGTTGAAAACGGCGTTAAACACCATACAGTCAATCAATCATCATTTACTAGTAGATGTGGGGCCCTCCCTGGCTTTTATTCAAGGCATCTGTGATCTGGAAATTCTGGTTTGATCACTGCCTGTAGCTCTTATTGTGGAAGCATCATCATCATCATCATTATTATACCCCTGCAAAACAAATGTTTTCGGGGGTATACTGGAATCAGCCTGTCTGTCTGTCCGTCCGTGTGTCCGTCCGTGTGCAAAATACTACTAATTTTGTGTCGCAAACTCCTCCTCCAGTTTTCTTTCAATTGTATTGAAACTTTGCACATACATTCATCATATATTGAAGGTTTGCAAGATGCAATTTTCAAGTGTCAACTCCTCCTGCTTCATGAATTATCTCCCCTTGAACTTGACACTTTTTTTTTCTCTTAACATCAATACTAGTTTCTGTCAAAGCGCTGGTGGGGGTATTAAATCACATTTAGTGATAGCTCTAGTTATTATTATTATTATTATTATTTAGGATGGAAAAAGGGGCAGTGTAAGAGACTTGTTTATTCCAGAGCTGAAAAAGACAACTATAATTTTGTGGGTGATATGGTAAGTTACATGGAGTTAAATATTGATTTTTTCATGTGATATACAGTGCATGGGCAACCTCTTGTAATAAACAAGCCCCTCCTGTGAACAACCAGATGAAACTTCTATGCAAATGACCTGTAATAAGTGAATTCTTGGTGTCTTTAACCAGCCACAGTGCAAATCTCGATTTTATTTTCATTATTTAACTCTTTACCAAACAACAATAATTTAGACTGGTCCAAATTGAAAGCAGTTGCAGACGATAAATTAAAGGTGGCTCAAATGACAAAATTTGTCCTTGATAGAGTAGAAAACATTGTGGGGAAAGGAGAAAATGTTGGTTACCAGCATTTTCTCCTTTTCCCACAATGTTTTCAAAAGGCTTCTTCCTCAGGGTCATTAAAAATCGGGATTGTGTGGTAAAGGGTTAACTCCAAGTAGGAACCATAAATTTTGTGTACACATCTAAATATAATTTGAGCTTCAAACATTATGCAACACTTTTTTCTGACCAGTTGAAAGATTTCAATGTGTGCCTTTCATAGATTTAGATATTTTTTCCAGGAAGTTAAATGGAGTTTAGACATCTTTTCTGATGTCAACTCTTTACCACACGATCCCGACTTTTAACGACCCTGATGGAAAAAGCTTTTGAAAACATTGTGGGAAAAGGAGAAAATGCTGGTTGCCAGCATTTTCTCCTTTTCCCACAATGTTTTCTACCCGTCCTAAAACAAATTTCAATTTTTGAGTCACATTTATTTTGTTGTCGGCAAATGTTTTCAATTTCGACTAGCCTAAATTTTTTTCATTTGGTAAAGAGTACAGCTTAAACCTTCATTGACAATTTTGTGCTTTTATGACCTTTTTGATGAAGGCCTTAGAAGGCATTGTGGTAAGAGGAGAAAACTTTGGTTCTCCAACATTTTCTCCCGTTCTGCCCTTGTAAAAGGAAATCCGGTCATTTGAGATACAGTTAACCTGTTACCTCACAACAAAAATTCAGACTGGATCAAATTGAAAGCATTTGCAGATGACAATTTAATTGTACTTCATTTTACAGGCTTGTTTCGGCATTTGCGTATTATGGGATAGTATTGATGACCACCGAATTGTTTGAAAGTCCAGATGGGTGCCATGGTAAGGGATTGAGCTTTCTTTACTCTTTACTGCAGATCTCCGGTAGCTCAGTCGGTCATGCACAGGACTTGAGAACAGGGGGGTTGGTGGTTCTGTTCCCCAGATTATCAGATTTCTTTACAAGGATTGATGATAGTCATTGTGACAGGATTTATTCTTCTGTCACTGCTGATCATTGTTTTGATGATGGTTATGTGGAAAAGCAGTCAGTGGCTCGAAAAGAATGTTGTTCGAAATGTGTACTGGTTTACAAAGAAACTCCAGGAAAGCATGGACAGGTGCACCTGCAGCTGTGATACAGTCTTTACTAAAATTTTAGCAATCACTTTACCAAGCACCCAATTTTAGAGACTTGCCTGAATTGAAAGCTATTGCTTTTTAACATGTTTTTAATCCTGTAGCAAACAATCCCAAAAAAGCCTTTTAAAAACATTATGGGAAAAGGAGAAAATGCTGGTAACCACCAATAATGTTGTAGAATGGTCTTGTGACATGTAGAAAATTTAAAGATTGCAAAAAGTTTCGACCCATATCAGCCTGCATGAGCTGCGCAGGATGACATGGATTGATACTTTTTGCAGGTGCATTAAAGCCCCTTTTCACCGAGCATGACTCATGTCTGTTGTCAAGGCTAATTATACCCTCCACCTACAACGTAGAGGGGGTATACTGGTTTCACCATGTCCTCGTGTCTGTCAATCTTTCCATGTTTTTGTTTCCATGCTCTAACACAGAAGCTGTTTGACCTAGGACCCTGAAACTTTATACAACTGTTGCTCATGGCCCAAGGAGGTGCCCTATCGTTTTTGAGTCACATGGGTTGAAGGTCAAGGTCACAGGTGAACTTCGTTTTGAAAATCATTTCTGTTCTCTGATTGTGCTGCTTCAGTGATAAGGTGCTGGTGGGAGGTATTTGCAACAGTTCTAGTTAAATCTCCCACAGTAATTGGATATGAGCCATGCTCTGGCAAAAGGGGGCTTAATGCACCTCCGTGATGCATGCTACCAAGCAAGTCATCACATGATCATGGATCCATTAAGTCCATTTTGTCTAACAACTGGCAGAATCATTAGGTAGACTGGTCCTTTTACATGCAGAAAATTCACCAATAGCGAAAAGTTTCGGCCCAGGTCAGCCTGCGCAGGCTGACCTCGGTCGATACTTTTTCGCAGATGCATTAAGCCCCCTTTTCACAGAGCATGGTTAATATTTCATTGCAACATGATTATATGTTTTTCCCAGGGACTACAGCAGATAAGTCTCCGTCGGACCCAGGATGTTTTGTACATTGTAAATCACTGACAAGAAATGATTATATAGATTTAACATGGACAACTTTAGCAGAATTTCCAGGTAAATTCCATATCCTGTAATACTGATCAAACTTTCTGCTTTACCGACATACAGAATCTATTAACCTTTTACCACACAACAAACATGATTTATTCCTCTCTCACTGCTGACCATTGCTTCAGTGGTGGTTAAACGTGAAAGCAGCCAGTGGCTTAGAAAGAAAATCGTGCATAGTACTGGTAGAAGAAACTCCAGGGAAGCATGGATAGGTGCACTGGCCGACCTGATATAAAAATAATGTTGGAAACAGCAGTAAACACCATACAATCAATCAGTCAATCAATCAAACAACAGAAGTTTGGACTTGTCTAGTTTAACAGCATCTGCAAAATTTGAATATAATTGAGATTATCATATTTGTCTTTGAAGAGGTGAAAAATATTGTGGGATAAGAACGAATTGGTGGTTATCAGCATTTTCTCCTTTTCCCACAATGTTTAGGAAAGATTTCCTCCTTAAAACTACGTTTTGTGTCAGAATTTGTCTTTGAAAGG
Source organism: Tridacna gigas (assembly GCA_945859785.2). NCBI lineage: Eukaryota > Metazoa > Mollusca > Bivalvia > Cardiida > Cardiidae > Tridacna > Tridacna gigas. Next base: position 1,201,857 of record OX244042.2, read on the forward strand.
TAAGAAAACATTGTGGTTACCAGCATTTTCTCCTTTTTCCCTCGATGTTTTCTATCCTTTCAAAGAAAAATTTCACAATTTTTGCAACATTCAGTTTATTCGTGTGTAAATGCTTTAAACTTGGACCAGTTTAAAATTTGGTTGTTTCAATTTGTAAATATTTCAGCCTGCTAACAAAGATTTCAGCCTGCTAACAAAGATTTCAGCCTGCTAACAATTATGTAAAGCCTGCTAACAATGATTTCAGCCTGCTAACAATGATTTCAGCCTGCTAACAAAGATTTCAGCCTGCTAACAATGATGTAAAGCCTGCTAACAAAGATTTCAGCCTGCTAACAATTATGTAAAGCCTGCTAACAATTATGTAAAGCCTGCTAACAAAGATTTCAGCCTGCTAACAATTATGTAAAGCCTGCTAACAAAGATTTCAGCTTGCTAACAAAGATTTCAGCCTGTAACAATGATTTCAGCCTGCTAACAAAGATTTCAGCCTGCTAACAATTATGTAAAGCCTGCTAACAAAGATTTCAGCCTGCTAACAATGATTTCAGCCTGTAACAATTATGTAAAGCCTGCTAACAAAGATTTCAGCCTGCTTACAATGATTTCAGCCTGCTAACAAAGATTTCAGCCTGCTAACAATTATGTAAAGCCTGCTAACAAAGATTTCAGCCTGTAACAATGATTTTAGCCAGCTAACAAAGATATCAGCCTGCTAACAAAGATTTCAGCCTGCTAACAATCATGTAAAGCAATGTGATTGATTTTCAGTGAAAATTTTCTCTCGGTCAATTTGTAAGACATCATGTGACAATTCATTTTTTTGTTTTTTTCAGGTTTATTTATCACCATATTTATTATAGAAAGGTTAGGAAGAAAATATACTATGGCTGTTGAATTCTTCTTTTTCGCTGTTTTTGTGTTGCTGGCCAATATATGTACTATAAGGTTAGTATATTTTCATAATTGAGTCATGCTAGGTGAATTGAGGGCTTAATTCATCTGCAAAAAGTATCGACCCATGTCAGCCTGCGCAGTCCGCGCAGGCTGACATGGGTCGAAACTTTTTGCTATGTTTGTGTTTTGAGTGACATTTATTTTGTTATTTTATTTTCAAGGTAAAATAACAATGTTTATATTTAGGGGCCCCGTGGACCCAACATTCTTAATTTGAATCTAACTTGTGGTCCCAAGACTAGCCATGGATTGGCTTAGACATTCTGTATCGGCCAATTAGGTTGCTAATCTTTATATTTAGTATCAGCACAATGTGTACAGTGCTTGCTCAACATGACCCCAAATCCAGATGAGCCATGCTCTGGCAAAAAGGGGTTTAATGCATCTCCGTGATCCATATTATTAAGCAAGTCATCACATAATTATGGATCCATAAAATTCATTTTGTCTAACAACTGACTGAATTATGAGATAGACTGGTCCTTTGACATGCAGAAATATTCCTATAGCAAAAAGTTTTGGCCAGAGTCAGCCTTCGCGGACTGTGTGGGCTGACCTGGGTCGGAACTTTTTAACAGATGCATTAAGCCCCCTTTTCAGAGAACATGGCACAAATGCTTCAACCATATTTGATTTTATCATCATTTACATCATTTAGAAAGATGAAAATGTCCAAGCCATTATGAAAAAAGGTGAAATCTGCCTAAATATAAATATGAATTTTGAAAGCTATAACTAGGATATATTTCACTGAACAGTTGTTTGCCTTAAATACTTCAAGCAGGAATTCAATTATTGCAACACTGAATAAATATAAAAATGTTATTGATATCACAGAACTCTTATCATAGAGTTGATGGTGTAGATCCAAGATCAGACTGCATGTTATGTGTTTAAGCCTTTCAGCGCCATAGGCGAAAACAGGGACTTTTGTGGATGGCATAGATCAAGATCAGACTGCACAGAACGTGCAGTCTGATCTTTGATCTATGCCCTCTGCTTGTTTTGTCAAGCCTATATGATAAAAATCTTCCAGAGACTCAGTGGATTGTATTTACAGCCATCAGAAGAGGCCAAGTTTGTTTATTTGGCGCCGAAAGAGTTAAAAAACAATTTAACACTTTATCACACAATGTCAACTTTTAACGACCTGGAGAAAGAAGACTTTTGAGAACATTTTGGGAAAAGGAGAAAAGGCTGGTAACCAGCATTTTCTCCTCTTCCCATAATGTTTTCTGCCCTATCAAAAACAGCTTTCAAAATTTCAGCCATTTAATTTTGCATCTGTTTTGGGGTTGGACAAGTCTGAAATTTTGTTTGGTGGTAAAGGGTAAATTTTTGCCCAGTTGTCTGAAGATCAAGTTTTCCATGGTATTCCGAGTGTTTGAAAGGAGGAAAATTTGTAATTTGTGTCTATGATTTCAAATATTCATCTTTTGCCACTCTATTTTTCAGGCCAGTACTAACATTTTTCCTGTTTGTAGCCAGAGCTTTAATATCCGGAGCATTTCAGGCTGCCTATGTTTATACACCAGAGGTAAAAGTTTACTGTCGGCCATTTTTGGTTTTCCTCTTTTTTCTGGTAATTTTACAACCATTTATTAACTCTTTACCAGACCACCCAAAGTTAAACTACCCTGGGGAAGAGGCATTTTGAAATTATTTACAGAAAATGAGTATATGTTGGTAAATAGCCTTGAAAAAACATGAGGGGAAAAGAAAGAAAATGCTGGTAATGATAACATTATCTCCTTTTCCCAGAATGGTTTTAAACTTAACCCTTTACCACACAATCCCAACTTTTAACGACCCTGAGAAAGAAGCCTTTTGAAAACATTGTGGGAAAAGGAGAAAATGCTGGTCACTAGCATTTTCTCCTTTTCCCACAGTGTTTTCTACACCCAAAACAAATTTGAGAGTATGAGCCACATTTATTTTGTCGTCTCTCAAATACTTTCAATTTGGACTGGTCTAGAATATTGTCGTTTGGTAAAGAGTTCAATGCTGATCTTGTCATTTTAGGCTTTCAATGTAGACCAGTAAAGAGTTAAATTTTGATTAGGGCTGTTGCAGCCAAAAGCTTTAGTAGTAGAAGTTGCATGCAAATTTGTTGTCTATACACCAGAGAAAATTATTTTTTGATAATCTAACCTCTACGTAATTGTGACTTAAATGTCAAGTTTTTTCTTTTGAACGATGGCAAAAGGAGAAATGGTAACCAGCATTTTCTCATTTTCCCACATTTTTTTGACATGCAGTAAACAGGTTTGTTTGAAAAAAACATGATTGAAGATTGTGTGGTAAAGGGTTAACTATCAGTTTCTGTCTTCCAGGTGTATCCCACATCAGTACGTGCAATAGGACTAGGGTCCTGTAGTGGTATGGCCAGGGTTGGGGCAATTATAACTCCATTTGTAGCTCAGGTAAAGTTTGACATAGAGTGCTCCTGTTTTTCCCTGTATATTTTCATTATATCTTTTTATTATATACCAGTACATTTTCCGGGTCAAATACAAGCATTGCAAGCGGATGAAATATTACACACAACAGAAAAAAAATCCGTATCTACACACTGTGGAATATGGCATGATGAAATAACTTACGTATGGACAATGCATGCATTGATTTGCGATTTGATTAGTCCAAATGTTTTGTTGTAATATTCATCCGCCATTCATAAAAACGAAGTTGCTACTCTCCACACGATTAATTGTCTCATTTCATTTACCGTTTTTGATAAATTGTCAAATATTGCAAAATTTTGTTGTTGAAAGTTGTATATAATGAAAGGAATATTATGTTGTAACTTTCCTGGTGCTTGTATTTACTTCTTGCTGCGTTAGAAAATTTTGACATCTCGCTCAACCTACAGTCTGGCACAATATCAAGTTTTCTCACAGAGCTCGAAGTAAATACAAGCACCAGGAAAGTTGCTACAACATAATATTCCGTATTTATTTCATGCTTTTCAGTAGTTTATCAGGAAATAATGATACATTATAGTTTGATAATTTCACCTTTTGGACCAGTGAATTTACTGATTGATAAATTCACTGGTACAGAAATACCGAGAGCTCCCCTGTACTTCCCAGGTCCATACAAAAATGGGGTTAGAAATATGAAATAAATTGAAATTTTTTTTTTCAGTGCAAGATTGAAATTTATTTCATCTCATGAACATTATACGGTAATATTTTGACTCATGGCTGCACCACTCATGAAAATATTACTAATGATGTTCACTCAATAAAATAAATTTTGATCTTTCACCCCCAAAAAACCCCAGATTTCCTCTATATCTTTCCATCTCTTGGGGACTTGAGATAAAGAACAGGAGAAAATGTTGGTAACCAGTATTTTCTCCTTTTCCCACAATGTTTTCTACCCATTCAAAATATGTTTCCTAATTTGTGCAAACTTTAGTTTGGCATCTGCAAATGCATTCAGTTTGGACCAGTCTAGAATTTTGGGTAAAGAGATATTTGTAGATTTTATACTTGTCCAAAAACCAGTCTACCATATTATTCAGTTGGTTGTTTGACAAAAAAGTTTTCATACATCCATATTTTTTAGATGACTTGCTTGGTATAATGCCTCACAGAGAGGCATTAACCCATCGGCTCACAATCCCAAGTTTTAACAACCCTGGGAAATGAGGCGTTTGAAAACATTGTGGGAAAAGAAGAAAATGATGGTAACCACCATTTTTTCCTTTGTCCACTATGTTTTCTAACCATTCAGAAAGAAATCCAATCACTTGAGTCACACTGAATTTGTTGTCTTCAAATGCTTTCAATTTGGTCCAGACTACAATAGTGTTGTGTGGAAAAGATTTAACCCTTTACCACACGACAAAATATTAGCCTTGTCCAAATTGAAAGCATTTGCAGACGACAATTTCACTGTGGCTGAAATGGTGCAATTTTTGTTTGATAGGGTAGAAAACATTGTGGGAAAGGGAGAAAATGCTGGTTACCAGCATTTTCTCCTTTTCCCACAATGTTTTCAAAAAGCTTCTTTCCCAGGGGCGTCAAAAGGCGGCATTGTGCGGTAAAGGGTTAAACCAATGGTGGCAGAGCACCGGTCACATCTGTAGTCATGGCAGGATAATAGTAAATTTCGTTTTTCCTCTGATTTCAGGTGATGTTAAAAGCATCTGCCTACCTAGCAATATCCACATACGGTGTAATGGCTATATTGGCTACTGTTGCTGCAGTGTTGTTACCAATAGAAACCAAAGGAAGAGAAATGAAGGTATGGTGTTTATATCATGCTTTTCAGTAGTTTATTGGGAAGTAATGGTGGATTATGGTTTGATATTTTCACTATTTTGACCAGTGAATTTACAGATTGATAAATTCACTGGTACAGAAATACTGAGAATTCCTCTATACTTCACAAGTCCCAACAGAATAAGGGTTAGAAGCATGAAAAAATGGAATATTTGTTTTTCTCTCTCACCGCTGACCATTGTTTCGACGATGGTTATGTAGGAAAGCAACCAGTGGCTTGGAAAGAAAATTGTGCGGAGTACTGTTTAAAAAACACTCCAGGAAAGCATGGCTAGGTGCACTGGCTGTCGCGATACTTTATAATTGAAATAATCTTGAAAACGGCATTAAAAAACCATGCAATCAATGAATCAGCCTATATCAGCCAAATAACACATTTCCGCTTAAATCTGACTTCTTTTTCCTTGCTGCAGACCACTTTTAAAAACATTGATATCTAGATTATTGTGGCAAAAGGAGAAGTTGGTCATGAGCAATATTTCCCTTTGCCACAATGTCCATGGGTTACACTCTTTACCAGACAAAAAATTTTTAGACTTGTCCAAATTGAAAGGATTTACAGACGACAAATTATATCTACACAAAAACATGAAATTTGTGTTTTATAGTGTAGAAAACATTGTGGGAAAAGGAGAAAATGCTGGTGACCAGCATTTTCTCCTTTTCCCACAATGGTTTCAAAAGCCTTCTTTCTTAGGGTTGTTAAAAGTCGGGATTGTTTGGTAAAAAAATGAATACTAAAATGATTATGATATTGCATAGAAACCCGGAAACAAAAACTAATTCATGAAATATTTTTGTCCACAGGATCACAGTCATGATGTCAAGGTCTCAAAACCTAGTTAACCTGGTAACCATAGCAACAGATTGAGTACCTTATTACCATAGCAACAGATATGAGTAAAAAATCCTTTAGTTTTTTTAAGAGCATCATTTCTTTTCATAGTATCTATAGTAACACATTTTGTCCTGATCTCATCTTTTCCCACCTGAATTTCTTACTTGAATCTCATGGCATGCTAGAGGCAATGTTAATTGCTGTTCGGACAGTGTAGATCAAGAACAGGGTCTGTATTCATCAACCATTCTTTATTTCATTCATAGTCTTATTCCCGATTTCGACAGTAACACAACTTTTGATTGACTAAACCATTTGGTTTTGCCAATCAGAAGTAGTGTTACTTGAAAACTTGAAAACAATTGAGAATGAGACTAAGAATGTTCTTAAGAAAAGTAGATGAATACGGACCCTGATTGCACAGAGCAGTCTGATCTTTGATCCACACTGTCTAATTTTTGCCAAGCTGTGTAGGCGAAGAGGGAATCGACTTTACAGTAATAATTAGAGAATGGGGTATGAATACCTAATCCAAAAAGTTTAGTGTTTAGCCCTTTACATTCCTAGGGAACAGTTGACATTCCGTAATTGTTTTACATTTTTTTCTTAATTTTTTTCTCTGATTAACCTTTTACCAAATGACAAAATTTCAGACTTGTCCATATTGTAAGGACTAGCAGACGATAAGTGAAGTGCAGGTCAAATGATTGGATTTCTTCTTGAGAGGGTAGAAAACAATGTGGGAAATGGAGAAAATGCTGGTTATCATTATTGTCTCTTTTTCCTGCAATGTTTTCAACTTCTTCACTTCTCAAGGTCATTAACCCTTAACCACACAAACCTGAATTTTAAGAACCCTTAAGAAGAAGGCTTTTGAAAACATTGTGGGAAAAGGGGAGATGCTAATAACTAGCATTTTCTCCTTTCCCCACAATGCTTTCTACCCTATCAAAGGCAGAAATCATCATTTGAGGTGTATTTATTATTTGGTTTACAAATGCATTCAATCTGGTCGTTTGGTATAGAGTTTATACGTGGTTTTTTGGTGAGGGGTTAAAATATGACTCCTGTCCAATATATTGGTGAATGTAAAGTTGTAGGAAACTGTATTGAAATCATTTGCAAACATTATTTTTGAAAAATCATATTTGAAAAGAAGTTCATGAATACAATCAACTCTTATCTCGCTGAATAAGTGAAATGAGACTTTCAAGCTGATAGTAGACACCGCAAAAAAATGCTATTTCAAACTTAATTTTTGGAGAAAAATATCCCCTTATCGGACAGTGTAGATCCAAGATCAGACTGGACACAATGTGCAGTCTGATCTTGATCTACACTGTCCGCAAAAGGTCAGTGAGTCATGCTTAGCAGCCTAAGTGTTACCTCTTTACAAGATGACAAAATTTTAGACTCATCCTAATGAAAGCATTTGCATATGACAAAATTGGCTTTAATGATTCATAAATGTATCTTTTACAGGGTAGAAAACGTTGCAGGAAAAGGAGAAATGTTGTTACATTCATGGAAAAAGAGAGATGATTGTCATCAGCATGTTTATATTGATTGATTGTATGGTGTTTAACGTTTTCAACATTATTTCAGTTATATCACGGCAGCCAGTGCATCTAACCATGCTTTTCTGGAGTTTCATTTACAAGAACTTTGCACAATATTCTTTGCAAGCCACTGGCTGCTTTCCAACATAACCATTGTTGAAACAATGGTCAACAGTGAGAGAGGAATGAATCCTGTCACAATGACTTTCATCAATCCTCGGAAAGAAATAAGCCGAGCTGGGGATCAAACCAGTGACCTCCCGTTCTCAAGTCCTGTATGCTACTGACTGAGCTACCAGGGCTCAGCAGCATGTTTACAAAGATAGTTTCAGGCACAGGTCTTAACAGTGGATTGTTTGGTAAAGGGTTAGAAAAAAGTTGTTGTACAAGATGGAATCTCAGAGAGGGAGAAAGCTCAAGTTTACATCAAGTCTTAGAAATACATTATCAAAATGGCATGTTTTTACACTGTGTTGTTATAGTAGTAGATTCCACCAGTCAATTTGTTCTTTCGTGACAGTGTTTTCTAAAGTGGTCTGTCTGCAGGAAATGATCCCTAAATTTAAAAGCTTGTGTTAAAAGGGGGCCATTATCATTAATTATTTTTAGTTTCTAAATAAGTTGCGAAAAACTTTTTTTTTTTTCTTATAGAGGTAAAAACTTTTTTTTTTTTTCTTATAGAGGTAATATTTTTGTAGACTTATTTACATGGGTTTTTGGTTTTTGCCTTTTTCATTTGTTTTCTTTTTGTGATTTATTCCTGGTTGAGTTATATTTATGTGATACATAATTGAGTTTTCAGTCACGCATCAGTAGAAGTAGAGGACCTAGTTGTTTGTAATATACCTCTGACCATGCAGTATGAGAAAAAAATGCTAAAAACAAAAATAATAAATCTTAACTCTTTCCCAACTGACAAATTTTAGATTCTTCCAATTCAAACCATCTACAGGCGACCAATTTGAAATTGGTCAAAATGAGTTTATACGCTTTCTTATAGGAAATCAAAACATTTTGGGAAAAGGAGCAGCATTTTTCTCCTTTTCCCATAATGTTTTCAAAGGCTATCTGCCTTGGGGTTCCTAAAACTGTGGATAGACTGGGAAAGGGTTAAATAAATTGGATCAAAGATAAAATGCATTCCAAGATATATGTACATATTCTGAATTCTGTAACATCCATTCCATGTTTTTATACTGGACCTTTGCTAGTATACAAGTCACCCATTATTGCTGATAACCGTCTTGCCAAACATTCCTAAATTTTAACGACCCCAAGGAGAACAACTTTTGTAAACATTGTGTAAAAAGGTTCAGATGCTGGTAACCAGCATTTTATCCTTTTTCTACAATGTTTTCTGCTCCATCGAAGACAACTCCCGTAATTTGAGCAACCTGTATTTTGTCGTCAGCAACAGCTTTCAGTTTCAGTGAGTCCAAAATTTTGTCATCCAGTGAAGAGTTAAGATTAAAACTGTTTTGTATCCTAATTTTGCATGTCAAAGTTTCATTTCTTAACATAAAAATGTGGAATTAAAAAATATGAGCCACACTCTGGCAAAAGGGGACTAAATGCATCTCTTGAAAGCATTATAACAAGTGAGACATCACATAAGTATGGATACGTAAAATCCATTTAGTCGACAATCGACTAGAAACAGGGGTAAAATGGGTCCTTAGACATGTATCAAATTTACAAATAGTTTTGACCCATGTTGGCTTAGGCAGACTGTGCAGGCGGACACAGGTCAATACTCTTTGCAAATGCAGAATGCCCCCATTTCTCAGAGCATGGCTCAAATTATAATAGGCACATGTATATGAAATTGTTAACATAAAAATTTTGAATTAATAAATATGTCTACTTGGTATAATTATGTGATCATATCTATTTATTTAAAAAGGTGTTTATATTGTCATATCATAATTTATACATGTGTTTGGTTAATTGCTAAAATGAGGATTGTTTTATGTTCCAAATTCTATTGTGAACCTTAAATGTGGAAAAAATAAATATATTGTTGGACAAAAACAGATTTTTTGATTGATGTTCCAGACTCTCACCAAAGCCTGATGTGCTTTTAAACTTTTTGCCTAACAAAAAAAACTATAAAATTCGAAGCATTAGTTGACAACAAATTCTGTCTTTGATAGGGAAGAAAACATTGTGGTAAAAGGAGAAAATGCTGGTTACCAACATTTTCTCCTTTTTCCCACAATGTTTTCAACGGTTTTCTTAGTCAGGGTCGTTAAAGGTGGGCATTGGTAAAAGGGTTTTAAGCTTTTAACATGAAGAAAATATGGAAACAAGACAACAGATGGTGCTAAAGGATAGGAAGTGATTCACCAACTATTGTTCAGAACATTCTTAGTCTTATTCTCCAAGATTTTCTAAATTTGAAAGTAACAAAACTTCTGATTGGCGAAATGAAATGGTTCAGACAATCAGAATTTGTGTTACTTTCAAATTTAGAAAATGCTGGTGGTGAAAATGGTTGCTGAATATGCCCCAGGTCAGCTTAACTCTACCAAACCACAAAATTTTGGACCTAACTAGATTCAAAGCATTTGTAGACAACAAGTGAAATGTAGCTTAAATGATGATTTCTTTGATAGGATAGAAAACATTGTGAGAAAAGGAGAAAATTCTAGTTACCAGCATTTTCTCCTTTTCCCACATAGTTTTCAAAAGCTTTCCAGCACAGGGTCATTAAAACAAAGGTTGTTTAAATAGCCCATGTTTGAATGGACCTGTAAAAAGTGACTTTTTAAAACATTGTGAGGAAAGAATAAAATACCGTTATCCAGCATTTCTCCTTTTCTCACAACCTTATGTACCCTTTTTATGTCAATTCACATCATTTGACCATATATGTCATCTGCAAAGGCTTCAAAATAAAACATGTTTAAAATCTTGTTGCTTATTATTTGATTGAATGGTGTTTTACACCTCTTTCAACATTATTTCAGTAATATCACAAACACAGCTCTCATATTCATGTATGTCCTAAGTTTCACCATCACTTGGCTAAAGCTCTGAAGTGTCTTGCCAAAGGACACTCCCATGCAAACCCTGTGCTTCCAGTGGGAAGCAATATGGGTTATGAATCCTAAATCTTGGGGTCTGGTAAAGGGTTAATTCTATAAAATATTAACAAAACATACATGAAAATTAATTCCAGACTAGATCCATAATTCATACCTCATCTAACAAAAACAAAAATCATGAGAGTGATTGAAGTCAAGTAAGTAAATCGCGTAAAATCTATACAGTTCATTTAAATTCTACAATATCACACAAAAAATACCTAAAAATTTCTCAATGCCTTCTAAAAAAAACATGGGCCATGCTCTGGGAAAATGAAGACTAATGCATCTATGCCATGCACTATACCAAGCAAGTCATCACATAATTATGGATCCATAAAAATCCATTTTGTCTAAAACCTGCCAAATCCTGAGATAGAATGGTCTTTGGACACGCAGAAAATTGACCAATAGCAAAAAGTATTGCAGACTCTGCAGGCTGGCCATGGTTGATACCTTTCGCAAATGCATTAAACCCCCCTTTTCACAGAGCAAGGCACAACTATACATTATACGAAACAAATAACGAGACCAAAAAAGTTAAAAAACCTGATAGTGGCTATGAATTATGAGCATATTGTACAAACTGCTAGCTTCATAGACATACCTGTATATGGGATTAACCCTTCACCACACAGTACCGAGTTTTAACGACCCTGAGGAAGAACCTTTCAAAAACATTGTGGGGAAAAGGAGAAAATGCTGGTAACCAGCATTTTCTCCTTTTTTCACAATGTTTCCTACTCTATCGAAGGCAATTCCATCATTAGATCCACATTCAAATTGTCGCCTACACATGCTTTGAATTTGGAGAAATCTATATTTTCACCATCTGGTAAATAGGTAAAACTTCAGACTACATCATTTAAAAGCACAATTCTTACTTCTTATGCAGTTTGGAATCCTAAATTCTGCTTCTGTATTGAACTCTGATGTGGTAAGAAAGGAAACTTTGCAAAAGTTCAAACAGCTCTTACTCCAAAATCAGTTCTTGAATAATATTCCATTTCAATTGTTCAACCCTTTACCACACAATTCTCAAATTCTAACCACCTAGAGGAAGAAGGCTATTGAAAACATTGTGGGTAAATGAGAAAATGCTGGTAACCAGCATTTTCTCTTTTTCCCACAATGTTTTCTACCTTTTGTACGGCCAAATTTTATAAACTGAGCTAGATCTTATTTGCTGTCTGCCAATGCTTTCAATTTTGACAGGTCTAAAATTTTGTCGTTTGGTAAAGGGTTGAATAATCATCTGCAAATACTTTTGATTTGGACAAGACTAAAATATTACCATACTGTAAAGAGTTCAGAGTCCAACACTATGTCCACACTAGCACAAGGAGCATTTTCTTCATCTGCCACAATATTTTTAACCTTTTACCAAACACTAAAATTTCAAACTTGTTCAAATTCCAAAGCACTTGCAGACAACAACTTGAAGGTTGCTCAAAACTTTGGATGTTGTACTTAAAAGCATAGAAAACATTGTGGGGAAAAAAGGAGAAAATGCTGGTTACCAGCATTTTCTTTTTCCCCACAATGTTTTCAAAAGCCTTTACTTTCAGGGTTGTAAAAACTGAATTGTGGTAGAGTTCAAAAGCCATCTAAAAAATGTCAAACAATTTCTAAATGATGCTAAATCTTAACTCTTTACCAAACGACAAAATTTTAGACTGGTCCAAATTCAAAGCAATTGCAGACGACAAATAAAAACTGGCCCAAATGACAAAATTTGTCTACGATAGGATAGAAAACATTGTGGAAAAAGGAGAAAACGCTGGTTATCAGCATTTTCTCCTTTTCCCACAATGTTTTCAAAAGCCTTCTTTCCCAGGGTCATGAAAACCCGGAATTGGTTGGTAAAAGGTTTAAGCCCCTTTCACAACTTTAGATTTCTTTGTGGCCAGCGTAGATCAAGATCAGACAGCACAAAACATGCAGTAGATCTTTAATGTACACTGTCCACTTTACTGAGACATTCTAGGGAAGGGTAACCATAACTTTGCTCTTATTAGGATCTTATTTCTAGAATAAAAATGCCTGTTTGATTTATTCAGCTCTCTAAGAGTTAAGATTTAAGATTGAAGCGTATCATAAGGCACTGCCAAAGAGGCATTTTCTCTAGAGGTGTTGGGTTCCTTGTAAGATGACAAATAGACTTTCCGAACATCTTGAGCCCACAAGTCTACAAGGACAATGTTCACACTGATAGTTCCTCTAAAACTGCAGCGTATCGTAAGGAACTGCCAAAGAGATGTTGTATCTCGAGGCGTCAGGTTCCTCGTAAGTTGACAGACAGATCTCGGGGACGTCTTGGGTCGTCATGTCCTCAAGGAAGTTGTACACATTGATAGTTCCTCTGTACCTGTTAAAGTGATGGAATTTTGTACGTTTGGTACCGTCACAACATTGTTACCATAACTCACTTTTGTATGGCAATGGGTTAACAGTGCGGTTTGGTCTCTAACTTACGTGATAACTCTTTAACACACAAGATAAATAAGGACCTGTCCAAATGGAAACCATTTACGGACGGCAATTTAAATGTCACTCAAATAATGGAACTTGTCTTTGATAGGGCAGAAAACATTGTGGAAAAACTTTTCCCACAATCTTTTCAAAAGGCTTCTTCCTCAGGGTCGTTAAAAGTAGGGATTGTGTGGTAAAGGGTTAAACCACCATAAGGAAGACAACAAAAGCGTATCTATTCCTACTCATGTGTGTATATACATCAGCCATGCTCTGAAAAGGGGGCTTAATGCACCTGAGATGGGAAAAAAAAAAAAAAAAAAAAAAAAAGGTAGCAGCTCAGGTCAGTCTGCAGTCAGCACAGACTGATCTAGGCAAAAACTTTTTGCTACTGGTCAGTAACCTGTATGTCCAATGACCACTCTACCTCATGAGTAAGTTGGTCGTTAAAAAAAAGTGGCATTATGGATCCATAATTATGCGATGGCTTGATATGTATAATGCATTACTGAGATGCATTAAGCCCCCTTTTGCCAGAGCATGACTCACACACACACACACACACACACACACACATATATATATGAGCCATGGTCTGTGAAAAGGGGCTTAATCAGCTGCAAAAACTATCAGCCCATGTAAGCCTGTGCAGTCCGCAGAAGCTGACATGGGTCGAAACTTTTTGCTATTTTCAAATTTTCTGCATGGCAAAAGATCATTCTACCTTTATATCCAGTCGATGATTAGACTAAACGAGTTTTTTGGATCCATTATTATATGATGAAATGCTTGGTATTATGCATTACAGAGATGCATTAAACCCCCTCTTGCCAGAGCAAGTATATGATGTATGTCATTGAAAAAGCAGAAAAAATGCTTTTATAGGGCAATTTCAACTCTATGAGACAAATATCTCAGGAAGAAAACTTTCGAAAACATTATGGGAAAAGGAAAAAAAAAATGCTGGTTACTGGCATTTAGTCCTTTTCCCACAATGTTTTCTACCATTCTTAAGACGGAAACAATCTAAGAAAATTAAACTGCTTACCTCCTTTGCATGGAAATTTCAAAACCATTAGACTCGGGGGCAAATCTCTCTCCTGGGATGTTGGCTACCACCAAATATTTATCATGGTAGTGGCAGTGTTTTACTGGATGTCTGAAAATTTTTTTCTCCAATAGTTAGCTCTTTACCAAACAACAAAATTTTAGACTTGTCCAAATTGAAAGCATTTGCAGAGACAAATAAAAGGTGGCTCTAGTGATAACATTTTTCTTTCATAGGGTAGAGAACACTGTGAGAAAGGGAGAAAATGCTGGTAACCAGCATTTTCTCCTTTTCCCACAATGTTTTCAGAATGCATTTTCCTCAGGGTTATTAAAACTCGCAATTGTGTGGAAATGTGTCATGTGAATTTATTAAGTTGAGAACAAAAAAGGAAATGAATTTTTCTTTTTTTCATCTATTTCTCATAATGTAGGGACATTTTTCAGACTTGATGCTTGACTTGAATTTTATAAATGAGCCATGCTCTGGCAAAAAGGGGCATAATGCATCTCCATAATGCATTATACAAAGCAAGTTATCACATGATTATGGATCCATAAGATCCATTTTGTCTAATAACCGACTGAACCATGTTGTAAACTGGTCCTTGGATATGCAGATCAATAGCAAAAAGTTTTGGTTCAGGTAAGCCTGTGCGGACTGACCTTGGTCGATACTTGTTGCAGATGCATTAAGCCCCTTTTTTACAGAGCATGGCGAAAATGTAACTATCTTTTTGATGTATCATAAATTAAGTCATGTGCTGTGAAAAGGGGGTTGAATGCATCTGCAGAAAGTATCAACCCATATCAGCCTGCACAGTTGGCTGACTGGAGTCAAAAGTTTTTGCTATCTGTAAATTTTCTGTATGTCATGATTCAGTCTGTCGTTAGACAAACTGCACTTTATGAATTCATAATTATGTGATGACTTGCTTGGTATCATGTATCAGGGAAATGCTTTTTACCCCCTTTTGCCAGATTTCGCTAAATTTTCTTGATGTTATCTTCGAAAATAGTGAAGCTAAAATAAAAATTGATTTCTGCCCTTGAAATGGTTTCCAGCATTTTTTCCTTTTCCCACAAGTTCTGAGAAGCTTTCTTCTTCAGGTTTGTTGAAAGATGGGATTCTGTGTTATAAAGGGTTAAATACATAAAAAGATATTAACAACTAGTGGTGGACACAGAAATTGCTCTTTCTGCGATAAAATTATATTCATTTACAGAAATCAATGAATTAACCCTTTCCCAAACAAGCCCTGGTTTTCACGTGTCTGCAGTACACATCTTTTGAAAACATTGTGGGAAAAGGAGAAATTGCTCGTAACGAGCAATTTCTCCTTTTCCCACAGTATTTTCTACTCTTTTGGAGAACTTTCTGTCATTTTCATCAAATTTAAAATTGTCGTCTGCAAACTCTTTCAATTTGGACCAGTCTAAAATTCGTCGTCTGGGAAAGGGTTAACTGTACAATCAGTTCTCTTGAAGTGTGTAACCCTACCTGTTATGTATATCCCATAATTCCCTGCCCATTCTCCTGTCAAACAAACACATAAAACCATCGTAAGCACCAGACACCACTTTCCAGCCGTCCATCTGTACTGAAGTTATGCTGCATGAGTGTCGCATGAAAGTTTGAACAGGATCTTGCACTCTCAAGTCATAAACCCTGACCCTGTTACACAGAAGAAATGTGAAAGTAGACAAAGCCATCTTGGTCATCCATATCGAAAAACAAGAGCACTGCATGTGGGTGCCAATGCTCAGCTGCATTGCTTGACTTTCAATAAAATCTCTTCAGTCAAAACAGGGGCATAACTGTGTCATCTGATGGTCACTTGCCCTTGATGTAAAGGTTTGTCTTTTGATAGTGAACAACTTGTTTAAGTTTGAAGCAAATACCTTCAGTAAAAACAGAGATATTACAAAATGTCAAAGTTTTTGCACAATGACGCACACAATGCCAGTGCTATAGCAAAACCTGAATGTTTTCTTACAAAACAGCTGAACTAAAAATTAGCCCTGTACCATTCACTCAATATTGAAAAGTCCTTTGACTCATTTTTCATTTAGAAAGCATTTGCAGAACGGCAAAGTTAAATGTGCCTTAACCATTTACAACAGAATCCCAACTTTAAACTACCCTAAAAGAGAAGGCTTTTGAAAACATTTGTGGGAAAAGCAGAAAATGCTGATAATCGGCATTTTCTCCTATTCTCAAAATGTTCTCTACCCTTCCAACAACAAATTTCAATTTTTGAGTCATATTTATTTTGTTGGTTTGCAATGGCTTTCAATTTGGAAAAGTCTGAAATTTTGTCGTTTGGTAAAGAGTTAAACGGTGATATCCTGCATTTTCTCCTTTTCCCACAATGTTTTCTACCTTTCCAATGACAATTTTCAATTTTTCAATCACATCTATTTTGTTGTCTGCAAAGCCTTTCAATTAGGGCAAGTCTGTAATTTTCTCGTTTGGTAAAAAGTTATATAGAGAGATTTGTCTTTGAAAAAGTGGAAACCACTGTTGGAAAAGGAGAAAATGCTGGTAAGAGCATCTGGGTTGCTCTGGGTTGTAAAAGCCTGCGGTTGCTTGGCTCAAGTTTAATGTGAAACACATAAATAATATAACCCATGCTCTGGCAAAAGGGGGTTTTATGCCTCTCCGTGATGCATGATAGCAAGCAAGTCATCATACCATTTTACATCCATAAAATCCAGTTTATCTAACAACTGACTGAATCATGAGGTAAACTGGTCCTTTGACATGCAGAAAATTGACCGATAGCAAAATGTTTCAACCCAGGTCAGCCTGCACAAACTGTGCAGGCTGACCTGGGTTGATACTTTTTGCAAATGCATTAAGCCCCCCTTTTCCCAAAGTAAGATTCTTTTACAACTCATCCATTCAACTTACTCCCTGTCAGCTCACCCAGTAACCATTTCATATTCCACACATTCTAACTAATGTGAGGGCTCAACAGTTTACTTAACAACAAATCAAATACCTTAAATGATGGGATTTGTCTTTAAACAAGAGGGCCATGATGGCCCTGGAGTCGCTCACCTGAGCCTTTTGACCAAGCACAACCTATTTCCAACGTCTTGTGAGATATATGTATTACCAAACAATAAAATTTTAAATTCATCAGTCTGAACCTTCTGCATAAAACAAATAATATGTGGATCAAGCTGTGGAAGTGGTCTCTCAAACGGGTAGAAAACATTGTGAAAAAGGGAAAAAATGCTGGATACTAGCATTTTCTCATTTTCAAACAGTGTTTTCAAAAGGCTTCTTTCTGAGAGTCATTCGTACACTAGGTTTTTCTGAGATTTGACCTAGTGACCTAGTTTTTCAGCCAACATGACACATTTTCAAACTGGTCCAAGATATCATCAGGACAAACATTCTTACCAAATTTCAAGAGTATTGGACTGAAAATGTGGCCTCTACAGCATACACAAGGTTTTTTTAAGATCTGACCTAGTGACCTAGATTTTGACCCAACATGACCCATTTTCAAACTAATCCAAGATATTACCAAGGCAAACATTCTGAGCAACTTTAAAAGAGTATTGAACAAAAAATGTGGCCACAACAGTGTACACATGGTTTTTCTAAGATTTGACCAGGTGACCTAGTTTTTGACCCAACATGACCCATTTTCAAATTCGACTGAGATATCATTGAGACAAACATTCTGACCAACTTTCAAGAGTATCAGACAGAAAATGTGGCTTCTGGAGCTTACACAAGGTTTTTCTAAGATTTTACCTAGTGACCTAGTTTTTCAGCCGACATGACCTATTTTCAAACTAGTCAGAGATATTATCAAGGCAAACATTCTGACCAACTTTCAAGAGTACTGGACAGAAAATATGGCCTCTAGAGCATACACAACATTTTTCTTAGATTTGACCTGGTGACCTAGTTTTTGACCCAACATGGCACATTTTCCTACTATTTCAAGATATAATCAAGACAAACATTCTGGTCATTTTTCAAGAGTATTGGACTGAAAATGTGGCCTCTATAGTGTACAAAAGGTTTTTCTAAGATTTGACCTAGTGACCTAGTTTTTGAACCCACATGACCCAATTTCAAACTTGTCTGAGATTGTATCAAGACAAACATTCTGACCAAGTTTCATGAGGATTGGACTGAAAATGTGGCCTCTAGAGCGTACACAAGGTTTTTCTAAGATTTGACCTAGTGACCTAGTTTTTGACCCCACATGACCCAATTTCAAACTCGTCCAAGATTTTATCAAGACAAACATTCTGACCAAATTTCACAAGTATCTGACCGAAAATGTGGCCTCTAGAACGTACGCAATGTTTTTCTAAGATTTGACCTAGTGACATAGTTTTTGACCCCACATGACCCAATTTCGAACTCGTCCGAGATTTTATCAAGACAAACATTCTGACCACATTTCATGAGGATCAGACTGAAAATGTAGCCTCTAGAGCGTACACAAGGTTTTTCTAAGATTTGACCTAGTGACCTAGTTTTTGACCCCACATGACCCAATTTCGAACTCGTCCAAGATTTTATCAAGACAAACATTCTGACCATGTTTCATGAGGATTGGACTGAAAATGTGGCCTCTAGAGCGTACACAAGGTTTTCTAAGATTTGACCTAGTGACCTTGTTTTTGACCCCACATGACCCAATTTCGAACTCGTCCAAGATTTTATCAAGACAAACATTCTGACCAAATTTCACAAGTATCTGACCGAAAATGTGGCCTCTAAAGCGTACACAATGTTTTTCGAAGATTTGACCTAGTGACCTAGTTTTTGACCCCACATGACCCAATTTCGAACTCGTCTGAGATTTTATCAAGACAAATATTCTGACCAAGTTTCATGAGGATTGGACTGAAAATGTGGCCTCTAGAGCGTACACAAGGTTTTTCTAAGATTTGACCTAGTGACCTAGTTTTTGACCCCACATGACCCAATTTCGAACTCGTCCAAGATTTTATGAAGACAAACATTCTGACCAAATTTCATGAGGATCGGACTGAAAATGTGGCCTCTAGAGCGTACACAAGGTTTTTCTAAGATTTGACCTAGTGACCTAGTTTTTGACCCCACATGACCGAATTTCAAACTCGTCCGAGATTTTATCAAGACAAACATTCTGACCAAATTTCACAAGTATCTGACCGAAAATGTGGCCTCTAGAGCGTACACAAGGTTTTTCTAAGATTTGACCTAGTGACCTAGTTTTTGACCTCACATGACCCAATTTCGAACTCGTCCGAGATTTTATCAAGACAAACATTCTGACCAAGTTTCATGAGGATTGGACTGAAAATGTGGCCTCTAGAGCGTACACAAGGTAAAAAGTTGATGACGGACGACGCATGACGGACGACGGACACAGCACGATCACAATAGCTCACCATGAGCACTTTGTGCTCAGGTGAGCTAAAAAGGTGGAAAGCATTGCTGAAGAAGCAGACAATGCTGGCAACCAGCGTCTCCTTTTCCATCAGTGTTTGCACAGGACTTCTTCCATATGCTTGTAAAATATGAGATTGATTGTTTCACAGTAAATGTAAAATATAATTACAACTTACTTCCTATCTGCTGACCCAGTCACCAGTTCATGTTCAGGACTTTCTAACATGTTCATACATGTAACTGACCATGTGTGACCATGCAAGCTTTGTGTACTTTTCCCATTCTCAAGATCATATAGACTTATCTGAAATTCGAAAAGATAACTAACATCAAACATGGTTAGGATCACACACTTTGATATGTGATAGGTTCACTCAGGAATTGCCATATGTTGTCGTAATAAACATACATACTGATGATTTGGTTGTATTGGAGTTCAACAAAGTTCTAACAGTACAGGTCTTGTCACAGCATTCACTGCACCTGCACATGTTTCCTGTCTTTCTCACATCAGTGCTGACACAACTTTCTTTCCAACCATGACTACTTTTCTCACATGTATCAGAGACGAGAGGTGAAAAAATCCCCGGAAAGAAATTTTGCCTCAACCAGTTGTTGAACCCACAACCACCAGGTCACAAGCCAGATATGCTAACCACTGAGCACCCTGCCAGGCTACAGACTAATGACAAGTGCTCAGATAAATACATGTATATAACAATGAACTCTTTAACTCTACACCAGACAACAAAATTGTAGTATTGTCCAAATTAAAAGCATTTGCAGATGACAAATGTGGCTAAAGTGACAATATTTGTCTATGGAAAGTTAGACAAGAGGGCCATGATGGCCCTGGATCGCTCACCTGAGTCAATAGGCCAAACATTCTGACCAAATATCACAAGTATCTGACTGAAAATGTGGCCTCTATAGCGTACACAAGGTTTTTCGAAGATTTGACCTAGTGACCTAGTTTTTGACCCGACATGACCCAATTTCGAACTCGTCCGAGATTTTATCAAGACAAACATTCTGACCAAATTTCACAAGTATCTGACTGAAAATGTGGCCTCTATAGCGTACACAAGGTTTTTCGAAGATTTGACCTAGTGACCTAGTTTTTGACCCCACATGACCCGATTTCAAACTCGTCTGAGATTTTATCAAGACAAACATTCTGACCAAGTTTCATGAGGATTGGACTGAAAATGTGGCCTCTAGAGCGTACACAAGGTTTTTCTAAGATTTGACCTAGTGACCTAGTTTTTGACCCCACATGACCCAATTTTGAACTCGTCCGAGATTTTATCAAGACAAAATTCTGACCAAGTTTCATGAGGATCGGACTGAAAATGCGGCCTCTAGAGCGTACACAAGGTAAAAAGTTGACGACGCACGACGGACACAGCACGATCACAATAGCTCACCATGAGCACTTCGTGCTCAGGTGAGCTAAAAACACTATGGGAAATGGAGAAAATGCTGATTTACTACCTGCATTTTCTCCTTTTCCCACATTGTTTGCATAAGCATTCTCTCTGGTGGTCAGTAAAACTAATGACTGTATCAATGGTTAAATATGGATCAATCATGCAATATGTTCTATACCTTATACCTATCACCAAAATCATAGTGGGATCCAACAGCCACACCCAAAATCTGGTCCCTGTGGTCTAGAACATCAACTGAAGCTCCTATCATGCTGTGTATTTCTGTAATGTGACTATCTGACCCAAAACTCCAGGGATCAGCTGGTTTGAAAATCTTCACTGAATGCCCTTCACTGTATAATATGCATGGTATGGTGTTGGTGGAATTCTCTATAAATCTTACATTGGAAAACTGAAATATTCATAAGTATATGCTCATAACAACTTCTTATGATGATTAAACATACAAAGATTCAGTCTCTTAACGTTAACAGCCACTTCTATAGTTTCTTAATGTTAACAGCCACTTCTATAAAGCAGCTGCCTGCATTTAGAAATCATCATTTTATGTTCCTAAGTCCCATGTTTGATCAACCCATAAGAAGAAGGCTTACAAAAACTTTGTGGGAAAAAGGAGAAAATGCTAGTAACCAGCATTTACTCCTTTTCCCATAATGTTTTTTACCCTTTCAAAGACATCTTTCAATACTTGGGCCAAGTTTAATTTGTTGTCTGCAAATGCTTCCAATTGGACGAGTCGAAAATCTTGTTGTTAGGTAAAGAGTTCAAAAGTCACTTGCCTTTAATCTTGACCACAAGGCAAACTTTTAGACTCATCCACATTGATAGCAAATGCAGATGACATAATCATTAAATCTTTACTGCATAACAAAATTTAAGAGTGATCAAATTTGTCTAATTTTACCATATGACCTAGTTTTTGACCACAGGTGACCCAATTTCAAACTCATATTTCATGAAGATAAACATTCTGACCAATTATCAAGTCAACTGAGCAAAAAATGTGGCCTTGAGTGCCCTAAAGATATTTCTTTAATTTGACCTAGTGATCTAGATTATGACCCCAGATGACCCAAATTTGAACTGGTCTTTGACTATATCAAAAGAAACATTTTAACCAATTTTCAAATCGAATGAATAATAAATGTGGCCTCTAGAGTGCCCACTAGCTATTTCTTTAATTTGACCAAGTGACCTAGTTTATGACCCCAGTTGACCCAAATTCAGACTCATGTGAGATTTTACAGAGACAAACATTCTGACCAATTTTCAAGGCAATTAAGCCAAGAATGTGGCCTCTAGAGTGCCCACAAGATATTTCTTTATTTTGACCTAGTGACCTAGTTTATGGTTCCAGGTGACCCAAATCCAAACTCATCTGGTATTTCATCAAGACAAACATTCTGGCCAAATTTCAGGTCATTTGAGCAATAAATGTGGCCTCCAGAGTGCAAACAAGGTATTTCTTCAATTTGACCCAGTGAACTAGTTTATGACCCAAGTTGACCCAAATCAATCTTATGTAAGACTTTATAAAGACAAACTTTCTAACTAATTTTCAAGGCAATTGAGCAAATAATGTGGCCTCGAGAGTGCCAACAAGGTATTTCTTTAATTTGACCTAGTGACCTAGTTTATGACCCAAGATGACCCAATTTTGAACTCAATGAACTTGTTGCACTTAGATGGGCAAACAAACTTAGAGGAGAATCACTACATACCAAATATCAAAGCTCTACGCCTTCCAGTTTTAAAGAAGAATTTTAAAGTTTTCCTTCTTTGTTCCTATGTTCGAACTTGTGACCCCCGGGGCTGGGCCAGTTTTGATCCAGGGGCATCATATGAACAAACTTGGTAGAGGTCCACTAGGAAATGCTACATACCAAATATCAAAGCTCTACACCTTCCCGTTTAAGAGAAAAAGAAGTTTAAAGTTTTCCTTCTTTGTTCCTATCTTCGAACTTGTGATCCCCGGGGTGGGGCCAGTTTTGACCCAGGGGCATCATATGAACAAACTTGGTAGAGGTCCACTCTGAGATGCAACATACCAAATATCAAAGCTCCACACCTTTCGGTTTCAGAAAAGAAGAATTTTAAAGTTTTCCTCCTTTGTTCCTATGTTCGAACTTGTGACCCCAGGGGCTGGGCCAGTTTTGACCCAAGCAGCATCCTTGGAACAAACTTGGTAGAAGTCCACTAGGAGATGCTACACACCACATATCAAAGCTCTATGCCTTCCCATTTAAGAGAAAAAGAAGTTTAAAGTTTTCCTTCTTTGTTCCTATGTTTGAACTTGTGACCCCCGGGGCAGGGCCAATTTTGCCCCAAGGGCATCATATGAACAAACTAGAGGTCTACTAGGCGATGCTACATACCAAATATCAAAGCTCTATGCCTTCTAGTTTTACAAAAGAAGATTTTTAAAGTTTTTCTTCTTTGTTCCTAATCCTATGTTGGAAATTGTGACCCCCGGGGCGGGGCCAGTTTTGACCCCAAGGGCATCATATGAACGAACTTGGTGGAGGTCCACTAGGAGATGCTACATGCCAAATATCAAAGCTCTACGCCTTCAAGTTTCAGAGAAGAAGATTTTTAAAGTTTTCCTTCTTTGTTACTATGCTCAAACTTGTGACCCCCGGGGTGAGGCCAATTTTGACCCCAGGGACATCATTTGAACAAACTTGGTAGAGGTCCACTAGGCAATGCTACATACCAAATATCAAAGCTCTATGCCTTCCAGTTTCAGAGAAGATGATTTTTAAAGTTTCCCCTCTTTGTTCCTATGTTCGAACTTGTGACCCCCGGGGCAGGGCCAGTTTTGACCCCAAGGACATCATATGAACAAACTTGGTAGAGGTCCACTAGGAGATGCTTCATGCCAAATATCAAAGCTCTATGCCTTCTAGTTTTACAGAAGAAGATTTTTAAAGTTTTCCTTCTTTGTTCCTATATTGGAAATTGTGACCCCCGGGGTGGGGCCAGTTTTGACCCCAAGGGCATCATATGAACAAACTTGGTAGAAGTCCACTAGGAGAAGCTACATGCCAAATATCAAAGCTCTACGCCTTCAACTTTCAGAGAAGAAGATTTTTAAAGTTTTCCTTCTTTGTTACTATGCTCAAACTTGTGACCCCCGGGGTGGGGCCAGTTTTGACCCCAGGGGCATCATATGAACAAACTTGGTAGAGGTCCAATAGGCAATGCTACATACCAAATATCAAAGCTCTACGCCTTCCAGTTTCAGAGAAGATGATTTTTAAAGTTTCCCCTCTTTGTTCCTATGTTTGAACTTATGACCCCTGGGGCGGGGCCAGTTTTGACCCCAAGGGCATCATATGAACAAACTTGGTAGAGGTCCACTAGGAGATGCTTCATGCCAAATATCAAAGCTCTATGCCTTCTAGTTTTACAGAAGAAGATTTTTAAAATTTTCCTTCTTTGTTCCTATGTTGGAAATTGTGACCCCCGGGGCGGGGCCAGTTTTGACCCCAGGGGCATCATATGAACAAACTTGGTAGAGGTCCACTAGGAGATGCTACATACCAAATATCAAAGCTCTGCGCCTTCTGGTTTCAGAGAAGAAGATTTTCAAAGATTTTGCTTTTTTTTTCCTTTTTGTCGCCATGGCAACCAGAGTTGTGGGTGGAATTCAATTCTTTGAACAATTTTGGTAGAGCTTCACCCAAGGAACATCCCTGCCAAGTTTCATCAAGATTGGCCCAGTGGTTTAGGAGAAGAAGATGTTTAAAGAAATTGTTGACGGACGACGGGCGATGGACGACAGACGACGGACATAGGGCGATCACAATAGCTCACCTTTAGCACGTTGTGCTAAGGTGAGCTAAAAAGAAAATGCTGGTACCAGCATTTTCTCCTTATCCCACAATGATTTCCATAGGCTTTTACTTTAAAATAAAGAATTGTTTGGTAAAGGGTTAAATGTGATCTAGATAATGGACTTTGTATTCTAAAATATAGTAAACATGGCTAAAAATGCAGGTTACTAGCATTTTCTTCCTTTCCCACAGTGTTTTCAAAAGCTACTTTCCTCGAGATCCTTAACACATCTGACTGTTCAGTAAAAGGTTAACTCTTTACCACACAATCCCGACTTTTAACGACCCTGAGAAAGAAGCCTTTTGAAAACATTGTGGAAAAAAGGAGAAAATGCTGGTAACCAGCATTTTCTCCTTTTCCCACAATGTTTTCTACCCTTCCCAACACAAATTTCAAATCTTGAGTCACATTTAACTTGTCATATGCAAACACTTTCAATTTGGACAGGTCTAAAATTTTGTCTGTTAAGTAAAAGGTTAAGAAAGACATGACCATTTACCTTGCTGGCACCTTGTAGCTGTTGTACAACAGTAAACTCAGTCTCCGACTTATTTCTATACAAGAGATCCAAATCTGTACCACGTGATACACAGAGGGCGGAGCCATCCATTGACAGACATAATGTGGGTGGAGTTTTGTCTCTACTGGATGTTATGTAGGTTTGTACAGGCTGAGTATCAGCTCCCAGGTTCCATATATCTACATTACCTTTTAAAACATGGTAGAGAGAGAGAAAAGAGATGATAAATATCAAACGATAAATCTTGGATTGTAAAGTATAAGAAATGGACAATTCCAGTCAGCAAAATGGCTTAGCTTTGTTCTACTGTTATATTCTTTACCAGATGACAAAATTTTGTATACAACCAAATTGAAAGCATTTGCAAATGACATACTAAAGGTAACTCAGATGATGATTTCTGTCTTTCATAGGGTAGAAAACATTGTGGGAAATGGAGAAAATGCTGGTTATTAGCATTTTCTACTTTTCCCACAATGTTTTCAAAAGGCTTCCTCTGGGTCGTTAAAACTTGGCATTGTGTGGTAAAGGTGGTAACTCTTTACTGATCAAACATTGTTTAGACTGCTCAAAACTAAAAACATTTGCTGAAAACAAATTAAATGTAGCCCAGACGACAACATTTGTCCTTGTAAGGGTAGAAAACATTGTGAGAAAAGGAGAAAATGCTGGTTACCAGCGTTTTCTCCTTTTCCCATGATGTTTTCAAAAGCTTTCTTCCAAAACGTTGTTAAAGTTGTGATTGCGTGGTAGAGGCTTAATACTACTTTCAAAAGTATTTCTATTATACCATGAGCCAAGCACCAGTAGCTTACAGGACTTTAGAATATGGAGGTTCCTTGTTCAAATCCCCAGCTTGGCAAATTTCTTTATCAATGATTGATGATAGTGACAAGAATCATTCCTCTCTCACCACTTGTGTTTCTACGATGGTTACGTGGGTAAGCAGCCTGTGGCTTTAGAAGGATATTGTGCTAAGAACTGGTATCAGAAACTCCAGGAAAGTGTGGATAGGTGCACTGGCCGCTGTGACATGGTAACCTATTCATCAAACTGTAACATGCAACTGCCTGGTCAACCAACCAGGCACTAGCCATAATGCATGCTGCTTAACTTACATGGAGATATATAAACTAACACATTGCTGCAACAGCTAGCTCAACAGCAAGGCAGGTTTGAAGTGCTTATATATTTAAAAGCTCTCCATGACAAAATGTTGGACTTGTCCAATTCTAAAGCATTTGAAGACAATAACTTAAAAGGTAAAAATTGTGTTTGAAAGGTTATAACATATTGTTGGAGAAGAGGAGGAAATGTCGATTTTCTGTATTTTCTCTTTTTCTACAATGTTTTCCAAAGCTCCGTGATTCAGGAATGTTAAAACATGGGATAAGTTGTACAAAGTTAAAATTGAACAGCACTTAGACAAAGGCTTATATCCTAAATTAGTTTAGCTAGCTAACAACGAATAATTTGAAACATGCTCCACTACATTCTATCATTTTACAGATACATCCTTACAGCAAGGATGGAAAAACACTGTTAAAATTTGACAGACTGTAGAATAGTTCAGAATTTAGTCAGCTGTGTAAGCATAAATTAGCAATATATATGTGAAAGGGATAAATACATGTCAGAAATCTTCGCTCTAAAACAGGAAGAATCATAACAGTGATTTCTTTGATGGCCTCCAGAAAATGGGAGGCATTTTCTATCAGTCCTAGTCTATGCAACACTGCAACCTTCAGAGGCAACATTTGGCATGAAGATACAAGAACAATTATAGTTTGATAAAATAAAGATGAAATGGCTTAAAAACTGGCTGAAAACGAGTATAGATGTATTTTTAAACCTTTTGCAAGAATATCAAATTCCAGCATACAGAAAACCTGTGCATACCTTGGCTGTAAGCTGCAGCTGCAACAGTTTCTGATAAAACAACCGACTCCACAAAATTATACCCGACAGTGTAGTCTTCATCCTCTAAAATAACCAGGGAAGTACTTGACGGTGAATATATACAGCTGTCCCCTGTGACCAGGTCCCATAGTTTGACATCACCACTTGTGTACCTGAAAAAGTTTCAGAAAAGCATCATAATTAAGCTTCTGTTTTCATATGTCACATTTATTTCCTGATTGTCTACACATATAGTATTACCTTAATAAAGTTTCACTTATATCACAGCACCAATTCATATATTTGTTTATATAATAATTTTTTTTTATAGTAAAACAGATTTTACAACTTAACTATTTTCAATAATCACTTAACCACTTACCACACAATTATGAGTTTTAACAGACCTCAGGGAGGAATGCTTTTGAAAACAGTGTTGGAAAAGGAGAAAATAATGGCAACCAGCATTTACTCCTTTTCCCACTATATTTTCTATCCTTCCAACGGTAAATTTCAATTTTTCAGTCACATTTATTTTGTCATCTGCAAATGTTTTCAATTCCGACAAATTCTGACATCTGATAGAGAGTTAAAAAGGAAACCTAACAGTAATGTGGGTACCTACACAAGGTTGAGTCTGCTCATTACAGAATTTAATCTAGGAACATCTGGTTTGACAGGCCAATGTTCTAACCTTACACTACTGTCTCACATGGATGGAAAGTTGTTTTTTACCATTTTTCCTTTATTTTAATGGCACTAAGCTTAGGCTCTGCAGTGCTTTGCCCAAGGAAGCTTCTTAAAAAAAAAAAAAATATGTAATAAGTTGTAAGAGATGGTTCAAAAACAATATTAGCCATGCTTTGTGAAAAGGTAGTTTAATGCATCTGCAAAACGTATCGACCTAGGTCACCTTGTGCAGGCTGACCTGGGCCAAACCTTTTTGCTATTGGTCAATTTTCTGTAAGTCCAAGGACCAGTTTACCTCCTGATTCAGTCAGTTGATGGACAAAACGGATTTTATGGATCCATGATCATGTAATGACTTGCTCAATTTAATGCATCACGAAGATGCATTAAACCCCCTCTTGCAGGAGTATGGCTCATATACATATAGATAATATGTTGTATACCCAGCTAAAACTTGACTGCCATTAGAAGTTGCGGCACTCAGGATTTTGCCTTGATGGTAATCCAACTGTGTCAGCTTTCCAAGTCGTCCCTATATAAATTAAAAAATCAAAGATAATTTAAATACTTCCTTTGTTTATCTGAATCATTGAACATAGCAAAATAATCTCACAATTAACTTTGAAACTGACGAAACTTCGACATACATCTTTTGTAGTTTTGTATGATTGGTGTTTTTTGTAATTTATATCATTATTTAGGTTACATCATAGCAGTTGGTACACCCACCTTTTTATTCCTGGTGTTTCTTTCAGCACTACTAAAAACACCTCTTCCACTTTAATCATCTTTTAATTCAGATATCCACGCTAAATGACCGCACCTGTTGATGCGCCATAATAAGACATTTACCAGTATTCATTCTTTCATTCATTACCTCTTTACCAAACGACAATCTTTTTGTACACGACCAAATTGAAAGCATTTGCAGACAACAAAATAAATGTTGCACAAGTGATGATTTCTGTCTTTGATAGGGTAGAAAACATTGTGGGAAAAGGAGAAAATGCTGGTTACCAGCATTTTCTCCTTTTCCCACAATATTTTCAAAAAGCTTCTTCCTCAGGGTCATTAAAACTTGGGATAGTGTGGTAAAGAGTTAAAAACAGCTCTCTGTCCAGGCAAAATGCAATGTTCAGCGGTGGGAGAGGAATAAATGCTACTGTAATGACTATCATCAATAATCTGACCGAGTCTGACAGAACCAAGATTAAAACTTACAACCTGTAGATTACCAGAATTCTACATACATGGATCTGTGGCGATGAGATAAACCGACTTCCTTGGTTACCGTCGTTAAGGGCTCACAAACAAACGCAGTAAATACATATACAGTATAGCAGAAAGGCTACTTAAATCGTGCTGTCATGACTGTTTCTTTCGATTAAATTCTGGAAAAATATTCCTTTTCATATGTTTCTGCAGATGATGGATTCTCGGCAAGAAATATATGGATACTTGAACTTATTTACACAAGGATTTGTACAAAAAGTGTCAATTTCAGGGGCTACGGACAATGTAATACATGTGCCACCAAAGTTTTGAACTTCTACGAGAGAGAATGAAACACCACATAATCCTCAGATTTTCCTAAAAGTAATAGAATTAAAGATGATTAATATTTTTGTAAGGCTTGTTAGGTTATCTCAACATCGTATTCGATAATAAATCACACTAAATAACAAGTATTTTGAAATATTTATAGATTGTCTCATTCAACACAGAGGTGGAAGTCTGAGAAATGTTTAAATTTCAAGTTAAGGGAAAATGGTTGACTGATGATTTTAAAAAGTGTGAAGTGTGCTGTCAATGAACAAGCTTGTTAATATCATTGGCGGTAGTTTGTTTTATCTTATGATATACTGAAAGCAACGGGTGGTCGAGTGGATTACAACGGCAATCAAACACACATCTTATCAGTTAACAGTTTACCGACATACCCTTTGAAATGGCAGATGTGCTAATCCCCTAAATATGGCGAAGTCAAAAGCTGATTTAATTAACATAAGTTGCCTTTTGAGTAGAACTTCCAAAACTGTACAAAACAGAACTTAGTCTGTTTCACAACTGAAATCTACATGTACCTTCAGTAAAGAATATACGTAAATGTACTTAATTTAAGTAGCAGATGGTTTGAATCCAAGAATAAACTGCATTTTTTGCACTCTGATCTGTATCTTCACATTCAGCATTCTTTACGCATTCTTCATGCACCAAGGGTTAATGTTAACGTCAAACTGAAACATTGATGGCACGTGCCCCTTTTTGGATGTGCAGAGGTTATTAAACAAGATCAGCTATTTGAGTGAATGTACTTTCTTTTTATTTTTCATATATTTTACCTTTGTTTTTCCCCTGTAAAATAGTTTAAGTTTTTTTAGAAGGGTTTCAGAGGGGGAAAAAAAACTAACATTAATTAATCCATTGCGTAATATAGCATTGATCGAAACTCTTTGATGATGTCCCATTGTCAATCATAATCATAATTCAAACTTATAATCTCTTCTATATCTCACGTAAGCAGTACACGATCGCAAAGCACATCTTTTAAACTTTTTCCTAAAATTCAAGCGTTGTAAACACACATAATATCGCACTTCTCCATCATTAACAGTCGCTTGTTTGTGAGCCGAAATAGCAGACAGCAAGTCTGCATATCGGGCCAAATAAATGCGATGACCTGATTGGTCAAATATTGATTTCCACGGATCTACGTATTACTGGCCGAGCTACAAGGCACTACAAACTCTTTTCAACTGATAGGATTTATCAATGACATGGTAGAAAACATTGTCGGAAAAGGAGAAAATGCTGGTCGCCACCATTTTCTCCTTTTCTCATAATGTTTTCAAAGGTTTGTTTCTTCAGAGTTGTTCCAACATGGAACTGACATGAAAAAGGATAAGACAGAAACGATGACCTACTTTCCAATTTATCTCCAACAGCTGTTGTCTCTCAATATTGTGTTGTACAATTTCTTTCCAATTAGTTTTTTCTTTTGTGGTATACAGAACTTCCTGACCGAGTCTGTGACAAATACGACACCATAGTAGTTCATCTTCTGCAATGTTTCTCCAGCTTTTACTGACCTGGAACATCAAAGACAATGAATACATTAGCAATGGATGCAATTCTAAACCAAGAAGCCTTTAAGGTACTCATTTCCAGTGATATATTAACCCTTTACCACACAATCCTGACTTTTAACAACCCTAATAAGGAAGCCTTTTGAAAACATTGAGCGAAAAGGAGAAAATGCTGGTAACCAGCATTTTCTCCTTTTCCCACAATGTTTTCTATCCTTTCAAAGACAGAAATCATCATTTGTGCTACATGTAAATTGTCATCTGCAAATGCTTCCTATTTGGAGCAGTCTAGAATTTTGTCATGTGGTAAAGAGTATGCAAAAATCAAAATGACAGAGAAAAAAAAGTACATGTTTTGTACTCATATTAACTGCCACATAACAGTGGTTTTAATAATTGAAATGACTGAATGGTATTTTACGCCTCTTTCAAATATTATCTCGGTCATATCAGGGTAACAGCTTGCTTATTCATGTGTGTCCTGGTTTCACGAGTACTAGGCTCAGACTCCTAGTCCTACACTTTATCACTAAGCCACGCAGGACCCCGATGGTTTCAATGAAGAAACAGAAACATTTTCATCCAATCTGACATTAACTTTCCACTTCCAAATAAATAAATTCCACTTCTTCAACAGTTACAAATACAGTTCAACGGCAAGATGAAGACAGTTCTTTCTTAACTCTTTACCACACAATCCCGAGTTTTAACGACCCTAAAAGATAAGACTTTTGAAAACATTGTGGGAAAAGGAGAAAATGCTGTTAACCAGCATTTTCTCCTTTTCCTACAATGTTTTCTATCCTTTCAAAGACAGAAATCATCATCTGAGCTACATGTAAATTGTCATCTGCAAATGCTGTCAATTTGGCCCAGTCCAAAATTTTGTCATTTGGTAATGGGTTAATCTAGAATTAAATGGTGGTCAAAGATCAGAATGAACAATCTGTGCAGTCAGATCTTTATCTAAATTGTCCACAAAAAGCTTCCTGTTTCCCCTATGGTAAAAAAAGAGTTAAACCATACCAACAAATCTACACAGGTGAAATAACATTACCTGTGCACAGTGGCAAAGGTCAGACATGCTCAGGAACTGAAAAATTCTGACTGCTATTTCTCTGGGCAAGGAAATATCAAAGAATGGAATTTCTGTAATTTCATCCTGAAAAAGAAGAAAATAAATAAACAGTTAACCCTTTCCCCAAACAAGCCCTGGTTTTCACGTGTCTGCAGTACAAGTCTTTTGAAAACACGGTGGGAAAAGGAGAAATTGCTTGTAACGAGCAATTTCTCCTTTTCCCACAGTGTTTTCTACCCTTTTGGAGAACTTTCCACCATTTTCATCAAATTTAAAATTGTCGTCTGCAAACTCTTTCAGTTTGGAAGGGTCTAAAATTTGTCGTTTGGGAAAGGGTTAAATAGAGTAGATAAATGAATAATCTCCTCTATCAAAAGTTAACCCTTTACTGCATGATCCCGAGATTTAACGACCTTGAGAAAGGTTTTAGAAAACATTGTGGAAAAAGGAAAAAATGTTGGTAACCAGCATTTTCTCCTTTTTCCATGTTTTCTACCAATTCAAAGACAAATTCCTGTATTTTAGACATATGAAATTGTCATCTGCACACCTTTCCATCTGAATTTTTGTCGTTTGGTAAAGGGTTTGATTGATTGATTGATTCCAGCCAGTGCGCCTATCCATGCATTCCTGGAGTTTCTTTTACCAGTACTCCGCACAATATTCTTTCCAATCCACTGGCTGCTTTCCCACATAACCATCGTCGAAACAATGGTCAGCGGTGAGAGAGGAATGAATCCTGTTGCAATGACTATCATCAAACCTCGGAAAGAAATTGGCCAAACCGGGAATCGAACCAGCAACCTCCTGTTCTCAAGTCCTGTGCGCTACCGACTCGGCTATGGGGGCTTGGCGGTAAAGGGTTTAACAATAATACACAAGACAAACACACATACATGCACACAAACAGAAAGAGACAGAGACAGACAGAATGAAAGCCAGACAGACTGGCAGGCAGGCAGGCAGACAGACAACTTACAATGTCTGCAATAAGTTTATCTAGGAGACACTGTTCTGGCTCCGTTTCATTTTGCTTCTTCCACAGATTCGTGAATAAATCTTTGAAATTTGAAAACCTTATTTTCTTCGATGAAGACGGTGTTCCATGATTAGTTTTCTGCTGCTTCACGACGTTAGCGCAGTAGGAGATATTCCTGTCGATAGTTTTCCGTTTATTTCTCTCTTTAGCCGTCTCATTCCCGCTGTCATTCAGCAAACCGTCAACGATTGAAAACGGATAATATTCTGCCTCTTTCGCTCTACCTAAATTTCCTTTTATCTCGATGGTTTCTTCATAGTTCTCCACATTATCGTTGAAATACGACCTCGAACTGACTTTTGACTTCGACGTACCGGGCGACTCAGGCTGTGAATTTTTTGGGGTGACAATTGTTTTATGTAGCGTTTCTTCAGGTTTTGGCTGCCCTCTTTGTTTGAGTTCTTCTTTCCATTTCTCTCTGAATTGTTGTAATTGTTTATCTTCATCCATATTTGTCGTTTGCCATACGATTTTGGCTGTGTAGCAAAAATTATGGACAAGTAAATTTATTTTTGTCGCGTCCAGTCTCTAAATTGAAGAGCTTTACCTCAGATTGGTACCTGGATATTTAACCGTTTGATTTTAGGCCTGGTACCAGCTCAGCAACGGGCACTTTGTAATCCGGTAAGATACGGTCAAGCATACTGATCAGAAGCGTAGTTCAAACTGCTTATATGATAGCCTTATATAAACAAGAAAAATAACACAGGTTGTCTCTATCAATGTTTGATCTTGTAATTGCTTCAACCTTTTTGTTAGGCTGATTGAAATCAAACCTCGCTATGTATTGTGCACAGAATAATCAACAAACTGATACCAAACTTTCATCCCCTATTAATAATATTTCCCCTAATATTTACCCTACGTTAGAATCAGAATTAGCGTCAAATGATTCAATTATCCAACATTAAATGCAGGGCTCTGTAAAATCAGTTACATTATTTTCAATTAATTCTGGGAACCAGTCACAATACTACACCTCATAACCCTTGCCTTCTAAGAGTAAAGTCATTGGGACTATTTTGTGGCCTAAAATTACAATATAAAGATTTAAGTTTCCCAATGAATAACACAAGGCCACAATGGCCCTGAATCGCTCACTGACAACATTGCTTTTGGAACGAGAAGATTTTTAAAGTTGCCAAAATATTCTAGCTGCCAAACTTAAATTTGTGAATTTTGGGGCATAACCAAATTTACGCAAGGGACAGTTATTTGAACATTGTTGATAGAGCTTTCTCACATCAATGTTACAGCTCAAGGCTAGATGGTTAAGAATAAGACTTTTTAATTTTTCCCAAATAATTCAACATAAAATACGCGATCTCTTGGGCAGGGTCAGATTTGAAACCTGGGCTGCAATTTGAACATTTTTTTCCATAGTGGTCTGCTAGATGATGCTACAACAATATAATTCAGCTCTAGCTCTCACAGTTAGGAACAAGAAGATTTTTCAAAGTTTTCACTATATAACCCCATATAAAACCTGCGAATCTTGGGGCAACACTGACCCATGGGCTGCTATTAATCTTGGACGAGGTCCACAAGATAATGCTGTAATACACACAATTTGGTAGCCCTGGGCCATCCACAAGATATGCTGTAATACACATAATTTGGTAGCCCTGGGCCTAATGGTTAGATACCAAAAGATTTTCAAAGCTTTCCCTATATAAGCCCATGTAAAACTTGTGACCCAAGGGCTAAAATTTGAACAATCTAGGTAGAAGTCCTCCGGATAAAGCCACATGCCAAAGTCTGTAGGCATAAGCCCATGTTAAAATTGTGACACCAAGGGTGGGGTCATTTTTGACCTGAGGGTTAATGTTGAATGGACCTGGAGGCTTCAACTTGTTGAAGCTGCAATTCAAGTTTGATAGCCTAGGCCTTATGGTATGGAGCATAAAAATATGTAAAGTTACTATTTCATAGCCAATGTTAAATCTGTGACCCCCAGGGCTGGGCCAATTTTGAACCTGATACTGAAAGTTGAAGAGCTTTGTAAAGCATCTCTAGATGAAGCTGTATGCTGAATTTGGTAGCCCTAGGCCATATGGAAAGGAACAAGAAGATTTTTAAAGTTTCCATTATGTGAGCCCGTGTAAAACTTATGACCACTTGGAGGGGCCAATTTTGAACTTGTGACCCTTGGGGATGGGCTAATTTTGAACCCAGGGCTGAAATTTTAAGCCTCTGTAGAGGTCCTCTAGATGAAGTTATATGTCAATTTGGTAGCCCTACATCTCATTATTAGGAACTACAAGATTTTTACAGTTCTCACTGATAAGCCCATATAAAACTTGTAAGCCCTAGGACTGGGCTAATTTTGACCCCAGGTCTTAAACTAAAACAATTTAAGTAAGGGTCCACTACTTGGTAGATGTGGAAGCCGTAGGCCCTATAGTTGCAGACAAAAAGATTTTCAAAGAATTGCTGAATTTCCCATTTGTTTGTTGCCACAGAAACCAAAATTCTTCATGGAATTACATTATTTAAAAAGCTTGACCCAAAGAACACTCCGGTAAAGTTTGGTAGCAATAAGCCCTGTAGTTTGGGGGAATATGTTTAAAGGAACTGTTAACACACAATGCTTGATGAACCTTGACACATGCCAAAGAGTCACTGA
Source organism: Tridacna gigas (assembly GCA_945859785.2). Lineage (NCBI taxonomy): Eukaryota > Metazoa > Mollusca > Bivalvia > Cardiida > Cardiidae > Tridacna > Tridacna gigas. The sequence continues at coordinate 1,237,747 of OX244042.2, forward strand.
CCACTATAGCTCACCTTGAACATGTGAGCTAAAAATATTCAAAAAAAAAAAAAAGAGATAAGATCAGAGCAAGCAATACCTTTTTATTAATTTTTTTCTTGACCTAAGCTCTGTTTCTCAATTTTGTAATGTCTGCAAAAAGGGTAAATCAAGGTGAGGACAGATGTAAACACATAATGATAGTAAAAATTTCCTGAGGCATAAAAAGGCTTGTAAAAACAGACAAGTCATTATGACAGACAAACTTTTATTCCATCCAATAGTATAATATATATTAAGTTTTCTCTCTGTTTATTTACTAATAAATATCACATAAGACCTAATAAATATAATATCACCACAAATCACAACTATTTAAACCCATTTTAAACATGATTCAAACAACACTTTAACCTAAGATCTTAATATCCCCCCCTTCTTTGAAGAGTACATTAACTTTTCAGTAGATCTACTTTATGGGGTAACATAAGAGCAAAATGCTTCCATGTTGAAATATATACTATCAAGCCATTCTGCCACACTGTTTTATCATGAAAGATCGGAGGTCAAATCTAAATTGTGTTTCTCAAGTTCATTTGATTATTTCTTCAGAGAATGAATGCATTTTTTACATTTTTTTTCTTCAAGACTATTTTTGTATGTGTGACCTGGCACAGAGGCATGGTCTAACCCTAAAGCCTTGACTCACAGTGATTTCCCAAGTGTCAATGTGTTTGTAGAAAAAACTCCCACTTCCTCAGGAAATCAGCAGCAGCCAGTCGAAGGGAGTAATTTTTAATCTAATTTCAATGAGCCAGAAAGTTACAGGTGTGACAAATTATATGAAAGATATAGGGGGATAATTATCTGTTTTGGTGTATGATAGAAATTTCTTTCATCAAGTGAAAACCAAAGGCTATATTTTCCAAGTAGTGAAGCCACATGTGAAAATATGGCCTTTGCTTTTCACGAGATGAAAGAAATTTCAATCATACGCTGAAGTAAACAATTATCCTATTTCTTTTATGCTTCTCACTTTACCCTTTCTTTTCATGTCTGATTTTTGCACATCGTGAAAAAATATGTGCGATTTTGAAGCAAAAAATATCTATTCAATCTAGTCGGATATGGACTAGCTGTACTGATGACGTCATGAGTGATGTTGACTATGTCAAAACATGTGACCTTCACTTGCAAAAAATTAATTTATGCTCTATAAATATCTGTGGCATGTCAAAAATAAGTTATAACATTCACTGGTGAATTATAAAGATATAATTCACTGTTAGATTTCTATAAAATACTGGAAAGTATAAAAGAAATAGAGGATATTTGTTTTTTTCGGTGAAAGATCGAAATTTATTTCATCTCGTGAGCATCATCGGTAATATTTTCACGAGTGGCACAGCACTTGGCAAACTTTTGGTCACCTCAAATGAAAATGATTAACTCTTTACCACACAACACGATTTTGGACTCAACCAAAATGAAAGCAATTACAGAACACAAATTAAATGGGGCCCAAATGATGATTTCCGGCTTTTATAGGATGGAAAGTATTGTAAGAAACCAGTTACCAGCATCTTCTCCTTTTTCCACATTGTTTTCAAAAGTTTTCTTTCTCAGAGTCGATAAAAGGTGAGACTGTGTGGTAGAGGGTTAACCTTTCACCAAACAATCAGGTATTTTAAGAACTATCATGAAAAAGACTTTTGAAAACATTGAAGGAAAAGCAGAAAATGTTGGTAACCAGCACTTCCTTCTTTTCCCAAAATGTTTTCTACGTTTTTTATGACAAACCCCATCATTTTGGTCACATTTGAATTTGTTGTCTTCAAGTTCTTTCAATTTGGATAAGTTGAAAATTTGTAATTTGGTAAAGAGTTGAAAGTTCAGAGTTATGCTCCTTATAAATGTACATGTAAAAAATAAATAAATAAACAATTGAGCCTGCAACTGAAGGAAAGAAATGATAATCCAAACATAATTAACTCTTAACCAAACAACAAAATCTTAGACTGGTCCAAATTGAAGGCATTTGCAGACGACAAAATAAATCTGACTCAGAAACTGAAATTTATTTTGGGAAGGGTAGAAAACATTGTGGGAAAAGGAGAAAATGCTGGTTACCAGCATTTTCTCCTTTTCCCACAATGTTTTCAAAAGGCTTCTTTCTCAGGGTCGTTAACAGTCGGGATTGTGTGGTAAAGGGTTAAAAGGTCTGTGACAAAATATAACAACTCTTTTAATATTTACCTAACTCTTTACCAAACGACAAAATTTCAGACTAGTCCAAATTCAAAGCATTTGCCGACAACAAAATAAATGTGATTCAACAATTGAAAGTTGTTTAAGGAAGGAGAGAAAACATTGTGGGAAAAGGAGAAAATGCTGGTTACCAGCATTTTCTCCTTTTCCTACAATGTTTTCAAAAGGCTTCTTCGTCAGGGTCGTTAAAACTCGGGATTGTGTGATGAAAGAGTTAAGCTTGCTGTGTTCTTATGACCCTCCAAAAAAAAAAAGGCTTCTCGAATCTTTCTAAAAAAAGGAGAAAATGCTTGCAACCAGCATTGTCTCCTTTTCTCACAATGCTTTCAAAAGCCCTCTTCCTAAGGGTCATAAAAATTCAAGAATATTTGGTAATGGGTTAATTATTTAATCCAGCGTAAGTTTAATGTATCATTTGCACCATGCTCTGGAAAAAATGGGTTTAATGCATCTCCCGATGATACCAAGCCAGTAATCATATTTCTAAGGATCCATAAAATCCATTTTGTATAACAATCAACGGAATCAGGAGGTAAACATGCAGAAAATTCACCGGTAGCAAATAATTGCAACCCAGGTCAGCCTGCGCAGACACTTTTTGCAGATGCATTAAACCCCTTTCCCTCCCCCCTTGCTTGATTTATCCATTGGTATACGAGGGTCATGGCCATCCCTCATTACCTACAATTTAACACACACACACACACTCACACACACACACACATATATATATCCCCCCCTTTTTTAATCTATAATTCCACAACAATTTGATAGCCATTCTTCAGTTATCTCCCCTGATTCCTCTCTAGTACTACATTGGTCCTGATAAGGAGATTACTTGGATTTTATCCTTGATTTTCTTGCACTACACAAATATATTTTTGAGATAATATCTCGGCTAAATCGGGTTAGATTGTTTTACAAATCCATATATATACATTTCTCTGATGATTGAGAACATGATTTACTTTAAATTTACAAGGTGACTTTAAATATAATCATAAATCAAATTATTTTTATCGCAACATCCCCAAGGGAATCAAGGATAAAAACAAAGGAATACAGGTAAAAGGACCAATCTGTTATTTGGTTACCTTTAGTCTTTATCTGGAAAGGGAGATAATTTGATTTACAGGAATGGCCCTCATTATTGAAGCAATTTCCTGTCTGTGTTGGATCAAAACACCAGTATCTCATAAAATGACAAAGAACGTAGATGACAGAAATGGCAAATAGAGATCACGCCCATGATAAAAAATGCTTTTCTTTGGTAACAAGAATTTGAAGAACATGAAGTATCAATCTAAAAGATGGTACAGCTAAACCCTTTACAACACAACAAAATTTTAGACTAGTCTTAATTGAAAGCATTTGCAGACGACAAATTCAATGTGGCTTGAATGATGGGATCTGTCTCTGAAAGGTTGGAAAATATTGTGAGAAAAGGAGAAAATGCTGGTTACCAGCATTTTCTCCCTTTCCCACAATGTTTTCAAAAGGCCTCTTTGTTGGGGGTCATTAAAACTCATAATTGTGTGGTAAAGGCTAAAGGCCTAACAGGAATTCAAAAGGGCTTAACAAATGGAAAATTTCAAAGAGCTTACAAAGTAATTGAGCTATGCTCTGGCAAAAGGGGGCTTAATGCATCCCCGTGATCAATGATACCAAGCAAGTCATCACATAATTGTGAATGCATAAAATCCATTTTTTTTGACAACGAACTTAATACTGAGGTAGAATGCTTCTTGCTCCTTGGATTTGCGGAAAATTGACCAATAGCAAAAAGTTTTGACCCAGGTCAGCCTGTGCGGACTGCGCAGGCTGACCGGGGTCGATACTTTTTTTAACAGATGCATTAAGCCCCCTTTTCCCAGAGCATGGCTCAATCAATTACAGTTCAAGTCTTTACCAAACGCCAAAATTTTAGGCTTGATTAAATTGAAAGCATTTGCAGATGACTGATGTAGCTAAATTACTAGGATTTTTCTCTGAAAAGATAGAAAACATTGTGGATAAAGGAGAAAATGCTGGTTACCAGCATTTTCTCCATTTCCCATAATATTTCTAAAGCCTTCTACCTCGGTCGTTAAAACACACTGGATTGTTTGGTAAAGGGTTAAAAATTAACAAAAATGCAGGAGACCATCTGAAGACTAGAAAAAATATTGTAGAGAAAAAAAAAAGAATCAACAAACTGACATTTTGAAAAATAGAATTCTTCTGAAAAAAGGTAAGTTGCCTAAAACAAACGATTTTCTCTAGCACCAAAATGTCTGTAACAGCAAAATCAAACCTAGTTTTTAACACCATTTTTCTTTTTCAATTTGTTCACAAAACATACCTTTTTAAAAGAAGAGCACCGTATGTGGGTGCCAACACTTGGCTGCAGTTGCTTTTAGAAAAAGATTGATTTTCATTCAAAATTCTAATTTGAAAAAGGGACATAACTGTGTCCAAAAATATTTTGATGGTTACCTGCTCCTGTTGTATGGGTTCCCCTTTTGATAATTAACAACTAGTCCAAGTTTGAAGCCAGCATCTTCAATCATGACAGAGATTATGTAAATTGTCAAAATTTTTGCACGTCAACGACTCTATGACAATACCTCAATGTTTTCTTCGAAAACAGACAAGCTAAAAATAGTCTACAGCAGACTGATAAAATACATTTGCAACAGGTGATGAGTTAACTCTTTACCAAACGACAAAATTTTAGCCTTGACCAAATCGAAAGCATTTGCAGACGTCAAATGTTGCTTAAATTATGATTTCTATATTTAGTACTGTAGAAAACATTGTGGGAAAAGGAGAAAATGCTGGTTACCAGCATTTTCTCCTTTTCCCACAATGTTTTCAAAAGCTTTCTTTCTTAGGGTTGTTGAAAGTCGGATTGCATGGTAAAGAGTTAAAAAATAAATGCAAAATTTAAAGAAGAGGTATCTATAGGCATTGAGCATTTTATGATTAATTCTACCAAACAACTAAATTTTAGATTCATCAAAATCGAGAGCATTTTGCAGATGATTTGTATCTGTATTGGAGTTCAACGCCATTTTAACAGCTCAGGTCATATCATGGTTGTCAGTGATGCACCCAGGCGTTTCCTGGCTTTCTCACAACAGTACTGACACAACTTTCTTTCCAAAGCCACTGACTATTTTTCTGACATGCATCAGAGGTGAGAGATGAAAAATTGCCAGAAAAAAAGTTTGCCTCAACCAGGTATAGAACTCACAACCACGAGGTCACAAGTCAGATATGCCAACCGGCCTGGCATTTTTCAGATGACAAATTGAGGGTACCTCAAATGACAGATTTCCTCTGTGATGGGCTAAAACAAAGTGGAACAACATGAAGCAGTGTTTTCACATGTCCTAAGCCATTTACAAACTAAAACCAGCAGAAGAAACTTTCCATCTTGCAACAAACAAATTTGAAAACATTTTGGCAAAATGAGACATGTGAGATATTGCTTGTCAACGCCTCTTGTTAACCCTTTGCTAAACGATACTGTTTTAACAACCCTTACAAAGAAACCTTTGGAAAAGATTGTGGAAAAAGGATAACATGCTGGTAACCATCAATTTATCATTTTCCCTGGATGCGTTCTACCATTTAACTCTTTACCAAACAACAAAATTTTAGACTGGTCCAAACTGAAAGCATTTACAGATAACAAATCGAATGTGGCTCAAAAATTGAAATTTGATTTGGGAAGGGTAGAAAACATTGTGGGAAAAGGAGAAGATGCATTTTCTCCTTTTCCCACAATTTTTTCTTCAGGGCCGTTAAAAGTCGGGACTGTGTAGAAGAGGGTTACAGACATATACCATCGTTTCAGTCACATTCATTTTGTTGTCTGCAAACGCTTTCAATTCGGAACTGTCTACAAATTTACTGACTGGTAAAGATTTAAATGCTTGCGACCACACCTATTTCTTTCTGAACAACAATCTCAGTTTGTTGCATTACTGTTTAACCCTTTACCACACAATCCAGACTTTTAACAACCCTTGGAAAGCCAGCTTTTGAAACATTGTGGGAAGAGGAGCAAAATGCTGGTAACCAGCATTTTCTCCTTTTTCCACATTGTGTTCTACCCAACAAAAGTTTCATCATTTGAGCCACCCATGATTTGTCTGCATATGCCTTGAATTTGGACAAGTCTAAAATTCTGTTGCTTGGTAAAGCGTCAAAAATTATAAAAACTATGACTCTACGGACATTATTTCAAGTGACTAAAATTTCTAACTAAATGCTATCTCTCAAAGTCACATAAATCTACTTTCTTCTTCAAAATATGTCCGATGTTATCCAAAGCGAGGAATGTTATGGTTTTGGCTTCAGCAGGTATATTCTGTACCCTGGATAACTTCATCGTAAATTCTGTGGGTGGAGTTTCTGACAGGAACTCCCAATGATGGAAAACCACACCCTCTGGGTCACTACGTAACTCAACTAAGCGTAAACCATTACAAGACTTTATACGAGATCTGAAATAAAGAAATGAATGTACTATGGGGTTTGTATTCATCTAACATTCTCAGTCTTATTCTCCAGAATTTTCTAAATTTAAAAGTAACACATCTTCTGATTGGCTAAACCAAATATTTTCTAAATTTGAAAGTAACCAAATTCTGATTGGCTAAATCAAATGGTTTAACCAATCAGAGGTTGTGTTACTTTCAAATCTAGAAATCCTTGGAGAATAAGACTAAGAATGTTCTTACGAATGGCTGGTGAAAACAGACCCAGAAATGTGTCAAAGGCATAGATACAATACAGGGGTCCACACTAACAGAGTAAAAGTGTCCTGCAGTCAAGAGGACACCAAATTTTGGTTTGGAAGGGACACCTGAAATTTATTACATTACAGACTGATTTATCTAGAATTTTGTTAATGGTACATCTATACTCGTTTTCAGTTGGTTTCTAACCCTCGTTTTCAGTTGGTTTCTAATCCACTTTATCTTTATTACATCAAACAATAATCATTCTTGTATCTTCATGCCAAATGTTGCCCCTGATGGTTGCAAGGTTGCACAGATTAACCCTTTCCCAAACAAGCCCTGGTTTTCACGTGTCAGCAGTACAAGTCTTTTGAAAACACTGTGGGAAAAGGAGAAATTGCTCACAATGAGCAATTTCTCCTTTTCCCACAGTGTTTTCTACCCTTTTTGAGACCTTTCTGCCATTTTAATCAAATTTAAGATTGTCGTCTGCAAACTCTTTCAATTTGGACCAGTCCAAAATTTGTCGTTTGGGAAAGGGTTAAGACAGATAGAAAATGCATTTCGTTTTTTGGCAACCTTCAAAGAAATCGCTGTTGTTGTCTCTGGTTTTAAACAAAGAGAAATCCCATGAGTTCCTCTATCCCTTACACCATATAGATTGGTAATTTGTCTATCCCTTACACCATATAGATTGGTAATTTGTCTATCCCTTACACCATATAGATTGGTAATTTGTCTATGTTTACAGAACAGACTAAATTCTGAGCTGTTATATACACCATGAAGTTTTAACAGTGTCTTTTTTCTCTTTGGCTGTAAGGATGTAATTTTAACCCTTTCCCAAACGACAAATTTCGGACTGGTCCAAACTGAAAGAGTTTGCAGACGACAATTTTAAATTTGATGAAAATGGCAGAAAGTTCTCAAAAAGGGTAGAAAACACTGTGGGAAAAGTAGAAATTGCTTGTTACGAGCAATTTCTCCTTTTCCCACAGTGTTTTCAAAAGACTTGTACTGCAAACACGTGAAAACCAGGGCTTGTTTGGGAAAGGGTTAAGAGTCAAACTAACTGATAAAAGACGGCTTTGTTACTTATGTGTATAACTCTTACCCTGTTAGTGAAAGGTGTTTTCTTGATTCTGCCTTCATATACTTGTTGAACCATCTGAAAATCAGGAAAATAATTAATTCTTTACCAAACAACAAAATTTTTGAATGGTCCAAATTGAAAGCATTTGCAGATGACAAAATAGAATATCTCTAAAGTTGAAATTTGTTTCAGGATAGGTAAAAAACATTGTGGAACAAGGAGAAAATGCTGGTTTCCAGCATTTTCTCCTTTTCCCACAATGTTTTGAAAAGGCTTCTTTTTTTCAGATCGTAAAAAGGGATTGTGTGGTAAAGGGTTAAAGACTTTTTGGTTGGTGTTGTATTTTAACCAAACAACAAAATTTTGGACTGGACCAAATTACAAGAATTTGCAGATGACAAATTAAATGCTGGCGAAATGATGATTTCTGCCTTTGATACGGTTGAAAACATTGTCGGAAAAGGAGAAAATGCTGGTTACCAGCATTTTCTCCTTTTCCAACAATGTTTTCCAAAGCCTTCCTTTACAGGGTCGTTAAAACTTGGGTTGTGCGATAAAGAGATAACTCTGGTGGTAACCAGCATTTTCTCCTTTTCTCACAATGTTTTATACCCTATCAAGGACAGAAACTATCTATTTATAAGCATCTAATTTGTTGACTGCAAATGCTTCGAATTTGGTCTGGTCCAAAACTTTGTTGTTTGGTAAATCAGTTTTATCCCTTTCCCAAACAAGCCCTGGTTTTCATGTGTCTGCAGTACAAGTCTTTTCAAAACACTGTGGGAAAAGGAGAAATTGCTCGTAATGAACAATTTCTCCTTTTCCCACAGTGTTTTCTACCCTTTGTGAGACCTTTCTGCCATTTTCATCAAATTTAAAATTGTCGTCTGCAAACTCTTTCAGTTTGGACCAGTCCAAAATTTGTCGTTTGGGAAAGGGTTAATCGATCCCTTGTGTGGCTTCTAAGCTCTTTGCCAGACAATAAAATTTCCGAATTATTCCAACAGAAAATCAAGAGCACCACATTGTACAAGTTCGAAGTAAATACCTTCAGTATTGACAGTGATACTATTAAATGTCCAAGTTTTTTGAAAATTCTGTGTTAAGAACTACTTTGATGGTTATCTGCCCCTGTTGTATAGGTTCCCCTTTTGATAATTAGCAACTTCTTCAAGACTGAAATAAATATCTTCAGTGATAACAGAGATATTATAAAATGTCAAAGTTTTTGCATGATGCAGACAAAGATGCTTCGGCTATGACAATAACTCGGGAGTTTTCTTCTGAAACAGCAACGTTAAACATTGCAGACAACAATCAAAAGTGGTTCTAAGGGATTAGTCTTAACCCTTTACCACACAATGCATACTTTCAACCGCCTTGAGAAAAAAGACTTTTGATAACATTGTGGGAAAAGGAGAAAATGTTGGAAACCAGCATTTTCTCCTTTTTCCAGTGTTTTCTACCCTATGGAAGACAACTTCCACAATTTTAGCCGCATTTAATCTGGCGTCTGCATAGTGCTTTGGGTTTTGATAGGTCTAAAATTTCATTGTGTGGTAAAGGGTTACAACGGATGGAAAACATTGGAGAAAAGGAAATAATGTTGATTATAAGCACTTCCTTTTTCCATGTTGTTTTCAAAAGCCCTCTAAGGGCTGTTTAAACATAGGATTAAACTTTGAAATGCTTAACCCTTTACCACATAATCCCAAATTTTAACAACCCTAAGGAAAAAGGCTTTAGAAAACAATGTGGGAAAGGGAGAAAATGCTGGTAATCAGCATTTTCTCCTATTCCCATGATGTTTTCTAATCTGTCTTTTACAAAATCCATTATTAAAGTCATGTTTGATTTGTTGTCTGCAATTGCTTTCAATTTGGACATGTCTTAGGTTTTGTCATTTAGTAAAGAGTTAAACAAGTTTAACTCATTACCACACAATCAACAGTTTTAACGACCCTGAGAAACAAAGCTTTTGAAAACATTGTGGGAAAAGAAGAAAATGCTGGTAACCAGCATTTTCTCCTTTTTTCACAATGTTTTCTACCCTTAAAGACAAATTGAAACATCTTAATCACATAATTTGTATTCTGCAAATGCTTTGAATTCGGATCAGTTTAAAATTTTGTCCTTTGGAATGAGTTAATAGTTTTTACATTTTCACATGCTTGAAAAGTCAGGATATAAATCTACTGTATCTACAAGAAACTTTACCTGTGAAAGCGCAGTAACACAGCCGACGACCTGTACCAATGTGCTCCATCATCCACATACTGTATGTTGGGTAAACATAGTTCGGTCGGTGAATTTGGCAACATGGATGGAATGGTGCGAGTAGGAGACTGGGAATTATGGGAAATGGAACTGCTATTTGAACTGTTGCTTGAGTGTCTCTCTGGAAATGAGAAAAAATTTTGAAGAGCCCATGATCCATCAAACAACACTTATTGGTTAAGTCCTTTACCAAAAGACCCTGTGCTTGTGACATTGCACAAAGATCCAATGCTTGTAGGTTTACAAAAAAGATCCAATGCTTGTAAGTTTACCAAAAGATCCATACTTTAAACTCAACAAAAAGATCCAATGCTTGTAACTTTACAAAAAGATCCAATACTTGTAACTTAACAAAAAGATCCAATGCTTGTAACTTTACAAAATTATCCAATGCTTGTAACCTTACAAAGAGATTCAATGCTCTTAACTTTACCAAAAGACCCAATGCTTGTAACTTTACCAAAAAAATCCAGTGCTTGTAACTTTACAAAAAGATCCAATGCGTGTAACTTAAGAAAACGATCCGATGCTTGTAACTTACAAAAAGATGCAATGCTTGTAACTTTACAAACAGATCCAATGCCTGATACTTTCTTAAAAAAAATCCAATGCTTGTAACTTTACAAAACGATCCAATGCTTGTAACTTACAAAATGATCCAATGCATGTAACTTTACCAAAAGATCCAATGCTTGTAACTTAACAAAAAGATCCAATGCTTGTAACCTTACCAAAAAATCCAATGCTTGTAACTTTACCAAAAGATCCAATGCTTGTAAATTACAAAATGATCCAATGCTTGTAACCTTACCAAAAGATCCAATGCTTGTAACTTTACCAAAAGATCAAATGCTTGTAACTTAACAAAAAGATCAAATGCTTGTAACTTTACAAAATTATCCAATGCTTGTAACTTTACAAAGAGATTCAATGCTCTTAACTTTACCAACAGATCTAATCCTTGTAACTTTATGAAGAGATTCAATGCTTGTAAAACTCTCTGGAAGAATACTGTAGAAATCATCTATGGGGAAAGGAGAAAATCCAATCAACCACAATTTTCATCATTTGCTACAATACTTTCTCCTGTTTCATGGATAAATACAATAATTTTAGTCACATTTAATTTCTTATTCACAAACTCATGGTGTGTTAAATTTGATTACAAGTCCACTGCAAAGTCATGATTCTTACAATTCAAACAAGTCACTGCTTTCTTAATTTCTCTACTGAAACAAATCTGCGACAGACAAATAATAGAAGCAAACTTTGATTTTAAAGTGAAAAAAAAAAAAAGATTTTGCAATGGAATTTTTAACAAACCAATGATAATTTGACAAAAAAATGTGATATCACCATAGTAACAAATGTATACCTCTCCTACAGTGTTTTGCCAATAGTTGTCCAGATTCCCCAAGAGTGACCTCTGTCACCATTTCAAAACTCTTGTCCTTGGTTATAGTTTGGTGTGTCTGACTACCATCATAATTCTTCACACTTATACTGACTGTCTGTTGTACAGGGAGGGGCTTAAAACCTTGCTCCACCTTAAATACCAAAGGGGGAGGAGCTATGTAAATATTGCTGCTGTTGCTGTTTCTTCGAAATAAAGGCTGTCAAACAGAAAAAAAGTAAATGTTGATGTTTATATGATACCAATGTCTGACTTGCATCAAAACTTATCACACACTGACTGTTTGTTACACTGTCGGAGGGACTTAAAACCTTGCTCCACCTTAAACACCAAAGAGGGAGGAGCTATGAAAGTATTGCTGCTGTTGATGTTTCTCCACCATAAAGGCTGTCAAAGAGGAAAAAGATCAATGTGAAATATTTACATTTACATAAGGCTGTCAAAAGGAAAAATAAAAGGTCATATTTGAATTGATAGAAAAATAAAAATTATGCAATACTGATCATAACCACTCTAATTGGAAAATTTGCTGTGATTCATTTTGCATTTTCTCATCTCACCTCAACTCAGCAAAATAATAAACTCAGTCTGTTAATTGAGTTAAGTCTGTTTATTTTGCCAAGTTGAATCTGAAATTTTGTGTCAACTCAGGATTTGAGACTGTTACTTCAGTCTACTAATGTTAGTGAAATGTGTCTCAAATAACCAAGTCAACTTAAGTCAGAAACTGAGTCTCTTCATGGATTTGAGCAAAATAAGAGACTTAAGTTTTTTAATGAATAATGCCATGGTCTCTTATCCTTAACCCTCCACAAGACAACAAAATTTATGACATGTTTATATTGAAAGCGTTTCCAGACAACAAGGTCACTCTTCACCCAAGACAAAAATTTAAGATTTGTCTAAACTGAAAGCATTTGCAGACGACAAATTGATTATGGCTCAAATGAGAAAAGTAGAAAATATTTTGCTGGTTACCAGAATTTTCTCCTTTTCTTTGTTTTTTAACAGCATTCTTGGTTAGAATCCTTAACTCTTTACCACATAATCCGGACTTTTAACGACCCTGAGAAAGAAGCCTTATGAAAACATTGTGGGAAAAGGAGAAAATGCTGGTTCTCCTTTTCCCACAATGTTTTCTACCCTTCCCAAATCAAATTTCAATTTTTGAGTCGCATTTATATAGTCATCTGCAAATGCTTTCAATTTGGACAAGCCTAAAATGTTGTCGTTTAGTAAAGAGTTTAATCTGACCATAAATTTTACATACAGAGGTTATGCTGTCATACAGACATGGTTCCTTAGTGGTTCCTTAGTCTCTAATTGTTATCAGACAACAAAATTTATGCCATGTTTATACTGAAAGCATTTGCAGACAGCAAATAAAGCTCTGGTAAAAGAATTGTCACTGAAGGGGTAGAAAGTATCCAGGGAAAAAGAGAATTGATTGATTGATTGTATGGTGTTTAACACCGCTTTCAACATTATTTCAGTTAAAACGCGGCGGCCAGTGCACCAATACATGCTTTCCTGGAGTTTCTTTTACCAGTACTCCGCACAATATTCTTTCCAAGCCACTGGCTGCTTTCCCACATAACCATCGTCGAAACAGTGGTCAGCAGTGAGAGGAATGAATCCTGTCGCAATGACTATCATCAATCCTTGGAAAGAAATTGGCCTAGCCAGGGATCGAACCAGCAACCTCCTGTTCTCAAGTCTGTACGATACCGACTGAGCTACAGGGGCTGGGCGGAAAAAGACAAACAGCTGGTTTTAAAATTATCCTCCTTTTTCTCACAATGTTTTCAAAAGCCTTTCTCAGGGATATGACAAAACAGGATCCTTGGTTTAACTTTTTACCATATAATGCCAACTTTCAACGACCCTGACAAAGAATGCTTTTGAAACCATTGTGGAAAAAGGAGAAAATGCTGGTAACCAGTATTTCTCCTTTTCCCACAATATTTTCTACACTATTAAGGACAAATTTTGTCATTAGGACCACCTTCAATTTGTTGTCTGCATAAGCTTTCAATTTGGGCCAGCCTGAAATACTGTCGTCTGGTAAAGGGTTAATTATTTCGTGACAAAGTGCGCTTTGTCTGGGTGCCCCAATATTCCTTTCAGCATCTACATGTACTTTTGTTTCCATAGAGACACAATATTTCCTTGTTTACTTGAACATTTGAAAGCCATTATACTTCATTTTAGTTAACATATTAATCCCAAGTTTTAATGACTCTAAGAAACAATGCTTTTGAAAATATTGTGGAAAAAGGAGAAAATGCTGGTAACCAGCATTTTCTCCTTTTTCTACAATGTTTTCTAACTTTTTAACGACAAATACCATCACTTGAAAAATATTATGAATTGTCTGTAAACTCCTCTAAAAAGCTTTCTTTCTCATGGTTGTTAAAAGTCGGAACTGTGTAGTACGGCGTTAATCATAAATCTTTCTCACCTTTTTAAAAGGACTCCCATAACAGACATCTGTATATCTTCTAGCACTGTGTTCCAGCACCAAATTCTCAGTGTGACCTTCACCCCTGTCAGAAGATGAGCTCCTTGACGACCGGTCATGGTTGCTATAGCGATGATCACTACTACTTTGGTCCTGGTTGCTACGATTTTGCGGTGACCTGGATCTTTGTACAATGAACACTTTATGTAAGTCATCGAACCCTCGGGCCATGATGCCAGATGGTGTATGGGCGAGATCAAACGTGTGACCTAGTTCATGTAGAGAGGCACCTAGACCAGTTGCATAGTTGGCCCAGTAGTATTCTCTGAAAATACAACAACTCATGTCATTCAACCCTTTACCACAAAATTCAAAGAACTATATGTTGACTCTTTACAACATGGCAAACTTTTAGAATCATCCATTTTGAAGGAATTTACAGACAACAATTTGGATGTCTTTCCTGTGATAGTATTTGTCCTTGAATAGGTAGAAAACATTGTGGTAAAAGGAGAAAATGCTTGCTACCACTTAAAGGCTGGTTGCCTTAGACAAGCGCATTTTCACAATTTAATTCTTTACCAAACAATAAAATAGACTCGTCCATATTGAAAACATTTGCAGATGACAAAATAAATGTAACTCAGGGTCATTAACACTTTACCAGACGACAAAATTTTAGCCTTGTCCAAACTGAAAGCATTTGCAGACGACAATTTCAATGTGGCTCAAATGCTGCAATTTTTCTTTGATAGGATAGAAAATATTGTGGGAAAAGGAGAGAATGCTGGTAACCAGGGGCGTTAAAAGGCGTCATTGTGTGCTAGATGGTTAAAACTTTGAGTTGTGTGGTAAAATAGATGTGAATCAAACACTGAAATTTCCTTTTGGTGGGAAAGAAAATATTGTGGGAAGAGGAGAAAATGCTGGCAGAAAATGCTGGCTACCAGCATTTTCTCCTTTTCCCACAATGTTTTCAAAAGCTTTAAAGTTCTTCAAGTCATTAAAACCTGGGATTGTGTGGTAATGGATTAAGTCTGTCCTGGGCTCAGTTGGATTTATCTGTGACAAACAATTAGTATAATTACCATGTTTGGAAGATCTGGTTCCAACAGTGCCGGAGGAGAGGCAGTCTCACTTTACACCAGACAACAAAACTAGTCTCGTCCAAATTGAAGTATTTGCAGACAATGTATCAGATATTCTCCTTTCCCAAGAATGTTTTCCGCCCAGTCAAAGACAAATTTGATCATTTCATCCACATTTAAATTGTATTCTGCAAAATGCTTTGAATTTGGACAAGTGCACATTTTAGTTCACTCTTTACCAAACGAGAAAATTTTAGACTTGTCCAAACTGAAAGCATTTGCAGACGACACAATAATCTCAACTCAATCATTGAAATTTGATTACAGCAGAGCAAAAAGCATGCTGGGAAAAGGAGAAAATGCGGGTTTCCTTTTCCCACAATGTTTTGAAAGGGCTCTTTCTTTAGGGTTGTAAAAACTCGGGACTGTGTGGTAAAGGATTAAGGGCATCCATACTGAAAGCAATTGCTGACCACAAATTAAATGCAGTTCAAATGAATGACATGTCTAGAAATGGGTAGAAAACATTGTTGGAAAAGGAGAAATGCTTTGAGAAGCAGTCATAAAAACACAGGATAAAGGGTCAAAGTACTGAGGGAATATTATCTGGTAATGTAGTTATGCACTTCCTTCACTCTTTACCAGACAATCCCACATTTTAATGACCCTGAAGAACAAGCCTTTTGAAAACATTGTGGGAAAAGGAGAAAATGCTGGTAACCAGCATTTTCTCCCTTTCCCACAATGCTTTCTATCCTATCAAAGACGGAAATCATCATTTGAACTACATTTATTTTGTCGTCTGCAAATGCTATCAATTTGGTTGAGTTGAAAAATTTTGTCGTTTGGTGAAGAGCTAACTCTTTACCAGATGACAAAGTCAAATGTGGCTGAAATAACGAAACTTGTCTGTAAAAGGGTAGAAAACATTGTGGGAAACAGAGAAAATACTGGTCCAACGTTTTCTATACTCTCCACAATGTTTTCAAACAGCTTCTTTTTCATGGTCGTTAAAATTCAGAATTGTGGTAGAGTTAAAACACACTGCAGACAAAAACATGCTCAAAGATCCATAAATTGCGACATCCAATCCACCCACAAAATCAATAATTCCCGATACAGAAATCCTCTTTATTGGAGACATGACAGCATTTCTGGATTAACACTTTTCTCTGATTGAATTTAAATTTCCTATCCGAAGTGGAAAACAACCTTAACCCGTAACTAACCGAAGCAGTGTTTTGATGATCCAGAGGAAGAAGGACTTGCGTAAACATTGAAGTGAAAGGAGTCATGCTTTGTTACAAGCCATAAATGTTTTTCTTCTGTTCCAACAATCATTTCTACCCTTTCAAACACAAATCCCATCATTTGTGCCATATTTCAATTGAAATCTGCCAATGCTCTTTACAAACCCTTTACTAAACGAACCCGGCTTGCAACAACCTTGCGGGAAAATGAGAAAATGCTAATAACTTTCAGACATGTTTGCTACTTTACCAGAGAGCTACAGCTCAATTGTACAAATTTCGAAATTTGTCGTCTGCAGTTACTTTCAATTTGAAAGAGTCGGCAAGTCTACAGTTTTGTATTCTTGTGAAGAGTGAAAAGAAAATACACAATTACACTTTTTCTGTATGCTTTAACTCCTTACCAAACGACATTTTAGACTTGTCAAAATCCAAAGCATTTGCAGACGGCAAAATAAATGCGGCTGAAAAATTGAAATTTGTTTTCGAAAGAGTAGAAAATATTGTGGAAAAAGGAGAAAATGTCTCCTTTTTCCACAGTGTTTTCAAACGTTCTTTTTCCTGTAGGGTTGTTTAACCCTCTACCACACAATCATGAGTTTTAACAACCCAGTAAAAGTAGCCTTTTGAAAACATTGTGGGAAAAGGAGAAAATGCTGGTAACCCTATCCGTAACAAATTTCAAATTTTCAGTCCCATTTATTTTGTCTTCTGCAAATGCTTTCAATTTGGACCGGTCTAAAATTTTGTCATGTGGTAAAGAGTTAAACCCGTGATTCTGTAGTAAACAGTTAACTTTTAACCAGATGATGAAATTATTGGACTTATCTAAATCAGTCTAAAAGCATTGGCAGACGACAATTTCAATGTGGCTCTTGAAAATGATACTGTTTGTCTTTGAAAAAGTATAAAACATTGTGGAAAAAACAAGAAAATACTGGATACCAGCATTTTCTCCTTCCATTGTTTTCAAAATGCCATTTCCTTTAAGGTCAGTAAAACATGGTATAATTTGGCAAATGGTTAATCCATTATAGCCAAATGATAACGTTTCGGGACTCAGCCAAATTGAAAGCATTTGCAGACGACAAATTGAATGTAACTCAAATGAGTATTTCTGTCTTCAATAGGGTAGAAAACAATGTAGGAAAAGGAGAAAATGCTGGTTACCAGCATTTTCTTCTTTTTCCACAATGTTTTCAAAAGGCCATTTTCGTCAAGGTCATTAAAACATGAGATTGTTTGGTAAAAGGTTACTTTATGTACTGTAAAGTTTGTCAGTGACAGGACCAGCTAGAATGACTATCTTGGACATGATATGAATAAATTATGTGGCCTTAGAGAGCAAAGTACCACCATAGTCGTTTCAGCAAACAACTTTAATCAAGAAAGGATTACCTTCTGTAGACAGTGTAGATCAAGATCAGATAGCACAGACAGTGCAGTTTGACTTTTCTCTCATTAAGCATTGACTATCAACCCTACCTTCAAAAGGAAACCATACTTATTGAACTAAGCTATGAGTTTTTAACTCTTTACCAAACGACAAAAATTTAGACTTGTCCAAATTGAAAGCATTTGCAGACGACAATTTAATGTGGGCCAAATGATAGAATATTATCTTTGATAGGGTAGAAAATATTGTGGGAAAAGGAGAAAATGCTGGTTACCAGCATTTTCTCCTTTTCCTAAAATGTTTTCAAAAGGCTTCTCTCTCTGGGTCGTTAAAACTCGGGATTGTGTGGTAAAGGGTTAACTGACCTATAAGCGCTGTCGTCCATGAACTTTGACCTGTCAATTTTCCTCGTGTCCGTAAAACGTGAATACACTTCTGCCACACTACTGGCCCATGTATGCAAATTACCTGTGCCAAACAGTGCCAAACCACCACCACCTAATGTGTAAGAAAAAATGCAAAAAAAATATTTAACCCTTTACCAAACAATCCTAACTTCAACTATTTATAAAAATTTTAACCTGATCCAAATTGAAAGCATTTGCAGACAATATATTAATATACTAAATGGTACTCAAAACAGGAAATTTGGCTATCAAAGGGTAGAAAACATTGTGGGAAAAAAAGAGAGCAGCATTTTCTCCTTTTCCCACAATGTTTTCTACTTATCCCAAAACAAATTTCAATGTTTGAGTCACTTTTATTTTGTCGTCTGCAAATGCTTTCAATTTGGACTGGTCTAAAATTTTTGTCATGTGGTAAAGAGTTAATTGACATGTTAAACACAAATCCTCGACTGTCAGGGGCAAGATCAAACGCTTTCTCTTTATTCCAGGAAATTAGGTTAAACTAGGATTTGCATATAATTTGGCCATTCACAGATAAAAATAATAATTTCTTCACACATACAACCTAAAGGCATCATTTCAACCCGTGTAGTGCTGATTAACTCTTTACCAAACAACAAAATGTTAGACTGGTCCAAACTGAAAGTATTTGCAGACAGCATATTTAATTTAGCTGAATGATGATAATTGTCTGTGAATATGTTGAAAACCTTTTAGGAAACGGAGAAAATGCTGGTAACCAGCATTTTCTCCTTTTCCCAAAAGGTTTTCAAAAGGCTGTTCCTCAGGGTCGTTAAAACTCGGGATTGTGCAGTAAAGAGTTAACTCTTTACCAAACGACAAAATTTTGGACTGGTCCAGATTCAAAGTATTTTGCAGACACAATTTGAATGACTTAAATGGTGGAATTTGTTCTTAATAGGACAGAAAACATAGTAAGAATAGGAGAAAATGCTGGTTATCAGCACTGTCTCCTTTTCCTGCTATGGTTTCAAAAGCCTTCTTTGTTAGGGTTAACTCTTCAGTTTTGATGACCTTCAGAAAGAAGCCTTTTGAAAACATTGTGGGAAAATGCTGATAACCAGCATTTCCTCCTTTTCCCACAATGTTTTCTACCCTATCAAAGACAAATTTTGTCATGTGGGCCACCTTTGTTTTGTCATCTGGTAAAGCGTTAACCCTTTACCATACAATCCTGAGAAAGGAAGACATTTGAAAACATTGTGGGAACTCTTTACCACACAATCATGAGTTTTGACGACTTTGAGAAAGAAGGCTTCTGAAAACATTGTGTGAAAAGGAGAAAATGCTGGTAACCAGCATTTTCTCCATTTCCCGCAATGTTTTCTCCCCTATCAAGGACAAATTTTGTCATTTGGGCCACTTTTGATTTGTCATCTGCAAATGCTTTTAATTTGGACCAGTCTAAAATGTTTTCGTCTGGTAAACAGTTAGCGCATCTCTCAATTCTGTGATGCATTATACCAGCAAGTCATCACATAATTATGGATCCATAAAATCCATTTTGTCTAACAACTGACTGAATCATTATGACAGAATGGTCCTTGGACATGCAGAAAATTAACCTAAAACAAAAAGTTTCAACACAGGTCAGCCTGCATAGTCTGTGCAGGCTGACCTGTGTCGCTACTTTTAGAGGATGCATTAACCCTTTCCCAAACAAGCCCTGGTTTTTACGTGTCTGCAGTACAAGTCCTTTAAAAACACTGTGGGAAAAGGAGAAATTGCTCGTAACGAGCAATTTCTCCTTTTTCCACAGTGTTTTCTACCCTTTTGGAGAACTTTCTACCATTTTCATCAAATTTAAAATTGTCATCTGCAAACTCTTTCGATTTGGACCAGTCTAAAATTTGTCATCTGGGAAAGGGTTAAACCCCCTTTGCCAGAGCATAGCTTGTAAAAAGAATACATGTGAATTGTATAGAAGAAAATCAATCAAAGATTAAGATTACTTTCAGTCAGTGAGAAAAAAAAAAAATCTTGTTGTAACTAACCTAGAGCTGTATGTCCCTTTGTATGCCTGAGAATATCTGTGTGTGTTTTTGGAGGTTCTGTCCAGGACGGCGGACAGTAACGTGTAAATGACATAAAACAATACCATTTACATATTTCTTTATCAGAGAGGTTAGAGGTCATAAGTTCTTTGGCAAAATACGTCCATAACTGATTCCCTGTCATAGAATGAGCTTGCTCCAATCCTAGTTTGCTTCGGAACAGTGTACAAACAGGCTCAAAATTTGAGTCAACCTCAAGCTGAAATGTCAAGCGACCAAATCCATGTTCTTTCATTTTCTCCGCCGTAAATGTTTGTATCAACATGGCACCCACTTTTATCCTCTCCAGAGCACTATCGGGTGAACAGTCTTCCCCGTCTGGTCCCTGAAAGTATCCATCGTCATCCGAACAAATAATGTATACAGGTCGTACAAAATGATTGAAATGCGGATAACAAAAATACAAAATGAGTTTAAGGACCTCATCTAAGTGTCGAAGGCAAATTACATTTTCTCCTGGAATTAATTTTACCATGACCTTGAAAGCACCTTCAATGATCGGCCATTTTGTTTTCAGGTTTTCGTGTGCACTGGAATTCCAAACTTCGATCTCTCCGTCGTCGATTTTCTGGTCGATATCTCCAACAAGCAGTGGTAGGTGTAGTGAGATTTTTTCTCCATGGCAAACATTGTAGACCCGTATTCGCATACTTCAACAACCAGAATTTTCTCACAGTTTTATCTGCTGTTTACCTAAGGAAAAGAAAGCAAAAATAATTGATCCATGCTCTGGCAAAAAGGAGCTTAATGCATTCCTTTGATGCATGGTACGAAGCAAGTAATCACATGATCATGGATCCACTGTTAACTCTTTACCGAACAACAAAATTTTTCACTTGTCCAAATTGAAAGCGTTTGTGGACGACAAAATAGATACCACTCAAAAATTGAAATTTGTCTTTGGAAGGGTAGAAAACATTGAGGGAAAAGGAGAAAACGCTTGTTACCAGCATTTTCTCCTTTTCCCACAATGCTTTCAAAGGTTTCCTGCCTTAGGGTCGTAAAAACATGGGATTGTATGGTAAACAGTTAAAAAAGTTCAACAAAATACCTGTATATATTATAGCAAGACTGATACTGCGCGCAAATTCATGGACATGCACCTTCCACATTCAACTTCCATTGTATATATATATATATGCTTGGTGAAATGGGGGCTTAACCCTTTACCACACAATCCCGACTTTTAATGACCCTGAGGAAAAAGCCTTGGTAACCAGCATTTTCTCCTTTTCCCACAATGTTTTCTAACCTATCAAGGACAATTTACATAATTTGGTTCACATTTGAATTGTCGTTTGCAAAATGCTTTCAACTTGGATCAGTCTAAATTTTTGTCCTTTGGTAAAGAGTTAATGCATCTCTGTGATCCATGATACCAATTAAGCCATCACATAATTATGGATCCATAAAAGCCACTTTTTTGAACGACCAACTGAATTATGAGGTAGAATAGTCCTTTGACATACAGAAAATTGACCAATAGCGAAAAGTTTCGGCCCAGGTCAGCCTGCGCGGATTGCGCAGGCTGACCTGGGTCGATACTTTTCGCAGATGTATTAAGCCCCCTTTCCACAGAGCATGGCTTATATGTGATGAATGCACTAGTAAGTATTTTATACTATAGATTTATTCTACCACCTGAGAACAACAATAATTTACCACTTCCATGCACCATTAACTCCCACTTTCCTCTTTTGTAAAACTCTTTATCACACAACAAAATTTGAGCTTAGTCCAGATTGAAAGCATTTGCAGACGACAAAATAAATGCCACTCAAAACACGACATTTGTCTCCTGTCACAGGGTAGAAAATGTTGTGGGAAAAGGAGAAAAATGCTGGTTACCAGCATTTCCTCCTTTTCTCCTGATGTTTTCAATAGCCTTCTTTCATAGGGCTGTTAAAAGTTGGGTTTGTATGGTAGAGGGTTAGTGCATTAACCCTTTTTCACACAATTCCATACTTTAACCCTTTCCCAAATGACAAATTTTGGACTGGTCCAAATTGAAAGAGTTTGCAGACGACAATTTTAAATTTGATGAAAATGGCAGGAAGTTCTCAAAAAGAGTAGAAAACACTGTGGGAAAAGGAGAAATTGCTCGTTATGAGCAATTTCTCCTTTTCCCACAGTGTTTTCAAAAGACTTATACTGCAGACACGTGGAAACCAGGGCTTGTTTGGGAAAGGGTTAACCCTTTACCACACAATCCAGACATTTTACGACCCTAAGGAAGAAGGCTTTTTGAAAACATTGAGGGAAAAGGAGAAAACGCTGGGACTATTTTCTCCATTTCCCATGATGTTTTCTACCCTATCAAAGAGAGAAATCATCATTTTAGCTGAATATGGTTTGTCGTCTGCAAATGTTTTCAATTTGGAAATGTTTAAAATTTTGTCGTTTAGAACAGAGTTACCAACAACAAGATAGACAGCTCTTGAACACTAGAAAAATGGTGAAAACAATGGGAAGAAGCTGGTAACTAGAATTTTCTTCTTTTACCACAATGTTTTCAGAAGTCCTCTTTCCTCGATTTGTTAACTCTTTACCAAACGACAAAATTTCAAAGAAGTCCAAATTGATTTAGCATTTACAGACGACAATTTCAGTGTGGCTCAAATGGTGCAATTTTTCTTTGATAGAGTAGAAAACATTGTGGGAAAGGAGAAAATGCTGGTTACCAGCATTTTCTCCTTTTCCCACAATGTTTCCAAAAGGCTTCTTTCTCAGCGTCATTAAAACTAGGGATTGTGTGGTAAAGGGTTAAAACATGGCACTGTTTTGTAAAACCCTTAATTCTTTTCTTACCATCATTGACACAAGAGCTTTTTTGGACAGTGTAAACCAAGATCAGACTGCACAAAACATGCAGTCTGATCTCTGATCTACACTACCCACTCCCTTATTCTAGTTTATGACCAAACTGTTTCATCTTGTTGTGGAACTGTACTTGAAACCACTGAAATAATTTACTTAGTAACTCTTTATCCAACGACAATATTTCGGACTGGTCAAAATTGAAAGCATTTGCGGACAACAAATTCATTATGGCTAAAATGATTGCATTTGTTTCTGAAAGGTTAGGAAACATTATGGGAAAAGGAGAAAATACTGGTTACCAGCATTTTCTCCTCTTTCCACATTGTTTTAAAAAGGTATCTTTCTCAGGGTCGTTAAGAGTCAGGATTGTGTGGTAAAGGGTTAAGTAGTGAAGAGTTACCACACATTCCTGACTTTTAACAACCCTGAGAAAAAAAGCCTTTACAAACATTGTGGGAAAGGGAAAAAAAATGCTGGTAACCTGCATTTTCTCCTTGTACCTCCTATGTTTTCTACCATTCCTAAAACAACTTTCAATTTTTGAGTCTTGTTTATTTTTTGTTGTCTGCAAATCCCTTCAATTTGGACAAGTCTAAAGCTTTGTCATTTAGAGTTTAAAACCCAACCTATAACAACCCTGAAAAAGAAAGATTTTGAAGACACTATGGGAAAAGGAGACAATGCTGGTAATCAGCATTTTCTCCTTTTCCCATAATCTTTTCTATTTGAAGATGAATCCCAACATTTTTCCCACATCTAATTTGTCGGCTGCAAGTGTTTTTGAATTTGGATCAGTTCAAATATTTGTCGTCTGGTAAAGAGTTAAAATACCTGTATTAGAGCACTGCTAATCTCTTATCCAGGTCATGTACTTTCACTAGACAACTTCCAGTATGTATATGTAACGAATGATGCTCCGGTAAGCTTTCTTGTACCTCAATGTGTATATATATATATATATATATTTAGCTACAGTATAATGCAAACATGGTAAGTCTGATATTTAGTTTTACAAATGGCTTTCATTTCAATCTTTGTCATGGAAAATATAAATACAGCAGCTTAACCCTTTACCACACAATCCCAACTTGTAACGACCCTGTAGAAAGAAGCCTTTTGAAAACATTGTGGAAAAAAGAAAATGCTGGTAACCAGCATTTGCTCCTTTTCCCACAATGTTTTCTACTATTTCAGGAAACAAATTCAGTTTTTGAGACACTTGAATTTTCTTCTTTTTCTGCAATGTTTTTTCAATGTTTTCTGCTATAGCTTTCAATCTGGGCATTGTCGTCTGGTAAAGAGTTAAAAATTATAGCTGAGGGGATATTTTCTTTATTTCACATTATTCTCTACAGGTATTTGCCAAAACAGTGTGTAATAATGTCATTTTGGTTAAGGTAAAGGATTATAAATGGCAAAGATTAAAATTGGGTCCTACAGAAGTCAGATGAAGTACCCTAAACCCTCTACAAAACATTCAACCCTTTACCAAACATTCTGGAGACAAATTATTTTCCCGCAGACTCTACTGTAAATCTTGCTATACAATAACGCTTTTCTCCCAGCGACTGGAACTTTGACCAACTGAAACTTAAGGGTCTGCGACATTTCGTCGAAAACTGTTCCTTGAAAATTATACCGTGCCCTGACCCTTGCCCTAACCCAAACAAATTGTGGCACAAATCTTCCTCCAAGACAAAACTTTTTATGGAATAAATCTAGGAATTTAGCAATCAGTATTTTAAAACATACATGGAATTCGACAAAACACCCTTTTGACGAAATGTCATGAACCAATAATTTAACACACTGTCAGACTCATAATCATATTTATACTTTGAAGATGTATAAATAAAAATTGTGTGCCATCTGAGTCCCCCCTCCAAATTGTTTACCTTTGGCTGCTAGAGGGCCTTTAAATTTTGTAAATCCATACAGAGTTAGCTTTTTACCAAACAACAAAATTTCGGACGGGTCCAATCTGAAGTATTCACAGGCGACAAAGTAAAGTTTGACCAAATGACTAAATTTGTCCTTGATTGGGTAGAAAACATTGTGAAAAGAAGAGAAAACATTGGTCACCATCATTTTCCCCTGTTTTGACAATGTTTTCGAAGCCCTCTTCTTTAAGGTCGTTAAAAGTCGAGATTGTGAGGTAAAGGGTTAAATAACAAGAGGGCCATGATGGCCCTGTATCACTCCACTGGCTTATAAATTTAAACCATAAATACTAAACATTTCAATTCTGAGCCAAATGGTTTCAAAATGAAGACTTACAAAGTTTTCTCTGTAAAAGCCCATGTGAAAGTTGAGACCCGCAGGGCAAAGCCATTTTTGATCCCAGAGCGATAATTACTTGAACCCTGGTTGAGGTCCACAAGATAAAGCCACATGCCAAAATAATACAAGTCTATGCTGTATGGTTATAAATAAGGTGATTTTCAAGTTTCGTCCATATGAAGCCTCTGTAAAACATAAGATCCCTTATGCAAGGCTAATTTAAAAAAAAAATCAAAAGTGCTCCAGATTTGGTAGCCCTTGGGTTTGCGGTTAGGTGCAAAAGGATTTTTTGAATTTTCACCCTATAAGCACATGTTTGTGACCAAATTTGGGAGTTCTTGGCCTTATGGCTAGTAACAAGACGGTTTCTGAAGTTTTCACTCCATAAACCCATGTAAAACTTGTGACCCCTGGTGCAGGGCCAAACTTGATCCTAGGGTTGTAACTTGGGCCCTCTTTGTAGTTGTCCACTAGATAGTGCTATAATTATGCAAAATTTGGTAGCCCTAAGCCTTATGGCTATGTACACCAAGATTTAAAAGTTTTCCCTATATAAGCCCATGTTAATCTTGTGAACCTCCCAGGACTGTAATTTGGGCACTTTTGGTAGACCCCCACCAGATCAAGCTAAATGCAAAATTTGGTAGCTCTAGGCCTTATGGCTAGGTACTGGAAGATTTCTTAAGTTGTCACTATGTACGCCCATGTAAAACTTGTGACCCCTGCAGCGGGGCCAATTTTGACCCCAGGGCTAAAATTTTGGCCTGCTTGGTAGAGGCCCACTACATATAGCTACATGCAACATTTGGTAGCTCTAGGCCTTATGGCTAGGTACAGGAAGATTTTTAAAGTTTTCTTTATATAAGCCTATGTAGAACTTGTGACCCCTGGGGCAGAGCCAATTTTGACCCCAGGGCTATAATTTGAAGAAACATGATAGAGGTCTACTACATAAAGCTACATGCCAAATTTGGTAGCCCTACGCCTTATGGTTTCAGACAAGAAAATTTTTAAAGATTTCCAATATTTTTCAGTTTTGTTGCCATGGCAACCAGAGTTTTTGAAGGAATCAAATTCTTTCAAGAAATTCTGAAGAGGACCATGGCAGGATCATTTCTGTGAAGTTTCATGAAAATTGGATGGGTAGTTTCAGAGAAGATGTTTGAAATAAAAGTAAACGCACGGACGGACACACGGACAGACGCACGGATGGACGGACGCACAACGGACACCGTGCCATGACATAAGCCCGCTGGCCTTCGGCCAGTGGAGCTAAAAATTGTTTACCATCTGACCCCCCCCCACCTTCTGCCCTCCCCCCCATTTGTTTACTTTTAGCTGCCAGTGGGCCTTTAAATTTTGTAGACCAATACAGAGATAGAAAGGGTAAAATGGCTTTTGAAGTGTCTCAAAATACAAACATCAATAGCACTTATAAATTTCATGTATTGATCTTATCAAACACTTTAACCCTTTACCCCATAATTCCGAATTTTAACAGGAAAAAGCCTTTTGAAAACATAATGGGAAAAGGAGAAAATGCTGGTAACCAGCATTTTATCCTTTTCCCACTATGTTTTCTATCCAATCAAAGATAAATTTCACGATGTGAACTACATTTATACTGTTGTTTGCAAATGCTTTCAATTTGGACAAGTCTAAAATTTTATCATTAGGTACAAAATTAACATTTACCCCACAATCCCGTATCTAAACTACCCTAAGGGAGTAGATTTTTGAAAAGGAGACAATGCTGGGAGAAAATGCTGATAACCAGTGGAGAAAATGCTGGTAACCAGCATCCTCTCCTTTTCTCCCATGATGTTTTCTACCCTTCAGAAATGAATCCTATCAGTCAAACTATGATTAACTCTTCACAACAAAGACAAAACAGCAGACTTGTAACTATTGAAAGCAATTGCAGACGACACTTTAAATGTAGCTCAAATGATGGAATTTGTCATTGATAGAGAAGAAAACATTGTGGGAAAAGGAGAAAATGCTGGTAACCAGCATTTTCTCCTTTTCCCACAGTGTTTTCAAAAGGCTTCTGGCTCAGGGCTCTTAAAACTCTTGACTGCGATGTAAAGGCTGTTGTCGTCTGCAAAAGCTTTCAAGTCAGACAAGACTAAAAGCTAAGCCTTTCATTGAGAGGCAATATAATAAATTTCCTTCTTCAATCTTTATACCACTGGCAGGTGACCTTTATTGTCTTCGGCAGAATGCTTTTAAGTCTTTACCACACAATCCTGAATTTTAACGACCCTGAGGAATAAGCCCTTTGACAACATTAGGGGAGAAGGAGAAAATGCTGGTAACCAGCACAATGTTTTCTACCCTATCAAAGATAAATTCCATCATTTGAGCCACATTTAAATTGTCGTCTGCAAATGCTTTGAATTCAGACAAGTCTACATTTATGTTGTGTGGTAAAGAGTTAACCCTTTTACCACACAATCCAGAGTTTTAACAACCATAACGACAGTAATCAAATTAAACCTTACAATTGGACCTTTGGTTCCGAGCACTTTCTCCTTAATCCCACAATTCTGTCAAAAGTCTTCTTCCTCAAGGTAGTCAAAATTTTAGGCTCATCCGAACTGACAGCATTTGCAGACGACAAACTAAATGTGGCCAAAATAATGGAATTCATAAGGGTAGAAAAGATTGTGGGAAAAGAAGAAAATGTTGGTTACCTGCATTTTCTTCTATTCCCACAATGTTTTCAAAAGCCGTCTTTCATTTACCATACGATCCAAAGTTTTAAAAACCTTGAGAAAGACGCCTTTTGAAAACATTGTGGGAAAAGGAGAAAATGCTTGAAACCAGCATTTTCTCCTTTTCCCACAATGTTGTCTACTCTTCCCGAAACAAATTTTAATTTTCGAGTCATATTTATTTTCTCCTCTGCAAATGCTTTCAATTTGGACTAGTTTAAAATTTTTTTGTTTGGTGAAGAGTTTAGATCACTACCGTCCTTTTCCCTTACCCGATTCTGGAGCTAGCTCCGATGTTATATTTTTGATTGCGAGGAGAAACAATCATAAAAATAACATCAGAGCTCCCCTTCAGATCAAAGATGCTTTTCAGTACCCATCGGAGAAAGAAAGAGCTTTTGCAGACAGCATAGATTCAAGATCAGACTGCCCATTCTGTGCAGTCTGATCTTGGATCTATACTGTCCCTTTGTTTTCGTCAATCCCAAATGATAAATGTCTGTCTAATTTTTTATGGATTGTATTTTCCGCCGTCTGAAAAAGCCAAATTTATTTATTCAAACATGAGAATGGGAATGCTTAGTAAAGGAATATATCACTTTTACGAACAGTGAGCAACAAGATCAAAATGCACAAAACATGCAGTCTGATCTGATCTCCAGTGTCTGTTTTGTTCACATGTTCTAAGCACAGATGATGATTGTAATCACGTAATCAATACAAACAAAAACATTCCAACGACGCAGTATTTAAAAGAAAACACTAACCCGCAAATCAAACCAACAATAACATTAAATCCGTCAACATCAGCAAACAGACACTTCCACGAATTAAGTCCAGTCCAAATAACTGAGAAACTTCTATTGGAAATTTTTTTAACAATTTCTATTGACCTTAATTCTCCCTACATTTGGACCAATCAGAATCATTCAATTACAGCAATGTTTATAACCCAGTACAATGACCTTCTTTTCTGCAAGCATGACAACAGCGCAATAAAATCAATACAAATTCTATTCCACATAGAGATGCATTTTTTCCCAGAGGTCAAAGCTAGGGACAGTATAGCTAGTATTGTATAAATCTATAAAATATGTACGAATTCAAATTATTCATTATCTTGTTGCAATTTAACTCTACTACACAATCTGAAGTTTTAACAACCCTGAAAGGGGATGCATTGGAAAACATCATGGGAAAAAGAGAAAATGCTGGTAACCAGCATTTTCTCCTTTTCCCACAATGTTTTCTACCCTATGAAATACAGAAATCACCATTTCAGCAACTTTCAACTTGTCGTCTGTAAATGCTTTCAATTTGGTCCAGTCCAAAATTTTGTCATTTGGTACAGAGTTAAACAAATTTGCAGCAGACGATTTTTGAAAGTACCCTTTAAACACTTTACCACACAATCCCGAGTTTTAACGACCCTGATGAAGAAGGCTTTTGAAAACATTGTGGGAAAAGGAGAAAATGCTGGTAACCAGCATTTTCTGCTTTTCCCGCAATGTTTTCTATCCTATCAAAGACAGAAATCATTATTTGCACTATGTTTAATTTGTCGTCTGCAAATGCTTTCAATTTGGTCGAGTCCTAAACTTTGTTGTGTGGTGAAGAGTTAAAATGTGATAAAACTTTTTACCTAATGACAAAATGTTTGACTTGTACATATTAAAAGCATTTGCTGATGACTGTAGCTTAACTCTTTACTGAATGACAAAACTTTAGACTGGTCCAAATTCGAAGCATTTGCAGACGACAAAATAAACGTGACTCAAACATTGCAATAAGTTTTGGGAAGGATAGAAAACATTGTGATAAAAGGAGAAAATGCTGATTACCAGCATTTTCTCCTTTTCAAACAATGTTTTCCAAAGATTTTTTCTTACGGGTCGTTAATAGTCGGGATTGTGTGGTAAAAGGTTAAAAAGTAGTATTTGTATACCAAAATTTTAAAGTATTGTAGAAAAATTGTGGGAAACAGAGAAAATGCTGGTTACCACTATTTGTTCCTTTTCCCACAATGTTTTCAAAAGCCTCGTAACTCAGGGTCTTTATAATCTGGGATTATATGGTCAGAGGCTAATGGCAGCAAATCTTTGCATATTGCCCCCACAAAAAGGTCCTCAAAGGCCTGCAGAATAAACATGCCCACACTTTTTCAAGGATAATACCTAGAAGGTGGTCAAAAGCCAACTCATTTAATTAACTGTTTACCACATGAACATGACTTTTAACGACCCTGAGGAAGACCATTTTTGAAAACATTACGGGAAAAGGAGAAAATGCTGGTAGCCAGCATTTTCTCCTTTTTCCAAAATGTTTTCTATCCTATTAAAGACAGAAATCATTGTTAGAGCTACATTTAATTCGTCGTCTGCAAATGCTTTCAATTTGGTAGAGTACAAAATTCTATCGGTTGGTAAAGGGTTAAGCAAAAAAAGAGTAAAAAAACATTGTGGCAAAATTAAAATAAAAATAGCAATGATACTAGTAGATGAATGTGAGAAACAGTCTTTCCCCGAAAAAGCCAGTTTCAGGAGTCAGAATGAAAGATAGCTCTGTTAGGATCAATAGAACTGACTCTTTACCACACAATCCCGAGTTTTATTGACCCTGAGGAAAAAGGCTTATGAAAACATTTTGGGAAAAGAAGGGAATGCTAGTAACCAGCATTTTCTCCTTTTCCCTAGATGTTTTCTTCTCTGTCAAAGGCAAATTCAATAGCTTGAGCAACATCTAATTTGTTGTCTACAAATGCTTTCACTTTGGATATGTCTAAAATCTTGTTATGTGGTAAGGTAATTGTCTAAAATCTTGTTATGTGGTAAGGTAAATGTCTAAAATTTTGTTATTTGGTATGGTAAATGTCTAAAATTTTTGTTTTGTGGTAAGGTAAAACAATCACTGTCATTTGTGTACACGAGCCCATGAGACAACCTTTTATCACACAATCATGGGTTTTAATGAACTTAACCCTTTCCCAAACAAGAAATTTTGGACTGGTCCAAACTGAAAGAGTTTGCAGATGACAATGTCAAATTTGATGAAAATGGCAGAAAGTTCTCAAAAAGGGTAGAAAACCACTGTGGGAAAAGGAGAAATTGCTCGTTACGAGCAATTTCTCCTTTTCCCACAGTGTTTTCAAAAGACTTGTACTGCAGACACGTGAAAACCAGGGCTTGTTTGGGAAAGAGTTAAACTAAAAGACTTTTGAAAACATTGTGGGAAAAAGAAGAAAATGCTAGAAACCACACTGTTTTCTATCCTATCAAAGACCAATTCTATCTTTCAAACCCCATTTGATTTTTTGTCCGCAAAATGCGTTCAATTTGGACAAGTCTGTATTTTGCACGTGTGGTAAAGGGTAAATATGGTTCTCTTTCACAAATGCCACTACCTTCCAACAGTCTATCCTGAAATAACTACGATATTTCAGGAGTTTGATATCACCAAGTTCCGCAAAGCCTGATCAATAGAATTAATCATAATATATCACAGAGAGTATAAAAGCCTGGAATAATAAAAATGTCAGCAATTTGGTATACATATTATGCTGCGGACTAAACTGATCAAATTCATATCTAACATATTAGAGCCCATCTACATTTTTATATTCACAAGATATCTGATTACCAGCATTTTCGCCTTTTCCCACAATGTTTTTAAAAGCCTTCTCTGTCAGGATCTTTAAAACTCGGAATTGTGGGGTAAAGGCTTAACCAGCACTCTGCACAACATTCTTTCAAAGCCACCGGCTGCTTTCCCACGCAAACAAGGTCAATACAACTGCTGCAGTAAGACAGGAATGAATCCTGTAGCAGTGACTATCATCAATTCTCAGAAAAGATTTGGCCAAGCTACAAATTCAACCAGTGACCCCAGGGTTTCAAGCCCAATGCTCTATGGACTGAGCTTCCAGGCTATCACAGATCAGATAGATATATAGATATATGCTCTGGCAAAAGAGAGCTTAATGCATCTCTGTGATCCATGATACCAAGCAAGTTACCACATTTTTGTGGATCCATAAAATCTATTTAATACAACAACCGACAAAATCATGGGGTACCATGGTCCTTTGACATGCAGAAAATTACGAAAAGCAAGATGTTTTGACTCACATCAGTCTGGGCAGGGAACAAATCCTGTAGTGGCTTAACCCTTTCCCAAATGACACATTTTGGACTGGTCCAAATTGAAAGAGTTTGCAGACGACAATTTCAAATTTGATGAAAATGGCAGAAAGTTCTCAAAAAGGGTAGAAAACACTGTGGGAAAAGGAGAAATTGCTCGTTACGAGCAATTTCTCCTTTTCCCACAGTGTTTTCAAAAGACTTGTACTGCAGACAAGTGAAAACCGGGGCTTATTTGGGAAAGGGTTAATGCATCTGCAAAAAGAATTGACCCAGGTCAGCCTCTGACCTGGGTCAATTCTTTTGCAGATGCACTAAGCCACTTTTTCACTGAGCATGGCTCATGTTTTGTATGCTGATCTGAATCTATACTGTTTGTACATTATAATTTCTCAAGCACTGAACATCATTTATTCTTACAGCCAGAAAAGACGGTATGGGTAATGAATTCAACATCTGGTGGAGTATACAAAAAAAATTTAAAAAAAGAACACAATCATGTCTACATTTTGTTTGCAGAAAATGCAAACAATATAGTGAAGTCTAATAAACAATGTTATGTCAAAATGACTGCTGTTTCTTTTTACCTTGGATATATTGTTTTTATGGATCTTAATTCTGTATACAGCTGTTCACCTTCAAATCTTCTTCATGAATCTCCTCCATGAAATTTTAGACAGATAACTTTTTTTTTGTACTCCGCCAGACAACTTTTAAAACCACACCATGGGCAATTTCTCCTTTTGCCGCAAGGTTTTCCCATTATTCATGTATCAAACCTTGATTTCTGTTGACTATCAATATTTTATGACAAGTCTGTTAACTCTTTACCAGACCACAAAAATGTAGACTCGTCCAAATTGAAAGAAGTCGCAGACAACAATTAAAATGTTGCTGAAATGATCAACGTTGCCTTTGATAAGGTAGAAATCTTTGTGGGAAAAGGAGAAAATGCTGGTTACAACCACAATGTTTTCAAAAGGCTTCTTTCTCAGGGTCGTTACAACTCGGCATTGTTTGGTAAATGTTTAACCCTTTCCAAAACAAGCCCTGGTTTTTTACTTGTCTGCAGTACAATTTCTCCTTTTCCCACAGTGTTTTCTACCCTTTTTGATAACTTTCTGCCATTTTCATCAAATTTAAAAATGTCGTCTGCAGACTCTTTTAATTTGGACCAATCCAAAATTTGTCATTTTGTAAATGTTTAAACTCTTCACCAAAGAACAAAATTTTAAGTTCCTTTTTAACCCTATACAAGACAAAAAATTCTTGACTTCCCCGAATTGAAAGCAGATGCAGATGACAAATCAAACATTGGAAACATAGAAAATGCTGGTTACCTGCATTTTCTCCTCCCTCTCCCGCTATGTATTAAAAAGCTTTCATTCTTCAGGGTTGTTAGCTCTTTACCAAACAACAAAATTTTAGACTCAAATTGAAAAGCCACGACAAAATAAATTTGACTGAAAAATTTAAATTTGTTTTGGGAAGGGTAGAAAACATTGTGAGAAAAGGAGAAAATGCTGGTTACCAGCATTTTCTCCTTTTCCCACAATGTTTTCAAAAAGCTTCTTTCTCCAGGTCGTTAAAGTCTGGATTGTGCGGAAAAGGGTTAAAACTCAAGACTGTTTGGTACAGGGTCAGTTCATGCTAGTTTCCTATATTGTACAAGGATATTTAATCTTTACAACAACGTCCCGAGTTTTAATGACCTTGAGGAAAATTCATTTTGAAAACATTGTGAGAAGAGGAGAAAATGCTGGTAACCTGCATTTTCTCCTTTCTACACAATGGTTTCTAACCCTTCATAGGCAAATCCCATTATTTGATCCATACTGAATTTGTTGTCTGCAAAAGCTTTGAATTTGGAAAAGTCTAAAATTTTGTCCTTTCGTTACGAGGTAAAGGAGGAACACACAAATATAATAGTAAGTTTTTACATAAAATGCCAGACAGTTATGATCCAAGATCAAACTGCACATTTTATGCAGTCTGATTTCCTTCAACATCGTCCTGTTTGTCAGCAGCAGGGTACTAGCAAATATTTGTAAAGAAAAGAGATGATCTGGATTTGCTTTCAAGGATCTAAAATTGCAATATCAGCCTTTTTATTGATCTGAGTTGTCAGACTAATTTTCCCATCTACAAAATAAAAGAAAACATAAGAATACCAGCTTGTAATTAACGGCAATTTTCTCCGCTGCACATGTTCGGAAAAACATGATATTGTCATAAAACATAAAAAAGCTTCAATTCGTTTCCCATGATGCACTACAGACAATCTTTTACATCTTGCAAATCGATGCAACATTTGAAAACATTTGTAAATGCCAAAGTGGAAATTTCTAAACACAACTCATTTCTCCATTCATCATGCTGTTTTCACAAGTATTCATAATTATAAAAAACTCATTTTCTACACTTGAAATCTTTCCCATATATCACAATTTTAGACTGATCCATATTAGAAGCATTCCCTCAAGACAATTTTAATACAGTTCCACTGATGTAATTTATTCTTGGAAGGGTAGGAAAAAATAAGGGAAAAAGAGAAAAATGGTGGTTACCAGAATTTTCTCCTTGTCCCACACTGTTTAAAACTGCCCCTTTCCTTAGGGTCATTAACTCTTTACCACACAATCCTGACTTTTAATGACCCTGTCAAAGAAGCTTTTTCTCCTTTTCCCACAATGTTTTCTACCCTTCCCAAAACAAATTTCAATTTTTCAATAACATTTATTTTGTCGTCTGCAAATGCTTTCAATTTGGACCAGTCTAAAATTTTGTCGTTTGGTAAAGAGTTATATACTCGAGATTGTTCAGTAAAGGGTTCATCCATATTGATTTGCTATACCTTATTTTCAATGTTGTCTATTGTAAATTTGTTTCATGGGGTTTAGAGTTATTAGATGCAGTATGTCTTCCTTAGAATTTCTTTAACCCTTTACCACGCAATCCCGAGTTTTAACAACCGAGAGTTGCCAAGCCCCCGTAGCTCAGTCAGTAGTGTTCAGGACTTAAGAACAGGAGGTCGCTGGTTCGATCCTCGGCTTGGCCAATTTCTTTCCAAGGATTGATGATAGTCATCACGACTTTTTTAACACCGCTTTCTGCATTATTTCAGTTGTATCGTGGCGGCCAGTACACCTATCCATGCTTTTCTGGAGTTTCTTTTACCAGTACTCAGCACAATATTCTTTCCAAGCCACTGCCTGCTTCCAACATAGCCATCAATCCTAGGAAAGAAATTGGCCGAGCCGGGGATCGAACCAGCAACCTCCTGTTCTTGAGCCCTGTACACTACCAACTGAGCTACCAGGGCTTGGCAATAATTTTGAAATAGCAACATTTGAGTATTTACAATCAGCTTGAAGGTTTCATTTAACTTATTTAGCAGGTAAAGGGTTAACATGAGGGAAACATTGAGTCCTTCAGGAAACAAAGCAGGGTTCTAAAACCCCAGGGGAAAATGCATTTTAACCCTTTACCGAACAACAAAATTGTAGACCAGTCCAAATTGAAAGCTTTTACAGACGAGACAATAAATATGACTCGAACATTGAAATTTGTTTTGGGAAGAGTGGTAAACATTGTGGGAAAAGGAGAAAATGCTGGTAACCAGCATTTTCTCCTTTTCCCACAATGTTTTCAAAATGCTTCTTTCCCAGGGTCGTGAAAACCCGGGATTGTTTGGTAAAGGGTTAAATCATTCTGGGAAAAGAACAAATTGCTCTTAAATTATCTTTAGAAAAGAACAGATCACTTTTAATCATCAGTTTTTTTTTTCTACCCTTTCACATTTACCATAATTCCAACCATTTGAGCAAAATTTAACATGTCATCTACAATTGCTTTCAACATTGGCTGGTTTCACATTTTGTTGCCAAGTGAAAGAGTAATAATAACTGGCAGCAGATGTTGTAGGGCTGTGTTATATTTGCATCTACAAAACATTAAATAAAACAGAGAGAGCAACCCATTCATACAGTAACAGCAGACTGCAGTTTTTCATCAACTGTTTTACCTCATACATAGAATTTTTGAGTAGAGACAACATATACTACTCAAAATTTGCTAGGGATCACCATATAGGATTCAGCCAATATATTTGTCTAGCATGTATAAAGTAGGGTTTTTCAATATGTCACATTACCACACTGATGAGTAAACCCACAGGGGGAAATGAATGTTTTTAATACAAAACAGTATTGTTGTAACATATACCAGTATTCAAATATCTCAATGATCCTTATCAAAGTTTGAGTAGTATATTTTCAGCAATGTTTCCTTAATGATACCACAGGCCTTTGAAACTCCATTGGTCGATCACGGAACACTAAAATTTTCCTTGGTCGATCATGGAACACTTTTGCACATCAAATTTTCATTCACACCATTACTATAAATAGTATATTGGCAACTGCATCTATGTATTGTATACGATATAAAGGTAGTCCCCAATGTGCAATTTATGGTAACAGTGTCCGCTATGGAAAATCCTGTTATCCCGTGATAGACCAACGGAATTTCAGTGGCCTACAATGATACAAACTATGCTTCTTCATCACCTAAATCACCCTGATAAGCCCAAACAGCTCAAGTGGTAAAACATAGGACTCTCGAATGTCAAGTTTCAGGTCACTGAAGGATGTGGGGTTCAAGCTCCAAGGCTGGTCATCTACAATTACTAATAGTCTTTTGCATGAGACATTAAACAAAGGTCCTGTGAGACGGTGCTACACACCGAGCACATTAAAGAACAAGGCATAACTGAGGATTGGTTTCGTCCTGTACATTGCACTATCTTGCCTAACAAAACTACCAGCCTTCAGGGGCGTCTGCAATATAGGCAACTGGTAGCGACAATCCATAAACGCAAATTCAATCAATCAACCTAAATCACCCTCATTTATTTTTGGGGTTTTTTTTTACATTATTTAGAATACATACATAGAAACACTGTGAAAATTTGCTACAGTTACAAAAAAGGGTGCAGACAACAACATATTGTGGCTCAAATTGTGGAAGTTGTCTTTGATTAGGTACAAAACATTGTGTGAAAAGGAGAAAATGCTGGTTACCAGCATTTTCTGCTTTTCCCACTAAATTTTCAAACGTCTTCTTTCTGGAGGTCGTAAAAAGTCTGGATTGTGTTGTAAAAGAGATAGCTCTATCAGACGACTAAATTTTGGACATGTTGAATTTAAAAACACTTAAGACAACAAATAAAAATCGGTTAAAATGATGGGATTGGTTTTTGATAGGGTAGAAAAACATGCGGTCAAGCATAAAATACTTGTTATCAGCATTTACTGCTTTTCTATCAAAGTTAAAAAAGGTCTTTCTCAGATTCAAGAAAACAAAAGTCTGCTATAGGTACAACCCTTTACCACACAATCCCGACTTTTAACGACCCTGAGAAAAAGGCCTTTTGAAAACATTGTAGGAAAAGGAGAAAATGCTGGCAACCAGCACAATATTTTCTACCCTATCAAAGACATATTCTATCATTTGGCCCACATTAAATTGTCGTCTGCAAATGCTTTCAATTTGGACAAGTCTAAATTTTTGTCATTTGGTA
This sequence comes from Tridacna gigas, assembly GCA_945859785.2. Taxonomy (NCBI): domain Eukaryota; kingdom Metazoa; phylum Mollusca; class Bivalvia; order Cardiida; family Cardiidae; genus Tridacna; species Tridacna gigas. The sequence continues at coordinate 1,275,719 of OX244042.2, forward strand.
ATGAGATAATATTATGTAGATGTCCCACCCCAAAACCTCCAGTTGCGCAGAGCTATAGATGAGTCTACATAATTATCTAGCCCAAATGAAAAATATGAATATACATCCCTGAGTCATTTCGCTCACAGATGTTGCTAATGAGGTAATAATTTAATTTAGTCAGGACTGCATGCAAAAAATGCTGACAGTTTTTATTTTTTTCACGTAATTTATCTCAAAATGTGTACTTAACGGTTAACCCTTTAACAGACAACAAAATTTTAGCCTTGTTGAAAGTGAAAGCATTTGGAGACGAAATTTCAATGTGGCTCAAATGGTGCAGTTTTCTATTGATAGGGTAGAAAACATTGTGGGAAAAGGAGAAAATGCTGGTTACCAGCATTTTCTCCTATTCCCACAATGTTTTCAAAAGGCTTCTTTCATAGGGGTGTTAAAAGGCGGCATTGTGCGGTAAAAGGTTAATAATGAATCCTTTGTAACTGCTGTGCAGGAGACAGCTTCAACACCATTTTCTTCTTTTCCCACAATGTTTACAACGGCTTTCTTTCCTAAGGGTCCTTGAAACACTGGATTGCTTCTTTACCCTTTACCAAACAATCCCAAGTTTTATGGACCGTGGGAAAGAAAGCTTTTAAAACATTGTGGTAAAAGGAGAAAATACTGATAACCAGCATTTCCTCCTTTTCCCACTATGTTTTCTACCCAATCGATGACAGAAATCATCATTTCAGCTACATTTAATTTGTCGTCTGCGAATGCTTTCAATTTGGTCCAGACCAGAATTTTGTCCTTTAGTAGCAAGTTAAACTCCTACAAAAAATTCAGTGAGTATTTCATGCCAAAAATAGCATAATGCTAAATATTGCAATTACAAAGTAATTTTTGCCTAAAAACCTCATATAGTAAAACAATGTAGATCTGTGTTGTCTGATCTTGATCTACACTACCTAGAAGCACAGACCCATCAATTCCAGTTCAATATCAGTTGTTCAACCCCTTAACCCTTTCCCAAACAAGCCCTGGTTTTCACGTGTCTGCAGTACAAGTCTTTTGAAAACACTGTGAGAAAAGGAGAAATTGCTCGTAACAAGCAATTTCTCCTTTTCCCAAGGTGTTTTCTACCCTTTTTGAGAACTTTCTGCCATTTTCATCAAATTTAAAATTGTCGTCTGCAAACTCTTTCAATTTGGACCAGTCCAAAATTTGTCGTTTGGGAAAGGGTTAAACAATTCCCAGTTTTTTTGGTCCCTGAGAGAGATGGTTTTCCAAAACTTTATGGGAAAAAGAAGAGATTTTCCTCTTTTTTATGTTCACACTGTTTTCTACTCTTTTGAAGACAAATTCTATTTTTGGGCAGAGAGTATCATTTTTAGTCTGTAAATCTAAGGAGTCATGCTCTGGCAAAAGGGAGCTTAATGCAGCTACGTGATCCGTGATACTGAACAAGTCATCACATAATTATGGATCCATAGTAGCTACTTGTTTTAACCCTTTCCCAAACGACAAATTTTGGACTGGTCCAAATTGAAAGAGTTTGCAGACGACAATTTTAAATTTGATGAAAACGCCAGAAATATATCAAAGAGGGTAGAAAACACTGTGGGAAAAGGAGAAATTGCTCGTTACGAGCAATTTCTCCTTTTCCCACAGTGTTTTCAAAGGACTTGTACTGCAGACACGTGAAAACCAGGGCTTGTTTGGGAAAGGGTTAATAACCGACTTAATCATGAGGTAGACTGATCCTTGGACATACAGAAAATTTACCTGTAGCGAAAAGTTTCGGCCCAGGTCAGCCTGCGTGGACTGCGCAGGCTGACCTTGGTCGATACTTTTCGCAGTAGATCTAGATCAAACTTTTCGCAGATGCATTAAGCCCCCTTTTCAAAGAGCACGGCTCAAATGCTTAAATTTGGAAGTGTTTTTAACACTTTTCTCAAGCAATGCCGACTTCAACAACCCTGAGAAAGAATGCTAACCAGCATTTTCTCCTTTTCCCACTACATTTTCTACCCTATGAAAGACAAATTTTTATTTTGAGTAACATTTGTTGTCTGCATATGGTTTCATTTTGTACAAGGCTAGAATTTTGCTGTCTTCTCACACAATGCCGACTTTAACAACCCTGAGAAAGAATGCTAACCAGCATTTTCTACTTTTCCCATACATTTTCTACCCTATGAAAGACAAACGTTTATTTCGAGTAACGTTTGTTGTCTGTATATGGTTTCATTTTGTACAAGGCTAAAATTTTGCTGTCTGGTACAGAGCTAACTGTAATTGCTAATGTTTCTTAACCCTTAAGCAAACAATCCCGACTTTCAATGGCCCCCCGATAGAGTAGGCCTTTCAAAACATCATGGGAAAAGGAGAAAATGCTGGTTATCAGCATTTTCTCTGTGTACACATTGTTTTCTACCCTTCCAGAAACAAATTTCAATTTTTAAGTCACATTAAGAGTATCTATTTTCTTGTCTGCAGATACTTTCAAACTGTACTAGTCTAAAATTTTGTCGTTTTTAAAAAGGGTTAAAATTGTATGGTCAACGTACCTATTGTGGGGTACCTGTTTTCGAACCTGAAATGATATGCAAGTTTTCTTGCAAACTATGAAGTGAATGACATCACTGTTTTGTGTGAACCCCTAATTTGAATGTAAACAACAGTGTCTGTGCTGCTAATTTATAAAATACAACATTATCAAGACAGTATGCATGTTTCTAAAGGAAAGATCGGTTTCAGTTACAAATTTCTTATTACTTTTTTCAACTCGATATGTGCCTAATTTAAATTCTCTGTCTGATATCCAATTTTAATCCTGAAAAATTCCCGACATGTGACATAGTCAGTCTCGATGCCAAAAAGTCATGTGACCATACTGGAATAATTTGACAAGAGTCTGATCTAATTAGAGCTGAGAATTTTGTAACCTATTTCGTTCGGTCACTTATGAGTGAACAATTTTTCCAAAACATTTGCTGCTACAGAGAAAAAATGTTTCCAGCCCTTTTAATAAAATACGCAATATTTGCAGACATTTTATGGTGAAATGGTGTTTAAAACAATTCCTAATCTGTCCTCATTGGTGCATATAAATTGATAGAAGGGACCAGAATGCCTTATTTTTTGTTATTCTGGTATTCTGGTGCTGCTGTCACAAGAAGGCCAATGGCTGCCATGACACTAATCCATCCTTTTCATCGTGCTTTAAAAACTAAGGATAATTGACCCAGAGCTGTCCACTTTCATTATTCAAAACAGTCCCTCCTTGTGATAGTTTACGCTTTTGATGAGTTTAGATGTACATGATGATTTTTAGTTTTTAATTTATGAGCTGTTCTACAGATACTGAAAGCCACGAAATGAGGGCATGTTTTCCTATGAGCAAATTCTGCTTCCTGCACACGATTTAAAGGTGAAATATGTTGTTGCCATTGAATATGCATGGTTCAGACAGAATTTATGTTTTCATATGCATTTAAATTTGATTATTTGTTCATAAAATGTTGTTTGTAATCAGGTCTCCAATTAGTAATGAGTAAGCAAAAATTTTCAGCTTAGTCCCACGAAAATAGGTAAGACCACCATGCTTATTTTTCAGAACAAGCCATTTGATTGGTTAAGCCATAACTTCTCAGCCAATCACATGGCTTTTCTCTGACTTAAGGAAAGATAGGCTTGCAAATTGGAACGGTTGATAAACACGAGCCATTATGATTATCTGAGAAGAAACTGACTCACCAACGTTTCTCCATGTTAAGAGATCGGTAACATTTGTCATAGATCTAACCAATTGAGGGCGGGTAGCCTTGTCGATCTCAAATATATATATATATATTGTTGTTGTTGTTGTGCTAAATAATTCGCCCCTGTCGGAACTCGTGAATGCGGCGATTATAAAAAAAAAAAAATCTGCAATATAATGGAACAAGTTGAGAAAACGCTTATATAGTATACTGGTCTATCCCATAGATAGATTGAATTTATCATATCCCTCAAGTGAAAATGATATCTCTCTCAGAATATCCTTTTTCACAAGATCAAGTTTCCCAACTTACGGAGTGATGAATCTAAGGGAAACAACTCGTACAATTTTAATTTTTTCTTCAGAAGGAGTGGCTTCCCTTACATTGCCTCACACTGGAACTCTCATCATTGAATCATCTTTTTTTTTTCCCTCTAAAAACACAAGACGAACGACATCAGAACTTTACTTTAAACTTTACTATAAAACATACAAACACACAAAAATGTCTCCATGTAGATCTAGATCTATTGTTGTTTCCAACAAATCTGATATTTGTTGATTCTTGGCAGTCTGAAGGGTATTCAAGAACGCCATCGTATAAATAGTAATGCATTCAAGAGGAGTTGCCTTCAACATCAGTGATGAGGTGCGAAGACAGGCAGAAGCCAGGAGGCCCTGGCTTTCATCATCAACTATCAAATAAATGAAATGCGCTTACTCAGTCAGGTAAAGGTATCAAATCATCGCATGTTTAAAATTGTATTTTTTTTTTTTTTTTTTTTAGAAACTAAAAACTAAATAGATCTAGCAGAAAATGTAGATCTAGATAAAAAATCAGCCTGCACGTTCTGTGCCGTCTGATCTTATAATCTACCTTGTCCCCAAGATGTAGTCCGATATGAATTGTCTAATAAATTGCCAAATTGTGCTGTGCTCGTGAAGTTGCGTTCATCTAATTTGCTAGATGAAAAAAACGATGTCGCTAACCCTATGGCAGAAAGGAAAGAAAGAGAAGAAAATTTAGAATAATTTGGGCTTCATCTTTACTAGATGTAGATCTGTCGACATTCCTGGCTACGCACCTGTACTCACTCGAATATTAACGAATATTCGGGGAAGACCTTTTCAGGTAATCTGTAACGAAAATTCAGAAAAGGTTGAAATATTTCAGTAAATCAGTTGTCGATCCTTGTAGGTTAGATATTCATGGGTATAACAGTTCACTCCCTGATCCAGGGGTCGTATATTGCGATATATACGTGATCCCTGCCTGATTTGATTAGATCTATCTTATAAAAAGTATGATCAAAGCTTTAAAAAAAAAAAATCATGACATCTAGACCTAGATCTAGATCTATAAATCTATAAATCTATCTAGCTATCATATGAATCTATCAGGTTGTCAAAGTTTGATTTTTTTTTTTCATTGAATAATGATTGCCTTTATCTTTTTCATAAAATATTAGGTCTGTTTTCTTCTGCCGCTGGCAAAGCCCGCCTTTTGCGTGACATCATTTCCGGCAAGTGAAAACGAGGCAGTCGTGTTCATTCAAGATGGCAGACCAACGTAAGTAGAGTGATTGTTGAAATCTTTTACTGCAGTACCAATTTATCTTGTTAATATTTCCAACTCTATTTTATCGAGGACAGAAATTTACTGCGTTGGTAGCTTTCTGATCGAAAAAAATGGCTTTTCAACGCTAGTTTGATCGCTGAAATTGTCAAAGCGTGGTTTCTTTTTTTTGGCCGCGTGGAGGAGTGTCTCATTTCCTTTATTTTTTTTTCCGCAGAACGTTAGCGTGAGCGCAACAGAAATAAATTTCGTATCGGTACCCGTTTAATTTCAGCGATTCACTCTTATTTATGATGTTTGGCTGTTGGCAATCTGGTTTTTAAGTTGCTGTTTAGATAGTCATGTGACGAGTTGGGTGTTTGGGTACAGGCATTCAATTCACAAAATCAAACTGAAAAATTCTTGACTTATGGCATGATAATAATAATGGAAACACCCCATCATGGATTTTGCTTGTCAACTTTTGAATGAAAAATGCAAGAAATGTAAGATGTGAATGATGAAAAAGTATTCCATTGCATATTTACCATGTCAACTTTAATTCTGCACATTTCTTTCTCTATTTCAGTAAATAGCTACAGTAAATCATGAAATATTGCCAGGCTAAGCCATAAAATGAGTTGGTGTTTAACACTTTTCCAACAGGCGAAATTTTGGACTTGAACAAGTTTGCAGGCTACAAATCAAATATAGCTCAAAAGATGAATTTGTTCTTTGGACAGAAAGAAAATGTTGTGGGAAATGCAGTTTCCATTACGTTTTCTAAAAGCCGTCATCCTCAGGATCAGGAAAACTCAGGATTGTATGGTGAAGGGTTAAAGACAAAGAATCCTTAACCCTTTCCCAAACAAGCCCTGGTTTTCACGTGACTCAGTACAAGTCTTTTGAAAACACTGTGGGAAAAGGAGAAATTGCTCGTAATGAGCAATTTCTCCTTTTCCCACAGTGTTTTCTCCCCCTTTTTGAGAACTTTCTGCCATTTTTATCAAATTTGAAATTGTCGTCTGCAAACTCTCTGAATTTGGACCAGTCCAAAATTTGTTGTTTGGGAAAGGGTTAATATTGGAAAGTCTTCTGATGCGTTTGGTCAAGAATCAGTTGATTAATTCAGAAAACACTTTTTCTTTCACAGAATATGCACAGTACCAGGCAGGAGGACAAGCAAGGTTAGTTGTTGTAATTTGATTTCCATCTTTGAGAGGGGAAAATTTCATAATAATTGGTTTAGGAGCAAATTGAAAACATAGCTGAGTCAAAGATATGTCTTGGCAAATTAGGTTAGGATGTTTAACCCTTTCCCAAACAAGCCCTGGTTTTCACGTGTCTGCAGTACAAGTCTTTCGAAAACCCTGTGGGAAAAGGAGAATTGCTCGTAACGAACAATTTCTCCTTTTCCCACAGTGTTTTCTACCCTTATTGAGAACTTTATGCCATTTTCATCAAATTTAAAATTGTCGTCTGCAAACTCTTTCAATTTGGACCAGTCCAAAATTTGTCGTTTGGGAAAGGGTTAAGTATTTAGCCTGCAAAGAAAACTAAAGTAATATGAATACAGTTCAGGATACAGTTCAGCATGAATGGATTTTTTTTTTTTCCTTTTTTTTTTCTCTCTCTCTCACTGTCTGTGGTACATGAATTTGAATTCAACTATGCTGTAAATAAATGAGCCATGCTGTGTGAAAAGGGGGCTTATTACATCTGCAAAAAGTACACGGGTCAAAACTTTTTGCTTTTTGTAAATTTCCTACATATCCAAAGACCATCTTACCTCATGATACAGTTGGTTGTTAGACTAAATGGATTCTATAGATCCATAATTTGATGACGACTAGCTTAAGCCATGGTATAATGTATCGCATAGATGCATTTAGCCCCCTTTTGCCAGAGCATGGTTTTAAAGTGTTTTGGGCTGTAATGTATGTCTTCGTTAACTTAAGTTGGGTAGATTTTGACTGCGAACTGCCTCTGTGCTTTTTGTTTGTAAAGTAAAAAGATTCACACCAGATATTGACCAGGTAAGTTAAGTTGATTCAGGAAGACCCTGGTTATGTAAATACACAACTGATTGCCTTATATTTTTTATCCCTGTTGGTTTTTCAAGTTTAGTAGGTTTTTAACGTGTGTACAAATTTTCATTGCATGACAGCTTAGGCATATTTTATGGCATGATATCCAAGACATATTCTTATTTCAGTTATGGTTACGGAGGTTATGGCAGTGGGCAGGATGCGTCCTCCTATGGCCAACAACAGAGCGCTTACGGAGTTCAGGTATTTTTGTTTTTATTCTTATTCTTTGTTTCTATAGGTTGGGGTTTGTTTGTGTATTTGTGTTGGAGCTTAATGCAGTTTTAACAGCGTAGGTCATATCACGGCGGTCAGTGCACCTACAGATGTGTTTTTTGGCTTTCTCACAACCATTCTAACAACTTTTCCTTCCAAGCCACTAACTGCTCACATTAGAGGTGAGAGGCAAATAATCAACGGGGTATCGAACCTGCAACCAGAAGGTCACAGGTCTGATACGCTGACTGCTGAGCTCCCCGACCAGGCTATAGCTTTTAGGATTTTTGGATGTCAATAACACCAAACAAACCAGTACAATTTTGGTGTTTTTTTTTTCTAATGGATATTTGGGGCCATTGTTGTCCAAAAATTGTCGGTGGGGTATTGGGTTAGTTGAAAAAGTAACAGAATGGAATATATTTGGCATTGTTGGTGTTTAAACATTTCCATGAAGTCTAACTGTCTTTAATGTTTATTTTAACCTTTTACCACACAATCCCAATTTTTATCAACCCTGGAGGAAAAAGCTTTTGAAAACGATATGGAAAAAGGAAAAAATGCTGGTAACCAGCATTTTCGCCTTTTCCCACAATGTTTTCTACCCTATCAAGGACAGAAATCATGGTTTTAGCTACATTTAATTTGGCATCTGCAATTTGTTTCAATTCAATTAAGTTAAAAATTTTGTCATTTGGTAAAGTGTTAAACATTGCATTGAAGTTCTTTACTGCTTTGTTTTGACCCTTTCAACGCCACAGGCAAACAAGGGCTTATGTGGATGAAATAGATCAAGATCAGACTGCATAGAATGTGCAGTCTGCTCTTGGATCTGTCCGTCCGCTTACTTTTTTTTAGTCAAACCAATGAGGTAATGAGTATCAGTAGATTGTATTTTCACCAATAACATGGGGTTTAGTTGAGAATAATTAAAATTTTCAATTCTATTATCAAAATCACTCCCTCTATCTGGAACTCTGTATAAACTTCTTACCTCTTCAAATTATTGGACAACTTACAGGACTTGTAAACCATATGTACATATTTGAAACCATATGGATTACAAAGAATTATTGAAAAGTTGAATTAATGAATTTAAGTGAAGAATTGTGGGAAAAAAAGGGCTTTTGCTTGATAGAAGCTGTTCCCTGTTGTCACAATATTTTGAAAAATATTGCTCGCTGAACATTAAATGCTGATTTTGCAGCACCTGTTTGGTCTTATTGTTGTATTACATTATTCTGTAAAATAGCCACCAGCACAAGGAGCAGCCGGGGGCTACGGCCAACAGTCCATGAGTGGCTATGGCGGCTATGACCAGAACTACCAACAACAAACCCAGACTTCACAGAGTAGCGGATATTCTGCTGGGGGACAAGGTACGCCATGTGTAATATTAGCCCATAATCGTTTACCACACAACAAAATTTTAGACCAGTCCTAATTAAAAGCTTTTGTAGATGAAAAATTACATGTGCCTCAAATGATGTAATTTGTTTTTGAAAGGGTTAGAGAAAAAATCCGGGAAAAGGAGAACATGCTGGTTACCCGCATTATCTCTTTTTACCACAATGTTTTTGAAGGGCTCTTTCCTAAGGGTTGTTAACAACACCTGATTGTATGGCAAAGAGTTAAAAGTGCTGAGTACAATTTGAAGTTGCAATAGCAGACAGTGTAAATGTCTAAATCACCTCGCACCTTGCTTGTTACAGAATATGCTGTGTGATTTTAGTCATACACTGTGTGGTATACTGTGAGATTTTTTAAGGCTGAAACATCAGAAATTGGTCAGTTTGCAGATACAATTCTCCCTATCAGTGATTCAGCACTTTAACTTGTTACCAAAATCCCGAGTTTTAACAATCCCTAGGAAGAATGCTTTTGAAAACATTGTGAGAAAAGGAGAGAATGCTGGTTACCAGCATTTTCTCCTTTTCCCACAATGTTTTTTATCCGTTCTAAAACAGATTTAAATTTTTCGAGTTGGATTTATTTTGTCTGCAAATGCTTTCAAGTTGGGCAACTAAAATTTTTGTTATTTGGTTAAGGGTCATTGTTTTGACCACACTTGTTTGTCCTACCTTTTCCAATGTCTGGGTTGTGAATAGGAGAAGTGGCAGAGATATTTATGTTACAAATGACAAAGTGGGAAAAGGAGCCATTGTTGTTACAAATAATAGATCCTCTTCCCTTATTTTTTGTGTCCTTTCTTTTATTTTTTCGGTGGTCAGAAAATGATCTACACATTGTTGAACTGTTCAGTTCAAATGTTCAGGTCACATGTTCAGACTATACAATGTAAATTAATCCTTTACCACATGGCAAAATTTCAAACTTGCCCATATTGAAAGAATTTACAAAAGACAAGTTGAATGTTTTTCTAATGATAGAAATTGTCTTTGAATAGATAGAAAACATTGTTCGAAAAGGAGAAAATGCTGGTTACCAGCATTAATGCTGGTTACCAGCATTTTCTCCTTGTCCTGCAATGTTTTCAGAAGGCTTCTCTCTCAGTGTCATTAAAACACAGTATTGTGTGGTAAAGGAGTAAAATGTGTGTAAAATAAATGGTAATGTAAAGAATTTCCCTTCTTACATATGGTTCTTCCTAGCTTCTTATTGACTTCTTATTGACCTATCAAAAAGCAGTCTATGTAATAATTTGCTGTGCTATGTAAATTTACAATTCTACTGTGATCTTTCTTTGCAGAGGCTTTTTTTTTTCCTCGTACAAAAATTAAAGACTGTCACTGAATAAATGGTGATTAAGATACATTTTGAAGTCAAAGTAAATGCAGAAAAACTTTTTTAAATTGTTTTTACAATGAAAGGTGTGTATTTTCTACATGCACAGCACACTTACACATCAATTGAGAAGGGTATGCCATTGTTATGTAGGGGCTTAACTCTTTACCAAACAACAAAATTTTAGACTTGTCCAAATTGAAAGCAATTGTAGACAACAAAAGAAATGTGACTGAAAAATTGAACTTTGTTTTAGGAAGGGTAGAAAACATTGTGGGGAAAGGAGAAAATGCTGGAAACCAGCATTTTCTCCTTTTCCCACAATGTTTTCAAAAGGCTTCTCTCTCAAAAGTCGTTAAAAGTTGGGACTGTGTGGTAAAGGGTTAACTGTAAATGGTCGAAGCTATCATTAGCAAAATTTGGAACGACTCTAAAGACTGACTTAGATACCCCTTCCAAATGTTCATCTCCTTGGGTCATAAGACACTGAGTTGATCCAAGTTTTAAGGAAATCATTTCAACTATTAATTGGATCAAAGTGGGTTTTTAAAAAAAAAAAAGAAGCTAGGAAACCAAGATTTGGTTGGATTCTGAAGGTTTTAGATTTATTTTGGTGACAGTATGAGGATGCTGTGGGTATCAAGGTAAATGACACAGAAAATTGTTGATGTACAGATAAGAGGAGTGTTATCCAATACTGAATACAGCTTCTTTAAGTCTTAAACCACACAATTCTGAGTTTTACAACCCTGTAAAGAAAAGAGAAAATGCTGGCATTTTCTTTTATCGCAATTTTTTAGCATATCAAATACAGGAATCACCATTTTAGCTACGTTTTAGTTGTCTGCAAATGCTTTTAATTTGGTCTTATCTAAGATTTAGTTGTTTAGTAGAGTTAACTCTTTGTCAAAGTGCAAACATTTAGACTGGTCCAAGGTGCTTTCAAAAGCTTATTGCCTCAGGATTATTAAAACATGGGATTCTTCTGTAAAGAGATAACCCTTTTCTCAAAAGATGGCGTGTGTTAATGAAATGGTAGCGAACAGTAAGAAAAATAAAAGAGAAAATGTTGGTTGCCAGCATTTTTTTTTTTTTTTTGATGTTTTAAAAATTCCATCTTGCTCAGGGTTGTCAAAACTTGAGCTTTCTCGGTAAAGGGTTATGTCCTTCACCAAACCTTGTGGGTGGGGTACTCATCAATCTCCTACTGAGCCTGCCAGTTCTAATCAGTGCTCATAACAGGTTTTAGTGAAGAGATCATGTTTGTGTTCATAATAGCCTCCTCTTACCTGGACTTCTCAACTTCTTATCAACAACTCAAGGCAATCAAAGTAGTGGGTTAAGAACACAGAACAAAAAAGAACGTATTAGACCTGGCAGATAATGCTGTGTGATTTCAGGTCAGTCGGGTACCCAGTCTTACGGATCATACGGTTCTTATGATCAGAGTGGGTATGGGAAACAGCAAGAGTCACAAGGGTATGGCCGACAACAGCAAGGTAGTATCTACAGGGTGTAACATGTTACAGTGTGAAAATGTAGAGTAAAACAATAGAGATGAGTTAACTTTTACATCACAGTGTGAAAAAAAAACAATATATGAGCCATGATCTGTGAAAATGGGGTTAAATGCACCTGCAAAAAGTATTGACTCAGTCCGTGCAGCATGACCTGGGTAAAAACTTTTTTTTGTTTTTGATAAATTCTCTGCATGTCCAAGGACCATTCTACCACATGATTCAGTCGGTTCTTGTTACAAAAATGGATTTTATGGATCCATAATCATGTGATGACTTGCTTGGTCATCACAGAGATGCATTAAACCCCCTTTGGCCAGAGTATGACCAATCTATATATCCAGTCACTCATGTGTAGCAATTTCAGTGCCTTTTTGATGAGACTATCTCTCAAAAATATCGGATACTGTAGTTTGGTGATCAGAAATGCATGTTTTTGGCGGTATGATCTGGATTTGATCTGTCTGCAAAAACACTTTTTCTACAGTGCCTTGACTGATGAACAGCATGAGATCGGTCAAAATAGCATTGAAATGGTGTTTCATCATTGGTGTGCACTAACAAAGCTTTTTAACTGTTTACCACAATCCTGAGTTTCAACTACCCTGAAAAAGAATTCTTTTGAAAATGTGGGAAATGGAGGAAATGCTGGTAAGCAGCATTCTCTCCTTTTCCCAAAATGTTTTTACCATATCGAAGACAAATTATTTCATTTGGCCAGCTATTTAAATTGTCATCCAAACGCTTTTAATTTGGATGGGGTTAAAAATATATTTTATCTTGTGGTCAAGAGTTAAGGGTCAAAGACAAGCATAAACTTCACTTTTGTTAGTGCATGCCTTGGTCTTTTTAACTGACTGGAAATATCTGTTTCACTTACATGTGTTTGGTATAACACAGGACAACAGTTTTAGCCTTGTGTTGTGAGACTTTTGTTGTATTACATATGTGTTTCTTTAATTTTTCCACAAGTGTTAAGTACTTGTAATACATTAGCTGATATGCATTGATTGCTGTCTAATTCGAAAACTATTTTAGTATGAAAGAATTAAGTGGTGACTTTTGTTGACATTTTAAGGCTTATTTGGGGAAGTTGGTTGTTGACATTTTAAGGCTTATTTGGGGAAGTTGGTTGTTGTTTTGTAGCAATAGCCATCCCCTTTGCCAAGACTTGCATCAAATGATAATGTGCGAAGCCCAACTTTTTGTAGCATTGTGGCCATTTTAGGTCAAGGTCATACTGCATAAGACTTGCATTTGACCTTGGATCGTCACCATATTGGGACATTTAAGCCCAAAACTGCTTTGAAAATGTTGTTCTGGGCTTGTATTTCCATATTTTGTACACATGTTCCTATATTAGGTTTTCTTTGTTTTTTATGTTTAATTGGTTCTACTTTCAGTCTTGTAACTCTTTATCTAAAGTCGTAAGTACTAGTGGCCCTGAGAAAGACAGAGGTTTAAAACATCATAGGGAAATGCGAAAATTGTGGTAACCAGCGTTTTCACATTTTCTCTTAATGTTTTTCTGAACTTACCCAATACAAATCCAACCCTGTGAGCTATATTGAATTTCTCAGTTGCAAAAACTCTAAACCCTTTACCAATCAACCCATAGTTTAACGACCCTGAGGAAGAATCCTTTTGAAAACAATGTGGGAAAAGGAGAAAATGCTAGTAACCAGCATTTTCTCCCTTTCCCACAATGTTTTCTACCTTTCCAATGAAAAATTTCTTAATTTGTGGAACATTTAGTTTGTTGTCTGCAAATGCTTTCGATTTGGACCTGTCTATAATTTTGTCATTTTGTAAAGAGTTAATGTACATAAGTTAGAATGTTTGTAATTTGGTGAAGAGTATAGAGAGGGAAATAGTAATTTGGTCACTTATAGGGTTCTTTAACCATACAGATCTTTTAAGTTGTTCTTTGCTTTTTATACTTTGCAGGATACGGTCAAACGGCTGGTGGTAATGATCAGTCGAGATACGGTCAGTCTGGTGGATATGACCAACAGTCTGGCGGGGGAGCTGGCGGGGGCTACGGCAATCAGTCATCTGGGGGCAGCTATGGAAGCCATTCTTCAGGCGGAGGAGGAGGATACGGTGGTCAGTCTTCAGGTGGTAGTTACGGAAACCAGTCTTCTGGGAGTAGCTATGGGAACCAGTCTTCAGGGTATGGGGGGAGTCAGTCATCTGGAGGGGGCTATGGTAGTCAATCCTCAGGTAGTGGTGGATATGGGGGCGGGCAGAGTTACGGCGGAAATCAAGACAGTGGTGCAGGAGGTGGTAGTTATGGAAGTCAAAGAGAAGGTGGCTATGGAGGAAGAGGTTCTGGTAGGTGGCCAATCCTATAACCCTTTACCACACAATTCCAACTTATAACGACCCTAAGAAAGAGGCCTTTTGAAAACACTGTGGGAAAATGAGAAAATGCTGGTAACCAGCATTTTATCCTTTTCCCACCATGTTTTCTACCCTTCCCAAAACAAGTTTCAATTTTTCAGTCACATTTATTTTGTCGTCTGCAATTGTTTTCAATTTGGACTCGTCTAAAATTTTGTCGTTTGGTAAAGAGATAATTGAGCCATGCAGAAAAGGGGCGTAATGCATGTGCAAAAAAGTAGCAACCCTCGTCATGACATGGGTTGAAACGTTTTGCTGTTTATAAATGTTTCTGCATGTCCAAGGACCATTCCATCTAATGATGCAGTTGGCTGTAAGACAAAATGGATTTTATTGATCCATAATTATGTGATGACTTCCTGGGTATAATGCCTCACGGAGATGGCATTAAGTCTCCTTTTGCCAGAGCATGAGTCATATGATCTAATTTTTTACAAGGCAGCAAAACTTATCCAAATTGAAAGTATTGGCGGATGACGTAGTAACACGGGATAAACCTTCATAAATTCAAAAAAAAGTTTAAAAATCAGATAGTTACTGAAACATTATTGAAAAAAAAAAAAATCTTTTTACTGATTTTTAGCTTGGCTGTTTTTGAAGAAACATCAAGGTATTGTTACAGACTTGATGCCGCCTGCGTCAGTTCCGTTGTGGATAAATATGGACATTTTATAATCGGGACATTTTATAATATCTTTGTCCGTACTGAAGTTATTTGCTTCAATCTTGGACAAGCTGTTTATTATCAAAAAGGGGAACCTAAACAGCAATGGCAGGAGGCCATCAAAGTATATTTAACACAGTTATGCCCTTTTTTCAACCTTGAATTTCACTGAAAATTCAGCAACTGGAGCCAAGCATTAGTACTCACATGCGATGCTCTTGTTTTTGTAGACTATTCGTCAGGTGGAAGAGATGGAGGAAGCAGGGGCGGGGGTTATGGAGGGTAAGTGTTCTATATATCAGTTTGTAAATGAAAGGATATAAATGCCATACATGGGACATCCGCTTTCCTATACTGCCAAGGTTGAATACTGTGGATCCAACCCAAGTGCTTTAATTTAGTGTCTAGTCTGGGTCTACAGTGTTTGCCATTGTCCATCTGTAAAGACTGCAGGTATTAATGGGTTACCATGTGAAGTAATTATTATATGCAAAGTAAAAAGGCTTATCACTTGATTGATATAGATATTTAGATGAGAAAAAAAATCGTTAAAGAAGTGTTATTTTAAAGTAACGAAAGCCTTAGAGGCCGTACAGATGGTTTAGGAGATCGAGGTATATCACCACGGCATCTATATCACTTAGAACTAATCTTGAGTATCTGAAGTAAAAGAGCTGTTGTTGCATTTAAAAAAAAAAACAAATTACTTTAAAGGTAGAACATTGCTACACCTCTCACCAATGTTACTAGTATTATTAGAAGATGAACAAACTGAGAAATGTGTCTTGAGTAAAGTGCTCTACAGGAAAAGAGTTGGTTCATGATGTACATACCATACATAAACTGAGTGGAAAAACATGTGTTGAATTTATTGGTCATAATGGTGAATCTGATTCATATAGATACTAGAAAGACTTGAAAAGATTATCATGAGACCTTAATTCTTTAATTTAATATTGTATTTTATATAAAATGTGTTTTTAGTATCTTTGTTTCTAACAGGTAAAGTGAAACGAGGTCATTTATGAAGGTATTGAACAATAATGGGGTATAAAATGGAATTGTAAATATTTCCGCTCCTCTATTTTTGTAAAATTTTAAGTATTTCAAGGGTATAACCAAGAAAGATGAAGAGTTTAACAACTGTCATGATTTTTAAAACTGAAAAAGGGTTAAAGTTCCCAATTGCTTTGGACTCACTGGTTAGACTTGATTATTTTTTGTAATTGTTAGTTTCCTTAAGAAATGGGGAGTGAACTTTTATTCACTTAACCGTTACAGTTCACCTTGCCACACCCGTAAAAAAATGTAGTGGATGTCATTAAAACACTCTTGTTTAACATGATTAATTAATGCAAAGCAGTGTTCAATACTTTAGTACATGTGAAAAAGTGTCAGAAAGAAAATCAAGTCATGAGATTTTTCTCATGTTGCCACAATGTTTTCAAACATTGCCTCCCTAGTGGGCACAAGAACTCCTCTGCAGGTAGTAATAAGGTAGTAAAGTCATGTACGAGGTAACTATTGGGGATTTTTAATGTCTTAACCCTTTCCCAAACAAGCCCTGGTTTTCACGTGTCTGCAGTACAAGTCTATTGAAAACACAGTGTTTTCTACCCTTTTTGATAACTTTCTGCCATTTTCAGCAAATTTAAAATTGTCATCTGCAAACTCTTTCAATTTGGACCAGTCCAAAATTTGTCGTTTGGGAAAGGGTTAATTTGTAATACCTTGTGATATTAATGAATTTTATTATGATATGACGTACGGTGCCAGGGTGATGTAAACTGTAAGAATATTTTGAGTATACAATGGGTAATAAACTTGCACGTGAACCAAATCAGTATTCTATTGTGCTGAAATCTGGGCCTTGTGACGTTTTTATCTTGTTTTTAGACATCAATATGTATAATAAATTTGACAACACATCAACACTCGTTAAGATCCTCTATTTGTTTAATTACTTGAAGTATTTCTTACCAGTAAAAGCCAGTACTATGAACCCAATGTAATGGGAATCGCACACACACGCACACACACACACACACACACACACACATATAAAATTGTTGATACGTGAAAATATACATACAAAGTCAGTAAAAAAGGGAAAGCTGAACAGAATAAGAAATATATGGGATAAAGGTATAAAGGTTGATTGATTTTTCAAATGGGTTGGAAAGAACAAGGAAGTCAAAATAGAATTAATTAGTGATAAGTACAGAAATAAAAACCAGTGAGTCCAACTACAGATTTCAAATACAACATCGAAACTGATATTTTTGTGGTGACAATTGAAAATCCTAGGCTTTGAATATATCTATTTTTTAATACACTAGTGGCTCTGGCTGTTGATAATTTTTGTCAAAAGAATTTTTTTGACTGGAGAAATAAGGGTGTTTTAATGTGACTAGATAATCTCATGACAAGGTGTGTTGAGTATTATTTTTTAACCATTTTTATGAAAATCTATCATATATTTTTTGAGAGAAAAGAGGGATATTCAGGTTGTTTCTATATAGATATCTAAGTGCAATACCATAACGGTATGAGAAGGGTCAATAATGAAAATTCCATCAGTCTATACATTGTGTTATTTCTTTACCAAATGACAAAATCTTAGACTTGTTTAAATTGAAAGCAATAGCAGACATTAAAAATGTAACTTCAACACTGATATTTGTCTTTGAAAGGGTAGAAAACATTATGGAAAAACATGATTATCTGCATTTTCCCCTTTTCCCACACAAGGTCCTGCGTGATTCAGTGATGGAGTGTGGGACTTGTAACCTGGAAGTTCTGGGTTGGAACTCCTCCTGATCGGCTGGGTTTTTTCATGGGAGTGTCCTTGGGCAAGACACTTCAGAGCCCTAGGAAATACATGAATTTGTGAGCTGTTGCCATGATATGACTGAAATAATGTTGAAAGCGGCGTAAAACACCATTCAATCAATCAGTCAAACAATCCTTTTCCCACAGTGTGTTCAAATTCTTTATTACTCAGGGTCATTACATCTGGGGATAGTTTGGTAAATTGTTATCAGGGTGTCTCCTACTTCTGTACCTATTAGAAAACAGTTACATCATCACATTTTGTTCCAAGCATAGAAATATAAACTTATATTGTAAAATTTGTATTTATAAAAAATGTCAATCTTTTTATAAAGTGTCCCCCCTTTTTTTTTTCCCCAATAAGAAAAACCGTGTTAAAGGTGTGTTGAATAAATCAGTATGTTTTTGGTAGAGATATCCATTTTTGTGTAAGCTGAAAGGATGCCATATTCATTGGACACTAAACAAATAAATTTATCTGCAAAGTTTTAACACATGATAAAACTGGGTTTTGCATTTTTGCAATGTAAAGTGGTACTAATAGTTGAACAACAGCCTCGGAGCCACTTCAGTATTGTTCCAGGGGTTCACTTAAAAACAAGAGTATTTTTGAATATAAAGGTATAAAGGTACATAAATGAAGTAAATACTTTGCTTAGAGGATAATTGTTGCAAGGGTATTTGAAGAATGTCGGCAAAAATACATACAGGTTAAGCTGTCGGAATCGTAATGAAGAAGGGTGTGATAAAACAACAGTAATTTAGAAATAAAAAAAAAAAAGGGAGGGGCTGGAAACACAGGGGTTGATGGAATGTGAAATGAATACCTCTACTCACTGCTACTTGTATATGTTGGATTTCGTCGACTTGAGTGGATGAGGATGACTTCAGAAGAAACAGCAAACCCTTGTCTGACATGTCCCGCTATCTTTGACAAAACTGACTGCCGGAACTAACATGGACTTTTGACTGAAGCTCATCAAGAAAATTATTTAACTCTTTACCAAACAACAAAATTTTAGAATGGTCCAAATTCAAAGCATTTGTAGACGACAAAATAATTGTGACTCAAAAATAGAAATTTGTTCCGAGACGGGTGGAAAACATTGTAGGAAATGGAGAAAATGCTGGTTACCAGCATTTTCTCCTTTTCCCACAATGTTTTCAAAAGGCTTCTTATTCTCTTTCTCAGGGTCCTTAAAAGTCAAGATTGTCTGGTTGATCTATGATTAATTGTTTGAAAAATCCAAAAAAGTTATTGTCACAAGTTTTGATAATCTTAAAATTTGAAAGAATTTTTTACTTCCTGAATTTCCCGATGAGGGTCCTTTGTGGTCCAGCGGTAAAGTGTAGGACTCTTGACCTGGAAGCCCCTGGTTCGAGCCTCACTGGATCCTTTGGGTTTCACGTGAGAGTGTCCTTGGGCAAGACACTTAAGAACCCTAACCCAGAAAGTATGTGAATATATGAGCTGTTGCTGTTATATGACTGAAACCATGTTGAAAGCTACATTAAACACCATTCAATCAAGTAGTTCCCAATCAGTACTGGAATAAAACATTGAGAGATTGATAATGTAAAGTTATCTGGAAATAAAGAAAAAAGCATGTAAGACAAAAGATTTGACCTTGACTGAGTGACTATAATATGACATTGGCCCTACTTTACATGACTGATGTGGATACGCTTGTGACATGGATGTGATCGGGACATGATCAGACAAGTTGATGGAACTAATATTAAGACTATGTATTACAGTGGTGGTAGAGGCGGTTTCAACAAATTTGGGGGTGGTAAGTGAAGTCATGGTCTGTCTGTACACGACCTTTTCTATCCAAACTACTTTTTTATCAATATATTTTACTGTGGCAGTTTTTAATTTGTGTTGAAATTGGTAAAAGTGTGTACAGTTAAATGAAAAATTGGTTTTGTTAGCTTTAAAAGATGAGATTTTCAGTTATCCTAAATATTTGTCACAAGTGAAAACTTGTGCAAGTTTGATCAAAGGGACTTCTTTCTATGGTAAAAAATTGTTACATTGTGATGAAAGAATCTTACCTTTGACAGATAGGTAAAAAAAAAAAACATAGGAGAGTAAATTGAAACTGTCCAGCTAAGTCTTCCAGGTGTTTATTCAAAGTTACGACAGAAAGCTCAAATTTATAAATCTAAACCTTGTTCTGTACAGGCCAGATATGGAAAAGGTGTTATTGATAAAAAAAAAAAAAACAATGACAAAAAACAAGGAAAGGAAAATGTCCTCTTTAAAATTTTTTTTTAAACATGGTGGGAGAAGTGGCTGTTGCTTGTTAAAAGCAAGTACTTTCTTTTTTCTCACAGTGTTTTCAAATGCAAACAAGTAGTCCTGGCAGGATGTAAAAAGCTCCGTCACACAAAAAAATATTAGACCAGTCTGATTTGAAAGCTTTGCAGATGACAAATAAGATGGGACACAAACGACATGTCTTTGAGACCTCAATATTGAAAACATTGTGAGAAAAGGGGAAAATGCCGGTTACCTGCATTTTCTTCTTTTCCCACAATGTTTTCAAAAGCCTTCTTTTTCAGGGTCATTAAAAGTTGGAATTGTGTGGTAAAGGGGTAATACAGTAAAGAGTTTAGGAATCACCAAATTCTTTTGCCTACTATCCACTGTAGATGTATGTTTCAAGTCCATATTTAATATAAGTTGAAAAAACTCTTATAGGGAAATGACACTTGAAAAAGCAAAAAATGCCACAGTAAAGTTGGTTGGTTTATGTTTTTTCCATAGTACGACTAAGCTTGGTAAAACTTATTTCATTGATAGGATTTTTACCAAAGTATACATGTCCATAACCAGTTTTTGTGAGTGTGCTTGTTTGAACGATTGTGTCTAGTTACCGGACTTACGTATGAGCCATGCTCTGGGAAAAGGGGCTTCATGCATCTGCAAAACATATTGACCCAGGTCAGCCTGGCTGACCTGGCCAGAAACTTTATTTTTGCTATTGGTCAATTTTCTGCAGCTCAAAGGACCAGGGTCCATATTCACCAACCATTCTTAAGAACATTCTTATTCTTCAAGATTTTCTAAATTTGAATGTAACACAACTTCTTATTGGCTAAACCATCTGGTTTAGCCAATCAGAAGTTGTGTTACATTCAAATTTAGAAAATCTTCGAGAATAAGACTAAGAGTATTTTCAAGAATGGTTGGTGAATACAGACCCAGTATTCTTCATAATTCAGTCAGTTGTTCGACATAATGTGTTCTAGGGATCCCAAATACTACGATGACTTGCTTGGTATTATGCTTCACAGAGATGAATTAAACTCCTTTTTCCCAGAGCACAGCTCATATCATGTGCCAGTTAACCTTAACCCTTTACCACACAATCTCGACTTTTAACGACCCTGAGAAAAAGGTCTTTTGAAAACATTGTGGGGAAAGGAGAAAATGCTGGTAACCAGCATTTTCTCCTTTTCCCACAATGTTTTCTAACCTATCAATGTCAAATTTTATCATTTGTACACCTTTAATTTGACATCTGCAAATGCTTTCAATTTGAATCAGTCTGAAATTTTGTCGTTTGGTAAAGAGTTAAATGGAAGAAAGATTTATTGGATGCAAGGATGAATACAGGTAACCAAATGTGTGAGTTTGAACTGATGCGGAAGTTAGGGCAATTTTGGTTCTGAACAATACATCATATCAGTAGACTTGACCGTGAGACCTCAGTAGTCGGGACAAAATAGAAAATTTAAAGAAGAGAATAAATACACAAGGTATGGTGATCTCCAGAAGACAAGAAGTATTCTTAGACTTTAAACTAGATGGTGGAGTTAACTTCAACTATATGTGGACAAATTGGAATAGGTTGGCAGAATCCAGATAGATTGGAATAGGTTGGCAGAATCCAGATAGATTGGAATAGGTTGGCAGAATCCATAGCATTGTGCATAATAACAGTCCATTTATATTTTCATTTGTGGAGCTGTTGAAAAATACAGGAGTTGTTTCAAGTCAGGACAATTAGATCTAGAAACGGAACAAAAATAAAAATGACCAGATCCAGACACAGGACAAAACTGGGGACCTCAACTTGATATGAAAGTGAAGCTAGTTGAAGTTAAGATCTGTTCTAATATTCTTTGATGCCATTAATAGGAACTAGGCTGATACAAGAAGATATGTCAGAGGTTGGATTGAAACCAGCAAGGAAGCACTAGCAACAATAGTCGGAGATAAATACAGTCGCAGATTAAAGAGCAGAATTTATAGTGTACTAAAAGATGCATTTGTAGAAAAGCATAAGAGATAAGGATAGATTACAGTTGACACATTTGGTTAATTCTTAAAGTGGTTGAAATTGCTGTTTTATCTCAGTATTAAAGCTGATAATGGTAGTTGAATCTATATAACAAGAGGTTGTTAGAAATAAGTGTGATATTAAACAACTGAATTTAGAGATATGTTGAACAGTTACGATGGTATACCATGTGACTGGCAAACATAGATAGATACACAGAAAGTTTGTAATCATTATGCCCGTGGTCTGATAGGCAGACAGATTATAAATACCAAATGTCTACCAAATAATTCAAGAGTGTTGTAGAAAAAAAGTAGCAAGAAGCACATATGTATTGAAAGTAGAAAATTGGTGACCATACATACTAGACATAAACAGGGTATCAAGAGGTGTTTAGAATAAAAGGTAACAAGAAGTAACTAAACTAGGAAATGGATGACCATATATACATGGTGCTATAGAGAATGTAACACCCAGTGTGGCAAGTAGATAAAATGAGTATGCAGAAAGTTCTAAGTCAACATTATTTGTGTATAGTTTGAGGAATTAATATACACTTGGTCTTGTTTATGTGGAATTAGTTAAACCTGAATGGTAAAACAGGAAAGCAGGAGTTTAACAGAATAGAATGTTACTAGATGTAACTATCCTAGAGAGTTGGTGACCACATGTAACAGAAGGTTGAGTTACTGTAAATCAAAATGAGTGTATGTGTTGAAGGTCTAAATAAGAAAAAGGGAACAGAAAATAAAAATTGTTGCATATGTTACGTTATACATGTATATGAAGGTATATGATAAAAGGTTATGCCTTTGATTTGAATGGGAAATAACAATATAGAATGGGTTAAAACATTGATGCAGAGAGAGATGAGACGACAATGGGCTAAACATAATTGGAGTAACATATATTAAATGTGTCATTACAAATATGTATGGTAACAGTGAAATGCTATGGCGGTAGTAAAGCATAATACTGTTTGCTAAAAGAAATACAGTATGTGTTAACAATGGAGTAAATCTTGGGTGAAACAATGGCAAAAGAAATGGAGTAAATCTAGGTGAAACTTACAATGACAAAAAAAAAAGAAAAGAGTACTTTATTGTTTTGAATGGTGTTTTAGAAGGCACTTATTGGCCTATTGTCTATGGAATATTTCAACTGTAGAAAGTAGAATGGTTTGACTTAAAACAAAGTTGTTGAATGAGATGGGGGCCATTAAATCAAGAAAAGTGCTCCTGTTCTTTTTCGTAATGAGTGAAGGAAAAAAGATGAATGAAAGAGGCTCCTTGTTTTGTCAATGTGGCTTTCTATAGTACCAGGTTTTATTCTGGTTCTATTTGGGACAATTTTGCCTTGGGTGAAAGGAAACACAGCATATGCTTATTTATTGTATCTCCGAAAACAAACATTTTTTGGAGCATTGTGGAATCAGCCTGTGTGTCTGTTAACTTTTATCTCACAATCCTTAAGGAAGAAGCCTTTTGAAAAAAATGTGGGAAAAGGAGAAAATGCTGGTGACCAGTATTTTCTCCTTTTCCCACAATATTTTCTCAGTTTTGAGTCACATTTAATTTTTCGTCTGCAAATGTCTTCAATTTTGACTAGTCTAAAATTTTGTTGTTTGGTAAAGAGTTAATTAATCTCTCCACAAGACTAAGTACATTCACATTAGTATACAAACTCCTCCTGCAGATTTGCTGAAATTTTAGCGACTGCAGACTATGCATGATGCAAGTTTTGGATGTTTGGGTTTATCCATTGAAGAATTATCTTCAGCTGAACTTAGACATTTAAAATTATTAAATTAGAGCTCCAGATAGAGGGAGTGATTTTGATTTCAAAAATGAAAATATTTATCACTCTCCACTAAACCCTATGTTATGAATACTCATTAGAATCGTCTCATTGATACGATTCTAATGAGTACCCATAACATAGGGTTTGGAAGAGAAATAATGGATTTAGAATACTATCACTCCCTTTTATCTGGAGGTCTGCATGATTTTCGTGCAAAATGCTTGCTTAGCTTGAGCATCTGTCTACCTTACCAAAGCACTTGGTGGGGTTAATTCATCGGTTAAGAAAGGCCAGGTTTGGCATCAAACTTTCTAACATGAGGTTTTGCTTGATGAGATATGATACTTAAAGAAAAAAAAAATACATTTTGAATGGTTATGATTTATGAATCTTTTCCTTTGATTGGAAGATTCTTCTAATTCAATACCTACAAAGAGGAAAAAAGAAAATTTATACTGATAAAGTACACCAAAGGATTTTATATTTTCCCAACTTCTTTCATTTTTATATGAGAAAATGTGAAAGCTATTAGTGATTATTAATGATAAGTTTTATTCCACAAAGTCCTTCACACTTATATGTTTATGTAAATTATTGTGTTAGTTGAACACAGGAATGGCAATCAATTCATTGCAAGTGTCACTAGTATACATTCTGTTAGCTTGCTAAACTTTACTTCAATTAAGAAAAACAACACCTTGTGGGGTTTGGTCTTCATGGAAATGGGGGGGGGGGGGCGTGAATACAGAGCTACTTACAGTTAATTTGACTTTTTGGCAGAAAAACATAGACATATGTTTGTGAAAAAACTTTGTGGATAAAAAGTTGTCATTTGGTCTAAAGATTACTTGCTCACTGAGAGTTTGTGCTGATGAATAAAATTATCTTTGAGGACATGGAAAGACTGGAAACTGGTTTTAGTATTTATCAGGGGAAAAAAAAAGTCTTCAGTCTAAATTACAGATGGTGCAAGTAAAATTGTTTTTGAAATTTGTCACTGGAACTTGAGCCTTATAGTGCCGAACAATCCCAACAAACATTGTAAATCTAGAAATATCTGATCTTGATCTAGGTTGGCTGCTAAAGCAACTGTAGTTGTGAAACAGGCTTTAAGGACTAATGAAAGTTTTGATTTTTTAATTTGATATTTATTTTAATTTGTTACACTTTGAGATAAAGCAATTCAACCTTGCACTCAAAAGCCCCTTCACAAATTTATAAAGCACAAACTCTTTGATGGCATGTTACACATGTAGACTCTCGGTAGAACACCATACAGAACTGTAACCCTATCTTACAGGCGGCGGAGGTGGAGGCGGGAGCTGGGGAGGAGATAGAGAACTACAAGAAACCCCAGATACTGTATTTATCACGGGTCTTAACCCAGCCACGACGGAGGAAGAGTTAATGGGACATTTTGGCAGCATTGGAGTTATTAAAGTAAGTTTTGTTTATTGTGATGACTGTAGGTTGTTCATTTACTTAACCTTATCCAAAACAATAAATTAACCCTTTACCAGACGACGAAACTTTAGCCTCATCCAAATTCAAAGCATTTGCAGACGACGATTTCAATGTGGCTCAAATGGTGCAACTTTTCTTTGATAGGGTCGAAAACATTGTGGGAAAAGGAGAAAATGCTGGTTACCAGCATTTTCTCCTTTTCCCACAATGTTTTCAAAAGGCTTCTTTTCCAGGGGTGTCAAAAGGCATCATTGTGCAGTAAAGGGTTAAGACGCTTCCTAATTCAAAACAACTGCAGACAACAAACTCAAAATTGGTACAAAAGAGCTTCTTAAAAATACATCTTCTCAGCCAGAGAGACAAAAAAACATTGTCAAAATTTTATAGACTTTAGAATGGTTAGGAATTTAGTCAGCTGTGTAAATGTAGAGAAATAACTCGTATATGTTGTGTAAAGGATAATACCTATATTGGAAGTCTTTGAATTTGAAACCTGAAGCATCTCAACAGTGGTTTCTTTGATAGCCCCAAGAAAATGAAGTGCATTTTCCATCAGTTGTAAGCTTTGCAATGTTGCAACTTTGGCATGAAGACACAAGAATGATTATAGTTTAAGATAAGATTGGTTAAAACTGACTGAAAATAAGCATAGGTGTATCTGTAGGTTCTATGATGCCTTCTTCCTTATGGTCATGAGAATATGGAATTGTTTTGCAAAACGTTCAATTCTTTTCCACACAGCAAAATTTTAGATGTCCAAATTGAAAGCAATTGCAGATGAAAAGTTGAACATTGTTCAAATGATGAAATTTGTCTTCAAAACGGTGGAAAACATTGTGGGCAAAACACGAAATGTTACCAGCATTTTCTACTTTTCTGATGATGTTTTCAAAACCCATCCACATCACGGTCGTTAAACCTTGGCATTGTGTTGTAGAGTAAAAAAGCACTAATCAAAACAGATGAGCCTTGCTCTGTGAAGAGGAAGCCTAATATATTGGTATTTGCAAAAAGTATCGCCCCATATCGGCTTGTGCTTGCACAGGCTGACATGAGCCAAATCTTTTTGCTATTTGTAAATTTTAACTCTTTCCCAAACGACAAATTTTGGACTGGTCCAAATAGAAAGAGTTTGCAGACAACAATTTTAAATTTGATGAAAATGGCAGAAAGTTCTCAAAAAGGGTAGAAAACACTGTGGGAAAAGGAGAAATTGCTCATTATGAGCAATTTCTCCTTTTCCCACAGTGTTTTCAAAAGACTCGTACTGCAGACACATGAAAACCAGGGCTTGTTTGGGAAAGGGTTAACCCGTTACCAGATGACAAAACTTTAGTCTTGTCCAAATTGAAAGCATTTGCAGACGACAATTTAAATGTTGCTCAAATGGTGCACCTTTTCTTTGATAGGGTCAAAAACATTGTGGGAAAAGGAGAAAATGCTGGTTACCAGCATTTTCTCCTTTTCCCACAATGTTTTCAAAAGGCTTCTTTTCCAGAGGCGTCAAAAGTTGTCATTGTGCAGTAAAGGGTTAAAGGATCATTCTATATCTATGTCTAGTTGATGATGATGGTCAGACAAAAAGGATTTTTTAAATCCATAAGTATATGATGACTTGCTTGGTATAATGCATCGCTGAGATGAATTAAACACGCCCCCACCCCACCCCCACCCCTTTTGCTAGTACATGGCCCCAGATAGAATTTACTGTGACTGCTTTTACAGATTGACAAAAAGACCGGTAAACCTAAAGTATGGATGTACAAAGACAAAAATACAGGGGAACCTAAAGGGGAAGCCACTGTCACTTACGATGATCCGGAAACCGCAAAGGCAGCAATCAACTGGTTCAGTGGTAGGTTTCTCTGTATTTGTGTTTGTGTCTCACTATGGCAAAAGGGTTTTAATACATCTGCAAAAAGTATCAACCCAGGTCAGCCTGCGCAGGCTGACCTGGGTCGAAACTTTGCTTTTGGCCGATTTTCTGAATTTCAAAGGTCCAGTCTACCTCAGGATTTAGGCGGTGGTTAGTCAAAGTGGATTTTATTGATCCATAATTTATGTGATGACTTGCTTGGTATAATGCAATCACTGAGATGCGTTGAATCCCCTTTTGATAGAGCTTGGCACACATGTATTAGAGCATACCAAAACATTTTTTTGTGAATTGATACTGACGGTAATACAGGGTTGCTACGCTTGAATTCTGGGCATCACCAGCAAGCTGTATGCAAATTTGAAAAAGAATTCTCAATGCAAACAGTTTCCTTATCCAATTTTTTGAAAGTCACCTTCAGCACACTGTTTTCCTATGTTTGTGTGGTGTTTAACGATGTCTTCAGTATCAATTCAGTTATATTGTAGTGGGCGGTGCAGCTCTCCATGCTTTCCTGGAATTTCTTTTACGAGTACTTCTCTCAGTATTCTTGCCAAGCCACTGGCTGCTTACCCACAATAGCCATTCAGGAAACAATGATTAGCTTTGTCCTATGGTCTCATGTATGAAAATTTAAGTATTACTTTATGGTTAACTTCTCTCAGTATTTTTGCCAATCCACCAGCTGCCTTCCCAAATAACCATTGTTAAAGCAATGATCAGCATTGTCCTATGGTGTTACACTTGAAAATTTAGATATTAAAATACTGGTTACCAGTGTTTCCTCCTTTGCCCACATTGTTTTCAAAAGCTTTCTGTCTTGGGATTGCTAAAAGTGGGGATTGTGTGGTATTGACTTAACTGTTTACCAAACGACAAAATTTCAGACTGGCTCAGATTGAAAGCAATTGCAGATGACAAATTATATGTAGATGAAATGATGATTTCTGTCTTTGATAGGGTAGAAAACATTGTGGGAAAAGAAGAAAATGCTGGTTACCAGCAATTTCTCCTTTTACCCATAATGTTTTAAAAAGGCATCTTTCTCAGGGTCGTTAAAACCGGGGATTGTGTGGGAAAGGGTTAATGAATAATCTTGTGTGAATAGTAATAATTTAATGAAATTTGTACCCAAATATTAAATGTATTTACACTGTTTCAACTTTCAGAAAAAGATTTCCAAGGAAACATTATAAAGGTACAAATAGCTCAAAGGAAAGTGAACGCAGGCTTCGGTGGTAGAGATAGACGAGGAGGTGGTCGAGGAGGCGGAGACCGAGGAGGACGAGGTTTTGGTGGTGGCGGCGGCGGTGGTGGACGAGGAGGAGGAAGAGGTATATAAGAAACTTGTACAATTTTCTGGCTGTAATGGCATGATAGAACAAAGATTACGTACAAGTGAATGTACGCAAATATAATGAGCCATGCACTGTGAAAAAGGGATTGAATGCATCTGCGAAAGGTTTCGACCCAGGTCAGCCAGCACAGTCTGCGCAGGCTGACTTGTACAGAAATGTTTTGCTTTTGGTAAATTTCCTGCATGTCCAAGGACCATTGTACCTCCGTTTTCAGTGGGTTGTTTGACTAAATAGATTTTGTGGATCCATACTTATGTGATGACTTGTTTGGTATGATGCATCATGGAGATACATGAAGCCCTCTTTTGCAGGATAACAAAATGATTGGTATTTTCAGGAGAAGGGGCCAGACAAGGGGACTGGATGTGTCCAATTGAATCCTGTGCCAACAACAATTTTGGGTGGAGAAATAACTGTAATATTTGTAACGAACCTAAACCTGACTCTGGAGATGGTGGCGGCGGATATGATGATGGTAGGTCAACCCTGTACAACACGATCCCGACTTCAAACAACATGGGGAATATAGGGTTTTGGAAACGTGGAAAAGGAGTAAAAGCTGGTTACCAGGGTTAGGGTTACCTGCACTTTCTCCTTTTCCCTCCCCCCCCCCCACAGCTGGGCGGGGTATAGAAATAGCTCAGCTGTCGCACTACAGCAGGGGTAAGACCCCCCCCACTGTGCCTGCCTGTTTGCCGTGGGCTGCAACTCGTGTCGTTCGATGACGGGATCCTGGTGGTTGAGTGGATTCAGAGTATGGCCCTTTGATAACTCTTTTCTCGCAACACATTATTTTGGCCTTGAATTGAATTAAATGAGGGGTCAGGAGGGCCCGTCCTGATCAATCGGCTGGTCACACCGAGCCCTAGGGTGTGTCTCAGACTGTATTCTTCTATACATACATATACCCACAATTACATCATCAGGAAAAAATCCCTTCTCTTTCATAAGTTATTACATGTCAATACCCTAGAAGGCAGTGGCTCATGGGCCAATCGGGTGAAAGCTTGGTGTTTGATTGACACTTGTAAATGCCCAAAGACAGTCTGTGCTTGGTATGACATTCTGCAGGCCTGCATTTGTCCAGTCTAGCCCTTTCATTTCAAGTATATCACCAATGTATCCTTGTCATGATCTGAGTTGGGTTCCCCCAGATCATGTCCCCTTGTTGGGCTCCAAGGCGGGTGGGGAGCATTGGTGATGAACCATATAAAACAAACATGGCAACACAAAAGAAAGCCAAGCGTGTTCTTTCTGATTCTGACTCGGAATCTGAGATTTCTTACCATACAAGTTCTACATTTGCTTGTTTCATTGTTATTGAGGCAGCTGACTCTTCAAAACCTATCACAAAACTTTTTCCTTTCGTAATAGAGAAGACAATCTCTTCCATTTTGGGTACTCCAAAGTCGGTCAAAAAATTAAACAAGAGGGCCATGATGGCTCTGGACGCTCACCTGAGTCAATAGGCGAAATTCACTCAACGTGCATAATTCAATTTCTGACCAACTGATAGGTCAATTGAGCATAAAATGTGGCCTCTAGAGCGTCCACAAGGAATTTCTGTAAGTTGACCTAGTGACCTAATTTATCACCCCACGTGACCCAATTTAGAACTCATCAAAAAATTTATCAAGACAAACATTCTGAACAGTTTTCGAGTTAATTGAGCAATAAATGTGGCCTCTAGAGTGCCAACAAAGTGTTTCTTAAATTTGACCCAATAACCTAGGTTATGACCCCAGCTGACCCAATTTCAAACTCACCCAATATTTGATCAAGACAAACATTCTGACCAACTTTCAAGTCAATTGAGCAAGAAATTTGACCTCTAGAGTGCCCTAAAGGTGTTTCTTTAGTTAGACCTAGTGACCTAGATTATGAGCCCAGGTGACCCAAATCCAAACTCATCTAAGATTTCATCAAGACAAACAATTTGACCACTTTTCAAATCAATTGAACAATAAATGTGGCCTCTAGAGTGCACACAAGGTATTTCTTTAATTTGACCTAGTGACCTAATTTAAGACCCCACATGACCCAAATTCGGACTCATGTGAGATTTTATCAAGACAAACATTCTGACCAATTTTCGAGTCAATTTGGCCTCTAGAGTGCCCACAAGGTATAACTTTAATTTGAACTAGTGACCTAGTTTATGATCCCAGGTGACCCAAATCCAAACTCATCCAAGATTTTATCAAGACAAACATTCTGACCAAATTTCAGGTCATTTGAGCAATGAATGTGGCCTCTTAGAGTGCTCACAAGGTATTTCTTTAATTTGACCTAGTGACCTAGTTTATGACCCCAGGTGACCCAATTTCAAACTGACTGAACATGTTGTGCTCAGGTGGGCTAACAAACTTAGAACAGGTTCACTACAAACCAAATAACAAAGCTCTATGCCTTCAAGATTTAGAAAAGAAGAATTTTAAAGTTTTCCTTCTTTGTTCCTATGTTAGAACTTGTGACCCCCGGGGCGGGGCCAGTTTTGACCCAAGGGGGATCATATGAACAAACTTGGTAGAAGTCCACTAGGAGATGCTAGAGGCCAAATATCAAAGCTAGGTCCACTAGGAGATGCTACACACCAAATATCAAAGCTCTATCCCTTTTTGAATCAGAGAAGAAGATTTTTAAAGTTTTCCTTTTTTGTTCCTATGTTCAAAACTTGTGACCCCCGGGGCGGGGCCAGTTTTGACCCCAGGGGCATCATATGAACAAAATTGGTAGAGATCCACTAGGAGATGCTAGATGCCAAATATCAAAGCTCCACGCCTTCCAGTTTCAGAGAAGAAGATTTTTAAAGTTTTCCTTTTTTGTTCCTATGTTCAAAACTTGTGACCCCCGGGGCGGGGCCAGTTTTGACCCCAGGGGCATCATATGAACAAAATTGGTAGAGATCCACTAGGAGATGCTAGATGCCAAATATCAAAGCTCCACGCCTTCCAGTTTCAGAGAAGAAGAATTTTAAAGTTTTCCTTCTTTGTTCCTATGTTCTAACTTGTGACCCCCGGGGCGGGGCCAGTTTTGACCCCAGGGGCATCATATGAACAAACTTGGTAGAGGTCCACTAGGAGATGCTACATACCAAATATCAAAGCTCTACGCCTTCTAGAATCAGAGAAGAAGATTTTCAAAGATTTTCCTATTTTTTGCCTTTCTGTTGCCATGGCAATCAGAGTTTTGGGTGGAATTCCATCTCTTGAACAACTTTGGTAGAACTTCACCCAAGGAACATCCCTGCCAAGTTTCATCAAGATTGGCTCAGTGGTTTAGGAGGAGAAGATGTTTAAAGGAATTGTGGACAGATGGACGCCGGACAATGACCCATCACAATACCTCACCTTAGCACTTCGTGCTCAGGTGAGCTAAAAATGAGACTCTGCTTGTTGAATGTTTTTCTCAACAGCAGGCCAAAAATCTCTTGTCTCATAAAAAGTTTTTCAATCTAGATGTTAAAGTGTACCCTCATAGAACTCTCAACACTAGCAAAGGAGTCATCAGGTGTAAGGAGCTCTCCTACTGTGACTCACTGGAAGAGATTAAAAGTAATCTTAAATCTCAGGCTGTATCTGAGGTCAAAAGGATCTCCGTGTTCAGAAATGGTGTACGTAGGGAAACAAATACTTACATCCTAACATTTTCTACTCCCATTCTTCCTACTTCCATTAAAATAGGATTTCAATCAGTAAAGGTTGACGTGTATGTGCCAAACCCTCTGTATTGCTACAAATGCCAGAGGTATGGCCATCACGAAAGTAATTGTAAAAGCACACCAGTCTGTCCAAAATGTGCTTTTGAGGGCTTAGACCATGACCCTAATACTTGTAACAGCCCTGTGCTTTGTTTCAATTGGAAGCGCTCTCATCCAACCTTTTCTAAAGACTGTTCAGTCTGGAAGGATGAGAAAGAAATCCTGTCTATAAAATTTAAAGAAAGTGTTAGTTTTGTTGAAGCACGGAATACAGTTGAAAAACGCAGAAATGACCAAACATTGTTAAATAGTTCAACAACATATGCAAAAGTCTCAACTGCCACTCAGTATCACACTCAATAATGTCCGTTATGCATATGAAGATCACACATAATACTTCTTAATTCAACTTTTTTATCATTATTAATATATTAAAACCTTTTTCAGTTTAAACAATTCCACTTTTATTATCTCTTAACACAGATATGCGCGCTAAATGACCAAAGCTGTCGATGCGCCATAAAACAACATACATTCATTCTCGAAAAATTTCCAGAAATGGCCAATGAGTTAAATAGCATAGTACCAGACCTTCAATTGTCTAAATCCCCCATACATACACAGCCTGCAACAAAACCCAATACCTCCTCTACTACCCCCAAAACACAAGCCTCCTCTGTTAAAGGTACAGAAAAACCTGTACTAAAGAATGATAAACTTACTCCCGAGCCTAAAAAACCTAGTTCAACACACAAACAACCATCAGCCCCTACGAAGCAAAAACAACAAACTCCTAAACTACAAGCTCAACCAAAATCACCAAAGAAAAAGTCAACAGAAATACAGAGGCCAAAAGCTTCCAGCTCCTCTAAAGACAAGATGCCTGTCCAAGAGGATTCATTACCTATTTCAAATAGGTATGAACCTCTGAAGGACCAGGAAGAAAACATGGAAGAAGAGGAATTGGAGGGAGAACTCGGATTCTGAACTCGCCTCTTCTCAAACTGACTGGGATAAGGACGTAGATTCCTGGTCAACCTCAAAACCCGAGACTGAAGTCATAGTCCATATAAATACATAGGGTATATGAAATACCTACAGAAACATTTCATAACCCATGTTTACATTCTTTTAATGGGCATAATGGCTCACAGTATTATACAATGGAACTGTCGAGGTCTAAAGTCAAACCATGAAGAGATATCACTTCTAATTAATGATTACAATCCTGTAGCAATTTGTTTGCAGGAAACTTTCCTGAAGGAATCTGACACTGTCTCTTTCAAATATCACTCAATTTATAATAAAGTATACAAAGAGGGTGATAAGGCCCAGTGTGGCGTGTCTGTTATTGTAAATAACAACATCCCCCATACACAAATACCGTTAAACTCCACTCTACAAGCTGTTGCTGTTCGTCTTTCCCTTCATAAAACCATTACTCTGTGTTCTATTTACCTTCCCCCAAGTTCTCCTATCAATGAAAACAAGCTCAATGACCTCATCACACAGCTACCATCTCCTTTCATATTGGCAGGAGATTTTAATGGTCACAGTATTATCTGGGGTAGCAGTGATACAAATCAAAGAGGCTTACAACTGGAGAACTTTATTTCTAATAATTCTTTGTCAATTTTGAACGACAATAACTCAAAAACATATCTTCATCCAGCAACTGGGTCTTACTCTTCCCTTGACCTTTCTCTGTGTAGCCCAGCCTTGTTTCATGATTTTAACTGGAAAGTGGGAGACGACCTTTGTGGAAGCGACCACTTTCCAATTTATATTACATCTTCTGAGCCATCTACATGTGAACATCCAAAGAAATGGAAACTCTCTAAAGCCAACTGGGACTTTTTCAAGTTCTCTGTGGGCAAACTATTACAAGAGATAAACTTGTAGATTGTACTGACCCTGCAGAACTCTTTTCCCGGCTGCTCATTGATGCAGCAGAACAGTCAGTACCACAGACCTCGACGAAGCCAAAACGCCCAAATAAGCCGTGGTTCACTGATGAATGTAAGTCGGCTATAACAGAAAGAAAAGAAGCTCTCAGAAAATTCAACCTGAGACCCACTATGGAAAACCATAACCTTTTCCGTATTTCCAGGGCAAAAGCCAGACAAACCATAAAAAGTAGTAAGCATAAGTCTTGGAGGCATTTTGTTTCCAGACTTAATGCTAGAACGTCTACCAAAAAAGTCTGGGACATGATCAGAAAGATTAAAGGCAGTGCTTCTTCGCCTATTAAACATCTTTCTACAAACAATACAAATATTGAAAACCCTAAAGATACTGCAGATACTTTAGCCGATTCTTTCGCCAAGAAGTCTTCCTCTGAGAACTACTCTGAAAAGTTCCAGAGGAATAAAGTTAAGAAAAGGAAATGCTGAATTTCAAATCCAACAATCTTGAGTTTTACAATAAACTGTTTTCATTCAAAGAACTCAAGTCTGCTTTAGATAAAGCCCATGATTCCTCTCCAGGTCAAGATAAAATACATTATCAATTTCTGAAGCATTTACCAGATACCACTCTATCAATCTTACTTGATATTTTCAATGATATCTGGCAAAAAGGTGATTTACCTTCCTCCTGGAAAGAAGCTTTAGTAATCCCAATTCCAAAACCAGGGAAAGATACTTCCGACCCAAACAGCTACAGACCCGTAGCTCTCACAAGTTGCCTCTGTAAAACTTTAGAGAGAATGGTCAACACCTGCCTTGTTTGGTTTTTTAGAAAAACATAATTTCACTGTTGATGTTCAAAGTGGATTTAGACGTCAACGCAGTACAGTTGACCACCTTGTACGCTTTGAAACTTTTCTTAGAGAAGCCTTCATAAAAAAGCAACATGTTGTATCAGTATTTTTTGACCTGGAGAGTGCTTATGACACTACCTGGAAATATGGAATTTTAAAGGACTTGCATGACTTTGGTCTCAGAGGCCGCTTGCCTCTTTTTATATCTTCCTTTTTCAATGATCGCCTATTTCGTGTGAGGGTTGGCACAACCTTGTCAGATGCAAGGGAACAAGAAATGGGTGTGCCACAAGGATGTATCCTGTCTGTGACACTTTTTAGTATCAAGATCAACAGTATAATTAAGGCTGTTAACCCTGGTGTGGATTGTTGCTTATATGTGGACGATTTCGTCATATGTTTTAGATCAAGCCATATGGCCATTATTGAAAGACAGCTTCAACAGTGTTTAAACAAATTGCAGATATGGTCTGATGAAAATGGTTTTAAGTTTTCAAAGACCAAAACAAAATGTGTTCACTTTTGCCAGTTACAAGGTCATCATCCAGATCTGGAGCTACATCTTGACAACACAAGAATTGAAGTTGTATTAGAATTTAAATTTTTAGGTGTCATCTTTGACAAGAAATTGTCCTTCTTGCCCCACATTAAAGCACTTAAAAAGAAATGCTATAAGGCACTCAATCTTTTAAAAACAGTTGCTCATTTGGAATGGGGAGCTGATAGGAAAGTTCTTCTGCATCTCTATCGCTCCCTTATTTGCTCCAAACTACACTATGGCTCCATCGTGTATGGCTCATCCCGTAAATCCTACTTGAAGATCCTCGACACAATCCACAATCAGGGTTTACATTTGGCCCTTGGGGCTTTTCGAACTTCTCCCATTAACAGCCTGTATGTAGAGGCCAATGAGCCTTCTCTCTCTCATAGAAGACTCAAGCTATCCCTTCAATATATGTTAAAGTTGAAAGCAAACCCATCCAACCCTACACACAAAATAGTTTTAAACCCTGGCTGCAAAAATCTATTTGCTAGGAAGCCAAATGCAATAACTCCATTTGGTATCCGCATGGAACCTCATCTAGACAATCTCCACGTTGACATGAATGCCATTTGTGAAAACAAAATTCCTGATACCCCTCCATGGTTGATAAAGGCGCTGAATTTCGATTTGACCTTCTAGCCCACAAGAAATCAACCACAGATACAGTTGTTTTCCAAAATCAATATCAGCAAATCAAAGAACTGTACAACTCATATAAACCCATATATACAGATGGATCTAAGGATGGGCACGCTGTTTCAGCAGCAGCAGTATTTGGTAACAAAAGTAAAAAATGTCGCCTTCCTGACAATTCTTCAATATTTTCTGCTGAAGTGAAAGCAATCAACCTTGCTTTGAGTCTAGCAGAGGAAAGTGGGTCTGACCGCTTTCTTCTGTTCTCAGACTCCCTTTCTACACTCCAGGCTCTCTTTAACCAGAAAATTGAAAATCCATCTATTTGTGCTGTTCTTGAGAGAATTTCCTCTCTCTGCGATACAAACAAGTTTGTATTTTGCTGGCTTCCTAGTCACATGGGTATTCGAGGCAATGAGAAGGCCGATGAACTTGCCAAGTTGGCATTGTCTCTACCCATATCTCATTTTAAAATACCTTACACAGATTTTAAAGCATCCATTTTACCTTTCATCCAATCTCTTTGGCAATTCCAGTGGGATGCCGATAACTTCAACAAACTTCATTCTGTTAAACCAACCCTTGGCGAATGGTACCCTTCTTACAGGTCCGTTCGTCGAGAAGAGGTGATAATCACAAGACTTCGAATTGGACATTCTTGGTTGACACACTCCTGGCTTTTAACCAGAGAAGACGCACCAGAATGTATTCAATGCAATGAACACCTTACAATTAAACATATTTTATTAGATTGCATTGATTTTCAGCCAATTCGTGAAAAATACTACAATGTTGACAGTATGCACAATCTCTTTGAAACAGTCAACATTGATTCAATTATCACCTTCATCAAAGAGATTGGTCTATACAACAAGCTGTGATATTTCCTTAATTACCTTTTAACCTGTTGTGTAAACCCATATTTCTAACACTGAATCCTTCTTATCTCTTGCTCAGCCACTCAATATTATATTTTATGCACATTATAAGTTACACATAACCTTTCTTCATTTAAAGACTTCTTTATTATCAATTTAAGACTGTTCAAATCTTTTTATCACAGTCTTAACATCATTATTCAAAACCTTTTTGAGTTAATAGGGAAGCCCTGTTGCTCAATTATATCTTTTATACATACTTAGATCACACATGATCCTTCTTAATTTAACTCTTTTACTGTCAGCATGTCTCAAACCTATTAGAAAAAATCCGCCTTAATCGTTCCTTCAACACAAATAAGCGCGCTAAATGACCAAAGCTGTCGATGCGCCATAAAACAACATTCATTCATTCATTATCATTCAAAACTTTTTTGAGTTGATAGAGATTGCCCTGTTGCTCAATTATATCTTTTATGCATACTAAGATCACACATAATCCTTCTTAATTCAACTCTTTTACTGTCAGCATGTCTCAAATCTTTTTAGCTAGAAAATCCGTCTTAATCGTTCCTTCAACACAGATATGTGTGCTAAATGACCAAAGCTGTCGATGCGCCATAAAACAACATTCATTCATTTATTCATTCATTCATTCTCCTTTTCCCCCAGTTTTTCATATTCTGTCACAGAAAAATGTTGCCATGTAATCAATATTTGTCAACTGCATATGCTTTCAGTTTGGACCAGTCTAGAATTTTGTCTCTTGGTAATGAGTTATGGAGTGTTTGTGGAAGTCCGTACCTTTAAAAGCAAATTATCACCTAGGACTTTAGGATATCCTTGAAATCGTAAATATGTGGGTTTTTTTGTGATAAAGTCTTGAGTATAAATTTTGAAGTTGACTCTGTACCAAATGACAAAATTTCGAACTATTCAAATGAAAGGCATAAGCCAATGGCAAATAAAATTTTGTTGAAATGCTGGGATTTGATTCTTGAACATAGAACTATAATTTTCATACAATGATTTCAAAAGCCTATTTTCTTAGCCTGACTTTAGATCTACACTGTCTATGTGCTAATAATACACTTGAAATTGTATGTTAGCCATTTTTATTCCACGCTGAAAAAGTCCATTTTAAATTGGTAACTCATTGTGTCAAGTTGTTTTGGGTTGCTACCTTAAGCCTTTGTTTCCATTTAAACAGATTACCGTGGTGGTAGAGGTGGTGGCAGAGGAGGCTACGGAGGAGGTAGAGGGGGCGGAGACAGGTACGGAGGTGGTCGAGGAGGTGGAGACAGAGGAAGTAGAGGCGGATATGGAGGTGATAGAGACAGAGGTCAGTGGATTTGTATCAAAGATAAAGGGAATAAAACTTCAACAAATTCTCTTGTGTAAATACTTCCTTTTTTAATAAACTGCATGAAAATTTTCAGCAGCATTCTTGAGTGCTTGACGTTTAGACCACCAGTTAGCTTGGCTGTTTTCGAAGAAAATGTCGGTTAACTGACGTAGCCCTGACTTCACCGTCATGCAAAACCTTCGACATTTTACGATATCTCTGTTATTACTGGAGCTATTTACTCTTAACTTGGACAAGTTGTTAACTAGCTAAAGGTGGACCGATTCAACAAGGGCAGGTAACCATCAAAGTATTTTTACACAGTTGTGCCCCTTTATCGACTTGGGACTTGACACTGAAAATCGAGCAGCTGCCGCCAAGCCTTGGCACCCGCATGCGGTGCTCTTGTTTGAACCTTAATGCTGGTTTTCATTGTAAGACAATGCCTAGCCCCTACCTAGTAATTTTGAAACCCAGGAAATACATGAATAAATGAGCTGTGATGGTGATATGAAAAAAGTACTCCTGAAACTTTCATAGAAACCATTCAGACAAATGAGCCATGAATGAAAGGGGGGCTTATCGCATCTGCAAAAAATATCTACCTAGGTCAGTCTATGCAGTACCCGCAGGCTGACATGGGCTGAACCTTTTTGCTATCTTTCAATTTTTTACATGTCAAAGGACCCCTTATGCTTCATGATTCTGTCGGTTGTTAAACAAAATTGATTTTTATGGATTCATAATCTTGTAACGACTCGCTTGGTACAATGCATCACAGAGATGCATTAAGCCCGCTTTTCACAGAGCGTTGAATCTATTATTGCTTTCATAAAGGAGATTGGTATTTACAATAAACTGTGATATTTACTACTTTTGAGATGATAGGGATTGCCCTGTCACTCAATAATGTCCTTTATACATATTAAGATCACATTTGAGTAGGCAGGGATTGCCCAGCCACTCAATATTATATTTTATGCACATTATCAGTTACACATAACCTTTCATCATTTAAAGACTTTTTCTTATCATTTTAAGATTGCTCAAATTTTTTATCACAATCTTAAGTCTGCATCTCCTTAATGGGAGGATTACCTCTTTTGAGGGCATCTTATCTCATTGGAGACATTCATTCTTCATTTAAAGACTCCTTTATTATCAATTTAAGACTGTTCAAATCTTTTTATCGCATTCTTAACATCATTATTCAAAACCTTTTTGAGTCAATAGGGAAGCCCTGTTGCTCAATTATATCTTTTATGCATACTAAGATCATACATGATCCTTCTTAATTCAACTATTTTACTGTCAGCATGTCTCAAATCTTTTTAGGAAAAAATCCGCCTTAATCGTTCCTTCAACACAGATATGCGCGCTAAATGACCAAAGCTGTCGATGCGCCATAAAACAACATTCATTCATTCATTCATTGACTCATAAATATTTTGACAGGTGGCCGTGGAGGATTTGGACGAGGTGGTGGAAGAGGAGGCGACAGGGGAGGAAGAGGCGGCGGTGGTGGATATGGTGGAGGAAGAGGAGGAGGGTAAGGGGGCAACATTCCACAGTCTCTGTTTCATTTCAATTCTTAAATCAAAGACTAGCCATCTGGGCCCGTTTCACTAAAAAACTTTAGTCAACTATTTTACTCAAAACCAATAACATAATTATTTTCTGTCTCGAGTTTATTTGTGCCATATTTCACCAACATTATCATACTTCAGTGGCATTCTAAAATCCTGAGCTGACACACTGTTTCAGACTCAACTCAGTAAAATAAAGGGTCCTGCATGGCTCAGTGGTAAAGTGTGGGATTTGTAACCTGGAGGCCGTGTGTTCGAGCCCCACCTGATCCACTGGATTTTTCGTAGGAGTGTCCTTGGGCAAGACACTTCATACCCCTAACCTAGTACTGATGAAACCTAGGATATACATGGATACGTGAGCTGTTGCAGTGATATGACTGAAATAATGTTGAAAGTGGCGTAAAACACCATTCATTCAATCATTCGTTAACCTGTACTAAGCAATCTTTACTTTTAAGGACCTGGAGGAAAGGGCTTTTGAAATCATTTTGGGAAACGGAGAAAATACTGGTAACCAGCAATTTTTCCTTTTACCACAGTGTTTTCTACCTGTCCAAATATTACCTAAAGCATGAGGAATATAGCGTAAATTACGTCCCATTTCCCTCCATTTTAATGGCATGGGCTGATTACCTAGGTAACTAGTGCACGGGAACTACCGTTTCTGCCCTCAATTGAAAAGTAAGACAGTACAAAATCGGTATTTTCACTGGTCATAACCATGAAATAACAAACCTTAATCCACCATCATTTCTCGGTAAACTACTGAAAAGCATGAAATAATTGCTTCTCTTCTTTTATTTCAGTGGAAGAGACGACAGGCGGCCGAGACCATACTAGACAGATTTTTATATCATCACAAATCATTGCTTTGTACATAGAGACCTTGTCATTGTGACCTGTTTGTTGGCATCATCAAGGCTTTTGTCTTGGTTGCTGCTTATTTCTCTGTCATGGTTTTTTAACATATTTCTAAAAAAAGAAACTCAGAAATGGGTGTTCAGATGGCTGTCACCCGCAAGGGAAGTTGGCCTGGAACACTTGTAATCAGCATGGGACTTTTTTATCTGTTGTCAGTTTTGTGTTAGTTTGAAAGTTGAGTTATTCCAAACTGATGGCATTTTTTTACTCTATGGAGGACTAAGGGTCGGAGATAAGTTTCAATTGTAAATGAGCCATGCTTTGGTAAAAGGGTGTTAAATGCATTATACCACGCAAGTTATATTGCTGTGGATCCATTAAATTTATTTTGTCTTACAACAGACTAAATCATAATGATTCATGGACATGCAGAAAATTTACAAAGAGCAAAAAGTTTCAACTTGTGTCAGCCTGCATAATCCACGCAGGCTGACATGGGTCGAAACTTTTTGCAGATATATTAAACCCCTTTTCACAGAGCATGGCTCAAAAGTTGTGTGTATATTTTACGGACAGAAGTTGAATGAACCTTGGTCTTGGAAAGTGATTGATTAAATTGCTATGACAGTTTGTGCAGAATTGAAAGATACTCTGATCTGGAAAGGTACATTGTAGATTTGCCAGGAAAAACAGGACAGGAGTATGATTATGCTTTTATTTAACTCTAAGGTGAGTCAAGATCATAATGCTTTTTGCAAGCTGTGTAGATAAGATCATACTGCACAGAATACAGTCTGATCTTCAATTAACATGTGGCAAAAATACGGATTAACCTTTTACCACACAAATATATAAACTTGTCTTAATCAAAAGTATTTGCAGGCAACAAATCAACGGCCTCAAATGATGAGACATGCCTTTGAAAGAGTAGAACACATTGTAGAAAAAGGAGATAATGCTGGCTACTAGCATTTCTCCTTGTTTCACAGTGTTTTCAAAATTTATGTTCTTTATCCTAGGATTGTTATAACTCTGGATAGTTTGGTAAATGGTTAAGTTGCAACACTTTGATTTTCTGATTGAAATAA
The DNA here is from genome assembly GCA_945859785.2 of Tridacna gigas. Taxonomy (NCBI): domain Eukaryota; kingdom Metazoa; phylum Mollusca; class Bivalvia; order Cardiida; family Cardiidae; genus Tridacna; species Tridacna gigas. The sequence goes on from OX244042.2 coordinate 1,317,669, forward strand.
GTCCATTACATTTCACTCTTAACCAAATGACAAAATTTTAGACTAGTTGGAATTAGCATTTGCAAAAGACAAAATAAATGCAAGTCTGAAATTTAAATTCCATTTCGGGAAGGGCAGAAAACAATTTGGGAAAGAAGAAAATGCTGGTTACCAGCATTTTCTCCTTTTTCCCACAGTGTTTCCAAAAGCTTTTTTTTCTTGGTCGTTAGAAGTCGTGATTGTGTAGTAAAGGGTTAATTCATGAAATCATGAGCTGATGACATTTTTTATAGAGCAGCTTAATATACAATTCGTAATTGGGGAACATTGAAGAAATCAGCATTTCACTTTTATCACATTTTCATGTTGGTTATCTCTCATTTGTAAATAGAAATCATTATTGGGACATAGAAAACTTGTGACTAGCTTTCTTCCTCATAGAGTATTGCTTTCTCTAATTTATGGAAATGTCAGAGAATGAAAAAAGGACACACATGCACCTTAGTTTGATGAAGCCTCTCTTCATTTGCCAGTCTGTTTTGGGTATTTTAGAAGTTCAAAAAATGAATCACTTCCTTACTTTTTCTTTCTTCAGCCCTTTACAAAACGATCTTGATATTTAACGACCCTGAGGCAGAGGCCTTTTGAAAACAATGCAGGAAAAGTAGGAAATGCTTTTCTACTTTTCACACAGTGTTTTCTATTCTGTCAAAGAGCTTCAGTTCATTAATACCACTTTCAGATTTGTCGCATGCAGATGCTTTCTATTTGGAAGAGTCTAAAATTTGCAGTTTTGTATAGAGGTAAATACTGTGTTTATATGATAATTGGCCAATTTTAGTATTACAAAACATTTCATCAATAGCAGTATTCAACTGGTCAACTTTGGTGAGACACGAAAATGAATATTAAAGTTACGTCTACCTGCCCATTTTGTGCTGCACAGACGTCAAGGATTTGAGAGCATCAGGTTCGTACTTCACAAAAGTTTACAAAAAAGTGAAATTTACCAGTCCAATACAAAAAGTGCAACATGTAAAACCATTAGCACCAGTTGAATACAGCTGTGTTAACAAACTGTTGATTGTTGTAAAAATTGTTTGTTGATGTCGATGCTTGTACAATTCTAGTTTATTCCCTGGATGTAGTCACTTTTGCTACATGTGTAAATCCTCACAAAAAATTTTAGACTGGTATAAAACGAAATCATATAGAGATTACAAATTCAGTGCGGCCTAAATAATTGGATTTGTTTAAGAAACATTGTTAGAAAAGGAGAAAATGCTGGTTAATACCAGCATTTTCACCCTTTTCCACAATGTTTTTAAAGGCAAGTTTTCTCGAGTTTGTTAAAACATAGAATAGGTGAGGATTAACATCAATCAATACAGACATTATTAATATTGAATAAATGTTTTAAAATAGAACCTCTACTGCTCATTAGTTGGAACCCAAAATAAATGTTGTATATCAATTTTCTACTTTGGGTTGCAAGTTTTATGAAATCTCAATTGCAATAGCATTGTAGGTATAGAGTGCTAGCCTCCCACAAGATGTTTTTATACCCCAACCTATAAAGTAGAGGGGGGTATATTGGTTTCACCAGGTCTGTCTATATGTCCGTCTTGTTTGGTTTAAAATCCATCATGGGTTGGGTATATCTCCCTTTATTCTATAGTTTTAACAACCCTAAAGAAAGAAGGCTTTTGAAAACATTGTGGGAAAAGGAGAAAATGCTGGAAACCAGCATTTTCTTCTTTTCCCACAATGTTTTCTACCCTATGAAAGACAAATTTTATGTTTTGAGTAACATTTTATTTTGTCTTCTGCAAATGCTTTCGTTTGGACAAGGCTAAATTTTTGTCGTCTCTTGATAAAGAGTTAAAGATATAAAAAAAAAATTATTGTATATGGATAAATGTGATATTTTGATTAGCATTCTTCTAACCATAATAAATCTTTACCAAACAGCAAAATTTTAGACTTGTCCAAATTGAAAGCATTTGCAGACGACAAGATAAATGTGACTAAAAAATTGAGATTTGCATTGGCTGGGGTAGAAAACATTGTGGGAAAAGGAGAAAATGCTGGTTCAGGGATGTAAAAATTTTTCTTTTTCTACTCGTCCTGTAGGACGAGTGGGTAGAAAAAGTTACTCGTCCTTATGGTATTATCACTTGTCCCAACTTTCGGACTTGAATGACCATTTCTTCTGCATTACTCTTGCTGTGAATCCTTTCTCTTTTTTTCTTTCTGCAAAACACGCTCTGATTCTTTCTTCTCGTCATGTCCACCCCCGAGTTTTTTACCAAATAATGATCGTATGTCGCGTTGCGACATTTTACAGACGAAAATTGACGTTGGTCACAAACGGTGTCGATATAAACAAAGCAGACGGTATTTAATACTTATTTTTTTCGCTGGCTTGACTGGTAAACCCGTCCCGCTCTAACAATATGTAGCATAGAACTAGTCACTGACACCGTCAATAGAAAACCCGTCAAGCACTTTACTGACGCGCGTGCGTAATATACATAAACATCCTGTATCATGATAGAAGAGACGCTCTGAAATTTCAGGTTCTACTTTCGTTTTGTGTTTGCCGTGAAATAACATTTATTTTGAATTTTACTCGGCCAATTGAGAATTTATTAGTTTTAAAACGTACCCGTCCGACAGGACGAGCTTGGCATTTCTTCTACTTGCCCGAAGCCAAATGTTACTCGTCAATACGAGCGGACGAGTGGAATTTTACATCCCTGTGGTTACCAGCATTTTCTCCCTTTTCCCACAATGTTTTCAAAAGGCCTCTTTCCCAGGGTCGTTAAAACTCGGGATTGCGTGGTAAAGGGTTAAAGGGTTTTATTTAATCTATACAACGACTACTGTATAAAGATGAAATCTTGACTAGCACTCGATATGTGTATAAATACATAATATTCTTTGCAAATTCACCAAATCACAGAAAAAGTTGCCCTTTTAACCCTTTACCGCACAATGCCGCCTTTTGACGCCCCTGGAAAAGAAGCCTTTTGAAAACATTGTGGGAAAAGGAGAAAATGCTGGTAACCAGCATTTTCTCCATTTCCCACAATGTTTTCTACCTTATCAAAGAAAATTTGCACCATTTGAGCCACATTGAAATTGTTGTCTGCAAATGCTTTCAATTTGGACAAGGCTAAAATTTTGTCGTCTGGTAAAGGGTTAAACAAACAAGCAATTATTCCCTTCCCCTAAATATGATTAAAAGTTCAAATTGGGTGGTAACTCTTCAAATGACAAAATTTTAGTCTAGTCCAAATTCAAGCATTTGCAGACAACAAAATAAACACAACTCAAAATTTGTTTTGGGAAGGGTAGAAAACATCATGGGAAATGGAGAAAATGCTGGTTACCAGCACAATCCCAACTTTTTATGACCCTGACATAGAATACTCTTGAAAACATTGTGGGTAAAGGAGAGAATGCTGGTAACCAACATTTTCTCCTTTTCCCACAAGTGACAATGTTTTCAAACCTTTCATATGTAAAATTCAAATGTTCAGTTGCATTTATTTTGTCCCCTGCAAAAGTTTTCAATTTCACAAGTCATAAATACTGTCCTAAAGAGTTAACCCTTTCCCAAACCACAAGATTTTGGACTCGATTAAGTTGATAGCATTTGTAGATGACAATTCAAGTGAGTAAAAATTAGGATATTTTTCTGTGGAAGGGTAGAAAACATTTTGGAAAAGGAGAAAATGCTGGTTACCAGCATTTTCTCCTTTTCCCACATTGTTTTCCAAAGTCCTTGGTCATGGGGGTCATTAAAACTCAGGATTGTGTAGTAAAGGGTTCATTCAGTGACTTTACAAAGAGAGATCTGTTTTCAGCAGATTCTACATAGATACGTCAGTTTTCAGTGACGATGTCTGGCTGGTAATCTGGCTTGACTGCAGCTGTTAGCTCCTCTGCATACATGTCCAACCTCTGGGTCATCTGAAATGATGGTTAACTCTATTACTACAGCCCGGCCAGATAACTCATTGGTTAGTGTATCGGACTCCCTACCTGGTGGTTGTGGGTTCAATACCAGGTTAAGGCAAAACTGCATTACAGTGATGTTTTGCCTCTTACCTCTGAAGCATGTGAGAAAAGTAGTCAGTGACTTGGCAAGAAAGTTGTGTCAGTAGTGGTGTGAGAAAGCTTGGAAACACATGTGTAGTTGTGCTGACTATGACCTAAACTGTTAGAATGGCGATAAACTCCAATATAAACCAAAAAAGTCTTTAACACACAGCAAAATTAGAGACTGGTTCAATTTGATGGTTTCTGCAGACAACAAATTCTGTGCGACTCAAATAATGGAAGTTTTCTTTGAAAGGGTAGAAACATTGTGGGAAAAGGAGAAAATGCTAACCTTTTCCCACAATGTTTTCGAAAGGCTTTTTCGTTAAAACTCGGGATTGTGTGGCAAGGGGTTATATGTGACACAAATAAACAAAGTTTTTCTTTTTTTTTTTTGAAGGGTAAAAACATTATGGGAAATGCATTCTTTCTCAAGGTCATTAAAATTTGGGATTACGTGGTTAACCCGTTACCAAACAACAAAATTTTAGCCTTGTCCAAATTGAAAGCATCTGCAGAAGACAAAATGAAGTCGACTCAAAAACTGAAATTTCTCTTTAGAAGGGTAGATGATCCTTCTTAATTCAACTCTTTTACTGTCAGCATGTCTCAAATCTTTTTAGCAAAAAAATCCGCCTTAATCATTCCTTCAACACAGATATGCGCGCTAAATGACCAAAGCCGTCGATGCGCCATAAAACAACATTCATTCATTCATTCAAAGGCTTCTTTCAATGTGGCTCAAATGTTGCAATTTTTCTTCAATAGGGTAGAAAACATTGTGGGAAAAGGAGAAAATGCTGGTTACCAGCATTTTCTCCCTTTTCCACAATGTTTTCAAAAGGCTTCTTTACTAGGGGAGTCAAAAGGCGGCATTGTGCGGTAAAGGGTTAAACATCTCTCAAATCAAGGGTTTTATGCCTGAAAAGTTAGCAAATGGAAAAAAGAATAACATCATTAACTATCTGCATTTTCTCCTTATCGTATAATGCTTTCTTGAGTTTCTTTTACCAGTTATTTGCACATTATTCTTCCCAAGCCACTGGCTGCTTACCCACTTCACCAACATCAAAATAATTACCAGCTGTGAAAGAGGAATGAATCATATGGCAACAGCTATCATCAAACCTTGGAAAGAAATTGGCCAAGCTGGGGATTCACACCAGCAACCCCCAATTCTCAAGTTCTGTATTCTACCGGCTGCGCTACCAGGGCTCGACTATTACCTTGGAACGAGCACTTGCTCCTTATCACAAGATATTTTCAAAAAGTTGTTTGCTGCAGGTATGTGAAAAAGTCGTATTAATTCGAAAATCAAGGCTGAGCTCCAGCAGTGCAGTTGGTAGCGTAAACGACTTTATAAAGGGGGCTTGCTGGTTCAAATTCCCAGCTTGGCCAATTTCTTTCTATGGATTGATGATAGTCATTGCGACAGGATTCAGTTCTCCCTAACAGCTGATCATTGTTTCGACACTGGTTATGTTGGTAAGCAGCCAATAGCTTGGGAAGAATATTGTGTGCAGTACTGGTAAAAGGAAGTCTAGGGAAGCATGGATAAGTGCACTGGCCACCAGGATATATCTGAAATAACGTTGAAAACAGTGTTGAACACTATACAATTAATCAATCAGTGGAAAATGAGGTAAAGGAAGGCAACACCTACCCTGAAACACCATTTATCCTTCACCTGACGGCACAAATTCAGATCCATTTCCGCAATTAGTAAGCCATCTCTTGTTCTCGACAGTCCCTGTAACATAAAAGTATGCTGCATTTTATAATCTGTGGGTTTTTTTTTTTTTTAACACATATTGACAAGTTCACAGGTACCATACTGTATATACAGTAAAACTTGTCGAAGTGATCACCTACCTCTTATTAACTCTCTACCAAAAGACAAAATTTCAGACTGGTCCAAATTGAAAGCATTGGCAGACAAATTTAAAGTAGTCCAAAATGACGAAATCTTTCCTTCATAGGATAGAAAACCTTGTGGGAAAAGGAGAAAATGCTGGTTACCAGCATTTTCTCCTTTTCCTATAATAGTTTTAAAAGCTTTTATCCTCTGGGTTGTTACCAGCATTTTCTCCTTTTCCTATAATAGTTTTAAAAGCTTTTATCCTCTGGGTTGTTAAAAGTAAGGACTGTGTGGTGAAGGGCTAAACCATTACAAAATCCCAAGTTTTAATGAGTTTGAGGGAGAAGCTTTTTAACCCTTTCCCAAACGACAAATTTTGGTCTAGTCCAAATTGAAAGAGTTTCCAGACGACAATTTTAACTTTGATGAAAATGGCAGAAAGGTCTCAAAACGGGTAGAAAACACTGTGGGAAAAGGAGAAATTGCTCATTACGAGCAATTTCTCCTTTTCCCCACAGTGTTTTCAAAAGACTTGTACTGCAGACATGTGAAAACCAGGGCTTGTTTGGGAAAGGGTTAAAACATTGTGGAAAAAGGAGAAAATGCAGGTAACCAGCACTTTCTCCTCCCACAAGGTTTTCTACTCCATGAAAGGCAAAATTCATGTTATAAGTTATATTCGATTTGTCGGCTGCAATTGCTTTGAACTTGGACAATGCTAAACTTTTGTCGTTTGGTAAAGTACAAATGTTTGACTTAAAAGCTGCAGGCTATTTCCCTATATATTAAAAGTGCTGTGAGTTTTTCGTCCTCTTATCTCTTTTCCCAATGTAAAAAATGAAGACTTGTCCAAACTGAAAAGTTAGCAAGCATCATGGAAAAAGGATAATACATTGGCTATCAGCATTTTCTTTTTATCCTGTAATGAAATCCTGGACTTTTTTTTTTAGTATTGTTAATATTTTGCAAATAGCAAAATTTTAAACTTACCCGAATTGAAACTCTTTGCTGATGTAAAATTATGTTTTTTTAAGGAGAAGGGAACATAATGGAATAAGAGGGCCAAGGTGGCCCTGTATCACTCCACTGGCTTTTAACCTTTACCACACAATTCCAAGTTTTAATGACCCTGAAAGAGAAGGCTTTTGAAAACATTATGGTAAAAGGAGAAAATGTTGTCAACCAGCATTTTCTCCTTTTCCCACAATGTTTCCTACCCTCTTCAAAACAGAAATAATCATTTAAGCTACATTTAATCTGTTGTCTGCAATGGCACCAAATTTTTATTTGGTCCAGTAAAAAAATTTGTAGTTTTGAATGGAATCAAATTCTTTGAAGGAATTTTAAAAGGAGACCATAGCAGGATCATTTCTCTTTAAGTTTCATCAAAATTGGATGGATAGTTTCAGAGAAGATGTTTGAAATAAAAGTAAACACACACATAGACATACAGACAGACCAACGGACACCAGGCCATGACATAAGCTTGCTGGCCTTCAGCCAGTCGAGCTAAAAAGGAGAAACTGTTAGTTACCAGCATTTTCTCCTGTTCTAGTCTATGAAAGGCAAATTTTCATGTTTTAAGTTATATTTAATTTGTCGACTGCAATTGCTTTGAGGTTGGACAAGTCTACACTTTTGTCGTTTGGTGATTAATTAACTCTTTTCCACACGAAAAAATTTCAAACAAATTCAATGTGGCTAGAATGACGGAATCTGTCTTTGATAGAGTAGAAAACAGTGGAAAAAGGAGCAAATGCTGGTTACAAGCATTTTCTCCTTTTTCAACAGTGTTTTAAAAAAGTTTCTTTTTCAGGTTCGCCAAAATCAGGATTACATGGTAAAGGGTTAAAGTACAAATGTCTAAAGTAAGAATTACAGACTTTTTCCCTAAATATCCAAAGTACTGCGTGTTTTTTGTCCCCTTAACTCTTTACCAAACAAAAAGAGGCCATAATGGCCCAGTATCGCTCCACTGCCTTTTAACCCTTTACCAGATGAAAAAATTTAAGCCCTGTCCAAATTGAAAGCATTTGCAGACGACAATTTCAATGTGGCTCAAATGGTACAATTTTTCTTTGACAGGGTAGGAAACATTGTGGGAAAAGGAGAAAATGCTGGTTACCAGCATTTTCTCCTTTTCCCACAATGTTTTCAAAAGGCTTCTTTCCCAGGGGCGTCAAAAGGCGGCATTGTACGGTAAAGGGTTAAATAAATGCATCACACATTTACCTGGCATTGACATCTGGACATAAATTATAAGAATTCTATATGGCAATAAACTCTCATAAAAAATAGCCAGTCATCGCCCCCCCCAAAAAATTATATCTTTTTCAAATGCAAAGATTCTGTCAGTGAATACAAGCAGGTCTAATCAAGTATCAATCACACCAAACATTAGTGTACTCTAAAGAGCGCTTTGACAAACAGATTTCCAAATTTCAAAAACAGCCAAGTTAAAAACCAGGAACTCCCAGTTTTTGGTGTATCCAATGTAAAATTTCCTATCTCATTGGATAAGGCGTAGCGGTTAGTATGCAGCAAGGCATAAATACATTTGCAAAATTTACAAGGACATTTTCAAAGATGTCTGCTGCAGATTGGTTTTAGATGGTAATTATATAATGGGGGAAGGGTGGGTGGGGGTTGGAAGCACTGTTGGCGGGTAGACTTTGCTCTTTTGCCCATTTGCTATGTTCTTACCCAACTTCAGAGTTGAAATGGGTCTGTGGCATGTCTGCAGAGTACCAGTAAACAAGGAGGGAATAGGAGATTGAGTATAGATCTACCCGGTAATAGGATAAGAAAATAGAGAGATTTTTCTGCATATTGAAATTGTGTGTTTTTTTTCCTTTTGTCTGAATTGGTAAGGTGGATGAATAACATTTATGTGGAGAAAAAAAAAGAAAAAAAAAAAAACAAGGAAAAAGGAAACCAACATTTTGTATAAAATGAAATATTCAAACACACCAGTAAAAATAGCAAAGGAAAAAGGTCAATACACAGGAGGTCCTAAAACAAATACTACCAACCTTTTGGCAATGTAGTTTAGAGTTCATGACCATTTCATGACCTCGATCATAAGTTCATCACTTCAAGGTCAACCTCTTTACCAAACAATCACGAGTTTCAACAACCCCAGGGAAGTAAGTTTTGAAAACATTGTGGGAAAAGGAGAAAATGCTGGTAACCAGCATTTTCTCCTTTTCCCCCAATGTTAACATATTTCATGTTTTGAGTAACATTTATTTTGTTGTCTGCCAAAGTTTTCAATGTGGATCAGTCTAAAATATTTTCCTTTGGAAGAGTTAAACCTTTTATCAGACAACAAATTTTTGACTTGGAATGTGTCTTTGAATGGGTAGAAAACATTGTGGAAAAGGAGAAAATGATTTACAAGCATGTCTTTTTTTGCCTTTTCCCATGACATGTTTAAAAACCAGTATTTTCTCCTTTTCCAAGAATGTTTTTCATTCTTTACCAAACAATCCAATGTTTTGACAGCCCTGTGGAAGAGGGCATTTGGAAACATCGTGGGGAAAGGAAAAATGCTTTTGTTTGTATGTATTGGGAGTTTAATGCCATTTTAACAGCTTAGGCCTTAACAGCTTAGGCCTTATCACTGCAGTCAGTGCACCTAGGCATGTGTTTCCTGGCTTTCTCACACTTGTACGGACAACTTTCTTTCCAAGCCACTGACTACTTTTCTCACACACATCAGGGGTGAGAGACGAAATACAGTTGTATAGAAAATTTGCCACAACCGGTTTGATCTTGCAAACACTAGGTCTCGATTTCAGCTACCCTAACCACTGAGCTAACTGTTCAGGCAGAGAAAATGCTACCCTTTCAATGACAATTCCCATCATTCACGCAATACAAGTATTTCTATTGGCATCTGTAAACACTTTTAACCCTCTACCAAACAAAAACAAATTTGCACTCTACCAAACTGAAAGCATTTGCAGACGACAATATAAATGCAGCTAAAAAGGTAAAATCTGTTGGTGAAAGGTTAGAAAACATTGTGAGAAAAGAAGAAAATGCTGGTAACCAGCATTTTCTTTTTTTCCACAATGTTTTTAAAAGCTTTCTTCAAACAAAATTTTAGACAGGTCCAATTTCAAAACATTTGAAGATGACAAACGGGACTTAAAGAAACTGAATATTGAATTTGAAAGGATGGCAAACATTCTGGGAAAAGGAGAAAATGCTGCTTATAATGTTTTAAAAAGCCTTCTTCTTCAAGGTCGTTAAAACTTGGGATTTTGTGGTAAAGAATTAACCCTTTACCAGACGACAAAATTTTGGCCTTGTCCAAATTGAAAGCATTTGCAGACAACAATTTCTATGTGGCTCAAATGGTGCAATTTTTCTTTGATAGGGTAGAAAACATTGTGGGAAAAGGAGAAAATGCTGGTTACCAGCATTTTCTCCTTTTCCCACAGTGTTTTTAAAAGGTTTTTTTCCCAGGGGCGTCAAAAGGTGGTATCATGCGGTAAAGGGTTAAAGTTGGGATTGTTCTGTAAAGGACAAAGGGTGATCACAGAAATACAAGAGAATTTGATCATGGGTAAAAAAAAAAACCCAAATCAATAAGTAGGTCACTTTCTGTCATTCACACTCTAGTGGAGTACAAAAAATGCTTCCGTTTTCTGCAATGTTTTCTGCAGTAATCCAAGCTGTGCAAATTTCATCCTGAGCAAATTCTCAGAAATAACTGGTAACCAGCATTTTTTCCTTTTCCCACAAAGTTTTCTGCCCTTTCACTTACATATTCCATCATTTTAGCCACATATAATTTGTCGTCTGCAAATGCTTTGAATTTGGACAAGTCCAAAACTTTGTTCTTTGGTAATGGGTTACAGACATCCCTCCATTTGAGTCATGCTTAGTATGTCGTCTGCAAATCCTTTGAATTTAGGTAAGTCTAAAATTTTGTCAGCTGGTCTACTAGGCGTTTGACAAATGAAATCAATACAGGTAGAGAGAGCACTTTCAGTCTGGTACACAAGCTACAGTACAGATGTACTTCCTTGCAAACTTCCACAAGTACATCTGATTAACTCAGTAAAGTATCCCAGTTCTTTATATTACCAGTACATCCATCCCAGAGACTGTACTATTAGGTGCATGCAAGGACATGCGTAAGTAAACCAGTCCCTCGTTTATCCAGGACAAGTAAACCAGTCTTGATTTATCCAAACACATTTGATAATTCACCAGGAGATTGAATCTTGGCCTATTCCGATTTCAAGAGTACAAACAAAGAATAAGAAATAACGGGTAAACTCTTTACCAAACGACGAAAGTTTAGACTGGTCCATATTGAAAGCAAATGCAGAGGACAAATTTGGTGTGGCTAAAATGACGGAATTTGACTGTGAAAGAGTAGAAAACATTATGGGAAAAGAAGAAAATGCTGGTTACCAGCATTTTCTCCATTTCCCACAATGTTTTCAAAAAACATTCTTCTTAGGATTGTTAAAATTTGGGATTTTGAGTGGGAATGGGTTAACCCATTACCAGACAACAAAATTTTAGCCTTGTCCAAATTAAAAGCTTTTGCAGACGACAATTTCAATGTGGCTCTAATGGTGCAACTTTTCTTAGACAGGGTAGAAAACATTGTGGGAAAAGGAGAAAATGCTGGTTACCAGCATTTTCTCCTTTTCCCACAATGTTTTCAAAAGGCTTCTTTCCCTGGGGCGTCAAAAGGCGGCATTGTACAGTAAAGGGTTAAACAGGCAGAATGAACTTTTTATCAGACAACAAAATATTGGACTGGTCCAAATCGAAAAGCATGCAGATGACAAAGTACTTGCTGCTTAAATCATGGTATTTCTCTTTTTGAATGGATAGAAAACATTGTGAGACAAGGAGAAAATGCTAGTTACTAGCATTTTCTCCTTTTCCCAGGGGGTCCTGCATGCTCTGCTCAGTGGTAAAGTGTAGCACTTGTAACCTGGAAACCTCAGGTTCGAAGCCTAATTGGGAACACTATGATTTTGGTGAATGTCCTTGCGCAAGACACTAGCCATAGCCTAGTACTGGTGAAATCCCTTCCATACATGAATATATCAGCTGTTGCTGTGATATGACTGAAATAATGTTGAAAGCAGAGTGAAACACCATTCAATCCATCCTTCTCCCACAATGTTTTCAACAGCCTTCTTTATCGGGGTCTGAAAACGCACGACTGTGTGATAAATCGTGATTGTGATTATATAGTGTTTAACGCCATTTTCAACATTATTTCAGATATATCACAGCAGCCAGTGGACCTATCCATGCTTTCCTGGAGTTTCTTTTACCAGTATTTCGCACAATATTCTTTCCAAGCCAGTGGCTGCTTTCCCGCATAGCCACTGTCGAAACAGTGGTCAGCGGTGAGAGAGGAATGAATCCTGTCGCAATGACTATCATCAATCCTCGGAAAGAAATTGGCAAAGCCAGGGATTGAACCAGCAACCTCCTGTTCTCGCTACTGACTGAGCTACGGGGCTTGGCTGTGTGATAAAACCTTACACCTTAACTCTTTACTAAACGACAAAACTCTGATCTTGACCAAATTGAAAGCATTTTCAGACAACAAATCAAATGAAGCTCAACTAACGTCTTCTGTCTTTGACTTGGTGAAAAACATTGTGGGAAAAGGAGAAAATGCTAGTTACCAGCATTTTCTCCTTTTCCCACAATGTTTTCAACAGCCATCTTTCTCAGGGTTGTCAAAACCCAGGATTGTGTGATAAAAGGTCGATGTTTACATTTATATTTTACAAATACGTCTGCTGCAAATTTCTATCCAAAGGTTGGTTGAATGGTGTTTAATACCGCTTTCAACATTATTTCAGATATATAACAGTGTCAGCTCACATTATCCATGAGGACACTGGGTTTTACCCATACAAGACTAGGGCCCTCAGGTGTCTTGCCCGAGGACACTCCCATGAAAACACAGTGCTTCCATTGCATTTCAAACCCAGGGTTTCAAGGTTACAAGTCCTACACTTTACCACTGAGCCGTGCAGGACTCTGCATGAGAAGGAAATGAGTCCACCCTTTACAAAACAACAAATTTTCAGACTTTACCAAACTGAAAGCATTTGCAGACAACAAAATACAATCACACTCAGAAAGATGATTTCTGTCTTTGAAATGGTAGAAAAACATGGCGAGAAAAGGAGAAAATGTTGGTTACCAGCATTTTCTCCTTTTCCCACCATGTTTGCAAAAGCCTCTATCTTCAAGGTCACTATACCCTCTATCAAACAATTCCTGACTTTTAACGACCCTGGAGAGGTAGACTTTTGAAAACATGGTGGAAAAAGGAAAAAAAGCTGGTAACCAGCATTTTCTCCTTTTCCTACAATGTTTTCTATTTTTGAAAAAAAATCAAATTTTGAACCACATTTTTTTTGTCGTCTGCAAATGCTTTCAATCTGGACCAGTCTAACATTTTGTCATTTGGTAAAGTGTTAAAGCTGACTGTTTTGTAAAGGATTAGAGCCTTGGGCTGGGTGAAAACGCTATTGATTGGTTAACGCTTTACTGCACAATGCCGTCTTTTAACGATCCTGGAAAAGAAGGCATTTGAAAACATTGTGGGAACCAGCATTTTCTCCTTTTCCCACAATGTTTTCTACCTTATCAAAAGAAAACTTGCACCATTTGAGCTACATTGAAATTGTCATCTGCAAATGCTTTCAATTTGGACAAGTCTAAAATTTTGTCGTCTGGTACAGGGTTAATGTATTTTGCTGGATTGGAGTCCCAGCTGGCAAGCTATTTTTAACTCTTTACCAGACAACGATATTCTTAGACTTAGCTAAATTGAAAGCATTTTGCAGACGACGAATTAATTGTGGCTCAAATGACCATATTTAACACTGAAAGGGTCAGTGTGTGAAAAGGAGAAAATGCTGTTTAACCCGTAAAGCGTGGAATAAACCTAAAAGAAATTTTCATCCCAGATAATTATACAACTTAAATAATTGCAGTTTCATGGTTGCTTTTGTCTGTTGTGTTTCAGAGAAGCAGACAGTGTAGATCAAAGATCAGGCTGCACATTTTGTGCAGCCCGATCTTGATCTACATTGACCGCAAAGGCAACTAAAGTAGTGAAAGGCACTTTCAGGGTTAACGTCATTTTCTACTTTTCCAACAGTGTTTTCAAAGCCTGCTTTCTAAGGGTCAGACAACTACAAATGGTTTATCTCTCTACCAAACAACAAGATTTTAGACTCTTCCAAATCCAAAGAATTTGCAGACGACAAATTTAATGCGCCTCAAATGGTGAGTCATCTTTTAGAGGCAGAAAACATTGTGGGAAACAGAGAAAATGCTAGTTCACAGCATTTTCTCCTTTTCCCACATTTTTTTCAAAAGCCTTCTTCAGGACTGTGAACACTTGGGATTGTGTGGTAAAGGGTTATCTTCTAGACTGTACCACAAGATGATTTCTAATTCAATTATTGACATAGTTTTCATCCAATCAGAGAGAAGTATTTGTCTGTTTTTCTTTTTACATCTAAACATCCCACATAAAGTGTCTGTCTCCATAGAATTGACTGATTGTATGGTATTTATTGCCATTTTCAAAATTATTTCACTTATATCCCGGCAGCCAATACACCCATCCATGCTTTCTTGGATTTTCCATAACCAGTACTTTGCACAATATTCTTTCCAAGCCACTGGCTATCTCACAAAATCATCATTGAAACAAAGATCAGAGGTAAGAGAGGAATGAATCCTTTCCCAATGACTGTCATTAATCTGCGGAAAAAAATTGGCTTAGCTGGGCATTCAAACCAACGACCCACCCATTCTCAAAGCCTGAATGCCACCAACTGTGCTACCGGGGCTCAGCCTATCTGCTTTCAGTGCTTTGAAATAAACACATTTCCATGTTTCTGAAGTGGAGAAGTTATCGCCCTATTTGCTTGAAGGTATGCCTACAGGAATGCTTATGATGATTTTCTTCTGAAGGTATGGGTGTGCCTTCGAAAATGAAAAAGAGAGGCAATATGGCCCTATACTGTTCCACTGGCTAAAAAAAAAAACGGTTGCTGGCAAGATGTTCCTAAGGTTGATTGTGTAGCTGGAAATCAGTTTTCTTTGGTATCAATAGTACAGACTTCCAGCAGAAATAAGCAGGATAGAGAGAAAAAATCAAGGCAGAAACAACTTCTTCATGCTTCTTCAAATGAGCTGTGCTTTGGCAAAAGGGAGTTTAACCCTTTCCCAAACAAGCCCTGGTTTTCACGTGTCTGCAGTACAAGTCTTTTGAAAACACTGTGGGAAAAGGAGAAATTGCTCGTAACGAGCAATTTCTCCTTTTACCACAGTGTTTTCTACCCTTTTTGAGAACTTCCTGCCATTTTCATCAAATTTGAAATTGTTGTCTGCAAACTCTTTCAATTTGGACAAGTCTAAAATTTGTCGTTTGGGAAAGGGTTAATACATCTATGCCTGATCTATGACATCATCACTTATCATTTGGATAGTAAACAGCACAATTTCCACTCAGAAAAATTGAGAGTGGACAAAATTGAATGTTACAGCCAAATATAGAATAATCAAGGGAGGTAAATGGCAACAGCATGTGCAATACAACATGAGTTACTTCCCTTGTACCATTTAATAACATTACCCCTTGGTATGGGCATTAAATGAACCAGACAGATATTTTCAGTCGAGAAACAAATACTTTGAATTCAGGCAAGTCTAAATGCTGTTGTTTGGGGAAAAGTTAAAAACTCAGAAAAAGAAGTCTTTTGAAAAAAATAAGTAGCAAGACAAAGAAGAAATCGTTCACAACAAGCATTTTTCTCCTTTTTCCACAAAATTTCCCACCATTTCATAAACATTTTCTAATCCTCTTTTAACTCTTTACCAAACGACAACATTTTGGAGGTTTCCAAATTGAAAGCATTTGCAGACAACAAAAAGAATCTGACTCAAAGACTGAAATTTGTTTTGGGAAAGGTAGAAAACATTGTGGGAAAAGGGGAAAATGCTGGTTACCAGCATTTTCTCCTTTTCCCACAATGTTTTCAAAAGGCTTCTTTCCAAGGGTCGTTAAAAGTTGGGATTGTGTGGTAAAGGGTTAATTCTTTACTGCACAATCCAGAGTGTTAACAACCCTGAGCTTTTAAAAACATTTTAGGAAAAGCAGAAAATACTGTAGGATAACCAGCAGAATAACCAGCACTGTTTTCTATCCTCACTACTGATCATTGTTTTAATGATGGTTACGCGGGAAAGCAGTCAGTGGTTTGGAAAGAATATTGTGCGAACTACTGGTAAAGAGGAACTCCAAGAAAGCATGGATAGGTGCACTGGCCACTGCAAGAAAACTGAAATAATGTTAAAAACAGCGTTAAACACCATACAATCAATCAATCAATCTGTTTTCTGTCCTATCAAATACAGCAATAACCAATTAAGCTACTTTTCATTTTGTTGTCTGCAAATGCTTTCAATATGGTCCAGTCCAAAATTTTGCCATTTTGGTAAAGAGTTAATTTTGACCCAAATTCAACTTGTCAGAAAATGTTTTTCAATACAGGTTAGTCTACTATTCTACCGTCTGCTAAAGATATAAGTTAACCCTTTACCACACAATGCCACATTTTAATGACATTTAGAAAGAAGCTTTTTAACAAGAGGGCCTTTGGCCCTAAAGTGCTCACCTGAGTAAAGTCATCTACAGTTGATAAAGCTTAAGAGAACCTGGTTTTAGTGATGTAAAACACATGAGTGTAAGTGACCTACTTTTGGACCCAACATGGCCAAATTTCAGTCTTGTCCAAGGTATAGTCAAGACAAACATTCTGATGAAGTTTCATGAGTATCTGGCTAAAACTGCACACTAGGTTTATCTAAGATTTGGCCAAGTGACCTACTTTTTCACCCAATGTAACCCAATTTCAAACTTGCCCAAGATACCATCAAGACAAACATTTTGACCCAGTTCCATGAGTATCAGGCTGAAAATGTGACCTCTAGGTGCACATAAGGTTTTTCTAAGATTTGGCCCTGTGACCTACTTTTTGACTTGTAGTTAGCAAATTTTGAACTTGTCCAAGATATTATCAAGACAAACATTCTGATGAAGTTTCAGAGTATCAGGCTAAAACTGTGGCCTCTATGGTGCACACTAGGTTTATCTAAGATTTGGCCCAGTGACCTACTTTTTTTTCCAATGTAACCCAATTTCAAACTTGCCCAAGATATCATCAAGACAAACATTCTGACCCAGTTTCATGAGTATCAGGCTGAAATTGTGGCCTCTAGAGTGTACACAAGGTTTTTCTTAGATTTGGTCCAGTGACCTACTTTTTGACCCAACATGACCCAATCTCGAAATCGTCCAAAATATTATCAAGACAAACATTCTGACCAAGTTTCATAGGTAACCAGCTGAAAATGTGGCCTCTAGAGTGCAGACAAAGTTTTTCTAAGATTTAGCTCAGTTACGGTACCTACTTTTTGACCCAACATGACCCAATTTTACTATTGTCTATATCATCAAGACAAATGATCTGACCTAGTTTCATGAGTATCAGGCTGAGAATGTGGCCTCTAGTGAGCACACGAGCTTTTTTCAAGATTCGGCCCAGTGACCTACTTTTTGACCTAACATGACCCAATTTCACACTTGTCCAAGATTTTATTAAGACAAACATTCTGACCAAGTTTCAAGAGCATCAGGATAAAAATCTGGCCTCTAAAGTGCACACAAGGTTTTTCTAAGATTTAGCCCAGTGACCTACTTTTTGACCCGACATGACCCAATTTTGGTCTTGTCCAAGATTTTATCAAGACAAATTTTCTGACCAAGTTTCATGACCATCTGACACAAAATGTGGCCTCTAGAGTGCACACAAGGTAAATGTTGATGACCTGGATGACAGATGACAAACAACGCACGTCTGACACAGCACGCACAAAAGCTCACCTTGAGAACTTTGTGCCAAGCCCCTGTAGCTCAATCAGTAGCATACAGGACTTGAGAACAGAAGGTCACTGGTTCGATCCCCGGCTTGGCCAATTTCTTTCCAAGGATTGATGATAGTCATCGCGACTGGATTCATTCCTCTCTCACGCTGACCATTGTTTCTACGATTGTTATGTGGGAAAGCAGCCAGTGGCTTGGAAAGAATATTATGCGGAGTACTGGTAAAAGAAACTCCAGGAAAGCATGGATAGGTGCACTGGCAGCCGTGATATAACTGAAATAATGTTGAAAACGGCATTAAACACAATACAGTCAATCAATCAATCAATCAATCAATCGAGAACTTTGTGCTCAGGTGAGCCACAAACATTGTGACAAAAGGTAAATCCTGCCATTCAAGCTACATTTAATTTTTGTCTGCAAATGCTTTCAGTTTGGTCCAGTCCAAAATTTTGTTGTTTGGTAGAGAGTTTACCAGTTACAACAGAATGCTCACTTTAACCCTTTACCAGACGACAAAATTTTAGCCTTGTCCAAATTGAAAGCATTTGCAGACGACAATTTCAATGTGGCTCAAACGGTGCATTGTTTTTTTTGATATGGTAGAAAACATCGAGGGAAAAGGAGAAAATGCTGGTTACCAGCATTTTTTTCTCTTTTTCCCCCAATGTTTTCAAAAGGCTTCTTTCCCAGAGGTGTGGAAAGGCGGCATTGTGCCGCAAAGGGTTAAAAGACCTTGAGAAATAAGACTTTTGAAAACATTGTGGGAAAAGGAGAAAAATGCTGGTTACCAGCATTTTCTCTTTTTCCCACAATGTTTTCCACCATATCATCAAAGACATCTTCAAACCATTTTAGCTATATTTAATTTGGCATCTGCAAATGCTTTCAATTTGGACCAGTCCAAAATTTTGTCGTCTGCTAAAGATATTTAGTAATGATACAGTTACTGACCTCACGCAGTCATACGACCAATTTCCCAGGATTTTCCCATGAGCTAAATTTTGACCCGTACAATACAAACTTGATCTTTTCAGCTACATTTTAACCTCTACAGGTTTCCACGAAACAGTTATTAACCTCCAGCGCCCCCTTTCAATCACACATGTCTTTTGACGAGATAGATTTTGTCTTTCTGATGTGATACATTCTAACCTTTCAAGTGAAACTTGTTTATCATTTCTGTATGAGCCATGCTATGTGAAAAGGGGGTTTAATGCATCTGCAAAAAGTATCGACTCATGTCAGCCTGCGCAGTCCGTGCAGGCTGACATGGGTCAAAACTTTTTGTTATGTTTAACCCTTTCCCAAACAAGCCCTGGTTTTCACGTGTCTGCAGTACAAGTCTTTTGAAAACACAGTGTTTTCTACCCTTTTTGATAACTTTCTGCCATTTTCATCAAATTTAAAATTGTCGTCTGTAAACTCTTTGAATTTGGACCAGTCCAAAATTTGTCGTTTGGGAAAGGGTTAAATGTTCTGGAAATGTCGGGATTGTGTGCTAAAGAGTGAAACCCCCTTTTGCAAAGTACTGTTCATTTGCATAAATGACTGGCAATTTATTCTCTATTAACCCTTTACCACACAATCCTGACTTTTAACGACCTTGAGAAAGAAAGCTCTTGAAAACATTGTAGGAAAAGGAGAAAATCCTGGTAACCAGCATTTTCTCCTTTTCCCAAAATATTTTCTATTCTATCAAAGACAAACCTCACTATCTGAGCAATATTTAATTTGTCATCTGCAAATGCTTTCAATTTGGACCAGTTTAAAATTTTGTCATATGGTAAAGAGTTCACCCATTACAAAACAAACTGGCAAATGGCAAATTTCTTATCATCAAACATTTATAACTTCCACTTCCCTGCCTATATAAGCCTTTACTAAACATTTCCTTGACTGCATTGACCTAAGGGAGAATGCTTTTGAAAACATTGTGAGAAAATAAAACAATGTGAGAAAAGAAGAAAATGCTGCTAACCAGCATTTTCTTCTTTACCATTTTTCCTACCCTCTCAAAGACTAGTCCTATCACTTGAATCACGAGAACAGGAGAAAATGATAGAAAACTACATTTTCTCCTTTTTCCACAATGCTTACAACAATATTAAAGCCAAATCTAATCATTTCAGGCAAATTCGATTCGTCTTTTGCAAATGCCATCAATTTGGAAAAAGCTAAAATTTTGTTGCTTGGTAAAGAGTTTAAGACCACAAAGAAGGTTCAAGAAAACATCGTTGGGAAAAGGAGAAAGTGCTGGTAAACCCACATTTTTTCCTTTTCCAACATTGTTTTCTACCCTCTCGAAGACCAAGCCTATTATTAAAATCTCATTTGTCGTCTGCAAATACTTTCAAAATGGAACAGTCTAAAATTTTGTTGTCCAGTAAAGAATTAATCCTTTATTACACTCCAATATTTTAGACTTGTCCAAACCTAAAGCATTTGCCAATGGCAAACTAAATGTGGCGCAAATTGTGGAAGTTGTCTTTGATTGGGAAGAAAACCTTGTGGGAACAGGAGAAAATGCTGGTTACCAGCATTTTCTCCTTTTCCCACAATGTTTTCAAAAGTCTTCTATCTCAGTTGTAAATGGGGATTGTGTGGAAAAGGGTTAACTGTTTACGACACAGTTCCCCAGATTTAACCCTTTCCCAAACAAGCCCTGGTTTTCATGTGTCTGCAGTACAAGTCTTTTGAAAACACTGTGGGAAAAGGAGAAATTGCTTGTAATGAGCAATTTCTCCTTTTCCCACAGTGTTTTCTACCTGTTTAGAGACCTTTCTGCCATTTTCATCAAATTTAAAATTGTTGTCTGCAAACTCTTTGAATTTGGACAAGTCCAAAAGTTGTCGTTTGGGAAACGGTTAATGATCCTGAAAAAGAAGGCATTTTAAAACATAGTGGGAAAAGGCGAAAATGCTTGTAACCAGCATTTTCTCTTTTCCCACAATGTTTTCTGCCCTATCAAAGACAAATTCCATCATTTGTGCCACAATAAAATTGTCGTCTGCAAATGCTTTGAATTTGGACAGGTCTAAAATTTTGTTGTGTGCTAAAGAGATAATTGTTTAGATCCTATTTCTGATCAAACAATGTCTTTTGTCGTGTGGTAAAGAGACAATGGTTTAGATCCTATCCCTGATCAAACAATGTCTTTTGTCCCAGCGGACTTTGACCTCAATGGGAAAATTGTTTACGATTTTTTTTTTCAAAGTCATTCACCCTCTTTCACCAGATAACAAAATTTTGGACTTGTCCATTTTGAAAGCATATGCATCTGACATTTTAACTCTTTACCAAACAACAAAATTCTAGACTTTCCAAAATTCAAAGCATTTGCAGACACGACAAATATAATGTGGCTCAAATGACAGAATTTGTCTTCAAAGGGAAGAAAACATTGTAAGAAGAGCAGAAAATACTGGCTACCAGCATTTTCTGCTTTTCCTACAATGTTTTCAAAGTACTTCCATCTCAGGGACATTAAAACTGGGGAATGTTTGGTAAAGATTTTAATGTGGCTCAAATGATGGGAAATGATACTGATATTGTAGAAAACAATGTGGGAAAAGGAGAAAATGCTGGTAACCAGCATTTTCTCCTTTTCCCACATTGTTTTCTACCCTTCAGAAAACTAATTTCATTAGCTGAGTCACATTTACTTCGTTGTCTGTCAATGCTTTGAATTTGGACTGGTCCAGTATTTTGTTGTTTGGTAAAGAGTTAAAAATTTCCAATTTTGCAACCCATCATAATGCTTAACTCTTTAACAAACGACAAAATTCTAGACCAGTCCAAATTGAAAGCATTTGCAGACGACAAAATAAAGGTGAATCAAAAATTGAAATTTGTCTTTGGAAGAGTAAAAAACATTGTGGGAAAAGGAGAAAATGCTGGTTACCAGCATTTTCTCCTTTTCCCACAATGTTTTCAAAAGGCTATTTCCTCAGGGTCGTTAAAAGTCGGGATTGTGTGGTAAAGAGTTAACACTCCTTCAGTGTGGACCAGTCCATACCTTGACTCTTTACAAGCTGGCCAAATTTTAGACTTGCCCAAATTTGTCAAATTTCTTGTAACTCAAACAATTGGATTTGGTTTTGATAGGATTGAAAACACTATGGCAAAAGGAGAAATGCTGTTTACCAGCATATTCTCCTTTTTCCACAATGTTTTCAAAAGCCTTGTTTCTCAGGCTCGTTTAAACTTGTGACTGTGCAGTACAGGGTTAACCCTTTACCACACATCCTGACTTTTAATGACGCTGAGGAAGAAGCCCTTTGAAAACATTGTGGGAAAAGGAGACAATGCTGGTAACCTGTGAAAGACAACATTCATGTAGAGTTACATTTAATTTGTCGTCTGCAAGTGCTTTCAATTTGGACAATGCTAAAGTTTTGTGGTAAATAGTTAAAAGTACATTGTTCATTAGTGTTTGTAGTTTACCCATACTTTCCTATCTTGAAAACATATTTATGTGACCTTTACAACAACCAAGTACATAAAACTTGACATTTTGAAGTAGGCCAGTCCCAAATACTGGAAATCTTAGGCCTTTATGTTTTTGAAAACTCCCACTAAGTATCAAGCAATGGACTGACTCACTCACTGACTGACTGGCTGGCTGGATGGATGGCTGGCTGATTGATTGATTGATTGATTTGATTTGATTGATTGAATAATTGATTAATTGACTGAATAATTGATCGATTGACTGAATAATTGTTTGGTTGATTGACTACTTGACTGACTGATTGATTGACTGAATGGTGTTTGTCACTCTCATCTTACTTTTACTAATATGACAGCAACACCTACAATCTCATTACAGTCCTGATTTTCACAAATACTGGTTTAGTGTTCTGAAGTGTCTTGCCCAAGGACATTCCATTTAGAACCCAGTGTTTTGAGTGAGGACTAAACCAGGTTAAGAACCCTGCACATTACTACTGAGCCACATGAACTGCAATATCCAACAATGTAGATCAGACTGCACTACCTGTGCATTTTCGAATTTGCCAGCATATAATGCTAGCCTTAGTTTACCCATTTTCTGTCCCTTTGTCTAACTCGCAGCTTTTTTTCCAGCGATGTAGATCAAGATCAGACTGTACCAGTTTACCCTTTACCACATAGTCCCGACTTCAAATGACCCTGAGGTGAGAGGCTTTTGAAAACATTGTAGGAAAAAGAAAAAATGCTGGTAACCAGCATTTTCTCCTTTTCCCACAATGTTTTTTACGCTATCAAGAACAAATTTCATCACTTGCACCACATTTAATTTGTCATCTGGAAATGCTTTCAATTTGGACTAGTCTAAAATTTTGTCGTTTGGTAAAGGGTTAATATATTCTATATAATTATTATGGCTGAGCAAGCCTGTAAACAAGACTGTTTATGTTTACCTGATTTAAGATAAAAGACAAACAATAACATAATTATTATGTTGGCAACTTTTTGAAATCTTCAAGCAAACCACTTTTGAAAAACATTAGGACAAAAGTAGGACATAAGAGAAAACATTTTAACTAGTTCTCATTTTGCAACAATGTTTTTTTTTTTTTTTTTTGGGGGGGGGGGGGGAGTGGGAATGTGAACCCTTACCACACAATCCAAGTTGAAAGAAAGTTTTTAAGGAAAAAGTCTTCTGAAAACATTGTGGAAAAAGGAGAAAATGCTGGTAACCAGCATTTTCTCCTTTTCTTACAATGTTTTCTGTCCTGTTGAGACAAATCCCTTCATTTGAACCCTATTTTGGTACCCAGCAAATTCTCCTTATCCTACAAGGCTATCTGCCCCTTTCAAAGATGAATCCTACCATTGCAGCCCCATTTACGTTGTCGTCTGCAAATGCTTTGGATTAGGACAAGTCCAAAGTGTATCTTATACAGTTAACTCTTTAACAACCGACAAAAATTTTGGACGTGTCCAAATTGAAAGCCTCTGCAGACGACAAATTAAATGTAGCTCAAATGATGATTTCTGTCTTTGATAGGGTAGAAAACATTGTGGGAAAAGGAGAAAATGCTGGTTACCAGCATTTTCTCGTTTTCCCACAATGTTTCCTACCCTTCCTTAAACAAATTTCAACTTTTCAGTCACATTTATTTTGTCGTCTGCAAATGCCTTCAATTTGGTCCAGTCTTAAATTTTGTCGTTTGGTAAAGACTTGACTGAGTAAAATGTGACTCAAAAAGTGAAATTTGATTTGGGAGGGATAGAAAACATTGTGAGAAAAGGAGAAAATGCTGGTTACATTTTCTCCTTTTCCCTCAATGTTTTAAAAAAGGCTTCTTTCTCAGGGTGGTTACAAGCCAGGATTGTGTGGTAAAGGGTTAAAGTAGAATTTGTTAGTCGTAGGTCACTATTGTGATCAGTTTTTTTGGAGTCTGTCTGAAAATAGGAGTAAGTGGTTTATATCTAGTTCACATGTCTGAAATTTGGATCACACCATGCCAGGAAATGGGAACAAATAGAAATTAGGGTGATGATTTCTTCCTGTCTAAGTTTCCGACCCGTTTGCTTTTAGCATACCAGGGCCCAAAACCTTGATTACTTGTTTCTGACAGTGTAGATCAAGATCAGACTGCATAACAGATTCACAAATTTTTCCCCGAAGGAGCTTTGATCTTGCTTTAAATTATATCTTTAACCCTTTTCCACATAATACCGAGTTTTAACGACCCTGAGAAAGATGTCTTTTGAAGACATTGTGGCAAAAGGAGAAAATGCTAGTAACCAGCATTTTCTCCTTTTCCCCACTATGTTTTCTACCCCATAAAAGACAAATTCAATCATTTAAGCCAAATTTGAAATGTCGTCTGCAAATGCTTTCAATTTGGACAAGTCTGAAATTTTCTTGTGTGGTAAAGGGTTAACTCTTTACCAAATGATAAACATTTTACACTCATCCAAATTCAAAGCTGTGGCAGACGACAAATAAAGTGATAGTCAAATTATGGGATTTGCATCAGAAAGAGTAGGAAACATTGTGGGAAAAGGAGAAAATGCTGGTCACCAACAACAGTCCCCAACTGTGTAAAATTTGAATTAAAATGAAGGCTTTCTTTGGTAGCTTGACTGAAAAACTGGCCTTGAGGTATGGCCACTTTCAGTTACAACAAAGGGTAGGGGCACTAATGGGGGGAGGGGTTAAAGGAAAAAATATGGTATATAAAAATAAAACTTACGGGTGTACGACTTCCGTCTGGAGCTGCTACATAGCTTGACCCTGAAATAGAATTTATCATGATAAAACTTAGGGATGTTTTCAACATTTTGTCCATGCTATGTACCAAGCAAGGCTGACTGCATTGCTTCAATTTATCCTTCGCCAAACAAGTCCCTGTATTAACTCTTTACCAAATGTCAAAATTTTAGACTGGTCCAAATTGAAATGATTTGCAGACGACAAGTCAAATGTGACGGAAAAATGGAATTTCTCTATGGAAGTGTACGAAGCAGAAAATGCAGGTTACCAGTGTTTTCTCTTTTTTTCCACAAAGTTTTCAAAAGCTATCTTTCTGAAGGGTCCTTTAACCCTTTACCAGATGACAAAATTTTAGCCTTGTCCAAATTGAAAGCATTTGCAGACAACAATTTCAGTGAGGCTCAAATGGTGCAATTTTCTCATGATAGGGTAGAAAACATTGTGGGAAAAGGAGAAAATGCTGGTAACCAGCATTTTCTCCTTTTCCCACAATGTTTTCAAAAGGCATCTTTCCCAGGGGCGTTAAAAGGCGGCATTGTGCAGTAAAGGGTTAACTCTTTACCAACAACAAAATTTAAGACTGGCCCAAACTGAAAGCATTTGCAGACGACAAACTGAATGTAGCTCAAAGGACGATTACTGTCTTGATAAGGTAGAAAACATTGTGGGAAAAGGAGAAAATTCTGGTTATCAACATTTTTTTCCCTTTTCCCACAATGTTTTCAAAAGCCTTCTTTCTAAAGGTCATTAAAACTCGGTATTGTGTGGTACAGGGTTTCAAGTTCCAGGCAACTTAATCTCAGTCATGCTCTGTGAAAAGGGGACTTAATGAATCTCCATGATGCATAAATCCAAGCAAGTCATCACTGTATTAACCCTTTACCGCACAATGCCACCTTTTAACGCCCCTGGGAAAAAAAGCCTTTTGAAAACATTGTGGGAAAAGGAGAAAATGCTGGTAACCAGCATTTTCTCCTTTTCCCACAACGTTTTCTACTCTATCAAAGAAAAATTGCTCCATTTCAGCCCCACTGAAATTGTCGTCTGCAAATGCTTTCAATTTGGACAAGGCTAAAATTTTGTCGTCTGGTAAAGGGTTAAAGATTCATCAAATCTGTTTATTATAACAACCTACTGAATCAGACCGGTTCTTTGACATGCAGAAAATTGACCAACAGCTAAAAGTTTTGGCCCAGGTCAGCCTGTGCGGAATGGGCAGGCTGACCTGGGTCGATACTTTTTTGCAAATGCATTAAGCAACCTTTTCACACAGCATGGCTCAAATTTTGTTTTGGCATCCTAAGCATAATAAAGTTGAGAGAGAAAAGAAGATGCTTACCATAAAAATGTCCAAAGTCTTTGTGACCTTCAAAATAAAAAAAATAAATAAATAAAATGAATAATAAAAGTTTTCCGTCTACACATTACTGTATACAAAACGTACATGTAGAGAGCAATTTCAAGGCTCTTTTTGGAAAAAATGTTTGCAAAAAAATAAAACAACAGCATAACAAGAGCAAACGCATTTGGATACCAATGCTCCCCTGCAGTTCAAAAAAGGGACCTTAACCCTTTACCAAACAATCCCTGGTTTTTACGACCATAGGAAAGAAGGCTTTTGAAAACATTGTGGGAAAAGGACAAAATGCTGGTAACCAGCCTTTTCTCCTTTTCCCACAATGTTTTCTTCTCTATCAGAGAGCTAAAGCTCAACTGTATCACAGCTGAGTTTGTCATCTGCAAATGCTTTGAAATTGGTCTAGTCTAAAATTTTGGCAGGGGTTAATCCTTTACTGAATGGCAAAATTTGGACTCGACCAAATTGGATGCATTTGCAGACAACAAATTAAATGTAGCTAAAATGATGATTTCTGTCTTTGATAGAGTAGAAAACATTGTGGAAAAAGGAGAAAATGCTGGTTACCAGCATTTTCTAATTTTCCCCACAATTTTTTCAAAAGCTTTTTTCCCTCAGGGTCCTGTGTGTTAAAGGGCATAACTGTGTAAAAAACATTTTGATGGTCACCTGTCCCTGTTGTATGGGTTCCCCTTTTAATATTTAACAACTTTTCCAAGTTTGAAGTAAATATCTTCAGTCATGACAGAGATGTTATAAAATGTAAAAGTTTTGCACGACGTCACAGATAACACAAATGATGAGGATGCAGATGATGCCAAAGCTATGACAATACCTCGATGTTTTGCGAAGCTGAGCTAAAAATATAGCTTTTTATACAGCTGCCAACAATGCCTATCACAGATGTTCTGGCTGAAAGAGCAACTTCGCCTGTTCATGCATTTTTCTGGATTTCCAAAGTACAGGGCTGGGGCTCTTCAGTGCCTTGCCAAAAAACACTCTCACAAGAAAACCAGAAATGCAAGCAGGGATCAAAGCAAGGTCTTCTGGATTGCTAATCCAACCCCATCACCCTGGATCCTTCCTAATACCTGTTAACAAACACCAGGAATGGCTGGATAGGTGCACTGTCACCATATGTATAAAACATTTTAGAAAGCCGGATTTAGCTTTCAGAAAAACAACCTTAACTGTCTACAAAACAATTTCAAGTTTCAACATCTCTGAAGAAGAAGGCTTCTGAAAACGTTGTGGGAAAAGGCATTTTCTCCATTTCCCACAGTTCTTTTTACCCCTTCACTAAACTGGTACCTGTTATATCTCCTGTAACCGTCCAATAGACAACAGGCAACACCCGACTTATCGAGGGCAGCTATTGGTTTTCATGTGTACAAAATCCACCAATCAGACAGTTCCTAACAGAATGCCTTACTTGCTGTTTTAGAACAGTTCCTAACAGAATGCCTTACTTGCTGTTTTAAAATAATCAATCAATATTCTCTCTTTGGCTAAGATTTTTATGACAGATTAATATTTTTTCTGACCACGCTCACTTTCTCAAACTCACTAAGAAATTTATTCTTTATCGATAAGGTCTATCTCTGCATAAATGATATCACAATTTAAATTTCCAAGTCTTGCGTTATCTCACAAAATCTCGAACCAGGCAGAAACCCGACTTGTAAGCATCGGGCATTACCTGTTGTTGATACGAAGATCGATAACAGGCTGTCAGTTTACCCCTTCACAGACAAATCCTATCACTGGAGCTAAATTTAATTTGTTGTCTGCAAATGCTTTCAATATGGACAAATCTATTGCTTTTTTATTTGATAAAGGGTTAACATTCCTTTAAATTAGTTTTTTATACTCAACTGATATGTAATGTAACTCTGCAAACTAAAAGAATGCTAAAGAGACTATAGTTATCTCCCTTACCAGGTTTTCCATCCCCAGAGGTGAATTCATTTGGAAATGTCTCCTGAAATATACACAGTACAATGTAAATTAACCTTTACCACACAATGCCAAGTTTTAACTATCCTGAAGAAGAAGGCTTTTGAAAAACTTTGTGGAAAAAGGAGAAAATGCTGGAAACCAGCATTTTCTCCTTTTCCCACAATGTTCTCTACCCTATCAAAGACAGAAAGTATCATTTCAGCTACATTTATATTGTCTGCAAATGCTTTCAGTCTAGTCAAATCAAAAATTTTGCCATTTGGTACAGATTTAAATTTGTATAGGCTGGTTGACCCAAACTTATATTTCATTTGTCAAGATGTGGCTATATATTTGACTCCATTTATTGATTCTTGTAAAAGAATTTATTCATAATTATCACATAAAACCTCCTCTAGCAGTGTATTAAACCCATGACTTATTTTTGATAATACACTAGTGTATTATCCTTTTTTGGGTCCCTGTTCTAATCAGTTTCATGAGCATGTGAAGCTGGAGAAACCAGTCACAGTTGGTGCAGGAAATTGTACTACTACACCGTTTCATGGAAAAATGGCATCATTGCTGCTAAGGTGTACATGCGTGGAAAGTTTTCAATTTTCATGTTTTAAGAAAAACCAAGAAATGCAGCAAAAGTTTTTTAACATCAACAAAATTGTGGAAATAGGTGAAATTACCCCCCTCTATAAACTGTTTCATTCTTCTTTCGGTGTAAATGTCAAAGAGCTACATACTTGTGTATTTATAACCGAACTACAACTGTAAACATGGACCCATGAATGGTGTATAGGCTTATGGGATGATGTATGATATTGTTTTGTTTGTCATTCGTTTTATGTGATAAATAGAATCTTACATTCATGTTTATGTATTATCATTTTCATCAAAATCATTGACAAAAATGTATTTATTATGATGCTGGCCAAGGCTTGCAACATACATTTTTAATCAACTCGTTTGATAAAAATGATAATACATAAACTCTCATGTACGATCCTCTATTTACTATTTAACTGACCTTTTACAAAGCAACAGTATTCTAGACTAGTCCAAAGCATTTGCTGACAAAAATTCCAGTTAAGCTTAAAGATGGCACTTAGCTTTGATATGGTAAGAAAACATTGTGGGGAAAGGAGAAAATGCCATTTACCACTATTTTCTCCTTTTACCAAAATGTTTTCAAAAGCTCTCTTCCCGCGGTTTGTGAAAACTTGGTAAAGTGTTAATTCCTGAAACATAATAATAGTTTGTGTTTAACCCTTTACCAAACGAAAAATTTTTGGACTATACCAAATTGAAGGCATTTGCAGACGACAAATTAAATGTAGCTTGAATGATGATTACATATTTGATAGGGTAGAAAACATTGTGGGAAAAGGAGAAAATGCTGGTTACCAGCATTTTCTCTTTTTCCCACAATGTTTTCAAAAGGCTTCTTTCACAGGGTCGTTAAAGTCAGGATTGTGTGGTAAAGAATTAAAACAGTTCAAACATTATGTCATTTATATCCCAATGGCCAGTGTACCTATTAATGCCTTCCTTAACACTTTACCACATGAAAAAATGTTGGACTCGTCCAAATTGAAAGCATTGGCAGACGACAATGTCATTGTGGCTCAAATAATATGATTTTTCTCTAACAGGGTAGAAAACATTGTTGGAAAAGGAGAAAATGCTGGTTACCAGCATTTTCTCCTTTTCCCACAATGTTTTTTACAAGGCTTCATCCTCAGGGTCGTTAAAACTCGGGATTGTGTGGTAAAGGGTTAACCTCATACCACATGATCCACAGTTTTCACTACCCTCAGTAAGAGGCTTTTTGAAACCATTGTGGGGGGAAAAAGGAAAAAAAATGTTAGTAACCAGCATTTTTTCCTTTTTCCCTGATGTTTTTTAACCTAACATAGACAAATCCCACCATTTCCATTTAAGTCACATTTGATTTGTTGTCTGCAAATACTTTAAATTTGGAACCGTAAAAAAATTGTCATCTGGTGAAGAGTTAAGTACCTTTACCAGTGCCTTGCACAAATTCTTTCCAAGCCTCCGGCTGCTTTCCAACATAAACATCACTGAAACAATCTTTAGCAGTAAGCAAGCAATGAATCCTGTTAAAATGACCATATTACACAACTTGAAGATTCTGCCAAATTCAAAGTATTTGCAGATGACTAATTAACCCTTTACCGCAAGATCCCAAGTTTTGAAGACCCTTTTGAAAACACTGTGTGAAAAGGAGAAATATCAAATATAAATTCCATGGTTTGCGCCACATTTGGTAAACCCTTTACCTTACAATCCCGAGTTCAAATGACCCTTAGAAAGAGGCCTTTTGAAAACATTGGTAACCTGCATTTTCTCCTTTTCCCAAAGTGTGTTCTGTCCCTTTTCAGACAAATTTCATCACATGAGCCAGACCTAATTTGTCGTCTGCAAATGTTTTAATTTTGGACAAGTCTACATTTTTGTTGTGAGGTAGAGTTAAGTGTGACTCAGATGATGAGATATGTTGCAAATAAAAGTAGGTGATGTTACTGGCAAAGGAGGAAATGCTGCTTACCAGTGTCTTCTCCCATTCCCACACTGTTTTCAAGTCTTCCACCTCTGCGACATTAAAACAAAGAAGTGTTTGGTAAAGGGAAATAATTAAAAATAATTTAAAATCTTTTGCAAGTTCGAATAATTGCTGTCACATTATACACAAAGTAGTGAATGTACTCACTGTTCCTACTCTGTTTATAGCACAGGTAAAGTAGCTATTGGCTATAGCAGCATTTCTGGCTTCAATAGGCCACATGGGTTCACTGAAATACATGTGCACACTTTTTTATAATAAACTGACACTTTTTAACCTTTTACCAAACAACCCCGAGTTTTTACAACCCTAGAGACCGTTTTACTACAGAACACAGGCAAATGTGAGTAAAAAATATCTTAAGTTATAGCAGAAGTTTTACGTTTCACTAACATTTGTGAAGCTAAGTACAAACATAAGTTTTTGCGTAACTTTACGTACAAAAATATCGGTCGTAAGTACAAACGTAGGTGGAAATCAGAAGGTATTTTTCGTATTACGTGGTTGTAGAGGAAGAAATTTGAGAAAAACATTATAATTATCCTAACAGCAATCTGCA
Source organism: Tridacna gigas (assembly GCA_945859785.2). NCBI lineage: Eukaryota > Metazoa > Mollusca > Bivalvia > Cardiida > Cardiidae > Tridacna > Tridacna gigas. The sequence continues at coordinate 1,349,238 of OX244042.2, forward strand.
GCAGTCTTAGATTTCTTTTCATAACAAATTATTTTTTTCTTTGGACGTACAGTATCCATATTTGACAGAAGCAGATGACATATGAGATGACATAAAGCGTAAGAAATGTAGGATAAATGCTGGTAAATTGTGTCATATTTCCCTGTGGTTCAACTGCATGCACTCTTTATCTAGGTGACAAGTGTGCGAGGACTACTATTTCTGCCTTCAATTGAAGAATTGCGAAAATATTTACACATGCAAATTCACAAAGTTACCAAAGTTTAGTAAACCCAATTTACAAATTTCATAAATCTGAATGATGGCGTAAAGTTACGAAAATTCTTATGCAAAACCTTTACAAATTGTCAGTAAAACAGTACCCCGAAGAAGAAGGCCTGTGAAAATTGTAAGTCAAAAAAAGGGGCATAACTCTTGTCAAAATACTCTGATGGTTACCTGCCCTTGATGTATAGGTTCCTCTTTTGATAATTAAAATGTTGTCCAAGTTTGAAGCAAATGTCTGTAGTAATAACTCAGATAATTATTATAAAATGTCAAAGTTTTCCCACCATGACGTAGTAGACATCAATGACGACATGACACAGATGCCATGGCTATGACAATACCTCTATTTTTTCTTTGAAATAAGCCGAGCTACTAAACAAAGTGAAACATGCCCACCTAAGAGCACCTACGGTTGCCGACGGATTGAAGACAATTTCTGCGCCATTTACCCCATACATCAGCCAGTTGGGTGGGTGGTGTCTGCCATAACATATGTTAATGGCAATACGACCTGTTTATCAAAGAAAAGTACATATGTAAAGTGAAACCTTTGTCAGTGGTTACCTGTATTTTGTTCTCCTTTCTGTAGTCCTTGACTTCAACCTATAATGTGGGTACTCATCAAAACTATTCTTGAACAGACAACTTTCAAATATATAAAGATAGAACAATCATTACCCTAAGAAAACTAAATACTAGTAAACAAATCTTGTTTGGAGACTATTTGATTGAATGATTAGGCATAAGAAAAAGAAAACAAAAATTTCCTGTGGTCTAATCTTGACCTACAATGGCTTCAAACACAACTGAAGTTGTGACAGACACTTAAAAGGCCAGCCAAAACAGTTCGAACAAGAGCACCACATGGGGGCGCCAACGCTTGGCTGCCAATGCTTGATTTTCAGTGAAGATTTTAAGATGAAAACAGGGCATAACTGTGTCAAAAATACTTTGATGGTTACCTGTCCTTGTTGTACAGGTTCCTCTTTTGATAATTAACAACTTGTCCAAGTTTTAAGCCAATATCTTCACTAATAACAGAGATATTATAAAATGTGGAAGTCTTCCCACGATGACGCAGACGAAGCCAGGGCTATGACAATACCACGAGGTTTCTTGGAAAACAGCCGAGCTAAAAATGACAAAGTTGCTTCATAATGGTGTAAATGTAGAGAGCTGTCAAAGCATTGTAATAGTAAGATATTTACCAAACTGTGTCTGAAAGACTTTGTGTCCAGTGTCCCCTTCCATGTAGTATGTGGACTGTGAATATAAAAGAGAACAAGATTTAACATTTACTTTTATTATAATTTATCATGATTGTCAGAAAAATCCATCCACCCACCTACCCACCCATCATTCCTTCCATCAAAAACCCAACCCAACCATGCAGGCATCTATCCATCCCTCCATCAAATAGTCTTCTCATTTTAAACGATTGATCTATCATGGATCTCTTGATTACTCCATCCATTCATCCATCAAACCACACAAACACTGAACCATCCATCCATCTATCCCTCCATCCATACATCCACCTATGTATCTGTCCATCCAAACATCCATCCTGACCTTTTTCAGCATCCATCAATCCATCCGTCCTTGTTGCCATTGCCACAATCATTATCATTATCATCATCATCATCATCATCATCATCTCCTCCTCCTGCTCCTTCTTCTTCATCATCATTATTACTATCGTAATTTCTATTGTTATAATCATTATCATTGTGCCAGAACTCAAAAAAGTTGAACTCACATTAACACCTGCACATTATCTCTTTTGAAAAACAACTTTTCAAAAACTCTGGGGCAACAAAAGAAGAAACTGTTCATGAAAGGCAATTTCTCATTTAGAGCGTGTTTTTTCTTACGTATTCATGCGTAACCTTATTTCATGTTGATTATAAATGAAGCATGATCTGGCAAAAAGGGGCTAAATGCAACCCTCTGAATCGTGACGTAGCATGGTCCTTTGACATGCACAAATTTGACCAATAGCGAGAAGTTTCCGTTCAGGTCAGCCTGCGAGGACTGCGTTTGCAGATGCATTAAGCCCCCTTTTCACAGAGCATGTCTCAAATATTTTACAAGGATGCTTTCAAAGTAGTCTGCTGCTAGTGAGTTTTAACCCTTTACCAGACGACAAAATTTCAGCCTTGTCCACACTGAAAGCATTTGCAGACGACAATTTCAGTGTGGCTCAAATGGTGCAATGTTTCTTTGATAGGATAGAAAACATTGTGGGAAAAGGAGAAAATGCTGGTTACCAGCATTTTCTCCTTTTCCCACAATGTTTTCAAAAGGCTTCCTTCCCAGGGGCATTAAAAGGCATCATTGTGGTTAAGAGGTACAAAATGAGGTTCTAACTCTTCACCACACGACAAAAATGTCGACTGGTCCAAACTGAAAGCATTTACAGACAACAAATTGAATCTGGCTCAAATGATGGAATCTGTCATTTTCTCTTTTTCCCACAATGTTTTCTATCCTATCTGTGACAAATCAATACATGTGCATCATTCAGTATGTCATAAGTAAATACTTTTAACTCTTTACCAAACGACAAAATTTTAGACTTGTCAAAATTGAAAGCATTTGCAGATGACAAAATAAATCTGACTCAAAAAATTGAAATTTGCTCTGGGAAGGGTAGAAAATGCTGTGGAAGAAGGAGAAAATGCTGGTTTCCAGCATTTTCTCCTTCTCTTGCAATGTTTTCAAAAAGCAGCTTTCTCAAGGTCGTTAAAACTCTGGATTGTGTGGTAAAAAGTTAAAACAAGCAAGTTCAAAATATTTGGTTTAAACATTTATCAGTTTATTTTACATTGATTGAAAAACAAGTTCTTGCAATTTATACCAATCTCTCCTGATTCTGATTCCTGGGAACTACACCAGTAGTCGTGCTGAATGTTTGGGCCAAAGCAATCCTAAAGCCGACATGCTCCCGGGTATCGAACTCCGGACATTATGGCTATGGCTACGAGGCTGACGCTTTACCTCACAAACATGGACACCACAATATTGGTTCAAACTAGAGCTATCACTGAAAGTGATCATACCCCCCACCAGCTCTTTGTCACAAAACAGCTCTTTGTCACAGAATGCAGAATGGTTTCGTAAAAAAATAAGAGCTGAAAAAACAAGCTTAAGGGGAGATAATTCGGCAACCAATGGCAGTAAGGTCGTGAAAATTGCACATGCGCAATTTCATATGTACCCAAACATTATGTGTAAATTTCAGTGCAGTACTTGAACAACTGTGGGAAAAATGCTCCGGACAAAATTGTGTCTACAGACAGACAGACGGACGGACGGACAGACGGACGGACAGCCATGGCGATTCCAGTATACCCCCCTCCACTTCGTTGTGGGGGGTATAAATATGGTCACATCGTAAAGGGTTATACCGGTAGTCCATAGAAACAATATACCTCATTAAAATCTCCAACTCTAGGAATGTGGTTCTTTCTGGATTTGCCAAGTACTTTGCCTGTATTGGATATCACAACTGCAACACAGAGAAAATCTTTATTTTGTATATGTATGGGAGTTTAGAGCCATTTTAACCCTTTCCCAAATGGCAAATTTTGGACTGGTCCAAATTGAAAGAGTTTGCAGACAACAATTTTAAATTTGATGAAAATGGCAGAAAGGTCTCAAAAAGGGTAGAAAACACTGTGGGAAAAAGGAGAAATTGCTCGTTATGAGCAATTTCTCCTTTTCCCACAGTGTTTTCAAAAGACTTGTACTGCAGACACGTGAAAACCAGGGCTTGTTTGGGAAAGGGTTAACAGCTTAGGTCATATCATACTGGTCAGTGCACCTACGCATGTGTTCCCTGGCTTTCTCAGACCAGCACTGACACAACTTTCTTTCCAAGCCAATGGATACTTTTCTAACACGCATTAGAGGTGAGAGGTGAAAAATCACCAGAAAGATAGTTTGCCTCAACTGGGTATCAAACCCGCAACCACCAGGTCTCAAGTCTGATTTGCTAACCACCGAGCTACCCGGCTGTGCAGAGAAAATTATTTGATAATTGTTATTTTCACAAAGGGGAGCGATTAATAGGGCGAAACTGACATAGATTTTTCAGAGGACAATGATAACACTACAGTCCGGTTTCAGTCAGTGCCGACTGTGAAGCGATCGCCACTTGAGAAACTGAAAAAAACAAAATTGAGATTTTGCAGCCAATCATGATTTATTTGGACATTAACCCTTTCCCAAACAAGCCCTGGTTTTCACGTGTCTGCAGTACAAGTCTTTTGAAAACACTGTGGGAAAAGGAGAAATTGCTTGTAACGAGCAATTTCTCCTTTTCCCACAGTGTTTTCTACCCTTTTTGAGACCTTTCTGCTATTTTTATCAAATTTAAAATTGTCGTCTGCAAACTCTTTCAATTTGGACCAGTCCAAAATTTGTCGTTTGGGAAAGGGTTAAATAGCATACACATTTAATATGGGACACTGGTCTTCGACACCTTCACTTTCTTAAAGTCTTTCCAAGTTAGTTGACAAATTTAAGGGATAGTCAGGTGTTAATGATTTGTGAAGAAATTAGGATTAGGTTGATACAGTAAGTTTATTCCCGCTGATTTATTTAAACTTTATCGATGGTTTTGCCATTTGTAAAGCACATTTTCGTTTAGAGAAAAGCTGGGGGAGCATTAATTAACCCTTTCCCAAACAATAAATTTTAGACTGGTCCAAACTGAAAGAGTTTGCAGACGACAATTTTAAATTTGATGAAAATGGCAGAAAGGTCTCAAAAAGGGTAGAAAACACTGTGGGAAAAGGAGAAATTGCTCATTATGAGCAATTTCTCCTTTTCCCACAGTGTTTTCAAAAGACTTGAACTGCAGACACGTGAAAACCAGGGCTTGTTTGGGAAAGGGTTAAAGAGGAAGCGTCAATTAGAGACATTATGGTAGTCAAGCTATAAATATTATTTATGATGGTCATCATTATCACTTTTATAACACTTACCTGCAGTGTTAGCCAGTATGTCGCCATGGTTTTCATCTCTCTCTAATATTGAAGATACAATCACCATGTTATACTTTTTGGCAAGCTGTTAAATGAAATAGATTGAGGATATTTGTTTTTTTTTTCGGTGAAAGATCGAAATTTATTTCATCGAGTGAAAATATTACCGATGATGTTCACAAGATGAAATAAATTTTGATCTTTCACCAAAAAAAACAAATATTCTATTTATTTCATGCTTCTAACGCCTTTTTTTGTCGAGACTTCCATAAAAATCAGTACAAACTCCCCGTGGTCGGTATTCTCACTGGTCGTACCCGTGTAATATCGAAAAATATTTTCACCGCTATTTCTCGATATCCTACCGGAAAGCATGAAATAAAAACTAGAACAAGAGAGTCTAAATGCACTGTGCTACTCATCTGTATAAATGGATGCATCTAAATTTTAGTAAAATTTTGCCTGGTGGTAAAGAGTTAACCCTTTCCCAAACGACAAATTTTGGACTGGTCCAAATTAGAAGAGTTTGCAGACGACAATTTTAAATTTGATGAAAATGGCAGAAAGGTCTCAAAAAGGGTAGAAAACTTTGTGAAGAAATTAGGATTAGGTTGATACAGTAAGTTTATTCCCGCTGATTTATTTAAACTTTATCGATGGTTTTGCCATTTGTAAAGCACATTTTCGTTTAGAGAAAAGCTGGGGGAGCATTAATTAACCCTTTCCCAAACAATAAATTTTAGACTGGTCCAAACTGAAAGAGTTTGCAGACGACAATTTTAAATTTGATGAAAATGGCAGAAAGGTCTCAAAAAGGGTAGAAAACACTGTGGGAAAAGGAGAAATTGCTCATTATGAGCAATTTCTCCTTTTCCCACAGTGTTTTCAAAAGACTTGTACTGCAGACACGTGAAAACCAGGGCTTGTTTGGGAAAGAGTTAAAGTAGAACAAGTTAGCCTGAATACATTGTTCTTCCCCGCCCCCCACCCGGGACCTGGTTTTATGAAAAAACTTAATCCTTAAAGCGCCGAATAAACCTATCAGACTGTTTCAAACTAGAAATACCACCCAAATAATTACAATTTCATGGTTGCTTTTGTCTACATTGTTTCAACAAAGCAGACAGTGTAGACCAAAGACTAGGCTGCACATTTTGTGCAACCTGATCTTGATCTACACTGGCCTCAAAAGCAACTATAGTCGTGAGAGGCGCTTTAAGGGTTAATTCTCTTATTTTGCATAAATCTGTGAACTGACTTACTTTCTGACAAAGTTGAGTCTGTTATTTGAGACACATTTCACTAAGATTTACAGACTTAAGTAAAATTCTCATATCCTGAGCTGACACATTTCAGACCCTCCTTGCAAAATAAACGGACTTAACTCAGTTAACTCTTTACCTAACGACAAAATTTCAGACTGGCTCAAAATGAAAGCAATTCCAGACGACAATTTATATGTAGTTGAAATGATGATTTCTGTCTTTGATAGGGTAGAAAACATTGAGGGAAAAGGAGAAAATGCTGGTTACCAGCATTTTCTCCTTTTCCCACAATGTTTTCAAAAGGCTTCTTTCTCAGGGTCGTTAAAACCCCTGATTGTGTGGGAAAGGGTTAAGAGACTTTGCCCTTAAAGGGCCAAATAAACTCAACGGTCATTTTCATTCTAGAATAAAACCAACAGAACTGCAAATTCATGGCTACCTTTTGCCTGTAGTGTTTTAACATAGTGGACAGTGTAGATCAAAGATCAGGCTGTACGTTTTGTGCAGCCTGATCTTGATCTACACTGGCAGCAGAGGCAACTATATTAGTGAAAGGCGCTTTATGGGTTATTAGTGAAAGGCGCTTTATGGGTTAAGTCAATTATTTTGCTGAGCTGAGTCTGAGAGAGTCCGGAGATGGATTCACTCTTTACCACATAATCCAGACTTTTAACGACCCTGAGAAAGGAGCCTTTTGAAAACATTGTGGGAATAGGAGTTGGATATTGGAGTTACACACCTTTTCACAACTTAGGTCATATCACAGCGGTCAGTGCACCTACACATGTGTTTCCTGGCTCTTTCACACCAGTCCTGTCACAACTTTTTTTCCAAGTCACTGACAAGTTTTCTCACATGCATCAGAGGTGAGAGGAGAAAAATTACCGGAAAGAAAGTTTACCATCACCATCTATCGAACCCACAACCACTAAGTCAGGAGTCAGATATGCTAACCACTGAGCTACCCTGCCAGGTTCTGCTGAGTCATAAAACTGTGTTCTTAACCCTTTCCCAGACAAGCCCTGGTTTTCACGTGTCTGCAGTACAAATCTTTTGAAAACACTGTGGGAAAAGGAGAAATTGCTCGTAACGAGCAATTTCTCCTTTTCCCACAGTGTTTTCTACCCTTTTTGATAACTTTCTGCCATTTTCATCAAATTTAAAATTGTCGTCTGCAAACTCTTTCAATTTGGACTAGTCCAAAATTTGTCGTTTGGGAAAGGGTTAATGAGAGATTTGGGCATATTTGAAAGAGTAACATACATCGTGAGACATCCTGTACACATCTTCAGCATTTAGCATTACAGCTATTTTATCAAATCACAAAATGATTGCATAGTTTTTAACACCATTTTCAACATTATTTCTGTTGTATCATGGCTGCCACTGCACCTATCCATGCATTCCTGGAGTTTCTGTTACCAGTATTTCGCAGAATGTTCTTCCCAAGCCACTGGTTGCATTCCCTCATAACCATTGTAGAAACAATGCTCACATACAGAGAGGAATAAATCCTGTCGCAATGACTGTCATCAATCCTCAGAAAGAAATTGGCCGAGCTGGGGATTCGAAACCAGCGACCCTGTTCTCAAGTCCTGCAAGCTACAAACTGCACTATCAGGGCTTGGCGGAAAGGTTAACAATAAATACAAATTCTTACTTCCTGACAGAGTTTTGTTGTAGGCCCAGTCTCAGCTGACTCAGCAAATTGACACCAAGGGTGTTTTTCTTTGGTACAGAATGCAAAAGGCATGGCTGGAAAGTAAAACAACGATGCTATTAAATGAGCCATGGGTTTTGAAAAGGGTGTTCAACGCATCTGCAAAAAGTATTGACCCATTTCGGCCAGCACAGTCAGTGCAGTCTGACATGGGCCAAAACTTTTTGCTATCTATAAATTTTCTAGATGTCAAAGGACCTCTCTACCTTTTAATTCACTTGGTTGTTAAATAAAATGGAATTTAGGGATCTATAATTATGTGATAACTTGCTTGATATAATGCATTGTGGAGATGCACTGAACTCCCTACTGCTTTGTTTGATTGTATTGGAGTTAAACGCCATTTTAACAGCTTAGGTCACATCACAGCGGTCAGTGCACCTACGCATTTGTTTCCTGGCTTTCTCACACAAGTCCTGATACAACTTTTTTGCTGAGCCGAGTCTGAGAGAGTCCGGAGATGGATTAAAGCCCCTATTGTTTTGTTTGTTTGTTTGTTACACACCTTTTTAACAACTTAGGTCATATCACAGCGGTCAGTGCACCTACGCATGTGTTTCCTGGCTTTCTCACACAAGTCCTGATACAACTTTCTTTCCAAGTCACTGACTACTTTTCTCACATGCATCAGAGGTGAGAGGCGAAAAATTGCCTGAAAGAGAGTTTACCACCACTGGATATCTAACCCGCAACCGCCAAGTCTGGGGTCAGATGTGCTAACCAATGAGCTACCCTTCCTGCCCCCTCCCCCCCCCCCCCTTTGCTAGAGCGGAGGTCACTTAATACAATAAGAGCACCACATATGGTACTTAACACTATGCTTAAATTACTTTTTAGTGAAAATTCTAAGCAAAAAAAAAAGGGGGACATAACTGTGTCAAAAATATATTGAGGATTACTAGTCTCTATGACATTGGTTCCCATTTTAACCCTTTACCACACAATCCCTACTTTTAACAACCCTCAGGAAAAGGCCCTTTGAAAACTTTGTGGGAAAAGGAGAAAATGCTGGTAACCATCATTTCCTCCTTTTTCCACAATGTTTTCTACCCTTCCCAAAACGAAAAAATAATTTTTGCGTCGGTTTTATTTTGTGGTCTGCAAATGCTCTGAATTTGGACTAGTCTAAAATTTTGTCGTTTGGTAAAGAGTTAATAAGTTAACAACTAGCCCAAGTCTGCAGTAGAAATCTTCAGTGATAACAGATATGAGAGAATGACAAAGTTTTCAAAAGATGATGCAGACAAGGATGACAATGGCCATAGGGCTATGACACATACCTTGAAATTCTCATCTGAAACAGCTGAATTAACTTTTTACCACACAACAATCTTTTAGACAGTCCAATTTCAAAGCATTTGCAGACGCCAAATTCAGCTTTGGAACAAACAGGCTTTAGCTCTCCAATAAAGCAGAAAACATTGTGGGAAAAGGAGAAAATGCTGGCTACCAGCATTTTCTCCTTTTCTGACAATGTTTTCAAAAGCCTTCTTTCCTAGGGTCGTGAAAACCCGGGATTGTTTGGTAAAGGGTTAAAAATGTTACTCATACAGATATAAAAAATAAATCTGAAAATTTAACCTTTTGCTAACAACTCCATCTTTCCCTAACCCTGAATAGTAACATTTCTCCACAATGTTTTTAAAAGTGGTCTGCTGCAAACAGAACAGTATGCAGGTAGAAATACCCTCACCCTTTACACAACAGTCCAAGAAAAAAGAGCCTTTTGCAAACATTGTGGGAAAAGGAGAAAATACTGGTTACCAGTATTTTCTTCTTTTCCCACAATATTTTTAAAAGCCCTTTTCATAAGGGTCATTACAACTAGGGATTGTGTGGTAAAACTCAGGATTGTATGGTAAAACTCAGGACTGTGTGGTAAAACTCAGGACTGTGTGGTAAAACTCAGGACTGTGTGGTAAACTCAAGATTGTGTGGTAAAACTCAGGATTTTGTGGCGCAACTTGGGATTGTGTGATAAGCAGATAATGAGATTTGACTATGCCATCCATGACTGAAATAATCTTGAAAGCAGAATGAAACACTATTCAATCAATCAACTCTAAGAACTTACTCCACGCCTCTTGCATACAAACAATATTTACACCACATTTTGCCGCAACACCAATGATGTCTGAAATTCTTTTATGTAGAGATTCAAGCTGAAAGATAGGATAGAAAAACAATATAGCTTCAGCCATATCACGGCGACAGCTCACACAGTCATATATCTCCTGGGTTTCACCAGTACTAGGCTAGGGCTCTGAACTGTCTTGCCCAAGAACACTCCCACGAAAAACCCAGTGGATCCAGTGAGGCTCGTACCTGGGGCCTTCAGGTCACAAGTCCTACACTTTACCACTGAGCCATGCAGGACCCCATAAACAAACAAAAAGAGTCCACAATCCCAACAGCCTGTATTAAGATGCATGCATGTAAAAGAATAGGTTTGCACAAGGTAAGAAGTTGAAACAGTTCTTCATTTGGAAAGTTGAGCCCGGAAGTGCAGTCGGCCCAGGGGTCACTGGTTCAAATTCCCAACTTAGCAACCTTTTCTCTGAGGATCAATGATCGATGGTAGTTATTTTGACAGGATTCATTCCTCTCTCAATGCTGATCATTGTTTCAATGATAGCTATGTGGGTAAGCAGCCAGTGTCTTGGGAAGAATATAATTATTGTGCGAAGTAATAGTACAAGAAACTCCTGAAAAGCACTTACCACCATTATATAACTGAAATAATGTCGTAAATGGCGTTCCACACCATACAAACACACAAACAATTGGGCAAAAGGTCTTCTTCTTCTTCAGGGTCATTTAAAACTTGAGATCGTATAGTAAAGACTTAACCCTCTACCACACAATCCCGAGCTCTTACAACCCTGCAAAAGACTCTTTTGAAAACATTGTGGGAAAAGGAGAAAATGCTGGTAACCAGCATTTACTCCTTTTCCCACATTGTTTTCTACCTTTTCAAATAAAAATTTCCTAATTTGTGCAACATTAGTTTGTCATCTGCAAATGCTTTCAATTTGGACCACTCTAAATTTTTGTCATCTGGTACAGAGTTAAAGCGCAGGATTGTGTAATAAAGAAGTCATATTCACCTGTTCCAAAATAGGAGCAGAAGTAGGAAGAACGATTTTGTTTTGGATCGCTCCGACTCTGACCACCCTCGGTGACCTCACTTCCTCTTTTTCTGCATCAAACCCATAGCCTTGGATTTCAAAGTCCTTCTTGTCTGCTTCTGACACAACTTCTGCAGGCAAGTTTAACTCCCTGTGAAAATAAAAGCGGAGTTTTTATTAACAATTAATTGTGAAAATAAAAGTGGAATTTTAAAAGCAAAAAGTGTGTGTGGGAGGGAGGGGGGAAAGGACAGGTAGAGTTTGCAACTTTCAATTGCATTTTGATCATAGCAAGCAATCAGCTCACAATCAGTACCTCTGCAATTATCAGAGTATAATTAGCCAGTTACCGAACAATCCTGCGTTTTAGTGGTCCTGAAGACTGATTGATTGATTGAATGGTGTTTTACGCCACTTTCAACATTATTTCAGTCCTATCATGGCAACAGCTCACATATTCATGTATTTCCTGGGTTTCACCTGTACTAGGCTAGGGCTCTGAAGTGTCTCGCCCAAGGACACTCCAACGTAAAGTTCAGCAGATCAGGTGGGACTTGAACCCGGGACCTCAAGGTTGCGAGTCCTACACTCAACCACCAAGCCACACAGGACCCTGAAGTCCTGAAGAAAACAGCTAATGGTAACCAGCATCTCCTTTTCACACGATGTTTTTTTTAGCCTTTTGGAGAAAAATCTTCTCAACTGGGTGATATCTGATTTGCCATAAGCAAAATTAATGCTTTCCGTTTTAAGCAAGTCCAGGGTCTGTATTCACCAACCATTCGTAAGAACATTCTTTGTCTTAGTCTCAAGAATTTTCATATCTGAAAGTGCCTCAACCTCAGATTGGCTAAACAACTAAGTGGTTTATCCAATCAGAATTTGTGTTACTTTCGAATGTAGAATCAGACTTATGATGAAATTAAAAATGTTTGGTGAAGACAGTCCCAGATCATGAGTTTTAATGACACTTGACTAAAAATGTCTTTGAAATCATTGTGGGGAAAAAAGAGAAAAGGCTGGTAACCAGCATTTTCTCCTCTTCCAACAATGTTTTCTACCCTTTCACAGAAAGTCTCATTTACCGGTATTTGATCTACAATTAATTTGTCATCTGCAAATGCTTTCATTTCGGATAAGTCTAAAATTTTGTGGAGAGGTAAAGAGTTAACCCATAGGCTGGGAAGTGTGACTTGCTGACCTTTTGCGGATAGTGTTGATCAAGATCAGACTGCACATTCTGTGGATCTACACTGTCCGATGAGGAGATATTTTTCTCCAATAGACAAGTTATAAATAGCATTATTCTGGTTTTTACTATCGGCGTGAAAGTTTCATTTCATTTATTTAGCAGGATATGGCTTAACCCTTTCCCAAACAAGTCCTGGTTTTCACGTGTCTGCAGTACAAGTCTTATGAAAACACTGTGGGAAAAGGAGAAATTGCTCGTAACGAGCAATTTCTCCTTTTCCCACAGCGTTTTCTACCCTTTTTGAGACCGTTCTGCCATTTTCATCAAATTTAAAATTGTCGTCTGCAAACTCTTTCAATTTGGACCAGTCTAAAATTTGTCGTTTAGGAAAGGGTTAAATAAGGTAAACCTTTGTTAGCCACCACTTGTGCTGTACAGCCACTTCTATTATGCAACAACCATTTTCAGTTCCTAAATAGATGTTGAAAAAAACTGGCTTGCAAATTTTCCAATATTTAATAACAGTCCTGATAAAAAAAGACTTTGGAAAACATTGTAGGAAGTGGAGAAAATGCTGGATTTCTGCATTACACATGGTGGGAAAAGGAGAAAATGCTGGTTACCAGCATTTTCTCCTTTTCCCACAATGTTTTCAAAAGGCTTCGTTCACAGAGGCGTTAAAAGGCGTCATTGTGTGGTAAAGGGTTAATCATCAAATCTTTCACTCTTTACCAAACGACAAAAACTTGATCTGGAGGTAGAATGGTCCTTTGCCATGCAGAAAATTTTCAAATAGCAGAAAGTTTCAACCCATGTTAGCCTGCGCTGACTGTGCAGGCTGACATGGATTGATACTTTTTGCAGATGCATTAAGTCTCCTTTGCATGGCTCTTAACCCTTTCCCAAACAAGCCTTGGTTTTCACGTGTCTGCAGCACAAGTCTTTTGAAAACAATGTAGGAAAAGGAGAAATTGCTCATAACAAGCAATTTCTCCTTTTCCCACAGTGTTTTCTACCCTTTTTGAGAACTTTCTACCATTTTCATCAAATTTATATTGTCGTCTGCAAACTCTTCCAATTTGGACCAGTCCAAATTTTGTCGTTTGGGAAAGGGTTAAATAATGTTTCAAATGAGAAACAACACCAAACAATCAAAACCTGAGGTGGCATACATTAGATAAATTACGATGTTTATTCCAGTTAAGCCTTGCCAAAGAATCCTAGGTTTTAACCGCCAAACCCCGGTAGTACAGGACTTGAGAACGGGAGGTCACTGGTTTGATCCCTGGCTTGGGCAATTTTCTTTCCAAGGCTTGATGATAGTCATTACGACAGGATTCATTCCTTTCTCACCGCTGTCCATTGTCTTGACGATGGTTATGTGGGAAAGCAGCCAGTGGCTTGGAAAGAATATTGTTCGGAGTACTGGTAAAAGAAACTCCAGGAAAATATGGATAGGTGCACTGGCCAGCACAATTTAATTGAAATAATGTTGAAAACGGCGTTAAACACCATACAATCATTCAATCGACCTAGGTTTTAACCACCTTGGGGAAAAAAAGAATGAAAATATTGTGTGAAAAGGAGAAAAATTAATGCGGGTTACCAGCATTTTCTCCTTTTCACACAATGTTTTCCACCCTGTCAAAGACAAATCAAACCATTTTAGTGGCATTTATATTGTCGTCTGCAAATGCTTTCAATTTGAACCAGTCTAAAATTTTGGTGTTTGGTAAAGAGCTAATGAAAGTATCTGCAGACAATGCCTTAACCCTTTACCACACAATGACGCCTTTTAACGCCCCTGGGAAAGAAGCCTTTTGAAAACATTGTGGGAAAAGGAGATAATGCTGGTAACCAGCATTTTCTCCTTTTCCCACAATGTTTTCTGTCCTATCAAAGGAAAATTGCACTATTTGAGCCATATTGAAATTGTTGTCTGCAAATGCTTTCAATTTGGACAAGGCTAAAATTTTGTCGTCTGGTAAAGGGTTAAGTGTGATTCAAATGATGAGATTTGTCTTCAAAGGCGCAGAAAACATTGTGGAAGAAGGAGGAAATGCCAGATAACAGTGTTTTCTCCCTTTTCCCAGGACATTTGTTTAAAACCCAGTTTCCTCATGTCAGGAAAAAAAGGGACTGTGTGGTAAAGGGGTAGTTACAGGACGCTCAGTTGTGACTTACAATTTATACTTGCTTTAACTCTTTACCAAATGACAAAATTTTTAGACTTGTCCAAATTGAAAGCATTTGCAGACGACAAAATAAATGTGTCTCAAAACTTTAAAAATTGTGTTGGGAATGGTAGAAAACATCGTGGGAAAAGGAGAAAATGCTGGTTACCAGCAGTTTCTCCTTATCCCACAATGTTTTCAAAAGCTTTCTCAAAGTCAGGACTGTGTCATCAAGAGATAACCCTTTCACCGCCATATGCGAAAAGAAGGGCTTTTGTGTGCACTCTGATCTTGGATCTATACTGCCTGCATTTTTAGTCTTTTTAGTTTAAAGCATTTGCTGACAACTTAACTCTTTACCAAATGACAAAATTTTAGACTGTTCCAAATTGAAAACATTTGCAGATGACAAAATAAACGTGACTCAAAAATTGAAATTTGTTTTGGGAAGAGTAGAAAACATTGTGGGAAAAGGAGAAAATGCTGGTTACCAGCATTTTCTCCTTTTCCCACATTGTTTTCAAAAGGCTTCAACATCAGGGTCATTAAAAGTTGGGATTGTGTGGTAAAGATTTCAATGTTGCTGAAATGATTTCTGTTTTGGTAACAGAATAAAATGTGGGAAAAGGAGAAAATGCTGGTTACCAGCGTTTTCTCCTTTTCCAACAATGTTTTTAAACACCTTCTCTTTCAGGCCCACTCAAACTCGGGATTGACAGACAAACTCCATTATTTAAGCACCATTTCAGTTGTCGTCTGCACAGGCTTTGAATTTGGATAAGTCTACGATGTTATCGTCTGGTAAAAGGTCAATGTTATCAGTTCCTGTCCTTTTTCTAGGTCACAAACTTTAAAATTTCAATACGCAAATATGACCTTCTCTCCATCAGCAAGATAAGACACTTTTCAATGAACAAATATACCATGTAGCCAACATGTTTCTATGCTTTTTAATCCTTTACCAAACAATCCCTGGTTTTTAACAACCCTTAAGAATAAGGCTTTTGAAAACATTGTGAGAAAAGCAGGAAATGCTGGTAACTGGCATTTTCTCCTTTTCCCACAATATTTTATACCCTGTCCAACACCTCCCGTTCATTGAACTACTTACGAATTTGGCTACTAGCATTTCCTTCTTTACTAACACTGTTTTCAGAAGCCATCTTTCTCAGGGTTTTTTAAACTTGGGATTGTGTGGTAAAAGGGTTAAACCTTTACAAAAGTTAAAACATGCAGACGTGTTCATATTAAAAGCACTTGCAGACTACACACTAAATGTGGCTCAAACAATATTATTGACTTTGTAAGATATAAAATATTGAGGGAATGCTAGTAACCTGCATTTTCTCCTTTTCCCACAATTTTTCAAACGGCTCCTTCATCAGGGTCCTTAAATTTCTGAATAGTTTGGTAAAGGGTTAAATCATATTCTTTCTTAGCCAATGGCTGCTTTTTCCAACACACATCATCAAAACAGTGTTCAAAAGTCAGAGAAGAATGCATTCTGTGTCAATAATAATCTCTGTATCTCTCTGTCTCTGTATCTAGGTCTCTGTATCTGTATCTCTCTGTATCTGTGTCTTTGTACCTTATTCTTTGTATATCTTTCTCTGTATCTCTGTCTTTGTATCTCTGTCTCTAGATCTTAGTCTTTGTATCTCTGTATCTCTCTGTAGCTCTGTCTTTGTATCTCTGTTTGTATCTTTGTATTTGTAGCTCTGTCTCTGTATGTCTGTCTTTGTATCTCTCCCTCTTTATCTTTCACTGTATCTTTGTCTTTGTATCTCTCTCTCTGTCTCTGTATCTCTGTCTCTCTCTGTTCTGTATCTCTCTGTATCTCCATCTCTATATCTCTGTATTTGTATCTCTGTCTTTGTATCTGTGTATTTGTATCTCTGTATCCCTGTCTTTGTATCTCTGTCTCTGTATCTCTGTTTTTATATCTCTCTGCCTCTGCCTCTGCATTTGTATTCTTGTCTTGGTATCTGTATCTCTGTCTCCATATCTCTGTCTCCATATCTCTGTATCTGTCTCTGTATCCCTTCATCTCTCTGTATCTCTCTGTCTGTGTATCTCTGTCACTGTACCTTTTTCTGTATCTCTTTGTATCTCTGTCTCCATGTCTCTGTATCTCTGTCTCTCCCTATCTCTGTCTCCATATCTGTCTCTGTACATCTGTCTCTGTATCTCTCTATATCTGTCTCTCAGTTTTTGTATCTCTGTCACTGTATCTTTTTCTGTATCTCTTTGTCTGTATCTCTGTCTCTGTGTCTCTGTATCACTGTTTCTGTATCTCTGTCTCTGTAGCTATCTCTTTATCTCTGTCTCTGCATCTTTGTATCTGTTTTTGTGTCTCTGTCCCTCTGTATCTCAGTCTCTATATCTCTGTGTCTGCATTTGTGTTTTTATTTTTGTCCTTGTATCGTTATATCTGAATCTCTGTCTCTGTATCTCTGTCTTTGTACTTTTCTGTCTTTGTCTCTCTCTGTATCTGAATCTAAATCTGTATCTCTGTCTTTGTATTTTTCTGTCTCTGTATCTCTGTATCTAAATCTATGTCTCTACCTTTCTCTCCCTGTCTCTTTCTCTCTCTCAGTCTTAACCTCATAACAGAAAACCAACCTGCCAATGGTAAAAAGTATGCATGCTTACGCATTAAAGTATTTTAGCTATCTTACAATGTTAAGTTTGATAAATACTTAACTTGTTCATGTGTCTTAAATTTATACAGTATATTGCCTTTATGGCTGGTGTTAACCCATTACCATATAGCCTGTTACAAAACATACCACAAACAGGTACAAATAACACACAGGAGAAAAATTTGAAGGAAAGGAGAAGGTCTGTATTTTTATATGGAAAATATTGTGGAAAATGAAGCAATTTCTTGTAACAAGCAATCGCTCCATTTCCCACAATGTTTTCCAAAGACGTCCTCTAAGATTTCCATCTTTGGAAAACATTGTGGGAAAGGAAGCAATTGCTTGTAACAAGCAATTGCTTCTTTTCCCATAATGCTTTCCCCAAAGATATCAACTGCATGTGCATATAACCTCGTTTTTGTATGGTATTGGGATCTACTGCTTGGTTTAACCCTTTCCCAAATGACAAATTTTGGACTGGTCCAAATTGAAAAGAGTTTGCAGACGACAATTTTAAATTTGATGAAAATGGCAGAAAGGTCTCAAAAAGGGCAGAAAACACTGTGGGAAAAGGGGAAAAGGAGAAATTGCTCGTTACGAGCAATTTCTCCTTTTCCCACAGTGTTTTCAAAAGACTTGTACTGCAGACACGTGAAAACCAGGGCTTGTTTGGGAAAGGGTTAACTTTACACAGTCTCTAGTCTGATAAGTAATAAAAGAGTTCGTCAGAGTTATAGATAAGGGACGGTGCGTTTATTTGTGTGTTGCTCTGGTAAAAAGGGGGTTTAACCCTTCACCAGACGACAAAATTTTAGCCTCGACCAAATTGAAAGCATTTGCAGACGACACTTTTAATATGGCTCAAATGGTGCAATTTTTCTTTAATAGGATAGAAAACATTATGGGAAAAGGAGAAAATGCTGGTTACCAGCATTTTCTCCTTTTCCTATAATGTTTTCAAAATGCTTCTTTCCCAGGGTTGTTAAAAGGTGGCATTGTGCGGTAAAGGGTTAATGCATCTCTGTACTGCATTGTACCAAGCAAGACATCACATAGTCATGGAACAGCAAATTCCATTTAGTCTAAAAAGCAACAGAATCATTGTCCTGTTTGTCAGCAGAAGGGTACCAGCAAAATTTCATAAAGAAAAGAGATGATCTGGATTTGCTTTCAAGGATCTAAAATTGCAATATTAGCCTTTTCATTGATCTGAGTTGTCAGACTAATTTTCCCATCTACAAAATAAAAGAAAACATATGAATACCAGCTTGATTCAAATCTGGAGGGGTATTCCATTATGGTTCATCAAATTTGCTACAGTAAATCACGAAATATTGCTAGGCTAAGTCGTAAAGATGAGTTGGTGTTTAACACTTTTCCAACAGGCAAAATTTTGGACTTGAACAAGTTTGCAGGCTACAAATCAAATATAGCTCAAAAGATGAATTTGTTCTTTGTATTGGTCCTTTGACATGCCAAAAATTGACTAATAGCTAAAAGTATCAACCCAGGTCAGCCTGTGCCGACTTCCTGGGCTGACCTGGTTCAATGCCTTTTGCAGATGCATTAAACTCCCTTTTTATAGAGCATGGCTCAATTGTAGATTACTTTAGGGGTTTAGAGTAATGTGTCTTGATCCTCTTCTAGACAACTGGCTGTAGTTATGAACCTTAAGAAACAGACTTTTGAAAACAGCTTGAGAATAGGAGGAAATGCTGGTGAAAGTAATTTCTCCTTTTCCCAAATGTTTTCAACCCAAGCAATGATAAATCCTATCGTGTGAACCACATGTGATTTGTTGTCTTGTAAATGCTCACAGTTTGGCCGAATCCCAAGTTTTAACCCTTAAAGCTCTGGAACAAACTTAACTTGTTTTTGCAGACAGTGCAGATCAAGAGCAGACTGCACAGAACATGCAGTCTGATCTTAAATGTACACTGTCTGCTACTATGTTACATATCCTAGGGGAAACAACCTTGAAATAGCAAAAAAGAACAAAACCCAAACAATGTAAAAGAACTTCAAAAAATGCATGATATTCACATGAACTATTTCTCTCAATTATTTTGAATTTTATACTACAATAAAGTTAAACCCTTAGGCTGGAAAGCGCGACTCACTGACCTTTAGCGGGCAGCGTAGATGAAGATCAGACTGCACAGAACCTGCAGTCTGATCTTGGATCTACACTGTCCGATAAGGACATGTTTTTTCCAACTAAAAAAATCTCTGAAATTGGAAAATCTGAGTTTTTACTATCGACTTGAAAGTTTCTTCTCTTTCAGAGGCTGGATGGGAAAACAGAGTCTAGTGCTTTAGCGGGATTAGGGTTTAACACGGATGTGTCAACTGAACACTTTGAACAATTATGACCCGACTCAGGTCCAAAATTAGTACGTTAAAATGAGATGTCATTTCAAACGGTAGTTAACAGTTAACAACAAAATTCATACCTTAACGTTTTGCCGTAAAGAATCCTCCGAACTTCATTTAATTCAGCCGGAGGAAGATGTTTTTCAAGGGACTTCTCCACACTTTCAAACTCCGCGGACATATTTTTTTTTTGCTGGTTATGGGTCAGAGGTCATGCAACCGGAAGTCGAAAATTCAACAACAAATGGATCAGAAAATTCTCAATCAGAAAGGTATAATTATTAGATTTTTCATTGAAAACAAGGGATAACCCTTTATATGCTTTTACTCTGCTTTAAATCAAGATCAAGATAAAGTTTGGAATTACAGAAAAATGTCCGAGAAGTGGTCATGAGACAGAGTTCCCCAACTTGCATGGGGACGAATCGTCTGGAATTCGTACCGGTGTATGAATTGGGCCTGCCTAATTACCGGAATCTGTTATATTCCGTGAATTAGGCACCTACATTCCGTAACATTCCGGTAATTAGTATACCCGTATGAGTTTACCAGTTTGCCACACAATCCGAGTTTTGACAACCCTGACGGAGAAGGCTTTTGGAAAGAGAAGAAAATGCAGGTTCCTGGCTTTTTCTTCTCTCTCAATTGTCTCGATTCTTCCAAGAGCAATTATCCCAATTATCAGTTTATTTGCCACGTTTAAAAGTGTCGTCTGCTACAGTATGCTTTGAAGTTAAAAAGTTAAATCCCCCCCCCTTTTTTTTCGTTTGGCAAAGGATTTAAAAAAAGGCTGTAGACAAGTCCCATTGGTTTTGCAACATTTATTATTAAGTCTGCAGATGCTTTTAATTTTGACACATTTATGCCCCATTTTCATCATTAAATTTTCACCGAAAAACAAGCAACTACAGCCAAACCTTGGTACCCACATGCAGTGCTCTTATTCAGTAAAAGTTTTGATAAGTTTTTTGAGATTATGTAAAATGTTCACTGGTCACATTGTCCCTGGTTGTTAATAATATTGACTCCCAAGAGTGACAAAGGAAGTTTACATAGACATTTTTGGTAAGAAATAAGACATACATTTGAGCCATGTTCTGTGAAAAGGTGGCTTAATGTATCTGCAAAAAGTATCGACCCAGGTAAGCCTACGCAGTCCACGCAGGCTGACCTGGGCCGAAACTTTTTGCAATTGTTCAATTTTCTGCTTGTCAAAAGACCAGTCTACCTCATGACTTAGTCGGTTGTTAGACAAAGTGGATTTCATGGATCCCTAATTATGTGATGTCTGGCTTGGTACATTGCATTACAGACGTGCATTAACCCTTTACCACACAATCCCGACTTTTAACAACCCTAAAAGAGACGGCTTTTGAAAAAATTGTGGGAAAAGGAGAAAATGCTAGTAACCAGCATTTTCTTCCGTTTCCCACACTGTTTTCTATCCTATCAGACAGAAATTATCATTTTGGCAACATTTAATTTGTCGTCTGCAAATGCTTTGAATTTGGTCTGCTCCAAAAATGTTTTGTTTGGTAAAGAGTTAAGCCCCATTTTGTCAGAGCATGGCTCATTTGCAATTTCAAGGTTGCTTTTGTCCAGAATATCCCAGCACAGCAGACAATGTGGATCAAGATCAGACTGCACATTTTGTGCAGTCTGATCTTGATCTACACTGGCCACACAGACAACCTTCGGTTGCAAAAGGCATGTAAAGGGTTAAACGGTCTTCTGATTTTCAGAGAGACATGTGCTAAGTCATTATTCTTTCTGGTTTCAGATAGAGTCTTTGAAGGGGTCACAGAACAGCTTTTTGATGAGGTGAAAAGGGAATATGCAGAAACTAAAAAATGTAAAGTATATGTACTTTCTACTTTTTGGCCCGAAATCTGTGTAGATCTAATGCAGACTTCTTTGCTAAGGTCCGTATAAAATTTGCATAATTAATGTAAAGTTAAGAGTGGGCAATACACCCAACTGATATTTTTAATCTAGATATAAGACAACAAAAAAATTGCAGTTTGAAGCTTAGCCTGTTAACTCTTGACCACACATGAAAATTTTTAGCTTGTCTTAATCAAGAGACGAGAAATTCAGTGCATCTCAGATGATGGGATGTGTCTTTGAAAGAGTAGAAAACATTTTTGGAAATGAAAAAAATGCTGCTTACCAGCATTATCTCCTTTTCCCACAATGTATACAAAAGCCATCTTCCTCAAGGATTATCCCTTTACCAAACAATTCTGAAAAAGAGGCCTTTTGAAAACAAAGTGGGAAAAGGAGAAAATGCTGGTTGCTATCATTTTCTCCTTTTCCCACATTGTTTTCTATTATTTCAAAGACAAGAGTCTTCTTTTGGGCAACTTTTGATTTGTCGTCTGCAAATGCTTTCAATTTGGTGGAGTCCAATATTTTGTCATGTGGTAAAGAGTTAAGAATGACTCAGAAAAGGGGACAGTGTAGATCAAAGATCAAGCTGCATGTTTGTGCAGTCTGATCTTGATGACCCCAAAAGCAACTATATTAGTTGTGAAAGACCTGTTAAGACCTATTTAATCTGAACCAAACAATCCTTAGAAAAACCTATAGAAAAATGCCTTTGAAAACACTGTGGAAAAAGGAGAAAATGCTGGTAACCAGCATTTTCTCCTTTTTCCACAATGTTTTCTGTCTTTTCTGTGACAAAAAAGTTTGGGTCATATTTAATTTGTCGTATGGAAGTGCTCTCAGTTTGAACCTGTATGAATTAGTCTTATGTGGTAACGAATTAATTGAATTTGCATTTATTTATAGTTGCCACTGGTTGCCCATATGGGCAATACCCTTTGATGGTTGTTAGTTTTGTTACAGGGGATAGTGCAAGATACGGGACGAAACCCTTCCAGAGTTAAGCCTGGTTCTTTAACATGCTCAGTGTATAGTACCGTCACACGGGACCTTCGTTTAACGTCTCATCCGAAAGACTGTTCGTAATTTCAGATGGCTAGCCTTGGGGCTGGAACCCACACACTCAAGTGACCCAAGGTATCATGTTTACAAGTCCTACGCTCTACCACTTGAGCTATGCGGGCTGGTCAAAGATTTAAAGGTCCGTACGGATAACGCAAAAGGCCCATTAGTACAACTTAATTCTCTAGCAAATGACAAAAGTTTAGACTGATCCAAATTCAAAGCATTTCCAGATGACAACCCTTTACCGCACAATGCCGACTTTTAACCACCCTGAGAAAGAAGGCTTTGGAAATATTGTTGGAAAAAGAGAAAATGCTGGTAACCAGCATTTTCTCCAATTCCCGCAATGTTTTCTATCCTATGTTAGTCAGATTTTATGTTTTGAGTTACATTTAATTTTTCGTCTGCAAATGCTTTCAATTTGGACAAGACTAAAATTTTGTCGTCTGGAAATGAGTTGAATATGGCTCGAATGGTGAGAAATACATAGTTATTTTCTGTTTTTCAGTATCTGATGAAGTCTTATCAGCGTAAGTAAATATGAGCCATGCTCTGGCAAAAAATGGGCTTAATGCAACTCCGTGATGCATGATACTAGGCAAGTCATCACATAATTATGGACCCATGATAGCCGCTTTTTTAAGCAATTGACTGAATCATGAGGTAGACTGGTCCTTGGACCTACAGAAAATTGACCTATAGCGAAAAGTTTCCGCCCAGGTCAGCCTGCGCGGACTGCATGAGTCAATAGTTTTGCAGATGCATTATGCCCCTTTTTCACCGATCATGGCTCATATATTTTCTTTATTAACTCAATACCACATTACAAAAATGTAGACTTGTCCAAATTGAAAGCATTTACAGACAACAATTTAAATTTGGCTCAAATGATGGAATTTGTCATTGATAGAATAGAAAACATTGTGAGAAAAAGATTATGATTATGATTGTATGTTGTTTAAGGCCATTTTCAACATTATTTCAGTTGTATCACGGCGGCCAGTGCACCTATCCATGCTTTCCTTGAATTTCTTTTACCAGCACTCTGCACAATATTCTTTCCAAGCCACTGGCTGCTTTCCCACATAACCATGGTGGAAACAATGATCAGCGGTGAGAGAGGAATGAATCCTGTCGCGATGACTATCATCAATCCTCCGAAAGAAATTGGCCAAGCCGGGGATCGAACCAGTGACCTCCTGTTCTCAAGTCCTGTACTCTACCGACTGAGGTGAGAAAAGGAGAAAATGCTTGTTACCGGCATTTTCTCCTTTTCGCACAATGTTTTCAAAAGGCTTTTTCCTCAGGGTTGTTAAAACTTGGGATTGTATGGTAGAGCGTTAAATCCTCTATAACAAAGTCAGGAAGAGCTGATGTTAACTTGATTTTCATTACCTGTCTATTACAAGAGTTATGGCCCTTCAATTTTTTTTTTTATTTTATTTTTTCATGATCAAGTTACAAGGAAATCGAGGGGGGAGGGGGATAGGGGGATTTATTCGTCATCTTTCAAAAGGTCTAGTTAATCATATTGTACTAAGAAATACTTAGAAATACCTGCTATGTTCTAATTAAATCTTTACCAGTGGTAAAATTTTGGGTTCGACCAAATTGAAGGCATTTGCAGACAACAAAATAACTGTGCCTCAAAATTGGAAATTTATTTCTCAAAGGGTAGAAAACAATGAGGGAAAAGGAGAAAATGCTGGTTAACAGCATTTTTTTTCTTTTCCCACAATGTTTTAAATAACCTTCTTTCTCAGGGTCGTTAAAACTCTGGATTGTGTGGTAAAGGGTTTATTCACATTTAAGTATTCAGATTTAAATCTACATTTCACCAGACAACCAGATTTTTATACTTGTCCATTTTCAAGGTATTTGCAGAAAACAACTTGTGTAGAAAAAAGGAGAAAATGCTGGTTACCACCATTTTCTATTTTTTCCCAGAATGTTTTCAAACGTTCGATTCTCAGGGTCATTATTTTTCATAAATCATGAAACAAATTCGGACAGCTTATATAACGGGTAATCACACTTGATGATTACTTCCTGAAAACATTAACTATTTACCACACAAGTCCAAGTTTAAATGCCCCTTCAGAAGAAAGCCTTTTGAAAACATTGTGTGAAAAGGAGAAAGTGCTGATTACCAGCATTTTTAGCTCCACTGGCCGAAGGCCAGCGGGCTTATGTCATGGCCCGGTGTCCGTCGTGCGTCCGTCCGTCTGTCCGTGCGTCCGTCCGTGCGTTAACTTTTATTTCAAACATCTTCTTCTCTGAAACTACCCATCCAATTTTCATGAAACTTCACAGAAATGATCCTGCCATGGTCCTCTTCAGAATTTCTTGAAAGAATTTGATTCCTTCAAAAACTCTGGTTGCCATGGCAACAAAACTGAAAAATATTCGAAATCTTTAAAAATCTTCTTGTCTGAAACCATAAGGCATAGGGCTACCAAATTTGGCATGTAGCTTTATGTAGTAGACCTCTACCAAGTTTCTTCAAATTATAGCTCTGGGGTTAAAACTGGCTCTGCCCCAGGGGTCACAAGTTTTACATAGGCTTATATAGAGAAAAATTTAAAAATCTTCCTGTACCTAGCCATGAGGCCTAGAGCTACCAAATTTTGCATGTAGCTATATCTAGTGGGCCTCTACCAAGCGGGCCAAAACTTTAGCCCTGGGGTCAAAATTGGCCCCACCGCAGGGGTCACAAGTTTGACATGGGCTTACATAGTGACAACTTAAGAAATCTTCCTGTTTTGATTTTTTTTTTTTTTGAAATTAGCCTTGCATCAGGGGTCTTACGTTTTACAGAGGCTTCATATGGACAAAACTTGAAAATCACCTTATTTATAACCATACAGCATAGACTTGTATTATTTTGGCATGTGGCTTTATCTTGTGGACCTCTACCAGGGTTCAAGTAATTATAGCTCTGGGATCAAAAATGGCTTTGCCCTGCGGGTCTCAACTTTCACATGGGCTTTTTAAGAGAAAATTTTGTAAGTCTTCATTTTGAAACCATCTGGCTCAGAATTGGAATGTTTAGTATTTATGGTTTATATTTATAAGCCAGTGGAGCGATACAGGGCCATCATGGCCCTCTTGTTTTTCTTTTCCTACAATGTTTTCTACCCTTTTTAATACAATTTTCTTCATTTCAGTCACATTGAAATTGTCGTCTGCAAATGCTTTCTATTTGGACAAGGCAAAAATTCTGCCATTTTGTAAAGGGTTAATCAAACCCAGGCATACGCCAATACCTACAATACTGTCTGAGTAGAAATTTTGAGATGTGGAAATTTTTGTGATTTTGCGAATTTGAAAAATTAACAAACTTTTCTGCTTGCGTATTCCATAATAAGTATACCAACAAATAACAATTGTCTTGAATTCGCAAACATTTCGGTACAAAAAATGTCTGCAGTCGGTAATTCGCAAAGTTTTCGACATGCAGGGGGGGAGGGAGATATTGTTTTTAATTTTGATTTAACCCTTTACCGCACAGTGCCGCCTTTTGACGCCCCTGGGATTGAAGCCTTTTGAAAACATGGTGGAAAAAGGAGAAAATGCTGGTAACCAGTATTTTCTCCTTTTCCCACAATGTTTTCTACCCTATCAAAGAAAAATTGCACCATTTGAGCTACATTGAAATTGTCATCTGCAAATGCTTTCAATTTGGACAAGGCTAAAATTTTGTTGTCTGGTAAAGGGTTAATGCTGTGTCATGGAAAAATGGGGCTTTTTATTGGCAGGGGATATCATTTCAACAAAATTGCTTGTTTACACTTTCTGCAAAATGCCTTAATTGCCATGATTTACGGGTCAGGATGATCTTTGTCTGCTTTGTTGACAGGTTGAACTGCGTATTCCAGGCTCAGCTTTTCCCGGCTTTAGATCTGGTTGACAACAGAAGTGTAACAGTTATATCCTGTCCTGCAGGGAGATCTGTCTATCAGGTAGTTCTGTTTACCATTTGCTTCTTTGCCCACAATGTTTCTTATCCTTTTAATTCTTTATCAGAGGACAAAATTACAGATTTGCCCAAATTCAGGGCATTTTTAGACAACAAACTCTTTACCACACAATCCAGAGTTTTAATGACCCTGAAGAGAAAGGCTTTGGAAAACATTGTGGGAAAAGGAGAAAATGCTGGTTACCAGCATTTTCTCCTTTTCCCACAATGTTTTCTACCTTTTCGAAAACCAGTTTCACTTTTTTAAGCACAGGTATTTGTTTTGTGACAAACTTTGCCATCTATATTATGTAATGTCTTATATATAACATTATATAGATGGCAAAGTTTGTCACAGAACGAACGCCTGTGTTTTTAAGTCACATTTATACTGTTCATGGGTCCATGTTTATGGATGTAGTCTGGTTGAAAATGTGTACATACACAAGAAGATATCTCTGTGACATTTGCATCGAAAGTGGGATGAAACAGTCTCTACAATTTTGTTGACCTTGAATAACTAAGGCTGCATTTCTTGTTTTTATCAAACATGAAAATTGTAACATTTTCCACACATGTACGTCTTAGCAACAAAGCCATTTTCCCTCCAAATGGCGAAGTAATACAAATTCAAGTATGTGCTGTGGTTGGTTTCGCAGACTTCGCATGCTCATAACAACAAAAAGAGCCAGAACCGATACCCAAAAAAAGATAATACACCAATGTATTACCAGTATTAAAAATAAGTCGCGGGTTTAATACACTGCTTTACCCTTTACCAGACGGCAAAATTTTAGCCTTGTTCAAGTTGAAAGCATTTGCAGACGACAATTTCAGTGTGTATCAAATGGTACAGTTTTCTTTGATAGGGTATAATACAATGTGGGAAAAGGAGAAAATGCATTTTCTACTTTTCCCACAATATTTTCAAAATGTTTCTTTCCCAGGGTCGTTAAAAGGTGGCATTATGCGGTAAAGGGTTAAGGAGGTTTTATATGAACAATTCTGTTTTTGGTAACAAATGTTTTTCATTTATAGAAACATATTTTTAGGGTCACCAAAGATGGTGCATAAACAACACATCTATTTCTGAACCAAAACATCTGCAACAATTATTTTATTTTCACAATTTCAGGTTATTGGTAGTTCAGGGACTCCGTACACCTGTTTCACATCTTCAAATTTTTGTTCCTGTCCATCCTACAGATTCTCAGTGCTAAAGAAAGAGGAACATAAAATGGTGAATATGTACTTGTAAACAGTATATACCTTTACCTGTCAACAAAATTTTAGACCCGCCCATATTGAAAGCAAAACATTAAATGTAGCTTAACCCTTTCCCAAACAAGCCCTGGTTTTCACGTGTCTGCAGTACAAGTCTTTTGAAAACACTGTGGGAAACGAGCAATTTCTCCTTTTCCAACAGTGTTTTCTACCCTTTTTGAGACCTTTCTGCCATTTTTATCAAATGTAAAATTGTTGTCTGCAAACTCTTTCAATTTGGACCAGTCCAGAATTTGTCGTTTGGGAAAGGGTTAAGTTATAGAATTTGTCTGTGAAAGGGAAGAAAACATTATGGGAAAAGGTGGAAATGCTGTTTACCAGTATTTTTTTCTTTTTTCTAACAAGGTTTTCGACAATATTTTACATCAGTATCTTTAAAACCTGAGATTGTGTCGGAAAGAGTTAACCCTGTACCAAATGACAAAATGTTAGACTGGTCCAAATTGAAAGCAATTGCAGATGACAATTTCAATGTGGCTCAAATGGAGAAAATTGTCTTAGAAAGATTTGAAAACTTGTGGGAAAAGAAGAAAATGCTGGTAACCAGCATTTTCTTCTATTCCCACAATGTTTTCAAAAGTATTCTCCATCAGTGTGTTTAACCCTTTACCAAACGACAAGATTTTGGTCTTGTCCAAATTGAAAGCATTTGCAGACAATTTCTTTGTGGCTCAAATGGTGCAATTTTTCTTTGATAGGGTAGAAAACATTGTGGGAAAGGAGAAAATGCTGGTTACCAGCATTTACTCCTTTTCCCACAATGTTTTCAAAAGGTTTCTTTCCGAAGGGCGTCAAAAGTTGGCATTGTGCGGTATAGGGTTAAAACTCAGGATTGTGTGGTAAAGGGGTAACTTTTGTAGATTCTGAGGTTATGAATCTTTACTAAATGATCACATGGTTTTGTAATCCTATGTTGAAGGCTTTTTAACCCTTTACCAAACAATCCTGGGTTTTAACGACCCTGGGAAAGAGGCCTTTTGAAAACATAGTGGGAAAAGGAGAAAATGCTGGTAACCAGCATTTTCTCCTTTTCCCGCAATGTTTTCTAGCGTTTCAGAAACAAATCCAGTTATTGATTGATTGATTGATTGTATGGTGTTTAATGCCGTTTTCAACATTATTTCAGTTATATCACGGCGGCCAGTGCACCTATCCATGCTTTACTTGAGTTTTTTTTTACCAGTACTCCACACAATATTCTTTCAAAGCCACTGGCTGCTTTCCCACATAACCATCGTCGAAACAATGATCAGCAGTGAGAGAGGAATGAATCCTGTCGCGATGACTATCATCAATCCTCGGAAAGAAATTGGCCAAGCCGGGGATCGAACCAGCGACCTCCTGTTCTCAAGTCCTGTACGCTACCGACTGAGTTACGGGGGCTTGGCAGAACCAGTTATTTGAGCAACATTTAATTTGTCGTCTGCAAAAGCTTTCAGTTTTGCCCCATCTAAAATATTGCCATGTGGTAAAGAGTTAAAACATCGTGGGAAAAGAAAAACTAGTGCGGGTAGCCAGCAGTTAGTCCTTTTCCGATGAGGTTTTCTACCTCTTCAAAGACAAATACCATCATTTAAGCTTAATTTTATTTGATGTGTGCTAATGCATTCATCATGGAGGTGCATTAAGCCCCCTTGTGCTAGAGCATGGCTCATATGTATTTATTAGGTCCGGTATGAAATAAATTTCCTTTCTTTGAAAAATAGTGCAGCAGCAGTTCTGATTTTATTATGCTTAAAATTTTTAACCATACAACAAAACTTTAGGCTTGTTTTCCAGTTTCAAAGCATTTGCAAAAAGCACATCAAATGTGGCTTTGATCAAGTTTTTTTTTTCTTTGATAGGGTATAGAACTTTGTGAGATAAAGCTGGTTTCTAGCATGTTCTCCTTTTTCCACAATGTCTTTACAAGGCATTTTCCTTAGGGTTGTTAAAAATTGTGATCATGTAGTAGAGGGTTAAATTAAAGTAAGTGGTCGTCTGAAATATCATCAGTTTTTATGAACAGACTTTTTGAGGCTTTCCATTTGACAAATTGAGATACTTAACCCCGTACCGCACAATGCCAACTTTTAACGACCCTGGGAAAGAAACCTTTTGAAAACATAGTGAGAAAAGGAGAAAATGCTGGTAACCAGCATTTTCTCCTTTTCCCACAATGTTTTCTACCCTATCAAAGAAAAATTGCACCATTTGAGCCATATTGAAATTGTAGTCTGCAAGTGCTCTTAATTTAGAAAGGCTAAAATTTTGTCGTCTGGTAAAGCGTTAACCCTATACCAGACGACAAAACTTTAGCCTTGTCCAAATTGAAAGCATTTGCAGACAACAATTTCAATGTGGCTCAAATGGTGCAATTTTTCTTTAATAGGGTAGAAAACATTGTGGGAAAAGGAGAAAATGCTGGTTACCAGCATTTTCTCCTTTTCCCACAATGTTTTAAAAAGGCTTCTTTTCCAGGGGCGTCAAAAGGCGGCATTGTGCGGTAAAGGGTTAAGTGAATCTATAAATTTTTTATTACAGTGTAAACACTTGTTGGCTGTCAAACTATCGAAAGCAATGGGGATCAGTAAACAGTACAGCGTATCCGACAACGAGATGACAAACATGTTGATGCAGATTGAATGATATGAAGTCTCCGGTTTCATTGAGAAAACTGAAAGAAGAATTTTTTAGGGTTTCTCAAAGATGCAGCTACCAGTACAAAATGTTGAATGCAATGGGAATCAGTAAACAGTTCAGCATTTAAGACAACAAAATGACACATGTTGATGCAGATTGAATGAAATAAAATTTTTGGTTGCTTTAAGCAAACCATAAGAAGAATTTTTGAGAGTTTTTCCAGTTCAAAGATGCAGCAACCAGTTTAAATTGTCAAAAGCAATGAGAATCAGTAAACAGTTCAGCAAGTTCAGACGAGATGACAAAATGTTCATGAAGATTGAATGATATAAAATTGTTGCTTCCTATTCCCATGAACCATAAGAACAATTTTTTATGGTATCTTGGATTAAGAGATTCAGCTTCCAGTTCAAAATGTTGGAAGTAATTGGGACCAGTAAACAGTTCCTCATGTCAAACAACAAGATGACAAACATGCTGATGCAGATTGAATGACGTGAAGTCTTTGGTTGCTTTTGGTCTTTACCAAACAGCGAAATTTTGGACTTGTCCAAATTCAGAGCATTTACAGACGACAAAATAAACATGACTCAAAGAATTGAAATTCATCTGAGAGGGGTAGAAAATGTTGTGGGAAAAGGAGAAAATGCTGGTTACCTGCATTTTCTCCTTTTCCCAAAGTTTTTTCACAAGCCTCCTACCACAGGGTGGTTAAAACTTTGGGGTGTGTGGTAAACGGTTAAATCAAGGTGAAAGAATAAAGATAATTATTAACTCTTTACAACACAATCCTGACTTTTAATGACCCTAAAAAGGAAACCTTTTGAAAACATTGTGGAAAAAGGAGAAAATGCTGGTAACCAGCATTTTCTCCTTTTCCCACAATGTTTTCTACCCGTCCCATAACAAATTTCAAGTTTTAAGTCACATTTAATTTGTCATCTGCAAGTGTTTTCAATTTGGACTAGTCTAAAATTTTGTTGTTTAGTAAAGAGTTCATGGAAATCTTGATTTATTTTACAAAATACTTTAACCCTTTACCACACAATCCCAAGTGTTAATGACCCTGAGGAAAAAAGCTTTAAAAAACATTGTGGGAAATGGAGAGAATGCTGGGAACCAGCATTTTCTCCTTTTCCCGCAATGTTTTGTACTGTTTTATAGACAAATTTTTCATTTTAGCCACATTCAATATGTCGTCTGCAAATGCTTTCAATTTGGACATTTAAAAAATTTTGTCGTTTGGTAAAAAGTTAAACCTGTTATCATTGACTGACTATCTTTTGTGCCATGTAACAGAAAACTGTTGAAAACATTGTGGCAGGGGGAGAAATTGCTTGTAACAGGGAATTTCCCATTTTGCTACAATGTTTTCTCTAGATGAAAAAAAAAAAACTTCCTTTAATATTGTTTAATCCCTATTTAACAAAGACTTTAGCAAAGTCCAAATTGGAGGCACATCACAAAATGGCTTGGAAAAAAAAAAGACCATTGTAGTCTAACTCTTTACCAAACAACAAAATTTTAGACTCGTCCAAATTCAAAGCATTTGCAGACGACAAAATAAATGTCGCTCAAAATGAAGGATATGCTTTTTACCACAATGTTGTCAGAAGCTATCTTCAACAGGGTCAAAAATTCTTGGTATTGTTTCAGAAAGGGTTAAAAAAATGAGAAAATAAGGTCATATCCAGTTATTCTGCAGGTTCCCATCTCAAACTGTCATAAAACTCCGGGAATGATATTTGACCATTTCCATCCTTGTCAAGGCGAGCAATGATCTTGTCGACATTTCGCATGTTTCCACCAAAGTCACGATACATTTTCTTAAACTCTTCTCGCTCAAGTGATTGATTTCCATCAACATCGTACTTCTGGAACACTTCAATAGCTTTCTGTAACCTGTTATAACGTGATTTTCCAGCATTGCTGATCAGTTTAAATTGTTCCCCACTTCTGAGCCATTTCTTAAATTCATCAAAACTTATCGTGTTGCTACCATCTGCGTCAAGTAGAAGTGAATAAGTCTTTGCTTGTTCTGTAGTAAGGCCAAGGTCATCTATAAATAGCTTCTCAAGTTCGTCATGACAGAGATCCCCGCTGCCGTCTTTGTCGTATTTCCAGAACAAACTCTTTAATGCCATGTCTGGAGCGTTGGCATCGAAATAACTTGTGAATCCTGCCATATTTGGATCCTGTAACAAAGCAACAGAATAAACCGTAATTAACTCTTTACCAAACAATCCGGGGTTTTCACGACCCTGAGAAAGAAGCCTTTTGAAAACATTGTGGGAAAAGGAGAAAATGCTGGTAACCAGCATTTTCTCCTTTTCCCACAATCTTTTCTATTCTTCCCAAAACAAATTTCAATTTTTGAGTCACATTTATTTTGTCGTCTGCAAATGCTTTCAATTTCGCCTAGTCTAAAATTTTGTCGCGTGGTAAAGAGTTAACTGTGTACAAAACAATCCCAAGATCTAATTAACCCTTATCCTGCTAAATAAGTTAAATGAAACTTTCAAACCGATAGAAAAAACCCGAAAAATGTTCTTTCAAACTTCATTTCTGGAAAAAAAGAATTCCTTATCGGACAGTGTGATCACCTTTTGTGCCGTCGGATCTTGATCTACACAGTCAGCAAAAGGTCATTGAGTTGCACTTAGCAGCTTAGGGGTAAACACTTTACCAAATGACAAAATTTTGAACTAGTCCAAATCACCTCTGAAACATTGTTTAAACTCAGGATTTGAGAATGATTCTCAAGTCTGTTAACCCTTTCCCAAACAAGCCCTTGTTTTCACGTGTCTGCAGTACAAGTCTTTTGAAAACACTGTGTTTTCTACCCTTTTTGATAACTGTCTGCCATTTTCATCCAATTTAAAATTGTCGTCTGCAAACTCTTTCAATTTGGACCAGTCCAAAATTTGTCGTTTTGGAAAAGGTTAATGTTAATGCATCTAAAATAGCTTCTCTTCCCACCATGAAATGGAAATTTTAATTCCATGGTGAATGCATTGAATGAACCCGATTGGTCAATAATACTTGGCTAGCAGCTTTTAAAATAACAGCAAGCTGCTACAAATAGTACTTGTACAAGTGGTAACCAGCATTTTCACCTTTTCCCACAATTTTTTTTTAAACCTGTTAAAGAAAGATACATTTACCCTTGTTTAAGCCATATTTGAATTGTCATCTATGAATATGAAAGAGTCTAAAATTTTGTCTTTTGTACAGTTTTAACTGTTTATCACATAATCCTGAGTTTTATTAACCTGTTGATAGAAGGTTTGTTTTTTTTTTTGAAAATATCGTGGGAAAAGGAGAAAAAGCTTGTAACCAGTATTTTCTTCATTTCCCACTATGTTCTCTGCTCTTTCAAAGGCAAATTCTATCAGTTAAGCCAGATTTAATTCATTGTCTGCAAATACTTTGAATTTGGAAGAGTCTAAAATTATGTAATCTAGTGAGGGTTTAACTCTGTACCATACACTATAACCTTAGACTTGTCCAAATTGAAAACATTTGCAGACAACAAAATAAATGTGACCCAAAAATTTGTATTTGTTCTGAGAGGGGGGGTTTAAAAAAATTGTGAGAAAAACAACAAAAATGCTGGTTTCCAGTATTTTCTCATTTTCCCACATTGTTTTCACAAGCTCACTGAGTCAGGGTTTGTATTCACCAACCATTCTTAAGAACGTTCTTAGACCTATTCTTCAAGATTTTCCAAGTTTGAAAGCAACACAACTTCTGATTGGCTAAACCAAATGGTTTAGCCAATCAGAAGGTGTGTTACTTTTAAATTTGGAAAATCTTGAAGAACAAGACCAAGAATATTCTTAAGAATGGTTGGTGAATATGCACCCAGGATTGTGTGGTAAAGTGTAAGTACTGTGACTTACCTCAACTCTTACAGCTGTCTCCTATATGGTCCTTCGCACTGAATGGTAAGTTCTTGAATAAGCCACTTGTATCTTGAAGTAAGGAAAGGATAAATTAACTCTTAGACTGCTGAGCTCAAACTCAATTGGCTTTTGCGGATGGTGTAGGTCAAGATCAGATTTCACAGAATGTGCAGTTTGATCTTACATCAACATTATCCAATACCGTGAGATTTTCTCTGGCGAAAAAAAAAAATGATACTGTGATAAGTTGTATTTAAGTACTGGCTGAGACATTTTGTTTGATTTATTTAGTAGGTTAAGAGTTAACTCTTTACCTTACTACAAACTTTAAGACTGGTCCATATTGAAAGCATTTGCAGACAACAAATGTTGATAAAAATTTAAATCTTATTTTGTAAAAGGCAGAAAACATTCTTGGAAAAGGAGAAAAGGCTGGCCAGTAACTAACATTTTCTCCTTTTCCAACAATGTTTTCAAAAGCTTTCTCACTCAGGGTCTTTAAAAGTCAGGATTGTGTTGTAAAGGGTTGATAAATAATGTGAATTGCCTCAATTTGTATGGTGTCAATTACTCGCCCTACTTTCCTATTATGGTCATTTGGACTGATCCATAAGTTCTTGATTTAACCCTCTACCACACAATCCTGAGTTTTAAAGAACTCTGAACAAGAAGCCTTTTGAAAACATTGTTGCAAAAGAAGAAAATGCTGGTAACCAGCATTTTCTCCTTTTCCCACAATGTTTTCTACCCTTTCCAAAACAAATTTCAATTTTTCAATCACATTTATTCCATCGTCTGCAAATGCTTTCATTTTGGACCAGTCTAAAATTTTGTCGTTTGGTAAAGGGTTAACTAATATCCTGAATTATGAACCACTTTTATCCTGATGGAATTGACCCTTTACCAAACGCCAATATTTTAGACTGGTCCAATTTGAAAGGATCTGCAGACGACAAATTACTTCTTGACCAGATGGTGAGATTTCTTTTTGATAGGAGAGAAAACATGGTGCGAAAAGGAGAAAATGCTGGTTACCAGCATTTTCTCCTTTTGTCACAATGTTTTCAAAAGGCTTCTTCATGTAGGTGGTGAAAAAATCGGTAATTATATGGTAAGGGGTTAAGAAAAGGATACATGATTGAGGCCATTATCAAATAATCCTTTGTTTTAATAATCCTTAGGTAAAAGGCCAGTTGAAAACATTGTGGGGAGAAAAAGAAGAAAATGCTAGTAAACAGCAATTTCTTGTTTTCCCACAATATTTTCAACCAATATAAGGACAAATCCTGCCATCTGAACCACATTTGTCTCTCTCGTTATAGCCCAGTCGGAAATTTTGTTGTCTATAATGAAGTACAGTAGATAGCACTTGAAAGTAAAGCCGGGGATGGGGGGGAAGTTATTCATCATTTAACTCTTTACCACACAATCCAGAATTTCAACGACCCTGGGGAAGTAGCCTTTGGAAAAGCTTGTGGAAAAAGGAGAAAATGCTGGTAACCAGCATTTTCTCCTTTGCCCACAAGCTTTTTTTAACTGTTACAGACAATTTTACCGCAATTTTAGCAAACTTTGATACATCATCTGCAAATGCTTTCAATTTAACCCTTTCCCAAACAAGCCCTGGTTTTCATGTGTCTGCAGTACAAGTCTTTTGAAAACACTGTGGGAAAAGGAGAAATTGCTCATAACGAGCAATTTCTCCTTTTCCCACAGTGTTTTCTACTCTTTTTGATAACTTTCTGCCATTTTCATTAAATTTAAAATTGTCATCTGCAAACTCTTTCAATTTGGACCAGTCCAAACTTTGTCGTTTGGGAAAGGGTTAAACTAGTCCACCATTTTGTCGTTCGGTAAAGAGCTAAACTATCAATACAATCCAAGTTTCCTGACTTCCTGTTCATACAGATCCTGGTGCTCTTTGTAATCACAATATGTGACTCAACTTGTAACTGGTAATTTGAAACAAAGGGACAATGACGGAAGACATGGACTGTTTGAATGATGTTTTACGCCGCTTTCAACATTATTTCAGTTGTATCCCAGTGACAGTTCAATCATGTATGTCCTGGGTTTCACCAGTACTAGGCTAGGGCTCTGAAGTGTCTTGCCTAGGGACACTGCCATGAAAGACTTGGTGCTTTGAGTGAGGCTTGAACCTGGGGTCTCTAGGTTATGATTCATAAACTTTACCATTGAGCCACGCAAAACCCTTGGTTTTCACAATCCTGAGAGAGACAGCATTTGAAAATAGCATGGAAATGGGAGAAAATGCTGGTAACCAGCAAGTTTAAGCTTACTAGCCATTTTTCAAGTTTTGATTTAAACTTTTTACCAGATGACACAATTTTAAATTAGTCTAAATTGAAAGAATTCGCAGACGACAAATCAGACGCGACTCAAGAATTGAAACTTGTTTTGGGATGGTTAGAAAACATTATGGGAAAAGGAGAAAATGCTGGTTACCAGCATTTTCTCCTTTTCGCATAATGTTTTTAAAGGCTTTCTCTCTCAGGGTCGTTAAAAGTTAACCCTTTCCCAAACAACAAATAAGTAACTCTTCCAAATTATAAACTAACTGCACAACAAATTTGAAATTGATACAAATAAGCTGTATATAGTTCTCTGATAGGGTAGACAGTAGTACAGATAGCTGTCTGCAAAGGCGAATTTAGTGTTTGATTGGTAACAGTAAATATCCTGATAAGAAAAGAAGCACTGTAAACGTCTCATTATTGAGACTAGGATAGACAGCATTGTGGGAAAAGTAGAAAATGCTTTTTAACCAGAATTTTCTCCTTTTCCCACAATAGTTTCCAAACCCCTGGCTCTTCAAAACCAGTACAATACAGGATAAAGTACATACAGATTTAACTCTACCTAAGGACAAAATTTTAGACTGGTCCAAATTGAAAGCATTTGCAGGCAACAACTTAAATTTGACTGAAATGATAGAACTTGTATTTGTCAGGGTAGAATACATAGTGGGAAAAGGAGAAAATGCTGGTTTCTAGCATTTTCTCCTTTTCCAACAATGTTTTCGAAAGGCTTCTAGCTAGCTCTCTTAGGGTCATCAGAAGTTGGGATTGTGTGGTAACTGGTTAGAGTAAACAACAAGAAAAAATGAAATCAAACTAAATACATATAATCTATGTTACCTTAATTTATACTGTTCACAGGTGTAAACACATAGCCATATATACACTCAGTCATTGCAATCATATAAATGTAATTACCGTATATGACAGGCAGAAAAGAAATAGCTATCATTTTTCGGAGGTTTTCATGATAAGTGTGTCCCAGCTATACTGTACACAGCAAGTCAGGACCACCAGTAGTCAAATGAGGTCCCTTTTTTTTTACAAATCCTTCATAATTCTTTACCCCATTGTAATGCAGAGGGCATCTACTTATGTGACTTGCGGGATATTCTTTTCAAGCTGGAAGCATTGCAAGATGACAAACTTAACCCATAAAGCACCTTTTACAACTATAGTTGCATTTGCAGCCAGTGTAGATCAAGATCAGGATGCACAAAATGTGCAGCCTGATCTTTGATCTACACTGTCTGCTTTGCTGAAACACTGTAGACAAGAGCAACCATAAAATTGCAATTATTTGGGTCCTATTTCTAGGATGAAAATGTCTGGCAGGTTTGTTTGGCACTCTAAAGGTTAACCCTTTACCAGACGACAAAATTTTAGCCTTGTCCAAATTGAAAGCATATGCAGACGACAATTTCGATGTTGCTCAAATGGTGCAACTTTTCTTAGATAGGGTAGAAAACATTGTGGGAAATGGAGAAAATGCTGGTTACCAGCATTTTCTCCTTTTCCCACAATGTTTTCAAAAGGCTTCTTTCCTGGGGCGGCATTGTGCGGTAAAGGGTTGATGTGATGTTGCCTTTGAAAGAGTAGAATCAGCATTTTCTCCTGCTCCCACAATGTTTTCAAATGGTTGTTCAAGGTTGTTAAAACCAGGGATTGTCTGGTAAAGGGGCAAAATATAAATATGAGCCATGCTGTGGCAAAAGGGGGCTTAATGCATCTCCGTGAGGCAGATTAACTTCGTAACTATGGATCCATAATAGGCACTTTTTTAGCCACCAACTGAATTATGAGGTAGACTGGTCCTTTGACATACAGAAAATTGACTAATAGCAAAAAAGTTTCGGCCCAGGTCAGCCTGCATGGACTGACCAGGGTCGCTACTTTTTGCAGATGCATTAAGCCCCCTTTTCACAGGGCATGGCTCATATGTAAGACAAAGTAACATCATAATGGTGGAAAAGGAAAAAAAATTAACAGACTGGAACCCAGGCTAGGCTCAGTGGTTGGAATGTTAGATCAGTAACTGTTGGGTGTTTAACCCTTTACCACACAATCCAGAGCTTTAACAACTCTAAAGCATTGGACTTTTGAAAACATTGTGGAGAAAGGAGAAAATGCTGGTAAATAGCATTTCCCCTTTTCCCACAATGTTTTCGACATTTTCAAAGAGAGATATTATTACTCCATGCATATCTAATTTGTCATCTGCAGATGCTTTCAGTTTGAACAGGTCAAATTTTTTGTTGTTTGGTAAAGAGTTAAAACGCGTCAAAATAGAGTTTACTGACGACAAATCAAATATTACTCAAATCATGAAATATTTCCAGACACCAAAATCTTGGATTTACCCAAATTGGAAGCTTTTGCAGACAACAAATTAAATGTGTCTTGGTACAATTTTGTCTCTAAAAGTTTAGAAAACATTGTGGGAAAAAGGAGAAAATGTTGTTTACCAGCATTTTCTCCTTCTCCCACAATGTTTTAATACCCTCTTCTTCAGGATGGAGCCTAAGGAGTGCAGTTGGTACAAGACTTGAGACCAAGGGTTGCTGGTTCAGATCTCCAGCTTAGCCAATTTCTTTCCGAGGATCGATGATAGTCGTTGCGACAGGATTCATTCCGCTCTGTTCACTGATCATGGTTTCAACGATGGTTATTTGGGAAAGCAGCCAGTGGTTTGGGACGAATATTGTGAGAAGTACTTGTGACAGGAATACCAGGAAAGCATGGATTGGTTCACTGGCTACTGTGACATTACAGAAATAATGTTGAAAACAATTTTAACCCTTTCCCAAAAAAGCCCTGGTTTTCACGTGTTTGCAGTACAAGTCTTTTGAAAACACTGTGGGAAAAGGAGAAATTGCTTGTAATGAGCAATTTCTCCTTTTCCCACAGTGTTTTCTACCCATTTTGAGACCTTTCTGCCATTTTCATCAAATTTAAAATTGTCGTCTGCAAACTCTTTCAATTTGGACCAGTCCAAAATTTGTCGTTTGGGAAAGGGTTAAACACCATACAAACAAGCCCTTCTTTAGGGTTGTTAAAACACAGGCTTGTTCAATGAAAAGTTGCAACAAATAGTACCAGTAGTCCTTTGCTATTTTGTAAAGTATACTTTTTGACAACGTACATCTCAATTACACAGATCCTTGATGGGTATTTGTCATCAAATCCTATAGCTGCTTATATTTTATTTAAGTGGTGCATTGTGCTTAATTTGTTATGTCTAAACACACGATTGTTTTTGGCAAAGATAAAAAAATTGCACATAGAATTACAATAGCCCTTTATTATTTCCCAAAGTATACTTTGTTACAACATACTTTGAGCCATGCTCTGGCAAATGAGGACTTAATTTATCTCTGTAATCCATTATACTAAGCAAGACATCACATAAGCAGGGATCCATAAAATCCATTTTTTCTAACAACGGAGTGAATCATGAGGTAGAATGGTCCTTTGACATGCAAAAAATTGACCAATAGCAAAAAGTTTCGGCCCAGGTCAGCCTGCGCAGGCTGACCTTGGTCAATAGTTTTTGCAGATTCATTAAGCCCCCTTTTCACAGGGCATGGCTCATTTATATTTCAATCATACGGAGATTCTAGATGGATGTTTTTTTATCAATTTTTTTAGCAGCTCGAATTTCATTGAAGTGTGTCATTGCATTTTACTCTTTACTCCAAATGACAAAATTTTGGATTTGTCAAAATCAGAAGCATTTGCAGACGAAAAATTGAATGAGACTCAGATGGTTGGATTTGCCTCTGGAAGGGTAGAAAACATTGTGGGAAAAGGAAAAAATGGTGGTTACCAGCATTTTCTCCTGTACCCACAATGTTTTCTGAAGCCTTCTTTTTGTCAGGGGTGTTGAAACTTGGGGTTGTGTGGTAAAGGGTAAACTCATAACTCCTTGCAGGTAAATTTTGTTTCGTCTAGCACCAGGTCACTTTTGTGAAAACATTGTGGCAATAGGTAAAATTGCTCTTGATGAGCACTTCTCTTTTTGTCACCAGAATTTTCTCTTTTTCCAACAATGTTTAACTGTTAACCACACAATCCCAACTTTTAGCGACCCTGTGAGCCTTTTGAAAACATTGTAGGAAAAGGAGAAAATGGTGGTGACCAGCATTTTCTCCTTTTCCCACAATGTTTTCTACCCTTCCTAAACAAGTTTAACTTTTTCAGCTAAAGTGGTTTTTTTTGCCATTTGGAAATGCTTTCAATCTGGAAAGGCCTGACATTTTGTGGAAAAGAGTTGAAAAAGACTTTTTCCATATGGTTGTTAGAACACAGAATTGGGAGGTAAAGGGTTAGCTCTTTCTCAAACCACAAAATTTCAGACTCTTGCCATATTGAAAGCAATTGTAGACAACAATGAAACAGCGATAGCAAGTCTGTGAATGAGTAGAAATCATTGCAGAAAGAAAAGGAGAAAATACTGGTTACCTGCATTTTCTCCTTTTTCTACAATGTTTTTCAAAACCGTTGTCAGCAGAGTCCTTAAAGGCCCTGTATCTGCCAAAAGTAAATAATGGGTGGTAAAATGCATTTAAATTTAAGTCCTACATACTTTTAAATGGTGTTATTAATGTTAAAATGCATTTAAAAAGTTAAGGGAGAAAAGTTAGAGTGAAATGGGGGAAATAAAAATCGTCAGCCACTTAAGGCAAAAAAACACCCATTTATTTAGCTATTCAGTTACTAATTTGTTTATCATTTTTCCTTTTTTTTTTTACACCTTTGCTTCCCTTTCCCGCTTTTTTGCCATTTCTGTTCAAATAAAACTCGAAATTAGTTGCCTGTCTCAAGTTATGTAAGACGGGCGAAATTGTGAACAATTAATGGTCCAAGGGAAGTAACTCGTACTTGCTTAAGTCATTGTTAATATTGGAGTCGCGTCCCTTGTAGTCGTGAACAAACCGAGTAAAAACGTGATACACGTGCAAGTCTTTAGAGACGATGGTCGGCATTAAAAAAAGAATTTCTTATCCTGAGTTGTAGTGGATTTACGATTGTATTGTTCTTATGAAAGGACGGTTGCAGTTCAGTATCGGCACATCACAGAAAATAAAAAGAACAATTTTAAAAGGAACAGGAATGATAGTTTGTAATGTACCGGTAATCTCCCTTGCGTCTCGTCACATTTGGAAACAAACGACCGCGAAATATTTAATTGGGTAAGTAACGATTTCTTTATCATGATAAGATTTAACACATTGTGTAAATTTACTTTAGACAATTACACATTTTATCATTATAAATCGATACGCGAAATTCGATCAAATACATGTAGATTACTTCACGTGCATGCTTTGAAACAATGTCCACATTATCTAATCTAGGTAATGGCTTCCTTCACTCAAGGTCAAAGACAATTATCGTCACTTGTGTTGTGTTATTCTTTCATTTAAAATTCATTAATTACATTTGACGGGAAAAAAATCAAGAATAAATAGGTCCTGGTGTTTTGAAAGCTTGTGTCTTGTATCAATTCTTTCTCGGCGATTGCGTGGATGTTTATCCGAAATATGGTGTCACATCTGTAAGTAGGATATATTTTGATCCACCTGCCAGAAGTGCAAATCCTTGCGAAATTCTGTTAAAAATATTTACGAATTTTTCAGAAAATAAGAAACTTTATTAATTTCTAATTCTTACACGTATTCAGTTCGATGAAGCATTTTTCCGTGGTGGGGGAAGGGGGGCGTGGGTGTCCGTCATAACAAGGGAGATCACTCTTAGGGCGATCACTCGTAAATTTGATCTTAAGATTGTACGAGTTCTCTCCCTTAGACCATAAATTGAAGATAGAATCCCATCTTGCCCATATATCTTTAGATAAGTGATGAAATTGAATATCAGTTATCATTCATAACATGATAATTATAATGAAGAAAAATACTCAATGAAAAGGACCACTTATATATAGATATTGTAGCAAAAGGAGAAATTCCTCGCAAATAGCAATTTATTTCATTTACAACAAAGTTTTTTTTACATGTTTTTATTGGATACCTGGATTTACCCTTAGGCTGCTAAGCGCAACTCACTGACCTTTTGCAGATAGCATAGATCAAGATCAGACTGCACAGAACGTGCAGTCTGATCTTGGATCTACACTATCTGATAAGGGTATATCTTTCCTTCAAAAATGCCCTTGAAATAAGAAAATTTGGGTTTGCGCTATCAGTTTGAAAGTTTCACTTCTCTTATTAAGCAGGATAAGTGTTGAATAAACCTGACCAAAGTGACTTTAACGCTCAACTTGCTAGATAAATTAAATGAGCTTTCCAGTTGATAGTAATGATCCGAATGTTGTTACTTCAAAGTTATTTGTTGTTTTCAAGCAATGTTTTTTCATCCTATTGAAAACGAATCCCATTATTTTAGCCATATTAAATTTATTGTCTGGAAATGCTTTAGACAATGGGAAGGCAAAAATTGTGCTGTCTCTAACAGATTAACTCTTTACCATACAAGAAAATATTAGACTGGTCCAAATTCAAAGAATTTACAGACGACAAATAAAATGATACTCATATGAAATAGGATTAATAAGAAAATGATGCTGAAATGAAATGGGATTTGTTTTAGAAAGGGTAGAATACATTGTTGGAAAAAAAGATATTTAAATGATGGGATTTATATTAGAAAGGGTGGAAAACATTGTTGGTTGATTGATTGATTGATTGATTGTGTGGTGTTCAATGCTGTTTTCAACATTTCAGTTATATCACAGCGGCTAGTGCACATATCCATGCTTTCCTGGAGTTTCTTTTACCAGTACTCCGCACAATATTCTTTCCAAGCCACTGGCTGCTTTCACACATAACTATCGTTGGAACAATGGTCAGCGGTGAGAGAGGAATGAATCCTGTCGCGATGACTATCATCAGTCCTCGGAAAGAAATTGGCCAAGCCGGGGATCGAACCAGTAACCTCCTGTACTCAAGTCCTGTGTGCTACTGACTGAGCTACAGGGCCTTGGCGAAAACATTGTTGGAAAAGGAGAAAATACTGGTTACTAGTATTTTCTCCTTTTCCTACAATGTTTTCATATGCCTTTTTGGATCTTACATGACTCGGTGGTAAAGTTTAGGACTCATGACCTGAAGGCCCTGGGTTTGAACCTCACTTCAGAGCCTTAGCCTATTACTGGTGAAACCCAGGAAATACATAAATATGTGAGATGTTGCCATGATATGACTGAAATATTGTTGCAAGTGGTGTAAAACACCATTCAATCAATTAATTAGTCATACCCCTTTTACATCAGGGTTGTTAAAAGTCAGGATTTTATGGTAAAGGGTTAGACTGCTAAAGTGCAAAGCTCAAATTTTGTTGTTTCTGTAGATATCTAGGTTCATTATTGCACTGCCCCTTAACTCTTTACCAAACGACAACATTTTAGACTGGTCCAAAGTGAAAGCAACTGCAGAAGACAAATGTGACTCAAAAATTGAAATTTGTTTTGGGAAAGGTAGAAAACATTGTGGGAAAAGGAGAAAATGCTGGTTACCAGCATTTTCTCCCTTTCCCACAATGTTTTCAAAAGGCTTTTTTCTCAGGGTCGTTAAAAGTCGGGATTGTGTGGTAAAGGGTTAATCCTTAGCCTGCAAAATTAGAGATCCTCCTTACAGCCAGAGTGAAATTAAGCTATTAAACCTTGAAAGTGTGTAAAATGGCTCAGAATTATGGCAGCTGTGTAAACATAAATTACCGATATATATGGTGTAAAGGATAGAGAAACTCAAGGGATTTATTATCCTCATTTAAAACTGAAAACCACAACAGTTTCTTTGAAGGCTACCAAAAAATAAAACCAGTTTGAACTTTCTGTCATAATCTGTGCAACCTTGGAACCGTCAGGGGCAACATTTGGCATGAAGATACAAGAATGATTAGTCTGATAAAATAAAGATGAAATGGGTGAAAAATGGGCTGAATACGAGTAAAAGATGTATCTTTAAATGAAACTTTCATGGCAATTGTAAAAACCCCAAATATTGCTGTTTATGATTGGTTGGTTGTATTAGAGTTTAACGCCACTTTAACAGCTAAGGTCATATCA
This sequence comes from Tridacna gigas, assembly GCA_945859785.2. Taxonomy (NCBI): domain Eukaryota; kingdom Metazoa; phylum Mollusca; class Bivalvia; order Cardiida; family Cardiidae; genus Tridacna; species Tridacna gigas. The sequence continues at coordinate 1,394,115 of OX244042.2, forward strand.
TGGCGGTCGGTGACGCACAGGTGTTTCTCACACCAGTACTAACACAACTTTCTTTCCAAAGCCACTGACTACTTTTCTCACATGCTTCAGCAGAGGTGAGAGGCGAAAATAAGCCAGAAAGAAAGTTCGCCTCAACCGGGTATCGAACTCACAACCACCAGGTCATGAGTCCGACACGCTCACCACTGAGCCACCCAGGCGGGCTTGCTGTTTATGAAGTTATTTTTTAGGAAAAAAAAATCTCCTTACTGGACAATGTAGATCCGAGATCAGACTATGCGTTCTGTGGAAACGCTGGTTACCACACAATGTTTTCAAAATCCCTCTTTCCCAGGTTCATTAATTTTGGTGAAGGGTTAAAAAAAAAAGGCATCACTGTGTTTTAACCCTTTCCCAAACGACAAATTTTGGACTGGTCCAAATTGAAAGAGTTTGCAGATGACAATTTTAAATTTGATGAAAATGGCAGAAAGGTATCAAAAAGGGTAGAAAACACTGCGGAAAAAGGAGAAATTGCTTGTTACAAGCAATTTCTCCTTTTCCCACAGTGTTTTCAAAAGACTTGTATTGCAGACACGTGAAAACCAGGGCTTGTTTTGGAAAGGGTTAAGTAAATTACTAAATGAAGCTTATCTGCCAATTTCATATGGGTCCCCCACTTTTATAGTTAACAACTAGCCTTTGTTTGAAGTAAATAGTTATCCTCAGTAATGGCAGATATAATGAAAAAAAGTTCTTTTAGAAATTTTTTCACACCATGATGACAATGAAGATGGGGCAATGCCTCTTGAGGCTGGCAGCTTAGTGGTTTGTGATACTGTGACCGGTGACCTGGTGGTTGCTGGTTCGATACCGATTGAAGCAAACTTTCTTTCTGGCGATTTTTCGCCTCTCACCTCTGATACATGTGAGAAAAGTAGTCAAAGACTTGGAAAGAAAGTTGTGTCAGTACTGGAAACACATGCATAGGTGTACTGACCCCCGTGATATGACCAAACTGAACAGCGTAAAATTCCAATACAAACAAACAAACAACAGCTCTTGATGCTTTTTTTCTTCAAAAAAGAGTGAAGCTGAACTTGAGATTTTTTTGGATAGGAAACAGACAACAAAATTCTGATTTTTAGCTCCACTGGCCGAAGGCCAGCGGGCTTATGTCATGGCCCGGTGTCCGTCGTGCGTCCGTCCGTCTGTCCGTGCGTCTGTGCGTGCGTGCGTCCGTCCGTGCGTTAACTTTTATTTCAAACATCTTCTTCTCTGAAACTACCCATCCAATTTTCATGAAACTTCACAGAAATGATCCTGCCATGGTCCTCTTCAGAATTTCTTGAAAGAATTAGATTCCTTCAAAAACTCTGGTTGCCATGGCAACAAAACTGAAAAATATTGGAAATCTTTAAAAATCTTCTTGTCTGAAACCATAAGGCATAGGGCTACCAAATTTTGCATGTAGCTTTATGCAGTAGACCTCTATCATGTTTCATGAAATTATAGCCCTGGGGTCAAAATTGGCTCTGCCCCAGGGGTCACAAGTTTTACATAGGCTTATATAGAGAAAACTTTAAAAATCTTCTTGTCTGAAACCATAAGGCATAGGGCTACCAAATTTGGCATGTAGCTTTATGTAGTAGACCTCTATCATGTTTGTTGAAATTATAGCCCTAGGGTCAAAATTGGCTCTGCCCCAGGGGTCACAAATTTTACAAAGGCTCATATAGAGAAAACTTTAAAAATCTTCTTGTCTGAAACCATAAGGCATAGGGCTACCAAATTTGGCATGTAGCTTTATGTAGTAGACCTCTATCATGTTTCTTGAATTTATAGCCCTGGGGTCAAAATTGGCTCTGCCCCAGGGGTCACAAGTTTTACATAGGCTTATATAGAGAAAACTTTAAAAATCTTCCCGTACCTAGCCATAAGGCCTAGAGCTACCAAATTTTGCATTTAGCTTGATCTAGTTGGGGTCTACCAAAAGTGCCCAAAGTATAGTCCTGAGGTCAATTTGGTCTCATGCTTGTGGGGGGGGGGGGGGGGTAGAGGTTCATAAGATTTACATGGGCTTACATAGGGAAAACTTTTAAATCTTGGTGTACATAGCCATAAGGCTTAGGCTACCAAATTTTGCATAATTATAGCATTATCTAGTGGACAATTACAAAGAGGGCCCAAGTTACAACCCTAGGATCAAGTTTGGCCCTGCACCAGGGGTCACAAGTTTTACATGGGTTTATGGAGTGAAAAGTTCAGAAACCATCTTGTTACTAGCCATAAGGCCAAAAACTCCCAAATTTGGCATGTTATTCTTCTAATACACATATTCCCCATTTAGTCCGACTGTAGCCCTGGGGTCAAAGTTTATAAGGGCGTATATAGTGAAGACTTTTCTTCATGGTTTATATTTATAAGCCAGTGGAGCGATACAGGGCCATCATGGCCCTCTTGTTTTTTATTCTTTAATGTTGTGTTTTAAATGGAAAAAATGTTTCCATATTTTTTCTTTGTTTCCAGTTTATATACAATTGCTTCCACTTTTAAAAAACAATGATAAAACAGAAACAAGAGGGCCATTGGCCCTAAAGCGCTCACCTGAATAAAGTTGTCTAGGATTGAGAAAGCTGAAGAGATTGTAATTATGAAAAACATATGAGTGTTTGTGACCTACTTTTTTACCTACTTGACCTATTTTTGAAATTGTCAGAGATATCATCATGACAAACAATCTGACAGTCTTTCATGAGTATGGAACAGAAAATCTGGCCTCTGATTGCATACATGATTTTTCTAAGATTTGTCCCAGTGACCTACTTTTTGACCCAATATGACCCAATTTCAAACTTGTCCATGATATTATCAAGACAAACATTCTAACCAAGTTTCACGAGCATTTGAATGAAAATGTGGCCTTGAGAGCGTACACAAGGTAATTATTGATGCCTGGATGACACATGACGGACACAGCAGTATCACAAAAGCTCACCTTGAGTACTCTGTGCTTAGGTGAGCTAAAAAGAAACAGAAAAAAGAAGGCTTTAAAAAACACTGACACATCAAATACTGTAGCCGTGAATGAATCAATTCTTTACCAAACGACAAAATTTTAAACATGTCCAAATTGAGAGCATTCGCAGACGACAAATTCAAATGTGGCTCAAATAATGATTTCTGTCTTTGATAGGGAAGAAAACATGGTAGGAAAAGAAGAAAATGCTGGTTACCAGCATTTTCTCCTTTTTCTGCCATGTTTTCCAAAGCCTTCTTTTTCAGGGTCTTTTTCAGGGTCTTTAACCCTTTACCAGACGACAAAATTTCAGCCTTGTCCAAATTGAAAGCATTGGCAGACGACAATTTCAATGTGGCTTTTCTTCGATAGGGTAGTAAACATTGTGGTTACCAGCATTTTCTCCTTTTCCCACAATGTTTTCAAAAGGCTTCTTTCCCAGGGGCGTCAAAAGGCGGCATTGTGCGGTAAAGGGTTAAAGCTTGGGATTACGTAGTAAAGAATTAAGGTATGTTTATAGGTATTGTGTTACAGCGTTTTAAAATTTGCATAATGTATGTACCCACAATAACACAGTTTAACCCTTTTCCAGACTACAAAATATTAGACTTGTCAAAATTGAAAGCATTTGCAGACCACATAATAAATGTGAAATTTGTTTTTGGAAGGAAATTATCGCGAGAAAAGGAGAAAACGATGGTCACCAGCATTTTCTCCTTTTCCCACAATATTTCAAAAGGCCTCTTTCTCAGGGTCATTAAAAGTGGGGATTGTGTTTAAAAGTGTTAAAAGGTAGAAATGAGTGTTGGAAAAGGAGAAAATGTAAAAATAAACATTTTTTTTTCTCATTTACCCACAATGTTTTTTAAAGTAAATCTTCCCCTGGGTTTTAAAAACAGGGAATTACTTGGTTGAGGGGTTTTTAATGACATAACATTTTAACTCTTCACCAAACAACAGAATTTTAGAGCAGTCCAAATTGAAAGCATTTTCAGACGACAAAATAATTTTGACTCAAACAGTAAAGTTTTCTTTTGGGAAGAGGAGAAACATTGTGGGAAAAGGAGAAAATGCTGGTTACCAGCATTTTCTCCTTTTTCTCCACAATGTTTTCAAAGGCTTTCTTTCTCATGGTCGTTAAAAGTCAGAATTGTATCAGAAAGGGTTGTAAGGTAGAAATGAGTGTTGAAAAAGGAGGAAATATAATTTTTTTTTTCTCATTAACCCACAATGTTTTTCAAAGTAAAGATTTCTCTGGGTTTTAAAAACAGAGAACTGCTTGATAAGAAGTAACATAATATTAAGTAACAGCAAACATTTGTATGAAAGGAAAATATCATCTTCCAGTAACAGGATGGAAAAAAGAAACGTCTACTGCACGCCAAGGAACTCAAACTCAAACAAACATTCAAAGACAAACAAGAGCCTGGCATGCAGATGCAAACATTCGACTGAAAATGCCCTTTCCAGTGAAAGTTCAACATGGAATATCTCAACTGTTTTCCACACAATCCCTGGCTTTAACAACCCTAAGAAAAAATGGCTTTTAAAAACATGGTGGGAAACGGAGAAAATGCTGGTTACCAGCATTTTCTCCTTTTCCCACCATGTTTTCAGCCCTATCATTAACAAAAATAACTATTTGACATACATCTAATCTGTCATCTGCAAATGCTTTAAATTTGGACAATCTACAATTTTGTCGTCTGGTAGAGAGTTAATTATAGCAGAAATATTGGACTATCATAAAATCAAAGTCATTGCATGACTAAGTTGACAACAGGGCTATGGTAATACCCGAGGGCTCATATTCACCATCCAGTCTTGGTTTCAATCTTAATCTTATTCTAGACTTACAAAGTAACACAACTTCTGATTGGCTAAATCATTTGACTGGTTTAGCCAATCAGAAGATGTGTTTCTTTCTACTTCTGATTGGCTAACCCATTTGGTTGGTATAGCCAATCGGAAGATTTGTTACTTCCAAATTTAGAAAATTCATGAGAATAAGACTAAGAATGTTCTAAAGAATGGTTGGTGAAGACAGACCAAGGTTTTCTTTAAAAAAAAAAAAAAAAAAAACACACACACACACACACACACGAAAAAAACAGCCAAGCTAAACGATTAAATGATAAAATGAAACAATTTTTTAAAATAGTCAATTTTATCCCTGAGATCGATGGTTATTTGGGAAAGCAGCCAGTAGTTTTGGATGAATATTGTGAGAAGTACTAGTGACAGGAATACCGGGAAAGCACAGATAGGTGCACTGGCTACTGTGACATTAATGAAATAATGTTGAAAACAGTTTTAACCCTTTCCCAAAAAAGCCCTGGTTTTCACGTGTCTGCAGTACAAGTCTTTTGAAAACACTGTGGGAAAAGGAGAAATTGCTCGTAACGAGCAATTTCTCCTTTTCCCACAGTGTTTTCTACCCGTTTTGAGACCTTTCTGCCATTTTCATCAGATTTAAAATTGTCCTCTGCAAACTCTTTCAATTTGGACCAGTCCAAAATTTGTCGTTTGGGAAAGCGTTAAAGAAGACATTTTCCATAGGGTTGTTAAAACAGAGTTGGGAGGTAAAGGGTTAGCTCTTTCTCAAACCACAAAATTTCAGACTCTTGCCATATTGAAAGCAATTGTAGACAACAAATGAAACATAGTGAAAGCAAGTCTGTGAATGAGTAGAAAACATTGCAGAAAGAAAAGAAGAAAATACTGGTTTCCTGCATTTTCTCCATTTCCCACAATGTTTTTCAAAATCTTTGTCAGCAGAGTCCTTAAAGGCCCTGTATCTGCCAAAAGTAAATAATGGATGGTAAAATGCATACTTTTAAATGGTGTTATTAATGTTAAAATGAATTTAAAAAGTTAAGGGAGAAAAGTTAGAGTGATATGGGGGAAATAAAAATCCTTAGCCACTTAAGGCAAAAAAAACATCCATTTATTTAGCTATTCATGTACTAATTTGTTTATCTTTTTTCTTTTTTTTACATCTTTGCTTCCCTTTCAGGCTTTTTTGCCATTTTTGTTCAAATAAAACTCGAAATTAGTTGCCTGTCTCAAGTTATGTAAGACGGGCGAAATTGTGAACAATTAATGGTCCAAGGGAAGTAACTCGTACTTGCTTAAGTCATTGTTAATATTGGAGTCGCGTCCCTTGTAGTCGTGAACAAACCGAGTAAAAACGTGATACACGTGCAAGTCTTTAGAGACGATGGTCAGCATTACAAAAAGAATTTCTTACCCAGAGTTGTAGTGGATTTACGATAGTATTGTTCTTATGAAAGGACGGTTGCAGTTCAGTATCGGCACATCACAGAAAATAAAAAGAACAGTTTTAAAAAGAACAGGAATGATATTTTGTAATGAATCGGTAATCTCCCTTGCATCTCGTCACATTTGGAAACAAACGACCGCGAAATATTTAATTGGGTAAGTAACGATTTCTTTATCATGATAAGATTTAACACATGGTGTAAACTTACTTTAGACAATTACACATTTTATCATTATAAATCAATACGTGAAATTCGATCAGATACATGTAGATTACTTCACGTGCATGCTTTGAAACAATGTCCACATTATCTAATCTAGGTAATGGCTTCCTTCACTCAAAGTCAAAGACAATTATCGTCACTTGTATTGTGTTATTTTTTCATTTAAAATTCATTAATTACATTTGACGGGAAAAAAATCAAGAATAAATAGGTCCTGGTGTTTTGAAAGCTTGTGTCTTATATCAATTCTCTCTCGGCGATTGCGTGGATGTTTATCCGAAATATGGTGTCACACCTGTAAGTAGGATATATTTTGATCCGTAACTGAAATAAGACACCAGCCAGAAGTGCAAATCCTTGCGAAATTCTGTTAAAAATATTTACGATTTTTTCAGAAAATAAGAAATTTTATTAATTACCAATTCTTACACGTATTCAGTTCGATGAAGCATTTTTCCGTGGGGAGGAGGGGGTGGTGGTGGTGTTGTCATGATAAGGGAGATCACTCTTAGGGCGATCACTCTTCGTAAATTTGATCTTCAGATTGTACGAGTTCTCTCCCTTAGACCATAAATTGAAGATAGAATCCCATCTTGCCCATATATCTTTAGATAAGTGATGAAATTAGATATCAATAATCATTAATAACATGATAATTATAACGAAGAAAAATACTCAATGCAAAAGACCACTTATATATAGATATTGTAGCAAAAGGAGAAATTCCTTGCAAATAGCAATTTATTTTATTTACAACAAAGTTTTTTTTATATGTTTTTATTGGATACTTACCTGGATTAACCCTTAGGCTGCTAAGCACAACTCACTGACCTTTTGCAGATAGCATAGATTAAGAGCAGACTGCACAGAACATGCAGTCTGATCTTGGATCTACACTATCTGACAAGGGTATATCTTTCCTTCAAAAATGCCCTTGAAATAGAAAAATTTGGGTTTGCGTTATCGGTTTGAAAGTTTCACTTCTCTTTAGCAGGATAAGTTAAATAAACCTGACCAGTGACTTTAACGCTCAACCTGCTAGATAAATGAGCTTTCCAGTTGATAGTAATGATCCGAATGTTGTTACTTCAAAGTTATTTGTTGTTTTCAAGCAATGTTTTTTCATCCTATTGAAAACGAATCCCATTATTTTAGCCATATTAAATTTATTGTCTGGAAATGCTTTAGACAATGGGAAGTCAAAAATTGTGCTGTCTATAACAGTTTAACTCTTTACCAAACAAGAAAATATTTAGACTGGTACAAATTCAAAGCATTTGCAGACGATAAATAAAATGATACTTATATGAAATGGGATTTGTTTTAGAAAGGGTAGAATACATCGTTGGAAAAGGAGATATTCAAATGCTGGGATTTATATTAGAAGGGCTGGAAAACATTGTTGGTTGATTGATTGATTGATTGTGTGTGGTGTTTAACGCCGTTTTCAAAATTATTTCAGTTATATCACGGCGGCTAGTGCACCTATCCATGCTTTCCTGGAGTTTCTTTTACCAGTACTCCGCACAATATTCTTTCCAAGCCACTGGCTGCTTTCCCACATAACCATTGTTGAAACAATGGTCGGCGGTGAGAGAGGAATCAATCCTGTCGCAATGACTATCATCAGTCCTCGGAAAGAAATTGGCCAAGCCGGGGATCGAACCAGTAACCTCCTGTTCTCAAGTCCTGTGCGCTACCGACTGAGCTACGGGGCCTTGGCGAAAACATTGTTGGAAAAGGAGAAAATACTGGTTACTAGTCAGGGTGCCCAATCACGTACTGCAGTACGCAATTCAAGTACAAATTCTACTCCGTCCGTACAAATTTTTTGTGCTTACGTGCATGCACGCACTGTCAAAAGTATGCACGTACAAAAAGGAAAGTAATTACGTAAACCGCACGTACAAATTAGATACCGTTTCGTATTGCATGCCAGACAAACAAAACGAAAGTAGTTTTCCTGGTAAGTGGGTACCACGCTTTATCCTTAAGATAGAGCGGGTTACCAAATATTTTCACTATATATATATATTTTGCGGCTCCCTCGTCTGTCTGAATAATTTTCGCTACGATTTTTTAAGGTGTCAAAATCTACCACAAGTACAGGAAATCTGGTAATTAATTTTCAGTGAGAAATTAAAATCATTTAATTATATTATGATGCGCAGTTATTGTTAAAAACACATTTTTTGACATATGGAAGCTGAAAACCCGAGCCGCAAATTAAACGTGTAATTCCGTATGTATGGCGTCTGCTGCAGAAAAAATGTCACCACAACAAAAGCTGTTAATATATTTTACAGCGGTAAGATCTGAGAAAGGTAGGTTTACAAAGTGATTCTACCATTACACATTTTGTTTTGTTTTGCCCTAACACGGCATGGCCTTTATTTGACAGAGTTTGAGCTTACAATGAGCCAATCGGCCTGCGCCTCTGTGATTTTAAAATAGCGAGATCTACGGACATCATCTTGGACAATGAGCATTAATCTGTCTACGTTTCCTTTTTAAAGCAGTTCTAATGTACTTCGGAACTTTTAGAAAGGAAATAAGGTGAAAAATCTTTCGTGAAGGCGGTCGATTATCAAAACTCGCCGTGTTTGGCTTTTAAACCCTGATCGCTGTTGCGATATCTAAGTATGTGCATGCCCTGGGGACATATGATGCATCGATATAATCACCAAATGCACGATTGATAATTTAATTAGTATCACATTCATTATGGTATAGGAGCTAGGGTGTTAAAATTCATTAATAAAACTGAACAGCCAAAAGTTACTCTACCCCCTAATTTTTCTTTGTACCCCCAATTCAAAACCTAGGGGGTACAGTGTACCCCCAATTTTTTCTTTGTACCCCCAATTCAAAACCTGGAGTGTGCATGTACCCCCAAATTGAAAACCCAGTGGGCATGCTGCTAGTATTTTCTCCTTTTCCTACAGTGTTTTCATATGCCTTTTTGGGTCTTACATGACACGGTGGTAAAGTGCAGGACTCGTGACCTGGAGGCCCTGGGTCCAAACCTCACTTCAGAGCCCTAGCCTATTACTGGTGAAACCCAGGAAATACATGAATATGTGAGATGTTGCCATGATGACTGAAATATTAGTGAAAATGGTGTAAAACACCATTCAATCAATTAATTAATCATATGCCTTTTACATCAGGGTTGTTAAAAGTCAGGATTGTGTGGTAAAGGGTTAGACTCCTAAAGTGCAAAGCTCAAATTTTGTTGTCTCTGTAGATATTTAAGTTCATTATTGCACTGCCTTTTAATTCTTTACCAAACGACAAAATTTTAGACTGGTCCAGCCGAGCCCCCGTAGCTCAGTCAGTAGCGTACAGGACTTGAGAACAGGAGGTTGCTGGTTCGATCCCAGACTTGGCCATTTTCTATCCGAGGATTGATGATAGTCATTACGACAGGATTCATTCAACTCTCACAGATGATCATGGTTTCAACGATGTTTATTTGTGGGAAAGCAGCTAGTGGCTTGGAAAGAATATTGTGCATAGTACTGGTAAAAGAAACTCGAGGAAAGTATGGATAGGTGTACTGGTTGCCGTGATATAACTGAAATAATGTTGAAAACGGCATTAAACACTACACAATCAATCAATCAATCAACCAACAATGTTTAAACACCATACAATCAATCAATCATTAGACTGGTCCAAATTGAAAGCAACTGCAGAAGACAAATGTGACTTAAAAATTGAAATTTGTTTTGTGAAAGGTAGAAAACATTGTGGGAAAAGGAGAAAATGCTGGTTACCAGTATTTTCTCCTTTTCCCAGAATGTTTTCAAAAGGCTTTTTTCTCAGGGTCGTTAAAAGTCGGGATTGTGTAGTAAAGGGTTAATCCTTAGCCAGAGAAATTAGAGATACCTCCTTACAGCTAGAGTGAAATTAAGCTATTAAACCTTGAAAGTGTGTAAAATGGCTCAGAATTAGGTCAGCTGTGTAAACATAGATAAATTACTGATATATATGGTGTAAAGGATAGAGAAACTCAAGGGATTTATTATCCTCATTTAAAACTGAAAACCACAACAGTTTCTTTGAAGGCTGCCAAAAAATGAAACCAATTTGAACTTTCTGTCATAATCTGTGCAGCCTTGGAACCGTCAGGGGCAACATTTGGCATGAAGATCCAAGAATGATTACAGTTTGATAAAATAAAGATGAAATGGGTGAAAAACGGGCTGAATATGAGTAAAAGATGTATTTTTAAATGAAACTTTCATGGCAATTGTAAAAACCCCAAATATTGCTATTTAAGAAGTTATTTTTTAGGAAAAAAATATCTCCTTACTGGACAATGTAGATCCGAGATCAGACTATGTGTTCTGTGAAAATGCTGGTTACCACACAATGTTTTCAAAATCCCTCTTTCCCAGGTTCATTAATTTTGGTGAAGGGTTAAAAACGTGGCATCACTGTGTTTAACCCTTTCCCAAACAACAAATTTTGGACTGGTCCAAATTGAAAGAGTTTGCAGACGACAATTTTAAATTTGATGAAAATGGCAGAAAGTTATCAAAAAGGGGAGAAAACACTGTGGGAGAAGGAGAAATTGCTCGTTATGAGCAATTTCTCCTTCTCCCACAGTGTTTTCAAAAGACTTGTACTGCAGACACGTGAAAACCAGGGCTTGTTTGGGAAAGGGTTAAGTAAATTACTAAATGAAGCTTATCTGCCAATTTCATATGGGTCCCCCACTTTCATAGTTAACAACTAGCCTTTGTTTGATGTAAATAATTATCCTCAGTAATGGCAGATATAATGAAAAAAAGTTCTTTTAGAAAGTTTTTCACACCGTGATGACAATGAAGATGGGGCAATGCCTCTTGAGGCTGGCAGCTCAGTGGTTAGCGATACTATGACCGGTGACCTGGTGGTTGCTGGTTCGATACCAATTGAAGCAAACTTTCTTTCTGGCGATTTTTCGCCTCTCACCTTTGATACATGTGAGAAAAGTAGTCAAAGACTTGGAAAGAAAGTTGTGTCAGTACTGGAAACACATGCATAGGTGTACTGACCCCCGTGATATGACCAAACTGAACAGCGTAAAATTCCAATACAAACAAACAAACAACAGCTCTTGATGCTTTTTTCTTCAAAAAAGAGTCAAGCTGAACTCGGGATTTTTTTGGATAGGAAACAGACAACAAAATTCTGATTTTTTTTTATTCTTTAATGTTGTGTTTTAAATAGCTTACAGTTTCCATATTTTTTCTTTGTTTCCAGTTTATATACAATTGCTTCCACTTTTAAAAAACAATGATAAAACAGAAACAAGAGGGCCATTGGCCCTAAAGCGCTCACCAGAGTGAAGTTGTCTAGGATTGAGAAAGCTGAAGAGATTGTAATTATGAAAAACATATGAGTGTTTGTGACCTACTTTTTTACCTACTTGACCTATTTTTGAAATTGTCAGAGATATCATCATGACAAACAATCTGACAGTCTTTCATGAGTATGGAACAGAAAATCTGGCCTCTGATTGCATACATGATTTTTCTAAGATTTGTCCCAGTGACCTACTTTTTGACCCAATATGACCCAATTTCAAACTTGTCCATGATATTATCAAGACAAACATTCTAACCAAGTTTCACGAGCATTTGAATGAAAATGTGGCCTCTAGAGCGCACACAAGGTAATTGTTGATCCCTGGACGATGCACCACAGACACAGCACTATCACAAAAGCTCACCTTGAGTGCTCTGTCCTCAGGTGAGCTGAGCTATAAAGAAACAGAAAAAAGAAGACTTTAAAAAAATTGACACGTCAAATACTGTAGCCATGAATGAATCAATTCTTTACCAAACGACAAAATTTTAAACTAGTCCAAATTGAGAGCAGTTGCAGACGACAAATTCAAATGTGGCTTAAATAATGATTTCTGTCTTTGATAGGGAAGAAAACATGGTGGGAAAAGGAGAAAATGCTGGTTACCAGCATTTCCTCCTTTTTCTGCAATGTTTTCAAAAGCCTTCTTTTTCAGGGTCTTTAAAGCTTGGGATTGTGTAGTAAAGAATTAAGGTATGTTTATAGGTATTTGTGTTTCCGCATTTTAAAATTTGCATAATGTATGTACCCACAATAACACAGTTTAACTCTTTTCCAGACTACAAAATATTAGACTTGTCAAAATTGAAAGCATTTGCAGACCACACAATAAATGTGAAATTTGTTTTTGGAAGGATAGAAATAATTGCAAGAAAAGGAGAAAACGATGGTCACCAGCATTTTCTCCTTTTCCCACAATATTTCAAAAGGTCTCTTTCTCAGGGTCATTAAAAGTGGGGATTGTGTTTAAAAGTGTTAAAAGGTAGAAATGAGTGTTGGAAAGGAGGAAATATAAATAGGGTTTTTTTTCCTCATTAACCCACAATGTTTTTCAAAGTAAATCTTTCTCTTAATTTTAAAAACAGGGAATCACTTGATAAGAAGTAACATAATATTAAATAACAGTAAACATTTGTATGAAAGGAAAATATCAACTTCCAGCAACAGGAAGGAAAAAAAAAACATGTCTACTGCACGCCAAGGAACTCAAACTCAAACAAACGTTCAAAGACAAACAAGAGCCTGGCATGCAGATGCAAACATTCAACTGAAAATGCCCTTTCCAGTGAATGTTCAACATGGAATATCTCAACTGTTTTCCACACAATCCCTGGCTTTAACAACCCTAAGAAAAAATGGCTTTCAAAAACATGGTGGGAAAAGGAAAAAATGCTGGTTACCAGCATTTTCTCCTTTTCCCACCATGTTTTCAACCCTATCATTAACAAAAATAACTATTTGACATACATCTAATCTGTCATCTGCAAATGCTTTAAATTTGGACAATCTACAATTTTGTCGTCTGGTAGAGAGTTAATTATAGCAGAAATATAGGACTATCATAAAATCAAAGTCTTTGCATGACTAAGTTGACAACAGGGCTATGGTAATACCTGAGGGCCCATATTCACCATCCAGTCTTGGTTTCATTCTTCTTATTCTAGATTTACAAAGTAACACAACTTCTGATTGGCTAAATCATTTGACCGGTTTAGCCAATCAGAAGATGTGTTTCTTTGTACTTCGGATTGGCCAAACCATTTGGTTAGTATAGCCAATCAGAAGATTTGTTACTTCCAAATTTAGAAAATTCTTGAGAATAAGACTAAAAATGTTCTAAAGAATGGTTGCTGAAGACAGACCAAGGTTTTCTTTTGGAAAAAAAAAAAAAAAAAAACACACACACACAAAAAAAAAAAAAACAGCCAAGCTAAACGATTAAATGATAAAATGAAACAATTTTTTAAAATAGACAATTTTATCCCTGAGATCAAACTTTCAAACCACATTTATCTTTGCTACTTCCTGAATCAAAATTCCTGCACATCCTTTAAAACCCTTGACCACACAATCCCAACTTTAAATGATCCTGAGAACAAAGACTTTTGAGAACATTGTGATAAAAGCATTTTCTCCTTTCCCCCACAATGTTTTCTACCCTTTCAAAGACAAATTTCATTATTTTTGCAACAGTTACTTTGTCGTCTTCAAATGCTTTCAACTTGGAAAGTCCAATCTTTAGCCGTGTGGCAACGAGTTAAGCTTTCACCTCACATTCCCGAGTTTAAATAGGCCTACATGCGCATGTGGATTAAAATTTACATGAAGCCTATTTACTTCTTTGACAGGTGTGTACATCATGGACAAAAAAAAATAGTTCCAAAGAAACTAGTGACTTTGTTTCGCATCATAATATAGTAAAATTCTCCGCTTTGTCACGATCATAAATTTCGACAGTTTTACAGAGAAATCTCAGTCAGCAATGTTTTAGAATTGATTATGGAACTTTAAACAAATTCGGTACAATTTGCTTATCTCAAATACGTGTAAATTAAGTACTACAGTATTTGCTTATCTCAGATATGTGTATGATAAAAATTGCCTCTTTTACTCTGAAATTAAAGGTTGTTATGTGATAAAAAGTTATTCTGTTTAACCCTTCCCCAAACGACAAAGTTTGGACTGGTCCAAATTGAAAGAGTTTGCAGAAGACAATTTTGAATTTGATGAAAATGGCAGCAAGGTCTCAAAAAGGGTAAAAAACACTGTGGGAAAAGGAGAAATTGCTCGTTGCGAGCAATTTCTCCTTTTCCCAGTGTTTTGAAAAGACTTGTACTGCAGACACCTGAAAACCAGGGCTTGTTTGGGAAAGGGTTAAAAGAAGTAACTGACAAACTTTTGGCACACTAACCCATTACCAAACAACCCCATGATGTCACGACCCTGGAGAAGAGGCCTTTTGAAAACATTGTGGGAAAAGGAGAAAATGCTGGTAACCAGCATTTTCTCCTTTTCCAATGTTTTCTACTTGGTCAAAGAACTTCAGTTTATTTGTACCACTTTGAGATTTGTCGCCTGTAGATGCTCTCAATTTGGAAGAGTCTAAAACTCGTTGTTTGGGGAAAGGGCTTACATATATTTTTGTATGAATTTTGCCTCATCAATTAAAAAAAAATTTGCAACAAAAATTTATTTTTCCATAAAAGGTTAATTTATCAATTACAAAAGGGCTTTAAAAACCAAATTAAAACAAAAAAATAACATGTTAATTTTAGAAAAGTTCAGACTACTCACATGCTTCATCATTCCATGTAAAATTAATCGTCAACTGAATATGAAAGTGCTAACTCTTATGTGAACCACACTCTGGCAAACGGCAGCTTAATGCATCTCCGTGATGCAGTATACCAATCAAGCCATCACATAATTATGGATCCGTAAAAGCCACTTTTTTAATAATCGACTTAATCATGCGGTAAAATGATCCTTGGTCATACAAAAAATTGACCAATACTGAAAAGTTTCAGCTTGTGTACGCCTATGCAGGCTCACCTGGGCTGAAACTTTTCACAGATGCATTCAGCCCCTCCCCTTTTTACAGAGCATGGCATATATATATAAATATATATAATAAATTGTTTATTGGCCAAATCTGAACAGTACTTTGAGAAAGGCCCATCTCCACAAACCATTCTTAAGAACATTCATAGTCTTATTCTCAAATATTTTCTAACATTTGAAAGCTAAACAATTTCTGACTGGCTAAACTTTAAAGATTTAGCCAGTCAGAAATCCTGTTACTTTCTGAATCTGGTGTCCAACTAAGAATGCAATTTACAATGATTGCTGAATATGGGACCTGTTTAAAAGTAATCTGATGTTGATAAATATAAGATAATAGAGAAAATAATAACAACAATTGAACATCAAAGTCCCTTTTACGACTACAATTGCCTTGGTGGTCAGTGTAGATCAAGATCAGACTGCACAAAACATGCAGTAAGGCCTATGATTGATGTTGTCCACTGTACGGAGACAACTTTGAAATTATAATTATTTGGTTCTAATTTCTACACTTAAAATGTATGTTACTGTAGGTTTTTTTTCTGCTCTAAAGGTAAATACGGATTAAATTGTAATAACTTTCATGGTGCTTGTATTTTATTCTAGCAGCTAGAGAAAATTTGATATCACATGAGACTGAAGGTCGAGGGAGATTTTGAAATTTTCTTACGCAGCGAGAAGTAAATACAAGCATCAGGAATGCTACTAAAAACATAATATTCCTTTTATTATACACCTACAACTTTCAACAACAAAATTTTGCAGTTCTTGACATTTTATTCATAAATTGGTAAACAAAATAAACAATGGTGTAGTAGCTTGCAGTCTGATTTTTATGAATGATGGATAAATATCAAGCGTAAATTTTGACCAATCAAATCACAAATCAATGTGTTTGTTTATCTGCGTGCGACATGTATTTGAGCGGGAAAAATTTCAGGTTATCATAAATCAAGGTATCTGTTCCATCAAAATGATTTTTACTAGGTGATTGTTTGTAAAATATGAAGTAAATCGATAAAATGACATTTTCCATTTTCAGTCAGAATAAAATAAGCCATGCTCTGTGAAAAGGGGGCTTAACCCTTTACCGCACAATGCTGCCTTTTGACGACCCTGGAAAATAAGCCTTTGGAAAACATTGTGGGAAAAGGAGAAAATGCTGGTAACCAGCATTTTCCCCTTTTCCCACAATGTTTTTCTACCCTTCCTAAAACAAATTTAATTTTTGAATAACATTTGTCATCTGCAAATGCTTTAAATTTCAACTAGTCTAAAATTTTGTTGTTTGGTAAAGAATTAAAGGATCTATAAGTTTCGACCCATGTAAGCCTGCGCAGTCCACGCAGGCTGACAAGGGTGGAAAGCTTTTGCTACTGGTGAATTTTCCACATGGTAATGGATCATTCTACCCCCAGATCCAGTTGATTGTTAGACAAAATGGATTTTATGGATCCATAATTATGTGATGACCTGTTTGGTATCATGCATCACAGGATGCGTTAAATCCCCTTTCACCAGATCAAGGCTGTAATGTATGTTGATATGGTCTGAACTTTAAGATTGATTAACTCTTTACCACACAGTCACGACTTTTAACGACCCTGGGAAAGAAGCCTTTCGAAAACATTGTGGGAAAAGGAAAAAATGCTGGTAACCAGCATTTTCTCCTTTTCCCACAATGTTTTCTACCCTTCCCAAAACAAATTTCAATTTCTGAGTCACATTTATTTTGTTGTCTGCAACTGCTTTCAGTTTGGACTAGTCTGAAATTTTGTCATTTGGTAAAGGGTTAAAAGTTGACAATATCAGATAAACAAGAAAGTAACAGTAATAATACACCCAGATACTTGTACTTGCATACTTAAAAATTGTTTTCACTACAAACTATCGGATTTGACAATTTTCCTTCCCTCTTTACCTAACACCAAAAATTCATACTGGTCTAACTTGAAAGCATTTGCAGACAAATCAAATATTGCACAAATAATGAAATTTGTCTTTGAACGGGTAGAAGACATTGTGGAGAAAGGAGAACATACTGGTAACCAGCATTTTCTCCTTTTCCCACAATATTTTCAAAAAGTCCTCTTCCTTGGGATCCTTATAACTTGGTAACCAGCATTTTCTCCTTTTCCCACAATGTTTTCATGGGTCCTTTTCTTTGTGGGTCGTTAAAACTGATTCCATGGTAAAGGCTGCTTAAAAGCGGGGTAAGCCATTTCTATGCAGGCTTATTTTAGCCATACCAAAAACTGTTACAAACTTCACTTAGAAAAAGTTTTAAAAGGAAGGAAAATATATTGTTTTTCTTTGATAATACAGAAAAATATTACTTGAAAAGATGCAATTGTTTGCTACAAGGAATTATTTATTTTATAACAAAGGTTTTCAATGTTGTCAAAAAAGGGGTGTAGACATAAATACGTTTAACCCTTTACCACACAATCCCGGGTTTTAATGACCCCAAGAAAAAGGCCTTTCGAAAACGTGGGAAAAGGAGAAAATGCTGGTAACCAGCATTTTCTCCATTTCCCACAATGTTTTCTATCCTTCCAGAAACAAATTTCAATTTTTGGGTCACATTTAAGTTGTCTGCAAATGCTTTCAATCTGGACTAGTCTCAAATTTTGTCGTTTGGTAAAGAGTTAAGGAGTCTACCTAGGGTTTTTTTTGTCAATCAGTGTTTAGTTAATGCTGGTACCTAGCATTTTCTCCTTTTCCCACAATGTTTTCTACCCTATCCAAGACAGTTTACATCATTTGATTCACATTTCAATTGTAGTCTGCAAATGCTTTCAATTTGGACCAGTTCACATTTTTGACGTTTGGTAAAGAGTTAAACACTGATAAATACTACAAAGTATTTTTTCGTTGCAAGTGTACAAAAACTGAAAAATTACCTTTAATAAATAGGTGTGATGTCAGCACTCACATAATGATGTCTTCATTTTGAAATCAATACCTCTTTACCAAGCTACAAATGATAGACTAAACCAAAATGAAAGTATTTGCAGACCTCAAAATGAAATGTAGCTCAGAAAATGACTATTGTCTTTGATAGGGTAGAAAATATTGTTGGTTACCAGCATTTTCTACTTTTCCAGTAACGTTTTCAAAAGTCTGCTTCTTTTGGTCCATTAAAACTTGAGATTGTTTGGACAAAGGGGTTACTCTGTTTATTTTTACAAAATCAAATAAGGCATGATACCCATTTGAAAAATTATCTCAGATAACAAGTGTTCCAACATCTTTTGTGTAATTCTGGCTTGGTTTCTAACTATATGCTAAGATGCTACATATTCTATCAGGGAAATACCAGTAAAAAACATTTTATTCTTAAACCTTTTCTTACGTATTTAAAATAAAGATTTGCCAGCAGCTATTGGCTAACTAAAATCGGTGTTAAAATTTATTTAAAGTTTGAATTAATTGAAATCTGAAAAAAAAAAAAACCCAAAAAACTTTTAAGTGTGAAAGAAGAAGAGTACATCTAAAGTTTAAACAAAGATACTGCAGCAGTTTTCCAACAAAATTATTACTTCACTCTATACCAGATGACAAAATATTAGATCTATCTAAATTGGAAGCATTTGCAGACAATTTAAATATGGCTCAAGTGTTAGAATTTGTCTTTGATTGTGTAGAAAATGTTGTGGGAAAAGGAGAAAATGCTGGTTACCAGCATTTTCTCCTTTTCCCATAATGTTTATCTTTTTTCTCTTGAAGTTAAAACATGGGATTGCTTGGTAAAGGGTTAAATATGCAAATCAACAATATTTCCAGTGAAGACAGACAAAAAACACCTCTCAGATTAAACATTTCATTGTTATTTGAGATCAGATATATTCCAATGCATATAAATATTTCATAATCACCGTTACCTCTTTACCAGATGACAAATATTTAAGACTTGTTCAAATTGAAAGCATTTGCAGACAACAAATTAAATGTTGCACAAATTTTGAAATTTGTCTTTGAAAGGGTAGAAAACATTATTGGAAAAGGAGAAAATGCTGGTAACCGGCATTTCTCATTTTTCCACAATGTTTTCAACTGTGTAAGGAGTCAGGTTCATCAGTTGAGCCTAATTTAAATTTGTTGTCTGCAACATCTTTCAATATTTTCAGGGGAGTAAAATTTTGTTGTTTGGTATAGAGTTAATCCTTCAGCGCCAAAATCTACAAACCTGAGTGACCTCTTTCTATTGCTTAACCCTTTACCACACAATCCCGAGTTTTAACGACCCTCAGGAAGAAGCCTTTTGAAAACATTGTTGGAAAAGGAGAAAATGCTGGTAACCAGCTGTTGTTTTCAATTTGGACAAGTCTACATTTTTGTCGTTTGTTCAAGAGTCAACTCTTTACCAAGGAGAACATTTTAGACAAGTCCAAATTGACAGCATGTGCAGATGACAAGATAAATGTGACTGAAAAAATGAAAACTGTTTTGGGAAAGGTATAAAACATTGTGGGAAAAGGAGAAAATGCTGGTCACAAGCATTTTTCTCCTTTTCCCATAAAATTTTTAAAAGGTCCCTCTCTCAGGGTTGTTATAAGTTGGGATTGTGTGGTAAAGGTTAAAATACTGTCCACTGAAACTTTTTTTGTCTCATAGGCTTGAGCAAACAAGTGGATGGTATAGATCCAAGATCAGACTGCATGTTATTTGCAGTCATGGTCAAATTTCATTAACCACTCTAAATTGTATTCCAATTCTCAAAAATTTGCTAAAATTGAATTCACCACAAAATTTTTCACTTGTCCAAATTGAAAGCAATTGCAGACGACAAATTGGATATGGCTCATATGGGAAGGTTTGTCTGTAAAAGAACACAAAACATTGTGGGAAAAGATGAATAAGCTGGTTACCAGCATTTTCTTCTTTTCCCACAATGTTTTCAAAAGCCTTCTTCTTTAGGGTCATTAAAACTCGGGATTGTGTGGCAAAGAGTGAAACAATTTCTGATTGGCTAAAACAAGTGGTTTAACCAACCACAAATTGCATAATTCTCTTAGCTCTTTACCAAACAACAAAATTTTAGACTGGTCCAAATTGGGAGCATTTGCAGATGACAAAATAAATGTGACTAAAAAGTTGAAATTTGTTTTGGGAAGGGTAAAAAACATTGTGGGAAAAGGAGAAAATGCTGGTAACCAGCATTTTCTCCTTTTCCCACAATGTTTTCAAAAGTCTTCTTACACAGGGTCGTTAGAAGTTGGGATTGTGTGGTAAAGGGTTAATTTAGAATTACAGTAACAAAGCAGTTGAGAATGGTTGACAAATGTAGGCCCTGATTTTGATCTATGCCACCTGCGAAAGCAGCTGTTTGCACCTTGGGTGGTGAAAGGATTAAGAATGCCGCAATTTCTTGGACGCTGGTAAACCTGACGATTGCGATTCTAACTTTCTCTTACTGCCTGCCTTCACAACGAAACTGTCATTTTCGGATTTAGCCTTTGCCTTTGTTCGTCTCTGGCGTAAACGTCTCAGTCGGAGACTTATTCTACTGGATAAACTCTTTGCCGAGTATGATTTCTTTGCGGAGCGTTTTCCATCACTGATATTGGAATTGTTCAAATTTTTCGGCATATTTGTTTTACCAATGTTCAAATTCTTTATCCTTAGTTTCACTTCAGTACTAGAGTAGAAGTTTTCAATATCCTTCACTTTAATATTTGTCACTTTTCCACCATGCCCTGAGCTTTTCAAATTTTCTACCAAAGTCTTAGTTGGTTGTAAACATTTTTGATTACCCTGACTGGTTCCTGATTGAGAGTTAGGAGACTTAGACTGCATCCCTGTTTTTATGTTTTCATAGTCCTTTCTAGACTTTGAATCACTAGTAGAACCAGTCACACTATTAGAATCTATGGGTGATTTCTGTGGTGAATTTCTTGTAACCATACCCGTTCTAACATAATTTTCACTAGAAATTGTCTGTAAGGGAGACGTCCTTGTTTTGTTCTGTGGAGTTGATGATTTATTGGCTTTCAATTCAGTCTTTTTCCCGCTATTTACTGGCGATGCAAGGTGAGAATTCCTCAACTGTATACTATCATCTAAATTGTCTGCAAACTTGTGCATCGGTGATGACACATGATTTTTGTCGGTCCACTTCGTTATATCAGGTTTACTACTCTCGTCTAACCCCATACAAGGAACAAAATCACTTCTCCCAGGTGCAGCTTTCACATTTTTGTCTTTGCATTTCTTCGGTGACCTAGTCAACGTTTCTTTCGCAGTTAACATAGACACAGTAATATCATCTGCGATTTTATTGTTTTCCGCGACTTGTTTCATTCTCTCCTCTCGTTTCTTTTTCAGTATCGAGAGTTTACGAGGCC
Source organism: Tridacna gigas (assembly GCA_945859785.2). Classification (NCBI taxonomy): domain Eukaryota; kingdom Metazoa; phylum Mollusca; class Bivalvia; order Cardiida; family Cardiidae; genus Tridacna; species Tridacna gigas. Next base: position 1,415,888 of record OX244042.2, read on the forward strand.
CGAGTGGGTCTATCAATACCACGATTGCACTTGTGTTATCTGCCTTCATAAATCGAATTCTCCATTTGTTAAGGGCTGTTTGTACTAATCTCTCAGCTGGGTTGATCCAGTATGATACTGGTACAGTCTGTAATTAATCAGTGTTAGAAATTAACATATTTTGCAGGTAGCAAGTACTTGCTTCATGGCTTAAAATAAGTTGGCAAAAGGAATGTTCCTGGTGGCAAATAATTGCCCTTCCTGCCACCAATAAAATGATGCTTGAATTACTGCCTTTGCCCATGCATTGCTTGGCAGAAGTAAAAACAACACATCTTCAAAGACACAAGCATAGGACTGTGCTGTTTGGCAATTTTCATTTCAGGTGGATCATTTATACTTGCATGTTTTTTGCCCATATTTCAAATGGACATTAGCAAAGATTCACAAAGGTAGCTATAAATATAGATGTTAAGTCATCATCAACCACAGACATGTTCTGTTGCATGACTCAGTGATGTTTGCATTTTCTTTCAGCAATGTGGACAATTGCGAAGATCATTTCAACAGATTTCTAAATTAACAAGTGGAAGATTATTTCATGAAAAATTGGCAAAACACTTCAAGCAGACTGGATTACCAGGTAGCAACCTTTTGCTCCTGCTTTTGTGCCCAGATAGCAAAATTAGTTTTTCAGGTAGCAAATTTGCTACTTTCTACTGCTAATTTCGAACCCTGAATTAACTAGAGCTGTCACTGAATGTGACTTAATACCCCCGCCAGCGCTTTGACAGAAAAAAAGTGTCAAGTTAAAGGGGAGATAATTCCTCAACCAGGGCGAGCTGACACTTGAAAATTACGTCTTGCAAATCTTCAATATATGATCAATACATGTGCAAAGTTTCAATGCAATTGAAGGAAAACTCTAGGAGGAGTTTGCGACACAAAATTGCTAGTATTTTGTACACAGATGGACACACGGACGGACAGACAGACAGGCTGATTCCAGTATACTCCCGAAAACATTCGTTTTGCGGAGTATTATTAACCCTTTCCCAAACAAGCCCTGGTTTTCACGTGTCTGCAGTACAAGTCTTTTGAAAACACTGTGGGAAAAGGAGAAATTGCTGGTAACGAGCAATTTCTCCTTTTCCCACAGTGTTTTCTACCCTTTTTGATAACTTTCTGTCCTTTTCATCAAATTAAAAATTGTCATCTGCAAACTCTTTCAATTTGGACTAGTCCAAAATATGTCGTTTGGGAAAGGGTTAAGGGAAAAACAGGTAAACCAGGGTATTCTATTTCTAACAAGAGCACTGCATGCCTGTGCAAATGCTTTTCAGTGAAACGTCGAAGTCAAAAAAGGGGCATAAATGTGTCAAAAATACTTTGATGGTTACCTGTCCTTATTGTATTGGTTCCCCTTTTGATAGTTAACAACTTGTCCAAGTTTGAAGTAAATATCTCCAGTAGAGATATTATAAAACATCAAAGATTTTGCATGACGACAACAATGCAGATGACAACAGGGCTATGACAACAACTCCATGTTTTCTTTGAAAAAAGCCAAGCTAAGAATATTACAAAACAGACTTGTCTAAGAAGCAACCTCTTTTAACCATTTACCAAACAATACCGAGTCTTAATGATCCTTAGAAAAAAAGCCTTTTGAAAACATTGAGGTAAAAGGAGAAAATGCTGGTAACCACTGTATTCTCCTTTTCCCACAATATTTTCTGTCCTTCCCAAAACTGTTTTAAATTTTTGAGCCACATTTATTTTGTCGACTGCAAATGCTTTCGATTTGGACAAGTCTTAAGATGTTGTTCTTTTGTAAATAGTTAAATCTTTACCACATGACAATATCTTATACTGGTCCAAATTGAAAGCATTTGCAGATGACAAATTTAATATGGCTCAAATGATTGGATTTGTTTTTTAAAGATTTAGATAACATTGTGGGAAGAAAAGAAATACTGTGAGCACAATGTTTTCTATCCAAGCCCTATTTTAGACAAATACCATCTTTCCAGTGATATTAAAATTTGTCGTCTGCAAATGCTTACAATTTGGGTCAAAGATTTTTTCTTCTGTTAAAGAGTTAAATGGAAAAGAAAACATTTACAAGTTTAACATTTCTACTAAGCCAGTTGCTTTGACTCTTTACCAAACGACAAAATTTTAGTCTAGACAAAATTGAAAGCATTTGCAGACGACAAAATAAATGTTACTCAAACACTGAAATTTGTTTTAGGAAGGGTAAAAAACATTGTGGGAAAAGGAGAAAATGTTGGTACCAGCATTTTCTCATTTTCCCACAATGTTTTCTAAAGCTTTCTTTCTCAGGGTCGTTAAAAGTCGGAATTGTGTGGTTAAGGGTTAAAGGAATATTGTGCGTAGTACTTACAACACCAAACTCCAAGAAAGCATAGATAGGTCTGGTGCACTGTCCTCAGCAACGTGCACCGCACCTAATTGAATTGATGTTTAAAACTGCTTTAAAGATACATCTATACTTAAGCCAGCTTTTAACACATTTCATCCTATGAAACTATATGAAACTATAATCATTCTTGTATCTTCATGCCAAATATTGCCCCTGACGGCTGCAATGTTGCACAGGTTAAGATGGATAGAAAATTATGCACTTTATTTTTTGACAACCTTCACAGAAATCACTGTTGTCATTTACAATTTTAAATGAGGACAAATCCCTTGAGTTTCCAGGCTTTTCCTTGACATCCTGTTTCTTTGAATTTGGACCCCCAAACTTTCTAAAGGACCCCCAAAATTTATGGTTGCCTTCTTTTTTCCATTTGAAGGGGGGTCAAATGACCCCCACGCCACCAGGTCCAGGGAAAACCTGAGTTTCTCTAACCCTTACACCGTATATATTGGTGATTCATCTATGGTTATACAGCTGACCAAATTCTCAGACATTCTACGCGCTTTCAAGTTTTAGCAACATTTTTTCTCTCCAGCTGTAAAGATGCATCTTTAACCACCAAAAAAAAAAAAAAAAAAAATGATCACAAGAGAATCATTCCCAGTTGCAAAAAAAAAACTAGAGGCGCTTGAGCGCCTGTATCGCTCCACAGGCCTGATATTTCTATAATGGCGAAAGGAAGTTTTTAACAATTACCATTCAATCCTGCATTTTAGCTCACTGAAGAAAAAAGGTATGGAAAAAACTTGTGAGGTCCCACTCTGTACCAGGTCACCAGGATTTACACCCCTTCTGTCCACTCTGCATTTACTCATTAGTAGGTCAACAAACCTTTACCAGAACTAATAAAAATTAAAAGTGCAGAGGTTCTCTTGTTCTATATCAAAAGGACTATAAAGTACCTACAACATGGGGGTTTTGTTATTAAAATACTTTTTCTTTTTTATCTTGGCATGGTTACTCAGGCTTAGTAATAAGGCAAAATTGAAAAGCTCAAGTTGTGAAAGGTGCTCAAGCTTTTATCTTATTTATGGCCAGTGATATTTTATTACTAGTACTAACTAATAGCATATCATTGGAGTAAATTGTGATCTTAATACCAAGGAAAATGTGTGGGCTTAAATAGGACAGCCCTGACTAGGTCAAGTCAATCCAATTTTCTTCCTTTTTCTTTGTTAGTCGATAAAACTAACACAATAAATAGTTTTGGGGAAGAACATTTTTTTGAAATATAAGCCTTGTCTATAAAAAAATGTGTTTTTAGGTGTATCATTTTTTTAAAAGGAATTTGGTATACAACCACCATAGAAACAATTTGGCAGACAACCACCATAGGAACTTACCTGCAAAACAACAATGAAATCCAATGAATAGTTTTAGAGAAGAAATTTTTCAAAGATTTTACTTTATACCATAAAAGGAAAATGAGTCTCCCATAAAAGCCATGTTTTTTGACAGATCATTTTTTTTTAAAGGAATTCTGTAAACCTGTATCTAAGGAACATTCCTGTAAAATAATAATGCTATCCAAATAGCGGTTTGGGAGGAGAAGATTTTTAAAGGTTTTTTACTTTGGTTGCCATGGCAACCAGAATTCTTCATGGAACACAATTATTTGAAGGAATTTGAAAGAGGACCACCAAAGGAACATTCCTGTGAAATTTGGTAAAAATCCAGTCAATAGTTTCTGAGGAGAAGTTTTTTAAAGAAAAAGTTTACGGACGCACGGACGCACGACGGACACAACGCCATGACAATAGCTCGCTGGCCTTCGGCCAGTGGAGCTAAAAAAAACGATAACCTACCGGATCATTGATGACCTTATATTCAAACTGATGCTCTAGCTCCATAACCATGTTCACCGACTCCTCCGACGTAACCATGTTCCACAGTCCATCTGATCCAATCACAAGACACTTATCTTTCGAAGGATCCAGTTTGTGTACAGACACGTCAGGGTCGGGTGAAACAACAAACTCTTCCTTTAGGTAGTTGTAGCTCCATAAATCGCCTGTTGTAATGAAAATTTCGTGTACAGGCGTTTTCTTTTACTTTCTCATACAGAGGTTGTTTAACTCTTTACCAAACGACAAAATTTTAGACTTGTCCAAATTGAGAGCAATTACAGACGACAAATTCAGTGTGACTCAAAAACTGAAATTTGTTTTGGGAAAGGAAGAAAACATTGTGGGAAAAGGAGAAAATGCTGGTTACCAGCATTTTCTCCTTTTCCCACAATGTTTTCAAAAGGCTTCTTTCCCAGGGGTGTCAAAAGGCGGCATTGTGCGGTAAAGGGTTAATCCATAACCAAATGACCCAATTTGAGTCTCATCCAAATATTCAGATAAAGTAGTGGATGAAAATTCAAATGTGGCACTTGCATCAGCTGGCATATGCTGAACCGAGTCAGTACTTTTTGCAGATGCATTAAACCCCCTTTTCACATAGCTTGGCTCATTTCTTTCTTTCTCTGATAACGTAGAAAAAATTATGTAACAAGGAGGACATACCGGGTACCAGCATTTGCTCCTTTCACCTTGTTTTCAAAACCCTGCTTCCTTAAAGCCGTCGTAATACAGGATTGTACAATATAACGTGTAAGATACATAATTGCGAGTTTTAACAACCCTGATGAATTATCCTTTTGAAAACCTAGTGGGAAAAGGAGAAAATGCTGTTAACCAGCATTTTCTCCTTTCCCCACAATGTTTTCTATACTTTCAAAGACAATTAATCATCATTTTAGCAACAAACAATTTGTGGTCTGCAAATACTTTAAATTTGGACAAAATTAAAATTTCATTGTTTGGTAAAAACTTAACAGCACTTTTTCCACAATGTTTTGAACCCTCTCAAGATAAGTTTCTTTTTTCTAAGCCACATCTTATTTGTTGTCTGTAAATGCTTTCAACCTGAACAAATCTAAACTTTTGTCATCTGGTAAAGAGAAGAGAGATAAAAAAAAAAAAATCGTACCCAGAGATCGTGCAACTGCCAAGAAAGGTATTTTATCGATCTGCGTGCTTCTCCTGATTGGGCCTCTGTGGTCAGTTCGCGGTCGGTTCCACACCACCCGCTGTACACCTGATTTAGCAACAACTTGCCCACCACTTCCCTCGATTCTCATCTTCTCTGTTGGATCATCTGGCTTGTGTTCCTATATAAGTATATTGTATTTTTTTTAAGCTTTTACCACACATTCCCGACTTTTAATGACCCTGAGAAAGAATGCTTTTGAAAACATTGTTGGAAAAGGAGAAAATGCTGGTACCAGCATTTTCTCCTTTTCAAACAATGTTTACTACCCTTCCCAAAACAAATTTCAATTCTTGAGTTGCAATCATTTTGTCATCTGCAAATGCTTTGAATTTGTAAAAGTCTAAAATTTTGTCTTTTGGTAAAGAGTTATATAAGTTTTATCAAAAGCTAAAGGTCATTCAAGACATTTTCAATGCCATCCCTGATTATAAACAAGAGCACTGCATGTTGGTACCAATGCTTGGCTGCAGTTGCTTTTATTGAAAATTATAAGTTGAAAAAAAAAAGGACATAACTTTGTCAAAAATATTCTGATGATTACCTGCCCCTGTTGTATGGATTCCCCTTATAGATACTTGTTAAAGACTAGTCCAAGTTTGAAGTGTACTGTATATCCTCAGTACTGACAGAGATACTATAAATGTCAAAGTTTTTGAGAAAAGAAGTAGATATTGATGCCAGGGCTACAACACCTTGCAGTTTCCTTTTCGAAAACAGCGGATTTAACAAGAGCTTCACATGTGGAAATGAAAATAAGATGGATGGATTGATGACAGACAGACAGACAGACAGACAGACAGACAGACAGACAGGCTGAAACCAGTTTACCTCCACGGGGACCCCCTACTTCACAGGTGGGGGTATAAAAATTTTTAATTATGATAGAGATATAAGAGTGAATCAGCTTTTGATTGACAACAACAAAAAACAACAGGGCCAAGAAACTGCTATCATTGAAATAATGCACTTTTTTAGTCTGCAACAAAATTTAATGTCTTTTGATATGGTGACAGCAATTGTCAAATTCATACATTGCATTCTATATAACAGCACACCTGCATGTTACCCTTTTCCAGGTGACAAAATTTTTGACATGTTGAAACTGAAAGCACCTACTGACAACACATTTCACATGGCTCAAATGATTGGATTTCTGTTTGAAAGCATTTGTAGACCATAAACTAACTTTGATGGAAATGATTGGATTCATCTTTATAGGGAAGAAAATACTATGGGAAAAGGAGAAAATGCTGGTTACCAGCATTTTCTCCTTTTCGCACTACATTTTCAAAAGTTTTTTTTTCCTTCACTGTCATTAAAACACAGGACTGTTTGGTAAAGGGATAACCCTTACCCATGCAATCCCTAATTTTAATGACCTTTAATCCTTTACCACACAATCCTGACTTTAAACGACCCTAGGAAAGAAGCCTTTTGGAGAAAAAAATGGAGAAAATGCTGGTAGCCAACATTTTCTCCTTTTCTCACTACGTTTTCTACCCTATCCAATACATGAGTCATCATTTAAGCTACACTGAATTTGTCATCTGCAAATACTTTCAGTTTGGTTCAGTCTAAAATTTTGCAGTTTGGTAAAGAGTTAAGCTTTACAAAAAAGACTTTTTTTTTTGACTGTTTGGTCATGTAAATGTGGTAGCCATAGCCCTGTATACAATACCAAGAGCTCCAGACAGAGGGAGTGATTTTGATTTCAAATTTGAAAATATTACTCTCCACTAACCCAGATGTTACGGACACTCATTTGAATCGTGTCAATGAGACGATTCTAATGAGTACACACAACATACATGTAGTGTTTGGAAGAGAAATAATGGATTTAGAATACCATCACTCCCTCTTATCTGCAGCTCTGAATACCTTTGTAAGAAGCTTTGCTTTTGGTCTGACTATCTTTTCATCTCTACTGTCGTTGTATCCCAGCACGATTGCAGAGTCCCCAACATGGCCTATGTACAACTTGGAATTCTTTATGATACAAATACTGGCTGTTGTTCCCGCAGTGCTTGGGAGACCACTGGCTGTTTTGGGCCATTTTTCTAAAAAATTTGTAGTAATGTTTATACCTTTTCCAGACACTACTTAGTTTTTTACAATCCTGAAGAAAACATTGTGGTAAAATGCTAGTTACCTTATAGTTCGCCGGCTGTTGTTTGTTGTTTTATGAGGTATACAATTAAAATAACATGCCCTACATTAATCAGCAAGATTTTTTCCCCAAAATAGTGCTGATGAAAATTTTTGTGCAAATGAAAATACACGTAGTTATTCTTAACAGCAATTGTTATTGCACAATGAGTGTTGTGATTTTGAACATTTTCTCTATATTTGAATTGATTAATTACATTGCAGTGACAAACTGAAAATTGGTAAATACTTTACCAGGTAACAAACTAAGTTTATATTTTAGTGTATTATACAGCACAGACAGTTGCTATAAATAGATGTCATGTGACCAGGTGTTTTCAAGCCTATTCAAGTTAATACCAAAAATAGGACATGACCTTGGTAATTAACTACAAAAAACTGTTCAACAACCTTGGATGTAATTAACAAAAAATGATTTTAGTTCAATACATTTGTGTCACATATAGAAATTATAACACAAACACAACTCGATTATCTAATGACCGTTTGACAGTTTTTCCCATTTTGAAATTAGGTCATAGCCTCAATATGAGAGGGAAAACCAAATCAATGAGGGGCATCAAAACGCGCGCAATTTCCCTAAAATTTGAATTTTGAGCTGAACTACAACATAATCTGTTAAGAATTTTGAATGTAACCTATATGTAAGATATACTCAATTTGTTCTGTATAAGTCCCATTCAAAGACGGGCTGGATAAATACGGGAAAACTTTACGCAGATCCGACCGTTTTAATTCAAACCTTCCTTCCCGAGTCGACACATTGTCAAGACACTATATACTAACCAAGTTCTTTCCACATTCCGTAGTGTGTGTCCAGAAATGCCGATTTAATGGCATAAAGTATGTCATCATCATTATCACTCCAAAAACAGTCATACTTGGTTATCTCGTCGAGCAAATAATCTCGAGCATACTTTGAAGCTTCACCACCGCCATGGCCGTCGAATATAGCGAAATAGGCGAACTCAAAACCACCTTCGTCGTTTTTCACAAATCGTATAGCATGTCTATCTTCCATATATCTTCGACCACCTTGATTACTATCCTCCGTAACCCTTAGGTTCATTCCAATACGATAACTCGACATATTTACGGTCCCAAAATGTCATCCGCCACTTTTTACGTTTACGAAATTTCACAGGACACAAACTTCATTTGATTGGACGATACAGTTCACCCAGTATAAGCCCTATTTTTAGTACAAATAACTAACTGGTTCCCGTGTTTCTTCAAGTTGCTCATTGAGAATACGATACCAGCAATTTTGCGAGACGATTTAACCTACTTTGCGAATTTATCAAACGAAACTCATCACAGCTCTTTACCCTTGCATAACAAGGGTTTTATATCTAATTTCGCCGTTTGATCGAGACTTTGTGGTCTTTGGCAAGAAGGATGAATTTGTAAACGGACAAAAACATCTGATCAAAGTCGGAATTCTTCTGTTATTGCCTCAGAGTAACGCACGTGCATGCATAACTATCATGCGATATAGATATGAGCGTTAATCTCTGTATGAGGTATTTTCATGCGACTTCACATTCGATTCCGATTCTGATTGAGAAAAAAATCTGTTTTATTTTACTTCTCTATAAACACCAAATTTAAAAACTCATATTGAAAGCATTTGCAAGCGACAGAAAAGAGTGTGTTTATCAATTTTGTTTTTGGTATTGATAGAAAGCATTGGTGGAAACCAAGAAAATGTTGGTAGATCTACAGGCATTTTCTCCCTTTTTTTTCACACAATGTTTGCAATAAAAGCTTTCTCATCCAAGGGTCGTTATGTCGGAATTGTTTGAAAGAGGCTTAAAGAGAGATAATCCATTTTTTGCCAAAAATTTGAATAGCAATATTCAGTTTGTTTAGAACTAGATCTATTCTTTTTCGTGTTTCAACGGTCCACGTGACAAAAGATAACATCCTGTAAGCTCACTGAATGAAAGTATTCTCGTAACATTTTCCTGGTGTAAAAATGTTTACGCGAATGAATTCACTTTCATGGTATGATATGAAAAAGAAAATGGATTGGGGCAGGTCTCGTGATGGGAATGTGGCCTCGGGAAGGCATAAATCTCTATCTTAACACTGTTAAAAGTAGTCACCATTACCCTTTCACTTTAAAAAGAGAAGGAGAAAATGTAGGTAATAACCATTTTCTCTTTTTTACCAGGAGTCTTATATTTTTACACAATGTTTTCTGACATTTGAAAGACACTCTCGCCGTTTGAATCACACTACAGTTTGTCATCATTAGTCTAAATGCCAATAATTTGGACAAATCGGAAATTTTGTCGGCATATAAAGAGTTAAATTCCTAAACAGTTCACATCTGATTGATTGAAACAGCAAGCCCGTAGGAACGGGGACGGGCACGGGTGGCGGGGGGGGGGGGGGCAATAATTTTGCCAAGGTTACTAAAAGTACCTCTTGAACACACATTACGAACAAACACCAGACAATATTCAAGATTTGTGCCCCCCATCACATTTTGCTGCCTATGGACCTGAACAGCCCGAAACTGTCTTGTAATTTCGAATTTGAAATTAGAGTTGTTGGTATAAACCGCCCCAGACCTGACTGATTTTCCACACGGTGATCTTGTAAGCACGTGCTTTCAGACGAACTGTTTTCCAGCAAACTGGGCTATCTGAATCCTACAAGATATTCTCCGAACCGTGCTATAGTTTAAGCCATAGGCTATCAATAATGAAGCCTTAGGGCGCTGCTAATCGCCACTCAAGTACATTTTGCGGACGGTGTAGATCAAGATCAGACCGCACAGAACGTGCAGCTTGATCTTTGATCTACTTTTTCCGATAAGTAGATATCTCCCCCTCCCATGAAGTGATCCTTAGAGCGCTAAGCACAACTTAAATTATTTTTCTAGACATTGTACATAAATATTGATAGGGTCTAAGTATCTAATGCGAACATTGTATACGCTTAGGTCGTACTGCACAGAAAGTGCAATCTGATCTTTTACCCAGGCTGCCTGCTTTTATTTATTTATTTATTTATTTATTTTTCTCAATGTAGTCTACTTATGCTAAAACAGCGATTGCTTGTTTTGTTCCCGAAGTATTGAGAAAATTTCAAGTAAGTGGAGATGGATCACGGCAGTAAAATATTTTTCGTCAAAATCGAATGACTGAATTCTTAATGTTTATCCAATTTTCGTCTCGAGCATGCGCAAATATAATTTTGGATACGAATCTGAAAATACTGCAGAAATATTTCACCGCACAGAGAAAGAGCACGCAACTACAGCGTAAGTTCCTTTTCAATAAAATGCGTAAATGTGTTTAATGTTATGACTTTTGAACTCCATCGAGTGCAACTGAAGAAGCAAACTGAAGTGCAGCGTAGACAGCTTCAGACATATTTTTTTTTCAAAATGTATCTTGCTGTAATTTTCGGATATTCAGAAAGTCGGATATTTTTTTTTTCTATACTGGTTCGCTACCAGTGGCGGCCAAGTACCAGTGGCGGCCATTCTTATGATATCGCGTTTGTGCGTTCATTTGCATATCAAAGCTCTCGATCATGTTGAAAAAGAAGAAATTATGTTTCAGATACCAAATAAAAATCGAAACTTGATGCAATGTAAGTAAAAATATAAACAAGTATCCCTGTTAACCCCCTAAGTGTCAAAAATTCACTTCCGGGGGATTGACCTTCATCATTTCTCCAACCGATTTAAGTCTGAAATAACCCAAAAGAACAATGTTTCTATATCAAAAATGTCAAATTCACGATGATTTTTCACTTACTACATCAAATAGTCCATTTCTTTATTTGCTTAAGCAGTAATTCCCAGATATTCACGAGAGACACAATTCATGTTTGACTTGCAGAAGGCACGCGTTAAATGACGTCATGCAGAGGCATAGCTATCCAGGGCATCAAGTTCAGTCAATCACTTTACTCTTTTTCATAAACCACATTATTGCTTTTCAGGTTCCCCTTCGACGGTTGGACAAAAATGCTATAAACAGGTACAATACTACAGTATCATAATTATAAGTTTAATTTGTTCTTATTTCATATTTTAATGTATCAATAAAAAATCTATTTAAGTAAATCCATGATATAAATTGTATTCCTGTAGGACTGGAGAAAAAAAGGTATGAATTCAAGTTTTTCGATTTTTCAACAGACATCTGCCATATTCCTATTCAACGGAAATACTTAAAATGGCTATATCTGGCGGATAACTGTCCGACAGGCAACAAAAAAAAAATACTCTATTTCAAGGAAAATTGTCAACAGTCATGGGGGTGGTATTTATGAAACACAATTTTGACCCTGCATGTCGGGGAGGGCGGTGATAAATGAAACATCGCCCAGGATACTGAAGAAGTTGCAAATTGCAGTAGTCAGGTAGATCTATCTAGAATACATGACTAGACAAGGTTTTTGAAGGAGCAATAAATAGTTGGTATCAATGCAAAAAAGCAGTAACTTTGTTTATAATGTGATGTTGGCGATCAAACAAATGGTTTAGATCTTTCTTTGGAAGATACTGACAGATCAAGAATGGTAAACAATGAACAATGACTTTGATCTTCTTGAGGACACACTAAATTGAGTTGTACACACAACTACAGGATTGAAATTTTTAGACAGCCAAGTTCATCTTCAATCAATCGATGTATCTTACTCTGTACTAGATCTACAATAAATTTTTAGCCTTGTCCATATTAAAAGCATGTGCAGATGACATTACGATGTGGTTCCAATAAAAGAAGCCTTTAAAGTGAAGAAGACGTTGTAGGAAAACATGAAAATGCTGGCAGCATACATTTTCTTCCATCCAGTAATGTTTCTAAAATCCTTCTTTTTTTCAACTTTTCACATTTTTCAAAATTAATGAGCTGAACTTACAAAAATAGTTGAACTAATAAAACTTGTTTTCTTATAAAGCAAAATTCAGCTTTACTTAAGCTGAAGTTTTCATTGTTGGCTGCAAGGCTGGGTTGTATCCATGAGAATGCCATCATCAGCAAAGCCAAGTTTCCTGCAGTTTGAAGCCACACAGTGGACCATCTGTGTTCTATTGCTGTCAACAAAGGTGTACATCTGTATAAACAATCAGTCCCTGAAGTCTGAGACTGTAACTTTTTTTCAACATTTTCAGTGGAAAAAGTGTGAGCTTCAACACCAAAAGTGCTAAAACCTCTATGAATCTAATTATCATGATGATAATAGATTTATTTTCGAAAACTTTATTTCAAGTATCACAAACATATTACCAAATAATTACAAAGAGTTTTGAACATATTGACTTTTGCTTCCAATGGTGATTGTATGAAGCAAAGTTTTATAAATATATGTGTATTAAGGACAAAGGCTGTCATCTAGGGTTCTTTATGAAGTGTGAAATCCTCCAAGTCAACTCAGATGCCATTGACATAACACATGTAACTCCATCTTGGTTGATATAGAGACAGATCTGGGGAAGAGAGGGCACCAACTGCAGCGGAAATATTAAGGCATATGTACCCGAAGCAAATAAAGGATCAATTTGCTTAGCATGTTGCTCTTTATTTAGCCAATCCTCTTGTCAATCCCTCCAGAATTAACTTGAGGAATTGATTCCAGAATTCTTGTCACATGTATTTCCACCAGCTCCAGCCAAATCTGAAATTACCAGATAAGATTTTCTGTTACAGTTTTTTAAAGCTCTTTTTATACAAATTTGTACTACTATTATCTAAATATGAAATATTAAACAGGTATTATGCAATATTCATAGATGTGTCTTGAAAGTGTCAAAATATCTATTTCAATTTGAATTACCAAATCATAAAAAATTATACTGGGAAAAAAAAAAAAAAAAAATTACATACATATATACATGTACATGCCAAATTAACGTCATATCTATTTGGGATTTCTGAATTATTTGCAGGCAACAGTGATAACATACTTAAGAGTTCACAAGAGGCTGGAAGAAAAGTGAAATGCAGAACATTAAAGAAAATGCAGATAGAAAGTAGAATAGCAGGAAAGAAAAAGAAGAAGCAATATGTGTGTAACTTCTGGATGCACTAACAAGCTTAAAAAGGCTTATAAATCAAAAACAGAAAATCATCATTTTTATTCTGTTTAACATGAAAGCATGATATGTGTTTAAGTCTTTGTTTCCAGGCAGTGAACTACATGTACTTGCTTTGAGTAAGAACAGACGTAGTTTCCCAAAGAGTGTGTAGGTTTATCCATGTTATGGATAATAATATTTATTTTGTGTGTAGGAATTGTTGTCAGCGAAACAGTTTGACTGTAAAGAAATACATCTATTTCACAATAAAGATCTTTATGAAATGTGACAATTCATCATTTTGCATCGTCTAATTTTCCTGTATGTGCACATCATCAACATTTTAATATGTGGTGCCATTAGCTAACGGAAGTCGCCTGACATCATTCTTCTTATAAAGGCATTTGTGATTGTGTAATACTCAAATTTGCGATTGTGGAATTACAAAATATAATTTTAATCTCTTCAATGACTCAGTTTCAACATTATCATTTTGTAATTGTATGTTTATGAAATAATATTGGCATTTTTTGGTATCCTTATTGAAATAATGGGCAGTATTTTACCATCGTAACTAAGTACAACAACAAATGAAATGCTCTTAAAAAACAAACTAAGCTTATACTCACCAGAGTTCTGTTTTTCCCTCCACATTTCCCCACTTTTCCGATAGAATACCATTAAATGTTGATTAACTGACATAACTACCCTGCCCCCTGTGCAACCTCAGCTGCCACAGTCCATATCTATTTTTGGCTCGCGCATGCGTGTTTGAATTGTGAAAGTAGAAAATGTACACAGTTGTAGGTTGTTCCTCATTAACTCTTTGTAGGGGTCATATAAAACATTAGACTCGCTAGAATATTGCAGAATTTCAAGAAGAATGGTTTTTCATTCGATATCTTCTGGCAATAGTAATATTACGGTAATTCTGTGTACAAAATTCGGTTGGCCGCCACTGGTACTCTTCGTGACGTAAGTCCGTCTGTTGACCGACGGGTTATTCATGTCGTGCCGAGTTTCATTTACAGTCTGTTTCAGATTTCCACTCGTGACTCTTACAGTATTGAACCCTAGTTTGCCCACGTAAAGTATGAGCTGTGAACTTGAAGAACATTACCTTACAGATTAGAAAAGGTTTTAAAAAATGGCCGCCACTGGTCGTGAGCCAGTAGAGTTTAGCCAAACACTATTTGAATTTCACAGGGGTTATGTCATGAAACAGAAAAATAAGTAGACACTATGTCTGTCTGTTTCTTCATAAATGGTTAAATGAACCTCTTTATTCAAAAAGTGAATATGGTTGAAGTAACTTTTAGTTCTTTCCCTAGACCTAAGTGTGCGGGGTGGGGGGTGGAACACTTGCAAATGCATTTTGCATAGAACAGGTTGCCAATTTGGATTCTAGGTTTTGACAGGTCGCATTTGGATACAGAAACAATTGTGAAAAAAATGTCGAAATCCCTGCACAGATTTTGTAGATGCGTGAACTCTCATTTTTTCACAAAATGACTACAAAACTAGAATTTAATTTGAGCATGCCTTTTCTTGCATCAAACAAGAAGATTTTAGACTTGTTGGCATTGAAAGCATTTGCAAACAACAAAATGTAGCTCAAATGATGATTTTTGTATTTGATAGGGTAGAAAACATTGTGTGAAAAGGAGAAAATGCTGGTTACCAGCATTTTTCTCCTTTTCCCATAATGTTTTCAAAGTCTTTCTTTCTCAGGTCATTCCAGTCTGGATTGTGTGGTAAGGGGTAAAGCAGGGGTGTGGAAATCTTAGAAATTTCTACTTGTCTGTGGACAAGTAATTACAAAAATCTACTTGTCAGCCAGTGTGGCTCACTTGTCAAAAACAAAACGATTTTAAATGGTACTCATAAAGTGACATGTTCGCAACATGGGAATACTCTCGACAAACCTTAAAAAAATATTGTTACGATCGTCTGCATTGAACCACGGTAATTCTTTCAAGCACGCCTCGTTTAAAAAAAAAAGATGTTTTTGCGATATTTCATGTCACGGTCCATTTTATGTTCGGAGTCGCCGAATGGTTTGGAGTCTCAGACTTTCTACTTTCCGTCTGCATCGAAGATTTGATAAAAGAACAAAACCATTTTACGCATCAATAGATCACTGAATTGAAAACTTTTGGATATTGAGACAGCTTCCGGCAGAGGTGTTAAATCACAGCCCATTTCGCAACAAAGCTGTTTAAAATCAGATTAAAAGGCAAAAATTTCCACACGTGCAATATTGTCATTAAGGATCTCTGAATCGGTTCTAAAATGATACTTATAGAATTATTTTAATCCATAATGATGATCTTGAAGGTGTTTAGACTTTTTTCAATAAAATTGACATGCAAAAACGGCCGCATATTTTACCTATCTTGTTGTATGCGGTGAAAGTGGAGGTAGACCAAATGTGTATTTTGGGTTTCCAGAAATCAGGGATCATCTCAAGACACTGCTTATCATTTGAAATGTCTTATTGTACGAATTGAGAGCATGTGTATTTCACTGGATATGTATATACAACAGATTTTCGTTTCAAAATTTTTCTGCTATTTTCTACTTGTCCGCAGACAACTAGACTGAAAAAAATCACTTGTCCGATGCTGAATTTTGCCGAGTCGGACGAGGCGGGCATAGTATTTTCACACCCCTGGGAAAAGCAATGTGTTATATTGTTTATCGTACCAAACAAAGAAGAATGTCTTGATATTAAAATCATCAATCAAATATTGATTCATTACCAATTTAATATCTGTTCTCTGAAATTCAGTCAGATTTTCTTAAAAACTACTATGTGTAACTATTTTTATGAATAAATTATGGGTCATGTAAGTTCCGAATATCTGCATGTCCCATACCTGGTAGAGCAAGTCTGCCCCTTCCATCTTTTTTCTGGTTGTTATTTGCCAGAATTCCAAACAATTGGCTTTGAGGATTTGTACTTTGATTATTTTACTGTTCAATTCACCATGCCTACCGTATATTCTTGATTATAAGGCACCTTCACTTATAAGATACTCCCCCAGCTTTATGATTTCAAATCAGGGATTTAATTGATCTATAAGATGCAGGTAGACTTCATACTGACCATTAGAATGCTAACGATTTGAGTATTCAGCTGGAAAAATGCCTTGCAGACATTATGATCTATCGGAGTTGAATTATTCCAAAAATACATGCATCTCTTGTGTCTTAGCCAATTGTATCTTTATTCAAGTCTAATTTCTTTTTAACCCTTTCCCAAAGTCTTTTGAAAACACTGTGGGAAAAGGAGAAATTGCTCGAAACGAGCAATTTCTCCTTTTCCCACAGTGTTTTCTACCCTTTTTGAGAACTACCATTTTCATCAAATTTAAAATTGTCTGCAAACTCTTTCAGTTTGGACTGGTCCAAAATTTGTCGTTTGGGAAAGGGTTAAAACACAGGATTGTTTGGGAAAGGGTTCACCCTTTAACAAACAAAACTTTGTAATTTTGTAAATTCAAGGCATTCTAAGATTACAAATTAAATGGGGCTTGGATCACGGGAATCATCTCTGAATAGGTTGATTGAAAACATTGTAGGAAAAAGAGAAAATGCTGGTTACCATTCCCACAATGTTTTAAAAGTTGTCT
Organism: Tridacna gigas; assembly: GCA_945859785.2. NCBI lineage: Eukaryota > Metazoa > Mollusca > Bivalvia > Cardiida > Cardiidae > Tridacna > Tridacna gigas. The sequence goes on from OX244042.2 coordinate 1,433,199, forward strand.
TCCTGAAGGTCTTAAAAACTCGAGAGCGTTTGGTAAAGGAATAACCAATGAAGGGGGACATTAGTCTTTTTGCAAATGGGATGCCAAGCCCAAGCCTGAGAGTGATGCTGCATATTTTTTTTTTGTCTTAGAAATATTTCATGGTGTCAATGTGTGTTGTGTATCGATTGATTCAAGTTCTGTCAACTCTTTTCCCTTTTTCCTTAATCATCTCCCAAATAATCCTGTTTTTAACTCTTTACTGCACAATGCCGCCTTTTAACGACCCTGGAAAAGGAGCCTTTTGAAAACATTGTTGGAAAAGGAGAAAATGCTAGCAACCAGCATTTTCTCTTTTTCCCACGTTTTCTACCCAATCAAAGAAAAATTGCACCATTTGAGCTACATTGAAATTGGCGCCTGCAAATGCTTTCAATTTGGACAAGGCTAAAATTTTGTCATCTGGTAAATCGAAAACATTTGCAGACTGCATATAAAATGAAGCTCAGTTGATGGTATCTGTTCGTTAACTCTTTACCAAACGACAAAATTTTAGACTGGCCCAAATTAACCCTTTCCCAAACGACAAATTTTGGACTGGTCCAAATGCAAAGAGTTTGCAGACAACATTTTTAAATTTAATGAAAATGGCAGAAAGTTCTCAAAAAGGGTAGAAAACACAGTGGGAAAAGGAGAAATTGCTCGTTACGAGCAATTTCTCCTTTTCTCACTGTGTTTTCAAAAGACTTGTACTGCAGACACGTGAAAACCAGGGCTTGTTTGGGAAAGGCATTTGCAGATGACATATTAGATGTGGCCAAAATGATTGGATTTGTTAATGAAAAGTTAGAAAAACATTGTTGGAAAGGGAGAAAATGCTGGTAACCAGCAATGTTTTCAAAAGTCTTACTGCCCAGGGTCGTTAAAACTCGTGATTGTGTGGTGAAGTGTTAAGTGGGAAGCCTTTGAAAAGGAGAAAATGCTTGTGAAAGGATATCAGTCATCTAAGTCATTACTCACTCTATTTAATCCTTTACCACACAATTTCCGAGTTTTATCAACCCCAAGGAAAAAGACTTTTTAAAACATTGTGGGGGAAAACATTCCCACAATGTTTTGTACCCTTTCGTAGTAAAATTTCCTGATTTCTGTAACACTTAGTTTGTCGTCTGTAAATGCGTTTAGTTTAGACCAGTCTAAAGAGTTAACCGTTTACCTGACGATAAAATTTTAGCCTTCTCCAAATTGAAAGCATTTGCAGACAACAATTTCAACTTGGCTAAAATGGTGCAATTTTGCTTTGATAGGGTAGAAAACATTGTGGGAAAAGGAGAAAATGCTGGTTACCAGCATTTTCTCCTTTTCCCACAATGTTTTCAAAAGGCTTCTTTCCCAGGGCGTCAAAAGGCGTCATTGTGCGGTAAAGGGTTAAAGCAGTGCCAAGCCATGGTAGCATAGTTGGTAGCATACAGGACTTGAGAACAGGGGGGTTGATCTTTGAATCCCAAGCTCCGCCAATGTCTTTCTGATGATTGATGATAGTCATTGTGACAGGATTCATTCCAGGATTCATTCCTCTCTCACCTCTGATCGTTGTTTCTGTGATGGTTATGTGGGAAAGCAGCTTTGGAAGATATTGTGAGAAGTACTGGTAATAGAAACTCTAGGAAAGCATGGATTGGTGCACTGGTTGCTGCAATATAACTGATACAATTTTTAAAATGCCTTTAAATACCATACAACCAATCACGTAACACTTTATCACACAATCCAGACCTTTAACGACTCTTGGAAAAAAATCCTCTTAAAAAAACAAAGTGGGAAAAGGAGAAAAAGCTGGCAACCAGCACTTTCTCCTTTTCACGCAGTGTTTTCTATCCTTTCAACAACAAATTTCAATTTTTGAGTCACACTTATTTTGTTATCTGCAAACGCTTTCATTTTGGACAAGTTTACGTTTTTGTTGTTTAGTAAGTTTTTCCGCACAATGCAGCCTTTTAATGACCATGTGGAAAAAGCCTTTTGAAAACATTGTGAGAAAAGGAGAAAATGCTGGTAACCGGCATTTTGTCCTTTTTCAACAATGTTTTCTACCCTATCAAAGACAGAAATAATCACTTCAGGTACAAATGATTTGTCGGGTGCATATGCTTTCCATTTGGTCCAGTCTAAAATTTTGCTGTTTAATTAACCCTTTACCAGACGACAAAATTTTACCCTTGTCCAAATTGAAAGCATTTGCAGACGACAATTTCAATGTGGCTCAAATGGTGCAATTTTTCTTTGATAGGGTAGAAAACATTGTGGGAAAAGGAGAAAATGCTGGTAACCAGCATTTTCTCCTTTTCCCACAATGTTTTCGCAAGGCATCTTTTCCAGGGGCGTCAAAAGGCGGCATTGTGCGGTAAAGGGTCAATTAAAGCATATAATTATTGGACTGAAGGGTTTGTGTGCATTATCTGCAGACTGTATTGATTTTCTAAGACGGTCTGAATAGGCAGAACCATGCAGAAACCTTTTACCCCATTGTATTTAGAGAGAAAATCTATAAAGGTTTTGTCGATAACAGTATTGTACACCAGTATTGAACTCTTTACCAGATGATAAAATTTTATACCGGTACAAATTTCAAAGCATTTACAGAAGACAAATTAAATGTGGCTCAATGACAAAGTTTGTCTTTGATAGAGTACAAAACCTGGTGTGAAAACGAGAAAATGCTGGTTACTGCCATTTTCTCCTTTTGGCACAATATTTTCAAAAATTTAATTTTCCGGGTGAGGGGGGTGTGTTAAAAATCGGCATTGTGCGGTAATGGGTTAACTCTTTACCACATAATCCTGAGTTTTAAGGACACTAAAAAGAAGCCTTTTAAAAGCATTGTGGGAAAAGAAAAAAAAGAATTCTTGTGACCAGCATTTTCACCTTTTCCCACAATGTTTTCTACCCTATCAAAGACGTATTCTGTCATTTAAGCCTAAGTTAAATTGTGGTCAGCAAAAATGCTTTCAATTTAGACAAGTCAAAATTTTTCTTGCGTCATTTAAGCTTAAGGCAAAGAGTTAAGGACAAAATCTTAGGCTTGTCTTAATTGACAGCATTTGCTGAAAACAAAATGCATGTGATTCAAAATTTGAAATTTGTTTTTGGAAGAGTTGAAAACATTGTGGGAAAAGGAGAAAATGCTGGTAGCCAGCATTTTCTACTTTTCTCACAATGTTTTCAGCAGTCCTCTTCCTCAGGGTCGTTAAAACTTGGGATTGTGTGATAAAGGGGGAAAGCAATTTTCGTTGGAATTTTCGGTTGAGGAAAGGAAATAAGGCAGGTAAGTACGAAACTGGAATTACTGTGTTAACTCTTTACCAAACAACAAAATTTTAGACTTGTCCAAATTGAAAACATTTGCAGATGACAATCTAAGTGTGGCTCAAATGATGAAATTTGGCTCGGATAGGGTAGAAAACATTGCGGGAAAAGGAGAAAATGCTTGTTACCAGCATTTTCTCCTTTTTCCCACAAAAGATTTCTTCCTTGGGGTCGTTAAAACTCTGGATTGTATGGTAAAGGGTTAAGGGTTCAGTAGTGGCAAAAAAATCAAAGCAGACGTTAACCCTTTACCAGACAAGAAAATTTTATCCATTTCCAAATTGAAAGAATTTGCAGCTGACAGTTTCAATGAAATGGTGCAATTTTGCTTTGATAGGGTAGAAAACATTGTGGGTAAAGGAGAAAATGCTGGTTACCAGCATTTTCTCCTTTTCCCACAATGTTTTCAAAAGGCTTCTTTCCTGGGATCGTTGAAAGGAGGCATTGTGCAGTAAAGGGTTAAATTGCATTTAAATTTAAATCATACTATGGAAAATATTGCGAAGATGACAGTCTGTTAATGTGTGGTTGATCTAAGTGTTATTCGCTGGCAGAAAAATGACTTTTAACTCTTTACCACATGGCAAAATTTTAGACTCTTCCAAATGGAAAGCATTTGTAGACGACAAAATACATGTGAATCAAAAATTGAAATTTGATTTGGGAACGGTAAGAAACATGGGGGGGGGGGGGGGGGGGGGGGAGAGAAAATGCTGGTGACCAGCATTTCCTCTTTTTCCCTAAATGCTTTCAAAAGGTGTTTTCGTCATGGTCGTCGAAAGTCGGGATTGTGTGGTAAAAAGTTAAAATCAGGCAAAAAGTAAACTAAAGATAGGGTGGCCTGGCAGGTTTTAAACTACTACTAGTTTTGATATTAATTCCTCTGCCAGCAAATAACACATGGACTGACCATACTAAAACAGATTGTCATCTTCACAATATTTTCCATACTTTTAAATGGTTTGATTTGAATTTCAATGCATTTAAACACTCACTTTGTTTGCTTTTGGCAGCTATTGTTACTTTAACAATTATTGCTTGGAAACATTACATGTTACAATAAATTGTCTTTGTTGCAGGACCATAGAGAAAATGTGACAACCAGATGCTTTTATATTGGACTACACTTTTAGCCTGTGATACGGTATGTAGAAACATTATGTCTTTTGGTGATTGATTTATTGATTTAACCCTTTACCATGCAATTCCGAGTTTTAACCCTTTCCCAAACGATAAATTTTAGACTGGTCCAAATTCAAAGAGCTTGCAGACGACAATTTTCACTTTGATGGAAATGGCAGAAAGTTCTCAAAAAGGGTAGAAAACACTGCGGGAAAAGGAGAAATTGCTTGTTACAAGCAATTTCTCCTTTTCCCACAGTGTTTTCAAAAGACTTGTACCGCAGACATGAAAAATCCAGGGCTTGTTTGGGAAAGGGTTAATGAACCTGGGGATAAAGCCTTATGGAAAACATTGTGGGAAAAGAAGAAAATGCTGGATACCAGCATTTTCTCCTTTTCCCACAATTTTTTCTATCCCATCAAAGACAGAAATCATCATTGTAGCAACATTTAACCCTTTCCCAAACGACAAATTTTGGACAGGTCCAAATTGAAAGAGTTTGCAGACAACAATTTTAAATTTGATGAAAATGGCAGAAAGGTCTCAAAAAGGATAGAAAACACTGTGGGAAAAGGAGAAATTGCTCGTTACGAGCAATTTCTCCTTTTTCCACAGTGTTTTCAAAAGACTTGTACTGCAGACACGTAAAATCCAGGGCTTGTTTGGGAAAGGGTTAATGAACCTGGGGATAAAGCCTTATGGAAAACATTGTGGGAAAAGAAGAAAATGCTGGATACCAGCATTTTCTCCTTTTCCCACAATTTTTTCAATCCCATCAAAGACAGAAATCATCATTGTAGCAACATTTAACCCTTTCCCAAACGACAAATTTTGGACAGGTCCAAATTCAAAGAGCTTGCAGACGACAATTTTAAATTTGATGAAAATGGCAGAAAGGTCTCAAAAAGGATAGAAAACACTGTGGGAAAAGGAGAAATTGCTCGTTACGAGCGATTTCTCCTTTTCCCACAGTGTTTTCAAAAGACTTGTACCGCAAACATATAAAATCCAGGGCTTGTTTGGGAAAGGGTTAATGAACCTGGGGATAAAGCCTTATGGAAAACATTGTGGGAAAAGAAGAAAATGCTGGATACCAGCATTTTCTCCTTTTCCCACAATTTTTTCTATCCCATCAAAGACAGAAATCATCATTGTAGCAACATTTAATTTGTTGTCTGCAAATGCTTCCAGTTTGGTCGAGTCCAAAATTTTGTGGTTTGGTAGAGAGTTAATGAAGGGTGTTTTACCCTGTTTTGGACATTATTTCAGTAATATCAGGTTGTAGGGACATTTATTGACGACTTTCTGAGTTTTACCTGGTACTGAGCTGGGACTTTGTAAGTGTCTTGCCAAGGGACACTCTAAAAGAAAAAGCAGTATTTAGCCTGAGGACTGGTTTAAAGACCATTAGGAAAAAGGTTTTAAAAAACATTGTGACAAAAGAAGAAAATCCTGGTACATGTAATTAGCATTCCTACCGTTACCCACATTACTCTCTACTGTATCAGAGGATGAATTGCTACCCATGAGAAATTTCTTCTTCTGCCACAATGATTCCAAAGACAGAAAAAGAGGAACCCATTTTCAGGTGATTTCAGATGAAGGGAAAGCCATGTTTACATATAATTGATATAATTATTGCTCATGCACATATGACAGTAATTATCAATAACTATCAATATACTGTAAGTCATTAATTTATAAATGACATTGATTACATACTGTGACATTTTTGTACCTTATGTACCCCTGTAGTTATGCTTTGTAACCTGCCATTTTAACCCTTTCCCAAACGACAAAATTTGGACTGGTCCAAATTGAAAGAGTTTGCAGGCAACAATTTTAAATTTGATGAAAATGGCAGAAAGTTCACAGAAAGGGTAGAAAACACTGTGGGAAAAGGAGAAATTGCTCGTTACGAGCAATTTCTCCTTTTCCCACAGTGTTTTCGAAAGACTTGTACAGCAGACACGTGAAAACCAGGGCTTGTTTGGGAAAGGGTTAACCCTTTACCACACAGTCCAGACTTTTAACAACACAGGTGAACAGGCCCTTTGCAAACATTGTGGGAAAAGGAGAAACCAGCATTTTCTCCTTTTCCTACAATGTTTTCTTACCTTTTAATTTTAAATTTAAATTTTTGAGTCAATTCTATTTTGATGTCTGCAAAATTAATGCTTGTGATATGGACAAGTCTAAAATTTTGTGGTTTGGTAAAGTGTTAACCCTTTCGCAAACAAATTTTTGTTTCTTCAAAATTGAAATTCAAAGATGACAAATTGGAAATGGGGTATAAAGGCGATGAAGTTTCTGATAGGGTTCAAAACATTGTGGGAAAAAGAGAAACTGCTTGTTTTAACCCTTTGCTAAACGACAAAATGTTGGACTGAACAAAATTGAAAGCATTTGCAGACGACAAATTATATGTAACTAAAATGGTGATTTCTGTCCTGAGTAGGATAGAAAACATTATGGGAAAAAAGAGAAAATGCTGGTTACCAGCATTTTGTCCTTTTCCCACAATGTTTTCAAAAGGCTTCTTTTTCAGGGTCATTAAAAGTCGTGATTGTGTGGTAAAGGGTTAAGCAATTTCCCATTTTCCCACAATGCTTTCATAAGCTTTCTTCCCCGGGGTCATCAAAACTCGGGATTGTTTGGTAAAGGGTTGACTCTGTACTCGACAACGAAATCTTAGACCTGTCCTTATTGTAAGCATTTGGAGATGACCAATTACATGCGGCTAAAATAATGGAGTTTATCTCTATAATAGTTGAAAATTTTGTGGTAAAAGGAGAAAATGCAGATTACAATTACTTTCTTGTTTTCCCACAATGTTTTTAAAAGGCTTCTTTCTCAGGGTCCTTAACCCTTTCTCAAACAAGCCCTGGTTTTCACGTGTCTGCAGTACAAGACTTTTGAAAACACTGTGGGAAAAGGAGAAATTGCTCGTAACGAGCAATTTCTCCTTTTCCCACAGTGTTTTCTACCCTTTTGGAGAACTTTCTGTCATTTTCATCAAATTTAAAATTGTTGTCTGCAAACTCTTTGAATTTGGACCAGTCTAAAATTTATCGTTTGGGAAAGGGTTAAACGTTTGATTGTTTGGTGAAAGGTTATGTTGACAGGTATTGCTCATTTTGGTCCTTTGAACCAACAAACTTACTTTTTAACGGACAGAAATAATTACAAGTGGCAAAAGGGAGATATTTTTGTAGGAAAGGAGAAAGGAGCAGGTATTCACAGTTTTTTCTGCATTATTTTTTAACAAGTTCACAGTTTGGAACATTCTCTTACCCGTAACCCCTTACCACACAATCCCGACTTTTAATGACCCTTAGGAAAAAGCCTATTGAAAACATTATGGGGAAAGGAGAAAATGCTGGAAACCAGCATTTTCTCCTTTTCCCACAATGTTTTCTACCCTTCCCAAAACAAATTTCTATTTATGAGTCTCAATTATTTTGTCGTCTGCAAATGATTTGAATTTGGACCAGTCTATAATTTTGTCGTTTGGTAAAGAGTTAAAAATCCTAATAAACCCAAAGGATATTTACATTAAAAAAAAAAAAGACTGAGACATTTGTATATTCATGGCTGCCTTTCTTTTGTAGTGAGACTGCATGTTTTGTGCAGTCTGATCTTAAACTACGAAAAGACAGTTATAGTTGTGAAAGGCACTTTAACCCTTTACCACTCAGTCCCGACTTTTAACGATCCTGAAAAAGAAGCCTTTTGAAAACATTGTGGGAAAAGGAGGAAATGCTGTAAACCAGCAATGTTTTCTACCACAATGTTTTCTACCCTTCCCAACACAAATTTCAGTTTTGGAGTCAAATTTATTTTGTCGTCTGCAAATGCTTTCAATTTGGACCAGTCTGAAATTTTGTTGTTTGGTTAAAGAGATAAAGGTTAAATTGTGTAATGCTCTCCTTTTCTAAAAATGTTTTTGAAAGTTTTAGGATATTTTAAACACAGGGTTGTTTGATAAAGAATTAACCCTTTATGACACAACAAAAATGTAGACTGGTCCAAATTCAAAGCATTTGGAGATGATAAGTTAGACGTGGCTCAAATGATGATTTTTTTTTTTCTCCTGAAAGGATAGAAAAGACTGTGTGAAAAGGAGTAAATAATGGTAACAAGCATTTTCTCCTTTTCTCACTATGTTTCCAAAAGCCTTCTTTGTCATTTGTCAAAACTCAGGATTGTGTTGATTTAACCCTTTCCCAAACAAGCCCTGGTTTTCACATGTCTGCAGTACAAGTCTTTTGAAAACACTGTGGGAAAAGGAGAAATTGCTCACGATGAGCAATTTCTCCTTTTCCCACAGTGTTTTCTAACCTTTTTGAGAACTTTCTGCCATTTTCATCAAACTTAGAATTGTCATCTGCAAACTCTTTCAATTTGGACCAGTCTAAAATTCATCGTTTGGGAAAGAGTTAAACATGTCATAACAATACTCTATTGTAGATCACAGACAACTCACTGTAAACAAGGAAGACAGTATACAGGAGTGATCTCCCTTGTGCCATTTACATGAATGGGTAAGTAGTGTTTCACCTTGTCTCGACCTACACACATGAGCCATGCTCTGTGAAAAGGGGGCTTAATGCATCTGCAACGGGTATAATTCATGTCGGCCTGCACAGTTCACCCAGGCTGACCTGGGCGAAAAATTTTTATTTTTGGTGAATTTTCTGAAAGTCGAACAACCAGTGCACCTCGTGACTTGGTCAGTTGTTAAACAAAATGGATTTTAAGGATTTATAATTATGTAACGACTTGCTTCATGCATCAAGGAAATGTATTAAACCTCCTTTTGCCAGAGCATGGCTCAGAATTTATTATTTCTTCAGAGCCCTATGCTGTAGTTACTTGCATGCATTGTCTTTTATTGTGAACAGTGTAAATGAAAACCCACATATAGCTCAAGTTGAACTGTCCATAATCCTTTATAGCACAATCCTGGGTTTTAATGACCCTGAATAAGAAGGCTTTTGAAAGCATTGCGGAAATAGGAGAAAATGCTTGTTACCAATATTTTCTCCTTTTCACGTAAAGTTTTTCAAAAGTTTTTTTTTTTTCAAAGGTTTAATTATCCCTATAGCAAACAATCCTGTGTTTTCATGACCTAGGAGTAGATGCCTTTTGAAAACATAGCGGGAAAAGGAGAAAATGCTGGTAACCAGCATTTTCTCCTTTTCCCACGTTTTCTACCCTATCAAAGACAAATATAAATCACATGAGCTACATTTGATTTTTTTGTGTGCAAATGATTTTGATTTAGTTTATACATTTTTATTTTACTTTGATTGAGAAACAATGTCTTGCAACTTATACTAATCTCTGTAGATTCTGCTTCCTTGAAACTGCACCAGTACTCACGCCAAATGTGTGGGCAAATGAACAGTTCCAAAGTTGACACCCACTCACCCAATCGAACTCGGGACCTTATGGTTGCGAGGCTGATCCTCTACCTCAGGACCACGGACACCACCATGCTTTCGATTTGGCCAAGTCTTAAAATTTTGTCGTGTGGGTAAGGGGATAATACACCCGTTTCCTGTGGCCCTAACATCTATTGTAGATATAGGATATGACTACTTAACATAACTTCGAGAGTGTGGGGGGGGGGGGGGGGGGTAACAGTCGAATCACTTTTTGAAGGGAATAGGAGTAAAATCTTACTGTTTACCAAACAGACACAAGGTTTAGCGATCCTGAGAAAGAAGGCTGTAGAAAACATTGTGGGAAAAGGAGAAAATTCCGGTAACCAACATTTCCTCCTTTTCCCACAATGTTTTCTACCTTTTGACAGACAGATTCAATAGTTTGAGTGGCATTGAAATTATCGTCTGCAAATGTTTTCAGTTTGGACAAGTTTAAAATTTTGTCGTCTGAAGAAGAGTTAGCATTCTATCTGTTGCAGATGGATTTCTTTTTAGGACCGCTGTTTTAAAGAAAAGCCACAGTAGTGTTATTTTCCTCTTGTTATCTGTTATTTTTGTGAAATAATTTTTATGTTTTCACAAAGAAAAAAATTCCCACAATGTACTCAAAAGCCTTCCTCCTCAAGGTCTGTGTGGTAAAAAGGGCTGAGACAAAATTGTAGACAAAAGAAAAGCTATTATGGATAAATGTTATCATGTCACTCCACACTGTTCACCCTTTGCAACACAGTCCCGACTTTTAACGACCCTGCGGAAGAAGCCTTTCGAAAACACTCTGGGAAAAGGAGAAAATGCTGTTAACCAGCATTTTCTCCTTTTTCCACAATGTTTTCTACTCTATCAAGGACAAATTTTGTCATTTGAGCCACCTTTAGTTTGTCGTCTGCAAATGCTTTCAATTCGGACCATTCTTAATTATTGTCGTTTGGTAAATGGTTAAAGAATGTCAAAAAAGTGAAGGAATTAGATCACAGGTTATCAAATCATCCTTCTTTAACCCTTTCCCAAACGACAGATTTTGGACAGGTCCAAATTGAAAGAGTTTGCAGACGACAACTTTAAATTTGATGAAAATGGTAGAAAGTTCTTAAAAAGGGTAGAAAACACTGTGGGAAAAGGAGAAATTGCTCATTATGAGCAATTTCTCCTTTTCCCTCAGTGTTTTCAAAAGACTTGTACTGCAGACATGTGAAAACCAGGGCTTGTTTGGGAAAGGGTTAACTCATTACCACATGACAGAATTTTAGACTTATCCAAATCGAAGGCATTTGCAGACAACAAAATAAACGTGACTCTGAAATTAAAATTTGTTTTGAGAAGGGTATCAGACATTGTGGGAAATGGACAAAATGCTGGTTGCCAGCATTTTTCTCCTTTTCTCACAGTGTTTTCAAAAGCTTCAGAGTCATTGAAAATCGGGATTGGGTGGTAATGGGTTAACTCTTTACCACAGGACAAGATTTTAGACGTCCAAGTCCAAAGTATTTGAGCCAAGCCCCCTAGCTCAGTCGGTAGCGTACAGGACTTGAAAACAGGAGGTCGCTGGTTCGATCCCGGCTTAGTCAATTTCTTTCCGAGGATTGATGATAGTCATGGCAACAGGATTCATTCCTCTCTCAGCGTTGACCATTGTTTTGACCATGGTTATGTGGGAAAGCAGCCAGTGGCTTGGAAAGAATATTGTGCGGAGTACTGGTAAAAGAAACTCCAGGAAAGCATGGATAGGTGCACTGGCCACCTTGATATAACTGAAATAATGTTGAAAACAGCGTTAAACACCATACAATCAATCAACCAAAGCATTTGAAGACAACAAATTAAATGTGGCTCAAGTAGGAGTATATGTCATTTTTTTTGAAAATTGAGAAGACTTTGTGGGAAAAGGAGAAAATGCTGTTTACCAGCTTTTTTTCCTTTTCCCACAATGTATTCAAAAGGCCTTTTTTCCACAGTCATTAAGATTTTGGGATTGTGTGGTAAGGGGTTATATGGAAACTTTTTTGTGTAATACTGATGACAGGCAGGTTGTCCAGGTAACATACAATTCAAGTTTTAAGGGCTTTGAGAAAGTAGGCTGGTTTCCAGCATTTTCTTCTTTTCCCTCCGTGTTTTTAACCCTTTACCAGACGACAAAATTTTAGCCTTGTTCAAATTGAAAGCATTTGCAGACGACAATTTCATTGTGGCTCAAATGGTGCAATTTTTCTTTGATAGGGTAGAAAACATTGTGGGAAAAGGAGAAAATGCTGGTTACCAGCATTTTCTCCTTTTCCCACAACATTTTCAAAAGGCTTCTTTGCCATGGGCATTAAAAGGCGGCATTGTACGGTAAAGGGTTAAAAGCACTGTTTTTCATGGTTTAAAACCAGGAGATTGTTTGATAAAGGAGTTACCACACAATGCACTGTTTTAAAGACCCTGAGTAAAAAGACTTTTGAAAACATTTTGGGAAAGGAGAAAATGCTGATAACCAGCATTTTCTCCTTTTCTCACAATGTTTTCTACCCTATTACAGAAAAGCTCCCATCATTCCAGAAGCCTTTTAATTTTGTCTGTAAATGCTTTGGAATTGGATGAGTCTAAATTTTTTGTTGTGTGGTAAAGTGTTAACCCTTCACCAAACTACGAAATTTTAGACTGGTCCAAATTGAAAGCATTTGCAGACGACAAAATAAATGTGACTCAAAAATTGAAATTTGTTTTGGGAAGGGTAGAAAACATTGTGGGAAAAGGAGAAAATGCTAATTACCAGCATTTTCTCCTTTTCCCACAATGTTTTCCAAAGGCTTCTTTCTCAAGGTCGTTCAAAGTCGGGATCGTGTGGTAAAAGGTTAATGAGTTGATAGAGAATTTAAAGTATAAACATGACATTTTGTAATTGTATAAATTACCATAATTTTGAGGTTACTGTGGTCTGAATAATTATGTCATAGTAAGTATGTCACAAAGTGTATATGTACATTGTAGATCCCAAGATCAGACTGCAATTCTGTGAAGCCTTGGGCCTGTATTCACCAACCATTCTTAATATCAGTCTTTGGCTAGTTTTCAAGGATTTTCTTAAGTTTAAAGGTGCATCTATACTTGTGTTCAACCAGTTTTTTTTTTAACCCATTTCATCTTTATTTTATGGAACTTTAATAATTCTGGTATCTTCATGCCAAATGTTGCCCCTGACAACTGCAAGCTTGCATAGATTACGACGGATAGACTATGTGTTTCATTTTTTGGCAGCCTTCAAAGAAATAGCTGTTGTTGTTTAAGGTTTAAAATGAGGACAAATCCCTGGATTTTCTCTATCCTTTATACCACATATATCAGTAATTTATCTATGTTTACCCAGCTGACCAAATTCCGATCTATTCTACACACTTTAGAGTTTTAGCAGTGTTTTTTTCTCTGGCTGTAAGGACGTATCTTTAAAGTAACACAATTTCTGAATCGGCCAAACCAAATTGGATATTGTATTATTTTCTTAATGAAAATGGATTGTTCAGGAAATAGTACAAACTTTGACCAGCTAATCTTTATGTGAAAGCCTGTGATCTCTAAAGATACATCTTTACAGCCAGAGAGAAGAAAAAAATGCTTAGAAAATTGATAGACTGCAGAATGATTCAGAAATTAGTCAGGTTTGTAAACATAGATAAATTGCCAATATATATAATTATGGTGTAAGGGATAAAAATGTTGATTTAAAAACAGAAATGTCACAACAGTGATTTCTTTGCAGGCCTCTGAAAAATGAAATGCATTTTCTATCCCCTGTAATCTATGAAACCTCGAAACCATCAGGGGGCCACATTTGGCATGAAGATACAAGAATGATTATAATTTCATAAAATAAAAATAAAATGGGTGAAAATAAATATAGATATATCTTTTAACCCTTTACCAAACAACCCCGTGTTTTCATGTCCCTGAGGAAGAGGCCTTTTGAAAACATTGTGGGAAAAGGAGAAAATGCTGGTAACCAGCATTTTCTCCTTTTCCCAAAATGTTTTCAGCCCTGTCAGAAAACCTTGAGTTCATTTGTACCACTTTCAAATTTGTCGTTTGCAGATGCTTTCAATTTTAGAGGGGATAAAATTTGTCGTTTGGGAAAGGGTTAAAAACAGTATGAGTGTTTGGTAGAGGGATATATACTGATTGTTTGAATATTATGTAAACAAGAAAAGGGTTTTATGGAAGGGGATAGACGAGTGCAGCAAAGATAATGTCACTCTTTATCTATAAATTTAATTTCTTTCAACCCTTTACCACACAATCCAGACTTTTGGCGACCCTCAAAAAGAAAGGTTTTGAAAACATTGTGGGAAAAGGAGGAAGTGATGATAAACGGCATTTTCTCCTTTTCTCACAATGTTTCCTACCTCAGATGGATGACAGAAATCATCATTTCAGGTATATTTCATTTGTCGTATGCAAAGGCTTTCAATTTAGTGGACTCAAGAATTTTGTGAAAAAAAAAGTTTTGCAAACATTGTGGAAAAAGGAGGTAATGCTGGTCACCCGCATTTTCTCCTTTTCCCACAATGTTTGCAAAAGTCTTATTTAGGGTCATTAACCCTTTCCCAAACAAGCCCTGGTTTTCACGTGTCTGCAGTACAAGTCTTTTGAAAACACTGTGGGAAAAGGAGAAATTGCTCATAACGAGCAATTTCTCCTTTTCCCACAGTGTTTTCTACCCTTTTTGATAACTTTCTGCCATTTTCATCAAATTTAAAATTGTCGTCCGCAAACTCTTTCAATTTGGACCAGTCCAAAATTTGTCGTTTGGGAAAGAGTTAAAACTTGGGATTGTGTGGTAAAGGGTGAAACTTCTTATCAAGCAATCCTATGATTTTAAGACCTAGAGGAAAATGGCTTTTGAAAACATTTTAGAAAAATGTGAAAATGCTGTTAACAAGGATGGTAACCAGCAATTTCTCCTTTTCCCACAATGTTGTCATGTCTTTCAACAAATGTTTTATCATTTGCTCCACATTTGAATTGTCATCTGCAAATGCTCTCAATTTGGACAAGTTTATTAATTTTTTTGTTCAGTAAAGAGTTAACTCTATACCTTAACCCTTTCCCAAACAAGCCCTGGTTTTCACATGTCTGCAGTACAAGTCTTTTGAAAACACTGTGCTCATAACGAGCAATTTCTCCTTTTCCCACTGTGTTTTCTTACCCTTTTTGACAACTTTCTGCCATTTTTATCAAATTTAAAATTGTCATCTGCAAACTCTTTGAATTTGGACCAGTCCAAAATTTGTTTTTTGGGAAAGGGTTAAAACAAAATTTTAGACTTGTTCATGTTGAAAGCATTTGCAGGTGACAAAATAAATGTGACTGAAAAATTGGAATTTGTTTTTAGGAAGGGTAGAAAACATTGTGGGAAAAGGAAAAAATGCTGGTTACCAGCATTTTCTTCTTTTCCCCGCTACGTTTTCAAAAGTATTTTTCCTCAGGGTTGTGAAAAGTTGCAATTGTTTTGTGAAGGGTCCAGATAAATCATTCATTTCAGATGTGTCGGTGAAATGGACAAGTGGTGTTTATAGCTATGTTTTGTCATAGATCACACTTACGGAGTATATTTTATAGTTTTTAAGTTTTATGACACGTGGGAAATCAAAAAGTGTGTAGGAAAAATCAAAGTTGATTTAAAAAAAATTGCCACCAAATGTGTTGTGTAGATTTGCTTGATGAAAGTTGATTGGGAACTTCTAAAGGGAAATTTGCAACAGATTATTTTGAAATTGTTCTTGTAAAAGAGACATGATCCATTATCATTATGATAATGACTTTAATTTACCAGACGACAAAATTTTAGCCTTGTCCAATTTGAAAGCATTTGCAGACGACAATTTCAATGTGGCTAAAATGGTGCAATTTTTCTTTGATAGGGTAGAAAACATTGTGGGAAAAGGTTACCAACATTTTCTCCTTTTCTCAAAATGTTTTCAAAAGGCTTCTAGGGTCGTCGAAAGGCAGCATTGTGTGGTAAAGGGTTAAACATGATTAAGGCCCAACAAGGGAAAATGTGAACAATTGGGGTGGTGAAATGCATTTAAATTCATATCATACAGTTTAAGTCTTTACCAAATGATAAAATTTTAGACTGGCCCAAATTGAAAGCATTTGCAGACGACAAATTAACGGTGGTCCAAATGATGAAATTTGTCATTGATAGGTTAGAAAACATTGTGGGAAAAGGAGAAAATGCTGGTTACCAGCATTTTCTCCTTTCTCCCCACAATGTTTTCAAAGGGCTTCTTTCTCAAGGTCATTAAAAGTCGGGATTTTGTGTTAAAGGGTTAAAAGATGGTAAATTATTGTGAACACGACAATGTGTTATTTTATGGTCAGTCCCAGCCCGAGTTCCAGCTGGATTATTTTTTACTTTTATATATTTGATTGATTGATTAATTGATTGGTTTTTAACGCTGTTTTCAACATTATTTCAGTTATACTGCGGCGGCCAGTGCACCTCTCCATGCTTTCCTGGGGTTTCTTTTACCAGTACTACGCACAATTATGATTCTTTCCAAGCCACTGGCTGCTTTCCCACATAACCATCGTTGAAACAATGATTATTGGTGAGAGAGGAATGAATCCTGTTGCAATGACTATCATCAATCCTGGGAAAGAAATTGGCTGAGCTGGGGATTGAACCATTGACCTCCTGTTCTCAAGCCCAGTACGCTATCGACTGAGCTACGGCGGCTCGGCTATATATATTCAGAGGTTACTTCATAGATCTGTTTGGACCGTGAGAGGAGACCGTGATAAGGATTAATTAGCCCCATACCACACAATCCTGACTTTTAACAACCCTGAGAAAGAAGCCTATTGAAAACATTGTGGGAAAAGGAGAAAATACTGGTAACCAGCATTGTCTACTTTTCCCATAATATTTTCTACCCTTCCTGAAACAAATTTCAAATTTTCAGCCTCATTTATTTTGTCGTCTGCAGGTGCTTTCAATTTGGACTAGTCTAAAATTTTGTCGTTTGGTAAAGAATTAAAAGAATTACTACCCTTTGGACCCAGGTTTGGTCGGTCCACGTGTTTCAAATCGGGTAAAAACTAGACAGAGTGACCTGGCAACTTTTAGCCTAGTTGCAAACATAATTTTTCATCTGCCAGCCACTAACACATGGGCTAGCCACATAAAAGCAGATAGTTAGAAAAAAAAATCAGACAAGAATTAATGCTTCCCCAAACAACAAATTTTCGTCAAAATATAATCCTTGCAGGGGATGCAATAGAATAAAGCTCAACTCTTTACCACACAATAAAAATTTAGACTCCTCCAAATTGAAAAGATTTGCAGACGACAAAATAAATATGACTGAAAAATTGAAATTTGTTTTAGGAAGGGTAGAAAATATTGTGGGAAAAGGAGAAAATGCTACCTTTCCCAAACAAGTTTAAATTTTTCAGTCACAGTTATTTTGCCATTTGCTGTAATGTTGTACCAAACAACAAATTTTTGACAAAATTAATCTTTGCAGAGGATATAATAAAATGTGGCTTAACCCTTTCCCAAACAAGCCCTGGTTTTCACGTGTCTGCAGTACAAGTCTTTTGAAAACACTTAGGGAAAAGGAGAAATTGCTCGAAACGAGCAATTTCTCCTTTTCCCACAGTGTTTTCTACCCATTTAGAGATCTTTCTGCCATTTTCATCAAATTTAAAATTGTCATCTGCAAACTCTTTCAATTTGGACCAGTCCAAAATTTGTCATTTGGGAAAGGGTTAAGTTGATTTTTTTGTCTCTGGCAGGGAAGAAAACATTGTGGGAAAAGGAGAAAATGCTGGTTAGAGGCATTTTCTCCTTTTTCCACAATGTTTTCCAGAGCGTCATTTCTTAGGGTTTTTACAACTCGGGAGTGTAGGGGAGAGGGTTGAATGGGTAGAGGTCATGGGAAGGACTTGTAACATCCAATATTGTTGTAATAATAAATTTATAGATAATTGTGGGTCAGTGAAGTGAAACTTGGGACCATGTCAGCTCTTTATTAGAAAATTAGACTTGTCGAAATTTAACCCTTTACCAGATGACAAAATTTTAGCCTTGTTCAAATTGAAGGCATTTGTAGACAACAATTTCAGTGTGGTACAAATGGTGCAATTTTTCTTTGATATGGTAGAAAACATTGTGGGAAAAGGAAAAAATGCTGGTTACCAGCATTTTCTCCTTTTCCCACAATGTTTTCAAAAGGCTTCTTTCTCACGGTCGTTAAAAGGTGGCATTGTGCTGTGAAGGGTTAAAGCATTTGCGGACAACAAATTAAATGTTGCCGAAATGATGATGATTTTTTTGTGAAAGTGTAGAAAACCATGTGGGAAAAGGAGAAAATGCTAGTTACCAGCATTTTCTCCTTTTCCCACATGGTTTTCGAAAGGCTATTTCCTTAGAGTTGTTAAAACTTGAGATTGTGTGATGAAAAGTTAAGTGTGAGAGAGGGACATAAGTTTCTTATTACTGTATTTCACCTAATTAACGCCCCCCTCCCTAAAAGATGTGCCCCCACTGTATTACTTACTCCAGAGTAACTTACTCCTGACAACCCCTGTCCACACCCAACCAGTGCTCCAGCTAGGTTTTGAAAAGGGCAGGGTGCCAGTGCCCTGAAAGGGCACTCCAAGTCGCGAAGCGACGAATCGGGGGAGGGTGTGGGAGGGGTTGTCCCCCTTCCACTGGGGGGGTTTGGGGGGCCTCCCACAAGAAAATTTTGCAAATATAGTGCTTAAAGATGGGCTCTGGTGGGTTTTTGAGAGATAATTTGAGTTTTATTTTTTCAAAAAAAAGACTGTTTCAACCCCTCCATGGTTCTCATCAGGCAGGTGGCAGTAGAAGTCTTTCGAAAACAAACACTGCAGATAATCCCATACTGCAGTCTTTTTTTTTTTTAACTTTGATTGAGACATGCCCAAGCAAAAGTGCACAAATTAAATAAGTCTGAAAATTCAGACTAGGAAATTCATACTGGCAGACCATTCATGTCAAGTTTCTTTTTCCAAATTCTGCAAGGTTGATCTGAGTCTATTCATGATAATTTTTGCTTTCTGTTTTATTTTGAAATATGTAGCTTTTAAATTACAACATAAAAAATACTGACACTGTCAATGGGAAAAAATTAATTAATTAAAGAATTAATTTCCACAGATTTAGTTTTCATGAATAATTAATATTTCAAACCGAAATTCGCTAATCGCAGCTGCCGCAAATTCTAAGTTAAATAAAAAATATAATGTGGGTCGAAAGGGCATGATTCCTGAAGACAAAAATAAATAGTCGGGAAGGGTACAACGGACACTCATTTTCCGACTTGACACTTCTGCCGAGCGCTGTTACGCCATATCTATAATCGAGGTTTTCTGTTAGAAGGGTATCAATTTCGAACATCACCCCCGCAGTCTTGTCATAGCTGTCTGAATCCTTTAATTGGTGTTTGTATACATACAAGTGTCAAAAACGATAAAAGGGCATGTGCCATTTGTCATCCATAGATTATGGGGAACTGCTCGATCGATAACGAATCGCGCATTCTGATTGGTTGTACTTCTCGATATTAGCCACGCCTTCCTCTAGTGCCCGACTTTAATTATCACCCGTGTATTGGATTTAGGTATACGCATCGGTGATCAAGTCGAAGTCAAGTGATTTATCAAACAAAGGCTGTAATCAAAAGGTAATTGCCGATTTGGGACGCGTGTTATGAAATTCATGATCGTTTTTAGGGCAGGGCGTCGTAGAAAAGGGCAGGGTGCTGGTTTTTGAGGGCAGGGCGCGGTGCCCTTCCAAAAGGGCCTAGCTGGAGCACTGCCCAACCTTACCTTAAAATCAACGACTGGAGTGACAAACTTTCAAATGCAAGATAACTTTACTTAACTCTTTACCAAACGACAAATTTCTAGGCTAGTCCAAATTGAAAGCATTTGCAGACGACAAAATAAATGTAACTCAAAAACAGAAATTTGTTTTGGGAAGGCTAGAAAACACTGTGGGAAAAGGAAAAAATGCTGGTTACCAGCATTTTCTCCTTTTCCCACAATGTTTTCAAAAGGCTTCTTCCTCAGGGTCGTTTAAAGTCGGAATTGTGTGGTAAAGGGTTAAACTTTTCAAAGGCAGACTGACAAAAATATTGATGACAGATGTTTTATAAATAAACCTACCGGTATGGCAACACCAAAATCCTAATTACTTCACAAATCAGTGTCATTTTAACACCTTGCTATCTGAATATACATACACTTCCATTAACATAATAACACAATACCCAGTAACACAAAATTTGTCAACTAACTTCGAAACCTTTAAGAAAGTGAAGTATCAAACAACAGTGTCCCATATTAATCGTGAATGCTATCTAATGTCCAAATGAATCAAGATCGGCAGAAAAATCAGCATTCTCCCTTAATATAGTGGGTATTTCAAATGGCGATCCCTTTGCAGTCAGCACTGAGGACTGAGGACAAAGGACTGTACATGTTCTAAGTGACGGCACTTTAATTTCTGGAAATTGGCTATGAAATAAGATTGCCCTGTCAGCATTATGCATGGCGCCCAGGCACATAAATTAGGTGAAATATGGTAGTAGTATTAGCAAGCTAGGACTCTCCCAAGTGATACTCAAATTGCACATGTCGTATCTCAAACCTTAAAGAGGGTCTTTTGTATGAAATGGCTTGTATAGATCAAAGATCAGACTGTACAAAATGTGCAGACTGATCTTTGATCTCTACTATCCGTTTTGTTGAGACTTTTCTGTAATAGAGCAACATTGAAATGGCAATAATTGAGGTCCTGTTTCTAGACTGAAAATATCTGGGTGTCATGTTGTTCAATCTCTTCTTTTGCCGCAAAGTTTTCAAAATAAGCATGAAAAATGCTGCCTATAGTTGGTAATCTCTTGACCCATTATCACTCAAAAAAATTTCAGGCTTGTCCAAATTGAAAACATTTGCAGACGACAAATGTAGCTCAAGTGATAAAATTTATTCTTGATAGGGTAGAAGACATTGGGGGAAAAGGAGAAAATGCTGGTTTCCTGCATTTCCTCTTTTTTTGCACAATGTTTTCTAAAGGTGTCTTCAGTAGGGTTGTTAAAACTTGGGAGTGTGTGGCAAAGAGTTAAAATCTTTACTGTACAATGACGCCTTTTGACGCCCCTGGGAAAGAAGCCTTTTGAAAACATTGTGGGAAAAGGAGAAAATGCTGGTAACCAGCATTTTCTCCTTTTCCCACAATGTTTTCTACCCTATCTAAGAAAAGTTGCACCATTTGAGCCACATTGAAATTGTCGTCTGCAACTGCTTTCAATTTGGACAAGGCTAAAATTTTGTCATCTGGTAAAGGGTTTAACCCTTTACCACATGACAAAATTTTAGACCTGTCCAAATTGAAAGCATTTGCAGACAGCAAATTAGATATAGCTCAAAAACGATGATTTCTGTCCATCATAGGGTAGAAAACATTGTGGGAAAAGGAGAAAATGCTGGTTACCAGCATTTTCTCCTTTATCTTCAATGTTTTCAAAAGGCTTATTCCTCAGGGTAGTTAACCCTTTCCCAAACAAGCCCTGGCTTTCATGTGTCTGCAGTACAAGTCTTTTGAAAACTGTGGGAAAAGGAGAAATTGCTCCTAACGAGCAATTTCTCCTTTTCCCACAGTGTTTTCTACCCTTTTTGAGAGCTTTCTGCCATTTTCATCAAATTTAAAATTGTCGTCTGCAAACTGTTTCAATTTGGACCAGTCCAAAATTTATCGTTTGGGAAAGGGTTAATCCTTTAACATACAATGCCAACTTTTAACGACCTTGAGGAAGAAGCCTTTTAAAAAAAACATTGTGGGAAAAGGAGAAAATGCTGGTAACTAGCATTTTCTCCTTTTCCCATAATGTTTTCTACCTATAAAAAAAAAATGCATCATTTTAACTGCATTGAAATTGTTGTCTGCATGTGCTTCTGATTTGGACATTTATGTTGTGTGGTAAAGCGGGGATTGTGTGGTAAAAGGTTAACCCTTTACCGCACAATGCCGCCTTTTGACGCCCTTGGGAAAGAAGCCTTTTGAAAACATTGTGGGAAAAGGAGAAAATGCTGATAACCAGCATTTTCTCCTTTTCCCACAATGTTTTCTATTCTATCAAAGGAAAGTTGCACCGTTTGAGCCACAATGAAATTGTCATCTGCAAATGCTTTCAATTTGGACAAGGCTAAAAGTTTGTCGTCTGGTAAAGGGTTAAACAAACTCTGACAAGATAACGAAACAGTTTAGTGTTGAAAATCTATTTATCTTTCAGATTTTCTTGTTATGCAGTATGGTTCTGGAAAATAGATTTCATATCTGTATTTTATGATGTGTTACACTTATAATGTTGTATGTACAATTTTACAGTGTAGTTGGAGTAACAGTTGGATGGCTTGTTTGTTAAATTAACTCTTTACCGTACAACAAAATATTGTACTCAACCAAATTGAAAGCATTGCAGACAGCAATTTAATCGTAGCTCAAGTAATTATTTCTGTCTTTGATAGGGTAGAAAACATTGAGGGAAAAGGAGAAAATGCTGGTTACCAGCATTTTCTCCTTTTCCAACAATGTTTTCAAATACCTGCTTCTTGTGGGATTGTTAAAACTCGGGATTGTGTGGTAAAGGGTTAACTCCTGGCCAAAGGACAAAGTTTTAGACTGATCCAAATTGGAAGCATTTGCAGATGACACTTACACATGGCTTAATGTGACAAAAATGTAGACTTGTCCAAACTGAAAGCATTTGCAGATGATCATAAAGATGCGGCTCAAATGATTGGATTTTTTTTTGATAGGGCAGAAAACATCGTGGACAAAAGAGAAAATACTGGTTACCAGCATTTTCTCTTTTTATCCCCACAATGTTTTCAAAGGGGTTCTTCCTCAGGGTTATTAAAACTCGGGATTCTTTGTTAAAGGGTGATATTGATGGCTTTTTATCTTTGAACAGGTGGAAAACATTGTGGAAAAAGGAGAAAATGTTGGAAACCAGCATTTTGTCCTTTACCCACCATGTTTTCAAAGCCTTACTTTTTCCAGGGTTGGTAAAACTTGGGATTGTGTAGTAAAGGTTAAAAATGAAAATGAAAATAAGTTTTGCACATTTAACTAATTACTGTACAAATATTTATTTATCCCACTTGACACTTGACAGGAGTATGAAGATGTTTTTGAGAAAAGAGCATTTTCTCCTGTTTCCGAAATGTTTTCCAATCAAATAAATGTTTTCTGCTCTTTCCCTAGATAAACATTTGAATCTTTGTCTGCAAAATGCTTTAACCCTTTACCAGACAACAAAATTTTAGCCTTGTCCAAATTGAAAGCATTTGCAGACGACAATTTCATTGTGGCTCAAATGGTGCAATTTTTGTTTGATAGGATAGAAAACATTGTGGAAAAAGGAGAAAATGCTGGTTTCCAGCATTTTCTCCTTTTCTCACAAATGTTTTCAAAAGGCTTCTTTCCCAGGGGTGTTAAAAGGCATCATTGTGGGGAAAAGGGTTATGGATCTTGTATGGCTCACTTTCAACTGTGGTAGAGCATTGGACTTGTAACCTGGAGGTCCTGGGTTTACTCCTCACTCAAACCACACTGGTTTTTGGTGGGAGTGACCTTGGGCAAGACACTTCAGAGCCCTGGCTTTGTACTGGTGAAACCCTGGACATACATGAATATGTGGGCTGTTGTCGTGATAGACTAGAGTAGTGTTGAAAGTGGCTTAACCCTTTACCACACAATTTTGAGTTTTAATGACGCTGGGGAAGAAGCCTTTTGAAAACATTGTTGGAAAAGGAGAAAATGCTGGTAACCAGCATTTTCTCCTTTTCCCACAATGTTTTCTACCCTTTCAAAAACAGTTTTTAAGTTTTTAGTCTCAACTTTTTTGTTGTCTGCAAATGCTTTCAATTTGGACAAGTCGAAAATTTTGTCGTTTGGTAAAGATTTAAACACCATTCAGTACTTTGATGTTGAACAAGTCATAAAACTTTGTCTTGTTTATGCAATAAACTATTATGTGTATTATAATTCACTGCAGTTGAAAGTTTTGTGGAGGGGGAAAACAAATGGTCATTTATTTTGTGGTCTGCGAGCTCTAAAAACTGAAATTCAGCATGGAAAACTTAAAAATAATGAAATATGATTGTAATAAAGCACATCCGTGAAACCTATCAGAAAAATAAAGATTTTGGTGAAAAATGTGTGGGTTGGATATTATCGTCATGAAAATGGAGATATAATGTGACTTCCTAAGTGGGATACATTTTGTTCGAAAATTATATTGGAATACAATACGGGATGCCTCTGAATTTGAGAAAGGTAAGACATTGTAAATGAATCATTCTCTGAGAAAAGGGGGCTTAATGCATTTGCAAAAAAAGTATCGACCCAGGTCAGCCTGTGCATTCTAGGTCGAAACTTTTTGATTTTCATAAATTTTCTGCATGTCAAAGGATCGGTGTATCTCGTGATTCAGTTGGTTGTTATACAAACTGGAATTTATGGATCTCTAATACTGTGGTGACTTGCTTGGTATTATGCAGCATGGAGATACATTAAGCACCCTCTTGCCAGAGCATGATGTTAGTATATTAATTTCTAACTACCCTATCCCAAATAATCCTGGGTTTTAACCCTTTCCCAAACGACAAATTTTGGACTGGTCCAAATTGAAAGAGTTTGCAGACGAGAGTTTGCAGACGACAATTTTAAATTTGATGAAAATGGCAGAAAGGTCTCAAAAGGGGAGGAAACACTGTGGGAAAAGGAGAAATTGCTCATTAAGAGCAATTTCTCCTTTTCCCACAGTGTTTTCAAAAGACTTGTACTGCAGACACATGAAAACCAGGGCTTGTTTGGGAAAGGGTTAATGATCTTGAGGAAAAAGACTTTTGAAAAAATTGTGGGGAAAAGGGGAAAAAAAATTAATGCTGGTAATCAGGATTTTCTCCTCTTCCCACAATGTTTTCTGCCCTTTCAAAGACAGATCATATCATTTGAGTTACATTGAATTTGTCGTCTGCAAATTCTTTCCATTTCTACAAGTCTGAATTTTTTTGCATGGTAAAGATTTAGTTTTTTTTAACCCTTTTTTTTTTCAATGATTACTTCCCTTTGATATAATTCTGCCCTGTTATTATCATCTCTACATATGTTTTGTTTCATTTTCTACAAAGCCATGAGATTTTAGACTCATCAAATTCGAAAGTAAATCAGATGAAAAATTCACTGTGGCTCAAATGATGAAATCTTGTCCTTCAATGTAGAAAATAAGGTAGAAAACAATTCAAGAAAAGGAGAAAATTCTGGTTAGCAGTATTTGATCCATTTCCCGACAACGCTTTCAAAAACCTTCACTTTTCAGGGTGCTTATAACTCTGGATTGTGTGGGGTGCTTTAACTCGGGATTGTGTGGTAAAATGTTTAACCCTTTACCAAATGACATCATTTTAGACCAGTCCTAGCTCAAAGGATTTGCAATATAAATACAGTAAAACCCCACCTAACGACCTCTCGACCTCTCGGTAAAACGGGCAACCCGCTATTACGACCCCTTTTTTCCAGAACCAAACTTTGTGTTCTTTATTTCAATTGATTTGCCTCCCGTAAAACTGGGCACCCGCTATTCCGTATAACGACCAGCAAATTAACAACTTATTAAAGGAAACAGTCTAAAATGACACCCGACTTACGACCATCACTTCACACCTTGTGAAATCATTATCAATACTAGGTGGCAAACAAAGTTGTTTACATTTGATCTGGGTTTTATGACATGTGATTTACGATTTGCGGCAATCACCAATTACGACTACCACAAACTGTTATGTTTGTTGATTTGACTGATTGGACTTGATTGGCAATTAATGACCACCAGTTTGTTGATTAAAGACTTTCATTTAAACAAATTCTGTCTTTCAGCTGCACTGTTTTCACACAGTTTGAAATAGGGAAAACACAGGTGGATGTTTTTTTTTCCTCGTGATAGTTTGAAATGTGAAACTATTGTGAAACGAAAAGAAAAGGATTTATTGATGGAGATTTTTTTGTTCTGAAAAACCTGTTTTGCAGCTAAAATCTTTCTTCTTGTTGACCATTGCAATCTTTTGTGTTCAGAAAATCCTTTGAATAACATTGTCAAAAACAAGAAGCGTTTTACTAACCCTTTCGCAGCTAGAGAAGACTTCATGCCTCTGAAGTAAAAGGCTTATGAAAACAGTAAGGGAAAAGAAGAAATTGCTTGGACAGATTTTTCATGCCTCTGAATGGCTTTTCAAAACTTTATGAGAAAATAAGAAAATGCTTGGAACGACTATTCATGATGCTGAGATTTCAGGATTTTGAAAACATTTTGGGAAAAGACGTTGCTCAGAAGAAATGGGTTAATTAAGAATTTCCCTTGTACAGACGACATTTTATGACTCTGAAGTCAAAGGCTTTTGAAAAAAATTATGGGAAAAGAAGAAATTTTTTGGAACGACTTTTCATGCTTCTGATGTCAGAGGCTTTTGAAAACATTATGTTAAAATAAGAATTGTTTGGAGCGACTTTTCATGCCCCTGAAATAAAAAGATTTGAAAACATTGTGGGAAAAGAAGACTTTGCCAAAAACGAAGGGATTAATTAAGCCTTTTCAAGATACAGAAGACTTTTTACATTGCATGGCAGTCAAGATCCAGTATTAAGACCACCCCGCTATTAAGACCACTTTGTCAAAGAACCAAAGTGGTCTTAATAGTGGGGTTTTACTGTATGTCTCAAATTAAAATTTGTTTTGGAAAGAATAGAAAACATTGTCGGAAAAGGAGAAAATGCTGGTTACCAGCATTTTCTAATTTTCCCACAATGTTTTCAAAAAGCTTCTTTCTCAGGGTTGTTAAAAGTTGGGATTGTGTGGTAAAGGATTGGGATTGTGTGGTAAAGGGTTAAATTTTCACCTCCTGCAGATGTCGTGTCTTGCTGCAGACCCAATTTGGGTACAATGGGACTATTTGAATAATTTTTGCCTCTTCCAACATGTGCTGGAACACAATGCTGAGTTTTAATGTCCCTTGGAAATGAGACTTTACAAAAAAAAAAAACATTGTGGGAAAAAGAGAAAATACTGGTAACCAGCATTTTCTTCTTTTCCCACAATGTTTTCCAACCTTTCCAAAATAAATTCAATCATTTGAGCCACATTTAATTTGTCATCTGCAAATGCTTTAACCCTTTACCACACAATCCCGAGTTTTAACGACCCTGAGAAAGAAGCCTTTTGAAAACATTGTGGGAAAAGGAGAAAATGCCGGTAACCAGCATTTTCTCCTTTTCGCACAAAGTTTCCTACCCTATCAATTACAAAAATCGTCATTTAAGTTACATTTAATTTGTCGTCTGCAAAAGCTTTGAATTTGGTCTAGTCCAAAATTTTGTCATTTGGTAAAGAGTTAAATTTTGAAAAGTCTAAATTTTTGTCGTTTGGTAAGAGTTAGGTCAAGCCAGGCATCCCCAGGGTTGAAACTTTTCACTTGCTTTTGAATGCAGTATAGATTTGGGAAGAAAAAACAAGACAGATATACAAATTGCTTTTAAATGAGCCATGTCAAATGAAAAATGTGCCTTCAGGGCCAACTGATCTTAACCCTTATCCTGCCGTTTGAGATCATAGACATTTATTTTGCGGTGAGTGTAAAGCATGATCAGCCTGCACATATGTGCAGTCTGATCTTGTTCTGCACTCTCCACTGTTGTCTCAGTAGGTTCGCCCATATAATCCCGATTCTACGACAGTAAACAAAACAAATTATTTTTTCCGGAACAGTCAACAATTTAAATTCGGTACAGTTAACCTCTGTAGTGGCCTTAACTCTCTACTACACAATCCCGACTTTTAATGACCCTGAGGAAGAAGCCTTTTCCCACAATGTTTTCTACCCTTCCCAAAACAAATTTCAATTTTTCATTCACATTTATTTTGTCGTCTGCAAATGCTTTCAATTTGGACCAGTCTAAAATTTTGTCGTTTGGTAAAGGGTTAACTCGTTTACCACACAATTCCAAGTTTTAATGACCCTGAAAATGTAGATTTGAAAACATTGGGGATAAAGGAGAAAATGCTGGTAACCAGCAGTTTGGCCTTTTCCCACAAAGTTTTCTGTCCTTTTGTTATCTGATAAGGAGTTAACAATTATTATTACATCTTTACCAAACCACAAAATACTACACTTATCCAAATTGAAAGGATTTTGCAGGCGACAAATTAAATGAAGCTCAGAATTTGATTTCTGTCTTTGATAGTGTAGAAAACATTGTTGAAGAAGAAGAAAATGCTGGTTAGGAGTGTTTTCCCCTTGTGCCACAATGTTTTCACAAGCCTTTTCTTTCAGGGTCCTTAAAAATCAGGAACGTGTGGTTAAGACTTTACTCTTTACCAAACAACAAAATTTTAGACTGGTCCAAATTGAAAGCATTTGCAGAGAACAAAATAAATGTGATTGAAAACTTGAAATTTGTTTTGGGAAGGGTAGAAAACATTGTGGGAAAAGGAGAAAATGCTGGTAACTAGCATTTTCTCCTTTTCCCACAAGGTTTTAAAAAGGCTTCTTTAACCCTTTCCCAAACAAGCCCTGGTTTTCACATGTCTGCAGTACAAGTCTTTTGAAAACACTGTGGGAAAAGGAGAAGTTGCTCATAACGAGCAATTTCTCCTTTTCCCACAGTGTTTTCTACCCTTTTTGAGGACTTTCTACCATTTTCATCAAATTTGAAATTGTCGTCTGCAAACTCTTTCAATTTGGACCAGTCCAAAATTTGTCGTTTGGGAAAGGGTTAACAGAGTTGTTAAAAGTCGTGATTGTGTGGTAAAGAGTTAAGTCAAATTAGAAATTCCTTATATCATTTGAATTTTTATGGTACTTGAAGTTGAGGGCTTAAAGGAAAAGGATTTGTTATCCTGAAGTTCAGGGTTCAATCCCTATTATTGGCACTGGTTGCACTGTAATGTCCTCTGGCATGTAGACATTACAGAACCCATGCCTGGCACTGATGGAACTCAGGAAACTTAACCCTTAACACACAATGACGACTTTTAAAAGACCCTGAGGAAGAAGGCTGTTTAAAACCTTGTGGGAAAAAGACAAAAAGCTGTTAACCTGCATTTTCTCTTTTTCCCAAAATGTTTTCTTACTTAAGATAGACAGGTTTCATAGTTTGAGTAACATTTTATTTGTAATCTGCATGTGGTTTGAATTTCAACAAGTCTAAATATTTTTTTTGTATGGTGAAGGGTTAGTATGATAAACTGTTCTTGTAAAATATCTGTATGTTGGAAGCAGCTTAAAACCCTTTACTACACAATGCCGCCTTTTTACGACCCTGAGAAAGATGTCTTTTGAAGATATTGTGGGAAAAGGAGAAAATGCTGGTAACCAGCATTTTCTCCATTTCCCACAACGTTTTCTACCCTATCAAGAGAAAATTGCACCGTTTGAGCCACATTGAACTTGCCGTCTGCAAATGCTCTCAATTTGGACAAGGCGAAAATTTGGCGTCTGGTAAAAGGTTACACATAATTTATATTTCAAATAAAATAAATGTACATTTTTAAATGTCTTTGGAACCAAAGTTTGTTCAAGCTTTACATTTCAATCTGTCAGTTCTGTACTCCACAACATTTAATTTATGCATTAGATTTGCATTCTACTTCACCACATTTGATTTATGCATTAGATTCACTTCCTGTATGATATTATTGGCCAAGGTCAGAGCAACCTTGGACAAGGCCTTTCTTCTGGTGTTTTGTAGATTTGTAGCTCAACTGTTTCCGAAGAAAAAAAAAAAAACAGAAGTATCGTCACAGCCCAGTCTTCTGCATTGTTCTTTGTCTGCATTATCATCCTCTTGCAAATTATTGATATTTTCTTATAAAACTCATTACCAAAGATAATTACTTGTCTTAGTCTAGTTGTTTAATGATGAAATTTGTCATTTAACCCTTTTCCACACAATCCTGACTTCTAATGACCCTTCGAAAGAAGCCTTTTGAAAACACTGTGGAAAAAGGAGAAAATGCTGGTTACCAGCATTTTCTCCTTTTCCCACAATGTTTTCTATCCTTTCAAATTCAAATTTCAGATTTTGAGTCAAATTTATCTTGTGGTCTGCAAAAGCTTTCAATTTGGACTAGTCTAAAATTTTGTCATTTGGTAAAGAGTTAAAAGGAAGAAAACATTGTTGGAATGGGAGAAAATGCTTGTTACTTTGCTCAGTGGGTACCAGAATATCCCAATAATCCTACACATTGTTTTCCAAGTCTTCTTTCTCACTGAGTCCTTTGAATACTCCTGGTTGTTTTATTAACTCTTACAATGTCCAATAAACCTGTCAGACATTTTCAACCTTGAAATACTACCCCAAGTAATGGCAATTCCATGGTTAATTTTGTCTGCAGTGTTTCAGCAAAGTGGACAGTGTAGATCAAAGATCAGGCTGCACGTTTTGTGCAGCCTTTATCTTGATCTACTCTGGCCACAAAGGCAACTATGGTTGTGAAAAGCACTTTTAAGAGTTAAGGGTTAGATAGAATTTAAAATGGCATTTAAATGGCAAATAAAATGTTCTGTCATCATTTCACAAAATGATTGTTGAGGGTCAAATTCAAATGCTCCCATGCACAATCTCGGAATTACCAGAAGTGATGTGTTGTTGGGCGCCCGATGTGCTGATAAATGCCATGTTTAGACATATCAGAACCCTACCCTCAAAGTAGTACAGATGAAAACTGGGACATATGAGCTATCACCATGTAAGTCGGACTGAAATGATAATGAAAGCTGGGTGAAGCATTGTACGATCAATCACATCCCTACCCTGAAATGTGTTTCTTTTCCTGGAGTGTTTTCCATATGGTTAAAAGGAATGGTTTAGTGAAGAAATAATGTGAGAATTCGATGAACAAACCCAATACATGGATCCATGGAAATCGATATTTGACCAATCAGGTCAACGCATTTATTTGGCCCGACGTGCAGCCTTGCTGTCTGCTATTTCGGCTCACAAACAAGCGACTGTTAATGTTGGAGAAGTACGATATTATGTGTGTTTACAACGCTTGAATTTTAGGAAAAAGTTTAAAAGATGTGCTTTGCAGTCATGTACTGCTTACGTGAGAATTTTTATACCAAGAGATTATAAGTTTGGATTATGATTATGATTGACAATGGGACTTCAGCAAAGAGTTTTGATCAACGCTATATTACGCAATGGATTAATTAATGTTAGTTTTTTTTGCCCTCTGAAACTCTCTGAAAAAAACAAAAACTATTTCACAGTGGAAAAACAAAGGTAAAATATATGAAATACTAATAAAAAGAAAGTACGTTCACAGAAATAGCTAATCTTGTTTTATAACCTCTGCACATCCAAAAAGGGGTATGTGCCATCAGTGTTTCAGTTTGACATTAACATTAACCCTTGGTGCATGAAGAATGCATGAAGAATGCTGAATGTGAAGATACAGATCAGAGTGCAAAAAATGCAGTTGATTCTTGGATTCAAACCATCTGCTACTTGAATTAAGTACATTTACGTATATTCTTTACTGAAGGTACATGTAGATTTCAGTTATGAAACAGACTAAGTTCTGTTTTGTACAGTTTTAGAAGTTCTACTCAAAAGGCAACTTATGTTAATTAAACCAGCTTTTGACTTAGCCATATTTAGGTGGATTAGCACATCTGCCATTTCAAAGGGTATGTCGGTAAACTGTTAACTGATAAGATGTGTGTTTGATTGCCGCTGTAATCCACTCGACCACCCATTGTTAGCTCACCTGAGCACAAAGTGCTCAGGATGAGCTATTGTGATCACTCACCGTCCGTCTCCGTCCGTCGTCCGTCCGTCCGTCCGTCGTCCGTCCGTCCGTCCGTCGGCCGTCTGTCCACATTTTTTTGTTTACACTCTAGCATCTACAAATATTAACCAATCAGCACCAAACTTGGTCAAAATGTATATGACCATAAGATCTCGGATGAGTTCGATTATGGCTGTAATCGAACCAGAACGACTGGAGTTATTTGCCCTTGAATTAGAAAAATTGCTATATTTGACTTTGTTTACACTCTAGCATCTACAAATAATAACCAATCAGCACCAAACTTGGTCAAAATGTATATGACCATAAGATCTCGGATGAGTTCGATTATGGTTGTAATCGGACCAGAACGACTGGAGTTATTTGCCCTTGAATTAGAAAAATTGCTATGTTTGACTTTGTTTACACTCTAGCATCTACAAATAATAACCAATCAGCACCAAACGTGGTCAAAATGTATATGACCATAAGATCTCGGATGAGTTCGATTATGGCTGTAATCGGACCAGAACGACTGGAGTTATTTGCCCTTGAATTAGAAAAATTGCTATGTTTGACTTTGTTTACACTCTAGCATCTATAAATATTAACCAATCAGCACCAAACTTGGTCAAAATATATATGACCATAAGATCTCAGATGAGTTCGATTATGGGTGTAATCGGACCAGAACGACTGGAGTTATTTGCCCTTGAATTAAAAAAATTGCTATATTTGACTTTGTTTACACCCTAGCATCTACAAATAATAACCAATCAGCACCAAACTTGGTCTAAATATATATGACCGTAAGATCTCGAATGAGTTTGATTGTAGGTCTAATAGGACCAGTTATTGCTGTGTCATGGAAAAAGGGGGCTTGACGTATATTTTCATTGTGGACCAATATCTCTTTAACTACAGGACAAAATGTCATGAAACTTCATCTTCTTATTGTTTATTGCAAGCCACAGACAATAGTTATTTGTTTTTATTTCATGAAACGCCATGTCGTGAAAAAAGGGGGCTAAATGTTTAATTTCGTCATGGACCAATGACCATCTGTTTGTCCATCTTTCAGGACAGATATCTTCTAAAATCCTTGACAAAAATTAATAGAAATTCATGCAGGTGTTCCTAATGATGTCTGCTGATATTTATTGTTTTTTTTTTCCTTTTTGATATCAAATACTGTCTCATAGGAAAAAGGGGCTTCATGTATATTTCTGTTAAGGATCAATATACATGTATCTTCAACTCAAAATCCTGGACAAAAATTTTGAAACTTCATACATGTGATCCTTATGATAGTCCGCCAATATCATTAGTTTAGCTTTTTAGCTCACCTGAGCACATAGTGCTCAGGGTGAGCTATTGTGATCGATCGTTGTCTGGCGTCCGTCTGTCCGTCCGTGTGTCCGTCCGTCCGTGAACAATTACTTAAAAAATCTTCTCCTCTGAAACCGCCCAACAGATTTCAATGAAACTTCACAGAAATGATCCTTAGGTGATGCACTTTCAGAATACTTCAAAGATTTGAATTCCATATAGAACTCTGGTTGCCATGGCAACCGAGAGAAAAAACTTTAAAAATCTTCTTGTCCCAAACCGTAAGGGCTAGAGCTTTCATATTTGGCATGTAGCATCATCTAATAGCCCTCTACCAAAATACTTCAAATTATGGCGCTGTTGTTGAAATTGGCCCTATGTTGTGGGTTCTCGGATTTCACATAGAGATAAAGAGGGAAATCTTTAAAAATCTTCTTGTTTACACTCTAGCATCTACAAATATTGACCAATCAGTACCAAACTTGGCCACAATGTATATACCCATAAGGTCTCGGATGAGTTTGATTTTGGATCAAATCCAATCAGAACATCAGGAGTTATTTGCCCTTGAATTTGCAAAAATTACTGAATCTGACTTTGTTTACACTCTAGCATCTACAAATATGACTCAATCAGCACCAAACATTGTCAAAGTGTGTGTGATCATAAGATCTCAGATTAGTTCAATTATGGATCTAATCGGACCAGAACTGTCTGAGTTGTCTGCCCTTGAATTAGAAAATTTGCCATATTTGACTTTGTTTACACTCTAGCATCTGCAAATATTGACCAATCAGTACCAAACTTGGTCAAAATATATATTCCCATAAGGTCTCGGAAGAGTTCAGTTATGGGTCAAATTGAACCAGAACATCCAGAGTTATTTGCCTTTGAATTGGACAAAATTTCCATATTTGACTTTGTTTACACTCTAGCATCTAGAAATATATACCAATCAGTACCAAACTTGGTAAAGATTTATATGACCATAAGATCTTGGATGGATTTTGATTATGGGTCTTATTAGACCCAAACAACATGAGTTATTTGCCCTTCAATTAGAGTTGCTGTATTTGACTTGGTTTACTCTGTAGCATCTAAATGTATATATAATGCAAACTGAAAAATCTTTATGTTTAAACACAAAATGCGTAGAGCTATGATACTTTGCATGAAGCATCACCTTGTGGACCTCAAGAAATTTTGCACACAAGATGCCCATGGGATCATTACAGGTCCAGCAGCGGGGCTTAGACGTTTGTACTTAGGTATCTTTCGTGCAATTATAAGAAAATTTTCTGGGTAACCAAAGGCCTAGACCTCTGTTAAAGTTGTGAGTTGTCTCTCTTTCATAATCATTTGGCCTTGAAATTCAGTATTTGGTATTTATCTTCATGTTAACCTGTACTGCTTAGTACTCGGGTGAGCGATATAGGACCATCATGGTCCTCTTGTCTTCAGTATATCATAAGATAAAACAAACTACCGCCAATGATAATAACAAGTTTGTTAATTGACAGCAAACTTTACACTTTTTAAAATCATCAGGCAACCATTTTCCCTTAGCTTGAAATTTAAACATTTCTCAGACTTCCACCTCTGTGTTGAATGAGACAATCTATAAATATTTCAAAATGCTTGTTATTTAGTGTAATTTATTATCGAATATGATGTTGAGACAACCTAACAAGCCTTACAAAAATATTATTCATCTTTAATTCTATTATTTTTAGGAAAATCTGAGGATTATGTGGTGTTTCATTCTCTCTCGTAGAAGTTCAAAACTTTGCTGGCACATGTATTACATTGTCCGTAGCCCCGAAATTCACACTTTTTGTACAAATCCTTGTGTAAATAAGTTCAGGTATCCATATATTTCTTGCTGAGAATCCATCATCGGCAGAAACATATGAAAAGGAATATTTTTCCGGAATTTAATCGAAAGAAACAGTCATGACAGCACGATTTAAGTAGCCTTTCTGCTATACTGTATATGTATTTACTGTGTTTGTTTGTGAGCCCTTAATGACAGTAACCATGGAAGTCGGTTTGTCTCATCGCCACGGATCCATGTATTACAAAGAGAGGAAGGGAAGAGAGGGGGATGGAGGAGGGGGAGAGGTAGGGATTTGAGGAGGGGGGAGAAAGAGTGGGGAAAGGGAAAGGGAGGGGGTAAAAGGAGAAAAGAGAGGGAAAGAGGAGGGGTGGGGGAGAGAGGGGGCACGTGAAGGGGGAAAGAGAGACGAGGGGAAGGGAGAGACAGACAGACAGGCAGAGACAGAGTTATTTATCTGGGTGTTGGGGAAAGGTAGGACATGAATTTCATCTGTTATCAGAAAAGGGTGAATGCTTTTGACATTTGTAAAACTTGGTCACATTAAGTGTACATCCTGGTGCTACCTGGTGGGGGTTATTCCTAATTAGCTAAGGACATTTAGAATGTAGACCCAGAATGCAGAGGAAAACATGATCCTTTTCTGAAAATCTGACTTTCCTTGTTGCTGCACTATAGACAACTTTTTGGAATATTGTGAGAAAAGGAATATTTGATTCTTTCAGTTCACTGCTCCTGTTTCCCCTCCCCCCCCCCCCAGTTTTCTATATTTTGAAAAAAAAAAAAATGTTCTTTTTTTTGTGAAAGGTTAAGTCTTTACCAAATGATAAATTGTAGACATTCTCGTAGTGAAAGTTCCTGCAAACGAAATGTTCGAAAATAATACAAATGAACAGAAGTTCTTTGATGGGGTAGAAAACATGGTGGGAAAAGCAGAAAATGCTGGTCACCAGCATTTTCTCCTTTTTCCACCGTGTTTTCAAAAGCTTTCTCTTTCAGGGTCATTAAAAGTCGGGATTGTGTGGTAAAGGTGCTAATCGTGACCCACTGACCTTTTGCGGACAGTGGAGATCAAGATCAGACTGCACAGAACATACAGTCTGATCTTTGATCTACACTGTCCGATACCGTATTTTCTTTCCGGTGAAATTAGCTTTGAAACCGCTATGTTTGGGCTTTTAGTATTGAGTAGAAATTTGCGTTCAATTTATTCAGCAGCTTAAGTGTTAGTACTTCATTAAGGGTTTATCCTTTTGACAGTAGTGGGTTTTGTATGTCCCAAACCCTCAAAAGGCTGAACCTGGATTTAGTTGCTTCTTGAGACAGTGTAGATCAAGATGCAGTCTGATCTTGGATAAACACTGTCTGCTACTTTGCAATAGTGGTGGCAGTATCTGCATCTTTTGTAATTGCTTAACTCTGGCACTACTAGATAATAATTTTTTTTCAAAGGCCACGAAAACACTCTTGCTGCAAGACGAAGAACCACCTAGGTCATAACCTAGAATAAAGTAGTGGACAGTGTGGATCAGAGATCAGGCTGCATGTTCTGTGCAGTCTGATCTTGATCTACACTGTCCTCTAAAGCGTCTTGTGTCGTCTACAGTAAGGAAAGAGTTAAAGGCCCAGTAGCAGCCAAATGTAAACAAGGTTGGTGTTAAAATGGATTTAGATTTAAAGATACACTACATCCTTACAGCCAGACAGCAAAAATGCTGTTAAAACTTGATAGTGTGTGGAATGGTTTAGAATTTTAGTCAGCCATGTAAACATAGATAAATTACGAATATATATGGTGTATGGGATAAAGAAATTCTTCGATTTAAAACCAGAAACAACAACAGTGATTTCTTTGAAGGCCTCCAGAAAATGAAACGCATTTTCTATCCGTTGTAATCTGTGCAACCTTGCAACCCACAAGGGCAACATTTGATGTGACGGTACAAGAACAATTATAATTACGTAAAATAAAGATGAAATAAGTTAAAAACTGGCTGAAAACGAGTATAAATGTATCTTTAATGGTTGGTCAGTACGGACCAAGTTTGAGAGTTGTAAAGAAAGAAGGGTAACAGTGTGAAGGGTAAACAATAGTTTAAATTGAATAGTATTACATTATCTTTTTGTGAACAGTTGGACTTTTTTTTTTTGCGTGAAAATAGTATACCTCTTAGCGAGCAGAATGGATAAAATGTGACATTTTCAGCCCAAAATTTTATGGATTTTGTAGTTGGTTTTTGTCAAAATTTCTGGTGAAAGATTGGATAAAGTAGAATGAAAAGATTGAACTGAATATTCTTTTTTACCTAAATGCTTCTGATCTTGATCTATACTGTCTGCAAAAACAACTTAAGATTTTATGGGTCACCATAATAGGTTTTTCGAAACTTTTTTGTGGCATGTGTGACTGAAAAAACAATAAAGTGGAGTTTATTCATTTGT
The DNA here is from genome assembly GCA_945859785.2 of Tridacna gigas. NCBI lineage: Eukaryota > Metazoa > Mollusca > Bivalvia > Cardiida > Cardiidae > Tridacna > Tridacna gigas. The sequence goes on from OX244042.2 coordinate 1,470,581, forward strand.
GAGACAAGTTTTCTTTTTGGATTTAGGTTTTTCCTTTTGAAAAAAAATAATGACAGGTAAGATTGGAATATGACTTTAAACACTAAGCCACACATTACCGAGCTTTGAAGACCCTCAGAAAGAAGCTTTTGAAAGCTTTGTGGGAAAAGGAAGAAAATGATGGTAACCAGCATTTTCTCCTTTACTCACAATGCTTTTTACCCTTTCACAGTGCTTTCTATCTGGACAATTTTGTGCATTGTAAAGTGACCATTCTACCCCATGATTCAGCCTGCTGTTAGACAAAATTCTACCCCATGATTCAGCCTGATGTTAGACAAAATTAAATTTTATGGATCAATAGCTGTGTGATGACCTTCTTGGTAAAATGCATGGCAGAGATACATTAACCCTTTCCCAAACAACAAATTTGGGACTGGTCTAAATTGAAAGAGTTTGCAGACGACAATTTTAAATTTGATGAAAATGGCAGAAAGGTCTCAAAAAGGGTAGAAAACACTGTGGGAAAAGGAGAAATTGCTTGTTAAGAGCAATTTCTCCTTTTCCCGCAGTGTTTTCAAAAGACTTGTACTGCAGACACGTGAAAACCAGGGCATGTTTGGGAAAGGGTTAAGCTCCTTTTTGCCAGAGCATGAGTCAAATATAAGTTTGCAAGTTACATGAATGTACTTTCAGGCTATTTATTTTCTATTACTCCTTTTTCCACTGTGTTTCGGAAAGCTGTGAACTGCTGTGGTGTAAAATGATATATTTGTATAGCAATATGCTAAACCTTGACGAAACAGGTCAGCAATTTGACGATTCAAATGAAAAAAGGCCCTTGAAAAAAGGGGGAACACAGAAAATTGAGATAATACAGAATGATATTTTTCTTTTTCCACAATGTTTTCTATACTTTCTCGGACAAATCCCTTCATTTTAGCCATATTCATTTCAATCAGGGTTTGTGTGTACGCCGTAAACATGTCTTTTTACGCAATGGAATTGATTTGGGACGAAACGAAAAAGTCGCCATTGCGTCCACAGGACAAAACGAAAAATCGGCACTGTGTAACCGCTGTTTAACATACAAATAAGTGTTGTTTTGATGAAAAATGTTTCTGTTTCCATGCCTGCAAAAGATGGCCACAAAACATTTCTTTTTGTTTTTGAAATCCGGCTTTTAAAAAGAGCTCCAGTTACATGAGTAGCAACATCTTATCCAAGTTATTGCGATTTCATCACATAGCGACGGCATCTGTTGCAGTCCAATATGGCTACCCTGGCAAAGAGGAAAAACTACAGTCACTCTCTTCAAGAATCCAGGCTGAAAGAGCCCGAATTTAAGCCATGAGTAATAAAAGAAATGAAATCGGAAAGCAACATAATTATGAAATGCTCGTTTTGCCTACATAACAGAGCGAAAAACTTGTTTACCGATGAATGCATGGACTTTCAAAAATCGATGCTAACTTGGCACGCTTCTACGGACGGACATTGCTGTGCAGTTGAAATGAAAAAAAATCCAAAGAATTGTCACTAAAATCCTTACAGCGGGCAGAAGAATGGGACTCGATGAGAGCTAGATGGGACTCAGTTTTCTGATAGGTACTGCATCCATGAGGCGCAGTGAAAAAAATAAAAAATGCCAACACTGTCAATGAATTTATTTGGACAGGTCTAGAACTTTGTTTATGGTAAAGAGTTAGCCCTTTACCACACAATCTTGACTTTTAACAACCCTCACTCAGAGAGAAGCCTTTGGAAAACCTTATGGGAAAAGGAGAAAATGCTGGTAACCAGCATTTTCTCCTTTTTTCCCCCACAATGTATTCTGTCCTTTCCATGAGGACCCCAACAATTTGAGTAACATATGATTTCTAATGATAGGATTTGTCTTTGAAAATGGTGGAAAACATTGTGGGTAAAGGAGAAAATGCTGGCCACCAGCATTTTCTCCTTTTCTCACAAGGTTTTCAAAAGCTTTTTTCCTCAGGGTCATTAAAAGTCGGGATTGTGTGGTAAAGGGTTAAGTTAGACTGTTATGGTAGGATTTGTCGTGAAAAAGGGATGGAAAACATTGTTGGTAAAGGAGAAAATTCTCGTTGCCAGCATTTTCTCCTTTCCCCACAATGTTATCAACAGACTTCTTTCTCACTCTTAGTGTCATTGAAGCTGGGGAATATGTTCGGTAATATGGTTAACCCTTTACCACACAATCCCGACTTTTAATGACCTTGAGGAAGAAGCCTTTTGAAAACATTGTGGGAAAAGGAGAAAATGCTGGTAACCAGCATTTTCTCCTTTTCCCACAATGTTTTCTACCCTTTCCAAAACAAATTTTAATTTTTGAGCTACATTTGATTTGTCGTCTGCAGATGCTTTCAATATGGACCAGTCTAAATTATTGTCCTTTGGTAAAGGGTCAAGGATTATAGATTTGCTGAAGGGTATTGGACTTGAGTTATTTTGCAATGACATGTAATCTATTCACTAAGAATTTGTCATCTGACAGTGAATTGATTTATCTTCCAAAATTACCCTGTCAACTCAACATGTAAAGTTTCAGTTAGGAATGAAAAACATAGATGTCATTATACCCTTTCTCAACAATTTTACAGTCCTGGGGAAAGAGGGCTCATGACAACATTGAGGGAAAAGGTTAACTCTTTACCAAACAACAAAATTTTAGACTGGTCCAAACTGAGAGCATTTGCAGACGACAAAATGAACGCAACTTTAAAATTGAAATTTGTTTTCGGAAGGGTAGAAAGCATTTGCGGGATTGTGTGGTAAAGGGTTAAAAGGCTGGTAAACTTCATTTTCCCCATTTCCATCACTGTTTTGTCCTCTTTAACCCTTTCCCAAACAACAAATTTTGGACTGGTCCAAATTGAAAGAGTTTGCAGACGACAATTTTAAATTTGATGAAAATGGCAGGAAGTTCTCAATAAGGGTAGAAAACACAGTGGGAAAAGGAGAAATTGCTCATTACGAGCAATTTCTCCTTTTCCCGCAGTGTTTTCAAAAGACTTGTACTGCAGACACGTGAAAACCAGGACTTGTTTGGGAAAGGGTTAAAAAAAAAACAATGATTTTAACATTGCAGGTAACCCTCATTTGCCCCATTTCCCGTACTGTTTTTGCCCTCTTTTAAAAAATCCCATGATTTTAACATTTTTGGCACGAGATTTAAAACCAGGTAAAAAGTGAAGAAAGATAGAGCGACCTGGCAACTTTTAACGTACAGTTGGTTTGAAAGTCATTTTTCTGCCAGCGACTAAAACTTGGACCAACCAAACAATATCAGATTGACATCTTCATGATATCTATACCTTTAACCCTTTACCACACAATCCCAACTTTTAACGACCCTGTGAAAGAATCCTTTTGAAAACATTGTGGGAAAAGGAGAAAATGCTGGTTACCAGCATTTTCTCCTTTTCCCACAATGTTTTCTATCCTTCCCATAACAAATTTTCCTTTTTTATTCTTGTTTATTTTGTCATCTGCAAATGCTTTCAATTTGGACCAGTCTAAAATTTTGTCATTTGGTTAAGAGTTAAATGGTATGAATTAAATTCAAATGCATTTAAACACCCACATTGTTTACTTTTGTCTGCCACTGGGGCCTTTAACTCTAGGAAGATACCATCTTGAAATGTAGAATTAAAACAAATCTTTTAACCCTTTCCCAATCAACAGATTTTAGACTCTTTCAAATTCAGGCCATCTACAGACGACAAATTCAAAATTGGTACAAATGAGCTTAAGGTTCCTGATAAAGTAGAAAAACATTATGCTGGTTACCAGCATTTTCTCCTTTTCCCACAATGTTTTCAAAAGCCTTCTTTCCTAGGGTTGTGAAAACCCGGAATTGTTTGGCAAAGGGTTAACCCTTTACCACACAATCCCAACTTTTAACGACCCTGAAATAGAAGCCTTTTGAAAACATGGTTGGAAAAGGAGAAAATGCTGGTAACCAGCATTTTCTCCTTTTCCCACAATGTTTTCTAACCTGTCACAGGCAGAAATGATCATTTTAGCATCATTTAATTTGTCGTCTGCAAATGCTTTCAATTTGGTCCATTACAAAATTTTGTCGTTTGGCAAAGGGTTAAAGTTCTTGATGAGTATGAAGGTTGGTATCATCAGCTCGGCTGTTTTTAACCCTTTCCCAAACAAGCCCTGGTTTTCACGTGTCTGCTTTACAAGTCTTTTGAAAACACTGTGGGAAAAGGAGAACGTAACGAGCAATTTCTCCTTTTCCCACAGTGTTTTCTACCCATTTTGAGACCTTTCTGCCATTTTCATCAAATTTAAAATTGTCGTCTGCAAACTCTTTCAATTTGGACCAGTCCAAAATTTGTCGTTTGGGAAAGGGTTAAGGGTGGAGCTATTATTGTAGCCCTGGATCCGTATTCACCAACCATTCTCAAGAACATTCTTTGTTTTATGCTCCCAGGATTTTCAAACTTTGATAGTAACACGACTTCTGATTGGCTAAACCATTTGCTTTAGCCAATCAGAAGTTGTGTTACTTTCAAATTCTGAAAATCTTTCTTAAGAATCATTGGTGAATACGGACCCTAATGTTGTCCTAGTCTGCATCGTCATCTGCGTTGTGCGAAAACTTCGATGTTTTATAATGTCTCTGTTAATACTGAAGATATTTACTTTAACCCTTTCCCAAGCAAGCCCTGGTTTTCACATGTCTGCAGTACAAGTCTTTTGAAAACACTGTGGGAAAAGGAGAAATTGCTCATAACGAGCAATTTCTCCTTTTCCCACAGTTTTCTACCCATTTGGAGAACTTTCTGTCATTTTCATCAAATTTAAAATTGTCGTCTGCAAACTCTTTGAATTTGGACCAGTCTAAAATTTGTCGTTTGGTAAAGGGTTAAACTTGATCAAGTTGTTAACTATGAATAGGGGAACCTGTACACCAAGGGCAGGTAACCATCAAAGTATTTTTTGACACAGTTGTGCCCCTTTTTCAACTTTAAATTTTTGCTGAAAATCAAGCAACTGCAATCAAGGGTTGGCACCCGCATGTGGTGCTCTTGTATTTGTGAGAAATCATGAACTTTAGAATTCCGAACAAAATTTTAAACCAGGTGAAGATGAATGAATGTTGGATACCACCTTGTACTGAAAGGTTAGAAAAGAATCTATTTTATAAATTTTATCAACATAGTGCCTGGTAACACTTCTTTTTGATAAGAATGTGTCAAGTAAATGGTCCTAAGATTTGTTTGTTTGCATGCTGCCCACTGTGCAGGCTGACAGTTGGCAACCACTTAGACCCATTCTTATGTGTCAACACATTTTTAAAGATACATCTATATTTGTTTTCAGCCAGTTTTTAACCCATTTCATCCTTATTTTATGAAACTATAATCACTCTTGTATGCCAAATGCCGCTCCTGACGGCTGGAAGGTTGCACAGATTACAACAGATAGAAAAAGCATTTCTTTTTTTGGCAGCCTTCAAAGAAATCAATTGTCAATTACCGTTTTGAATGAGGACAAATCCGTTCAGTTTTTTTATCCCTTACTCCATGTATATCTGTAATATATCTCTGTTTACACATCTGACCAAATTCTGAGCTATTCCACACACTCTCTCATTTTCACAGCATTTTTTCTCTCTGGCTGTGTGGATGTATCTTTAAACCTTTTCAAAAACATTCTTGTTTCAATGGCCCCTTAGTAAAGGGTTTTTGAAAACAATGTGGGAAAAGGAGAAAATGCTGGTAACCAGCATTTTCTCCTTTTCCCACGATGTTTTCTGCCAAATTGATGACAAATTGCATTACATGAGTTAAACTTACATTGACATGTTTAAAGGCTTTCGATTTGGATGTCTGAATTTTTTGTCAAGTTAATCCTTTACCATACAATCCCGAGTTTTAATGACCTTGAGAAAGAGGCCTTTTGAAAACATCGTTGGGAAAGGAGAAAATGCTGGTTACCAGCATTTTCTCCTTTTCCCACAATGTTTTCTTTCAATCCCAATACAAATTTTATTTCTTGAGTCACATTCATTATGTTGTCTGCAACTGCTCTCATTTTTTTGACGAGTCTAAAATTTTGTCGTTTGGTAAAGAGTCGATGTATTCGGAGCTTGATAACGGTAGGAAAGAAGGCTGTTGGAATGTCTAGATAACCCAATGATATATCCATTTGCCTCAATGTTTTTGTGTTGTAAATGTCTGTTCTATCTACAAATCTGAACACGGGTTCAGATAACAAGGTGTGATCTAAGACCCAGCACCAGCCAAAAGTAAACACTGCCAGTGCTGAAATACATTTGAAATTAAATCATACCCTTGAACTCTTTACCAAACGACAAAATTTTAGACTTCTCGAAATTGAAAGTATTTGCAGACGACGAAAATAAATGAGACTGAAAAATTGAACTTTGTTTTGGAAAGGATAGAAAACTTTGTGGGAAAGGGAGAAAATGCAAGTTACCGGCATTTTCTCTTTTTCCCCACAATGTTTTCCAAAGCCTTCTTCATCAGGGTCGTAAAAACTCGGGATTGTGTGGTAAAGGGTTAAAAGTATGGAATTTAGTGTGAAGATGACAATCTGTTATTTTGTGGTAGGTAGCTGGGAGAATCAAAGCGCTGATGCACTGAAGGCAGCAGGTTTGTGCCAGCTACAGATCTTATTACTTTCTTTGCACAGGTTTCCTTTATACTTGACTTGAAGTAAAAAGGTGCCTTAATCGATCTGCAAACAGTATAGACTTAGGTCAGCCTGTGCAGGCAGTCAGTCTGTGCAGTCTTCACAGGCTGACCTGGGCTGAAACTTTTCGCCATTGGTCCATTTTCTGTACATCGAAGGGTCGGTCTATGGATCAATAATTATTTATGTCTTGCTTGGTATAATCCATCACGAGGATGCAAGAAGCCCCCTTTTGCCAAAGCACAGCTCATTTGTTTGTAGCTAAAATAAAGATAAGATCTAGTACATGAGCACAGGCAGAAAACAAGACTTGAATAAATGATATTAATCCTTTCCAAAACAATCCCAAGTTTTTATGACCCTGTGGAAGAGGCCTTTAAAGATATTTGTGGAAATGGAGAAAGTGCTTCTAACCAATGTTTTCTATTATATCAATCCGTAACATTTATGAAATTCTTGAAAGGTATTTTAAAGTACTGAAAACCAGTCTTAGTATAATTTTGAGGTTTTACACCTCAAAATCCTTGTAGGCCAAATAATGTGCTTTATAAAAGTTTTGCCGATCCCTTTTAAGGAGTTTGTAGCTCAAAGACTTGAAGTTGGTACCGCTGGTTTAAATTTCCAGCATGGTCTTCTTTCTGATCCACTTATCATTTATGCCATGTTGTTATTCAGTGCATGACCTTAAGGAAATAGCCAAGAAACGCATGCATAGGTACACTGGCAGCTGTTATGACCCAAGCTGTTTAAACATTAACTGCTAATAAATTATACTGAAAGAAGCCATTTGCAGACAAAAATTGAAACATGGCTCAAAAACAGTGTACATCTTTGATAGGGTAGTAAACATTGTTGGAAAAGGAGAAAATGCTGCTTACCAGCATTTTCCCCCATTCCTACAATGTTTGTAAAAAGTTATGTTCTAAGGGTCGTTGAAACAAGAGAACGTAAGTTTGCAAGGCATGCTTTCAATTTAAACAAGTCTAAAACTATACTGTTTGGTGAACGCTGTTAATAAAGAATATTGGTTTTGCATTGCGATTTATGAACAACACAGCGAAAAACTGGTCTCTCTCCAGATTTTTTCCAACAAAGTACATTGTAAATTTATCTAGAACTTGGTGAGAAATAAACAAAAGGGTTCTAAACAATCTTTGTTTTAAAAACTAAACTTAGAAAGAAGTAACCAATAATGGTTAGATACAATCATAACCATCATACTCGTTCTTCGGCGGAATTTAACACAATTTCAGCAATGTACAATTTTAGCGGTGGTCATTCAACAAAAAACACAAATAGTAGGAAAAACTAGGTACTAAATAATCAAAATGATAATTAAACCTGTGTACGAAATGACGAAAGTGGATACGAAATGACCAACTGGATACGAAATGACCAAAATAGAAAGTATAGGTAGGTATGAAATGACCAAAATCGTATCTACGAAATGACCTAGGTACGAAATTAACTAGGTACGAAATGACTGGAAACCTGTACAGCCTTGACCAATGGAAACAAGGCATTTATTTGGATGAGTCCATTTCTCGCGAATAGCGAAAATAAAAGTAATACTTGGGCGGATTTTTTGATGTTGTAAGTATTAACAGAGCAAAAATAGTATCGTATTGTATATACTTCGTAGTTTAAGAATGAATTAAAAAGCCAGTTTAAGGCGAAGTAGAAAGATTCCTTGTTAACCTTAACACCCCTATAAAAAAGAAATTCCCATTGTCCATGTCCTAACTCGAAAAACTATTAAAAATATAGTCGCGCGCTTCTGCGCGGCGACTAATAAAAACTTTTGCTCTGAAAATATTTTCTTTTGCACTTTTTCGGTCTATGTAGATACCGACGCCCTCTTTCCGTTTCTATTCTACAGTAACATTACGGATGAACTCGTAAGGTGTAAGGCAGTTTTGAAAGGGTGTCGTCTGCGCGAGTAGCGCGTATTTATACATGATCGTTTGTGTATTCATGGAGGAACTATTTAGTCAAGTGTAGGAATTAAGTTTTGTTTACCTCGCGTATCCAGGAAAAAGCTGCCGGATGCAAGAATTCTCGACCTAGATAAATATCGTAAGCGTTGAAAATCAGTAACTCATACCTGGGGACTATGACAGCGGGTTTCACCCGCTGCCAAAAATGATTTTTAAAATTAGGCAAAACATAAACAAAAGACAGAACTACCAGGCAACTTTTGACCTAGTTTTGAAATTGATTTTTCTGCCAGCGACTAATACCTGGACCAATCAAACAAAATCAGATTGTCCTCTTGACAATAATTTCCATACTTTTAACTCTTTACCAAACGAAAAAACTTTAGACTGGTCCAAATTGAAAGCATTTGCAGACGACAAAATAGATGTGACTCAAAAATTGAAATTTGTTTTGGGAAGGTTAGAAAACATGGTGGGAAAAGGAGAAAATGCTGGTTACCAGCATTTTCTCCTTTTCCCACAATGTTTTCAAAAGCCTTCTTTCTCAGGGTCGTTAAAAGTCGGGATTGTGTGGTAAAGGGTTAATTGGTATGATCTAAATTTGAATGCATTGTAGCACCAGCATTGTTTACATTTGGCTACTACTGGGCCTTTAGTCATTTATCTCTCTTTCAAACTGTATATAATGAATACTGATGAAATGATTCTAATGAGTACCAACATCATGGGTCCCTATAAACTTAGAAACAGAACCAAAACGAAACGCAACAAAATGTTACAAATTGGAACGAAACGCAACAAAACGGAACCATACCCAACGAAACAAAACGGAACCAGACCCAAGGAAACGAAATAGAATGAAACAGAACAAAATAGAACAAAATGAAGCAGAAGTAAAACCTTAATTAGTTTGTTTTCTTTTTAATCATCTTCCTCTTGATTGCAATTAATGCAACTAGGTAAATATTAAAATTTGATGGCAGTTGTACGCACGAAGATCACGTTATTGCAATGAATCTGGATTATTGTTCACTTTGTTATGGAAATAAATCATCATTAAAATGTTCTTCAGTTTTAGGGCAACTGTCAGTGAAGCAGTTACGTCGCTGCTCAGTCAAAGCAGAGGGACAATACGAGGGCCTAGATTATTTTCCTTATTTTCAGGGCGCATTTAAATTTCATCCAGTAACGACGAGAGGGACACAATACCCGTAAGCAATAAAAAATTTCAGTTGTTTATGTGTGCTCTCCACATGAAATGTAGGATAATCCAAAAAGAATGTTACAAAAGAAATATGATAAATTGAGAAAAAAAAATAGTGGAATAAAACTCACTTTGCTAGATTTCGTTCTGTTTCGTTTTGTTGGGTCTGGTTCCGTTTCATTGCGTTTCATTGTGTTTCTTTCCATTTCTTTGCATTTCATTGTTGGTTCCATTTCTAAGTTTATAGGGACCCCCGACAACATGGGATTGGTGGAGACTATTGTGAAATTTTTCCAGTTCTGAACTCTTTACCTGAATGACAAAATCAAAGGCTCTTCCAAATCGAAAGCATTTTCAGATGGCAAATGAAATATGGCTTATATTATAGAATTAGTCTGTGATTGAGTAGAAAACATTGTGGGAAAAAGGAGAAAATGCTGGTTACCAGCATTTCCTCCTTTTCCTACAGTGTTTTCAAAAGCCTCCTTCATCAGTGTTGTGGAAACGCATTGATTATTACTGTTCCGTACAAAAGGTTTCAATCAAATCTGTCCCTCTCATCTGGACGACTGTCTGGTCCCTCCATTCCATCTGAAAGTTGGGAGAGTCTGAAATTTGTGTATGATATTGCAGGTTGAAAAATAACTAGAATTTTACTATGACAAGGTGGACGGATTTGACAAATATTGTGACAGATAGAAGCTGATACCGTCTGCAGAGTCTGCAGACCTCAGACAAAGCAAAAGCATATAAGGTCAAGATTTGAATTTTGTAGGTTATATTCAATTGTTAGCTGTGAACTCTATACCACACATTCCTTTAAACGATCCTGAGGAAGAAACCTTTTGAAAACATTGTTGGAAAAAGAGAAAATGCTGGAAACCAGCATTTTCTGCTTTTCCCACAATGTTTTCTACCATATCAAAAGCAAAATTCCTCATTTGAGTCACATTTTGAAGTGTTGTATGCAAATGCTTCCAATTTGGGCAGGTCTACATTTTTCTCATGTGGTAAAGAGTTAACCCTTTACCACCTAATCCCTACTTTTAACGACCCTAAGGAAGAAGGCCTTTTGAAAACATTGTTGGAAAAGGAGAAAATGATGGTAACCAGCAGTTTCCCTTTTCCCACAATGTTTTCTATCATATCAGGGACAAATTTTATCATTTGAGCCACCTTTAATTTTTCGTCTACAAATGCTTTCAATTTGGACAAGTCTAGAATATTGTTGTTTGGTAAAGAGTTAATAAGGGAAAAGGATATAAGCCATGCTATGTGAAAAGGGGGCTTAATGCATCTGCAAAAAGCATGGACCCAGGTTGGCCTGTGCAGTCGTGGGCCGGAACTTTTCGCTAATGGTTAATTGTCTGTATGTCCAAGGGCCAGTCTACCTCGTGATTGAGTTGGTTGTTGAAAAGAAATCGCTATTATGGATCCATAATTATGTAATGGCTTGCTTGATACAATGCATCACAGAGATACATTAAGCCCCCTTTAGCCAGAGCATGGTTCAAATAGATTGTTCATTTGCCATAAAAGCCAGACAAACTTTTCTGATAACCTCCTATCGTTCTGTATCTTGATTTGAATCTTGAATTCTCTCTTAGCTGTAATCCTTGGGGTGCCTATCATACTATTGGCTGCTTTTGCAGACAGTGTAGATTAAGGTTAGACAGCACAAAATGTGTAGGCTGATCTTTGATCTGCACTGTCTGCTTTTTGTGCTGTCTGATCTTGATTTTATGATAACCTCTGATAGTTCCTTGATTTGGAACTTGAATTCTCTCGTTAAAGTTTTAACATTTGGAATGGCTTTTGCATCTACTTTTGCAGATGCTGTAGATTAAGATCAGACTGCTAAGAATGTTCAGTCTGATCTTTGATCTTCACTGTCTGCTATTGTTAGCTGTCTGATCTTGTCTTTATACTGTCTGTCAAATCAGCCTATGCCGCTCTATGCATGCTTGGAATTGACACATAACCAAACAATCCAGAGTCTTAATCACTCTATAGAAGTATATATGTATTTTGAAAAAAGAGGAATTCTAGGTGGCCAGCATTTTCTCCTTTTCCAACAATGTTTTCTTCAGTTTTTGAGTCACAGTTTGTCATCTGCAAATGCTTACAATTTGGACTAAGTCTTTACTGTTTACCAAACAATCACGAGTTTTAATGACCCTAGCAAAAAAGGCTTTTGAAATCATGGAGGGAAAAGGAAAACACGCTGGGAACCAGTAATTTCTCCCTCTTCCACTGTGTTTCAACAAAAACAAAGTCCATCTCTTTAGCCACATTCACATTGTCGTCTGCAAATGCTTTGAATTTGGACTGATCTTAAACTTGGCTGTTTGGTAAAGAATTAACCCTTTACCACACAATCCCAACTTTTAACGACCCTAAGAAAGAGGCCTTTTGAAAACATCATGGGAAAAGGAGAAAATGCTGGTGACCAGCATTTTCTCCTTTTTCCACAATGTTTTCTACTTTCCCACAACAAATTTAGACTTCTTCAGTCACATTTATTTTGTGGTCTGCAAATGCTCTCAATTTGGACTAGTCTAAAATTTTGTCGTTCAGTAAAGAGTTATGCTTATATGAAATTTTTTGAGTTCTAGCCATGCATATTAATAATAGAGAGAATGCAGCAGAAAACCTAGACAGATAGATCTCCCATTTATTACAGTTTGCCTGATATGCATCTTTAGTGCATAATTTTTGGGTTATTCCGTTTTATCAAGATTCAGAGATTCAGATTTATTGGCTGTGCAGACAGTTTCGAGTATAATTTGTTTTTGACCCTATACCAAACAGTCCTTGGTCCGCATTCGCCAACCATTCTAAAGAAAATTCTTAGTTTACTTCTCAAGATTTTTCTAAATTTCAAAGTAGCACAACTTTTGATTGGCTATACCGAATCGGCTAAACCATTTGGTTTAGGTAATCAGAAGTTGTGTTACTCTCTAAATCTAGGAGTAAATCTAGAATGGTTGGTGAATACGGACCCTGAGTTTTACCAGCCCCAAGGAAATAGACTTATGACCCATTACCAAACAATTCCACTGATGTTTTAACAACCCTGAAGAAACAGGTTGTTGAGAACATTGTCACAAAAGGAAAAAAACAATATGAGCAGTGCTCTGGCAAAAGGGGGTTTAATGCATCACTGTGATACATTATACCAAGCAAGTCATCACATATTCATGTATTCCATCAGATTCATTTTGGCTAACATCTGTCTGAATAGTGATGTAAAATGATCCTTTGCCATGTAGAAAAGTGACCAATAGCACGGCTCTTATCAAATTTGATGACTAATATTATCATTTTGGTCATATTGAATGTTTTCTGCAAATGCTTTCTGCTTCAATGTGGACAGGTGTAAACTTACCCTCATTTTCTCCTTTTCTCACTATGTTTTTAAAAGCCTTTTCCATCAGGGTTGTTGAAACTCAGGATTGTTTGGTAAAGGGTTAAGATATAAGAAATCCAATGACGACTAAGGGTATTGCTGATTTTGACAAACAAGGATAAGTTAGCCGCAGACTTTACTTATGAAGACTTTAGGTATGGATTAACCCTTTCCCAAACGATAAATTTTAGACTGGTTCAAATTGAAAGAGTTTGCAGACAACAATTTTAAATTTGATGAAAATGACATAAAGTTCTCCAAAAGGGTAGAAAACACTGTGGGAAAAGGAGAAATTGCTCGTTACGAGCAGTTTCTCCTTTTCCCACAGTGTTTTCAAAAGACTTGTACTGCAGACACATGAAAACAGGGCGTGTTTGGGAAAGGGTTAAAGGATTTAAATGCCATTTGACAGGTGTTATTATAGCACAATTTGGGGGGGGTTGAAAGATCATATATCTGATATTCTTGAATAGGGTACTTTTCTTTTTTCTCTGAGGAACTGAATGGAGAAATGAACATGAGATTTTAATTTGAAAAAAAAATCTACACAGTGGTTCTGAAATAAGCTGCCTGAGTTGTCCATTCATCAGCCTGGACAAGCAGATTTTAAAGGTTGGGTTGTCCGTGGACAAGTGAAAAATTTCGAGGGCACAAGCGCTTAATTTTTTCCGAAAGCGAAAGTTGGCCGTTTTCTGAAAATGAGAATAAAAATAAATATCGGAAATTCCCTGAATGGTACGCATATTAAACTACTATCTCCGATGTAAATCGATTTTGTGTAGTATAAGCGTCTATAAATAGCATTCACACGTTAGTATTTTAGTCTGTTTCGCCTAGACGTTGCATTGAAGTCTCTTCGTGTCCAGAAATTAAAATTAAAATGCCTGGTCAATGCAGACTAATGGCGACGCAGAGAACCCTTGATGGCTTTTTCTCCCAATATAAATCCTCGTCCCCTCCTCATATTGTTTATCATGATAAAAACTTTCAGGTTGAGAAGAAAAGAAAAAGTAAGGCAGAGTAAAAGTTTGCTAAGGACCAATGTAGAATCCAATGAACATGTTATAAGTTGTGTTTCTTTTGAAAATACAAGTTAGCACAAATTTTTTATGTATTGAATGTTTATTCACTTGAAGTAAAATACAAGTTCAAAATACATAACATCAACAGTACACAGATTTTAAAGGTCAGAAATATTAAGATCATATTCAAAATATAAATAAAGCAAATAGACAAAACTTATGGTGATTATTTGTTTATTTACTGTTATATTGGTATTGTGTGCATCTGATCCTTTCATGTTTAACTTCAAAGTACGCACAAATGGTTTTTGATACGGACAAGTCAATTTGTCCGTGGACAAGCAGACTTTCAAAATATTTCAGAACCACTGCCACATTGGAAGATTCTACATGTTTTTTTAATGTCCAGTCCAATCCCAAGTGAAGTTACAAGATTTAAACCCTTCAAGAGCCTTTCATGACTATAGTTGCATTTGCGGCCAGTGTAGATCAAGACCAGGCTGCACGTTTTGTGATCTTCACTGTCCGCTTTGCAGAAATACCGTAGATGCAAGCAACCATAAAATTGCAATTATTTGGGTCATATTTCTAGGATGAAAATATCTGATAGGTTTATTCGGTGCTCTAAGGGTTAGTAATTTTGCAGGTTAACTCTATACCATATGACAAAATTTTAGACTGGTTGAAAGCATTTGCAGACGACAAAATGAAAGTGACTTTCAAATTGAAATTTGTTTTGGCAAGGGTCGAAAACATTGTAGGAAAGTAGAATATGCTAGTAACAGCATTTTCTACTTTTCCCACAATTTTTTCAACAGGGTCTTTTCTCAGGGTCGTTAAAAGTCGGGATTGAGCGGTAAAGGTTTAAAAGTTTTATTAGTATTTTAATAGGTTAATTTGCAACTTTTTCATCTGCGCAATATTTTGAAAATAGAGAAGTAGAGAAGAGTCAGACACATTTCTGGGTCCTGCCAAAGATTTCTGAAAACATTGTGGCAAAATGAGAAATGTTCATAATGTGAGCAATATCTCTTTTTGCCACAATGTTATGAGTGGTAATTAGGCAAATTTATTTCATTATGTACTGAGCTGAATTAGGCCAGGCCTGGGTCTGTATTCACCAAGTATTGTTGAGAACGTACTCATTCATATTCTAAAAGTTTTCTTAATTTGAAAGTAATATGACTTCTGACTGGATAAACCAAATGGTTTAGCCAATCAGAAATTGTGTTAGTTTCAGTGTTTGAAATCATGAACAGCAAGATAAAGAATGTACTTAAGAATGGTTGGTGAATACAGACCCAGACCTCTGTATGAAGAAAAACACATTAATCATGTTTTTGAAATTGATATGTCAGTGCCAGTTTTTGACCGTAATGCCTTTAGTTTTGATATGAAATTTGAGTAGGAGGAAAGACACTTATGTCTACGGATTTTAATTTTTAACTGGGCTGTTGTTAAAGAATATGATGAGTCATTAGCTCGGCTGTTTTGGAAGAAAACATTAAGGGAATTGTTGTAGCGCTAGTGTTGTCGTCATTGTCTGCGTTGTCGGCCAAAACTTTGCCATTTTATAATATTTCTGTTATTATTGAAGATATTTGCTTCAAACTTGAACAAGTTGTTAATGATCAAAAGAGGAACCTGTACTCCAAAGGCAGGTAACTAACAGAATATTTTTGACACAGTTATGTCCCTTCTTCAACTTCGAATTTTCACTGAAAATCAAGCATCTGCAGCTGAGCGTTGGCACCTGCATGTGGTGCTCTTGCTATTGTAGCCCTGGCATTTTCTGTGCTGTTGTCTTGGTATGCATTGGTTAAACTTGTCATTTTGAAAAACTTTGATATTTTATTATATCTCTGTCATTACTCAAGATATTTATTCAAATTTGGATATTGTTAACTATCAAAAGGGATACTAATACAGCATGGGCAGGTAACCATCAAAATACTTTTGACACAGTTATGCCCCTTTTCGACTTGATGGCACTTGCATGTGGTGCTGTGGTTAACGCTTTACCAAACGACAATATTTTAGACTTGTACAAATTGAAAGGATTTGCAGACGACAAAATAAATATTACTCAAAATTTGAAATTCATCTTGGAAGGTTAGAAAACATTGTGGGAAAAGGAGAAAATGCTGGTAACCAGCATTTTCTCCTTTTCCCACAATGTTTTCAAAAGGCTTCTTCTTTAGGGTCATTAAAACCAGTGATTGTGTGGTAAAGAGTTAAATATTATTTTCTGTCTTCACTTCAATTTGAAACAACAGATTTCTGAGTAGCTTCTCTGTCACAATGTTTTGAAAAGCTCTCTGTAGTAGCAGCATCGTATCACAGGTGAAAGACATGATCATAACTTGTCTCACTCATTTGATCACTGTGATTTTAGCCAGCATTTTCTCCTTTTCCCACAATGTTGTCTATATGATATAAGGAAAATCTTATCATTTGAAATACATTTTGAATTGCTGTCTGCAAATCCTTTTAATTTGGAGCCCTGGTAAAGAGTTAACTCTCTTCCACATTATGTGGAATATAAACTGTCTTGGTGAAAAAAGCTTTGGAAAACGTTATGAGAAAAGGAGAAAATGCTGGTTATCAGCATTATCTCCTTGACTCACAATGTTTTCAAAAGAGAGTTAACTCTCTACCACATTATGTGGAATATAAACTGTCTTGAAGAAGAAAGCTTTGGAAAACGTTATGAGAAAAGGAGAAAATGCTGGTTATCAGCATTTTCTCCTTTTCTCATAATGTTTTCAAAAGCCATATTCTCCAGGGTTCTTAAAACTTGGGATCGTTTGGTAAAGGGTTAAGATAAGAGTTTTTATTTTAACCCTTTCCCAAACAAGCCCTGGTTTTCACGTGTCTGCAGTACAAGTCTTTTGAAAACACTGTGGGAAAAGGAGAAATCGCTCGTAACGAGCAATTTCTCCTTTTCCCACAGTGTTTTCTACCCTTTTTGATAACTTTCTGCCATTTTCATCAAATTTAAAATTGTCGTCTGCGAACTCTTTCAGTTTGGACCAGTCCAAAATTTGTCGTTTGGGAAAGGGTTAAAAAATGGTATCTATGTATTGATCATACCACCTGTACAGTTAAATTTGTGTAATAAAATATACCTTCAGGTCATACGAGATATTTAGTCTATTTCCTTCATTCGTGCTCTTTGGATTTTTCATATTTCAACGCTTTTTATTTACAACACCATATATCCTGCAGACGACAGTGTCATCTTGCTGCAAACAAATCCTTGAGGCAACAGAAGTAATTCTTCTGTGGTCAAAATGTATTCAGTTGTTTAACTCTTTACCAAATAACAGAATTTTAGATTAGTCCAAATTGAAAGCATTTGCAGACGACAAAATAAATGTGACTCAAAAATTGAAATTTGTTTTGGGAAGGGTAGAAAACATTGTGGGAAAAGGAGAAAATGCTGGTTACCAGCATTTTCTCCTTTTCCCGCAATGTTTTCAAAAGGTTTCTCTCTGAGAGTCGTTAAAAGACGGAATTGTTTGGTAAAGGGTTAAAGCTTACTTTATGCTGATTTTCTTATTTTCATACATAGAAATTTTAACTCATTACCTTACAGAAACGTTTTAGACTTGTCCAAGTTCAAAGCAGTTGCAGACCACAAATTGATAGTTGCTCAGATTATTAGATTTATCTCTGAAAGGGTAGAAAACATTGTAGGAAAAAGAGAAATCCTTTTCCCACAATGTTTTCGAAAGCCTTCCTCTTCAGGGTCTTTAAAACTGTTTTGTTTGGTAAATCTTTGGAGATACATCTATACTCATTTTCAGCCAGTTTTTAACCCATTTCATCTTTAGTTTATCGAACTATAATCATTCTTGTATCTTCATAACAAATGTTGCCCCTGATGGTTGTAATTTTGTACAGATAGGAAATGCATTTCATTTTCTTAGTGCCATCAAAAGAACGACTTTTGTGACATTTCCGGTTTCAAATCAAAGATTTTAGATATATTTATACATCCCTTACACCATACTATTATATATGGGTATCTGTTTAAACAGCTGACTAAATTTGGAACCATTCTACAGTTAATCAAACTTTAACAGCGTTTTTTTGCTCTAAGGCTCTAAGGATGTATCTTTAACCCTTTACCAGACAACAAAATTTTAGCCTTGTCCAAATTGAAAGCATTTGCAGACGACAATTTCAGTGTGGCTCAAATGGTGCAATTTTTCTTTGATAGGGTAGAAAAACATTTTGGGAAAAGGAGAAAATGCTGATTACCACCATTTTCTCCTTTTCCCAAATTGTTTTCAAAAGGCTTCTTTCCCAGGGTCGTTAAAAGGCGGTATTGTGCATTAAAGGGTTAAAAGTCGTCTGCTGTTGATTGGTTGTAGAAGATCAGAGCGCCAATGAAGAGGGATAATTATATTTTATATCCATTATTTCTCTTCCAAACCCTCTGTTGTGGGTACTCATTAGAATCGTCTCATCGAGAATAGGTTTAGTGGAGAATAACTAATATTTTCAATTTTGACATCAAAATCACTCCCACTGTCTGGAACTCTGAAGATAATGAATTGAACCAAATCAGACGATAAGCAAATAAGACGTTCTGATGCAAAATCAGTTTGAAAACATAGTGACAAATACTGTTGCAGCTAATATTTATAGTTTTTGTATGTAAGAGCCTCTTTCTTTTTATATTTTCAGTTGCTGCGGTTACGAACAGACTCAGGCATGAGTTCTTCATCCAAAAAAGACCTTGGGGGTGTGAAGTCCAAACCACCCTCGGGCAATAAGAGTTCCACCATGATGGCCCCAACGATGAAAGAATCCAAGTCTGAAAATTCTTCCCTTAATGTGGCCTCTGGAAAGAAAGAGGCACTCACAGGGAAAACTGTGAATTCTCCTTTAAGTAAACCTCATTACCTCAGTAAAAGTCACGAAAATTTAACTAGTCATCAAAAACAGAAAAAAGCAGCATTCACACAAGCGAGACCAAAGTCAAGTTTAGGTTTACCCGATATGAAAAAGAAGACAATTAGTAATAAAGAAAATGTGCAAATGAAAAACAAAGACCCTTTTTTGAAGCCTAAACCATTCAAAGGAGGGGGAACCAGCACACCAAAGATAAGAAAAGCCAGTAGTTCCCAGCACATAGATACAGCTGGCACTAGTCAAGGAGGTCAGACTCCAACAAAAGTCAGCAAAAGTAGCATGAAAAAGGCACAGAGTACACAAAATGTGAGTAAGGATAGTGCGGTGAAAAAGAGAACATCAGCAACGTCCGATGTGATGGCTTATAATGCAGAACTTTTAGCAAATTTTGAGCGTGAGAAAAGAAATCAAGAGGCTAAAATTTCGGAACTTATACAAGTTGCTGAAAGTCGAAAAGTGGAGATTGAAAAGTATAAATATGAGATTAAGAAACTTAAAGACCAGATGCCGTCCCATGATATCTCAGAAGAGAACAAGATCCTGCGAGTTGAGAATACAACACTGCGGGAGCAGCTTGGGAAACTTGGATTTCCTGTCGATCAGCAGATTACGGATGCCGAGAAGTTGAGTTTGAAACAGCAGAGTCAAACGGAGGGAGACATGAAAACAAGTGCAAGTTACGATAGTTTGTCTACGGAAGGGCAGGCTGTATCCATGATGCCCATGCAGAGTATGATGCTAGGTTCAGGTAATTCGTTTCTGTAAGACCTTGACTGTCACATGACCTTAACCCCACAAAATCCCGAGTTTTAACAACACTGATGAAAAAGCCATTTGAAAACGTTGTGGGAAAAGGAGAAAATGCTGGTAACCAGCATTTTCTCCTTTTCCCAAATGTTTTCTAACCTGTCACAGGCCATTGAGCCAGATTAAATTTGTTGTCTGTAAATGCTTTTAATTTGGACTAGTCAAAAATTTTGTCATTTGGTAAAGGGTCAATAATCACATGACCCTCAGACAACCTCTTTTTGAAAATTTTATAGCAAATGGAAAAAATGCATGAAACATGCAATCTCCCCTTTTTTGTCTCAATTTTTTGTGATTGTGCTGTGTCGGTTGTACGACATGTGTCAGAAGTTACCTTGTGTGCACTCTATTTTCTGTTGGATACTCATGAAAATTGGTCAGAATGTTTGTCTTGATAATATCTGGGACAAGTTGGAAATTGGGCCACATCAGGTCAAAAAGTAGGTCACTGGGTCAAATCTTACAAAAACCTTGTTTGCAATCTAGAGGCTACATTAATTAATAATTTTATTGTCGCATTCTATGGCAAAATGGTAAGAATGTTTGTCTTGGACAAATTGAAATTGGGTTACCATATTTTGGTCAAGAAGTAGGTCACTATCATAAATCTTAGAAAAATATTTTGTACACTATAGAGGCCACCTTTCAGTCTGAAACTCATGAGAATTGGTCAGAATGTTTGTTTTGATGATATTTGAGAAAAAATTTAAAATTGGATGAGGTTGGATTAAAAAGTAGTTTGCTGCCATGCATCTGAGCAAAAATGTCTGATACTTAATGAAACTTGCAATTTGAACTTCCAAAAATTCA
This sequence comes from Tridacna gigas, assembly GCA_945859785.2. Taxonomy (NCBI): domain Eukaryota; kingdom Metazoa; phylum Mollusca; class Bivalvia; order Cardiida; family Cardiidae; genus Tridacna; species Tridacna gigas. The sequence continues at coordinate 1,491,365 of OX244042.2, forward strand.
AATATGTATCAGTTGAACCAAAAGCTTTGGGTTATGGCAAAGATGTAGTTGCAGTACTGAATATGGGTAAACAGAACTACTGCTGCACTGTTTTTTTTTTTTTTTTTTCCTGAGAAAAATGCTTGTTCAAAGGCCGCTGGTAGCTCTTTCCCACTTACCGAAAATATTCGCATGTAACAAATGACATATGGCTCAAAATGTGGGATTTGTGTTTTAAAGGGTAGAAAGCATTGAGGGAAAATGAGAAAGTGCTGCTTACATGCATTTTCTCACAATATTTTCAAAGGCCATCTGCCCCATGGTTATTAAAACTTTACATTGTGTGGTGCAGGGTTGACTGTAGGGTGTTGACCAAGCACTGTTTATGTGATGGAATCAGTATAGAAAGATGATTCAACTCTTTACCTTTCAATCCAAAGTTTTATGGACCCTAACAAAGAAGGCTTTTGAAAACATAGTGGGAAAAGGAGAAAATGCTGGTAACCAGCATTTTCTCCTTTTCCCACTATGTCTTCTACCCCATTAAAAACATATTCCATCACATCATTTGAGCCACATTTAAATTGTTGTCTGCAAATGATTTCAATGTGGACCAGTCTTAAAGTTTGTCGTCTGGTAAAGAGGTAATAATACTTATCCCTACAGGTATGAAAAGATCAGCTTCCATAACAATGTCGGAACCAGGAATCTCCTTCACAGAGTATTCGCACGTATCTGAACATCCGTCGCTTCTCACCATGCACGGTAAATGGGACAGTCGGAGTAAGAGTAGTGACGCCCTTAGCGACATTTCAGTCGCTAATCTCACTGAACGAATCATGCAGATGGAGGAAACACATTACAGTACAAATGAAGAACTGCAAGCTACGTTACAGGAGTTAGGCGACCTGCAAGATGCTGTTAATGAACTTACAGAGGAGAATGAAAGACTTGCAGATGAACGATCAGTATTGCTTGAGTCTCTGTGTACACAAACTGAAAAATTGGAGCATTGTCGAACACAAATTGAGCAATTAAAGTGTTTATTGATAAGTGGTGATCTTCCAAATAAATCTGATCGTGACCAACATTTGATGGAACTGTTAAAAGGAGCACAAGATGAGAGAGAGGAAATGGTGAGAAAACAAGTGGAATTACAAAATGCCCTTCATACTTCAGAAGCAGAAACTAAAAATTATCAAGAACAAGTTGAAAGTATTAAAGACAAAGTACAGCATTTAGAGGACAAAATAAATGGCCTCAAAGCTGAAAAAGAGAATTTAGAAAAACAAGTTGGTGATTTGAAAGAGTCACTAGAGAATGAATACATTGAAGTTGCTCATTATAAAACATTATTGGATAATGAGAAATCCAAAGTTATAGAACTAGAAACTGTGTGTAAAGCTGCTCAACAAAGTGATTTAGAAGAAATGTTGCATAATGCTAGGCAAGAAAGAGATAAACTTGAGGAGAGGTTAGCTGATGTTCAAGATGCATTAGCTCATAGTCAAAAAGAAGTATCGAAGTTAAAAGATCAAATCATTAGTAAGGAAGAGGAGGTAAAAGTCTCAAAGAACAATGCTAAGTCCCAGCTTATAGATATGGAATATACGATACAAACTATTAAGAAAGATAGATATGACTTTCAGCAAGAGATTGAACATCTTCGTGAACACATAGATCAGTTAGAGCAAGATAGTGATCGTTACTTTGAAGAGAGAAAGAATTACACGGCACAAATAAAAGAGCTTCAAGGAGAATTAGGTGTTATGAGACAGCTGAAACAGTGTGCCGAGGACGAACTTGCGGAAAACAAAATAAAACACGAACAGGAAGTGGAAGAATGGAAACAATTCCAGAAGGATTTACAAGTGGCTGTGGTCATTGCTAATGAATTTAGATCCGAGACTCAAACTGATGTAGAGAAGTTAAAGGCAGATAACTCTAGTTTGAAAGATAGATGTCAAATGTTACAATCAGAAATTGATCGACTAAAATCAGAAATGGATGCTTCTAAAATCCAAGAGAGGGCGCATCAGACGAGCAGCAGAAATTCTTCATCAATTTTGTCGTCTGCTGAACTTAAAGGGAAAGTGATGAGCACTGTCGATAAGGAACTGTTGCATTTACGTGAAGGGAAACGGTCAGGAGATCGATCGCAGACATTGTCCGTGAAAAATTTGATCCGCTCAATTGAGGATCAAGTAAAAAGTGGATGCTCGTCTATTCATTCTAGTTCATGTAGTTCAAGGAGAAATTCCGATTCGGAGGCTTCCCTCGTTGGTCTAAAAGACTTCCATGACTTAATGCAGTCTCCGTCGTCACCAGTCACGGACCAGAATATCAGCTCCCCGGATAATGGTACCACCCCATTACGATCTGCTCTCAAGAGGTCAGCAGAACGACCTTCACCATTACAGAGGCACTCCCTGGCCAGTTTGTGTCATTTTGATTCACCCAAGTCGCCTGGTGGTGAAACCCCAAAGTCTGCGCCACCCACTCGTACTGATGCCCCCACGTCTTTCCCATCCATCTTATCAAGTAGAACTCCATCAAGGCGTAGCAGTGGTGTGACGTAAGTTTTATTTTTGGTTTTAAACCTTAAAGTGCCTCTTGTGACTCTAGTTGCCTTTGCAGCCAGTGTATATCAAGATCAGACTGCACAAAATGTATAGTTCGATTTTTTTTATCTATAGTGTCTGCTTTGCTGAAACACTATAGACAAAAGCAACCAGTGATATGCACTTCATCAGGTCATATTCACCAACCATTCTTAAGAACGTTCTTTGTCTTGGTCTCCAGAAATTTCTACATTTGAAAGTAACACAACTCCTGATTGGCTAAACCATTTGGTTTAGCCAATCAGGAGTTGTGTTACTTTCAAATGTAGAAAATCTTGGAGAATAAGAATATTCTTAAGAATGGTTGGAGAATACGGACCCAGGTCGTATTTTGGACTGAAAGGTGTTGGGTATATTTGTCGGGATTGTGTGGTAAAGGGTTAATGATTCTCCTCTATGCATTATACCAAGCAAGTTGTCACATAATTATGGATCCGGAGAGTTCATTTTGTCTAACAACAGGCTGAATTCTGAGGTAGAATGGTCCTTGCACATGCAGAAAATTTACCAAAAGCAAAATGTTCGACCTGTTTCAGCCTGCACAAACTGCGCAGCCTGACATGGGTTGATACTTTTTGGCAGATGTATTAGACCCCCTTTTCACAGAGTATGGCTCTTATATGATGTTTATGTAATGTTGAAGATCGTATATAATGTTGGAAACGGCATTAAACACCAAATAAACATACAAACAAATGAGCAACTTACCGGTAATTTGTGTTTGTGAAAGTGTCTACAGTGTTCCCACTCACATCTTTTTTGGGGGTGTGCATACACTCTTTGGATACAAGTTTGGGAGTGCAAGAGACATCTAGGAGTGCACTTAATAATGACAATTTTAGAGCATCTGTGGAGGAATGTAAGGGTCTGTTGTGTTGAAAATTTGTTTTGGTGCGTCTAACTCTGCTGGCATCTGCTATTAAAAACAATATGGGTAAAGAAGATGATTATTATGTTTCCTTACTCACGGGAAAGTTACAGAGGGACAACTTAGAACCTGATGGCCAGTAGAATTTTCCATTTCACTGTCAGTTTCATACACTAATAAGCTTTTACTTATTGTTTTGTAGAGATATTTGTGTAAATTTACTGTTTAAAGTCATTGATAAAGCTGAATAGACAGTTTGAAATGCCTGTGGTCGGACGATGTCAGATTGATTTTTGTTGTGTCATGGGTTTTCACATTTTTTGCAGCAATCTTTTTTTCATGCCTGTTAAGATTTGAAATAGTACTTCTGCATGATTTGACATAGATTTGTCAATTAGGGTAGTATGTAACTTCAAAACCTGTAATTTTACACTAGGAAAGCAGATTGGTACCATTAATACTTTTAAATAAATGACAACAGATTGATTAGCGGTGAGTGATTAGTGGCCAAGCCCCCGTAGCTCAGTCAGTAGCATACAGGACTTGAGAACAGGAGGTCGCTGGTTCTATCCCCGGCTTGGCCAATTTCTTTCCGAGGACTGATGATAGTCATCGCGACAGGATTCATTCCTCTCTCACCGCTGACCATTGTTTCGACGATGGTTATGTGGGAAAGCAGCCAGTGGCTTGGAAAGAATATTGTGCGGAGTACTGGTAAAAGAAACTCCAGGAAAGCATGAATAGGTGCAGTGGCCGCCGTGATATAACTGAAATAATGTTGAAAACGGCGTTAAACACCATACAATCAATCAGTGGTGATAAACAGTGACTTTCACACTTTATACCTATTGTATATGTCGGAGTTTAGATCTTTCAGATGTTAAGTAAAGACATTACTTGTTGACAGTAGATTCGCCAGTACTTAATTTTTTGAAACATTTTTCCTATCTTGTCCCAATTGGCACCACTGATGATTGACAGCGGGAGCCCTGAAACCTGTGATTATTATTCACTTGAGTGTGTGAATCATGTACATGTGCGTGAATGGGAACCCTGTGTTTACTTAAATATCGACAATTTCATCTCTTTACCAGATAACAAAATGTTACATTTCAGCCATGCTCTGGCAAAATGGGGCATAATGCCTCTCTGTGATGCATGATACCAAACAAGTCATCACATAATTATGGATCCATAATAACCACTTTTTTCAATAATTGACTTAATATAAAGTAGGCTGGTCCTTTGTCACATAGAAAAATTAACCATGAACGAAAAGTTTCGGCCCAGGTCAGCCTGCGCTGAATGCTCAGGCTGACCTGGGTCAATACGTTTCGCAGATGCATTAAGCCCCCTTTTCACAGAGCATGGCTCATTTGTTTGTGTTGAAATCAGTAACAGATACCAAACTGAATGTATAACTGATATGATATATGGTCTTTGCAAGGATGGAAACATTGTGGGTAGCAGAGAAAATACTTGTTACTGGCAATTTTCTCCTTTTTCCACAATGTTTTCAAAAGCCTTCGTTCCCAAGTTTGTAAAAATGCCAAACTCGTGCAGTGAAACTCAAATTGGTTTTGTAAGAATATATGAGCCATGCTCTGTGAAAAGGGGGGCTCATTGCAGCTATAAAAAGTATTGCCCCAGGTCAGCCTGCGCAGTCTGCCCAGACTGACCCTGGCCCCCGCCCGGGTAGATCAATGGATAGCGTATCTGACTCATGACCAGGTGGTTGCGAATTCGATACCTGGTTGAGGCAAACTTTTTTCCGGCGATTTTTTGCCTCTCACCTCTGATGCATGTGAGAAAAGTAGTAAGTGGCTTGGAAAAAAAAAAGTTGTGTTAGTACTGGTGTGAGAAAGTCAGGAAACACACGGGTGCGTCACTGACCACCATAATTTGACCTGAGCTGTTAAAATGGCGTTAAACTTTGATACAAACCAAAACCAAGCTGACCATGGTTGATACCTTTTTCTGTTTGTAGATTTTCTGCATGTCCAAGGACAGCTGTACCCCCAGATCCAGTCGATTGTTGGACTAAATGGATTTTGTGGATCCATAATTACTTGATGACTTGCTTGACTTGTAATTCATCATCGAGATGCATTAAACCCTCTTTTGCCAGAGCATGATTCATAAATAAATGATAGGCAATTTAAATCAAAGGTCAAACACCCTGTTTGTTAACTCTTTACCAAACCAGAAAATATTAGACCTGTTCAAATTGAAAGCTTTTGCAGACGATAAAATAAATGTGACTCAGAAATTAAAATTTGTTTTGGGAAGAGTAGAAAACATTGTGGGAAAAGGAGAAAATGCTGGTTACCAGCATTTTCTCCATTTACCCAGAATGTTTTCAAAAGGTTTCTTCCTCAGGGTCGTTAAAAGTCGGGATTGTGTGGTAAAGGGCTATGCCTACTTCGTCAGGGTCATTAAATATGCGAATAGTGGTCATTAAATATGCGAATAGTGTGGTAAATTTTTATTTTTTTTTTCAGGGCCCTTGATCAGGTGACAGGAGAGAGAAAAGAAGCGTCGTCCAAAGACCCGTTGTCTGGTTTAGCCAAGTCTTTCAAAGGCTCTAAAAGAAATGCCCTTTTGAAATGGTGTCAGCAGAAAACAATCACATATAGTGTAAGTATATTGATTGGTCGTAACAGTCCCGAGTTTTAATGACACTGGAGAAGAGGGCCTCTTGAAACATTGTGGGAAAAGGAGAAAATGCTGGTACCCAGCATTTTCTCCTTTTCCCACAATGTTTTCTACCCTATCAAAGAAAAATTGTGCCATTTGAGCCACACTGAAATTGTCGTCTTCAAATGCTTTCAATGTGGACAAGCTAAAATTTTGTCGTCTGGTAAAGGGTAAAATCTTTTTCTACAAACTAGGTTTACTCCAATGACTTGTACTTGTTAGAATCCTTAGTGTGGCAAATCTAGTTAGTACCCTCATTGTCAGTTCCTTTCTTTGCTATTTATATGATAAGATATTTTGTTTTGAATGGCATGGTTCAAATTTCAAAGCCTGCCCACGCAGCTCAGTGGTTAGCGTATCTGGTTTGTGACCTTGTGTTTGTGAGTTTGATACCCGGTTGGGGCAAACTTTCTTCCCCTCTCACCTCTGGTACATCAGAGAAAAGTGGTCAGTGACGTGGAAAGAAAGTTGTGTCAGTACTGGTGTGAGAAAGCCAGGAAACATATGTATAGGTCGCCGTGATATAACTGAAATAATGTTGAAAACGGCGTTAAACACTTACAATCATATGTATAGGTGCACTGACCGCTGTGATATGACCTCAGCTGTTAAAATGGCGGTAAACTCCAATACATACAAATAGAATTTCAAAGTGACCCACTTTTTTCGAAAGGGGTGGGGGAGTTTGCCCATTAGTTTTTAATCCGAGATTCAACTCTTTGTGAAAAGGGGGCTTAATGCATCTGCAGAGAGTATTGACCTGTGTCAGCCTACACACTCTAAAGGCTTACATATTAGGTCAAAACTGTTTGCTATTTTTAAATTTCATGCCTGTCAAAGGGCTATTCTACCTCCAGATTAAGTCGATTGTTGGAGAAAACGGATTTTATGAGTCCATAAGTACATGTATGCAGTGTTTTCTCCAGGTGTAAACTTTTCTGGGTCATTTTTCATTCATCGGAAAATGGATTTTGAATTAAGCGCGTCGGAAAAGACGCAACTATAAAATTTTTCGCGGGACAGGCGAGTAAAAAATGTGCCAAAGACACAAAAAACGCGCCCTGGAGAAATCACCAATGTATGTGATAACCATAGGCCACTGAAACTCCATTGGTCTATTACAGGACAACGAAATTTTCCTTATCGGACACTGTTACTATAAATAGCACATTGTCAACTGCCTCTATATTGTATATAATAAGACAAGGTGTGCAACGAAATCGAATTATTATATACAACATAGAGGCAGTCGCCAATGTGCTATTTATAGTAACAGTGTAAATGAAAATTTGAGTATTCCCTGATATACAGGCAATGCACCAATTCGCAAGTATTCGATGATCAACCAAGAAAAATGTTAGTGTTCCACAACAGACCAATGGAGCTTCAAAGGCCTGTGGTATAAAACATCATGGAGATACATTTTCAAAGGCCTGTGGTGATAACTTGCATGGCATAAGGATCATGGATATGCATTAACTCTTTACCAAACGAAAAAAATTTAGACTGGTCCAAATTGAAAGCATTTGCAGACGACAATTCAACTCTGGCTCAGAAATTGAAATTTGATTTGGGAAGTGTAGAAAACATTGTGGGAAATGGAGAAAATGCTGGTTACCAGCATTTTCTCCATTTCCCACAATGTTTTCAATAGGCTTTTTCTTCCGGGTCGTTAAAACTCAGGATTGTGTGGTAAAGGATTAAACCTCTTTTTGCCAGGGCATGATATTATTTGTTTTGTAAGCATTAACACAACTCCTAAATATTTTTGCAAATTAATTTCGCTCTTTCTCTTCCCACAGAATGTTGACATCACCAACTTTAGCAGTAGTTGGAATGATGGCCTGGCGTTTTGTGCATTACTCCACAGTTTTATGCCGGATAAAATACCATACGGAGAACTGACGTCAGAAGATAAGGTATTGAAATAATGTTACAGATAAATTTTTCAGTCAAATCACCTTTGAAGGTTTATTTAATTCTTCACCCAGTGTCAAAATTTTAGACTGGTCAAAATCCATTGTTTAGTTATGAGTTATATTGTTTTTCTGTAGTCTATCCGTCCTTCAGTTGATTAAGTCTTTGCTGTATTAGACAAATTCAAAATCGATGCTTTTTCAAATGACAAATTTTGGACCTTTTCCAATTGAAAGCATTTGCAGACAGCAAATTTAAAAGTGGTACAAATGAACTGAAGTGTTTTGGCAGGTTAGAAAACATTGTGGGAAAAGGAGAAAATGCTGGTCACAATGTTCTCGAAAGGCCTCTTCCTCAGGGTCTTGAAGACACATAATTGTTTGGTAAAGGGTTCAGTGTTGCTTAACTCTTTACCAAACGACAAAATTTTAGACTAGTCCAAATTCAAAGCATTTGCAGACGACAAAATAATTAATACTCAAAAATAGAAATTTGTTCTGGGATGGGTAGAAAACATTGTGGGAAATGGAGAAAATGCTGGTTACCAGCATTTTCTCCATTTCCCACAATGTTTTCTAAAGGCTTCTTTCTCAGGGTCGTTAAAAGTTGGGATTGAGTGGTAAAGAGTTAAATAATAAGATTTGTCTATGGTAACCAGCATTTTCTCCCTATCCCTTCTTTTTCAGGGTTGAATAATGTTTCAAATGGCACTAAATGCCAAACAAGCTGAAAATGCATCTCCAAATACTTTCAGTATGGATATGCTGAAATTTTTGTTGTCTTCTAAAAGTTATGAAAACACCATTTCTTAACCTTGAGTTAAGAAAACATGGCAAAAGGAGAAAATGGTGGTAACCAGCATTTTCTCCTTTTCCCGGAATCCCAGAATGTTTTCCACCCCTTTAAAAGACGATTCCTATCAGTTGGACCACAATAAGGTTGTGGTCTACAAATGCTTTCAGTTGGGTCTAATCTAGAATTTCACCATCTTGTATGGGTTTGGTGTCTCATAAACAAGTACCATTGCCATTTTTAGCTGGGCTGTTTTGAAAGAAAACATCGAGGTATTGCCTTAGCCCTAGGTCTGTATTCACCAACCATTCTTAGGGACGTTCTTTGTCTTATTCTTCAAGATTTTCCAAATATGAAAGCAACACAACTTCTGATTGGCTAAACCAAATGGTTTAGCCATCCAAAAGATGTGTTACTTTCAAATATGGAAAAATCTGGAGAAAAGAATATTCTTGAGAATGGTTGGTGAATACGGGCCCTGGTGTCGTCATCTTTAACATTTTATGATATCTCTGTTATTAACAAAGATATTTGCTTCAAACTTAGACAAGTTGTTAACTATCAAAATGGGAACCTATGCAACAAAGGTGGGTAACCATGAAAATGTTTTTGACACAGTTATGTCCCTTTTTTGACTTAGAATTATCAATGAAAATCAAGCAACAGCAGCCAAGCTTAGGCATCTGCATGTAGTGTTCTTGTTTATAAGAGTACCATTTCCATTTTTCAGAGGAAGAATTTTACCATTGCCTTTCATGCTGCGGATTCTGCTGGAATTTCCTCAATTCTGGTAAGCTTGTGTCAATGACTTAACAGCAAATTACATGATTGATTAGATAGTGTTTTACACAGCGTTTAACTCTTTTTCAAACGATGAAAATTTAGACTTGTCCAAATTCAAAGCATTTTCAGACGACAAAATATTTAATAAAATGTAGCTGAAATGATGGTGATTGTCTGTGAAAGTGTAGAAAACCTCGTGGGAAAGGGAGAAAATGATGGTTACCGGCATTTTCTCCTTTTCCTACACGGTTTCAAAAGGCTTTGACCCAGGGTCGTTAAAACTTGGGATTGTATGAAAGAGAGTTAACATTATTTCAGTCAAATCACAGTAACCGCTTACGTACTCAATGTGCATTGTTTCACCAGTACTAGGCTAGAACTCTTAAGTGCAATGCTCATGGACACTTAAGCCAAAAACCCATGATTTTGAGTGAGAATCAAACACAGGGTCTCCTTGTTACAAATCCTATACTGTCAGCCTAACGGAGTACCTCAGTGGTTAGTGTATCTGACTCATGACCAGGTGGTTACGGGTTCAATACCCAGTTGAGGCAAACTCTATGGTGATTTTTTGCCTCTCATTTGTGATGCATGGGAGAAAGGTAGTCAGTGGCTTGGAAAGAAAGTTGTGTCATACTGGTGTGAGAAAGCCTGGAAACATGCATATGACCTAAGGTTTTCAAGGGGCGTTAAACTCCAATACAGACAAAAACCAACACTGTCACCAGAGCCACAGAAGACCCCACACTGTCTGTTGTTTGTTAGTGGCAGTACCTTCTAAAACAGCAGAAAAAACTGTGGCATATGCCGGACTGCAAATTAAATGTAACAAATTTTCTTCTTGGCATAATCTATTATAAAATCTAGGGGGTCCTGCGTAGCTCAGTTCAGGACTCTAGCCTGGAGGCCCCAGGTTTGAACCTCTCTGGATCCATTTGGATTTTTGCGCGAGTCTCCTTGGGCAAGACACCTCAGAGCCCTAGCTAAGTACTGGTGAAACCCAGGATTTACATAAACATGTGAGCAGTCACCGTGATATGGTTGAAAGCAGCATAAAACACCATTCTATCAATCAACCTTCTAGAAGAAATTTGCCCCCAGCTGGGCGGGGGGATAGAAATAGTTCAGCTGTCGCACTACAGCAGGGGTAAGACCCCCCCACTGTGCCTGCCCGTTTGCCGTGGGCTGCAACTCGTGTCGTTCGATGACGGGATCCTGGTGGTTGAGTGGATTCAGGGCTCGGCCGTTTGATAGCTCTGTTTTCGCAACACACCACTTTGGCCTTGAATTGAACTAAACGAGAGGTCAGGAAGGCCCGTCCTGATCAATCGGCTGGTCATGCCTTGCCCTAGGGCATCTAATATGTTCTTTCTTTTGTAGCCTTCTCTCAATCAAAATTACTATCTTCTTCATATTTAGTCCACACTCTTTTCATATTTCTTGTCCTGCCCTAGAAGGCGGTGGCTCATGGGTCAATCGGGTGAAAGTTTTTGGTGTTTGGCTGACATTTGTAACTTCTCAATGATCGTCTAAGCTTGGTAAGACTTTCTGCGAGAATACATCTGTCCAGTCTAGCCCTTTCATACAGAGTATACCACTGATGTATCCCTGTCATGGTCTGCGAATGGGCTTTCCCCAGACCATGACCCCTTGTTGGGCTCCGTGGTGGGTGGGGAGCATCGGTGGTGAAATTTTATACACAAACATGGCGTCACAAAACAAGGCCAAGCTTACTGAAAGCAAACGCCCTCTTTCAGATAGTAAATCTGAAACGGAAGCTTCAATTTCTACTTCTTTTCACTCTCCGCGTTTTATCGTTATCCAGTCCCAAGATCCTTCAAAACCCATAACAAAACTATCTCCTTTCATAATAGAAAAACAGATTACCAGCATCCTTGGAACTCCAAAATCTGTCAAAAAACTCAAAGATCAGACCCTTTTAGTTGAATGTATTACAAATCAACAGGCACTGAATCTCTTAAAACACAAAAAATTCTTTGACACAGACGTTAAAATTTTCGCACATCCTTCACTCAATTCTTGTAAAGGAGTAATTAGATGCAAGGAGCTTTCCTACTGCAACTCCTTGCAAGAAATTAAAGACAACCTAAAACAACAAGGTGTATCCGATGTTCAGCGAATTTCTGTATGCAGAGATGGAGAACAGAGACTTACAAACACATACATTCTAACATTTTCTTCACCTGTTCTCCCAACATCTATCAAGATAGGTTTCCAAATTGTAAAAGTAGATGTGTATGTGCCAAATCCCTTGCGATGTTTTAAATGCCAGCGATACGGCCATCACATCAGTAAATGTCAAAATCAAGAAACATGCTCTAAATATGCTCATCAAGGACCTGACCATGACAGTACTACATGTTCAAATCCCCCTCTCTGCATTAATTGCAAGTCTCCACACTCTACTTTTTCTAGAGAGTGTCCTGTATGGAGAGAAGAAAAAGAAGTGCTGTCCATTAAATACAACAATAATGTTAGCTTTCCAGAAGCAAGGAAAATATTTGAACAAAGAAAGAAAACCTCTTCTAGTCCTAGCTATGCAGGTGTTGTTGGCTCGTCAACTGAAAAGGATGACTGCAGCACTTGTAAGATTCTAGCGAAAGTTCTCCTTCAAAAATTTCCTGATGTAGCTCCTGAGCTGAAAGAACTTCTCCCTCCAACCACCTTGTCCAAACTAATTCCTGACTCTCCATCTGCGTCTACAACAAACAAAACCCCTTCTGCAACCTCAAAACCCACAAACTCTCAAAGTATTTCTTCACAAAAAACTTCAAAGCCGTCTACCTCTTCGCAAAATATCTCTTCAAAAAAACCTTCAAAGCCATCTCCCCCTTCACAACAGCCTCCAAAGAAACCCCAACCTCCATCTTCACAGTCTACAATAAAATCTAATGTTTCATCTAAAGATAACAAATCTAATCATACACCTCGATCTCCTAAAAGGTCTTCTTCCAAACCTAAACCACAATCTAGAGATTCCCATGAATCTTGTGAAATCACAGTCAGAGTAAATGATCCTGTCCCTACCTCCAACAGATTTTCGGAGCTAGAGGACATGGATGCAGATGCTGAAAATCTGGAAGGTGAGGCTTCAGATTCAGAAGCCTCTATCTGGTCCATTTCTAAAGATACTTGGAACAAGGACACTGACACTTGGCACTCGTCCAAACCCGAGACAGCTGTAATGAAGTCTTAATCAATCTATTTTAAAATGCATTGGTTTACAGCCTCTTTTTTTACTTTAGCTTTTATACTTTCTTCATGCACAATGGATACCATAATCCAGTGGAATTGTCGAGGTCTGAAGTCAAACTTTGACGAACTTTCCCTTTTAATTAATGATCACAAACCAGTTGCTGTTTGTCTGCAAGAAACCTTCCTTAAACAGGAGGATGATATCTCTATCAAATACTATTCCATTTACAATAAAGTCTTTACCGAAGGAGAGAAAGCTAGAGGTGGTGTTTCTGTTATTGTTAATAACAACATACCTCATAAAGTTATCTCTCTTAACACAAACTTGCAAGCTGTTGCCATCAGATTATCTTTACACAGTGCCGTTACACTATGTTCTTTATATCTCCCCCCCGAGCACACCTATTAATGAGACCAATCTGAATGATCTCATTTCCCAGTTGCCATCCCCCTATATTCTTGCTGGGGACTTTAATGGTCACAATGTTATGTGGGGTTGCGATGACACTAACCAGAGAGGTTTACAGTTGGAGAACTTCATTTCGAACAACTCTTTGTCTTTCATGAATGATAACAAGTCCAAAACCTACCTACATCCAGTAACTGGATCATACTCATCTATTGATTTAACCTTATGCAGCCCAGTCTTACTTCCCAATTTCAGTTGGAAAGTGAAAGAGGATTTGTGTGGAAGTGATCACTTCCCTATTATCTTTTCATCTACACAACCATCCAGCAGCATAAAACCACAGAAATGGAAGCTCTCCAAAGCCAATTGGAATAAATTTGAAACCCTCTGTGAACAGACCATTACACACGACAAATTTGGAGATTGCGATGATCCCGCAAAACTTTTCACTTCCTTATTAATTGATGCAGCTAAACAGTCCGTCCCTCAGACCTCGACAAATCCAAAACGTCCTGACAAACCTTGGTACAATGATGATTGTAAACAGGCTGTCAGAGACAGAAAACAAGCCCTTAGAAATTTTAACCTCAGACCTACCAAAGAAAATCATAACCTATTCCGTATTTCCAGGGCAAAGGCTCGTCGTACCATTAGAGAAAGTAAGCGCAAGGCTTGGAGACAATATGTCTCTAAATTAAATAGTAGAACTACTACTAAAAAAACCTGGGACATGATTAGAAAGATCAATGGTAAAGGCCAACCCCCTCTCAGTCACCTTAATGTTAACAATACTTCGTTGGAATCACCCCAGGGTATAGCTGATGCTCTTGCTGACACCTTTTGCAAAAAGTCTTCCTCTGCAAACTATTCTGAAAAGTTTCAGAGGAATAAAGCCAGAGAAGAAAAGAAAAAACTTAATTTCAATTCTTCTAATTCAGAGCACTATAATAAACTCTTCACTTTTAAAGAATTAAAATCTGCTCTGAATAAAGCTCACGATTCTTCTCCTGGCCAAGATAAAGTTCATTACCAGTTTTTAAAACACTTACCTTTTACTTCTCTCTCTGTTTTACTTGATATTTTTAATGATATCTGGCAGTCCGGTGATTTTCCTTCGTCCTGGCGAGAGGCACTAGTCATTCCTATCCCAAAACCTGGCAAGGATGCTAGTGACCCCACCAACTATCGTCCAATAGCTCTTACTAGTTGTCTCTGCAAGACCCTAGAACGTATGGTCAATGACAGGCTTGTCTGGTTTTTAGAAAAAAACAACCTCATTGTTGATGTACAGAGTGGATTTCGTCGTCAACGAGGCACCATCGATCATCTTGTCCGCTTTGAAACCTTTGTTAGAGAAGCCTTTATTAATAGACAACATGTAATATCTGTCTTTTTCGACCTTGAAAGCGCTTATGATACAACTTGGAAATACGGAATTCTTAAAGACTTACATGACTTTGGTCTTCGAGGCCGTCTTCCTCTTTTTATCTCAGCCTTCTTTGATGAACGTCTTTTCCGCGTCCGAGTTGGCAATACTGTCTCGGGAGCCCGTGAACAGGAGATGGGTGTGCCCCAAGGATGTATTCTCTCTGTTACACTTTTTAGTGTAAAAATAAACAGTATAGTTAAAGCTATCTGTCCTGGTGTAGACTGTTCTCTTTATGTTGATGACTTTGTTATATGCTTCAGATCTCGAAATATGAATATTATTGAGAGACAACTTCAACAGTGTCTCAACAAACTCCAAACGTGGTCTGAAGAAAATGGCTTCAAATTTTCCAAGTCCAAAACAAAATGCATGCACCTTTGTAATTTACGTGGTGTTCATCCAGACCCTGAACTGTATTTGGACAAAACTAAAATTGAAGTCGTTTCTGAGTTTAAATTTCTTGGAGTCATCTTTGACAGAAAGCTTTCCTTCCTTCCTCACATCACTGCACTTAAAAAGAAATGCAAGAAGGCTCTTAATCTTTTAAAGGTTGTGGCCCATTCTGAATGGGGAGCAGACCGTAAAGTCCTCTTGCGGCTTTATCAGTCTTTAGTCCGCTCCAAATTAGACTATGGATCTATTGTATATGGATCAGCCCGTAAATCTTGTCTTAAAATTCTCGATCCTATACACCACGAAGGCCTGCGTCTTGTACTTGGAGCTTTCAGAACTTCTCCCGTCAATAGTCTCTATGTTGAGGCTAATGAACCTTCTCTTTCTTACAGGAGGGAAAAACTCTCACTTCAATATCTTTTAAAACTGAAGTCAAATCGTTTTAATCCAACTCATAAAGTTGTTTTTAAACCTCAGTATAAACGTCTTTTTGAAAGGAAACCAAATGTTATTCCTCCATTTGGTATCCGCATGGAGCCCATTGTAGATAACCTTGGCATAGACACTGAGTCTATTGCCGATTATAAAATCTCTGAAATCCCTCCATGGACACTAAACAGTGCAGAATTCAGATTTGACCTTGCATCCGACAAAAAGTCAGTCACGGATAGAACTGTGTTTCATGCTAGATACAACGAGATAAAGGAGCATTATTTTTCCTTCAAACCAATATATACAGATGGATCTAAAGAGGGAAATTCTGTAGCAGCTGCCGCTATTTATGGAGAAAGGAGCTTAAAGTGCCGCCTTCCAAACAATTCTTCTATCTTCTCTGCAGAAATTAAAGCTATTGATCTTGCCCTTAATCTAGCTGAACATTCTACTTCCAACCGTTTCATTATTTTTTCGGACTCTTTGTCAACATTACAGGCCCTTTCAAATCAACGACTTAAGAATCCCTTGATCTGTACTTTACTTGAAAGGATCTCACAAATTTCTTCTATGAATAGATTGGTGTTCTGCTGGCTTCCAAATCATGTAGGCATCAAAGACAATGAAAATGCCGATAGGTCTGCCAAATCTGCACTTAACCTTCCCATTTCAGATTTTAAAGTTCCACACACTGATTTTAAATCCTCTGTTTTAACACATATCCAATCTTCTTGGCAATCCCAGTGGGATGCTGATGTTTTCAATAAACTGCATTCAGTTAAACCTTCCCTTTGTGAATGGTACCCCATTTACAGGTCTGTTCGTGGAGAAGAAGTGATAATTGCACGACTTCGAATTGGCCATTCACGCATGACACATTCCTGGCTCTTGACCAGAGATGATGCCCCTGAATGTATTCCATGCAATGCACCCTTCTCTATAAAACACATTCTACTAGATCGCATTGACTTTCAGCCAGTTCGTACAAAATATTTCAACGTCGATAGTCTAAAAAATCTTTTTGATTCTGTCAGCGTTGAATCTATTATCGCTTTCATAAAGGAGATTGGCATTTACAATAAACTGTGATATTTGCTACTTTTGAGATGATAGGGATTGCCCTGTCACTCAGTAATGTCCTTTATACATATTAAAATCACACACAATCCTTCTTAACTCAACTCTTTTACTATTATAAATATATTCAAACCTTTTTCAGTTTATAATCCCATTTTTAATATCTTTTAACACAGACATGCGCGCTAAATGACCAAAGCTGTCAATGCGCCATAAAACAACATTCATTCATTCATTCTAGAAGAAATTACGGAAATCCTTGTAAAGACTCTTTGTAGGGAGTAGACCCACTTAGGATTTGTCCGAATTGGTCATTAGGGAAAGTTCTAATTACGTTTTTATGGACCCTTGCACCCACATACATGATATGAATAGCTGTTGTGGACAGGATAGATCAAGATCAGACTGCACAAAAAAATGCCATCTAATCTTTCATCATTTTTGTCAACTGCATATTTGATAGAATTATTCTGTTATCAGATTGAAAAAAAAAAAAAAAAAAAGGTTTATATTGTGTGGCTAAAAACTGAGAAAGAATATAATTATGAGCCTTGCTCTGTGAAAAGGGGGCTTAATGCATTTGCAAAAAGCATTAATCCAGGTCAGCCTGAGCAGTCCCTGCTGGCTGATCTGAGCCAAAACTTTTAGCTGTGAGTAAATTTTCTGCATTTGCAAAAAGCATCGACCCAGGTCAGCCTGCGCAGTCCGCGCAGGCTCACCTGGGCCGAAACTTTTTTGCTGTTGGTAAATTTTCTGCATGCCCAAGGACCAGTGTATGTCATGATTCAGTGGGTTGTTATACAAAATGGATTTCATGAAGCTATAATACTGTGATGACTTGCTTGATATCATGCAGCAGAAAGCATTAAACCCGCCTTTCAGAGAGCATGGCTCGTATTAATTGGTGTTTAGACAGGATAACATAGGGTTGTAGAAATAGCTTTGTAGACCCAAGTTTCTTGGTTCAATTTCTGTGTGCCAAGCCCCCGTAGCTCCGTCGGTAGCATACAGGACTTGAGAACAGGTCACAGGTTTGATCCCCAGCTTGGCCAATTTCTTTCTGAGGATTGATGATAGTCATCGCGACAGGAGTCATTCTTCTCTCACCGCTGACCACTGTTTCGACGATGGTGATGTGGGAAAGCAGTCAGTGGCTTGGAAAGAATATTGTGCAGAGTACTGGTAACAGAAACTCCAGGAAAGCATAGATAGGTGCACTGGCCGCTGTGATAGCACTGGCCGCTGTGATATAACTGAAATAATGTTGAAAATGGCGTTAAACACCATACAATCAATCAATCAATCAATTTCTGTGATAAAAGAGGTAAACTTGAACCAATCATATACTGCCAATATTTCTGGTTAGGGAAGCAATCATGGAGAGTTGAAGTTAAAGAATTTGTTTCGCAATTGATGCTAGATGAATAGATGTTAACTTTACCCTTTACCACACAATCCCGACTTTTAATGACCCTGAAGAAGAAGCCTATTGAAAAACATTGTGGGAAAAGGAGAAAATGCTGGTAACCAGCATTTTCTCCCTTTTCCCGCAATGTATTCTACTCTTCCAAAAACAAATTTCAATTTTTGTTTCACATTTATTAAGTCGTCTGCAGAAGCTTTCAGTTTGGACTGGTCTAAAATTTTGTCATTTTTGGTAAAGGGTTAAGTAAGAACTAACATGGTAGGAATGAGTTAACCCTTTCCCAGACAAGCCCTGGTTTTCACGTGTCTGCAGTACATGTCTTTTGAAAACACTATGGGAAAAGGAGAAATTGCTCGTAACGAGCAATTTCTCCTTTTCCCACAGTGTTTTCTACCCTTTTTGAGAACTTTCTGCCATTTTCATCAAAATTAAAATTGTCGTCTGCAAACTCCTTCAATTTGGACCAGTCTAAAATTCATCGTTTGGGAAAGGGTTAATAGATAAATTATGCTGTTCTATCATCCTAGCTCAGCTGTTTTCAAAGAAAATTGATAGTCATTGCGACAGGATTCATTCCTCTCCCACCGCTGACCATTGTTTCGACAATGGCTATGTGGGAAAGCAGACAGTGGCTTGGAAAGAATATTGTGCGGAGTACTGGTAAAAGAAATTCCAGGAAAGCATGGATAAGTGCACTGGCCGCCGCGATATAACTCAAATAATGTTGAAAACGGCATTAAACACCAAACAATCAATCAATCTATTTCAAAGAAAACGTCGAGGTACCGTCATAGCCCTGGCGTCGTCGTGTGTGTTGTCGTGCGAAAACTTTGACACTTTACAATATCTGGCGTTGTGTGCGTCGTCGTGCGAAAACTTTGACACTTTACAATATCTCTCTTATAACTGAAGGTATTTGCTTCAAACTTGGACAAGTTGTAAATTATCAAAAGGGGACCTTATACAACTGGGACAGGTAACCATCAAACTACATTTGACAGAATTATGCCCCTTGGAAAAGAAGCATCTGCAGCCGAGTGTTTGCACCTACATACGGTGCTCTTGTTAAAGTTTAATTTTGATTCTTTGTTTCTCTTCTATTTCAAGAATATTAACGACATGGTTGCCATGGAGAGACCTGACTGGCAGGCGGTGTTCACTTACGTAACAGCAATCTACAAACATTTTGAAGTCGACAACAAGTCTTGATTGTAAATTGACAAAAATCATTACAAGGTTTACACCAAACCCCTGCAGATGATATGCCAATGTCAAATAGTGTTCTAGCAGGCTGTAAACATTTTGAGGATAATTCGCCTGTACCAAACAATCCCGTGTTAAAGGGATCTTGATGAAGAGGCCTTTCGAAAATATTGTGGGTAAAGGAGAAAACGCTGGGTCCGTATTCACCAACCATTCCTAAGAAAGTTCTTTGTCTTGTTCTTCAGAATTTTTTACATTTGAAAGTAACACAATTCCTGATTGGCTAAACCATTTGGTTTGGCCAATCAAGAGTCATGTTACTTTTAAATGTAGATAAATCGTGGAGAATAAGACTAAGAATATTCTTAAGAATGGTTGGTGAATACGGACCCTGGTCTTTCGAAGACAAATTGCACAACTTTCGTCACATTTCAATAAGTAAAAATGCTTTTAATTTGGACAAGTCTGAGACACTCTCATACAAAAAAAAGAGTAAATTGCATTGGATGATCCAGCAACAAAATCCTAGGCTCATCTATATTTAACCCTTTTCCACACAATCCAGACTTTTAACAACCTGGAGAATGAAGGCTTTTGGAAACATTGTGGGAAAAGGAGAAAATGCTGGTAACCAGCATTTTCTCCTTTACCTACAATGTTTTCTACCCCATCAAAGACAGAAATCATCACTTGACCTTCGTTTATGTTGTCGTCTGCAAACGCCCTCAATTTGGTCAAGTCAAAAATTTTGTCGTTTGGTAAAGAGTTAAAACATTTGCAGACAACAAATTAAAAGTGGCTTCATGAACGTTCAAAGGGAATTCCCATTATGTAAGGCATGTTTGTGTTAACCCTTTCCCAAATGACAAATTTTGGACTGGTCCAAATTGAAAGAGTTTGCAGACGACAATTTTAAATTTGATGAAAATGGCAGAAAGTTATCAAAAAGGGTAGAAAACACTGTGGGAAAAGGAGAAATTGCTCGTTACGAGCAATTTCTCCTTTTCCCACAGTGTTTTCAAAAGACTTGTACTGCAGACACGTGAAAACCAGGGCTTGTTTGGGAAAGGCTTAATTTGATGTCTGCAAATGATGTCAATATTGACCAGTCTAAAACTTTGATGTCTGCTGAAGAGTTACGTGATGAAGGGTAAATCTGTATGCAGTTAAAGGCTTATTAGTGACCAAAAGTATACAAAGTGACTGTTAAAATGCATTTGAATTTATGTGATACCTTTTTAAAGTATGGAAATTGTTGTGAAGATGACTATCTGTTATTGTATGGTCGCTCCAAGTGTTAGCTGCTGACAGAAAAATGTATTTTAAAATCGGGGAAAAAATAAACAAAACATAGAATGACCTTTCAGCTTCAGACCTACCTTTAAAAATTTATTTTTTCTGCCAGCGACTAACACTTTGACCAACCGTAAAACAATAGATAGTCACTTTCACAATAAATTCCTTACTTATAGATGTTATAATTCAAATTAAATTTTACCTAATGACAAAATTTTAGACTTGTCCAAATTGAAAGTAACTGCAGATGACAAAATTAGTGCGACTCAAAGATTGAAATTTGTTTTGGAAAGGGTAGAAAACATTGTGTGAAAAGGAAAAAAAATGTTGGTTACCAGCATTTTCTCCTTTTACCTCAATGTTTTCAAAAACTTCCATTCTAACGATAATTAACTCTTTACCACACTATCCCGACTTTTAACGACCCTGAGAAAGAAGCCTTTAGAAAACATTGTGGGAAAAGGAGAAAATGATGGTAACCAGCATTTTCTCCTTTTCCCGCAATGTTTTCTACCTTTCCCAATACAAATTTCAAATTTTCAGTCACCTTTATTCTGTTGTCTGCAAATGCTTTCAATTTGGACCAGTCTAAAATTTTGTCGTTTGGTAAAGAGTTAAAAGATGGTATGGTGTGGTAGAGGTTTTATTGCTTTTTAACACCCGCTTTGTTTACTTTTGGCAGCTAGTGGGGCTTTAAAGTACAAAGAGAAAAAAATGCATAATAATTGTTATCACATTTATTTTGTGTCATTCTCATGTTTCGGTGTACTGCAATCCACGGTTGCTATTTGCTTTCTTGCTTGCTTATATGTTAACTTTTTACCATACAGTCCCGAGTTTTAAACAACCCTGTGATAGGAAGCTTTTGAAAACATTTTGGGAAAAGGAGAAAATGCTGGGACATCAGCATTTTCTCCTCTTTCCCAAAATGTTTTCTACCCTCCCTGAGACAAATCAGTAGATTCCCCATTCATTTGTTGTATGTAAATGCTTTGAATTTGGACGGTCATAAAATTTTGTTGTGTGGTAAAAAGTTAAAAGTCCTTTTGATAAAGAGTAATGTTTTCCAGTTTCTCTGCAGTCAAGTTGAAAATATCGCGACGGATGAGAAATTGCTTAGAATATACTGTTTACCCTTTTGTCACGGTGTTTGGAGAAACATTTTATTAATGAGTCATGCTCTGTGAAAAGGGGGCTTAATGCATCTGTAGAAAGTAACGACCCATGTCAGTCTGTGCAGTCTGTGTAGGCTGACATAGGTTGATAGTTTTTTTTGCTATTTGTAAATTTTATGCTTGTCATAGGACTATTCTTTCTTGCGATTCAGTTGGCTGTTGGACGTAATGGATTTTATGGATCCTTAACCCTTTCCCAAAGAAGCCCTGGTTTTCACGTATCTGCAGTACAAGTCTTTTGAAAACACTGTGGGAAAAGGAGAAATTGCTCGTTACGAGCAATTTCTCCTTTTCCCACAGTGTTTTCTACCCTTTTTGAGACCTTTCTGCCATTTTCATCAAATTTAAAATTGTCGTCTGCAAACTCTTTCACTTTGGACCAGTCCAAAATTTGTCGTTTGGGAAAGGGTTAATTATGTGATAACTTGCCCGGTATGATGAATAAGACATGCCTTTAGCCCCCTTATCTCAGAGCATGGCTCTTTTTTTTTTTTTTTTTTTTTGCATCATCAAAGAGACAGCAAAAATTTTTGTAGAGCTTTTAATTCTTTAGAGTTTGAATTGTTACTCTCTATGTCCAAATTTGTTAACTCTTCACCAGAGGATATAATTTTAGACTTGTCCGTATAAAAGCATTCACAGACAAGAAATCAAATGAAGCTCTAATTATTAGGTTTATCTTTGATGGGGCAGAAAACATAGTGGGAAAAGAAGAAAATGCTGGTTTTACCAGCATTTTCTTCTTTTCCCACAGTGTTTTGAAAAGCCTTCGTCTTCAAGGTCGTTGAAAAATACAGGTTTGTCTGGTGAAGGGTTAAACACATTTATCTGTAGTTTGCCTGTGCAATATACTCAGTTACAATGTTTAAACGTCCTTAATAAACCCTTGCTTATTTGGACATGGGTTTGTCCTTTGTGATAATTTCTCTTTCCTGGGAGTGTCTGTGGGCAAGATACTTCATAGCTCGAACTTGGTTACGTGTTAACTCTTTACCAAACGACAAAATTTTAGACTTGTCCAAATTGAAAGCATTTGCAGACGACAAAATAAATGTGACTGAAGAAAAGAAATTTGTTTTGAGAAGGGTAGAAAACATTGTGGTAAAAGGAGAAAATGCTGGTTACCAGCATTTTCTCCTTTTCCCACAATGTTTTCAATCCTTCCCAAAACAAATTTTTATCTTTGAGTCACATTTATTTTGTCAACTGCAAATGCTTTCAATTTGGACAAGTCTAGAATGTTGTTGTTTGTTAAAGAGATAAGCTACCAAAGATTTTCCTTTGAGATACTCTACATTTCACTATAAAGCAATGAAATGAATGGTTGCCCGGCCGGATAGCTCAGTGGTTAGTATATCTGAATCGTGACCTGGTGGTTGAAGGTTCGTTACCTGGTTGAGGAAAACTTTCAGGCGATTTTTCACCTTTCACCCTGATGCATGTTAGAACATGGCTTTGACAGAAAGTTCTGTCAATACTGGTGTGGGAAGGCTAGGAAACATATACATAGGTACACAGACCACCCTGATATGACCCGAGCTCTTAAAACGGTGTTAAAGTCCTATACAAACAAATGAAGTCACAGATTAGTCTGTGCCCTGTTTTTAAGACCCTGAGGAATCAAGTTCTTGGGGAATGTCGGAAGGGAAAGAAATGCTGGTAACCAGCTTTTTCTTCTTTGCCCACAATGTTGTCCACCCTTTCAAAGACAAATCCCATCATTTCAGCCACATCTTAATTTGTCATCTGCAAATGCATTCAAATTGGGAAAGTCAAAATTGAAGAAATTAACTCTTTACCAAATGGCAAAATTTTAGACTTTTCCAAATTTAAAGCATTTGCAGGCGACAAAGTAAATGTCACACTAATGATGGGATTTAAGTGTGAAGGGGTAGGAAACCTTGTGGAAAAAGGAGAAAATGCTGGTTACCCAGCATTTTCTCCTTTCCCACAATATTTTCAAATGTATCTTTTATTAAGGGTCATTAAAACTGGGGATTGAGTTTTAACATGTACTGAGTATCAGAAAGGAGATATGTATGTCCATTTGAAGTGAGGGCTTATCAGTTAAAGCATAATCCTTTTATTTTTTGTATTATTTCTACTTATTTCTAGTATTTAAAGTCAATAGTATTTGTACTGTAATTAAAGATACATCCTTACAGCCAGAGAGGTAAAATGCTGTAAAAACTTGAAAAACTGTAGAATGGTTCAGAATGTAGTTAGCATTGTAGACCTAGATAAATTAACAATACATATGGTGTAAGGGATTAAGAAACTCAAGGGATTTGTCTTCGATTTAAAATGTGGACAGTGATTTCTTGGATGGCCTCCAGAAAATGAAGTGCATCTTTTATCAGTCGTAATCTTCCCAACCTTGCAACTGTCAGATGCAGCAATTGGTATGGAAGATACAAGAACAATTATAGGTTTATAAAATAAAGATGAAATGGGTTAAAAACTGGCTGAAAATGATTATAGGTGTATCTTTAATTTTTGTTCTTAATGGAACACAGTTTCTGTAGACATAATAGATTCTTTGAAAGTCATGAAAAATTAAAAACTTAACAATTTTAACTCTTCATCCAACGACGAAATTTTAGACTTGTATGAATTGAAAGCATTTGCACACTACAAAATAAATGTGACTAAAATATTGTAATTGCTGTGGGGAAAGGTAGAAAACATTGTGGGAAAAGGAGAAAATGCTGCATTTTCTCCTTTTCCCTCAATGTTTTCAAAAGCCCTCTTTGTCAGTGTCATAACATGACATTGTGTGTTAAAGGGTTAATGCAAAATTATTATTTCCTGTAGTGGAGGACTTGAAAAACATTTTTTTTTAAAATCGGGATTATCTAAATGAATGAAACTTCAATACACATGAGTCATGCTCTGTGGAAAGGGTGCATAATGCATCTGCAACAAGTATCGATCCAGGTCAGCCTGCGCAGACTGACCAGGGCCGAGACCTTTTGCTTTCAGTAAATTTCCTGTTATGTTCAAGGACCATTCTACCTCATGATTGAAATTGGTCGTTAGACAAAATGTATTTTATGGATTCATGATTATGAGATGACTTTCTTGGTATCATGCGTCACGGAGATGCATTAAATCCCCTTTTGCCAGAGCATGACTTTTATACATGTCAAAAACATTATGGTAGCAAGAGAAATTGCTTTTAACAAGCAATTACTTGGGCTTTTTAAAAAGCAATTTTTCATGTTGCCAGTGTTAAGTGTAACATACCTGTAAATATGTTACTTCTTGTTTCACTGGTCAGTGGGATCTTGGTGTTTGCTTTACAGAGAATTTGTTTTCTCTTATGACCTTCCCTCATATACTTATTTTTATATGTAATACAGAGGTTGATGTTTGAAAACTCTGTGGCAAATGAAGCAATTGCTATCATTACCAATTTTAAGCTTGGCTATTTTTGAAGAAAATGATGGAGTATTGTTGTAGCCCTAGCGTCGTCTGCCCAGGCGTCGTGCAAAAACTTTGACATAGTTTAATATCTCTGTCATTACTGAAGATATTTACATCAAACTTGGACTACAGTCAATCTTGTATTCAACGACCACGCTTGGGACAATAAAAAATGGTCGCTAAATAAAATGGTCGCTTAATAAATCAGTGGGGGGTGCAATTTACATTTTTCACACATTAATTATTTGAATATATTCTAGATTCTATACTAAAAGCATATGTTTCAATTTTAGGTAAGTATCAAGAAAATGCTTTAACATTCAAAAGAAAAAACAATTATCGGACCAACAGCAATTTCTGTAAGTGAAAGAACAAATTGAAAGTAGGCCAAAGTAGTCACCATGAAATATCATGTGAACAAACCTTTATAACAAAATTTCTCTGTGTTTGTGGGATGCATGGCAAGACATTTGTGAAATTGACAAGCACTGTGTAAATATAAGCATGTGTTAAAGACTAATCTTTGCGTAATCAAAAACAACTTTTTACTCTACGGCGTTTCCAGGTTGAATTTGCCAATGAAGGACACGCTTGATTTGTAGTGCCTATTTATAACCGAACAAAAAATCACCTTCATATAGTGGTAATGGAACAAAGTTCTACTCCATTTAGGGAGACCACAAGGATAAATAAACGGAATTCCCCCATCCTTTTCACACGTTCGCACACTAGCAGATTAGGGGTTTAGTTGGTCATTATGACATGGTTCTGCATCGTTGCCGCAATTGTCAAAGGGTAATTAATAGTTAGACATGTAAATGTGTTAATCCTTTAATTGACACATGCTGTTATGTCTTGATTAGGATAAATCAGAGGCTGTTATCATCCTATATACTGTCAATTAAGGATGCACAATTTTTGTGTTGATGGGTCGCTTAATGAAAGATATAGTGGGCTTTTAGGCCCTAAAATTGGTGGTCGTTGGTCACGTAGTACAAAAGTCGCTTAATACAACATGAAATTAGAATAGCTCGGGCGGA
This sequence comes from Tridacna gigas, assembly GCA_945859785.2. Classification (NCBI taxonomy): domain Eukaryota; kingdom Metazoa; phylum Mollusca; class Bivalvia; order Cardiida; family Cardiidae; genus Tridacna; species Tridacna gigas. The sequence continues at coordinate 1,517,544 of OX244042.2, forward strand.
CTTTAAAACGGTCGTTAAGTACAAAAGTCGCTTAAAACATGTGGTCGCATGTACAAGATTGACTGTAGTTTATTAATTATCAAGAGGAACCTATAGCACAGGGGCAGGTAACCAAAATATTTCTAAGATAATTACTCCCCCTTTCAACTTAGAATTTCCACTAAAAGCAATTTCCACCAAAAGCAACTGCAGCCAAGCATTGGCACCCATATGTGGTGCCCTTGTTTCTTTTGCCACAATATCTCTACATATCTTTTCAATTTGACTGTATTTGGTACTTTTTTCCATGAACCACTGGAAAGTTGGACCGAGTCCTAAAATTGTATAATTATGATGTTAAAGGTTACTGTGTATTGTGTTGTAAAATGCTTGTACAATCATCATACTGTAGTGCCAATCACTTGGAAACATTTTTTTCTGAATTATTGGGAATGTATGGACATAACTCTCTACCCACACAACAAAATTTTGGTTTGGTCCAAAATGAAAGCATTTGCAGACAACAATTTAAATGTTATTCAAAACATAAAATTAGTCGCTCAGAGGGTGAAAAACATTGCGGGGAAAAGCTAACCCTCTGGGTCATTGACTCTTTACCACACAAATACAAGTTTTAACAACCCTGAAGGAAGTCTTGTGAAAACATTGTGAGAAAAGTAGAAATTGCTGGTAACCAGCATTTTCTCCTTTTCCAAAAATGTTTTCTATGCTGTCAGAGATGTTCTGCTTTTTTGCACCAAGTTTTAAATTGTCGTCTAGACGTTTCTAAGTTGGATGGGTAAAAAATTTGTCGATTGGTAAAGGGTTGATAGTGAGGATTGTGTGGTGAAGGGATAAAGGCCCACCAGCTGCCACAAGTGAACAATTTGGGAGTCAAAATGCAATCAAATCTAATTCATACTATTACGAAAGTATGGATACTGTTATGAGTGTGCAATAATGCACATTTGAACATTTTTCTTTGAACTTTTTTGAATGTATGGACTGACACTTTTTGAGTCTTGAGTGGTAAAAAGATCTTTTTTTGTTTTAAGTCAAATGTCAATTCCTGAATTTTAAATGAAATATTGAAGAGTTCATGACTTTTACCCTTTACCAAATGGCAAAATTTTTTAATAGTCCATATTAAAAGCATTGGCAGACTACAAATGAGATGTATTTTGAATGGTGGGATTTGTCTATGATATGTTAGAAAACATTGGGGAAAAGGAGAAAATTCTGGCCGCCAGTATTTTCTCCTTTTCCCTCATTGTTTTCAACAGGCCTTTTTACTCGGGTTGATTAAAAGTTGGGATTTTGTGGTAAAGGGTTAAATTATTTATTGCAAACAATCTGTCAGTTAACCCTTTCCCACACAATCCTGACTTTTAACGACCTTGAGAAAGAAGCCTTTTGAAGGCATTGTGGAAGAAGGAAAAAACGCTTGTCACAAGGATTTACTCCTTTTCCCACAATGTTTTCTACCCTTCCCAGAACAAATTTCATTATTTCAGTCACAAACATTTTGTCGTCTGCAAATGCTTTCAATTTGGACTAGTCTAGCTTGTTGTCGTGTGGTAGAGTTAATTGGCTTTTTACATCATGCCTCAATTTGATTGGTAGAACACAATTGTATTGCCTATTTGGTTGCTTATTTCAGCTATTTTTTCAGCTATTTTTTCCATTGCAACTGCTTACTGTTATCTTCAGTGGTAAGGCTTACCTGTTTTAACTCTTTACCAAATGACAAAACTTTGGACAGGATGAAATTGGAAGCATTTTCAGACGCCAAATGTTGCAAAAATGATGATTTCTGCTTTTGATAGGGTAGAAAGCATTGTGGGAAAAGGAGAAAATGCTGGTTAACCAGCATTTTCTCCTTTTCCAACAATGTTTACTACAAAACCTTCTCCATCAGGGTCGTAAAAAGTCGGGGTTATGTTGGTTTTTTTTTTTTTAGCTTTTTTTGGGTGCAGCTGCTACATAAATATTTAGTATTCTTACATTTACAATATTTTACGAATACTTTTCGTAATTAAAGGCACAACAATATTTAAGGCTTGTCTCGACTGAAAGCGTTCATTTGCAAATACCAAATTAAATATGGTTAAAATTTTTACATTTATTATTGGACAGGAAGAAAACATTGTGGGAAAAGGAGAAAATGCTGGTTACAAGCATTTTCTACTTCTCCCATGTTGTTTTCAAAAGCCTTCTTCATCAGGGTACGTCAACAACAAATTCTGTTCTAAAGGGTTATAACATAGAACAGGCCACTGTTTAATCTGCATATAGTTTATTGAACATTTAAATCCTTCCATAAGAAACAATCTGTTTTGTTAACCCATTACCACACAATCCAGATTTTTAAGGATCTTGAAGAAGAAGGCTTTTGAAAAGATTGTGGGAAAAGGAGAAAATGCTGGTAACGAGCATTTTTCTCTTTTCCCCCACAATGTTTTCTACCCTATCACAGACAGAAATCATGGTTTTTGACTATATACCTTACAAACCAGGGTTTTAACGATCCTGAAGGAGAAGGCTTTTGAGAAAATATTGTGGGAAAAAGGAGAAAATGCTGGTAATCAGCATCTTTTCCTTTCTCCACAATGATTTCTTCTATTTTGGTGAAGTCCAGAATTTTGTTGTTTGGTTAAGAGTTAATGTCCGAATTGAAAGCATTATCAGATAGCAAATTAAATATGGTTTTAATTCGTACATTTGTCATTTAACCCTTTACTGCACAATGACGCCTTTTGAAGCCCCTGGGAAAGAAGCCTTTTGAAAACATTGTGGGAAAAGGAGAAAATGCTGGTAACCAGCATTTTCTCCTTTTCCCACAATGTTTTCTACCCCATCAAAGCAAAGTTGCACCATTTGAGCCACATTAAAATTGTCATTTGTAAGTGCTTTCAATTTGGACAAGGCTAAGAATTTGTTGTGTGGTAAAGGGTTAAAGAGTTAAAGAGAAAAAAAAAAAAATGTTAGTTTCAAATGCCTTCCTCTAGGGTGGGTTAACTCTTTACTAACCAAGGAATTCTTGTCACTTCAGAATTCAAAGCATCCGCAGACAACAACAACTTAAAAAGGAAAATTTAGACTGGTCCAAATTGAAAGCATTTGCAGACAACAATTTGAATATGACTAAAATAATGGAATTTGTCTCAGATAGGGTAGAAAACATTGTGGAAAAAGGAGAAAAGGCTGGTTACCAGCATTTTCTCGTTTACCCACAATGTTTTCAAAAGGCTTCTTCCTTAGGGTCATTAAAAGTGGGGATTGTGTGGTAAAGGGTTAAGCGATACAAAGCCTATTACATCAGGGTCGGTAAAACCTGGGATTATGTTGTAAAGAGTTAATTCAGATTTAAACTTTTTACCGAGGACAAAAGTGTAAACTTGCCCATGTTGAAAACATTTGCAGAGGACAAATTGAATGTGGCTATGACAATGATAATTGTCATGGGAATGGTAGAAAACATTGTGGAAAAAGGAGAAAATGGTGGAAACCAGCATTTCTCCTTTTCCCACAATGTTTTCTACCCTTTCAAAGACAAATCCCAACATTTGAGCTCCAAAAATATTTTCGTCTGCAAATGCTTTGAATTTTGACTTCAAAATTTTGTCGATTGGTAAAGGTTAATGACCCTTTGATTGCATTTTAGCACATAAAATCTGCAAATGACTTATTAGTCCATATTCACCAACCATTCTTAAGGTCATTCTTAGTCTTTTTCTCAATAATTTTCTAAATTTGAAAGTACTGCAAGTTCTGACTGGCTAAACCATTTGGTTTAGCCAAACAGAACTTGTGTTACTTTCAAAATACAGAATAACACAAAGAATATTTGTAAGAATGGTTAGTGAATACTGACCCTTGTGTCTTGCTGCCAACCAGTTTTTCAGACATTCTGACAAAAGGAGAAATGGCTCGACATGAAAAGACAAATTTCTGATGATGAGCAACTTGTCTGATCTAAACATGAACTTGACTCACCTGGTAAAAGTTTACTCACCTTAAAGTAGTGCAGGGGTTTTAACTCTTTACCAAATACCAAAATTTTAGACTGGTCCAAATTCAAAGCATTTGCAGATGACAAATGTTGCATAACTCAGGAAGTTTTTCTTTGAAAGGGTAAAAATCTTTGTGGGAAAAGGAGAAATTGCTGGTTACCAGCATTTTCTCCTTTTCCCACCATCTTTTCAAAAGTCCATTTCCTTAGGGGTCGTTAAAACCCAGGACTGTGTGGTAAAGGGTTAATTTGCACTGCTGAATTAGGGTATTACATTATCTTAAAAATGAGAAATTTCCCTTTTGTCACAGTGTTTCTTGTTTGCTTGCTTGATGGAAAAGAGATATATTTATTTTGTAGAGTTTCTGCTTTGCAGACATTTTCAAAATGAACAAGTTTTATTCAATAAAATTCTATTAGTAGAAATCAGGGGCCGGTTTCACAAAAAAACTTCTGTTATTTTACTCAAAATCTGCAAACATGCTTATTTTCCAACTAAAGTTGAATTTGTTATTCCAGATGCATTTCACTAACATTAGCCCTTTCCCAAACGACAAATTTTGGACTGGTCCAAACTGAAAGAGTTTGCAGACGACAATTTTAAATTTGATGAAAATGGCAGAAAGTTCTCAAAAAGGATAGAAAACACTGTGGGAAAAGGAGAAATTGCTCGTTACGAGCAGTTTCTCCTTTTCCCACAGTGTTTTCAAAAGACTTGTACTGCAGACATGTGAAAACCAGGGTTTGTTTGGGAAAGGATTAACAGACTTATGCAACATTCTTAAGTTCTTCATTAACACTACGTTTTAGACTTGACTAAGCAAAATAAACGGACTTGGGTCAATTAACCCTTTACCACACAATCCCGAGTTTTAACGACCTTGAAGAAGAAAGCTTTTGAAAACACTATGGGAAAAGGAGAAAATGCTGGTAACCAGCATTTTCTCCTTTTCTCATAATGTTTTTTTTACACTATCAAAGACAGAAATCATCACTTGAGCAACATTTATTTTGTTGTCTGCAAATGCTTTCAATTTAGTCAAGTCCAAAATTTTGTCATTTGGTAAAGAGTTAATCCTTTACCAAATGACAAAATTTTAAAATAGTTCACATTGAAAGCAGTTGCAGACCACAAAGTAAGTGTGACTGAAAAATTGAAATTTGTTTTGGGAAGGGTAGAAAACATTGTGGGAAAAGGAGAAAATGCTGGTTGCCATCATTTTCTCCTTTCCCTACAATGTTTTCAAAAGGCTTCTTTCTTGGGGTCGTTGAAAGTCAGGATTGTATGGTAAAGGGTTCACATACTTAAGTCCGTTATTTTGCTGAGTTGAGCCAGAAACGTTGTGTCAACACAGAATTTGAGAATGTTACGCAAGTCTGTAAATGTCAGTGAACTGCATCTGGCAAAACAGGCTATACTTAAGTCGTAAAATAAGACTGTATTTTACTCAGATCTGCAAACAGGCTTAAGTTTTTTCTGAAACCAGGCTTGGGGCTTGTAGTCACCAACCATTTTGAAGAATTTTCTCAATTTGAAAGTTACATAATTTCTGATTGGCTAATCCAAATGGTTTGGCCAATCAGAAATTGTGTTACATTCTAAATTTAGAATAATGCCAAGAATGGAATTTAGAATGCTTGTTGAATACAGAATCCTGATTATAAGATATACACAATTTTTCAAAGTAAGAAAAATCTGCATATGGAGGAAATGCGTTTAAATGGCTATTGTCCCTGGTTTTTTTTTTTGTTTGGAAAAATTAAAGGAGAATGTAAAATGATAAATTTGTCCGTTATATTTTAGTACTAAATGGTACTTAAAATACATTTAACCCTTTACCACTCCATCCCGACTTTTAACGACCCCTGTTGAGAAGGCTTTTGAAAACATTATGGGAAAAGAAGAAAATGCTGTTCAAATGTTCTCTTACCTTTCAGAGTCAAAGTTAACCGTTTGAGCCAATTTGTCATATATAAATGCTTTCAATTTGGATGAGTTTTAAAAAGGGGGGGGGGGGGGTTGGCTGTTATGCAGATTGTTAATTTTCTATTATGAAGAGGGGCCATGATTATGCTCCCGAGCTGATACACAGGCTGCATCTCTGACACTGTTCAGGGAATCGCTAAATAGGGATCGACTGGTGTGCCGCATGTTGTCGGTATGACATCATTATGATGTTTTGGGAACTCCCATCACTATGTGCCTGATGACCTTTTTAGCTCACTTTAGCACAACGTGCTAAAGGTGAGCTATTGTGATCGCCCTATGTCCGTCGTCCGTCAACAATTTTTTTAAACATCTTCTCCTAAACCGCTGGGCCAATCTTGATGAAACTTGGCAGGGATGTTCCTTGGGTGAAGCTCTACCAAAATTGTTCAAAGAATTGAATTCCACCCACAACTCTGGTTGCCATGGCAACAAAAAGGAAAAACAAGCAAAATCTTTGAAAATCTTCTTCTCTGAAACTAGAAGGCGCAGAGCTTTGATATTTTGTATGTAGCATCTCCTAGTGGACCTCTACCAAGTTTGTTCATTTGATGTCCCTGTGGTCAAAACTGGCCCCGCCCCGGGGGTCACAAGTTTGAGCATAGTCACAAAGAAGGAAAAATTTAAAAATCTTCTTCTCTAAAACTTGAAGGCGTAGAGCTTTGATATTTGGCATGTAGCATCTCCTAGTGGACCTCTACCAAGTTTGTTCATATGATGCCCCTGGGGTCAAAACTGGCCCCGCCCCAGGGGTCACAATTTCCAACATAGGAACAAAGAAGGAAAACTTTAAAAATGTTCTTCTGTAAAACTAGAAGGCATAGAGCGTTGATATTTGGCATGAAGCATCTCCTAGTGGACCTCTACCAAATTTGTTCATATGATGCCCTTGGGGTCAAAACTGGCCCTGCCCCAGGGGTCACAAGTTCGAACATAGGAACAAAGAGGGGAAACTTTAAAAATCATCTTCTCTGAAACTGGAAGGCGTAGAGCTTTGATATTTGGTATGTAGCATTGCCTAGTGAACCTCTACCAAGTTTGTTCATATGATGCCCCTGGGATCAAAACTGGCCCCGCCCCGGGGGTCACAAGTTTGAGCATAGTGACAAAGAAGGAAAACTTTAAAAATCTTCTTCTCTGAAACTTGAAGGCATAGAGCTTTGATATTTGGCATGTAGCATCTCCTAGTGGACCTCTACCAAGTTTGTTCATATGATGCCCCTGGGGTCAAAACTGGCCCCACCCTGGGGGGTCACAATTTCCAACATGGGAACAAAGAAGGAAAACTTTAAAAATCTTCTTCTCTAAAACTAGAAGGCATAGAGCTTTGATATTTGGCATGAAGCATCTCCTAGTGGACCTCTACCAAGTTTGTTCATGTGATGCCCCTTGGGTCAAAACTGGCCCAGCCCCGGGGGTCACAATTTCCAACATGGGAACAAAGAAGGAAAACTTTAAGAATCATCTTCTCTCAAACTAGAAGGCATAGAGCTTTGATATTTGGCATGAAGCATCTCCTAGTGGACCTCTACCAAATTTGTTCATATGATGCCCTTGGGGTCAAAACTGGCCGTGCCCTGGGGGTCACAAGTTCGAACATAGGAACAAAGAGGTAAAACTTTAAAAATCATCTTCTCTGAAACTTGAAGGCGTATAGCTTTGATATGTGGTATGTAGCATTGCTTAGTGGACCTCTACCAAGTTTGTTCATATGATGCCCCTGGGGTCAAAACTGGCCCCGTCCCGGGGGTCACAATTTCCAACATAGGAACAAAGAAGGAAAACTTTAAAAATCTTCTTCTCTGAAACAGGAAGGCATGGAGCTTTGATATTTGGTATGTAGCATCGTCTAGTGGATCTCTACCAAGTTTGTGCATATGATGCCCTTGGGGCAAAAGTTGGCCCTGCCCCGGGGGTCACAAGTTCGAACATAGGAAAAGAGAAGGAAAACTTTAAAAATCATCTTCTCTGAAACTGGAAGGCGTAGAGCTTTGATATTTGGTATGTAGCATCGCCTAGTAGACCTCTACTAAGTTTGTTCATATGATACCCTTGGGGTCAAAATTGGCCCTGCCCCGGGGTCACAAGTTCAAACATAGGAACAAAGAAGGAAAACTTTAATTTTTTTTTTCTCTTAAATGGGAAGGCATAGAGCTTTGATATTTGGTATGTAGCATCTCCTAGTGGACTTCTACCAAGTTTGTTCCAAGGATGCTGCTTGGGACAAATCTGGCCCAGCCCCTGGGGTCACAAGTTCGAATATAGGAACAAAGAAGGAAAACTTTAAAATTCTTCTTTTCTGAAACCGAAAGGTGTGGAGCTTTGATATTTGGTATGTTGCATCTCAGGGTGGACCTCTACCAAGTTTGTTAATATGATGCCCCTGGGTCAAAACTGGCCCCGCCCCGGGGGTCTGAAGTTCGAAGACAGGAACAAAGAAGGAAAACTTTAAATTTCTTTTTCTCTTAAACGGGAAGGTGTAGAGCTTTGATATTTGGTATGTAGCATTTCCTAGTGGACCTCTACCAAGTTTGTTCATATGATGCCCCTGGGGTCAAAACTGGCCCAGCCCTGGGGTCACAAGTTCGAACATAGGAACAAAGAAGGAAAACTTTAAAATTCTTCTTTAAAACTGGAAGGCGTAGAGCTTTGATATTTGGTATGTAGTGATTCTCTTCTTAGTTTGTTTGCCCATCTAAGCGCAACAAGTTCATTGAGTTCAAAATTGGGTTATCTTAGGTCATAAACTAGGTCACTAGGTCAAATTAAAGAAATACCTTGTTGGCACTCTCAAGGCCACATTATTTGCTCAATTGCCTTGAAAATTAGTTAGAAAGTTTGTCTTTATAAAGTCTCACATAAGATTAATTTGGGTCAACTTGGGTCATAAACGAGTTCACTGGGTCAAATTAAAGAAATACCTTGTTTGCACTCTGGAGGCCACATTTATTGCTCAAATGACCTGAAATTTGGCCAGAATGTTTGTCTTGATAAAATACCAGATGAGTTTGGATTTGGGTCACCTGGAACGATAAACTAGGTCACTAGGTCAAAATAAAGAAATACCTTGTGGGCACTCTAGAGGCCACATTATTTGCTTAATTGCCTTGAAAATTGGTCAGAATGTTTGTCTTTGTAAAATCTCACATGAGTCTGAATTTGGGTCAACTGGGGTCATAAACTAGGTCACTTGATCAAATTAAAGAAATAGCTAGTGGGCACTGTAGAGGCCACATTTATTATTCATTTGATTTGAAAATTGGTTAAAATGTTTCTTTTGATATAGTCAAAGACCAGTTCAAATTTGGGTCACCTTGGGTCATAATCTAGGTCACTAGGTCAAATTAAAGAAATATCTTTAGGGCACTCGAGGCCACATTTTTTGCTCAATTGACTTGAAAATTGGTCAGAATGTTTGTCTTCATGAAATATGAGTTTGAAATTGGGTCACCTGTGGTCAAAAACTAGGTCACATGGTCAAATTAAAGAAAAACCTTTAAGGCACTCTACTAAGGTGAGCGACCCAGGGCCATCATGGCCCTCTTGTTTAGCTCACTTGAGCACGAAGTGCTAAGGTGAGGTATTGTGATCAGTTGTTGTCTGGCGTCCATCTGTCCGTCCATCTGTCCACAATTCCTTTACACATCTTCTCCTCCTAAACTGGTGGGCCAATCATCTTGAAACTTGGCAGGCATGTTCCTTGGGTGAAGCTCTACCAAAGTTGTTAAAAGAATTGAAACAACCCAATAACTCTGGTTGCCACGGCAACAAAAAAGGGGAAGTTTACAACATCTTTAAAAATCTTCTTGTCTGAAACCAGAAAGCCCAGAGTTTCGATATTTGGTATGTAGTATCTTCTAGTAGCCCTCTACCAAGTTTGTTCAAATGATGCCCCTGGGGTTACAAATTTGGGCAAAATCATATATAGAGCAAACTTTGACAATCTTCTTGTCTGAAACTAGAAGGCCTAAAGTTTTGATAATTTATATGGATCATCTGCTGGTGCCCCTGGGGTCAAAATCAGCCCTGCCCCAGGGGTCACAAAGTAGGACATCAAGTTATATAGAGTGAACTTTTGTTTTGACTTGTATCTTGAAAACTACACAGAGTTTTTACATCGAACTTGTAACATCTATCAACCACCATTAGGAAATGCAGGACAACAAGTGTCACGCAGATTGACCATGCAACACCACAGTTATATACCTTTGTTTTTTTAGCTCACCTTAGCACAACGTGCTAAAGGTGAGCTATTGTGATCGCCCTATGTCCGTCGTCCGTCAACAATTTTTTTAAACATCTTCTTCTCCTAAACCACTGGGCCAATCTTGATGAAACTTGGCAGGGATGTTCCTTGGGTGAAGCTCTACCAAAATTGTTCAAAGAATTAAATTCCACCCACAACTCTGGTTGCCATGGCAACAAAAAGGAAAAAAAAGCAAAATCTTTGAAAATCTTCTTCTCTGAAACTAGAAGGCGCAGAGCTTTGATATTTTGTATGTAGCATCTCCTAGTGGACCTCTACCAAGTTTGTTCATTGGATGCCCATGGGGTCAAAACTGGCCCCGCCCCAGGGGTCACAAGTTTGAGCATAGTAACAAAGAAGGAAAACTTTAAAAATCTTCTTCTCTGAAACTTGAAGGCATAGAGCTTTGATATTTGGCATGTAGCATCTCCTAGTGGACCTCTACCAAGTTTGTTCATATGATGCCCCTGGGGTCAAAACTGGCCCCACCCCGGGGGTCACAATTTCCAACATAGGAACAAAGAAGGAAAACTTTAAAAATCTTCTTCTTTAAAACTAGAAGGCAAAGAGCTTTGATATTTGGCATGAAGCATCTCCTAGTGGACCTCTACCAAGTTTGTTCATATGATGCCCTTGGGGTCAAAACTGGCCCTGCCCCGGGGGTCACAAGTTCAAACATAGGAACAAAGAGGGAAACTTTAAAAATCATCTTCTCTGAAACTGGAAGGCGTAGAGCTTTCATATTTGGTATGTAGCATTGCCTAGTGGACCTCTACCAAATTTGTTCATATGATGCCCCCCGGGTCAAAACTGGCCCCACCCCGGGGGTCACAAGTTTGAGCATAGTAACAAAGAAGAAAAAATTTAAAAGTCTTCTTCTCTGAAACTTGAAGGCGTAGAGCTTTGATATTTGGCATGTAGCATCTCCTAGTGGACCTCTGCCAACTTTGTTCATATGATGCCCCTGGGGTCAAAACTGGCCCTGCCCCGGTGGTCACAATTTCCAACATGGGAACAAAGAAGGAAAAATTTAAAAATCTTCTTCTGTAAAACTAGAAGGCATAGAGCTTTGATATTTGGCATGAAGCATCTCCTAGTGGACCTCTACCAAGTTTGTTCATATGATGCCCTTGGGGTCAAAACTGGCCCTGCCCCGGGGGTCACAAGTTCGAACATTGGAACAAAGAGGGGAAACTTTAAAAATCATCTTCTGTAAAACTAGAAGGCATAGAGCTTTGATATTTGGCATGAAGCATCTCCTAGTGGACCTCTACCAAGTTTGTTCATATGATGCACTTGGGGTCAAAACTGGCCCTGCCCCAGGGGTCACAAGTTCAAACATAGGAACAAAGAGGGGAAACTTTAAAAATCATCTTCTCTGAAACTGGAAGGCGTAGAGCTTTGATATTTGGTATGTAGCATTGCTTAGTGGACCTCTACCAAGTTTGTTCATATGATGCCCCTGGGGTCAAAACTGGCCCCACCCCGGCGGTCACAAGTTTGAGCATAGTAACAAAGAAGGAAAACTTTAAAAATCTTCTTCTCTGAAACTTGAAGGCATAGAGCTTTGATATTTGGCATGTAGCATCTCCTAGTGGACCTCTACCAAGTTTGTTCATATGATGCCCCTGGGGTCAAAACTGGCCCCACCCCGGGGGTCACAATTTCCAACATAGGAACAAAGAAGGAAAACTTTAAAAATCTTCTTCTGTAAAACTAGAAGGCATAGAGCTTTGATATTTGGTATGTAGCATCGCCTAGTAGACCTGTACTAAGTTTGTTCATATGATGCCCTTGGGGTCAAAATTGGCCCTGCCCAGGGGGGTCACAAGTTCAAACATAGGAACAAAGAAGGAAAACTTTATTTTTTTTTTCTCTTAAATGGGAAGGCATAGAGCTTTGATATTTGGAATGTAGCATCTTCTAGTGGACTTCTACCAAGTTTGTTCCAAGGATGCTACTTGGGTCAAAACTGGCCCAGCCCATGGGGTCACAAGTTCGAACATAGTAACAAAGAAGGAAAACTTTAAAATTCTTCTTTTCTGAAAGCGAAAGGTGTGGCGCTTTGATATTTGGTATGTTGCATCTCAGAGTGGACCTCTACCAAGTTTGTTCATATGATGCCCCTGGGTCAAAACTGGCCCCGCCCAGGGTGTCACAAGTTCGAAGATAGCAACAAAGAAGGAAAACTTTAAATTTCTTTTTCTCTTAAACGGGAAGGTGTAGAGCTTTGATATTTGGTATGTAGCATTTCCTAGTGGACCTCTACCAGGTTTGTTCATATGATGCTCCTGGGTCAAAACTGGCTCAGCCCCAGGGGTCACAAGTTCGAACATAGGAACAAAGAAGGAAAACTTTAAAATTCTTCTTTAAAACTGGAAGGCGTAGAGCTTTGACATTTGGTATGTAGTGATTCTCTTCTAAGTTTGTTTGCCCATCTAAGCGGAACAAGTTTATTGAGTTCAAAATTGGGTCATCTTGGGTCATAAACTTGGTCACTAGGTCAAATTGAAGAAATACCTTGTCGGCACTCTCGAGGCCACATTATTTGCTCAATTGCCTTGAAAATTAGTTAGAAAGTTTGTCTTTATAAAGTCTCACATAAGATTAATTTGGGTCAACTTGGGTCATAAACTAGTTCACTGGATTTGCGCTCTTGAGGCCACATTTATTGCTCAAATGACCTGAAATTTGGCCAGAATGTTTGTCTTGATGAAATACCAGATGAGTTTGGATTTGGGTCACCTGGAACCATAAACTAGGTCACTAGGTCAAAATAAAGAAATACCTTGTGGGCACTCTAGAGGCCACATTCTTTGCTTAATTGCCTTGAAAATTGGTCAGAATGTTTGTCTTTGTAAAATCTCACATGAGTCTGAATTTGGGTCAACTGGGGTCATAAACTAGGTCACTAGGTCAAATTAAAGAAATAGCTAGTGGGCACTCTAGAGGCCACATTTATTATTCATTTGATTTGAAAATTGGTTAAAATGTTTCTTTTGATATAGTCAAAGACCAGTTCAAATTGGGTCACCTGGGGTCATAATCTAGGTCACTAGGTCAAATTAAAGAAATATCTTTAGGGCACTCGAGGCCACATTTTTTGCTCAATTGACTTGAAAATTGGTCAGAATGTTTGTCTTCATGAAATATGAGTTTGAAATTGGGTCACCTGTGGTCAAAAACTAGGTCACATGGTCAAATTAAAGAAAAACCTTAAAGGCACTCTACTAAGGTGAGCGACCCAGGGCCATCATGGCCCTCTTGTTTTTTATTACTGTGTCATGGAAAAAGGGGGCTTGATGTATATTTTCATTGTGGACCAATATCTCTTTAACTACAGGACAAAATGTCATGAAACTTCATCTTTATATTGTTTATTACAAGCCACAGACAATAGTTATTTGTTTTGATGTCATGAAATGCCATGTCATGAAAAAAGGGGGCTAAATGTTTAATTTCATCATGGACCAATGACCATCTGTTTGTCCATCTTTCAGGACAGATATCTTCTAAAATCCTTGACAAAAACTAATAGAAATTCATACAGGTGTTCCTAATGATGTCCGCCAATATTTATTGTTTTTTTTGCCATTTTGATATTAAATATGGTCTCATAGGAAAAAGGGGCTTCATGTATATTATTGTTAAGGATCAATATGCATGTGCATAGTTTAGATTAAGATCAGACTGTCTTTCAGGACAGATATCTTCTAAAATGCTTGCCAAAAACTAATAGAAATTCATACAGGTGTTCCTAATGATGTCCGCCCATATTTATTTTTTTTTTTTTTTTTGCCTTTTTGATATCAAATAAGGTCTCATAGGAAAAAGGGGCTTCATGTATATTTCTGTTAAGGATCAATATACATACATGTATCTTCAACTCAAAATCCTGGACAAAAATTTGTGAAAGATTATACATGTGTTCCTTATGATAGTCCGCCAATATCATATTTTAGCTTTTTTTGATTAAATGTTGTGTCATGGAAAAAGGGGGCTTTACATATATTTTCATTATGGATTAATATCTCTTTAACTACAGGACAATATGTTATGAAACTTCATCTTTATTTTGTTTATCACAAGCCACAGACAGTGGTTAGGCCTATTTGTTAGCTCACCTGAGCACGAAGAGCTGAGTGAGGTATTGTGATTTGTTAATTGACCTGAAAATTGGTCAGAATGTTTGTCTTGATCAAATCTCGCATGAGTCCGAATTTGGGTCACCTGGGGTCATAAACTAGGTCACTAGGTCAAATTAAAGAAATACCTTGTGGACACTCTAGAGGCCACATTTCTTGCTCAGTTGACCTGAAAATTGGTCAGAATGTTTGTCTTGATCAAATCGCGGACGAGTTTGAATTTGGGTCACGTGGGGTCATAAACTAGTTCACTAGGTCAAATTAGAGAAGTACCTTGTGGACACTCTGGAGGCCACATTTCTTGCTCAATTGACCTGAAAATTGGTCAGAATGTTTTTTATGATGCAATCTCAGATGAGTTCGAATTTGGGACACCTGGGGTCATAAACTAGGTCACTAGAACAAATTGAAGAAATACCTTTTGGACACTCTAGAGGCCACATTTCTAACTCAGTTGACCTGAAAATGAGTAAGCATGTTTGTTTTATGAAATCTCGCATGAGACTGGATTTGGGTCACCTGGGGTCATAAACTAGGTCACTAGGTCAAATTAAAGAAATACCTTGTGGGTACTCTTGAGGCCACATTTTTTACTCAATTGACCTGAAAATTGGTCAGAATATTTATCTTGATGAAATCTCGGATGAGTTTGAATTTGGGACATTTCTTACTCAACTGACCTGAAAATTGGTCAGAATGTTTGTCTTGATGAAATCTTGGATGAGTTCGAATTTGGGTCACCTAGGTCTTAAACTAGGTCACTAGGTAAAATAAAAGAAATACCTTGTGGACACTCTAGAGGCCATATTTCTTACTCGATTGACCTGAAAATTGGTCAGAATGTTTATCTTGATGAAATCGTAGATGAGTTTGAATTTGGGCCACCTGGGGTCATATAGTAGGTCACTAGGTCAAATTAAAGAAATACCTTGTGGGCACTTCTAGAGGCAACATTTTGTACTCAATTGACCTGAAAATTGGTCAGAATATTTGTCTTGATGAAATCTCATAAGTTCAAATTTTGGTCACCTGGGGTCATAAACTAGGTTGGTACTCTAGAGACCACATTTTTGCTCAATTGACTTGAAAATTGGTCAGAATGTTTGTCTTAATTAAATCTTGGATGAGTTTGAAATTGGGTCACCTGGGGGTCATTAACTAGGTCAAATTAAAGAAATACCTTGTGGACACTCTAGAGGCCACATTTCTTACTCAATTGACCTGAAAATGGGTCAGAATGTTTGTCTTGATGATATCCTGGATGAGTTCAAATTTGGGTCACCTAGGTCATAAACTAGGTCACTAGGTCAAATTAAAGAAATACCTTGTGGGCACTCTAGAAGCCACATTTTCTGCTCAATTGACTTGAAAATTGGTCAGAATGTTTGTCTTTATTAAGTCTCGGATGAGTTTGAATTTGGGTTACCTGGGGTCATAAACTAGATCACTGGGTCAGGTCAAATCAAAGAAATACCTTGTGGACACTCTAGAGGCCACATTTCGTACTCGATTGACCTGAAAATTGGTCATAATGTTTGTCCTGATGAAATCTTGGATGAGTTGGAATTTTGGTCACCTTGGGTCATAAACTAGGTCACTAGGTCAAATTAAAGAAATATGTTGAGGGCAATCTAGAGGCCACATTTTTTTCTCAATTGACCTAAAAATTGGTCAGAATGTTTGTTATGATTAAAATTCGGATGAGTTTGAAATTGGGTTGCCTGGGGTCATAAACTAGGTCACTAGGTCAAATTAAAGAAAGACTTTGTGGACACTCTAGATGCCACATTCTGTGCTCAGTTGACTTGAAAATTGGTCAGAATCTTTGTCTTAATAAAATCTCAGATGAGTTTAAGTTTGGGATACCTTGGGTCATAAACTAGGTCACTAGGTCAAATTAAAGAAATACCTTGTGGAAACTCTAGAGGCCACATTTCTTACTCAATTGACCTGAAAATTGGTCAGAATGTTTGTCTTGATGAAATTTCGGATGAGTTTGAATTTGGGTCACCTAGGGTAATAAACTAGGTCTCACTAGATCAACTTACAAAAATTCCTTGTGGGCGCTCTAGAGGCTACAATTAATACTCAATTGACCTGGAAATTGATCAGCACGTTTGTCATGATGAAATCTTGGCTGAGTTCAAAATTGAGTCACATAGGGTCTTAAACTAGGTCACTAGGTCAAATTTAAAGAAATATCTTGTGGGCGCTCTAGTGGCCACAATTCTTGCTCAAATGACCTGAAAATTGGTCAGCGTGTTTGTCTTTGTGATATCTCGGATGAGTTCAAAATTGGGTAACATAGGGTCAAAACAAGGTCACTGGGTCACATTGAAGAAATACCTTGTGGGCTCTCTAGAGGCCACAATTCTAGCTAAACTGACCTGAAAATTGGTTTACATGTTTTACTTGATGATATCTCTGACCAGTCAGAAATTGGGTCTCATAGGGTCCTAAACTAGGTCACTAGGTCAAATTCAAGAAATGTATTGTGGGCATTCTAGAGGCCACAATTTTTGCTCAACTGACCTGAAAATTTTTCGGCATGTTTGATATGATAATATCTTGAATGGGTTTGAAATTGGGTCACATAGGGTCATAACTTAGGTTACTAAGTCAAATTACAAAAATACTTTGTGGGCACTCTAGAGGCGGCAATTCTTGCCCAATTCACCTGAACCTTTATTAACAAGTTTGTCTTGATATTTTGGATGAGTTTGAAATATGGTCACATAGGGTCATAAACTAGGTCACTTGGTCAAATTGAAAAAAATACATTTTGGACACTCCAGAGGCCACATTTTCAGCTCAATTGACCTGACCATTGGTCAGAACGTTTGTCTTAATAATGTCTCAGATGAGTTTTAAATTGGTTCATTATGACCCTGGGATTAAATTTCGCCTATTGACTCAGGTTTTCCTGTAATTTACAGGCATCACTGAGATTTCACCATGATTTGTGATAAAGATCTTCCTTTTTTGACAAAGTCAACTCAGAAAGTGGAGACTGTGCATATTTCTTTGTCTTCTAGATAGGATAAAGGATAAACTGACCAATTAGGCTCTCAAAAATGTGTAGTTATCAGAAATGGTATCAGGTTTCACAAACACATTCTTTCACCATAATAGGAGCATTAGCAATTGGCTTATGATATATAAAAGCCTTCAATTCTGATTGTGACATTTGGATTACCTCCCTTCAATTTGATTGAATTTGAATGCTTTGGGGAAATTTCTGTCAAAAAATTTGAGAAGGGTTCAGCTTATGTGTTCTTTTTGCTTCTTGCATATGTTGTAAAGTGCTGATAACTTAAACTCGATGCAGAAGTTTCTAAAAGTTCTAATTTTTAGAATTTTCTGTGTAACAGACAAGCAATTTGGCATGGTATGTTAAAAAAATGTGACAAATGTGACATTTTGAACAGAAATGGAACCTGAGACAGGCAAAACAGTGCTTTTGCAACTGAACAAGTACCTGAGGTAAGATTTAAGTCCAGAAAGGGAACAGAAAACTAGCCTGACTTTGTAAAAGTGAAGTTCAAGTGATTCTCCTTAGACTTGTATGTGAGCTTAAATTGCCAGGAAAATGGGGTGAAATATGCTTATTTGCATAAGGGTTAACAATCCATGTAAAATGAGTTCTGTACAATTGAGCCTCATTTGGATGGTTTAGATCAGTCAGTATCAAGGTATGTTACTTGTTTCAAGTGTTTTTTGGCATATGTGAAAATTTTCACATTGCCTTAAGGCACATGTAAACAGTTCTTTTTGAACTGGCCATGGTCAAAATTGGAAATAATGGAGAAAGGTAGGTTTTCAATGCAATTTTGATAAGAAGAGCAGTTATTACACCCATGAATTGTGTAAGATTATTGAAAAGAAGCATTCAGTTTGTCCTTGAAACAGGAGGTCATGACCTCTCCTTCTTTGTTCCATTAGTTTTGACCCAAATGCGAAACTGAGGGGTCATGGAGTTAGTGGCTAGCTTTAGCCGTAAAAACAATGGCGGGGTAATGCCATGAAAGATTGCGAAAAAATGACATGGTAACGTGCTATTTTTGATTTTATCCCCAAATTATGTATTGTTTCGAGTTTCAATTTAGCTTTGCATTTTCAGGCTAGCCTCCTGGGTTTGCATTTTGTGAATTTTGGAATAAAGGCTAAAATGGCTTATTTTGTCAATTTTTATTCTGACCATGCCAGTTGCCTGCATCGGTCAGTAATTTCACTGTTTCACTAGTTTAACATGATTTCTTGATGAAATCTTAAAAATTGGGGTTATGCTGTTGCATTTAAGTACTCTTTATCATTTCAGGCTGATTCTATAGCCATTTTGTCGAAGAAGTTCTGTTTGGAGTGTCGACAGTCGACACGTGTTTCACCGTCAACCGTGGTCTGAGGCCTGTGGTAAGCGGAGGATGGGGGAATCGATATCCGGTTAAAACGTCCCCCAGTCAAAACGTCCAAAATTTGGCAAAAATGCCCCCAATTCCACTCCAAATTTGTCTGAACGTCCCCCCTTAAACGTCCCCGCATGTCTTATTCAGATTACATGTGTTTGATATTTGTTTATTCTGAGATCCTTAACAGTTATATTTTTTTTTCAATGTGTCAAGGTTGTGTAAAGGGGGACTGGAGGCGGGTAATTTCCCTTTTTCCACAATGTTTTTTTGTTGTGTAAAGACATCAAGAAGTGACGCTTTCATCTAGTTATATACCTACTTCAGGTAAGGTGAACAATACTACAGACAGACACATCGTTGAGTGTAGTTCGTGTACTTTTTTTGTTTTTCACATAAAGCACATCAGGTAACCAGCATTTTCTCCTTTTCCACAATATTTTCTAGCCTATCAAAGAGAAATTCCATCAGATGAGCCATATTTAAATTGTATTCTGTAAATGCCTTCAACTTGGACATGTCTACATTTTGTCATTTGGTAAAGATTTAACCCTTTGGTTGCTTGGCGCGACTCAAAAAACTTTTATGGACAGTGTAGATCTCTGATCTTTGCTCTATACTGTCTGATAAGGAGATTTAAAAAAATAAATAAATAGCAAAATTATGGAGTTTTATTATTGGCTTGAAAGTTTCATTCCACTTATTTAGCAGGATAAGAGTTATGGCTAACGATTTAATGACTGCTTTTATGGCTGCACATTCTGTAGTCTCATCTTGATCTACGCTGTCACCAAAAGCTCTTTATGTTGCTCCATACATGATTAGAGTTTGTGTTCAAAAGGGCCATGCTCTGACAAAATGGGGCTTACTGTATTGCGGTGATGCATTGTACCAAAAAAGCCATAACATAACTATCAATAAAATACATTTTGTCAGACAACCAACTTAACCCTTTCCCAAACGACAAATTTTAGACTCTTTCAAATTCAAAACATCTGCAGACGACAAATTCAAAGTTGATACGAATGAGCTTAAGCTCTCTGATAGAGTAGAAAACATTGTGGGAAAAGGAGAAATGCTGGTTACCAGCATTTTCTCCTTTTCCCACAATGTTTTCAAATGTATTCTTTCCCAGGGTCGTGAAAACCAGGGATTGTTTGGTAAAGGGTTAATCATGAGGTAGAATGGTCCTTTGACATGTAGAAAATTGACAAATAGCAAAAAGTTTCAACTCAGAACCTGAGTCGGTACTTTTAACAGATGCATTAAGCCCCCTTTTCACAGAGCAATTAAGGATCAAGTTGTTGATATTTCTACTCTTTTCATCTGCACATTTTTTGTCAAACAAGATTGACAAAACCAATTTTGTAAGAATTGTGTAGGTGTAAAAATATTATGTTTTCATTCCAGTCTTGACAAGTGTGGGGATTTCATCAACGAACAGAAAGGAACTCTTGCTGAGTGGTTCACCTAGAGCTTTGTTCTGTCGATCAGTCGGTAAACCACGAGTCCTCTGTGAGATTGGTAGTTAGGGAATTCTGTTATTGATTGTAACTGGTGGGGTGTGACTCGATGGAGTGTTCCTAGGTAAGGCACTGCAAAACTCCAGCTTTTACTTATAAAAGACATAAATAAGTTATTGCTGTAATACAACTGAAATATTATGGATAGTGGAATAAAATGTAATTTACATCCAAACAAATCTTCATACTATGTGTTTATTGGGTGTTTGTAACATAATTTCAGTCATATCACAAAGACAAGAGCATCTATTAATGCTTTTAGGAGTTTCTTTCACCAGTGCTTTACATAATATTCTTATCAAACCACAGGCTGCTTTCACATGTAACCACTGTTGAAACAATGATCAGTAGTGAGAGAGGAATGAATCCTGGCTACCATCAATTCTGAACCCTTTATTAACCTTTTACCAAACAATCCCGAATTTTAATGACTCTGAGAAAGAAGCCTTTTGAAAACATTGTGGGAAAAGAAGGAAATGCTGGTAACTGGCATTTTCTCCTTTTCCCGCAATGTTTTCTACCCGCTCAAAGACAAATTTCATTATTTGTGCAGCATTTAATTTGTCATCTGCAAATGCTATCAATTTGGACCAGTCTAAAATTTTGTTGTTTGGTAAAGAGTTAAACAAAATTAGACTAGTCCAAATTGAAAGCATTTGCATGTGACAAAATGAACCCTTATCCTGCTATACAACTTAAATGAAACTTTAAAGCCGATGGTAAAAATCAAAGTGTTGATATTTCAAAGTTATGGGGGTTGGGGGAAATATCCACTTAACGGACAGGTAGACCCAAGATCAGACTGCATGATCTCAGCAGTTTGTTCTTCATCTACACTGTCAGCAAAAAGGTCTGTGAGTCACGTTTGGCAGCCTAAGGTTTAATTGTGGCTCAAATGAAAGAATTTGTCTTTGAAAGGAAAGAAAACTGGAGAAGTATTAAAATTTTTCTTCCGAGATTTAAAAGGAAGCAATGCAAGGGGAATAACTTATAGGAACACCGGAGTAAACCGGCCTATAGCAGTACTCTCCCTTGTATCAAGAGAGAGAGTGTATTTTGTTGGAATGAAAATGGGGCTGATCGTTTGAAAAACAAACGACTCCTTGTCAGTCGCCAATTTTTGGTCTAGCTGCTGTGTGTGATTTGAAAGAAGACGATTATAGGTGCATGGTAGACGGAGGAAAGTCACAATTTACCCTCTGTCTCTCTAATAAACAATAAATACAAGGGGAGTAACTAGTTGAAGCACAGTTATCTTGTCAATAGCAGTAGTCTCCCTTTCATCAGGAGAGAGGTATTGTGGGAATGAAAATGGCGCTGATATCTGGAAAACAGATGACTAGATGCAAAAGTTTAGTTGTTATCACCAAACATTAGCCTAGCTTCTGTGTTTGATGTGTTAGAAGACGATTATGAACTGGAATTGCATTCATTTACAATCAAGCGGAGAATACCTTAAGATACATAAGGTAATTAATTTATTTATGGCAACAACATTGCAACGTGGAAAACTTCCATGCAAGCCCAGGGATGTAAAAATTTTTCTTTTTCTACTCGTCCTGTAGGACGAGTGGGTAGAAAAAGTTACTCGTCCTTATGGTATTATCACTTGTCCCAACTTTCGGACTTGAATGACCATTTCTTCTGCATTACTCTTGCTGTGAATCCTTTCTCTTTTTTTCTTTCTGCAAAACACGCTCTGATTCTTTCTTCTCGTCATCTCCACCCCCGAGTTTTTTACCAAATAATGATCGTATGTCGCGTTGCGACATTTTACAGACGAAAATTGACGTTGGTCACAAACGGTGTCGATATAAACAAAGCAGACGGTATTTAATACTTATTTTTTTCGCTGGCTTGACTGGTAAACCCGTCCCGCTCTAACAATATGTAGCATAGAACTAGTCACTGACACCGTCAATAGAAAACCCGTCAAGCACTTTACTGACGCGCGTGCGTAATATACATAAACATCCTGTATCATGATAGAAGAGACGCTCTGAAATTTCAGGTTCTACTTTCGTTTTGTGTTTGCCGTGAAATAACATTTATTTTGAATTTTACTCTGCCAATTGAGAATTTATTAGTTTTAAAACGTACCCGTCCGACAGGACGAGCTTGGCATTTCTTCTACTTGCCCGAAGCCAAATGTTACTCGTCAATACGAGCGGACGAGTGGAATTTTACATCCCTGAAGCCCCCGATTTTACCGCCCAAAACATGCCAAGTAAATCCATAAAAATGTTCAGTTAAGTTAGAAAAGTTTACTTTTCTTTTCAAATGTCGTTTCAAAGCAGTGCTGCTTATTGCCATTTAAAGGTAAAGACCACAGACCTGCTCTAGTCATGTTTAGTTTCAAGGAAACTAGATGTGAATTTATTCGGTCCCAAGTTGTTTCGGACCTGTCGTTCAAGGAAGAGATTCGAAAAGCATTTAGAAAGGAGGAATTTCAGTTCCAGCATTTTTTCCTTCCTCAACAATATTTCTTAGATTCCCTCAAATAAATTGAATTCATTTTAGATTATTTGTCATCTGCAGTGCTTAGTTGCAGGGTTGGCAAATAAATGGTCAATATGATTGTTGACCAGATGTGAGTCATTACTGGTTATAAGTGGTTATTAGCAGTTGATTTGTTGACCAGATGTGGGTCATCAGGCCCCCATATAATCAAAGTATTGAAAGTACTTACAGACTAGCGAATTTGATTGATTGTATGTATGGTATTTGACACTGTTTTCAACATTATTTCAGTTATGTAGCGGTGGACAGTGCACATATCCATGCTTTCCTTGAGTTTCTTCTACCAGTACTCCGCATAATATTCTTTCCAAGCCACTGGCTGCTTCCCACATAACCATCATCGAAATGTGAGAGAGAAATGAATCCTGTTGCAATGACTAACATTAATCCTCAGAAAGAAATTTGCAGAGTCGGAGCTCGAACCAGCAGCCTCCTTTTCTCAAGTCCTGTACGCTACCAACAGCTGTTGGGGCTATGCATGCTATTGTTTAACTGTAATCCAGTTTAAGTTCAACCCTTAATCTACTAAAAATGTTAAATGAAACTTTCAAGCCGATGGTAAATACCTGAATATTGCTATTTCAGTTATATTTTGGGAAAAAATATTCTCTTACCGGATCTATAGTGTAAATCCAAAATCAGACTGCACACTCTGTGCCGTCTGATCTTAATCCACACTGTCGGCAAAAGGTCATTGAGTTACGTTAGTGCTGGTAAAAGAAACTCCAGGAAAGCATGGATAGTTGCTCTGGCCACCGCAATATCTCTGAAATAATGTTGAAAACGGTGTTAAACACCTTACAATCAATTAGTCAATATCCAGTAGCACAAGATGTAGTTAACTATTTAACTCTCTTTACAAAATCAAAAATTTTTACACTGGTCCAAATTCAAAGCTGTTGCAGACCATAAATATTAAATGCAGCTGAATTGATGAAATGTGATTCCAAAAGGCAGAAAACAATGTGAGAAAAGGAGAAAATGATGTTTATCAGCATTTTCTCCTTTTCCCGCAATATTTTCAAAGGGATTCTTCCCCAGTGTCATTAAAACTTGGAATTGTTTGGTAAAGGGTTAATATTCAAGAGGTAGAATAACAGTTCAGCATAACAGTTTAACTGTACACAATGATCTAAATCAGGGCTTTAGTTAGACCCGTAAACCCGGGTTTTGACGCACAAAAATCTTCGAATTCCCTTTTTGACGCACAGAAAATTCCGAACAAGGGGTCATTTTGACCCCCCAAAATTTTCAGAGATGCATCAAAAATATATTACATAACAATCATATCAAAAGATAATCATGTTAACCCTTTCCCAAACAAGCCCTGGTTTTCACGTGTCTGCAGTACAAGTCTCTTGAAAACACTGTGGGAAAAGGAGAAATTGCTCGTAACGAGCAATTTCTCCTTTTCCCACAGTGTTTTCTACCCTTTTTGAGAACTTTCTGCCATTTTCATCAACTTTAAAATTGTCGTCTGCAAATTCTTTCAATTTGGACCAGTCCAAAATTTGTCGTTTGGGAAAGGGTTAAAGGCGTGAAAATCGTCAGAATGGTGTTAAACTGCTGCATAAAAATCAGCGAAGTGTGACCGGAAGGTGATAATTGACTTGTTACCTAAGATAATCGTAAGTTTATAACTGGCACTAGCCTTGCGAAAAGTGATAGACAGGGCAATGAATTCAGTATTGGTGTATCCTTTTGAAGTTTAACCATTGATGTATGGATATTGTAAAACATCTTCACTCGCCGATGTCCACCATTTTGTTCAACATTTGTACCCAATAATGATCGTACTTTTTTTAAAATTTTATTAAAAACAGTAAGTTGAAAAAAATAACCTATGAAACATGTATCTGCATCTCAGTTCACACAAAAAGATACCTTAAACTGTCCTTATGAATAAAAAATACTTTAATTATTCAGGCCCAAGAAAATTATGATACTTTACATATTTCTGGATGGTACTAGAAATTGGATAATAAATCTGATCTTCATTTCAGCAAAGTTTTAAAAGGGAATTCTGAGTGAAATTTATTAAACATTTTTTTATTGATTGTTTAGGTCGACAAGGTTTTAACTTTAGCCTCCTTGAACATATTGTGTGTGGGGAGGGGAGGAAATGGGGGGGGGTCCTCTTTGAAATGTAAAATTTTACTAATCAATTATTAACATCACATCTTTATTGCAATATTGATAAATCCAACAACAACAACAAATTGTTGACTAAAGACTCTATAATTTTCCAATTTGACTCATGAATTTTTTTGGTTTGACTCTTGAAAAATTAGATTTGACCCCTAAAATTTTAGGGTCAAGGGGTCAATGACTCCTGAATTTCAGAGGCTAGCTAAAACCCTGCTAAATAATGAATGACAAGGGTTCTCTGTCCAGTGAGGGTTGATACAGCATGCCCACTGGGTTTTTAATTTGGGGGTACATGCACCTTCCAGGTTTTGAATTGGGGGTACAAAGAAAAAGTTTGGCGTACACTGTACCCCCTAGATTTTTAATTGGGGGTACAAAGAAAAATTAGGGGGTACAGAGTAACTTTGGGCTGTTTCAGTGTTATTTATGAATTCTAACACCCTAGCTCCTTTACCATAATGGATGGGAGCTTAATTAAATTAGTAAATTGTGCATTTGGTGATTATATGGATGCATGATATGTCTCCAGGGCACATACTTTGTTTGATATAATGGCAACAGCGGTCAGGGTTTAAAAGCCGAACATGAGTTTTGATAATCGACTGCCTTTATGGAAGATTTTTCACCTTTAGTCCTTTCTCAAAGTTGCGAAGTCAGTTAGAACTGCTGTAAAAAGGAAGCATAGACAGATTGATGCTTGTTGTCCAAGATGATATTCGTAGATCTGGCTATTTTAACAGAGGAGCAGGCTGATTGGCTCATTGTAAGCTCAAACTCTGTCAAATAAAGGCCATGCCGTGTTAGGGCAAAATAAAACAAAATGTGTAATGGTAGAATCACTTGTGTAAACCTACCTTTCTCAGATCTTCACGCTGTAAAATATTTTAACAGCTTTTGTTGTGATCAGGGTTCCCATTTGCGCACATATGTGCGTGATGTCACGCACAAAAATATGAAGTGAAACGTGCATGCACGCACAGATTTCAGGGCTCCCGTTGTCGATCATCAATGGCGCCAGTTGGGACAAGTTAACAAGTGTGAAAGTCATTGTTTATCACTGCTAATCAAACTTGGTATCAATCCGCTTTTCTAGTGTAAAATTAAAGGTTTTGAAGTTACATGTTATTCTTATTGACAAATCTATGTCAAATCATGCAGAAATACTACTCCAAAACTTAACAGGCATGAAAAAAAAGATCGCTGCAAGAAGCGCGAAAACTCATGACACAACAAAAATTGGTTTGACATCGTCCGATCAAAGGCATTTCAAACTGTCTATTCAGTTTTATCAATGACTTTGAACAGTAAATTTATATAAATATCTTTATAAAACAATAAGTGAAAGCTAATTAGTGTCTGAAATTGACAGTGAAATGGAAAATTCTACTTGCTGTCAGGCTGTAAGTTGTCCTTCTGAAACCGGTCTCATGAGTAAGGAAATTATAACAAGCGTCCTCTTTTTTTAAATTACCCATATTGTTTTCAAGAGCAGCTGACTGCTGAGTAAGACTCACCAAAACAAATTTTCAATACAATAGACCCTTACTGTCCTCCATAGATGCTCTATAATTGTCAATATTAAGTGCACTCCTAGAATTTCTCTTGCACTCCCAAACTTGTATTCCAGGGAGCACATGCACTCCCAAGAAGAGATGGGAGTGGGAACACTGGTGATGACATTTTTGCTGCAGCAGACGCCATACATACAAAAATTTTACGTTTAATTTGCGGCTTGATTTTTCAGCTTTCATATGTCAAAAAAATGTGTTTTAACAATAGCTGCACATCATAATATTATTAAATGATTGTAATTTCTCATGGAAAATTGATTACCGGATTTCCTGTACGCTTGGTAGATTTTGACACCTTAAAAAAATTGTGGCGAAAATTATTCAGACAGACAAGGAAGCCGCAAAATATTTATAGTGAAAATATTTGGTTACCTGCTGTATGTTGAGGACAAAGCATGGTACCCACTTACGAGGAAAACTACTTTTCTTTTGTTTGTTTGTCATGCAATTCGAAATGGTATCTAATTTGTACGTACAGTTTACGTAATTACTTTCCTTTTTGTATGTGCATACTTCAGACAGTGCATGCATGCACGTAAGCACAAAAAATTTGTACACACGGATTAGAATTTATACGTGAACTACGTACTGCAGTATGTGATTGGGCACCCTGTGATATAGCCGGCATTTGCTACAAGTTAATACGTAGGTGTATCTATTAATAGATTCATTCATAATGTTACAGTGGTGTAGGAATAAGTGATTCTCTGCTTTGCATAGGTCACTTAATTTACATATAAGCAAAGATTTTGTACCTTATAAGTGACATCTTGCTCACTTTATTACTTTGTAAGATGACATGTTCACCTTGGAGTGGTAGAGATTTAGTGGTTTTTGTCAAAATTGTCATATATAACAGAATTAAGATTTCTGACAGAAAGAAGTATTTTCTGTGAGACAGTATTTGGCAGCTGTGGGGTTTTTTGTTCACTTTGAATCTAGGTCAGTCTTGATGCCTATAGACTAGCTTCACTAGTCAAAAAGGGAGTGATAGTATTCTAAATCCATTATTTCTATTCCAAACCCTTTGTTGTGGGTCATTGGGTCAAAAAGTAGGATGCGCCGACTGATTTCTGATAATTGTCTTAAGTCCTTACCAAACAATTCTGTGTTCAACAACTCTGACATAGAAGGCTTTTGAAAACATTGTGGGAAAATCCCGGTAATAAACATTTTCTTCTTTTCCCACAAAGGTCTCCAATCTTCAGATCTTGACCACACAATCCTGAGTTTTAACAACCCTGAAGAAGAAGGCTTTTGAAAACATTGTAGGAAAAGGTAACTAGCATTTTCGCCTTTATCCACAATGTTTTCTACCCTATCAAAGACAGAAATCAACCACCCCGAAAAATTACCTACAGCCATGCAGGCTGACAAAAATAATCACAGTAGGAAAGTTCAGAGGGGTACCAACAAAACAGAAGTTCAGAGTAGTACCAACAAAACAGGTTTAAGATACAAAGAGCAATTACTCTATGAACCCAAAACTGTTCCTACCTGCTAGTCCAGATCACAGAGCTCTGCAAAAACTTTTTCATATACAGTGTATATAGATATATATTTAAATGTTTTTGTCAATAAATATCGCTATAGGTCCTTGTTTGAGTTTGGAACTATACTATCACTGTGACCTTTGGCCTGTTTTGGGGGCATCCATGTTGATGACAGTTGTAGTTCATTTATGTTTTCAAGTCTTCTTCGTAAGTGTTGTCGAAACATGGGACATTTGGTAAAGGGTTAATTTAATCTTATGGATAGAGCTTTCCGCAGCTTCTCAATGGTTCATTTCTTATGTACAATTAGACACTTAGGGCATCTTAACCCTTTACCACACAATCCCGACTTTTAACAACCCTGGGAAAGAAACCTTTTGAAAACATTGTGGGAAAAGGAGAAAATGCTGGTAACCAGCACTTTTTCCTATTCCCACAATCTTTTCTACCCGATCCAACACAAATATTAGTATTTGGGTCACATTCATTTTGTCGTCTGCAAACGACAAAATTTTTAGGCTGGTCCAAATTGAAAGCATTTGCAGATGACAAAATAAATGTTACCAAAAAATTGAAGTCTGTTTTGGGTAGGGCAGAAAACATTTTGGGGAAAGGAGAAAATGCTGGTTACCAGCATTTTCTCCTTTTCCCACAATGCTTTCAAAAGGCTTCTTTCTCCAGGTCGTTAAAAGTCGGGATTGTGTGGTAAAGGGTTAACTCTTTACCAAATGAAAATATTTTAGACATGTCCAAATTAAAGCATTTTTAGAAGACAAACGTTACTCAAAATGTCAAATTTGTCTTTTATAGAGCGGAAAACACTGTGGGAAAAGGAGAAAATGTTGGTTACCTGCGTTTTCTTTTCTCCCACAATGTTGATAAAATCCTTTTTTTTTTTTCCTCAAGAGTTGTTTAAAGTTGCATAGCATTAAGGATTCTAGTTTGTTAATCTAAATTCCACAGATGTAGTATTATGTGTAATAGCATAAACTTTGAACCCTTGAAGCCCAATGAGCAGTGAAATTTTTTAACTTTTTGCAGTGCATGTATCAACTTAGCAACAGAAGTACCCTTCATGTCAACGACAGAATCAACAAAATCAGAGACTTTTGTGTTGCTGAGTCTGCAAACACTGGAAGGCTCTAACTATGGTGCTAGGTACGCTTCAGCTGAGTTGCTGGGCAACCTCCTAGCAACAGCTCTAAATCCATGCCTGATACCACCCTAGGTATGTTAAGGAGACTGTCTTTTATTTTCTGTTGCCATTTTTACACCTTAACTCTTGACCTAAAGGCATTTTAGACTTGTCCAAATTCAAAGCATTCACAGACAACAAGTAACTCTTTCCCAAACGACAAATTTTAGACCCTTCCAAACTGAAAGAGTTTGCAGACGACAATTTTAAATTTGATGAAAATGGCAGAAAGTTCTCAAAAAGGGTAGAAAACGCTGTGGGAAAAGGAGAAGTTGCTCATTACGAGCAATTTCTCCATTTCCCACAGTGTTTTCAAAAGACTTGTACTGCAGACGTGAAAACCAGGGCTTGTTTGGGAAAGGGTTAAAGTGAAGCTGAAATGATGGGATTCATCAACAATAGGGTGAAAGACATTGTTGGAAATGGAGAAAATGTTGCTTACCTGCATTTTCTCCTTTCCCACTATATTTACAAAAGCCCTCTTCCTTTGGGTTGTTGTTTAACCCTTTACCACACAATCCTCAAGGAATTTTAACGACCTCAAGGAAAAGGTCCTTTGAAAACTTTGTGGGAAAAGGAGAAAATGCTGGTAACCAGCATTTTCTCCTTTTCCCACAAAGTTTTCTACACTTCCCAAAACAGATTTCAAATTTTTTGTCACATTTATATTGTCGTTTGCAAATGCTTTCAGTTTGAACAAGTCTAAACTTTTGTCGTTTGGTAAAGAGTTAAACACATGTTAAAGGTAAAGGGGTAAACAAAACTTTATTATCACAACATTCTTGTCACCCTTCACCACACAAGTTTTAACGACCCTTGTAAATAAGACTTGAAAACATTGTGGGAAAAGGAGAAAATGCTGGTGTCCAGCATTTTCTCCTTTTCCCACAATGTTTTCTAATCTTTCAGAAACGAGTCAAATCATTTGAGCCACATTTATTTTGTTGTCTGCAAACTCTTTCAGTTTGAACCAGTCCAAAATTTTGTCGTTTGTTAAAGAGTTAACTCTTTACCTGCAACGAAATTGCGGACTTTTCTAAATCTAAAGCAGTTACAGAAGACAAATCAAATGTGGCTCAAATGTTTGTTTCAACTGGAGGAAGACATTGTGAGAAATGATTGGCTAAACCTGTTTGATTGATACATTTTGATACAATGTTAGCAATTATTTCTTCAGCACTCAACAAAAATGTAAACTTTTTCCAAATTGAAAGCATCTGTAGATGACAATTGTGGCTCAAATGACGGAGGTTGTCTGTAAAAGGGTAGAAAACATTGTGGGAAAATGAGAAAATGCAGGTTACCAGCAGTTTCTCCTTTTCCTGCAACGTTTTCAAAGGCCTTTTTTATTAGGGTCATTAAAACTCGGGATTTTGTAGTAAAAGGCCAATTTCTTGAAAAGCTAGAAATCATAATTTTTTGTAACATGTAACTCACTGAAACAAGTTTGCAGCCGGCAACTTTCAGAATATATGATACAGATTATACACATGAATTGATTATATCAATAAATATGAAAACATTTTGACAAAAGGACAAGATTCTAATGAATGATTTCAAATTTGCCATATGGTTTTCAGAGAGTTGGCTGTGACATGTAAGAAAGTTGTCAGAGGAAAAGCGAAAGAATACCATTATCGTTCTTTTCAAGTTTCCATGTACATTTACCTTAGTTTATTATTGCACTTCAGCACAAGGAACACAAGTCAAATTAGAGGATGTAATAGGATTGCTGTCAGCTGGTTTCCTGCATCGAGGTTTTTGATTTCTGCAGAGCAGCTCAGCTGGAGAAATGATAAAGGGAGCCAGCAGTGTGAACACAGAGATCAGAGTGGGAGTTACTTACGTGAGTTATGGTTTAACCCTTTACCTCACAATCCCAAGTTTTAATAAACTTGAGGAAGAAGGCTTTTGAAAACATTTGAGAAAGTGAGAAAATGCTAGTGACCAGCAATTTCGCCGTTTCCCAAAATGTTTTCTTTCCTTTAAAAGTCACATCCTAGCATTTAACCCTTTACCACACAATCCCGAGTTTTATTGACTCTGAAAGAGAAGTCTTTTGAAAACATTGTGGGTTAAGGAGAAAATGCTGGTAACCAGCATTTTCTCCTTTTCCCATGATGTTTTCTGCCCTATCAAAGACAGATATCATCATTTGAGCTACATTTTTTTCACCGTTTGCAGATGCTTTCAGTTTGGACTGGTCTAAATTTTTGTCGTTTGGTAAAGAGTTAAGCCGCATCTACTTTTGTAGTTTTTCAGATGCTTGCAATTTGGAGCAGTATGAATTATTGTTGTTTGGGAAAGGGCAGTTGCATGTTACATAGTAGTGATTTATGAAA
This sequence comes from Tridacna gigas, assembly GCA_945859785.2. NCBI lineage: Eukaryota > Metazoa > Mollusca > Bivalvia > Cardiida > Cardiidae > Tridacna > Tridacna gigas. Next base: position 1,549,108 of record OX244042.2, read on the forward strand.
ACCGATCCAGAAATACACAGCGTTAAATCTTTACTAGATGACACCACATGTGCTTGTCCATATTGAAAACATTTTCAGATGACAAATAAAATGTTTAAATGATGAGGTTTGTCTCTAGAAGGGTAGAAAGCATTGTGGGTTAAGCAGGAAATGCTGATTGCCAGCATTTTTTGCTTTTTCCTTGATTTACAAAGTTTTATTTTTAGCTCATCTTAGCACAACATGCTCAAGGGGAGCTTTTAGGATCACGCTGTGTCCGTTGTGCGTCATGCGGCGCCAACAATTCTTTAAACATCTTCTCTTCCTAAACCGCTGGGCCAATTTGGACCAAACTTGGCAGGAATGTTCCTTGGGAGGTCCTCTTTAAAAATTGTTCATAGAATTTGATTCCATCAAAAACTCTGGTTGCCATGGCAACCAAATGGAATTTTCGAAGCAATTCTTTAAAAATCTTCTCCTCTGGAACCGCTGGTCAGATTTTTGAAATAATTTCACAGGAATGTTCCTTGGGTGACCCTTTTCAAAGATGTTCACGAAATTTTGATCTGTCGTAAAACATGGCTCTGGTGACTGGGGGCTTCTTGCACTATACGGATATGAAGAAATTCTTAAAAATTCTTCTTCTCTGAAACGGCTGGTCAGATTTTAAAATAATTTTACAGAGATGTTCCTTGGTCGACCCTTTTCAAAAGTTGTTCGCGAAATTTTGATCCGTCAAGAAACATGGCTCTGATGACGGGCTACTTGCATTATACAGCCATGAAGAAATTCTTAAAAGTTCTTCTTCTCTGAAACGGCTGGTCAGATATTGAAATAATTTCACAGAAATGTTCCTTTGGTGACCCTTTCAAAAATTGATCGGTTTGATCCATCAAGAAACATGGCTCTAATTGGGGGGGGGGCTACTTGCACTATACGGACATGAAGAAATTCTTAAAAATTCTTCTTCTCTGAAACGGCTGCTCAGATTTTGAAATAATTTCACAGAAATGTTCCTTTGGTGACCCTTTTTCGCAACTTGTTCGAGAAATTTTGATCCATCAAGAAACATGGCTCATGGCTGTGGGCTATTTACACTATATGGACATGAAACATCTGTCAAGAAACATGGCTCTGGTGGTGGGGGCTATTTGTACTATAGGGACATGAAGAGGAATTTCTTAATTCTTCTCTGGAACGGCTGGTCAGATTCTGAAATAATTTCACAGAAATGTTCCTAGGGTGACCCTTTTCAAAAATTGTTAGGGAAATTTTTATCCGTCCAAAAACAAGCCAATTGTTGGCACCTGCATGTGGTGCTCTTGTTCGACTTATGTTTTTTTTTAGCTATCGTGCTCTGTCCGGCATCCGTCGTGCGGAGTACGTCGTCCATCGTCAACTTTTTACCTTGTGTACGCTCTAGAGGCCACCTTTTCGGTCCGATCCTCATGAAACTTGGTCAGAATGTTTGTCTTGATAAAAGCTCGGATGAGTTCGAAATTTGATCATGTGGGGTCAAAAACTAGGTCTCTAGGTCAAAACTTAGAAAAACCTTGTGTTGGCTGTAGAGGCCACATTTGCAGCCAGATACTTGTGAAACTTGGTCAGAATGTTTGTCTTGATAAAATCTTGGACAAGTTCAAAATTTGGTCATGTGGGGTCAAAAACTAGGTCTCTAGGTCAAAACTTAGAAAAACCTTGTGTGCGCTCTAGAGGCCACATTTTCAGTCAGATACTTGTGAAACTTGGTCACAATGTTTGTCTTGATAAAAGCTCGGACGAGTTCGAAATTGGGTCACTTGGGGTCAAAAACTAGGTCACTAGGTCAAATCTTAGAAAAACCTTGTGTGCACTATAGAGGCCACATTTTCAGTCAGATACTTGTGAAACTTGGTCACAATGTTTGTCTTGATAAAATCTCGGACAAGTTCGAAATTTGATCATGTGGGGGCAAAAACTAGGTCACTAGGTCAAATCTTAGAAAAACCTTGTGTGCGCTCTAGAGGCCAAATTTTCAATCCGGTATTCATGAAACTTGGTCAGAATGTTTGTCTTGATAAAAGCTCGGATGAGTTCGAAATTGGGTCATGTGGGGTCAAAAACTAGGTCACTAGGTCAAATTACAGAAATACCTTGTAGGCACTCTAAAGACCATATTTTTCGCTCAATTGACTTGAAAATTGGTCAGAATGTTTTTCTTAATTAAATCTCAGATAACTTTGAAATTGGGTCACTTTGGGTCATAAAGTAGGTCACTAGGTCAAATTAACTCTTTACCAAACGACAAAAATTTAGACTGGTCCAAATTGAAAGTATTTGCAGACAACAAAATAAATGTAATTGAAAAATTGAAAATTGTTTTGTGTAGGATAGAAAACATTGTTGGAAAAGGAGAAAATGCTGGTTACCAGCATTTTCTCCTTTTCCCACAAGGTTTTCAAAGGACTTCTTTCACAGGGTTGTTAAAAGTCGGGATTGTGTGGTAAAGAGTTAAAGAAATAAACCCGCATGAGTTCGAAATTGGGTCATGTGGGGTCAAAAACTAGGTCACTAGGTCAAATTAAAGAATTACCTTGTGGGCACTTTAGAGGCCACATTTTTTGCTCAATGGAGTTGAAAATTGGTCAAAACGTTTGTCATTTTAAATCTTGGATGAGTTTGAAATTTGGTCACCTGGGGTCATAAACTAGATCACTAGGTCAAATTAAAGAAATACCTTTTGGACACTCAAGAGGCCACATTTCTTACTCAATTGACCTGAAAATTGGTCAGAATGTTTGTCTTGATGAAATCTTGGATGAGTTCGAATTTGGGTCACCTAGGGCAGGGTTCCCATTCACGCACATATGTGCATGATTCAAGCACTGAATTGAATAATCATGCACAAAAATATGAAGTAAAACGTGCATGAACGCACAGATTTCAGGGCTCCCGTTGTCGATCACCAGTGGCGCCAGTTGGGGCAAGTTAACAAGTGTGAAAGTCACTGTTTATCACCGCTAATCAAACTTGGTATTAGTCCGCTTTTCTAGTGTAAAATTAAAGGTTTTGAAGTTACATGCTATTCTTATTGACAAATCTATGTCAAATCATGTGGAAATACTACTCCAAAACTTAACAAGCATGAAAAAAAGATCGCTGCAAGAAAAGCAAAAACCCATGACACAACAAAAAATTGGTTTGACATCGTCCGATCATAGGCATTTCAAACTGTCTATTCAGTTTTATCAACGACTTTGAACAGTAAATTTACATAAATATCTCTATAAAACAATAAGTGAAAACTAATTAGTGTCTGAAATTGACAGTGAAATGGAAAATTCTATTAGCTGTCAGGCTGTAAGTTGTCCCTCTGAAACTGGTCCCGTGAGTAAGGAAATTATAACAAGCGTCTTCTTTTTTTAAATTACCTATATTGTTTTCAAGAGCAGCTGATTGCAGAGTCAGACTCATCAAAACAAATTTTCAATACAACAGACCCTTACTGTCCTCCATAGATGCTCTATAATTGTCAACATTAAGTGCACTCCTAGAATTTCTCTTGCACTCCCAAACTTGTGTTCCAGGGAGGGCATGCACTCCCAAAAAGAGAATGTGAGTGGGAACACTGTAGGGTCATAAACTAGGTCACTAAGGTCAAATTAAAAAAATACCTAGTTGGCACTCTAGAGGCCACATTTTATGCTGAATTGACTTGAAAATTTATCAGAATGTTTGCCTTAATTAAATCTCGGATGAGATTGAAATTGGGTCATCTGCGGTCGTAAAGTAGGTCACTAGGTCAAATTAAAGAAATACCATGTAGGCACTCTAGAGGCCACATTTTTCTGTCTTGATGATATTTCGGAGGAGTTCAAAATTGGGTCACATAGGGTCATAAATAATGTCACTGGGTCACATTGAAGAAATACCTTGTGGGCACTGTAGAGGCCACAATTCTAGCTAAATTGACCTGAAAATTGGTCAGAATGTTTGTCTTGATGAAATTTTGGATGAGTTCGAATTTGGGTCACCTAGGGCAGGGTTCCCATTCACGCACATATGTGCGTGATTTATGCACTGAATTGAATAATCACAAACAAAAATATGAAGTGAAACGTGCATGCACACACAGATTTCAGGGCTCCCGTTGTCGATCACCAGTGGCGCCAGTTGGGACAAGTTAACAAGTGTGAAAGTCACTGTTTATCACCGCTAATCAAAGTTGGTATTGGTCCGCTTTTCTAGTGTAAAATCAAAGGTTTTGAAGTTACATGCTATTTTTATTGACAAATCTATGTCAGATCATGCGGAAATACTACTCCAAAACTTAACAAGCATAAAAAAAAGATCGCTGCAAGAAACGCAAAAACCCATGACACAACAAAAAATTGGTTTGACATCGTCCGATCATAGGCATTTCAAACTGTCTATTCAGTTTTATTAATGACTTTGAACAGTAAATTTACATAAATATCTCTATAATACAATAAGTGAAAACTAATTAGTGTCTGAAAGTGACAGTGAAATGGAAAATTCTACTAGCTGTCACGATGTAAGTTGTCCCTCTGAAACTGGTCCCGTGAGTAAGGAAACTATAACAAGAGTCTTCTTTTTTTAAATTACCCATATTGTTTTCAAGAGCAGCTGACTGTAGAGTAAGACTCGCCAAAACAAATTTTCAATACAATAGACCCTTACTGTCCTCCATAGATGCTCTATAATTGTCAATATTAAGTGCACTCCTAGAATTTCTCTTGCTCTCCCAAACTTGTGTTCCAGGGAGGGCATGCACTCCCAAAAAGAGAATGTGAGTAGGAACACTTTAGGGTCATAAACTAGGTCACTAAGGTCAAATTAAAGAAATACCTTGTGGGCACTCTAGAGGCCACCTTTTTTGCTGAATTGACTTGAAAATTTATCAGAATGTTTGCCTTAATTAAATCTCGTATGAGATTGAAATTGGGTCATCTGGGGTCGTAAAATAGGTCACTAGGTCAAATTAAAGAAATACCTTGTTGGCACTCTAGAGGCCACATTTTCTGTCTTGATGATATCTCGGAGGAGTTAAAAATTGGGTCATATAGGGTCATAAATAATGTCACTGGGTCATATTGAAGAAATACCTTGTGGGCACTGTAGAGGCCACAATTCTAGCTAAATTGACCTGAAAATTGATCAGAATGTTTGTCTTGATGAAATTTTGGATGAGTTCGAATTTGGGTCACCTAGGGCAGGGTTCCCATTCACGCACATATGTGCGTGATTTATGCACTGAATTGAATAATCACAAACAAAAATATGAAGTGAAACGTGCATGCGCACCCAGTTTTTAGGGCTCCTGTTGTCGATCACAAGTGGCGCCAGTTGGGACAAGTTAACAAGTGTGAAAGTCACTGTTTATCACTGCTAATCAAAGTTGGTATTAGTCCGCTTTTCTAGTGTAAAATCAAAGGTTTTGAAGTTACATGCTATTCTTACAGACAAATCTATGTCAAATCATGTGGAAATACTACTCCAAAATTTAACAGGCATGAAAAAAAGATCGCTGCAAGAAACGCAAAAACCCATGACACAACAAAAATTGGTTTGACATCATCCGATCATAGGCATTTCAAACTGTCTATTCAGTTTTATCAATGACTTTGAACAGTAAATTTACATAAATGTCTCTATACAACAATAAGTGAAACCTAATTAGTGTCTGAAATTGACAGTGAAATGGAAAATTCTACTGGCTGTCAGGCTGTAAGTTGTCCCTCTGAAACTGGTCCCGTGAGTAAGGAAATTATAACAAGCGTCTTCTTTTTTTAAATTACCCATATTGTTTTCAAGAGCAGCTGACTGCAGAGTAAGACTCACCAAAACAAATTTTCAATACAATAGACCCTTACTGTCCTCCATAGATTGGTTATTGGTTATATTGAGGTTTAACGCCACTTTAACAGCTAAGGTCATATCATGGCGGTCGGTGACGCACATGTGTTTCCTGGCTTTCTCACACCAGTACTAACACAACTTTCTTTCCAAAGCCACCGACTACTTTTCTCACATGCTTCAGCAGAAGTGAGAGGCGAAAATACGCCGGAAAGAAAGTTCGCACCAGGTCATGAGTCCGACACGCTCACCACTGAGCCACCCGGGCGGGCTGTCCTCCATAGATGCTCTATAATTGTCAATATTAAGTGCACTCCTAGAATTTCTCTTGCACTCCCAAACTTGTATTCCAGGGAGGGCATGCACTCCCAAAGAGAGATGTGAGTGGGAACACTGTAGGGTCATAAACTAGGTCACTAAGGTCAAATTAAAGAAATACCTTGTGGGCACTCTAGAGGCCACCTTTTTTGCTGAATTGACTTGAAAATTTATCAGAATGTTTGCCTTAATTAAATCTCGAATGAGATTGAAATTGGGTCATCTGGGGTCATAAAGTAGGTCACTAGGTCAAATTAAAGAAATACCTTGTGGACACTCTAGAGGCCACAGTTTTTGTCTTGATGATATCTCGGAGGAGTTCAAAATTGGGTCACATAGGGTCATAAATAATGTCACTGGGTCACATTGAAGAAATACCTTGTGGGCACTGTAGAGGCCACAATTCTAGCTAAATTGACCTGAAAATTGGTTCTACATATTTGACTTGATGATATCTCAGATCAGTTAGAAATTGGGTCTCATAGGGTCATAAAATAGGTCACTGGTTCAAATTAAAGAAAGGTATTGTGGGCACTGTAGAGGCCACAGTTTTTGCTTAACTGACCTGAAAATTTGTCAGCATGTTTGACTTGATATCTTGAATAGATATGAAATTGGGTCACATAGGGTCATAATCTATGTCACTAGGTCAAATTACAGAAATACCTTGTGGGCACTCTAGAGGCGGCAGTTCTTGCCCAATTCACCTGAACCTTGGTCAACAAGTTTGTTTTGATGTCTCGGATGAGTTTGAAATATGATCACATAGAGTCATAAACTAGGTCACTAGGTCAAATTGAAGAAAGACATTTTGGACATTCCGGAGGCCACATTTTCAGCTCAATTGACCTGACAATTGGTCAGAGTGTTTGCCTTAATAATATCTGTGATGAGTTTTAAATTGGGTCATTATGACCCTGGAGTGAAATTTCGCCTATTGACTCAGGTGAGCGATCCAGGGCCATCATTACCCTCTTGTTCTATGATTTAAGAACAGTTTTTCTTAACTCTTTACCACACAATCCAGAGTTTTAACGACCTCAACAAAGAAGGCGTTTGAAAACATAGTGGGAAAATGAGAAAATGCTGGTAACCAGCATTTTCTGCTTTTCCTGCTATGTTTTCTACCCAATCAAAAACAAATTCTATCATTTGAGTCAAATTTAAATTGTTGTCTGAAAATGCTTTCAGTTTCAGTTTGGACCAGTCTAAAATTTTGTTGTTTGGTAAAGAGTCAAGGGTTGTTAAAACTCAGGATTCTTTGGTAAAGCATTGAATGACGGAATATGTCTTTCGGTTGAAAACATTTTGGGGGAAAAGGTTTACCTACAGAACAGTTATTCAGCCTGACATTTAATTTACACTTTTAGTTACATGAAAATATTTTGGTTTAACTCTTTACCAATCAACAAATTTTACACAAATCCATGTTGAAAGCATTTGCAGACGACAAAATAAATATGGCTGAAAAATTGAAATATGTTTTGGGAAGGGTAGAAAACATTATGAGAAAAGGAGAAAATGCTGGTTACCAGCATTTTCTCCTTTTCCCACAATGTTTTTTGAGGCTTCTTTCTAAGGGTTGTAAAAAGCTGGGATTGTGTGGTAAAGGTTTAACCCTTTCCCAGACAGAGAGGTAGCCAAAACTGTTACCTCTATTGAACAGTGACCTGGAAAAATCAATAACCTATACCACATATGGAGATAAGACATTTTATGGTCCTATCTGAACAGGGAATATTGGATTTTGTTAATTTCTTGACAATTTTTCACACATGTCCTAAAAAATGTTAAAATAGAGCTATTATTTCTTATTTCACACTATTTTGGTATATAAAAAGTTTTTAGAGAAAAGGCTGCTCTTTTTCATGGTATGATTTTTTTTAAAGTTTTAATGCAAATTATGCAGCAAAATGAGAATAAAGTTAGTGTTTGTTTTTTTTTCTCATTTCTTTAACAATTTTTTTCCTTTATTTTCTTGCAATAGGGTCATGAAAATGGTGATTTATAATTATGTTAAATAATTGAACAAATCTTATTATAGGAAGGTCTTTGGAAAATTAGATTATCTTTCACATTGTGTACTCTTTTTATGCAGTCAAAATGCAAATTTCACTTGGTAATGGGTTTAAAAGTCTAAAGAGATTGTTTTAATGTTTCAGTAATCATATTTCCTGTAGGTTACCAATACAAAAATCTATGAAATCTTCTCTCTTTTTTTTTTTTAATAAAGAGAACATAATAATAAATGCTGAACAAGTGAGTGACTCCTTTAATGAATAAATCCATGACAGATGTCAGCTTTTCTAAGAAGCCTTTTGTGGGAAACAAGATTTTTTTCCCTTCCCGCAATGTTTTCTACCCATTTGGAGAGCTGACATTCAGAAGGAACAGGTTTTGATCTGTTAAGGGGTTAGCCCTTAAACAAAGAAATCAGAGATTTTACAACCCAAAGAAAGAGGGCTTCTGTTTCAACCTGCAGCAGAAAAACATGTCGCTAGTAGATCGACATAAGATTTCATTGAAGAAGATCGAGGGGGAAAAACGCCGTGTTTGACATTATCGGTAACATGGACTAGGTTAAGAAGATGTAATTTTCGATTAAACATCATGCAAATGTTGATAAACATGTAAATTGCCATTTTTTTGGCCTAAAAGATCATAATTCAAGCTTAAAATGTAGTTGCAGTTTTTCAGTCGCCCTTGACAACGTAATGTTTGGAATACTCCGTCTTATTCAAAAGTCCATACTCCGAGATGTTGCGGCTTTTAAGGATAAGATTCGTAGCGATATTTTTCGTTATTACTCATGTACGCATTCGTCTAAAAAGAAAAGAACGCCTAACGATATTAATTTTCTGTTTGGAAATATAAATGCCAAATCACGTGTATCTTACACTTTGAGTAAAAACTGAACGATGGCGTAATGTAATTTTCAAGTAGATGCTTTCAACTATATGAAAACCCCCAGAATAAGTAATTAAAACACACTGTCGGAGGTGCAAACTGCCATTCGAGATCGGCCTCCAGTGCCTCATCTATCCCATCAACGTCGGATCAGAAGATTCCTCAGCCGATAACCCAGAGAAATCCAAAATACCAGTGTCAAAATTAAATTCAGACCATGAATTCTGAACCATAGTGTACGATTTCAAATGCTAGCGTTATTTTCGAAAATCTAAGGAGGAAATTTTGGTGCTTATTCGCTCATATTCTCAAACCAACTGCAAGAAAATAGATAGTTTGGGGACTGAATCGCTCAAATTTCATTGGCTAATTGAAATGATTAATTTGAATGTGAAATTTAATTGGCTTACCCGTTCATTTTTTTTCACCAACCTTGTGATCGCATGGTAGATCTATACCGCCCATTCATAATCCGTAGATGACCGCTGTGTCATTACGTAATATTATGTAACGGTGCAGCTGGCCACGAGACAGAAACAGTAAAAATCGATAATTAAAGGCCATAAAGTGTATATCACAACGCTTCCGAAAAAAAAAAAATTTTAATCGGGAGGGTAATAAAATCTAATCAACTTTTGTTGTTGTTCTTCCCTCATTATTTGTTTATCTGATAAAGGAAATATACGTCAGAAAAAGAAATTTCCATTTTCTTAATATTTCGTAAGTCACAATTTAATCGTGTTGTGACAGTTATTTCATTTTGGCTCATTTTATTCATTCACGTCTGAGTAAAGTAAACAGAAAATCAGACCTAGCCTACTGAATATTTTGTGATTTTTCTCGGGTCAGTTTACGCGTAAATAAGAGATGGATTAACACCTCCGACTGGTAAGAAATATGTGATTTAAACTTTTGTTCAAATGTGATTAGTATATGCAACATTGTTGAAGGTGTAACTTTGACTACGTGACGACATCGCGGTTATTTTTCCAGTACTTTCCATTGAAACAAACGACGCTGTTTATCACGTACGCCATTTTACACATGTACATGTACACGGTTATATTTCTGGACCCCAGTCCTGTTTGACTTCAAATAACTCTTTTTTTCGAAGAACAACCATACCAGTTTTTTTCTGTCAAAATAACGACGATATCTTATACTTACTGTTTCATACATCGTAGATAGTTTTGGTAATGTAAATTGCCGATTTTTTTTACGTTGAATAGGACACACGTGAAAACCCGGGTTTGTTCAGATACGGTAGACACGTTAAAACCCGGGTCTGTACGGATAAGATAGACACGTGAAAACCCGGGTTTGTCCAGATAAGGTAGACACGTGAAAACCCGGGCTTGTCTGGGAAAGGGTTAAACAGCCTTAAACTTGGTACCTGTGTGTTTTGGCTCATAACTGGATATCAGTGTCTTGTATGTTTAACTATTTGGGGCTGTATTCACCAGCCATTCTAAATTGCATTATTAGCTCGGCTGTTTTCAAAGAAAACATCAGGTATTGTCGTTGCCCTGGCGTTGTCACTGTCGTCTGCGTCATCTTGCATAAAACTTGGACATCTTGTAATATCTGTTATTACTGAAGATATTTGCTTCCAACTTGGACAAGTTGTTAACTATAAAAAGGGAAACCTATACAATATGGGCAGGTAACCATCTGACAGGGATCAAGCTAGCCCTGAAATTTAGGGAGAAGTGACTTCTCCCTCCTGAGAATTTAGGGAGAAGTTTTGTGGAGCAAGGGAGAAGTTTGTACGCGAACCTATAACGGATGACAAAACTCTAGTCTGGCCCAAATTGAAAGCTCAACAGTATTTACAAATGCGACTACATGTATAAATCCTTTTCCTTGGTTTACTTCATTATCTTTCTAACATACTACCACTCTCTCATTCCTTTCATTCTAAAGAAAGATAAAGGCTGATTTATTATTTTATTTTCAAACACAGCAACATTATTATGCATGCAATAAACAAAAGAAGCAAAGTTTTTTTTCTCTCATAAATAAAGTGTTTTAGGTTATTTTCTTTCTAACGATACATTAACTCTTTACCAAACGACAAAATTTTAGACTCGTCCAAATTGAAAGCACTTGCAGACGACAAAATAAATGTAACTAAAAAATTGAAATTTGTGTGCAGCAGGGTAGAAACATTGTGGGAAAAGGAGAAAATGCTGGTATCCAGCATTTTCTCCCTTTTCCACAGTGTTTCCAGAAGGCCTGTCTCTCACTGTGAACTAAGTATATTGTATTTTGAGAGTTGTTACAACTCGATCTTCTTTCCCAGCGGATATGTGTAAAATAAATATTATATGAAAAAGGAAAACGTCAGAATAATTCGGTGCACGTGAAAACCCTCTCCCACCATCACACTTCGACCCCCTACCACAACCATCCAATCCCCAAATTCCATATTTTGGTTTACTTACAAGTAGCATGTCTGGTATGATTAGTTGTTTTTGAAGGCATATCGTGGCCACGCGCGTATGCACTGTCAGTCTTTGCAAGTCTACATATGGTACAATGCCACTTTCCGGACTCATCTTGTTTGTACCAATCAAAGCTTTTCTGGTTTAGTTCTTTGAGAAACTTCTTTTTTGCCGGACTAGACTCAGACTCCGAAGATTCGTCCGCTTTACGTTTGTAACCGGGTTTGGGCCCGGTGCCTTTTAACCATTGATCAAGACGTAGTGACATGTTTTCAATGCCAGAAAATGCAAGAAATGAACAGCCTTGATAAAGTTGGTTCTTATATTAAAGAGGCAGAAATTATTTAAGCGTGTAAGACTTGTATAATTGCTTTAATTAAAAACGCCCCTTTTTGTCGTAATTATCGGTTGACAAACAAACAAGACAAAAAAGAACAACTTACCGGTCGTCAATAAACACCTCAAGTTTCGTCATTCACAGTTATCCAGCATTTTAAGATAACTAACACATATTTGTCTCGTTTGCAGCGACGACCGACTACTCAAAGACACCGACATTTCCCTTTGAAAAAAATCAGCTGTCCTCCGACAGTAACAGGTGTACAAGTCTAAATCTTGGCATTGACCCAAAACGTGAAATCTAACCCGATTGGCCGGTCTGACGAATCACCGAAATACCGAAATGCCACCGAAACACCAAAATACCCCTATTTTTTTTTCAAAATTAAGTTCAGATAACTGATATTAGTTTGCAGTATTTTTCTTTCTTTCTTTTTTCTTTAACTGAAAATGCAGTCAATGAAAGTATCAATCATTAATGAGAAGAATGATGTTGTTAATATATTCATCATTAATTTACGTGGAGAACAATCACCGAAACACTCGCGTGTCTGGCCTGTTACACACCGAAATACCCGATCTTGATTACGCCAATGTAGACCCGAAGATTTATCAGTATCATATGATCACTTGAATTTATTATTTCTTTGAACGATAAACACACATACAAAATCATTTGCGGACGAAGCAGACCCAAATCAGAATGTAGGTCTCTGATCCATCGAAACGCACAAATAGCTCGGTTCTGTTCTGTTCTGTTAAAGTGATGCAATCGTAATTGAAGGCGTTCGGCTGATATGATCAAACTTATTTTGTGTAAGTTTGTCATTGTGATTTTTAAAATGGCATGGTTATTATTAATAATCTTATCGGTGGAATTATAATTGTCTTATCAATTTAAGCCTGGTAACGTGTTAACCACAGATTTAAAATGGCGGCCGGTTTTCCGATTTGGTGATTTTTAATTTCATCTATATCCAACATAAAAGTGAAAACTATTTTTGCCAGCTTAGTTATGGATAAAAATCAGACAAACCAACCTTGTGCACAAGCACAGCTGCTGTAGTTAGATTGCGGATGTAGAAACCCTGAATCGACAAATTTTACTACGCCGGGCGGGTATTTCGGTGAACATTTACAGTACCGGTGGGATATTCCGGTGCACATTCTTCACGTCGGGCTTCAATGGCATGTTGTTATTTTGTCATTAGGTTTTAAACTAACACTCCTTCATCAGTATGATTACAATTTGTGTCAAACACCACAACTTCAATTGTTTGAAATAAAAAAAAAAAGGGGGGGTATTTCGGTGTTTCGTTGGACCCCCGATTGGCTAAAAGGTGCAGTGAGCGTGACCTTGAGTAGGTTTTGTGTAGTTTCAAACACCATGCATGCATATACACCATAAATGCCAATCAATCAAATATCAGCTTCGCCACGCCTCCATCTGCATCATTCTTACAGAATTTTCACACAATATCAACTGCGAACCAATCAGGAATCGCGTACGAGATTTAGTCGCCGCCCATAATTTGTTAAGCCACACCTCGATTCTTCAATACATGTGAATACGTAAAGAACATTTACATATAGCGAAGACCACCCAGAGTGACCTTGATTCAATTATCGATTTTCACACATGACTATGGATTAGACGTGTGTGGCACGCATCCAATTGTTTATATTGCATAACAGCAATTAACAGCAATTAATTGGATCATAACTGTGATGTGGTTGCACAGTCTTGACAGGTCAGAAACCTTATCTTAATCGCTTTGATATACGAAACATTAACCCCTTATTTTTTTTTTGTCTAAAATCTTCGGCGAAGTTTTCTTCGCCCGCCGGTCGAAAAAAGGCGAAGTCAAACATGTTTCGGTGACTTCTTCGCCCGAATCGCCTAGATTCTTGAACCTTGCATCATAGTATTTTTGACACAGTTATGCCTCTTTTTTGACTTAGAATTTTCATTGAAAGTCAAGATACCGCAGCCAAGTGGTGGCACCTGCATGCAGTGCTCTTGTTAGCTCACCTGAGCATGAAGTGCTCAGGTGAGCTTTTTGGATTGTGCTGTGTCTGGTGTCCGTTGTCCAGCGTCCAGGCATCAACAGTTACCTTGTGTGCACTCTAGAGGCCATGTTTTCAGCTTGATGCTCTTGATGTTTGTCTTGATAATATCTTGGACAAGTTTAAAATTGGGTCATGTTGGGTCAAAAAGTAGATCACTGGGCTAAATCTAAGAAAAACCTTGTGTGCACTCTAGAGGCCATGTTTTCAGCCTGATACTTTTGAATCTTGGTCAGAATGTTTTTCTTGATAATATCTTGGACAAGTTTGAAATTGGGTCATGTCGGGTCAAAAAGAAGGTCACTGGGTCAAATCTTAGAAAAACCTTGTGTGCACTGTAGAGGCCACATTTTCAGCTGAAACTTATGAAACTTGGTCAGAATGTTTGCCTTGATAATATCTTGGACAAATTTGAAATTTGATCATGTCGGGTCAAAAAGTAGGTCACTGGTTCAAATCTTAGAAAACCTTGTGTGCACTCTAGAGGCCACATTTTCAGTCTGAAACACATGAAAGTTGGGTAGAATGTATTTCTTGATAATATCTCGGACAAGATTAAAATTGGGTCATGTTGTGTCAAAAAGTAGGTCCCCTGGCTAAATGTTAGAAAATTCTTTTGCGCACTCTAGAGGCCACATTTTCAGCCTGAAACTCATGAAAGTTGGGTAGAATGTTTGTCTTGATGATATCTGGGAAGGTTTGAAATTGGGTCATGTCTGGTCAAAAAGAAGGTCACTGGGCCAAATCTTAGAAAAACCTTGTGTACACTCTAGAAGCCACATCTGCAGTCGGATACTCATGAAACTAGATTAGATTGTCTGTCTTGATGATATCTCAGACAAGTTTGAAATTGGCTCATGTCAGCTGAAAAAGTAGGTCACTGAGCCAAATCTTACGAAAACCTTGGGTGCTCTATAGAGGCCACATTTTCAGCCTTATACTGATAAAGATTGGTCAGAATGTTTATCTTGTTGATATCTCAGACAAGTTTGAAAGTGGGTCACGTCAGGGCAAAAAGTAGGTCATATGGTCAAATCTTAAATAAACCTTGTGTGCAATCTAGAAGCCACATTTTCAGCTTGATTCTCATGAAACTTGGCCAGAAAGTTTGCCTTGATGATATCTTTGGCAAATTTTAAAATAGGTCAAATCTGGTCAAAAACTAGGTCACTGGACCAAATCTTAGAAAAACTTTGTGTGCACCGTATAGGCCACATATTCAGTCTTGATACTCATGAAACTTGGTCAGAATGTTTGTTTCAATGATATCTTGGACAAATTTGGAATTTAGTCACATTGGTTCAAAAAGTAGATCACTTACACTCATGTGTTTTACATCATTAAACCTGGGATCTCTTCAGCTTTATCAACTGTAGGTGACTGTACTCAGGTGAGCACTTTAGGACCAATGGCCCTCTTATTTTTTTTGTGGGAACGTCTCTGGGCAAGACATTTCAGAACCCAAGCCTCGTGCTAGTGATACGCAAGATACACATGAGCATGTGAAGTGTTGCCGTGATACGACACAAGTAATGTTGAGAGTAGCGTAAAACACATTCAATTAACACTTTTACACACACTCCTAAGTTTTAATGACCCTAAAAGAGAGCTTTTAAAAACATTGTGGGAAAAGGAGAAAATGCTGGTAACCAGCATTTTCTGCTTTTCCCCTAATGTTTTCAACCCTTTGGAGAACAAATTTCAATTTTTCAGTCACAGTTATTTTGTCATCTGCAAATGCTTTTAATTTGGACAAATCTAAAATTTTGTTGTTTGGTAAAGAGTTCAATATTATATCATTGCAGGAAGACGACACAACAGACAGACAGATTGAGAGGAAGTGTACAGACCTTCCTGCCGGTGTGGACTTTTGATGAAACATGTAGGACATTTGGACACTACATGGAAACTTAGAGAAATGGGGATGCCCGAAGGAAAGTTGTAGGACATTTGAACTTCTTTTTGACCAGTAGACTTGCTTCGGCATTTAAAGGCTGCCAAAATTTTCAGTGTCTCGGAATATTGGACAGTGTAGATCTGAGATTATACTGCATGGTCTGTGTAGCCTGTTCTGGATCTATACTGTCTTAAAAAGCATTTGACTCTTTACCAAACAATCCTGTTTTTTAGCAACCTTGAAAAAGAAGGTTTTTGAAACGATTATTTGAATAGGAGAAAATACTGGTAACTAGCATGTTTTCTACCCTGTCTGAGGTAATTTCCGTATTTTAGAATGACATTTAACTCTTTATCACACAATCACAAATTTTAACGACTCTGAGAAAGAAAGTGTTTGAAAACATTATAGGAAAAGGAGAAAATGTTGGTAAGCAGCATTTTCTCCTTTTCCCAAAATGTTTTCTACCGTGTCAAATACAAATTTCATCATATGAGCCACATGTAAATTATCGTCTGCAAATGTTTTCAATCTGGACAAGTCTACTTTATGTCATGTGGTAAAGACTTAATTATCATCTGCAAATGCTTTTAATATTAATGAGTCCAAAACTTTGCTGTTTGGTAAAGAGTTACAGATTTTCTTTGTTTTTATTTTGTGTTAATAATTTAGCTTTTAAATAGTGTGGATGGAAGGGACTTGCAGCTAGAGCAAAATCTTGAAGAAATATCATTGTGAAAGTTTTACCTTTCCATTTTGGAGGACATGAAAGTATAGGAAAAGAATTTTCTGAATAGGTATTGAATTGGAGATTTTCAAATTGTATGGCAAGTTTTACTTATTCCTTTACCACACAGTCCCGACTTTTGATGACCTTAAGAAAGAGGCTTTTTGAAAACATTTTGAGGAAAAAGAGAAAATGCTGGTAACCAGCATTTTCTCCTTTTCCCACAATGTTTTCTACCCTTTCCAAGACAAATTTTAATTTTTAAGTCACATTTATTTTGTCTTCTGCAAATGCTTTCAAATTGGACTAGTCAGAAATTTTATTGTTTGGTAAAGACTTAAGAATGGTGTTAAGGTATGTAAATAATGTATAATTACCTTTAATATTTGACGTTGAGTTAACATTTTGGGAGAAAAACTCAAAATAATGATCTGGTATTCAACCATATCAATCTGTTCATTCATTATAAAACCCAAAATCCAAATTTGTGATGAATGTTTTTTTCTTTGTTTCTCATGTAGTTGCAAGTCCCCTTAACCCCTTACCAAATAATGGCATATTTTAACCACCCCAAAGTAGAAATCTTTTAAGAACAATGTGGGAAAAAGGAGAAAATACTGGTAACCAGCATTTTCTCCTGTTCCCGTACTTTCAAAGATAAATTTCATGATTTTAGATACATATGAATTGTCATCTTCAAATCCTTTGACTTTAGACAATTCTAAAATTTTGTCTTTTGGCAGAGAGTTAACTCATCACCTCTTAAAAAAATTGCCAGAAAATGTCTGAGAAAAATGTAGATAGTATAAGGTAGGGATTGTTTTATGTGAAGATATGGAGGCAAAACCAGAAATAGCTCATTGCACTCAGTTTGACCTTTTGTCACAAAGTTTCCAAAAGTGGGTTATCCCTTTACTGCCCAATGACGCCTTTTGACGCCCCTGGGAAAGAAGCGTTTAGAAAACATCGTGGGAAAAGGAGAAAATGCTGGTAACCAGCATTTTCTCCTTTTCCCACAATGTTTTCTACCCTATCAGAGAAAAATTGCACCATTTTAGCCAAATTAAAATTGTCGTCTGCAAATGCTTTCAATTTGGTGAAGGCTAAAATTTTGTCGTCTGGTAAAGGGTTAATACAATATAAAATATTGTTTACAGGAGGTTATGTGTTAAATTTTATGTAAATAAGGGAATGGAAGACCACTGCTGCACAAACATTTTGTCTAAAAGCAGTTTACTAAGAGCATAATCTTGTTAGAAGAAAAAAAAGAATGAAGAATTTACAAAATGTCAGGAATAACCAACTGATGCTGTGGCAAAGGAAAATTTAGGATCCCAGATTTTTCAACATATACATAAATATTACATATTTAAATTGGTATACCTTTCAATCAAAAGTAATGTCATAGAAAAAAAAAAAACAAGCAGAGGATTTGATAAATACATGTAAAAATGCTTACAAGAAATTTGTGCTGGATCTGTGGTATTTTTGACTCTGCTGCTTGTATTCTGTTGGTTTTTTAACTCCTTTTATATCAGTTTCTATTCCCTTATCAGAGTATTTGTATATTGCTGAATGTTGGTATGTGAGCCATGCTCTGGCAAAAGAGGGCTTAATGCATCTCCTTGATCCATGATAAGAAGCAAGTCATCACCTAATTATTGATCCATAGTAGCTACATTTTTTGGTAACAGTAATACCTGTGGCGCTTTTGCATCAACTCAGCAGGTGTTTATCTTAATTAGAACTTAATGAGATCTTAATTAGATCTTAATTAGATCTAATTAATGATGTAATTGGATACACTATGACGTAATAGGCAGCGGTCTTAACTTGACTCTATAGTTTGAAGCGATGGTCACAATTAATCTTAATTAGATCTAATTAATGATGTAATGATGTAATTGGATACACTATGACGTAATTGGAAGTGGGAATGACTTGACGCTATAGTTTTTAGTGATGGTAATTTGCGTTCAGACACGTAGATTTAATGAATGACGTAATTGGAAGTCGTTATGAGTTGACGCTATAGTTTTTGGCAATATTTACGTTTCGGCCCATTTACTCGTTTTAAAAGTTAAGAAAATGGATCGAAATATTTGAAGACAATTTGAAAATGAGAAACATTTTTTTTAAAAATGAAAGACTTTTTTTTATATACGTAAAACATTTTTTGAAAAAGCTCCTAATAGAAATTAACGAATAAAAGCGCAAAAACATAAACAATAGTGACAATTTTAAAAACGGAGTTGACATTTTTTTTTTCATAATTGTACGACTTAATTTTGAAAACAATGTTTGAATACAAAGAAGAACACGTATTTAAGAAAAACACTTTCTTTTAATTCATGTATTTGAAATCAAATGACAAAAATAAGAATCAATTCAATGTACAAAGTAAGTAATGGAATAAACGTACATTCTTACAAGTTCTACAGTGAAATAATAAAAGAACATTTTGATGGTATGATATTAAATGTACAAAAGTAAGTAATGAAATAAACATACATTTATATATTCTAACCAAATGTATGAAAAAACAAGTTCTGCAGTAAAATAATAAAAGAACATTTTGATGGTACGATATTCAATGTACAAAGTAAGTAATGAAATAAACGTACATTTATATATTCAAACCAAATTTATGACAAACAAGTTCTACAGTAAAATAATAAAAGAACATTTTGATGGTACGATTTTCAATGTACAAAGTGAGTAATGAATTAAACGTACATTTTTTATATTCTAACCGAATGTATGACAAACAAGTTCTGCAGTAAAATAATAAAAGAACAATTTGAAGGTATGATATTCAAGTATATACAAGTATGTGCAGTAAAAGAATGATTGTCAAAACCCGTATGGGACTGTATCAGAATTGTCTAATCTCCGTCTCTTTGTATAAACGACTTGATACGTTTTTTCCTCTTTCCTGTTGTAAAGTTTACATTTTCTTTTATTTCTACTAATCTTATTAGGGTTTTTGATCGTGATAGTTGGATTCTTTTTATTCGTTTCACGATTTGTTTGAGCTGTAGGGAAGCTGTCGGGGTCGGTGACCATTTGTTTTACGCTGTTAAAATTGATTAATTGACTGTTCATAAAGTTCAGCGTAAATCCCCTAACTTTACAAATCTTGTTGTTTTTGTTTGTTTTGTAGGCGTAATTTTTCGGCCCCCCCCCCCCGACACAAATTCCGTGATGTACTTGTCTTTTCCCAGTTCGTTCGTTAGTTCACCCAGGTAATCGCCCAAATGAGGGTCATACTCCCCCAGTCGACTAACGTAAATGATACTGTCTGTATCGTAATACAAAACTCTCCTATTCATTTGTTCCAGTACACCATATAGTTTGAGTCTGGCCCAGCACGTTGTAAATGTTGCCAAGTAAATATTTGTTTTGTCGTCCGAGGGCTGACAATCGTTCTTATACTGCCATTCTATTTGAATGATGTTGTCAGACATTATATGGAAATCGAGGGGCTCTTTCATGGGATCTGAGAGTAATTGAAAAAACGAGTCGGCTTCACTTTCGTGAAAGAAACTAGTTTGCCTCATATTTAGTCTTTGACCAAATTTTCCCCAACAGCTATTGAGGACCAATTTCGCCAAAGCTCTAAGTCCAGGGTTTTTAACAATATTTTCAAGATCCAACGAAATTTCCTCTTTTTCCAAATATTGTGCCTCGTACCTAATTCGATCTTCGGGAGATTTGACCCAATCGGGAGGACCACTCGCTTCCTGTTTTATTTTCAAAAATGTATCCATAAATTTTGCAAACAGACCACCTTCTTGGGTTTCTGGGTTGTACTTTGTGCTTTTTACCAAGTGATAAATTCCGTAAATCTTAGTGATTTTATATCCCAATCGAACAGCGGTTTCAATTTCGGGGGTGCACCAAGTCCCAATTAACTCCCTTTGTTTATCCGTGCACTTACACATTGTTCGACTTTCTGTATCCACGCATTCCCTGCACAAAGAAAATTTTAGCTTGCTGTTTGATTTGTAGGGCAGGACTGGGTGATAAAGACCTCTTGGAGGGAAAATCATAATCTTGGCAATGCCAAAATAATCTTTTATGTCCCCGAAATCCT
Organism: Tridacna gigas; assembly: GCA_945859785.2. Lineage (NCBI taxonomy): Eukaryota > Metazoa > Mollusca > Bivalvia > Cardiida > Cardiidae > Tridacna > Tridacna gigas. The sequence continues at coordinate 1,569,738 of OX244042.2, forward strand.
TGGTGATGATTGTTGGGTGACCTACGGGATACTTACAATACTTATTTACCCACGGATAGAGACTCGTAAAATCCACATACTTCACTCGCTCATTTTCATTTACTTTGTAATAGAGCTGACTGGCATTGGTGCGACCCCCCAAAAAACTATCCCTGGGTTCTAGCCTATCCGTTATATCCAATTGAGAAACAAATTAAGGTCGGGATTTTCCTCGAGTTGCTTTTTGAAGTTGTGTTCCCAAATGCAAAAATATTTCATGCCTAAATTTTCTAAATAAGCTTTTTTTTTCATAGTAAGGGCGTACAATTCATCTATAGACTGGTCTGTGAGTGGATGGTGCGTTTCTGTGCGATCTTCAGGGAAGCAGAGTACGCATCCGTGAAAAAGACAACCTTGAAATTCGTAGCACGAAAATGTTTCTGTGCAAAAACCATCTAATTTATATCTCGTTCCTGGGATAGTTTTTTCCCCTTCGTTCAACACATGTTGAATATGTACATTATGGAGACGCGCCATCCACTCTAACCATTGAATTGATGCTTTACTAAACTGATCCTTTGACCCCCGAGGAGCTATTTTAGCTATTTGCGTGCCTACAAACTCTCTCTTGCTCACTTTTTCGCCCTGTAATTGGGATTCGTGGATCCATTCGGTTCCTCTTTGTATATAGAATTTTTCATTGACCAATTTTGCTAGGACCCAGTCCTTACTACCTATAAATTTTACCCGCCACTGTTCGTCCAAAAATTTCATTCTAAATAGATTCATGTCCACACTTGCAATTGTTATGGAATGGAAAGGATCCACGGCTCCACACCACTTTAATTCTTTTTTCCCTTTTTTATTTCGAACCTCCATTTGTCTTCCCATTACACTCATTAATAAATGTCTAAATCTAAGACAAGCATTTCTCAAAATATCAACATCACTCCTACAATAGTCTAACATTTCTGTTCTAAAATCAAACACGTCATTGTTTCATTGTTTCTTTTTTTCTCGTTCAACCATTTGATCAATTCTCCCCTCTCTTTATTACTCATTGAATTAGTCCCGTAATATTTTGCGTTTGGATAGGGTCCCACGTAATTTTGATGCTCTTTGGTATTAAAAAAAATGTGGGAACCAACCCTTTTTCAATTCCGTCAATCCGAAAGTTTGAGGCAATAAAGACAATTTCATTGGCAAAAAATTTAGACTGTCAATGACCTTTATATGTAAATCTTTTTCCACCGTCATAGACATTAATTTAGAACCACTGAAAATGATTTTGTCCAGTCGAATCGATTGATTGAGTAGGTATTCGAGCAGCGGAAACCCTTCGTAAGACCTCAAGTTATGAGCAACGACAAGAAATACTCGTGTTGGTCCGAAAATAGCCATTGTCCAAACTTTTGAGCCGTATCCGCGCCTTGAAAAATGACCTCTCTAAACCCGCATTTACCCGGACAAGGACCTTCGTCTTCGTTTTCGTGAAAATCAATGTTATCGCATTCCTCACAGCGGGTGCCGCAGCCTTTGCATATTGAATCGGGTGTGAGGTCTTTGTTAATGCATTTTGGACAGACCGAGTGCGCGACAACAAAGTTTGGACAGTGGCTATTTTTACCGCACCAAGACGTTTTACAATTATGGCATTTGGAACAAGATTTACATAATTCCGGTAATTCACCATCTTTACAATTTAATTTTCTCGAGGGTACGTACCCATCATCACAAAAACTTTTTTCATCTTGAGAACACTCAAAATCGAAAAAGATAAATTTTGGGATGTGGTCTTCTTTTGAAGGGGTAGCTCGCAAATAACACTCATGGTCTTCAAACACAAATTTTTGACAAGACGAGCACCAGTATTCGCCACACTGATGCCCCTCTTTTTTTCTTTTCTCTACATTTATAACCTTACAGCAAGCCGGACATTTCCACCATTTTTTACACTGAGACGGACCGCGCGGTTTTCCCTCGTTTTTTCCCTTTTGATGTACAGGCACTTTCTTGTGCTCAATGTAACAACCCGCGGATCTACAGGTCATATTGCAGTCGCTGCATTTCACGGGTTCTTCCTTTAAGCACAAGTCCCTTTTACACACAATGCATTTTGTTTCACACGTGTGCATTTCCCTATTGTTGTAATGTTTCAGACATTTTTCGCAAAAGTAAGCAGTACTGAAAAATCCCATAATACTTGTTATGGCGTAAAAGTTATCGTCATCCACTAAATAAATGTAAATGCACGGTCTTTCGTCGGAAGCGCCGCTCGTAACAAATTTGTTGCCCAAATGAGCACTGACTACCATAACATGAACATCCAGGAGTTTTTCAAATGCGTCAATATCATTTAAACTGAGGGGTTGTTCGGTATGCAGTCCGGCTTGCTGACACAATGCTATTGCTAATTTCTTTTGTTCGTTTCTTTTCTTACTTCTAAGATTCACATATAAATTTTCCAGAACTTTTTTATGTTCTAAAACCAATTCTAAATTTGTTTTGCCTCGTCTGTTTCTAGTTATGTCTTTCCACTCTTCTGGGATGCATTGCTTTAATTTGGCCCAGCTTACACCTATTGCCCTTGCCATGCATAAGTTGTCATCATTTTCAATGGTTACGATGGGACTTTTTGAGATGTAACAAATTTTTCTTACCTGTAATTTTTGTTATTCGTCGTCTTTTGCCACCTTTAAGTAAGTCAATCGTTCCTATTAAAATGGTGAAACTTTGATCAATACTTAACTGTTGATTACTGTTTAAAACTCTCATGATATTTTCCAAGATTTTTAAAGCGGTCAGTTGGTCCCATCTTTGTAGTGGCACTACGATCGGATCTTACAGACCTTGATGTTGAATGATAACACGAACCAAGTCGTTGACTGCCAAATTTCCCCTGGCTCTCTCCAACACCGTTTCAAACATTTCTACGAGTCCATCTTGAATATCCACCAAACTCTGGCCGTGATAACTTTCGTCAATTTTCACTTCATAGCACATATCTACAGCCGTATATTTCTTATAAGTCTTTTGAGACTTTTCTCTCATTGTGAAATTCAGTTTACCTCTGTGATAGGATGTACCTGGCATGGGTTCAGTATCCTCAGAATCGTCTGGCCCGTTTTCCTCGGAATAGTTGGACGGAACAGTTTGGTCTGAATCGTTCTCCTGCGAATGATTATCCATGGTTAAGTCTATGACCACAGGCTGAGGGTTTCCCTTCGATACACCTTTATCAGTATTTCCAGTTCTTATGTCCCTCGAGGTTAACTTTGACTCACCATTATCACTTACTCTAGAAAACCCTCCGAAATGATGCGATAAACTGTCCATTACTACACCTAAAGAGTCATTGTATTTATCCGGGTTTTGTAAATGAAGCAAACAATTCCTTACTATGGGGGAATCTTGAATCCCCATGACTGCAGCATAGTCCATCAAATCATCTACACTGGCAAAGGAATTCACCATACTACAGAGTCTACAGAGTCCATTTGACTATTCATTATGTCATCGATATTGGTGTATGACGTCTCCAAAAATTCTAAACCATAGGGGTTACGTAGTTGAAACAGACGATTATTAATAAGCTCGGAATCTCGTATTTTCAAGTCGTCGGCATAGTCGAGCAACTCCTGACTGGTACAGTGATTTATACACCACTCTATAGCTTCTGTAAGAATGTCCGCGTTTTCATTTACGTATGTAGATGAAGACCCAGAAACTTCTAAACCATTCGTGTTTCGTAGTTCAAACAAACAGTTCCTGACAACCTTGGAATCTTCAATGTTCATGATCTCGGCATATTCAAGTAATTCCTGAATATTGGTACAGTTATTTACCCACCAGTCCCTTTCTTTCATGTTGAAATAAGAAATCATGAAAAAATTCATTTTCTTTTCCAAATAAAATGTGTTTCACTTTCAGATAGAATTCCAGTCATTCACAACTTCTTGTCTTAACTATTTGTGTACCGTAAATCTCTATGTAAGTTGATGTAACGAAACTAATAACCTGTGGGAAGAGAAAAAAAAAAGAAAATTCATATAAATGTGACCCGTTACACGAAAAAAAAAAGGGGAAGTGTGAAAAGTATCAACTCAGCATGGCATTTGATGGGCTTTCGCTGGCAGAAACTTTTGATAGAGCATCAGAGAGTGTGGAGCAAGATCAGACTGTACGTATGTGCAGGCTGATCTTGATCTACACTCTCCGCAAATTTAGCCCATGGTCGCGAACGGCAGGATAAGGGTTAATGCGCTTAAATGATGAAATCATTACATAAAAACAGTTGTCTAGAATCTTTGAAAACTATTGACCCTAGTCAGCCTGGACGGGCTCTACAACGGTTACAAGAAGTAGGTTTATTTGTAGACTTTTAAAAAGTATCAACCCTTTGTCAAAAAGTCTTGCCTGGTTAGCAACAAAAGAAAAAAAAATAATCTTATCAAACAATGATTGTGTATTTTTAATACTTTGATTTATTATTCGAAGAGGAAATAATGATTGTAAAAAACAGAGAGGGGAAAAAAAAAAAGCTAAAGCATCAAAATGATAAAAGTCGCTTACCTTCACAAATTTCCAAAAATATATTCCAATTCACTAATAACGCAAAGCCCTTCATCAAATTAATCCTATGCTCCGTTTTACAGTCGGAAATCATATGAATAAACTACGATGCTCAAGGTACCCTACTTACGTCAGTGGAGTTAGATACATAAGCGTATGACGTTTATACGCTCCAGATTTGTATACTTGTCAACGGTAATTTATCAGAACAAAACATCTGAAAACGCTGTTGTCTTTAATTGTTGTTGTTGATAGAAAGGCAGATAGGTAGATAGAGATCGAAATATGGAGAGAGAGGCACCAAATACTCTTTTCTATTGATTTCGTATTTGTAAATGAATTACACTTGACGGGCCTCATAGGAATAAAAATTGTCGACTTCTTTTTTTTTTTTAGAAAGGTTGTAAGAAACCCTAGCTCTTTTTTTTTCTAATATAAATAATTATATTCCTTTAAAAGGGTAAGAATATATAGAAAATGAGACGTTTTTAGACGCGTCTAGACAAGACATAGATATTACCAGCGATAAATGGGATTTATTAGGCCGGCATGTACCTAGAGCCAAAATTGTGTACTTTTGTCAAATGATTATAGTATACATTATAATTATAACGTGGATTGTTAATTTATTCCTACAAAACCGATATTTATCTTCCACGTGCGGGCACATGTCAACTAAAAAATGCCTTGAAAAATATCGTCAGCGTGAAAACTATATTGTCCTTGAGCTATATTGAAAACTATATTGTGTGTCTAATCGGACCAGAACGACTGGAGTTATTTGCCCTTGAATTAGAAAAATTGCTATATTTAACTTTGTTTACACTCTAGCATCTACAAATTTAAATCAGTCAGCACCAAACTTGGTCAAAATATGTATGACCGTAAGATCTCGAATGAGTTTGATTGTAGGTCTAATAGGACCAGTTATTGCTGTGTCATGGAAAAAGGGGGCTTGACGTATATTTTCATTGTGGACCAATATCTCTTTAACTACAGAACAAAATGTCATGAAACTTCATCTTTTTATTGTTTATTGCAAGCCACAGACAATAGTTATTCATTTTTATTTCATGAAACACCATGTCATGAAAAAAGGGGGCTAAATGTTTAATTTCGTCATGGACCAATGACCATCTGTTTGTCCATCTTTCAGGACAGTTATCTTCTAAAATCCTAGACAAAAACTAATAGAAATTCATACAGGTGTTCCTAATGATGTCCGCTGATATTTATTAGTTTTTTTTTTCCTTTTTAATATCAAATACTGTCTCATAGGAAAAAGGGGCTTCATGTATATTTCTGTTAAGGATCAATATACATGTATCTTCAACTCAAAATCCTGGACAAAAATTTGTGAAACTTCATACATGTGTTCCTTATGATAGTCCGCCAATATCATTAGCTTTTTTGATTAAATGTCGTGTCATGGAAAAAGGGGGCTTCACATATATTTTCATTATGAATTAATATCTCTTTAACTACAGGATAAAATGTTACGAAACTTCATCTTTATGTTGTTTATCACAAGCCACAGACAATGGTTAGGCCTATTTGTTAGCTCACCTGAGCACGAAGTGCTGGCTGAGGTATTGTGATTCGTCGTTGTCAAGCGTCCGTCTTTCCACAATTCTTTAAACATCTTCTCCTCCTAAACCAATCATGTTGAAACTTGACAGACATATTCCTTGGGTGAAGTTCTACCAAAGTTGTTAAAAGAATTGAATTAACCCTTTAACTCCAGGGGTCACAAATTTGGAAAAAATTGTATATAGAGCAAACTTTAAAAATGTTTTTGTCTGAAACTAGAAGGCCTAGAGCTTTGATATTTGGTATGTGGCATTTCCTTGTGGACTTCTACCAATTTTGTTCAAATAATGCCCCTGGGTCAAAACAGGACATAAAGGTATACAGAATGAACTTTAAAAGTCTTGTTCTATTGAACCCTTTACCACACAATCCCAAGCATTAACGCCTGTGAGAAATAAGGCTCTTGAAAATATTGTGGGAAAAAGAGGAAATACTTGTAACCAGCATGTTTTCCTTTTTCCACAATGTTTTCCACCCAACCAAAATCAAATTTAAATTTTTGAGTCACATTTATTTTGTTGTGAGCAAATGGTTTGAATTTGGACTAGTCTTAACCCTTTAAGCACCTTTCACTACCATAGTTGCCAATGTGCAGTCCGATCATTGATCTATACTGTCTGCTTTGTTGAAACACTGCAGACAAAAGGCACCCACGCAGTTGTTATCATCTTGGACTCATTCTGGAATGAAAATGGCCTTTGGGTTTAAGGATTGAATTTTGTTGTTTGTTAATGATTTGAGCCAAGCCTGTTAGCTCATTACCTATAGGGCTAGCTATGCAGGGATGTCAAGTTTAAATCTCAGTTGGGCCAAGCACTCAGGTAACCAGGATTTTTTTAACTTTTTCCACAATGTTCTCTACCCATCCCAAATCTAAGTTCATTTTTTGAGACAAATTTATTTTGTTGTCTGCAAATGCTTTGAATTATAGACCAGTCTAAAATTTTTGTTTGGTAAAGAGATAAAGATAGACCAAGTAATATGCATTTCAAGACTATGTTGTAGGCAATACTATCTTGCAGAATATAAGGTGTATATGTCCAAGATCCAAATGCAGTCTGATCTTTATCTACACTGATAAAACATCCTGTCTCGTGTACCCCTAGCCTTGGTTCCCACCTGATCATTTTTTCCTTTTATCTATTCAGGACGGACGGATGCAGTTTAAATTTGACATGAAGCCCCCTTTTTCCATGACACAGCAATAAATTTCAAAACCCTGACAATATGCGCTAGGTCACTTGATGTGTGAAAATTTCATCCTAATCTGTTGAGATATGTCCAGTGATTAAAGAGATATTGGTGAAAAATGAAATATAACATGAAGACCCCATTTTCCATGATGCAGCTATAAATTGCAGAACCTTGACAATATGTCCTAGGTCACATGATGAGAAACATTCTGTGAAAACTTTTGAAAACATTGTGGGAAAAGGAAAAAATGCTGGTAACCAGCATTTTCTCCTTTTTCCCACAAAGTTTTCTACCCTATCAAAGAAATATTGTGTCACTTGAGCCAATATGAAAATGTTGTCTGCAAATGCTTTCAATTTGGACAGATCTAAAATTTTGCCACGTGGTAAAGGGTTAAAGGCATTGACAGCATTTTTCTCTCTGGCTGTTAGGATGTATCTTTGAACATTGTGTTCATTGTATTTTGTGTTCATTTTTGTTCATTCATTTAACTCTGTAGTACAGATTTTATCTTGTAGATCTTAGAAGTCATTATAATTTTTGTTCTTCAGTTTGTGGTGTTTGTCTTAATTTATAAATAAGTTTATGACAATAATACTAACTTGTATAGAAAGTCTTGAATCGGCAAACATTCTCTACTAAGTTTGTTCAGATCAGGCAACTTTTTGCCACACACCAAAAGGCCTAGGACTTTGTTATTATTCCTTCAAAACTCTGTTCTTGAGGTATATAGGAGTCAGCTTGTTGGTCCATCCATCCATCCATCCATCCGTCCATCCGTCTTTCTGTAGCATTTACTTGTCAGAGCTAGTTCTCAACAACTACAGGACAGATTTCATTCAAACTTTAGAGAGACTCTGTGCCAAGCAAGAATGTGCATATTGTAACACGGCCGTCGGGTAAGAATAACAGTGGTTCAGTTCAGTTGTTTCAAAGTTTAATAAAATCTTCAACACCAGGTTCGATATAAGGTTAGTAGTACAGACGTATGTCCGGAGTGCAAACAAAGCCAAAAGTATCAAATGTGAAGATCAGTTGTACACTGAAATTACCTATAAATTCGGTGGTTTATATAGTCATACTGAGAGGAAGTTTACGAAGAAACTATCCTTAAGTATGACAAGTTGCTAACGCTTATGGCTATTAAAATGATCTAACAGCGACCAAACGATGACAGCTATAGGAAGTATTTAGCTAAAATTCAAAGTAGGTTTTTGCGTTTTAAATAAACAATACTGAGGCCAAGCATTGCGGATCTCAATATTGTTACACTCCTTCCATTGTCATTTTTTTTTTTTTTTTCAAAGAAAACATATAATACAATTGAACATACATACAGAGTATTCATGAGAATGATAGAGAACTGTAGTTTAACAAGAACAACAAATTATATTATGATATCTTTGAAAAGCTAACATTGAGAATTTAACTTTATGAGGATAATCCTGAAATCTTTATTGAAGACTTAATCTATATAGCTTGAATATAAGGTAATATTGAAATTATCATTGAAGAAAAGGGTAAGTATAAGCTATTAACAAATTAATTTGACATCATACACTTTCAATCCTTAAATCTATATCTACAACTATGTTTATAAACATATAAACAACAAAATTTAAACAAAGATTGTCAATGTTCGGTACTGCACTGTCGTTGACACAATCCTTTGTATCTCTTGAACTTTAATACGCAGCCAGTCCATAACATGACATCTACTATTGGTTCTGTCATTGCTGGAGTATCTTCTCCATCCACTGAATATGATCACGGCAACTCGTAGTTGACAATAACGTTCTGACGAACTTCTGAAATATCAGATAGTGGCTAAAGAAACTGTTGGGTTTTTTTTTTTTCAAAAGGTTCTTCTGAAGGATTACAAAATGACACATAGACGAATTGCTCTTGATTGCTTTACACATGACATCTTTGTAGCTTCACACAAGGTAATACAAATTGACATCTGGAGGAATTGTTCTTTATTGTTGGCAAAAAGGAAACGTCACTGAACTGTTGAAAGTTCTAGCTTTGGATAAATGTTATCAGCTAGTGTGTTCTTCGATAGTATGAGAGGAGCCGTCGGTTCAGCGTTCACTTCGCTAGTAGGTATCGGTGAGGCTGTCATCTTTTGTCCTCCAGTTCGTATATCAGAACTCAATTTGCTACTCAAAAGTTTAGCCATCAGACAATTACGGACTAACTTAGATTTGTATTTGCATATTAGAAGACTTATCAACAATAAAACTCCTAAAATTATAATGATATATGCCCAGAAAGGAAATCGTTTGTGAATGACAGGGACTGTATCCAAAGTGTCTAATTCTCTAATTAAATTGCCCATAGGAATCTCACGTAAGGATTTGAGGTGTTTAGGAAGTTTTGTTAAGTTAAAACTAGGTACTTTTTGTATCAAAGGTCTCCAGTATTCTGCAGTGAAATTAGTAGATATTTTTAGATCATCCAACGGGTCACTGATTTCGTACTTAGATTCGTTGTGGTAGAAAGCTGGCAAATACAAGTAATCATTCGAAGCAGTACAAGAAGGTCCTAATTTTAGAACACCAAGAGGCGGGTTGACCATCTGCGTGGAATCTCTCAATTTTGAATCTTGACAAACTACAGTGAATCGTAATGACGTAATTGTGCTTATAACCCATGTACCATCGTAGAGATACGTAGCAAGGGGTAATGGAGTAGACGGTTTAACAAGTTTCTGACAATAGTTTTCTATATCATTGGATTTATTTAAGAACAGAGCAATAACACATAACTTACTAACGTTTATCGGATGAATGGAGCTATGCAATTTACAAAACTTATGAAAAGGTTTTGTGCACTGTTTCATTTCTGAGTTGTGTAAAAGAGCAAATTTTGTTTTGTCACCATTAATTGCAATCGATGAAGCCTCAAGGTCAAAAGTTGCTATCATATTACTATTAGATTGACTTTGATTCGTGTGTAATGGTATTGGTAGATTATGAACATTAAATATTTCAAATTTAGCATTAGCATCAAGAAGTGGTATTGAAACTACTGCATAAATTTTATTTCCATCCAAGACTGTGTGGCATGAAAGTAAGTTATAGAAATCCCAAAGATTTTTCTCTGGATCACTTGGTAGTTCTAAATAAAATGGAAGGTGAGACTGAATATCCAAGAGTAAATTTCTGAACTCGTTAGGGGGAATCGTACTTGGTGAAAGATGCCCTAGAGATAACATATTAAGCTGCATCTGTAACATGTCCATGTCTGTCACTGCCTTGTGCATAAAATCAGTCAGTTCTGCAAGTAACCTATCTAGTTTTATATATGATTGTAAAAGGATTGAAACCTTCATTGTTTCCTGCAATAGCCCTATCATTTGCTTGCTTCATTTTTGCATCAAAGTATTTCAGTTGATCAAGTATTTTGTTTATAACTACCCTATTTTCAGCAACAGCTGTTTTCGTTGTGTTGATGACAGTAAGACTTTCTTTTATGACATGAGCAATCTTTTTCTGATTTTGAGTCAAAATTCCTATGTTGCGTCTGATAGAACTAAGATCTGCATCAGACACAGTTCCAAAAAGAAAACTAAGGGCTGACCCAATAAATGGCAATAAGGATCTTTTCTCTCTAACTTGCAATAACTTTCTAGTTGCAAAAGTATTACGAAGATTTGTATAAGTCGTGTTCATGGATGCAATTTCTGCTTTAAGTTCGGTGATAGCTCCACTGAAGAAAGGTTTAAGATCATAGAAACCATGAGATGCTGATTTATCTTGCAAAGCACTCATTGTTGAAACAGCTTTGTCAGTTTTTACAAAGTCGTCGCCTATTTTGTTGATAAAGTGCTCATAAGGTTCTAAGTCTATCATAAAGGTAACCAACCATCTAGAACGAGTAGTTGTTATTTCGTTGACTTTTTGAAAAGCTACATTCTGCGTAAAAAGCAAAGTATTAGCATGGCTAAACAATAGCAACACAAGAGTCTGAAATAATATCATCTCTGTAAGAGAAGGAAGAAAAAAAAAAAGCGAGTAGTTTACGGGGAGAAATATAAAAGGGGTAATCAGTAGGTAAAAGTATTGCAAAACAGTATGCGATAACATCCCTTATATTCTTACACATTTTTAAAGAGCAAACAATAGCTCTGAGTTTTCAATGTTTTAAATCATATCTGCCAAAGCAACTAGGAGGTTTTTAATTCGACTCTGTCCATTGCTTGTCTTAACAGTCTTAGATTTCTTTTGCTTTTTTATGAAATGTTTCTTGTGCCAGTTATCAACAAGATTAACAGACATTTTGTCACTTTCATTGTCTGTGCTGTCAGTGTAATTATTTCCATCAGAGGAATCAATATCACTCTTCTCAAATTTCATGGAGTCACTAATAGGATTCTCTAACTTGGTAGATTGTTGTTCATTTTCTCTAGCCTCTTGCTCTTTAAGTCGCTTTGAAAGTTCCATTAGAGGAATATCATCCTTGTCGCTTGACGAGTACCTTTCTTGCCTATGCCTTTTTAACTAATTTGACAAAAGGTTTCTGACTATTGCCTTCTGATTCTTCAGAATCAGAACTTTCTGGGGAAGCAACATAAGCAGTACGTCTCTTACGTTTGCCAGTCAGGCTATCAGTTATCTCCCATTCGTCGACTGGGGCTAATCTGATTTGATCAGCATGGACCTTGACTATTCTACTGCTTAATTGATCTTTAATTGTATAACTTACTGGTCCCTTTTTCTCTATGATCCTGAAATAGGGTTGCCAGTTATTTTGAAGTTTGTTTGACTTACGGAAATTCTTATAATATACCGGACCATTGACCTTGAATTCAGTATCTTTGCTGTTTTTGTCAGCATATTTTGCCTGTCTCCGTGTTGCACGTTTCATGTGTCGATACACAGTCATGAAAGTTTTGTGTTGTTGTTCTAGAGCAATCTGATGTGTTTCCTCGCCTTGATATTTGCGTCTAGGTTTCAACAAATTGTCTAATGGTAAAACAACATCTGTATTATACAATAGGAAGTATGGTGAGAATTTTGAAGACTCACTGACGTTGAATCTTATAGCGGCTAAAGCCTGATTGAGATACAAGTCCCACCTATCGATATGGTCATCTATTAGTTTTGCAAGTATGTCATGTAGCGTTTGATGGAAGCGTTCCACTTTGGCATTACTTTGTGGATGGTAGAAAGATGTGGTGATATGTGAGACATTAAGGGCTTCCATTGTTTCTTTAACAGTTTTATTTTCAAATTCTGTACCGTTAGCGGTGACAACCTGTAAGCATGAACCATATCTAGGGAATATTTCCTCAATCAATAAGTGTGCGATTGTTTCACCTTTCTTATCAGGGATTGGAAATGCCTCAGGCCAGCCTGAGTACCAGTCAACAAAGCTAGCAATATATTTGTTGCCTGACATTGTGGTTGAATAAGGGCCTGATAAGTCCAATCCAATTTTTGCAAATGCATAGGGTGGAAAGTCTGTTTCTTGTAATGGAGCTTTCTGAGATTTAAGCGTGCGTTTATTACAAGTTATGCATTTTGAAATGTATTCAGTCACTTCTTTGCACATATTCTGCCAATAGTACTTTGACCTCATTGTATCATAGGGTTTATCTATTCCCATATGTCCATTACAGTCATGGAATTGTAAGAGAACCTTATCTTTTATGTGTTGTGGCACGTAAAGTCTCATAGTAGGCTGATCATCAGGGCTACTTATGTAGTAAACTAAGTCTTGTAGAACAAGATGGTGTTTTGCTACTGAATTCGGGGTATCATTTTGTAACAAAAGCTGTTTAATTTTTGTGATTTCTTTGTCCTTACTTTGTTCTACAATCATGTCAAATCCCAGACATTCTTTCTCAGGGTCTTCAGTATCTTTTTCTTTCAGATTATAACTTGCAAATGACTTTGGATCAATCTGGTTTGAATTTATTGCACCAATTTCTAAAGTATTGTTACTTATGTCTGGTTCTTCAACAAAGTGTTCAGTTGCATAAGATTCAATAGGTCTAGAAAGCAAATCCACACAAGTATTTGCTGTTCCCTCTATGTATTCCACTTTACAATTGTACCCAGCAATACTTAAAGCCCAAAGTTGTATTTTTTTGTTTTGCATTGGTGTGTCGAGCAAATATTTAAGTGGCTTATGGTCCGTTCTGATAATGAATTCAGCATTATGAAGGTACTGATCTAATCGTTGCAGAGCGCAATGTATTGCAAAAGCTTCTTTTTCTATAGTAGACCATCGTGTTTGTGTGTCACTGAGCTTATGAGAAATGAAATGGATTGGTTTTTCATTTGTTATTCCAGGCAGAAAACTTTCAGACGGATCACATTGTTGTGTAAGACAAGCTCCAATCGCCTTGTCACTAGCGTCTGTATAGAGAATATATGGCTTATTTAAGTCTGGATAAGCCAACAAAGGGATGCTAGTAAGATGCTTTTTAAGTTCATCAAATGCTTTTTGACAAGTATAAGACCATTTAAACTTGGTATGTTTCTTTGTCAATGCAATAAGAGGTGATGCTATATCAGAGAAATTTGGCAAAAATCTTCTGTAATAGCTGCACATTCCTATGAAACTCCTAACTTGTTTTACGCAAGTGGGGTTTTCCATACGTCTGATAGCCTCAACTTTATCTTTGTCTGGTCGAATACCATTTTTGTCTATAACAAAGCCAAGATAATTGGTTTCTTTTTGGATGAAATTACATTTCTTGAGTTTGAGCTTCAAACCATGTTGCCTAAGCCGCTCAAATATTATCTGTATATGTTTCAAATGTTCCTCAATTGTTGTTGAAAAGATTAAAATATCATCTATATAGGCAAAACAGAAATCAAGGCCTTCTAGAACATTTGACATGAGTTCTTGGAATAGAGATGGCGCATTACATAATCCAAATGGCATAACATTAAATTCGAAAAGTCCAGCATGACATGTAAAAGCTGTCTTCTCCCTATCCTTCTCATCCATTTCTACTTGCCAATATCCACTTTTTAAATCCAGGGTAGAGAAGTATTTAGCCTTGCCCAATAATGCCAAAATTTCATCAATTACAGGAAGCGGGTAAGAATTTTTCTTTGTTATTTTATTCAATTGTCCGAAATCAACACAAAATCTCTTAGGCTGGTCCTTTTTGTCTACGATTACGACCGGAAATGACCAAGGTGACCTTGACTTATGTATCACACCAGCCTGCATCATTTTTTGTACAGCATTTTCAACAACTTTTCTGTTGTTCAAGGGTGTCTTACATGATTTCAGTTTAATAGATGGATTATCTCCTGTATCAGTTTTCATTTTGATTGTGTTCGTTCTACCTAGTTCTGAGTCTTTGAGTGCAAAAATATCTTTATTTTGTTCTACTAGAGTGGTTATGTCTTGTTTATGTTCTGGTGGCACATTGATCATTGTTTTCAGGTCATATGAATCATTATTTTGTGCGGTATTTGATGACTCTGGGATAGCATTGTTTTCATTTTTTAAAGAGTCAATAACTGATATTTTACTGTTATTTGTTAATGCTACCTTACCATTTACACTACCTCTTTTTATCCTAAATGTTATGTTAGTATTGTTTACAAGAAGAACTGGAATTTTTCGGTTGTTTGTCAGATTACCGATGGAATTTGAAACCATTAGGCCTGGTTCATTAGAAATGAAACCATAGTCAATAGCTGTAACTTGGTAGGTTTTGTTTGGTTTAAAAGATGGATTATGCCTCATCTTTCCCCAAACTATTTTTGATGTTTGTGGTTGAATATCGACTTTGGAATTTAATCTGAGAACAGATGCCACATGAATGTCTTCCTCAAGGGGCACGTAAGTTTTACCTATACGAAAACATCCTAAGTCAAAGTACAGTCTTACACCATTTTGAACCATCCAGTCACGACCAAGAATAAGATTGCGATTCATGTTTTCAACTATCAAAAACTTGTGCTTTAATTTCTGACCCTTAATTTCAAAATCAATTTGTGCTTGACCCTTTACACCAATGTTTCCCCCATTCACGGACTGCAAATTAATGTTTACATTTTTCTTAAGATTTTTGGGAGCCCATTTTAATGCATTGTATACCCTTGTGTGCATTAAACTTACTTCAGCGCCGCTATCAATTAATGCGCGAAATTTCTGTTTCACAATTTTCAATAAACATGAACTAGGGTTGCCAGCTAAATTAATTTTATAAGTGGGTATTGATTTTTGTTTGCTAGAATCCTTTTTGTTGGGCTCGTCACAAAAAGGATTTCCTAGTTTTCCGACTTAATTTGTGTTCGTTTCAAATTTGCTCTGCAGTCCCTCTGAAAATGGCCAGGACAACCACACCTGTAACAAAGTCTTTGATTTCTATGTCTTTGTTTTTCATTTCTATGACTTTGATTTTCCGTCACTTCATTTATGTGATGCCGATGCCTATCCCGCATATACCTATTATCCCTACGCGCTCTTGGTCTTACGTGATCTACCTCCATAGGTTCATGTGAAGTGTGTTGGTTATGGTAATTTGAGTGATTGCTTGTTCTTAAATTAAAACGTTTTCTAAGGTTTTGTTCTTGTAAAGCAATTCTTACTTGCATTTTGAAAATTGTCAGGGTTATCCGGCATCAATTTCATTTTCAATGAATCTTGACAAAGTCCATCGATGAAAAATCCTATTAACTGATTCTCTATTGTTCTGCGATCAGTACCAGGTGGAAAGCTATCCTTCCCAAGTGAAAGTAGCCTTTCCGCATAAATTTGAATATTTTCTGTCGGTCTTTGTTTGACTGTTCTAAGGAGCGTAAACGCGTGCATTTGGTCGGTTACTTCCGAGAATCGTGTGGCCAATTTGCGCTTTAATGCTTGCCAATTTTCGGTTGGATGTTCTTGCAGAAATCTCTGCACGAAATCAGAGACCACGTCTCTGCTAGACCTAAAAGTGAGCCGTTTTATGCCCTCATCGTCTAAATTTTCAAGCATGGCTTGTTTTTCAATACATTTAATCCAATTATTAAATGATTTACTATCACCCGAAAAAGAAGGAATTGCTATCGATGAACTTAAGTTGCCAATGCAGGAATTTATGCCCGTCATTTGATTAGATAGCCTATTAATTTGAGCTGTAAAGTTTTGAAACATAGTTGGTAAGTCTTCCATTTTGAAATACAATGCAATAAAACAAGAAACTGGCTAAACAATTAAAGTAACAATGAGTAAAGATACAACTTACTTGAAGGACTGTTCCTCTTCTTCTACCAGGCAGATAGAATCCTGGTCTCGGCACCAAAATGCGTTCTGTAACACTGCCGTCGGGTAAGAATAACAGTGGTTCAGTTCAGTTGTTTCAAAGTTTAATAAAATCTTCAACACCAGGTTCGATATAAGGTTAGTAGTACAGACGTATGTCCGGAGTGCAAACAAAGCCAAAAGTATCAAATGTGAAGATCAGTTGTACACTGAAATTACCTATAAATTCGGTGGTTTATATAGTCATACTGAGAGGAAGTTTACGAAGAAACTATCCTTAAGTATGACAAGTTGCTAGCGCTTATGGCTATTAAAATGATCTAACAGTGACCAAATGATGACAGCTATAGGAAGTATTTAGCTAAAATTCAAAGTAGGTTTTTGCGTTTTAAATAAACAATATTGAGGCCAAGCATTGGGGATCTCAATATTGTTACAATATTATATTTTGGTGATGGTTCATTGAATTTTTACAAAGTTATTTTCCTTTGATGAAATTTCTTGTTCTCCCTATTTTTCAACAACTACTGGACTAATATCATTCAAACTTCTCACAAATATTTGTATAACAGGGTTTGGTTAAGAAAGATTATCTTCTTGTCTAAACAAAGAAGACCTAGAGCTTTGGCCTTGCACTTCGATATTTGGTATTTATCTTCATTGTAGACCTTTACTGCTTGGTACTCAGATGAGCGATATAGGACCATCATGGTCCTTTTGTGTTTTTTAGCTCACTGGAGCACAAAGTGCTCATGGTGAACTATTGTGATCGTGCTGTGTCCGTCGTGCGGTGTGCGTTGTCTGTCGTCAACTTTTTACCTTGTGTACGCTCTAGAGGCCACATTTTCGGTCCGATCCTCATGAAACTTGGTCAGAATGTTTGTCTTGATAAAATCTGGGACGAGTTTGAAATTGGGTCATGTGGGGTCAAAAACTAGGTCACTAGGTCAAATCTTAGAAAAACCTTGTGTGCGCTCTAGAGTGACCCTGGAGTGAAATTTGGCCTATTGACTCAGGTGAGCGATCCAGGGCCATCATGGCCCTCTTGTTCATTAAATCTACGTGTTTGAACGCGAATTACCATCGCTAAAAACTATAGCGTCAAGTCATTCCCACTTCCAGTTACGTCATAGTGTATCCAATTACATCATTACGTCATTAATTAGATCTAATTAAGATTAATTATGACCATCACTTCAAACTATAGAGTCAAGTTATGACTGCTTCCAATTACGTCATAGTGTATCCAATTACATCATTACGTCATTAATTAGATCTAATTAAGATTAATTAAGATCTAATTAAGATCTCATTAAGTCTAATTAAGATAAACACCTGCTGAGTTGATGCGAAAGCACCACAGGTACTACTGATAACTGACTCAATCATGAGGTAGACTGGTCCTTGGACATGCAAAATATTGACCAATAAAGGAATTTCACGAAAGGTAACAATTTAACCGACACCGTTTATCTGCCATGTTGGAGGCCAACCTGCAAATCAGCTAATCGATTACACAATTAAGAAAACTGTTACTTTGAAATTTTCGTCGTAAATAATCAATGAACAACAAAGGGCTAAAACCTACTGGTCCTGTTTCGTATAGAGGTGGACTTGACTCAACAGCAAGGAAAAGATACGAAGAAAAATTATCCATAATAGGCGGTTTTGATCCATACGAGGAAAAAGTGAAATGGTCGTCTGCCATAGACATTTTACCAGCAATTACATGTCCGGATATCTGCTTTTACCTGATGTATACACCAAGTCCATATACAAGGGAAGATTTAAAACCTGGAAAAGTATGGATGCAGTTAATAAGTTGTGCTTCGGCTGGGTTAGAGAGAGAGGAGCTGTTGTGATAGGCAAGCAAGTCATCGTCACTGCCAAGTTTCATCTGAAATAAACATATGTAATCCCAAATTAATTTGCATATTTTATTATATGACTTTCTGTATACTACTACAACATAGAGGATAGAAGTAAAGCAATACAGCTGAGGTGGGTTTATATACTTGCTCTCTCTAGCTCACACACACATGTATGTAACTCTTACTCATAATGTCACATCTCCCTCCTTTAAAAAAATAATGATTAGCATAGTAAATGATACTGTAACATAATATTGAATGAAATACCTAACTACTATATGAATGAAAAATAATGAATGAAATTCTGTACATTCCTTTCACAGGACATTGTCCTGTTGATACAGCCCTGCTAATTGCCAATTACAGATAAAGTCTAGGCGAGCCCATGGTTTTGGGTTACATGATAATTGTTGCTGTCAGGTTAATAAAATGGTTTCATTGTCTTAGATTAGAACAACATACCAAAGATTAAAATGACAAATTTATATAACATTTTGTGCCCCACCAAAAATGTCATCACAGATTACATGGATTCAATTACTTTTGGTATCACTTGCCGTCCATATCTGGTAATGTAGGGCATTTTCCCAGTGTTGGGTGGTCTTACTTGAAATGATATGCTCCCTTGAGGAGTAATACCTATGAGAAATTTTACAGTATTATGGTGTTTATAGGAAGACCAGGTTTCTGCACGTGCTTCAACACTTGATGGTCTTTCAATGAACACCTCGAAGCAGTCAATAATGACCATGCATTTCTTTCCAAAATGCTTTCTAAATTGCATTGGCATTGACTTTTCCAACGTTTCCCTTTCAGGACAATGTATAAAGGGCTTAATCCTGTAAAACATAATATCGATTACACTGGAAAATATCCTTGGCACTGTTGCTTGAGATATTCCAAATTCATGGGCCAGAAACATGACTGGCAAGTTTAGACGTAACCTCGTAAGAGTCATCATAGGAACTTGGAATCCATCTAGTGAGGCCATTGAAGGAATATAAGGCTTCAGGTAGCCAAACAGCACATCAAATATTGCAAAAGTTGATAACCCTGTGAAATTATTCACCTTGCTATCACAATCTCTGAATGATTCCACAGAGAACCTCTGACTAAGAGAACTGGCTCGCAGAATATCATTCTCTACTCTCAAGGCATCCACCTCAACAAGTAATCCTTGAATGTGTCGACTTTCAATGTCTGTTTGAGAACTTGCAACTACATAAGTCGGTTCCTGTGGCTGGTGATTTATTTTCGGGGTATTAATAATGTCCATTTCCAATTTGCGCTTTGTACATTCCTTTGCCCTCTCATATCTGCTCAAACTTGGGGTAGCTGAGTCAGATGTAATAAGTACTGGGCTTGAAGGTTTGCCTCCAAGTCGAACACTTGGTATGCAGTCAGGATTGTTCCTGTCATACAAGTCTGCCTTTTTACCTACAAAGAGAAAATGAATAAGTTTTACAGTAAGGTATCTAGATACAATTAAATCAATATGTATTCTTTACACACACACACAAAATTTTGACGAAAAACTTGTCCAAAGCCAAAAATTTCGTTTTCTCTCTAATAACAGAGAGGGGTGGGAGGGTTGCTTCTTACATGCCTATGACCCTTTCTTAAATTCCATTATGACTTGATATTGTAGACGGCGGAAAACAAGTAACAGTGGATTTGCAAACGGTTAGCAAATATCTGGATCATACCCTATCTATGTACATGCACGGGAGGGACATCTACCAACCGAAAGATTTCTTCTGAAAAACTTCTCAGTTATCTAACATAATACACGAAAAAAATCCCGCACTTACCACTAACAAAGTGCTCCGAACAAACTCTAACATTGTTCAAGTTCACGTCGGTAAAATCCTGACTAATTTTCGCCATCCATTCTCGTCGACGATTGCTAGTTAATTTCTTTGTTTCTTCTCCTTGGTGCGAAATGATGGAAGGTAGGCGGTAAAAATGGAGATCTTTCTCGTGCTCCTTTCTGTTCGAACATCCATATATAGAGCATTTTAGTACCATGTTTTTATCCTTTATCAATCTTACTAATCGCCTAAAGATAAAAATCGCCTAAAGATATTTTATTTTTGATCTCCGATAGTTAGATAAGATAAGATCTTACCCTGACACTGATTGTTGTACCTGGCCTCCAACATGGCGGATCGGAAAATATTACGTAATCTGAAATCCCTCTTTAGCGAAAAGTTTCTGCCCAGGTCAGCCTGTGCAGACTGCGCAGGATGGCCTGTGTCGATACTTTTCGCAAATGCATTAAGCTCCCTTTTCACAGAGCATAGTGCATATGTTTAGATATAAGTAACCCATTATGAAGTATTTACAAATGAGTCGTGAGTTTAATGCGTTTGCAAAAAATGATCGACCCAGGTAAGCCTGTGCAGGCTGATCTGTGTTGAAACCTTTTGCTTTTGGTAAATTTTCTACGTGTCAAAGGACCAATCTACCTCATGATTCAGTTGGTTGTCAGACAATGAATTTTATGGATCCATAATTATGTGATGACTTGCTTGGTATAATGTATCACAGAGATGCATGTTGGGTAGTACTGGTGAAACCCAGGACATATATGGAAAAGCAAGCTGTCTCTGTGATATGACTGAAACAATGTTGAAAGAAGCGTAGAACACTGTTCAATCAATTTAGTCGATCAGAGATCCATTAAACCCCCTTTTGCTAGGGCATGGCTCAAATCTGTTGACTTTGATATTTTTTACTACAATATTATCATTGAAGACATGACTTAAAATGAAATCTGCATCCTATGTTTCTATCAATTTTATGCGTTCTTGCCTTATTGCATGTAATAACAAATTCTGTTCATGTTAATTTTTACACTTCTCAGGATGTTGGACAACAGGAGTTTATATATTTGTCATAGATAATGGGTTACTTTTATCTCACTGATTTGTTTGTTTCTTGTGTTTATTTTTCACCGTTTAACACTTTACGAGACAATTCTGTAACTTTAGGAAGAAGGTTTTTGGAAAAAAAATTGTGATAAAAGGAGAAAATATTGGATACCTTGTGGGTTCCCATTTTCTCCATTTCTCACAATGTTTTCTACAATTTCATTAGAAAAAAATCCCTCATTTGTGCCACAATAGATTTATTTTGGCCATATGATAAAGGTTGTAGTTCACAAAAGGCTTTCAGTTGGATAAGACTAAAATGTTGTTTGGTATAAAACTAATATTGGTAAAGAGTTAACCCTTAAGCTGCTAAGTGCGACTTACTGACCTTTTGCGGACAGTGTAAATGAAGGTCAGACTGCACAGAACATGCAGTCTGATCTTGGATCTACACTGTCCAATAAAGAGATATTTTTCTACATAAAAAAAAAGTTTGAAATAACCTTATTTAGATTTTTACTATCCGATTGAGAGTTTTTATTGAACATATTTAGCAGGATAAGGGTTAATACTGATAGTTACCTCATTAGCATTTGTTGACCTCAGAACAAAGCAGCATGTACAAGTGGATGACTGAGATAAGTTTGAAAATACCATGGCAAATGGAGAAATCTTGTAAAAATTTCAATACCATGTCTTCCTAGAAATACCCAGTTAGTTCAATAGACATTACCTTGAATAAATAGACAGCCATGCAAACATTGTGACTGGTGGTGGAATGGCTTACCATGGTGAGAAAGTTCTACATTTGATACAATCTTTCAAAAATACATTGTAATGGGTGTCAACCTGTGCTAATGTTGTGATTGGTTATTGATAAACATAATTTTTATTAGAAAAGGTCAAATATCCTGTATAGACTATGTTCATAGATAGCTGAGAAAAAATGTGGCAGATGAAGAAATTGCCAGTGGTGAATAATATCTCCATTTGTCACACGCTTTTCAAAATCAGTTGACCAGAATTGGGTTGAAATGGATTGATTCATCTGTCCATTTGTCTGAATGGTTAAAAAAGTTCATCCAATTATTGAAATACGTGTAAGCCATTACTGTACAATACACCTATGTCTACATCTTCACTTAACAGGTTTGGAAATTATTGTGGGAAAAAAGCAATTGTTTGTCACAAGCAGATTCTCCTTTTCCCACATTGGTACTGTTGCTTTTGAAAAGCAAGATTTTTTTTTATTTCTGTCAAATGTATAAGTGTTTGTAGGTCGAAAAATAGCCTGTACAGTGATTGGTTAAAGCTCTTATACATGTGTATTTGACCTTTGTGTGAGTTTTGTAGATTTCTGTTGCAATGATGTCAAACCATACATGCATATGTGTCAAACTATAAATGTACAGCTTTAAAAGTTTGATAACAGTCATATATTTCAATGAAGGAAAATATCTTGAAAATAGTTACTAATGCATGTAAAGCATTGTCAACATTTTTCAGGTTATTTTTGTAGTGTGAGTGAATGAAACTGTGACTTGTATTGAGTGAGTGTCAGAGTGATGGGAGACAAATATACTGCAGTATCAAGGCTGGTCTGGTCACAATGTATCTCAAATATCAGACAGTTTAGATCTAAGATCAGACAGACTGTTATGTTCATCTGATCTAGATCTTGTCTACACAAAAAAAAAAGTATTTTGCAGAAATAAGATTAGCTCTTTTTATGGAAGAGAGGTTCATTATAACAGCTGTACATAAATGGTTCAAAATATGTTATGAACTCGTTATCTTCTGAAATCAACTTATAATGGTCAATTTCAAAATATCCTTTCGTAATAGAGATTATTGACATTCAATATGGTCTGAGTGAAACATTGTGACAGGAGTAATTGTCCATTTCAATCAATTTCTCCTTTTGTCATAATGTCTCCTTCAGTTGTCTTGCACAAGGCAATACATTGTCTATAGAAGGTAACAAGTTAAACTTGTATATAAATATGTTCTGTATAACAGAGATGGCAATGTTGTAGCCTGTACTTCAGTGATAGATCAGAAACAGCTTCAAATTATCTCTATAACAATTTGATGGAGAAAAGTATTTGTGTTTTAGATCAGTTAGGGGAAAAAATCTTTTTGGATTTACTCTTTACCAAACAACTCCATGTTTTAACGTCTCTGAGGTAGAAGGGTTTGGAAAACTTTGTGGGAAAAGGAGAAATCGCTGGTTACCAGCATTTTCTCCACAATGTTTTCTACCCTTACAAAAACTATTTCCATCATTTGAGCCACATTGGTCGTCGGCAAATGTATCCACTTTGGAAGGATCTAAAATTGTGTTGTCTGGTAAAGACTGAAATTGTCAAGTATTTAACTACCAGTGAAGATTATCTCAGATCTGTCTGTCGCAGTTTTGGACTAAAATACTCATGTGAATGATAGTTTGTTAATCATTTAAGAGTTTTGGACACATTTTGGTAAACTTTTCTGGTAAAAAAAAAATGCTTGAAATTTATGTGCTGGTCACCTGTTGCCATCTCTTAATAACTAAGTGAAGTATTTGGGTATTGTTAAATTTTGGGAACCAAAAGGGCCCCATGACCACAAGCCGGTGCCGTGGGGAGAGTAACTTGGTCCGGACGAGACTTTTAGTGAGTTATTCCCCTTGAATGACTCTTCAACCAAGTTTGTGTATGGGTAGCTGTTTCCCACTGGGATTGTAATGATGTGTTCTTACTGCACAATAACAATGTGTATTTTATAGTGAGCTCTTGTAAGGAAGTAAAGGCCTTTGGTGATAATGATGCATGACCCAATGTGGACCATCAGTATAAAACGGAAGTTCACGAGGAAAACCTCTGTACTTGTTGTAGTACTGTGGAGTTTATGTATCTCTATGGTGTTGACTGGAAATGACTTTGATTCAATCTAGCCATGAAACATCTGCATCCGATGTTCTGAATTTGGGTTCAAGGTGTAATTATTTGCTTTAAGAATCAGTGTTTGCTTGTGCTATCTCCCTGTTTGTATGTATGTATTTGCATACAGTGCTTATGACCACATTTTGATGCTACTTATATATGTATCTTTTACAATAATTACTTCTGTTAATTCAAACACACACTGGCCTACACAGCAAGTTTAAAACCTGATGCAAACCTAGTTAGGTTAGGGAGACATGTATTTCTTTTAATTAGATAAATACTAAATATGGAGTACACTCTATGTTGTTCTTAAAATAAATAGTACAGAAAAACTTCAGATTTGATAAATGAGTAAGATAAAACTAAATGATGAACTGATCAGAACTCTCTGGAACAGATAATTTGATATAATTATGTTTAAAAAAAAATTGGGGGGGCAATGTAATATTGGATGAATTTATTACTGGGGAAGGAAAAATAGTATCAATCCTAACTTTAACCTTGAATGAAAGAAATCTAACTTTAACCTTGAATAAAAGAAAGTAGGCAATGTTGAGGAATACAGTGCTATAGAAGAGCTCATTGTAGAAGAATTTTTTGTGAAGGTTTCCCTTAGCTTATCTTTATGGAGGTTTTAATTCTGAAAATGCAGAGAACAGAATGTTTTAAATCTAGTAGGTTGATCTGTAGAAAGCAGGGAAGACTGCAGGTTTACTTTCAAGGTTTTTGATCTTTAGAAGACAGGGAAGACTGCAGGTTTAATTTCAAGTTGGTTGGTCTTTAGAGGCAGGAAAGACTGCAGGTTTACTTTCAAGTTGGTTGATCTTTAGAAGACAGGAAAGACTGCAGGGTTAATTTCAAGTTGGTTAATCTTAGGGAAGACTGCATCTTTAATTTCAAGCAGACAGATCTTCTTGATCTGGTTTTCATTAAAAAAAAAATGCGTATTTGATGTATTTTTCAACAAAATGTAAGTCAGTCTTCAAGAACAATTTGTTGATTGAAGGTGTACGGTGTCCATGTTGGCTTTTGTCACACTGTTTGTCATATTTGTTTGATTTCTTGATAGGCTGTAACATTTTTAAGCACTGAGTGAGGTATGTAATTACAGTGTAGACTGTAGATTATGTATATTGGGCATTTCTCGTTGTTGTAGTGAGTCCACCTTGGCTTTTGTCACACTGCTTCTTACATGTTTTCATACTATCGATTGGCTGGAACATTTTAACCAGAATTTTTATGTATTAATTTTGCTTGTCACTATAACAGGTTAGATTATTTAAATTGTAAAATTATATGGGTACCATATGTGCCCATCTTGGCTTTTGTCACACAGTTTTTCATGATTGTGTTGTCATACTATCGATAGGCTGCGGTGTTTATAATCTCAGGACCGGTATATATTTGGTGCTGTGCTATATAAATGTTTTAGATAGCACAACGATAGTGGTTATTTGTCCACCTTAGCCTTTGTCACACTGTTTATCTTGTGTACCATTTAGGCTCAAAAATGTAGTCCGGAATGGCCATGTGCTGTGTTGTTATACCTGTCTAGAACATTTATATTGTGCAGTTATGGTGGTTATGTGTCCAGCTTTACCTTTGCCACATTGTTTTTGTACCATTGATAGGCTGGAGCATTTTTAACCAGAATGGACATGCATTTATATGTCGTAGCAACAGTATAGATGGTGTATATTGGGCAATTACGGTGGTTGTATGTCCCCCTTGGCTTCTCTCACAATGTTTCTCATCATCTGTACGATTTTCTTTCTCCACTGAAATCAAGTCTACCATTTAAATTTTGAGGTGTATGTATTTTTTGCCTGTTTTCTCCATTTCAATCAATGCATAGAGTGCTGAGCACAGATACCATGTTTATTTTTCAGAGTAGATCAAGATAAGACTGTACAGAATACAGTTTGATCTTAAATCCATTGTCTACTTCTGTATATTTTCTGGAAAAAACAACCTTGAACTTTAAATTGCAGTATCTTGTTATTTAGAAGGTCTTTATTCATGTTGGGTAGTAAATGTTAGATATTGTCTGTTACAGTCTATGTGAGGTCAAAGGTCAAATTGGAGGTCTTCAACATGAGGCTTGTACATGTATATAATATTGGTCATACATGTGTGTTGTGACTGAAGTGCTCGCAGAAGTCCTATGGTGAGATCTGTCTTTGATAGTATAGAAAACATTGTGGGAAAAGGAGAAAATGCTGGTTACAAGCATTTACTCTTTCCACTATAGATTCAAAAGGCTTCTTCATAAGGGAACTTGTTAAAACTCGGGATTGTCTGGTAAAGGGTTAAACAATGTACATCCTCCCCAAAAAACAGCAAGGTCAGGTAGGTCAGGTTGTTTGTTCATCTTTCACATTTTTACTAGAGGACTAAAAACAACAATGTCAGGTTGTTTGTTCATCTTTCACATTTTTACTAGAGGACTAAAAACAACAATGTCAGGTTGTTTGTTCATCTTTCACATTTTTACTAGAGGACTAAAAACAACAATGTCAGGTTGTTTGTTCATCTTTCACATTTTTACTAGAGGACTAAAAACAACAATGTCAGGTTGTTTGTTCATCTTTCACATTTTCACTAGAGGACTAAAAACAACAATGTCAGGTTGTTGGTTCATCTTTCACATTTTTACTAGAGGACTAAAAACAACAAGGTCAGGTTGTTTGTTCATCTTTCACATTTTTACTAGAGGACTAATTTGTTCATCTTTCACATTTTTACTAGAGGACTAAAAACAACAATGTCAGGTTGTTTGTTCATCTTTCACATTTTTACTAGAGGACTAAAAACAACAAGGTCAGGTTGTTTGTTCATCTTTCACATTTTTACTAGAGGACTAAAAACAACAAGGTCAGGTTGTTGGTTCATCTTTCACATTTTCACTAGAGGACTAAAAACAACAATGTCAGGTTGTTTGTTCATATTTCACATTTTCACTAGAGGACTAAAAACAACAATGTCAGGTTGTTTGTTCATCTTTCACATTTTCACTAGAGGACTAAAAACAACAATGTCAGGTTGTTGGTTCATCTTTCACATTTTTACTAGAGGACTAAAAACAACAAGGTCAGGTTGTTTGTTCATCTTTCACATTTTCACTAGAGGACTAAAAACAACAATGTCAGGTTTTTGGTTCATCTTTCACATTTTCACTAGAGGACTAAAAACAACAATGTCAGGTTGTTTGTTCATCTTTCACATTTTCACTAGAGGACTAAAAACAACAAGGTCAGGTTGTTTGTTCATCTTTCACATTTTTACTAGAGGACTAAAAACAACAAGGTCAGGTTGTTTGTTCATCTTTCACATTTTTACTAGAGGACTAATTTGTTCATCTTTCACATTTTTACTAGAGGACTAAAAACAACAATGTCAGGTTGTTTGTTCATCTTTCACATTTTTACTAGAGGACTAAAAACAACAAGGTCAGGTTGTTTGTTCATCTTTCACATTTTTACTAGAGGACTAAAAACAACAAGGTCAGGTTGTTTGTTCATCTTTCACATTTTTACTGGAGGACTAATTTGTTCATCTTTCACATTTTTACTAGAGGACTAAAAACAACAAGGTCAGGTTGTTGGTTCATCTTTCAGATTTTTACTAGAGGACTAATTTGTTCATCTTTCACATTTTTACTAGAGGACTAAAAACAACAAGGTCAGGTTGTTTGTTCATCTTTCACATTTTTACTGGAGGACTAAAAACAACAAGGTCAGGTTGTTTGTTCATCTTTCACATTTTTACTAGAGGACTAAAAACAACAAGGTCAGGTTGTTTGTTCATCTTTCACATTTTTACTGGAGGACTAATTTGTTCATCTTTCACATTTTTACTAGAGGACTAAAAACAACAAGGTCAGGTTGT
Organism: Tridacna gigas; assembly: GCA_945859785.2. Lineage (NCBI taxonomy): Eukaryota > Metazoa > Mollusca > Bivalvia > Cardiida > Cardiidae > Tridacna > Tridacna gigas. Next base: position 1,597,854 of record OX244042.2, read on the forward strand.
TGGTTCATCTTTCAGATTTTTACTAGAGGTCAAAATGTAGGATTCTTCCACCGTGAAAGCATTTGTAGATGACAAATTTGGCTCAAATAATGGGTTTTTTTTTTTGTGATAGTTAAGAACATTGTGACAAAAGCCTTCTTCCTCAAGGTCATAAAATACCAGATAGTCTGATAAAGATTTTTTTAAAGTCATTTTCTGCGAGAAAGTTATTCCTTTAAATCCAGTTTGTAAAAAGATTGGACTGAAATTTTGAGCTTCTCTGCGAATCATTGCAGCCAAAAGATAAACAATCGTTTTAAGATAAGGAAAAATACTTAAGGGCAGTTTCAACAAATTATTGCAACATCGAATAAAAACTTCCCTTTTCTAAAAAAAAAAGTACAATGAAGTAAAAGGTTAAATTGCACATATATTTTGTGCCTTTTATAGATTGGACTGTTAATTAGATTTCTGGTTTATTATATATCAGGAATCATACTTAAGTGTAGTTTCAACAATTATTGCAGTATTAAATAAAAACCTAACTTTATAAATAAAATACACATAGGTAAAAGGTTAAATTGCCCATATAGTTTGATGCCTTTTATTGAATGGACTTGTTTAGACTACTAGGTCAAGAAACACCTGGAATCATACTTAAGTGCTGTTTCAACAATTATTGCAATATTAAATAAAAACCTAACTTTATAAATAAAATACATGTAGGTAAAAGGTTACATTGCCATATAGTTTGATGCCTTTTATTGAATGGACTTGTTTAGACTACTGGGTCATGAAACACCAGGAATCATATCTTAGTGTAGTTTCAACAAATTATTTAAACATCAAATAAAAACCTTTCAACAAATTATTTCAACATCAAATAAAAACCTAACTTAAAAATGAAATACAAGTACAATAAGTTAAAATACATGCCCACAATGTAAATAGGGCTGTTTTTGATATACCTGTTTATGACTTACAAGAAACATGTTTAACCCTTTACCACACAACAAAATTTTAGACTAGACCAATTTCAAAGCATTTGCAGACGACAAATTCAACTTTGGTGCAAATGAGCTTAAGCTCTCTTATAGAGCAGAAAACATTGTGGGAAAATGAGAAAATGCTGGTGACCAGCATCTAATCTAACCAGCATTTTCTCCCTTTCCCACAAAGTTTTCAAAAGCCTTCTTTCCCAGGGTTATGAAAACCTGGGATTGTTAGGTAAAGGGTTAATGCAGCTTCAACAATTATTGCAATATCAGGTAACTTATCTCTGATTAAACTACATTAAGGTAAAAGGTTAAATTGCACCATTTTAGCCAAACTGAAATTGTCATCTGCAAATGCTTTTAATTTGGAGAAAGTTAAAATTTTGTCGTCTGGTAAAGGGTTATGAATGCCAGGATTCATACTTAATAGCAGTCGCAAAAATCATTGTAATATTAAATAAAAACTCAAGCTTAAAAATGAAATACCTGTCAGCAAAAGGTATAATTGTGGATATGGTTTTATGCCTTTTATGGATTGGACTGTTTAGACTACTGGTTTATGAAACACCAGGAACCATACTTAAGTGCAGTTTCAACATTTATTGCAATATATAATACAAATTTAACTTTAAAAATAAAATACCTGTAGGCAATAGGTTTAATTGCTCTTATAGTTTGATACCTGTAATAACTCTAGTTTAGATGAATGGTTTATGAAACATAAAGAATCTTACTTAAGTGCACTTTCAACAATTATTGCAATATTTTTCCTCCAATTAAACTTATTTCTAAAATACATGCAGGTATAAGGTTTGCTACAGGTTATATAAACATGTATATAGGACAGTGTGTTAACAAGTATTCATGGGGATTTGTTGTTTGTTTGCATTATTGTGGTGCTTGCCCTCAACTATACGCAAGTCCTTTTATTCTCAATTTGAATGATTGCTGTTGAAAACATTGTGACGGATAGAGATTTGACTTCACTGTTTGATTTTGGGAAACATTATGACAAATGGAGAAATTGTTCAAAATATTTTCTCCATTTATTACAGTGTTTTGTTGGATTTTATTTAATTTTTTCTTTCACTTCAGACTTGTCAAAAAAAAAAAAATTGTAATTTGTATAGGGCTGAAGGTAACAGAAGTAATTATTGTAAAACTTAAGGTATGCATATGGCACTGAAATGAAAGGTCGTAAGCTTTGTTTTAGATATCCCTGTCTGTGAATCGACTTGTATTTGCATGGTAGCACAAGTAAACATTGGTTTTTAAGGAAAATAACTGCATTTTGAATCTGAATTCAGGACACTGTGTGTGGTTGTTTCTTGGTTAGAGGGTTTCATAACTTTCAAACCCATAGACATACATTCTCTCTAGAAACATTGGTGTTCCCTCATTATCACTAAAGGACTTGGAAACTTTACAAGAGTTCACTTGAAATACATGTTGTATTGTGCAGTAAGAACACATCATTACAATTCCAGTGGGAATCGGCTGCCCATACACAAACTTGGTTGAAGAGTCATTCAAGGGGAATAACTCACCAAAAGTCTTGTCTGGACTGAGTTACCTCCCTTGGCACTGGCAAGTGGTCATGGGGCCCTTTGGGTTCCATTTATATTTTTGTAAAAAAAAAAAAAATTGTTTGAATAAAATCAAGAACTCAGAGTAATCTCCTGTAGCGTTTTAATTTTCAATTCCCACTTACCTGCCCCTCCCCTCCCCTCCCCCGTCAAGGCTGACCAAGTTTGCTGATTGACATCCACATTCAGAAATAGCCAAGTTAACAAGTTACCTCCTGAGACAAACTTGCAGCAGACATCGTAACTCTGATTAGATGAGTACAAGTAAAAAAAAAAAACATTGTAGCAAAAGGAGAAATGCTCTTTAAAACAATTTCTCATTTTACAACAATGTTTTCAAATGTCTGCTGCAAGAAACAACAGTTGTCTACAAGAGGTAACACAGTTCTTTCTTACTTCACGTCCAAGTTGACAAGACTTCAAAATAGTGTGTAAAAAGTAGATATTGCCCATGCTAAGACACAAGCAATAGAATCTTTTCATATAGTAACTGACAATCAATAAAACACTGTGGGAAAAGTATCAGCTGCTGATATGTAAACACTTAACCACACAACAAAATTGGAGACTTGTCCAAATTGAAAAAGAATTTGCAGACGACAAATTATATGTTGCTCAAATGATGTCATTTGTCTAAGAAAGAGTAGAAAACATTGTGGGAAAAGGAGAAAATGATGGTAACCAGCATTTTCTCCTTTTCCCACAATGTTTTCAGAAGCACTATCTGTCGGGGGTCATTACAACTTGGGATTGTGTGGTAAAAGGTTGACTTTGCCACACAATCCCACGTTTTAAGGACCCTAAGGAAGACCTTTTGAGAACATTGCTGGAAAAGGAGAAAATTATGGTAAACAGCATTTTCTCCTTTTCCCACAATGTTTTCTAACCTATCAAAGACAAGTTTCATCATTTGAATCACATATAAGTTGTTGTTGGCAAATGCTTTCAATTTAGACAAGTCTAAATTTCTGTCATGTGGTAAAGGGTTAAGCATGAACAACAACCTTTTCCTGCAGTATATTTTAACTGTCTTGTCAACTGTGACATAAAGATCAGAGAGAAGTTAACTTGGCTATTTTTCCAATCATTGAACTTCTTAAAAAACATTTTAACACATTGACTCCAGCAAACAAATGGCAATTCTGGCTGCAGACCATTTTGAAAAACATGGTGGTAAAAGGATAAATTGCTTAAAATAAACAGTTTCTCCTTTTGCCACCATGTTTTTAGGCATATTCCTGCATAAAAACCTTTCCTCATGTTAGTTATCCAAATTTCAGCAAGATGTTTTTACAGTCACTGCCATGTTGTTACAGGAGGGAATGAGTTAACACTGACTGCTGTATAAATGAAACAGACAACTTCAAGTTCATAGGAAGGAGCCCAAATTTTAGCAAGGTCAGGGTCAGTTTGGCCTAAATATAGCTTAAAATATTGAACACTGTTGATAAAGGATCAGACTGCACATTGTTTGCAGTCTAATCTTGATCTACACAGCACACAAAAGCACTTTTGGTTCCCTCCAGTTTGCTAAAATATAAGTCTTTGCATGTTATGGGCTTTTGGAAGTGCTTTATTGGACTGTGTGGATCAGATCAGATTGGATGTTGTTCATAACATGCAGTCTGACCTTGGTCTACAGAGTAGTAAGTTTTTGGTTTTCTAGTCAAAGAAATCATTAAACATAATACATGGGCCTTTTCCTATAACTGTGAAGTTGTAGTTCATCTAACTTACCCTTTGCCAAACAATGCAGTGGTTTTACCCTGCAGGGTAGAAAGCTGAAGTAAAACATTGAGAGAAATGGACAAAATACTGGTAACCAGCATTTTCTCCTTTTCCCACATCTTGTACTTCTGTATAAATATAGGCTGTCATATAAGCCAAATTTATCATCTACAAATGCTTTAACCCTTGGAGCTCTGAGTGTAACTTACACAGTGTAGGTCAAGATCAGACTGCACAAAACATGCAGTCTGATCTTGGATCTACCATGTCCCCTTATCCCATTACCACACAATGCCAACTTTTAACGACCCTGTTAAAGAAGCCTTTTGAAAACATTGTGGGAAAAAGAGAAAATGCTGGTAACCAGCATTTTCTCTATTTCCCACAATGTTTTCTACCCTTTCAAAAAATTATTTCAAGTTTTCAGCCCCATTTATTTTGTTGTCTGCATATGCTTTCAGTTTAGATGAGTCTAAAATTTTGTCGTGTGGTAAAGAGTTATTTGATACACACTCTGGCCAAAATAGTCTTAACCCTTAAAGTGCCTATCAATACTCTAGTTGTTGTTGCAGCCAGTGTAGATCAAGATCAGACTGCACAAAATTTGCAGTATGATCTTTGATCCACACTGTCGGCTTTGCCGAGACATTCTGGAGGACAGCAACCCTGAAACTGCCATTATAAAAGTCCCATTTCTAGACTGAAAGTGTCCACTAGTTCAATTTGGCACTCTTAGGGGTAAAAATGTAATATTTTGACTGTTTTTACTCCATGAATAAGTAAGTCCATGTAATTACTTCACTGCTCTAAGGGTTTAAAAATATTGTTGTCTGGTAAAGGGTTAGCAGCCAAAAAGCATTAAGAAGTTCACAATTGGGACTGAATGTGGAATATCAATCTTTCTAGAAGTTGGAGCAATAGAACATGTCTGAGTCTATCTTACTTGCTATTAAATGAGCAACAATCTGACTTCTCTAAACTCAAGTAATTTTAACTCTTTACTAAACATCGCTGTGCTTTTACCAGCCTGAGAAAGAAAGCTTTAGAAAACATTGTAGATAAAGTAGGAAATGCTAGTAACTTGCATTTTCTCCTTTTCGCACAATGTTGACTTACCTTTCAAAGACAAACCAAAAATTTGAGACACATCCAATCTGGGGTTTGCAAATCTTTTCTATTTGAAAAAGTGTTAAAATTTTGTTGTCTGGTAGAGAGTTAACCTATTAATGTAAAGTGATCCTGTCCTAAAGATTATTCTGTCAACACTATTACTGTTCGCCTTTATTTTAGACTAACCAAACAGTTGCACATGTAACACCAAGATTTGGAGGACAAGAAAATGTCTTTCTTTGATGATCAGGAAAACATTGTGGGAAAAGGAGCAATTGTTTACTTTATGTTTCAAGAAGCTGTCAACTGTAAGAGCATACATCATTCTTGTACAGTAACAAGTTAATTCAAAATTTTGATAACAAGGTTCTCATACAGAGCAATTTTGCCATCTCTCTCTATGTTTATGATTTAATGAGAAGCATTACCAAGTGTATACCACATGTCCCATTATCTCCAACTTCTAAAATCAGGGCCACTTTTCACCACTCATTTTTTGTCTTGACTATTTTGTATGCAAACTTCAGTCTTGTACTTTCATGTCACTTTAAACAATATTTCAGTCAAATAACGGTACCAGCCTGCTTGTCCTGTCCCTCCCTGGTTTCACCAGTACTAGGCTAGGGACTCTGCAGTGACTTGCCCAGTGTAATCAGCAGCAACATATTCAAACCAAGATTTTCTATTTGCAAATATCAGACCTTAACCCTATACCACAAAATCCTGAGTTTTAAAGACCCTGAGGCCTTTTGAAAATAGTGTGGAAAATGGAGAAAATGCTGGTAACCAATGCTGGATACAAGCTGGACACCAGCATTTTCTCCTTTTCCCACAACGTTTTCAAAAGGCCTCTTCCTCAGGGTCATTAAAAGTCGGGATTGTATGGTAAAGGGTTAAGGGAACGTTCTATTTAATTTCAAGGCAGAAGAAAACCACTGGTCTGAATGGAGGACAAGCTGGCCTAAAGTTGGTACTCTACTGTAATCTTTTGTTTACTTGCTAAAGTCTTACCTTTTAGTAGGTTGTATTTTTGTATCCACAGAAGATATAGAAGTAAATATATAATAGTATGATTGGTGAAAAGTGACCCTAATAATCAGCAAACTTGGTCAACCGCGTAAAAAAACATACATGTCTCAATACATGACAACAAATCTATAAATATAATATTTTATTCATTACCTCTGGAACACAACTTTTATGTCTCTATGAAAATCAGTCTTGAAAACATTGAAGCAGAAGGATAAAATACTCGTAACAAGCAGTTTCTCCTTTTGCCATAATGTTTATGCACATAAACTTTAATTCACTTTCTTCATCCAAGTTGTACCACAATTTTTAACTCTTTACCAAACATCAACATTTTTGACATGACCAAATATTGAGAGCATCTGCAGACAACAAATGTCTCGAAAATCGATATGTATTTTCCAGGGTGGAAAACATTATAGGAAGAACAGAAAATGCTGGTTACCAGCATTTTCTCCTTTTCGCACAATCTTTTCCTGAGGGTTATTAAAACTCTGGATTTTGTGGTAGAGTGTTAAAGATGACTGTAAAAAAGTAAGTTCAAGGAGGTAATGAATCAATAAACAAATCATACATGTACACAGATATAGACGTAACGAATCAATAAACAAATCATACATGTACACAGATATAGAGTTAAAGCCCCTTATAACACATATTTCCTCTCCTATGAAAGTTTTCATGCCTTTAAACATTAGTCATGGCAGAAAGCAATAGTTACTAACTCACAGATACTACAAGCCAAATTGGAGCTGGTATTTCTTTGTATGCATGATTTCTTCCAAATTAGAACTTTACAGGGCAGTTCACTGTAGGGGCTATTTCTAGGGTAATTTGTGTTACATACAGAACTAATTACAGGAAATAAGTAAGCTTTCTCCATGAATATGACTGAAATAATGTTGAAGGTAGCATAAAACATAAATCAACCAATCACAGATACATACACGGCACAGAAATAACACTGAACCCTTCTGCCTCATACATGCTGTCTATACAATTAGACAACAAGGACAAAAGGGAACAAATAAATTATTAATTGTACAACTGAGACTTCTGGCCAAACTGACCATTTTCAATCCTACTTAACTACAGTTCTAATTTTACTGCTGTTTACCAGTTTAAATTGTTCATCATTTAACGGCAACACACACTGCTTTGGCAGATGGTGTAGATCTAGATCAGAAGGCAATGAACATTCAGTCTGATCTTAGGTCTACACCGTGCACCAGTTCACATGTCTTCATAAGGCTGAATAGTTCTGTTTGCCATGGGGTAACGGGTTTGTTTTTTACATTCAAGAATATAGTCTTAACCCTTTACCACAAAATCTTAGACTTGCTCAATTGGAAACATTAGCTGACAACAACATTGTGGGGCAAATTAATAGATCTGTTTTTCAAAGGGTGAAAGAAACATTCTGGGAAAAGGAGATAATGCTGGTTACCAGAATTTTCTCCATTTCCCACAATGTTTTTAGAGACCCTTATCCCCAGGGTCATTAAAATACAGGATTGTTTGGTATAGGGTCAATCCTTCTACTTATCCCAGAATAACATGGATTCAGAAAAACATGGAATGATTTGTAATCAGGGAGTCAGCTTGGCAGCATAGAATTGTCTCTGAAAATTTTGTCTCTGTAAAAATTATCAGTTTATAACCTAACTGTCACCCGTAGAAAACTTTTGTATAACAGACCACGTGTGAAAAGATGTGGCAAAAGGAGACATGGCTGGTGACAAGCAGTTTCTCTGTTTGCCAATTGTTTCCACACATGAAACCTTTGCAACAAGTACAGGTTTTCACAAATTATTGATTACAAATCATCCCTCACAATGTTTATCACTTTACAACACAGTACAATTTTATACCTGTCCAAATCCAAAGCATTTGCAGACAACATATCAAACATGGTTCAAATTTTGTAATCTGTTTCTCGAAGGGTAGAAAACATTGTGGCAAAGGAACAAATGCTAGTTACCATTTTCTTCTCTTCAAAAAACGTTTAACGGTTTTCTACAATGTTTTCCAACAATGTTTTCAAGCATTTAATCCTATACCACACAATTCTGAGTTCTCCATTGCAACATAAAACATAGTAAATATGGTGGATGCTTTCTTTGCAATTAAAAATGAGTGAAACTTAAAAATCTTGAATTTATGTTTGCTCATACATACATACTGATAAAAACACAGTCAGTGCAATCCAATTAGAGAAAAGACTGAATACTATAGACAATTAAATATGCTTTGAATGGTGTTTTATGTCACTTTCAACAATACATTAGTCACTTCACAGGAATAGTTCAATTACAGATGTCTTTTTCCAGTTTTGCCAGTTTCAGGTTGGGGTTTTGTGTTGCAATGCCCAAGGACAGTCCCATGTATGCAATCAGCGCAGATCGATCTCAGATTTCTTTGTTACAAATTCAAGGCCTTAACCAGGAGAGAACCTGTCTAGAGTCTAGTGCAAGCATCAACAATTTTATAAGCTGCCATCATTTAGAATACCATATACCTTTCTTTACCTTCATACATAACCAAACTTACAGGGAAATGTGTATAACATCTTATTTTTAGCTGACAAAACAGTCCTACAGCTTTGTTTCACACAATAATTTAACACACAAGAAGCATCCACCATTTACAAAACAGTGTTAAGTCTAACAGCTAAACATTTTCCAGCTGAAGGCAAAAGTGCTTAACCCTTTCCCAAACAAGCCCTGGTTTTCACGTGTCTGCAGCACAAGTCTTTTGAAAACTCTGCGGGAAAAGGAGAAATTGCTCGTATCGAGCAATTTCTCCTTTTCCCACAGTGTTTTCTACCCTTTTTGAGAACTTTCTACCATTTTCATCAAATTTAATATTGTCATCTGCAAACTCTTTCAATTTGGACCAGTCCAAATTTTGTCGTTTGGGAAAGGGTTAACTCTTTATCAAATGACAATATTTTAACCTAATCCAAAATAAAAGCTTTCACACACAACAAATTAAATGTTGATCAAATGATTGCATTTGTTTCTGAAGGGTAAAAAAACATTGTAGGAAGTGGAGAAAATGCTGGATACAAGCATTTTCTTCTTTTCCCACAATAATTGCAGAAGTCTAATTTCCCCGAGTTGTCAAAACTCCTGATCATGTGTTACTGACTTAATTTTTAACCAATCAAGTGTGTGTTAATATTATCCTTAAAATGTGTTTTGAAAGTTTTTTGGGAAAAGGAGAAAATGCTGATAACCAGCATTTTCATCTTTTCTTACAATGTTTTCTTCTATGTTTTCAAACAATATTTTCTAACATTTAATCATGTACCACACAATCTCAAGCTTTAATGACCATGTGGAAGAAGGCTTATGAAAGCACTGTGGGAAAAGGAAGAAATGCCGGTTTGCAGCATTTTATCCTTTTCCCGCAATGTTTTCTTCCCTTCAAAACTTCAAAAGACATATTTCAGTTTTTGAATAGACAGGTATAAAGTTCTGTCATTGATTAATTGTGCATTACTAAATAAGCAATCAGTATCTCGCTCTGACAACATATTTGATGGCTATAAAATGTGTTAACCCTTTACAACACAATCCTGACTTTTAGAGACCCCGAGAAAGAAAGCTTTTGAAAACATTGTGGGAAAAAGAGAAAATGCTGATAACCAGCATTTTCTCCTTTTCCCACGTTTTCTACCCTATCAAAGAGAAAAATAATCTTTTTAGCTACATTTGTCATCTGCAAATGCTTTCAATTGGTCGAGTCAAAAATAGGAGTTAAATAACCACTATCCCCTATAGGTGTTTACTAAAGCAAGGACAATGTTCACCAACCATTCAAAATTGCATTCTTAGTCTTATTGTAAATTTAGAAAGTAACACAATATCTGATTGGCTAAACCATTTAGTATAACCAACCATAAATTGTGTTACTTTGAAATTTGTAAGATTCTTGAGAATTAGACTATGACTGTTATTAACTCTACCAAACAACAAATATTAGGATTGTCTAATCTGAAAGCATTTTTAGATGACAAAATATATTTGACTCAAAAATTGAATCTTCCTTTTTGTCGCATAGAAAACATTACGGGAAAAGGAGACAATGCTGGTTGCCAGCAAACCCTTTTCCCACAATCTTTTCAAAAGTCTTCCCCATAAATGTCATTAAAATTCAGGATTGTGTGATTAAAAAAAGTTAAGAATGGTAGGTGAAAATGGGCCCAGAGCTACCAACAAACATGTTTTTCTCAACCAGTACTGTATAGGAACCTATTTTTTGGGACAGTGCTGTATAGAGACATATCTTTTGAACCAGTACTGTACAGTCTTTAGAGGTTGCTTTTAAGTGGAAAGGTATTTCATTGCAACTCGGCCATTAATTTGGAATAAGGAGCCTGGCAGTACACATCAGTTTCATAACTTTCTATGTTTTCTAAGTTTGTAGGCAAGTTCTGTGAATGTTTATTGTAATCAAAATTATCAAACCGAATTTGTAACTCAGCCAGTAACTGAAATCTATCAAACAGTAATAACTCAACCAGTAACAGTAATAACTCAACCAGTAAAAAGTGGACCAAGAGATATAAGCTATGCTCTGTGAAAAGAGAGTTAATGCATTTGCAAAAAGTTTCAACCTAGGTCAACCCATGCAGTCCGCGCAAGCCGACCTGGGTTGAAACTTTTTGCAACTGGTCAATTTTCTACACGTAAAGGATCAGCTTACCTAATGCATCATGGAGATGCATTAAACTCCATTTTGTTAAAGCATGGCTCTACTCTGTTATTAAAACAAGACAAATGGAAGATATGAGCAGGGGTGGGGTGGGGTGGGGTGGGGTGGGGTGGGGTGAAGACTCTTCTTTTCAGGATATGTTTGTTGTCTGTATGTAGTCCATATATCTACCTAGTATTATACTGGTCTTGGATGTAACATAATTAGAAGATGGGGAGGGGGGGGGGGGCGTGGGAGGAAGGACAGGAGATGGTGTGTGGGGGCGGGGGGGTGGGGTTCTTGTGGCGTCTCATCTTCTTTCTAACAGTTCTGTCTCTATGCTATCACACCATCTATCTGGTTTTAAGTCTGTCTTGGCTGTAAATATAAAATAAAACTTTGTTTACTAGGATTCAAACTGTAATTACTATTTACAGAGTGGCAATAAAATGGGCTATTTCTTTTATCAACAATTACACATTCTGTCCAATGACAACTTTATCAAGAGCCATGTTTGGGCCTACCAGAACAAGTATGATCTTTTACAAATAATTTCCTAGCTTTAAAACTTTAAACTCACCTGTAAACTGTGCACATTGAAATGGCCTGAGGCTCACATATATCACAAATTTCATCAAACATCTGCTTTGAACCCACATTAACCCTTTACCAAACAAGCCCTGGTTTTCACGTGTCTGCAGTACAAGTCTTTTGAAAACACTGTGGGAAAAGGAGAAATTGCTCGTGACAAGCAATTTCTCCTTTTCCCACAGTGTTTTCTACCCTTTTTGATAACTTTCTGCCATTTTCATCAAATTTAAAATTGTCGTCTGCAAACTCTTTCAATTTGGACCAGTCCAAAATTTGTTGTTTGGGAAAGGGTTAACTCTTTACCACACAATCCAGTTTTAACAACCCTTAGGAAGAGGGCTTTTAAAAACTCTGTAGGAAAAGGAGAAAATGCTGTAACCAGCATTTTCTCCTTTTCCCACAATAATTTCTAACCTTTTAGAGACAAAAATAATTAATGTCATCTGAAAGTGCTTTCAATTTTGACAAGTCTAAAACTTTGTCATTTCGTAAAGAGTGTAGCAGACAATTTCAGTGTTTTTGTCCATTCTATCATGTGACAAGTTAACTGGTCGAAAGTACATGACTACATGTTTTTCAGTGGGAAACATTTTCAAAGCCATTTTTACAAAAATGATCAATATTAGCTGTTTAACTCTTTACCACATGGCAAAATTTTAGACTGGTCCAAATTGACAGCATTTGCAGATGACAAAATAGATGTGAATAAAAAATTAAAATTTTATTTGGGAAGGGTAAAAAACATTGTGGGAAAAGGAGAAAATGCTGGTTGCCAGCATTTTCTCCTTTCCCCACAATGTTTTCAAAAGGCTTCTTTCTTGGGGTCATTAAAAGTCAGGTTTGTGTGGTAAAGGGTTAACATACTTAAGTCCGTTATTTTGCTGAGTTGAGCCAGAAACGTTGTGTCAACACAGGATTTGGGAATGTTACGCAAGTCTGTAAATGTCAGTGAACTGAATCTGGCAAAACAAACGATACTTAAGTCGTAAAATAAGACTGTTATTTTACTCAAATCTACAAACAGGCGTAAGTTTTTTCTGAAACCGGGCTTGGGGCCTGTAGTCACCAACCATTTTGAAGAATTTTCTCAATTTGAAAGTTACATAATTTCTGATTGGCTAATCCAAATGGTGTGGCCAATCAGAAATTGTGTTACATTCTAAATTTAGAATTAGACTAAGAATGGAATTTAGAATGCTTGTTGAAAACAGAACCCTGATTATAAGATTTACAAAATTTTTCAAAGTAAGAAAAATCTGCGTATGGAGGAAATGCACTTAACCCTTTCCCAAACAACAAATTTTGGACTGGTCCAAATTGAAAGAGTTTGCAGACGACAATTTTAAATTTGATGAAAATGGCAGAAAGTTCTCAAAAAGGGTAGAAAACACTGTGGGAAAAGGAGAAATTGCTCATTACGAGCAATTTCTCCTTTTCCCACAGTGTTTTCAAAAGACTTGTACTACAGACACGTGAAAACCAGGGCTTGTTTGGGAATGGGTTAAATGGCTATTGTCCCTGTTTTTGTATGTTTGGAAATAATAAAAGGAGAATGTAAAATGATAAATTTGTCCATTATAATTTGGCACTATATGGGACTTAAAATACATTTAAACCTTTATCACAGAATCCCTAGTTTTAACAAACCTCTGTGAGAGGACTTTTGAAAACATTATGGGAAAAGAAGAAAATGCTGGTCACCAGCATTTTCTCCTTTTCCCGCAATGTTTTCCTTCCCGTCACAAAATTTACTATTTCAGCTACAATTAATTCGTTGTATATAAATGCTTTAAATTTGGAGGAATCCAGAAGTTTCTTTAGCCAGAGTTTTAATAACCCTGATAGAGAAAGCTTTTTAAAAATATTGTTGGAAAAGGAGAAAATGCTGGTTAAGAGCATTTTCTCCTTTTCCTACAATGTTTTCTACCCTTTCACGGCCAAAAAGCATAGTTCCAGTCACATTTAGATTGTCATCTGCAAATGCTTTCAATTTGGATGACTCTAAATTTTTGTCGTTTGGTAAAGTTAAGCCTTTAACACAATGCTGACTTTTAATGACCTTGAGGAAGGAGCCTTTTGAAAACATTGTGGGAAAAGGAGAAAAGGCTGGTAACCCGCCTTTTCTCCTTTTCCGACAATGTTTTCTACCCTATCGAAGAAAAATCACATCCACATTGAAAGTGATGTCTGCAAATGCTTTCAATTTAGACTGGTCTAAGATTTTGTCATGTGGTAAAGAGTTAAATAAGATTACACCTATTTGTTTACACCCAAGGGGATCAGGACAGCCCTTCATGGCTCACATTAGATCAAAAGATGCACAATAATTTACCAGTAATTTACTGTGACTTCTCTTTTGATGATTTTCCCAGCAGCCTTTGCAGCACAAGTCGGATCACTTCAAATGTAATGGTGACTGAGAATTCTGGCTGTAGCATGTTTATCTTTGGAACGCGACCTGAAAATCGACATCATGTATATCGGTAGTTATCTGCTTTTCGGTAGTTTATCTGGAAATACTGGTGGATTATTGTTTGATAATTTCACCATTTCAACCAGCCAATTTACCGATTGATAAACTGAATTTCACAAGTCCCAACAAAAAGGGGGTTAGAAGCACAAAATAATTATATATTTTTTTTTTTTCGGTGAAAGATTGAAATTTATTTCATCGAATGAACATCATAATGTTTTCACTTGTTCGCCAAAAGTAAAATATTACGTATGATGTTCACTAGATGAATTTGTATTTGAGTTTACCATCATTTTAACCCTTTCCCAAACGACAAAATTTGGGCTGGTCCAAATTGAAAGAGTTTGCAGACGACAATTTTAAATTTGATGAAAATGGCAGAAAGTTCTCAAAAAGGGTAGAAAACACTGTGGGAGAAGGAGAAATTGCTCGTCATGAGCAATTTTTCCTTTTCCCACAGTGTTTTCAAAAGACTTGTACTGCAGACACGTGAAAACCAGGGCTTGTTTGGGAAAGGGTTAACTGCTTAGGTCATATCACGGAGGTTAGTGCACCTACTTGTATTTCACACCAGTACTGACGACTTCCTTTCCAAGCCACTGACTGCGTTTCTCACATGCATAGGTGAGAGGCGTAAAATCACCAGAAAGAAAGTTTGCCTCAACCGAATATCCAACTTGTAACCACTAGGTCACCAGTCTGATACGCTAACCAATGAGCTACCTGGCTGGGCTCTTCACTCAGTGAAACAAATTTCCATCTTTCAACGAAAAAAAAAAATATCCTCGGTGTATCTTCACTGCATTTCTTTTGAAATCAAAATTTTCCTAATTCACTACTTTTTTTAGCTCCACTGGCCAAAGGCCAGCGGGCTTATGTCATGGCCCGGTGTCCGTCGTGCGTCCGTGCGTCCGTCCGTCCGGTCGTCCGTCCGTCCGTGCGTTAACTTTTATTTCAAACATCTTCTTCTCTGAAACTACCCATCCGATTTTCACGAAACTTCACAGAAATGATCCTGACATGGTCCTCTTCAGAATTTCTTGAAAGAATTTGATTCCTTCAAAAACTCTGGTTGCCATGGCAACAAAACTGAAAAATATTGGAAATCTTTAAAAATCTTCTTGTCTGAAACCATAAGGCATAGGGCTACCAAATTTGGCATGTAGCTTTATGTAGTAGACCTCTATCAAGTTTCTTCAAATTATAGCCCTGGGGTCAAAATTGGCTCTGCCCCAGGGGTCACAAGTTTTACATAGGCTTATATAGAGAAAACTTTAAAAATCTTCTTGTCTGAAACCATAAGGCATAGGGCTACCAAATTTGGCATGTAGCTTTATGTAGTAGACCTCTATCATGTTTCTTGAAATTATAGCCCTGGGGTCAAAATTGGCTCTTCCCCAGGGGTCACAAGTTTTACATAGGCTTATATAGAGAAAACTTTAAAAATCTTCTTGTCTGAAACCATAAGGCACAGGGCTACCAAATTTGGCATGTAGCTTTATGTAGTAGACCTCTATCATGTTTCTTGAAATTATAGCCCTGGGGTCAAAATTGGCTCTTCCCCAGGGGTCACAAGTTTTATACATAGGCTTATATAGAGAAAACTTTAAATATCTTCTTGTCTGAAACCATAAGGCCTAGAGCTACCAAATTTGGCATTTAGCTTGATCTAGTTGGAGTCTACCAAAAGTGTCCAAAGTATAGTCCTGGGGTCAATTTGGCCTCATACTTGGAGGGGGGGGGGTTCACAAGATTTACATAGGCTTACATAGCGAAAACTTTTAAATCTTGGTGTACATAGCCATAAGGCTTAGGCTACCAAATTTTGCATATAATTATAGCATTATTTAGTGGACAGTTACAAAGAGGGCCCAAGTTACAGCTCTAGGATCAAGTTTGGCCCTGCACCAGGGATCACAAGTTTTACATGGGTTTATGGAGTGAAAAGTTCAGAAACCATCTTGTTACCAGCCATAAGGCCAAGAACTCCCACATTTGGCATGTTATTCTTCTAATACAATATTCCCCATTTAGTCAGACTGTAGCCATGAGGTCAAAGTTTTATAAGGGCTTATATAGTGAAGACTTTTCTTCGTGGTTTATATTTATAAGCCAGTGGAGCGATACAGGGCCATCATGGCCCTCTTGTTTCAAATGACTTATTCTAAGCGTCATATCACTTTCTGAAAACCTTTTAGTAAAGGGAGAAATTCCTCATAATGAGCAATTTCTCCCTTTGCCACACTGTTTTTCACTTGTATTCTTGCATCAAACTTTAATCCTTTGTCAAATAATTCCATGCTTTAAAGGCCATGAAGAAGAGAGATTTTTGATACACTGTGGAAAAAGGAGAATTGATTTGCTGATTGAATGAATGGTATTTTATGCCGCTTTCAACATTATTTCAGTCATATCACAGCTCACATATTCATGTATTTCCTGGGTTTCAACAGTACTAGGCTAGGGCTCTGAAGTGTCTTGACCAAGGACACTCCCACAAAAAACCCAGTGGATCCAGTTAGGCTCGAACCATGGGTCTCCAGATCACCAGTCCTACACTTTACCACTGAGCCATCCCTAGAAAAAGGCGCAGATGCTAGTATCTTGCATTTTCTCCTTACTGGGCTTTCTACCCTTTCAAACATGAATTCCATTATATGACCCACAATAATTTTGTCATCTGCAAATGCATTCAATATAGAGGAATCTAAAATTTTGACATCTGTTACAAAGTAAATGTCACTCAAAAACTGAAATTTCTCTTCAGATGTGTAGAAAAACATTGTGGGAAAAGGAGAAAATGCTAGTCATCAGCATCTTCTCCTTTCCCACAATGTTTTCAAAAGAAAACTTCATTAGGGTAGTTAAAAGTCAGGATATAGACTTTATTCACTGACACTCTGGCAATGGGGGTTAAACCCTTTCCCAAACGTCAAAATTAGACTTGTCCAAACTGAAAGCGTATGCAAATTATTGATATTAAATGTGGTACAAATGACAGGATATGTGTAAGGGTAGAAAACATGGTGGGAAAAGGAGAAAATGCTGGTTACCAGCATTTTCTCCTTTTCCTACCATGTTTTCAGAGGCCTTTTTTTTTGGGGGGGGGGGGGGGGTTTCGTTAAAATAGGATTGTTTGGTAAAGGGTTGATGCATCTATGTAATCCCGAATATAAAGGGAATAAACGCATAATATAGATCTGTTATGTGTTAGAGTGATCCTTTGACATTCAGGAAGTTTACAAGTAGTGAAAAGTTTAAACCCAAGTCAGCCTGCATGGGACAGGCTGCACAGACAGACATGGGTGAATACTTTGTTGCAGATGCATGTAAGCCCCTTTTTTTAAAGAGAACAGGTCACATGTATTGTTGCCTATATTTAAGATATATATATTCGAGTCATGCTCTATGAAAAGGGAGTTTAATGCATCCGTTAAAACTATCTTACGAGGTCAGTCTGCACAGTCCGTGCAGGCTGACCTGGGTTGAAACCTTTTGCTTTCGGTGAATTTTCTGCATCTCCAAGGACCATTCTACCTAAAGATTCAATTAGTTGTTTGAAAAAATGGATTTTATGGATCCATAATTATGCGATGACTTGCTTAGTTAGATGTACCACAGAGATCTATGGATCTATGCATTAATCCTTTGCCACACAATTCTGAGTTAACGACCCTGAGATAGTCGCCTTTTGAAAACATTGTGGGAAAAGGATTTTCTCCAGAATTTTCTCCTTTTCCCACATTGTTTTCCACCCTCTCACAGATAAATTTCAATTTTTTAGCTCCACTGGCCGAAGGCCAGCGGGCTTATGTCATGGCCCGGTGTCCGTCGTGCGTCCGTCCGTGCGTTAACTTTTATTTCAAACATCTTCTTCTCTGAAACTACCCATCCAATTTTCATGAAACTTCACAGAAATGATCCTGCCATGGTCCTCTTCAGAATTTCTTGAAAGAATTTGATTCCTTCAAAAACTCTGGTTGCCATGGCAACAAAACTGAAAAATATTGGAAATCTTTAAAAATCTTCTTGTCTGAAACCGTAAGGCATAGGGCTACCAAATTTGGCATGTAGCTTTATGTAGTAGACCTCTATCATTTTTCTTGAAATTATAGCCCTGGGGTCAAAATTGGCTCTGCCCCAGGGGTCACAAGTTTTACATAGGCTTATATAGAGAAAATTTTAAAAATCTTCTTGTCTGAAACCATAAGGCATAGGGCTACCAAATTTGGCATGTAGCTTTATGTAGTAAACCTCTATCATGTTTCTTGAAATTATAGCCCTGGGGTCAAAATTGGCTCTGCCCCAGGGGTCACAAGTTTTACATAGGCTATATAGAGAAAACTTTAAAAATCTTCCTGTACCTAGCCATAAGGCCTAGAGCTACCAAATTTTGCATTTAGCTTGATCTAGTTGGGGTCTACCAAAAGTGCCCAAATTATAGTCCTGGGGTCAATTTGGCCTCATGCTGGGGGGGGGGGGGGGGGGGGCGCGGGCGTTCACAAGATTTACATAGGCTTACATAGGGAAAACTTTTAAATCTTGGTGTACATAGCCATAAGGCTTAGGCTACCAAATTTTGCATAATTATAGCATTATCTAGTGGACAACTACAAAGAGGGCCCAAGTTACAGCCCTAGGATCAAGTTTGGCCCTGCACCAGGGGTCACAAGTTTTACATGGGTTTATGGAGTGAAAAGTTCAGAAACCGTCTTGTTACTAGCCATATGGCCAAGAACTCCCAAATTTGGCATGTTATTCTTCTAATACAAATATTCCCCATTTAGTCCAACTGTAGCCCTGTGGTCAAAGTTTTATAAGGGCTTATAGAGTGAAGATTTCTCTTCATGGTTTATATTTATAAGCCAGTGGAGCGATACTGGGCCATCATGGCCCTCTTGTTAATCACTTCATACTGTCGTTTGCAAATGCTTTTAATTTGGACAAGTCCAAAATTTTGCCGCTTGGTAAAGAGTTAAAGACTGATTTAGTAGTTAGACAAACTGGGTTTGGTTAAATACATCACAGAGGTATGCAGTAAACTCCATTTTTCCAGAGCATAGTTTCCTTACAAAATTGACTTTTTGCTTGTTTCTGGAGGTGATGAATAAACAATAGACCAATGATTTATGTGTTTTTACTCTTTACCAAACAACAGAAATTTAGATTAGTCCAAATTTAAACACTGGCGGACGACAATTTCAACATTACTCCAATGATGGAAATTGTCTTTGAAATGGTAAAAACCAAACTGGGAAAAGGAGGAAATGCTAGTTACCAGCATTTTCTTCTTTTTCACATTGTTTTCAGAGGCAGTCTTCTTTCAGGGTCATTAAAACCCAGGACTGTGTTGTAAAGAGCTGATAATCATAAAGAGGCAGACTTTTGATAAGAAGAGCACGGCATATGGATGCCAACGCTCTGCTGTGGTTGCTTGATTTTCAGTGAAAATTCCGAGTCAAATAAGGGGCATTACTGTGTCAAAATTTCTTTGATGGTTACCTGACTTTGTGTACAGATTCCCCTTTACGATAATTTACAACTTGTCCAAGTTTGGAGTAAATATCTTCAATTATGACAGAGATTATACAATATCAACGATTTTGCATGATGACACAGATGCTAGGGCTATGACAATAACTCAATGTTTTCTTCAAAATCAGCTAAACTAAAAATGTTGGAAAGGCGGTGAAACCTGCTTTTCAAAAACACTAGACTTAACCCCTTACCACACAATCCCAACTTTTAACAACCCTGAAAAGGTTGCCTTTTGAAAACATTGTGGGAAAAGGAGAAAATACTGGTAACCAGCATTTTCTCCTTTTCCCACAATGTTTTTTACTTGTCCCATAACAAATTTCAATTTTTCAGTCACATTTAATTTGTCGTCTGCAAATGCTTTCAATTTGGACGAGTATACATTTTTGTTGTGTGGTAAAGAGTTCAAAACGAGACTTCTAATACCCGTACCTGTCATGATGTCGGCCCATTTCAGTAACATTTTATCACCTTTTCTCTGTACAGCTGCAGTAGCTGCATCCAGTAAGATGGGGAACCGATATGTCAGCTGACAGAAAAACATGGACCTGAAATGTCAAAAAAAAACTATTACGTTAGTTGACATGTCAATTGACTGAAAAAAATGGACCTGGAATTTCGAAAAATACCGATTTGTCAGTTGACAGAAAACCATGGAACTGAAATTTCTAAAAATACCTTGTGTAGTATTTATTCTCTTCCCAAACTTAGAATACATGTACATAAAAATTTTGTGGTGAATACATCTAACGGGTGTCATTACCAAAATGTCAATCTCAAAATAACCTTACTTCCTTCTTAACCCTTTACCACACAATCCCGAGTTTTTACGTCCCTGAGGAAAAAGCCTTCTGAAAAACTTGTGATTGTGCTGGTTACAAGCATTCTGTCCTTTTCCCACAATGTTCTCGAAATGCTTCTTCCACAGTCCTTATAACACAGAATTGACTGGGCTTTGCAAATTTCTTTCCAAGGATGGATGATAGTAATTAGGACAGGATTCATTCCTCTCTCACCACTGACCAATGTTTTGCCAGTTGCTTGGAAAGAACATTGTGCGGAGTACTGGTAAAAGAAATCCAGGAAAACATTGATAGGGGCTCTGTCTGCCACAATGAAACTGAAATAATGTTGAAAACAGTGTTAAACACCACACAATCAATCAATCAACAGAACTGATTGGTGAAGGGCTTTTAATCCCTCTTTTGTTTCAAGTTAAAGAAAAATAAAACATATAGTGTCTGACGTTTGAAACTTATGTAGGAAAAAACGGTAAGTGAAATTGTTATGCCGTAGATCTGGTCAAAAGTGGAACAAACCATTTAAAATCGAATCCAAATTTATCCATCCATCTCTGATGATAAATGGCCATGACCTCTCTATCGTAGTTGCCATGGGTGATAACCTCATCAAGAAAATAGGCAGCAATTTTTCCACCTTCCATTGCATGGTGGATCCCCTCACCTGACAGAAAAAAGACAACATTTAGTAAATATTCATCAATCTATTTATTTAAAATTTTATCCACCCATCTTATTGATAAATGGCCATGACTTTTCTATCATTGTTGCCATGGGTGATGACCCTGTCAAGAAAATAAGCAGATATTTTTCCATTTCATAATGGACCCCCACACCCAGCAGAAAAAAGACAATTTCATTTAGTAATCATTCATCCATCCATTAACCCTTTACCGAACAAACTAATTTTAGACTTTAAGCCTTTCAAGATGACAAAACAGTTGTGACTAACAAATAGAAACACGCCTTTGGAAGGATAGAAAACATTGCTGGAAAAGGAGAAAATTCTGGATACCAATATTTTCTCCTTTTCCACCAATGTTTCTAAAAGGCTTCTTCCTTAGGGTCGTTTAAAGTCAAGACCGTGTGGTAAAGGGTTAATTTAAAATTTCATTAAGCCATCTTCGATGATACATAGCCATGATTTTTCTTTCCTAGTTGCCATGGGAAATGATCTTGTCTATGAAAATATTGGTTTTGTTTTTGACAGATTAGAAAACATTGTAGGAAAAGAAGAAAATGCATTTTCTCCTTTTCCAGTAATACTTTCAAATGCTTTCTTCTTTAGGATCATTAAACAAGGGGGTCATGATGGCCCTGGATCGCTCACCTGAGTAAATAGGCGAAATTTCACTCCAGGGTCATAATGACCCAATTTAAAACTCATCAGAGATATCATTAGGACAAACATTCTGACCAACTGTCAGGTCAACTGAGCTGAAAATGTGGCCTCTGGAGTGTCCATAATGTATTTCTTCAATTTGACCTAGTGACCTAGTTTATGACCCTATGTGACTATATTTCAAACTCATCCAAGATATCAAGGCAAACTTGTAGACTGAGGTTCAGGTAAATTGGGCAAGAATTGCTGCCTCTAGAGTGCCCACAAGGTATTTCTGTAATTTGACCTAGTGACCTAGATTATGACACCATGTGACCCGATTTCAAACCCATTCAAGATATCATCAAGTCAAATATGCTGACAAATTTTCAGGTCAGTTGAGCAAAAATTGTGGCCTCTAGAGCGCCCACAATACATTTCTCTAATTTGACCTAGTGACCTAGTTTATGACCCTCTGAGACCCAATTTCTAAATGATCTGAGATATCAACAAGCAAAACATGTAGACCAATTGGAAGTCAATTTAGCTAAAACTGTGGCCTCTTTGAGTGCCCACAAGGTGTTTCTTCAATGTGACAAACTGACCTTGTTTATGACCCTATGTGACCCAATTTTCAACTCATTAGAGATATCATCATGACAAACATGCGGACAAATTTTCAGGTCAATTGAGCAAGAATTGTGGCCGCTAGAGCGCCCACATGATATTTATTTAAATTTGCCCTGGTGACCAAGTTAATTACCCCATGTGACCAAATTTGAAACTCATCCAAGCTTTTATCTAGACAAACATGCTGATAAATTTTCAGGTCAATTGAGTAAGAACTGTAGCCTCTAGAGCGCCCACAAGGAATTTCTGCAAGTTGACATAGTGACCTAGTTTATGACCCAAGGTGACCAAAATTCAAACTCATCCGAAATTTGATCAAGAAAAACATTCTGACCAATTTTCAAGTCAATTAAGCAATAAATGTGGCCTCTAAAGTGCCCACAAAGTATTTCTTTAATCTGACCTTGTGACCTGGTTTATGACCCAAGGTATTCCAAATTAGATTGAATGATTGATTGTATGTTGTTTAACGTCATTTTCAACATTATTTCAGTAATATTGCAGCGGCCAGTGCACATATCCATGCTTTTCTGGAGTTTCTTTTTGCCAGTACTCCGCACAATATTCTTTCCAAGCCACTGGCTGCTTTCCGACATAACCATCGTCGAAACAATGGTCAGCAGTGGGAGAGGAATGAATCCTGTTGCAATGACTATCATCAATCCTCGGAAAGAAATTGGCCAAGCCGGTGATCGAACCAGCAACCTCCTGTTTTCAAGTCCTGTGCGCTACCGACTGAGCTATGGGGCTTGGCTCCCAAATTCAAACTCATCTGAGATTTTATTAAGACAAAGACTCTGACCAATTCTCAAGACAATTGAGCAAAAAATGTGGCCTCCAGAGTGCCCACAAGGTATTTCTTTAATTTGACCAAGTTACCTAGATTATGTCCCCAGGTGACCCAATTTTCAACTTATCCTAGATTTGATCAAGACAAACATTCTGGCTAATTTTCAAGTCAATTGAGCAAGAAATGTGGCCTCAAGGTATTTCTTTTATTTGACCTAGTGACCTAGTTTATGACCCCAGGTGACCCAATTTTCAACTCATCCTAGATTTGATCAAGACAAACATTCTGATCAATTTTCAGGTCAGTTGAGCATAAAATGTGGCCTCTAGAGTGCCCACAAGGTATTGCTTTAATTTGACCTAGTGACCTAGCTTATGACCCCAGGTGACCCAATTTCAAACTCATCCGAGATTTATTTAAGACAAACATTTTGACCAATTTTCAAGCCAATTGAGCCAAAAATCTTGCCTCTAGAGTGCCCACAAGGTATTTCTTTGACCTTGTGACCTAGTTTATGACCCCAGGTGACCCAATTTCATACTCATCCGAGATCTAATTAAGATAAACATTCTGACCAATTTTCAAGTCAATTGATTAAGAAATGTGGCCTCTAAAGTGCCCACAAGGTATTTCTTTAATTTGAACTAGTGACCTAGTTCATGACCCTAGGTGACCCACATTCACACTCATCCTAGATTTCATCCAGACAAACATTTTGACCATTTTTTAGGTCAATTGAGTAGGAAATGTTGCCTCTAAAGTGCCCACAAGGTATTTCTTTAATTTGTCCTTGTGACCTAGTTTATGACCCTAGCTGACCTAAATTCAAACTCATCCGAGATTTGATCACGACAAACATTCTGACCAATTTTCAGGTCAATTGAGTAAGAAATGTGGCCTCTAGAGTGTCCACCATGTAAATGTTGACGACGGACGACAGACATCGGACAACCACAAAAGCTCACCTTGAGCATGTTGTGCTCAGGTGAGCTAAAAATGGGATTCTGTGATAAAGAGTTAAATACAGATTTGAGAGTCAGTGTTTGTATCCATGAATACCTGTTAGAGGATCCGTCATCCCAGCAGCATCGCCCACAACTAGACAGTGATCATCGTAACTACATTTCTCTCCACCAAGACGTAGACTTGCTGTAAAAAAAAAAAAAAAAACAAACAAATCAGTGTAATTATTGTCAGTATAATTATTATAACTTGTCTAACCCACAAGCTATACATTTATAACTATCTTTTAGACAAACCAGCATACAACAAACTTACTTAACCTGTTACCAGTCCGAGGCTTGTACAAATTTACTGCTTTACCAACTGAAAAAATTTTACACTGGCCGAAAAGAAAAAATAGAGTCTTAGATGTAGGCATTTCATCAGAATGTGTAGAAAGCATTGTGGGCAAAGGAAAAAATGTTTGTAACCAGCATTTCCTCCTTTCCCACAATGTTTTCAAATGCTCTCTTCTTCAGGGTCGTTTGTTTGGTAAAGACTCTCACAATAGTAGAAAATACTTATGCAATATATTGAACTTTTTCTATTCAGAATAAACGTTTTTTTGTTATAAATGTATAATATCATTATGAAAAAAACTGAAAATGTGGAGAATCTTACACAATGGTCATGTATTATCATTTAATACAACAAGAGCACCACATGCAGGTACCAATGCTTGGCTGCGGTTACTTGACTTTTTTAGTAAAAATTCCAATTAGAAAAAGGGGACATAACTGTCTAAAAAATACTTTGATGCTTAGCTGCCCTTGTTAAATACGTTCCCCTTTTGATAGTTTACAACTTTTCCAAGTCTGAAGCAAATATCTTTGGTAATAACTGAGATATAACAAAATGTCAAAGTTTTTGTACGACGACGCCAGAGCTATGACAGCACCTCGGTGTTTTCTTTGAAAACAGCTGAGCTAAAAAATAGACTAAAACTATGGCTTAAACAACTGCCAGCATCCTTTATATTTTAGTCAACAAGTTTAACCCTTTATCAAACCATACAAGTTCTAACAACTTCAAGGAGAAGGACTTTTGAAAACATTGTGGGAAATGGAGAAAATGCTAACCAGGAATATTTACATCCTTTCAAAGTCAATTTTCATAATTCATGAAACATTTAATTTGTTGTCTGCCAATGCTTTCAATTTGAATCAGTCTAAAATGTTATTATCTGGTATAGAGTTAACTCTTGACAAAATGACAAAAATTTAGACTTCCCCAAATTGAAAGCATTTGCAGCTGTCAAATGAAACTAACTGAATACCCGAGACTGTTACTTCAAAGGGGGGGTCAATTTTCTCCTTTTCCCAAAATGTTTTCAAAAAGGTTTTTTCCTCAGGGTCGTTAAAACTTGGGATCATGTGGTAAAGGGTTAATAAAAAAAGATAATACAAAATATGAACGTGAGCTAAAGTAGACTGGTTGGTGAAATGGCCCCATCTTTATGTTAATTACCTGCTTTCATTCTCTCTACTTGAAAGTCCTTGCCGAGTGCCCTGCTAATGTTTGGATCGTTTTTCATAATATGTTCATGCCAGTATGCAAGATTGTCTTGTGTACAGTTTGGATTTCCCGGAATTATGTAGCAGCAGTAGTTCAGTACATCATTTGGGTGTCGAAACAGGGCTGCATAACCTGGTAAGAGGCAATAAAGAAAGTTACAGAAAATCTAAAATTGAACAACCAGTTTCTTTACCCATTTAAAAATGATGCTTGGTTTTTTATTGAGAAATCCCATAATGTAAATGAAAGAAAATTAACCCTTAGGCTGCTAAGCGAGACTTACTGACCTGTTGCAGACAGTGTAGATCAAGATAAGACTGCACAGAATGTGCAGTCTGATCTTGGATCCACACT
The DNA here is from genome assembly GCA_945859785.2 of Tridacna gigas. Lineage (NCBI taxonomy): Eukaryota > Metazoa > Mollusca > Bivalvia > Cardiida > Cardiidae > Tridacna > Tridacna gigas. The sequence continues at coordinate 1,623,993 of OX244042.2, forward strand.
GTCTGATGTGGAGATATATCTCCTTCAAGAATACCTTTGAAATATGGAAATTTTGGTTTTTAATATTGGCTTTAAAGTTTCATTTCTTTTATCTAGCCGAATTAGAGTTAAAACTTACATTATTGCCTATCATACCCACTTTCTCTTTTTACCCTTTACACAATTACTCTTTTCTGAGAACAAAAAATGTCTGTAAGAGGTATTGAGTTAACCCTTTACCACACAATCCTGAGTTTTAACAACCCTAAAGGAGGTCTTGCAGACATTGTGAGAAAGAGAAAATGCTGGTGACCAGAGTTTCCTCTTTTTCCCACGATGTTTTCTATCCTACCTTGTCATCATGTGAGCTATATTTAATTTGTCATCTGCAAATGCTTTCTTTTTGGTTGAGTCCAAAATTCTTTCATTTGCTAAATAGTTAACTTAGAAAATTTATTCATTTTGCCAATTAGCATACAGGGAAAGAAAGATAATCATTTAAACAATAACCTGGCAATAATTCTTTGTTGTAAAATACAACCCCATCAGCTTTAAATTTATGTGTCCCACCCTCCACATAAGCACGTGAACAGGAGCTGTCTGGTGCCCTCGTCACAATGCCCAACTTTGTCGCAAGTCTCGATGGTGCCCCATCGGCACATATCAACACCTTCAATAGAGAAGAAAGTCCTTAATCCTAAACCAAACAATGACACCTTGACGAATGAGGCTTTTGAAAAACACTATGGGAAAAAGAGAAAATGCTGGTAACCAGCATTTTCTCCTTTTCCAACGATTTTTTTTACCCTTTCAGACACAAATACCATAATTTGAGCGACATTTAATTTGTTGTCTTCAAAATGCTTTCAACATATCAGCCACACTCTGGCAAAAGGGGGCTTAATACATCTCTGTGATCCATGATACCAAGAAAGCCATAACATGATTAGGGATACAGAACTGCCACTTATCTTTAACAATCATGAGATAAACTGATCATTGGGCATACAAAAAATTGACCGATAGCGAAAAGTTTTGGCCCAGGTCAGCCTGCGTGGACTGCGCAGGCTGACCTGGGTCAAAACTTTTCACAGATACATTAAGCCCCCTTTTCACAGAGCACGGCTCATATACAAGTCTACAATTTGGTCTGGTATAGAATTGACGCCCTTAACAGTTTTACATGTATTTTACATCCATAAAGTGAGTTAACATCAAAGTCAAAAAGACATGTGAATGTCAATCTGGTAAAAAGGGGGTTCATGAGAGCCCCAGCCTTGTACTGGTGAAACCCAGGACCCACATGTGTATTTGAGCTGTCACCACGATATGACTGAAATAAATGTTGAAAGCGGCATAAAACAACATTCAATCAATCAATCAATCAAAAGGGGTTCAATGCATCCAGGTAATGCGTTATATCAAGCAAGTCATCACATAATTACGGTACCATAGGCCACTGAAACTCCATTGGTCTATTACCGGACAACCAAATTTTCCTTATCGGACACCGTTACTATAAATAGCACATTGGCAACTGCCTCGAAATTGTATATAATAAGACAAGGTGTGCAACGAAATCAAAGAAAATTTTTACCCCTGTACCCTTTCAGTGATAATATTTTACCGAAAATTGAAAAATAAACCTAGTTACCGTTGCAGATGGGTTTGCAAATGATTTTTCTTTTGTACCCTGACCTTCGAAAGTTCCAAAAGGCTCTTGCGATCAAGCTGTAGCTCCGATCTGAAAAATTTTCTTCGATTTTGTTGCACATCTTGTCTTATTATATACAACATAGAGGCAGTTGCCAATGTGCTATTTATAGTAATGGTGTAAATGAAAATTTGAGTATTCCCTGATATACAGGAGATGCACCAATTCGCAAGTATTTGATGATCAACCAAGAAAAATGTTAGTGTTCCGTAACAGACCAATGTAGCTTCAAAGGCCTGTGAATTGACTGAATCATGAGGTAGACTGGTCCCTTGACATGCAGAAAGTGACCAAAAGCAAAAAGTATCGACCAAGGTCAGCCTGCGCGGACTGTGCAGGCTGACCTGGGTCGATACTTTTTGCAGATGCATTAGGCCCCCTTTTCACTGTGTCTTGTAACAGACCAATGGAGCTTCAAAGGCCTGTGGTAACTATGAATCCATAAAATCCATTTTGTCTAACAACTGACTGAATTTGTCTAACAACTGACTGAATTTGTCTAACAACTGACTGAATTTGTCCATGCAGAAAATTTACAAATAGCTAAAAAGTTTCGACCCATGTCAGCCTGCTCTGATTGTGCAACCTTACATGGGTTGATACTTTTTGCAGACTCTTTCACACTTTACCAAACAATCTCGACTTTAAACCACCTTGCCAAAGAAGGTTTTTGAAAACATTGTAGAAGAAGGAGAAAAAGCTTGTGACCAGCATTTTCTCCATTTCCAACAATGTTTTCTACCCTATTAAAGACAAAAATCATCATTTGCACTATGTTTAATTTGTCGTCTGCAAATGCTTTCAATTTGGTTGAACCCTAAATTTTGTCATTTAGTGAAGAATTAATTGTAGAATCCTACAAACTGACATTCATAAACAAAACAGTATTTCTCCTCTACATGAAAGTGGGGATGGAATAGAAATCGCAAGACTAAATGAGCATCATGAATTTATACTCACTCTAGATCTGTAAGAGAGCTCAGAATCTTCTATTTTTATCTGCCATAGACTGGTTCCCTTGTCAAACACAGCTTCAGATACAGGATGGTTCTCCTTTAACTCTGCACCCATTCTGATCATGTAAATTAATGTACAATGCAAAAACAAGGGAACTGAGAACGGAATACACACATTTTCTTTTTCTCTCAGAAAGTTCTTATTCAGCTGTATATCATTATAGGACATTTAACATTTTACTGCACAGTTCCGAGTTTTAAACAATCCCAGTCACCAGCATTTTCACCTTTTCCCAAAATGTTTTCAAAAGCTTTTTTCCAGAGAGTTGTTAAAACTTGTGATTGTTCCGTAAAGGATTAAGATAGTTTTTTTTTTTAAAAGTATTCTGCTACAAGACAGAAAGGTAACAAGATAACTTTTATAACATTTTTGCCAAGCCCCAGTAGTGCAGTTGGTATAGAACAAGGGGTCGCTGGTTTGAGTCCCTAGCTCACCCAATTTCCTGCTGACAATTAAGCCTTTACCATACAATCCCAAGTTTTAACGACGCAGATAATGCTTCTGAAAACATTGTTGGAAAAAGGAGAAAATGCTGGTAACCAGCATTTTCTCCTTTTTCCACAATGTTTTCTACTCTTTCAAAGAAATCCCCATCATTTGAAGAAGATATGATTTGTCGTCTGATAAATACTTTCAAATTAGACAAGTCTACAATTTTATCTTGCAGTAAAGTGTTAATGACAGTCATTGTGACAGGATTCATTCCCCTCTCAACTCTGATCATGCTTTTAACAGTAGTTATGTCGGAAAGCAGATTGTGACTTGGGAAGAATACTTGCAAAGTACTTGTAAAAGAAAACTCCAGGAAAGCATGGATAGGTGCAATGGCTGCAACTTCATGTATATAACTGAAATAATGTTGAAAAGGATGTTAAACACTATACTATTAATCAATCTTTATTACCTTTTGGCTGCCATGGCAATTGCTTCATCCAGCAGGATTCGTTTGCAAGCAATGGCTGCTGGGATTTCACCATAACCTTCCTTACTTCTGCCAATATAGCTTAAACCTCCCGGAGAACACATCCCACCACTATCCGACTGGAAACAGAAATTATTGGACAAAATTAACAATAGGCCATTAGATCCTTTGTGTTTATTTGAACCCTTCTGGAAAAAGCTTTTAAAAACAAAACATTGTTGGAAAGCTACTATCATTTTAAACACAATAAATTGTCATCTGCAAATGGTTTGAACATGATTAACCCTTTACCGTACAATGCCGCCCTTTGACGCCCCTGGGAAAGAAGAAATGTTTGCCATATAGTTGAGAATAGAAGTGTATATATCTATCAAAAAGTTTGTAAAGACTGGGCACTGTGACCCCAGGGCAAGTCCATCTTTTACCTATAATTATGATTTCAAGCTATAATTATGAGCTATAATTAAGTGAATCCTGGTAGAGGTCAACAAGATACAGCCACATACCAAATAATGTAGGTCTAGGCTGTATGGTTATAAACAATATTTTCAGTTTCCTTAATAAAACATGAGAGGGTTTATTTCAATTTGAACAATGGCTAAAGTTTGAACAAATTCAGAAGAGATATACTAGATGAAACTTTATGCCAAATTTGGTAGCCTTAGGCCTTACAGCTAAGAACAAGAAGATTTTTTGAAGTTTAATTATAAAACCCCTTGTAAAACTCATGATCCCCCCCACCCCCCACAGGGCCAATTTTGACCCAAGGTCTATTATTTGTGGAATCTTAGTAGAGGTCCATTAGCTGAAGCTGCATATCAAATCTGGTAGCCCTGGGCCAGATAATTTAGAACCAGAAGATTTTTAAAGCTTTCCCAATATAAGCCAATATAAAACTTGTGACACCCGGGCTGGGGCCATTTTTTGCCCTGGGCTATAATTTGAAAAAATATTAGTAGAGGTCTATTAGATGGAGCTACATGCCAATTTTGGTGGCCCTATGCTGTATGATTTTGAACCAGAAGAATTTAAGTTTTCTCTATATAAACCCAGGTAAAACTTGTGACACCGAGGGCAGGGCTAATTTTGGCCCCAGGGCTATAACTTGAAGAATCTTAAGTAAACGTCCATCAGATGAAGTTACATGCTAATTTTGGTAGTCCTGTGCCATAATTATGGTTTAGAACTAGGAGATTTTTAAATTTTCCCTATATACCAGTAAGCCCATGTAAAACTCGTGACCCCCAGGGCAGGGCCAATTTTGGTCCAGGGCTTTATTTTGAAATTATTTAGTTGAGGTTCATTAGATGAAGCTACATGCCAAATTTGGTAGGCCAAGGCCTTGTGGTTTTTGACAAGATTTTTACAGTTTTTCCCTAAATGCGGTAAGCCCATGTAAAACTTTTGACTCATTGGGGTATGGCCAATTTTGACCCCAGGGCTACAATTTCAAGGAATTTGGTAGAGGTCTATTAGATGAAGCTACAGGCCAAATTTGGTAGCCCTAGGCCTTATGGTTTCTGACAAGAAGATTTTTAAAGATTTTCAATATTTTTCAGTTTTGTTGCCATGGCAAGCAGAGTTTTCATTGGAATCAGATTCTTTGAAGGAATTCTGAAGAGGGCAATGGCAGGAACATTTCTGTGAAGTTTCATCCAAATTGGATGGGTAGTTTCAGAAACGATGTTTGAACAAAAAGTTAACGCCCAGACGGACGAACGTACAACAGACACCGGATCAGGACATTAGCCCACTGGCCTTTAGTCAGTGGAGCTAAAAAACCCAGCATCACAGATGAAGATTGGACCAAAAGCTCTGGATTATAAAACTAGCTCTGACATATTGTTGAACCAGAATTTTTTTCCTTTTCCCACAATGTTTTCTACCCTTTTTGATACAAATCCCATCACCTGAGCTTTACATAAAGTATCATTAAGCAAATGCTTTTAATTTGATTAGGTCTAAAATGTTGTGATCTAGCAAAAATTACCAACCTTACTGAATCTGTAACCATGTACATGTATATCCAAATTCTATTTATCTACAGTACACTGTGTCACTTCATTACAAAACGCCGAGCTCCCGTAGCTTAGTCGGTAGCGTACAGGACTTGAGAACAGGAGGTCGCTGGTTTGATCCCCAGCTCGGCAAATTTCTTTCCGAGGACTGATGATAGTCCTTGTGACAGGATTCATTTCTCTCTCACCGCTGACCATTGTTTCAACGATGGTTATGTGGGAAAGCAGCCAGTGGCTTGGAAAGAATATTGTGTGTAGTACTGGTAAAAGATACTCCAGGAAAGCATGGACAGGTGCACTGGCTGCCACGATATAGCTGAAATAATGTTGAAAATGGCATTAAACACCATACAATCAATCAATCATTACAAAACAATACCCATTTTTAATGACTCTGATGAAGAAGATGTTTGAAAATATTTGGAGAATAGAGAAAAACCTGGTTACTTACACTTCCCAAGCGAAATCCCATTATTTTAGCCACATTTAATTTGTTGTCAGTAAATGCTTTCATTTCAGACAAGTCCAACATGTTGTCGCAGGTAGAGGGTTAACCATCTGCTCATTAACCCTTTACCAAACGACAAAACTTTAGACCAGTCCAAATTGAAAGCATTTGCAGACCACATGATAAATGTCAGTGAAAAATGGAAATTTGTTTTGGAAAGTGTAAAAAACATTGTTGGAAAAGGAGAAAATGCTGGTTACCAGCATTTTTTCCTTTTCCAACAATGTTTTCAAAAGGGTTCTTTCTCAGGGTCGTTAAAAGTCGGGATTGTGTGGTGAAGGGTTAATCTTATAGTCTTTACATTGTATCATTTCTATTATTTACCACTAGAGCTTTGTTTTCTTTTATCAGCTGTTCATAGATTCCCATTTCCATGAGGATCTCAATGGCAGTTTTACAACAAGCATCACCACAGTACTTATCTCGAGGGAATTTCTTTTTCTCCAGTAGTAGGCATTTCCAACCAAGCTTTGCTGAAAGTCAAACAAGGTGAACACTAACTCTTTACCAAACCACAAAATTTTAGACCTGTCCAAATCAAAAGCATTTACAGACGAAAAATTAAATGTAATGTAAATGATGCGATTTTCAACTGAAAAGGCAGAAAACATTGTGGGAGAGGGAGAAAATGCTTGTTACCAACATTTTCTCCTTTTCCCACAATGTTTTCATACAGCTTCTTCCTTGGGGTAGTTTAAGTCAGCATTTTGCAGCAAAGGGTTAACTCTTTACCAAACGACAAAATTTTAGACCTGTCCAAATTGAAAGCATTTGCAGACGACAAATTGGATGTAGTGAAAATGGGGTAAAAGTGGCAAAAATGATAAGATTCGTCTTTATAAGGGCAGAAAACAATGTGGGAAAAGGAGAAAATGCTGGTTTTCAGCATTTTCTCCTTTTTCCATAATGTTTTTAAAAGCCTTCTTCTTCTTCTTCCTGGTCACTAAAACATGGTATTGTGAAGTAAAGGGTTAATAAAATACAATTAAGTCTCAACCCTTTACTAAACGACAACATTTTAGACATTTCCAAATTGAAAGCATTTGCAGACGACAAAATAAATGTGACTCAAAAACTGAAATTTGTTTTGGGAAAGGTAGAAAACATTGTAGGAAAAGGAGAAAATGCCGGTTACCAGCATGTTCTCCTTTTCCCACAATGTTTTCAAAAGGCTTCTTCACCAGGGTCATTAAAAGTCAGGATTGTGTGGTAAAGGGTTAACCCCTTACATAATCCAACATAGATGCACGCGCATGCTCATTTTCATATTGTACATGTGCTTATTATCTTAACTCTTTACCAAACGACAAAATTTTGGATTGGACCAAAATGAAAGCATTTGCAACCATAATAAATGTGACTGAAAAATTGAAATTTGTTTAGGGAAGGGTAGAAAACATGGTGGGAAAAGGAGAAAATGCTGGTTACCAGCATTTTCTCCTTTTCCTACCCTGTTTTCAAAAGGCTTCTTCCTCAGGGTCGCTAAAAGTCGGGATTGTGCGGTAAAGAGTTAACTAGACATGAATATAGAACTAGAATAAACCCTTTACTCTACATACAAAATTTTAGACTCATGCAAATTCAAAGAATTTCCAGACGACAAATCAAAGGAGGTCCATGTTATGGCACTTGCCTCTAAGCCTTTACCACACAATCCCGACTTTTAACGACCCTGAGAAAGAAGCCTTTTGAAAACATTGTGGGAAAAGGAGAAAATGCTGGTAACCAGCATTTTCTCATTTTCCCACAATGTTTTCTACCCTTTCAAAGACCATTTTCAATTTTTCAGTTGCATTTATTTTGTCGTCTGCAATTCCTTTCAGTTTAGACTGGTCTGAAATTTGGTAAAGAGTTAACAGAGTAAATATCTTTGTGAGCGATGGAAAAACTGCTGGTAACCAGCATTTTCTTGATACAGGTTACCAGCATTTTATCCTTTTCCCACAATGTTTTCAAAAGCTTTCTTGCTCCGAGTCATCAAAACACATGATTGTGTGGTAAAGGGATAAGATTTGCTTGCTACCATGCAATACCTAGGTTTTGTTTTATATTGTTTTTAAGTCCATTTTCAACATTATTTCAGCTATATCACAGCAGCCAGCACACCTATCCATGCTTTCGTTGAGTCTCTTTTGCCAGTACCGGTACTTTTACACCTTACAATATTCTTCTCAAGCCACTGGCTGCTATTCCACATAACCACCGTCAAGTCAGTGATCAGCAATGAGAGCTGAATGAATCCTGTGCCAATAAATATCATCAATCCTCGGAAAGACATTGGCTGATCTGGGGATCTGAACAAGATTGAAGGGTCATATTCACCAACCATTCTAAAGAAAGAGGAAACATTCAAGATTATTTAAATTTGAAAGTAACGCAACTTCTGATTGCCCAAACCACTTTGGCTAAACCAAATGTTTAGCCAATCAGAAGTTGTGTTACTTTCAAATCTAGAAAAATCTTGAGAAGTAGACAAAGAATATTTCCAAAAATGGTCAGTGAATACAGATCCCCGGCCTGTATTCACCAAACATTCTTAAGAACATTCTCAGTCCTATTCTCCAGAATTTTCAAAATTTGAAAGTAACACAACTTATGATTGGCTAAACCAAATGGTTTGGCCAATCATAAGTTCTGTTACTTTCAAATTTTGAAAATCATGGAGACTAAGACAAAGACTGTTCTTAAGAATGGTTGATGAATACAGATCCTGGTCTCAAGTCTTGTACACTACCGACTGAGCTACCAGGCTCGGCAACAATACCTAGGAAAAATGCAGCTGTTGCTCCTCCGGGTCCCGCCCCAACAATGGCCACATCGAACCATTCTTTATCCTTGTGCTGGAAAATAAAATGCAATTCCATACCTCTAAGTCCTATTTTACCTCTTTAACAAACGGCAAAATTTTAGACTTGTCCAAATTGAAAGCATTTGCAGACGACAAAATAAATGCAACTGAAAAATATAAATTTGTTTTGGGAAGGGCAGAAAATATTGTGGGAAAAGGAGAAATGCTGTTTACCAGCATTTTCTTCTTTTCCCACAATGTTTTCAAAAGGCTTCTTTCTCATGGTCTTTAAAAGTCGGGATTGTGTGGTAATGGGTTAAGGGTTATGAAGAAGGCCTTTGAAAACATTGACAACATGGCAACTGATTGATAGATTTATGATGATTAATGCCACTTACAACATTATTTCAGTTATAGTGCAGCAAACAGTGCACCTATCCATGCTCTCCTGGAGTTTCTTTTACCAGTATTATGCACAATATTCTCTCCAAGCCACTGGCTGCTTTCCCACATAAACATCGAAGAATGACTGGCTCAATGACTATCATTAATCCTCAGGAAGAAACTGGTCGAGCCAGAAATCAAATGAGCAATCATGTACGCTACAGACCGAGTTACCAGGGCTTGGCTGAAAACATGGCAAAGGGCTGAGTAATTATATTAATCCTTTACCACACAATCCCGACTTTTAATGACCCAAGGGAAGAAAGCTTTTGAAAACGTGGGAAAAGGAGAAAATGCTGGTAACTTGCATTTTCTCCTATTTTCACAATGTTTTCTACCCTGTCAAAGACAGAAATCATCATTTGATCTGGATTTAATTTGTCATCTGCAAATGTTTTCATTTTGGTTGAGTCCAAAATTTTGTTGTTTTGGTAGAGTTAAAGATACATTTATACGCATTTTTAGCCAGTTTTTAACCCATCTCTATACTATAAAACTATAATCATTCTTGTATCTTCAAGCCAAATGTTGCCTCTAACATTTACAAAGGTTGTACAGATTACGACAGGTAGAAAATGTGTTTTATTTCCTGGAGGCCTTCAAAGAAATCACTGTTGTTGTTTGTGGTTGTAAAAAGGACAAATCCTTTGAGTTTTTTTCACTCCCTTGCACCACATATGATGATAATTTATATATGTTAAAACCTTTACCAGACGACAAAATTTTAGCCTTGTCCAAATTGAAAGCATTTGCAGACAACAATTTCAATGTGGCTCAAATGGTGCAATTTTTCTTTGATAGGGTAGAAAACATAGTGGGAAAAGGAGAAAATGCTGGTTACCAGCATTTTCTCCTTTTCCCACAATGTTTTCAAAAGGCTTCTTTCCTAGGGGCGTCAAAAGGCGGCATTGTGCGGTAAAGGGTTAACACAGCTGACTAAATTATGAGCCACTCTAGACACTATCAAGTTTCAACAGTGTTTCTCTCTTGCAGTAAGGATGTATCTTTAAGGTCTGTTTTGTTGATTGATTTGTTCAGCTTTTTCAGGGATGAAACCAATGGCGCAAGTGCAAGCAACAACTGAACACCCTTCTGTCCTTTGCTTCATAACTTTTCTCTCGCAAAGGCATATTTTCAGAATTCACTCTTTACGACAACGCAGAATTTAAGAATTATCAATACTGAAGGAATATACAGACAACAATTCAAAAGTTTTCCAAATGATACTTTATGTCCTTGAACAGGCAGTAAACATTATGGGAAAAGAAGAAAATGCTGGTCACCAGCATTTTCTCCTTTTCCCATGATGTTTTCAAAAGGCGGTTTCTCAGGGTAGTTGAAAGTCGGGATTGTGTGGTGAAGGGTTAATGTGAAAGCCCAAGATTGCAGACCTCCACCAGGCCCCAGGCCTGTTCCGTCATGGAGTGAGGTTAGATAATATTGGCACTTTACACCTCCTTTGCTGTTAAGCTCGCTAGCTTTTACAGTGATGCAGTTTGGTGTAGTTCTCCCTGTGCAACTTAACTCTTTACCACACAATCACGGGTTTTAACAACCCTGAACAAAACGCCTTTTGAAAACTGTGGGAAAAGGAGAAAATGCTGGTAACCAGCATTTTCTCCTTTTCCCACAGTGTTTTCTATCCTTCCCAAAACAAGTTTCAGCTTTTGAGTCACATTTATTTGGTCGTCTGCATATGCTTTGAATTTGGACTGATCTGAAATTCTGTTGTGGTAAAGGGTTAAGCATTGTGGTTATGGTTGGTGCCTGAATGAGTGACCAGGCCGTCGCACATTATGTACAGTTCTAAATATACATGTAGAGTCCAATAGGCAATCAAACTTCGTTAGCCACAATGTTTTTTTTTTTTTATATTTAACTGTTGACCCTTTACCACACAATCCCAAAATTTTAACGACCCTGAGCAAGAAATCTTTTGACAACATTTAGGGGAAAGGAGAAAATGCTGGTAGCCTGTGTTTTCTTCTTTTCCCACCATGTTTTCTACACTTCCAACGAGAAATGTCAGTTTTTGAGTCACATTTATTTTTGTTGTCTGCGAATGCTTTCAATTTGGAGAGGTCTTAAATTTTGTTGTTTGGTAAAGAGTTTACCCTTTACCACACAATCCCAAGTTTTAACAACCCCGAGGAAGAAGTCTTTCGAAAACACTGTGGGAAATGGAGAAAATGCTGGTAGCCAGCATTTTCTTCTTTTCCCACAATGTTTTTTACCCTATCAAAGAAAAAATCTTACCATCCGACAAATATTCAATTTTGCGCCTGCAAATGCTTTCAATTTGGACCAATCTAAAATTTTGTTGTTTGGTAAAGAGTTACAGTATTACAGCCTTTTTGAGATCTCATACCTTGTCCTTGTCGTCTGGGAATTTTCTTGGGAAATCTCCTATCTTCTTTTTGTAAACGAATTCTCGCTTAAAGACAATGGCAACAATAACTGTTATCACTATGATGACCGCAATGGCACCGATAATCGCCATTGTGTTTTAATTGTCCCTGTCTTTGTGTTTACTTCGGAGAAAAATTAAGATTTGATCTTTGCCCAGTTGCACAGTGGGGTGTTAGATCCTTCATTCGGGCACTGTTTAGGTTTAACTGGTACCCGTTTTATCTCTCGTGTAGCCGTTTGATGAAGATCGAAAGCAGGCTGCCAGTTTTACGTCGCGCCGAAAGTGTGGGTAAAATTTTTTGTAGACTTTAAGTGTCGAACGGAAAGGACAAAGGCTAACTTTATATTAACATTTAAGCTGCTGACTAAATGAAAGGCAAATTTCTACTCAATACTAAATGCCCAAACATTGCGGTTTCAAAGTTGATTTCACCGGAAAGAAAGTACCGTATCGGACAGTGTAGATCAACGATCTGTGGGTCGCGAATTAGCAGCTTAAGGGTTTAAAAAAAAAAAAACCGCATTTCATACAGATTTATAAAAACCGTTTTGTTAAAGTTAAATGCAAAAAAGGAAAATCGATGAAAAGAAGTGACAAGTGAAAAAAAAAAACCTAGATAGATGGATTGATGAATGCATGTATGGATGGATAGATGTATGGATTTATGCATGGGTGGATGGATGGATTGATGGATGGATAAAGCACTGAATAAACCAAATGGACACTTTCAGACTAGAATAAGACTTAGATTATTGCAATTTCTTGGTTGCTTTTTTTTGCGTGCAGTGTTTCTGTAAAGCGGACAGTGTAGATCAAAGATCAGGCTGCACATTTAGTGCAGCCTGATCTTCATCTACATTGGCCACAAAGTTTCACAAGTTTCGAGGCCAGATACATCTCATTGGAGCTGTATAAGTGTTTCCACTTCTCAAAAGGCCCTTTTGAAGTCGTTTTCCCCGTATTTCTAATCTCTGTCTTATTTGTACTTCTTAGTTGTCGCATCTATCTAGTAAATACTTTCGCGTCTTCCGGTTCCATATATAGTGCACAAATGGCAACAACTAGATTTATACAAGTTGGCTTCTTTAAAAAAGAAGCCAGGAGAGGTCGGCATCGATGTTTTCAAATAGTTTATTGGCTTTTGATTTCAATATATTTTGGTAGAAGTAAACAAACAAGTTAGGCATTAAATGAATGAGAAAAAACATTTTTTTTTTTTCCCAATCTTGCTGGTGTAAAGGCACAAAACAGTACATGTTCCACATTGTTATAATATTCAAGGAATTGGAGGCCATATGCTATTAACATGCTCAGAAATGCATATTTTTTTTTTTTTTTCAAATTAAAGGACACAAAACCGAAGATGATTATCCAATTTAGCTCATTTTCAAAAGGAACAACCCTCTAATGAATGTTTGTAATTTGTGCTCAGAAAAGCCAATTTTCTTTTTTTTTTTGGAAAGGAGAAATCGTTCAATTACAATTTGATACAATATGCTAATTCCACTGAGGAGGCAAGAATCTTACCTGATAACAACAAATAAAGGTGGCCTATACATAATACTAGTACCAGACATGTTAAAAATAAATGTAACATTTTTTAATCTTTTAACAAACAACAATTTTGTGACTGTCCCAAACAGAAAAAGCATGCAGACGACAATTTTAACTTTGATAATTAATGTGGAAGATGGTGCTTTGATGCGATGGAAACCATTGTGACAAAAGGAGAAACTGCAGTGACTAACAGCTTCTCCTCTTTCCACAATATTTTGAAAAGTTATCTGCTGCAGACATGTAAAATGAAGAGTTTGTTTGTCTAAACGTTAAAAATTTAAGAAAGTAGATAAATGAGCCATGCTCTGAGAAAAGGGCCCTTAATGCATCTGCAAAAAGTATCGACCCATGTCAGCCTGCGCAATCCGCCCAAAACCAAAGGACCACGGACTCTTTTGAGGTGTGCGGTACGAAGGGTGAAGAGGCACGACTTTCTTTCGCGCTCATAAGTTGATTTTCGCAGGATTCTCGAAATCCCGCATAATAGAAGCAGCTCTGTGTGTTATTTCATCAAATCTGTATCATTATAAATCCATAGAATTTTTTAATAAAACAGAAAAATGCTAGCATCTAGTCAGTTTTGAGAAAATAGAACTTGAAAACATACTGATCAACCTATTTCTATCTATTCTACATATTTCTATCTATATGGGGTACGAGTTCTCCAGAGAACACGTGCTCTCGAGATTAGGGTACGAGTTCTCCAGGGTACGAATTCTCCAGATAGTATCAAGTCACGTGATCTTTTCCCGCGGTGTTCTTTCTCATTTTTTTTTTAACGAATTTTTTTTTCTCTCTGCTTAGATTTATTTGTTTAATGAAAAATTGCAATTATTGGAGAGATCATTTACTATCAATATAGTATAATAAATCTTTTTGGAAAGCCGTCATATAAAAGAAAACGTTTATTTCCTATTTCAGTTTTTTGATTTCGGTTTGTTTATAAAACCATGACGAAATAGACTGTGTATTAGAACAATTTCACAAAAACAAATGGATTTAGACAGCGATTTCTGTGGCAGTCTACCTTTTAAACTCACCTCTGTTGGAGAGGTCTGATGACTGATGACCTCTCCAATGACACTTCTTACAAATCTTCCAGTGTTTTTTTTTGTTTTAAAACTGGTATATACAACTAAAAACTTGGTTAAAATTTTTTATGGAACTAATGTATGTTAAAACATGTTGGATAGAATTTATTATCCTTATGCCACAACTTGTTCAAGCGATTTTTAAACTATAGTCATGAAAGGCGCTTTAAGGTATAATTCCAGACATCTATGTAAAGATAAAACCAATCTCTCATATAGAAAGATCTAGATTTATACAAATAAGTATGTTCGTCAATAAAGATCTAAAAAAGGTCCTTTGTTGACAACTTCGTATTTAGAGTAAGACACTTTGAAACATCATTAATATTGAGACTAGAAAAGTGTACTTAGAAATCTGCATGTAGAAAATGGTTGGTTTGCTGTATGGTGTTTAATGCAGTTTTCAACATTATTTCAGTTATATCATGGTGGCCAGTGCACCTATCCATGCTTTCCTGGATATTCTTTTCCCAGTACTCAACACAACATTCTTTCCAAGCCACTGGCTGCTTTCCCACATAAACATCGTCGAAACAACGGTCAGCCATGAGAGAGGAATGAATTCTCAGAATGAACTCGGCTGAGCCGGGGATCGAACCAGCAACCTCCTGTTCTCAAGTCCCGTCTCATCCAAAAGGCTACGAGTATTTTTAGATGGCTAGCCATGGGTCTTGAACAGGCCACACCCTCAAGTGACCCAAGACTTGATGTTTTCAAGTCCTACACTCTACCACTTGAGCTATGTAGGCTGGTCAACTGAAAAATTATTTTTCAACCCTTTTTTACAAGCAGTGCAGGCTATTGTCCTCCCTGCCAAATTTAACAGTGGGCTATTGTCCAATGGGCTATTGTCTATTCCCCAAATTTTACAACCAAAGCAACATGCAAAGCTAAGCAACAAAGTTTTAACCCATATTACCACAAAGTGCCAATTTAAACCCCATTTGGGAAATCAGAATTTTGAAAACATTGTGGGAATAGGAGAAAATGCTGGTAATCAGCATTTTCTCCTTTTCCCACAATGTTTTCTAACCTTTCAGAAACAAATCCAATCATATGAGCCATGCACATTTAATTTGTAGTGAGCAAATGTTTTGAATTTGGACCAGTCTAAAATTCTGTCATGTGGTAAAGAATTAAAAGAATGAACACACAAAGCACTTCAGAGTGAAATAGAGTAGAGAATAGCAAAAATATAGGAAATTTATTAACCCTTACCCAAACAACAAATTTTAGACTCTTCCAAACTGAAAGAGTTTGCAGAAGACAATTCTAAATTTGATGAAAATGGCCGAAAGTTCTCCAAAAGGGTAGAAAACACTGTGGGAAAAGGAGAAATTGCTCATTACGAGCAATTTCTCCTTTTCCCACAGTGTTTTCAAAAGACTTGTACTGCAGACACGTGAAAACCAGGGCTTGTTTGGGAAAGGGTTAACCCATTAAAACTCACAGTTAGGCCAGAAAACTCATATCCAATCCAAAACCAAGCTTTAATTCTCAGCTACATAGGACTTTCTGCATGAAAATGTTTCAACTAAATCCAAATACTGTACACAACCAATACACAGCAGAAATTATTACCCAAGCATGACAGAGTGAGTTTTATTCAAACATTATGTAGAGGTAATATCATGTATACAGGTAGGCACACAACATCTGTTGTCCCTGAACAATAAAATAACCCTTTCATAATTTGTCACACAGACAGAACGACAGATGGATGGTTGGATGGATGGATGGGTGGACAGATGGATGGATAAACAAACAGTCAGACACATAGAGAGAGAGAGAGAGATGGATGGATGGATGGATGGATAGTCAGACACATGGACAGAGAGAGAGAGAGAGAGATTAGATAGATAACGAGTGAGAGAGAAAGAGAGAGAGTCAGTCAGTCAGTCAACAGTGAATATCTGTCTCATCTGACCCCATCTTTATTAGATTTTCATTAAGATTTTTTTTCAATAAAAAATATGTGTGATGACACTTTAACAGAAGACAAACTCTGAACTCTTCCATATTGAAAGTATTTGCAGACAACAAATAAAATGCAACAAATGCTTGAACTTACCAGCATTTTCTCCTTTTTCCACTATGTTTTCAAAAGCCTTCTTCTGCAAGGTTGTTAAAACTCAGGATTGGCTTGTAAAGGTGAAAGGGTTTTTTTTGCTGGATCATGATTGGTTCTTTAACTCTTTACCAAACGACAAAATTTTAGACTGGTCCGAATTGAAAGCTTTTGCAGATGACAAACTAAACATAACTGAAAAATTGAAATTTGTTTTTGGAAGGGTAGAAAACATTGTGGGAAAAGGAGAAAATGCTGGTTATCAGCATTTTCTCCTTTTCCCACAATGTTTTTAAAAGGCCTCTTTCTCAGGGTCGTTAAAAGTCGGGATTGTGTGGTAAAGGGTTAATTCTGTTGCAGGTGGGTTATCTCTTTATCAGACTATAAAACTTGACTGGTCCATACTCAGAGCTTTTGGGTACAACAACTGAAATGTTGTTAAAACTATGTAACTAGTTTTTGATAGCGTTGAAGGAATTTTAAGAAACAGAGGAATAAAGGTTTTGGAAACATGTTTGGAAAAGGAGAAAATGTTGGCAACAAGCAATTCCTTCTTTTCCCACAATGTTTCTGCCTTTTCGAAGAGGAGTCCCATCATTTGATCTACATTGAATTTGTCATCTGCAAATGCTTTCTAAAATCTGGTTCACCCTTTACCACACAATTGCGACTTTTAACGAGTGTAGGATAAAACCCCCCTAGGACAAAACCCCCCTAGGACAAAACCCCCATGGACAAAAGCCCCCTAGGACAAAACACCCATAGGATAAAAGCCCCCTAGGACAAAACCCCCATCATATATAAACAGCATATAAACAGCATATATTTTTCATATTTTCCATATTGTTTTCCTTTTTACTTTATTTCTTAAACAGGTTTAGACAAAATAGAACAAAATTTCATTGTACTTGCAATAGGAAAAGTGAACTTTGAATTTTGACACTCTCGTCAGTTCTGTACAAATCAGTGAGGCCAAGTTACTGGATTCTTCTCCAAGTGCTTTGCGTGAGGTGGTAGAAACATCCTTGGCAGCGGACCTGGTCACCGAAAGTTGTTCCTATGGCTCGTATAACAGACTGCTCGAAGTCACATATAACTGTAGATGGGTCGGGAGAGAAACCATGGTCTTCACACTTTGTAACTATGGCACCAAACAGTTCTTCATAAGTTTCTTGTGACTTGCTCAATAGGAAGGCATACACACAGGTAACAGCTGTTTCACCAAGAGGAGCACGGATAACGTACAGTTGTTTGAAGAGTCTCGGTGCCGAGGAGAATGTTCCATCCATATACCATGTATCAGATCTACATAAGTGGCGAAGTCCCATTTCTGTCGCAAACACAAGCATTCTACAGGGAGAGTCATTTCCACCGTCATGGATGAGGAAAGGGATAGGAACTGTTTCACCAGTAGTAGTCCAATCTTCAGTCAGTTGAAGGTCTCTAAGGGAAGTAGGCTCTTTCGGTCTGTTCTTGTGCTTCAGGCGTTGTATCTTTCTCTTCAAGGAGTCTGTGTTGCCTATGGCTGCGCGAGCCTCAGCGGAGCAGGCATGTAGTGTATCTGCGAGAATTTGGCCTGGACAACCCCGATTCATTGGAATGTTCTCTTTCATGGCTGACACAGCAGACACTGCTTCGACTCTACCAGTCACTCTCTCATGAGTATGTGGAATTGAGTAAAACTACTTCTGAGTTGGCTAGGTCGGTGGTAATAGTGCCTCGACAGGCGAATGCTGCCCTGTTAGTACATTATATACATAAACACATTTTTGGTCATAAAGCACAATTTTAAGAAAAAAAAAAATACTTATCAAATCAATTTAAGTTATACAAAACATTATTTTTTATTCGACTTTAAAATGATTTTAAAATGTTCAATTATACAAAAATAATAGAGGAATATTCATAATATCATATTAATATCATTAGTTTAAACATTTATTTCATTTATACACATAATAAGCATGTTTTTAAAACCATGGGGGTTTTGTCCACTTTTCAGTTAAGGGTATGGGGGTTTTGTCCTAGGGGGCTTTTGTACATGGGGCTTTTGTCCTAGGGGGATTTTGTCCGTACACCCTTTTAACAACCCTTAGAAAGAAGCCTTTTGAAAACATTGTGGGAAAAGGAGAAAATGCTGGTAACCAGCATTTTCTCCTGTTCCCACAATGTTTTCTACCCTTCCCAAAACAAATTTCAGTTTTATAGTTACATTTTTTTTGTCGTCTGCAAATGTTTTCAGTTTGAACCAGTCTAAAATTTTGTCGTTTGGTAAAGATTTGACAGTTAATGTGCCAAAAGAACCTGTCACATATACTAGGGATGATTGATTGATTTTCTGTTTATTTATCATTGCCAGTGGTTTCCCATATGGGTGACAATTCCCCCTCTCCACACAAGGCTGTTAGTTAAGTTATGGGCAATACAATGGTGCACTGCAAGAAACAGGACAAAACGAATCCCAAGTTACGACTGTTCCACTTTCATGCGGAATCTCACTTTAATCTGAAAGATTATTAGTAATTTTAAGTAGGCCAGCTGAGAGGCTTGAACCAATGCCTGCAAGAGTCCAAGGATTTCTTACTTACACATATATTTATATTTGGGCAGAAAAAATACCTTAGTAAGTGCAATATCAAGGTTTTTTTGTCCACAATGCCTCAGCAAAGCCAACTGACTAGATCAAAGATCATACTGCATGTTCTGTGTTGTCTGATCTTGATTGTCTAGATCAAATATCAGACTGCATGTTCTGTGCTGTCTGATCTTGATTTACATTTGCCTCAAAGGACTTAATGGTAGTGAAAGCTTCTTTAAGGGTTAACTCTTTACCAGATGACAAAATTTTGGACTCTTTTAAATCCATACCATTTGCAGACGACAAAATAAATTTGGCTCAAATGGTTCAAATTGTCTTTGAAGGGATAGAAAACACTGTGGGAAAAGGAGAATATGCTGGTGACCAGCATTTTCTCCTTTTCCCACAATGTTTTCAAAAGCCTTCTTCCAGAAAGTCGTTAAAGCTTGCGACTGTTTGATAAAAGGTTAAGAGATAATAACAACAACAACATCTGTCATTGTTTGATAGTTTTTAAATTGTTCTCTGAAAATTTAAAACATTTGTATATAACAACATGGAATTCATCAGGAATACAGAAATTCTTAAATTAAACCTGTAGTAAACCCCTAAAGAAAAATGTCAGATTGATAAATTTTAATAATTCAGAAAAAAACATCTATATTATCATTCTTTAAACCTTAAATGTTTCAGGTTATGTTTTTCTTCTTCATGTTCGCACCATGTTTATTTGCTTCAAGAAAACCTCTGTATAAATTCATACCTATATTTTGAAGTTATTTTTCATGCAACAAAAATGTTCAAATTCAAGGAAATTAATAAGAATGAACTTTTTCAAAACATGACTGGAATGTGAAATTCATTTTGTCTTGCATCTTATTTTTGCCACGAAACTTATGTAAACATACTTTTGATTGCCAAAATATATCTTTAAACACAGATTCTTTAAACACATGCTAATTAATCCTTTCCCAAACGACAAATTTTGGACTAGTCCAAATTGAAAGAGTTTGCAGACGACAATTTTAAATTTGATGAAAATGGCAGAAAGGTCTCAAAAAGGGTAGAAAACACTGTGGGAAAAGGAGAAATTGCTCATTACGAGCAATTTCTCCTTTTCCCACAGTATTTTCAAAAGACTTGTACTGCAGACACTTGAAAACCAGGGCTTGTTTGGGAAAGGGTTAAGAAAAAATAGATGGAAATTTTAAAATAGAGACGGAATCTTCAATTATGTAAATATATCATATGCATACATCTGTAGTGAATTTAACACAGATTCTTTAAACACAAGTAATTAACAAGGAAAAATGGATGGAAATTTTAAAATAGAGACGGAATCTTCAATTATGTAAATATATCATATGCATACATCTGTAGTGAATTTAACACAGATTCTTTAAACACAAGTAATTAACAAGGAAAATTGGATGGAAATTTCCAAATATGGACGGAATCTGCAATCAAGTAAATATATATATGATTCATGCTCTTTGAAAAGGGGGCTTAATGCATTTGCAAAAAGTATCGACACAAGTCAGGCTGTGCAGTCGCCGCAGGCTGACCTGGGCCAAAACATTTTGCTTTTGGTAAATTTTCTGCATGTCAAAGGACCATTCTACCTCCAGATGCAGTCGATTGTTAGAAGACATGGATTCTATGGATACAAAATTATAAATGACTTACACGGTATAAAGCATCACGGAGATGCATTAACCCTTTCCCAAATGACAAATTTTGGACTGGTCCAAATTGAAAGACTTTGCAGATGACAATTTCAAATTTGATGAAAATGGCAGAAATTTATCAAAAAGGGTAGAAAACACTGTGGGAAAAGGAGAAATTGCTCATTACGAGCAATTTCTCCTTTTCCCACAGTGTTTTCAAAAGGCTTGTACTGCAGACACGTGAAAACCAGGGCTTGTTTGGGAAAGGGTTATGCCCCTTTTTTGCCAGAGCATGGCTCATATGTATCCATAGAGTGTCAGTCTAATGAAACTGGACACTTTCTCGAGAAATATCTGACAGTGTAGATCAAGACCACATTGCATAGATTGTAGTCTGAACTTGATCTATACAAATTAATTAAATATGTGACTGTCACTCTATAGGATATTTTCTTTTTTTATACATAGATATTTATCATCTATACAGACAACCTTTCAATAAACAAAATTATCATAATCTCAAAATACTGATTTTTTTATACTCAATAAAATAACAGAAAAAATAACAAATATGGTAATATTTGATTGCCATTACATTCTCCTACTTTCTGTACAAATCTACTGTTTTTTTTTTTATTTATACAAAGATTCATTATCACAGATTTATTTGTATAAATACCAGTAATTAATATTTAAATAACAACCCCCTCCCATTTACCCCTCTCACCCCATTTATGAATATTTAATGGACAAAACATTAAGACAAGTGGAAAACTGAATTCAATAAATTAAACTCTTTGCACATTACAGTAATTCATGAGATCAGAGTCCTCTAACAAGAAAAGAAATTCATTGTAAAATCACCGTCCACATGTTCAAATTAACAACATGCATGTTTGACAAATGCTTTCAGTTTGATCAAAGTTTTAACCCTTAAGCTGCTTATAGCGACCCACTGACCTTTTGCGGACAGTGTAGATCAAGATCAGACTGCACAGAACGTGCAGTCTGATCTTTGATCTACACTGTCTGATACGGTATTTTCTTTCCAGTGAAATTAACCTTGAAACCGCAATGTTTGGGCTTTTAGTATTGAGTAGAAATTTGCGTTCAATTTATTCAGCAGCTTAAGTGTTAATATCAACACAAGTTTTTCTGTCCGAAAGAATCCAAGCAAGGTATTTTTATAAATTTGTTCAATTCAGCAGTCAATTCTGATTCACTAACAAGTCTGCAAAACAAAATGTTCAAGTGCCATACTACATCCAAAAGCAAAACTGATTTTTCTATTATTTCTCTGTTTAACCCTTTACCAAACACTCCCGAGTTTTAATAACCTTGAGGAAGAGGCCATTTGAAAACATTGTGGAAAAAGGAGAAAATGCTGGTAACCCGCATTTTCTCCTTTTCCCACAATGTTTTCTACCCTATCAAAGACAAATATCATCATACAGCTACATTTATTTTGTCATCTGCAAAAGCTTCCAATTTGTGTGTCTGATAAGGAGTTAAAGTTCATATCATAAAATATTTTGTCTTGCTAATATCGTCACATGTTTTTCCTTTTCTACACGTTTTCACATGTTTCCATTTTTTTTACCGCACATGTTTTCACATGTTTCCCTTTTCTACACACGTTTTCATGTGTTTCCATTTTTTTACACATACGTTTTCACATGTTTCCTTTTTCTACACCTAGTTATGTTTTCATATGTTCTTTTATTTCAACACTTTTGTTTTCCAATTTAAAAAAAAAGTCCAGTATTTTCATATTTTCAAACCATTGTCAAATACACATTACAGAATGTTCTGTGTGGTAAATGCATTAATATCAGTTCCTTTGTTTTAACTCCAAGAATAAAAATGTTTAGCAACAAAAATATTATCACATGCTTGTATCATTATGTTTTTTCATCACTTATTTTTCCTTTTTTTCAAACATTCAAATTTTGTCATTTATGATGGTTTTTCAATGTCAAAGTTCAAACTAGTCAGTGTTGAGGATCAAGCATACGCCCTGTAGCACCCAGTGGCTGATATGTTCTGTTGTGGCCAAGTCAGCTTCAAATACCAGACCAACGCCCATGGCATTACGTCTCTGTGATGTCACATACACTGGCGTTCGGAATGTATTCTGGAATACATAAGGAAAACAGAAAGATGAATTTTAGTAGGATTGTCACACAATGTTTTCCATCCTTTCAAACATTAATCCCATCATTTGAACCATAGAAAGTTTGTCTCGTACAAATATTACGTTTTCAATATAGACTACAATTTTGACATCTGATAAAGAGTTAAGACTAGGGTACGCATTTACCAACTATTCTTAAGAATGTTTTTAGTCTTATTCTCCAAGATTTTCCCAATCTGAAAGTAACACAACTTCTGATTGACTGAACCAAACAGTTTAGCCAATTAGAAGGTGTGTTACTTTCAAATTTGGCAAATTCTGGAGAATACGACTGAATCTTCTTAAGACCAGATTGCATGTTTTGGGCATTATGTTCATGATTGTCACCGTCTTCAAAACCACCTTTACCCTTTACCATAGACATGTATTTGGTTTTACCAACCTTGAGAAAGAAAGCCTTTGAAAACATCATTGGAAAAATCAGGTTATACTGGTTACTAGCACTGGGTTGTTAAAACTCCGGATTGTGTGGTACAGGGTTGATGCTTTTGCATATGACCAATTTCAGGGTCATTAGAACTTGGGATTGTGAGGTAAAGGGTAAAGAAAGGATAACAAAAAGCAACAGACCTGTAGTTTCAGTTTGTGGCTCTCTATTGGAATGATCTTCAGTATTGGCAACTCTTGTATCAACTGTTTGGGTTTCTGTTTAATTAGACAAGTTTCATCCCTGTTCCATCCTGCGCCTTCCAAAAACAATCCATGGACAAAGCAGCCTGAAAAATAATACAAAAAAATTATGGTGACAGGTATATTCACTAAATGAATTTTTAACCCTTTCCCACACAACAAATTTTAGAGTCTCCCACATTCAAACCATCAGCAGATGACAAATTCAAAATTAATACAAATGTGCTTAAGCTCTCTGATAGGATAGAAAACATTTTGGGAAAAGGAGAAAATGCTGGTTACCAGCATTTTCTCCTTTTTCCAAAATGTTTTCAAAAGGCCTCTTTCTCAGGGTCATTAAAAGTCGGGATTGTGTGGTAAAGAGTTAAAGAAGGCACCTTACAGTAACAATAGCTGCCAAAACTAGAGAAAGCCAGTTTAAAAATGCATTTAAATTGCAATCAAATCATTTAAAAGTATGGAAATTATTGTAAAGAAAATCTGATACTGTACAGTTGGTCCAAGTGTTACTTACTGACAGAGAAATTAATTTCAAAAATAGGTTAAAAGCTGCCAGGTCACTCAATCTTTTATTTATTTTTTGCCCGATTTTAAAATGCATTTTCATACCAGTGACTAGCACTTTAACCAACCATACAATAACAGATTGCCATCTTGGTCAGCTGTGTAAACAAAGATAAATCACCAATAAATATGGTGTAAGGCATAGCTAAACTCAAGGGATTTGTCCTTATTTAAAACTGGAAACAACAACAGTGATTTCTTTGAAGGCTGCCACAAAATGAAATGCATTTTTTATCCATAGTAATCTGTGCAACCTTGCAGTTGTCTGGGGCAACATTTGGCATGAAAATACAAAACGATTATGGTTTGATAAAATAAAGATGACATGGGGTAAAAACTGGCTGAAAACGAGTATAGATGTATCTTTAACTCAAGTCAGTTTCTACAAATTCAGTGGTTCCTGGTTGAACTTTTCCTAACTAAAGACAGTGATCCAAAGTTCAACTTTTTTCAAAAGAAATTTTCTGCTTTTAAATTCTCCCAAACTCAAGTCAGTAATTCCTTGGTTATTTTATTCCTCAGGAAAGTTAGCATTTCCATGGCCTGTTTTCCTGTATGCCAAGTCAGTGATATCTACTCATGATTTCTTGTTTAATTTCTGTGCAATCAAATCCAGTCATTTCCATTTCAATTTTCCAAACCAAAGTCAGTGCAACAAACAAATCCATAATGCTCTGTGAAAAGGGGGCCTTATGCATCTGCAAAAAGTATTGACTCAGGTCAGCCTGCACGGACTCTGTGCAGGCTGACCTCTGCCAAAATCTTTTGCTCCTGGTCAATATTCTGCATGTCAAAGGACCAGTGTACCTCATGACTCATTTGGTTGTTAGACAAAATGATTTTTATGGATCCATTATTTTGTAATGACTTGCATGGTATAATGCATTCAGAGATGCATTAAGCCCTCTATTGCCAGAGCATGCCTTAAATATAGGCATGTGAAACTAACATGTTACCAACTCATCAACTTTTTTCACCTTGCTGCTGGCCACTTTTGAAAACATTGATTTATCACTCGGCTTTACCACACACCCCTGAGTTTTAACATTATTTCAGTTATGTCATGTTATATCAGTTATACCAGTACTTAACCCTTTCCCAAACGACAAATTTTGGACTGGTCCAAATTGAAGGAGTTTGCAGACGACAATTTTAAATGTGATGAAAATGGCAGAAAGTTCTCAAATAGGGTAGAAAACACTGTGGGAAAAGGAGAAATTGCTCGTTATAAGCAATTTCTCCTTTTCCCACAGTGTTTTCAAAAGGCTTGTACTGCAGACACGTGAAAACCAGGGCTTGTTTGGGAAACAGTTAACACAATATTCTTCCCAAGCCACTGGCTGCTTTCCCACATTACCATCATTGAGACAATGATCAGCAGTGAGAGAAGAATGAACCCTGTCAGAATGACTATCATCAATCCTCAGTAAGAAATTGGCCGAGCTGAGGATTCAAACCTAAGACCCCTGTTCTGAAGTCCTGTACACTACTGACTCGGCTACCTTGGCTGGCCAAAAGCCAGATGTACATGGTAATATATTAATGTTAGATAATCCAAATTCCAATGTCTACAAAAAGAACGCAAAAATTCCTAAAGTATCTCATTCTTTCTTCCCAACACCATTTAATGCATGTGCAGTAGCATACCTCCTTTCATGGTAGTAAAACTATTCAATTCTAGCCCTGAAACTTTATTAAATAAATAAATTCAACTTTCTGACGTACATATGTGCTACATTTACAGCTTGGCTCTTTACCAAACAATCCAAGTACATACAGCTTATGTAAACATTGCCGGAAAAAGAGACAAGAACACCGCAGGGGTTGCAAATGAAATTCAACGTCAAAAAAAGGAGGATAAGTCTGTCAAAATACTTTGATAATTATCTGCCCTTGATTCATGGTTTCCTGTTTTGATAGTTATCAACTTGTTTGAGTCTGAGATCTTTAGTAATGACAGAGATATCTGATAAACTGCATGTAGCTTGACTGTGTATCACACAATGACACCTGATATTTTTTAGGGTACATCATTGCTGACTGGTTTCATAGAATGATAAAAACTACTTTGATTTTAGACCTTTCAGACAAACTTATTATGTGTGAATAAGACAGGTATATCAGTCTCCTATCGTAATGTTATGTAATATGTTGCTGACAGTTTTCACAAATTCTGTTAACACATGCATACAGTTCAAGTGCTTTCGGAAAAAAAAAAAAAACTTCCCCATGGCACTAAGTGTCATTTAGGGAGATTATCCATTTGCCTAATCTTGATATGATGAAGTGACATGCCTTTGATGTAACTAGATTAGCAATTATTACTTTGAAATAAGTTTAATTTTAACAGGCTAGATTCAACTATACTTTCTAAAACAATAGTTAAAGCCACTGGTTGTTTGCACACATAAACATTGCCAAAACAGCATCCTGCTTTTAGAAGGCAACTAGTATACATGAATAATGGTAACTTTGGCTTAGCAAATATTTCACAAAATCATAACCTCTGGGTCTGTATTCACCATCCATTCTTAAGGAATTCTCTAAACCTGAAAGTAACACAACTTCTGACTGGCTAAACCGAATGGTTTAGCCAATCAGAAAGTTGTGTTATGTTCTGAATCTAGAATAACACTAAGAATAAGACTAAGAATGGTTGATGAATTCTGGCCTAGGTCTGTTGCTTATACGATGGTTTGTTTTGGAATTAACAATTACAACAGTATTCACAAATGAGTTGTGCTCTGGCAAAAGGGGGCTTAATGCAACTCCATCATGCATCATAGCAAGCAAGGCATCAAATAATTAGGGATCCATTAAGTTCAGTATGTCTGTCAACTGACTGTATCATGAGGCAGACTGGTCCTTTGACATACAGAAAATTGACAAATAGTGAAAAGTTTCAGCCCAGGTCAGCCTGCGCGGACTGCGCAGGCTGACCTAGGTCGATACTTTTCACAGATGCATTAAACCCCCTTTTTCGCAGAGCATGGCTCATTTATAACATTTGTTAAATTCAAGCATAGGTCACTTACAACTAGTGATAAATTAAACCTTTAAACATATTTATTTTACATCAATTGAGAAACAAATTCTTGCAACTTTTACTAATCTCTTCTGATTCTGCTTCCTGGAAACTACACCAGTGCTTGCATCAAATGTGTTGGCCAGTGAACAGTGCATAAGTTGACATCTGCCCCAGGGCATCAACTGATTGTTTGTATGGTGTTTAACACCGTTTTCAACATTATTTCAGTTATATCACGGCGGCCAGTGCACCTATCCATGCTTTCCAGGAGTTTCATTTACCAGTAATCTGCACAATATTCTTTCCAAGCCACTGGCTGCTTTCCCACATAACCATCGTCGAAACAATGGTCAGCAGTGAGAGAGGAATGAATCCTGTTGTCAATCCTCAGAAAGAAATTGGCCAAGCCGGGGATCGAACCTGCGACCTCCTGTTCTCAAGTCCTGTACGCTACCGACTGAGCTACGGGGGCTTGGCCCCAGGGTATCAAACTTGGGACTTTATGATTACCAGGCCAAGCTCTACCACACAACCACGGACGTAGGTTTAATACCTCTCTGTCACACTGACTGCAAATAACAGTAAAACCATACCTTGATGTGCTTTTTCTGTTACTTCATCGGCATCCAGCCATTTTGTTACGGCTGTATACAAAGTGGATTTATCCAGAGGCCAGCCATTCTTTCTACACGTAGCCTGCACGAGGGCCGTCAGATAGGATTCTGGGATGTGAAGGCCTGATAGCCACATGACAGCTGGTTCCGTATCATTTACCTGAAGTGAAGAATTTTACCATCTGATATTTGAAAAGAAATTCCATCTGAATCTGGCTTGAATGAAGCCTTTACAGCACAATACTTAGTTTTAAGGACCCTGGAGGAAAAGCCTTTTGAAAACATTGTGGGAAAAGGAGAAAATGCTGGTTACCAGCATTTTTTCCTTTTCCCACAAGTTTTTGTACCCTTTTATTGGCCAACTCTATCATTTGAGCAACATTTAAAATTGTCATATGCAAATGCTTTCCCTTTTGACAAGTCTATATTTTTGTTGTGTGATAGAGAGTTTAGTGTATTTGGTATGAAATACTGACTAAAAACTCAACTATATTAATCTAGCGCCATATGCAAGCAACAATCAATCACCAGTGTAAATCCATGCTCAATTCTGTACCACACAACAAAATTTTAGACCTGTCCAATTTGAAAGCGGCAAATAAAATGGAGCACAAACGACAGTATCTGTCTTTGAGATCATTGAAAACATTGTAGGAAAATAAGAAAATGCTGGTTACCAGCATTTTCTTCTTTTCCCACATTGTTTTCAAAAGCTGTCTTCTTCAGGGTCTTTAAAACTCGGGACTGTGTGGTAAAGAGTTAACTGAACAAGAGCACTTCATGTGAGTGCCAACACTTGGCTGCAGTTGGCACCAGCATTTTCTCCTTTCCCCACAATGTCTTCTGACCTTTCACAGAAAAATCCAGCCATTTTATCCATATTTAGTTTGTCTTCTGAAAGTGCTTTCAATTTGAATAAATCTAGGATTTTGTTCCTTGCAAAGAGTTAAGCAAGCATTGTGGGTACAGGAGAAAATGCTGGTCTTTTTTTCCCCCATGATGTTTTCAAAAGACACAAACAGTCATCTACCAGAGGAATTAACCCTTTACCACACGACAAAACTTTGGACACACCTAAATTGAAAGCATTTGCAGACGACAAAGTCAATGTTGCTTCAATGGTGATTTCTGTATTTGACATGGTTGAAAACATTGTGGGAAAAGGAGAAAATGCTGGTTACCAGCATTTTCTCCTTTTCCCACAATGTTTTCAAAAGCCTTCTTCCTCAGGGTCGTTAAAACTCGGGATTGTGAGGTACAGGGTTAAATAAATCTTCATCGATGAAAGGACAGAATCACTTCAAAGTAAGCCTTACCCAGCCAGAGTACTGTTTATATCTGTGCTCAAAGTGAATAATCCAGTTGCCCAGAGACTTCAAGGTAGCGGGTGCGAGTCTACGCCAGATGGATGGGATCTGACCATTAAAGAGTGACCTGGCAACATCGTCAAGTTCACTAGACATACCCACCTCTCCTGCCAGAGCCTGAAAAACACAATGAAATACTTGTTTGTTTGTTTGTTTGAAAGGACAGTTCAAGACCAAAAGAAACTCAGGCATGTACCTGCCTATGTCTAAGTATGCTGTTGAATCAATACAGTTAACCCTTTCTCAAACGACAAATTTTGGACTGGTCCAAATTGAAAGAGTTTGAAGAGGACAATTTTACATTTGATGAAAATGGCAGAAAGTTCTCAAAAAGGGTAGAAAACACTGTGGGAAAAGGAGAAATTGCTCGTAACGACTTGTACTGCAGACACGTGAAAACCAGGGCTTGTTTGGGAAAGGGTTAAACCTGTATTTAGAGACCATACAAGGAGCGTAAGAAGAAAAGTGATCTCTCATTGCAGGTGGTCTTCTAATTCAAGTGTGACTACCCTAAATTAAGATTGGACTTATAACCAAAACACTGGTCTCTAAGCCAGATATGGAAGCATTTTCCAAGTTAAGTGTTTATGTTTTTATTATACTTCTAAAATTCTTCTTCTTCAGTACTAAATACAGAACATCAGGGCTCTTACATACCAATTATCTGGGCCATGCTCTGTGAAAAAGGGACTTCATGCATCTGCACAAAGTATTGACCAAGGTCAGTCTCACAGTCCATGCAAGCTGATCTGGGTCAAAACTTTTTTGCTTTTGGTCAATTTTCTGCATGTCAAGGGAGCAGTGTACCTCCAGATTCAGTCAGTTGTTAGACAAATTGGATTTTATGGATCCATAATTATGTGATGACTTGCTTGGTATACTGCATCACGGAGATGCATTGACCCTTTACCACACATTCCAGAGTTTTAGCGACCCTGACGGAGGAGGCTTTTGAAAACATTGTGAGAAAAAGGAGCAAATGCTGTTAACCTGCGTTTTTTCCTTTTCAAACAATGTTTTCTACCCTATCAGTAACATTTTTCATGTTTTAACCTTTTACCCACAATGACGCCTTTTGACGCGCCCCTGGGAAAGAAGCCTTTTTGAAAACATTGTGGGAAAAGGAGAAAATGCTGGTAACCAGCATTTTCTCCTTTTCCCACTATGTTTTCTACCCTATCAAAGAAAAATTGCGCCATTTTAGCTAAATTGAAATTGTTGTCTGCAAATGCTTTCAATTTGGAGAAGGCTAAAATTTTGTCGTCTGGTAAGGGGTTAAGAAACATTTAATTTGTTGCCCGCATAATGCGTTCAGTGTGGACAAGGCTAAAATTTGGTAACTTGTGGTAAAGAGTTGAACCCCATTTCTCAGAGCAAGGCTCGTATCGTCGACCATCCATCCGTATATCTGCAAAAATACTAAATGCTGCCTTTGCAATGCTGAGAGTTCAAACCACCTACCCTTTTCAAAGTAACTAACGACTTTTTCATCCTGTTCACAAGACCATTCCATCTCTCCAGTTCCTGTAGCAATACCACGGTGGTTGGTGTCACATCCAGTCCGTATTTCTTGCGTATCTTATCCAGTTCAAATTCTTCTGGGATCTTACCCAATACATCGTTGGCAATCTTCTCGATGAAGTCCTCACGACTGATGCCAGATGAACTCTCACCTTTTCACGAAAAAAGGCACAAAATAATTAAATACATTCACAAATAGCATGCTGAATCCTGGCTGTGCTATTAAGGGTAGTTTTTTTTTTTACATAAAATCTTTTCAGTTTAAAACAAAAGACCAATTTGTGAACAAATTACAATGTACCTGTAACAGGTATGCAGTAAGCCACTTTTGACAACATTGTTGCAAAAGAGACACTCCATATATTGTGCAACTTCTCCTTTTGCAAAGTTCTATGTTTTCCCATGTGTTGAAGTATTCACCTCACACCGTACTGATTACACATATTTTTACCAGCATTTTTCTCCTTTTCTCATAATGTTTTAAAAAACCCGTCTTCTGCAGGGTTGTTAAAACTGTGGACTGTTTGGTAAAGGGTTAAATTTGCTGTGGACTGTTTGGTAAAGGGTTAAATTTGTTGTGGTAACAATCTAAAACAGTCCATAAAGGGGTTGAAATCTTAATACATACATAATCTTCAAATATAAAAAAAAAATCAATACACTGCACATAGAATCTAAAATCAATTTATCAAAGTATTAAAATGCACACAATTTGAAAATAAATTAACAATTTTTTTTCGGTAAAGTGAAAAAATGCACACAGTTTGAAAATCAAAGAAAAGGTTTGTTTTAATACATTACATACCTTAAAGTCATCTCTTTTTATATAAACTTTAGACATATTTATTCTACCTTGATTGCAAAGCAAGTTCTTAAATTAATAATTCTCAAAGATTCCTTGATGTTTTCAGAAACCACTTTTCTCCGAGTTGTTTAAATTCACAATTTTACGGTAAAAGATCAACTTATACTACGGTAATACAGAAAAAACTTTTTGCAAGGGGGGGGGGGGTGGTAAGGTAAACTACAGATATGGGAAGTCAAAAGACAATGATATCAAAGTTCTTATCCAAAACCTATGTTTTAGGTACCCATATGGATTGTCTATGAAATATATATGTACCTGCAAGAGGTGTACGCTAAGAAATTCTGATATTGGAAAACAGGATGTGTTTCGTTGAAATGCAGTCTTACATGGCTTTCAACAATATTTCACCTGTGTCAAATCAAAGCTCACTGACTCAAGTCCTTTTTTTCATCAGTACAGAATTGGGGTTCTGCTTTACCGAGAGACAACCTTCTTGATCAGTGCTTCCAGCAGAAATCAAGCAAGGGTTTTCAGCGCCCATTACACATTTGCATATAAAAAAGAGAGGTTGAATCATTTTTTTTTTTTTCAAACAGCAATATTAGTGACATATCAGTGTTTTTTCAAACAGCAATATTAGTGACATATCAGTGTTTTTTCAAACAGCAATATTAGTGACATATCAGTGTTTTTTCAAACAGCAATATAAGTGACATATCAGTGAGAAGGAAAATGCTGTCAAAAACATGCCAGAAGCCATCATTGCGCAACAAAATTCTCACCAGCCAGAGGGGGACATCCCAACCCCCATTAGCACTTCGTGCCTCACTGACGGGGACATCCCCTCCCCATCAACTCCCTCCCCATCGGCAAATAGTGCCTCACTGTGGGTATAAATATTTCAATCCTGGCTATGCCTGTGATATATAATTACTTGATATATTCATTACTTGAGCCTTACAGAACAACCAGGAAAATTCATAGCCAAAATTATCTTTAATGAAGGGATGAGGGTTTAGTGTATATACATCACAACTTTTTCTGCACTGTTTGGTAAAGTCTTGTGAAAACATGCTCCATTCCAAAAATTGTGATTTTTTTTATGAGCCCATAGGAAAATATTTGAGATTTCAGGGAAAGGACAATATTAATGATTGTGTAGAGTGAAACATGCTTGATTCCCAAATTGTGATTTTGGAAAAGCCTATAGGCCACTGTTTGGAGATTTCTTGATGAAAACAGTGGTTGTGTTTTTGTGAAACATGCTTCATTCCAAATATTGTGATTTTGAAAAAGCCTCTTGGACACTGTTTGAGAAGTCTTGGTGGGAATAATGGTTTTGCTTTTGGTGAAAACATGCTTGATTCAGAAGAAGCAATTGGATGAACTGATAAACATAGTCAAAATGAGACTTTTATCAAGAAAAGTATTATCTAAGCCTAATTCAAGTCAATATGCGAAAATAAAATAAAGGTGTAAATCACACAGTCAACCATTCTTAACTCTTTACTAGATGACAAAATTTTAGACTTGTTCAAATTGAAAGCATTTGCAGATGACAAATTAAAAGTTACTCAAAACATAAAATCTGTCTTTTATAGGGTAGAAAACATTGTAGGAAAAGGAGGAAATGCTGGTTACAAGCATTTCCTCCTTTTCCCATGATTTTTTCTAAAGCCTTCTTTCTTGGGGGTCATTAAAAGTTGGCATTGTGCGGTAAAGAGTTAATTCTAGTTTATTAAGGTCAATCAAACATCAATTTTGTTCATGTATAGATTTCAAGGGGCAAATGATATCTGTAGAAGCATCTATTAACCATTTACCATATATGGTAAATTCTAGACCAGTCCAAATTGAGGGCATTGCTGACAACAAAAGGTTGCTCAATATGTGAATTCGTCTTTGACAGGGTGGAAAACATTGTAGGAAAAGGCCTAACCCTTTTTCCAGAATGTTTTCAAAAGCATCTTCCTCCAGTTCTTTAAAACACTGGGTTGTGTACTACAGTGTTAAAGTAACTTTATTAATTATTAAATTAACATTTACAAAAATGAGGCAACTGTGCCTTTTTATTGGGTTTAATGCCATTCTTAACAGTATTTCTTTTTACATCCCTGTAACAGTAGACATATTTATGCCTCAGACAATCAGTAGTAGGGGAAAAGAGCCTTCCACAGATCGCCTGGCATAGCTGCCAAAAGTAAACAAAGCAGGTGCAAAAATACATTTGAATTTAAATCATACCTTTTAGAAGTCTAGAAATTATTGTAAAGATGACACTCTGTTTTTGTACAGTCGGTCCAGGAGTTAATTCCTAGCAAAGTAATTAATTTCAAAACTAGGTTTAAAGTTGCCAGGTCACTCTATCTCGACTAACAATTGGACCAACCATACAATAGCAGATTGTCATCTTCAAAATATTATCTGTAACCCTTAACCCTTTCCCAAACGACAAATTTTAGACTGGTCCAAATTGAAAGAGTTTGCAGACGACAATTTTAAATTTGATGAAAATGGCAGAAAGTTCTCAAAAAGGGTAGAAAACACTGTGGGAAAAGGAGAAATTGCTCGTTACGAGCAATTTCTCCTTTTCCCACAGTGTTTTCAAAAGACTTGTACTACAGACACGTGAAAACCGGGGCTTGTTTGGGAAAGGGTTAAAGCACTTTTCACTAATATAGCTGCCTTTGCGGCCAGTGTAGATCAAAGATCAGACTGCACAAAACGTGCAGTCTGATCTTTGATCTACACTGTCCGCTTTGCTAAAACACTACAGACAAAAGGAAGCCATGAATTTACAATCATCTCGGTCCTATTCTTGAATGAAAATGTCCATTGGGTTTATTTGGCACTTAACCCTTTACCAGATGACAACACTTTAGCCTTGTCCAAACTGAAAGCATTTGCAGACAAAAATTTCAATGTGGCTCAAATGGTCCAACTTTGCTTTAATGGAGTAGAAAACATTGTGGGAAAAGGAGAAAATGCTGGTTACCAGTATTTTCTCTTTTTCCCACAACGTTTTCAAAAGGCTTCTTTCCCAGGAGCGTCAGAAGGCCTTATTGTGCAGTAAAGGGTTAAAGGGTTAACCCTTTACCAAATGACAAAATTTTAGACTGGTCCTAATTCAGAGCATTTGCAGACTATAAATTAAACGTTGCTAAACTGATGATTTCTCTTTTTGATAGGATAGAAAACATTGTGGGAAAAGGAGAAAATGCTGGTTACCAGCATTTTCTCCTTTTCCCATGATGTTTTCAAAAGTCTAATCTACCAAGGTCGTTAAAACCAGGGATTGTATGGGAAAGGGTTAATATTCGTTTATATTTCATATTATCTTTAAAACTGTGACTAACACTTTGACCGACCATGCAATAACAAATTGTCATCTTCACAATATTTCCCATACATTAAATGGTATGATTTTGAATTAAATGCACTTTAACACCTGCACTGATTTTTTGGCCACTATTGGGCCTTTAAGGACTGTCCAGCCTGCTACCTCAAGCAGGGATAAATCTTTTGCAAGCCATAGGTCCTTTTCCCATGATGTTTTTATCAGCTGCTAACTTCAGGAGTGGAAACCCATACTTGTACAATACTGGGTAGACCAGGGTCCATATTCATCAACCATTCTTAAGAACGTTCTTTGTCTTGTCCCCCAGAATTTTCTACATTTGAAAGTAACACAACTCCTGATTGGCTAAACCATTTGGTTTAGCCAATCAGGAGTTGTGTACTTTCAAATGTGGAAAATTTTGGAGAATAAGACTAAGAGAATATTCTTAAGAATAGTTGGTGAATACGGACCCTGATTAGCAAGTATGACTTGGTTTCAGGCATGCAATGATTGTTTTTCTTTGAGACTTGCTCTGATATAGTGTCTGACAACATGAGATTGAGAGGATGTGTTTTGATGAACAAGTGTTTTGAAACTAAACATAATTGAGCCATGCTCTGTGAAAAGGGGGTTTGATACATCTCGATTATACATTATAACGAGCCATTCATCACATATGTATGGATCTCTATAACCCATTTTGTCCAACAACCAAGTGCATCACGAGGTGGACTGGTCGTTGGACAAGAAGAAAGTTTACAAACACGTATGGTAAAAAGTATCGACCTATGTCAGCCTAGGCGGACTGGGCAGGCTGACATTGGTTGATACTTGTTGCAGATGCATTAAGCCCCCTTTTCACTGAGCATGGCTCATACATTTCTTCGATGGTAAAACTTATAATGCTGTGCAATATCTTAAAATGTTGCCCATGATGGATGTAGAGAAAATTACCTCCAACTCATACAAGTGTGGTATTAACCCTTTACCAGACAACAAAATTCTAGCCTTGTCCAAATTGAAAGCATTTGCAGACGTCAATTTCAATGTGGCTCAAATGGTGCAACTTTTCTTTGATAGGGTAGAAAACATTGTGGGAAAATGAGAAAATGCTGGTTACCAGCATTTTCTCCTTTTCCCACAATGTTTTCAAAAGGCTTCTTTCTCAGGGGCGTCAAAAGGCGGCATTGTGCGGTAAAGGGTTAACTAACCAGATTATACACTATAAAATAAGATAATTTCCTCTCATTTAACCTTTACTAAACAATCCCATGTTTTAATTATCCTGAGGAAGAAGCCTCCTGAAAACATCGTTGGAAAAGGAGACAATGCTGGTAACCAGCATTTTCTCCATTTCCCACAATGTTTTCTATTCTTTCAGAGAACTTCAGTTCATTTTTACCAATTTCAAATTTGTCATCTGTAGACAGTTTTCAACCTGGAATAGTTCAAACTTTGTTATTTGGGAAAAGGTAAACTCTTTACCAAGCGACAATTTAATTGTTGTACTCGACCAAATTGAAAGCATTAGCAGACTACAAAATAATTGTAGCTCTAGTGATGTTTTTGTCTTTGATAGGGTAGAAAACATTGTGGAAAAAGGAGAAAATGCTGGTTACTAGCGTTTTCTCCTTTTCCCACAATGTTTTCAAAAGGCTTCTTCCACAGGGTCGTTTAAACTCAGGACAGTATGGTAAAGAGTTAACCAGTTTTACTTAGCAATGACTCCTTTTAGAGCATTGTTTTCAAAAGATATTGGCTTTAGGAGCATAAAAACATATTTTTTTTTTTTGTAAAATATTGACACACTATCAGAGGTAACCAATTCAGCCAACATACTTAACAAGAAATATCTTTAAAAAAGATCGCGTAAATTTGCCAGTAGATAGGAAGGGGCCCTTAAAATAAACATGCCTACATTTTGACCAATCACAAATTGCTATTTATTCATTTGTTATCAGTACCATAAAGTAGGTCAAAAGCCAGCACATTC
This sequence comes from Tridacna gigas, assembly GCA_945859785.2. Lineage (NCBI taxonomy): Eukaryota > Metazoa > Mollusca > Bivalvia > Cardiida > Cardiidae > Tridacna > Tridacna gigas. The sequence goes on from OX244042.2 coordinate 1,660,813, forward strand.
AGATATGCCAAAAAAAAGTATAAAAAACAAAGAAAAGGGCAATATTCCAAGATTTCTGCACGAGTTTTACATCAAATGTAGGGAACATTGATAACATTTATACATGTAACAGGTTTGTACTGGGGTTGCATTGTTACCATGTTTTATTTTAATTTTCTGATCTAATAAATAAATAAAAATAGTTATAGTAAACCATAAACACATGTTTCCATCACAGAAAGCTCTAGGTACTCGTAGGGAAATGTAAACATCAAGATCAGACTGCACAGAAAGTGTGACCTATTCACAAACCATTCTTGAGATAAAGTTAGTTATAGTTTTCAATATTTTCTAAATTTGAAAGTCACACAACTTCTGATTGGCTAAACCAAATGGTTTAGCCAATCAGAAGTTGTCTTACTTTCAAATTTGTTTAGGAACCTGATCTTCGATCGACACTTTCTGCCTTTTTGTCTGATGTTCTTCATAAAAGAACCTTGCATGTGACACAGCATAAACCCTCTCAGTCTGACTGAAATTCTCCATGTCATTAATTCAGTATTAGACAAGATAATTCTATACAAGAGCACCACATGCGGATACAAATGCTTGGGTGCAGCTGCTCAATTTTCAGAAAAAATTCTGTGTGAAAAAAGGAACATAAATGTCAAAAATACTTTGATGGTTACCTACCCTTATTGTATTGGTTCCCCATTTGATAGTTAACAGCTTGTCCAAGTTTGAAGTAAACATCTTCAGTAATGACAGATCTTATATAAAATGTTAAAGTTTTTGCACGAAGATGCAGGCAACTACTGGGTTATGACAATAGCTTGATGTTTTCTATGAAACAAGTCGAGCTAAAAATGCTGGTTGTCAGTATTAACTTCTTTTCTCAATATGTTTTCAATTTGCATTCAAATCACATTTGTGACTTAGTTATAGATAGAATGTTTTTTAAACTTTGAAATCTTTTGGTCTTTTCATTAGCTGAAAAACCATGTCTCGGCAAATTATTAGATTTGTGCCAACTCCTTACCACGCAATCCCAAGTCTTGCGGAATCAGGCTTCTGAAAACATAGTGGGAAAAGGTAAAAATGCTGGTAACCAGCATTTTCTCCTATTCCCACTATGTTTTCTACTTATTCAAGGACAAATACTATCATTTGAAACATTTAAATTGTCAGCTGTAAATTACTTCACAATGGGCAGTTCTAAAATTTTGATGTGTCGAAAAGGATTAAATTGATATTTTACTGAGCTATACGTGTCAACTTCATACATATACAGTTATGACCAGCCCGAATAGCTCAAATGGTAGAGCATAGGACCCGGGAATGTCAAGTCTCAGGCCACTGGAGGGTGTGGGTTCGAGCCCCATGGCTGGCCACCTAAAAATTACAAATAGTTACAATAGTCTTTTGGATGAGATGTTAAACAGAGGTCCTGAGTGATGGTGCTATACACAGAGCATGTTAAAGAACCAGGCGTAACTTGGGATGGGTTTTGTCCTGAATATTGCACCATCCCCTGTAACATAACTAACAGCCTTTATGGGGCGTCGTCCATATGGGCAACCGGTGGCGACCATAAGTAAATGCAAATTCAATCATATACAGATCAACATCCCACCTGTTTGAGGTTGCAGTTCCACCAGATGAAGCCACATATCTCGGGCAGCTTGTGTATAGTAGCCAATCTCAGCATTAGGGTGAAGCCCAAACACTTCTGGGGTGTTTGCCAATGGGAGTGACTCAATGAAATCTGTTGGATAATCAAAAATAAAACACTGCTTAAAATTTCTGATCCTCTGAAAATAAACAATCAGTGAAGCCATGGATTTTAGTGCAATATATAGTCTACGGATATTTCCCACCCCCATAAAAAGAAAAACATGTTAGACTGAAAGTGACTCTGCTGGTGGTAAAGATTAAGATCATACTGCACAGAATAAACCTTCTGGTCTTAGATCTACCATGTTCTATACTTTGTGGGATTTTCTGACTGAAACAGCCTTCCAATAGCAAATCCTTAATCTTTTTGACAGAGTCAATTTCGATTATGTGGGAAGGCAGCCAGTGGCTTGGTTATTTGTACTGTGCTAAGCACTGTCGGAGAAACTGTAGGAATGCATGGCTAGATGATGCACTGACTGCAGTGATTTAACCTACTACCATACAGTCCAGACTTTTAACGACCCCGAGAAAACAGCCTTTTGAAAACATTGTGGGAAAAGGAGAAAATGCTGGTTACCAGCATTTTCTCCTTTTCCCACAATGTTTTCTACCCTATCAAAGACAAAAATCATCATTTTAGCAACATTTAATTTGTCGTCTGCAAATGATTTCATTCTGGTCCATTCCAAAATTTTGTCGTTTGGTAAAGAGTTAATCAGGGTCGTTCAAAACTTGGGATAGTGTGGTAAATGGTTAATATTACAGAAATCCAATAAAGGGTATTACAAGTAAGAATATTTAGTCCTCACCAACATAGTTATCCCTCGGACCATCATCAGGGATTCTATAATCCACGTCTTTGTTGTGATAGAAGTGGAACGGCTGGAAGGTGTCAAAGATGAAATCTCCCATGTATTCATTCATGTAGGTATTAAGGACCCGCCTGTCAAAGTTGTCAATGGCTCGACCACCGTACATGACTTCACCAATCAGATACTTCAAACTGTTCCATGGAATCTTGGGGTCACCGAGGTCAAATGATTTGGTCAGGTACGTTTTCAAAATCTGCTGACAGACGGAGAAATCTGACTCATTGAAATCGTATGATATGTTCCATCCGATTTTGCCGTATTTCCTGCGTTCCTGGACAACAGCATGGAAGAAGGCCAGTACAAATACGAGCGCTGAGAAGGATGGGTGAGCACACTCGGTAAGAGCAGTATTGGAGATTTTGTGGTAGGTGTTTCGAAGGTTCAGTTTCAAACCATTTGGTGGTTCTGTGACAACCTGAAATGAAAAAAGGTTATATCAGTGCATGCAGCTTATCAGTTTTGTGTGGTGTTGACTGCCATTATCAACATTCTTTCAGGCAACCAGTGCACCTTTCAATGCATTTCTGGAATTTCTTTTACTTCTTTGCAAAATATTCTGGCCAAGCTACTGGGTTTTCTTCTTTTTCCAACAAAAGGCTTTTTCTTCAAGACGTTAAAAGTTCCAGATTGTGTGGTAGAGAGTTAACTCTTTACCACACAATCCCAAGTTTTAGAGACTCTGAAGAAGAAGGTTTTTGAAAACATTGTGGGAAAAGGAGAAAATGCTGGTTACCAGCATTTTCTCCTTTTCCCAAAATGTTTTCTATACTATCACAGACAGATATCATCATTTGAACTACATTTATTTTGCTGTCTGCATATGCTTTGAATTTAGTTGAGTCAAAAATTTTGTTGTTTGGTAAAGAGTTTAATGTCTCTCAGTTAATGAGGTTTGTCTTTAGAAGAGTTGTAAAAATTGTTAGAAAAAGAGAAAATGTTGTATAACAGCATTAACTTCCTTATTTTTCCAGGTACATTTTTCAAAAAACTTCTTCCTCTGTGTTTTAAAAACTTAAAATTGTTTGTCTCAGGGTTAATACATACAAATAAAAGCGAAAACATGAAAAATTAGAACTGTCGCAAAGCGGTCAAATACCCCCTACCAGCACCTTGTCACTGAAGCAGCAAAATCAGAGAAAACAGAGTTCACCAGTGACCTTGACCTTTGATCCATGTGACCCAAAAACAGTTGGGCACTTCCTTGGGTCATGAGGAACACTTGTATAAAGTTTCAGGGTCCTACATCAAGTTTTTGAGTTAGAGCAAGGAATCTAATATATGGACAGACAGACAGACATGGTGAAACCACTATACCCTCCTCTACTACATATGCGGGGGGTATAAAAGATAAAAAAAAAACCTGACGCTCAAAATGGTGAAAGTACCTTGAGTGAACGCTGAAGAATACCAATAGGGAAGCTAGCTATAGGTTCTGTTGTCAACCAGAGGCGGAAATCTGGGTGAGGTTTCGACAGTTTCTCCAGCTGTTTCTCTAACTCCCTGAGCCATTTCACCAAAAGATGACAGTTCTGTAACATCAACCATTGGCCTCTGGCTATGGCCGTCTCCAGTAATTGCAATGCAACCTGGAAAGATAACCCACTTTTTACTATATGACAAAAAATGTAGACTTGTCCAAATTAAGGGCAACTCTTTACAGACAAAATTCTAAACTGGTCCATTTTAAAAGCACTTTTGGACGACAAATTACAGGTGGCCCAACTGACAAAATTTGTTCTTGATAGGGTAGAAAATATTGTGGGAAAAGGAGAAAATGCTGGTTACCAGCATTTTCTCCTTTTCCCACAATGTTTTCAAAAGCCTTCTTCCTCAGGGTTGTTACAACTTAGAATTGTGTGGTAAAGAGTTAAATGTAACCCAAGTGATGGAATTTGTCTTTGACAGGGTAGAAATTATAGTAGTAAATGTTGTTGACCCTTCCCAAAACAAATTCAAATTTCTCAGTCACATTTATTTTGTTGTCTGCCATTTGGAGAAGTCTAATATTACACTGTTTGAAAAAGTTCTAAGCCAATCAGATATTTAGATTTAGACAAAGAATGGAAGTAAGAATGGTTGATAAATATGTAAATTTGTCGAGTGATTACATCCCACTGACCTTCTCTTGACCTTGACCCATGGACAGAAACTTTATCTTGTTGTTTCCGAACTCAATTCTCTCTGCCAGTTTCATGAGATCACTGGCAGGGTCTGAGCCCGGGCTTAGAATAAACACAATGGGTGACATTGGTGTGCTCTGTTCAAAGATTGCCTCGTAGCTGATGATTGGCGGGGTTACGTATTTCTCACTCATACATTTCGTCACATATTCAGTGATGGCTCTGTAAATTCTGTCCACACGGAAACAGCGCAGAAGCATCAGTCGCTTAAATCCTTGTAAACTTTCCTGGTATTTCAATGGGAAAGGCTGGGATTCAGGTGAATCATGGTCATACCACTGGAAGAAGAGAAACATACTGTTTCACCATAGCACTATGATTAATTGTATGGCATTTAACCCTATTTTCAACATTATTTCAGTTATATCATGGCGGCCAAATGCACCTATCCATTCTTCCGGAGTTTCTTGTGCCAGTACTATGCACAATATTCTTTCCAAGCCACTGGTTGCTTTCCCACATGACCATTGTCAAAACAATGGTCAGGTGTGAGAGAAGAATGAATCCTGGCGTAATGACTATCATCAATCCTCAGAAAGAAATTGGCCTCACTGGGGACTGAACCAGTGACCCCCTGTTCTCAAGCCCTGTATGCTACCAACTGAGCTACTGGGGCTTGACATGAAGTAAAAAGTAACAGCTGTAGCTTCAACTGGCATTGATTTTAGAGCATAAATAATGGATTTTAGAATTAACCCTTTACCTTACAATTCTGAGTTTTAATGACCTTGAAGAAAATGCCTTTTGAAACATTGTAGGAAAAGGAGAAAATTCTGGTAACCACCATTTTCTCCTTTTCCCACAATGTTTTCTACCCTTCCCAAAACAAATTTCAATTTTTCAGTCAGATTGATTTTGTCATCTGCAAATGCCTTCAATCTGGATAAGTCTAAAATTTTGTAGTTTGGTAAAGAATTAAATCAATTATGAAAATAGTTTGGGAAAAAGTCCCTGGAAACAAAACAGAATTTCCTTGTTAGGCGTAACTAATCTTTAACAAACATCTACGAGAAAGAAACTTGACTCCTCAAGGCTGGTGGCTGTGTAGCCCTTTAACCCTTTACCACACAATCCCGACTTTTAACGACCCCAAGGAAACAGCCTTTTGAAAACATTGTGAGAAAAGGAGAAAATGCTGGTAACCAGTATTTTCTCCTTTTCCCACAATATTTTCTATCCTCTCAGAAACAAATTTCATCATCTGAGCCACGTTTAAATTGTCATCTGCAAATGCTTTCAATTTGGACAATTCCAAAAATGTGTCGTTTGGTAAAGAGTTAACCCTTTACTGCACAATCCCTAGTTTTAATGACCCTTAGGAAGAAACCTTTTAAAAACATTGTCGGAATAGGAGAAAATGCTGGTCACCAGCATTTTCTCCTATTCCCACAATGTTTTTAAAAGACCTCTTCAATCATGGTCATTAAAACAAGGGATTATGTGGTAAAGGGTTAATCTAGGTAGCTTGTTAAAACAGATTGCCTCTAACATATTTGACTGTACCTTTTTCCAGGCTTTTTCGTTTCTCTCAATATCCTCCAGCAAACTTCCGAAGAGATCGGGGAAAATCTCCGCAAGTCTGATACAGTCTTCCCAACCCTCATCTGGGAACCAGACAAATGGCTTCTTTCTCTTACTTTTCTCAAGAGCTATGTTACCCTGTATAACAGAATAAATGACATGTCACTAAATACCCTAACACAAGAGAACATCTCTAATTTCTTTCATCAACAGGGCAGATGTTTATGAATGAAACTGTATAATCTTTGAAAGTCGGAGCGTGTATTCAATGACCAGTCTAATTACAATTCTTCGTTTCATTCCAGACTTTGAAAGTAACACAATTTTTGATTGGCTAGACCATTTTGGTATAGCTAATAAGATATAAAGGTTAATTTAAAATTTTAAAAATTCTTGAGAATTGGTTAGTGTTAGGATTTGGGCATAAAAAGTGAAAATGCTGTCTATCAGCAATTTCCCCACTTGCAACATTCATTTCCAAAACGCAAAGCAGTCTGCTGTGAGGTGAAATACACCGGTACATGGTAAAAATTAATTCAAATAACTTAAAAATCTAAGAACTAAAGTACACTTAACAAAGCCTTACCCAGAGCTCCAGACAGAGGGAGAGATTTTGATTTTAAAATTGAAAATATTAATCACTCTCCACTAAACCCTATGTTATGGGTACTCATTAGAATCGTCTCAATGAGACGATTCTAATGAGTACCCACAACATAGGGTTTGGAAGAGAAATAATGGATTTAGAATACTATCACTCCCTTTTATCTGGAGGTCTGCTTACCTTAATGAAGAAGTCCAGCTCATCCTGTGTTACATGATTAAGGTCCATTTCTAACTTGATACAGATTTGGAAAGAGAACAGTAACTTGTGTTTCTCAAAAATACCTGGAAAAGAGCGGGAATAAGTTATAATTATTTATGGTTCATAGTTGATCAAAGCCTATTTTCATACTAAACACTGACTAGTACAAATGTCATACAGGATGCACAGGTACAAATAGATGAAAATGTATCGTTTGAATAATTTGGAATAAATTTTGTTGAAAAGGAGCACTTGGCTGAAACAAAAAAGCAGCAGTTAATTCTTTACCAAATGACAAAATTTTAGACTTGACCAAATCAAAAGCATTTGCGGATGACAAAATAAATGTGACTCAAAAACTGAAGTTTGTTTTTGGAAAGACAGAACACATTGTTTTTTAAAAGCATTTCTCTTCAGGATCTTTAAAAGTTGGGATAATGTCATAAGGGATTAACAAAAAATACATCCCTGATGCATTTATCCACTTCCTGCATACTTTGAAAGTGGAAATGTTCTTATCGAGAAAATCTTCCTAATCTCATATTGAAAAAATTTGCAAAGATATCTACAAGTGTAAGTTTAAGCTACATTTAGGTATATTTTACCTAGACACTGAGTCATGTGGGAATCACTGAGAGGAACCCTTGTCGGTATCAATGAGTACCTATTTTCATCAAAGTTGACCATATAGCAGTCTAGTGGCAGTTAACCCTTTCCCAAACGATGAATTTTAGAGTGGTCCAAATTGAAAGAGTTTGCAGATGGCAATTTTAAATTTGATGAAAATGGCAGAAAGTTCTCAAAAAAGGTAGAAAACACTGTGGGAAAAGGAGAAATTGCTCGTTACGAGCAATTTCTCCTTTTCCCACAGTGTTTTCAAAAGACTTGTACTGCAGACACGTGAAAACCAGGGCTTGTTTGGGAAAAGCAAAGGACAAAATTTCAGACTGGTTCAATTTGAAAGCAGTTGCAGACAACAAACTAAATATTACAACAGAAAAGGAAAATCTTCTTTCTACGGGTAGAAAACATTTTGGGAAATGGGGGAAATGCTAGTTACTACCATCTTCTCCTTTTCCTATAACTTTTTCATAAGTCCTTTTCCTTGGGGTTGTTAAAACTTGGGGTTGTGTGGTCAAGGGTTAAACATGCTTCAGCAATTAAAAATGGAGATTTATTCAATTGAATAATATGTTAGTTTTAAATGCAAACAGTTTGTTGCAGTTTTTTCTGAAATTAAAACATGCATACGATCAGTATTTGGTAATTCGCAAAATTTTAGACATGCGACAATATCCACTTTTACAGTAGTTTGTTTTATCAGCGTATCCACTATTACAGTAGTTTGTTTTATCAGCGTAAGTGCAAAACCCACAATCTAGAGGTACAAGTCTAGCTTACCTGTGCATCCATAATCATAGACATTATGTGTCAGAGTATCCATGATATTTTTCAAACGTTTCTGCAGGATGGTATCCGGCATGCTCTTCTTTAACGAGTACTCAAACACTTCTAGGTAAGATGACAGTGAGTATTGGTACATAGTATTGATGGACGACAAATCCGCCAAAACGAAATACAAGATAGAACCACGTCTAGCTGCAGGACGGTAACCATCTCTCAGTTTGTCAATATCCTGGGCTGTTTTGGCTCCCAGCTTCAGTTTTTCTGACACCTTTTAAAGCACAAAAAAGGAACATATTTATAACGTACACAAGGTAGAAGATGCTACTGTATTCAACATTTATGTAAGAAACTATCAGGGTCTGTATTCACCAATCATTCTTAAGAACATTTTCATTCGAATTCTAGATCTAGAAGGCAACACAACTTCAAATGGTTTAGCCAATCAGAGGTTGTGTTAATTTTAAACTTAGAAAATCTAGCAGGAAATGCATAGATAGAGAAACTGACAACCAGATTGACTGACAAACAGACAGACAAATATTGTGAGTGACATATGCCTAGCAATAAAAAATAACCTCTTAACTCAGATGGAGGTAGGGTGAAGTGCCCATAAATATTACAATAAATGAGACATGCTCTGTGAAAAAGGGGCTTAATGCATCTGCAAAATTAGTATCGACACATGTAAGCCTGTGCAGTCTGCACAGGCCGACATGGGTCCATACTTTTCACTATTGTTCAATTTTTTGCATGTGAAAGGAAAACACTACCTCAGGATTCAGCCGGTGGTAAGAAAAACTGGATTTCATGGATCCATAATCATGTGATGACTTGCTGTGTATACTGCATCTCAGAGATGGATTAACCCTTTACCACACAATCCTGACTTTTAACAACCCTTTGAAATGAAGCTTTTGAAAACATTGCAGGAAAAAGAGAAAATGCTGGTAACCAGCATTTTCTCCCTTTCCTGCAATGTTTTTTACCCTTCTCTAAACAAATTTCAATTTCTGAGTTACATTTAATTTGTCATCTGCAAAATGCTTTCAATTAGGACTTATCTAAAATTTTGTTGTTTGGTAAAAAGTTAAGCCCCCTTTTGCGCGAGCATGGCTCAAACGATAAAGCACATACCTCTGTAGCCTTGGTCTTGGTTTCCTCAAGCGTCTGAATCAGTTCCACATTGTCCAACATGTTACCTTGAGACTGGGCCAACTCTCTCAGCAAGGAATCTTCCAGGTCCTTCAGAAGCTTTTTGTTGATACTGGTCTCTTGGATCAAGCGTTCACGCTGCTCCTCCAGCTCTCGTCTTTCAAACTTCACAATGACACTGAGTAACTGGTCCTCAAGACCCTATAAAAAAATGAGTGATTGATTGAATGGTGCTTTATGCAGCTTTCAACATAATTTCAGCCATATGACAGCAACAGCTCACACAATTTATGTTTTACCATAATTAGGCTAGGGCTTTGTAGTGTCTTGCCAAAGAACACTCTCAAGGAAAACACAGTGTATTCAGTGAGGCTCAAACCAAGGGCCTCCATATCATGAGTCCTACACTTTACCACTGAGCCATGCAGGACCCCCTAGAAGAAATGAGCATGTATGTAATATTTTACAGTAAGACAAAGCTCAAAGGATTTGTAGATTGTAAATTAAGATGGTAAGACCCTATAGAAGAAATGAGCATTTGCTTAACATTTCATGAATAAAACAAAACTGAAAGCATTAACAGTAGTTAAAACATAAGGATTTATCTACTAATTAAGGGTGGAAAACATTATTGGGAAAGTAGAAAATGCTGGTTACCAGCATTTCCTCCTCTTCTCACAATGTTTTCAAAAGCTTTCTTTCTCAAACTTTACATAATGAAATTCTAACATGACCCATGAATTAGGCTTTATAAACAAAGTGCATAGGAAGCGCAGTAAAATTTATGTCATTCTGCATGAAGTGACGCCATTCTACGTAAAGTAGGTGGGTGGGGTAATATTTATGCGCATTCGAAGCGACTGTGACTCTAATGCTTGATGATGAATTCGTTCGTCTGTGTCGTTAGACAGGGAGAAAGTGTAAAAGTGGATATAGAATGACATTAATTTTAACATGCTTCCATTGCACTGTGTTTATAGTGCTGAATTTATGTGTCATGTTAAAATTCTCAATTTCATCATGTGAAAAAAAAATCAGAAACAGTATGCATGTACATGTATTGTATGAGAAATATATCAGAGAAGCACGACAACATAAAAAACACACAAGGACTGGGGAAACATAGTGTACCTGTCTATCAATTTTATGGCAGAAGCATAAAAAGTTACTGGGTGTCTATTCAGTAAGGTGAGTAAACTATTTCACACCATCAAATCTCTCCTTTTGCCCCAGTATTTCCAAACAAAGGTCGCGTATAACATATAGAAAATTGTCTGTGAGAGGTAATTAGTAAGATCAAAAGGAGACTTACCTTCAATGTGACAGTATAATTGATCACCATAGATTTCCCAAATACGTTGGGAGAGTATTTTGGGTTGGCTAGCTTCGTGTTCAAATACAGGCGGAAATTCGGGTCATAATCTACCTCCTTGTCACCAAGGACGACAAACTCACGACCTTGACCTCCTGAAAAATGTGAAAAAAGAAAATATAAGATAAACTCTGGTTGACAAGCTTGGTGTTCAGATAAAGGTAGAAATTTGGGTAGTAATAGTCCGCCTCGTCACCAAAGACAACAAACACCTGACCTTTGACCTCCTGAAAGTAAAAAATCAGAAAAAAAAAAATTGAAGACCAAGGTATTACTAGTTCAAACCACATATTTTTTCTGATCTTTTTTGAATTTAACTTTTAACCAAACAACAAAAATTTTAGACCCTTGACCTCCTGAAAAATGTGAAAAAAGAAAATATAAGATAAACTCTGGTTGACAAGCTTGGTGTTCAGATAAAGGTAGAAATTTGGGTAGTAATAGTCCGCCTCGTCACCAAAGACAACAAACACCTGACCTTTGACCTCCTGAAAGTAAAAAATCAGAAAAAAAAAAAATTGAAGACCAAGGTATTACTAGTTCAAACCACATATTTTTTCTGATCTTTTTTGAATTTAACTTTTAACCAAACAACAAAAATTTTAGACGTGACCAAATTGAAAGCTTTTGCAGACAACAAAATAGAATTTTATCAATGTAGTTCAAATGATGATTTCTGTCTGATAGGATAGGGTAGAAAACATTTTCAGAAAAGGAAAAAATGCTCGTTACCAGCATTTTCTCCTTTTCCCACAATGTTTTCAAAAGCCTTCCATTTCAAGATCATTAAAATTCGGGATTGTGTGGTACAGGGTTAAATGTATCTAAGTGCATAAAACTTGTTAAAACGGTGTCTTCCCATTTGTCCCACATTTTGAAAAACCAATAGGGCATTTACCTGTATGGGTTAGGGGTGATATAAGGGTAAGTGCGAATATAGCCTGTATCAAACAGATTAATAAGGAAGACTATAGTTTTGTACAGTTTGAAACATAGAGCAAATTAAAAAAGTTGTCTTTGAAAGAATAGCAGTTAAAAGATTAACAGTTTGGAACATAGAAATAGTTTCAACAGATTAATGTTGAAGGCTATAGTTTTGTACACTTTGAAACATAGAGCAAATTAAAAAATGCCTTTGAAAGAAATAGCAACCAATTAAAAGAATAACAGTTTGGAAAATAGAACCAGTTTGGAAAAAGAAATAAAAAAAAAAACTGCCTTTCATTGCATCCAATTAAAAGTTAACAAGTTTATTCAAACATCCCATCCCTCTATCTTTTTTATTGTTGTAATTACAGGTAGTTTGCAGTTAGTTATTAAATGAGTTTGAAAGTCTTTAACAAAATGTGATTCAAAATCTTTCAAAATCTTTTTCATTTATATTTGCATCATTCTGTGATTATTTTTGGATTAAGAAACATGGCAAATGCTTTTGTAAATGTAGATTTTATCAATAACAGTCGTGGAGGATTGAGTTTGGTCCACAATGGATGCAGATTTGTGGTAAGTTGAATAATCTTGTAAGAGACATACAAAAGGAAAACATGGTTTTAGTAATTTCACTGTTTTTCACAATATGAATGCCAGTATACTAATAATTCAAGGGTGGCACAAATGCACATTTAAGATACAGCGTTCAAATGTAAAGTAGTAACTCATTACCAAATCACAACATATTTAGACTATTTCAGACTTGAAGCAATTACATGCAACAAAATAATAAATGTGGCTCAAAAGTTGAATTTGTTTTGGGTAGGAAATATTTTGGCAGAAGGAGAAAATGCTAGTTACCAGTGTTTTCTTCTTTTCTCAAAATGTTTTTTTTTTTTCCCAAAATGACTGTATCTCAGATACAACGGATACATCTCACTCCCGTCTCCGTCTTGTAGGTGAAAAGCAGACGTGAAGAGAGAACATATTGGGTCTGTGCTGTTAGGGGCTGTCCTGCGCGTGCTACGACTGCCGATAGGATTCTGCTGAACCAGAATGGTGAACACAACCATGCCGCTGATCCTTTCCAAGTAGAATGCAACAAAATCATGAAAAACATCCGCAAACGATGCCGAAAGGAAACTAAGCCAGTTCCAGCTATATATAAAGAAGAGCTGGCCTCACTTAGAACACAAGAATGGGATGAGACAGGTGCAGCTGTAGTACAACGGTTACCAACATACGAAGGATGCAAGTCCAATCTTTACAGAGAACGCAGCAAGGGCAGACCAAAACTCCCTAAAACTCGTCATGAAATTGCTCTAGAAGGCGAATGGACACAAACCTCAACCGGCCAACAATTCCTTCAGATAGACGACGGCGAAGAGAATCGGATCCTAGTATTCGCAACCCAAAAGAACCTAGAAGATCTATGCTCAGCGACAACTATATATGGAGACGGAACCTTTTACTCATGTCCTGACCTATTGTACCAGCTATACTCATGGCATTGTTTTATTGACGGACACATGTTTCCGGTAATGTTTGCATTCCTCCCCGGGAAATCAAGAGAGGTTTACTGATGCCTTTTTGAAGAAATGAAGACCAAGTGTGGGAACCTCGGCCTTGATCTAAGTCCCGACACCATTTTCATGGACCATGAAGTCGCCTCCAGAATTGCTGCTAAAGATGTGTTTCCTACAACAGAGGTTAAAGCTTGCTTTTTCCACTACACTCAGTGTATTTGGAGAAAAGTACAGGCCACTGGACTCACAGCTGCCTACCGGGAGAACGAAGACATACATAGACTTGTTAGAAGAGCAGCCGTTTTACCGTTGGTACCTGAGGTGGCTGTGGAAGATGTATGGTTCAATGCCCTTACAGACATTGCAGATTTAGATTTACCAGGCGCTGTGCAAACTTTTACAGATTACGTTACAGAGCAGTGGGTGGAGGGAGAGAAACAAACCTGGAACCATTTCTGCATGCAAGGTCCAAGAACGACAAATCATTTAGAAGGATGGCACAACATGTTAAAGAAAGCTGTAGAACATCCACATCCAAATATATTTTCTATCATCCGCACTCTTCAGCATGTTGAATCTTTGACATGTATACGACTTATACAGTATGCTGCTGGTGGAACCAGACCAACCAAAAGAAGGAAGTATGTTGCTATTGATGAAAGGTTGGCATCGCTCAAAGGTCGCCTTCGAGACGGAACACTGACTACGATTCAGTATGCAGACGCTGCTTCATACATGTTACATTTGTAAATGTGTAAATGAACAGTTCTAGATATTTCTCTGTGTTTTTCTTCTTCCACAATTAGGGCAGAATTCTTATTTTACAAAAGGAGAAGTAGGGAAAAACTGTTCTGCCATTTATGTATTATTGATATTATCTTATTATTGTGTGCTTTAGCTTAACCATTTCAAATTTCAGACTCGTTCAAATCATCTACATACAACAGAGTCAACATTGGTGCAGTTGAGCTTAAGCCCTCTTATATGGAAAAAACCTATTTTGGGAAAAAGAGAAGTCCTACGTTGTTTTTAAAAGCTTTCTTTCCCATGGATTGTGAGAGAAAACATTTCAAAACATTGTGGGTAAAGGAGAAAATGCTGGCAACCAGCAATTTCTCCTTTTCCCACAGTGTTTTCTATCCTTTCCAAATCAAATTTCAATTTTTGATTCAGATTTTTTTTTTTTTTTTTTTTTTCTACAAATGCTTTCAGTTTGGACTAGTCCAAAATTCTTGGTAAAGTGGTAAAGGTGAGATAAAGAAAGAGAAAAAGAGAGTTATAATCTTCAGGTTCAAATTTTTAAAATTTGCTTTAGCCCTCGGATAGGACTGATAACAATGTGAAAAAGAGAAAATGCAGGTTATCTGCTCTTTTTCCCACAATGTTCATTACCAGTATTTTTAGCCCTTTTCCCACAATGTTTAATCATAGTTGTGAAAACTAGCATTTTTTTTTTTTTTTTTTTGTGGAGAGAGAGCGAGAGAGAGAGAAGAGAGAGAGATAAACAAAATTTATAAAATTAATATTTCTGTTTTATAAATAAATAAAGAAATAAAATTTTAAAAAAAGATTGATTATTTTATGCATAAATTGTCTACAACTACGTTAATGAGCATGCGTGGAAAAGTAAGACGCCGATTTTAGTGATAGAAATAATTTTGTGAAAAAAAGGATTTTATGGACGGTTGAAAGGGGTTAAAGTGAAAAAAGGATTAAGGAGGTTAAAGCGTAGATGCCGTGTAAACGAAAGAAGAAGAAATCACCGATAAATAACGTAAATCCAAAGAAAACGGCTAGGAAAACAATGGATAATAATGGCGGCAAATTGAACAAAGAAAAAAATGTCAACAAAGGGAGCAACAGTCAGAGCGGACAGTGTACGCACACAGGACAAAATATAGACAATCAGGCAAGTCAACCGCTTCAAAGCAACCAAACTTTTACAAATTCTCAACAATTGCAATTTAACGGATCTCAGTTCAATAATGGTAACGGTAGCAATTGTAATGGTTCATATAATGGCACTTACGCCGGAGCTAACACACCGTTTATGATGATGTTAAACCCATCACCCACTATGATGACACAAAACTTCCCATCGCAACATCAGCAACTCCAGCAGCAGCAACAATTTCAGCAATGCAGTACGCCTCTCGCGACGTCGTCGCCACTTCCAGATATGTTTTCTGTTATAATTCAACGCTTAGACTCTTTGGATAACAAACTTGGCCAGTTAGAACACATACAGAACAGCATCAAAGGCATCAATACAAGAATGGACAGGTTAGATCAGAAAGTCAAAAATATTGAGGGAAAAGTGAGAGACCTTGAAGAGAGTAGAAACTTTGATACCAATACGTTTACAGAATTATCAAAGAAACAAGACGAAATGAATTCTTTATTAGCTAAAATGAAACAATTCGAAACAAACCAAAAGGTAAAAGAGCAGAAAACGCAAGATCAGCTTATCGATTTAAAGTGCCGCAGTATGCGTGACAATTTAGTATTCTATAAGTTACCCGAAGAGAGGGGAGAGAACTGCGAAGAGAAGATTCTTAATTTTATCGAGAGAGAGCTTAAGATAGAGGGTGCATGTACAGAGATAAGGCTGCATAGGGCTCATAGACTAGGGGCATACAGGCATGGGTACACAAGACCTATAGTGGCTAAATTTGCATTTTATCCCGATAGAGAAAGAGTTAGAAAATCTTCCAAAAATCTTAAAGGCACTCAGTATGGCATATCTGAACAATTTCCTAAGGAGATAATAGAGAAAAGGAGAAAGTTAATACCAGTAATGAAACGCGCTCGTGAAGAAGGCAAGGAGACCCGTCTGGTAGTTGATAAACTCTACATCGAAAATAAGTTATATCGTGATAACCACTAGGAATCACGTGAGAGTATTGTTAGTTGCTTGTCGTGGAATGTTGAAGGACTAACCCAGACCAAGAAAACATCAAACGAATTTATTAAAATTTTAACTAACTATGATATTATCTGTTTATCAGAAACTTGGACAAAAAAGTCATCAAACATAGAGCTAAATGGCTATACTAATCCGATACACTCATACAGGAGATTTCAACATAGACGAGCAAACAGAGCAAGTGGTGGTATAATTATTTATATAAAAGACAATATTAGAAAAGGGGTTAAGTTAGTGAGAAATACCATTGACTCTATTGTCTGGTTCAAGTTAGACAAACTGTTTTTTCAAACCGAAACAGATATTTATATAGCCGCTGTCTATATCCCTCCAGAAAGTTCACCTTATCATGATTTATATGAAAATGACATTTTTAATATGTTAGAAAATGATTTAGCCCATTGTTGTACTTTAGGAAATGTATTTGTTTGTGGGGATATGAACAGTAGGGTAGGCAACAAATGTGATTATATACAGAATGACATACCCTTAGAGTGCGAAGTAGATAACTGTACTTTACCACCCCCTCCACGTAAGTCGTCTGACTCTAGATCAAACCGGTTTGGCGAGTATTTACTTGACCTTTGTAAATCTACAAATTCAAGACTTGTCAATGGTCGTCTGCATGCAGACCGGGATATCGGAAAAATAACATGTATTACACATAATGGTCAAAGTACCGTTGACTATCTTTTAACATCAGCGGAAAATTTTATGCATATTTCGGACTTTGAAATTCTTGAATTCACTCAATTTTCGAACCATGCCCCCTTGACATTTTCTTTGAGAATAAACACTAATATTAGAAATAAGAGCTGCTATTATTCCGAAAGAGTCATAAAATGGGATGCTAATAAAAAAGAGCTGTTTTTACAGGACTTAGTGAACAATATTGAGCGGTTAGAAAGTGCACTGCAATATGAGATAGGACAAATGAGCGACTCGGATAAGCTTGTCGATCTCTGTGGCGAATTTTTCAGCTCGGTTGGGAATAAATATTTTTCAAAGACCGTGCGCTGCAGTTCCATTGCAAATCGTTTCAACGACACAGACAGACACCAAAAATATTGGTTCGACGAGGAATGTAGGTTAAAAAGACAAGCTTTCAAAATTGCTCTTAAAGACTTAAACAGAGACCCAAGTGACACGGCTCGCCATAATTATCTCACAAAACGTAAAGATTACAAATATTGCTGTAGAAATAAAAAACTACATTACAACAAAGTCTTAGCTAGAAATATGAATGACATGAGACGTCTAAAACCGCGGCAGTTCTGGAACATGTTCAAAAAAACTAAACCCAAAATACAAAATTCTGATATACCTATAGAAGATTTTGTGGAACATTTTAAAAAATTGTCTTCAGACAATGAAGCGAATAAAATGTTAAACCTGGTTAATGAATCTGAAGGGAATCTCCCGCCAAAATTTGAAGAACTAGATCAGCCAATAACATTATATGAGATTAAAAAAGCAAGTCAGCAGCTGGGGTCAAACAAATCCTGTTCAAGCGATGATATTATATACGAATATTTCAAAGAGAGTATCAATATAACAGGGAACGCATTATTATTACTATTTAACTATATTTTAGAGACCGGTAAATTTCCTCAATCTTGGTGTAAAGGTTTAATCATACCGATATATAAAAAGGGTGATACGTGCGACCCAAACAATTATAGAGGGATTACGCTAACAAGCTGTTTCGCAAAATTTTTCACAGTAATTCTGAACAATCGATTGAAAAACTGGGCAGAACAAAACGATATTTTAACTGACGCACAATTCGGCTTTAGGAAAAGTTTTGGTACGACCGACGCAGTATTTATTTTAAACGCTTTAATAGAAAAACAGTTTAACAGCAAAAGTAAACTATATTCGTGTTTTATCGATTTTAAAAAAGCATTTGACAGTATAGATAGAAATTCACTCTGGTATAAACTGTTCAAGTCTGGCATAGACGGAAAAATGCTTAATGTCTTAAAATCAATGTATCAAAATGTTAAAATGCAAGTCAAGCACATTAATAGTCTTTCGCAGCTCTTCGAGAGCAATATTGGATTGTTTCAAGGGGAGACCACTTCGCCTATAATGTTTTCACTGTTCCTTAATGATATTGAGCAAAGTTTTCAATTAAATCTCGACGGCTTGACTCTTGACCAAATAAATATTTTCCTATTGATGTTTGCCGACGATGCAGTGCTACTATCGGAAACAAAAGAAGGATTACAAGATCTATTGAAAGAGTTAGAAAATTATTGCAAACGATGGAATTTAACTGTTAATATTGAAAAAACAAAAGTTATGATATTCAGAAAAGGTGGTAGATACAGTCAGGATTGTTCATTTACCTATGCAGGGGAGACAATTGAAATAGTCCAAAATTTTAATTATTTGGGTGTAGTATTCAGCAGTGGCGGATCTTTTCAAAAAGCCACAGATACACTTGTAGGGAAGGCGCTTAGATCTATGTGCTCCTTACACAATATAACAAAAGGATATGAGGTGCCACCATATATATTGTTCAATTTATTTGACAGCTACGTAGCCTCTATCTTAAGTTATAATTGCGAAGTCTGGGGGTTCAACCAATCAGAAAACGTAGAACGAGTACATAGAAAATTCTGTAAACAAATTCTTAACGTAAAAAAGTCAACAAACTCTAAGGCTCTTTTAGCTGAAGTGGGTCGCTTTCCTTTAATTATTAACAGGCATATCCGTATAGTAAAATATTGGTTAAAATTGTTTCAAGAGAAAAGGGGAAACTGTATACTATCTACCTTACTCAACCACCAATTTGCCGTAATACGTATTAACCCAACTGTTAAATACTGGACCAACCGAGTCAAAACATTATTAGAAAATACAGGTTTCAACGAAATATGGTTATTCCCCGAATCAATCATTCCAGAAAAATTTTTTCCCTTATTTGCAACACGTCTCAAGGATATTTATATTAGTAACTGGCGAACCGGCATTTCACAAAGCTCATCTATGCAGCTGTACGCGAATCTCAAAACAATTTACGAAAGTTCTAGTTTTATATCGGTTCTTGAAAATAAATACCAACGAAATATGATTGCAAAAATTCGGCTTTCATCACATGAACTAAAAATAGAAACGGGAAGACACAATAAAACTGAGAGAAAAAATAGAATTTGTGATTTATGTTCTTTAAATGATATTGAAGACGAATTTCATTTTACCTTGATTTGTCCCATTTACAAAGACCTTCGACTGAAATATATCCCTAGATTCTATATTAATAAGCCAAGTATGTATAAGTTTATCGAATTACTGAAATCAAGCAATAAGAGAGTACTATCAAATTTATCATTGTTTTTTCGTAAGGCATTTCTAATGAGAAAAAATGAATATTTAACAGTTACTTAGCCTTAGGCTACTTATCGAGATTCACGGACGGAGCAAAATGAGATCAGACGACACAGAATGTGCAGTCTGATCACCCTTTTCTACAATGTCCGAAATACGAGAAACTTCTCGCCACAAATTAGCCTTAAAATAGAAAAATCTGTATTATTACAGATACCTCTAAAGTTTATCTTACTTATTTCGCAGGATATATGTGTTAGAAACTATACCTACAAATAGCCGACAGTGTCTTTTTATTGTCTTTGTTACCTTTCGTATTTTTTCCTGTTCAGTTTATTTGTTATACATCTATGTAGTTCCCTTTTCGTGCAGAATCGATCGGAGACCAGGCGGCATAAAATTTGCAGCCTGATCTTTGATCTACGCTGCACGGTTACAAAAATAATGCTATTAAAAAAATTACAGTAATATCGGATCGAGTAATGTAGTGGTAAATTGCACATTAAATTTTATATTTTACACAATACCTATGTTGTTTCCGCTTCGTGTTACTGTAGAGTGGACCGCAGATCAGGTCGTACAAAACTTGTAGTCTGATCCTTGATCCACTTTGCCCGTACACGGACACAATGAAATTATTGTATTATTTCTTCCAATACTGACTTTAAATTTACATTTTCCCATCTAGTAATTTAGTGGGGATGTGTTCATTTTACTTATGTAAGTACTCCCTTTCTGTAGGCTTCCATATGATTTACTATAATATGAAATACTCTCACATCTATGAACATCTATGATCATCTACCATTTGAATTAACTTTTAACGAAATTGCATCTATATCATCTGAAATAGTAGAGAAACATGAAAAGATTGTTAAAAATTTATTTGTCTATTTATTTTGTTTACGAATCAACCCAACACCTTTATGTCTTTATATTGCTTCCACGCCTGTATTGAATTTATTTGTATTATTTGATAATGAGCTATATGCTTCAAGTCGAAAATAAAATGTTATGTTATGCATATATCAGTATTGATACAGACTATAGCTGTAAATTAGCCCCAGGCAGGGATTAGCTGTACCCTTACCTGTAGGAATTCCCATTTGTCCCACATACTGATTTTGATCTAAAAATCAAAATGTGGGACAAATGGGATTAAACCGTTAAAACCTGAGGGAAGAAGAAAGATGGTGGAAACACATAATTGTCATGTATGAAGTGACCGTTCACCCTTTACCCAACGACACAATTTTAGACTGGTCCAAACTGCAAGCATTTGCAGACGACAAAACAAAAGAGGCCCAAATGACAAAATTTGTTCTTGATAGGGTAGAAAACATTGTGGGAAAAGGAGAAAAATGCTGGTAACCAGCATTTTCTGCTTTTCCCACAATGGTTTTCAAAAGGCTTCTTCCTCAGGGTCGTTAAAAGTCGGGATTGTGTGGGAAAGGGTTAAGAAAGATTAACCCTTTCCCAAACAAGCCCTGGTTTTCACGTGTCTGCAGTACAAGTCTTTTGAAAACACTGTGGGAAAAGGAGAAATTGCTCGTGACGAGTAATTTCTCCTTTTCCCACAGTGTTTTCTACCCTTTTTTAGAACTTTCTGCCATTTTCATTAATTTAAAATTGTCGTCTGCAAACTCATTCAATTTGGACCAGTCCAAAATTTGTTGTTTGGGAAAGGGTTAAGACAAAATTGAAGAGATCACTCATTAAGAGAAATACTATCGTTTGCCACAGAGTTTTTGACAATATTATATGATCCACCCTCTGGCAAAAGGGGGTTTAATGCATCTCCATGTTGCATGATAGCAGGCAAGCCATCATATAATTATGGATCCATAATAGCCACACTTTTTAACAACCCACTTTATCATGAGGCAGACTGGTTCTTGGGCACACAGAAAACTGACAAACAGCAAAAAGTTTCGGCCCAGGTCAGCCTGTGTGGACTTCGCAGGCTGACCCCAGTGAATACTTTTCGCAGATGCATTAAGCCCCCTTTTCAAAGAACATGGCCCATATAAGAATAGAAGGGTCAAACCACTCACAAATGCAAACATTATCGATCTATATGTATTTTTAAAATTCTACATGAAAAGGGCTGTAATATAAAAAATGTATATAAAAATTTCGTAAAATTCAGTCTGAAATAATAATTTATGTCAGTGACAACTTGATTCCTGGTAATATACAGTTTTTGTCTATCTGCAAAATACATACAGTACCACAAAAATCAATACAATACTTTTCTATACATTGATGTACAAGAATCATGCTATATGCATATGAAAATGGTAAATACATCTGGACCCTAATTTTGAAACACAATAAAAATGCAGAACTAAGCTGTATACATAATTATATGTAACATATATATTAATATATAATTAGACTAGGCTACAGATTTGTGGTTTGTCTTTTTGTATTTTATTAATCTTTTTTAAGCTGCTTTCAACAGTTTTTCAGTCAAATCACAGTGACAGCCCCATGATTAACCCTTTACCACAGAATCCGAAATTTTAAGGACCCTGAAGGAAAGGGCTTTTTAAAAAGTGGTGGGAAAAGGAGAACCCAATACAAATTTTAAATCTTTAAGTCACATTCATTTTGTCGTCTGGAAATCCTTTCAAATAGAACAAGTCTAAAATTTTGTCGTCTGGTAGAGAGTTAACTTCTTTTTCCTTTTTTTCATTGTCTTTTTGTTTTTTATTGATCTTTTTATGCTACTTTCAACAGTTTTTCAGTCAAATCACAGTGACAGCTGCATGATTAATGTCTTCTTCAGGTTTCACTGGTGCTACAATGAAGGTTTACAATGGCTTTCCCAGTGATACTTTGAAATAACCTAAGCCCAGTCGGTATCAAAACAGGGTCCGTATTCACTAACCATTCTTAAGAACATTCTCAGTCTTATACTCCAGATTTTTCAAAATTTGAAAGTAACACACCTTCTGATTGGCTAAACCATTTGGTTTAGCCAATCAGAAGTTGTGTTACTTTCAAATTTGGAAAATCTTGGAGATTAAGACTAAGAAAATTCTTTAGAAAGGTTGGTGAAAACAGACCCAGATTTCTTGATTACAAAGTATACACCCTAACCACTCATCCATGGAGGATGAAATGATGATATTTTGAGATCTTCATCGAGCAATATGGTACAATTTTGCATGCTTACCATGTACAGTTCTAAAACAATTTCAAAAACAGGACAATAGAATACATAAACAAGTTACTGGTTGCTCTGAGCATAATGCAGTTGATTGCTATCAGGCAGTTACCAAACAACAAATATGTACAAGCTACTGGCTGCTTTACGCACTGGTTACTGTCAGCAAACCACTGAACAACATATATGTACAAGCCACTGGATGATTGTGCTTGCTATCAACTAATTGCTAATACAGTGCAAGCCAATTCAATTAAAAATTACCTCCCCTGTGTTGATCCGAGGATGGCCTATATAGGGCCAATGGCCCTGAAGAAAGAGGCTTTTGAAAACATTGTGGCAACAACAGAAAATGCTGGTAACCAGCATTATCTTTACCCCACTTACAAGTTTTTGACAGTGAAAAGTAAAAGTATGGTAGACTTTACCCATAAAGTTCACATTTAAGCCATGCTCTGACTAAAGGGGGCTTAATGCATCTGCAAAAGAAGTATCGACCCAGATCAGCCTGCGTAGTCCGCAGGCCGAAACTGCTGAAACTTTTCACTACTGGTCAATTTTCTGTATGCTAAAGGACCAGTCTACCTTACGATACAGTCGGTTGTTAGACAAAATGGACCTTATAGATCCATATTATGTGATGTCATGTTTGGTATAATGCATCACAGAGATGGATTAAGCCCCCTTTTGTGACAGCATGGCTCATTTATAATGCACATCATAAATTCTACCAAATCAGCACACCATAAGGTGCCATGGCTGTATATGCTTCTAACTTTGATAACAATGGTTTATATTTCCTCTAAAAAGAATGCATGACATTGTATCAACTTTTCTGATTTACTTGGATATAATATGCAATGTAATTTAGGAAATCCAGGTGAAATCATGTGAAAGCAACCATCGTCAGATCTATCATTAGGTTGAGTTTTGCTGTAGTCATTTTATATCGGCCCTATCTGAATAACCAAACATAAGTAACCATGACCGATTTTACACAGACTGGCCATAAACAAAGCAATGCTCAATAGTGAACAAGTTTATGTCATCATTCAAAAAAAAAAATTTTTTTTTCCAGACATTCTTCATGGATATAGCCCAAGGTACCTTCAGTCTGAAGGGTTGCTCCGATGTTATTTTTGTGATTGTGTGGAGACACAATCACAAAAATATCATTGTAGCTAGTCCACGGAGTCGGGAGTAAGTCCAAAGTGCATTTCAACCTGTCTTTTAGCCTCCAAAACTTTCTGCTAATGATTGAACTGATCTATTTTACAGCCACTTGTGGCCATTGCAAGGCTAGTCTGATCAGTATCCAAAAGTGTACATGCAGATAAATGATATGACTGCATATTCTGTGCAGACTGATCCTGATCTACACAATGGCAAAAGCATGTTATGTAGCTCTTTGCATGCGAAGATTTGACAACTTGACTTCTTTTACAATACAGACTACAGTGTAGATATACCTTTACCTTTTGACTTAGCTGATAAATTGGATGCCTCTGTCAAAGCAGATGCATTGATTATCAATAAGGACACACCATACTGTTATCTTCATTTCAACTCTTTGCAGCTCAGTCGGTAGCATACAGGACTTGAGAACGGGGTCGCTGGTTCGATCCCCGGCTCGGCCAATTTCTCTCCGAGGATTGATGATAGTCATTGCGACAGGATTCATTCCTCTCTCACTGCTGACCATTCTTTCGGCAATGGTTATGAGGGAAAGCAGCCAGTGGCTTGGACAGAATATTGTGTGAATTACTGGTAAAAGAAATTCCAGGAAAGCATGGATAGGTGCACTGGCCTCCGTGATATAAATGAAATACTGTTGAAAACGGCCTTAAACACCATACAATCAATCAATCAATTCAACTCTTTGCCAGGCGACAAAATCTGAGACATGTGACAGAATTTGCTGACAAGTTAACTGTTGCTTAATCCTTTACCAAAGGACAAAATTTTAGGCTTGTCCAAATCGAAAACTGTTGCACATGATAAATGAAATGTTACCCAAATACTGAAATTTGACTTTGGAAGGGTAGAAAACAGTGGGAAAAGGAGAAAATGCTGGTTACCAGCTCTTTACAAGGATTTTAACTTTTCCACACAATTATTTTCACAAGTCTTCTTCTTCAGGGCCACAAAAACAATGGACAGTTTGGTAAATGTTTCAGTAAGACAGGGAAAGTATTATTGCAAACCTCTCTCATAAAATTGTCTTGACTTTCTCACTTAGGACCATTTGACAAGGTGCCGTTATTTTCTCTGATGCATGACAGTTGGTCACACTAACAACTATCAGATTTAGCCCTGTCTGTGGGACTAATTCTTCAATACAAGAATAATATTAATACTCAGATTTGAGCCACAATCTGTAAAAAGGGGGCTTAATGCATCTGCAAAACATATTGATTCATGTCAGCCTGCAAAGTCCGCTTTCATTTTGAGATACAGTATATCAATCTTGAATAATGCTAGTTTTAAATGATTGACAGTTATTTACAATGTTTGAAGTATGTCAATCAAGAAACATAAAGACATAATTTATATTATGGGTCAAAAATTGAGTTTGTTGACAACAAATATCATAACAGCAGAATTAAAACAACATATTTTCAATTGTATGAAACATTTCATTTGCCACAATGTCTTAATTCTTACATATCAGCTCAAGAAAGTTTTAATTGTATGGGTTTCATATACTTTCTTTTCATCAACCTTTTTCTCAAGTTTACTTTAACCCTTTACCAAACAATCACATGTTTTAACGTCCCTAATGAAGAGGCCTTTTGAAAACATTGTGGGAAAAGGAGAAAATGCTGGTAACCAGCATTTTCTCCTTTTCCCACAATGTTTTCTACTCTGTCAAAAAACCTTAAGTACATTTGTACCACTTTAAAATTTGTCGTCTGCAGATGCTTTGAATTTGGAAGGGGTTAAAATTTGTCGTTTGGGAAAGGGTTAAAGCAAAAAGCAAGTTGCAGAAACTTGACAAAAATCATTAAAGATGAAAGTATATGAGCCGTGCTTTGGCAAAAGGAGGTTTAATGCATCTCAGTGATGTATGATACCATGCAAGTCACCATGTAACTATTGATCCACAAAGTCCATTTTGTCTTACAACCAACTTAATTATCCTTTTCCCAAACGATAAATTTTAGACTGGTCCAATTTGAAAGAGTTTGCAGACGACAATTTTAGGTTTGATGAAAATGACACAAAGTTCTCCAAAAGGGTAGAAAACACTGTGGGAAAAGGAGAAATTGCTCGTTATGAGCAATTTCTCCTTTTCCCACAGTGTTTTCAAAAGACTTGTACTGCAGACACGTGAAAACCAGGGCTTGTTTGGGAAAGGGTTAAGAGGCACAATGGTCCTTCGACATACAAAAAATTTACCAAAAGCAAAATGTTTTGACACAAATCAGCCTGTGCAGAAAACCCTAGGTTGATACGTTTTCCACTACATTAAACCCCCTTTTGACACAGCAGGACTCATATACAAACATAATCATGTTTTAGGACAATACTCAAATTTTAGAAAAACAAAACTTATCACATCTTCTTTGTGTCTTTGTTTTTCTTTCGGAAAACTGGGCTGAAAACTAAAGTACAATCAATATATTGACACAATATTTTACAACACTTGTGTTATAAAGACCTACCAGACATCACTTTCCCATCTTTTGATTTTTTTGCACCTATTTTGTAAAAAATTGAAACAAAATAACACAAACTAAATTCAGAACTGAACAATTAGGCATTAACGCAATAAATATTTTGAATCTAAATTATAGAAAAAATATTTCAACAGGCCATTTCAATTCCATGTAAATTTCTATAAATTCAGATTTCAATACCTTTTCCAAACAATTAGAGAAAAAAATATATATATTTAAATGACTTGTTTATGGAAAAAAATCTGCTGGATTATCGATTCCACTGTGAAAATTTCATATAAAACCTAAAACTCAATAATACATGAATAAGATTTTGTCATCAGATGAAAGAGATTTTTTTTAATATCTAATGCAATATGAAAACTAAAAAAAAAAAGATAAATTCAAAACAGTAAATGAGGAAACTTCATTCAAACAGCACCAATTAATTTTTTTCTTTCAAAGATCATGCATTTTGATATCCCCCCTCTTTTATCAAATATTCAAATTCTAAAAAAATTGCTTCTTCACCTGCAAGCTATATTGTAGGCACTCATTTGAATTATCTTATAAAGACAGTTTGGAGCAGTACCTACTGCCCAGACTTTAGTTAAGAACTTAAGAGTCTTGATACTACTCATTGAGCTGCAAAATTCTTCTCTAATTTGGATTGCTCGTTTCAATACAAATCTTAGTCACTGAAAGTTTCAAACTATTTTGATAAAAAAACAAGTCTAGTCAATGTGAACAGCTGAAACATGAAGTTTTTTCAACAAGATAAACAAGCAAGAATTTTTTTTTTTCAACAAGATAAACAATTTTTTTTTTCGACAAATTACCCCCCCCCCCCATGAACAAACGGAAAAAAAAAAAATTAAGAAGATAAACAAACGAAAATTCTTTTTTTCAATAAGATTTTTTTCCCAACAAGACAAACAGACTAAAAGAAATTTTTTTTTCATCAAGATAAACAAACAAACAAACAAAAATTCAACAAGATAAACAAACCAAACAAATTTACATTTTTCTGAAAAATTATATACTAACCTTCTGTTCATTTCAAGATCATTTTGAAACAAAATCACAGAAAAATTTGAAACAAAGTAAAACTTAACGCATTATCTCTTTCAGATGACTTTGTCTAATCTTCCATCTGATTAATTTTGAAAACATTTTGGCAAAAGAAGAAATTGCTCATGATGAGCAATTTCTCCTCCAGCCACAATGTTTTCATCTATATTTATGTGTTACACTTTAATGGATCTTGATAACTCAAATTCAACCCGGATGATTCTTAACTCTTTACCAATCAACAAAATTTCAGACTTGTCCGAATTAAAAGCATTCGCAGAGGACAAAATGAATATGACTCAAAAACTGAAATTTAATTTGGGAAAGGTAGAAGATATTGTGAGAAAAGGAGAAAATGCTATTGATATCCTTTACACTATTCAGAAATGTTCAGTTTTAAATATTTCCTTTAAAAATTCATCAAACTCCAAACTCGATCCACTTGACACATTTTGCTGGAAATAGTGTGTGATATTTGATTTGCAAATATGAAAACCTTACATATACACCGCAAATCAAATTACAGTAAAACCCCGCCTAACGACCTCTCAGTGAAGCGGGCAACCCGCTATTACGACCCCTTTTTTCCAGAACCAAACTTTGTGTTCTTTATTTCAATTGATTTGCCTCCCGTAAAAACGGGCACCTGCTATTCCGTATACCGACCAGCAAATTAACAACTAATTAAAGGAAACAGTCTAAAATGACACCCAACTTACGACCATCACTTCACACCTTGTGAAATCATTATCAATACCAGGTGGTGAACAAAGTTGTTTACATTTGATCTGGGTTTTACGACATATGATTTATGGCAATCACCAATTACGACTACCACAAACTGTTCTGTTTGTTGATTTGACTGATTGGACTTGATTGGCAATTAATGACCACCAGTATGTTGATTAAAGACTTTCATTCAAACAAATTCTGTCTTTCGGATGCACTGTTTTCACACAGTTTAAAACAGGGAAAACACAGGTGGGTGTTTTTGTTATTTTTTTTTTCTCGTGATAGTTTGAAATGTGAAACTAGTGTGAAACGAAAAGGAAAGAGTTTATTGACGGAGATTTTTTTGTTCTAGAAAAACTGTTTTGCAGCTAAATCATTCTTCTTCTTGACCATTGCATCCTTTTGTGTTTAGAAAATCCTTTGAATAACATTGTAAAAAAGCAAGAAGCGTTTTACTAACCCTTTCGCAGCTAGAGAAGACTTCACACCTTTGAAGTCAAAGGCTTATGGAAACAGTATGGGAAAAGAAGAAATTGCTTGGACAGATTTTTCATGCCTCTGAAAGGCTTTCAAAGACATTATGAGAAAATAAGAAATTGCTTGGAACGACTATTCATGCCTCTGAAATATAACGATTTTGAAAACATTGTGGGAAAAGAAGACATTACTCAGAAGAAATGGATTAAGCATTTTCCTTGTACAGATGACATTTTATGACTCTGAAGTCAAAAAAGAATTTTTTGGGAATGACTTTAAATGCCTCTGATGTCAAAGGCTTTTGAAAACATTATGAGAAAATAAGAATTGTTTGGAAAGACTTTTCATGCCTCTGAGATAAAAAGATTTTGAAAACATTGTGGGAAAAGAAGACTTTGCCGAAAACGAAAGGATTAATTAAGCCTTTTCAAGATACAGAAGACTTTTTACATTGCATGGCAGTCAAGATCCAGTATTAAGACCACCCTGCTATTAAGACCACCTTATCAAAGAACCAAAGTGGTCTTAATAGTGGGGTTTTACTGTATAATAATCGCAACATCTCTTGGTAAAGCAAGGATAAAAACAAAGGAAATCAAAAAAAAAGGACCGAGTTGTAATTTGGTTACCTTGCTTTTATCTAAGAAGGGAGATAACTTGGAGTTCTCTTTTTCTACCATAGGAATTAGAATTGGAATTGGATGAATTTTTAGAGATATTTTGCCAGACATTCTTGCAAATATAGCTTTCAAAGTATAAGTAGGTCTTTTTTTCTGTAATTCAAATGTTTATTTCACTTATTTAGTTCACTGAGGTATACAGATTCTACAATCCTGAAAACTAATGTATTGCTGAAACATAGGTATGTGTGCACATTAACTCTTAAAGCGCCTTTCACAACTATAGTTGCCTTTGCAGCCAGTGTAGATCAAGATCAGACTGCATGAAACATGCAGTCTGATCTTTGATCTACACCGTCTGCTTCCCTGAAACTTTCTAGAAAAAAAAAGCAACCATCATACTGCAATAATTTGGGTCTTATTTCTGGACTTAACTCTTTACAAAACATCAAAATTATAGACTTGTCCAAATTGAAAGCATTTGTAGACAACAAATAAAATGTGACTAAAATATTGGAATTTATCTATGACAGGGTAGACAAAATTGTGGGAAAAGGAGAAAATGCTGGTTACCAGCATTTTCTATGTTTCCCACAATGTTTTCCAAAGCCTTCTTTGTCAAGGTCATTGAAAGTCGGCATTGTGTGGTAAAGAGTTAATGTTGAAACATCAGTACGTGTATGTGTACATTAGTATGTGCACATATATATGTAACACAATGTTTGGAAATACAGTGTCAACATGCCATCAAGACAACACAGTTTACAAAACTTACCAACTTTTTATTTTTCGATTCAAATGATAAAAAAAAGTAATCTCTTGTATCAATCAAAGCGCTGAAAACACTGGTGTGGCATTTGTCAAGGGAGCCATTGTGAGGAATTAATAATTTGAAAAATAAACAACAGAAATAGTTTCAAAATATTTGCTTGAAAGTCAAGCTACAATATAGTCATGCAAAATCCGATAGAGAAGGGTGCAATCTTGTGGGACGAACAAGTCCAGGCGAACAAGCCCTGGGACAAATAAGCCCAGGAAAGTACTGGTTTTGGGACAAACAAGCACGGTATGTGTGTATCATTACGCCACTATAGAAGGCCATAGCGGATCAAGCTATTTTTGATAAAAAGGAAATATTTCCACGATCAATAATTGGCATAATCCAATTTAATATGCCTTTTTCAATTTCATATCTGAGTGCAACCAAAACACTTAATTGTCTCAGAAAAATTGAGTTTAATTGGGTTTACTTCCTTTGGTTTTGCACAAACTACGATACATGATTTTCAAAATGCTGTATTGAACTCATAGTGGCATTGTCTTCGACAAATGCCAAAAAAACAGTAAAGTCATTACAAGCAAGTCTTTCTCTGTGAAAAGATGGTTTAATGCATTTGCACAAAGTAACGTCCCATTTCTCCCTGCACAGTTCACGCAGGCTGACATGGATCAAAACTTTTTGTTATTGGTCTATATTGGTGTGACTGACTAGACAAACCAATTCTGTTTAAGATTTTTCACTTGTTATTGTGACTATTGTGACTATCAAGTCCATGATCAGTTATTGGTCATAAAGTAGAAAGAATACCCTGATATTGATCCATGATTTGGAAGTATCTCTGTTGCTATTCAGATGCTGGCTATGTGTAAAACGTGATCAAAATCAACAAAAGAAAAAGTTTCATCTTATTATAACCTAAAAAATACTTTATCATTATTTCAGAAAAAATGGTTTTAAAACAGTTAAAGATAAACTCTATGTATTGAGAATATAAATAGCATATCAAACTTTGACCAGCCCACATAGCTCAAGTGGTAGAGCGTAGGACTTGTAAACATCAAGTCTTAAGTCACTTGAGGGTGTGGGTTTAAGCCACACAGCTGACCATCTAAAAATACTGATAGTTTTTCAGATGAGATATTAAACCGAGGTCCCATGTCACATTGCTGTTAAAGAATCGGGCATAACTTAGGACGGGTTTCATTCTGTATCCTGCACTATCCCCTGTAACAAAACTAACAGCTTTCAGGGGGCGTCGCCCATATGGGCAACCAGTGGTGACGATAAATAAACACAAAAAATCAATCAATCAGCATATCAAACCTAGTAAACCTTTACCAAACAACAAAATTTCAGAATGGTCAAAACTGAAAGCATTTGCTGACAACAAATTATCACTCAAATGCTGAGATTTGTCTTTGATACGATGTAGAAAACATTGTGGGAAAAGGAGAAAATGCTGGTGACCAGCATTTTCTCCTTTTCCTACAATGCCTTCAAGAGCTCTTTTCCTTAGGGTCATTAACCCTTTCCCAAACAAGCCCTGGTTTTCACGTGTCTGCAGTACAAGTCTTTTGAAAACACTGTGGGAAAAGGAGAAATTGCTCGTAACGAGCAATTTCTCCTTTTCCCACAGTGTTTTCTACCCTTTTTGAGACCTTTCTGCCATTTTCATCAAATTTAAAATTGTTGTCTGCAAACTCTTTCAATTTGGACCGGTCCAAAATTTGTCGTTTGGGAAAGGGTTAAAGGTCTGTATTGTGTGGTAAAGGGTTCATATAGCATTCAAAGAATGGCAGACTCGGACACCCACCTTTGATATTTTTCTCCAGCACGTTGTCAATGACAGGATCGATGTACTCATCTACATCTTTGAACAAGAATGGGAACCCATACTTAATGGCCAACTCTAGTTGCTTCAGGAAATCTGGGTCATTGAATGTACATACCTGGAAAAAATGGTTTTCATATTCTGATCAACAACTAAAAAAACAAGGCCTGTATTTACCAACCATTCTAAATTGCATTAGTAACACGGCTCATAATTAGCTAAATGGTTTAGCTTGGCCAGTGAGAGAGAGTGTTCTTTTGAATGCAAACTTTTGATGGTTTTATGTATGGTATTCAATGCCATTTTCAACATCATTTCAGTCATATCGCAGAGGCCAGTGCACCAATCCATGCTTTTCTTCAGTTTCTTTTACCAGTACTCTGCACAATATTCTTTCCAAGTCACTGGCTGCTTTCCCACATAACAATTGTCAAAACAATTGTCAGTGATGACAGAGGAATGAATTCTGTCGCAATGACTATTATCAATCCTCGTAAAGAAATTGGACAAGCCGGGGGGGGGGGGGGGGGGGGGGTCAAACCAGCAACACCCCATTCTCAAGTCCTGTACGCTACCAACTGAGCTACGGGGGCTGGGCCGTAAACATTTAAACATTCTTGAAAATTAATATTAGGATGCATTTTAGAGTGGTCATTGAATAAAATCTGAGTTTTCCTTTTTCATTTGCTTAACCCTTTCCCAAACGATAAGATTTAGACTGGTCCAAATTGAAAGAGTTTGCAGACAACAATTTTAAATTTGATGAAAATGACAGAAAGTTCTCCAAAAGGGTAGAAAACACTGTGGGAAAAGGAGAAATTTCCCACAGTGTTTTCAAAAGACTTGTACTGCAGATACATGAAAACCAGGGCTTGTTTGGGAAAGGGTTAATGTTTAACCCTTAAAGAGCTGAACCTTGATTTAGTTCCTTACTTGGACAGTGTAGATAAAGTAAAGTATCAAATTTTTAAGAATGACCTGTATCTCTTGACTTTCAATTGATTCTTGGAAAGAGGTCTGGCTTATTGACTACATTTCAAGCTTTCTTTTTTAACCTGTCATATCAAAAACTGTTACAACTTACATGTGACATAAAGGAGGTATATAGATTTACCAAAAGCAAAATGTTTTGACACAGATCAGCCTGTGCAGAATGCACTGGGTTGATATGTTTAGCAAATACATTAAACCCCCTTTTGACACAGCAGGACACATATACAAACATAATCATGTTTTAGGACAATACTCAAATTTTAGAAAAACCAAACTTATCATATCTTCTTTGTTTATATATAGAGAATATATATGT
Source organism: Tridacna gigas (assembly GCA_945859785.2). Classification (NCBI taxonomy): domain Eukaryota; kingdom Metazoa; phylum Mollusca; class Bivalvia; order Cardiida; family Cardiidae; genus Tridacna; species Tridacna gigas. The sequence continues at coordinate 1,694,145 of OX244042.2, forward strand.
TTTTAATGAGATGGAAAACCTTGTGAGAATAGGAGCAACTGCTTGTCACAAGTGTATCTATTCCAACAAAAGTTTTCATTAGCTCCAATACCATACAAATCTCATGTTTTAAAAACTCTGGGGAAACAAGTTTTTGAAAACCTTTTTGAAAATGAAGAAAATGCTGGTTACAAGCATCTTCCCCTTTTTCTACAATTTTTTCTATCCTATCAACCCTTTACCAAACAACCCCATGTTTTCATGTCCCTGAGAAAGAAGCCTTTTGAAACATGGTGGGAAAAGGAGAAAATGCTGATTACCAGCATTTTCTCCTTTTTCCCACAATGTTTTCTACCCTATCAAAAATCTTAAGATCATTTGAACCACTTTCAAATTTGTCATCTGCAGATGCTTTCAATTTGGAAGGGTCCAAAATTTGTTGTTTGGGAAAGGGTTAAACAAAAATTACATTGATAAAGTCACATTTTGACCCTTTCCCACACAATCCCGAGTTTTAGCGACCCTGTAAAAGAAGCCATTTGAAAACATTGTGGGAAATGGAGAAAATGCTGGTAACCAGCAAAAATATTGTTGTTTGGTAAAGAGTTAACTGTTGTCTGCAAAATTAATGCTCTCCATATGGACAAGTCTAAAATCTTGTCTACTGGTAACAAGATAACTCTACCAAATGACAAAAATTTAGACCAGTCCAAATTGAAAGCGTTTGCAGCCAACAAAATAAATGTTACTCAAAAAGTGAACTTTGTTTTGGGAAGGGTAGAAAACATTGTAGAAAATGGAGAAAAAGCTGGTTAGCAACATTTTCTTCCTTTCCCACAATGTTTTCAAATGCTTTCTTTAACCCTTTACCACACAATGACACCTTTTGACGCCCCTGGGAAAGAAGCCTTTTGAAAACATTGTGGGAAAAGGAGAAAATGCTGGTAACCAGCATTTTCTCCTTTTCCCACAATGTTTTCTACCCTATCAAAGAAAAATTGCACCATTTTAGCCAAACTGAAATTGTTGTCTGCAAATGCTTTCAATTTGGAGAAGGCTAAAATTTTGTCGTCTGGTAAAGGGTTAACAGGGTCGTTGAAAGTCCGGATTGTGTGGAAAAGTGTCACATCGATTCTTTCACTTACTTTCAGGTTGTTTTGTTCCTCCTTCTTCTTGATCCAGTTCAGGGCCTGTTGTTGTGGGTCAATACACAGTGGGAATCTACTGGCGCGAGTGGTCAGTATACCATTCTGGATGGACAGTTCATCTGGAGGTAAACTCTCTGATGTCCACCTGTATTAGAAGAGAAATAGTTGTAAAAAAAAATAACTAGAAGGCCCTGAAGGGCCTGAATATGCTCTACTGGCAGGGAATGCAGACTTTATCATGTAAACAAGAATTGGAAATTTTCAACATGAAATGGCTACTTTTCCCACATTGTTTCTTCGATTTTTTTTTTCAAAATCAATAGGGTTGAAGCTACTGATGAGATAAACAAACTGTGTGATTTTCATGAAAATCTGACCAGAAATACAGACTTTATTGCGTAAACAAGAACAGAAAATTTAAATTTTCAACTTTAAATGGCTACTTTTCCCATACTATTTGTTGGATTTTTTTCAAAGTCGATAGGGTTGAAGCTATTGATGAAATAAACAAACTGTGCAAGTTTCACGAAAATCTGAAGTTATTTGCAGACTTTATCGCGTAAACAAGAACTGAAAGTTTTCAACTTGAAATGGCTACTTTTCCCATACTGTTTGTTGGATTTTTTTCAAATTCAATAGGGTTGAAGCTATTGATGTGATAAACAAACTGTGCAAGTTTCATGAAAATCCGGCAACAAATGCAGACTTTATCGCGTAAACAAGAAAAAGACTAACGGACGGACAGACGGACGGACGGACAGACAGACGGACGGACGGACGAACGGAAACCCCGCCATGACATAAGCTCTGCTGGCTTTCAGCCAGTAGAGGTAAAAACTGTCACAAAGAGTGACTTTATACATTCACCAAATGGTCCTGTATTTTAACAAGAGCACAGCAGGTGGGTGCCAACGCTTGGCCACAGTTGCTCAACTTTCAGTCAAAAAAGGGGCATAACTCTGTCAAAAATACTCTGACGGTTACCTGTCCTTGTTGTAAAGGTACCCCTTTTGACAGTGAATGACTTGTCCAAGTTTGAAGTAAATATCTTTATTAATGACAGAAATATTACAAAATGTCAAAGTTTTTGCACAATGATGCCAAAGCTAGGACAATTAACTCGACGTTTTCTTCGACAACAGCCAAGCTAATAACCCTGGAGAAGAAAACTTTTGAAAACATTGTGGAAAAAGCAGAAAATGCTTGTAACCAGCATTTTCTCCTTTTCCCACAATGTTTTCTACCATTTCAAAGCCAAATCCATTGAGCCACATTTAATTTTTCGTCTGCAAATGCTTTGAATTTGGGTAAGTCCAAAATTTTGTTGTTTGGTAAAGAGTTCATACTTTACAAAAAACTTGGACAGAGAAGGTAGCTGTTCCAATTGAAATGGAAAGTGCCTTTGTTGAATGCTACTGAAAAATATTTATGGAAAGTCAGAATTTTCTTGTTACAAGCCAATGTTTCTTCTTTAATCTGTTTTGAAGACACAAACAAATATTGAGTAGAATTGGGTCTAACTGACATGGTACTGCTACTATTTTCAAACAAGAGGACCATGATGGTCCTATATCGCTCACCTGAGTACTAAGCAGTACAGGTTAACAATGAAGATAAATACCAAACACTGAAGTTCAAGGCCAAATGATTATGAAAGAGAGACAACTCACAACTTTAACAGAGGTCTAGGCCTTTGGTTACCCAGAAAATTTTCTTATAATTGCATGAAAGATACCTAAGTACAAACGTCTAAGCCCCGCGGCTGGACCTGTAATGATCCCAGGGGCATCTTGTGTGCAAAATTTCTTGAGGTCCACAAGGTGATGCTTCATGCAAAGTATCATAGCTCTAGGCATTTTGGGTTTAAACATAAAGATTTTTCAGTTTGCATTATATATACATGTAGATGCTACAGAGTAAACCAAGTCAAATACAGCAACTCTAATTGAAGGGCAAATAACTCATGTTGTTTGGGTCTAATAAGACCCATAATCAAAACCCATCCAAGATCTTATGGTCATATAAATTTTTACCAAGTTTGGTACTGATTGGTATATATTTGTAAATGCTAGAGCGTAAACAAAGTCAAATATGGAAATTTTGTCCAATTCAAGGGCAAATAACTCTGGATGTTCTGGTTCAATTTGACCCATAACTGAACTCTTCAGAGACCTTATGGGAATATATATTTTGACCAAGTTTGGTACTGATTGGTCAATATTTGCAGATGCTAGAGTGTAAACAAAGTCAAATATGGCAAATTTTCTAATTCAAGGGCAGACAACTCAGACAGTTCTGGTCCGATTAGATGCATAATTGAACTAACCTGAGATCTTATGATCACACACACTTTGACAATGTTTGGTGCTGATTGAGTAATATTTGTAGATGCTAGAGTGTAAACAAAGTCAGATTCAGTAATTTTTGCAAATTCAAGGGCAAATAACTCCTGATGTTCTGATTGGATGTGATCCAAAATCAAACGCATCCGAGACCTTATGGGCATATACATTGTGGCCAAGTTTGGTACTGATTGGTCAATATTTGTAGATGCTAGAGTGTAAACAAGAAGATTTTTAAACATTTCCCTCTTTATCTCTATGTGAAATCCGAGAACCCACAACATAGGGCCAATTTCAACAACAGCGCCATAATTTGAAGTATTTTGGTAGAGGGCTATTAGATGATGCTACATGCCAAATATGAAAGCTCTAGCCCTTACGGTTTGGGACAAGAAGATTTTTAAAGTTTTTTCTCTCGGTTGCCATGGCAACCAGAGTTCTTCATGGAATTCAAATCTTTGAAGTATTCTGAAAGTGCATCACCTAAGGATCATTTCTGTGAAGTTTCATTGAAATCTGTTGGGCGGTTTCAGAGGAGAAAATTTTTTAAGTAATTGTTCACGGATGGACGGACGGACAGACAGACGGACAGACTGACGGACGGACAACGATCGATCACAATAGCTCACCCTGAGCACTATGTGCTCAGGTGAGCTAAAAACCCAAGGAATATAGTTAACCCTTTACCACATGGCAAAATTTTAGACATTTGAATTGAAAGCATTTGCAGACGACAAGATAAATATGACTCAAAAATGAAAATTGTTTCTGAAAGGATAGAAAACATTGCTGGAAAAGGAGAAAATGCTGATTACCAGCATTTTCTCCACTTCCAACAATGTTTTCAAAAGCCCTATTCATCAGGGTCGTTAAAGGCGGTAAAGGGATAAAAGGCCCTTAGGCTGCTAAAAGTAAACAGTGCAGGTGTTAAAATGTATTTAAATTATGTAAATTATTGTGAAGATGGCAATCTGTTATTGTACAGTCGATCCATTTCTCATAGGCTGGCAGAAAAATGAAATCCAAAACCAGGTTAAAAGTTGCCAGGTTGCTCTATCTTTTGTTTACTTTTTTTACCGATTTGAAAATTCATTTTTCTGCCAGCGACTAACACATGGACCGACTGTACAATAACAGATTGTCATCTTCACAATAACTTCCATGCTTTTAAATGGTATGATTTAGATTTAAATGCATTTCACCAGCCTATTGTTTACTTCTGGCAGCTATAAAGCCTTTATTACACAATTATTATTAACCCTTTATCACACAATGCCGCCTTTCATTGACGTTGAGAAAAAGTCTTTTGAAAACATTGTGGGAAAAGGAGAAAATGCTGATAACCAGCATTTTCTCCTTTTCCCACAATGTTTTCTACCCTTTCCAAAACATATTTAAACTTTTCAGTCACATTTATTTCTGCAAATGCTTTCAATTTGAACAAGTCTAAACTTTTGTCGTCTGGTAAAGAGTTAAGGGCACATTTTCACAACTTACTTGCTAATTTCAACTTCATTTGTAAGTAGTTCTTCCAGCTTGTAAGGATCACTGAGGGGAACTCCCTCCTCCTGTAGGTTTTTCAACCACTCCTTGTTTACAAGGTCATTCCTAAACTCCCAGCTGAAAGCACCGACGTAGCTAAGGAAAGCTGAACCAATCAAACAGTCTCCAAGAAGTCGGACTCGCTTCTTTTTTAATTCTTCGAGATCAGCTGTCCATCTGAAATGATACATTGCTTAATTGATAAGAACACTATACTTCTGACATTTTTACCTTGACTTTTTAGCAGAATGCTTTTTAAACAAATCGTCAAAATGTGAAATTGCACATCAAAAGTAATTTCTCTTTTTTCACGTATATTCAACTTTATTACCTATTATCCATATTTTACAAAGATGCTTTTAAAGTCATTTGCTGCACATCAATTTAACACTTTATCATGCCCAGCCCCGTAGTTCAGTTGGTAGCGTACACGACTTGAGAACAGGAGGGTCGCTTGTTCGATCCCCGGCTTGGCCAATTTCTTTCCGAGGATTGATGATAGTCATTGTGACAGGATTCATTCCTCTCTCACCGCTGACCATTGTTTCAATGATGGTTCTGTGGGAAAGCAGCCAGTGGCTTGGAAAGAATATTGTGCAGAGTACTGGTAGAAGAAACTCAAGGAAAGCGTGGATAGGTGCACTGGCCACCGTGATATAACTGAAATAATGTTGAAAACGGCGTTAAACACCACACAATCAATCAATCAATCAACACTTTATTGCACAACAAAATTTTAGACTTGCCCAAACTGAAAGCATTTGCAGACAACAAAATAATAGTGAATCAAAATTTGAAATTTGTTTTTGGACAGGTAGAAAACATTGTGGGTAAAGGAGAAAATGCTGGTTACCAGCATTTTCTCCTTTTCCCACAATGTTTTCAAAAGCATTCTCTGTCAAGTTTGTTAAAACTGGATGGTGTGGTAAAGGGTTAATCTCATTTCCATACCTGACATTCTCTGATCCAAGACCAGAAATTAGTTTATCTGCAGCAATGAGACGTCGTTCCATAATGGCAGCTTCATCCGAGAGTTTCTTCTGTTCAGCCATTGCTTCCTCGTACTTCTTACCCAGATCTGCAAGCTCTTTCTCTAATGCAGAAACTTCATTGGTGATCTTTTCTAAATCTCTCTTAGCTTGGAAATAGTTTCTCTCCAGTTTTGCTACCTGTGAAAATATTAAATCATGAAGTTTAGCAAACATACGTATGGGTAACCATTTGGCACTTTGTGGTCAAATTGCGCAGACCAGGAAATCAGGCAGCATGCGCAGAATCAGGCACATTAAAAGTCAGTATCATTTGGTAACAGGTTAATGTAAATAATTATGTACAATAATCATGAAAAGTCTCATATAACCTGACAAAATGTTTATTTCATGACATATACTGATATCAAGCATACAGATGAGCCAAATCTCAGACCAAAACCTCCTATATGTAGGTCAAGGTCATTTCTCTAAAGTTTACCATACCTTTTCTCTCTTGGGTTTGATTTCCCTAGCCACTGCACAGTAACCCAGCACGGCATCCACAAACTTCAGCAGACCTGCTCCAGCTCTACTCACAGATTTCATTTCCTCCAGAGAGATGTCGATCTCCTTCAGTAAAGCTGAAAGATAAGTAAGTGAAGACTTTTCTGTAATATTCTTAGCCACTACCCTTATGCATACATTTTGTGTCTACCTGTTCAAATGGTATTGGCTTCTCTCAGTAGTTTTTCTGTCATAATATGGTGACTACTTACTTCTTCATGTATTGGGTTTCTTTTGAAAAAAAACACATGCCAAAAGGCAAAGTTGCTCAAAACAAGCAGTTTCTTCTTTTGTTCATGATGTTTTTACACACATTTAACCCTTTACCGAACAATGCCGCCTTTTGACGCCCCTGGAAAAGAAGCCTTTTGAAAACATTGTGGGAAAAGGAGAAAATGCTGGTAACCAGCATTTTCTCAATTTCCCACAATGTTTTCTACCCTATCAAAGAAAAGTTGCACCATTTGAGTCACATTGAAATTGTCGTCTGCAAATGCCTCAATTTGGACAAGGCTAAAATTTTGTCGTCTGGTAAAGGGTTAATACTGTTTAATTCATATTGACTAATTACATTTCATTAGGATCTTTAAAGGCTGTCTATACAAAAAATGTTGCCTGAGTTAATGATTCAACTGTTTACAAAACCATCCCAATTATTTTAAATCCCAAGGAAGGAGGCGCTTAACAAGCAATTTCTCATTTTCCAACAACATTTTCTATCCTTTCAAAAATAAATCCCGTCATTTGAGCCACACTTAATTGGTTGTTTAGAAATGATTTCAATATGGACAAGTCGAAACTTTTGTCAGCTGTAAAAACAATCCCATGTTTAACAATCCCGAGAAGAGGTTTTTTGATAACATTGTAGAAAAAGGAGAAAATGCTGATAACCAGCATTTCCCCTTTTTCCACGATGTTTTCATCCTTTCACAAGACAAATTGCATCCTTTCAGCAATATTCAATTCATTGCCTGCAAACGCTTTTAAACTGGGCAACACCAAAATTTTGTCATCTGTTAAATCTTAGAATGCTGAATTAATGAAATGGCCCTCTTTAAACAGGAAATACCATTTGAAAAATTGTCATTTCAAGCTTGTTTTGGCCAGAATATGCAAACAATTAGCTGAGAGTGAAGATCCCAGATCAGACTGCACATTCTGTGCAGTCTGATCTTGGATCTACGCTGTCTGCAAAAACAACTTAAATCGGTTCCAGTGCTTTATGGGTTAAAAGAGTTAAAGAACACAGAATAAATTTGTTAAAGATTACTTTTTGTGGCTGTGGTCTGTTTCTGTGTGATGTTGTCCACATCCATTTTTTTCAAGGCTGCCAAGAAATTAGCCTCAGCCATCATCGCTTTAGCGGATTTCCATGAAACTTCCTTGATGCCTCTCAGTATCGTGACACACTCACAGATAGTCTGTACGGCCCTGGGTGGTTTGGCAAAAGATCTATCAAATAAATGGAAAGTGCTTTATTGTACACAAACAGCTAAGGCCATTTAGCACACATAGAAATGATTTTTTTTTTTTTCAGTTTAGGATGAGCTTAAAATTTCATTGTCTTGTGAAGTGTTTGTAAGACTAAACAGACCTCCAGATAAAAGGGAGTGATAGTATTCTAAATCCATTATTTCTATTCCAAACCCTATGTTGTGGGTACTCATTAGAATCGTCTCGATGAGACGATTCTAATGAGTACCCATAACATAGGGTTAAGTGGAGAGTGATTAATATATTTAATTTTGAAATCAAAATCACTCTCTCTATCTGGAGCTCTGGACTAAAGGTTACCATACTATTCTGTGCAAGATGCTCTTGAAAAAGGAGGTTTAATGTGCCTCTGTGATGTATCATACCGGGCAAGTCATCACATAATTATGGATTCATAAAATCCATTTTGTTTAACAACAGACTGAATCATGAGGTAGGCTGGTTCTGTGACATGCAGAAAATTGATCAATAGCAAAATCTTTCAACCCAGGTCAACCTGCATGGAGTGCCAAGGTTGATCTGGAACTTTTGCAGAAGCATTAAACTCCCTTTTCACAGAGCATGGCTCATTTTCTTTTTTTTTTTGGGGGGGGGGGGGGGGCATCCCAAAAGATAAATATGCATCTGACTCTGCCCAATCTTGACCCTTTACCACACAATGCCCACTTTTGGCGACCCTGAGGAAGAAGCCTTTTGAAAACATTGTGGGAAAAGGAGAAAATGCTGGTAACCAGCATTTTCTCCATTTCCCACAATGTTTTCTACCCTATCGAAACACTTAAGTTTACTTGTACCAATTGCAAATTGGTCGTCGGCAGATGCTCTCCTTTTGGAAAGGTCTAAAATTTGTCGTTTGGGAAAGTATTAACCCTTAAAATGCCGAAGAAACCGAATAGACGTTTTCATTTTAGAATAAGACCCACATAGTTGCAATTTCATGACTGGTTTCTGTCTGCACTGTTTAACTCTTTACCAGACGACAAAATTTTAGCCTTGTCCAAATTGAAAGCATCTGCAGATGACAATTTCAATGTGGCTCAAATGGTGCAACTTTTCTTTGATAGGTTAGAAAACATTGTGGAAAAAGGAGAAAATGCTGGTTACCAGCATTTTCTCCTTTTCCCACAATGTTTCCAGAAGGCTTCTTTCCCAGGGGCATCAAAAAGCGGCATTGTGCAGTAAAGGGTTAAGTTTAGTCGCCAGTGTAGATCAAATATCAGACTGCATGTTTTGTGCAGTCTGATCTTGATCTACACTGCCTGCAAAGGCAACTTTAATCGTGAAAGGTGCTTTCAGGGTTAAATTGTACATTAGGGGTATGAGGAGTGATAAGCTTTGTAAAATAAATTTTTGTTGTACCTGATTTCTGTTACATCAGACTTATCTAGGTCATCAAGAGCTAAACGCGCGGCTTCAAGGGCAGGCAGAGCTTCGGCTAAGGCTTCTTCTGCTTCATGCTGGAAAAGTTTGAAAGAGAAATTAAAAAAAAAATCTACAGTAAAAATATTGAAACAATTTAATTATATACCTGAAAACTTTCCGGCTCAAATATATCCGTCCCATGCAGGTAAAATATCACATGACAGGAAAAAAATCTGTATCTACACACTGTGACATATGGTTCCAAATATGGTATGATGACGTAACTCACGTGCAGAGAAAATACATGACCCATGCTCTGTGAAAAAGGGGGCTTAATGTATCTGCGAAAAAGTATCGAACCAGGTCAGCCTGCGCAGTCTGTGCAGGCTGACCTGGGCCGAAAATTTTCACTATTGGTCAATTTTACGTATGTCAAAGGACCATTTTACCTCCTGATTAAGTCAGTTGTTAAAAAAAATTGGCTATTATGGATCCATAATCATGTGATGGCTTGCATGGTATAATGCATCACAGAGATGCATTAAGCCCCATTTTGCCAGAGACAGCATGGCTCATACTGATTTGCAATTTGATTGGTCAAAATTTAGGCTATGATATTTATCTGCCATTTTATAAAAAATGATGTTACTAGCTACTACATTGTTTGTTTTATTTTGTTTATCAATTACGAATGAAATGTCAAGAACTGCAAAATTTTGTCGTTGAAAGTTGTGGGTGTATAATAAATGGAATATCACGTTGTAGTAGCTTTCCTGATGCTTGTATTTACTTCTCGCTAGCATAAGAAAATTTTGACATTGCGCTCAACCTTAAGTCTTGTGCAATATCAATTTTTTCTCGCTCTGCATGAATTAAATACAAGCACCAGGAAAGTTACCTCAACATCATATATCTTATTTATATCATGTCATAGATGAAACCTGAAATATCCCAATGTAATGACAAATGTCTTATTCACTTTTCTATCTAAATGAACACTCTTTTTACCCTTTACCACAAAATTCCAAATTTAAACGACCTTGACAGAGAAGGCTTTTGAAAACATTGTCTGAAAAGAAGAAAATGCTGGTTACCAACATTTCCTCCTTTTTTCCACCATGTTTTTGGAAACTTCTGTGTTTGTCCTCACTCTGGATTGTGTGGTGAAGGGTTAAGGTCCCCTGAAGTTAATTCTTCAAGATGCTTATCATCAAATTATACTTTTAAAAGTGACAATCTATTTCAGGCGGAAAAGGTTTAACTCTTTAACAGATGACATTATTAAAGACTTGTCCAAATTGAAAGCATTTGCAGATGATAAATTAAAGGTGGCTCAAATATACAAATATATTGTAGAAAATATTGTGACAATGTTTTCCCATAATGTTTTCAAAAGTCTTATTTCTCAGGGTCATTAAAAGTCGAGATTGTGTGGTAAAGGGTCGAAAGTCAGCTGTCATAAATTTATTTGAAAGGGTAACAAGTGAGATCTGTATATTTTACCTTTTCTACTTCAATAATTTTACTTTGCTCAGCAATTTCTTTTCCTTTGGCTTCTGCAAGCTTCTTCTTTTCTGTCGCCCGTTTTGTACCAGAAGCAATTTCCTTAAGCAAGGCCTCACAAGCGGCTGTTTTTTCTGTCACAGCAACTTTCTGTACGGCTAGCTTTTCATTTAGAATGGCTAGCTGTTCACTGGCTTCAGCAATCTTTTGTAAACCCCCTTGCAAACGATCACACTGTCAAAGTAGATATTTATAATTTTTGAAACCATAAACAAAGTTATATTGAATTATTCATAGAATAAAAAATAAGGGAACCCCTGTAATTCATCTTGAGATAATTCTTTATTTTGCCTTAAATATATAACAGATATGGAATACAAGTCATATCGGGTGCGACCTCCATGTGCAGCAACACCTGTACGACACCTGGCTGGCATACAGAAGATGATGCGCCGTATTGTTGCTCTTGGAATCTGCTGAAGTATTGAGAGGTAAAGTCACCCTGTCATATATTAGAAGAAACAAGTAACAGGGTTCCCTTAATTTTGGGGCTATGTATATCTTGTAGCTTACAATTTTGTTGTCAATCTAGAACCACCTGTTGCAGGTATACAGGACTATCAAGTATTTGATATAGCATTTAAATCCTTACCAAATGACAAAATTTAGACAAGTCCAAATTGAAAGCCTTTGCAGACAACCAATAAAATATGGCTAAAATAACAGAATTTGTTCTGAAAGGGTGAAAACACAGTGGGAAAAGGAGAAATTTCTCGAAATGCAGAAGTTTTCTGTGATAACTTGGTTGGTGGAATTGATCTCTTAGTTACGAGAAAAGAGGCAGGGCATTAAATGAGAGGGGGGGGGCATTAAATGACAAATATTTGGTATATAGATTAGGGTTACTAAACCTTATCTAAAAACAAAAATTGTTCTTAAAAATAAGACAAACCTGACTCAGAATGAAAGTATCTTTATCCTGCAGAAGCTTGAGATAAGTGTTGATGAAATCTAAATAATTCTTTGGTGTTACATAGTTACTTCTCCGCAACCTTTGTGCAAACAGTTTGCTGTACTGTCCGACACTCGTGTGTACCAACACAATATGTGACACAACGCTGTCACGATAGTCTTCGGCTATCAGAGGATTCTGTAACAGAGAGTATGTACCATACATGTAGGTAAAATCAAAGGTCAAAATTTTCAACTAACTCTTTCCTAAACTACAAATTTTAGACCCGTCCAAATTGAAAGGATAGGCAGACGACAAATTTGAAAGTGGTACAGATTAACTTAGGTTTATTTGACAGGATAGAAAACATTGTGGGAAAGGGAGACCAACATTTTCCCTTTTTCCCACAATGTTTTCAAAGGGTCTCTTCTCTAGGGCTTTGAAAACATGGGATAATTTGTTAAAAGGTTAACCAACATAAAATTGACACATACCACCTGTGTGTTGCAGAGAACAAATTTGAAAAAGTTGGGGCCACAGAATTAATTTCTTGTATCCATCCATTTGAATCAAAATTCATATTCCAGCAAAACTAGAAGGGTAAGTCCATCTTTTTCTAACTTAGCCTTTACCAATGTGTCTGCAAGTATGGACAATGGCAATCACTATCCACTAGGATCAGACGTTGCAAAAAAAAATTCAGGCCTGGAATGGGTTTAACTCTTTACCAGTCGACAAAATTTTGAACTCAGCCAAACTGAAAGCATTTGCAGACGACAAAATACCGGTAAATGTGGCTTGACTGATGATTTCTGTCTTTGATAGGGTAGAAAACATTGTGGGAAAAGGAGAAAATGCTGATCACCAGCATTTTCTCCTTTTCTCACAATGTTTTCAAATGCTTTCATCCTTCAGGGTCATTAAAACTCAGGACTGCGTGGTAAAGGGTTAAAGTACAGACATTTGTCTGCATCATGAACAATATCTCAAGTACAGCTCCTTGTGAATCATCGACCAAATGAGTTTTATAGAAATTTTGGAAACCCAGGCTGAGAAGACTTAACGAGACCACTGCATTGGCTGTAGTGCTTTTAGAAATTGATTGATTTTCAGTGAAAATTCAAAGCTGAAAAAGGGGCATGACTGTGTCAAACATATTTTGATGGTTACCTACCTTTGCTGTATGGGTTTCCCCTTTTGATAGTTCACAACTAGTCAGAGTTTGAAGTAAATATCTCCAGTAATGACAGAGACATAAAATGTCAAAGGATTTGCACGACCACAGTAGGGCTATGACAATGCCTTGAATGTTTCTTTGAAAAAAGTCTTGCTAAAAATGTAGGCTGAGCTTCAAAGCAAAGATTAAGTAATCCAGCAGATTTCAATTTTTGAGTAGCATTTATTTTGTCGTCTGCAAATGCTTACAATTTGGACTAGTCAAAAAATGTCTTTGTTAATATCATGAGTCAAGGAATATTGTTTAGAAATTCATTTGGAACTGGTATCATACAAAATTCACCCCAACAAAATAAAAAGATGGCTGAGAAGAAAATCAGTATAATGCACTCGGGACACACACAACAAATAATAATTGGCAATGCTGAAAAACTTACATAATTACCAACTAGCCATATTTTGGCTTCAACAATATCCTTTACAACAAATTGGCAAAATATATTGCATTCCTACTGCTTCTTTTCTCAAAATATTTTCAAAAGCTGACAACTGCAGTGGGACAAGGAACTTATATCTGTAACAGGTAATACAGTAAGCCGTGAATGACTTGAGGCACCCCTGTGAAAAGAACTACATTTAAAACATTCCCACATTAAAAAACAAAATGGCTCCTTTGGGAGAAACTTCACTTTCTTTTATAACCACTCTTTTGCATGACTGGTCTGTCCACATGGTGTAACTTATTTCAAATTCAGCTGTGTCATCTACAAAAGATATTTTCAGATGTAATAACCAAACAGACACTTTCAGTCAAGAAATCAGACCAAATTAGTAGTTATTTCAAGGTTACTATTGTCTAAACTGTCTACACATAGTGGACAGAGTAGATCAAAGATCAGACAGCATATTCTGTGCAGTCTGACCTTGATCTTCACCAGTAACAAAAGTTGTAAAAAGCTCTCTTCAGGTTAAGATATTTCAATGTGGGAATGTATCAAAGCATATAACTCACCTTTCTTGATCGAGAACTTTTAATCACCTTCAATACACAGTTTTTACTAATTACTGCAGTGCAAGCAGTTATGAACTATTAGAACTTCTGAACTTTACTGCATGGGATCATTAGTTCTATCTTTTGAAAAACATTTAGATCTCAACTCTTTACCAAACAACACCATTTTAGACTTGTCCGTATTGAAAACACTTCAGGATAACAAATCATATATGGCTCTAATGTTGGAATTTTATGTTGAAAGAGTAGAAAACATTGTGGGAAAGGAGAAAATCATGGTTATCAGGATTTTCTCCTTTTTCCAAACTCTTTTCCAAAGCCTTCTTCCATAGTGTCATTATAACTCAGAAGTTTGAGGTAAAGGGTTAACCCTTTACCACACAATCCTGACTTTTAACGACCCTCAGGACAAAGCCATTTGAAAACATTGTGGGAAAAGGAGAAAATGCTGGTAACCAGCATTTTCTCCTTTTCTCACAATGTTTTCTATCCTATCAAAGACAGAAATCATCAGTTTAGCAACATTTAAATTATTGTCTGCAAATGCTTTCAATTTGGTCAAGTCAAAAAATTTGTTGTGTGGTGAAGGGTTAAACAACTTGTATTTTAACACACTAAGCAAGATTAACTTCTTTGTTTCATTTGGATGTCTACTTAATTTTGGTGAAATTAATCACCATCGTCATTAATTATTCTTACTTAACTCTTTACTACATGGCAAAAATGTAGACTAGTCCAAATTGAAAGCATTTGCAGACGACATTTTAAATGTAGCTCAAAACATAGAATTTGTACCTTAAAGGGTAGAAAACATTGTAGGAAAGGAAGAAAATGCTGGTTACCAGCATTTTCTTCTTTTCCTACGATGTTTTCAAAAGGCTTCTTTCTTGGGGTCGTTAAAAGTCGGGGTTGTGTGGTAAAGAGTTAAAGTTTATGACTGTTAACCTCCATTGATAGCTTTGGAGGTTAACTTTTTTTTTTTCACTATAACACAGTCTGTTGTTGTAATGTGCTCTGTGCTGTTGTTGAAAACCTTGATGACAGCACGCAAACTTTAAAACTTTCCCAGCATTTATCTACACTGAAAACAAATGCAAAAAAAAAATCATTGCAATTCAAGTGATACAGTATGCCTTTTAGGGGGTAGAAATCATTGGAAAAGGAGAAAGCACTTTCTCCTTTTCGAATAACATTTTCAGATGCCATTTTCCACTGGGTCATTAAAAAGCGCAAGATATTATATTTAAGTGTTAAAACAATTTCCGAAAGAAAAAAATTGTAACAGAAATAACTCACATCTGGTGAGATAAACACACTTGCGACAGCATACAAGGCTTGCTCTGGCCACGGGAAAAACCAATCTATGTTTGCACAGTTAACCATTCCTGAAATATTCACAGTAATTTATATCAGTACTACATTTTATCAAATACCTATACATGTTCAGCCTCAAATTCATGCACTGCACACGGATAAAATCAGATATGTCAGAAAGAAATCCATATCTACACAGTGTCTAATATGGTTATAATATTCAATAGCCATTCACAGAAATGGTTTCACTTTCTTAACAGGTATTTGTTTTTAAGTTTCCTATAATTTTCAAATAAAAATTGTCTGCAATTGCAACATTTTGTTGCTTAAGTTTGTAGGCATATAGGGAAAGGAGTATCATGTTGTATTAGCTTTCCTGCAGCTTGTATTTGATTCTCGCTGCATAAGAAAATTTGAACATCATGCTTGACCTGCAGTCTCACAGGAGATAAAATTTTCCCATGCAGCTCGAAGCAAATACAAACAGTAGGAAAGTTGTCAAAACATAACATTCATTTTCACACCTAGATTCTAATACTGCCATGTGAGAACAAAATATCTGAATCCATATTGGACTCTGACTCCCTGTGAATAAGAGCACTTTGTTTATCAAAATTTCACTTATTGCCTTTTTCAAAAGTTTTGAAACATGTCTGAAATACATTCTTGGAAAAGGCAATTGCTGAAATATCAAAATTAAGAGTAATTTAATTCAGTGCGATTTATTCATGCCCTGAGGAATTTAAAGATTCATTGAGCTTCATAATGAATGTAAAACAGATAGGTTAAAACTAAACTGACCTGGGAAATTTCTACATCTTGTCCTGAGAGCGTCTCCGACTGGGGACATAGCCAGCACAATGTGCAGATTGTTGGAACATTTAGTCACAAAGTACTGCCAGATACTTTCACGAGCATGACCTGCGCCAGCTGCAATGGCTTCCTGACGAATCTGTAAACATTTTGAAAGATAGGTAAAAATGTGTTTTTCCAATCCTCTCTAATTATAAAATGCAATCTGGGTCCGTATTCACCAACCACTCTTAAGAACGTTCTTAGTCTTACTCTCCAAATTTTTCTACATTTGAAAGTAACACAACTTCTGACTGGCTAAACCATTTGGTTTAGCCAATCAGAAGTTGTGTTACTTTCAAATGTAGAAAATCTAGGAAAATAAGACTAAGAATATTCTTAAGAATGCTCAGTGAATACCGAACCCGATGAAATGGGAAATTGATGAAAATTGATTAACCCCTAACCTGCTAAACAAGTGAAATGAGACTTTTCAAGTCAATGGTTAAAACTCAAATGTTGCTATTTCAAAGTTATCATTTTTTTTAGAAAAATATCTCCTTATCGGACAGTGTAGATCCAAGATCAGACTGCACATTCTGCACTGTCTCATCTTGATCTACAATGTCCTTAAGTAGCGCTTAGCAGCCTAAGGGTTAAAATCTGCTAATCATTGATTGCTGTCATGGCTAATTGACAAAATCTTCATACTTTTAATGACTAGCGGAATGCTGTTAGCTTACGGCACTAAAAAGGTTTACGAAACAAAAGTCACTACAGAAGCTTAAAACTCTCTACGAAAATGAGCCATGCTCTAGCAAAAGGGGGCTTAATGCATCTCCGTGATGCATTATACCAAGCAAATAATCACGTAACGAGGGATCCATAAAATCCATTTTGTCTAACACT
The DNA here is from genome assembly GCA_945859785.2 of Tridacna gigas. NCBI lineage: Eukaryota > Metazoa > Mollusca > Bivalvia > Cardiida > Cardiidae > Tridacna > Tridacna gigas. The sequence continues at coordinate 1,711,205 of OX244042.2, forward strand.
TGATTGGATCTGGAGGTAAGAATGGTCCTTTGACATGCAGGAAAATTGACCAAAAGTGAAAAGTTTCAGCCCAGGTCAGCCTGCGCGGACTGCGCAGGCTGACCTGGGTCGATACTTTTCGCAGATGCATTAAGCCTCCTTTTCACAGAGCATGGCTCAAATCTTAAGATATAAAGAGAGAAATAATCCTTCACTCTTACTATTGTGGCACCATTATACAATTCCTTTCTCAAACCTTTACCAAACACCAAAATTTTAGGCTTGTCCATATTGAAAGCATTTGCAGCCAGAAATGAAAAGTGTCTTAAATGACTGAATTAAGGTTTGAAAACATTGGGGGAAAATGAGAAAATGCTGGTAACCAGCATTTTCTCCTTTTCCCACTATGTTTTCTACCTTCTTAAAAAAGAATTTTTCCCACCATGCTTTCTACCATGTCACAGACAATTTCCAGTATTTCAGGTACATTTCATTTGTCATCTGCAAGTGTTTTGGATTTGGACATGCTGAGAATTTTGTAGTTTGATAAAAATTTAAAAGAACATTTACTTTATTCAGACTATGTCTTCATCAACCACCCACAAAGACAATGTGATAAATACAAGTACATGTGGGTTAGTGAAATGAAATGTCTGCACAGACTATAAAGTTGAATGTGAACATCTTGAATACAAATGGTTTCTTGCATAACTGATTACTGTAAACCTAGAAATATTCACGGCAAGAACTGTTCATGTTTTTCTGTCCGCAGACATTTTTGCAAAGATAATTGATCGTGATCGACAGAGGTTCATGAAACTTGCGAATATGAAATAGCTTCCATGAATATGTCAAAACGACTTCTAGTGTAGGTCTCAGGCAACAGAATATGTAAACGGGTGTTCAATTAATTTACCATTAATTCCCAGATGTATGCGTCAGAAATGTGTTATTGTATAAAGGTGTGTAAAATTCGAGTATGACTTCTCATTCAATTTGTTTTCTGTTTTTTTTTTTTTTTTAATTCAAAATAATCAGTCAACATGTCAATATGGAAAAAAGATCTAATAAAAATTGGTTGGATCCGTTCTGGCATCAAAAAGTAAATTAAACTGTGGTACAAAGTCAACTTGACTTTCTCTGTGTAGAGTCATGTGTGTATATATGTTGATAACAAGTTGTATTGTTGTTCTTCTGTTTCTGTCCTGTTGTTTTGAAGGTCAGTAAAGTGTATGAGTGTATGAGAATTCTATAAATGTTAATTTTTTCATACCTAAGCTAGAAATGTTCGCGATTTCCTAGCAACAGCTGATTCCGCGACTATTAAAGTTCACGTAGTCAACGCATCCAAACTCTGCTAACTTAAATAGCGCAAAATAATTTCCAGGTTTACAGTATATGACATTCAGTATACAAAACAATTATGTGTTAAGAAGAATTTGTATGTTGGTCCATCATTTAATGCTATTTTCAGGAGTATTTCAGATATATAACAGCTGCAAGTGCCACTATTTACAACTTCCTGGGTTTTTTTTTTAACTTTACTACTCATTCTTTCTAAACTACCGGCTGCTTATCCAGTAAGTGGCCCCAAAAGTCAAACATTCTTATTTTAAAAATGCTCTTTGTATCTTTCATATTAAAGAAAATATTCATTAAACCTATTAACTCTTTACCACACAATCCCGACTTTTAACGACCCTGAGAAAGAAGCCGTTTGAAAACATTGTGGGAAAAGGAGAAAATGCTGGTAACCAGCATTTTCTTCTATTCCCACAATGTTTTCTACCTTTCCCAAAACAAATTTCAATTTTTACAGTCACATTTATTATGTCGTCTGCAACTGTTTTCAATTTGGACTGGTCTAATATTTTACCATTTAGTAAAGAGATAAAACATGTATTCATTGCTGCATTTTTGTCTGTAAAACAATATAGGTGACAACAAATATACTCATAACAATACTGATTCTATAACAAAATATCACATGTACCTGTCTGTCTAAAAGAAGCTAGCATCATAAAAATACAGTACCTAGTTATGAAAATATGTATTTTCTGAATAGTAATACATGTATGCTTCAATGTATTCAAAATTAAAATGATAAATTCTGGTCAAAATTATCAAAAATCTTAAAACTGCATGGGAAGATGTAACTTTGCATCTACATTTTTTGTTTATGCACCAAAACTGAATCTTAGAAAAAGAAGCAGCCTGTTTTTAAATTATTTAACTCTTTACCAAACAACAGAATTTTAGACTGGTCCAAATTGAAAGCATCTGCAGATGACAAAATAAATGTGACTCAACAATTGAAATTTGTTTTTGGAAGGGTAGAAAACATTGTGGGAAAAGGAGAAAATGCTGGTTACCAGCATTTTCTCCTTTTCCCACAATGTTTTCAAAAGGCTTCTTTCTCAGGGTCGTTAAAAGTCAGGATTGTGTGGTAAAGGGTTAAAACAATAACACAGTCTCCTGCAAAATGCATTGAGAATAAAATTCATGACAAAATGATATGCTCACACTTCACTCCTCAAAACTGAAGTAGACTGCACACAATGCAAGTGATAAACTAAAATGATACATGGATGATTCTGGTAAACTGTGCCACGTTGTTACAGAAGATTCATATTATTTAGATTTGATAGGGCAGATCCAGAGCAATGTACATGTAAAAAGTTCTCATAACTCTTTAGTAAATCTCGACTTTAACGATCCTGACTTTTAACGATCCTGAGAAAGAAGCCTTTTGAAAACATTGTGGGAAAAGGAGAAAATGCTGGTTACCAGCATTTTCTCCTTTTCCCACAACGTTTTCTACTCATCCCAAAATAAATTCAAATTTTTCAGTCACAATTATTTTGTCATCTGCAAATGCTTTCAATTTGGACCGGTCTAAAATTTTGTCGTTTGGTAAAGAGTTAAAACAACCAACAAATTCTCACAAATGTTTTGTTCCATAATTGTGAACATAAAGTCAAGCATGTTAGGGCTGAAATTTTAGTTTTACAGTATCTTCCGAGGTTCCTTCTTTTGCTTCCTCCAACCATTTATTTTTTGATTTTAACATTTCCAGGCAAAATATTTAAGTTTCAATGCAATATGAAAACATATAAAGTGGAAATTTAAATCTTGCCAAACTCATAATCGAAACACACACACTTATTTATATCAATAATGCATATACAAAAAAGATGATAAATATATTATAAATGAAAGAAACTAAAAAATAATGCAATCACATGTGCCACTGACTCAATCACCTGAGTTACTTCTTCCACCTTTATATAAATAAAATTTATTTACTAATGACTCTTAACCCTTTCCCAAACAACAAATTTTGGACTGGTCCAAACTGAAAGAGTTTGCAGACGACAATTTCAAATTTGATGAAAATGGCAGAAAGTTATCAAAAAGGGTAGAAAACACTGTTGGAAAAGGAGAAATTGCTCGTTACGAGCAATTTCTCCTTTTCTCACAGTGTTTTCAAAAGACTTGTACTGCAGACACGTGAAAACCAGGGCTTGTTTGGGAAAGGGTTAACATCATTTTTCCAGACAACAAAATTTCATCCTTGTCCAAACTGAAAACATTTGCAGACCAAATAGGTTTGCTTTTAAAAGGACAAAGAAAACAAAACAAAAACATTGTGGGGAAAGAAGAAAATGCCGGATATCAGCCTTTTCTTTTTTTCCCATAATGTTTTTAACAACCTTCTTCCTCAGGGTCATGAAAGCATGGGATTGTTTGGTAAAAGCTCAACTACAATAATTTTTACTATTTGATCTGTCATTTTAGTTTTGAAAATGTAGGTCAAGATCAGACTGCACAAAAGATGGAGTCCAGTCATTGATTTATACCGTCTGATATTTAACCCTTAAAGAACCTGTCACAACTATAGTTGCTTTTACAGCCAGTGCAGATCAAGATCAGGCTGCATAAAACATGCAATCTGATCCTTGATCTACACTGTCCACTTTGCTGAAACACTGTAGACAAACACGACCATAAAATTGCAATTATTTGGGTCACATTTGTAGGTTAAATGTCTGAAAAGTTTATCTGGTGCTCTAACGGTTAATTGATATTCTGGTCAAAAACAGCCCTGAACTTGCTACCATAAGATATGACTGACTGACTGAAACTTAAACTGCCATAAAAGATGACTTAATGTCCATGCTGTGTGAAAAGCAGTGCAAGATCATCTTGTTTAGATATGTTATTTTGAACTGTGTGAATGAATTCAACACAACATATCTGAACAAGATGATCAAACAATCCTTTTCACAGAAATGAGATGTTTTTTTCCCTCTTCTGTAAAAATTTTCCAAAATGCAAATAGAATAGTTTCCCATTCACACCTTGATTTAGAGTTTCTTATATACACCAGTGCTCAAGGTAGAGGGAGTGATTTTGATTTCAAAATTGAAAATATTAATCACTCTCCACTAAATCCTATGTTATGGGTACTCATTAGAATCGTCTAATCGAGACGATTCTAATGAGTACCCACAACATAGGGTTTGGAAGAGAAATAATGGATTTAGAATACTATCACTCCCTTTTATCTGGAGGTCTGTACACTTTTACAATTTTTTCTTTACTCCATACTAATCCAATCCTCTATTTGTCCAACTTTGATCTTTTTTCTTTGATTCAAAAGCCTTCAAAACTAGGTTAGTCCAAAAAACCACAATCTATCATTACTTATGGGGTACACTAAAATATTACAAAAGAAAGTAAATATACATACAGAACCAATGATGGCTTCTTTTTCATCATCTGGATAGAGAGCCGGGACCATTCCTGAGGTCAACATATTGTTGATATTCTCCAAGAATCCTGAAAAAAATTACATACTGGCTAAAAATTTTGATATGCAAGTCAAGCTTATTGCTCTGAAATCAAAGCAATTTAACCCTTTACCACATGTCAAAAATATAGGCTTGTCCAAATTGAAAGCATTTGCTGACGACAAAATAAAAGTGACTGAAAAACTTAAACTTGTTTTGGGAAGGGTAGAAAACATTGTGGTAAAAGGAGAAAATGCTGTTTACCAGCATTTTCTCCTTTTCCCACAATGTTTTCAAAAGGCTTCTTTCACAGAGTCGTTAAAAGACAGGATTGTGTGGTAAAGAGTTAAGAGGACTTTTTACATGTACATTGCTCTTGATCTGCCCTATCAAATCTAAATAAAATGAATGTTCTGTAAAGGGTTAAAACAAGAGCATGTGGGTGCAAACGCTCGGCTGCAGTTGCTTGTCAGTGGAAATTCCAAGTCAAAATAGGGGCATAAATGTGTCAAAAATATTTAGATGGTTACCTGCTTTTGATGTACAGGTTCTCCTTTCAACAATTAATAACCTGTCTAAGTCTGAAGTAAATATCTTCAGTAATATCAGAGATATGAAATGTCAAAGTTTTTGCACAATGATGACAATACAGATGCAGACGACGATAGGGCAACTACAATAACTTGACATTTTCTTTGAAAACAGCCAAGCCAACTAAATTTTGATAAAAAAAAAATACATGTGAGCCATGCTCTGTGAAAAGGGGGCTTAATGCATTTGCGAAACGTATCGACCCATGTCAGCCTGCACAGTCCGCGAGGGCTAATATGGGCTGAAATTTTTCGCTATCTTTAATCCTTTACCGCTCAATGCCGCCTTTTAACGCCCCTGGGAAAGAAGCCTTTTGAAAACATTGTGGGAAAAGGAGAAAATGCTGGTAACCAGCATTTTCTCCTTTTCCCACAAAGTTTTCTACCCTATCAAAGAAAAATTGCTTCATTTGAGCCACACTGAAATTGTCGTCTGCAAATGCTTTCAGTTTGGACAAGTCTAAAATTTTGTCGTCTGGTAAAGGGTTAAATTTTTGCATGTCAAAGAATATTTTTACCTCATGACTCAGTCGATTGTTTGTCACAATGGACATTATGGATCCATAACTATATGACGTCTATCTTGGTATAATGCATTAAGCCCCCTTTTGCCAGAGCACGGCCCACATTCTTCGGAACAAATTTATTACTAAGACCATAAGATAATCAAACAGCATGTGGAGAAGGAAATTTCCCTGAAAAATGGCAAAGGAATGGGATATACATTGTGTTTCCAACTTGTGTTTTCTGTCAGAGTCTTAGTTTAAAGTCCGTTTATGAAGACAAATATAGATAACTACTTTCTGTAGCCTTTCTTTTACTGTTTGTACTAAAAAATACTCCTGTTACATACCCTCTTCTGCCACATGCTGGTCTGTAAACAGGAACACAGTTTTCTTATTCTCTGTTCCCAGTTTGTTATACAGTACTTTTAAATCATCTCTAAAAGACTGTTCATTATATCCTCTGCTTAGTTGAATCTCAAACACCTCACAGCCCGCCGTGAACGAGGCCAGTTTACACAAACTTTGTTTGCCACTACCGCCGACACCAACCAGCAGGGCGTGACCCTGATCCATCCGAATAACTCTGTGGATGCGTGTCAAGTGTTCAAGAGCATCATCAAACAGTACGAGATTCATTGGTGTGTGACTGTCATTGTACTCTTCAGCAATCTGGAATAATTTCAAGACCACATTTTAACCCTCTACTGAATGGCAAAGTCTTTGACTCATCCAAGTTGAAAGCATTTGCAGACAACAATTAAATATTGCTGAAATAACGGATTTCTCTATGGAACGTTTGAAAACATTGTGGGAAAAGGAGAAAATGCTGGTAACCAGCATTTTCTCCTTTTCCCACAATGTTTTCAAAAGGCTTTTTCTTCTGGGTTGTTTAAACCCAGGATTGTTTGGCAAAGGCCCAAGTCATTTGATCTAAAATATATATTTGCAGATGACTAGAAAATAAATTAAGATAAAAAAGTAACTTAACAATGCATGTGACATTTATAAATGTTGCTAAATCTACATGTATTTCATTTTTCTTATAGACTGTTTGAAGAACCTCGTTCTCAGTTGAAAGTAGCACGATAGCTAAATATCTAGATCAATACAGCTTCTATATTGTCAACTTACCAATTTTGATGCCCCTAAGTGTAGATTTGTACGACATGAAAAGTTTTCTAACCTCTTGGAAAAGTGCTTTTGCCGCTTCGTAATCCTGGATATCCTCATATAGCCTTGGCTCGCTTTCTTCCAGAGCTGTACGGAAATCTCCATACAGAATGGGATCCCTCAGTACGTATTCTACACTTGTCTTGAAGTTCTCATCCAGTAATGTTTTCAGTTGTCCCTGGAACAAGAGACCAGACAATTTTCTATGAAAAAGTCTTGAAGAGATTCAAAATTTAATATTTTTTTATCATCTTTTGCAGGCAGTGTTCATCAAGATCAGACATATAATTCTTAAAGGACCTATTTTTTTCTTCTCTCACAATGTTTCCAAAAGTCTTTTGAGTGCTGGGTGTTGAAGATTGTATTTGAGCAGTCTAAAAAGTCTGCTAGATCTTTTAAAAAAAACTGACTAAATACCCATGCCAAGTGCTTTAACCCTTTCCCAAACAAGCCCTGGTTTTAATGTGTCTGCAGTACAAGTCTTTTGAAAACACTGTGGGAAAAGGAGAAATTGCTCGTTATGAGCAATTTCTCCTTTTCCCACAGTGTTTTCTACCCTTTTTGAGAACTTTCTGCCATTTTCATCAAATTTAAAATTGTCGTCTGCAAACTTTTTCAATTTGGACCAGTCCAAAATTTGTCGTTTGGGAAAGGGTTAGGCCAGTATCTTTCACAGCATCAGTTTTAATAATTTATAGTCAATAGTTCTGTGAAGTTTTCGTACGGTAACAGGAAAGCTTAACTCTTTACCACACAATCCCGAGTTTTAACGACCCTGAGAAAGAAGCCTTTTGAAAACATTGTGGGAAAAGGAGAAAATGCTGGTAAGCAGCATTTTCTCCTTTTCCCACAATGTTTTCTACCCTTCCCAAAACAAGTTTTAATGCTTTGTTCACATTTATTTTGTCATCTGCAAATGCTGACAATTTGGATGAGTCTAAAATTTTGTTGTGTGGTAAAGAGTTAAGAGGGATGTTGTTTTACGCATACATGAGCCATGCTCTGGCAAAAAGGGGGCTTATTGCATCTCCGCAATGCAATGTACCAAGCAGTTCATCACATAATTATGGATCCATAAAACCCATTTAGTCTAACAATCAACAGGATCTGGAGGTAGAATGGTCCTTTGCCATGTAGAAAGATTGCAAATAGCAAAAAGTTTTGCCTCAAGTCAGCCTGCGCGGACTGTGCATGCTGACTTGGGTCAATATGTTTTGCAGATGCATTAAGCCCCCTTTTCACACAGCATGGCTAATACATCTATGCACATGTCACAAATGGACAAACACAGAGAGACAGTCAGGGTGATTCAAGTAAACCCCCTGAAATGTTTGTTTTGCATGGGAATAAAAATTAAAGCCTTACATTAAGATACTCCTTGTCTGTGTCATTAATCAGTCTATCTCCAATCACACGCAGACACTCATTCCTCCAGACTCGCACAAACTGCTCTACTTTCGTAAACCTGTCTGAAGTTGTCAGACACATCCCGTGATAGATGCGGGACAAGTCTCGCAGGTTGAAAATGTAGTGGAACTTGGATGGTGTGGGTGGGAGATCCTTCACTATTGTGCTGCAAGTAGCAGAAGAATAAACATAGACACTGATTCTTTACTTGACATGAAAAGCTATTCTTGACTTTACCCCTTATCTAAAAATCTTGACATTTAGTAATCCTGACAGTTAACAACCCTGAGGTCCCTTTTTAAAGCCTTTGAAAACACTGTGAGAAAAGGAGAAAATGCTAGTAACCAGCATTTTCTCCTTTTCCCACAATGTTTTCTCCCCTTCTGAATACAAATCCCATCATTTGGGCTACATTTGATTTGTTGTCTGCATACCCTCAGAAATTTTACCAGTCTGAAATTTTTGCATCTGCTAACGAGTTGAAAACATTGTCATAGATGGAAAATAGACTTTTATATAAGCAAAGAATTAGCATAATGGGATTACAAATTGCCCCACATTTCCAGTCAAGCTGAAAAAATATATGTAACTAAATAAATAAATGTTTGCAACAATTTCCTACTATGAAAGTGTGAAAGCACAGATTCAGGTATTTCAGTGGTTCTACACGATCGTATGAGCCATGTTCTGTGAAAAGGGGGCTAAAAGCATCTGCAAAAAGTATCGACCCAGGTCAGCCTGCGCAGTCCGCGCAGGCTGACCTGGGCCGAGGCTTTTTGCTACTGACCCAGGTCAGCCTGTGCAGTCTGTGCAGGCTGACCTGGGCCGAAACTTTTGGCTATTGGTCAATTTTTGGCATGTCCAAGGACCAGTTTAACTCATGAATCAGTCGTTTGTTAGACAAAATGGACTTAATGTTAGACAAAATGGACTTAATGGACTTAATGTTAGACAAAATGGACTTAATGGATCCATGATCATGCGATACTTGCTTCGTATCTTGCAGCACGGAGATGCATTAAACCTCCTTTTGGCAGCGTAAGGCTCATACAATATTTTATTCATGAATAACAGATATCAAGATGGACTATTGTACCTGTACAGACTCATCGTCATTCTTGTAATAGTCGACACAACTCCTTGAATATCTGCCGACATGGCTTGCGCATGTCCTGTCAGGATCGAATTGTAGATGTGGAAAAGGGATTCATCTGACGGGAAAGTCATGTTAAACACACTGAATAGGGACACGAATCTGGGATCGGTCTCGTTTCTACCACCACCGGCTTTACCCATGGCTGCGAGGTAGCCTATGTCTCGCATGTTTTTCCAGTTCAGGTCTTTGCCCCTGTCGTAACAACCGCCACGTTCCAACAGCAGCTTCAACAGGGCAATGGGCTGTTGTGTTCCATATGTGTCAACCTGTCAGCACAAACAACAGCAAAGAAATGAATATTGTAAATTCTAAATAAATCATATTTGAGAATGAATGACAAATTAGTGGACCCTTCCCCAAATGGCAAAATTTGAGACTCAACCAAATTGAAGGCATTTGCAGATGACAAATTAACTCTTTATCAAATGACAAAATTTTAGACTGGTCCAAATTGAAAGCATTTGCAGACAACAAAATAAATGTGAATGAAAAATTGAAATTTGTTTTGGTAAGGGTAGAAAAAATTGCAGGAAAAGGAGAAAATGCTGGCTACCAGCATTTTCTCTTATTCCCACAATATTTTCAAAAGGCTTCTTTCTTAGGGTTGTTAAAAGTCAAGATTGTGTGGTAAAGGGTTAAATGTGGTGCAATTGATGATATCTGTCTGTGATAGGGTAGAAAACATTGTAAGAAAAAGAGAAAAGGTTGCATATTTATGTTCCCATGATGTTTTCAAAAGCTTCTTTTCCTAAGTGATTCCAGTTTTGGTTGCAGTGACTTTAACCCTTTACCAAATGACAAAATTTCAGACCTTCGAAGGCAATCCCAAAAGACAAAATAAATATGTCTCAAAAATGGAAATTAATGTCTGAAAGGTTAGAAAATGCTGTGGAAAAAGGAGAAAATGCTCCTTTTCCCACAATTCTTTCAAAGGCCTTTTTCCTCAGGGTTGTTAAAAGCCATGATTGTGTGGTAAAGGGTTAACTTTACTTTGGCTGTAATATAAGAGTACGTTTGTAACTTACATGTTAAGATTTATCACCATTTGAAGTAACATGAACTTAGTTAATAAACTGCTGAAAGTACTGCAGATTCCATTTTTAACTACCATAGATCGTGACATAAGCCTAATACCGAAAATTATGCTGCAACTGCATAACATTAAGTTTCCTCTGGTAAGTTTCATAAGTTTCATTTTGGCTTCTCACATGATCTAGTTTTAAAATGATAAACCGAAGGACAGATAGACAGACCTGCACACAGATGGACAGAGGACAAGCTTATAAATCTCCCATGTGATACTGGTAAGGGACCAGTGATCATGCCTTTATCACATAACATGTAAAACAAATACCTGAGGCATGTTCATGTCATCCACAAAAATCAGCAGTCTCTTGCCAGGTGGAGGTCCATATGTGTCCTTTGTTCTCTTTTCTACATTGGCCTCCAAGTTTCTCTGTACATCCAGGGACGTTGTTCTGCTTGAGAAGTTCATGTTTAACAGTAGCTGCAAAATTAATGGAAAACATAAAATTTGAGCTATGCTCTGTGAAAAGGGGGTTAAACCTTTTACCACACAATCCCGAATTTTAACAACCCTTGAGAAGACAGCTTTATAAAGACATTGCTGGAAAACAACAAAATGCTGTTAACTCTTTGCCACACAATCCCGACTTTTAACGACCCTGAGAAAGAAGCCTTTTGAAAACATTATGGGAAAAGGAGAAAATGCTGGTAACCAGCATTTTCTCCTTTTCCCACAATGTTTTCTACCCCATCACAGACAAATTCCATCATCTGAGTCACATTTAATTTGTCATCTGCAAATATTGTAAATGCTGTCAATTTCGAAAAGTCCAAAATTCTGTCTTTTCATAAAGAATTAATGTACCTCTGTAATGCATTTATACCAAGCAAGACATCACACAATTATGGATCCGTAAAATCCATTTTGTCTAACACCCAGGTAAATCATGCGGTAGAGTGATCCTTTGCAGAAAATTTACCACAAGCAAAAGGTTTCGGAACTGGTTCGATACTTTTTGCAAATGCATTAAAACCCCCTTTCACAGGGCATGGCTCATATAATTTTTATACCATAAACCTCCTTTTCACAGGATATAGCTCATATAATTTTTATACCATAAACCCCCTTTTCACTGGGCATGGCTCATATAATTTTTATACCATAAACCTCCTTTTTGCAGGGCATGGCTCATATAATTTTTATAACATAAACCCCATTTCAACAGGGCAAGGCTCATATTACTTTTTTACCATAAACCCCCTTTTCACAGGGCATGGCTCATATAATTTTTATACCATTAAACCTCTTTTTTGCAGGGCGTGGCTCATATAATTTTTATAACATAAACCCCATTTTAACTGGGCAAGGCTCATATAATTTTTATACCATGAACCCCCTTTTAACAGGGCATGGCTCATATAATTTTTATACCATTAAACCTCTTTTTCGCAGGGCATGGCTCATATAATTTTTATAACATAAACCTCATTTTAACAGGGCAAGGCTCATATAACTTTTATACCATAAACCCCCTTTTAACTAGGCAAGGTTCTTATAATTCTTATACTATAAACACCCTTTTCACAGGGCATGGCTCATATAATTTATCATAATTTATACAGCATTAAACCTCCTTTTTGCAGGGCATGGCTCATATAATTTTTATACCATAAACCTCCTTTTCACAAGACATAGCTCATATAATTTTCATACCATAAACCCCCTTTTCACAGAGCATGGCTCATATAATTTTATAGCTCTTAACCAAACAACAAAATATAAAATTTGCCCACATTGCATGCATTTGAAGATGGCAAATTTATCCTTTACCAAACAATCCCGGGTTTAAATGACCTGAAATTGGAAGGCTTTTGAAAACATTAAGGGAAAAGGAGAACATGCTAAAATAAAATATGATGTGTGGGATTAACATACGGACAAGCATGATGCTATATCCCTCTCCACCCCTTAAAAGTAGCAGGGCATAAAAATCGAAAAATAAAAAAAAAAACCTCAAGACCGTCAAACTTACATGTGATTCCTGATCCAGGGTACGCAAGAAGTTGGAAATGGTAGCTGTTTTCGATGTACCAGTATCCCCGACCAATACCACAGGTCTCTTAATCCTCACCATCATATTTACAATCCAGGTTGTTCTCACTGTATCCACAGTTGGTACCAGTATTTCATTGTATTTTTTCTCAGGCATGTGGACATATTTGGGTACCAGCTTGGTCCAGGGAATCCATTTCTTTTGCTCAATGTCATAAAAGTACTCATACATGGTTGGTTGTGTGGTTGGTAACTCACCTGAAATGTTTGTAAAAGAAATACAGTAATAACTGAGCCATGCTTTGCAACTGATTGATTGATTGTATGGTGTTTAACGCCGTTTTCAACATTATTTCAGATATATTGCGGCGGCCAGTGCATCTATCCATGCTTTCCTGGAGTTTCTTTTACCAGTACTATGCACAACATTCTTTCCAAGCCACTGGCTGCTTTCCCACATAGCCATAGTCAAAATAATGGTCAGCGGTGAGAGAGGAACGAATTCTGTTGCAATGACTATCATTAATCCTCAGAATGAAATTGGCCGAGCCGGGGATCGAACCAGAACCTCCTGTTCTCAAGTCTTGTACGCTACTGACTGAGGTACCAGGGCTCGGCTACCATGCTCTGCAAACGGGGGGTTTAACTCTTTACTAGGCGACAAAATTTTAGACTGGCCCAAATTCAAAGCCTTTGCAGACGACATACTAAATATGGCTCAAATGATAAGATTTGTTTCTGAAAGATTAGAAAACATCGTGGGAAAAGGAGAAAATGCTGGTGACTAGCATTTTCTCCTATTCCCATGATGCTTTCAAAAGTCTAATTTCCAAGAGGTGTTAAAACTCATCATTGTGTGGTAAAGAGTTAATGAATCTGCAAATGCATCGACCAAGGTCAGCCTGCGCAGTGTTTGGTTTAGCCAATCAGAACATGTGTTACTTTCAACTATAGAAAATTCTTGAGAATATGTCTTTGAATGTTCTGAAGCATGGTTGGTGAATACAGACCAAGAAGACCTTTCTCAATATCCTATGTACATATAAAGCCACTGCATTTTACACATAAAATTGATTGATTGATTGTATTGGAGTTAATGCCATTTTAACAGCTTAGGTCATATCACAGCAGTCAGTGCACCTATGCATGTGTTTCCTGGCTTTCTCACACCAGTACCGACACAACTTTCTCACACCAGTACTGACACAACTTTTTTTCCAAGTCACTGACTACTTTTCTCACATGCATCAGGGGTGAGAGGTGAAAAATCGCCAGAGAGAAAGTTTGCCGCAACCGGGTGTCTCACTTGAAACCACAAGGTCATGAGTCAGATACTCTTAACCACTGAGCTACCAGAGCAGGCACACATAAAATTTATAATCCATACCTAATCCAGCAAAATGTTTATCATCATCTTGAATATTCGACATGGCGGCCAGTGACTTCAGCTGGGAATCAAACTTGATTCTCCCATCCTCAAGGAGACCTGCTCCTATAGACCAGGTCAGGCATTGAATGAAGACAGCCTCTAATTCATCAGCTTCCTGAAGTTCTTTGGTTAACATGGCATCCAGCATGTTAGCAAGTTGTGTCACCTGAAATACATCATAAAGTCAAATGGCATGGAAGTGTCATCTATACATTATGTATATGTAAAGTGAAATCTGACAGTAAAAGCAAGCAATAGGCCGTTTGAACATTCAATATAAAGGGATGTTCAGAAAGTATTTGAGCTATGCTCTGGCAAAAGGGCATTTAATTTATTTCCGTAATGCATAATACTAGGCAAGTCATCTTATGATTACAGATCCATAAAATCCATTTTGTCTTACAACCTATTGAATCATGAATTGGAAGGGTTCTTTGACATGCAGAAAATTTACAAATAACAAAATGTTCTGACCCATGCCAGCCTGCACGCAATGCGCAGGATGTCAAAACTTTTTGCAAATGAATGAAACCCCCTTTTCGCAGAGTGTGGCTTATTTTGTATTTTGATCTAACACACAACCAATGGAAAAGGGCATAGCTAGTGAGATCAACAACTGTCCAAATTGAAAAAAAAAAAAAAAAATAATGTACAAGAGGTATTCGATGAATATACATGAGCCATGTTCTGTGAAAAGGGGGCTTAATGTATCTGCAAATTGTATTGACCCAGATCAGCCTGTGTAGTCCGACCTGGGCCGAAGGTTTTTGTTATTGGTCATTTTTCTACACATCCAAGGACCAGTGTAACTCATGATTCAATCAGTTGTTGGACAAAATGGACTTTATGGGTCCATGATTATGTGATGACTTTACTGGTATCATGATTCATGGAGATCAATTAAGCCCCCTTTTGCCAGAGCATGGCTCAAGTGTATGTATCCAGAAATCTAACAGGAGTAATCAGCTGTATAGACTTCAACATGAAATTCATCATGTACCTATTGCACAACTGGGATCCACAAAAAAACCCAAAAAAAACTAGAACTGTCACAAAGTGGACAAAGAACACCAACCAGCACCTTGTCACTGAAGTAGCACAATCAGAAAACAGAAATGATTTTCAAAACAAAGATCACCAGTGACCTTGACCTTTGACCCATGAGACCCAAAAACAGTAGGGCACCTCAATGCGTCATGAGCAACCTTTGAATTTTCAGGGTCCTAGGTCACACAGCTATTGAGTTAGAGCACAAAAATGATTTTCAAACAAAGTTCAGCTGTAACTTTGACCCATGTGACCTAAAAACAATAGGGCTCCTCCTTGGGTCATGAGTAACACTTGTATAAAGTTTAAGGGTCCTGGGTCAAATGAAATTTGAGTTCGAGAATGGACACAAAAACAAGACGGACAGATTGACAGATGGGCCAGCAGGTGAACGAACGGATGGACAGACAGTCGGACATGCTGAAACTAGTATATGCCCCTCTACTTTGTAGGTGGGTATAATAAAACATACCATATTTAGATTAGTCAGTGGCACAATGGTCTTCATTTTTTCTCCCTGTCTTCCGTCAATAATTCCCTCCACCACCATATCAATCAGAATCGGGACATATTTCTCGTAAAGTCTCATCAAGTTGTCCTTCTCAATCTTCACAGTGCGACTATTCACCCATTTCTGCCAGAAGGGGAGGTAACCCAAATTTTTGGGATCTACATACACCATACCACATCTGGATACTGTGGCTGGAGAGGCATACTGGAGGTCAAATACCTGTAATATATAAACAGAAGAGTTTGATGACTATTTCGGTAAATTCTGGATACCTCAGTTTGATTACCATTGACTTATTGAAACAAGATTTCTAAAATTAACGCATGGCCACTTTTTAACTACCTTGTCAATAAGGGTCATTATGGCCTTGTATTTTGACCCCACAATCAAAAGAAATCATCTATACTTTATAGTAAATATCTGCACCAAGTTTGGATAACTAAGTTCAAACCACTGTCTACTTATTATCTGGAGACAGCTTACAACC
This sequence comes from Tridacna gigas, assembly GCA_945859785.2. NCBI lineage: Eukaryota > Metazoa > Mollusca > Bivalvia > Cardiida > Cardiidae > Tridacna > Tridacna gigas. The sequence goes on from OX244042.2 coordinate 1,727,359, forward strand.
ACAAACTGACTGACTGTCCTACATGCACAAACCAATGTACTCCCTCTGCTTTGAAATGGAGACATACATATTTTGACTGGATTTTTGCTGCAATGTTTTGAAACACCCTAGTACAAAGCACAACAGTTGCTGCTTTTGTTACAGACTGGCCATGTAATACTATAGAACATGCAATCTGATCTTGATCTACACTGTCCACAGTTGGCCTTGATATTTCCCATATCAACAATTAAAATAATGTTTGAAGGCAAGAGAGCATAGATTAATGTCATAATGACTTTCAACAAACTTTGGATTTTCCCCATTCTCACAATACTTTTGGAAACCTTTTTCTCAGCATAAACATCGTAATTCATACCTCAAACAACATAGCACAATGTTTCTGAAGACGGATTCTCTCTCCGTTTGCCAGGGTCAGAAGCCTGTTGTCGTCCATGACAGAGTTCATGTTTTCTACCCACAATGCATCCACATCTCCATCGTACACTATATACTTCCTTTCGTTCTTGTCAGTGGGTTTGTTGATTTCACGGAAAATGTTTGACAGCAGTCCATCAGTCCAGTCACGAGTAACTGGATCTAGCACTCCGTACAGTTCTATCACACTCCTGTCCTTGGGATTGATTGTGAACAGTTTTGTTACTGTACCAAGTCTAGAACAAAGATATTAAAATGGATAGAAAAAAAAAAAAAAATGGGAATCAAACTAGAAACGGTGATGATAACCAAGGCTGTATTGTTAGTCATGGTAAAAAAAAAATCATAGAAACTTCTTCACACGAGCACCACATGCAGGTGCCAATGCTCCGCTGCAGTTGCTTTCAGAAACAGATTGATTTTCACTAAAATTTCCATACTGAAAAAGGCGTATAACTGTGTCAAAAATATTTTGATGGTTACCTGTCCCTTGTTGTACAGGTTCCCATTTTGACAGTTAACAACTAGTCCAAGTTTGAAGCAAATATCTTCAGTAATAATAGAGATATTATAAAATGTAGCCATGTCTATTCACTTTTTTTTTTCAATTTCTTAATATCAAATGTCGTAGCTTGCCCATATTGAAGGCATTTGCATATGACAAAAAGAATGTATTTCGGATAATGGTATTTGTCTCTGAAAGGGTAGAAAACATTGTGGGAAAAGGATCAAATGCTGGCTACCAGCCTTTTATCCTTTTCCCACAACATTTTTGAAAGGTCTTCTTCCTCAGGGCCATTGAAAAACAGAACGGTTTGGTAATGGGTTAACTGCATACCTGGTTTGTGCCTGTGCTAATGTGTTGATAACCACAGACTTTCCACCGCCAGTTGGTCCCACGATCATAGTCGTGTGACGTGTCATCATTGTCTCGTACATCTGTACGACCTTGTCCACTTGAATTGGCAGCAAAATATATCCATTGTCTTCCAGGACAGCCTCCACAGCATCATTGAAGTTGGGATATCTGACACGAGGACAGTCGAGACCAGGGAAAAGATCTCCAATGAGACCCAAAAAGAGCGGTACGTCTTCAAACACAAATTTGGGCAAGTTCATGTCACGCAAGGCTCTCATTAATACCACATCCTGTGATAAAGAGTAGAAATCACTTTTACATTTCTTGTTTAATCCTTTCCCAAACGACAAATTTTGGACTGGTCCAAATTGAAAGAGTTTGCAGACGACAATTTTAAATTTGATGAAAATGGCAGAAAGTTGTCAAAAAGGGTAGAAAACACTGTGGGAAAAGGAGAAATTGCTCGTTGTGAGCAATTTCTCCTTTTCCCACAGTGTTTTCAAAAGACTTGTACTGCAGACACGCGAAAACCAGGGCTTGTTTGGGAAAGGGTTAATCCTTTACCACACAATCCTAAGTTTTAATGTCCCCCACAGAAAATGAATCTCCAAAAAATTGTGGGAAAAAGAGAAAATTAAGAAATTTGAAAGACTGGCAAATTTTAGACTCAACCAAATTAAAAACAAGAGTATGGAATGCGCATGCCAACGCTTGGCTGCAGCTGCTTGACATTCAGTGAAAATTCTCTGTCAAAAAAGGGGCATAACTGTGTCAGAAATATTCTGATGTCACCTGTCCTTGCTGAATAGGTTTCCCTTTTGATAGTTAACAACTTGTCCAGGTTTGAAGTATGTATCGCCAGTAATAACAGAGATATTATAAAATGTCAAAGTTTTCGCTTTATAACACAGATGATGCCTGGGCTACGTTTTCTTTGAAAACAGCTGACCTAAAAATCCTGGAATCAGCATTTTCTCCTTTTCCTACAAGGATTTCTACTACGTCAAAGAACTTTGGTTCATTTGTATCACTTTCAAAATTGGTGTCTGCTAAAGCTTTAAATTAGGAAGAGAATTCATAGGTTGGTAACGAGTTCGAGATACACCGTTACTCATTTTCACCCAGGTTTTAACCCATTTCATCTTAAATTTTATGAAACTATAATCATTCTTGTATCTTCAAGCCATTTGTTGCCCCTGAGGGCTGTGAGGTTGCACAGATTAAGACGCATAAAAAATGCACTTCATTTTTTGGCAGTCTTCAAAGAAATCACTGTTGTACTTTCTGGTTTTAAATGAGGACAAATCGGTTTAGTTTCTCTATCTCTTACACCACATATATTTGTAATATATCTGTTTACATGGCTGACAAGATTCTGAGCCATTCTACACACTTTCAAGTTTTAACGACATTTTTTCTCTCTCTGGCTGTAAAGATGTATCTTTAAACAGGTCAACTATGTCATGGACAGAATATTTCACAACACAGAAGATGGTGTAGATCAAGATTGGAATAAAAGTTCTAAAACAAACATACAAACCTCATGTAAGTCAGGAGAACCTCTCTTCAACTCTCCTGCCATCACCAACACTGACTTTAAGGCTCTCAAACCAAAATCATAATGGTACTGTTTCGACAGCTGTTCTTTAGCAAGCTTGTACAACACTGTCATCTTCTTGGCTAATACCTGAATATAGAATTATGTTCCATAAAGTAGAGGTAAAAATATGCACACAATGTCATTAATATGTCTGCTTGTAACTTTTAGCTTTATGGATAGTGTCAACTACTGATTCTAATGGTTTGCTTTTAAAGATGAAAAACACTTTTTTTTTTTAATAAAGATTTGCTTCAGTCTTCAACATCTTTATTTATCACAATTAAATCTGTTGCAGATTATTAATTCCAATTTTTCTCTTATATATAATGTGGAACTTCAATATATTTTAACAGCAACAAGCTGTCCCTTCATCTGAAAAGTGCTTAAAAAAATATCATAACTACAGATCAGATCTGTGGCTCTGACTGCTATCTCAGAAAAATCTAATTTTCTTCTTTTTATATACATGTACATGTAATTTTTTTAATAAAATAAAAACACAATAACTAGCAAAAACATGATTTACATATTAGAAAAGGCCAAATATGTCAGAGGGTAATAACTTAATAGCTAATCTTGGGTCTTTTCTAGTGACAGAAAATATATTTTGTCCTTACAAATTCTATTACAACTAAAAAGAATATAGCTGAAAACCAACCTTGGCCATCAAAAAGCCCTCGGAGAACAACATGATCTCACAGATCTGCTGCAAGTCTGGCACAATGACCACCACTGGACGGAACAAAGCTTTCACAGACTCTGGTAGCTCAGTCCTACCAGCGTACCCCGGGTTCATGGTGATGAAGATACCCACTCTGCCGTCAATACTGATTTCCTGACCTTCAAACTGAAATATACAAGTGATTATTCCTATTGCCTCCAATAGATGACTTCCATTCTGCTGTAGACAACTTTGAAAACATTATAGAAAAATAAGAACTTGCTCTTGATGAGAAATAAGTCCTTTTGCCACCATGTTTTTACAAATTATCCATGTATTCAAATCCAGAAAGTCACATAAAAAGGAACCTGAGACACTTTCACAAATGACACATGCACATCAAATTGTAAGAAAGATGTAAACAGAAACAGTAAAAAATATGGCCATGACAGTTCATGTTCTAACAATTTTTCCTTGAATACAAAGAAAGAGAAAGTCCTTCACATCCATACCCCCCCACCCCCCCAAGAAAAAATGGAAGATAGAAGATATTTACTTATTGTTTTGATCTAAAATCAAGATACATTTTACGGGGTGTATGGCAAAATTCATATTTTTTGAGTCACAAAGCTATAAGTATTTATACTGTATGATGGCACTTTAGTCAGAATTCCAGACAGAGGGAGTGATTTTGATTTCAAAATTGAAAACATTAGTTATTCTGCACTAAACCCTCTGTTATGGGTACTCATTAGAATCATCTCGACCCATTAGAATTGTCTCATCGAGACCATTCTAATGAGTACCCACAACAAAGGGTTTGGAAGAGACATAATGGATTTAGAATCACTTTCTCTTATCTGGGGCTGTGGTTAGTCATTTAGGATTACTCTATGATGTTTGTCATGAAACATCAATAATGCCACATACACCATATAGCATCTTTGAAAAAATACTTACATGGAATCTTGAAAGTTTGAGAATGAGAGCATTCTGTATAGTTTTGAGCTGGGTGGAGATGACAGACAGCACAGACACGTCAATACGGTTGAACTCGTCAAAACATCCCCATGCGCCACACTGACATAAACCGGAGTAGATCTTCCCTACAGCCTATAGATGGAAAACAAAGAATTTTCTTCAAATCTTTTTATCTACATTGCTAAATCTCTGTGTCAGTGCTTTCATTTAACTCTTTATGAAACAACAAATTTGTAGACTGGTCCAAATTGGAAGAGTTTGCAGACGACAAATAAGATATTGCTCATCTGGTGAGATTTGTCTTTGACAGGATAGAAAACATTGTGGGAAAAGGAGAAAATGCTGGATACCTGCATTTTCTCCTTTTTCCCAATATGTTTTCAAAAGCCCTTTAATCTTTACCAAATGACAAAATTTTAGACTGGTCCAAATTGAAAGCATTTGCAGACAACAAGTTAGATATTGCTAATATGGTGAAATTTGTCTTGGATAGGACAGAAAACATTGTCGGAAAAGGAGAAAATGCTGGTTACCTGCATTTTCTCCTTATCCCACAATGGTTTCAAAAGCTTTGCACATATGGTGAGATTTTGTCCTTGATAAGATAGCATTATCTCTTTTTCCCACAGTGCTTTCAAAACCCCTTTTTTCCAGGGTCATTTGAAAGTCGGGATTGTTTGGTAAAGGGTTAAATTGTCTCAAGCAGAGAGTCCTTACAAGAATGAGTACCAGCTCATAAGAAAATACTCACAACAATATCTAAAACAGAGACCATACAAGGATACGTTTTCTCAACTGTCATGATTCTTATATATAAGCTACATGACAGATGAAACGCCCATGATGAAAAATGTTGAAAAAAGCACCCTTAGTTCTGTAACTCATGGATTGAAAGTTCATACTCTTGCAAGGTAAATATTTCTGTCCAAATATTGATGAAAGTGATGACTACAGGATTCACTCCTTTGCCACTGCTAAACATGTTTGTGGTTAAATTTATGTGGGCAAAAAGCCAGCGGCTTAAAGGCCATTTTCAGAAATTGCATATAGCCTGTACCAAACAATCCCATAATGAACATTAGTAAGAGAGCTTTTGTAAACATTGTGAAAAAAGAAGCAAATGCTTGGTAATCAGCAATTTATCCTTTTCCCAAAATATTTTCTACCCTTTCCAAAAAGCATTTCACCATTTGAGTCACATTCAATTTGTTTTCCGCATACGCTTTCAATTTGTTCCAGTCAAAAAAACTTTCCTTAGTGAAAGAATTTAAGGCAAAACAAACCAACAAATAATTCTACACAAACTAAAATGACATCACTGACCTTGAAATCCATACCCTCTCCACAGTTGGTGACCACACACAGTAGACCCAGAGCCTTGGCTAAATCCTTCACTGTCTCCGTTTTTCCTGTACCTGCAGGGCCAGCCGGGGCTCCACCCAAGTTCATGGATAAAGCCTGTCAAAGTCATTGAAGTTATTTAAGTTATTCAAAACTTATCACGGTCATTTCTGTACAAGCCATTTCAGGCTTATCAAAGAGCATAAATGAGGAAAACTTGTCAAAAAAAAAGCTGAACTGTAAACTTTGTTTCATGTTAATTCTGTTCCATGTTAACTCTCCTTTTCCTTAAATAAATGATTTCTAAAGTTCTCTACTATATGGACAGAAAAAATGAGTCATGCTCTGTGAAAAGGGGGCTTAACACACCTGCAAAAAGTATCAACCCAGGTCAGCCTGTGTAGTCTGCGCAGGCTAACCTGGGCCGAAACTTTTTGCTATTGGCCAATTTTCGGTATGTCAAAGACCTAGTCTACCTTATGATTCAGTTGGTTTTCAGACAAAATTAACTATATGGATCCATGATCATGTGATGACTTGCTTGGTACCATGCATCACAGAGATGCATCAAGCCCCCTTTTGCCAGAGCTTGGCTCAACTGTTTTCCTGTAATAATGGGCTATGTGATGAGCATGTTACCTGTGTCAGAGTCAGATAAATTCTGTCTGTCAGTGGTGTGATGACAAGACGCCCGTTCAGACCCATGTATTCGTAACCGTACCCAAACTCTCCTGTACACTGTCGGACCATCAGCTCGTCCGGCTCCTTCACCCAGTAGAAACGGAGCTGCGACTCCCACTCGAACTCATTGGCATCCATAATACTGCCAAAATATAACAAGACCACTGCATGTGGGTGCCAATGCTTGGCAGTAAAATTGTAAGTAGAAAAAAGGGGCATAACTGTATCAAAAGTATTTTGACGATTACCTGCCCCTGTTGTAGGAATTCCCCTTTTGATAGTTAACAACTTGTCCGAGTCTGAAGTAAATATCTTCAGTAATAATAGAGATATTATAAAATATCAAAGTCTTGGCACCATCATGCAGAATTTGATGACACCAGAGCTATGACAATAATTCCTCTTTATCTTTGAGAACACCCCATCTAAAAGTGAAATAGTACATTTTTGCAATTCTAATTTAATAGTTATAGGCACTGATAAAATCATTCAGCTGTGAATACATCAAACCTTTTGAGCATGAAAAAAATATTTGTTTGACATTTGATGCAGTTTGGTTAAATATCAGCATGTACAGTTTCAGTAGTAACTTCGGTAGCCATGTAATTTTTGGTGAAAGGAAATGCTTGAGCAAATTTCTTTACTAAGAAAATTATCCTTCTATAATGATAGGTATCAACAATAAACCCTGTATGATGATATACCTGTCCCTCACAAATCCATCGATGATATCTCTTGCATGTACATCAATGATCAACACTGTGTTATACTTGCTTCTGTCGTTCTTGCTCAGTGGTGACCTCACCTAGAGAAACAAACAGATCAATAAACTGATGTTTTTTTCCCCCCATTTTCAACATTTTTTCAGAAATATCACTGTGGCAGCTCATTTACGTATGAGATTCATTGATATCACTACTGCTTCACTGCAGTTCTGCAGAGCCTTTCTTAAACCTTTACCGCACAATGCCGCCTTTCAATGACCCTGGGAAAGAAGCCTTTTGAAAATATTGTGGGAAAAGGAGAAAATGCTGGTAACCAGCATTTTCTCCTTTTCCCACAATGTTTTCTACCTTATCAAAGAAAAAATACATCATTTGAGCCACACTGAAATTGTCATCTGCAAATGCTTTCAATTTGGACATTTTGAAAATGCTGGTAACTGGCATTTTCTCCTTTTCCTACAACATTTTTCTTCCCTATCAAAGAAAAAATGCACCATTTGAGCTACACTGAAATTGTCATCTACAAATACTTTCAATTTGGACATTTTGAAAAATATTGTGGGAAAAGGAGAAAATGCTGGTAACCAGCATTTTCTCCTTTTCCCAAAATGCTTTCTTCCCTAACAAAGAAAAAATGCACCATTTGAACTACACTGAAATTGTCGTCTGCAAATGCTTTCAATTTGAACAAGGCTGAAGTTTTGTCGTCTGGTAAAGGGTTAAGAATATATTAGCACCAGAAACACCTTTGGGGGTCCTGCGTGGCTCAGTAGTAAAGTGAAGATTTTTTGAAAACAGTGTGAGAAAAGGAGAAAATGCAGGTAACCAGCAATTCATGAATCTCATCACTTGAGCCATACTGACTTTGTCGTCTGCAAATGTTTTCAATTTGCAAAAGTCTAAAAGTTTGTCGTATGGTAAAGAGTTAAAAACATGGGATTGTATAGTAAAGGGCTAAAAAGGATAAAAATAAGAGCACCACATGCGGGTCACAAAGCTCTGCTGCAGTTGTTTTTAGCAAAAATTCTAAGTCAAGGGCATATCTCTGTCAAAAATATTTTGATAGTAACCTGCTCCTGTGGATAGGTTCCCCTTTTGATAGTTAACATCTAGTCCAAGTTTGACTTACATATCTTCAATAATGCAATAGATATTACAGAATATGAAAGTTTCTTGAAAATTTTAAGTTGAAAAAGGGGCACAAATGTGTCAAAATATTTTGATTTTAACCCGTTAGATGGGTTCCCCTTTTGATAGTTAACATCTAATCCAAGTTTGATGTACATATCTTCAACAGATATTGCAGACTGTCAAAGTTTCTTGAAAATTTTTTTTTTAGAAAGGGGCACAACTGTGTCAAAATATTTTTATTGTAACCTGTTGGATTGGTTCCCCTTTTGATAGTTACGCGCTAGTCTAAGTTTGAAGTAAATATCTTCAGTAATAACAGGGGTATTATAAAATTCAAAAATTTTGCACGACGATGCAGATGCCAGGGCTATGACAATACCTCAATGTTTTCTTCGAAAACAGCTAAGCTCAAAATTACCTTCATGACAAGCTCATCAATCTGTCCATGTAGTTTCTTGGCATAGTCTTTAAGGGCTGTTTTCTGACCTTTCTTGACCTTGTTAAATATATCCTCCACCTCCCAGGTCCACCACACCTGGTTCCCAGCAAGACAGACCATACCCTGGTACCCCATCATCCAGTCCACTCTGTTCAGAAAAAAAGGAGAGAAAATAAAATGTATTTTTTCAAATTGTAATTTACCTCTTTGTGTATTTTTGGAAACTCGGAACACTTTTTTTGAGATTTTAGATCAAGATCACATTGTATAAAATGTCTAGGATCAGGGAGTAATTTGGTATTTATACTGCAAAGTATTATGGGAATTATTCTAACGACATAATGTACCCTTTCAGACCCAAATCCTATTATTTAACTCTTTACCAAACAACAAAATTTCAGTGTGGTTAAAATTGAAAGCATTTGCAGAAAACAAAAATGACTAAAAAATTGAAATTTGTTTTGGGAAGAGTAGAAAACATTGTGGGAAAAGGAGAAAATGCTGGTTACTAGCATTCTCTCCTCTTCCCTCAGTGTTTTCAAAAGGCTCTTTTCTCAGGGTCAATAAAAGTCAGAATCGTGTAGTAAAGAGTTAAGCCACATCTAATTAGTTGTTTGCAAATGCTTTCAGTTTGAGCAGATCTAAAATTTTGTTGTCTTGTAAAGAGTCACTGAATAACTATCACTCACCTAGACTTGTTATCACAGTAGTAGAAAACAGCTTCCTTTGTAATCAGTCTATTCGTGGCTCTCATTTCTCCGAGGACGTTGGTCATCCAGTCTTCGACTCTCCCCTCGGCTGGTATATGTGTCCTGAACTCCATGACCTCTCCTTCGGCAGATATCATGGCTGTGGCCAGTGTCTCTTGATTGCTGCCTTTACTGAACCGTAGACTAGCAATGTTGTCAAACATCTATCAATATCAAGAAAATAGTAGTTTCCAGTTAACCCTTTACCAAACAACAAAATTTTCGACTTGTCCAAAATGAAAGCATTTGCAGACGACAAATCAAGTGTGACTTAGATTTCGGGATATTCCTATGATAGGTTAGAAAACATAGTGGGAAAAGGAGAAAATGCTGGTTACCAGCATTTTCTCCTTTTCCCATAATGTTTTTAAAGGGCCTCTTACCCAGGGTCGTTAAAAGTCGGGATTGTGTGGTAAAGGGTTAAAGACTGTTTTTTTCACACACAAAAATCTAAGTCCATTGTTCCTTCAGTGTATTTGAAATATTGGGAAAAAAGTAGATGATTTTAAAAAATGTACACAATCCCATCCTATTGTCACGGAGAGAGGTTAGATATATAAGCACTTCAAAGCTGCCTTGCTGTTGAGCTAGCTTTTATAGCGATGCGGTTTGGTGCATTTCTCTCCATGGAAGTTAAGCAGCATGCATTAGGTTAGTGCTTGGATGGGTGACCAGGTTGTTGCATGTTACATTTGGTGGCAGAGGTGGGATAATGACAACTGCCAGAGTTGCCTTACCCTTGTATATTCCCCTAGATTCTTTGTATGTAAGTCATGCGGTCGAGACTTCTCGTAGGGGAGAGTAATGTCACGGAGAGAGGTTAGATATATAAGCACTTCAAACCTGCCTTGCTGTTGAGCTAGCTTTTACAGCAATGCGGTTTGGTGCATTTCTCTCCGTGGAAGTTAAGCAGCATGCATTAGGTTAGTGCCTGGATGGGTGACCAGGTCGTTGCACGTTACACTATATTGATGTTGAAAATTATCCTAATGAAGGGAGAGACTTCAAGAAAATTAAGGCAACAGGAACGTTTTACAAACTTTGTGATAATTTACTTCAAGAATAATAAAAAGAAGCCTGCATTCACCAACCATTCTACATTCAACTATTATTGTACTTTCTAAGACAAGCTACCTGATTGGCTGAGATAGATGTGACAAATGAATGTTGTTTAGTGATGCATTATTGACCAGGCAAGATCATTAACCCTTTACCACATAATACCAAGTTTTAAAGACCCTGAGGAGGAAGCTTTTCAAAAACATTGTTGGAAAACGACAAAATGCTGTTAACGCTTTACCACACAATCCCGACTTTTAACGACCCTGAGAATGAAGCCTTTTGAAAACATTATGGGAAAAGGAGAAAATGCTGGTAACCAGCATTTTCTCCTTTTCCCACAATGTTTTCTACGCTTCCCAAAACAATTTACGACTTTTCTGTCACATTTAATTTGTCGTCTGCAAATGCTTTCAATTTGGACTAGTCTCAAATTTTGTTGTTTGCTAAATAGTTATCCAGCATTTTCTCCTTTTCCAACAATGTTTTTTTGTACCCTATTAAAGACAAATTCCATTAATTGAACAACATTTAAATTGTTGTTTACAAATGCTTTCAGTTTGGACAAATCTAGTATTTTTTTTGTTTGGAAAAGAATTAAGAATACAAGATTCATAATGGTAGAGGTAAAATGTTACATATTGAAAACATGTTAGGGAATTGTATGAGCTTAAAAATGCTTCAAAAACAAATCAAGAGTAAAAAGACAGATAATGCGATTTACGGCATTTCTTGTTATATCCATGCATTCACTGTACTAACCTTAATCATATGTTCCTGTACACAAGATGGATCACTGCTACCCAGAATGCTCAGCAATTCATCGTCAGAGATGAAGAAGAATCTTGGGAAGGCATTTCTCTTTGAGTCGAGATAGTCATTCAAAGATTTCTGACATTTCTCAAGCCCAACACTTAAACCCTCAAGGTCACTTAGACGATTTTGGGCGTGACAGGCTATCTTGATGGTTGGGTTCTTGTGGGTATCATTCATGATCTGAAATACAAAGAGAAAAATTGCTTTTAACCATTAACCTGCAAGAAACTATATTCTGACCTTTTCTGTTTTGGTTAGGACTATTTATCGCTTTTTAAATTGTTTTCAATTTGAATCAAATTTTTTGTAATCACTGATAAGTACTAAAATATATATTTTCCTCTGAAAGCGAAAAAAAACTTGACAGTAGCATCTAGTAAAACGGTGCAATTTTGACTTTCAACTCTTTATGAAACCACAAAATTTTACACTTGTCAGAATTCAAAACTGTTGCAGGCAACAAAATACTTGTAGCTAAATAGATGAAATGTCTCTGAAAGGGTAGAAAACATTGTGGAGAAAGGAGAAAATGGTGGTTACCAGCACTTTCTCCTTTCTCCAAATGTCTTCAAAAGCCTTCTTTCTCAGAGCTGTACAAAGTCATGGTTGTTTGGCAAAGGATTAAAAAAGGAGAGAGTGCTGATTAAAATTTTTTTTTTTTTTTCAAATAATTTTTCAATCCTATACAAAATCATTCCTCTTTATCGTAAACATAGTCAGTGTATTGTTTTGAATGAATGAATGTACAAATTAGTGAGCAAACCAACCAACGAACAAACAACAAACAAACAAACCTTTTTGAAAGTTTTATCTATCTGGTCAAATTTCTTCGCCTCCTCAGGCAGCTGAGATCTGATGTCACCTCCAATAAAGATACCTTCTAGATACATCCACTTCCTTTGGACAACCATCCATACCTAAAAAAGGAAAAGATCACTTTTCCTAATTACTCCATAAAGTACAAGTTACATAGCCTCAGTGAAAAATCCTTAACTCTTTACCAAACGACAATATTTTAGACTAGTTCAAACTGAAAGCATTTGCAGACGACAAAGTACTCGTGACTCCATATAGAAATCTGTTTCCGACAGGGTAGAAAACATTGTGGGAAAAGGAGAAAATGCTAGTTACCAGCATTTTCTCCTTTTTCCACAATGTTTTCAAAAGCTTTCTTTTTCAGGGTCGTTGAAAGTTGGGATTTTCTGGTAAAGAGTTAAGCCTTTACCAAACAATCCCATGTTTTAATGACCCTAATGAAGGAGGATTTTGCAAACATTGTGGGATGAGGAAAAAATGCTTGTAAGCAGCATTTTCTCCTTTTTGACCTTGCTTTCTAACCTTAGAGAGATGATTCCCATAATTTGAGTCTTACTTAATTTGTTGTCTGTCAATGCTTTCAAACAACACAAGTCTAAATTTTTTTATCTGGTAAAGAGTTAAAATATTTTGGGAAAAGAAACATCTGGCTGTAACAATGATTAATTGATTGATTGATTGTATAGTGCTCAATGCCATTTTCAACATCACTTGTGGCAACCAGTGAACCTATCCATGCTTTCCAGGAGTTTCTGTAACCAGTGCTTCGCAAAATACATGTATTTTCCCCAATCCGCTAGCTGCTTTTACATACAACATTGTCAAAACAATTATCAGCAGCGAGAGGGAAATGAATGCTGTTGCAATGACTATCACCAATCCCCGGAAAGAAATTAGCCAAGCTAGGGATTCAAACCAGCGACCCCCTGTTGTCAAGTCCTGTACATTACAGCCTGTGCTACCGTGGCTTGGCACCTGTAATAAACAATTGCCCATGTCTCTCATAATGTTTTTAATATAATTTGGGTAGAGTACGTACAATTTCCTCAAATTTTTCTGTATAGTCAGTTGCAATCCCTTCATTTGTCTTATCTGAATCTGTGGTGTAATGGATTACACTTGGATATGACAAATTTCAAGCTTTTCTGATGATGTATGTTGTAAGAAAACAATGAAAGAACTCCAACTTACATCCAGCACTTCTGAAATATGTGACAAGCTTTTTTCCCACATCTGCACACTGTTCAGGAAGGGACCAATGAATCGTGATGCAGACATGCTCTGTAAATTCATAGCACTGTCATCCAAGTTCTGTAAAATCTCGTCTATGGCACCAAGAATAAACCCACGATTTGAAGTTCCTTTCATATAGGGCACTACAGTAAACTTCATATTGTTCCACGTCTCCTCAATTTCTTTAACGCCCTGCAGAGGAAAAGAAAATATTATTAACCCTTTACCGAACAATGCCGACTTTTAACAAACCTGAGAAAGAAGGCTTTTGAAAACAATGTGGGAAAAGGAGAAAATGCTGGTAACCAGCATTTTCTCCTTTTCCCACAATTTTTTCTTCCCTATAAAAGATCAATGTTATGTTGTGAGTAACTTTATATTTGTCGTTAGCAAAATGCTTACAATTTGCACAATGCTAATATTTTGTTGTCTGGTAAAGAGTTGAACAACACTGTGTAGTATAGTTATACTTTTCAAACAGTATTTCATTAAATTTAGCAATTTCTTAGTAGATTATAACTAATTATAACTAATAACATTGTTACTGGAAATTCTATTCTTGTGGACTTTTGTAGCTTTTTATGATGTTACAGTGTATTTTGATAGTTTTATTCCTGGATTAAAAATCCTGATCAGATTGTTTTACCACACAATACCGACTTTTAACGACCCCGAAGATGACGCCTTTTGAAAACATTGTAGGAAAAGGAGAAAATGCTGGTAACCAGCATTTTCTCCTTTTCCTACAATGTTTTCTTCCATATCAAAGACAGAAATCATCATTTGATCTACATTAATTTTGTTATCTGCAAATGCTTTCAATCTGGTCAAGTCAAAAATTTTGTCGTTTGGTAAAGAGTTAAACTGACTCCATGTCCAATCAAAATGCATTGAGTAAAAACCTTAGTTTTGTCTGTTTTAAGTATGACAGAAAAAGTAAAATTGCTTATTCAGGTTTAAGTTTGAGACATATCTTATTGTTATCCACAATCATTGAAAACTTTCATCAGCACCTTCGATTCTTGTGAAAACATAAATTTTGATGATCATCAAATGACACTATAAATCTTGATTTCACACAAAAATGAACTCACACAAGCAAAACATGGACTTGTATAAATTGAAAGCATTTGCAGATAATACTTTGAATGTACCTTAAATGATGAAACTTATCTTGCATGGGGTAGAAAACATTGTGGAAAGAAAAGAATTTGCTGGTTACCAGCATTTTTTCCTTTTCCCACAATGTTTTCAAAAGGCTGCTTCCCAAGCATTGTTAAAACCCGGAATTTTTTTGTTAAGGGTTGACACTTACTAAACAATACTTCACTGCAAAAAAAAAATTTTTTTCACATATTCTATGCAGTTCATTCTTAGTTCAAAAACAATATAATACAAACCACTGAAGAAAAAGGGGCAAGTATGTGAGATGGTACCAACCTTTTCAATGCCCATTTCTTTACTGGCCATTGTGACAATCTCAGCTATAGTTTCCTGATACCTCTGTAACTCCATGGCAAAAATGTTGGCCAGTGTAAATGTTTCTGGGTTGATGTCAAACTTCTGTCCTGTTTTAGTCATCAAATCCTTCCAATGGCTGAAATACAGAGTATATTCAGTCTAACTTGATGTTACCTTCAAATTTTTCTGTGGTTGACCTTAACTCTTTACCACACAATCCCAATTTTTAATGACCCTGAGGACGAAGCCTTTTGAAAACATTGTGGGAAAAGGAGAAAATGCTTGTAACCAGCATTTTCTCCTTTTCCTACAATATTTTCTAAAACTGCATTACCTTTGCAACATTTATTATTTCATCTGCAAATGCTTTCCACTTTGACCAGTCTAAACTTTTGTCGTGTGTTAAAGAGTTAAACACCCATTTCAAACCAATGTTTACCTACTGACCAGACAAGGTTCAGTATCCGAACATAACACCCGAGAGTAAACAACTGCAAAACAGTATGACCCCTCTACTTTGAAAGAGTCATAACGATAAAATGTTAAATAGATCATTAACATCAAAGAAAACTTACCGATCTCTCAGAGCCTCGTGTTTCAAGTCCACAAACAGCGGTAAGGAATCTCTAAACTCCTTCATTTTTTCTTCCAAGGCTCTTGCAACAGGCATCTGTTTCACCTCTCTGGGCATTTTCCGGAGGTTTTTCAAGAATGTTTCAATACCGTCTTGTAGAATCTGTATGTTTAGGTTGGCCCATAATGTCTCGGACCATTGTTCTCTGGCAGCCTGAAGTATGTATATTTATCACATAAATACACTTGTTTTCAGTGAATTATACCTGTAACGATTTTCTTGCCATCTTACACATTGTAGTTGATTTCACCCTGAGTGTGAAATAAATTTTTTTACAACTTAAGTGAATGTTTTCAAAAGTATTTTACATCAGGGTCATTGAAACAGGGGATTGAGTAGTATAGGGATAGAGAAAACAATATATACATATATGAGCAATGCTGTATGAAAAGGGAGCTTAATGCATCTGCGAAACATATCGACCCAGGTCAGCCTGCCCAGTCCGCACAGGCTGACCTGGGCCGAAACATTTTGCTATTGGTCAATTTTCTGTATGTCCAAGAACCAGTCTACCTCATGATTAAGTTGGTTGTTAAAAACATTGGCTATTATGGATCCATAATTATGTGATGGCTTGCTTGGTATCATGGATCACGGAGATGCATTAAGCCCCCTTTTGCAAGAATGTGGCTCATATTGATTTTTTAAAATTAAAGACAACATTGCTGGATGAAGCAATTGCTTATCACAACAAACTGCCCTTACACCTCCAATATTTTCAAAAGCTGTCAATTGCAAGAATGTAAAAAGTCATATTTGTATGGATTGTATGGTTGTATGATGTTTATCGCCGTTTTCAACATTATTTCAGTTATACCGCGACGGTCCGTACACCTATCCATTCTTTACTGGAGTTTCTTTTTCCGGTACAATGCACAATATTCTTCCCAAGCCACTGGCTGCTTCCCCACATAACCATCGTTGAAACAATGGTCAGCCGTGAGAGAGGAATGAATCCTGTTGCAATGACGATCATCAATCCTCAGAAAGAAACTGGCCACACCGGGGATCGAACCAGCAACCCCATGTTCTCAAGTCCTGTATGCTACTGTATGTTACCAACTGTGCTACCAGAACTTGGCTCATATTTGCACAGTAATGGGTACAGTAAGTCCAGATTAGACCAACCTGTTGTTCCTCATATAAAGCATAGATCATCTCGAGTCCTTTCATCTGTTTTTGCACTTGCTGTAGATCAGGATACATAGTGATTGGCAGGTCAAACAGTTTCTCGGCATTCGCAAGTTCTTGTCTCTCAGACTCATACTTGTTCACCTCTACCCTGTACTGTTTCATCAACTCTAGACCTGTAAGACATAAAGTAATCAGTAATTTCAATTAAATCTTTACCAAAGACAAAATTTTAGCCTTGTCTGAATTGAAAGCTTTTGCAGATGACAAAATTTTAGCATTGTTGAATTTGAAAGCATTTGGCAAACAACAAATGAAATGCTACTCAAAATATGAAATGGTCTATCATAGGGTAGAAAACATTGAGGGAAAAGGAGAAAATGCTGGTTACCAGCTCTTTTCCCACAGTGTTTTCAAAAGCGTTTCATCTCAGGGTCGCTAAAAGTCATCATTGTTCGGTAGAGGGTTAAATTAGCTATATTTCACAAGAACAAAATTTTCAAGACAAAATTTTCAAAATGATATATACCAAATTTGTCTCAGGAGCTGAGGAATAACCAAAAAAAACAAGAGGGCCATGATGGCCCTGGGTCGCTCACCTTAGTAGAGTGCCTTTAAGGTTTTTCTTTAATTCGACCATGTGACCTAGTTTTTGACCGCAGGTGACCCAAATTTGAACTGGTCTTTTGACTATATCAAAAGAAACATTTTAACCAATTTTCAAATCATATGAATAATAAATGTGGCCTCTAGAGTGCCCACTAGCTATTTCTTTAATTTGACCAAGTGACCTAGTTTATGACCCCAGTTGACCCAAATTCAGACTCATGTGAGATTTTACAAAGACAAACATTCTGACCAATTTTCAAGGCAATTAAGCAAAGAATGTGGCCTCTAGAGTGCCCACAAGGTATTTCTTTATTTTGACCTAGTGACCTAGTTTATGGTTCCAGGTGACCCAAATCCAAACTCATCTGGTATTCCATCAAGACAAACATTCTGGCCAAATTTCAGGTCATTTGAGGAATAAATGTTGCCTCCAGAGTGCAAACAAGGTATTTCTTTAATTTGACCCAGTGAACTAGTTTATGACCCAAGTTGACCCAAATTAATCTTATGTGAGACTTTATAAAGACAAACTTTCTAACTAATTTTCAAGGCAACTGAGCAAATAATGTGGCCTTGAGAGTGCCAACAAGGTATTTCTTTAATCTGACCTAGTGACCTAGTTTATGACCCAAGATGACCCAATTTTGAACTCAATGAACTTGTTGTGCTTAGATGGGCAAACAAACTTAGAAGAGAATCACTACATACCAAATATCAAAGCTCTATGCCTTCCAGTTTTAAAGAAGAATTTTAAAGTTTTCCTTCTTTGTTCCTATGTTTGAACTTGTGACCCCCGGGGCTGGGCCAGTTTTGACCCAGGGGCATCATATGAACAAACTTGGTAGAGGTCCACTAGGAAATGCTACATACCAAATATCAAAGCTCTACACCTTCCCGTTTAAGAGAAAAAGAAATTTAGTTTTCCTTCTTTGTTCCTATCTTCTAACTTGTGACCCCTGGGGCGGGGCCAGTTTTGACCCAGGGGCATCATGTGAAAAAAAAAATTGGTAGAGGTCCACTCTGAGATGCAACATACCAAATATCAAAGCGCCACACCTTTCGGTTTCAGAAAAGAAGAATTTTAAAGTTTTCCTTCTTTGTTCCTATGTTCGAACTTGTGACCCCAGGGGATGGGCCAGTTTTGACCCAAGCAGCATCCTTGGAACAAACTTGGTAGAAGTCCGCTAGGAGATGCTACATACCAAATATCAAAGCTCTATGCCTTCCCATTTAAGAGAAAAAAAAAATTAAAGTTTTCCTTCTTTGTTCCCATGTTCGAACTTGTGACCCCCGGGTCAGGGCCAATTTTGACCCCAAGGGCATCATATGAACAAACTTAGTAGAGGTCTACTAGGCGATGCTACATACCAAATATCAAAGCTCTATGCCTTCTAGTTTTACATAAGATGATTTTTAAAGTTTTCCTTCTTTGTTCCTATGTTGGAAATTGTGACCCCCGGGGCGGGGCCAGTTTTGACCCCAGGGGCATCATATGAACAAACTTGGTAGAGGTCCACTAGGAGATGCTACATGCCAAATATCAAAGCTCTATGCCTTCAAGTTTCAGAGAAGAAGATTTTTGAAGTTTTCCTTCTTTGTTACTATGCTCAAACTTGTGACCCCTGGGGCGGGGCCAGTTTTGACCCCAGGTGCATCATATGAACAAACTTGGTAGTGGTCTGCTAGGAGATGCTACATACCAAATATCAAAGCTCTACGCCATCCAGTTTCAGAGAAGAAAAATTTTAAAGTTTTCCTTCTTTGTTCCTATGTTCGAAACTTGTGACCCCCGGGTCAGGGCCAGTTTTGACCCCAAGGGCATCATATGAACAAACTTGGTAGAGGTCCACTAGGAGATGCATCATGCCATATATCAAAGCTCTATGCCTTCTAGTTTTACAGAAGAAGATTTTTAAAATTTTCCTTCTTTGTTCCTATGTTGGAAATTGTGACCCCCGGGGCGGGGCCAGTTTTGACCCCAGGGACATCATATGAACAAACTTTGTAGAGGTCCACTAGGAGATGCTACATGCCAAATATCAAAGCTCTACGCCTTCAAGTTTCAGAGAAGAAGATTTTTAAAGTTTTTCTTCTTTGTTACTATGCTCAAACTTGTGACCCCCAGGGTGGGGCCAGTTTTGATCCCAGGGGCATCATATGAACAAACTTGGTAGAGGTCAACTAGGCAATGCTACATACCAAATATCAAAGCTCTACGCCTTCCAGTTTCAGAGAAGATGATTTTTAAAGTTTCCCCTCTTTGTTCCTATGTTCGAACTTGTGACCCCCGGGTCAGGGCCAGTTTTGACCCCAAGGGCATCATATGAACAAACTTGGTAGAGGTCTACTAGGAGATGCTTCATGCCAAATATCAAAGCTCTATGCCTTCTAGTTTTACAGAAGAAGATTTTTAAAGTTTTCCTTCTTTGTTCCTATGTTGGAAATTGTGACCCCCAGGGCGGGGCCAGTTTTGACCCCAGGGGCATCATATGAACAAACTTGGTAGAGGTCCACTAGGAGATGCTTCATGCCAAATATCAAAGCTCTATGCCTTCAAGTTTCAGAGAAGAAGATTTTTAAAGTTTTCCTTCTTTGTTACTATGCTCAAACTTGTGACCCCTGGGGCGGGGCCAGTTTTGACCCCAGGGGCATCAAATGAACAAACTTGGTAGAGGTCCACTAGGAGATGCTACATACCAAATATCAAAGCTCTGCGCCTTCTAGTTTCAGAGAAGAAGGTTTTCAAAGATTTTGCTTTTTTTTCCTTTTTGTTGCCATGGCAACCAGAGTTGTGGGTGGAATTTAATTCTTTGAACAATTTTGGTAGAGCTTCACCCAAGGAACATCCCTGCCAAGTTTCATCAAGATTGGCCCAGTGGTTTAGGAGAAGAAGATGTGTAAAGAAATTGTTGACAGACGACGGACGACGGACGACAGACGACGGACGCCGGACGCCGGACATAGGGCGATCACAATAGCTCACCTTTAGCACGTTGTGCTAAGGTGAGCTAAAAAAAAGTTGTGTTTTTATCAATAAAGAAAAAGCATATTCTTAAGCAAACCATATTCTTCATAAAAAGCACTTTCAGTAGATCCTTTTAAAAAGGTCAAAAGTAATTACGATTCTCACTGAATAATTTTTTATGGTGTAAATCTTTGGGAAAAAAAAAAAAAATGAATGATAATATTTTCAGCATGGAAATTATTAAAACATTCATGATTCATTAACCATCTTTCAAAAAATGGCATCAACAGAATAACTTGTGAAGATCAAATCAAATAAAAAATCTGTATTTCTATAAATAGAACAACAAAACTAAAACAACAGTCTAGAAAACTCAATAAATAAAGAAAATGATAACGAAACTATCCATGGTATGGCGAAACTATCCATGGTATGGAATTTTTGCTCTTCAGGGTTTACAAATTTTACTACACGTATCTTTGGATTCAGCTCCAACACTTCCAGAAGGAAAACATTTGACATAACATAAGAGAAAGAAACAGAAAGATTTAACTCAACCTAAACCATTTACCACACAATCCCGACTTTTAATGACCCTGAAGAAGTAGCCTTTTGAAAACATTGTGGGAAAGGGAGAAAATGCTGGTAACCAGCATTTTCTCCTTTTCCCACAATGTTTTCTGCCCTTCCCAAAACAAACTCCAATTTTTCGGTAACATTTATTTTGCCATCTGAAAATGCTTTCAATTTAGACCAGTCCAAAATTTTGTCGTTTGGTAAAGGGTTAACCATGCAACAAAATTTTTGACTTGTTCATACTAAAGGGATCTGCAGAGAACAAATTAACTCTTTACCAAATGACAAAATTTTAAACTTGTCCAAATTGAAAACATTTGCTGACGACAACTGAAATGTAACTCAAAACATAAAATTTGTTTTTCAGAGTAGAAAACATTGCAGGCAAAGGTTACCAGCATTTCTCACTTTCTTAAAATGTCTTGGAAAGCCTTCTTCCTCAGGGTCGTTAAAAGTCAGGAGTGTGTGGTGTAGGATTAATGGCACAAATGATGGGATTTGTCTGTCAAAGGGTAGAAAACATTGTAGGAAAGGCAAAAAATACTGGTTACCAGCATTTTCTCCATTTCCAAATGATGCTTTTAGAAGCATTCTTCTTTTCATTTGTACAAACATGAGATCATTTGGTAAAGGGTCAACAGAACTATAAACTGAACTAACTCTGCACCTTACCATCATGTAGAATATAAAGAATAGAGCCATGCCCTGTTAAAATGGGGCTTACACATTTATAAAATGTATTGAGTTAACCCTTTCCCAAACAAGCCCTGGTTTTCACGTGTCTGCAGTACAAGTCTTATGAAAACACTGTGGGAAAAGGAGAAATTGCTCGTAACAAGCAATTTCTCCTTTTCCCACAGTGTTTTCTAACCTTTTTGCGAACTTTCTGCCATTTTCATCCACTTTAAAATTGTCGTCTGCAAACTCTTTCAATTTGGACCAGTCCAAAATTTGTCGTTTGGGAAAGGGTTAAGTCAGCGCAGGTTGACCTCTGCACCGACCTGGGCCGAAACTTTTTGCTATTGGTCAATTTTCTGCATGTTAAAGGACCAGTGTATCTGATGATTTGGTTGGTTGTTGTAAAAAATGGATTTCATGGATTCATTGTTACATGTTGACTTGCTTGGCATAATGTATCTCGGAAATGCTGCAAGATTGAACTGCAAACTTGCACCTTTTTCCAAGACATTTTCTATGCAATTCCATAGAATATTGTCTTTGAATAAAATGTCAATAACTGCAATATTTTGTTGTTGGAAGTTGTAGGTACATAATAAAAGGAATATCATGTTGTAATAACATTCCTGATGCTTGTATTTGCCTCTCGCTGTGTAAGAAAATTTTGACATCTCTCTCGACCTTCCGTCACACATCGTATCAAGTTTTCTCATGCTGTTTGAATCAAATACAAGGGCAAGGACCTGTATTCACCAACCATTCGTTAGAACATTCTTAGTCTTATTCTCCAAGATTGTCCGAGTTTGAAAGTAAAGCGAATTCTGATTGGCTAAACCAAATGGTTTAGCCAATCAGAAGTTGTGTTACTTTCCAATTTGGACAATCTTGGGAGGATAAGACTAAGAATGTTCTTACAAATGGTTGGTGAATATGAACCCAGGGCAGTTACTACAACATAATATTCCGTATATACACATACATCTGAAGTATTGATTTGTACCGTGTTCAATACTAGGTATTGGGTCTACCAGGGTAGTATCTAGCCCCTGAACAAAATTACCTTTATCAAGATTTGAACCTACGGCTCCTGGACCTTCTAGATAGAACCTGTCTGAAAACTCCTTCAGTTCCTTACTGAAATCCTTGATTTGTTCTTGTGTAATCTACAATAGTAAAACAATTAAATAACTGATTTTAACTGATTTAGTCTTAAATTTGTCTGTATCAAGCAGCAAGTCTTAATCTTAAAGAGAAAAAAGAAAAAAAATATATATATATACAGTAAAACTCTGATATAGCGAATTTCACAGGACCGTCAGATTTAATTCGCTATAAGCATAATTTGCTTTATTGATAGTACGAACTTTGTTATATTTCGGGACTCAAAGGTGGACACATGTACGTGCAGTCTAACATTTATTTACCAGAAAAATGTTTTTCTAACATACTTCGACAAATATGTGTTATATTTATAGTATCCAATGACATTTATGACAGGTAGGAAAAACTAGTAGCCAATTTCGTATTTATTTAATCGAGTGAGCGATGTTAATCATTCAAAACACATTTTATACCGGTAGGAATTGAAAGCATTTGCAGACGACAATTTTCTACTTGTGGCAAATTATACCTTACCACGATAATTATCGATCGATAATGCAGTCAGTTTATGTTGTGTAGATCAACGCCTCTAGCGTCAACGTGTTAATTGGGCAAGCTGGAAGGTGTGAATAACTGACTTGGTAATTAAAGACCCTTAGATGCAACTTCAGTGTAACCAAGGTATTTTCAGTTGAAATGGATATCTGCGGACTTGATTTTTGATTCGCAATATGCGAAAATTCGTTATATCCAAATTCGTTTTAACAATTAATTTTTACAAAGGCGAAAGAAGGTTTTTGCCGGGGAATTGATTTCGATTCGTACTAAGCGAAAATTCGCATTATCAGAGTTCGTTATAATTAAGTTTTACTGTACTTTCAACTGTCACAATTTCTCAGAAACTGTCACAGTAGGTCAACAGGGTTAACATATTAAAATAAGATCTAGGATTGTAATTTTGCCTTATAAATTAAACTGTAACAAATATCTGTATAATATTGCTACAACATTGCAATCCTCCTACACAAAACATGGCAAATGGAAAAAAGTATGTAATTTGTAAGTGTAAGTGTAATTGTAAGTGTGTAATATTGCTACAACATTCCAATCCTCCTACACAAAACATGGCAATTGGAAAAAAGTGTGTAATTTTTCATGATGTCCATTATCATATGAAAACTTTCAGCTCTTGTCAGATTTTGAAAACATGATTACTCAGCTTATCTCTGATGTAACATGTGTTGCTAATAAGCTTCATGTTAACCCTTTCCCAAACAAGCCCCGGTTTTCACGTGTCTGCAGTACAAGTCTTTTGAAAACACTGTGGGAAAAGGAGAAATTGCTCATAACGAGCAATTTCTCCTTTTCCCACAGTGTTTCTACCCTTTTTGATAACTTTCTGCCATTTTCAGCAAATTTAAAATTGTCGTCTGCAAACTCTTTCAATTTGGACCAGTCCAAAATTTGTCGTTTGGGAAAGGGTTAACATAGACTGACTGATTTGGGAATTTAGTTGACTTTTTACAAAATCAAGCTGATGTTAAACAACCTCTTGTTGGAAAAGGCTTTTCAAACCACTGTGGGAAGAGGAGAAAAACCTATTAACTAGCATTTTCTCCTTTCCCAGGATTTTTTGTACCTTTTTGAATACAATTTCTACTATCTAAACTACACTTAAAACGTAATCTGTAAATGCTTTGAATTTGGGCACTTCTAAATTTTTCTTGATGTAAAGTTTTATGTACAACAAATCATTCATATAAAGAAATAACAAGGATCAACAATACTTAATTGTAAATAAACAGACAAAATCGTGCACAAAAAATATCTGTCAGCAAGCACATATCTTTTTCACAGACCCCATTATTTTCCTTTTTATCAGATTCTATGCCTTATACTGTTTCTTATATACATTATCGCCTGCAGATACCCTTTTCCGGCTGGCATATAACCAATTACTGACATGTCTTTAATAATTCTGATTACCCCAATTTTACAAGTTTGTGATCTAAATTATTAGCAGCAAATTTGTTTTCAGACATAACCAATTATCTATCTCTACGTTCGGTGCTGGAGGTGGCATACAAACAACGTTTATGCATAAATGAAATAGGAATGTCTCAAACAAAAAAAGAACAAAGTGTACACTAGCTACACTTCTTATAACAAACTTTCCAGCCTGATATTAACATTTTCTTACAAATACAATGGGTCTACTTGTATAAGCCATTTCAGGGCCATAAGTTTTCTTTTACTGCATATATTTCTAGTTCATGGAGATAAATGTTTCCTATTGATACCTAAGAAATTTATCAGACACTACATTTTATGTTTTCTGATCCAAGCATTAGTTGTTTAACTCTTTACAAAACGACAAAATTTTAGACTGGTCCAAACTGAAAGCATTTGCAGACCACAAAATAAATTTGACTGAAAAATTTAAATTTGTTTTGGGAAGGGTAGAAAACATTATGGGAAAAGGTAAAATGCTGGTTACCAGCATTTTCCCCTTTTACCACAATGTTTTCAAAAAGCTTCTTTCTCAGGGTCATTAAAAGTTGGGATTGTGAGGTAAAGGGTTACAACTTTACCACACAATCCCAACTTTTAAAAACCCCGAGAAAAAAAGCTTTTGAAAACGTGGGAAAAGGAAAAAAATGCTGGTAACCAGCATTTTCTCCTTTTCCTAAATTGTTTTCAAAAGGCCTTTTTCACAGGGTTGTTAAAACTTGGGATTGTGTAGTAAAGGTTTAACCCTTTCCCAAACAAGCCCTGGCTTTCACATGTCTGCAGTACAAGTCTTTTGAAAACACTGTGGGAAAAGGAGAAATTGCTCGTAATGAGCAATTTCTCCTTTTCCCACAGTGTTTTCTACCCTTTTTGACAACTTTCTGCCATTTTCATCAAATTTAAAATTGTCGTCTGCAAACTCTTTCAATTTGGACCAGTCCAAAATTTGTCGTTTGGGAAAGGGTTAACACTGTCATCCTTGGTACACAAAGCCAGGCTTACTCAAGGCTGTGCCTGCGCTTAACTATTTACATAAAATATCAAAGTGTTAGGATTTCTTGCCATGTCATCTGCTGCAAAGGTGTAACAAGTCAAGCAGTTACAATACTGTGCATACGATCATTCAATTTGACTTTCACATGTGACACAATATAAATCACTTGGCAATGGAGTTATCTCCCTTACCCCTCCTTTTCCAGCATGTAACAACCCTCGCTACACAATGTACCAAAAAAGCAACATCAGTTGTAGGAAAAATTACTACCAATGAAAGTTTATGCATCATACATTCTAAACACACACACTCTCTCAATGTCTTAGTCTGTCTTTCTTTCTGTCTCTGTCTCTCTCCCTCTCTCTGTCTCTCTTCCCCCCCCCCCCCACCCTCTCTGACAATTTAGGACAATCTAAAGTTAGAAATGCTTTTATCAAATACTACCTATCGTCTCTAAAAAATTGAAACCTTTCAAATTTAATTATTACCCAAACCTATAAACTGTCCCATGTCCCATCTCTTGTGCCCATGCCCTATCCATAAATACTGTGACCTATATATGAGAAGCAAATAAAATCTTGATGTGACCTAAATGTTTGACCTACTGACCTCAAAACAAATAAGGACCACCTGTATGTTACAATAAATAAATATAGTTTCAAGGATCTAAATTAAACCAGGGTCA
This sequence comes from Tridacna gigas, assembly GCA_945859785.2. Lineage (NCBI taxonomy): Eukaryota > Metazoa > Mollusca > Bivalvia > Cardiida > Cardiidae > Tridacna > Tridacna gigas. Next base: position 1,753,711 of record OX244042.2, read on the forward strand.
CTTTATTGTATAAAAAAGGTTTGGTATGTCCATTGACTGACCTACAGACAGACCCAATAATATGAGCTAAAAGCAATTCATGCTCACTTTTCAAAAAGGGTGGCTACAATATCTGCGGTCATAAAAACTGTAAAGAATTGATAAACAGAAAATGATAACAGAATTAATTTCAAAAGTGAAAACCTGAAAAACAATACAGATAATAGCTAACTAGCATTTAAATGTCATAAAAGCTAAATACCCATTCTTTATTACTCATAACATTAACAAAACTCCTTTATCACTTAATATAAGATTTCAAATTTTTTGGACCACCACAAATACCATTAACCCTTTACCACACAATCCTGACTTTTAATGACCCTGAGAAAGAAGCCTTTTGTAAACATAGTGGGAAAAGGAGAAAATGCTGGTAACCAGTATTTTCTCCTTTTCAAACAATGTTTTCTACCCTATCACGGACAAATTTTGTCATTTGGGTCACCTTTAAATTGTCGTCTGCAAATTCTTTCAATTTGGACTAGTCTAAAAGTTTGTCATTTGGTAAAGAGTTACATTGCACATGAAAAAGACTTTTTGACCACAGTATATAACCAGACAATGTAGGTCAAGATCAGACAGTATGTTCAGCACAGACTGAACTTGCTCTTAGCAGTTGGCAAAATGTACTTGAGTTAACCATGTGCCAAATTACCAATCTATAAATATGGAATATGCAAAAATTTCGCGGAAAAACCCAGAGAACCACAATGAAGAATTCTTACCTCCTTGAATTTCTTCTTCACTACAAACAGACTGGCATCCACGTTTTTGGATTTCCAGACAAGGTCTTCCCAAATCTGAGGCATTTTCCACTGTAACTCTTTCTCTTGTTCTGTCACCTGTGATAAAATCATAGATTTGCAAGTAGAAAATGTATAACAATAAGAAGAAACAAAGACATGTCACTGAGAAGTGACTGATAACCCCGAAAATAGAAACCTTTCCCTGTGAGCTTTGAACATGAATATTGACAGTGGACACAACACTTTCAAACACTTCTGACCTTCCCTTGACCTTGACTTTTGACTTAGGGATATGGTTCTCGAGGGCACCACATCTTTTATATTTTGTTGACCATTATGCAAAGTTGTACTGAAATTCATTCATAATTAAAAAAGCTACAGGCTGGATACACACACACTAAACCCCACCTCCCAAACATTTGACCTAGCTGTGACCTTTATCTCTAACCTACAGGCATGACTCTTGCATATGACACATCCTCTCTATGTGGTTAGCATTTGTGCTACATTACTCTGTAATTAAGTAATAGGGGAAAATGTTATGGCCTGGACACAAAAACAGAAGGACAGACAGACAGACAAAACAAAAACTGTATGCCCCAGGAATTTTTTTCAGAGGGCATAAATGTTTGAGCCATGCTCTGGAAAAAGGGGGCTTAATGCAACTCCGTGATGCATAATACCAGGCAAGTCATCACATAATTATGGATCCATAAAAATCAATTTTGTGTAACCAGCACCTGGTTCATGAGGTAGTCTGGTCCTTTGACATACAGTAAATTGACCACTAGCGAAAAGTATCAACCTAGGTCAGCCTGCGCGGACTGCAAAGGCTGACCTAGGTCGATACTTTTGGCAGATGCATTAAGCCCCCTTTTCACAAAGCATGCCTCATATAACCAATACCTATCTGTCTTCTCGAGCAAGAATTGAGCCAGTCTATGAAAAGGGAGTATAATGCATCTCTACGATGCATTATACCAAGCAAGTCATTACATAATTATGGACCTATAAAATCTGTTCTAACGACAGAGGAAAACCTAAGGTAGAATTGTCCTTGGACATGCAGACATGCAAAAAATTGACCAATAACAAAAAAATTTCAACCACATCAGCCTGCAGGGACTACGCATGCTGACATGGGTGGATACCTTTTGCAGATGCATTTTCACAGAGAATGACTCACAATACTTTCAAAAGACCTCAGTGTAACATTTTGAAATTTGTTCTTACAGGAGATCACTCCTTCCTTACAGCATAGCTTCCTCCCGAATAAAATCAATAACTGACAAGTGCATTGGGGAGAATTCTCTTTAGCTGAGTAGTTAGTGTATTGGTCTTTTAAACCTTGATAAACAAGGAACTTTGCCACAAGGGTTGGAATCCCTGCCAGAGATGTTTATATTTGAGCTATGCATTTGTTGCCAACTTTCATGTTCATAAGGTTGTTCTTCAATAAATGAAATAGATAATTCCAGTTAAGAGAAAACAAGACATCCCTCCCCCTTTATATCATGACTCGAGTATCTCATAAAAGTATCTGACTGAAGGTTCAAGATCCAACTACACGTTCTGTGCGGGTCTAATCTTGCTCTTCACTGTTAGCTGAGTCATCCCTGGGTTTATGAATACCGTACCTCAATATCATACATAGACAGTGTTCTATATCTTTCTCTGATATCTCGTATCTTGTCCTCAACCTCCAGGGACATGGATTTGATATCAGAAATGGTGGTCAGGACAAACTTCAAATCTTCTAGAGTACTCGGAGTTTGATCTAAGTCATCTGACTTGTTCTGCAATAGAGAAAAAATGGCTGTCAGTTCTACGTATTTGATCAGTCATCTGACTTGTTCTGCAACAGAGAAAAAATGGCTGTCAGTTCTACGTATTTGACCAGTTATCTGACTTGTTCTGCAATAGAGCAAAAATGGCTGTCAGTTCTACGTATTTGATCAGTCATCTGACTTGTTCTACAATAAAGAAAAACAAGTACACTGCATGCCAGTGCTAACACTCGGCTGCACATACTAGATTTTCACTGAAACTTCTAGGTCAGAATGGGGCATAACTGTGTCAAAAGTCCTTGGGTGGTAACCTAACCTTGTTGTATAGGTTCCCCTTTTGAAAGGTAACAACTTGTCTAAGTTTGAAGTAAATATGTTGAGTAACAGTAGAAATATCATAAAATGTCAATGTTTTTGCAAGACGATGCAGAAAACAATGACACCAGGGCTACCACAATACCTTTATGTTTTCTTTGAAACAGCCAGCTTAACAAAAGCACAACCTGGTTTCAGTACTTTTTTGTGTAAATTCTTCAAAAAAGGGGTGTAACTGTGTCAAAAAATGTGTTGACAGTTACCTGCCTTTCTGGTATGGGTTTCCCTTTTGATTCTTCACCCTTCACCAAACGACAAAATTTTAGACTAGTCCAAATTGAAAGCAGTTGCAGACGACAAAATAAAGGGTAAAAAACATTGTGGGAAAAGGAGAAAATGCTGGTTACCAGCATTTTCTCCTTTTCCCCCATCATGTTTTCAAAGGTTTCTTTCTCAGGGTCTTTAAAAGTGAGGATTGTGTGGTAAAGGGTTAAACAACTAGCCCAAGTTTGAAACAAATATCTTCAGTGATGACAGAGATATGAGAAAATGTCAAAAGTTTTTGCAAGACAATGATGCAGGTGACAACCTTACTATGAAGACCACATGTTGCTTTCCTTGAAAATAGCTGCTGAGCTAAATACTTACAAAGAGATAAATATTTCTTCTTCCATTGCTATGTTTTTCATACATTTGATATTCTACCCAGATTTTCTTGTATTTTGTAGACAGTACTTACCTGGCCGGGTAGCTCAGCATATTTGACTCGTGACCTGGTGATTGCAAGTTTGATACCGGCAAACATTCTTTCTGATGAATTTTCTCCTCTCACCTCTGATGCATGTGAGAAAAGTAGTCAGTGACTCGGAAAGCAAGTTGTGTCCGTACTGGTGTGAGAAAGCCAGGGAAACACATGCGTAGGTGCACTGACTGCCCTGAATTGACCTAAGCTGTTAAAACAGTGTTGAACTCCAATACAAACAAACAAAGACAGTACTTACATCCAAAGTATCATTGAGCTGATATAAATTGTCCTTGGCCGAGTCCCTCAAGAGTTTACCCAGACAACCAATCCATTGCTTGGCATGTTCTGAAATACAGATTGACTTCATAGTACTATCATAGCAAAATTAGGTGCTTTTGTATACTGTTAAGATCAAGATAAGAATGACTGTACAAAACGTGCTGTCTGATCTTGGATCTACAATGTCTAATTTTTTTTTTAGATATTCGAAAAAATGGTCCAGAACAAGAGGACCATGATGGTCCTATATCACTCACCTGAGTATATTTGTAACCTATATGGTCTATTAAGGGCAGGCTATTCTTTTCACTGCAGGGCGGATATACGCCCAAATATGACCCAAAGGGAAGAATTTTAACAATTTTGGTATGGGGTCACCTAATGATGCTTCAAACAAAATATGAAAGTTCTCGGCCTTATGTTTTGTCACAAGAAGAATTTTAAAAGATTCAAATAGGGTGCGCCATGGCAGAGCCCAAATATGACTGCAGAGGGATAATTTTAACAATTTTGGTAGAGGATCATCAGATAATGCTACACACCAAATATGAATGCTCTAGCCATTATGGCTTTTCATCAGAAGATTTTTTAAAGATTTCCTTTTTTGTTTTTATGTAAAATAGGGTGCGCCCGGCAAAGCCCAAATATGACCCAAGGGGAATAATTTTTACAATTTCGGTAAGGGGTCACCAAATGATGCTTCGAACAAAATATGAATGCTCTCCGCCTTATGGTTTGTCACAAGAAGATTTTTGAAGATTTTAAAATTGGATGCACCCGGACAGAGCCCAAGTATGACCGCACAGGAATAATTTTAATAATTTTGGTAGAAGATCATCAGATAATGCTACATACTTAATAGGAACGTTCTAGCCATTATATTTTGTCATCAGAAGAAGTTTTAAAGATTTCCTTCTTTGTTTCTATGTAAAATAGAGTGCGCCCAGGCAAAGCCCAAATATGACCCTACAGGAATGATTTTAACAATTTTGGTAAGGGGTCACCCAATGATGTTTCAAACAATATATGAATGCTCTCAGCCTTATGTTTTGTCAGAAGAAGATTTTTAAAGATTTTAAATTAGGGTGCACCCGGGCAGAGCCCAAATATGACAGCAGAGGAATAATCTTAAGAATTTCGGTAGAGGATCATCAGATAATGCTACATACCAAATATGAATGCTCTAACCATTATTGTTTGTCATCAGAAGATTTTTTAAAGATTTCCTTCTTTGTTTCTGTGTAAAATAGAGTGCGCCCGGGCAAAGCCCAAATATGACCATAAGGGAATAATTTCAACAATTTTGGTAAGGGGTCAAGCAATGATGCTTCAAACAATATATGAATGCTCTAGCCGTTATGGTTTGTCACAAGAAGATTTTTAAAGATTTAAAAATAGGGTGCATCTGGGCAGAGCCCAAATATGACTGCAGAGGGATAATTTTAACAATTTTGGTAGAGGATTATCAGATAATGCTACATACCAAATGTAAATGCTCTAGCCATTAATGATTTGTCAGAAGAAGATTTTTTAAAGATTTCCTTCTTTGTTTCTGTGTAAAATAGGGTGTGCCCGGGCAAAGCCCAAATAAGACCGTAAGGGAATAATTTCAACAATTTTGGTAAGGGGTCAAGCAATGATGCTTCAAACAAAATATGAATGCTCTAGCCATTATGGTTTGTCACAAGAAGATTTTTAAAGATTTTAAAATAGGGTGCATCTGGGCAGAGCCCAAATATGACTGCAGAGGGATAGTTTTAACAATTTTGGTAGAGGATTATCAGATAATGCTACATACCAGATATAAATGCTCTAGCCATTATGATTTGTCAGAAGAAGATTTTTTAAAGATTTCCTTCTTGGTTCTATGTAAAATGGGGTGTGCCCGGGCAAAGCCCAAATATGACCCAAGGGGAATAATTTCAACAATTTTGGTAAAGGCTCACCCAATGATGCTTCAAACAAAATATGAATGCTCTCCGCCTTATGGTTTGTCACAAGAAGATTTTTAAAGATTTTAAAATAGGATGCACCCGGGCAGAGCCCAAATATCACCACAGAAGAATAATTTTAACAATTTTGGTAGAAGATCATCAGATAATGCTACATACTTAATAGGAATGTTCTAGCCATTATAGTTTGTCATCAGAAGAAGTTTTAAAGATTTCCTTCTTTGTTTCTATGTAAAATAGAGTGCGCCCGGGCAAAGCCCAAATATGACCCTACAGGAATGATTTTAACAATGTTGGTAAGGGGTCACCCAATGATGTTTCAAACAAAATATGAATGTTCTCAGCCTTATGTTTTGTCAGAAGAAGATTTTTAAAGATTTTAATTTAGGGTGCGCCCGGGAAGAGCCCAAAATATGACCCCAGAGGGATAATTTTAACAATTTCGGTAGAGGATCATCAGATAATGCTACACACCAAATATGAATGCTCTAGCCATTATGGCTTTTCATCAGAAGATTTTTTAAAGATTTCCTTTTTTGTTTCTATGTAAAATAGGGTGCGCCCGGGCAAAGCCCAAATATGACCCCAGGAGAATAATTTTTACAATTTTGGTAAGGGGTCACCCAATGATGTTTCAAACAAAATATGAATGCTCTCAGCCTTATGTTTTGTCAGAAGAAGATTTTTAAAGATTTTAATTTAGGGTGCGCCCGGGCAGAGCCCAAATATGACCGCAGAGGGATAATTTTAACAATTTTGGTAGAGGATCATCGGATAATGCTACATACCAAATATGGATGCTCTAGCCATTATGGTTTGTCATCAGAAGATTTTTTAAAGATTTCCTTCTTTGTTTCTATGTAAAATATGGTGCGCCCGGGCAAAGCCCAAATACGACCCCAGGGGAATAATTTTAACAATTTTGGTAAAGGGTCACCAAATGATGCTTCATACAAAATATGAATGCTCTCGGCCTTATGGTTTGTTACAAGAAGATTTTTAAAGATTTTTTCAATTTTCAGCCATTTTGTTGCCATGGCAACCAGAGTTTTTGATGGAATTAAATTCTTTTAACAATTTTTGTAGACCTTCACCCAAGGAACATTCCTGCCAAGTTTTATCAAGATTGGCCATCTGGTTTAGGAGGAGAAGATTTTTAAAGAAATTGTTAACGGACGGACGGACAGATGGACGGACGGACGGACGGACGGATGGACGGACGGACGGACGCCGGACGATGACCGATCACAATAGCTCCCCTTGAGCACGTTGTGCTCAGGTGAGCTAAAAAGTAAAACATTTTTGAAAATGTCAAATTCATCTATTCTTAGAACCACCAAGGGTAAGAGACCTTTTAATTTTTAAGCTGCTACGCGCGACTCACTGACCTTTTGCAGACAGTGTAGATCAAGATCAGACTGCACAGAATGTGCAGTCTGCTCTTTGATCTACACTGACCGATAAGGAGATATTGTTCTAAAAAAAAAAAAAAAGTTTGAAATAACATAATACGGTTTTTACTATCGTCCTGAAAGTTTTATTTAACATATCTAGAGGATAAGGTTAACTCAGGGAGCAAGGTTTGTATATAACCTTGAATATAATCTTGGGGTCTTTCTTTTTTAAAAGAAATGCCCAAAATATTATCACATTAATTGATAAAATAATTAACTCTTTACCACATGCAGACTTGTCCACAATGAAAGCAATTACAGACAACAATTTAAATGTGGTTCAAATGATGGAAGTGGAAGTCCATCTTTGATAGCTGGTCACCAGCATTTTCTCCTTTTCCCACAATGTTTTCAAAAGGCTTCTTAAAACTTGGGATTGTGTTGTAAGGAGTGAAAGCCCAACCAAATTCTTTGTAACAAAGTAGTTTACATTCCATGATAGAAATGGAAGCAATATTTTTCCAGTACCTTTAACAGAGGTGGCCAGTGGTCCCATGTGAAGCCGAATGCACTCCTGGTCCTTAACCACAGGAATTGTTTCCACCTCATCTATGGTTTTGAAATAATACTGTAACTTGTTATCAAAGGACACTACAGTTGGATCTTTCTGGAACCAGCGATCTGCTAAAGCTTGCTGTAAAAGAAATGAGGAATTACGTATATCAAGAAAACTTTATATACAGAAGAAGACATTTGATACATTGGAATGATACTACTAATGAGACAAATTACCTTGTTAAGCAATTTTACCACTATGTTTCCTTTTTTCTAATTATATATGAGCCAAGCTCTGGCAAAAAGGGGTTTAATGCATCTCTGTGATGCATTACACCAAGCAAGTCATCATATAATTATGGATCCATAAAATCCATTTTGTCCATCAACCAACAAAATCCCGAGTCAGAATGGTCCTTGGACATGCAAAAAAAAAGTACCAAAATCAAAAAGTTCCAGCACAGGTTAGCCAGGCAGACTGCCCTGGCTGAAATGTGTCAGTATTTTTTGTTGATATATTAAACCTCTTTTTCACACAGCATGGGTCATATGTATTTCATTTTGACTACATGTTTGTCTGAAGTAAACATCAATCAAATATGCCAAATGACATTCTAGCAAAACCTGCTTTGGACTCGTAATACTTCCATCATTTTACTGACCAAAAATGTTTGTTTTATCTAACTGTTTACCAAATGAAAGAATTTTAGACTACTCCAAACTGAAAACATTCGCATACAACAAAATGAATGTGACTCGAAAATTGAATTTTGTGTCTAGAAGATAAGAAAACATTGTTGAAAAAGGAGAAAATGCTGGTAACCAGCATTTTCTCCTTTTCCCCCAGTGTTTTCTATCCTATAAAAGACAGAAAATGTCATTTAGTAACATTTTATTTGTTGTCTGCAAATGCTTCCAATTTGGTCCAGTCCAAAATTTTGTCATCTGGTAAAGAGTTAAAAACATTATGCATACCTTGTCCACTTTCCAAATACTTCTATATTTCTTCCATCGATTGAGATACCTCTGCATGTTTGTCAGTGTATTTTTTATGTCAAAGTGGATTGTCTGCACCAGGTCTATAGTTTCTGTATTGATGGAGATATCGGAGAAGAACGTAAACTGATACAGCTCATCTTCCCCCTCCACCTTCTGAGGTTGTGTCTCGATACAGGTGCCATTCATCCAGCGTACAAACAACTTGGTCCTGGAGTGAAACAAGGACAACAATGCATACTCTCAGGGCAGAGGTCAAGGTTATGTATCTATCCCTGACAGTAGCATAAGGTCTCCATTAGTGTGTAATTAACCCTTTCCCAAACAAGCCCTGGTTTTCACGTGTCTGCAGTACAAGTCTTTTGAAAACACTGTGGGAAAAGGAGAAAGTGCTCGTTACGAGCAATTTCTCCTTTTCCCACAGTGTTTTCTACCCTTTTTGAGAACTTTCTGCCATTTTCATCAAACTTAAAATTGTCGTCTGCAAACTCTTTGAATTTGGACCAGTCCAAAATTTGTTGTTTGGGAAAGGGTTAAGTAAGCCATGCTCTGGCAACAGGGGGCTTAATGCATCTTTATGATGCATGCCACCAAGCAAGTCATTACATGATCATGGATCATAAGTCCATTTTGTCTAAAAACTGACTGAATCATGAGGTAAACTGGTCCTTGGACTTGCAGAAAATTGACCAATAGCAAAATGTTTTGGCCCAGGTCAGCCTGCGCTGACTCCACAGGCTGATCTGTGTCAATACTTTCTGCAGATGTATTAATCCCCTTTCAACAGAGCATGGCTCAAATAATTATCTCTATACTAGACAACAAAACTTCAGTGTGTACAAATCACCGCTAGAAAAACCATAGACTGCTAGAAATAGTACAGACCTTCTAATTTTCCACAAAAATGATAGCTTTCTCATTTCCCAAACAACCCTGCTTAGCAAGATAACAACATGGTTTGAAAAACCTTGATATTGATATTATCATTAGTGTTGTGCCATAATGTTTTTAAATGTGTTGTAATGGAAGCCAAAAAAGTCATCAGTTACTGATATAGGTAAATCTTACAAATACTCTAACTTATGGCACAGCCACAAAAGCAGTGGAGAATGGTGTAGAAGATGTGTAACAAAGACCTACCCTTCCACACAGTCCCTGACACACTGTAGTGTTAACTTGTACACTTCATTAGCCTGTGGGTGTAGCACCACATCTGGGGCTGCCAAAAGGGTTTCCACCTGAAACAGGGGCTTGTCTGACCTAAGGGCCACTTCAAACCTCCTCAAGTTGTTCAGTATCAACTGAAAAATAAAAAAACATACAAGCATATTATCAAATAAACTCTTAACCACACAATTTCCAGATTTGAAAACTTAAAAGAAGGCTCCTGAAAGCGTAGTGGGAAATGGAGAAAATGCATTTTTCCTTTTTTCTCCTAGTTACCAGTATTTGCTGCGGGTAACCAGGACTTTTCCTTTTTCTCCAGGTTACCAGCATTTTTACCTTTTCAAACAATCTTTTCATAAGCCTTCTTCTTCAGGGTTGCTAAACTTCAGGATTGTGTGGTAAAGGGTTAAAACATTACTAGATTGTTATAAGCAGTTTCTTCCTTTACCACAGTGTTTTCTACAGTGTTCTGCTACATGATCAACATAAGAGAATGAATTAACCCTTTCCCAAACGACAAATTTTGGACTGGTCCAAATTGAAAGAGTTTGCAGACGACAATTTTAAATTTGATGAAAATAGCAGAAAGTTCTCAAAAAGGGTAGAAAACACTGTGGGAAAAGGAGAAATTGCTCGTTACGAGCAATTTCTCCTTTTCCCACAGTGTTTTCAAAAGACTTGTGCTGCAGACACGTGAAAACCAGGGCTTGTTTGGGAAAGGGTTAAATTTTTATCACAACATCCAGTACTGTCATGACCCTAAAGAAGAAGGCTTCTGAAAACATTGTAGGAAAAAGAGAAAATGATAGTAACCAGCATTTTCTCCCACCCCCACAATGTTTTTTTATCCTTCAAAAAAAAAAAGAAGAAGAAGAAGAAAAATAGCATCATAGTAGACATTTATCTTGTTGTCTTCCCATCCTTTCAACTTGGATAAGTCTAAAATTTTGTTGTCTGATAACTACTTATTTAACCCTTTATCACATAATCCAAACTTTAAACAACCCTGAAAGAGAAGGCTTTTGAAAGCATTGTGGGGAAAAGAAGAAAATGCTGGTAACCAGCATTTTCTTCTTTTCCCACAATGTTTTCAATCCTTTCAAAGACAGAAATAATGATTTTAGCAACATTTGTCATCTGCAAATGCTATCAAATTGGACCAGTCTAGAATTTTATTATGTGGTAATGGGTTAATAACAAATTTCAGGGCCAACTGTACTGAACTTACCTACTTGGACATACTTGAGCATTATATACTTAATCTGGCTTAAAATGTGGTATTTATTTGTGAAAGGGAAGAAAACATTGCGTTTTCAAAAGCCTTCTCCATCAGGGTCATTTAACCCTTTACCACACAATCCCAACTTTTAACAACCCTGAAGAAAAAACCGGTTGGAAAACATTGTGGGAAAAGGAGAAAATGCTGGTAACCAGCATTTTCTCCTTTTCCCACAATGTTTTCTACCCTTCACAAAACAAATTTCAATTTTTGAGCCAGGTTTTATTTTTCGTCTGCAAAAGCTTTCGATTTGGACCAGTCTAAAATTTTGTCGTTTGGTAAAGAGTTAAGTTCCTGATTGTGTGGTAAAGGGTAAAACAGCATTTGATACAAACGTGAGTCAAAGCTTCATAAACTTTCTTTTCCCAGTGCGAATAATACTGATGCAGTTTTGGAGACCGCCCCGAGTTTGTATGAACCACCAATCCTTCCATCTTGGTCAACAGTGGGCCAATAGCTCGATACTTCCTGGCAAGAATTTCGAAGTCCTTTGACCTTTCCCTCTCGATGTGTTCGAAATACTCCTTACAGCTCGGCAAAATATCGGGGTACTTTCTTGGTGGTGACTTGAAGAGGTTGGCATTTTCGATCATTGACAGTCTCTGGTTAATGTCTTTAGCATTCTTCTGGATTTGGTTGACCAGGGATTCAAATTTAGCGATTGCCTGTTTTTAAAAAAAAAGAGATTGGATAGCAATTAACCCTTTACCAGCCGACAAAATTCTAGCCTTCTCCAAATTGAAAGCATTTGCAGACGACAATTTCAATTTGGCTAAAATGGTGCAATTTTCTTTGATAGGGTAGAAAACATTGTTGGTAAAGGAGAAAATGCTGGTTACCAGCATTTTCTCCTTTTCCCACAATGTTTTCAAAAGGCTTCTTTCCCAGGGGCATCAAAAGGCGTCATTGTGCGGTAAAGGGTTAAAAATGGCAATTATAATGTTGTGCTATGTACAAAGAGCAGATTTATTCATAGATATGTGTATTACATAACACAAAGAAAATTCTAGAATGGCATATGATAAATATTTTAATACCAAAGCAATAAAAAATAACTGAATTGTTCTTTAGATCTCATCACCTCCGACAACAACGTTTGTAAAGAATGACTTTAAAAACATCCTTGTTTAACTCTTCACCAAACAAACAAACAAAAACTAGAACTGTCACTGAATGTGACTTAATACCCCCGCCAGCGCTTTGACAGAGAAAAAAGTGTCAAGTTCAAGGGGAGATAATTCCTCAACCAGGGGAAGTTGACACTTGAAAATTATGTCTTGCAAATCTTCAATATATGATCAATATATGTGCAAAGTTTCAATGCAATTGAAGGAAAACTGTAGGAGGAGTTTGCGACACAAAATTGCTAGTATTTTGTACACAGACGGGCACACGGATGGACAGACAGACAGGCTGATTCCAGTATACCCCCGAAAACATTTGTTTTGCGGGGGTATAAAAAATATTCATTTTGCGGGGGTATAAAAATGTTTGCGACCAAATGAAAGCATTTGTAGACAACCTGAATGTGGGTCAAATGATGATTTCTGTCTTTTGATAGGGTAGAAAACATTGTGGGAAAAGGAGAAAATGCTGGTTAACAGCATTTTCTTCCTTTATCCACAATGTTTTCAAAGGCTTTCTTTCTCAGGTTCATTAAAACTTGGGATAGTGTAGTAAAGGATTAACTGGTCAATCAATTAGTTGGGCCCTCAGTTGTTATCTTTCAATCATTTATGACCTTATGCAACAAGTGATTTACCTGTTCACATTTATGACAGTAGTCCTTGATACCCAGAGAATTCCAGTTGAGACGTTTGGCCCCTGGTCTGATCACCCTCCTCAGGTCACGAACATGGTCCTCTAACAGCAAGCTCTGTGTTATAAAAAATATATTATATTAGATGACATTAAAAATATTCAAATTCACTTATTGACCCTTAAAGCACCTTTCAAGACTAAAGTTGCCTTTGCGGCCAGTGTAGATCAAGATCAGGCTGCACAAAACATGCAGCCTGATCTTTGATCCAACTATCCACTTTACTTAAACACTGTAGATATAAGCAACCATGAAATTGCAATTATTTGGGTCATATTGCTAGGATAAAAATGTCTGATAGATTTACTCTATGCTCCAAGGGTTGAAAAATAAGCAATCAAACTCCTGGGTTTATCATCATCCTAAGGTAACGGCTCTGAATTAAAAAAAAAAAGAAATTAAATTAACAGAAAATGTTCCAAATCATTTTATTAAAATATACTTTCAAACAAAATATACTTTCAAATGTGTGATGCATTATACCTTATTTCATGCTGTCCGGTAGGATATCGAGAAATAGCGGTGAAAATATTTTTCGATATTACACGGGTATGACCAGTGAGAATACCGACCACGGGGAGTTTGTACTGATTTTTATGAAGTCTCCACAAAAAAAGGCGTTAGAAGCATGAAATAAATAGAATATTTGTTTTTTTTGGTGAAAGATCGAAATTTATTTCATTGAGTGAACATCATCGGTAATATTTTCACGAGTGCTGTGCCACTCGTGAAAATATTACCGATGATGTTCACTCGATGAAATAAATTTCGATCTTTCACCGAAAAAAACAAGTATCCTCTATATCCAACGACATAATGTAATCATGGATCCATAAAACCCACAAAAACCCATTTTGTCCAACAACCGGCTACATCCAGAAATAGAATGGTTCTTTCACTTGCAGAAATTTACAAATAGCAGAAAGTTTCGACCCATGTCAGCCAGTGTCAGCCTGAGTGGACTTCGCAGGCTGACATGGGTCGATACTTTTTGCAGATGCACCACCTTTTCACAGAGCAATGCTCCTGTACACTGACACTACAAAAAATGCACATTTTTCTATTGTTAAATAAGTTGTTGGAAAATAAAACAGGAACAGTGCTCTCATAATTTCACACATTACAGATTGAACGATGGCATATAAGCTAAAGCAGTCACTCTATATCAATAATTTGATTTGTAATATATTAACAGAATGCTTGATATGGGCTGTTTTTCCTTGCTACAATGTGTCTAAGATTGGTCTGCAGTCTGAGTTGACAAGTTAAGATGGCCAACAACATTTAAAGCAACAGTGATCATAATTTTTGTATGAGAGACAATAAAAGTATTGTGAACCACTTTGAAAACTTGCTTGTAAACTTGTTAAATAGGGAAGTTCATCCTAAATTAAGGTTGTATTATATGTGAAAACAGAGTGGCTGAGGAAGAAATGGTTTGTAAGGAGCAATATCTCCATTAAACATATTTGTTTTCAAAAGCCGACTGCTGCAAAGACAATAAAAAGTCATCTGCATGTTACAATGTGTAAAAAAAAAAAGATGAAAACAAAAAAGGCAGATCAAAAGCAGCAGTGCAAAAGTTCATTTTGAAGCCAGTTAGGTGATTTCTTTTTGTTTACTCATTATTGTCATTTATACCTGCATCCTCACAATGGGCTAGTGCAGATATGAAAGAAGATATTGAAAACAATACTGGGTATACAATGATACAAAGTAAGATGCTGAAAACAGTACTGGGCTTTACAATGGTAAATGGAAAAGGGCTTGAAAAAAATTGAGCTATGCTCTGTGAAAAGGGAACTTAAAGCATCTGTAAAAAGTAGTGAACTATGTCAGCCTGAGCAGTCTGTGCAGGCTGACATTGGTTGAACCTTTTTGCTATGGGTAAACTTTCTGCAAGTCAAAGGACCATTGTATTTCATGATACAGTCAATTGGTATACATAATGGATTTCATGGATCCATTATTGTATGATGACTTACTTGGTAAAATGCTTTGCGGAGATGCATTAATCCCCTTTTGCCAGAGCATGGCTCAAATCATTATTGATTTGGTAAATGGTAAAAGGTTTGATAAAAAAAGAAAAAAAAAAATCATTTGCCCTAGATGTGCTAAATGAAATGGACATTTCGACTTAGTGCAGAACATGAACACCATAGTTGCAAATTTCAAGGCTGTTTTAGTCAGTTTGTATAGTAAAAAAAACTGAAAGTGCAGATGCAAGATCAGACTACATGTTCTGAGAAATCTGATCTCAATTTGCACTGTCTGCAATGGGAACTAAATTAGGGTTCAAGCCCACCTGGGCTAACATTTAAATAAGAGGCTGCTTGTACAGCTAGTGTTTTAATCTATCTACAATGTATTCAAAAAAAAATTAAATAAATAAAAGAGGTTTCAAAAATGGTTTGAAGCTAAGCCAAATAAAGTCCTCAAGACAAGCCTGAATAGCTCAACTGGTTGAGAGCAAGACATCTAAATGTCAAGTCTCAGGCCACTTGAGGATGTTGGTTCAAGCTCTACGGCTGACAATCTAAAATTACTGATAGTCATTTGGATGAACTGAGGTTCCGTGTGATAGTGCTATACACTGAGCACCTTAACTCTTTACCTGACGACAAATTTTTAGACTAGACCAAATTGAAAGAAGTTGTAGACGACAAAATAAATGTGACAAAAAAAATGAAATTTGTCTTGGGAAGGGTAGAAAACATTGTGGGAAAAGGAGAAAATGCTGGTTACCAGCATTTTCTCCTTTTCCCACAACGTTTTCAAAAGACTGAATTCTCAGAGTCGTTAAAAGTCAGGATTGTGCGGTAAAGAGTTAATGGATAACAATTAACTTAGAATGAGTTTCGTTGTGTATCTTGCACTATCCCCTGTAACATAACTAAAACCTTCTGGGGCATCGCCCATACAGGAAATAGGTGATGATGATAAACAGACGGAAAATCAATCAATCAAACAAAAGTCTTCTGCAGGTGGCAAATTTGTCAATTTCATGGTCTTATTCTGCAGAATTTTCTAATTTGAAAGTAACACAACATCTGATTGGCTTAGCAAAAAGGTTCAGCCCATCAGAACTTGCTCTACATTCTAAATCTAAAATAAGATTTAGAATAATATTTAAAATGGTTGGTGAATACAACAAAATAAATCCAAGTCAAGGTATTTTTCCTGAATTTTCTACCTTTTCAAGGACAAATCTCATCGTTAGAGCTAGATCAGATTTAATATAGATCTGCAAATACTTCTCAAAATCTTGTTATTAACTAAATAGTGAACTCTTTACCAAAAAAAAAATCATTAATGACCCTGATGGTTGCAGCTGGTTGTATGGTGTTTAACGCTGTTTCAACATTATTTCAGTTATATCACAGCAGCCAATGCACCTATCCATGCTTTCCTGGAGTTTCTTTTACCAGTATTTGGCACAATATTCTGTCCAAGCCACTGGCTGCTTTCCCACGTAACTACTGTCGAAACAATGTTTAATGACCCTGAAGATTGATTGACTGAATGGTGTTTTACACCGCTTTCAACATTATTTCAGTCATATCACTGCAACAGCTCACATATTCACTTATTTCCTGGGTTCCACTAGTACTAGGCAAGGGCTCTGAAGTGTCTTGCCCAAGGACACACCCACGAAAAAACTCAATGGATCCAGTGAGGCTCCAACCCGGGGCCTCCAGGTCACGCAGGACCCCTGACCCTGAAGAAACAGGCTTTTGAAATAATGGTAGGCAAAAGGAGAAATGCTGCTAACCAGGACTTCTTCCTTTATCCAATATGTTTTTTTTTTTTTTACCCTTTTAAAGACATTTCTGTTATTTCCTTTGTTGTATACAAGAACTTTCAATTTTGGACAAGTCTAAATTGTTGTCCTGGGGTAAAAAGTAAAATATCTCACCTCTGCACTATCCAGACTGGCTAACAACCTGTTGTATCTCAGTAACATGTGTGTCAAACTTTCCACATACTTGATGTACTTTTCATCCTGTAACATAAACACAGTGGATAAGTAAATCTTAACCCTTTCCCAAACGACAAATTTTGGACTGGTCCAAATTGAAAGAGTTTGCAGACGACGATTTTAAATTTGATGAAAATGGCAGAAAGTTCTCAAAAAGGGTAGAAAACACTGTGGGAAAAGGAGAAATTGCTCGTAACGAGCAATTTCTCCTTTTCTCACAGTGTTTTCAAAAGACTTGTACTGCAGACACGTGAAAACCAGGGCTTGTTTGGGAAAGGGTTAAACCACCTTTCACAACTATAGTTGCTTTAACCTTTATCCTGCTAGATAACTGAAATGAAACTTTCAAGATGATGGCAAAAACCAAAATGTTGGTATTTCAAAGTTATGAGGGGGTGGGGAAACACCTCCTTATCTGACAGTGTAGATCCAAGATCAGACTGCACATTCTGTGCAGTCTGATCTTGATCTACACTGTCCGTAAAAGGTCCATGAGTCACGATCAGCAGCCTAGGGGTTAATTACTTTGTGAAGAGATCAACAGTGTAAGCGAATATCACTCAAATAGATACGGCCAAGGGACCTGATCAACTGATCACTTAAGGTTACCCACAGAAATTTTAATTCTTTGCAAAGCCAAAGTTCTTTCAGCGGTTTGATTATATTCATCACAGTGTGAAAAGTTGTCTACAGGATCTGTAGCAAGTTAACTCTTTAACAAATGCCAAAATTGTAGACTTGTCAAAACCGACAACATTTGCAGATGAAAAAAAATAAATGTGGCTCAAATAATAGAGTCTGTCCTCAGACAGAGAAGAAAACATTGAGGGAAAAGGAGAAAATGCTGGTTACTGGTCAGCCTTCTTTCTCAGGGTCGTTAAAACTGAGGTTTGTTGGTAACGTGTTAACCATTTACCACACAATCCCAAGTTTTAAAATAACACTGATAAAGAAGCTTTTTGAAAAAAATTGTGGGAGAAGGAGAAAATGTTGGCTACCAGCTTTTTCTCCTTTTCCTACAATTTTCTTAACCTATTTAAGGAAAAACACTATTATTTGAAAAAACATTTAAATTTTAATCTGTAGATTCCTCCAGTATAGAAGAGTAGAAGACTAAAAGGGTAGGAGACATTGATTACCAGCATTTTCTCCTTTTCCAACAATGTTTTCAAAAGCCTTTTCCCTCAGGGTTGTTAAAACAAGGTATTGCTTGGTAAAGCGTTAAACTTGAAAAAAAAAAAAGTCGTATTTCTTACCTGAAGTGCCACATTTCTAGCCAGCTCTGGTACAGAAAAGCCAAGTTGTTCCATGTACTTGGTCTCAGAGATGATTTCCCCCAACATAGGATCAAAGTCGACTATATACTTCACTTCATATACATTGGCTGAAAGAAAAACAAATAAAATGGTTCTAAAATCAAAGTGTAGCACTTAAATAACTTCAATTTTTTTCTACTGAAATATAATGTTTTTGATCAAAGTTAAATCAGTGGAAAAAGTGTAAACTGAAATCGTAACACAGCCATTTTCCATGACTGGAGAGTTTAAAACTAATAAAGTATGGATACTTTCACTTCATCAATATTTACAAATCAACAAGTTTGATAGACAGCTGCTAATTTCATCACATTTATGACTTAAAGCACTTTCACATACAAAAGTTTATTTCCAAATAATAATATGTATATATACTGTAATAATAAAATTGGTAGTGGCAGTGGTGAGAATGATGATGATGATGATCATCATCATGATGATGATAATAATGATGATGATGAATAATGATAATGGTGATGAATGATGATGAATGATGATGATGATGATGATGATGATGATCATCATCATCATCATCATCATTCATCATCATCATCATCATCATGGCAATAAGAATAATATTTGCAAAGAAGACAAATATTCCAGCACAAAGTTAACATAATAAGTTCTGGACAAAAACCGACACTAACATGTATGAAAGTTCATTAAGAAGGCAAAATACTGAAAATAGTCCATAGGTAGGTGTATATCTTCATCTTAAAATTCATAGTCAGTCAAATCAAATCACAAATATAATTGAGCTATGCTGTGGCAAAAGGGGGCTTAATGCATCCCTGTAATGCATTATACCAAGCAAGTCAACACATAATTATGCATCCATGAAATTGATTTTGTCTAAGACAAAACTGAATTATGAGGTAGACTAGCCCTCTTACATGTAGAAAATTGACAAACAGCAAACAGTTTTGACCCAGGTCAGCCTGTGCGGATTGCACAGGCTGACATAGATCAATGCTTTTTGCAAATGCATTAAACCCCCTTTTAACAAAGCATGGCTCATACGTGCCTTCAAAGAGCTTTGTGCAAACAAAATCCAACAATACCTCATACCCTAAAACTCTCTATCCGGACATGAAAACTCAGATATAGAATCTATTTGAAATACTGTAATTAACCCTTTACCAAACTATCCCCAGTTTTCACGATCCCGAGAAAGAAGCCTTTTGAAAACATTGTGGGAAGAGGAGAAAATGCTGGTAATCAGCATTTTCTCCTTTTCCCACAATGTTTTCTACCCTTCCCAAAACAAATTTCAATTTTTGAGTCACATTTATTTTGTCGTCTGCAAATGCTTTCGATTTGGACAAGTCTAAAATTTTGTCGTTTGGTAAAGAGTTAAGGAAAGTATCACTTCTGATGTTGAAGTAAGTTATTTCGCACCATGGTTCAAAGAACATGATGTGAAATTGATTCAAACTTCACCAGATTAACCCTTTACCACACAATCCCAGGTTTTCACGACCCTGAGAAAAAAGCCTTTTGAAAGCATTGTAGGAAAAGGAGAAAATGCTGGTAATCAGCATTTTCTCCTTTTCCCACAATGTTTTCTACCCTTCCCAAAACAAATTTCAATTTTTGAGTCACATTTATTTTGTCGTCTGCAAATGCTTTCGATTTGGACAAGTCTAAAATTTTGTCGTTTGGTAAAGAGTTAAGGAAAGAGTATCACTTCTGATGTTGAAGTAAGTTATTTCGCACCATGGTTCAAAGAACATGATGCGAAATTGATTTAAACTTTACCAGATTAACCCTTTACCAAACAATCCCGGGTTTTCATGACCCTGAGAAAGAAGCTTTTTGAAAACCTTGTGGGAACAGGAGAAAATGCTGGTAAGCAGCATTTTCTCCTTTTCCTACAATGTTTTCTACCCATTCCAAAACAAAATTCAATTTTTGAGTGGCAATAGTTCTGTCGTCTGCAAATGCTTTCAGTTTGGACAAGTCTAAAATTTTGTCGTTTGGTAAAGGGTTAACTCATGACATTAACAGTTTATCCTTTAGGACTATGAAAAAGGCCCCTTGTACAAGGTATTCTTTAACTCTTTACCCCATAACAAAATTTTAGACCCATCCAAACTGAAAGCAATTGCAGACAACGAAATGAATGTGGCTAAAATCAATGTATTTATTTTTCATACGGTAGAAAACAATGTGGGATATGAAGAAAATACTGGTTACTTTCTCCCTTTCCTACAACATTTTCCTTCGAAGCCTTCGAAGTTTCTGCATGATAACAAGGTTGGGGCAAACAACAACAGGGCTAGTGTAGTAACTTGAAGTTTTCTTTGAAAATCTATTGTATGAGAATCACCCAAAGGCAATTGTGCAAGGAATATGTACCGTTAATCTTACAAAAAAAAACCCGCAAAAAATGGAGTAAACCATCACCATCATAATTATTTTAAATAATTATAGCACAAGATCACAACAGGGTGCAAGATATTTACAGCTCTGGGTGGGGACCTGACTAACAGTATGGGGCGTGGGCACACTCCGGGACTGACTGTACGGACTGGACAAACTACGGAGCTCATCTGTGGGTGAGGATTTCTCTCCACTACTTTCAAGACCACTTTCTATCAAGTTATCAAAATGTAACCCAAATCACACTCTATGCTAAAAATAATGATCTTCATTCACCATTGGCAAAATTTCATCCGTCATGCCATTTGCAAAAAGTAATCTTGGATTTTAAATTTGTTGAAATAACTCCTATACTATTTACTTTTTCATCCTAGCAGAAAACACTTTTGAAGAAATTGCTGTAAAATGAAAACTGAAGGCAATTTCCCCTTTACCAAATTGTTTTGCACATGTTGAAACTTAACCCTATACAAAACAATCCCAACTTTTAACGAACCCGAGGAAAAAAGCTTTTGAAAACATTGTGGAAAAAGGAGAAAGTGCTAGTAACCCGCATTTTCTCCTTTTTCCTCAATGTTTTCTGTCCTTTTACAGACAAATCTCACCATATGAGCTATATCTAATTTGTCTTCTGCAAATGCTTTGAATTTGGACTAGTCTAAAATTCTGTTGTTTGGTAAAGAGTTAAAGAAGCATGGTTTTTGACAGGGCAATATTATTAGGGCATGACTGTCTCATCCTAGGTAGAGAGAAAAAATCGGAACATACAACAATATGGATATCTGCTGTCACGGTCCTTTGACCCACTGGTGTATTATACACAAAATTAGTTTTTATGTCTGAGTGAAAAGGCTGGAATTATTATTAATTCTGCATTTATTTTTTACCAGTCTCTTCCTTTGACAACCAATCTTTGTTGGTTCAAGTAGATAATCAGCTTTTGTAAAGATTTTTCTTTAAAAAAAAAAAAAACAGTTTTGAGTCATTTTAACTCTTTGCCACACAATCCCGACTTTTAATGAACCTGTGAAAAAAGCCTTTTGAAAACATTGTGGGAAAAGGAGAAAATGCTGGTAAGCAGCATTTTCTCCTTTTCCTACAATGTTTTCTATCCCTCCCAAAACAAATTTCAATTTTTCAATCACCTTTATATTGTCGTCTGCAAATGCTTTTAATTTGGACAAGGCTAAAATTTTGTCGTTTGGTAAAGGGTTAACAAATAACCCCAAGCAAATGACATTTATGTCTCAGCATGCTGCTTTGGAAAATGGTGCGGCAAAATGGGAAGCTGCTCATGGCGAGCAATTTGCTCCTTTTCCACAATATTTTGGTTGTTTTTCAAGTGTTCAATCTTAATTCCTACTGATCATCCCTACTTTACAATGATGATTTCAACATCATTTACTACAATTTTTTTCTTGCTGAAACCTACCCTCTCCTTCTGGACCATCTTCCTGGGCTTGTTGTTGTTGTAGCTGTAACTGCTGGGCTTGCGTTGGCTTGACAATGAGATTACGTTTGAGTAAAGAGGGAAGTACTTGTTCCACATGCTCTCTCCACATCTCGTACTTCTGATCTTCATACATTTTCATCTGTTTACCAACGCTGAGGTATTTGGCCCTTGTCTGTGAAGATATAAAAAATGAATTTAAGCTTTTCTCAAAAAGAATTTGTCTTTCATACCTTTACCAGACAATCTGGAGTTTTAGCAACCGTTAGGAAAAGGCCTTTAAAAATATGGAAAAAGGAGAAAATGCTGGAAGCCAGCATTTTCTCCTTTTCCAACAACGTTATATACCCTTTCAAAAGCAAATTTCAGTTTTTGAGTCACGGTGAATTTGTCATTAGCAAATGCTTTCAATTTGGACCAGTTTAAAGTTTTGCTGCGTGATAAAGAGTTAAATCTTTACTACAGACAAAGTGTTAGGTTTTCTATTTGGCGTGTAACACACGAAAAAGGGCCTTAGGACAACTGCGTAAAGTGTTGTCGTGCAGGCTAATCCAGGACAGCACTTTACGGCTACATAAGATTTTTTCATACAGTAGACTTTTGTGAAACACAAAATCGCACAAAAAGGGGAAGTGTCATCTCGGATTAGTCAGACTGCACAGGCTGATGTAGCACGACTCATTTTTACGCATATGTCCGAAGGCCCCTTTTCTTGTGTTGCACGCCATTAGGAAAGCATTTGCAGATGAGAAATTAAATATGACTCAAATCATACTATGTGACTTCAAAGGGGTAGAAAACAATGTGAGTAAAGGTGAAAATGCTGCTCATCAGTAATTTCCCCTCTTCCCATCATGTTTTCAAGAGCTTGTTTTCCTTAAGGAAATTAAATCACTGGATTATTTCATAAAAGGTATTACATGAAAATCACTCTTTTCTTCCCCTAACTGTTGTATTCTAAATTGAATTCCAAGACTAAACTTTAAAAACTTCAATGTACAGTCAAATCTGTGTACAGCAGCCAGCCAAGGGATGTGCCCAAATTGGCTGCTGTACACAGATTGGCTGCTGTTCACAGTACTTATTTCTCGCACATTATTATCATACTATAGTTGATACATTGTACTTTGCAGTATTGTTCCAGCTTGTTGAATCATCTATTGTATGTTACAATAAAATTCTGCCTCACATTTTGTAAAAAAAAAAAAGGACTTAAATAAAAGGATTTTATTTAAAAGATTTATTTTACTTTTCATTTATTTTCCATCATATTTAAACAATAAAGTGCTTACAAGTCTCATGTTATACTATGTACATCTGAACTGTTTGCTAGAAAGCATGTCAGAACTTTAAAAAATTACATGTTGCTTAACCCTTTCCCAAAGGGCAAATTTTGGACCAGACCAGATTGAAAGCATTTTGCAGATGTATATAAACAGTTGCTAAAAATATGATTTTTCTATATGATAGGGTAGAAAACATTTTGGGAAAAGGAGAAAATGCTGGTTTTGCAACAGTCTGAATTTGTGTGCGGCCTACACCAAACTCAGTAGCAATAATCCGTGAAGAACGTCCAGATTCAAGCATTTGAACAACTTTCACACGGTCCTCTAGAGAGAGGAATTTACGTTTCGAGAGCGACATGATAGCAAGAACTGAATGCAACAGAAAATTTCCATCCATTTTTAAAAACAACGGGTTCGCAGTTTAGTTAAAGTGTAAACAACTTCGATTGACGTGATGTACAATTTCATATTATTACAACAAATTACCCATCTGCAAAAATACCGACAAACTTTCATTGCCATTCATCCTTTAAAGATCAAACATGAAAATAAACAACAATTGTCGGTCATTTTAATCGTAATTAAGTGTTGTATAATCTGTAATTGTCTGTTTGCACGTTTTACATTGTGTTAAGTCGACTTCGTCAATAACTACAGTATAGTGTTAATTATCGATTTTTCATATCCGATAAATTATGTCGTGTGTTGTGTCAGCTGACCTTTGTTTAGGTGTGATATACTGTTGATCCCGACTTATTAATGTGACCGTTGGCTGCATTTCACGATATCACGCTACAAACAGTGCAATGAAAGAAGGAAATTGCACGGGGGGGATTCGAGTGGCCGTTGTCGATAGATCGGCCGCTGTTCAGGTATGACCGCTAACTCAGATTTGACTGTAATTGGCTGAGACAGGTAATTCTTGGCAGGTAATCATACCGACCAGATTCTTTTCTCTCTCACTACTGGATATTGTTTGTACTATATTTACAGGGCAAAGCAGCCAGTAGCTTTCAAATGTTGTGCATATCTCTGGTTCAGGAACGCGAGGAAAAAATGAATAGGTGACTGGTCACTATCATGACTTGACATACTGTTTCAAACTTGACCAAACAACAAAACTTGGAAAGCATTTCCTCCTTTCCCACAATATTTTTCATAGCCTTTTTCCGTAGGGTCCTAAAAAATACCGGATCCTATGGTTAAGGGTGAGACACCTAACAATATTTATGAGCCATGCTCTGTGAAAGGGGGCTTAATGCATCTGCGAAAAGTATAGACTCAGGTCAGCCTGCGCAGGCTGACCTGGGCCAAAATTTTTCACTACTTATCAATTTTCTGTATATAAAAGGACCAGTCTATCCCATTGTTCAGTGGGTTGTTACACAAAATGGACTTTATGGATCCAAAGTCATGTGATGACTTGCTTGGCATCAGGCATCATGGAGATGCATTAACCCTTTCCCAAACGACAAATTTTGGACTAGTCCAGATTGAAAGAGTTTGCAGACGACGATTTTAAATTTGATGAAAAATGGCAGAAAGGTCTCAAAACGGGTAGAAAACACTGTGGGAAAAGGAGAAATTGCTCGTTACGAGCAATTTCTCCTTTTCCCACAGTGTTTTCAAAAGACTTGTACTGCAGACATGTGAAAACCAGGGCTTGTTTGGGAAAGGGTTAAGCCAGCTTTAGCCAGAGCATGGCTCATATATTAAACTTACGGATTTTCCCATGTCTGTTGTCATCATGTCCTCCATGGATTGAAATCTTATGATCACGTGTTTGATTCGATGAAACAACGATCGCTCCCAATATATCGAGCCAGCCACAGGTGGGTGATTTTTGTGTAGTGGAGGACTTTCCCGCTGTGTTTGAAATAAGCTGTCCATTGTGTCGACCTCTTTCTGATACTGCACCAAAATGTCACGGAATTTCTGCATCATTTGGTCGTTGATGGCCTTTCTAGATCGAATGTGTTTGAATTTCAGCAGCATGTTGAAAGCGCCCTCTGCTGACCGCAAGGACTGAAAGGACTCGTCGATGAAGTTTTTGGCTTCGTTTTCGATGGCTAAAACCTCTCTGTTGAAATGGTCCATGACACTTTTCCAAGACGATGCATGACGGATCATGAATGGATCGAAGGAAACCTAAAAAAAAAAAAAAAAAGAAAAAATATTCATTTACTTTACATCCACTTAAAATATCACAATTTTTTTTCAAGCTATTTACTATTGTGGACTTTATTTTTTGTAGGAGGTGGGTAGTTGCTAAGATATAACTGACATAGTGTTGAAAAGAATCTAAAACCCTTATTAACTCTTTACCAGACAATAAAATTTCAGACTGGTCAAAATTAAAAGCATTTGCACACCAAAATCTAAACGGTTCATGGAATTTGTTTTTGAAAGGAGAAAGTGCTAGTTACCAGCATTTCCTCCTTTTCCCACAATGATTTCAAAAGTCCTTTTTCTTGGGGGTTGTTAAAAGTCTGGATTATGTTGTAAAGGGTTAAACACAAATTGTCTCGAATTTTGGTACAATTATAAGTTATTTCATGGTCTCTTTTAGATTCAGTTGATCAAGATTTTACAGTACATATTTTTTGCTTTGATAAAAATTCATGGTTTATCTTTTGTTTACTCAACACTTTACATCACATCAATAGCTCAGATGATTCGATGTTTCTGAAAGGTTAGAAAACATTGTGGGAAAAGGAGAAAATATTGGTCACCAGCATTTTCTCCTTTTCCAACAAGGTCTTCCAAAAGTCTAATTTCCAAGGTTTGTTAAAACTTGGGATTTTGTAGTAATGAAGTAAACAGCTTTTTTCATGACCGACATTCTGCTGAAAATGGAATAAAAACAATATTCGACCAAATCAACAATTCAAAAGATAAAAAAATGCCTTTAAATTTTCCATACCTCTTCTAAAGGCACAAGTGTGTTCACTTGTTAACATTTGTACAAATTTATTTTAAAATTAAGTAATAGGGAAAAACGTTATGGCCTTGATATGAGAAAACAGATGGACAGATGGACAGACAGATAGATCAAATAAAAACAGTATGACCGAGAATTTTTTTTTCGGTGGCATAAAAAATGCCCGTGGATTTTCCCCACCTCTTCCAAAGGCACAACAAGTGCATCCACTCTGACTAGAACTTCTTCAATCCTCTTGGGATCTCCGGTAACAGCCTTCAACTCTGGACCAAAGATGTTATAAAACTCCTCTAAAACCTGAAAGAAACCATCCGTCCATACATTAGATTCCTTGCTCTAACTCAAAAGTTGTTTGACGTAGGACCCTGAAGCTTCATACAAGTGTTCCTCATGACCCAAGGAAGTGCCCTATTGTTTTTGGGTCACATGGACCAAAGGTCAAGGTCACTGGTGAACTTTGTTTTCTCTGATTGTGCTGCTTCAGTGACAAGGTGCTGGTAGGGGGTATTTGACCACTTTGCGACAGTTCTAATTTTTCATGTTTTCGCTTTTATCTGTATGTATTAACCCTTTCCCAAACGACAAATTTTGGACTGGTCCAAATTAAAAGAGTTTGCAGACGACAATTTTAAATCTGATGAAAATGGCAGAAAGGTCTCAAAGAGGGTAGAAAACACTGTGGGAAAAGGAGAAATTGCTCGTTACGAGCAATTCCTCCTTTTCCCACAGTGTTTTCAAAAGACTTGTACTGCAGACATGTGAAAACCAGGGCTTGTTTGGGAAAGGGTTAACCCTGAGACAAACAATTTTAAGTTTTTAAAACACAGAGGAAGAAGTTTTTTGAAAAATGTACCTGGAAAAATAAGGAAGTTAATGCTTTTATACAACATTTTCTCTTTTTCTAACAATTTTTACAACTCTTCTAAAGACAAACCTCATTAACTGAGAGACATTAAACTCTTTACCAAACAACAAAATTTTTTACTCAACCAAATTCAAAGCATATGCAGACAGCAAAATAATGTAGTTCAAATGATGATAGATGTCTGTGATAGTGAATTTATACGTAACTACAAATGACAAAATTTTAGACTGGTCCAAACTGAAAGCATTTGCAGACGACAAAATAAATGTGACCCAAAAATTGAAATTTGTTTCGGGAAGGGTAGAAAACATTGTGGGAAAAGGAGAAAATTCTGGTTACCAGCCTTTTTCTGACAATTTTTTCAAAAGCTGACTTCTTAGGGAAGTTAAATTTGTTAGTTTGTATTTGAGATTACCGTAATTCATCTATATATTCGGACACTCTATGAATTCGGACACCATTAATTAATTTTTGAAATAATTTATTTTACGTCTCTAATTTCGGACAGCTGATGCTAGCATTTTTTCCATTAATTCGGACACCAAATTCGTGACTGAAAAGTCTGGACAATATATTTTTTTCATCAAGCTAGTTTAACTACTCCTATCGATAGAAGTATTGTCCCAGACGAAGGGTGAGTCAAAACAATGTCCGGTAAGTGTAAAGGGTCATTGATTAGAGTATGTTTATCCATAACTGGAATACAGACTGGTTTTTTGTCATGTTTCAGTAACTACCTTTACCCGTGTTTGGCTCAAGGACCCTTTCCCCCCAGCATCACTACAAGGATCAAATCGACTACGTTCAGATTTTTAATTATCCCAGATCCTTCTATTTTTAACAGTCCATTTAAACGGGCAGTGTTGTAAAAGATCAGACTGCATATTCATGCAGACTTATCTTGGTCTACACTAAACTAAAATATATCCACGTTACATCGTTTCCAAGCCATTTTTAGTCCGTCAGACGAAAAAGTCTTACGGTCTTAAGGTTCACAAACAAGATAGGTGTGTTACGTGTATTTTCTTAAAAGAAACGATACACAGTCTGAAAATTACTAATCGCAATTTCTGGGTGAAAATAATGTAAGAATAATGACCGAGTACTTCGATGATGTAAAAGGGTCTAAATTTAGATAAAGCTGGAATTCCAAAAATCACGAGGTCAAATTGTTTTCCAAAAATCGTTGTGCTATTGAAATATGCACAGGTCATTACGCAATTAACTTCTACTCTGTTGATTGTTTTTCTTCCTGACCATATTTTTTTGTACATATTTTCACGTAAAGGGTCGCTTATCTAACCTTAGCACCTGATTCCACATGTTCCTTTCGATATCGGGTAAGTAACTATCAACACATTTTGTTTTCTCACCATATTACACAAACGCCTCACTCGCTGATTGGCCGATATCGATTTTTGTAGGCGGAGTCACTGTTTTGTTTACTTTGTAACTGACAGGATTTTTTTTATTTAATTCTCTATGTTTTCGGACACTGACGGTGGCAATTATCTATGAGTTCGGACACAAAATAAAATAATTATTTTATTGTGTCCGAATACATAGATGAATTACAGTAATGCCATTTTAACAGCTTAGGTCATATCACTTCGGTCAGTGCATCTCTGTGTTTCCCATCTTTCTCACACCAGCACTTACACAACTTTCTTTCCAAGTCACTGACTACTTTTCCCACATGCATCAGGGATGAGAGGCGAAAAATCGCTAGAAAGAAAGTTTATCTCAACTGGGCATCCAACTCACAACTACCAGGTCATGAGTCAGATACGCGAACCACTGAGCTACCCGAGTGGGCTTAGGGACGTTACAACTCAGGGTCGTGTGGTGAAGGTTTAAATTAATACCTGGGCCACATCATAAAGGTCTTGACAGATGTTGGACATATAATCTGTCCTCTCAAACAGTTTCTTTCTGTCAAATTCCCATCTTTGATCCCGGCCTGACTGTTCAATCTTGGCCCTCACTTCAAAGTAACTGTCCTTCCAGACTTCCAACATTTTCTTTGCTTCTGATGTTCTTCTTTTCACATCATCTGTTGTGTCTCTGTAATCACAGGTGGGGAAAAAAATGAGCCCTGCACTTGGAAAAGGGGGTTTAATACATCCCTATGATGCATAATACAAAATAATACAAAGTAAGTCATCACACAATCATAGATCCTTAAAACTCATTTTGTCTAAAAACTGACTGAATCACGAGGTAGATATATTTTCAGACGTTCCAAATATTGATCAAAAGCATATAGTTTTGATTCAGGTCAGCCTGAGCAAATTGTGCAGGCTGACCTAGGTCTATACTTTCTGTAGATGCATTAACACTTTTTTCATATTAAAGTCTTTCACAGAAAGCATTTGCAGAAGACAAATTACATGTTGCTCAAATGATGCAATTTGTCTTTGAAGCCGTAGAAAACATAGTGGGAGGAGAAAATGCAAGTTTCTACTTTTCCCACCATGTTTTCATAAGCCTTCTTTCTTAGGGTAATAATACATGAAAGCTTGTAGCATAGGTTCAACTAACTATCTTAGATCCAGATTTGCAGTAGGTAACTATATAAAACAACTGCGTAACATATGAATGGTCATCATGAAATAAGAATTCAGACATCAATAGGTTAAAAAATAATGTAGAAAACTGACAAATTGCTTGTTACAAAAGTTCTGAAAAGTATTGCTCATGAGGAGTTTCTCCAATACCTGCAATCTTTTCAAACATGGTCTTTTGCAAGAATTTAAAGAAACAAAGTACCGCATGCGGGTGCCAAGCACTTGATTTTAAGTGAAAATTCCAAGTTGACAAAGGGGCACAACTGTGCCAAAATACTTTTATGGTTACCTACTTTTCTTGTATAGGTTCCCCTTTTGATAGTTAACAACTGTAGTTGAAGTAAATATCTTTAGTAATAAGAGCGATATTAAAAAATGTTAAAGGTTTTGCATGACACAGACCACAAACGCGCAAAAAATGACAACACAAGGGCTAAGACAAAAACTTGTCTTTTTCTTCGAAAACAGCCCAGCTAATAAAGTGTACAGGAGGTTGTAAATTAACCCTTTACCAAACAATTCCAACTTTTAACGACTCTGAAAAAGAGGCCTTTTGAAAACATTGCGGGAAAAGGAGAAAATGCTGGTAAACAATGTTTTCTACCTTTTCAAAGACAAATTTCATAACTTGTGCAGCATTTAATTTGTTGTCTGCAAATGCTTTCAATTTGGACCAGTCTAAAGAGTTAAATGACCTACTTGAATATGGTTCTAATGTTGATAACTTTATCCACACGCTCTGCCAGTTCCCAGGCAATTCTCTCCATGAGGGGGACCATTCTCTCATCTTTATTATAATGGCGGGAAATGATCCAAACCATTCTCAGGGCATTCATCATCGATGGAATGGTTTCTATGACAACTTGGAATGTTGCACCATGGGTGATATTTTTGAAATGACGTTCCAGGGTCGACAAGAACCTCACATTGTCTTTTGCTTCAACATAATACTTATTCAGTTCAGATTTCACGTCATCAAAGTCAGATTCTAGATGAGAATACGCTTCAAGCATTTTAGCAACCATTGGAATTTTCAACTGCTCAACCAGAGCACTTAAGGCTGCATTCCTCTCTCTCCAGAAATCAATCTCAGCAAGAGGACCTTTCCCTTGGGGGACCTTCTTGACCTGCACTTCTAGAGCAGTTCTGACTAGTCTCGTCCATTCGTAACAAATTTCACGGATTTGATCCATAAGTTCTGCGTTAGCAACCACTTCTTCAATGTTATCACTAAGCTCTAGATCTGGAATCTCAAGCCTAACTTCCCCTTCAATTTGTTGAATTGTTCTTGTGATACTGGAGGCAAATTTCTGCATACTGATCAGAAATTCGTCTCTTAACATGGCTTTAGCTCTTGACTCTGCTACGTTCACTTTCTTTTCGCTTTCCTTGTCCTTCTCCTCATCATGTGTGTCAGCTTTCGTTGACGATCTAGTTTCTGGACGGCTACGGGCATCAGGTTTCGCCTCTCCATTCTTATGTTGGTTAAATGATAACAAAGGCATGTAAACCTGAGGGGGAAAGAAATGGGATTTAGTGATATGAACTACTTTACAGAGAATCAGTTATCACTATTATTATCAATGACCTGCAGAAAGGACCCAGTTATGAGTGACTTCTCCAATTGCTTACATAATTTGACAAGTCAACAATTGAATCAAAATGGGTCTGGCATATAAAAAATTGTCTTCAAGTTCAGTCCCTGCAGATGGCACTAAATGTAGCATCACTCTTCCCCAAACAACATAGTTTTAAACTTGTCCAAACTGAGAGTATTTGCAGCAGAAGCTTAAGGGTGACTGAAATGATTGATTTTGTCCTAAAAAGGGTAGAAAACATTGTGGGAAAAGTAGAAAATGCTGGTTACCAGCATTTTCTTCTTTTCTCACAATGTTTTCAAAAGCCTTTTTCCCTACAGATGTTAAAACAACAACCTTGACTGGTACACTGTTAACTGATGGGATTTGTCTTTGAATGGGTACGAAACACCGAAGGTAATAAAAAAATGAAATGTTGCTGCTTATCAGTATTTTTCTCTTTTTCCGACAAATGTTTTCAAAATCCTTCTGTCATAGATTCTTCTGTCATAGTATGATAACCCTTTACCGCACAATGCCGCCTTTTGACGCCCCTGGGAAAGACGCCTTTTGAAAACATTGTGGGAAAAGGAGAAAATGCTGGTAACCAGCATTTCCTCCTTTTCCCACAATGTTTTCTACCCTATCAAAGAAAAGTTGCACCATTTGAGCCACAATGAAACTGACGTCTGCAAATGCTTTCAATTTTGACATGGCTAGAATTTTGTCGTCTGGTAAAGGGTTAAGGACATGAGATGGCTCTGTACAGGATAAATTATTTACCTGGGTTGAAGATGTCTGTCAACATACCTGAGAGATTATATGTTCCAACATGACTAGAGAATGTCCGTTGAGAAGCCCAGTCTCAAAATAATTGGGTAACGTCTCCAGGGCCTCATCCTTACTGTTAGGGAGTGGTACCATACCTGGGGTATTTCTGATGAAGTACACACAGTCCTGGTCGGCAAACTCCTCAGGAAGAAATTGGTAGCACATGTAGAGGTAGGTACGGATCACTTTCTGAAGGATTATTTTCTGAAATATGAAGAAAAAAATGTATTGGTTTTCGTAATTATTATTGCCTAGTATTACATGGCAGCCAATAGACTATTTGCCCTGAACTATTTAAAGAAATATCTACACTCGTTTTCAGTCAGTTTTCCACCCATTCTGCCAAATGCTGCCACTGACAGTTGCAAGGCTGCAAAGATTACAATGGATAGAAAATGCATTTCATTTTCTGGAGGCCATCAAAGAAATCACTGTTGTCTTTTCTGGTTTTAAATCAAAGACTAAACCCTTGAGTTTCTTAATCCGTTCCACCATATATATTGGTAATTCATCATGTTCACACAGCTGACTAAATTCTGAACCATTCTACATTCTATTAATTTTTAACAGCATTTTTGTCTCTCTGGCTGTAGAATGTATCTTTCACCACTTACCATTTAGCCAGATTTTAGAATCTTCCTTATTGAAAACATTTGCAGATGACACAAATAAATTTGGCTTTATGATGGGATTTGTTTTCAAAATGGTAGAGAACATTGTTAGGAAATGGAGAAAATGCTGGTTACCAGCATTTTCTCCTTTTCCTACATTATTTTTAAAAGTCTTCTCCCTCAGAGTCATTGAAAGACGAGACTGTGTAGTAAATGGTTAAAGTGCCTATTTCAATTGCAGTTGTTTATATTGAGAGTGTAAGTCAAGATCAGACTGTACCAAAGGTTTCCCATTATAATTCAACCCTATACAATCCTGAGTTTTAACAATCTTTAGGTTGATTGACTGATTGATAGTATGGTGTTTAACACCGTTTTCAACATTATTTCAGTTATATCGCGGTGGCCAGTGCACCTATCCATGCTTTCCTGGAGTTTCTTTTACCAGTACTCCACACAATATCCTTTCCAAGCCACTGGCTACTTTCCTACATAACCATCATCGAAACGAAGGTCAGCGGTGAGAGAGGAATAAATCCTGTCAAAATGACTATCATCAATCCTCGGAAAGAAATTGGCCAAGCCTGGGATCAAACCAGCGACCTCCTGTTCTCAAGTCCTGTACGCTACCGACTGAGCTACGGGGCTTGGCAACAATCTTTAGGATCGCAGCTTTTAACTCTTTATTACACAATCCCAACTTCAACAAGCCTGTGACAGAAGCCTTTTGAAAACATTGTGGGAAAAGGAGAAAATGCTGGTAACCAGCATTTTCTCCTTTTCCCACAATGTTTTGAAAAGGCCTCTGTCACAGGCTTGTTGAAGTTGAGATTGTGTAGTAAAGAGTTAAAAGCTGCGATCCTAAAGATTGTAACCAGCATTTTCTCCTTTTCCCACAATGTTTTCTACCCTGTCAAAGACCAAGTCCATCATTTGATCGACATTTAAATTGTTGTCTGCAAATGCTTTCAATTTGGACAAGTCTACATGTTTGTCGTGGGGTAGAGTTAAAAACATTGTTAGAAAAGGAGAAAATGTTGGAAACCAGGATTTTCTCCTTTTCCCACACTGTTTCCCAACCTTCCAAAGACAAATCCAGTTGTTTCAGCCACATTTTGTCATCTACAAATGCTAATGATTTGATGAAGTCTAAATTTTTCTCGTTTGGTAAAGAAATAAGCCTTTCATAGAGAAATCTGGTCATAAGAACCTTATTTTATTTATTGCCTGCAAATGCTTTCAACTTTGACAGGTCCAGAACTTGGTCATCTAGATAGGGTTGAATCTTTGAGTTGAGACTTGTCCTATAAGATTTTAAAATGTACATGTCCACAATTATAAAATTATACCAAATTTGGCAAATCATCAAAACATACTTAAAGTTGGTAAACAGCCATTTAACCTTTTGTCCAAAGTGATTTAATGTATATTTTATCTGACTCAAGGAGAATGAATCATCAAGGCCTGTATTCACTAACCATTTTAAAGAACTTTCTCAGCCTTATCCTATGGACTTTTTTAAATTTGAAAGCAACACAACTTCACTGGCTAAACCAATCACATCTCTGTGATGCTTTATACCAAGGAAAACATTACAAAATTATAAATCCATTGAATGATTGATTGTATAGTGTTTAACGTCGTTTTCAACATTATTTCAGTTATATCACGGCAAACAGTGCACCTATCCATGCTTTCCTGGAGTTTCTTTTACCAGTACTACACACAATATTCTGTCCAAGCCACTGGCTGCTTTCCCACATAACCATCGTCGAAACAATGGCTAGCGGTGAGAGAGGAATGAGTCCTGTCGCGATGACTATCATCAATCCTCGGAAAGAAATTGGCCAAGCCAAGGATCGAACCTGCGACCTCCTGTTCTCAAGTCCTGTACGCTACCAACTGAGCTACGGGGGTTTGGCATTATAGATCCATACAAACCATTTAGTCTAAAAACCGATTGGATCAGGAGGTCAATTTGTCCTGTGACATGCAAAAAATTTAAAGATAGCAAAATGTTTTGGCCTATGGACAGCTCAGGCTGACACTATTTGCAAATGCATTAAGCCCCCCTTTCACAGAACATGGTTCATATTATTTACAGTTTTGGGTGCTTTGTCCTCTTCATTCTCCTCTCCCCCTTCTTCACCTTCCTCGCCCTCGGGCTTAGCATCTGTAACCTCAGGGGTCGGGGGAACATCTCCTTTACTTGACTCTGTCTCGGCTTTGTCGCCCGTAGGTGTGCTTCCTTTGCGCCTACCTTTTCTTCCTGTACCTAAAAAATCATTGTCATTTTTAATGTATTAGGGTATGACATATTTTTTCAAGAATCAAATCACTTAATTTTTCAAATACATGTATATGCATGCTGGACTGGGAATGGAGGAAGGTAAGTTCTTTTCTTTTCTTCTTTGAGACAAAATATGAACCTATGTCTACAAAAAAAAAGTTAAGGATATAATTTTTTAAACAAATTTCTGAAATTTCTGAAACTTCACTGGATGAAGAATAATTTTTTCCTGTCTTATGGGGCTATCTGAAAACACTTAACCTATCAAAAAAAACTTCAAACCTGTCCAATTTGAAAACAGTTATAGACAACAGGATCTATTTGGCTAAAATGATGAGATTTGTCTCTGGAAGGATAGAAACATAATGGAGAAAAGAAACAAGAGCACCACATATGTGTGCCAAGGATCAGCTGCAGTTCCTTGATTTCCAATGAAAATTCAGTTGAAAAAGGGGGCATAACTGTGTCAAAAAATGCTTTGATGGTTACCTGTCCTTGTTGGATGGGTTCCCCTTATGATATTTAACAGCTTTTCCAAGTTGGAAGCAAATATCCTCAGTAATAACAGAGATGCTATAAAATTGTCAAAGTCTCTGCACATGCAGACAACAGGATGATGACAATACCTTGATGTTTTCTTTAAAAGCAGCAGGCTAAAAATGTGGGTTACCAACAATGTTTTCAAAATCCTTCTTCCTCGTGGTCTTTAACTCTTCCAAACGGCAAATTTTGGAACTGACCAAGCTGAAAGCATTTGCAGATGACTACTTAAATGTAGCTCAAATGATGATTTCTGTCTTTGGTAGGGTAGAAAACATTGTGGGTAAAGGAGAAAATGCTGTTAAACAGCATTTTCTCCTTTACACACGATGCTTTCAAAAGCCTTCTCCTTTAGGCTTGCTTAGACTCAGGATTGTGTGGTATAGAGTTAAAATACAGGATTGTTTGGTAAAGGGTTAAACTCTACCCAGAATTGTTGCAGCACAGACTTGTTGCTCACCTTTTCTTGGTGTCTCCTCCTCCCCAGTGGGTGTTGAAACACCAAGAGCTTCTTCTTTAGGTTCTGCATTCTCATCTGCAACAGCGTTTGTTTCACCTTGTGCTTGTTCTCCACCCTCTGCCTCTCCTCCCTCTTCCTCTTGAGTAATATCAGGAATCTCTGGCTCTGTAATTAATTTCTTTGTGACCAGTAGATGTACAAGAACACCTTTTCTTATTTTTTTCTTATTTGTGCGGTTTCTAATTTTTGCTACCAAGCCCCGGTAGCTCAGTTGATAGCATACCAGAATGAGAACAGAGGATTGCTGGTTTGATCCTCAGCTCGCCCATGGTCTTTCCGAGGACTGATGATAGTCATTGTGACAGGATTTATTCCTCTCTCACCACTGACGATTGTTTCAATTAAGGTTATGTGAAAAGGCAGCCAGTGGCTTGGAAAGAATATTGTGCAAAGTATTGGTAAATGAAACTTCAGGAAAGCATGGATAGGTGCACTTGCCGCCGCAATACGATTAAAATGATGTTGAAAACTGTGTTAAACACCATTCAGTTAATCAATCCAATTTTTATAAACACTGTGGGTGAAGGAGCATATGTTCATAGTAAGCTGTTGCTCCTTGTTTTTATAATACTTGCTTTATTATTCAAAAAAAGATATCTTTTTCTTTCCTTCAAGTGGATTTCCTTTGATGCACTTGCAACAGATTTTAGCTACACCATATGTTTAAATACAGACTCTACAATAATGGGTCAAGTTTTGTATCAATCTTCCCCTCAGACCTTTAATCCCCCTCCCCCCCCCGTTGCACTCTTCAATTCAAACCTAAAATTTAAATTCCTTGACATGATATATCCCCGTGTCACCTATTTTCGACGGTACAACAGAAAATGCTCGGTTTCTCATTATACGTTTAACATTTTTGTAAAAACATCACATATTTGAAAAAATGAATTTCTTTCTTACCTTTTCAAATTTAAATTTCCTCAGTGTTTACATTCCCGTTCTAAACATGGTAAGGGTTTTATGCAGCTATCGGAATCACACCGTTGAGATGACGTCACCTATTTTCGACGGTCAAGGTCAAGATAAAATATGAGGGCCGTTCAAGTTGTATTCATGAAAGTTACACTCTGATAAACATTTTAAATGTTTTTTCTTGCTTAATAACGGGTAAATGTATGAAATTTTGAAAACATTAACAACTATTTACAATTCAGACGGGCAAGTTAACGGTCTGTGTTCTATTCCTCATTTAAACATTTTGGACACTGAAAAGAATCTCCTCTCCTAAGAATTTTTACCTTCGAACAAAATCCTAAATGAACCCATCTATCACAGAGGTCACATTGGCCCCATTTCACCAAAGTTAAGCTAATGCAGTGTTTCAAGTCTGATGGGGTAAATAGATTGCAAACGCAACACTTCTCTGATTCTTGTATTTCTGTTTCAGAATCATCCGACACAGTGTGGTTAAAAGAACTACCATTTTTACTTGAACCTGACGTGCTTGGTTTTGAAATAAGTGTAGCTGTAGATTTATTTAAAATATTAGACTTTTTGCTTGATTTTTTCAAAAGTTTGTTGTTCTGTTTATCAAATGCTTTGGATTTCGATGGTTTGTTCTTTTCTATGTGGTCCTTTACCTGATCCAGTATATCATCCTCAGTTATTGGCTTACCTGCTACAACCTTACTTAGAGTTTTGCGAGTTTTAGCAACATTGACATTGTTTAAAACTTCCCCACCCCTTTTTTCTAAAAATAGCGATGCACTTCCAGTATTTTGTTCACATGTTGTCATGGATGGTTGTGCTTTATCAAAGGTCAGAGAAGGTGCTATAACTGAATCAGTTACTACTTTGTTATTGAATGGGAATATTCCACATCTTTTGAAAGCAGACTGTATATTCACTGCAGTCAGTGTTTGGGAGTAGACTTTGCAAGCAATTTTACAAACATCATAACGAGTGATAGTACAACCACCAGAGGCCCTGAGATGTTGGTGAAGTGCTGCATTCCAAGCATTCTCAAAAGGTCCATAGCATGAGACGTCCATAGGCTGTAGAATGTGGCTACAATGGGGTGGTAAAACAAATAAAATGATATGGTTTTCTTTTGCCCATTGAATTAATCCAAGAGATACATGACTCTTATGACCATCATAGAGCACTAAGATAGGATTATCTGCATCATGAAATGGCAAAATAGGCTGCAAGTGATTCTTCATGTAATAAAAGAATATGTCAGTATTAGACCATCCGGATGCAGAGACAGTTCCTGAGGAACCAGGTGAAGCACCATCCAACAAAGCTGGCTGCATTCTTACACCAGGAAATACAAAAAACGGGGGAACTTGATGTCCAATTCCATTTCCACCACCAATGACAGTTACAGTTTTAGATTTTCCTGCGGTAATTGCCTGTGCTTTATAATGTTTACCTGCAACAATTTTAGGAGGGTTATGGTTCATTGAAAGTCCTTTTTCATCAATGTTGTATATTCTTGATGGTTTGTCTTTTAGATTATACTTTATCAAAATTGCATGAAGCTCATGAAAATACCTATCTACAGCTTCCCGTGTAGCACATTTTGCCCTGGCCACCTCCAAAGCACGGGGCTTTTTAACTTTCAAATCTGGCCAACGATCTAGGTAACCATACAGCCACTTCAAACTGAATTTATGTCCCGCTGGTTTAAGACCTAAATGAATTGCATAATCTGATGCCAGATTCAATGTCTCCATTCTTGAATATCCGTAGCCTATTTCAGCCATAACAGTTAAATGATTGTGAAATAAAGCTTCCTGTTCACTTGAAAATACTGTGCAAGGACCAGACTTAACTGCATCAAGATCAACTCTCCCCCGAACTCTGTCCTTCAGGGTCGAGACTGGTATAGAAAATTTTTTAGCGACCCTCTCCACCGGAAGAGACTCTTCAATACACATTCTATAGGCGTCTGCAATGTCATCTGCAGTGTATGATGCTCTGTAACGGCCTCTGTTGGCTGGATT
Organism: Tridacna gigas; assembly: GCA_945859785.2. Taxonomy (NCBI): domain Eukaryota; kingdom Metazoa; phylum Mollusca; class Bivalvia; order Cardiida; family Cardiidae; genus Tridacna; species Tridacna gigas. The sequence goes on from OX244042.2 coordinate 1,792,890, forward strand.
GGTCTGGAAATAAGCAAATACATTTTCAAAATGGAGGAAAATAACGTAAGGACCATCATATTTTTTATTCATATGTTTGAACTTCAAATCACCTCAGATATAGGTGAATCCCCAATATGACGTCACAACTTGTCGGCTATTAAAAAGCCGAGAGACAGATTTTGGATTTTAGATGTGTTTTGGGTTAAAAATGTATTTAAAAACGCGTGAAAAATGGCTTTATTAAAATGGCGGGTAATTATGTTGTTTTTATTTGAGAAATGAATACTTACCTTTCTTATTTCCATATTTCGTTCAAAGCCAGCGAAGGGTGACGGTTTATAAATATTCAACGCTCCGGTGACGTCATGCATGAAATCTCGCGAGAGTTTTGAAGTATTACGGAATTTTCCGAGACCGTCGAAAATAGGTGACCGTCGAAAATAGGTAACGTGACGATAAATTTGTTTGATCAATTTGATGACCTTGGCTTGGGTGCTTTCCCAAACCCAAAACTTCTCATAACGATTTCAGTGATGCATTGGTATCATTGGAATTAAATTATATTTGATGAGTTAATTAAATAATTAAAATTCTAAACATCTGAACTTACCACATTCGACCTCTACCTCTTCCTCCTCTTCTTTTGTAATTTTGTAGAATAAAATTGAAGATTCATTCTCTTCTGGGGTGTCATTCAGAAACTTTCCAAGTTCACGTTCCCAAATTCCATCGTCTCTGTCCAATAATTCTTCAAACACCTCATTTTCTTTAATGTCTAAGGCAAGAAAAACTTGCTGTCTTATCCAGTCTATTCGCTCGTCATCCATATTTCATTGATTAACACTTTTACTCGCTCATGTTAAGTTTCAGCAAAGCCCCCAGACGATCGTTGTCTCTGTTTCACATTCAAGGTAAGAAAGTAGTCCCAAACAAATCAATACGTCGAAACATCTTGGTATTTTTTGAATATAAATCTGTAGTCTGTTTAAGGATTTGAAAAAATCCTTTGTACTAGAAAAGAATAAAAATATTATTGTAAGTTCTAAATTACAAAGTTTGGCGTATGAATTTCACATAGGACTTATTTTAAGTAATCTGACGGACTTCCATGTTGTTTAATTAGTTGCCCCTCGCAACGGACTCCACGTAAAAAAAAAAAAAACTGATAAGTGTGGAAAGTATGGAAATTGAAATTGGATTTAAAATTGAAATTTTATCTACTAATACAGTAAAAACTCTAAAAATGAAATATTCCACCAAAATATTTCGACAGAGTTTGTTGTCAGACGATAACCAGACAAGCACCTGTTTCAAAGATGGCGAAAGGTTAAAACCGAAAGAAGACGCGAGAATGATTACGTGTATCACCGAAATCGTTGATTATATCTTGAGTGATTCTTTACTCTCTGGCTTTATTATTTTTATTGTCCTCTACATATTGCAAACAAGATTTGATTTCTACATATTCAAAATATACCATAGAGATGCGACTTGTCCCTCATTTGAAGAATTTCCCAAACAAGTTGATACAACTCATTGCATTGATGCAAAATGTGTGAGATGTCACAAATATAAGAGCATTCTAAGTACAGCCCATGTTAAACTAGAGTCATTCAAAGAAAAGAAACTCTTCACAAACAATAAGACTTTAAACAGTTCTGAAAGTGAGATGGAGCAAGCCATTCAGAAATGTAGAATATCTTTGATGAATAAAACTCTACTTGACACTGCAAGTAAAGGAATGGACCAGAATCCAAATGTTTATTTCCACACGTCATTAACCAGCAAACCTTTCTGGAATGAAACAGATCTCTCTAATGAAATACAGAATGATGTCAACAGACTTGAAGAATGCATGTATGAGATATTGAATGAATTTCAGCAGATCTATACAGACAAATTTATACATCTCTGGAAAAGGAATTCAACTGACTCAGGATCTTGGGATGTTTTTCATTTAATGAATCAGGGCACCTGGATAGAAGAAAATACAAGTTTATGTCCCCAGACAACAGATATTGTTCAAGACCTTTCATCCATTATGAAGGAGAACGTTTTTGGGAATATTCTATTTTCTGTCATTAAACCAGCTACACATATTTCACCTCATTATGGTCCAACTAACTTAAGACTGCGATGTCATCTAGGTAAATAGTGAGCGAGTGAACCAAAGGTTCTGCGTGCAGTTAACACTTAAGCTACTGAATAAATGAAACACAATTTTCTACTCAACACTAAAAGCCCAAACATTGCAGTTTCAAAGTTGATTTCACCAGAAAGAAAATACCGTATAGGACAGTATAGATCAAGATCAGACTGCACAGAATGTATCTATACTGTCCGCAAAAGGTCAGCGGGTCGCAATTAGCAGCTTAAGGGTTAAATCCTGGCTCTTGAAACTTGTCATGTAGAATTTTCCTCAGGCAAGGCACTTCAAAATGATTTGGCATTTTCAGCCAGGAAAGTAGGAATTGGTACCAATTTCTCAATTTTTATGACAGACAGAATTTCAGATAAATCCAAATTGAAAGCATTGCAGGCATCAAATTTTTATGTGGATCAGGTGATGGAATTTGTTTCCGACAGATAGAAAACATTTTGGGAAAAGGAGATAATGCTGGAAACCAAGTTTTCAAAAAGCTTTTTCACAAGGGTCATTAAAACTCGGGATTGTGTGGTAAAGGATTAAGGCCAAATTATCTTAACATGGGCTGTAAAGAATTCAAGATAAAGAACAGATTGCAGATTCCCTGGTATCTGATCAATAGTTCCTCGCTGTCCCTTAAAGCTGCCAGTGTGTAGTGTTTTACGGGTTGAACTGGGTTTTAACCCTTTGAGTGGCTTTCACGACTGTAGTATGTTATAGATCAACTGCAAAGAACATGCAGTCTCATCTTCAATCAATACTTTTTACTTTGTTTCGTTTGGAGTTTTACACCGTTTTAACACTGTAGGTCATATCATGGTGGTCCTTGCACCTACGCATGGTTTTTCCTGACTTTTTTACACCAGTACTGACACAAATTTCTTACCAAATTTTTCTCACAAAAATTGTCGTAAAGTACAATGGTTCCAAAACATTTTTCATAGGGGGAAGTTAAAATTTGGGATTGTGTAGTGAAAGGTTAAGTGTTAATTGTTTATCAAACAATTCCATGTTTTAACAGTCCAGAGAGAAAGGCTTTTTATATGATTGTCACAAAAGGAGAAAATGCTGGTAGCCAGCATTTTCTCCTTTTCCCACAATGTTTTCTACCCTTTCACAGACAAATCTCATCATTTTGAGCCCCATTTAATTTGTTGTCTGCAAATGCTTCCAGTTTAGACTCCTCCAAAATTTTGTCGTCTGGTAAAGTGTTAATGGCATTTCTCATGAAACCATTTTGTTGAGATAATACTTTTTTTTTACAGGTTTGCTTACGAACAATGAATGCATTTTACATGTAGGATCAGATCAGACAATGTGGTCGGATGGAAAGTGTTTAGTTTTCGAGGATTCATTTTTACACAGTGTTGAACATTTGGGGAGAGACAGAACTTTGATCGGAGGCAATGAAGAAGAAAGTGAAAGTACACTTAGTTCAGATGGAAGTTTACTTGGTCAGGGAGATAGAGCAGTTTTGATTGTAGATGTGTGGCATCCTAAACTGTCAGATGTGGAGCAGTGTATTTTAAATTATTTATTTTCCCCAGATTCGGATGAAAAGGATGGTTAGTAACTATTAGATTTTAACCTGTTTAGCACACAACAAAATTTTAGACTAGTTCAAGTTGGAAATATTTACAGTCTACCAATGAATGTTACTCAAATAACATGGTATGTCTTTTGATGAGTAGAAAACATAGTGGAGAAAGGAGAAAATGTTGGTTACCAACATTTTCTTCTTATCCCGCAATGTTTTCAAATACCTTTTCTATAGGGCTGTAAAACAAGGGATTGTTTGCTAAAGGGTTAACTCTATACCACATGTCACAGTTTTTGGACTTGTCCAAATTTAAAACATAATTCTGTAGGTGATCAATTTAAGGTTGATTAATTATCCCTTTCCCAAATGACAAATTTTGGACTGGTCCAAATTGAAAGAGTTTGCAGACAACAATTTTAAATTTGATGAAAATGGCAGAAAGGTCTCAAAAAGGGTAGAAAACGCTGTGGGAAAAGGAAAATTGCTTGTTACGAGCAATTTCTCCTTTTCCCACAGTGTTTTCATAAGACTTGTACTGCAGACACATGAAAACCAGGGCTTGTTTTGGAAAGGGCTAAGTAATGGGTTTTTTCTTTGAAATGGGTACAAAACATTGTGGGAAAAGGAGAAATTGCTGGTTCCCACAAGGTTTTGCATGAATGAGTGAGCTATGGCAGTGAAGTTAAAACACAATGCAATCAATTAATTATGACCGTGAGAAGATCATTTCACAGATGTCAGCTTGTGAAAACTTACATTGAATTTGTCTTTGGAAGGGTAGAAAACATCGTGGGGAAAGGAGAAAATGCTGGTTACCTGCATTTCCTTTTATTCTGATAAAGTTTTCTAAAGGCTTCTTCCTCAGGGTCGTTGGAACACGGAATTGTTTGGTAAATGATTTTAACCCTTTTTCCAAATGCCAAATTTTGGAAGTATGTGAGTGGGCAAATTCTGAAGTGGTTGAAATAAAGTGAAGTTCTTTGACGGGCTAGAAAACATTATTCAAAAAAAGATATCTTTCTTTCCTTCAAATTGATTTCCTTTGATGTGCTTGCAACAGTTTTTAGCTACACCATATGTTTAAATACACTCTACAATAATGGGTGAAGTTTTGTATCAATCTTCCCCTCTACAGACCTTTTAACCCCTCCCCCCCCTTGCACTCTTCCATTCAAACCTAAAATTTATATTCCTTGAGGATGACAGATGTTTCAGTAACAGACAAGTTTGGTAAATTGGACTTATACAGTAAATCGATTGGATGTTTCGGTGACAAGGTAATTATATAATGGTAATGCACCGTGACGTTTTTCACACCAAATAATAAAGTCTTAGTTCTGATACCGTAATGTTTCTTCCTTTTTTCCCCACACACTTTCAGACTTAATATTTTTGTTATGTTGCTGCTGTCATGCTGTACGTAAAATAATACCTAAAATCACTTTGTCTTATTTTCTATCAGTTCAACCATAGTTGAGGTAATGAATATTATAGCCTACCCATTCCTAAACTTGAAACCTATTGTATCTCCTTTTAAATCAATGTTTTATGAACATTTCAATGTGAAAATATTTTCTTACTGAAAGACTTCCAAACCAGCCATTCACCCTTAGAGCGTCTGTCATTACTTTCATCGCCATTGCGGCCAGTGAGATCGAGATGAGACTACGCCAAACACAGAGTCTGATCTTTGATCTTCACTTGTCACTTTTTTAAGACATTCTGAAGAAGAAAAACCTTAGCAATGCTAAAATTAGGGTTTTATTTCTCGAATGAAAATAGCCGTTGGGTTTATCCGACGCTCTTAGATTTAAAATATTGGATAATTAAACTGAGTTCAGAAGCACGGGTAATACAGGTAAAAATACTGTGGCAAATAAAGAGAGTGAGCCTGAGAGACAGATAGTAACAAATACTCCTTTTCCCACAGTGTTTTCATAAGACTTGTACTGCAGACACATGAAAACCAGGGCTTGTTTTGGAAAGGGCTAAGTAATGGGATTTTTCTTTGAAATGGGTACAAAACATTGTGGGAAAAGGAGAAATTGCTGGTTCCCACAAGGTCTTGCATGAATGAGTGAGCTATGGCAGTGAAGTTAAAACACAATGCAATCAATCAATTTTGACAGTGAGAAGATCATTTCACAAATGTCAGCTTGTGAAAACTTACATTGAATTTGTCTTTGGAAGGGTAGAAAACATCGTGGGGAATGGAGAAAATGCTGGTTACCTGCATTTCCTTCTATTCCGATAAAGTTTTCTAAAGGCTTCTTCCTCAGGGTCGTTGGAACACGGCATTGTTTGGTAAATGATTTTAACCCTTTTTCCAAATGCCAAATTTTGGAAGTATGTGCAGTGGGCAAATTCTGAAGTGGTTGAAATAAAGTGAAGTCCTTTGACAGGCTAGAAAACATTGTGGGAAAAGGAGAAAATACTGGTTACCAGCATTTTTTCCTTTTCCCACAATGTTTTCAAATGGTCTCTTGAAAGTCAGGATTGTTTGATAAAGGATTAAGGGGAGAAAATATAGGGATGGTGAAATGTAATGCATAACGAGTTTATCTCTTAACACACAATCATGAGTTTTAACGACCCTGAAGAAAAGGTTTTCAAAAACGATGATTTCTAAAGGCTTCTTCGTAGGGGTTGTTAAAACATGAGATTGTGTGGTAAAGGCTTAAATTAAAATATACCATTGTTAAATCTGAATCATATACCTTTACCAGACGACAAAATTTTAGCCTGGCCCAAATTGAAAGCATTTGCAGACGACAAATTAAATGTTACTCAAAACATAAAATTTGTCTGTCATAGGATAGAAAACATAGTGGGAAAAGGAGAAAATGCTGGTTTCCAGCATTTTCTCCTTTTCCCACAACATTTTCAAAAGGATATTTCCTCAGGGGTGTTAAAAGTCAGAATTGTGCAGTAAAGAGTTAATGGCGATTCTCTCCCCCATTACCAAATAATCCCATATTGTACCTACTCTTAGGAAAAGAGCTTTTGAAAATATTGTGGGAAAAGGAGAAAAGAGTGGTAACCAGCTGGTAACAAGCATTTTTCTTTTCTTTTTTTCAACAATTGATACATTCTACTCAATCACCTTTAGCCTAATTCAAGTTGTCATCTGCAAGAGCTATAATAGACACAAGTCAAAAAATTTTGGTAAGAGCGCTTTCTACTTTTCCCATCATGTTCTGTATTCATTCCATTACATATGAGCCATGCTCTGTGAAAAGTGGACTTAATGCATCTGCAACAAAAAGTATCGACCCAGGTCAGCCCGCACAGGTGGGCTGGGTCTAAACTTTTTACTATTGGTGCAATTTTTGCTTGTCACGGGCCAATTCTACCACAGGATTCAGTCGGTTATTCTACAAGATCAATTTTATGGATCTCCTGTTTATGTGATGACTTGCTTGGTATAAAGCATGGCAGAAAGGCATTAACCCTTTACCACACAATCCCGGCTTTTAACAACCCTTAGAATGAAGCCTTTTGAAAACATTGTCGGAAAAAGGAGAAAATGCTGGTAACCAGCATTTTCTCCTTTTTCCCCACAATGTTTTCTACCCTTCCAAAATCAAATTTCAATTTTTGATTCACATATACATGTATTTTGTCGTCTGCAAATGCTCTCAATTTGGACTAGTCTAAACTGTTGTCGTTTGGTAAAGGGTTAAGCCCCCTTTTGTCAGAGCATGGCTCATATTTCATTACTTGAGCCACATTTGATCTGTGGTCTGGAAATGCTTTCAATTTGGAAAAGTCTATGAATTCTTTGTCTGGTACAGAGTTATACAGAGCTCCAGATAAGAGGCAGTGTTTTTAAATCCATTATTTCTCTTCCAAACCCTATGTTGTGGGTACTCGATGAGACAATTCTAATGAGTACCCATAACATAGGGTTTGGTGGAGAATAATTAATATTTTCAATTTTGCAATCAAAATCACTCCCTCTATCTGGAGCTCTGAATGATTATCCCGGCTTGGCCAATTTCTTTCCGAGGAATCAGAGGATTGATGATATTCCTAGTCATTGCGACAGGATTCATTCCTCTCTCACTGCTGACCATTGTTTCAATGATGGTTATGTGAGAAAGCAGCCAGTGGCTTGAAAAGAATATATTGAGGACTACTGGTAAAAGAAACTCCAGGAAAGCATGGATAGGTGCACTGGCCGCCGCAATAAAATTGAAATAATGTTGAAAACGGCGTTAAACACAGTACAATACAATCAATCTGAATTATCATAGGTATAAATTTCAAGTCATAACTATCTCATTTGTACTTCATTCATTGAGACAGATGTAATGGGTATTTAGAACAAAGGTTTTGAACCTTTATGTGTTATTGACACTGAACAAACAAACTAATGTTTGTAAACTGGTTGTTTTTTGTTGTCATTTCCACTTCCCAAGTTGACTGGACAAGGAAGTTTAAATACAAATCAAACAAGATAGGGTATTTCCTTTTCCACAATAAGTGGGTATTTTTCTGTCTCGTCATACAAAACATAAAAAGGGTTTCATGTCTGAAGTATTCAGAGATGCGCCAATGTAATTTGACAACATTGCTGGGTTTTTTTTTTGAAAACATCTGATTGGCATACGATGATATTCTGGCAGTATAATGCTTTATGAATGCTTAACCCTTTCCCAAACAAGCCCTGGTTGTCACGAGTCTGCAGTACAAGTCTTTTGAAAACACTGTGGGAAAAGGAGAAATTGCTCGTAACGAGCAATTTCTCCTTTGCCCACAGTGTTTTCTACCCTTTTTGATAACTTTCTGCCATTTTCATCAAATTTAAAATTGTCGTCTGCAAACTCTTTCAATATGGACCAGTCCAAAATTTGTTGTTTGGGAAAGGGTTAACAGAACCTTGTTATAAACTAGGCTTGGGAGTGGCTATTTTGTCACCCCACCCTTTTTTCGAATTTGGATTTTGAGCTAGCCTAGTTTCCAATTTGGGGTCCTGCGTGGCTCAGCTGTAAAGTGTATGACTCATGACCTGGAGGCCCCAGGTTTGAGCCTCACTTGATCCACTGAGCTTTTCATGGAAGTGTCCTTGAGCAAGACACTTCAGAGCCCTAGCCTAGTATTGTTAAAACCCAGGAAATATATGAATATGTGAGCTGTCAGCGTGATATGACTGAAATAATGTTAGGAGCTGCATAAAACACCATTCAATCAATCAATCAATTTTCATTTATTCTACTTTAAAAAATATGTTACTGAAATTATCTTCCCAAATATTTCAAACCTTCCGGTTCATTTGAGATATACAGAAAGTTAATTAAATGTTTCTCAATTAATTGTATTTGTGTTTTAATTGGAAGAAAACATTGTTGGACATGGAGGAAATGCTAGTAGCCAGCATTTTCTCCTATTCCCACAATGTTTTCAAAAGGCTTGTTCTACAAGGTCATTAAAACATTGGACGGTTTGGTAAAGGAGAAAAATTAATTGTTGAAATCTCGCCCCCTCCGCCTTTCACGAAACTTTGGGGTCCTAGTGCTTTCTTGTGTAGCCAAAGGACCAGTTTATGTGTGAATGTATAAAGTTTTGACCAAAGCACGCCATTGTACATTGTAGGCCAAAATAATGTAGAAGAATGCTGGTTTGAATATTAATCTACCTCGAGTCTCATGGCCTTGGCTTGCGACATATCTTTTTCATCGATTCCGTTTAATGACACTGATTATACACAAATACAAAGATGCCATACTTCGATAATTTTCGGTTTTATATCATTGATTTGAGTTTGTGTTTGTTTATCGCCAACACCGGCTGCCTATATGGGCGACTTCCCCCCGCCCCACACCCACCCCTCAAGGCTGTTGGTTATGTTACGGAGGATAGTGCAAGATACAGGACGAAACCCTTCCAAAGTTACGGCTGGTTCTTTAACGTGCTCGGTGTATAGCACCGTCACACGGGACTTCGGTTCAACCGAGGATCGTAATTTTTTATATTGTTATATACGATCCCTGGTTAACGTCTCATCCGAAAGACTATTGGTATTTGTAGATGACCAGCCCTGGGGCTCAAACCCACATCATCAAGTGGCCTGGGACCTGATTTTTACAATTCTCAGGCTTTACCACTAGAGCTATTCAGGCAGGTCAAAGTTTATGACCGCTACATCGAGTACAAAAAGTGGTTACTTCCGGTCGGTATGTAAAACGTCACGACCACTGCAGTGTTTGGAACTTTGATTTATATGTCTTTATTTCATGCTTTTCGGTAGTTAATCGGGAAAAAATGGTGAATTGTGCTTTGATAATTTCACCACTTCGACCAGTCAATTTACCGATTGATAAACTCACTGATACGGAAATACCGATAGCTCACCTATACTTTGCGAGTTCCAACACAAAAAAAAAGGCGGGGGGGGGGGTGTTTAGAAGCATGTAATAAATTTTTTTTTCCCTATTAGGCGAAACATCGAAATTAATTTCATGTCGTACACATCACATGTTAATATTTTCACGATTGGCTGCGCCACTCCTGAAAATATTACCGATGGTGTTCACTCGATGAAATAAATTTCGATCTTTCAAAAAAAAAAACTTCTATATAATCATGGGAAAACATGCTCATCGTAAGGCTTTATAAAATTATTGCTTCGTCTTTTTGTAAAGGTGGTTAAACTTAGATCCTACCAATTGCGAATTCATTTCTTCTAAACTTAAATTAAAACGATGTATGTATTGACATTCATTTTAAACGAATGTGAAAATAACTGGGCCATGCTCTGTGAAAAGGGGGCTTAATGCATCTCCGCGACGCTTGATACCAGTTGAGCCATCACATGCATATGAATCCATAAAAGCCACTTTTTTTTAGCAATCGACTTAACCCTTTCCCAGACGACAAATTTTGGACTGGTCCAAATTGAAAGAGTTTGTAGACGACAATTCTAAATTGGATGAAAATGGCAGAAAGTTCTCAAAAAGGTTAGAAAGCGCTGTGGGAAAAGGAAAATTGCTCGTTACGAGCAATTTCTCCTTTTCCCACAGTGTTTTCAAAAGACTTGTACTGCAGACACGTGAAAACTAGGGCTTGTTTGGGAAAGCGTTAATCATGAAGTAAAGTGGTCCTTTGACATAGAGAAAATTGACCAATAGCGAAAAGTTTCGTTTCAGGTCAGCCTGCGCGGAATGCGCAGGCTGACCTGGATCGATACTTTTCGCAGTTGCATTAAGCCCCCTTTTCACAGAGCACGGCTCAAATCTAGATCTATTGTTACGGGATATCACTCCTTCCTCACAGCATAGCTTTTTCCCGTATAACATCAACGATGTTAGGGAGAGTTCTCTTTGGCGGAGTGGTTAGGGTAATGGTCTTTGTAAACCTCGATAAACGAGGATATTTGCCGCACGGGTTCGTATCCCAGCCGGAGTGGTTTATATTTGAGCAAAGCATTTGTTGCGAACTTTCATGTGCGTAAGACTATATAGAAAATTGGTTAACAATTGCTTCTCAAAAAAATCAGATCCCGGCTTTTACCGGAAAAATAGGACTCCTTTTGCCACAATGTTTTCGAAAGCCTTCTTCCGAAGTGTCGTTAAAAGTCTGGATTGATTGTTGAACTATTAGGTAAAGCTTCTCTGACCGGTCGCGGAGTCCTGCGTGGCTCAGTGGTAAAGTGTTGGACTCGTGACCTGGAGGCCCCTGGTTCGAGCCTCACTGGATCCACTGGATTTTCGCGGGAGTGTCCTTCAGCAAGACACTTCAGAGCCCTAGCCTTGTACTGGTGAAGCCCAGGAAATACATAAATATGTGAGCTGTCGCCGTGTTATGACTTAAATAAAGTTAAAAGCGGCATAAAACACCATTCAATCAATCAGTCTGACCGGTCCCCTTGTTTGTTGTGCGAAGTAAGAAATATTTTTAAATATCATTGGAACAGTGGATAGCGTTTTCTCCTTTTCCCTAAATTAGCCTATGGAAGACAAATTTCAACCGAGTCACACTGATTCAATTAGTCCTTTAAAAATGAGCCGCGCTCTGTGAAAAAGGGGCTTAATACATCTGCCAAAAAAAAAAGTATCGACTCCGGTCAGTCAGCGCAGTTCGCTCTGGCTGTCCCGGGTCGAAACTGTCAGCTGTTGGTCAGTTTTCTTCATGTTCAAGGACCCATCTACCTCAAGATTCAGCCGGCTGTTGGACAAAATGGATCTTATGGATCCATCATTATGTGATGACTTGCTTGGTATCATGGATCACGGAGATGCATTAAACCCCTTTTTGTCGGAGCAAGACTCAAACGCTTTCGTTATGCATTCGTTATGCATTTGTCTAAAATTATGTCGTCGCTCCCAGGGTTGCCCCTTGACCAATCAATCCCTTGTTTTCACGACCCTGTAGTAGAAAGCTTTTGAAAACATCGTAGGAAAAGGAGAAAACGCTGGTAACCAGCATTTTCTCCTTTTCCCACAATGTTTTTTTTTTTACATTTTTTAAGAGAAATCATGAGTATGAGCCACATCTAATTCGTCGTCTGCAAGAGCTTTCAATTTGGACCAGTCCAAATATTTGTTGTCTGGTAATGAGTTAAACAATATTCAAACATCGATCAAGGTACTGCCAGCCATAGGTAAAAGTTAAACGTCCACCGAATAAGTCTGTACACCGTTTAAGTCTGATGTCTATTTTTATCCGATACCGCCTATGGGCGGAGTTTATACTTACACAAATCTAGTCAGGAACTGTGCATTAAGCGGGCGCAATGAAAATTAGGGCGTTGCCGTATTATGACTGACGTCAGACTTATTCGGTGTACAGACGTATTCGGTGTACATTTAACCTCTACCTCCTGCCATAATAGCCTTGTACGACGGTAGGAAATTATTCAAAATTTCATTGGGTGCAAAACAAGATAGCTATCGCAAATACACCTGGCAACGCTGATTAATTCAAAGGCACACCAAAACATCGCAGACATGTCGTAATAATTCTTGATTAACTCTATCAAACGACAAAATTTTAGACTTGTCCAAATTGAATGCGTTTGCAGACGACAAATTCAGTTTGGCTCACATAATGGTATCTGTCTATGAAGGGACAGAAAACATTGCAGGGAAAGGAGAAAATGCTGGTTACCAGCATTTTCGCCTTTTCCTACAATGTTTACAAATGACTTCTTCAGGGTCGTTAAACCCGGAAATGGATAGTAAATGGTCAGGTGTACAAACATTATACGTTTTAAACTGGACATTGTCACCAGGAAAAAAAAAATGTTTCTAGGATTTTTCATACTATCTGGTTGCACGTAAGTTATATTGAGCATATGTGCCATTTTTTTTTCCTGCTAGAATTTCGTCTTCAATTAGCAATATTTCCGTGTGTTTGTCTGTCCGTCCGTCCGTCGTTTGCTTGTCAGTCTCTATGTCTGCCCCCATCTCGCTCCCTATCCGTCTCGTCTGTCTCGCTTCGTCTCTCTCCCTCTCTGTGTATCTGTGTGTGTGTGTATGTCTGTCTGTATGTCTTGCAGTCATTGTATAACGCATTCTTAAATTCTTGAATAAACTGATAATTTCAAGTCTATACTTCACGCCACGGCTTGAGATAAGTCTTTCATTCGTGATCTGCGTTGGTTACGGCGTTATATATTTGGAATTCCTGGGTCCGTATTCACCAACCATTTTTAAGAACACTCTTAGTCTTATTTTCCAGAATTTTCTTAGTTTAGCCAATCAGAAGTTGTGTTACTTTTGAATACAGACAATTATTGTTCTTAAGAATGGTTGGTGAATACGTACCCTTCCTATATTCACCAACCATTTGAAATCTTTTCCTCACAACAAAATTTAGACTTGTTTAGATCAAAACATTTGAGTCATGCTCTGAGAAAAGGAGACTTAATGCATCTGCGAAAAGTATCGACCCAGGTCAGCCTGAGCAGGCTGACCAGGGCCGAAACTTTTCGCTATTGGTCAATTTTCTGTATGTCAAAGGACCAGTCTGCCTCATGATTCAGTCGGTTGATACACGGCTGGGATTTTATGGGATTCACGATCATGTGATGACTTGCTTGGTGTCATGCATCACGGAGATGCATTAAGCCCTCTTTTGCCAGAGCATGGCTCATTCACGAATGACAAATAAAATGTGGCTGAATGTGGATTAGCATTTGAAACTGGAGATACATTGTGGATAAAGGAGACAATGCTGGTGACCTGGGTCCGTATTCACCAACCATTCTTAAGACCATTCTTAGTCCTATACTTCAGGTTTTTCCAAATTTGAAAGTAACACACCTTCTGATTGGCTAAACCAAATGGTTTAGCCAATCAGAAGTTGTGTTACTTTCAAGCTTGGAAAATCTTGGAGAATAAGACAAAGAACGTACCGCTCCACTGACTTATAAATATAAACCATAAATACTAAACATTTCAATTCTGAGCCAAATGGTTTCAAAATGAAGACTTACAAAAGTTTTCTCTGTAAAAGCCCATGTGAAAGTTGAGACCCGCAAGGCAAAGCCATTTTTGATCCCAGAGCTATAATTACTTGAACCCTGGTACAGGTCCACAAGATAAAGCCACATGCCAAAATAATACAAGTCTACGCTGTATGGTTATAAATAAGGTGATTTTCAAGTTTTGTCCATATGAAGCCTCTGTAAAACATAAGACCCCTGATGCAAGGCTAATTTAAAAAAAAAAAAAAATCAAAACAGGAAGGTTTCTTAAGTTGTCACTATGTAAGCCCATGTAAAACTTGTGACCCCTGCGGCGGGGCCAATTTTGACCCCAGGGCTAAAATTTTGGCCCGCTGGGTAGAGGCCCACTAGATATAGCAACATGCAAAATTTGGTAGCTCTAGGCCTTATGGCTAGGTACAGGAATATTTTTAAAGTTTTCTCTATATAAGCCTATGTAAAACTTGTGACCCCTGGGGCAGAGCCAATTTTGACCCCAGGGCTATAATTTGAAGAAACTTGATAGAGGTCTACTACATAAAGCTACATGCCAAATTTGGTAGCCCTATGCCTTATGCTTTCAGACAAGAAGATTTTTAAAGATTTCCAATATTTTTCAGTTTTGTTGCCATGGCAACCAGAGTTTTTGAAGGAATCAAATTCTTTCAAGAAATTCTGAAGAGGACCATGGCAGGATCATTTCTGTGAAGTTTCATGAAAATTGGATGGGTAGTTTCAGAGAAGAAGATGTTTAAAATAAAAGTTAACGCACGGACGGACGCACGGACGGACGGACGCACGACGGACACTGGGCCATGACATAAGCCCGCCGGCCAAGTTCGGCCAGTGGAGCTAAAAACGGAAGTAACTGTCTTATAGGTGTTGTATAACACCGAAATTCTTCCCGGTCTTGCTTGTGAAAAGTAGTCCCATTTGATACCAAATGCTTCCGCGGGTCTGTTTTATTCGGGGGGAGGGGGGGGGGGGGAGAGAAAGTGGAAAGGCAGGTTTCAGACGTGCATTTGTTGTTGATTTGATAATTCTTTGGAAACTGAAAGCACTGTTGTCATAAATTTTATTTTCTATCCTATTGGGGAACTATTTTGTGCCTGTTACCACATAAAGTAATGTAGTCTGCCAGGGAGTTGATTTGACAAGTTGGCTTCTTTCAAAAAGAAGCCAGGAGAGGTCAGCGTCAGTGTTTTCAAATAGTTTATTGGCCTTTAATTTCAACCTCCTTTGCTTTACATGACGGTCATTTGATCTTCTTTCCGCCTTCTCAAGTCGCATGATCTTGTCCAGCGGTCTTCTTTCTCTGTTTTAACAAAATTCTTCATACTTTTTCTTCTGCTTAGATTTATTTGCTTAATGAAGAATTAAAGTAATTTGAGAGGTCATTTGTAATCATGGCCAATTAATGTAACAAATCTTTTCTGAAATTCGTCATATCTAAAAGTGGGTGCAGGACAACTAAAGCCTGCAAAGATAACTCGCCCCAAGGCAACTCGCCCCCCCCCCCAAAAAAAACTCGCCACAAGGCAACTCGACTCACCTTCAGAAGACAACTAGCCCCAAGTTATGAGACAACTCGCCCCACATATAAGACAACTCGCCCCGCTCTTATTACTATCACCTGAACGTGTTTATAAAACTACACAACGATTTTTTTGTGGGGCGAGTTGTCTTTTGGCGAGTTGTCTTTGGGGCGAGTTGTCTGTCATTCCTAAAAATAGAACCACGTCTATTTCTTATTTCGGTTTTTTGATTTCGCTTTATTTACAAAACCATGACGAAACAGACTGTGTACCATACTAATTTCGCAAGAAGAATGGATTTAGCCAGCGAATTCTGTGGCAGTCTGCGTTTTAAACTCACCACTGTTGGAGAGGTCTGATGACCTCTCCAATAACTGATTTTTCAAAGGTATTTGAGGTGGAATAGAAAAAAAACCCAGAATCGCCTGAGGTGCCATTTTATTTATCTTTTAATAATAATAATAATAATAATGTCGTATTGCTTTTTTGAGTAGGCACTTCGACATATATCTCATCGAAACAAATAGCAGAACTGTGTATGTTAATAAAGGAACAGTATAGATGGTCAAAGACGATGAATTTCGGTCTATTTTTCACGTAGAAAAAAAGGTGTAGTGTGACACCAATACGTCCCTGGGCTTACACCTTGAGAAAATCAAAGTACTGAAAGGACTAGTAGATGGCGATGGTAGAAATGTGTTCACATATAGGTTTCAACAGTGGGCTGTTTCATTAAAAATTCATTCACCTGACGACTGAAAACAATTTTACTAAGATTGATAGCATTGTTTCATGACTATCTTCCATAAAAATCATGTACATGTATGTCGGCGTTTTGCATGCGATTTTAGGGGTTTGGAAAGTGGTTTGGGGTGTAATGGCAATGGTTATGGGGTGTTTTTCTTACTTATTCATCCGCGATGTAGATTTTATAAACTAGGCCATGTCAAAGCTGCGAAACGAGGCCAATTTCAAATCTAGAGCTAATTCTAAGACATTTAACTCTACAGTTCATTGTTTGTATAATTGGCTTGCACAGTTTTTCCATCCGCACGCTATTTTCATACACCAAATTACACAGATGCGCACGTTCATTGATCTATGAAGACATCTTTTTCTTTAAAGAAAAGAAATGATTCGTCGTCATAGGATTTTAAAATTTAGACGGTTTACATAAAAAGGTGAGACCTGGGTCCATATTCACTAACCATTCTTAAGAATATTCTTAGTCTTATTCTCCAAGATTTTCTACATTTGAAAAGAACACAACTCCTGATTGGCTAAACCAAATGGTTTAGCCAATCAGGAATTGTGCTACTTTCAAATGTAGAAAATTCTGGAGAACAAGACAAAGAACATTCTTAAGAATGGTTGGTGAATACAGATCCTGAAAGGTCACCACCTTCTAAAAACGAAGTTGAAATACAAGCAAACGCGGGGAGAGTTTGAGTATGAATAAAAAGCGTCCGTGTTAAGCATTCTGTTACAAGGGAAGATAAGCGACCTAACCGGAACTAACTATAAGATCCTTTCAAAGTTGTGCCATGAGGCAAAAGTGACAGAATATATGAAAAAGAGGGAGAGTTAAGACTATGTAATTCTCCAGGGCTGCCAACAGCTGGTTGGGTATCTTTGGCTAATCCTCTAGCAACTTTTCAACTTTCAACTTGGTAACTTATCTTCCTTAATTTTCAACTTTTCAAGTTATACACCTTTTTGTCCATAATTGGCAACCTACAGGCTATTTTTTAACCCTTTACCACATAATCTCGACTTTTAAGTATCCTGAAAGTGGAGCCTATTGAGGGCATTGTGGAAAAAAGAGAAAATGCTGGTAATCAGCATTTCCTCCTTTTCCCACAATGCTTTCTACCCTTCCCAAAACGAATTTTAATTTTTGAGTCACGTTTAGTTTGTCGTCTGCAAATGATTTCAATTTGGACAAGTTTGAAATGTTGTTTGTTGTTTGGTAAAGAGTTAGGCATTTTTCACTTGTGCTGTAGCACGGTGACTTTGCATTCTCTATGTTAATGTATATTTATGTTTATGACTATATACTGTTAGTTTTTGTCATGAAAATATTTTGTTCGTTCGTTCGTTCGTTCTGCTGCTAATTGCGTGATATCGATACTTACGGACATTACAGAAAGGCTTGTACTGTGAAAGTGTAGTCGTTTGTGTTAAAAAGTTACAAAGTATGAAAAATCAGACTATATTGTAGAGCCATGCTCTGCGAAAAGGGGTTCAATGCAAGTGCAAAAACTGTCCATCCATGTCAGCCTGCGCCGGGGCTGCGCACGCTGCGCAGGCTGACATGGGTTGATACTATTTGTGCTATTCAGTGTATTAAGCCCCCTTTTGCCAGAGCCCTGCTCAATTTATGTTCTGTCAGATTTTCTTTCCTCCCCCCCTCTCTCTCTCTCTCTCTCTCATAATGTTTCTGCAAAGTTATCTTTTTCAAAGTTCTTCCAGATACTGAATAAAAGCTGTCACATTGTTAAAAGCTCTTTCATTGAGGAACTGTTAACCCTTTCCCAAACAAGCCCTGGTTTTCACGTGTCTACAGTACAAGTCTTTTGAAAACACTGTGGGAAAAGGAGAAATTGCTAACCCTTTTGCCAGAGCCCCGCTCAATATATATACTGTCAGATTTTCTTTCCTCTCTCTCTCTCTCTCTCGCTCTCATGAAATGCTTCTGCGAAGTTATCTTTTTCAAAGTTCTTCCAGATACTGAATAAAAGCTGTCACATTGTTAAAAGCTCTTTCATTGAGGAACTGTTAACCCTTTCCCAAACAAGCCCTGGTTTTCACGTGTCTACAGTATAAGTCTTTTGAAAACACTGTGGGAAAAGGAGAAACTGCTCGTAACGAGCAATTTCTCCTTTTCTCACAGTGTTTTCTACCCTTTTTTGAGAACTTTCTGCCATTTTCATCAAATTTAAAATTGTCGTCTGCAAACTCTTCGAATTTGGACCAGTCCAAAATCTGTCGTATGGGAAAGGGTTAGTTTATTTATTTCAGCCGTGCTCTGGCAAAGGGGGGCTTAATGCATTTCCGTGGTACATTATACCATGCAAGACATTACATGATTTTGGATCCAGTATATCCATTTTCTTTAACAAATGCCCGTGTCCTGAGGTAGAATGGTCCTCGGGCATGCAGAAAATTGACCGAAAGCAAAACGTTTCGGCCCAGGTTAGCCTGCGCGGCCTACGCAGGCTGACCTGGCTGAAACTTTTTGCAGATGCATTAAGCCACCTTTTCACAGAGCACAGCCCATTTATTTTAATTCCAGATGAAATCAGGTCAAACCAGAGCCTAACTCAGGACAGAAAACAACAACAACAACAACATCCAACATAATTAAGTCGAGGACAAAAAAAAAAAAGAACATATAAAGGATTGTTCCAACTTTATTTATTCCAAATTAAAACTCTGACGAATTCGAACTGAACTGAAACCCACAAAGAGACATTACAGATAGTTATGTCCGGTCGGTCACTTCATCAGGGGACTCTCTTGCTGTGCCTGCTGTTCATGGCTGAATGGGTCTTACCAATCCAGACTGAGAAATGTGAATATACTAGATGTAAATTCGAAATATCCAACAAGAGTATGGAGTACTTTCACAGTCGGTTACTTGAGGAAGATCCCAATTTTATTAAGTTTGATATCAGGTTTAATGAGGCACAATTCTTCAATGCTACAAGCGACACTTTCCAGCCGACTGAATGGGTTTGGACCTACAATTCCTCGCGAGGAATGTACCCTTACCTATACTGGAATGTAGATTTTGGGGTATTGTCCTTTGGCCTATTAGAAGCAAAAACGTTGCGGGAACGTCCCTTTGTTTTTATGGACGTACAAACACAACACGAGGGGTGCGTTGTGACCTTTGGAACACGAGACACAACAAAAGGCATCGCTTGTGCATTTGAGAATTTGTTACAAGAATTTCAAAAACCGAAATACCAGAACAGTTACTACTGTTTCCTTGCGGAGAAGCCTGGGGTTCGAAACTCGATGGAATACATCGCTGCTATGTACCTCTTGTATCCGTTAGAGTTTATAAACTATAACTGCTGTGTCACCGGATTTAACTATACAGCTGGAGTCCCCTTAAATGACTGCTTCGTGGACCAGGTCAGAAAATGGCCTCAGTGTACAATTTTACCCTACATATTGGGCTTGTGTTTCTTTCTGTACTTCCCTATCGTTGCACTCAAACTCGGGGATGCACTGTCAAGAAACATTACCGTTATTCCACAGGAGTACGAAATGATTGGTGTTGAGAATGAAACCGGTCCTAGCATCAGCCCAGCAGATGACGGTTGGGTTTACCTAAATGAGTTTAGTCCATACAGTATCTTGGACTGTATAGCCCATCTGTGGTGTGGATTGGATAAGTCGCACCCCATTGCAGTATCTAGAATCAAACGTTTTCTGTTTCTGATCTTGGCGCCAACCCCCGTCTTCGTTCAGCTGCTGCTTTATAGTTACTACTGGGAACATGGTATGGTCGACAAGTTTGTGCGGCACGGTACTCCAATGGGATTTCTCTCTTTGCTAGCAGACAAATCTGTAAGGGACCTTTACTTCGTACCAGCATTTGGTGGAGGTTTAAATATTCTGATTGCTTATGGTATCTTGGGTTTTGTGATCCTTGTCATGCCATATAACTTGAAACAAATTCTAGAAGATGGTATTTCTATATCTTCCAATACAGTCAGATCGCCTTTGTGCCTTGGAATCGGAGAGATGCATGATCTCTCCATGATACAGACTAGTTCAAATCCGGGTTATGGGAGATGTTCGGAAATTTGCATTAGTGGTATTTATCTAATTTTCAATCCACGATTCTGGGTCCGGGTGATTCTTATACAATACAACAGACTGTGTTCTTTCCTAG
Source organism: Tridacna gigas (assembly GCA_945859785.2). Lineage (NCBI taxonomy): Eukaryota > Metazoa > Mollusca > Bivalvia > Cardiida > Cardiidae > Tridacna > Tridacna gigas. The sequence continues at coordinate 1,813,431 of OX244042.2, forward strand.
ACACATTCTGTTCGGGGAGGACGATTCTGTGCGTGCTTAAAATCACCATTATTCCCTTTTACATTTTGTTTTGCGTTCTTGAGGCAAGTCATTGTTTGATTTGGTATGGTGTTCCATTCTTTCGGCTTATCTATGTTCTATTACGAGGCGTTTCTTCGTCATTATTGACATTAACACTGAACTCAGAGGGTAGATCCGATAGGTTTCCTCTGTTTATCAGAAATCCAGTGGTATTTGGCTTTATATCGGTCGCTTTATTCTCGGTTTCTTCTTTCTTCACTTATACATACTGTCTCATCTTTGTTCAGAGCTTTGATTTTATTTCCCAGGTTCTCGTTTTCTGCTTTGTGGCCGTCATTGTGTATCCAGCGGTATCATTTGGCTATCTCTTCTTCTTCATCATGTTGATCTACTATATCTTCCACATGATGCGTGGCTTTGGGGACGTGTACCTAATGTTGCTCTCCGAGGCGGTTGAGGTGAGCAGAAACTTGGACGGCGAGATAAATTATACCTCTACCTTTGATAACACTTTGCAAGTGTCCAATATCAGAGCACATGGCATAACTCGTGTAATGATCGAGGGTAGGCAAGTGTGTTGTTTACCACATAACTTTTTTCAGTCGATTGCCGATGAAGGTAGAACAAGACCGAAAGTACAGCTTCAGAACAACATGTACGGAATTCCGAAGAAACTCTTCAACCTTCTCATATCTAAACACAAGCCGGTCAACCAGCAGGTGTTAAAAATTGTATTTCAGTTTGTTTTAATAACATTACTTTTAGCTATCACAATGAGCATTGCGGGTGGTTTTATCACCGGGCCGACGAGCGAAATTTCCGACGTCATGCACGTGATATTCATCGTTTCTATTGGTGCGTTACCCAGAGTTCTCGAGGTTGCGGTGACAACGGCGAATGAATCTGTCAAACGTGAAATAGAACTGAGACGCCTAGAACAGACGATCGTGCGCTACTGGGAGAGAGAGGAGACTGAAATCATTTAACCCTGTCCCAAACAAGCCCTGGTTTTCACGTGTCTGCAGTACAAGTCTTTTGAAAACTTTCTGCCACTTTCATCAAATTTAAAATTGTCGTCTGAAAGCTCTTCAATTTGTACCAGTCCAAAATTTTGTAGTCTGGTAAAGGGTTAAGAACGTCAAATAAATGAAACAGATATGCATGTGTTAAGTTAACCCTTTATCGGACAAGACATTTTTACCTCTCCAATTTGAAAATATTTCAGCAGATTGTAGAAAAAGGGGATGGATATGCGGGTGTTAAGTTAACCATTTACCGGACAAGTCATTTTCAGACCTCTCAAAATTGAAAGCACTTGAACCATGCTCTGGAAAAGGGGGGGGGGTTTAATGCTTCCCGTGTTGCATCATAACAAACAAGTCATCAGTTTGGAGAAGAACTTTGTAAGCTTCAGGTTCCGTTCTGATCCATTTCTTCAGTATATGTGTAATATGATTATATTGTTTGCTGTAGATTGTTATATACTGATGAAAAAAAATATGTTTAAATTTTAGACTGGTCCAAATTGAAAGAGTTTGCAGACGACAATTTTAAATTTGATGAAAATGGCAGAAAGTTCTCCAAAAGGGTAGGAAACACTGTGCGAAAAGGAGAAATTGCTCGTTACGATCAATTTCTCCTTTTCCCACAGTGTTTTCAAAAGACTTGTACTGCAGACATGTGAAAACCAGGGCTTGTTTGGGAAAGGGTTAAACCAAGCAGTTCATCACATAATTATGGATCCATAAAACCTATTTAGGTTAACAACCCACTGGATCTGGTGGTAGAATGGTCCTTTGCCATGTAGAAAGTTTACATATAGTAAAAAGTTTCGCCCCATGTCAGCCTGCGCGGACTGCGCAGGCTGGCACGGGGCGATACTTTTTTGCAGATGCCTTAAGCCCTTTTCTCACAGAGCATGACTCATTTACAGCCAACTTGATTTGTCATTGAAAAGATGGAAAATACACATATTATGGGAAAAGGAGAAAATGTTGTTTACCGGCATTTTCTCTTTTTTTCTCACAATTTTTTCAAAGGCCCTTTTTTCTCAAGATTACTGAAATACGGGATTGTGTGTAAAATGTGTAAAAATCAGGCAGAATTTAATGCAGTTTCACCTGAGAATGATTTTGAGGTCAGGTTCATCTTACAAAATATATGAATTTTTGTATGGCGTTTAACGCCGCTTTCAACACGATTTCACTTATATCGAGGCGACGGGTGCACCCATGTTTTTTTTTATCTTTTACTAGAGCTTTGCACAATATATTGTTCCCAAGCCACTGGCTACTTTCCCACATGTGACGTGACGGTTTTAGGGAGCAGAACTACATAAGCTTTTATACTTTCTTTCGAATCCTTTTCACATTGCTACGTCATACCCCGTATATAACATGTAAATATATCGAATAAAATGTGTTTAAACTCTGATGGTGAGATTTGCCTTTCATGGGATAGAGAACATTGTTGGAAAAGGAGAAAATGCTGGTTTCTCCAGAGTGTTTTCAAAATGGTTCTTCCTCTTGGCGGTTAAAATTTAGGATTCATACAACCTATAAGACCTTTCACAACTGATGTGAAATTAAAAGGTACAACCATGTACCACACAATCCTAAGTTTTAAGGACCCCGAGGAAAAACCGTTTGAAAACATCGTGGAAAAAGGAGAAAATGCAAATAAACAGCATTTTCTCCTTTTCCAACAATGTTTTCTACACTATTAAAGACAAATTCTATCATCTGAGCCATATTTGAATTGTCGTCTGCGAATCCTTTCATTTTGGACAAGTCTACAATTGTTGTCGTGTGATAAATAGGTAAACCATTAATTCAACTCATACAAAGGTAATTAAAGTAATAATAGCTGCCAAAAGTGAACAAATTGTGTGTTAAAATGCATTTAAATTTAAACCGTGGCATAAAAAGTATGGAAATCATGGTAAAGATGACAATTTGCATTTGCACAATCGGTCCAAGAGTTAGTCGCTGGCCAAGAAATTAATTTCAAAACTAGCTCAAAAGATGCAAAGGTCACTGTAGTTTTTGTTTTCTACCCTTCCCAAGACAACTTTAAATTTTTGAGTCTAATTTACTTTGTCGTCTGCGAAAGCTTTCAATTTGGACAAATCTAAAGTTTTGTCGTTTGGTAAAGAGTTAAATGTATGTCTGTGCATACATATACCTACGTGTGTGTCACTATTGTAGATATAATTGTTGTTAAAATGATTTTGTATTTGTGTCCATTAACGACATAAAATTTGGGGCCAGCCTAAATTGAAAACATCTGCAGACAACAAAATAATTGTAATTTAAATGATGCATATGGGAATAGAGCACATTGTGGAGGGTGGGGAAAATACTCGCAACGAGTGTTTTCCCTATTCCCCACATAGCTCCTTGGACAAACTGGGTCTCTGATCTAGGAATTGTCAATTATATTCTGTGTTTGTGTGCGTATGTGCGTGTGTATGACCGTTGGCCATATATTTATTGTTGTGTGTGACAATTGTACCAATAATTGTTGTCAAAATGACTCTATATGTGTTTTCATAACGAGATAACAAACTTTTGGGCTGGTCTAAATTGAAAACACCTGCAGACGACAAAATAATTGTAGTTGAAAATGGAAAAAGAGCACATTGTGGAGGGTGGGGAAAATACTCGCCACATAGCACCTTGGACAAATTCGGTGTTTGATCTAGGAACTGTCAATTTTATAGTATGTGTTTGTGTGTGTACGTGCGTGTGTATGAACGTTGTCCATATATTTATTGTTAAAAAAAAACGTTTTGTATTGGGCAAAAAGAGGGGAGATAACAAAACATGAACGGTATGCTACGTAATATGGGCCGGAGGCCTTAACTACAAAATTAAATATTCTGAGTTATGAGTTTACTTTTTGCCTGGTTTTAAAATTCATTCTTCTGCCAGCTACTTACACTTGGAGGCCCTAGCTACAAAAATAAATATTCTGAGTTATGAGTTACTTTTTGCCAGGTTTTAAAATTCATTCTTCTGCCAGCGACTTACACTTGGACCAACCACACTAACAGATTGTCATTCACAATATTTTCCATACTTTGGTATGACGGTATGATTCAGATGCTTTTTAACACTTGCTGCAAAAAGCAGCTAAGTCCGCCTTCACGACTATGAGGCTTAATTCCCTTTGGGTATTTATGATATATCTGTCATTGTGACATGTTCTATTTTTAGCTCAGTTTTTGGACTGTGTACTAAAGAATAACTTCCGTTTTCTTATTGTTGAAAATTAAATGCTTTGTGAAAAGGGGACTTAATGCATCTGCGAAAAGTATCGACCCAGGTCAGCCTGCGCAGTCCGCGCAGGCTGACCTGGGTCGAAACTTTTCGCTATTGTTAAATTTTCTGCACATCAAAGGTCCAGTTTACCTCACCCTTAAGTCGATTGTTGAAAAAAGTGGCTTTTATGGATTCAAGACAATGTGACAACTTGCTTGGTATCATGGATCACGGAGATGCATTAAGCCCCCTTTTGCCAGAGCGTGGCTCATTGATTTATTTTGTGTGTAAGTGGATTGTTTTAACCCTTATCCACAGTCACCCGAATTTTAGCGATCCCGAGGGAAAAGGCTTCAAAACACTGTGGGAAAACGAGAAAATACTGGTGATCCACAGAGTTTCATTTTATAAAAGCTCGTTTGTTCCCATTTTCGAATTTATCGTCTGCAGTTTCTTTCAGTTTGGAATAGTCGACGATTTGTTGGTTTGGGAAATTAGAGGGATTTGCGCTTCTCCTATTGCAATTACAGACAGTGAAGATCCCGATCAGGACCTTCTGCAAACAGTGTAGATCAAGATCAGACTTCACAGAACGTGCAGCCTGATCTTGGATCTACACTGTCCGGTAAGGAGATATTTTTTTTCCCACCAAAAAGAACTTTGAAACAACAAAATTATGTGTCTCATCGTCCGCATGAAAGTTTCAGTTCACTTATTTAGCACGATAGGGGTAAACATATACTACTCACACTTTGATAGGGATCAAAAACATATGAGCCATGCGTCTGTGAAAAGGGGGCTTAATGCATCTCCAAACAGTATAGGCTCATGTCAGCCTGCGCAGCATTCGGCATACCTCGGGTGATCCGGTGATCAAATCCCTCGGCTGTATCACGTAGCTTGATATGCACCTACACGGTACATTTCGCACATCTCCGGAAGCACACCGCTTTACCGTTATTGAAATTGTAAGGCTCCTCTTTAGAAAGAACGCATGAGTAAATTTTCTATCGTTATCTTTCTAAGAGTATTTCAGTCGGCAAACAATTTGTACATTCAATTTTTAGCGTGGTTTATCGATTCCGTTAGGAGCTTTCATCGACAGATTGATAGAAGTGAATAACTTCACAGTGGTTGTTCATGTCGTTGCTAAACGATCTAAAGGGGCGCCGCCATGTTTAAGATCATGTGATTGTTAGTTCAAAATGGAAGCCTCCCTTATACAGACGAGGTTAGATGCAGGTACGGAATCGGCCGAGTTGTGACGAGTGCCTGCGCAGTCCGCACAGACTGACATACGTCGAGACCTCTTTGCTATTGGTCAATTTTCTGCATGTCAAAGGACCAGTCTACATCACGATTCTGTTGGCTGTAACACAAAATAAAGTTCATGGATCCCCAATACTGTGATGACTTGCTCGGTACAATACATCAGAGAGATGCGTTAAGCCGCCCTTTTTGCCAGAGCACGGTTCATATTTAAATACGGGTATGCCTCACAACAATGCAGTTTTGTTCTGAAAAACAGCCATTTCCATGGGTGGTTTATTTCATTAGTGTGGTAACGTAAGATTTTGAATAACCGTACCTCACACACACACACGCGCGCATATATATATGTGAATGAGAGCCTTGCTGTTTGAAAAGGGGGCTTAATGCATCTGCAAAAAAGTATCGACTCAGGTCAGCCTGCGCAGTCCGCGCAGGCTGACCTGGGCCGAAACTTTTTTTGCTATCGGTCAATTTTCTGCAAGTCCAGGGACCTGCGTGCGTCATGATTCAGTCGGTTGTCATACAAAACGGACTTTATTGATCCATGACGATGTGATGACCTGCTTGGTATCATGCATGACGGAGATGCATTAAGCCCCCTTTTACCGGAGCACGGCTCATATCAACTTAATCTAAACACGGTGATCCCTTGCAAATTTTGAGTAGTAGATCTGTATTAACATTTTGATCGCTGTACTTAAGACATAAATAACTTCTATTGTTTCCGCCAGGGTTTTATTCTGTATTGTTTTTTTTTTTGTTAATAGTTTCGAAACATTTTATTTCCTGTTCTTATTTGCATTTTCGAAACAATAGGCGACGTAGGAAGCCTGGCTTTTCCCTAATACATTATAACACCCGCTTTGTTTACTTTTGATAGCTTGCTTGATTGATTGAATGGTATTTTAACGCCGCTTTCAACATTATTTCAGTCATATCACGGGGACAGCTCCGATATTCATGTATTTCCTGGGTTTCACCAGCACTGGGCGAGGGCTCTGAAGTGTCTTGCCCAAGGACAATCCCACGAAGAACCCAGTGGATCCAGTGAGGCTCGAACCCGGGACCTCCAGGTCACTAGTCCTACACTTTACTACTGGGCCACGCAGGACTCCACTTTTGGCAGCCATTGTTGATTTAGATGTGGCTAAAAGGTTTACTTCATTTTCATTTTTTAACCCTTTACCACACAATCCCGACTTTTAACGACCCTAAGGCAGAAGCCTTTTGAAAACATTGTGGGGAAAGGAGAAAATGCTGGTAACCAGCATTTTCTCCTTTTCCCACAATGTTTTCTACTCTATCAAGGACAAATTTCGTCGTTTGAGCCACTTTTGAAATGTCGTCTGCAAATGCTTTGAATTTGGACCAGTCTAAATTATTGTCGTTTGGGAAAGAGTTAAACCCATATTTATGATAACCACGAATTTAGCAGCAGTAACCACGTAAACCAAGAACCTCCAAATTTGACAGAAACAACCGAACTGAAAGAGTAGAAAACATTGTGGGAAAAGGTGAAAATCCTCGTTTGCGAATCAGAAATTTTATTACTTTACTGATTTAGATTTAGACAAATAATAAAAGTTAGAATGGTTCGTGAATACAAGCCCAGGGTTTCACCAGAACTACACAAGGACTCGGCAGCGCTTTGGTTATGGGTACTGAAACGGTACGTGAGCCGTGAACGGGAATCGAACCCGGAACGTTTTTGTCGAACCCGCTTGAGGTGAGCAAGACATAGTTGTCACATTTTCGCCATTTGAAACATTTGTTCAGGTAGGTCCAAGGTCAAGGTCACACTTGAAGGTCAAATGATAAAATTGTCTTAAGTAGAGTTTGTCCGAGCTACAATTTCTACCCTTTGGATTGATTACAAAGTAATTTTAGACAAGCGTTCTCTTTTACCAGTAGAAGTGTCTTTTGAATCATTTGTTCAGGTAGGTCCAAGGTCAAGGTCATAAGTAAAGATTAAATGCTGGAATTGTCATAAATAGAGCTCGTCCGAGCTACAACTTCTAAATTTTATCAATGAATTTAAAATTGATTTTGCACAAATGTTCTTCTTCACCACTAGAAGTGCTGTTTGAATCATTTGTTCAGCTAAGTCCAAGGTCAAGGTCAAGGTCACGCTTAATGGTCAAATGATAAAATTGTCTTCAATAGAGCTTGTCCGAGATACAACTTTTACATTTATCTATGGATTTAAAAATACATGTAATCTTACACAAGTGTTCTCCTTTACAAGTGCCATTTGAATCATTCGTTAAGTTAGGTTCAAGGTCACACAGAAAGGTCAAATGATAAAATTGTCATTAATAAAGCATGTTCGAGCCATAAAGTCTACATTTTGGGTAGATTTCAATGTAATTTGGCACATTTATTCTCCTTCATGAGGAGATGTGCTATTTAAAATCCCCCATGGCGGGCTTGACATGTTGCCTCTAGGCAATCTTCTAGTTATCGCAAATCCACCGCCATAACGACAGAGCAACGAGATCCAGTACCTAGCGTACTTAGAAACGGTTAATGGGGTGGTTCCTAATGAACAATTAAGACTCTGTCTCAAAGAGAAGTAAAGTAATTACCTATATCAACAGAACTAATCAGCACAAGTAATTAGCAGCCATGATATGAGCCATACTCTGTGAAAAGGGGGCTTAATGCATCTGCAAAAAAGTATCGACCCATGTCAGCCTGCGCGGACTGCGCAGGCTGACGTGGGTCGATACTTTTTTGCTGTTAGTCAATTCTTCTACATGTCAAAGGACCAGCGTGCCTCATGGTTCAGCTAGTTGTCAGACAAAATGGATTTTATGGATCCATAATTATGGTGGGTCGGTTGGTTGGTTGGTTTGGTGCCTAATGCCGTTTTTAATAGTTATATCGTGGCGGTGAGTGCATATAACTGGCCCGCAACATGCGAATGAGACCGGAAATTTTGCGTAAAGTGTCGTCCCGGATTAGCCTACGCAGTCCGTGCAGGCTGACCTGGGTCGAAACTTTTTGCTTTTAGTCAATTTTCTGCATGTCAAAGGACCAGTGTACCTCATGATTCAGTCGGTTCTAAGAGAAAATGGATTTTATGGATCCATAATTATGTAATGACTTGCTTGGTATAATATATCACTGAGATGCATTGAGCCCGCTTTTGCCAGAGCACGGCTCATATATTTGAGTCATGCTCTGGCAAAGGGGGGCTTAATGCATCTCCGTGATCCATGATACCAAGCAAGTCATCACATAGTTGTGGATCTATAAAATCCATTTTCTCTTAGAACCGACTGAATCATGAGGTACACCGGTCCTTTGACATGCAGAAAATGGACTAAAAGCAAAACGTTTCGGCCCAGGTCAGCCTGTGCGGACTGCGCAGGCTAATCCGGGACGACACTCTACGCAAAATTTCCGGTCTCATTCGCATGTTGCGGGCCAATTATATGCACTCATCGCCACGATATAACTGTTAAAAACGGCATTAGACACCAAACCAACCAACCCACCCACCCACCAACCAACCCGAAACCAACCAAAAACCAACCAACCGACAGACCAACCAACCAACCAACCAAACAAACAAACAAACAGACAAGCAAACTAACAAACAAACAATGCTAGCAGGGTGGAAAGAGAGAATTGTCTACGTAGAAGGACATTTGGCAGCCAACAATATATTCGGTCAGCGTTTTTTTTGCCATTCTTACACATACCTGTTGCTTACTGGATACTATGGAAACCATTGGTGGAATATCCAAGGTAAGATATTCTAGATTATCAATATATTAACGCATGCCGCGTGCAGTCGACTTCTGCATGCCCTGCACATGTGGCAGACCTTTTTGTGAAAACACTGTGACAAAAGGAGAAATTGCCCGTCACGAGCAATTTCTCATTTCTCCTTTTGTCACAATGCTTTCAAGGTAGTCAGCTACAAATTTGTTTTCGAAGTTAAAAATCCTTTACACTACATTGTTTAGATATATTGAGCATTTTCTCCTTTTCCCACAGTGTTTTCAAAAGACTTGTACTGCAGACACGTGAAAACCAGGGCTTGTTGGGAAAGGGTTAAAAAGGACACAAACACCTATCAAATGAACCGACAAAGATCAAACGTTAAATGCTGCATGGCTCAATGGTGAAGGTTTCGTGTCTTCGGAGCCCTGGGATCGATCCTGACTCTAAGCGATGAGCTTTCACTGGGAGTCTCCTTGGGCAAGACACCTCAGCGTCCCAGCCCAGGACTTGTGAGAACCAAGACAACTATGATCAAGTGAGCTGTCGGTCGCCTTGTTAAGACCGAAATAATGTTGAAAAAGACTTATAATTCACATCAATCAATATCAATCAATCAGTCGGTCGGTCGGTCGAACGATCGGTCGGTCCGTCCGCCCGCCCATCCATCCATCCATCCATCAATCAAACCACCCAATTATCCACCCACCAACCCACCCAACCAGCCAATCAAACCAAAGCCTCACCGTCCAACCGGCCGACCGACCGACCGACCGACCGACCGAACGAACGAACAATCGATCGTTCGTTCTTTCCATCCATCCATCCATCCATCCATCCATCAATCAATCAATCAATCAATCAATCAATCAATCAATCAATCAATCAATCAATCAATCAATCAATCAATCCACTGCTGAATGCAAACGCACAATATTTTTTATCCACGTTGTAATCATATTAATCTTGTAAGTGATAAGAAATCATAAATCAGTGTTATGTTTGAAATATCACATAATTATGCCGACAGCTATCACAAAAAAGACAAAAGACACGTAGCTTGTGACTTTAATGGCCCGTCAGTGACAAACAAAAAAAATGTCGGAATGCATAACAGACGAATAACACAGTTCGTGTGAGCCTCGAGGCTCACTGGCGCCACTCAAAGTGCTGTTGTGGACAGTGTAGAACAAGATCAGACTGCTCAGAACGAGCAGTCTGAGAACGTACTCACCAACCATTCTTAAGAACATTCTTAGTCTTATTCTACATTTAGAAAGTAATTCAACTTCTGATTGGGTAAACCATATGAGCCACGCTCCAGCAAAAGGGGGCTTAATGCATCTGCATTATCCCATGTAAGTCATCAAATAATTTTGAATTCATTAAATCCATTTTCTCTAACGAATGACTGAATCCAGGGTCCGTATTCACCAACCATTCTTAAGAATATTCTTAGTCTTTTTCTCCAAGATTGCCTACATTTTGAAAGTAACACAACTTCTGATTGGCTAAACCAAATTGTTTGGCCAATCAGAAGTTGTGTTACTTTCAAATCCAGAAAAGTTTGGAGAATAAGATGAAGAATGTTCTTAAGAATGGTTGGTGAATACGGACCCTGATGTACAATGATCCCTTGACATACAGAAAATTGACCAATAGCGAAAAGTTTCGGCCCAGGTCAGCCTGCGCGGACTGCGCAGGCTGACTTGGGCCGAAACTTTTCGCAGATGCATTAAGTCCCCTCTCCACCGAGCATGATTCATATAGTTTAGCCAATCAAGAGCTGTTTTACTTTCGAATTTAGACAATTCTTGAGAACTAGACTAAGAATATTTGAAATCGGAGTAATTCTGTTCTTATCGTTGGCTTGGAAACACTTCGTTTATCTACTCAGTAGTTTAACCCTTTTCCGGACGACAAAAATTTTAGACTTGTTCCAAATGAACATTTTCAGACGCAAAAACCAAGTGTGTCTCATCTGATGGATGAGAGATGGCTAACAGCATATTCCCCTTTTCCCACAATGTTTTCAAAAGCCTTCTTCCCAAGGGTCGTTTAAAAACGGGATTGTATAGAAACCTTTTTGTCTTACTATCAATGAGCAATCCGTCCTTTTGCCACACTGTTTTCATATCTTACTATCAATGAGCAATCCGTCCTTTTGCCACACTGATTTCATATCTTACTATCAATGAGCAATCCGTCCTTTTGCCACACTGATCTCATATCTTACTATCAATTAGCAACTCGTCCTTTTGCCACACTGATCTCATACCTTACTATAAATTAGCAACTCGTCCTTTTGCCACACTGATTTCATATATACAAGTATTTAACTATTATCTATTTACTTAATATATATTTCCAAAATCATCTCCTGAAAGTTTTGCTTCGGAATGTAAGTATTTTAAATGATAAACAGAACACTTTTTTTATTTTCGCAATAAAAAAAAATGCAGTTGAACATCAGATCGAAATCGCATAAGATCAGATTGCATAGGATTTCCAGTCGGATCATCGACCGGTATCTTCTTACATAATATAGTTTGTATTTTTCATTGTAGCTGTTTACCTTTATGAAACACCGCCCTCCCGTTTGAACAATAAAAAAGCCAAAATCTCCCCGAACAATTTGTTGTAGCTTGGAAGGGTCAAAAACATAGTGGAACAAAGAAAATGCCAGTTACAAGCATTTCTCATCATGTTTTCAAAAGGCTTTCAGCTCAGGGTCGTAGCATCGGGCGATCTTCACCGACCTCCGTTTTTTTTTTTTAAATACATCTTCCGTATTTGAAGTTAAATTTTGCAAATTTATTTATTCATGCTAAAGTATGCTAAATTTAAGGTAAGAAAAAAAAAATCGAATTCTAAATAGGGAAATCGTATTTAAGTTTTTATCGTATTTAAATTTGAATTCAAAAGAGATCTCTCTATCTCAATAAGTTTTGAACCACTAACAAAATAGCTCTGTGATATAACGATCTGGAAGTAAGAGGCTTTTGCGAACATTTAAACTCTTTACCACACAAAATTTTACACTTGTTCAAATTGAAAGCATCTGCAGACGACAAATAAGATATGGCTCATATGGTTGGATTTGTCTGTAAAAGGACAGAAAACATTGTGGGAAAAAGCATTTTCTCCTTTTCCCACAATGTTTTCAAAAGGCCTCTTTCTCAGGGTCGTTAAAAGTCGAGATTGTGTGGTAAAGGGTAAAGGAAAAGAAAAAAGAGGGAAAAGTGGTGGTAACATTTCCAACAATGTTTTCATGTTCTGTGCACTCTGATCTTGATCTACACTGTCCGCAAACGGTCCTTGAGTCCCGCTTAGCAGCCAAAGGTTTAAGACTTAGCACCCAATTTTCTGCGACTTTGGATCGTTCAAGGAGATATGGCTAGAATTTGGAAACAAAATTTAGAATTTTTTAGAATTTTAGAATTTTCCACACTACACTGTCAAGTATCGACGCTCGGTGCAAACTGCTTTGATTTTGGTACGTTTCGGTGTTATTCGTGAATTCGTTTATTTAACCCTTACCCTGCTATGTAACTGAAATGAAATTCTTATGTCGATCGTAAGGACCTGAGTAATGCTATTTCATACTTCTTTTTTTTTGAGAAAAACATCTACTTATCGGACAGTGTAGATCCAAGATCAGACTGCACGTTCTGTGCAGTCTGATCTTGATCTACACTGTCCGCAAAAGGTCAGTGAGTCGCGCTTAGCTCCCTTAGGGTTAACAGTCAAATGGTAAATTTGACGCTCTCCTCTTGTACTTTACAGTACTATTCTTTTTTGCGGGAACGTATAGCCATTTCCGGTGTGTTGTTTAGTTGTTTAACTTCCGTTTTGATATTCATAAATCACGGTAACTATTCCAAAAGCCAGGAAAATTGATCAAACACTCTTCTTTTCACGTCACTCGTCAAAACTGGGCCGATTCCGTACCTACATCTAACCTCGTCCGTACAAAGAAGGCTTCCATTTTGAACTACCAATCACATGATCTTAAACATGGCGGCGCTCCTGTAAATCACTTAGCAACGACATGAACAACCACGGTGAAGTAATTCACATCTATCGATCTGTCGATGAAAGCTCCCAACAGAACTGATAAACCACGCTAAAAATTAAGTGTACAAACTGTTTGCCGATGACGATAGAAAACTGAGTCATGTTTTCTTTTTTTGAGAGGAGCCTTACAAGTACAGTAACGGTAAAACGGTGTACTTCCGGAGACGTGCGAAATGTACCGTGTAGATGCATATCAAGATACGTGATACAGCCAAGGGATTTGATCACAGGATCACCCGAGGTATGCCGAATGATTTTCACGTGTTATTCCGATTATTCTGTTGCACTACTTCTACTGGAACTTAAAGACACTTACCGTGCGCTGTTTGGTTGTTTTAATTTTTTCTTTGTTTTGACAATTCGAAAAATATGGCAACTTCTTTTTTTTCAACCTGAAAGAGACAATAAAACAGTCCACTTTTTTTTGTAAAATTCTGCTAACTTCCACTTCTTTTAGAGGAACTACTTATTCAGAGGACTATGAAGTTATTTCGCACACTCTTGGGTTGTGCTAACTTCCGTTTTTAGATTGTCGAAAAGCGGAGTAACTTTGCAACATGTGCATTAAATTTAAAAAACAAGAGCTTCGAAGAGCGGCGCATATACGCCCGAAGGGGCTTGTCAGTGAAATGAGTTGAACTGAAGGATGGGCCGTGAATGAAGAGTAGTTATTCTCCATGATAAAGAAAGTAAGTCTTGATTGTCTGTAATAGTTTATGGCCCGGACCAAACTTAAAATTAACAAAAGGCAATAACTCAAAAAATAAGAATGGCACAGTTATGGTTCTTGTAAACTGCACTTCTTCACAATGAGTTCTATCAGTGTATGAAGGTTCGAGTTGATAGCTTCTATAGTATGGGAGTGATGGCCTGAACAAAATTTCAAAGTGAAAAGTTGACTATTTCAGAAATCAAGGGCAGATAATTTTAGAATGCAAACACCTATCCAAATTTTAACAGTCACATGCACAACTAGACATCATATAGATTCATTCTGGCAAGTTTCAAATAATTCCGATGGAAACTGTACGAGGAGTTGCGCACAGATGAAATTGCTGACGGACGGATGACGGGGTATAACATAATACGACCCTTCGAGCGTATAAAAAGGGAAATGCTCCAGATATGAAAGAAAGGCCCTAACTGTAAATAATATCGAAAGGAAATTACTCAGAAAATAATGGCAATAAATCAGGAAAGAAGAGTGGCAGTGTTATGGTTCTTGCGCACTGCACTTCTCCACGATGTGTGCTATCAGTGTTTGAAGTTTCAAGTTGAGAGCTTTTATAGTTTGGAAGTTATGGCCCAGACAAAAATTCAAAGTAAAAATTTAAAAATAAATAAAGGGCAATAACTAAAAAAATAAGGGTATCAGAATTATGGTTCTTGTGCATGACACGTCTCCATAATGTGTTCTGTCAGTGTATGAAGTTTCAAGTTGATAGCTTTTCTAGTTTGGAAGATGTAGCCAGGACAAAAATTCAAAATGAAGTTATTAAAGGGCAATTACCCAAAAATTTAGGGTGACAGAGTTATGGTTCTTGTTTACTGCACTTCTCCACAATCTGTTCTATCAGTGTATATTGTTTCAAGTTGATAGCTTTTATAGTTTGGAAGATGTAGCCAGGACAAAAATTCAAAATGAAGTTATTAAAGGGCAATTACCCAAAAATTTAGGGTGACAGAGTTATGGTTCTTGTTTACTGCACTTCTCCACAATCTGTTCTATCAGTGTATATTGTTTCAAGTTGATAGCTTTTATAGTTTGGAAGATCTGGCCCAAACAAAAATCTAATGTGAAAAATATTAAAGGGCAATAACTAAAAAAAAAAAAAAAAAAAGGTGGCACAGTTACAATTTTTGTGAATTGCTTTTCTCCACAAGGTGTTCTATCAGTCTTTGAAGGTTCAAGATCATAGCTTTTATAATTTAGAAATTATGGCCCAGACGAAAATTCAACGTGAAAACTAACAAAGGGCAATAACTCAAAAAGAAGGACGGCAGAGTTATGGTTCTTAAGTAATGCACTTTTTCATAATGTGTTCTATTAGTCTTTGAAGTTTCAAGATGATGGATTTTAAAGTTTGGAAGTTATGGCATGGACAAAAATTCAAACTGAAAATTAACAAAGGGCAATAACTCAAAAAATAAAGCTGGCAGAGTTATGGTTCATGTGCACTGCACTTCTCCATAATGTGTTCTATCAGTGTATGAAGTTCCAAGTTAATAGCTTTCATAGTTTGGAAGTTATGGCATGGACAAAAATTCAAACTGAAAATTAACAAAGGGCAATAACTCAAAAAATAAAGCTGGCAGAGTTATGGTTCATGTGCAGTGCACTTCTCCATAATGTGTTCTATCAGTGTATGAAGTTCCAAGTTAATAGCTTTCATAGTTTGGAAGTTATGGCATGGACAAAAATTCAAACTGAAAATCAGCAAAGGGCAATAGCTCAAAAAACAAGAGCAGCAGAGTTATGGTTCTTGTGCACTGCTTTTCTCTATAATGTGTTCTATCAGTGTATGTAGTTTCAAGTTGATACCTTTTATGGTATGGAAGTTATGGCCTGAACAAAAATTCAAAGTGAAAAGTTGGTAATTTCAGAAATCAAGGGCAGATAATTTTAGAACGCAAACAGCGATCCAAATTCTAAGAGTCAGGTGCACAACTAGACATCATGGAGATTCATTGTGGCAAGTTTCAAATAATTCCGATGTAAACTGTAGGAGGAGTTGCCCACACAAGAAATTGCTAACGGACGGACGGACGGACGACCGGGCGTATAAAAAATGGAGGGAATTGAAATACGTCCTGTCTCAATATTCAAATGTCTCTTGGCCCGGCCGGGTAGCTCAGTGGTCAGCGTTTCTGACTTGTGACTTGTGGTTGCGGGTTCGGTACCCGGTTGGTTACGGCAAACTTTCTTTCCGGCGATTTTTTGCCTCTCACCTTTCCTCTGATGCATGTGAGAAAAGAAGTCAGTGGCTTGGAAAGAAAGATAAAAACAGCGTAATACTCCGATACATTTAAGTCAAATGTCTCTTGTTGCAATATACTGCCTTTCAATGCCGGATACTAGCATTTTCTGTTTCTCACAATATTTTCAACCTTTTCCAAAACAGATCCCCTTATTCTTGTAAATAAGTAAATATATTTTTGTAAATAATTAATTCCTTATACCACTGTTATTATGTGTGATGATATCTCAAGCTGCCTTCGTTGAATAAGATATTATTATTATTTACACATTTATTCGAGCCCCATTTGGTTTGTCGTCTGGAATAATTGTGATTGAAATAGACAAGTCTAAAATCTTCCGGCACAGAGTAAAAGAGATTTGCGAATTAATACGAAGACGAATACGATGACGATGACGAGACAAATCGAGGGATTGTTTCAAAGTACACATGTATGACGCGCTTGTAAAAAAAAATGTTTATATAGCTCTCACGCGATAAACATATCATCATCAATTTATATTATTGTTTGTGTTTGGGCATACATGTTTAAAATCACGTACCGTGGCGATATAATGTTCTGAAAACGGAATCAAGATAATCAGGTATGTCTAGGGCACACTTACATGTACCTATCCATTGGGCTATTGTAAATTTTACTTTGGTGTGGAAAGTTCATATGTATCACTAAAAATAATCATTAAAATAATTCTATGCATACCTCTATTACCGTTATGAGATTTTCCGATAATATATACATTATCGAGTGGGGTTTATATAAGCGTAAATCACATAAATTCAAAACCTGCAAAGCCAGGTTAAGGTCGGGCCGGTCGACATCTTTAAAAATGACTTAGACTGGCCATTTAAAACACAAAGAATCGCCTAAAGCGAAAGGTTTTCGATCCACACAGACTGCCGGGACTGCACATGCTGATCATAGCTGATATTTTTCGCAGATGTCAGAAAGTTCCCTAAGCGTGACAGGTCCCATATATACATAAAAGTATCATTTTCTATACAACTAAATCGATTTTGTTTTCCTGCAAACAACTCCTGAACATACATGTATAGTAACAACACAAGGTAACCTTTCCCGGCGATGCCTCAATATCATTCGATCGGACTTGTAATTGTTTTTTTTAACCCTTTGCCAAATAATCCCATGATTTTACAACCCTGGGGATGACAGCTTTTTAAAGCACTGATGGAAAAGAAGAACAAACTGGTAAAGATTATTTTCTTCAATTCACACAATGTTTTCTACCAATTTATGGCAAACTTCTCCATTTGATCCTCATTTGCCATCTGCATATGCTTTCAATTTAGACTGGTCTAAAAGTTTGTCATTTGGTAAAGAGTTAACATACTGTGTAAAGCATGATACCCCAAAGGGCTGTACCTGAAAAGAAGATTGTTCACATTTTCCCCATATTTCAACTGTCTAACCCCTTACTGTCCATGTCACACACACACACACACACAGACACATACAGACACACACACACACAACTTTAGTCTGGTCCAAATTGAAAGCATTTGTAGATAACAAATCAAATATGGTTCAAATTATGGAATTTCCCTCTGAAAAAAATGCTTGTTTAAAGCAATATTCCTTTTCGCATAATGTTTTCAAAAGACTTGCCTTCTAAGGGTCGTTCAAGCTCGGGATTGTTTGGTAAAGGGTTGAAGATCTGTTCACACGGGACAAAATTAAATTCAAAGAAAAGGCAAATATCAGTTTTCAACAGGACCGTAATCGAACCTGCATTAAGGATAAAACATTAAAAGGAAAGGCAATCAATAACTTTGAAAACTATTGAAAATATTTGGGGGGGGGGGGGGGGGGGGGAAAGAGAGAGAGCAACATTTGCTTGCTAAAAGCATTTTTTTTTTCTTTTCTTACAATGTTTTACAAAGCTTTCAAATGGTGTAGCGGGAGAAGTCCCATTTTAACAGTAATGTGTTCAATGACCAAAACTATTGGTTCTCAAGAAAGAAATGGGCCATGCGAAAAGGGTCCTTAATGCATCTGCAAAGAGTATCAACTCATGTTAGTCTGCGCGGTCCGCTCGCTGCGCAGGCTGACCTGGATCGAAACTTTTTTCAATTGGTCAATTTTTTGCATGTCAAAGGACCATTCTACTCCATGATTCAGTTGGTTTGTTAGAAAAAAATAGATTTTATGGATCCCTAGTTATGTCATGACTTGCTTAGTATAATGCAATTTGAGATGCGTTAAGTCCCCCTTTTCAAGAGCATAGCTCAAATTCTTTAACCCTTACAATGCTTGAACTGACTTAAGTTGCTTTTGGACAGTGCTTGTCAAAATCTTCACTGTTTGCTACCTTGTTACATATTCTTGCCGAAAGAACATTGGAATAGCACTATTTTCACATTCTTTCCATGTTGAAAATGGTCATTTTTTTTTTCATCCCACTCTCTTACAGCTAACAATTTCGTAACTGTCCTGGTAAGAATGAACTATAGGAATAAGACTTATTCATATAATAAACATCTTGACTCCCAGAATATACCCTAAATATGTGTAGCAAACTCTCATTCTGTGTATTGATAATGAATTTTTCAGCTTTACATTTACGCTTCATGTCAACAAAATCTGATGCATTAATTATAATGCCGTATGTGTATAACATCACACAATGTAGGCTTTTCGTTTATGTGATTTATGCTGATACACAATTATATAGTGGCGCGTCATACATGTGTACTTTGAAACAACCCCTTAATTTGTCTCGCCACCGTCATCGTACTCGTCTTCGTATTAGTTCGTAAATCTCTAAAACAACGCATAAGTCGGTGTATCTAAATCATCTACGCTTAAAAAAATATTTAAACTTTACCACACAATCCCGGGGTTTAACGACTCGGAGAAAATAGCCTTATTAAAACCTTGTGGGAAAAGGAGAAAATGCAGGTACCCAGCATTTTCTCTTTTCACCACAATGCTTTCTACCCTTTCAAAGGCAAATTTCAGTTTCAGAATCACATTTGACTTGTCGTCTGCATATGCTTTCAATTTGGACCAGTCTAATATTTCTAACGACCCTGACGAGACAGCTTTCTTTCAAAACATTTTTAGAAAAGGAGAAAATGCTGGTAACCATCATTTTCTAATTTTCCCACAATGTATTTTATCCTTTCTCAGACAAATCTCACCAATTGAGTTGCATTTAGATTATAGTCTGCAAATGCTTTCAATTTGGACCAGTCTAATATTTTGTCGTTTGGTAAAGAGTTAAAAAAAAAAAATAGGGAAAGTACTTGGACGTATGTTTTTTTTTCCCCTTGATAAATGCCGTCTTCTTGACCTGTTGTCTTTGATTAATGCGGTCGGTATAAATTACGCCCGAAATTCACCGAGACACTCTAAAGCTCGACTGAACCACCTGCATGTATGAGGATTTTCGGTGTAGCTTTGTAAGCTGTAGATTGGTTACCTCCCCTGATACAGCAAAGTGCACAGGGATCAGTACAGGTAGATTGGTTACCTACCTTGATACAGGAAAGTGTACAGAGATCCGTGCAGGTAGATTGGTTACCTCCCCTAATACAGCAAGGTGTACAGGGATCAGTACAGGTAGATTGGTTACCTCCCCTGATACAACAATGTGTACAGGGATCAGTACAGGTAGACTGGTTACCTTCCCTGATACAACAAAGTGCACAGGGATCAGTACAGGTAGATTGGTTACCTCCCCTGATACAACAAAGTGTACAGGGATCAGTACAGGTAGATTGGTTACCTAACTTGATACAGCAATGTGTACAGGGATCAGTACAGGTAGATTGGTTACCTCCCCTGATACAGCAAAGTGTACAGGGATCAGTGCAGGTAGATTGGTTACCTCCCCTGACACAACAAAGTGTACAGGGATCAGTACAGGTAGATTGGTTACCTCCCCTGATACAACAATGTGAACAGAGATCCATACGGGTAGATTGGGCACAACCCCTGATACAAATTGTATAAAAATCTGCACAGGTGGATCGGTTGCCTCCCCTGATACAGCAAAGTGTTCATGGATTGGTACAGGTAGATTGGTTACCTCCCCTGATACGGCAAAGTGTACAGAGATCCGTGCAGGTAGATCGGTTACCTCCCTTGATACAGCAAAGTGCGTAGGATCGGTAGAGGCTACTGAAAACGGGCAGAATTCTGTCTGTCTATTTTTAGAATAATGGGGGGTCACTCTTGTTTACTATGCTGTCTTTAAGAGTATTTCAGTCAGCATTCAATTTTTAGCATGGTTTATCAATTCCGTTAGGAGCTTTCATCGACAGGTCGATAGATGTGAATAAATTCCCCGTGGTTGTTCATGTCATTGCTAAGCGATTAACAGGGGGACCGCCATGTTTAAGATCATGTGATTGGTTCAAAATGGACACCTCCTTTATACGGACGAGGTTAGATGTAGGTACGGAATCGGCCGAGTTGTGACGAGTGTTGGTTCGATTACCTGCTTCAACAGCGGTAATCAATCTACTACGGCCAGGTATGCCAGATATGCTCTATAAATCGACACAAAGTTGTATGTATATGTACAACGGGGACCAGTTTATATAAACTGCCTTTCGACATACTCTGTTGGTCTCGAGTAAATAGTAATTAGCGACTGGTGAAAATTGTGGCCATGTTTTAATCTGCGGGCCCATTTATGACAACAATATGCAAGGCTCGCTACCGTTAATCGATATCCAGCGGCGCTTATTTTCAGAAACAACAGTTTTAGCAGCAAATGCTTTTTTTCCTGCGATGAGTTGGATTAACATAAAAAAAAAAAAAAAATGTGTGTGTGTGTGCCATACTCTGTGAAAAGGGTGTTTAATACATTGCAAAAAGTATCTCTCCAAGGCAACCTGCAGTCTAAGGACCAGTCTATCTCATGAGTCAGTCGGTTGTTAGACAAAATGGACTTTACAGACTCATAATAATGAGATGACATAGAGGATATATATTTTTTATTTTCGTGAACATCATCAGTGGCTGCGCCACTCGTGAAAATATTACAGATGATGTTCACTCCATGAAATAAATATTGATCTTTCACTGAAAAAGAAAAAAGGATTCTATTTATTTCATGATTCTGATCCCCCCCCTTTTTTTTTTGTTGGGACTTTTATCAAAATCCAGTACAGTTGTTTTCGGTAATTCCCCATGGCGTGGACCCCCTCATATAGCAACGCATAGCAATATTACGTAAAGCGCGAGAAACATAGCGTAAATTACGTCATATTTCCCTCTGGCTGAATTGCAAGCGCCATTTACCTTGGTAACTAGAGCGCGGGAATTACTGTTTCCGCTTTCGATTGAAGAGTTCGAAAATATGAAATCGGTATTTTCACTGGTCGTAACCATGAAATAACAAAAACCATAATCCACCATTATTTCTCGATAAACTACCGAAAAGCATGAAATAAATGCTTATTATCTAAAGAATGGTTGGTGAATACGGACCTTAAAGTTATAGCCCACAGGTGCTCCCTCTCAGCCATCGGGCATTGGCAGATGCGTGTTTGAAACTTGCTGCTATGATAATGTTTTAACTCTGTTAAAATTTGATAGACTGTAGAATGGTTCAGAATTTATTCAGCTGTGTAAACAGAGATAAACTAGAGCTGTCACTGAATGTGACTTAATACCCCCGCCAGCGCTTTGATAGGAAAAAAGTGTCAAGTTCAAGGGGAGATAATTCCTCAACGTCTTGCAAATCTTCAATATATGATCAATATATGTGCAAAGCTTCAATGCAATTGAAGGAAAACTGTAGGAGGAGTTCGCGACACAAAATTGCTAGTATTTTGTACACAGACGGACACACGGACACACGGAAGGACGGACAGACAGGCTGATTCCAGTATACCCCCGAAAACATTCGTTTTGCGGGGGTATAATAACCGATATATATTGTGTAAAGGATAAATAATACAGATATTGGAAATCTTTGGTTTAAAATCGGAAACGTCACAAGAGTGATTTCTTTGATGGCCTCTAGAAAATGTTACGCATTTTGTATCTGTCGTAATCTATGCAACCTTGCAACCGGCCGAGGCAAAATTTGGCATGAAGATACAAGAAAGATTATAGTTTGATAAAATACAGTAAAGATGAAATGGCTTAAAAAACTGGCTGAAAACGAGTATAGATGTATCTTTAAAGGCAGCCCCTAAAAGGTTAGGTCTGTAGTGGATCTATTTTTTTCATTTTCAAGACCAAAACCGTTTTGAATTTATTACACCGAATTTAAACAATGTCAAGAGTCAATTGCGTGCACACATAACGACATACGAGTACGTGCAAAACAAAACATCTTCATCGGCGCCACAGACAACTTTACTTTTCCTTATCTAAATAATGATGTAGAATGGTCGTTCGATGTGTGGAACATAGACCAACAGCAAAAAGTTTCGACCCATCGCAGTCTGCGCTTATTTCAGGTGCATTAACCCACCCTCTTTTCACAGAGAATGGCTCATATATTTTCCTGTTAATCTTAAGTTTTCGACCCCATACTAACAATTTTCATGTATTTTTCAAGGTCCAAAATATCGTGGGCTCGGTTTATTTTGCATACCGTTATCAATGAGTAAAGCGCATGTGTAAGAATCATACCCTAGAGAGGTCGTATGATTTTCGCTTATCGGGGAGCCACATTTTTAGTAAAACCGGTGTAGGTGTTTTCCTAAGATAATTCAGGGCTTTAATTTTATGGTAACACCTTCATTGTGGTACCACCGTTGCTATATTTTGAAAGTAATGCAGTGTCTGATGGTTTAGCTAATTAGAAATTGCGTTACTTTAAAATTACTTTTTGTGAAAAAAAAAAGTAATGAGAATTAGAGGGAGAGTGCTATTAAGAATGCCTGGGAAATACGGGCCCACGGTCCGTATTCACCAACCATTCTTAAGAACGTTCTCAGTCTTACTCTAAATTTGAAAGTAACATAACTTCTGATTGGCTATACCAAATGGTTTAGCCAATCGGAAGTTGTGTTACTTTTGAATTCACGAAATTCTGGAGAATAAGACTAAGAATGTTTTTACGAATGGTTGGTGAATACGGGCCCATGTCTTCTTTTACATTGCCATTAAAAAAAAGGAAAAAACCCGGCAACGATTTGTGAATAGTCGGTTGTCTAATGCCCCCTTATGGTCTCTTGTAATGTGAACTAATTAAACTTTCTGACTGTCACCAAAACCGCGTTTTGTCGCTATAAATGTTTTAAGTTCATTGTCAATGCCCTTGAGTTCACATTAGTCGGTGTTTTATTGTCACAGGAGGAGGATATGGATAACGAAAAGCTGCCAGAAGCTTTTGAAGAAGAAGCGTTGACCGGCGGCAGCAGCGGTCCTCAGAAAGTGAAGAAGAGGGAGACCTGGACGAAGCCTTTGGACTTTTTGGTGGCCTGTTGTGGGTTCTCTATAGGATTAGGCAATGTTTGGAAATTTCCTTTTCTGTGCTACAGGAATGGAGGCGGTAAGTTTCATTGTCATTATATTAAATGATGCATGTTCTGGCAAAAAGGGGGCTTAATGTACCATCTCCGTGATTTATTATATCAAGCTAAGTCATCACACAATTATGGATCAATAAAATCCATTGTGTCTAAAACCAAAACAAAAAATGGGTCGTCAACAAGTCATTTATTTTTTATGATTTATTTCAGTACTGTTTGACACATGCTCTACCTAGAATCCAAATGGTTCCACCTTTACCCGCTGACGAACTAATGTCCTTAAAACTATATGAGTGATTTCATTGGTCGAACTTTCCGGCATAACTGCATAACGGAGCCATTCATCTTTTTCTTACAATTTTTCATGAGAACAAGATTTTGTCGGCTTAAAGTATACGGATAAAGTTTAACGTAATCAAACGACTATAAATAATCGACGACGGTATACAACCACAAATTATAATACTCTTTGTGGTAAATATTAGCGTCTCAAAAACGTTTGTACTGTGTAAAACACAATCATCAGCGTGTTTTCATTTTGCAGGAGCGTTTCTTATTCCCTACTTTACATGTGTCCTCATCGGTGGTATACCTACTTTCTTTCTCGAAGTTTCCATTGGTCAGTTTATGTCGAGAGCTGGCATGAACGCCTGGAAAATTGTGCCTTTGTTTCAAGGTATGTATGGACTAACTGCTACAATGTTACTGCCATCATCATCATCATCATCATCAAGATTATAAAAATCATCATTATCGAATAGGTGAGATGTCGCCATGAGATACTTGAAATACTGTTTAACTAAAACTTCAACTTTAATTGTAAATAGAGGATCTTATATGAGCGTTTATGTATTATCATTTTATCAAACGAGTTGACTAGAATTATATGACTCGAGATTTGGCGAGCGTCAAATACATTTTAGTCAACGAGTTTGATAAAAATGATAAAACATAAAACACCAATGATTCTGTTTATCACCTAAAATGAATGACAGACAAAAAACATCTTGCATCATCACCTTCGGTCTTAATATCTTTCACGAGTCCATGTTTACAGTTGTAGTTCGGTTTCATATATGTGCATAAGTAGATAGCTCTTTGACATTTGCACCGAAAATAGAATAAAACAGTTTCTAGAAGGGGTAGAGGGGGTAATTCCACCTATTCCAGCAGTTTCGTTGATTTCAAAAAAAAAAAAACTTTCGCTGCATTTCTTGTTTTTTATTTCACACGAAAAAAAAAAAAGAAAAACTTTCCATGCGTATACGTCTTAGCAACAATGATGTCATTTTTCTGCGAAACGGCGTACTAGTACAAATTTCGACAAACATGACTAACAACCGATTGGAAATACCCTGCTGGAGGAGGTTTTATGTGCCAAAGCATAATCAAAGATACAGTCATCATTATTAACATGATCATTGTCCAAGAAATATTTTCATATAATAATTACTTGGAAAAAATTGTCTAGTTCATATTTTCGAAACCAGCTATTAAAATTGCGTGATGAAACGAATGCATCCAGTTTTACTTAAGATTTTGACACTGACCCAATTACCGTCTCATGAATATAGCTTCTTGACCTTTTATGTGTCTGATGATAAACGATGTACGTACATGTAGACAATTCAACAACTCTTAACCAGTTTTTCAAGAGCTTTCTTCATCAGGGCTGTCTTTCACTAAACTCCGTAGATTTACACATCTTTTTTTTCTTTTTAGGAATTGAATATACACATACATGATGCATGCTTTAACCAAAGGTATGAGCTGGGTAAAGTTAGGCAAATATGTACTCTACGATTAATCGAAAATTTAAGCAGTTAAATGAAACTTGTTTTAAGAACTGGTATCTGCTGACCTAAACTGCGTACGCAAATTTCGTGGGTACGCAGTTTTGAGAAAGGTAGCCATGTTTCGTGTTTAACGATAAATAATGTACGTACATGGAGATAATTAAATTCTTGACCATGTTTTCGAAAGACTTCTACATCAGGGTAATAAAAATACCCTGCACTTTGCTAAAAGTGTTAACAGAATTAATGAAGATATTTTTTTTATGTCCTGAAATCTGAAATTTATTCACGCATAGGTATTGGCGTTGCTATGGTAATAGTAATTTTCGAGACGAATTGCGACTACAACGTGTTACTTTCTTATGCCATCTACTACCTGTTTGCTTCCATGACGTCAAAGCTACCGTGGTCACATTGTAAAAACGAGTGGAACACCGAATCTTGTAGTACAACAGATTGGAAAGGCATGGCGGCCAACGTTACTCTAGATGGTGTTATGACGTCACGGGGAGGGGTAAATTACACCCTACAAAGTGCGAAGTCTTATGTGTCGGATCCAGTCACGGAATTCTGGGAGTAATTTACTTTTTATCTATATCTCTTTTGTTGTGTTGAAATCGTGTTTTTGTAAGAATTTTCATAAACCCGGATTTCATCAACTTGAAATTCATATACCGGATTATTTAGTCCCTAATGAAAATTAATCTAGAACTAAATTATTTAGTTTCTTTTTAAATGCAGCAGCCTTGGCCTCTTACAGGTGTTTAAAACATCGCCACAAAAGATAAAATTGTTCGTCTCTATTTATATTTTTTGTCACATTAATATCTAATTCAGAACGAAAGCAGTCTGCAAAAATCTGCTATGCAAAAAGTTTCGTAGGAATATCAATGCAGCAGCTTGCATTAACATACTTATACACACCGTCAAACCGTAGTCAGTTGTGTTTATCTGAAACGAGGAAAGAACTTTTACTTGCAGAACTTCTACGCATAAAAAGAAAACAGGATTCGACTGTCATCGTTAGACGTTAAAAAAAAACAAAACTGTCGGCGGATAAGAATTAATTTAACATTAATGGAGTATGCTGAATGATTTATGGCCACTTAAGAAACCATGACGTCCTTCCGTCCATAGGAAAGACAAAAAGCATACGTTTGACCCTTAGACTCTTGAATACTTGGCAATTATAATCACAAATAATGAATGTTTGTGAGGATATACAGATCAAAATTTTGATTCGTATAAAAACTAACGTTTTGATCAAATGAAAATTCTTTAAAATGTCTTCGTAACAATCTTATTTATTGACAAAAACAATGCAGAAATCCAAATTTTCATAACCCTCCATTTTCAGTCTCATGCTTATTATTATTAAACTTTTCATTAATATTTTAGTATTTTTCTAATCTTAGCCACAGAGGAGTGACGGACAGTTGGAGAACAGCCATAAACATTAATAAATCATAGTAAAACCGTGTTTTTGTGGTTATTTCATCTATATTTAGATTTAAGTGGTCCATTTAAGTTTACACCTAGCAAAAGAATACAAAAAAAAAAAAGAAATGTAAATTTCATGTTTTGCTATGCTCACCGTAAGGGCCTTGAAAATAATTATTTGAGTATGTATATCCCAGCATAAATTCAATTACCCTGTAACATACCTATAGTGACTTTATCATTCCATCTAATCGTAAGGATGTGATACAAATTAATGACTATTCTTGGAAGAAAACACCGAGAGAGAAGAAAGTATATCGTTACTATGCTTGGCCTCTCATGTAAATGCTTTCAATGTGAGTGTGCGTGGATGCTAGCCCCTGATGTCCTTCTTTCACCAACGTCTGCAATTTCACGGTTGCTGTATTAAGTGTAATTCAACATAGTGGTCAGCGTAGATCAAAGATCGGATTGCACAAAACTTGTTCTACACTGTTCACAAAGGCAAGTGTTGTGAATTCAAACAATAGCAGGAGATTAATGGCGTGGTAAAATATTAGGTACAACATGTTTCTCCCCCTTTAATTTTGAACAGACGGCCGAAAAAATTAGACATCTACTTTGAAAGTATTTGCAGACGATAAAATACAGGTGACCAACATTGTTAGAGGGTTTTTTTTCTCAAAGGAGTAGATGACATACTGAGAAAAGGAAAACAATGCTGGTTCCCCTTTTCCAAAATTTCTTTTCAAAAGTATAGAATCCAGGAAAGAGATCGGTATATCCGATGTTTCAGTACAAAAAGATTAAACCACAACCCCTATTACGAGGCAGTTCTTATGATTACCAACAAAACAGGATTTAGTGAATACAGCTCTAGGAAAAAAATCATCCTGAGAATAAACATGGTGGTATACTTTTACGGCAATAGCATGTCATCTGGTAAGAGTTGAATTACATGTTTTTCTTTTCGGTAGGAATATGTGAACTAAAACTAATTAAATGTAATAAACGATAAACTACATTTCAAAATATACATTTACAATAATTACAATATTAATAACATCCGCTCTTTATTGTTTTGTTGTTGTTGTTTTAGATTTGTGTGTGTGTGTGTGTATATATATACACAAGTGACATAATTTTGACGTTTAAGGATTGTGTTTGTCATGGGAACATAATATATGAAAGACAATTGTGACAGAATTTAATTACACAATTCAAAGTTTTGGTACAAAAATCTACGTTTAGTTAACCCTTTAACACATGATCTTGATTTTTAAAGACCATCGAGAACAATGACTTTTGAAAAGATTGTGGGAAAAGGAGAAAATGCTGGTAGCCAGCAGTTTCTCCTTTCCCCCCACAATGTTTTCTACCCTTGCAAAAACAAACTCTATCATGTAAGCCATATTTATTTTGTGGTCTGGTAAGAGTCGATACGTATTTTTCAGACGTAAAGTTTTGGCCATATCTGACGGTGTACACGAACCCGGGAATATAAAATGGGACCTTTGTTTGTGTTTACTTCTGGCCTGGCTGCTCGTCTATTTTTGTATATGGAAAGGAATCAAGGGCTCCAGTAAAGTAAGTGCTCAAGAAAAGTAAGTGCTTCAGTAAACTAAATGCGCCGTAAAATTACGTGCTCCGGTAAAGCAGATGATCGGAAAAAGGAAAGTGTTTCACTAAAATAAGCGTTCCAGTAAAGCGAGTGCTCTAGAAAGGTAAGTGTCATAGTAAAGTAAGTGATCAAAGAAAGTAAGTGTCAGTACAGTAAGTGCTCCGGTACAGTAAGTGTTAAAAAAGGAAAGTGTTTCACTAAAATAAGCGTTCCAGTAGAGTCTGTGCTCCAGTAAAGCAAGTGCAACGGCAAATTAGGCCTAAGTGATCAACGAAAGTAAGAGATTAGGTACAGTAAAGGCTCCGGAAAATAAAACGCCCTGGCAAAGTAGGTGGTCAATAAGTGTTCCGATAACGTAAGTGTTCCGGTAAAAGTAAGTATTCCAGTAAAGTAAGTGTTCCAGTAAAGTAAGTGCTCTAGTAAAGTAAGTGCAATGGTAAAGTAAGTGACCAAAGAAAGTAAGTGATCAAAGAAAGTAAGTGTCAGTACAGTAAGTGCTCCGGTACAGTTAGTGTTAAAAAAGGAAAGTGTTTCACTAAAATAAGCGTTCCAGTAAAGCGAGTGCTCTAGAAAGGTAAGTGTCATAGTAAAGTAAGTGATCAAAGAAAGTAAGTGTCAGTACAGTAAGTGCTCCGGTACAGTAAGTGTTAAGAAAGGAAAGTTTTTCACTAAAAACGCGTTCCAGTAGAGTCTGAGCTCCAGTAAAGCAAGTGCAACGGCAAATTAGGTCTAAGTGATCAAAGAAAGTAAGAGATTAGGTACAGTAAAGGCTCCGGAAAATTAAACGCCCTGGCAAAGTAGGTGGTCAATAAGTGTTCCGATAACGTAAGTGTTCCGGTAAAAGTAAGTATTCCAGTAAAGTAAGTGTTCCAGTAAAGTAAGTGCTCTAGTAAAGTAAGTGCAATGGTAAAGTAAGTGACCAAAGAAAGTAAGCGTTTCAGTATGTAGTAAGTGCTCCGGTAAAGTAAGTGATCGAAACAGAAAAGTATTTCACCACAGTAGGTGGTCAATAAGTGTTCCAATAACGTAAGCGTTCCAGAAAAAGTAAGTAATCCAGTAAAGTAAGTATTCCAGTAAAGTAAGTGTTCCAGTAAAGTAAGTGTTCTGGAAAAGTACATGTAAGTGCAACGGCAAAGTAGGTGATCAAAGAAGGTAAGCGTTTCAGTACAGGAAGTGCTTCAGAAAATTAAGTGCTCTGGTTATAATAGTGATAAAAAATAGTAGGTGATCCAGTAAATTAAGTGCTCCAGAAAATTACGTACAGCGGTAAAGAAAGTGCAACGACAAAGTAAGTGATCAAAGAAAGTAGGCGTTTCAGTACAGTAAGTGCTGAAATTAAGTGCTCAGGTAAATTAGTGAGCAAAGAAAATAAGTGCTCTGGTGAAAGTAAATGTTACGGATATTTAAGTGCAACGGAAAAGTCACTTATCGAAGAAGTAAGCGTTTCAATAAAGTGCTTCAATAAAGTAAGCACTCCGAAATATTCAGTGCTCCGGTAAAGTAAGTGATAAAAGAAAGTAAGTAATCAAATAAAGCTAGTGCTCAAGCAAATAGAGAAATACAGCAAAGCTAGCGTTTTGAAAAACATAAGTGTTTCAACATAGTAAGTGCTTCATTAAAGAAACTGTTCGCCCAGGAATTTATTCACGACTGTTTGCAAAGTGTTTTACGCTGTTTCAACTGAGTCTTTTGTACATCGTTCACATAACCAAAAACTGTCGATGGCGCCGTAAAAAACCACTCGTGAACAACCAGACAATGTAACTTGTGGTTGTTTTAAGTCCTTGTTGTTTAAAATGCAAAGTTGTAGGGAAGCAAGTAAGATTGACTTTTTCGGCTTTTATTATTACAGTTGCTCTTGTAGATGAATTTGACAATGTGATATCTCTCTGTCAGGTTTTGAAGGTTTTAAAATTTGAAATACAAATAAGACTCATGTGATGATGTAACTGTATCATTTTACATTTTTAATGATGATTCACAAGGAAGAAAAAAATGGACCAGCTTGCGTAGATTACAACTGAAAATCTTTAAATGAGTTTCCTAGTTATGTTTTACAGATTATGTACTTTACTGTAACGTCACCCTATATTCTGATGATAATATTGTTGATACGAGGACTCACATTAGAAGGTTCGGGAGATGGTGTCAAGTTTTACCTAACCCCTGATTTCAGTAAACTGCTCGATGTCCAGGTATCTAATTTTTTGTTTCTTTCGTGTTAAAAACGCCCTTCCTTAGATGTTTTCGCGTATGTCTTGGCAGGGAGTATGAATGTACCTTTTTTTGTTACTCACAAAAATTACTTTGCTTTGTGAACACTCCCAAAATAATGTTGGAGACATTAGTGCAGAGATATTACATACGGTATCTTGTTTGAGATTCTATGTTTCATAAATAATTCTAACAAAGTTCAAGGTATAGAATCAAGAATATTTTATCCATATTTTCAAATTTGTTGTGAAATAATCAATAGTTTCCCTAGACTTGGATAGATTCACCATGCATAAATATGACAAGGAGAATATATGACTTATTTATTGGAAAGAAAGTAATAATATCTAAATTCGGAATGCTGGGTCATAAATCAGAATAAGAACACACTCAGTATCAAAAATACAACGGTGGAAAAGAAAAAACTATGTAAACTTCGTATACACAATTAAAAAGAAATAAATCCAGTTTTATCTCATATTGTCTGAAAAATGTTATCAAATGCAATTGCAGGTGTGGGCAGATGCAGGAAACCAGGTCTTTTATTCTTACTCGTTGTCCTCCGGAATTCTGATTGCTTTAGGAAGTTATAACAAATTTCACCATAATTCTTTCAGGTATATTCTTGTTTGATGTTACAAGTTCTACACGTGTTTTAAAACGATGTAATGTACTTTTGTTGATCAGACGATATCAGAATTCTTTGCCTCTCGAAAAAAAAAAAAAAAAAAAAAAAAGACCCTCATTCAATATTTCTTCATTTAATTTTTTGATTGGCTTTTTCAAAGTATTCCTCAACTATAGATACATTACTGTCAAAGTATTCCTCAACTATAGATACATTACTGTTATATTCATTTACTCTGCAAATATGAATTAGTCTAAATGCCATGGTAACCATTTATAGCTGAAATCTACGCCAGCTTCACATTTGTTTTCAGTGGGTTTTTTTGCAGTTCTGGAAACAAAGTGAAGTCGTAGGGGTATATCCGGCGTCAAAAAAAGTTATCTGCAACTGAAATATGATTAGTTTCCATTATAGAATCGCAGTGGTTACATAATACATCTTTATTCCTCCTTTGAACCCATCAATAATCTAGTTCGCCTTGTTCATATGTTTTGCCTTTCAGGGACTGTGTGGTGTTTGCTTTTATGAACAGTTTTACCAGTTTGCTGTGTGGGTTTGTGATATTCTCTGTGCTTGGCTTCATGGCGCACAAACAAGGAGTGTCGATCGCTGATGTTGCCGAATCCGGTATTACACGAGTTATAGTATTCATGAATGGTGTTGTACGTGTCTTTTGACTGGCAGAATTCTGTCATATCACGGCGATAGCTCATTCATTAATGTCTTTTTTAGATGTAATCGTTACTACATTCAAAGGGCACGCAAATCCAGGGAGTCGATCTCAAGAGTCCCTATTCACCAACCATTCTTTAGAACATTCTTGGTATAATTTTAGATTTGAAAAGTAACAGAAAACCATTTCGTTGAGCCAATCTGAAGTTGTGTGAATTTCAGACGTAGAATAGTCTTGAGAATAAAATTAAAAAGGTTCTTAGAAATGGTTGGTGAATATGGAGCCAGAAACCCAACGCCTTAATTACTGATCAGCAAAGGATCTTGAATTAGCTGTTATAGCCGTCAGTACAATAACAGGGACTCTAGTATTATGCGCCAAGCCCCGGTAGCTCAGTCGGTAACGTACAGGACTTGAGAACAGGGGGTCGCTGGTTCGATCACCGGCATGGCCAATTTCTTTCCGTGGATTGATGATAGTCATTGCGACACGACTCATTCCTCTCTCAGCGCTAATCACTGTTTCGACGATGGTTATGTGGGAAAGAAGCCAGTGGCTTGGGAAGAATATTGTGCGTAGTACTAGTAAAAGAAACTCCAGGAAAGCATGGATAGGTGCATTGGCTGCCGCGATATGACTGAAATAATGTTGAAAACGGCGTTAAACACCATACAATCAATCAATCAATCCAGCATTATCCATATTGTGTTTTACAAACTTGAATTATTCATCAACGTCACTGTTATGAAATTTATTTCTGAAATATTATCGTGGAGAAATGATATTTTTTGTGTCTTTCCTTTCCACCCCAGGAAAAAAAAAACGACGTTCCTTTGATTTTGTGAAGCCTATAAATTATGACATGACTCTTCTTGTTCTTTGCTCGGATTTTTGTTATAGTGATGTTGCTTCTCTACGTCATTTTTCAGGTCCAGGTCTCGCATTTATAGCCTATCCCGAAGCCGTTGCTCAGATGCCAGTGGCACCAATGTGGTCAATTATCTTCTTCCTTATGTTGATACTCGTTGGTCTAGACAGTCAGGTATCATAGGTTGTCATTAGACCGAGTGGCTCTGTACAAACCGATATGTTTAAAAAAGTTTAGGCTATCTCAATTTCTTATTAGACACTTTACAACCGAGCGAACTCAGGCAAATTTCTAATACAGTAGACCGGTCCATTGTACAATTAGACCAACTAAACTCATGTAAAATTTTGACTGACTGATACAAAAATCGACAAAAAAACTTTATACAATTTGACAGACAACATGTATTGAGTTTTTATTCCCGATCTGTTTTTCAGTGTTTCCAACTAGACCTTTGACATAGACTAAATGTACATTTATATAAAAATCTACTACTAAACTGTAAAGTTAAGTTTTTCACTGGATTTAAGTTTTTGTCTACTTCATTAAAAAAAAAAAAAAAAAAAATCTTTAAAACATAAATCACATCAAACGATAATTGTAAGGTATGTGTTAATATCTATCATTTTTTCTTTTTTTTAAACAACGACCTGAACATCAATAATGAATTAAAAACAAAACGAATCGCCAACATCTATCAAAATTAAGGGTAATATTGCTCCAAATACCTTAATGTCGTCTTTTTAATATCTATTTCTTTATTACTTTTAATTTCAATTCTTGCTTCAGTCATTCATGATAATAATTCGATAAATTACATACTTCCAAAAGCAACATCTTTAAATTGATATTTTCCCTATTGACATCCTTTTCTCCTTACTCTTAAACGTGTAAAACTGTTGTAACTTTTATAGTTAGAAAATCTCAAAAGCTGGCTTAGAACAAAGAGATATGACTACTGAAAACAATATATGTAGAGTCTGACATATATCTCTAATTATCAAGTGTCTCGATACAAGCACAATCGAAAGGGCAAATGGTCACAAATGTAACGAAACCAAACAACAGTTATTTGTTACATAATAACTGAAAATATAAAAAGCAGAATGATTATCATTCCATTTGAACTATTTACATGTACAAAAATAACTGCAACAATAATTGGTATGAGTTATAGCACAACAATTCTGTAACTTATACTGGCTGTGAATTTTCGTCAAGTTCATGCCAAATAAAACTTATATTATCTATACAAAATTACTTCAACACAAGTTGGCTTGTTTTTAAGGTTTGTCTAATATTAGATCCAGATTTGGCTCTCTTCATTGTTTTGTTTCAGTTTGTTGGTGTAGAAGGCATGATTGCGTTCCTAATAGATCTATATCCAAGAACGTTCAGAGTTGGGTATAGACGAGAGATTCTCATCGGTGTTGTGTGTGCAGTCTCGTTTTTAGTCGGTTTATCAATGGTTTGTGAGGTAAGTCAAAGAATTAGATTTGTGTCCTTTTTTCTACATCCAATTTAATCTTAGTCTTTTTTCTCTCTTTTTTCAAAGCTTTTATTGGACTTTGAAATAAAACCTTGTCCAAGTTCCACGCCCATTTGAATGTGGAGTGGTAAGTATCTATTCATTCAAATATTGTGAATGAGGTCTTTTTCAATAAAGAAAAAAGAAAACTGAGAGATACGAATATTTTCTACAATGTTAAGATATTCGTAAGCTGTAGAAACTTTTAGATCATTGACAGAAATGACAAATACCATGGTCGTCTGATTGAGAGTTTAATTTTCATTTTCATTTTACTTTTTAAAGTGTGTAAATCGTTATAACATTAAAATAAAATTCAATGACTAAATAAAAATGAGCCACGTTGCGGCGGAAACTCCATTTCGGAAATTGATTTTGTGACCACGGTAACATCAAACGTGAAAAAAAAAAAAAAAAAAGATGCCCAATGTTTACAGGTATATAAAGTGATGAAGGACTCAAGGATGCCAATTCAGGAAAAATGTATTAGTCACTGGGAAGTCAATAATTTTCCATCTAATTGGATGGATAGTCTCTATGTTTCGGCCAATCAAATTAGTTCTGAAGAATTTGGAGAAGACTTCTGAAATTTTCAGAAAATTTAAAAGAGGCTACTTGAAATTTAAACAGATTCTAGCATTCCCACCTCGGGGCAAAACTTTAGAAGAGATGCGTAGGACAGTTTTTTTCCATAAAGCTGACTTTGAATCATGTGAATATTGGGCAATCTAATTTTTTAGACAGCAAAATCCAAAATACATGTAGGCAAATGTTTTTTATAGATTATAATTCCTGCAAGTTGAGACCACATAAAAAGTAACAAATCAACTTCACTTGCAGAAAAGTTTCCACGCACGTCGGCTCAGTATTAACCAATCATATCCTTCCTTAGGGAGGGATGTACGTTTTTCAGTTGTTCGACTACTTCTCTGTGAGCCGAACCATTTTCGCTATTGCCTTCATAGAAATGATCGTCATCTCTTATGTCTACGGTATGATCCTCAATTAGTGTGGAGCGATATAGAGACACAAATGAGCCTCACTTTATTTCGAACACACTTTGGGTCTTAGGCTCACCATGTTTGTCACATTCACGGGTCTCTTATGCTGCAGTTAAAGTCTTTATGTTTGAATCTTGATAAGACTTGGTTCAGGATGGTATATATGACAATTCTACAAACACCTTAATAGTTTTGCGAAAATTTTTACCGTTATTTTTCAAACTTTTTTTTTATTAATGTATATATAAAGGACTATCAGATGCGAATCGTACATGTTGAAAAAAATAATGCATTACGACTTTTAAAAAGCGATGTAATCCACGTACGCATGGAGACGCACAGACATCCGTTTATTCAGACTAAATTTGTCTTTATATCTAGACTGACATGAATAAGCCTTTTGACCTCGAGTGCATTCGTAAAAGTATTCCCAAACAGTATCTACCTTTGCGGAATATGTAATCTCTCTGAAATTGCTTTCTGGAAAAAAAAAAAAAAAAAAAATCGCGGAAACAATCACTATCCGTGTATTCACTCTTTAGTAATTAACCTTTTTGTTCATTAAGACCTTCCTTTGTGGCTAAATTATGTTCTGACAGAGATAAGAAATAAAGATCTGAACTTTTCAGCAAAGGTAGACATGCTTGATTAGGCTTCATTTGTTTCTGGATCGATCCACAACCAACCAGAAGAATAATTGCTTCTGAAAGAAGACAGGATAAAGAGCTTTGTATACAAGTTATTCGGAACTGAAATGAACCAATAAAGTCAATTTTTTAAGGAGGGAGTTAAACTCGAACTGAATAAAGAAATGCCACCACATACATGGAAATAAAGGAGGAATTATCGAACTTGGCAAACAAGATTTAATCTGTCACTGTTGCTTGATACTTATTTCAGTTTATTTTCATATACATGAATATCAATCGTGTTTGCTTGCCCGAAACACTGGAATATTTAACAAGAAAACATGGGACTATTTGACTTAAAAAGACTCCAATATTCATCTACAAATAATGAGTTACTTATGGACTTTAAGATCGAATGAATTCTTTTAGAACAAAATATTTAAATAGCTCATCAGAAAACGTTGTGTGTAGAGTAAACCAGGTCGTTGTATTTGGTGTTTATCAAGGAAAGTGAATCGAAAATAGCCTTATAAAAATAAGACGGTATTCAAAATGATCCCGACATTTAATAATAGCAGAAGGTGTGAATTAAACTGGGTACTGTGATAAAAATTTTCTTCTATAGATCTTAAATGCAAACTGAATACGTGAAAACCACTGAAAGGGAAACACTGTTTTCGGAAAAAAACGTTTACAATCGAAATACGCACATTTCTGTTGAAAAGCAGGAAATGTACGAGTGTCGGATAGCTTATACTTATACACCTCAAGATTGTTACAACTTAAAGTTTATTTTAAAACATCTGCAATATAATGTGTTAAATATCTGTTTTCTCATAAATTAATTAACAGTTGGCAGATTGGCCGAGTGTTTTAGAAAGAAAAGGGCAGATCCCGCAACTCCCCTTGAATATCTTTTTTACTGAGTACACATGAAGGTAAGATGAAAAAAAAAAAACAGGTAAATAAAACCGCCGAACGTATTATGTTTTGCACATGAAACTGTGGTCTCTGCATTATTTGGCAAAATATGTCTTATTTTCATCTGAATTTGATGATCAATGAATTCACCGCTCGTCTTATCCTTCAATATCCAGGTATAAACCGACACCATGGAAATCTTGAACTGATGTATGGCTTCAAGGTATTTCCTGTCATCAAGGTGTGCTGGGCCTTCATTACACCTCTCTTCATCTTGGTAAGTTATCGGATTCAACAGGTTCCTTATTTACTAAATGTTTTAATACATCTTATTTCTAGGTTAATCTTGGAATTACTTGAGAACAATGCTGAAAGCAGTCGATCTCTGTTCAAGTTCTCTTTATCCTAGTTTTTTTTTTTTCCTGATCTTATTAAAGTGTGCAAGACGCTAGATATTTCTCGTACAACTCTTGTCTTTCATACGTCGAACTTCTCATTTATCTGTAACACTTTTTTTGTTTTTGAATTTTTCAATATGATCTAAATGGAAGACTCTGCTGTTATTCTTATTACATCCCAAAATTTCCTTTTGCAAAAAGAGAGTGCATGTATTGTGGTTGTTTTATGCTTGTTTCATGTCTTGAGCCACACAGCGGTAATCAAAGCGATAGAATAATGTTAAACATACAAAATAAAAAGTAACAAAGTAACTGTAAACGAACAAAACAGCGCCTGAGATAACGACAAAGATAATGGTGTTGATGATGATGAAAATATTCTATGGTTAAAGAAAATACCCAGAATTCTCTGACCAAAAACAGTCGGCATTGATGACAAAGCTGATAATGATTATGACGTAAAGTTAAATGGTGATATTTAGAAGGATATTATCTCTTATTGCAGGGTTTGTTTGTTGTTGGAATAATGTCCTACGACAAATTGACATACGACCGGAAGTCCGTCTCCTACGAGTTTCCTGATTGGTCAATTGCAATTGGCTGGTTAATGGCAATTGTGTCAATTATTTGGATTCCAATTGTAGCCGTTTATGAGCTTTGGAAGGCTGAGGGTACCCTGAAAGAGGTTAATTCAACCTTAATTTATTTGGTGAGAGAGAGAGAGACGGCAATCATGACACTCTATGTGATTCCGTTTCGAGCAGAACTATTCAGAAAGGCCTATCATGAGATAAATCCGCTTTGAAAAGGGTCAACATTGACGGATATGTTGAAAATATGTTGCATGAGTCATGATTTACTTGAAACAAACCATTGCCCAAGTACCCCGATTTGCAGCTTAGTTGTAAGCGGTCCTTGAGATAAAATGTAAAACGATCACAAGTTTATATTTTATCGAAATGCAAAGTCTGAATAGTCCACTAGGGTATTCATTTTAAAAAAGGTTGTGTTGTACTTTTTGACACTCAGTTATCGTTAAAATGATAAAATGGATTTTTCCCAACAGGTAAAAGGAACCAAAATGCTGTTAGTCAATGGCATCTTCACCCAGTTGTACATAAAAAACAACTTAATTGTCTGTAAGCAGTCTATGTTCTGTGCTATCTAAACTCGATTTTACATTAAAGAAAGCGTTAGTCTTGATTCATACAGGGGTCATGCTAGATGACAGGACTGACGTACATGTACGTTATTTTTTCAATGTCATAGATAGTCTGGGTTAATAAGTTGGACGCTATGACCAAAAAAGACTTGTCCTGTCATCTCAGTAACAGATACGGAGTTGTCAGATAATGTTGTCTTGCATCTTGATACTCTATCTTATTTGTTACAAAAACCTTAAACATTTTTTCTGTCCATTACCTCGGCTCAGTTAAACCGGTATGTTGTGAGGCTGATCTTATCTCTTTGTCTCTCAGTTTCTATCTGTATCTGTCTCTCTCTTTATTTCCCCATTCCAACTCTCTTTATCTCTGTCTCTGTGTGCCTGTCTATCCCTGTCTCTCTTTGGCATCTGTTTCTGGCCACTCTCTGCCTCGGTGTCTCTATCTGTCCGTCTGTCTCAATGTATTTATACACATAGTTGCAATTCCATTGTTTGCAAAATAATGTCAAGATTCAATTGCACTTGCTCCTCTTTTCTTGCAATGTTTTGAAA
Organism: Tridacna gigas; assembly: GCA_945859785.2. Classification (NCBI taxonomy): domain Eukaryota; kingdom Metazoa; phylum Mollusca; class Bivalvia; order Cardiida; family Cardiidae; genus Tridacna; species Tridacna gigas. The sequence goes on from OX244042.2 coordinate 1,852,662, forward strand.
TGCTGTCTGCCATGAATGCATGGAATCATGTATCTTTTTGACAACAGGCCTTAATGCTCGCCCAGTCCTGCATGCTGTTTGAATCCAAATGTGTATGTTGGTGCACTGAAGAAAAAAGAAAAAGAAACGTTACCCGTGGAAATCCTTCCTTCATTAACTAACTGTTATGTAATCTTTATCTTACATCAGTTCTTATCCTGGAGATTCCACATGACTCAGTGGTAAAGTGTAGGACTCGTGACCTGGAGGCCCCGGGTTCGAGCCTCACTGGGTCCACAAAAGGTTTTTCGTGGGAGTGTCCTTGGGCAAGACACGTCAGAGCCCTAGCCTAGTACTGGTGGAAACCAGGAAATACATGACTATGTGAGCTGTTGCCGTGATATGACTGAAATAATGTTGAAAGCGGCGTAAAATACCATTCAATCAATCATTTCTTATCCTGTTCTTACAGAGACTGCAGTATACTTTAAAACCTGTACTTCGACTACACCAAGTGGGACCGCATGAAGATGTGAATAAAGTAACACTAGTTGATTATGACGACGATTTTAAGAAACCAGATCTTTAATGCCCGCAGAAGTCAAATATATGACAGACTAGATTAAAGTTGCCTCATTCATAGCAAGGCCTATACCACATATTGCTTAAAATTGTATCCTCTCTCCCTGTTATGGTGCTAAATGTATACGGTAAATCAAAGTGCGGTGTAATGACCGCGTGCCTATATGAACAAAGTAACGCTAGCTGATCGCGATTACGATATGAAGAAACCGGATCATTAACACCCGCAGGAGCCAAATGTAATAGACTAAACTAATATATATATATATATATATATATATATATATATATAATTAATAACAACGCGTGTTCTGGATATTGCTTAATTTTGTAACCCTTCCCTCTTGTCCAACGTAAAGCTATATTTCAACATACTCTCCTTCCCTGGGATCTCAATTCATGCTTGCTTAATGCAATTTGCTTGTTTAATAGAGATGACCACAAAGACAGGTTTCACTGTAGTTAATCTTGAAAATGAGTTTGACCCATGCCTTCAACAGAATATTTTGCTGGAAAGCACAAGATCGCACTCTCAGTGATGCCTGTGCTTTGATTTTGTTACGTGCTCTCAAGCGTATCTTCACTGAAGTTTTACAGCGCCGAACAGATCTATTAAAACTCGAACTATGTCAACGGCTGAAGATACAGTTCTATGAAAATCTCTCTTAAAGATCTTTGATTAGATCTGTGCTTTCTGATCTTGATGTATACCGCTCGCAGAAACCCATGTTTTCGGCTATGGCACTGATAGGGTTTAGTCAGTTGTCCATAGCATTTAACGTGTCAGTGTACTTGCCATATTTTAGTACCTCTCTTGTTGTGTAACTTTGCCGTTGCCAATTAATGTGTATTCCAGTTTAAACGGACATAGGCGTTGAGCCGATCTGTTGATAAACATGAAGTTAAGAAACTTTTATCATACCTCCTGGCTGTAAATAAACTGCAAGAAATGATTATGTATTTCATTCTTTTTCGCCGTCAGTGAAATCAAGCTTACGACCTAAAAATCATGAGAAAGATCCATAGCCAGAGCGTCACGTGACCCCCAAAATAGTGTGTATGAAATGATTATGTATTTCTTTCTTTTTTGCCGTCAGTAAAAAGCTTACGACCTAAAAATCAAGAGAAAGTTTCTTAGCCACAGCGTCACGTGACCCCCAAAAATAGTGTGTATCAAATGGTTGTATTGCTATGGTGTATTGTTTAACACCGTGTTCAATATCATTTCAGTTATATCATGGCGACCAGTGCACCTAACCAAGCATTCCTGTACTTTCTTTTTCACAATGCTTGCCAATATCAGAATCGTCGAGACAATGTCCAACTGTGAGTGAGGAATAAATCATGTGTCAATAGCTATCATAAATCCTTGAAAAACAGTTTGGTTGAAATGGGATTCGAACTAAGGACCCCTTGTTTGCTTGCCTTGTACATTATCAGCTGAGATAATGGTCTCTAATTGTTTGAGCCCTGCTCTGTCAAAGGGAGTTTAATGCGTATCAATATATTGTTATATTATTCCGAGCAAGCCATCACATAATTACGGGTCCATAAATACTTTTTTGTTTAACAGCTGGCGAAATCATGAGATAGAAGGCTCCTTTCATATGCAGAAAGCTGACCAACAGCAAAAGATTCGAACCAAATCAGCCTGCGCGGACTGCTCAGGATGACGTTGGTCGATACTGTTTTGCAGATACATTTATCCTCGTTTAACAGTGAATGGCTCATTTTTCAACATGGTGGGAATTGTTTTCCCCCAAAAGCAATGAAGAGGCGAGATATCCGCCATGATATGGACTTTTATTATATACCCACAAATTTTCCGGCTCAACTGCAAGCGTTGCGCACGGATAAGTTCAAACACGACCGTGTCAAACACGATCCTCGTTATGGTTTGATGACGTAACTCGCATCCGGACTACTTTCGGCTTGGTTTCGTTGATTTGATTCATCAACTTGAATGTGTCGTCATAATATTCATCTGCTATTTATAGAGATATCTATTTTTGCCCACTAAACGAGTGTTTGATTTCATTTCTTGCCGGTTTCGAACAGCATTACTAAAATACAATATTTTGCTGTCAAAAAACTATAGGTAGACCATTATAATAAACGGGACTATTATTTTGCACTTTCCTTGTGCTGGCAATTTGCCTTTCGCTGCGAGGGAAAGTTTGACATTTCGCTTGACCTTCCGTTTCGCGGCGAGATATCAATTTTCCCATGCAGTTCGGAGTAAATACAACCACAGGACAGTTACTGCAACGTAATATTTGAGCCTTAGCATAAGGGGCTTTAATGCAGTTCCGTGATGCATTATACAAATCGAATCACAATATGATTATGGATCCATAAAATACATTTTGTATAACAACCGACTAAATCATTAGGTACACTGGTCCTTTGACAAGCAGAATATTTACAAAAAGCAAAAAGTTTCTACTCAGGTCAGCCTGCGTGGTCGACACCTTTTGCTGATGCATTAATCCCCATTTTCACAGAGCATGACTCATTTCATTTTTTATCCCTTTCAATATTTTAGTTTGAAGACCATCTTTGCAGGCAGCTTCATATAGATTATCAGTTTGTATCAGGTTTTAGCTCACCTGAGCACGAAGTGCTAAGGTGAGGTATTGTGATCAGTCGTTGTCCGGCGTCCATCTGTCCGTTTGTCCGTCCGTCCGTCTGTCCGTCTCTCCACCATTCCTTTAAACATCTTCTCCTTCTAAACCGGTGGGCCAATCGTGTTGTAACTTGGAAGGCATGTTCCTTGGATGAAGCTCTATCAAAGTTGTTAAAAGAATTGAATTAACCTATTAACTCTGGTGGCCACGGCAACAAAAAAGGGGAAATTTACAACGTCTTTAAAAATCTTCTTGTCTGAAACCAGAAAGCCCAGAGCTTTGATATTTGGTATGTAGTATCTTCTAGTAGTCCTCTACCAAGTTTGTTCAAATGATGTCCCTGGGGTCAAAATTGGCCGGGCCCCAGGGGTCACAAATTTGGGCAAAATCATATATAGAGCAAACTTTGAAAATCTTCTTTTCTGAAACTAGGAGGCCTAGAGTTTTGATAATTTATATGGATCATCTCCTGGTGAATCTCTACCAAGTTTGTTTAAATAATGCCCCTGGGGTTAAAATCAGCCCTGCCCCAGGGGTCACAAAGTAGGACATAAAGGTATATAGAGAGAACTTTTGTTTTGACTCATATCTTGAAAACTATACAGTTTTTACATCGAACTTGTAACATCTATCAACCACCATTAGGAAATGCAGGACAACAAGTTTCACCCAGATTGACCATGCAACACCACAGTTATATACCCCCCCCCCTTTTTTTTATTACTGTGTCATGGAAAAGGGGGGCTTGACGTATATTTTCATTGTGGACCGATATATCTTTAACTACAAGACAAAATGTCATGAAACTTCATCTTTATATTGTTTATTACAAGCCACAGACAATAGTTATTTGTTTTTATTTCATGAAATGCCATGTCATGAAAAAAGGGGACTAAATGTTTAATTTCATCATGGACCAATGACCATCTGTTTGTCCGTCTTTCAGGACAGATATCCTCTAAAATCCTTAACAGAAACTAATAGAAATTCATACAGGTGTTCCTAATGATGTCCGCCGATATTTATTTATTTATGGTTTTTTTTTTGCCTTTTTGATATCAAATACGGTCTCATGGGAAAAAGGGGCTTCATGTATATTTCTGTTAAGGATCAATATACATGTATCTCCAACTCAAAATCCTGGACAAAAATTTGTGAAACTTCATACGTGTGTTTCTTATGATAGCCAAATTCATTATTTTAGCTTTTTTGATTAAATGTAGTGTCATGGAAAAAGGGGGCTTCACATATATTTTCATTATGGATTAATATCTCTTTAACTACAGGGCAAAATGTTACGAAACTTCATCTTTATGTTGTTTATAACAAAACAAAGACAATGGTTAGGACTATTTGTTAGCTCACCTGAGCACGAAGTGCTGGGTGAGGTATTGTGATTCGTCGTTGTCCGGCGTCGGTCTTTCCACAATTCCTTTAAACATCTTGCCTCCTAAACCAATCATGTTGAAACTTGACAGGCATGTTCCTTGGGTGAAGTTCTACCAAAGTTTTCGAAGGACTAAAACTCAGGTGAGCGATATAGGACCATCATGTCCTCTTGTTTTTTATTTTCCTGAAACTCACGATTATTTTCGAGTCAATGTTTAACGAAAGGACGAAGCATGGTTTATTTATAAAATGACAATGTAGAATTTAAAGGTTAACGATACATCTATACTCGTTTTCAGCCAGTTTTTAACCCATTTCATCTTTCTTTTTGTCAAACTATAATCATTCTTCTATCTTCATGCCAAATGTTGCTCCTGATAGTTGCAAGGTTGCATAGATTACGACCGATGGAAAATGCATTTTATTTTTTGCGGCCATCAAAGAAATCACTGTTGTGACGTTTCCGCTTTTAATTTCTGATATATGTATTTGTGTCTTACACAATATGTAATGTATCTATGTTTACACAGCTGACTAAATTTTGAACCACTCTACAGTCTATCAATTTTTTACACCGTATTTTTCTTTCTTTCTGGCTGTAAGGACTTATCTTTAAAACATGTTTGATAAATGCAAGGGTTGTATATAGTAATAGTTATCGCAATATTTATAAAACAAACATCAATTTATTAAATTGTTTTTATTGTTGTATATAGTACAAAAAATACCGATTAAGTGCACTGCAAATGGTCCCTGCCGTACCATTATCATTTATCATGCTACAGAGTATGGGGGGGATTAGTGCTAAAAGGTGATATCTGCCTAGGAATAAAGAATGTAGTTATCACCTTTTTATGTAAATCCTAGGTCTGTATTAATTCACCAATCATTCTCACTAACATTCTAAGTCTAACAATTTGGGTTAGCCAATCAAAAATCGCGTTACTTTTTAGAATGAGGCAAATAATGCGATTTATAAATGAGCCATGCTCTTTGAATAGGGTATTAAATGCATGTGCAAAAAGTATCGACCCAGATCAGCCTGCGCGGACTGTGTCGACACTTTTTGCTGTTGTTAGTCAATGTTTTGCATGCCAAAGGACCAGTGTACCTCATGATTTAGTCAGTTGTTATGCAAAATGGATTTTATGGATCGATATTTATGTGATGACCTGCTTGTTATCAGGCATCACGGAGATGCACTAAACCTCTTTTGGCCATAGCATGGCTCAAATGTTTGTGGATACGAACCCTGGAATTCTCGAGCCCTCTCAAGATAAATGTAGTCTAGCGTTTCTAAATTCTGAAGATAACAACCATCTAGCCTTGACTTTACCCTTCACAACACAAATCCCTGTTTAAACGACCCTGAGAATGATGCATATTGAAAACATGGCGAAAAAAGGTGAACATGCTGGTAACCAGCATTTCTCCTTTATCCACAATGTTTTCTACCCTTTCCATTACAAAGTCTGACATTTGAGGCACATTCTTTTGTCCGAAAATGCTTTTTGTTAAGCAAAAATTTTGTCTTCTGGTTTAAAGTTAACCGTTAGGCTGCTAAGCGCAATTCACTGACCTTTGGCGGACAGTGCAGATCAAGATCAGACTGCACGTTCTTGGTCTACACTGTCCGATAAGGAGATTTTTTCCTCCAGAAAATAAGTTTGTAATAGCATTATTCGGGTTTTTTACTATCGGCTTGGAAAGTTTCATTTCACTTATTTAGCAGGACAAGGGTTAAACGATGATTTGTCTAATATCTTATACTGCGCTTACACACACACACACACAAAAATGTTATAAAATGGATTGTTGTGAATAAATGCGATTCGCGCATTACTATGCATCACCAAGTTTTTATGATGAAGTTAATCAAAAGCCAGACGTTTATCGACGTGCTCTTTGTTAAATAGAGTAGATAAATTGTTAAATAGAGTAGATAAACACCGGTAATTTCCCAGGTTTGAAGCATTTTTTTTTTTAAATCTCGCGTTTAACAACCTTTTAGAACATTAAGTTAGATGAAATTAATTTGGCAATTGTTTTCTCGAAATGTTAGTAATGTTAGTAAAATATAAATAAATAAATAAATAAATAAATAAAATTAGTTTTCTTAAAATTACAAAGCATTAATTCTTTACATGACTGGAAAATTTTTAGACTTGTCCAAATTGCAAGGATCTGCAGACGACCTGTTAAATTCAATGTTTTTCAGCATGTTAAATTTAGTTCAAATGGGGAATGTTGTCTGACAAAAGGTTGAAAATTTCATATGAAAAGGAGAAAATGCTGGTTATTAGCATTTTCCCCATTTCCCGCGATTTTTTCAGGATCGTTAAAAGACAGGATTATGAGGTAAAGGGTCAGATCGCAGCGTTTTTTGACGTCTACCTTACCAAAAAAGGTGTATCTAATCTCTGGAAAAATAACAAGAGCTGACCAATTAAATGACAAAATAACAGCCATGTGGGACAATACCCATACAAAATGTGATTGGTCGGCCCCATAAACTTAATTTTTACTCTTCGCTGCAAATTTCATTTTGCGGATGCCGTAGATTAAGGTCAAGATCGAAACGTGTAGCCTGATCTTGGCTCAAAGTTTCGGCCAAGGTCAGCCTGCGCGGACTGGGCAGGCTGACCTGGGTCGATACCGTTCGCAGATGCATGAAGCCCCCTTTTCACAGAGCATGGCTCATACATATGTACATGCATCACATGTAATTGAAATCTTATGTTTTCATTACAACATCTCATGGCTTAATACTGTTCCACAAATCCTTTTTTTCGGGACTTTCAGCCCTTTGATTAATTGCCGTGTCATTATGCGCCGCATTGCTGCCGTAAATTGACGATTCTAAATGAAGATAAATGCCAATAACATTACGTGCTTTTAAATGTCACATATTAAGCAAACGCTTTCTGCGCCGAATGCACATGTAATTGAACCATGCTTTGACAAAAAGGGGCTTAATATACCATTTCATGATCCACGATACCAAACCAAGCCATCACAATAATTATGGATCCATAAAATCTTATCCTCCAACAGGCAGCTGAATCATGAGGTACACTGGTTCTCTGACATGCAAAAAAAAATGACCAAAAGCAAAATGTTTCGGCTTTTGAAAGCATTGTGGGAAAAGGAGAATATGCTGTTAACCATCTCTCATCCATCAGATGAGACACACTTGGTTTTTGCGCCTGGAACAAGTCTAAAACTTTTGTTGTCCGGAAAAGGGTTAAACTAATGAGTAGATAAATGAAGTGTTTCCAAGCCAACGATAAGAACAGAATTACTCCGATTTCAAATATTCTTAGTCTCATTCTCACGAATTGTCTAAATTTGAAAGTAAAACAACTCTTGATTGGCTAAACTATATGAATCATGCTCGATGGAGAGGGGGGCTTAATGCATCTGCGAAAAGTATCAACTCAGGTCAGCCTGCGCGGACTGCGCAGGCTGACCTGGGTCGATACTTTTTGCCGATGTATTAAGTCCCCTTTTCACATAGCATGGCTCATGTAACTCAACCCCTTTCGACAGTGGGGAAAAAAAAACAGTTTACTAGTTAATACTCAGAAAGAGATTTTTATTTTGTAGCCTAGGCTGATCAACCCTTTACCACACAATCCCGACTTTTAACGGCGCCTAAAAAGGAAGCTTTAGAAAACATTGTGGGAAAAGAAGAAAATGCTGGTAACCAGCATTTTCTCCTTTTCCCACAATGTTTTCTACCCTCAATCAAAACAAATTTCAATTTTCTGAATCACATTTATTTTGTCATCTGCAAATGCTTTAAATTTGGACAAGTGTAAAATTTTGTCGTTTGGTAAAGAGTTAACCCTTTACCGCACAATGCCGCCTTGTGATGCCCCTGGGAAAGAAGCCTTTAGAAAACATTGTGGGAAAAGGAGAAAATGCTGGTAACTAGCATTTTCTCCTTTTCCCACAATGTTTTCTGCCCTATATAAGAAAAATTGCACCATTTGAGCCACATTGAAATTGTCGTCTGCAAATGCTCTCAATTTGGACAAGTGTAAAATTTTGTCGTTTGGTAAAGAGTTAAGCGGATGGTAGAAGTCAGAAATGAGATGTTCCAAAACTCATTCAAGGGGACAAAACTTGGAAAACATTTTAGAAAAAGGAGGAATAGCTCATGATGTACAATTTCTCTTTTGTCACAATGTTATAAATGTATTTTTGTACGAAAATCATCATTTATCCTGACTGTTCAAATTTAGCTTCTACCATACAATGCCGTGTTTTTACAATCCTGAGGGACAATGTCATAAAAAAAAATGTGGGAAAAGGAAAAAAAAAAAAAAAAATGCAGGTAAGCGACATTTCCTCCTTTCCCCACAATGTTGCCTGGCATTTTAGAGACAAATATAATATTTTTTGGGCTACACGTAATTAAATTTTGCCCTTTGCAAATGGTGCCAATTTTCCTAGTCTTAAAAAATTTCGTCGACTGATATAAAGGGTTAATTAACATTTTCTTGTCAAGGTTAATTGCTTATTGTTATGCATCTCTTTAACCTTTAGACTGCTAAGCGCGACTCAAGGACCTTTTGCGAACAGTGTAGATCCAAGATCAGACTGCACGGAACGTGCAGTCTGATCTTGGATCCACACTGTCCGATAAGGTGATATTTTTCTCAAAAAAAAAAAACTTTGAAATAACAACATTTGGCTTTTTACTATCGGCTTGAAAGTTTCACTTAACTTTCTTAGTAGGTTGAGGGTTTAAGTCCTTCACCAGAAAAATAAATACAAGACTCGTCCATATTGAGAGCATTTGCAGACGACAAATAAATGGAGTCCCCAGCGTTTGGATTTCAATTAAAAGACGAAAAAATGAAATCATAGAAATAAAAAGTAGAAAAAGCTAGTTACCAGCACTTTTGTTCTTTCCTTTAGTAAAACTCTTTCTGTAGGGTCGACAAAGAGAGGGGTCGTTTGGTTAAAGTTTGATTCTTTACCAAAAAACAAAATTTTGGACCCGTCACAACTGAAAGCATTTACAGACGACAATTTTAAACTGATTCAAATGATGGTGCTGGTCTTTGTGAAGGTAGAAACATAGTGGGCAAAGGAGAAAATGCTGGTTACCAGCATTTTCTCCTTTGCCCACTGTTTTCGAAAGCCGTCTTCCCCAGGTTGGTTCAACAAGAGATCGTTTAGTAAAAAGTTTAACCCTTAGGCAGCTAAGCACGACTCAAACACCTTTTTCGGACAGTGTAGATCAAGATCAGACTGCACAGAACGTGCAGTCTGATCTTTGATCTACACTGTCCGATAAGGAGATATTTACGTCCAAATATAAGTTTGTAATACCATTATTCGGGCTTTTTAAAATCGGTTCGAAAGTTTCATTTAACTTATCTTGCAGGATAAGGGTAAATAATGACAGTAAATAATCAACCAAAATTAATGTACGGTTATATTTACTGCGAGTCTTCACCTTGCATTTCAATGAACATGTTTTTCATAATGTAACATAAAAACTTGACAAAATCTGATTGGCTAACAAAACGCGTAACAAAATTGACGTACATGTACCTCGCCATACATGCAGATTTTTAAGACCTATGCTCCCTTTTGATGGGAAAAAAATGGGCAAAAAAATTAAAGTAAGCAGTTAAATAGGGAGACAATAGTTTCAGTAAAGATAACAGAAGGTGTTTCACTTCACTGAAATGATTGGTTTTCCGTATTTATCGTCGCCGCCGCTTGTCCATATGGGCAACGCCCCCTGAAAGCTATTAGTTGTGTTAAGAGGGATAGTGCAGGATACAGGACGAAACCCATCCTGAGTTACGACTGGTTCTTTAACGTGCTCGGCTTATAGCACCGTAACACGGAACCTTGTGGAACCTGGTGGCTAGGACCCACACCCTCTTGTGACCCAAGACTTGAAGTTTACAAGTCCTACGCTCTACCACTTTCGCTATGCGATTGATTTATTGAATGGTGTTTTACGCCGCTTTTAATATTATTTCAGTCGTATCACGGCGACACCTCACATATTCCTGTATTTCCTGGGTTTCACCAGTGTTTTGCGCAAGGATACTCTTACGAAAACCCAGTGTATCAAGTAAGGCTCAAACCCGGGGCCTCCAGGTCACTCGAAGAAATAAATTTTGATCTTTCAACGAAGAAAGCAAATATCTTCTATTTATATATCTACAGAAGCTCCAATTAAAAAAAATATTAAAACCCTATGCCGTCTTCATTTCTCCTTAAAGAGGACAAAAATGTCCGCGCAGGCTGACCTTGGCCGAAACTTTTCGCTATTTGTCAATTTTCTATATGTCGAAGGACCAGTCTGCCATATGATACTGTCGGTTGTTAGACAAAATGGTTTTAATGGATCCAAAATCATAGGATGTCTTGCTTAGTATGAGGCATCACGAAGATGGATTAAGCCCGCTTTTGCCAGAGCATGACTCCTACAAAAATGTGACTTCAAGTCTTCATTGGATTTCATGGACATCTTGCAATGCACATTTCCCAATCACGACTGAAAAAAAAAAAGAAAACGAAAAAGAAAAAAAAAAAAAAAAAAGATACTGGTGGGCTATCACATGGAACACATGAATGAAGTTTCATCAATTTTCGTCGAGGATTTTAGAAGATATCTGTCCGGACGGAGGATAAACGCAAAAACTATACCCTCTCCCCTCGAAATTCAGCGGGGGATAACAAGAGTATTGCATGCAGGTGCCAGCCCTCGGCTGCGGGTACTTTTTCAGAGCGAGCTCTAATTCAAAAAGGGTCATTTGTTAGTTCGACATTAGGGCCAGACTGCATCACCATAAGAAAAAAAAAACAACTCTTTGTACAAGTATATTATTTATTTCATTGACAGGTTATTAAGTCCATTACCGACATATGTAATAACAGACCTTCCCTTTCCTTTTTTTACAATAATCTTCGATGCCTTTAACAAAAATGTTTAAAAGCGAATGGAGTCAAATTTCCACGCATAACATTTTAAAGTGGGTAAACGCAACAATGCGAGAAAAAGCCGAGACAAAGAGAGACTTTACTCTGTTTTAGAAGTTTTGCTTTGTAAAAGTTTCCAAAGGTAGGGTCTCCAAATCAAGACGCGTAATAACGTCATGCATGGGAACTCAGGTTTAACTCTTAAGCAAATAAAAAAAAAAAAGTAGACTTGTCCAGACTCAAACTATTTGCAGACGACAAAATAAATGTGACTCAAATATCACATATCACAATATTGGAAGGAAAGAAAACATTGTTGGAAAAGGAGAAAATGCTGGTTACCAGCATGCTCTCCTTTTTCCACAATATTTTCAAAAGCCATTTCTCTCAAGGTATTTAAAACTCGGAATTATGTAGGAAAAGGTTAATTGTCTCGACTGACGTTATATACACATAAAACCCTTACGTTAACGTGATTGACGTTCTGAAACCCTTTCGCTTCGGCGCACCGTTTTTTTTTTTTTTTTTTTAATACAAATCTTCGCTTGGAAAGAAAGTATTGTGACAAGTGTTGAAACAGTGTGGACGGTTGAACAGACAAGTTTGCAAAGTTCATTACATTATAATGGTACACATTTTAAAAGACTGTGAAAATAGAACGTTAACGCTTTTAACGTAACATCCCATTTCATACTAGACTAGACGTTCTCTTTATACGACGCTGACCGTGCCCGTGGAAAAAGGTGCTTAAATGGATCTGCAAAACGTGTCGACTCATGTCAGCCTGCGCAGTACGCGCAGGCTGACCTGGGTAGAAACTTTTTTGTTATCGGTATATCTATTGAATGTCAAAGGACCATTCTACCTCCGAGTTATTCAAGTCATGGCGGTCAGTGACGCACCCATGTTTTTCCTGGCTTTCTCACACCAGTACTCACACAACTTTCTTTCCAAAGCCACTGACTACTTTTCTCACATGCATCAGAGGTAAGAGGCGAAAAATATCGCCGGAAAGAAAGTTTGCCTCAACCGTGTATCGAACTCGCAACGGCCAGGTCACGAGTCAGATACGCTGACCACTAAGCTACCCGGGCAGGCATCAGAAAATGTGACCTTTAGAGACAGGCTTCAATTAGTTTCTTTGATATTTAGTTCTAAACATATTCATTTAACATCGATTGAGAAACAAGTTCTTACAATTTACATGTATACTAACCTCTCTTGATTCTGCTTCCTGGAAACTACAACAGTACTCGCGCCAAATGCCTGGGCCAATGAATGGTCCCAAGGTTGACACCTGCTCCGGGTATCCAACTCGGGACCTTATGGTTACGAGGCCGACGCTTTACATTACAACCACGGACACCACAAAGCACATTACCTGATTACTATATATGAACTCAAAGTCATAGAAGACGCGCCAAAACCGTACTTTAACGTAATGGACGTAATGTATGAGCCATGCTCTGTGAAAATCGGGTTTAATCCTTTACCAAACGACAAAATTCTGGACTGGACCAAACTGAAAGCATTTGCAGACGACAAATAAAATGTAACTATGGTAATTATTTTTGTCTTCGACAGGGTTGAAAACATTGTGGAAAAAGGAGAAAATGCTGGTAACCAGCATTTTCTCCTTTTTCCACAATGGTTTCAAAGGTTTTTTTTTTTTCCACAGGGTTGTTAAAAGGCGGCATTGCGCGGTAAAGAGTTAATGCATCTGAAAAAAAGTATCGACTCAGGTCAGCATTCTGAACGGTTAAACTTTAACATAATGTAGACGACAGAAGGCCTCTTTCCCGGATCTATTGAAAAAAAATTACGTTAACTACGTAACGACGTCAACGTGAAATGTAAACGTTTATAGCTTAATTATGATTGGTTGATAAATGATAAAGCTTGATCATGATTGGTTGACAGACAAAAACGTTAACCTTATAAATGTGCAGATTTTATTTTAACATCGAAGAGGTCGAAAAGTGTTGGTAATCAAAAATGGCGTCGCTTCAAGTTGTTTGCAGCTTTCTTGTTTTTTTGTGTGTGACGGATCTTGCCCTGGGTAATTCATTTTATTTATTTATTTATTTAATTTTATTCAATTTATTTATTTATTTATTATTTATTTATTGAATGGTGTTTTACGCCGCCTTCAACATTATTTCAGTTATATTACGGCGACAGATCACATATTCATGTATGCCTCGGGTTTCACCAGTACCACGCTAGGGGTCTGAAGTGTCTTGCCCAAGGACACTCCCACGACAAACCCAGTGGATCTAGTGCGGCTCGAACCCGGTTACGAGTCCTACACTTTACCGTATAGCCATGCAGTACTCCTGTTATTATTATTATTATTAAAATTATTATTATTATTATTATTATTATTATTGCGTATTTACCAGCATGTGTTGCTTTTCTATATTACAAATCCTTAGCTCGCTGAATCCGACACAGACGCTTTTGTGGACAGCGTAGGTTCAGATCAAACTGCACAGAACATGGTCTGATCTTGTTGGATCTACACTGTCCGATAGGTTGAGATTTGAACTTGGAAAAGGTCTGTCTGTCTGTCTGTCTAATGCAGCGCCCACAAAAATTACGAACAAAAAATATTTCTATACTGTTTTTCCTTTACAACACAGTCACGATTTTTAACGAACTTGTGGAACAAAGCTTTTCGAAACATTTTGGGAAAAGGAGAAAATGCTGATAACCAGCATTTTCTCCTTTTTTCCAAAATTTTTCTCTTACCCTCTCAACAAATTCTGATGTGTGAGCCACATTTAATTTGTCGTCCGTAAATTCTTGGACAAGTCTTAAATGTCGTTTGGTAAGAATTAACTCTATGACATCGGATACAAATTTACAGCAGACGACTTGAATCATCGATCATGAACACAAATTAAGAAATACCCAGCGGCATTAAAAACATTGTGATAAAAAGGTGCACGTTACCTCACAAAAATATTTCCCATTTTCAATTCACGAAAAAAAAAAGAAAACGCTCAAGTCGCCTCCCAGTGGCAAGGTGATATTTAAATGTATCTGCACTGTTTCCATGGTTACTTTTCAAAGGTCAAGGTGGTTACCGAGACCGCAGACGTGGAGGGGGTCATATATTCAGATGTCCCCAAGTTCGCTGTCGCTCAGGCTGTCCCGGTGGGGATTATGTGTACGATAGCAATGGATGCCAAACCTGTTCCTGTCGAAGTAAGTAACCTTTCGTGTCTTTGTTCTGCGCGATACTTGTATTTGAGCCATGCTCTGGCAAAAAGGGGGCTCAACGCATTCCCGTGATGCATTATACCAAGCAAGTCATCCCCTAGTTATATACCCATCAAATCTATTTTGTTCTAACAACCGTCTGAAGTCTGAAGTAGAATGGTCCTTTGACATGCAGAAAATTTATCAAAAAAAAAAGTTTCTTTCTTGGACATGCAGAAAATTTACCAAAAGGCAAAAAGTTTCGGCACAGGTCAGCCTGCGCGGACTGCGCAGGCTGACCTGTGTCGATACTTTTTGCAGATGCATAAAACCCTATTTTTCTTTTTTTTACAAAGCATAGCACAGATTTATATAACAGTTTCTGGTTTAGCAATTGAAAGAAATAACACAACACAAGGCAAGCAAGCAATTTAAACGCAAAACTTTGAACCAAACTATTCAGTTTTAGAATTGTCCAGACCTTTCCAGATTGAAAGCATCTGCAGCCGACAAATTAAATGTGGCCCTGATGACGGGATAATGGGACTTGTAGTAGAAAGGTTAGATACATTGTGGGAAAAAGAAAAAAAATGCTGGTCACCAGCATTTTATCCTTTTTCCACGATGTTTCCAAACTTTTTCCCCTTAGGATCGCTACATTTTCAAAATCTAATTTTCTCACAGTTTTACAAACACGGACTTGCTTGGTTAAGCCTTAAATTGCAAAAAAAGTGAAAAAACTCAAGCAATATTAAAATCGAAGATACTGCAATTTTGAATTTCAGTGCGCCTGAAATTCTCATCATGTCAGACCGTGTAGGTTTAAGATCAGACTGCAAGTTATGTGCCATCTAATTTTCATCTTCACCGTCCGTTAAAGCGCACTTGTTGGCCCTATTTAGTCTATGGGTTTATATTTTGTATATTACTGCATTAAATTAGAAAGCCTTGCTTTCATTACTCTCCGAGCTTTGATTTTTCCCTTGATAGCCCACATTCTGCCCCGACCAGAGCATACTCGTAAGTAATGAATTCACTTTAATTTTGCTGAAGAATTAAAAATAAGACGTTTATCTTGTTATCAAACAATCCCGTATTTTAACGACCTTGGAGAAGCAAGCTTTTACAAGTATTGTGGGAAAAGGAGAAAATGCGGGTAAACATTTTTCCCACAATGTTTCCCCCCCCCCCCCCTTACAAAGACGATTTCAACCTTTAAGCCATAAGTGAATTGTCGTCTGCAAAAGATTTCAATTTGGACATTACTAAAATCTTTTTATAGATTAAAAAATTAACTCTTTACCACACAATCCCTTGTTTTAACAACCCTCAGGAAATAGTCTTAGACCTGATTTTGATCTACATCGACCTATACAGCGAATTAGTTGGGCTTAGTTCGTTCGCTTGTATGGAGTTGAACGCCGTTTTCAACTTTATTTCAGTTATATCGCGGCGGCCAGTGCCCCTATCAATGATTTTTCTGGAGTTTCTTTAGCCAGTAGGCTACTTCGCACAGTGTTCTTCCCAAACCACTGGCTGCTTTCCCAAACAATGATCGGCCGTGAAAGAGGATTAATCCTATTGCAATGCCTATCATCAATCCTCGGAAAGAAATTTGCCGAGCTTGAGCTTCGAACCAGTGACCCTTTGTACTCACGTCCTGTGCGCCAGCGGCTACGTTACCGGTGCTCGGTGTCACGCTAAGTAGTCAAGTATCCAACATTTTGTATTTCATGCTTTCGGTAGTCTATCGGGAAATAATGGTGGATTATGGTTTGATAATTTCACCGTTTCGATCAGTGAATTTACCGATTGATAAACTCACTGGTACGGAAATACCGAGAATTTCCCTGTACTTTTCAATTCCCAATAAAAAAGAGGTTAGAAGCATGAAATCAACAGAATATTTTCGGTGACAGATCGAAATTTCTTTCATCTCGTGAACATCATCATACGGTTATATTTTCATGCGTGGGGCAACCACACGTGAAAATATTGCCAGTGATGTTCACAAGATGAAATAAATTTCGATTTTTCACCGGAAGAAACAAATATCCTCTATGTATTTTGATGCATCAAGTCTGGCGTTCATAACTCTCAGAACTTTGATTTTTCTCTTTACAGCCCATATTCTACCCCGGCCCCCTAGACCAGCTCATTCCCGTAAGTAGGGAATTCACTCTTATTTCGTTAAATAATTAAAAATAAGACGTTTATCTCGTTATGAAACAGTCCAGTGTTTAACGAACCTGAGAAAGAAGGCTTTTGAAAATATTGAAGGAAAAGGACAAAATGCTGGTAATACAGCATTTTCTTACTATGTTTTGATGCCCTTCCCAAGACAATGTCAATCTAGCTCTATATAAATTGTCATCCGAAAAACCTTTCAATTTGGACACGTCTAAAAACTTCCATAGTAAAGAATTAACTCTTTACCATACAATCTCTAGTTTTAACCCTTTCCCAAACGGCAAATTTTGGACCGGTCCAAATTTAAAGAGTTTGCAGACGACAATTTTAAATTTAATGAAAACGGCAGAAAGTTATCAAAAAGGGTAGAAAACACTGTGGGAAAAGGAGAAATTGCTCGTTACGAGCAATTTCTCCTTTTCCCACAGTGTTTTCAAAAGACTTGTACTGCAGACACGTGAAAACCAGGGCTTGTTCGGGAAAAGGTTAAAGACCCTCCGGAACTAGCCCTTTGAAAACCTTGTAGGGAAAGGAAAAAATGCTGGTGACCAACATTTTCTGTTTTTCCCACAAGGTATTCCACACCTTCAAAGACAATTATTATCATTTCAGCTAAACTTCTTATGTCGTCTGCAAATGCTTTGAACTTGGACCAGTCTAAAATTGTGTCGTTTGGTTAAGAGTTAAAGGGGGGGGGGGGGGTGGTGGTGTACATTTTGTATTGGAGTTTAATGCCATTTTAACAGCTAAGGTTTTATCATACTATTTTCTAGATAGTATTTTTAGACTGAAATCATTTGACTACATATATACATACATACATACATACATATGGTTTTAGATTTCGTTAAATAATTGTATATGGTTTTAGATTTCGGACTGCAGGTATACATGTGTAGGACAGCATATACGGTAGTGATAAAAGCGAGGTTGAGGTGTATAAGCTAAAACTAAAATTGGAATGGGCGCAAGCGTGAATGACAGTATATTTGGTTCAGGTCGAACCGAGATCATAGCATAGTGTGAGCGCGCATGCGTCGTTACGCATGATGTATTTGGTTCCGGTCAGAACGATCACAATAAGCGGATTTGCTATACAAATCCGCTAAAAACACACTAAGAGAGCTCAGGGGCAGTATTCGCAAAACTATTCTAGATGGCGTTTTTAGTCCAACATCACTTGAAAAAAGATATGTACAAAAAATAAATAAATAAATAAATAAATAAATAAGTAAAACACACTTAGAGAGTTCAGAGCCGGTATTTTTAGTCTAACATTCTTTGAAAATACAAAAAAAAAAAAAAAAAAATACATTCAATTTCTAAAATTCTTTGAAAATACAAATAATCAATGCAATCATGAATACACTGAAGGCCCTTTAGCCACCAATGTAAACA
This sequence comes from Tridacna gigas, assembly GCA_945859785.2. Classification (NCBI taxonomy): domain Eukaryota; kingdom Metazoa; phylum Mollusca; class Bivalvia; order Cardiida; family Cardiidae; genus Tridacna; species Tridacna gigas. The sequence continues at coordinate 1,870,985 of OX244042.2, forward strand.
TTTCCGGTCTTATTGCAGACAAACTCAATTCATATCATTGAAAATCGTGGATATTAATATTATCACAATGTGTTACAGTGCAGTGTCAAAGTTCCAGTCGTTGGCAGAAAAATATAACCAACTTTTGTTCATTTTTTGTGGCATTTGTCGAAGACAATGCCGCTATGAGTTCAATACGGCATTTTGAAAACCATGTATCGTATTTTGTGCAAAACCGAAGGAAGTAAATCCGATTAAACTCATTTTTTTCTAAGACAAATGAGTGTTTCGATTTCACTCAGATATGTAATTGAAAATGGCGTATTTAAATACATTGGATTAGGCAATCGATCATGGAAATACTTTTTTTTATCGAAAATAGCTTGATCCGCTATGGTCTTCTATATTGGCGTAATGATACATACAACCTTTGTTTCCTGACCGCCCGATTTCGTGCTTGAACGTCCCAAACCAGTTCGTTCCTGGGCTTATTCGTCCCTGGGTTTGTTCGCCTGGACTTGTTCGTCCCACAAGATTGCACGCTATTCTATTGGATTGTGAATGGCTATATAGTAGGTTGACTTTCAGGCGATATATTTTGAAACTATTTCTATTGTTTACTTTTTCAAATTATTAATTCCACTATGGCTCCCTTGACAAATGCCACACAAGTGCTTTAAACGCTCTGATTCATTTTGCTTTCAATATTGATTATTCTGAAAATTTTCATACTTAAAAAATAAGCTAGACTCATTTCTATTAAAAAACATTTACATTCAACAAATTAGATACCTCTCATATGATTCCTCTCATATGATTTGTCTTTGAATATGAAGAAAACGTTGTGGAATAAAGGAGAAAATGCTGGTTTCCAGCATTTTCCCTTTTTCCAACAATGTTTTCAAACGCCTTCTTTTTCAGGGTCGTTTAAAAATGGGGATTATATGGTAAACGGTCTTGTTACATAACTCCCCTTGTTTTCAATGTAATAACTATTTTTTGTTCGTAATGTACATGCCAAAGAAGTGAATAGGTTTCATGTAAGTTTCATTACATATTGTACATGTATGCCCATATTTTAACACATCATGGACTATTATTCTTGTTATACAGTTATGTTATAAAAAGAACCTACAATTCGTTTGCTTTTGGGGCAAAAATTAATAAACTTGTACAAAAAAAAAAAAAAAAAAATGTTACTAATCTTGCTAAAGGCCCACTTAATAACATTTTTTTGTAGACTCGTTTAATGTAATCTTATCCACTAGGAAAAGAACCTAATAAGCCATGTTCCTATCCTATTGACTTGTATTGTATTTTATGACATATTGTAAATTATTAATCAATATAATGTTTAGATTAATGAAATTTTTATCTCAAATACTAACTCATGCCAGATCCTATATACATTGTAACTCATATCATCGAAACTCATAGCATCCAAGTTATCTGTTATCAGGACTGTCGTTGCTTTGATTTCTTTCTTTGTTTTGGGGGCTCTTTTCAGGTAATTGTCCCCGTAATGATAGGGTTACAATTTGTGTGGTAAGACGAGACCAATGCACCAGTGATTTACAATGTCATCCAGGCGAAATTTGCTGTCCGCAGGGATGTAACAGTGTGTGCGTATCACCCAACCACAGACCAAATAGACGGAGAATTAGGAACAGAGGAGGAAGAGGAGGACGAAGAGTGGGTAGTAGGTGGCAAAATCCCCGATATTGATGCCATTTTTGATGTCTGTACTCTTCATGCAATGTTATAACAATACTGCTTTTTTTTTTTTATTGGATGCTATAAATATAATTTGGTACATGGGGAATTCCGAGCTTTTTGATTGGCAGAAAGACGGATGTCAAGACGACAGCTGCTTGTCGACGTCACAGTCATGTGATTGGCTGAGTGGATCGGGGGCGTATGTTTTGGATTTGCCGATTTGCCCAACCTTCCAAGCATCATAGGCGAAACAGGGGCTTTTTCCGGATGATATGGATCAAGACTAGACTGCACAGAATATGCAGTCTGATCATTGATCTATGCCGTCCGCTTTGTGGAGCCTGTAAGATTTAAAAAAAAAAAAACTGTCCGGGTTTCTGTAGATTATATTTATCATCGTCGAAAAGAGTTCGAATTTATGTGAACGGTGCGCTGTGAAAGAGGGGGGGGGGGGTTTAAACGAATCTCTGGGATTCATTATGCCATCATCATATAAATATGGACCCATAAAATCCATTGTGTCCTACAACCGACTGAATCATGAGGTACACTGGTCCTTGGGCATGGAGAAAATTGACCGATAGCAAAAAGTTTCGACCCAGGTCAGCCTGCGCGGACTGCGCAGGCTGACCTGGGTCGATACTTTTTGCAGGTGCATTAAATCCCCTTTTCACAGAGCATGGCTCAAATATTTGGCGCTGCGAGAATTAACCCTTTTCCACACCTCAACATTTCAGACTCATCCTAACTGAAGGAATTCATAAACGACAATTCAAATAATTTTCAGACGATAGAATGTGTCCATGAACAGGTAGAAAATATTGTTGGAACAGGGGAAGATGCTCATTACCGATATTTTCTCCGTTTTCCACAATGTTTTCAAAAGCCTTTTTTTCTCCTCAGGGTTGTCAAAACTCGGTATTGTTCAGTAAGGGATTATGGATATCTTTCTGCTATTATGTTATCATAGTGATTTAAGGGCGTGTCTCTATGGGCTCCAGTTGGATACCTTCTGAAGCATTGTGTGGGCGGGAGAATCTAGCCTCTTGTCTTGATTTTTTCCTTCGCATACAATGCTTCCGCCAACACCATTTTCTTCTGTACACAATTTCAAAGCTCCTGTATTTAGTGGCGTCTTTTGTCTACTTTTTTGTAAGAATGAATTATACTATGTGTATAGTTGTTTTACGCTTGGCCAGAGGCCTAATTTTTCAATAAAACACTTCTAAATATTGTTAGAAAATTATAATAAAAGAAAATTATTATAAAATTGGTACACGTATTACTTAAAAATGAGTGGACGGAATCTATTTCAAATATATAGATAATCAAATATACTAAGCACATGTACTGAATATTATATGAAAGTAAATAATAATTGGAAAATGAAAACCAAGGCACTGAAACCAGCGACCTTGTGAAATATTTTCAATATTGCCTTTTTGTTCCTCCATTGCAGCAAAGCGGGTTTTTTTGAGAGAGAGAGAGAGAGAGAGAGAGAGAGAGAGAAAAGCGCCCACCAATGGGCACCTCTCCACCCTTAAATGGGCTATTTTCATGATTTACAGTGTATTTGTACGTGTTTAATGACGTCTTTAACATGATTACAGTTATATCGACGAGGGCAGTGCACCTATGCATGCTGTCCTGGAGTTTCTTCTACTGGTATTTTTGCACAATACTCTCTAAGCTAACGGCTGCTTTCCCACTTTACCATCATAGAAACAATGATCAGCGGTGAGAGAGGAATGAATCGTGTTACAATGACTATCATCAAACCTCGGAAAGAATTTCGCCGAGCTGGAGAATCGAACCAGTGACCGACTGTCCTGTACGTTACAGACTGTGCTACGAGCCTGGGCCTTTCTTTTTAAAAGGAGAGTTTTTTTTTTTTGTATCGGGGTTTAAGGCCGTGTTAACAGCTAAGGTCATATTACGGGGGTCAGTGCACCTACGCATGTGCTTCCTGGCTTTCTCACACCAGTACTGACACAACTTTCTTTCCAAGTCACCGACTACTTTTCTCACATGTATCAGGTGAGAAAGAAGGTAGTTATTCTTTTACCCAACGACAGAATGTCAAACTCATCCAAACTGAAAGCATTTGCAGACGACATTTTACATGTTGCTTAAATGACAGAATCTGTCTTCGAAATCGTAGAAAACATTGTGGAAAAGAAAAAGTTGCTGGTAACCAGCCCTTATTCTTTTTCGCAAAATTATTGTTGTTATTAGAGCGTGGTCTTTCCAGAAATAGTTTAAATTTATAAATGAGCCATGCTCTGTGAAAAGGGGGCTAAATGCATCTGCCAAACGGTATCGACCCTGCGCAAGCTGACCTGGGCAGAAAGTTTTTGCCACTGGTCAATTTTCTGAAAGTCCAAGGACCAATCTACCTCAGAATTCAGTCGGTTGTAAGACAAAATGGACCTTGCGGATCTATGATCACGTGACGACTTGCTTCGTATCATGCATCACGGGGACGCATGAAGCCCCTTTTGCCAGAGCATGGTTAAGCTATCAATCAATACTATTTGGCTTTTAAACTAGCGCAAGATTAGACGTCATCTTGCGCGGTCTACATTTCAATTCGTCAAACCTCTCTCCATCCCTTCTCCTCCCTCCTCCTCCTTTTTCTCTCCTGTCCTTCCTTTACCTTCTCTCCCTATTTACGTCTCTCTCTCATCTTCTCCGTATCCCCCCTCTCTCTCCTCTCCCCCCCTCTCTCTCTCTCTTTCTCTCTGTTCGAGGGGACCTTTTAGCAAAGCAAAAGGAACATCACTCTGACAGGAAGTCCAACTCATGCATTGTTACTACGGAAAGCAAAATATAAATCACTAGTTTTTATAACAGCCTACAACACTTTGCAACTGGTTTTCAAAATTTAAGCCACGCTCTGATAAAGGGGGGCTTAATGCCTCTCCGTGATGCATTGTACCAAGCAAGACATCACACAGTTAGGGATCGTTAGAACTAATTATGTTTAACTACCGACTTTAATACAAGTTATAATGATCTTTAGACAAACAGAAAATTGAGCATTAGCGAAAAGTTTCGGCCCAGGTCAGCCTGCGCGGACTGCGCAGGCTGACCTGTGCCGATACTTTTCGCGAATACATTAAGCCCCCTTTTCACGGAGCATGGCCTATTTGTATATGAATAGCGGCGTATGAATATACCTACATGCTTTGATTAAATAATGTGTTTTTTTCCCCGTAGTTTGTTATTTATTGAAAGATAAATCAAAATGATTTATATCAAAGATTCCGTTTGTTTTTTCTGAAATTTATAACACGTATTTTAATTCCCTATTACAAATGAAACGTTAGTTTATTTATAGACTATTATTTATACACAATTTATAGAATAAACTCTTTTCTGGAGGACAAAATTTTAGAATTGGCTGCTTTAAAGGCACTTGTAGACGACACATCAAATGAGGTTTTTCATCATGGTATTTGTCTGTAAATATGTACAAAACATTGTGGGAAAAGGGGAAGTTTCAGGCTATACCACTTGACACATTCGGGCTAGGCGAAACAATGTTGGTGAGATACCAACTAAGCTTCCCTGTCTTGACACTCAACAACAACAGCAGCAACAGCAGCAGCAGCAGCAACAACAAGAACAACAACAGATTGATTGAATGGTGTTTTACGCCGCTTTCAACATTATTTCATTCATATCACGGCGACAGCTCACATATCCATGTATTTCCTGGGTTTTACCAGCACTAGGCTAGGGCTCTGAGGTGTCTTGCCCAAGGACACACCCACGAAAAACCCAGCGGATCGGGTGGGGCTCGAACCCGGCACCTCCAGGTTACGAGTCCCACGCTTTACCACTGAGCCACCCAGGACCCCTTCAACAACAACAACAACATGTTATTGTGTCTTGACTCTCAACAACAACAACAACAACAACAACAACAACAACAACAACAACATGTTATTGTGTCTTGACTCTCAACAACAACAACAACAACAACAACAACAACAACTTGTTATTGTGTCTTGACTCTCAACAACAACAACAACAAACAACAACAACAACAACAACAACAACAACTTGTTATTGTGTCTTGACTCTCAACAACAACAACAACAACAACAACAACAACAACTTGTTATTGTGTCTTGACTCTCAACAACAACAACAACAACAACTTGTTATTGTGTCTTGACTCTCAACAACAACAACAACAACAACAACAACAAACAATTCTTCACTCGCTGACAAAAAGGTCACGCTCTGGCAAAAAGGGCTTTTAATGCATCATCGTATTGCATCGTATTAACCCTTTCCCAAACGAGCCCTGGTTTTCACGTGTCTACAGTACAAGTCTTTTGAAAACACTGTGGGAAAAGGAGAAATTGCTCGTAACGAGCAATTTCTCCTTTTCCCACAGCGTTTTCTATCCTTTTTGAGACCTTTCTGCCATTTTCATCAAATTTAAAATTGTCGTCTGCAAACTCTTTCAATTTGGACCAGTCCAAAATTTGTCGTTTGGGAAAGGGTTAAGCTAGACATCACATAATTATGGATCCATAAAATCCATTTTGTCTAACAACCAACTAAATCATGAAGTAGAATGGTTCTTTGACATACAGAAAATTGACCAAAAGACAAAAAGTTTCGGCCCAGGTCAGCCTGCGCAGACTGCGCAGGCTGACCTGGATCGACACTTTTTGCAAATGTATTAAGTCCCTTTTCACAGAGCATGGCACATATTGTTCTACATGTCCAAGTTAACAGCAGTTACTGGCGACATACATGTCTTCGTTGTAACTAAAGTTAATATGAAAAAATAATTTAACATTTTTAAAACTGTTGGAAAAGGAGAAAATGCTGGTTACCAGAATTTTCTCCTTTTCCAAAAATGCTTTCAAAAGCCTTCTTCAAGGTCGTTTGCCTAGCCAGGTAGCTCAGTCGATGACGTACATGGCTTGAAACCAAAGCGGTGGGGGGGGGGGGGGGTGTCGCAGGCTCGAATCTCTAAGCTGGCCACTTTCTTTCCGAGGATTGATGATAGTCATTGGGACAGAATTTATGCCCTAAATCATACCAGTGTTCAATTTTTCGACCTTCAAGCAGCCAGTAGCTTGGGAAGAATATTACATAAAGTACTGGGAAAGGATGGATAGGTCCACTTGCCGCCGCGATATAACTGAAAAAATGTCTAAAATGGCATAACACACTGTAAATACGAACAAAAGAACTAACAAATAAAAAAAAACGAACAAAACAAACTTACTTCAAGGTCGTTTAACCACGGCACATGCTTATTGACTTGATATGATCTGCACCCAAAATGCATGCGAATGCGTATAATTCATGCTCTGCGAAAAGGGATTTTAATGCATCTGCAAACAGTTTCGACCTGCGCAGGCTGACATGGGTCGAAACTTTTTGCCATTTGTACATTTTCTGTATGGTCAAGGACCAGTCTACCTCATCACTCAGTCGGTCTTATATAAAATGGATTTTATGGATCCATAATTATGTGATGACTTGCTTGGTATAATGCATCAGGGAAACTCATTAAACCCCCTTTTGCCAGAGCGCCGACCATATACATGTATCTAGTTATATGCAATAGGCAATGCATGTCCCTTTTATCCCCTGCTGCTGATGGCGACCTTAGCTTCTCCTGGTCACTATGTTACTAAACACTAGCTGGTATTGTCTTCACCGGTCATTCTAAAGAGCATTTGGAGCCTTATTCTAAATTTAGAAGTAACACAATTTCTGATTGGTTACACCATTTGTTTTTGGTTACACCATTTGTTTTAGCCAATCAAATGTCGCTTTACTTTTAAATTTAGAATATTTTCGAGATTAAGAGAAGGTCTGCAGTGTTGATTGTACGGTGAACACGGGCACAGTCTGAACATGTTTTGTGACAAAAGTTAGACTGAAAAGCTTTGAAATCGCTACAAAAAAGCGCTTGTGCAAGGTCACCTCAATATGTGAGCCACGCTCTGGTAAAGGGGGCCTTTATGCATTTCCGTAATGCATGATACCAAGCAAGACATCACTGTTGTATGGATCCATAAAATTAAGTTCATAAGACAACCGACTGAATCATGAGACACCATGGTCTTTTGACAAGCAGAATATAGATCAGTAGCAAAAAAAAAAAAAGTTTCGGCCCAGGTCAGCCTGCGCGGACTACGCAGGCTGACCTGGACGACACTTTTTAATAGATGCATTAAGCCCGCTTTTCGCAGAGCATGGGTCATATTTATTTGATAATCTGTAATAAATAGGCATGCATAATGCAGGCGAAATGTTATTTAAGATCTACAACTCGGCGATGATTTATGGCTTTGTTTACGAAACCGTGCATCGAATGAGCAGCTTTTGTTGATGCAGCGTGCATTTCATGAAAAGTAACGATGCATTAACCCTTTACCGGACGACAAAATTTTAGCTGTGTCCAAATTGAAAGCATTTGCAGATTGCTTAAATGGTGCAATTTTTCTTTGATAGGGTAGAAAACATCGTGGGAAAAGGAGAAAATGCTGGTTACCAGCATTTTCTCCTTTTCCCACAATGTTTTCACAAGGCTTCTTTCCCAGGGGTGTCAAAAGCCAGACAGAATAAAAAAAAGCTTTTAAAACTTGAAAGTGTGTAGAATGGCTCAGCTGTGTAAACACAGACAAATGACCAATGTATATGTATATGGAGTAAGGGATAAAGAAACTCAAGGATTTGTCCTCATTTAATTGTTAATTGGTGTTTTAAGGCGCATCGACAGATGTGGTCATTTAGCGCTCATGAAAGTAATATTTATAAATGGAACAATAAAATGTTAATTTGAAATTTAAAACTTATATAAGAGTCTATATTTTATTATAGAAATCTATCTCTTTTTAGGTATTCTAAAATGTTATTCTGTTTTACGTCTAAAAATAAATTTTGTAAGCTGTCAACACTAAAATGTTTTGATCGTATACGGTCGAAATTTTTACAGTTTAATAAAATATGTTTTGCAGTTAAAGGTTCATTGCAGTTTATACATTGTGGTGCTCTCTCATTTTTTAAAAGATGAACATGTGAAAACCTTGAGTATCCTATACGACATCTTGTTAAAATTACTTGGACTTTTTCGGTTACAATATGTCCTCATTTAACACCGGAAACGACAACTGTGATTTTTTTAAAGGCCTCCAAAAATGAAATGCATTTTCTATCCGTCGTAATCTGTGCAACATTGCAGCCATTGGGGGGGGGGGGGGTTTGCAACATTTGGCAGGAAGATTCAAGAACGATTATAGTTTCATTATCTATTTCAACACTTGTAGTGACCTTTAATTTGTATTATATATGAGTATATTACGAAATGCATGTGTATGCATAAGTAATTAATAAAATCTAATCTAATCATAAAATAAAGTTTTCGTTGTTTGTATTGGATTATGACGCCATTTTAACAGCTCAGGTCAAACCATGGCGGTCAGTGACGCACCCATGTGTTTCTTGGCTTTCTCACACCAGTACTGACACAATTTTCTTTCCAAAGCCACTGACTACTTTTCTCACATGCATCAGAGGTGAGAGGCGAAAAATCGCCGAAAAGAAAGTTTGCCTCAACCGGGTATCGAACTCGCAACCACCAGGTCACGAGTCCGACACGCTAACCACTGAGCTACCCGGGCGGGCAGAATAAAGATGCATTTGGTTAAAACTGGCAGAACACAAGTATAGTTATACTTTTAAACTGGCCCTCTCTCTGCGCTTCAGATCAAACCAATATTTTCTCCAAATTTTTTTATTTCATTAAAATTTCTACGAAGAAAATAATTACATTTTGTTTTTTTGGTGAAAACAACTATTTAACTCTTTATAACACAAACACGTGTTTTAACGACCGCGAGGTACAAGTGTTTTTGAAAACATTATGGGAAAAGGAGAAAATGCTGGCAACCAGCATTTCGTACTTTTCCCACAATGTTTTCTACCCTTTGAGACACAAATCTTACCATTTGAGTCACAGATAATTTCTTATCAGGAAATGGTTTCATTTTCGACAACTCTAAAGTTTTGTCGTTTGGTAAAGGGTTTAAGGCCCAATAGCAACCAATGTAGATGCATCTAAATTTAAATCATACAATTCATAAGTATTGAAAATACTATGACGATAACAATCTGTTATTGTGTGGTCTGTCGGAGTTTTAGTCGCTGGCAGAAAAAATGAATTTATAAATCAGGCAAAAAGTTAACAAAAGATAGAGATGACCTGGCAACTTTTAACCTAACTTTTCTAACAGAGACTAACACTTGGAGCAACCGTACAATATCAGATTGTCATCTTCACATTAATTTCCATACCTTTAACCCTTTAACAGACGACAAAATTTTGGACTGGACCAAATTCAAAGAGTTTGCAGACGACAATTTTAAATTTGATGAAAATGGCAGAAAGGTCTCAAAAAGGGTAGAAAACACTGTGGGAAATGGAGAAATTGCTCGTTACGAGCAATTTCTCCTTTTCCCGCAGTGTTTTCAAAAGACTTGTACTGCAGACACGTGAAAACCAGGGCTTGTTTGGGAAAGGGTTAAACGATATGGTTTAAATCTAAATTGATTTTAACGCCTGCTTTGTTTACTTTTGGCAGCTATTGTTACTTTAACGATATACGAGCTTACTTTATGCAAATTGAAACCAGTAGCAAGGGTATGCCGCTTTAACCCTTTGCTAAACAGACTTTTAGTTTGACGAAATTCAAACTTTTAACCCTTCGGCTACTAAGCGCGACTCACTGACCTTTTGCGGACAGCGTTGATCAGAACGTGCAGTCTGATCTTTGATCTACACTGTCCGATAAAGAGATATTTTTCCCCCAACAATACCTCTTAAACAGGAAAAATTGGGTTTATACTATCGGTTTGAAAGTTTCATTTCTTTTATATAGCAGGATAAGAGTTAAAACATTTCTGGGAGACCGAAAGTTAGACTAGAGGTCTATGCAATACTGTTGCGCTGACTTTAAATCTGCCATGGAGTTTGTGAAAAATGAGGAAATGGGAAAACAAAATTCCAAAGCATTCGTGCCATGCTCTGTGGAAAGGGGGCTTAATGCATCTGCAAAAAGTATCGACTCTTTTAAGCCTGCGCAGTCGCGGACTGCGCAGGCTGATATGGGTCGAAACTTTTTGCCGTTTGTAATCGTTTTTTTTTTTTCTGCATTTCAAGGGACCATCCTCCCTCCAGATCCAGTCGATTGTTAGACATACTGGATTTTATGGATCCATAATTATGTGATGACTTGCTCGGTATAATCACAGGCCTTGAAGCTCCATTGGTCTGTTACGGAGCACTAGCATTTTTCTTGGTTGATCATCGGATACTTGCGAATTGATGCATCGCCTCTATATCAGGGAATACTCAAATTTTCATTTACACCGTTACTATAAATAGCACATTGGCGACTGCCTCAATGTTGTATAATAAGACAAGGTGTGCAACGAAATCGAAGAAAATTTTTACCCCTGTCCTCTTTCAGATATAATATTTAACCAAAAACGGAAAAATAAACCTAGTTACCGTTGCAGATGGGTTCAAATGATTTTTCTTGAGTACCCTGACCTTAGAAAGGTCCAAAAGGCTCTTGCGATCAAGCAATAGCTCTGATCTTAAAAAATTTAAAAAGATTCTACATTTTCCGGATCACCATGCGCTGACGTCACACAATTCATTATGACGCAGCGAATTACAACTCACGTGAATTTACTATCAAAAGACGCGCCAAAGTTTTTGACCAATAAACGGTAAATACGCATTTGAAAATATACTAAATGGAAGATGAAAATCGTGATACTGGATTAGACGAAAATATTAATCATAACAGACGAAATATTAATTTGATAATTTCATCACTATATCAACAAAAGAATTTTAGATCTTTGTTTGAAAAAAATATTTTAGTTATAATTCGCTGCGGGATTATAAATTGTGTGACGTCAGCGCATGGCGATCCGGAAAATGTGGAAGCTTTTTAAATTTTTTCAGATCAGAGCTACAGCTTGATCGCAAGAGCCTTTTCTCGAACTTTCGAAGGTCAGGGTACAAAAGAAAAATCATTTGCGAACCCATCTGCAACGGTTACTAGCTTTGTTTTTAAATTTTCGGTAAAATATTATCTCTGAAAGGGTACTGCGGTAAAAATTTTCTTCGATTTCGTTGCGCACCTTGTCTTATTACACTATAGAGGCAGTTGCCAATGTGCTATTTATAGTAACGGTGTCCGATAAGGAAACTTTCGTTGTCCGGTAATAGACCAATGGAGTTTCAGTGGCCTATGGCATAATGCATCACGGAGGGCGTGCCTTGTCTCCGTTTTATGTGTGATTTTCCGAGAATCGATGAAGGTCTTTGCGACAGTATTCGCTCTCCTCCCACTGCTAGTTTAGTTGTGTAGAAAAGCTGCCAGTTGCTTTGAAAGACAGTTGTGGATAGCACTTGTAAATAACTTTCAAGAATGCACAGATCGGCAAAATGTACCAGTTACTGAACTTTAGTTGAAATAAAGTAAAACACCAACAAAAGAATAAACGAATTTGTTTTTTTCAAATAACTAAGTGTTTACTAAAATAAACTGATTTTTTCAGTAACCGTTCAAAATGCAAGTCCATTTCAAAATTTCCATGTAGTCTGATTGGCTGGGCCAAATTTCCTTAGCCAGTGAGATGCCTTGTCTTTCAAATTTATTTGAATTTTAGAATAACAGCAATAACATTATTTCCGAGAGTAATACTGAGTAATTTATCCCTGAATATGAAAACAACCACTTTTTTTTTTATTTTTGTAGAATTGCACAAGTGCTTTTGTAATCAGTATGACTTCAAAATGTATACCTTAAAGACGACATCATGTCACTTGTATATTTAAACAGCGGTCCCGTGTCACTTGTATACAAACAAAGGTCGAAGACATAAACACAGAATGGGTAACTCAGGTATATTTAAATGGCATCACTGTAACCGTGTCATCGTAGAGGGATAAAGTACCGTCGAAGCGTGGTTTATACTTGCTCTACCTAAAGTTCTAATGGTTTAACTTTAACCAGGTGACATTCTATCGACGATAAAGTATACACTTAAACGGCGGTCACATGTCACCTGTATATCAATATCAAAGTACTGAAAGTACTGACAGACTAGCGAATCTGATTGATTGATTGATTGCTTGTATGGTGTTTAACCCTATTTTCAACATTATTCAGTTATGTAGCGGTGGCCAGTGCACATATCCATGCTTTCAGGGAGTTTCTGTTATCAGTATTCGCAACAATGTTCTTTCAAAGCCCCTGGCTGCTTTCCCACATAACCATCGTCGAAACTTGAGAGAAGAATGAATCCTGTCGCAATGACAATCATCAAGCCTCGGAAAGAAATTGCCCGAGCCGAGGATCAAACCGCCATGATATCACCCAAATAATGTTGAAAGCAGCATTAAACACCATACAATCAATAAGTCAATATCCAGTAGTACAAGATTTAGTGAACTATTTAACTCTTTACAAAACGAAATTCAAAGCTGTTGCAGACCACAAATTAAATGTGGTTGAACTGATGAAACCTGATTCAAAAAGGGCAGAATACAATGTGGGATAAGGAGAAAATGCTGTTTACCAGGGATTCTTCCTCAGTGTCGTTAGAACTCGGGATTTGTGGTAAAGGCTTAAGTTAATATTCAAGACGTAAAATAACAGTTTAACTGCACACAATGATCAAAATAATGAATGACTGAAGGGATGACAAGGGATCCCTGTCCAGAGAGGGTTGGGATTTGCTACAAGTTACCTAGGTGTACCTATTTTTAGATTCATTCATAATGTTACAGTGGTGTAGGGATAAGTGATATTAGCCTGCTTTGCATAGGTCATTTAATTTACACATAAGCAAAGATCTTGCACCTTATAAATGACTTCTTGTTCAGTCTATTACTTTGTAAGAAGACATGTTCAAATTGGAGTGGTACAGATTTTGGGGTTATTGTCAAAATAGCCATATATAACAGAATTAAGATTTCTAACAGAAAGAAGTATTTTCTGTGAGGCATTATCGGCAACTGTGGGTTTTTTTGTTTACTTTGACTCTGGGTCAATCATGATGCCTATAGACTAGCTTCGCTAATCTAAAAAGTCGAAAACAAAACACAGCATGGGTATAGCTTATCGTCGATAGAGTGTCACCTGGTCAAAGTTAAACCATTAGAACTGAAGGTTAAGCAGGTACAAACCATGCTTCAATAGTACGATGACGCAGTTGGTTAATCCTTTACCACAGTCCCGGGTTTAATGACCCCGAAGAAGAATGCTATTAAAAACATTGTGGGAAAAGAAGAAAATGCTGGAAACCCAGCATTTTCTCCTTTTCCCACAATGTTTTCTTCCCCTTTCTGAGACGAATCTTGACACCTGAGATACACTTGATTTATCGTCTGCAAATGCTTTCAATTTGGACCATTCTAAAATGTTTTCTTTAGTAAAGGGTTAAGCAGTTACAAGCTAAGATTGGTATAACTCTAACTCGATAAAAGTTTCATTAACAGTTTATATTATTGTTTGTTTTTGGGGATAGATGTTTAAAACCACGAACCATGACGTGATAATATAAATGTTAGCGAGTTGGGTTTATAAATTATCTCGTCACGGTACGTCATTTTAAACCTGTTATCCCAAATATAAACAATAATATAAACTGATAATGACAGGTGTATCGAGTGAGAGGTATACCCATTCTGTGTTTTGTTTGTCGACTTTTGTTTGTATATAAGTGACACGGGACAGCCGCTTAAGTATAAACTCAGGTATACGAGGGGATATCAAGAAGTTTGGAGCCAGATATTCGGATTTAAACTGCTTTATTTTTCAACATAGTCCCCTTCCAACTCCACACACTTGTTCCGCCTAGTTTGCCAGTCATTGATACCCGATCGATAGAAGTCAACATCTTGATCCCCTAACCAGCCCTTCACTATAAATGAATTCGGAAATTATTGTATACGTGTAGGATTGTAGTTTATCATTTGTTACATTTAAGTTTTATTTTAAAAAATTCTACCTAAAAACTATTTGGTTTAACCCATTTAAAGTGACATAAAACCGTCGATAAACTATAGAATGGACTTTTTGTCTTGTTATTATTTACAGTACATAGATAAAGACAGGTCGTTTTTCAAAAGCATTTAAAAAAAACCAAACAAACATTTCAGTCTCCAGTTTACTCTTTCGGCGCAGAATATAGAAATTCGTCATCATTGAACGGCCGAAAATACAATACACTGTTCAAGCTAAGACAATGTTTTAAGTAAGACTCGACGAAAACCAACAGGCAAAGTGGATCCAAGTCCTGACTGCACGTTTTGAGCAGTTGGATCTCGATCTAATCCGTCTGGAAAAGCTCCTGTTTCAGCCTATGCAACTGAAAGGGCAAACTCTGTACCAAAAGAGCCCGTGTTTCTATTATCCAGAAGGTCGAGGCTTTTTCGAAATGTTGCGGGTAAAAGAGAAAATGCTGTCAAACATCATTTTCTTTTCGTAACAAAGTGCTTTTTTTTCTTTCTTTTTTCCAAGGACAAACCACATCATTTGAGCCACTTTTTCATGTGTCTTTTGTCTGTGACTGCAAAATTTTCATTGTGGAAAAGTCTAAAACCTTGTCAACAAGTGAAAAAGTCAACAAACCGAATATATAAACAAAAAAAAAACGTGTCGTGTACTCTGATGATGTCATACATGTTTTCGCAAAAGCCATATTTTTTTTCCACTAATGTTCTCACTTTGCTATATAAGCAAGCTTAATTTGGGCTTTTGTTACTGTTCCACGAGGTTCGAAAGAAATAACATACAACAAAAATGGAAGTTAACTCGTTAATAATCTGCACTCTTGCCTTCTCGTTTGTTGGCGCAACCATGGGTAAGTGTTAGATGATATAATTGATACTAAGGCACGCGGAGTTTTCTTTCGTGTGTACAGGAAACTACTTTCTCTGGAATACAGAACTAAATTATTTTGAATAGAGAACTACTTCTTCTGCGTTGTGATTCTCGAATACAGAAATTGAAATCGATGTTAATATTGTGAAGCGTGGTTTTCCCATTTAAACCTCTGTAAAATGTTCCTTTGTATATACCTGTATGTTTCCCAGCAACTTTTAGTAGTCTCAGTAATGAGACTTCTTTTCATATTTGGACATTTACCGTGCACCGTTCCGTCTCAACTCCATCGTGCATCTTCCGGTAGCAAATCTACAGTGCTGTGCCGATTTTCTGTTTAGTCGGTTCAATCTGTATTGCAGCGAAATGCAATTAATTTTTAGTGACACAAATGACCAAGGACAATTTATTAAACGTTTCATCACCCAAAGGATTTTTAGAAGTTAGTTGAAATATGTAAATCTCGAAAAAACTAACGAAATATATCGTGTTTAACAGCCATTTTGTGCCTATTTTTGGAAACGGAAACATCTCGAGTAAAAGATGAATTAAACTGTTTTTTTTTTATGTAAAGCATTTAGACTGAACATATTATAATTTAATATCAATTGCTTTCATGAATATTGGCGAGTTCTGATTGGCTGAAAAAAAATTTTCATAGCTCCATGAAAAAAAAAATCACGTTGTGCCGGAACTACTTTAGTCGTCAAACTAATGTAAACAAACATGTATACAATATTCCACTTTTCTTTTTAAGAATTTTATATCTCCAGAAAACTCCAATGTTATATTTAAAAATAAAGAAAATGAATGCAGTTTGAATTATTTCCGTGGGTGTATGTTGTTTGTAATATTAAATCATAAGGAATGAAGAGAATTTTTTTTGGAGGTATGAAAAAAAAAACTAATGACACTGTATGAAACCGCGTCGCGGTTTCATACATTGTGATCAGGTTTTTTTTTCATACCTCCATAAAAAAAAAATCTCTTCATTCCTTAAGTATTTGAAGCAAAGGATTATTGAATAGGCAAGTAACAGACATGTTCCAGTTTTAGTTTTGTCCTCAATTTGGGAAAATATGACAGTTTAAACGATCGCATAAAATCCGTACGGAGATTTATACGCCTACCATGTTTTTTTTTTTGCGATTTTCTCTGTACCCGGATGCGACCTATCAAAAACCACAATCGCATTCGAGGACAGTTAACATTTAGGTGATAGCAATATACAAATAGCGGCAGACTATTTATTTTAAATGTCCAAAGTGAAAAAAAAAAATACTTGTGTAAATTCCAAGTATTTGTAAAGGACAAATTAAATGTTGCTCAAATGACGAAATATGTCTTTAAAGGGACAGAAAACCAGTATTTTCTCCTTTTCATATAATGTTTTGTACACCTTCATTTTTAAGGTCGTTAAAACGAGGCATTGTACTTTGCTTATTTTTAATAGAATTTTTCCCCACAATATTTCAGGTAAGAAAAAGGGAAAAACCATTTAAAACTCATAACCAAAAACCACAAACCGCTGTAGATTGTAAATAATCTATTACCTTTTGCAACCGACCTTTCAATTCTGGCAGTAGACTATTTTTGGTAACATTTTCAAAAAAGAGACATTGGTCTGAAAATGGTTTTCGCTTTAATTCATGTAAACAACCATAACCCTTACGCTGCTAAACGCGACTGACTGACCTTTTGCGGACAGTGTAGATCAAGAGCAGACTGCACAGAACGTGGAGTCTGATCTTGGATCTATTCTGTCCGATAAGGAAATATTTTTTCTCAAAAAAGAAAAGTTTGAAGTGGCAACATTCCGGTTTTTACTGTCGGCTTGAAAGTTTCATTTAACTTATTAAGCAAGTTAAGGGTAAATACGTACCGACTTCTGCTATTTTAAGTCGATATCTTGAGAGTCGTCTGCTGCCAATTTCTTCAGGAAGTTTTATCCCTTAACCTGCTTAAAAAGTTAAATGAAACTTAAAACCGATAGTAAACAAGCATTCTGATAGTATTGCATAGCAATACACAGTCCCCTACCGGCCGTATGTATCGCTGGCATGCCAGTGAAATTTTTAAAGTCCAAGGCCCGTAAATGCGTCAAAAGGCAGTGGAGCGGGACGAAACTCGAACTTGATGTGTAAGTCATGGTGGTTGATGTACACACCAAAAATCACCTCTATATGTAGCAGCGTTTAGAAAAAAAGTGCGGAAAAATGTTTTATCAGTGAAATTTTGTAAGTCCAAGGCCCATAAATGCGTGAAAAAGCGGTGGACCGGAACGAAAGTCGAACTTGATCTGTAAGTAATGGTGGTTGCCTTACACAGCAAAAGTCAGGTGAATATCTAACAGCATTTAGAAAAAAAAGTCCGGAAAACTGATTTATCAGTGAAAGTTTGTAAGTCCAAGGCCCGTAAATCCGTGAAAAACCAGTGGACCGGAACGAAAGTCGAACTTGATCTGTAAGTCATGGCGGTTGAGTTACACGGCAAATCTGAGATCAATACCTACCAGCGTTTAGGAAAAAAGTCCGGAAAACTGATTTATCAGTGAAATTTTGTAAGTCCAAGGCCCGTAAATCCGTGAAAAACCAGTGGACCAGAACGAAAGTCAAACTTTATCTGTAAGTCATGGTGGTTGAGTTACACAGCAAATCTGAGATCAATACCTACCAGCGTTTAGGAAAAAAGTCCGGAAAACTGATTTATCAGTGAAAGTTTGTAAGTCCAAGGCCCGTAAATCCGTGAAAAACCAGTGGACCGGAACGAAAGTCGAACTTGATCTTTAGGTCATGGTGGACGACTTACACACCAAAACTCAGCTTAATATGTCCGGAAAACTGAATTACCGGACAGACGGACAGATGGACAGACGGACGGACGGAGTGCAAACTTTAAGTCCCCTTCGGCTTCGCCGGTAGGGGACTAAAAACCTAAATATTACTATTTCAAAGGTATTTTTTTTTGTGTGGAAAATCTCCTCTTTGGACATTGTGGGTCCAAGATCAGACTGCACGTTCTGTGCAGTCTGATCTTTATCTACACTGTCTTCAAAAGATCATTGAGTCGTGCTTGGTAGCTTGGAGTTAAGTTGCATGTAACATTCATTACGTGTACCCATTTACAATCCCTATCGTCATTTTTTGAGATCTAGTAACATACAACATAAAATCTAGTATATATAACATAAAATCTAATAAAATATAACATAAAATCTAATACATATAACATAAAATCTAGTAAAATATAACATAAAATCTAGTAAAATACAACATAAAATCTAGTACATATAACATAAAATCTAGTACATATAACATAAAATCTAGTAATATATGACATAAAATGAAAAATAAATTTGGAGGGACATTAAAAAAAAAACTTCAGCAGATGAGCTCTTTTTGTATTAAAAAACAAGAAACATCTTTGAATCAAAGGACTCAAAGTCCTGGAAAGCGGGTCTGTGAAGCAGCAAAAAGCTGTAATTATGTTGTAATAAAAAAAAGTAACATCATATGCAGCACATGTTTCTTGTTACTGCGTTACTTATTTTGCATGAGAAATATTCTATTATCTCTTTACCAAACGACAAAATTTTGGACTCCGGCAAAGTGAGAGCATTTGCAGACGACAAAATACATGTAGTTCAAATGATGCTTTCTGTCTTTGATAGGATAGAAAACTTTGTGGGAAAAAAAGGAGAAAGTGCTGGTTACTAGCATTTTCTCCTTTTCAAACGATATTTTCAAAAACCTTCCATTCGAAGGTCGTTAAAACTCGGGATTGTGTGGTAAAGGGTTAAAATTTATTACAAGAAGCGGTGTTTGTGTTTCTGATATCAATTTTCCTTGTCAAGTGCCCTATAACCCTATAAACAGTACGCCGTCTGTCTTTTTTAAAGATATTTCTTGCTGATTGATTGATTGATTGAATGGTGTTTTACGCCGCTTTCACCATTATTTCAGTGATATCACGGCGACAGCTCACATATTCATGTATTTCCTCGGTTTTATCCGTACTAGGCTAGGGCTCTGAAGTGTCTTGCCCAAGGAAACACCAACGAAAAACCAGAGGATCATGTGGGGCTCGAACCCGGGGCCTTCAGTTTACGAGTCCCACACTTTACCACTGAGCCAAGCAGGACCCCAGATATTTCTTGTTACAAGACGACAAAATGTAGACCTGCATACATTGAAAGCATTTGCAGACGACATATTTGGTTCATAGGATTTGGCCAAGTATGGGTAGAACGCGTTGTGGGAAAAGGAGATAATACTGTTGACTTTTAAAGTGTAATCTTAACCTCTTTACCACATAATGAAAGAAAACTTTTGAAAACATGGTGGGGAAAAACAGAAAATGCAGGTAACGAGCATTTCGCCATTTTTCCACACCGTTTTTTACACAACGGCAATTTTCAGTTTTTGAGTCACATTTAGATGTCGTAAACAAATGAGCAATGCTCTGGCAAAAGGAGTCTTAATGCATCTCTAATGCAGGATGCCAAGCAAGTCATGACATAATTAGGGAACCATAAAGTTCATTATGTCTAATAACCAACTGTATCGTAAGGAAGACTGGTCCCTGGACATACAGAAAATTGACCAATAGCGAACAGTTTCGGCCCAGGTCAGCCTGCGCAGTCCGTGCAGGCTGGCCTGGGTCGATACTTTTCGCAGATGCATTAAGTCCCATTTTCACAGAGCATGGCTCAAATTCTCTCCATTTGTACAAACCCTCAAGTATTTCGTCTCGCAAGGAGGTTAGATAAGCTGTCAGTGCCCGAAATCTTATTTCGCTTTTTAAAGCGGAGACAACATTCAAAAGACATCTTTACTCGTTTTCAGCCAGTTTTTGACCCATTTCATCTTTTTTTTAAAACTATAATCATTTTTGTATCTTCATGCCAAATGTTGCCTCTGATAGCTGCAAGGTTGCACAGATTACGACCGAAAGAAAATGCATTTCATTTTCTGGAGGCCTTCAGAGAAATCACTGCCGTCGTTTCCGGTTGTAAGTAAGGACAAATCCCTTGAGTTTCTCTATCCCTTACAACTATTATACATGTATTGGTAATTTATCTATGTCTCTATATTGGCAACTTATCAATGTTTTCACAGCTGACTAAATTCTGAGCCATTCTAAACACTATCAAGTTTTAACAGTGTTTTTTTCTCCCTGGCTGTAATCGATTGATGGATTAAATGGTATTTTACGCCGCTTTGAACATGATTTCAGTCATATTACGGCGAAAGCTCAATATTCATGTATTTCCTTGGTTTCACCAGTACTAGGCTAGGGCTCTGAAGTGTCTTGCCCAAGGACACTCCCTGGCTGTACGGATGTATCTGTAAAAAGTATCATTTTTTTTTTAACATGAACAGGTCAGCTTGACGTCCGAAGACCACTGGGATGCCCTCCTGTGTGTGAAATTTACTGTAAATATGGAAATGTCCTAGACTATAAAGGCTGCCCAAAGTGCGCGTGCAAACGTTAAGTATATTTGAGTCATGCTCTGGCAAAAGGGGGCTTAATGCATCTCCGTGATGTATGATACCAATCAAGCCATCACATAATTATAGATCCATAATGGTCACTTTTTTTAACAACCGACTTAATCGTGAGGTATACTTGTCCTTGAACATACAGAAAATTGACACGTATAGCGAAAAGTTTCGGCCCAGGTCAGTCTGCGCGAACTGCGCAGGCTGACCTTGGTCGATACTTTTCGCAAATGCATTAAGCCCCTTTTCACAGAGCACGGCTCATTTTCATTCGTTACATCTTTTATTTCTTATATATATATTTCATTGCTGCATGAAACAGCTGATTTAGTTGAAACGATATCCCCCGCTTAAAAGACCTTTTTTGTGATAGAAACACGTGAGAGGTATTGTGTTTTGCATGTACACGTGGCTTTTTTTTTTATCTATAATGTAATTATAGATAGATATTTTTTATTTCACTTGTACGCGATAGTGTACATCATGTTACAGCATCCTATGTTTTTCAGATTAACAATAGTCAACAGTGACATACATGCAGAGAGAGAGAGAGGGGGGGGGGGGGGCGGGGAATATTTACTAGATTCATATATCATAAGACATAAGGTACTTATAGGAAGATGTAAAAAAAATAACGTTGAAACCACAGGAGTGCCTTTCAGAACTTTACTTACTTGTGGGTCAGTGCAGAGTCAGATCAGACCGCAAAACACGTGCAGTCTGATCTTGGAACTGTACTTTCCACTATTAATTTTGGTTAGCATTCCTTTTACAGAATGCAAACTTAATAAACGTACATGTTTTCAAAATGGTATTGTACTCCTCAGATTTCATCAGACTTACAAATTTAAGCATACTTGGTTTGACGTAGTACTTTTTATCTATATATTTCTTACGAAGACTGTAATAAAAAGGACATTCAATGATGAAATGATATTCATCTTCTATGCAATTCATATTTCAAAATATACAAAATCTTTCATTCCTAGGGATTCTTATACGCCCGTGTCTTCCGGATTCAACTCGTAGAATATGGGAAGACGTGCGGATTTTTGCTAAACAAATTCTGAGACGTTTTGTTAAAATAATAGATTATACATTAAGCCCCATGACACGGCATTTCACTAAGTACGAACAAATAATGATTGCCTGTGGCTTATGATAAATAATATAGATCTAAATATGAAGTTTCGTAAATTTGGTCCAGTAGTTAAAGAGATATTGGTCCATAGTGGAAATATACACCAAGTCCCTCTTTTCCATGACACAACATTAAATTATATATCATAAGGAAGATATGTTTGAAGTTTCATCAACTTTCGTCGACGATTTTAGAAGATATCTGTCTAGACGGACTGACGGACAAAGCAAAAAGCTGTATTGATTGTATGGTGTTTAGCGCAGTTTTCAACATTTTTTTCAGTTTTATCGCGGCGACCAGTGCACCTATCCTTGCTTTCCTGGAGTTTCTTTTACCACTACTCCGCACAGTATTCTTTCGAAGCCACTGGCTGCTTTCCCACATAACCATCGAAACAATGGTCAGGGGTGAGAGAGGAATAAATCCTGTCGCAATGACTATCATCAATCCTCGGAAAGAAATTGGCCGAGCAGGGGATTGGACCGGCGACCTCCTGTTCTCAAGTCCTGTACGCTATCGACTGAGCTACGGGGGCTCGGCCTTTTCCGAACAGAAAGTAACTGCAAACGACAAATTTGAAAGTAGCACAAATAAGCTGTAGTTTCCTGATAGGCTACAAAACATTGTTAGAAAATGAGAAAGTGCTTGTTACCAACATTTTATCCTTTTCCTACAATGTTTTCAAAGGCCATAATACTCTTTAATTAGTATTTGGATTGTATTGTAAAGGTGTAGCGCAATTTAAACAAGCATTTCAGTCATTCTCTTTGAAAAAGGGGGCTAAATGCATCTGCAAAAAGTATCGACCCATGGGTCGAAACCTTTTGCTGACGGCCGGTCCCAGGGGGGCAGTCTACCTCATGATCTAGTCGTTTATTAAAAAAAAAAAAAACCCACAGATTTTATGGATTCAGAATTATCTGAAGACTTGCTTGGTATCATGCATCACGGAGATAAATTAAGCCCCCTTTTGCCTGAGCGTGGCTCAATCAATTTCGCTTTTTGACTGTTTTAGTTAACTCTCGAGTCTTTACCAAACGACAATATTTTGACTTGTCCTACTTGAAAGCATTTGCAGACGACAAATTAAAAGTGGTTCAAATGGTGAGATTTGGCTCTCAAGGTAGAAATATTTGTGAAAAACGGAGAAAAACGCTTGTATTTTGTCCTCTTCCCACGACGTTTTTAAAAAGAGCCATTTTGACCGTTAAGATTCAAGATTGTTTGGTAGAGGTATGAACTGTAAAGTAAATGGAAGATACATTTTTAGTCCATAGAAAATCAACTTCAAGGCTATCTTGACCCGATAACCTCTCAAATTGGAGAGTTTAGCTACCATAATAAGACCGGGAAAATGATGTCCTACGAACGTTTTGCAATGTTCTAATCGATTGGTGGAACGTTCCGGCAAAGCGCCATCCGGAACCAATCAGAATACGTCGCTGAATATATGCAAGGGCGAGATTTTTCAACCAAAACAGATGAAATGTATCTTTACCACTTCGCTGCTAAGTGCGACTCCAGGCCCATTGCGGACGGTATAGATCAAGATCAGGCTGCACAGAAGGTGCAGTCTGATCTTGATTCAACGCTGTCCGAAGCAGTTAATTTTTTCCTGCAAAAAGGAACTTTAAAATCACAACATTGAGGTTTTAGTGTTGACTCAAATATTTTGAGTAAGGTAATTCTCAAACTTTCGGACCGACTATTTCTCAGATCATTCTGTATTTTTAAGCCTTTTATGTTATCTTTAAACTGTTCGCAGTATCAAGTTATGTTGCCCATTTCTTTTACAGTTATAAATACAGATCTATTTTAAGAAATGCATTCTGGTCCCGGTTTCACGTAAAAAACTTAAGCCTGTTAATTTAGTCAAATCTGAAGACAGACATATTTTCCAACTTAAGTTGAATTTGCTATTCCAGACACATTTCACAAAAATTTACAGACTTACGTAACATTCTCAAGTCCTGTATTGATAAGTTTAAGACTCAACTCAGCAAAATAAATGACTTAAGTCTGTTAATTGACTTATTTCCATTTATTTTGCTTAGTTAGTGTCAACTCAAGATTTGAGAAATCTACAACAGTCAGTTAATTTTGTTGAAATATGTCTCAAATAACAAAACTCAACTTACCACTTAAACTGCTGAATGAATGAAAACCAAATTTCTACTCAATACTAAAAGCCCAAACATTGCAGTTTCAAAGTTGATTTCACCGGAAAGAAAATACCGTATCGGACTGTGTAGATCAAAGATCAGACTGCACGTTCTGTGCAGTCTGATCTTGATCTACACTGTCCACAAAAGGTCAGTGGGTCGCGATCAGCAGCTTAAGGGTTAAGTCAGAACCTGGGACCTTTACAAGATTTGAGTAAAATAAGAAACCTAAGTTTTTTCCGTGAAACCGGGCTCCGGTCCCTAAACTTATTTAATGCTCTTGTTTTACGTGACAGCTGCCCCTTGCCCAAGAAATTCGAGTGCAGTTGCACCGGAACGCGGCTGTAAGGGATTGGGTTTTGGATTTAACTTACAGGCCCTTTACAGACAGAGTGGTCCGAACGCTTTCTGTTCTACAAGTTCTCCGTTTGAGGATGAAAATGTTGTTTGGCAACGTAGGTGTTATATAACTTTTAACTCGATAAACCTTTCATTAACCCTTGTCCTGCTAAGTAAGTTAAACGAAACTTTCAATGATTGATTGATTGGTGTTTTACGCCGCTTTCAACATTATTTCAGTCATATCACGGCGACAGCTCACATATTCCTGTATTTCCTGGGTTTTACCAGTACTAGGCTAGGGCTTTGAAGTGTCTTTCCCAAGGACAAATAAAAACTTTCAAACCGATACTAAAGACCCGTATAATGTCGTATCAGGCTTATATTCTGGAGATAAATATCTCCTTATCGGACAGTGTAGATCAAAGATCAGACTGCACGTTCTGTGCAGTCTGATCTTGATCTACACTGTCCGCAAAAGGTCAGTGAGTCGCGCTTAGCAGCCTATGGGTTAACAGTTTATATTATTGTTTGTTTTGGAGAATACATGTTTAAATCCACGAACTGTGACGAGATAATATAAACATTATCGAGTTGGGTTTATACATTATCTCGTCACGGTATGGCTCTTACTCGATAAACCTTTCATACAATACAATACAATACAATACAATACAATACATTGATTGATTGTATGGTGATTAACGCCGTTTTTAACATTATTTCAGTTATATCACGGCGGCCAGTGCACCTATCCATGCTTTCCTGGAGTTTCTTCTACCAGTACTCCGCACAATATTCTTTCCAAGCCACTGGCTGCTTTCCCACATAACCATTGTCGAAACAATGGTCAGCGGTGAGAGAGGAATGAATCCTGTCGCACAGACTCATCAATCCTCGGACAGAAATTGGCCAAGCCGTGGATCGAACCAGCGACCTCCAGTTCTCAATACAATACAATACAATACAATACAATACAATTTATTCTCTCAGTTACATTAATGTACAATACGAGATTTGGGTGGTCATTGAAAAAGAAAAAAACTGGTTTATATATCATGGCGAAGGAAATTCCAGTGGTACAGAGTAAACGGAAGAATTAACAACAACAAAAAAAAAATGTATAATATATATCATTTGCAAGCTGCAAAAGGCAAAATCCCACAGTGTAAAATGCATAGAATTCTTAACCTGACAGCGCGCGTGTGTACACGATAATCACCTCATGTTCTGCTACAGTGCATGACGAGTTGAAAGTGCATTAACAGTTTATATTATTGTTTATATTTGGATAACAGGTTTAAAATCACGTACCGTGACGAGATAATTTTATAAACCCAACTCGATAATGTTTATATTATCTTATCATGATTCGTGGTTTAAAACATGTATTCCCCCCCAAAACAAACAAAAAAACAATAATATTAACCTTAAGGTTTATCGAGTCGGAGTTATACGCGATTTTAAAAAACCTGTTATCCAAAACACAAACAATAATATAAAGTGATACTGAAAGGTTTAACGAGTGTGAGCTATATCCCGAATGTGTAATATTAAGTCTGGTTTGAAAAACATCTCGATCTTCCACAGTCATTTGGCCGTAGGTATTGCATCAAACTCCGAATCCTCATTGATTTAAATGCACGATCAATCTTGCTTAAGCGACCACCTCTATTAAGCGACCCATTGCATTAAGCGACCGCTATTCAATGCGAAGTTCAACTTTAAGTTCGATATAAGAGGTAAAGATCACAAATCCTTTTTTTTTTTACTAAATACTATGTTGTTGGTGCTCATTAGAATCGTCTTGATGGGACGAATCTAATGAGTACCAACAACATAGGATTTAGTAGAAAAGTGCGATTTTTCACACTTACCTCACTACCCTTTATCTAGATGACAAATGTTGTATTCAGAGACGATTGTCTTCAGAGACCATCTTATGAAAGTCCCCAGGGTGGTCGCTTCTTACAAGTGTCACTGTATTTCCAGGTTAATTTTTCAATTTAATGTGGATTAATAGATAAAGCTATCGTAATGAAAATAACATGACAATATATTTGAAATTGAAATTTATGGGTCATGCTCTGTAAAAAAGGGGCTTAAAGCATACATTAAAAATGTATCGATCCAGGGCCCATATTCACCAACCACTCTTTAGAACGTTCTTAGTCTTATTCTTCAAGATTTTCTACATTTGAAAGTAACACAACTCCTGACTGGCTAAACCAAATGGTTTAGCCAATCAGGAGTTGTGTTACTTTCAAATGTAGAAAAATCTGGAGAACAAGACAAAGAACGTTCTCAAAAACGGTTGGCGAATACGGACCCAGGTCAGCCTGCACGGACTGCGCAGGCTGACCTGAATAGAAACATTTTGCTTTTGGTAATTTTTCTGGATATCAAAGGACCAGTGCACATCAGGATTTCGTCGGTTGTTATGCAAAATGGATTTTATGAATCTGTAATACTGTGGTGACATGCGCGGTATCATGGATCATGCAGATGCATTAAACCCCCTTTTGCCAGAGCATGTCTCGTCTATGTGAGCCATGCTTTGTGAAAAGAGGGCTTAATGCTTCTGCCAAAATAATCGACTCAAATCAACCTGCGCAATCCGCGCAGGCTGACCTGGGTCGAAACTTTTCGCTATTGGTCAATTTTCTGTATGTCAAAGGACCAGTCTACCTCATGATTCAGTCAGTTGTTAGACAAAATGGACTTTATGGATCCAAAGTCATGTGATGGCTTGCTTGGTATAACGCATCATAGATATGCATTAAGGCCCCTTTTGCCAGAGTATCGCTTATGTTTTCAGGCTCGATACAATATTACATGCTAAAAATGTAGCTAGTTAGACACATCGTCGAACAAGAAATATCTTTAGTGGAGACAGACGGCGTTAATTTACCAGCAACTGGGCAGGGGGCCCTAAAAATAAACATTTCTATATTTTTGACCAATCACAAATTTCTATTCATTCATTTGTTATCAGTATCAAAAAGTAAGTCAAAAGCCAGCACATTTCAGCTACGCTGAAAACTGTTTTTTTTTTTTTTTTGCATTAACGTCAATGGCGACATTGCCAAAAATTAACGAAACACCACTAGATTTAAGTCCAAATAGTTAGATGTTTATAGCCTTATTTACCCCTCAACATTTCACGTATCTACCGGACATTTCACATTTCATTTTTCTTCAGCATGTAGCGTCTAAACGGGCCCCATTCAGTTCTGTGTAGCAAATCCGACCTCTTTAAAAACGGTATTATTACGTAAAAGGACTTACTTTTAGACCCTACTTTATTTGAAATATTAAGACGCTGTCTTAATAAATAATGGGCAGATTCATTCAGAAGTCAATCAAATCACTTTCATGTCGGATTGCAAATAAAGCCGCCGCCATGTTTTACAACTATGCAGAGGCCTGCATAACAAACCAGAGCTGACTACGTTTCTTTAACGAAATTTGTTTCAATAACCAAACAAGACCGTGCAGAACAAAAGTTCGTTTTGAAAAATGATTGATTGTATAGTGTTCAACATTACTTCAGTTATATCGCAGCGGCTAGTGCACCTATCCATGCTTTCCTGGAGTTTCTTTTAACAGTACTCCGCACAATATTCTTTCCAAGCCACTGGCTGCTTTCCCACATAACCATCGTCGAAACGAAGGTCAGCGGTGAGAGAGGAATGAATCCTGTCGCATTGACTATCATCAATCCTCGGAAAGAAATTGGCCAAGCCGGGGATCGAACCAGCGACCTCCTGTTCTCAAGTCCTGTACGCTACCAACTGAGCTACGGAACTTGGCGTTTTGAAAAAAGCCTTAATCTAATGCAGTTCTTTGAGTTTTAATATCCTGTTTATTTCGTTTCATTTGGAACGATCGCATCTCTTCCAGGGCAATTCATAGCAAAACAGAGTAGTCTTGGATCGGAATGCTTTAAGCTCATAAATAGGCGAGTTTTGTGGAAATATCCTTTTTCAATCGAAGAATTATTCATTAGTCTTACTTCTGATGTATATTTTATTGATCAAATTCAGTTAAAAGTAAATTACTGTTCAGAAAGCGACAAAATTCGATGTCGGAGTTTGCTAAAGGGACTTAATAAAGGAGCCGATAAGACCGTACGTAACACTATGAATGTCAAAATGGAAATTCTAACGTGTCACGTGAATTCGGTTTTATAAACTCAGTGCAACGGATGCATGGTAAAATCAACGTCATTCTCTATAATTGAGCCGTGCTCTGTGAAAATGGGGCTTAATGCATCTGCGAAAAGTATCGTCCGCGCAGGCTGACCTGGGCCGAAACTTTCCGCTACTACTCAAATTTCTGTATGGCAAAGGACCAGTCTACCCAATGATTTAGTCGGTTGTTAGACAAAATGGATTTTATGGATCCATAATTAAAGGATGACTTGCTTGGTATCATGCATCACGGAGATGCATTAAACCCCTTTTTGCCAGAGCATGGCTCATATTCTTTGTAAAGTAAGAATTAATCCGCAGTCGCTTGTCTGTACCAAGTATGTTCTATCGCCCTCGTGGATTATTTATTGTGCTTCATAACTCGCAACCGTGGTTTATTGAACGATAAACCACGTTCGATTATTTCGTGAATTTAACGTACACAGAGGCTAATAAATAGGACTATACAAGGTTTCGGAGAGATACAACTTTAATTTTAGACGAGAAACATGGGTAGCATTTCGATGTAAATATCTATCCCCCCTCGTGGGTTATTTATTGTGCCTCATAACTCGCAACCGTGGTTTATTGAACGATAAACCACGATAGAAAGAAGATTATTTCTTAAATAACGTACCTAGAGGCTAAAAAATAGGACTATACAAGGTTTCGGAGAGCTACCACTTTAATTTTAGACGAGAAACATGGATAGCATTTCGATGTAAATAGCTATCGCCCTCGAGGATTATTTATTGTGCCTCATAACTCGCAACCGTGGTTTATTGAACGATAAACCACGATAGAAAGAAGATTATTTCTTAAATAACGTAGAGGCTAATAAATAGAACTATACAAGGTTTCGGAGAGCTACAACTTTAATTTTAGACGAGAAGTATGGATATCATATCAATGTAAATAGCTCCAGTAACCTCGTTTTCTACCAAAATAGAGTTTTCGTATAATTGCATGATCAGAAGCAGCGCAATTCATTTTCTTGCAAAATGAACAAGAAATATCTTTAAGAAAGATAGACGGCGTAGATTTGCCAGCAAATAGACAGGGACCCTTACAATACACATGTCTACATTTTTGACCAATCACAAATTTCTATTCATTCATTCGTTATCAGTATCAAAAAGTAGGTCAAAAGCCAGCACATACAGCTACACCGGAAAAAAAAAAAACGTGTTCACACAAGTCAATGGCATTTCGTAATTTGACGAAAAATTTAAAACTCCTGTCCACTAATTGTACAACATATTTAAAAAAAAAAAGAACGTATTAAGGCTTGCACACTAAACCACGCCCATGGCTTTGTTTTATGTAGCAGTTGCCCCTGCCCGGGAAATTCGAAGGCAGTTGTACCGGAACGAAGGTGTAACGGGTTGAGTCTAGCGACCGCCTTACAGTCCGGTCCTGGACAATGCGTTCTTGGGGCTTTCTGTTCTACAAGGACTCCATTTAGGACTGGAAAGTGTTGTGTTGAACATGCTGAACAACGTAAGTATTGTATCCTTGTTAGTGTGTGCATGTTGTTTCAGCCTTTTTCATCAGTTTTTAGTCAGATCAAGGCAGTCAGACCATCAATCCATTTCTGTTGTTTCGATTATTACAGTTGGCCCAGGGCCCGTTTTCACGAAAAAACTTAACCGTTAGGCTGCTAAGCACGAACAGCTGGCCTTTTCCGGACAGTGCAGATCAAAATCAGACTACAGAGAACGTACAGTCTGATCTTTTATCTTCACTGTCCGATAAGGAGATACTTTTCTCCAAAAAAATAAGTTTGAAATGACATTTATCGGCTTTTTACTATCGGTTTGAAAATTTAATGTAACTTATTTAACCCTTTCCCAAACAAGCCCCAGTTTTCACGTGTCTGCAGTACAAGTCTTTGAAAAACTCTGTGGAAAAAGGAGCAATTTCTTGTTTTCCCACAGTGTTTTCTACCCTTTTTGATAACTTTCTGCCATTTTCATCAAATTTAAAATTGTCGTCTGCAAACTCTTTCAACTTGGATCAGTCCAAAATTTGTCGTTTGGGAAAGGGTTAACAGGATAAGGGTTAAGTCTGTTATTTTACTAAAATCTACTAATGATCTGACTTGAGTTTGTTATTAGAGACACATTTTAGCAACATTAACAGACTGTAGTCACGTTCTCAAATCCTGTGTTGACACTACGTTTCAGACTAAACTAACCAAATTTAACTCTTCACCAAACGACAAAAATTTTTAGACTGGTCCAAATTGAAAGCATTTGCAGACGACAAAATAAATGTGACTGAAAAGTTGAATTTTGTTTTGGGAAGGGTAGAAAACATTGTGGGAAAAGGTAAAAAATGCTGGATACCAGCATTTTCTCCTTTTCCCACAATGTTTTCAAAAGCCTTCTTCCTCAGGGTCGTTAAAAGTCGGGATTGTGTGGTAGAGAGTTAATTGACTTTTAAAAACCAGTTAACGGACATAAGTCCATTATTTTGCTAAGTTTGAAACGTATGTGTCAACACAGAACTTGAGAATGTTACATAAGTCTGTTAATATTAGTGGGGTGCGTCTCGAATAACAAACTCAACTTTAAGTTGGAAAATAAGTCTCTTTGCAGAACATAAGATTTGAGTAAACAGATTAAAGTTATATCGTTAAACAGGGGCCAGGTTTTTACAATGAAAAAACATATCTAAAGATAGTTACGACATCTTTCACAATCCTTTATTATATCGATATGAATATTACAAACATTGAATTTGTTTTTAGTTATTTGATGTCATGAAACTTGTTTTTTCCCTGTTTTCTATGTACGAATTAACTTTTGTTATTTCAAAATCGCCTAATCCATTTTCAGCACACTCTCCAGTTGACAATACCGATACGAACTGCCAAGAGAGGGTAGACAGATGCCGGGACATACGGGATTGTGGCCCGCTCGAAAAATGTTGTCCCAAAGGTTGCGGTAAACGGTGCGTGCCTGCCTTCGGTGCCACCTACAAAAATATCTGACTTGTTTTTTAGTGTTTAGTATCATTGTCCTTTAAACTGAATGTACAAGCACCTGGTATCAACAAAGTTATTTTTTAAGCCTGTAGTTTCTGTTTGACAGTAAAAACATGACCTTCATAATTATGTCTGTTATAAATATCTGACATGTTTTTCAGTGTTTAATATCATTGTCCTTTAAACTGAATGTACAAGCACCTGGTATCAACACAGTTATTTTTTAAGCCTGTAATTTCTGTTTGACAGTAAAAACATGACTTTCATAATTATGTCTGTTATAAATATCTGACATGTTTTTCAGTGTTTTGGTATCATTGTCCTTTAAACTGAATGTACAAGCACCTGGTATCAACAGTTATTTTTTAAGCCTGTAATTTCTGTTTGACAGTAAAAACATGACTTTCATAATTATGTCTGTTATAAATATCTGACATGTTTTTCAGTGTTTAATATCATTGTCCTTTAAACTGAATGTACAAGCACCTGGTATCAACAAAGTTATTTTTTAAGCCTGTAATTTCTGTTTGACAGTAAAAACATGACCTTCATAATTATGTCTGTTATAATTTGTATCTTAATGTCTTTGATATGCATCATATATGGCCTGCAGCATGCGAAATGACACCTTCGGACATTTGCGTTAAGTGTCGCCTCGGATTAGCCTGCGTACTCCGCGCAGGCTAATCCGAGACGGCACTTTACGACTACGTAAGATTTTTTTTTTCACACAGTAGACTTTCGTGAAAGAGATAAATCGCACAAAAAAAACGGGAAGTGTCTTCTTGGATTAGTCACAGACTGCACAGGCTGATCTGGGACGGCACACTTTTACACATATGTCCGAAGGCCCCTTTTCGTGGGTTGCGCGCCATATATGCATGTATAAACTGTGTAATCAATTTTATCGTTTGCTCACAATTATAATAATAAAAAGCTAATTTAATTCTCTTATAGACATTAAAAATCTTACATATCAGACGAACTGGTTTAAATGACAAATACTGATAGATAGATAGATAGATAAATAGATAGATAAGCCAGCCAGCCCAAGAATGCAAAGATCAGCACAATATAAATGAGTAAGAGAGGGGGGGGGAGAGGGAGAGAGAGGGAGGGAGACAGGCCGACGGAGGGCCAGCCAGGCCAAGAATGCAAAGATCAGCACAATATAAATGAGTAATATAAATTCAGTTGAAAAAAAAATGTTAAAACAAAAAAAAAATGAACAAATGCAGAAACACGCAAGTCATTTTTTCCAAATTACGAACTTTTTTTTTTTCTACTTAACCTGTCCTCTTGCTTAACCGTTCTAAATTCAAGTCTATTTCAAAATTTCAAGACCTGATTGGCTGAGCAAGACTGCTTTAGCCAATGAGATGCCTTGTTATTGAATTTAGTTGAATTTAGAATAACAACAATATTCAGAAGTATCTGGGAATACTTTTCCAGGAATAATGCTGAATCACTTTACAGTTAAATAAAAAAAACAAATTATTTTTTTTTGAGTCAAAGTGCTTTTTGTAATCGTTTTGAACTCAAAATGTAGAATAAAACCATTGTCTTGACATTATAGTTGAAAATCGTTTTTTTTAACGCATTTCAAACCCACAAACACGTATTTTCATCTGCAATCAACCCTTTAAAAAACAGTCCATTGTTTTTAACGACCTTGAGGGGGAAAGGTGTGAAAAGGAGAAAATGCTGCTAACCAGTATTTTCTCCTTTTCCCACAATGTTTTTTACCTTTTCAAAGACAAAGTCCATCATTTGAGCTTAACTTAAATTTCCATCTGCAAATGCCCTCATTTCTTTCTTTGAAAACGTCTGAAATTTTGTCTTGTGGTAAAGATTTGCTCCTTCAGTGCCAACCATAGAAACTCGCTCGCATTCGACGGCCGAAAATACATTCCACTTCAACTACGAAAGAGTTTTATCGTAGACGTAACTAAACCAGCCGACGGTATAGATCCATGATCAGACTGCACATTCTGTGCAGTCTGATCTTGATCTATACCGTCCGCAAAAGCCCCCGTTATCGCCAATAGAGCTCTGACGGTTAATTCTTTACCAATCGATAACGTGGTTTTATTACCATGAACAACGAGACGTTCCAAATATCATCGGTAAAAGGGAAAATGCTGTCAAACATTTGATCTATATTCTCCTATTAACTTATTATTTTGTTTAAAATAGTTTTTCTACATGACAATCATTTCATTCGAGCCACATTTCACGTATCTTATGTCTTTGATTTCTTTATATTAGATTTTTTATTTTCATTTTGGACAAGTATAAATCATGTCAGCTGGTAAAAAGTAAACAAACCAAATTTAAAAAACAAGATCCCTCAAACCGGATGTGTCATGTACGCTAATGACGTTAATGACGTCATACATGGTTTCACAAAGCCGTAATTTCCTTGTACTAACGCTCCCGTTTTTGCTATATAAACAATCGCGATTTGGACTTTTGTTACTGTTCGACGAGGTTCGAAAGAAGCTACATACAACAAAAATGGAAGTTAACTCGTTGATAATCTGTTCTCTAGCCTTCTTGTTCGTTGGCGCAGCCATGGGTAAGTGTTAAATGTTATTTTTGATAAATAAGACAGGAGGAGTTATCTTTCTTTTTTTAAAGCGGTCTACTCTCTTGTGATGAGAACAGTTTCTTTTGAAATGATTACTGCTTTTATCTACGGAGAAATTCTCCAAAACAGAAACTGAATTCGGTGTTACTGTGTTTGTTTGTATTGGAGTTTAATGCGGTTTTAATAGCTTATACCATATCACGGCGGTCAGTGCACCTACGCATGTGTTTCCTGGCTTTCTCACACCAGTACTGGCACAACCTTTTTTTCCAAGCCACTCACTACTTTTTCTCACATTCATCAGAGGTGAGACGCAAAAAATTGCCGGCAATAAATTTTTGCTTCAACCGGGTATCTAACTTGCAACCACCAGGCCACGAGTGAGATACGCTAACTACTTAGCTAGCCGAGCGGACTGTTAGTATCTTGACAGGTCGTTTCCTCATTTTAAGCTCCGACAAACCTTTTTTTAATGCAGTTATATTCCAAAAAAAAAAAACCTTTAAGCCTTTACCGCACAATGCCGCCTTTTGACGCCCCTGGGAAAGAAGCCTTTTGAAAACATTGTGGAAAAAGGAGAAAATGCTGGTAACCAGTATTTTCTCCTTTTCCCACAATGTTTTCTACCCTATCAAATAAAAATTGCACCATTTCAGCCACAGTGAAATTGTCGTCTGCAAATGCTTTCAATTTGGACAGGTCTAAAATTTTGTCGTGTGGCACAGGGTTAAGCCACTTAACTCTACCACACAACCCCGGCTTTCAACAC
This sequence comes from Tridacna gigas, assembly GCA_945859785.2. Lineage (NCBI taxonomy): Eukaryota > Metazoa > Mollusca > Bivalvia > Cardiida > Cardiidae > Tridacna > Tridacna gigas. Next base: position 1,906,310 of record OX244042.2, read on the forward strand.
CATTTTCTCCTTTTTTCCCATATTTTTTTCTACGCTATCAAATACAAATTCCATCATTTCAGCCGCATGTAATTTGTCGTCTGCAAATTCTTTGAATTTGGGCCAGTCTGCATACTTGTCGTTTGGTAAAGGATTAAGCAATTCTATTTAAATGTCTAACGTCATTGTTTTCTGTCTTCGTTTTGTATTGTTGCAAAACGTTGCCGTTATCCTAGCTTGTTCTGTACAGTGTATTCTTCCGTATTTAGCTTCTAGTGGACTTAACCCTTTCCCAAACGACAAATTTTGAACTGGTCCAAATTGAAAGAGTTTGCAGACGACAATTTTCAATTTGATGAACATGGCAGAAAGTTCTCAAATGGGGTAGAAAACACTGTGGGAAAAGGAGAAATTGCTCGTTACGAGCAATTTCTCCTTTTCCCACAGTGTTTTCAAAAGACTTGTACTGCAGACACGTGAAAACCAGGGCTTGTTTGGGAAAGGGTTAAGTAATTCGCTTCATCGATCGAAAAAAGTTAGAACTATTTCATTTTATGCTTTTCGGTAGTTTATCGGAAAATAGCAGTGGATTATGGTTTGATAATTTCACCGTTTCGGCCAGTGAATTTACTGATTGATAAACTCACCGGTACGGAAATACTGAGAGCTCTCCTGTACTTTGCAAGTGCCAACAAAAAAAGTTTAGAACCATGAACTAAATAGAATTTTTTTTTTTTCGGTGAAAGATCGAAATTTATTTCATCTCGTGAACATCATACGTACCTAATATTTTCACGAGTGGCGAATGTTCATTCGACGAATTAAATTTCGATCTTTCACCTAGAAAAAAAGATATCCTCTAAATGTTCACTCGTCTCTACATAAACAGGGCAGGATTATGGCCGCGGGCGACGAAGATGCCCCCCAGTGTGTCAAATATTTTGTAGATATGGAAACGTCGTGGACAATAATGGTTGCCCAATATGCAAGTGTAAACGTAAGTATCTTGTTATTCATTAATAACTTTAGAAATGAAGTGCTGAATCCAAATTTCATTGCTTATCCCCACAGTAAAGATCAAGATCAGACTGCACATAACGCGATATAAGGCCAGGAAATTGATGTCGTAGGAATGTTTTGCAACGCTCCAATTGCTTGGTTGAAAGTTCCAGCAAAGTGCCGTCGCGGAACCAATAAGAAGTCTTCACTAAAATTCGCTAAACTGAGAATTTTCAGCCAGATCAGATGGGCTGTGTATTAACCCTTGGGCTGTTAAGCGCGAATCCAGGCTGACAGTGTAGATCAATATCAGACTAAATTAAACGTTCCGTGCAGTCCTATCTTGGATCTACGTTGTCCGATGCAGCTAGATTTTTTTTCTTCGACAAGCACCTTTGAAATATGCAAAATTAGGTTTTTACCACTGACTGGAAATATGACCTAGGTAATTCTCAGACTCTCACACCTATTTGTTAAAAGATCAAACGGCCCCTTCTAATCTTTTTAAGTTATCTTGATCTGCGTTGTAAAATGCTCGCATTATCAAAAAATGTCGCACATTGCTTGAAAGTTATAAATGTCTATTTACGACATGCGCAGTTGTCGTTAACCCTTTCCCAAACAAGCCCTGGTTTTCACGTGTCTGAGGTACAAGTCTTTTGAAAACACTGTGGAAAAAGGAGAAATTGCTCGTAACGAGCAATTTCTCCTTTTCCCACAGTGTTTTCTACCCTTTTTGAGACCTTTCTGCCATTTTCATCAAATTTAAAATTGTCGTCTGCAAACTCTCTCAATTTGGACCAGTCTAAAATTTGTCGTCTGGGAAAGGGTTAAACTCAGTTTATGCTCTTGTTTTGTGTGACAGCTGCTCCTTGCCCAGGAAATTCGAAAGCAGTTGTACCTGAACGAAGATGTAACGGATTGAATCTGCAGACCGCTTTACTGCCTCTTCACGGACAATGCGGTCATGGCGCTTTCTGTTCCTCAAGTAATCCGTCTGAGGACGGTCAATGTTGTGTTGAACATGTTGAACAACGTAAGTATTGCAATACGAATGTGTAATAATAAACCCGTTTTGATTAGAACATCTCTAAAAATAGTACTAATTATTTCATGCTTTTCGGTAGTTTATCGAGAAATAATGTTGGATTATGGTTTGATATTTCATGGTTACGACCAGTGAAAATACCGATTTTATATCTTCTAACTCTTCAATTGAAGGTGGAAACATTAGTTCCCGCGCACTATTTACCTAGGTAATCAGCGCGTGCTATTCAAATGGAGGGAAGTATAACGTATTTCACGCTATATTTCTCGCGCTTTACGTAATATTGTAATGTGTCGTTAAGTGAGGGGGTATGCCACGGAGAATAACCGAAAACAACTATACTGGATTTTGATGAAAGTTCCAACAATATAGGGATTAGAGGCATAAAAGGAACAGAATATTTGTTTTTTTCGGTGAAAGATCGAAATTTATTTCATCTCGTGAACATCATCGGCAATATTTTCACGAGTGGCTGCGCAGCCACTCGTGAAAATATTACCGATGATGTTCACGAGATGAAATAAATTTCGATCTTACACCGAAAAAAAAAACCCCAAACATCCTCTATGCATTGTGTATTATGGGTCAAAAATAAGGTGTTTGCTCTGCAACAGTCTGATTACGATCTCCTACAGTCAGTAGCTATAAAAAATTCAACAAACTCCAAATCCTGATTAATTTACATGTATTTCGAATTTTACCTTTCAATGTAATATGAATTAAAAGATACTGTGTCGTTATGACCTTCATGTGAAAATAAAAGCAATATGTATTGACATGACATATATACGAGGCATGCTTCGGAAAAGGGGACTTAATGCATCTGCAAAAAGTATTGACCAAGGTCGAAACTTTTTGCTCTTGGTCAGTCGGCCGCATGTCCTGGGACTGATTTACCGCATGACTGAGTCAGTTGTTAGACAAAATGGGACTTTTGAAGTTATACTTATGTGATGACTTGCTTGGTATCATGCATTATAGCAGTGCACCTATGTTTGATAGATTGTATGGTGTTTGACCCTTTGCCAAATGACAAAATTTTAGACTAGTCCATATTGAAATCATGTGCAGACGATAAATTAAATGCGATTTAAAAATTGAAATTCATTATGGGATGGATAGAAAACATTGTGGAAAAAGGAGAAAATGCTGGTTACCAGCATTTTCTCCTTTTCCCTCAGTGTTTTCAAAAGGCTTCCTTTTTAGGGTCGTTAAAAGTCGGGATTGTACGGTAAAGAGTTAACGCCCTTTTCAACATTATTTCAGTTATATCGCGGCGGCCAGTGCACCTATCCATGCTTTCCTGGAGTTTCTTTTACCAGTACTACGCAAACGCACAATATTCTTTCCACGCTAATGGCTGCTTTCCCATATAACCATCGTCGAAACAATGGTCAGTGGTGAGAGAGGAATGAATTCTGTCGTAATGACTATCATCAGTCCTCGGAAAGAAATTGGCCGAGCCCGGGATCAAACCAGCGACCTCTTGTTCTCAATTCCTGTGCGCTATCGACTGAGCTACGGGGGGCTCGACTCATGGAGATGCATTAAGCCTCCTTTTGCCAGAGCATGGTTCATATATTTTCGGCTTCAATGCAGTACTATATGATAAAATTGTTACTGTTTAAAAATGATCACGATTTTCGAAAAAAACAAGTTTTACATTAACGTCAGTGGCGACACTGTAAAAATTTAACGAAACTATGAAACCAGCAGACGTCAGATAGCTACAACTTTGGTCTCAGACCACAAACAAGGATAGCATGTTAGTGTAAATGGCTACAGTAACCTTTTTACCGGTTTAGTTTTCATTAAAATTGCAGTGTAATATACTTTCTTGCACACTGTAAGAGGCAAGGTCACACACGTCACAGGCAATTCGGAATTCGATGAAAAATTAAATGCTTTTGGCCGCCAATTGTACATAATACACAGTCATATTTCACATTATTTTGCTCATTTTTAAATAAAAATTATGAATACCGGTACATTTGGGAAATGCACGCGGATCTTTAAACTAAATTCATGGCTTTGCTTTATACAGCCGTTGCCCCTTGCCCAGGAAATTCAAAAGCAGTAATACCGGAACGAAGATGTAACGAATTGACACTGGGATCCCCCTTACAGCCCCTGTACCGACAATGTCGACGTGGCACTTTCTGCTCTACAAGGACTCCGTTTCAGACTGGAAAATGTTGTGTTGAACACGTTGAAAACCGTAAGTATTGTATCTTCGCTCGTGTTGGCATGTTTTTTTTTTAATACCATCTTTAACCCTTATCCTCCGAAATAAAACATTGAGTGATTGGTGTTTCACGCCGCTTTCAACATTATTTCAGTCATATCACGGCGACAGCTCACATGTTCATGTATTTCCTGGTTTCACAAGCACTTGGCTGGGGCTCTGAAATGTCTTACCCAAGGACACTCCCACGAAAAACTCTGCGGATCAGGTGGGGCTCGAACCCGGGACCCCCAGATTACGAGTCCCACACTTTACCGCTGAGCAGGACTCCCCTGAGTAAATGAAGTGAAATTTTCAAACCGACAGTATAAACCCAATTTTTCCTATTTCAAAGGTATTTTTGGGGGTAAAGATATTTCCTTATCGGACAGTGTAGATCCAAGATCAGACTGCACGTTTTGTGCAGTCTGATCTTGATCTATGCTGTCCGCAAAAGGTCGAGTCATGCTTAGCAGCCTAACAGATTAAAAACAGATATAAACCCAAATTTTCCTATTTTAAAGTTATTTTTGGAGGATAGATATCTCCTTATCGGACAGTGTAGATCCAAGATCAGACTGCACGTTCTGTGCAGTCTGATCTTGATCTATGCTGTCCGCAAAAGGTCAGTGACTCATGCTTACAACCCCAAGCGTTAACAGATTAAAGACAGTTAAAGGCAGCCCATCTGTGTACTCCTGTTGTTTGGCTTCTAGTACTACGCACAACTTTTCCAAGTTATGACTACTTTTTCAAAGAAAGAGAATGAACACAATGTCGTTTTCGACAAGTTTCACTAAGATTAAAGCAATATGTTCATCTATCTATTAATTCCATTCCTAGGGTATTTTTAGACAGTACCATGCACATTGTATACATGACTATATTCTCAAAGAAACACGGTCTAAACAAGGTTACGCGGTGAGAGGGCAATAAATTATGTGTCATACCCAGTTGAAACAGTTGTTAACAAGTAGAACGTCAGTCCCTCACATCACAGAGAAAAAACATTGTGGAAAAGGACAGATTGCTGGGAACCACTATTTTATGATTGATTGTATGGTGTTTAACGCCGTTTTCAACATTATTTCAGTTATATCACGGCGGCCAGTGCCCCTATTCATGCTTTCCTGGAGTTTCATTTACCAGCATTCCGCACAATATTCTTTCCAAGCCACTGGCTGCTTTCCCACATAACCATCGTCGAAACAATGGTCAGCGGTGAGAGAGAAATAAATCCTGTCACGATGACTATCATCAATCCTCGGAAAGAAATTGGCCAAGGCGGGGATCGAACCAGCGACCTCCTGTTCTCAAGTCTTGTGCGCCCACCATTTTATACTTTTCCAAAATGTTCTATACTCCCCCAAAGAGATTTCCCATCAGTTTGAGCAACTTTTCAATAGCCATCTGTAAATGAGCTATACTCTGGAAAAAGGGGATTTAATACACCTCCGTGATTGATGATACCAATCAAGCCATCACATAGTTATAGATTCATAATAGCAAATTATTTTAACAACCGACTTAATCATAAGAGAGACTGGTCCTTGAACATACAGAAAATTGACCCAAAGCGAAAAATTTTGGTCCAGGTCAGCCAGATCGATACTTTTCGCAGATGCAATAAGCCCTCTTTGCCCAGAGCATGGCTAAAATGTTTTAGATATGGACCGGTCTACAATATTTCATCATCGTGTTACGAGTTAACCTTTGCCAAGCAACCTCGAGTTTTGATGATCCTAAGAAAGACGACTTTTGAAAATATGGTATGAAAAGGAGAAAATGCTGGTAACCAGCATGTTCTCCTTCTCTTACAATCTTTGCTATAATTTGTGATAATCATTTGGAACGCTTCGGCCATATTTTAGCCAGTCAGCGTTGAGTCGTACTATCGGGGGAAGTGTTCAGTACGGATAACAAGTCCAAAAATAGTTGCGATATCCTTTTGTACATTTCGTTATATACGTATACACTACCATGCTTTTGTAATTTCAAAATCGCCACATTAATTTTCACGAAAATATCCTGCATCATTTCTTGATATATGTAGGGAGTTAATTAACACCATAATTTTGTAATTTAAAAATCGCCTTATAAATTTTCGCGAAAATATCATCAATCAGTTTTTGATATGTGGTGGCAGTTTTATTCCACCATACTTTTGTAATTTCAAATCGCCTTCTCAGTTTTCACAAAATTATCCTCCATCATTTTCCGATACGTTTTATACCACCATATGATTTTAATTTCAAAGATCGCCTTATTTATTTTCAGCACACTGTCCAGTAGATGATACCGTTTCGATATGCATAGAGTGGGTAGACAGCTGCCAAAGTAATCGGGATTGTGCCCCGCTCGAAAAATGCTGTCCAAGAGGTTGCGGTAAACGGTGTGTACCGGCCTTTGGCGCCAGATATGTACCGGGCTCTGTTAGACGTCCACCTAGCCTATGAACCCATATTGTCGATGGATTTTTCTCTAGAATTTTGTACTCCGCCATTTTACCTGTACTTGTTTTTGCAAAATCCATTTCAAATGTGATAAAGATTAAAATGCAGTAAAAGAATTTAGATTCTTTTTTTTTTTGTTCAGTTGAATTCTTTTGTACGTGCCAAGCACCTTTGGTTTTAATGAAACACTTTACCGAGCATTTTAAACTTTAACACTTATTCAAATTCAATTGATTGATTGACTGAATGGTGTTTTACGCCGCTTTCAACATTTTTTCGGTCATATCACGGTGACAGCTCACATATTCGTGTATTTCCTGGGTTTCACCGGTATCAGGCAAAAGCTCTGAAGTTTCTTGCCCAAGGACCCTACAAAAAAAAAAAAAAAAAAATGGATCGAGTTGGGCTCGAATCAGGAGCCGCCTCCAGGTCAAGAGTCCTACACTTTACCACTGAGCCATGCAGGACCCCTATCAAAATTCTATGCATTTGCCAACAACAATTGAAATGTGACTCAAACTATGGCATTTGTTTTTGAAAGTGTAGAAAACATAGCGGGAAAAGGACAAAATGCTGGCTATCAGCATTTTCTCCCTTTTGTCACAATGTTTTCATATGTCTTCTTCCTCAGGGTGGTGAGAATACGGGCATGTTTGGGCACACAGGCTTATATCAAAAGCTTTGCAATCTCGAAAACTTGGTCGGAAAACTTTTCTGACATTTGATTACGTTTTGACAAAGGTTATATTATGGGAAAGAAGCTAGTGACTTGGGAAGAATATTGTGCGAAGTAGTGGTGGTAACCCCCCCCCCCCCCCCCCCACACACACACACAAAACATAAACAAGAAATATTAAAAGAAAAAAAGGTTTGTCGTAATTTTTCTAGCAGTGGGGCCGCAGTATAAATATGTTTACATTTTTAACCAATCACAATATTTTATTCTTTCAAATATATTTAAATTAGAGTCAAATATATCAATACCAAGACTGAGGTCAAAAGCCAGGACATTCAGCTACACCGAAAAAAACATGGATATGTGCTCTGGCCGCCACGATACAGCTGAAATAATATTGAAAACGGCGTTAAACGACGTAAGTAGTATAGGTAAGTAGCCTAGGGACTGAGTCCCTAGTCTACTTACCCTGGTCCCCAGATCACTTGCCCCGGGCAAGTGATCTGGGGACTAATTCCGGTCAATTTGGAAAATTTTGGGTCGATTTGGGTAAAAATGGCACTTTCTGGCATTTTTGCTTCCCCCCCCCTCCGTCCCTAGTCTGCTTACCCTGAGTCCCCAGTTCACTTACCCCCGGGTAAGTGATCTGGGGACTAATCCGGTTATTTGGAAAATTTTCGGGTGACAATTTGAAAGATAGATCTTTCATGGTAGATGGTTAGCCCTGAAAAGGGCTGTTTTGTTTGGAGACTGTGTTTTTTTCTCTCTACTGGCAGCTTTTCTTCGTTCTTCTTGGGATTTTCGGGATTTTGAAGTCATTGAAATTATCAATGTTTTTCCCGTATTTGCCCTGGCCTGTCAGTGTCGGTATGTTTTTCCCGTATTTCCCCTGGCCTGTCAGTGTCGGTGAAGATCTCTTTTGGTCAACATGTCGCTTGTGGAGATGGCTAACGTCTTCCTCTGATTTTCGTTTTGTTGTTCTTCTCGGTTGATTTTGTTTTGGTTGTTTTTCTTTCTTCACAACAGTTACGATAGAGTCCACTAACTTGTGAAGATTTGTCTTATCGAAGTCGAACTCCACAGGAATCTTTACTGGAACTGCTGAAATGCTCTGTCTTTGATAGCGTAGTGTCTCAATGTTTTTCCACAACCGTTCGGTGTTTGTGTTTAAAGTTTTAATCTCCTCCAAATGTTTGTTGAATGTTTCCAGTTCTTTTAAGATCCGAGTCAACATAGAGTCTTGTCTCGAATTTAACTGTCTCGTCTCTTCGTAAATGTTATCCAATACAGTCGTCGGAATGATGTTTGCTGAATTCATAGCCGATGAGAGAATGTCTCCATTGTTTTCCACTGGCAGGAAAGCATCTAAGTTGAAATCGTTTAAGTCGAATTCCATATTGATTTTTAACTTCCGAAATGTTCGAGAGCTATGAGTCAAAATGATGAATATATGGGAAAAATCGGTGTTTTTTATAGCTTGACAGAGGGATTGACCTACTTTGACTTGGAATTAACAGAATTAACGTTAACCAATCGTTAGTTTCGTTACATTTTTTGGATTTGATACTCTTAGACGTTGTAGATAGATCATATAGTACGTTATGTTCTATCTACATATTCTCGCCCACGTTCGCGCTTTTTATTCTGTTAATTCTGTATCAAAGTAGGTCAATCCCCTATCATGCTATAAAAGAGACAACGTTTTTTATTCTTTTATTAATTCATTTCACGATGAAGAATTTCTTCCGCAAGTTGATTTGTTGGAAAAAGATGAGAAGGGAAGAAGTGAAAAGACGAGAGGATGAACAGCGGAGAAGAGCTGAAAAAGAAAGGTTAGAGGAGGAGCGAAAGATGAAGAAGTTCAGGGCGCTTTGTGAGTTCTTCGCCAGGAGAGGTCATGACTGGAGAACCCGCACTCCAATGATTCAGATGGGGAATATTTACCCTAGTCTGAAGGAGTTTGTGCCACCTACAAATAATTGTGCTTGGGTGGAAAAAATGAATAAGCTATATCCTTCGCTGAAATGGTAAAGTGTATAGCTTATTTAGCTAAAAAACAGCCCTTTTTAGGGCTACCCAATACCAAGAAAGAACTTTTTCAAATTGTCAAAAAACAAACAAAGTCAAGTCCTTTATGTTTATTTAAAACTTTTTATTTTATAACTTTTTTTGTACAATATTCATTACAATGAAACTTTGAACTGTAAAAAACAAAATGAATGAAAAAACTTTTTTCTTCGGAATGTCATAGAACTTTGAACTGTAAAAAAAGACAGAATGAATGAAAAAACTTTTTTTCACTTAGGCTGTTTTTCTTTTTTTCTTTGGAATGTCAGATTCACATTTACTCTTACGTTTTTTTCCCCTTTCATTGTTTTTTAATACCATATCTGGACACATTTCATTCCCATGTTTTGTCGATTTGCAAAAGAAACAGTTGTTTTTTTTGCTTTGTCGTTTTTTCTTCTTTTCGTTATTTTGACGTTTTTCCTCGCTTTCACTGTCGCTTTCTTCTTTCAACGGTACAGTTTTTTTCTTTTTTGGTGGAAATGACTCGTCGTCACTATCACTTTTTTCTATCAACAGTAAATCTTTTGGTTCTTCCTTCCCGTTTGAACAATCCGACTCTGCAGAAAATTCGTTTTTTGTGCAATCTATGAGATTTTGTTTGTCCAGATTTTTCCGTAAAGTCTCTAATTTATCTGCTATTTTGCAGATCTCTGAATCCTTGATAGCCGTGTTGTCAGTCTGCATGTCTATGGTCTGAGTTTCAACGGATGATGTATCCTGTGGTGAACTTTTTTTCCATTTATTTTCATCGGTGAATGATTTGCAGAATGAATTTACTACCCCGACGTATTTCATATGTTGGAGCTTGACAACTGTTGGTGAAATTTTGATGTCATGGTTGAGTGGATCCACATAGACAAAAACATTTTCTCCAGTCTGCTTTTCTTTTTCTGGACATTGTTTGGCCCAATGCCCTGTTTTGTTGCACGTAAAACAAATATTTGTTCTCACACCATTCATCCCATATCGTTTGTCGATCGTTGTTTGATCCAAAACTCTGTAGCTGGTCATACGGTAAACATCTTTTTCTGCAGAATGTTGGTGGGATAAAAATGATCCCACGTAGACGCCGTTATGTTTAACTTGATACTTTGACGGAATATTGCTGATCTCATAATCGTGGGTGTATGGATTAACATACAATGCCATCCTCTTTCTAAGTGGTGATGTATTTTGCAGCTTGAACTCGCTCATTTTCTTTTATCGACTGCTCTGTTTGAGGTTGGTCAGAGAAATAATGAGATTTTCACAGTCGACGTCTCTATTTATACACTACTGCAAGGAAAGAGTCTATAAATTGTTAGATTTTTCTTGCTTGCTTCATTTTGTCTTCTCAACCAGAGCTGAAACGATGGGTAAAAGAAAAAGAATAGTAGTTTATTCAGACAGTGAAAGTGACGATGAGTCATTTCCACCAAAAAAGAAAAAATCTTTACCGTTGAAAGAAGAAAGTGATAGTGACGACGAGTCATTTCCACCAAAAAAGAAAAAAACTGTACCGTTGAAAGAAGAAAGTGACAGTGACGACGAGTCATTTCCACCAAAAAAGAAAAAAACTGTACCGTTGAAAGAAGAAAGTGACAGTGAAAGCGATGAAAAATCTTTGAAAGAAGAAAACAGCAGCTCTACTTTGGATATGAAAAGTCTGTATGACTTAATAGAAAGGGGAAAAAAGAAGTCAAGAAAATTTAGAACAGAATCACATATATTATCAGTGAGTTTTAAGAAATTTGAAGAATTATCACCCCAGAGACTGCTTGGATTATTTGACAATGTTACCCATGAAATCATTCGAAAGTTAGATGCAAACCCGACAGATATGATTAGAATTACCATCGATCATCCTTCATTGGAGATGGGGATTCATATTCCCTTTTTAGCTACAGAACAGCTGCAAGGTGAAACTATATTGAATGAAATTGAACGAGTTTTACAGTCAAATACAGATTTTGTCTTGAACGACGGATCCATGACATTTGACATTACACATACAATACCTCCATATGGTAACGGAAAAAATCTTAGAACCACAGAACTATTGGATTCGAAAGTTTTTGCCAAGAAGAAACAATCGCTTATTCAAATTAACAACCATGATCAATTATGTTTTGCAAGAGCCGTTGTTGTGGGAATTTGCCACCATGAACGTGAAAACAACGAAGTATGGAATCGGAGATGGGATTACATCAAAAGATCAAACAAACCCCTTCAAAAGATTGAAGCCGAGAAATTGATGAATGAAGCTGGAGTTTTACCAACACAGTCTGTAGGAATTGATGAATTCAAAAAAATTCAATTGTTTTTGTATGAAAAAGACTATGTCATTAAAGTTCACGACCAGCATTCCAAAACGAGGAAAATATTTGAACATCCAGAAGTGAAAGACAATAGTAAGATCATACATTTATACTTTCATCAAAACCATTATGACTATATCAAATCCATCAAAGGTTTTTTTTGTTGTGCTTGTTATTGTGAGTTCTGTGATGTGGGTTATAACAGGCGGGAAGATCATACTTGCTCAAAAATCTGCAAAGGTTGTTATCGTGCTGGAAAATGTCCATCAGAATCCAAAGAGCATGTCTGCTCCAAGTGTCATCGGCGATTTTTTAGTGCAGCATGCTTTGAAAATCACAGAAATGTTCAAGGTAAAGAAAAGAAATCCATTTGTGAATTAGTGAAACTCTGTTCAAAATGTGGTGTACAGTATCTTGTCAGAAAGGGAAATCATATCTGCAAGGGAAAGAAAAAGTGTCATCTCTGTAAGAAGATAGTTGACTTTTCTCATCACTGTTTTATTCAGCCTTACCAGAGTAAGATGAAACACGACAGCGATGATGAGACGAGTTCTTCTGTAGTCAAAAAACCACAGTTCATTTTCTTTGATTTTGAATGCAAACAAGATACAGGGGTACACATCCCAAATTATTGTATAGCACATAGAGCATGTGATGATTGTATCGATAAACCACTTGATTTTCATTGTTCTACATGCAGTGAATTTGAAGAGGGTAGGGAAGTTATTTTTCAAGGAGAAGAAACTTTGAGTCAATTTTGCAAGTGGCTCTTTTCAAAACATCACAAAGGAGTCACAGCTATAGCTCATAATTTAAAAGGTTATGATGGCCAGTTCATTCTTAACTATATTGTTAAAGTTGGGTTAAAAGTTCCAAAATTGATCATGAATGGAAACAATATTATGAAGTTAGAATTGAATGGCGTGCGTCTGATCGACTCCTTCAATTTCATGAACTTTGGACTGGCGAAATTTCCAGCCACATTTGATCTTCAAGAAATGAAAAAAGGTTACTTTCCTCACTGGGCAAATACAGATGAATTTTGGAGTTATATTGGACCATACTTGGATATGTCTTATTACAAGCCCGACTCAATGTCTGAAGAGGGTAGGTCGAAATTCATAGTCTGGTATAATGACAAAGTTCAAAAGGGTGAGGAATTCAATTTTCAAAAAGAGATGGAATCGTACTGTAGGTCAGATGTCGATATCCTAAGACGGGGATGTGCTGAATTCAGAAAGCTGTTTATCGAACAGGGTGGTATCTGTCCATTTTTAGAGGCAATTACCATCGCCGATGCCTGTAACAAAGTCTGGCGAAGCAAATATTTGCCAGAAAATCAAATTGCTATCATTTCAAGTAAAGATTCGTCCAGACGTCGTTTTTCTATGAAAGCGATACGTTGGATTCAAAGCGTAGCTCGGGAAAAAGGTATTCATATTCGCCATGCAAAAAATGGTGGGGAAGTTCAAATCGGAAGATATACTGTAGATGGTTTTCACCGTCAATCAAACACTGTCTATGAGTTCCTTGGCGATTTGTATCATGGTTGTCCTGTATGTTATACAGATCGAAAACAGATCAACCCTATCAATGGGAGACCCATGGGTGAATTGTACGAACATACTTTTAAGCGTATAGGAGATATCCAAGAAATGGGGTATAATGTAGTGACCATTTGGGAGCATGAATTCGATGCTAAGATGAAGGATAAAGAGTACAAAAAACTCATTGAAAAGTTATATCCACATTTGGACCCCATCGATCCGAGGGAGGGGTTGTCTGGGGGAAGATGTAATGCCATAAAAATTAGCTATGATGTTGATGAAAAAAGCAAGAAGGAAATCAAGTACATTGATATCTGTTCTCTGTACCCTTATGTTTGTAAACATAAATCCTATCCTGTGGGTCAACCAGAAATTTTGACTAGTGAGAATATTGAGATGAACAATATTCGTCAGTATGAGGGCTTAATCAAATGCAAAGTTTTACCTCCAACTGATTTGTTTCACCCCGTTCTCCCAGTTCACTGTAACAATAAAATGATGTTTCCACTCTGTATGAAATGTGCAGAAGAAAGTTCAAACATTTGTATCCACGGTGAAGAAGAGAGGGCTTTGGTCGGAACTTGGGTTACCTTTGAATTATTCAAAGCTCTTGACTGTGGCTATCGGCTAATACAAGTGTATGAAATCTGGCATTTCAAATCTGTTTCGGATCAGTTCTTTAAAGGCTATGTGGATAATTTCTTGAAAATTAAGCAAGAAGCCAGTGGTTACCCAAATTGGTGTCAATCAGACTCGGAAAAAGATCAATTCGTTTGTGAATATGAGAAGGCAGAAGGGGTTCGTCTCGATCCAAGTTGTATTCAAAAAAACCCTGGGAGAAGATCGTTTGCTAAGATTATGTTGAACTGTCTTTGGGGAAAATTAGCTCAGCGTGAAAAATTGACTCAGACGGAATACATCAGTGATCCGTCTAAATATTTCGAATTAGTCACCAATCCCAATTTCATTGTAAAGCATGTAGAAATCTTTGACGAGGACTGTCCATTCATCTTGGTTAACTATGAATCAAAATTGGAACATATTGATACCCACGCTACAGCCAACGTGATAGTAGGGTCTTACGTAACAGCTTATGCAAGGTTGGAATTGTACGCCGTTCTTGAAAAGTTAAAAGATAGAGTTCTGTATTTCGATACAGATAGTTGTATGTACATTCATGATCCTGAATTGTGGAATCCTCCCATTATTAACAGTAGGTTAGGAAAATGGACTGATGAAGAGCCTGACTGTAAAATTACCCAATTCAGAGGGCTTGGGCCTAAAAATTATGCTTACAAAATGAAAACAAAAGATGGAGAAGAGATAAGTAAATGTAAAGTGAAGGGAATTACTTTGGATTACAATACCAAGCAGGTGGTGAATTTCGATACCTATTCAAAATGTGCTTTGGATCGTACGATAGAAATTAAAATTCAGTATGATTGTAAAATTAAAAGACATAGAGATAGAACAGTGACCAGTGAACCGCAGACAAAAACGTTTCGCTCTGTATACACCAAAAGAGTTATTGTAAACGCTGCTGACACTGTACCCTATGGTTATAAAAGTCTGAGAAAATAAATTTCTATAGAGCATTGTTTTGTGGTAAACAGATAAAGTAAGACGGAAAAATATTAGATGTTTGGTGAAAAAATGGCAGCAGTGTTACCGTTACCCATTGAGCTACGTGAAAAAGTTTATGGAGAATTTGTTCGACAACACACGCTCGATGAAGGAACACAGTTTAAGCTTAAATTCAGATGTGTGCAATTTTGGATAGATAAATTGCACAAGGGAGTTGCAAAAGGAGAGACATCTTGTAAATTGTATAGCATGCACGACTTTATTACAATGCTGATAACTGAGTCAAACTTCGATACCCCTATCAAAGGGTATTTAACAGCTTGTTTGTGGAAAAGTGACTATTTCACTAAGCAGTTGCAAGCCACAAGTCGATGGCGATTCATTATCATAGGAAGACCAGAAGAAAGTTATCTGAATCTACTGAAAATGAAATCAGTCCTGTTTAACTTTTACTTACGGTATACAAAATCAAGAGATAATGCAGAAGGAGTGGATATCATGGAAGGGTATCTCCTATTTGGTAGAGATGTCACAGAAAAAATCGTACTTTCAACTCTTTCGTCAAAAGCAGTATTCAAAAACGTCTTTGAAATTAGAGGAACGTGTGAATATAGTGGTTTGGACAGTGTATATAGTTTGTTTTTGGGCAATGAACAATTGCACAAAACTGTTGTGGAACATGAAGACAAGTGGAAAAATCGAGGTATCTGTGAATTTGCATTGTAAAAAATGTTATATGCTATACTGTAAGAAATGTTTCATTGTAAAAAATGTTCATTGTTCAATAAAAAATGTTCAATAAAAATGCTTTTATTTTCATTGATATTGTCATTTTATCAATAGCCTTTAACGAGAAAACTAAAAAAATATGGATGTGCAATCCATATTATTTCAACACCCTTGTAATATTTTCATCACAGGACCGAGTGGATGCGGGAAAACAGAGTTCGTTCATAAATTAATTGACTATCGAGAAGACTTGTTCAACATCGTTCCTGAAAGAGTTGTTTGGTGTTACAAAGAATGGCAGCATGCTTACAATCTTATGCAAGAAAAGTTCAATTCACAGTTCAAATTGATAAAATTCGTGGGGGGAATTCCTGACGATGAAAACGAAATTGTCAGTGATGTATCTATTCCACATTTAATTGTCTTTGATGATATGTTGGGTGAAAAAGATGAGGAAAAAATTAAACTTTGGTTTACAAGAAAAGGACACCATCGTAATGCAAGTGTGATTTACATCACGCAAAATATGTTTCAGCAATCGAAATCGAGTCGAACCATTAGTCTTAATTCCAGATATATGATTTTATTTCGAAATGAACGAGATAAGAATCAGATTAAAACACTAGCTCACCAAATGCAAGCCCCACATTTGTTACCTGCTTATGAAGATGCTACATCGATGGATCATGGTTATTTAGTCATAGATTTTCATTCACAAACAAATAAAGAATTAAGACTACGAGCAGATATATTTCATCGTTGGCGTACACAAGGAGATGAAAGAGGCCCCATTATTTATTCTCCTGCTTAAAAAACTTTATGCAAAATTCTTGCTTAAAAGGGAATCACATTTTGAACATAAATCATTTTTATGATTCACGCCCGTGAGTAAACATGGCATTACCAGCCACATCGAGTTCAGTTTTAGCTGCTTTGCGAAATTTAAGCCAACAAACCGATAGACATGAAAGAGAAGCTGTGTTAAAAGCAGGCTTAAAAGAAATTTTAAAATGGTTTACGTTGGCTGCGCAAAACATCATTGAAAATAAAATCAAATTACCAAAACAAACCACAACGTACATGACAAAACATAGAACAGATATTGAACGGTTAGCAGATCCATCCATAGACGAGGAAAGTAAACGTAAAATCATTTTAAAACCTGGAGGGGGAGGATTTCTAGGTGGTGTTATTATCAGAAGCTTACTGAGATGGGATGGAGTAAAAACCATCAGAAAATTTGGAGTTGAAAGACAAACTCGAAAACGTGTTCCACGAAAACGTGCACCGCAAAAGAAAAAATCTCCAAAAAAGAAAAAATCTCCAAGAAAGCGTGCTCCGCAAAAGAAAAAGTCTCCAAAGAAAAAATCTCCAAAGAAAAAATCTCAAAAGAAAAAATCTCCAATTACGATTGATGAAAGATTTGTTACTACCCGAAAACGAACCCCTGTAGCAAGTACCATTTCAGAACATCAACAATATCCAAAATCTAGAGAGGAAATACTTGGTGAAAGAATGCGGAATTACCAAAGAAAGTATTCAAGATTTATATTACCAGGCAAAAAATTAGCATTTCAAAGAATTCCATCCGTCGCTTGGTCTCCAAATACATTGGCTAAACATAAAAAAGGATTAAGAAAATATAGACGGATGATAGAAGATATGCTACGATTTAACCTCGGCACAGGAAGATATAAACTTGACGAAAAAAAACAGATGCTTGACCTTGGGAAAGGAAGATCCATTCCCGTGGATTCGTCCATGGCTACCGCTGATACATTGGTTGATGCTCTCTATTCACAGTTTTCTTAAAAACAGTTTTCTTTTGAAAAGACAGTATGTTAAAAACAGTATGTTAAAAAGTTTTCTTTTGAAAAACGGTATGTTAAAAACATCAGGTATAAATGATAGCTGCATGGACGTTGTATTATCATTTAATCCGATATCGAGTTAAAGTCAACATGAAAAGGAAAACGCCTCTGATAAAAAAACATGGTTCAATGGTTATGGCCATGATGCAGGCTACACCAAAAATACGTAAAAAACTTGTAAAAGATTCATCACCCGAAGTGATAAGATGTATATCGGAATGTTGTCATAACGTTTTAAAAGGCAATGTACATTTATCATCAGCTCAGAAGAAGAAATTGTATTCAAGCCGACAACATATCAGACGTTTAGCTTCGAAATCGGCTTCTGTAAAAAATAAAAAACAAATATTAAATCAAAAAGGTGGATTTCTTTCATTACTTGCACCTGCATTATTACCATTGTTAGGAAAAGCCGTTATCGGAGGAATAGGAGGGGCACTTAAAGCCTTATAGATAAAATCATGTCTGTTAAAAAAATGGTTATCGTGCCTTATCAGGTTTTAGAAAATATGAATCGTTGGAAAGACGAGCAATATCATAAACCTCGTTTACCACCCAATCCGCAAGTTGTGGATACAGCACATCTTCGGCAGGACATGGGTCATATTTTACAAAGCACTGATTTGTCAGAAACAGAAAAGGCTCAAAGGTATGGTGAAACTTTGTTTAAGTTACAAAATTCGCTTCAAAAAGCAAGACCTACTTTGTTCAACTCACTTCCAACGACAAAAAATGATGACAGTATACAGAAATCAGCATCTGTTACCTTGCATGATCAAATTTTGCAAAGCGTACCAAAAACCATGAAAAGAAAAGCTGAGTTACTTTTGAGTATGATAAAAGATAACAATAATTTAACTTGGGACGAACAAGGAGTCGTGTCATACAAAGGTGTACGCATTCATGGTTCCAATATCATCGATCTTATCAATGATACAATTCGTCAGAGAAAAGGTACTGAACCTAGAGGATGGAAAACTTTTTCAAAGGCATTACACGAAAGCAATATACCGCGAGAAGTTATTGGTAACTCAAATAGATGGAGATGGATGCAAAAAGCTCAAGATAAATCGCTGACTAAATCACTGAGTAAATCAGTGAGTGAAGATGAAGAATCCTACGGCGAATCCGATCACTTATTTCACACGCCAAAAAGCGTACAAAAAAGTGCAAGGAAATCGCTTACAAGAAGTGTTAAAAAATCTGCAAAAAGAATAAAAGAATCATCTCCATACATGAAACCTGAAGAAAGAGAAAGACTGAGGCAATTCTATACTAAAGAGTTGTTAACTCCACCAAAATCTATAAAAAAGTCCCCTAGCCGTAAAACGCTTCAGTCATGGGAATCCTGGTAAAGCCTAAACTTGGTTACAAACTTGGTTACAAACTTGATTACGTGTTAAGAAAATTGTTTTATGATCGCAAAAGTACTGTCGCATTTACTGGAATAAAGCAATTGTATCACGCTGCAAAATCTGTTTTGAAAGGAATAAGATACAAAGATGTTCAAGAGTGGTTACGGGGTGAATCCACCTATACCTTACATAAACCAATTCGTCGTCGTTTCAAAAGACG
This sequence comes from Tridacna gigas, assembly GCA_945859785.2. Lineage (NCBI taxonomy): Eukaryota > Metazoa > Mollusca > Bivalvia > Cardiida > Cardiidae > Tridacna > Tridacna gigas. The sequence continues at coordinate 1,925,362 of OX244042.2, forward strand.
AAAAACTATTGTAAGTGGTATAGACTATCAATGGCAGGCTGATTTGGCTAACATGCAACATTTAGCAAGACAAAATGATAACAAGAAATATTTACTTTGTATAATTGACGTGTTTTCAAGATTTTCATGGGTTATCCCTATTCCAAATAAGATGGGAAAAACTTTGATTCGAGCATTTCAATCTATTGTTCAGAAATCAAATCGAAAACCTTTGTCACTTCAAACAGATAAAGGTTCGGAATTTAAAAACAGACAGTTTCAGCAATACTTGAAAAAGAATCAGATTCATTTCTTTACCACCGAAAATCCAGAGACGAAAGCAAGTATTGTCGAAAGATTTCAACGCACTTTAAAAACGAGAATGTGGAAATACTTCACGTACAAGAAAACAAGACGTTACATTGACATATTGAATTCTTTAGTTAAGAATTACAATCATACTTTTCACAGAAGTATCAAAACATCTCCTGTAATGGTAACAAAATCAAATGAGGCAGAGATTTCGAAAAATCTGTATCCACGTTTATCGACAATCGCAATGACAAAAAAGCCAAAATTCAAAATTGGAGATCGTGTTCGTATCAATAAAACGAAACGTACATTTGATAAAGGTTATTTACCAAATTGGACTCAAGAAATATTTGAAATCACTCATGTTAACAAGACATTTTCACCTATCACCTATAAAATAAAAGATTTAGAGGGTGAACAAATTTTGGGGACCTATTATGAATACGAACTTCAATTGATAAAAGATGATGAAATTTATGAAATTGATTCAGTTCTTGATAGACGTACAAGACGTGAGGGTAAAAAAATAATCAAAGAAATAAAAGTCAATTGGAAAGGTTATCCAAAAAAATTTCAAAGTTGGATACCAGAATCGCATTTGGTATCCTGATCGGCAAAAATCTTATCTACAAGATTTTTATAAATAAAAAGACAATACAATTATGATAAATTCGCAGTCAAACATTGAGACTGGGACAGAAAGTGTCGATAGTGTTAGTACTAAAAATTACAACTGCTGTGGAAATCGTGTTCCAAAGAATCAGTTTACGTATATTTCACAGATATTAGTCATTTACGCAATTATTGCAACCTCGATAGTACATTTAAGTATTCAAAGTCAAGATCGTGAATTGTGGTTGATACTGTTAAGCAGTTCACTCGGGTATATTCTTCCATCTCCAGGGCTAAAATTCACAAAGTCTGGACAAAAAACAACTAGTGGGGTTGATTTCGTTGACAGTAAAAAAATTTAAAAAATTTAAAAAATGAATTCGTTTTATCTTACTCTACCTAGCGATAGTTCCATAGAACTTTATCCAAACACACAGTGCTGTTTTAAAGTTCATCTACCAAAAACAATTCATATTGACAGGGAAAATTGGGAAGTTGCATTAGTTCATCTTATTACCCCCTCTCAGTTTTTAAACATAACTGAAGAAGAAGCGAAGTTCGAAATTATAACTGCAGATATTAATTTATACAATGCAGCAGCAGCGGTAGATAGAAGAAGAGATAATATGAAGATAATTCCAATAAAACGAGACGCAAAAGGTGAAGCAGTAAAATGGTCAATTGGATTTAATTTTCCACCGGGTAGTTACACTTCAGCAAAACATGTTATAGAGGTAATGGAAGAATTGATTCAAAATAACCTAAGTGAAATCTTTCAGAAGCATTCAATCGGGGTGTCTATTAGCTATTCAACCTCAAGCAAACGACCGAAATTGGGATTCACAAATATAACAAGAACCGGAATCAAATTTCATCCACAGCTGTTTTTAAAACTGGGAGGATCACCAGAATTCAAAAATGAGATAATTCATTCGAGTAGAAATATTTTAGAGGTATTTAAATACAGTCCTAACATTGATGCTGGGTACAATCATCTGTTTGTTTATTCAGATATTGCTGAATACACTATAGTGGGTGATACATTGGCTCCCATACTTCGTGTTCTTCCGTTCAAACCAAGCATATCAGATGAAAATAATTATGAAACCCAACATATCAGCCATGAAATTACATTACCGCATTACGTCCCCGTTTCGAAATCTGATTTCGATACTATTCACATTCAAATAACAGGGGATTCTGGTATACCGTTTCATTTTATTATTGGTAAGACAATCGTCAAGTTACATTTCAGACAGAAAAATAAAAATATTTGACAAATAAATATTTAAATATCTAAATAAATATTTGACCAAAAAAATGCTACCAGTTTATCGCGGCGAAAAACATCAGTATGGCTACGGTCTAGGTTCTCTATTTAGATCAGCACTTAAAACAGTGACTCCATTGCTTAAACCCTTGGTCAAATCTGGGTTGAATGCTGTAAAAAAAGAAGGACTCAGACAAGGATTAGGGGCGGCAAGAGATATCCTTTTACGTGGTGAAAACCCTAAAAAAGTTGTAATTTCAAGAGGAAAACAAGCTATTCATGATCTAGCACAACAGTTAATACCGGGGATAAATAAAAGAAAATCACAAAAGACACGTCATTCATCTTCTCGATCTCGCAAGGGCAAGATCATTAATAAAAGACAAAGAAATCATTACAGTAGATCAAGGACTCTCGATATATTTGATTGAATATATTATATATATATTATATATTATATATATTATATAAAAATGATGCAAAACGGATCTTGTGAATGCAGTAAATCAGAACTCAATGTTCTTTCTGTACCACCTACAATGACAACGATGCAAGAAAGCCAATGGATTGAACATTTTCCAATAGCATCCTTGACAAGCAATTCGCCGATAGAATTCATCATACCACCTCAAACCGAACATTGGACAGATTTGTCACAATCGTATTTGTATATCAAATTCAAAATCGTTAAAGCTGACGGTACCAATTTAGAAGTCGGTTCAAATGTGGCACCTGTAAACAATTTCCTGCATAGTATGTTTAGCAGCGTCGATTTGTATCTAAATAATAAACTAATCAGCAGTAATTCAGATACCTATCCGTACAGAGCATATATCGAAAATCTTTTGTCCTATAATGCAGACAGTAAGACTACGCATTTGAAAGCTGGTGCACTTTGGATTGAAGACACCAGTGGACAATTTGAAACACTCAACCATGATGCGGGAAATACTGGACTAGTAAACAGAATCGGTGTAATCGGACTAAGCAGAACTGCAGAGCTTTTCGGACGATTGCATCTTGATCTATTTCAGCAAGAAAAATATTTACCTAATGGGGTTGAAATCAGACTTAGATTAAACAGATCCTCATCAAACTTTTGCCTTACAGGAGGTACTGCTGCACCAGATGCAAAAATTGTAATGGAAACAGTCAGTCTTCATGTACGAAATATTGAATTGTTGCCTGTTGTTGCAAATGATCTAAATCATCTCATAGCTCAGCAAAACATGAAAATTCCTATCCGTAGGGTAGAAGTAAAGACGTTTACTATCGGTAATGGACTTCAGTCTAAAATTGAAGATCATTTGTTTCAAGGGCAGCTTCCAAAACGTGTTTTCATTGCAATGGTAACAAATGCTGCTTATAATGGGGCTTATGACAGAAATCCATTTTTCTTTCAACATTTTAATCTGTCAAAAATAGATGTATCATGTAATGGACACAGTATTCATAACAGACCCTTTGAGCCTGACTTTGAAAATGGGTTGTATTTGAAATCATATTTGTCTATGTATCAGGCTGTCTCAGCCTTAGGACTCAATAAATCATTTGATATTGCTAAAGAAGACTATGTCGGTGGATACTGTTTGTGGGGGTACGATTTGACAGCTGATCAAGGCAGTGAAGAAGGACAACTTCATCCTATAAAAACTGGAAGTCTTCGCATTGAGCTTCAATTCGCGCAAGCCTTGGCAACAGTGATCAACGTTATTGTCTTTGCTGAATTTGACAATCAGATTGAAATCAACAGTTTGAGAGAAATCATCACAGATTATTAATCTTGAAAAATCAACAGAAACTCTCTGATCGAAAAAAGTTAGCTTTCACAAAAAACAGTCCTTATCAGGACTAATCAACTATTGAAAGATAGATCGAAAACAGTCCTTATCAGGACTAATTAACTTTTGAACGACATATCAGAAAAAACAGTCCTTTTCAGGACTATCTACAGGACTAAAGAACTAAAAAACAATGTCGGGAGTTAGATTTGCTATTTCACTGAGAAAAGAAGCAGAAAAAGTGAAATATTCCACCTCAGAGTGTCTTTCTACTCGGAAAAATGACATTCACAACAGCTTTGAAAAACATATGATTAAAGAACTACAAAATCTAATAGTCAGTGAAGTTCGCAACGAGTGTTACGGATGCCAAGTGGATCATCCCAGTCAAATACAGCATGAACTATGTTTATTCAAGGATAGACAAGAACATACAGATATGTTCATAGAACAAGCTATGAAGGAATTAAATCCATACAGAATCATGAAAAAATGGTATCCTGAACTCGTAGAAATGAAACTCGATGAAACTGACTATGCGGAAGCCTACAGATTTTGGCGAAATATAAAACAAAACATTCTATCTGATATCACGGAGTCGTTCTTAAAATATTGGTGTGACAAAGTAAAACAAGCCTGGAAAAGTGATTAGAAAAAATGTATACTTCTGAAATTCAATACATATTGGATCATGGAACATGGATAAAAAATCTACAGGCAAAAGTCTGTGCAAAAGATCAGTTACCTCGACAAAAACCCAATCATGTGAAAGCCTACATTGTGAACACAGAGAAATCAACCGGTTCAGGAGAACACTGGGTGGCCGTGATATTTGATAATGATGGCAATGTACTATACTTTGATCCCTACGGTCTACCACCACTTGAGCCAGAAATTATTAACTTTTTAGACAATCATTCTTATTCGTGGAGATACAATCGACAAACCCTTCAGAGCCTACAGGGTAAAGTTTGCGGAATTTACTGTATCTTCGCATTGGATGCTGTTGCCAGAGGATATAATATACAGAAATATCTTCAACAGAAATTTCTCTCAACGGAACACCATCGAAACGATCGAAATGTATCATCGTGGTTTAATCAACACTATGGAAATCTATACAAGAAAATTTCAGAGACTTCTCCGCACAAACAGTGAAAAAAACATTTTCAAAAATGAATTTTTATTGTTAACAGTTTATTGATATTATGTTCATTTTTGTCTTTTTAAGTTTTATTGTAAATATGTTCATTGTTTCAGTTCATTGTTTCAGTTCATTGTTTCAGTTCTGTTCAATAAAAAAGTTCAAAAAAAGCAGTCGAGTTTTTCATTCTTTTTTCCCAAAAAGACTCCAATCTGCTTACATTTTTCCCCATGCTACGAGTCATAACTTTTTTACTATATTAGCATGAAAACGTAGTTTGGGAAAAAATGTATATGCTTTCAGCCAGGTCCGCGCTCTTATTTTTCAATCCTCCTGCTATCGTATAAAGAAAGGCTGATATTTCCCAATACATTCATCATTCGACTCTCAGCTCTCGACCAGTTCGGGAGTTAAAAAATCAATATGGAACAGAACAATATGGAGGAAATCAACCATCAGCTGCGTGAGGCTCTCAAAGACTATCTAGATGTCGGACAACAGATATTGCTGCTAAACACTCAACCCGTACAACTACACCGTATATCACAACCGTTCAAAGATCTCGGTGAAAGAATAGTTCAACTATTCTTAAAGACAACACCTGATATTATTTTAGTTGATGTCAAATTTGGGAGAAAGATAACTTTCAATAACGGAGTAATGACGATCACAAAAAGAGTTGGAGTATGCCCCATCTGTCAGGCGAATTTCGGTTGCTGTCATTAGAAGTTGAAAAAAAATCACAACCACTAAAAAAACAAAACAGCCCTTTTCAGGGCTAACCATCTACCAAGAAAAGAACTTTTCGAATTTGTCAATTCTTTCTCTCAGAAGAATTAAACTCAGAAAAAGCCATAGTCAGAAAAAACACAAGATAGTCAAACTCTATTTTTCTATCCCGAACAAGAAATTGTAACAAAGCTATGCATTGGTCAACGTTAATTCGGAGTTAAAAAACATGAGACAAGTAGGTCAATCCATGCTGTGAACTATATAAGCGCGATGTTTTTTTTCACAAAAACATAAATACTTCAGCATGGTTCAGATTCTTCTCTGTCCTCACTGTGCAAGCAGATGCCAGATAGAGTGTGGAAAATGCTTTACACTTCTGGACTATCTTGGTCAGAAACATAATTGTCCAGATCCAGATGAAGGATTTTTTGATGATGATGAGGGATCTACAGTTTGCTGTGAATTCTGCGGATGTGAAATCACCCCAGTAATTCAACCAGAAGAATTGTAGGTCTTGACAGTTCATTAAATCTTTCTAAAAAGCCCTTTTCAGGGCTAGCCATTTACCATGAAAAGATCTTTCTTTCAAAATTGTCAACTAAAACTCAAAACACTAAAGAAAAAATGTAACAAAATATGCATTGGTCATCATTTACCAAATGTAAACACTAAGAAACCCCATTTACTACTCAACTATCGTAGAGATAAGGCGATATTCACAATGTTTGGATTGACAATTATCCTCGCATTCCTATATTGGTTAGAAGAAAGAAAACGTATCAGATGTATCAAATATGAAGTGGACCGTCTGATACAGATCCCATATCCAGCGGGAAATATGGATAGAGAAAAGAGAGGTTAAAAAGTGTATTTTACACAAAAAACAGCCCTTTTCAGGGCTAACCATGTACCAAGAAAAGAACTTTTTCAATTTGTCAAACAAACAAAAAAAGTCATAGTCAGAAAAACACAAGATAATCAAACTCAAGTTTTTCTGTCCCGAACAAGAAATTGTAACAAAGCTATGGATTGGTCAACGTTAATTCGGAGTCAAAAAACATGAAACGCTGAAGCGGGAAAATATAGGAGAAAATGACGTCATGAGACAACTCAATCCTCCTGAAAAGCTATAAAAGCCGACTCTATTTTATCATTTTCATTTCACGATGGAAGATCTTAGAAAGTCCGTGAAGAACCTGATGAGAGTGACAGAGACCCTCCATCTAAAATTAGAAAAGATGGATAGGCAGTTGGCAGAAATGACAAGAGAGAAGAAGAAGAAGGAGTTTGTCATTCCAACAACAGAATGTTGGGATGATGATAACGAGCCACCATTCTCGTTGAACTTCGACTTGGATGAAAGCCAGATGAGAAGGCTCAGAAGACGAGCGGGGAGCAGCTGTCCGGCCTGCAGGAAAGTTGGAGGTTGTGCATAAAAACACAATCTCCAAACAAAACAGCCCTTTTCAGGGCTAACCATCTACCATGAAAGATCTATCTTTCAAATTGTCACCCGAAAATTTTCCAAATAACCGGATTAGTCCCCAGATCACTTACCCGGGGGTAAGTGAACTGGGGACTCAGGGTAAGCAGACTAGGGACGGAGGGGGGGAAGCAAAAATGCCAGAAAGTGCCATTTTTACCCAAATCGACCCAAAATTTTCCAAATTGACCGGAATTAGTCCCCAGATCACTTGCCCGGGGCAAGTGATCTGGGGACCAGGGTAAGTAGACTAGGGACTCAGTCCCTAGGCTACTTACCTATACTACTGACGTAAACACAAACAAGTCGACGTTTCAGACTAGTAACTGTGTCCTTCACACCCCGTTTCTGAACATATAATTGAACTACGCTCTGGTAAAAGGCGATTTAATGCACCTCCGTGATGCCTGATACAAAAACAAATTATCAAATAATTATGGATCCCCAAAATTCATTTAGTCTGACAAATGATTGAATCATGAGGAAGAATGATCCTTTGACATGTAGAAAATTGACCCACAGCAAAAGGTTTCGTTCCAGGTCAGCCTGTGCAGACTGCACAGGCTGACCTGGATCGATACTTTTTGCAGATGCATTAAATCCCCTTTTCATAGAGTATGGCTCAATTGCTTTTTTTTTTTCCCGCGAGGAAAAGCATACAGCGGTTTGGAGAGACGATTTTACCCAATATTAGTTATTAGTTACACCAAACATGGACTGATAGACGCATTGGCTATTGTCATCACATTTACAGGTGTATACCATTACTCTACTGTTAGCACTTAGGCTGTTAAGCGCATCTCTGTGAGCTTTTGCAGACAGTGTAGATCAAGATCAGACTGCGCAGAATATGCATTTTGATCTTGAATCTACACTGTCCGATACGGCGAGATTTCTCCGACGAGTAAATGTTTCTAAATCGTAAATTATTGAAAGCTTTTTTTTTAACTTAACCCTTTCCCAAACAAGCCCTGGTTTTCACGTGTCTGCAGTACAAGTCTTTTGAAAACACTGTGGGAAAAGGAGAAATTGCTCGTTTCGAGCAATTTCTCCTTTTCCCGCAGTGTTTTCTACCCTTTTCGAGAACTTCCTGCCATTTTCATCAAATTGAAAATTGTCGTCTGCAAACTCTTTCAATTTGGACCAGTCCAAAATTTGTCGTTTGGGAAAGGGTTAAGGTCCAATAGCGGTAAAACTGCAGGTGTTAAAATGCATTTGAATTTATATCAAACCATTTAAAATAATTGAAAATATTGTGAAAATAACAATCTGTTAACGGTCCAAATGATAGTCGCTGGCAGAAAAATGAATTTTAAGATCAGGCAAACAGTAAACAAAAGATAGAGCGACCCGGCAACTATTAACCTAGTTTTGAAATGAATTTCTCTGCCAGAGATTAACACTTTGGACTGACTGTACAATTACAGCCTGTCATCTTCACAATACTTTCCTCACTTAAATGATGTGATTTAAACTTAAATGCTTTTCGACAGCCGCTTTGTCTACCTTTGGCAGCTATTGTTACTTTAACCCTTTACCGTACAATGTCGCCTTTTGACGCCCCTGGGAAAGAAGCCTTTTGAAAACATCTGTGGGAAAAGGAGAAAATGCTGGTAACCAGCATTTTCTCCTTTTCCCACAATGTTTTCTACCCTATCTAAGAAAAGTTGCACCATTTGAGCCACACCGAAATTGTCGTCTGCAAATGCTTTCAATTTGGACAAGGCTAAAATTTTGTCGTCTGGTAAAGGGTTAAGGGTTAATGTTAAGACCAATCCAGAAATTTTTCAAATCAAACATTTCGACAGTAAAGGGAACATTGTAAGAAAAGCAGCAATTGTCCGTTACAGGCAATCACTCTTTCTCCAACAACGAGTTTTGATGCTGTCAGCTGCACGAGGGTGAACCGCCATATTGCACAGAAATTGATTACCTCTTTACTCCAAAAACAAAACCGTTTCAAACGTCGTGAGGAAGACGGCTTCTGAAAACATCGTGGAAAAGGGAGAAAATGCTTGTAACCAGCTTTTTTCCCGCGATATTTCCTACCCTTGCATCGACAAAGCACGTTACTTCATCCACATTTTAATTTTTTACCAAACGACAAAATTTTAGACTGGTCCAAATTGGAAGCATTTGCAGACGACAAAATACATGTGATTGAAAAAATGAAATTTGTTTTGGAAAGGGTAGAAAACATTGCGGGATATTTCCTACAAAGCTTTCAAAAGGCTTCTCTCAGAGGGTCGTTAAAAGTCGGATTGTGTGGTAAAGAGTTAATGGAGGTCTACAAATCCTTTCATTATGGACCGGTCTAAATTATGGTATTATGGTTTACACCCAACACTCAATATTTTTTTTTCGTTTTATAGCGGTCTGGTTTTTAGAAGCACTCAATAAAAACCAACATCAAATGGATCGCTACAGGAACTCTAAAATTAAAATGATGGTGATGTTGATGAATTGAATAACTAGAATTACAATAAAACAAAAGGGCCATGATGGCCCTTAGGTCGCTCATCAGAGACTATTTGACCCAAAATGACCAATTCCCAATCTCTTCCGAGATATCATGACAAACATTTTAACAAACTTTCATGAGACTCGGGCAGAAAATGTGGCCTCTAGAGCATAGACAAGCTTTTCCAGGATTTATCTACGTGACCTACTTTTCGACCCAGACTGACCCATTTTCGAACTTGTCGGAGACATCACCAGTACAAACATACTGACCAAATTTCAAAAGTAATGAACTAAAAATGTGGCCTGTGGAGCAAACATAAGGTTTTACGAAAATCTGAGCCATTTACCTATATGTAGTTTTTAAGAGACATGGCCCATTTTCAAACTAATAAGAGATATCATCAAGACAAACCACCTTGCCAACTTTTGTATGTATTGGACAAAATATGAGGCCTATGGAGAAAACACAAAGTTTTCAAAAGATCTGACCTTTGGCCCCGAAGTGACCCGTTTTCAAACTTGTCCAAACTATTAACAAGGCAAACATTCCGACCAACTTTCGTGAGTTTAGGACTCAAAATGTCGTCTCTACAGTGTACACAACGGTTTTCTATGATTTGACCCGATGACCTAGTTTTTGACCCGGATGACCCATTTTCAAACTAGTCCGCGATATCAAGACAAACACTCTGACAAACTTTCATGAGAAGTGGACAGAAAATGTGGCTCGAAGAGTGAATACAACGTTTTTCAAAGATATGACCTGGTGACCTAGTTTTTGACCCAACGTGAAATATTTTGCAACGTGTCTAAGATATCATCAAGACAAACACTCTGACAAACTTTCATGAGTATTGGTAAAAGAATGTAGCCTATAGAGTGGAAACAGGGTTTTCAAAAAATATGACCTGTTGATTTAGTTTTTTAACCAAGAAATGACCCATATTTACACTAAACAAAATCATCACCAAGATAAACATTCTGACCAACTTTGATGGGTATTCAACGGAGAACGGGGCCTCTAGAGCGTTAACAAGCTTTTTTAAAAAAATGACCTACTGACTTAGTTTTTGACCGGTCGAAACCAGCATTTTCTCCTTTACCTACAATGTTTTCTACTCTTACAAAGAAAAATCCCACTTTTCAAGTCACGTTTATTTGCCGTCTGCAACTGCTTTCAATTTGGAAAAGTCTAAAATTTTGTCGTTTGTTAAAGAGTTTACTCTATATCAAGCAACAAAAATGGAGGCTGGTCAAAACTGAAAGCATTTGCAGACGACAATTTAAATGTGAATCATGTGAGGGAATTTGTCTGATAGAGTAGAAAACATTGTGGCGTAAGGAGAAATTGCTGGCTACCACCATTCTCCTTTCCCAACAAACTTTTCAAAAGCCGTTTTTATTGAGGCCCTAAAAACTTGGAATTGTTTGATGAAGAGTTAACCCTTTCCCAAACGATAAAATTTAGACTGGTCCAAATTGAAAGAGTTTGCAGACGACAATTTTAAATTTGATGAAAATGGCAGAAAGGTCTCGAAAAAGGTAGAAAACACTGTGGGAAAAGGAGAAATTGCTCGTTACGAGCAATTTCTCCTTTTCCCACAGTGTTTTCAAAAGACTTGTACTGCAGACACGTGAAAACCAGGGCTTGTTTGCGAAAGAGTTCAGTGCCTTATAAGCAATGCAAATAGAGGCTCTACCGACTGTTTATTACTTGTCGAGAAAATTTAACATAGTATTTCATGCTTTTCGGTAGTTTTTTGAGAAATAATGGTGGATTATGATTTGATATTTCATGGTTACGACCACTGAAAATACCGATTTTATCTTTTCTAACTCTTCAATTGAAGGCGGAACTAGTAGTTCCCGCGCACTAGTTACCTAGGTAATCAACACGTGCCATTCAAACGGAGGGAAATATGACGTACATGTAATTTACGCTATATTTCTCGCGCTTTACGTAATACTGTAATGCGTTATGTGAGGGGGTACGCCACGGGGAATTACCGAAAACAACTATACTGTATTTTGATGAAAGTTCCAACAAAATAGGGGTTAGAAGCATGAAATAAATAGAATATTAATTTTGTGGCGCAGCCACTCGTGAAAATATTAACTATGATATTCACTCGAAATAAATTTCGATCTTTCACCGAAAAAATAAAATATATATCCTCTATATATTACTATTAGAATCCAAGAAAACCGAGGCCATAACCCAGCCAACTGTTGGAACATACTCTGCCTTCAATTTACGGGGCTCAATCAGCGTGCTTGCACTGTCTCGATTGCTGAATGTTCTCTGGGTTGAAAAGACAAAACGCATGTTTCATCCACAGTCACAGCCCTAAGCAGAAAACTTGCAGAATCCGCCTCCAAAAAAGATGAGATAAGCACGTGACATATTTTATCTGGTGTGCGATCTCTCGTAAGGATATAAGGAACTATTTCCTGAGAAATCACGACAGTACGTGTTTTATATCTTTATGTACTACATCTGTCACCAGTAAAATGCCGTGGACTTTAGTGGCCATTTCAGGAATGGTCACAGTCACAGGCTTTCCAGAACGGGGGTCATTCTCAACGCTGAACCCTTTCCCAAACAAGCCCTGGTTTTCACGTGTCTGCAGTACAAGTCTTTTGAAAGCACTGTGGGAAAAGGAGAAATTGCTCGTAACGAGCAATTTCTCCTTTTCCCACAGTGTTTTCTACCCTTTTCGAGAACTTCCTGCCATTTTCATCAAATTTAAAATTGTCGTCTGCAAACTCTTTCAATTTGGACCAGTCCAAAATTTGTTGTTTGGGAAAGGGTTAAAGATACATCTGTACCAAGCTATACTCGCTTTCAGCCAGTTTGTGATCATTTCATCTTTGTTTAATGAAACTGTAATTAGTCTTGTATCTTCATGCCAAATTCTATCCCCGACAGTTGCAAGGTTGCACAGATTACATTTCATACAGATTGCATTTTATTTTCTAGAGGCCTTTTAAGAAATTACTGTTATCATTTCCGGTTTGAAATGAGTTCGAAACCCTTGTGTTTCCTTATCCCTTACACCGTATTTATCGGTAGTTTATCAATGTTTACACAGCTGACTAAATTCCGAGCCATTATACATTCTATCAAGTTTTAAGTGTTATCTCTCTGGCTGTAAGTGTGTATCTTTAAACTCTGTCACCCATCTTTTACGGTAGCATAAAAGGGACATCCTTCCCTACAGTTGCAACCGTATCAGCATGAATAGCCTTAGGTGACATACATTTCTCTCACAAATATTTTAAATATTGAATCATTGATTCTTTAACGATTTGTCCTTTTTGCCAATTGCACGTGTCCTGTTTACTTCAGAATGTTCCCCCTCCCGGTATAAAATCACTAAGTAACACCTATTGTTGGTTACATGGCCTTAAATTGTTAAACACCAGGGTCCGTGTTTACCAACCATTCTTAAGAATATTCTTTGCCCAATTCTCAAGAATTTTAATGATTTGAAAGTAACACAACTTCCGATTGGCTAAACCAAATGGTTTAGCCAATCAAAAGTTGCGTTACTTTCAAATGTAGAAAATTCTTCAGCATAAAACTGGTAATATTCTTAAGAATGGTTGGTGAATACGAACCTAGATGGGCCAATAATGAGCAAACCTTTTGAACGCCTTTGATATAAGGCTCACAACAAATCAATCAGCCCTTGCGTTTTAACCCTTTACCACACAATCCCGACTTCTAACGACCCTCATAAAGGAAGCTTTTGAAAACATTGTGGGAAAAGGAGAAAATGCTGGTAACCAACATTTTCTTTTCCCACAATGTTTTCTACCCTATTCGAAACGGATTTCAATTTTTCAGTCACCTTTATTTTGTCATCTGCAAATGTTTTGAATTTGGACCAGTCTACATATTTGTTGCTTGGAAAAGGGTTAGGCCTAATTAACGACAGCAGAACGAAATCTACGTCGTTATTTTACGCATTATCGCTTAGATCAAGTTTGGTTGTTATGATCCGCATTTTCAAACCCCAAATATGCATTTCATCCGTGATTAACCCTTTCCCACACAATCCCGAATTTAGGACTTTTGAAAACATTGTGGGAAAAGAAGAAAAATGGTGGTTATCAGCATTTTCTTTTTCGCCACAATGTTTTCTACCCTTTCATTACAAAAAAAAGACATCATTTGAGCCACATTTTTTTTTTGTCGTCTGCCAACGCTTTCAATTTGGACGTGTCAAAAATTCGGCGTGTGGTCAAGAGTTGCCAACCCAATTTTGAATAACAATCCGTCAAACAGGTCATACGCGTGTCAACAGGTACCGGATACAGCTTTTTACGTGGTTTTTCCGTGTATTCACACTCCTATACGTGCCATAAAAAACAACCGCCGATTAGATTTTATTCATTTCGCGAGAGTGCTTGACAGTAATATCGCACTAACGATGGAGTTTAATTCGTTAATAATTTGTATTCTGGTTGCCTTGTTTGCAGTTTCTGTAACTGGTAAGTGTTTCATGTTTATACAAGAATTTAGCGCGAACTGTTTCGCCAAAACAGGACTACTTTTTTAAAAGGTAAGGCATAGACAATGCGGCTTGCATGGTGAGCCCTACCGGGTAAGTTAGTGCTTAGCGTATCTGACTTGCGACCTTGTGATTGCGATACCCGGTTGAGGCAAACTTTCTTTCCGGCGATCTTCCGCCTCTCACTTCTAATGCATGTGAGGAAAGTAGCCAGTGGCTTGGAAAGAAAGTTGTGTCAGTACTGACCAGTGTGAGAAAACCAGGAAACACATGCATAGGTGCACGGACCGCCGTGATATGATCTAAACTGTTAAAACGGCGTTAAACTCCAATACAAACAAACAAACTTGCATAGTGACGGACAGAGCGCACGAAAATTTTTCGGAAATACAAAAAATACCTATTCTAAATGATAAGTAAAATATAACTTACAATTTCCAGTATCCAAACTTAACGAATCTTCAGACCTGAATGAAGAACGGTTGCAAAAGCTACACTTTTAAGGGCATTTACTGAGTTTGAGATCACCTAATTGTTTCGTGCGTGACATGACTGAATATAATGTTCAAGAAAAGAAAACGACGAATGATGAACGCTACTCACTACAAGCAATGAGCATGAAAGCGCTCACCTTTGAATATCAAAGCACTGAAAGTACTTTTCAAAGAGAGTTAAATACAAAATCAAAGCGCTGAAATCACTTTAACACCGAGCTTGGTACAATATGATGGGGCGTTGGCTAAAAAATATATTCTTTACCTGTCTGTAACTTTTTAACAACCTTCTCTCTCAGAGTCATTAAAACTCTTGATTATTTGGTAAAAGGCTAAAAAGATTCGAAACTTAAAAGTTTCACCGTTTTCATTCTATTGCAGGCCAGGGTTATGGTTTCGGACTCGTAAAATGCCCACATGCTTGTGATTTTGTGTGTGAATACGGAAATGTCCTGGACAAAAAGGGCTGTGCAACGTGCGAGTGCAATTGTGAGTAAATTGTCGTACACGCTGGTGTAATTTACCCATGATAACTTCACGTGAACAAATATCACGGGGGAAT
This sequence comes from Tridacna gigas, assembly GCA_945859785.2. NCBI lineage: Eukaryota > Metazoa > Mollusca > Bivalvia > Cardiida > Cardiidae > Tridacna > Tridacna gigas. The sequence goes on from OX244042.2 coordinate 1,940,711, forward strand.
TTTTTAATCGATAATTGGTGAACATTCGTGTTTGTTACAAAGATTTGATTGAATAATTGATTGTTTGATTAATTGATTGAATGCTATTTTATGCAGCTTTCAACATTATCTCAGTAATATTACGACGACAGCTCACACATTCATGTACGTCCTGGGTTTCATCAGTACTTGGCTAGGGCTCTGAAGTGTCTTGCCTAAGGACACTCCCATGAGTAAATGCAGTCTTTCAAACGAGGCTTGACCCTGGGGCCTGCAGGTTACGAGTCCTACACTTTACCACTAAGTCACGCAGGATCCCTTGTTTACGATCGATAATTGGTGAAAATATGAACTTGTTATTATAACTCTAACTCGATAAACCTTTCATTAACAGTTTATATTCTTGTTTGTTTTGGGGAATACATGTATAAAACCACGAATCGTGACGAGATGATATAAACAATATCGAGTTGGGTTTATAAATTATCTCGTCACGGTATAGCTCTTACTCGATAAACGTTTCATTATCAGTTTATATTATTGTTTATGTTTGGGATAACAGGTTTAAAATCTCGCACCGTGACAAGATAGTTTGTAAAATGTTTATATTATCTCATTATGGTTCGTGGTTTTAAATAAATATGTATTCCAAAATTAAAAAAAACAACAACAACAATAATATTAACTGTTAATGAAAGGTTAATCGAGTTGGAGTTATACGTGATTTTAAACCTGTTATCCCAAATATAAACGATAATAGAAACTGATAATGATAAGAAGATAAACTGCTCGTCACGAGTTATTTCTTTTCCATAGTTGGACTGCAATACAGAGGTTGTTTGCATGTTCCATTGCGGTCATAAACTGATAATTTCACATTTAGATAATTTCAATACATCAAGCTGACTCCCATATTATTGTACATACCAGGCTTTCTCGTATAAACTCTTTACCAAACGACAAAATTTTAGACTGGTCTAAATTGGAAGCATTTGCAGACGACAAAATTAATGTGACTCAAAGATTGAAAATTAAATTGTTTTGGAAAGGGTAGAAAACATTGTGGGAAAAGGAGAAAATGCTGGTTACCAGCATTTTCTCCCTGCCCACATTGTTTTCAAAAGGCTTCTTTCTCGGGGCTGTTAAAAGTCGGGATTGTGTGGTAAACAGTTTATCCTTAGAATGCCTTTCACAACAAAAGTTGCCTTTGCAGCTAGTGTAGATCAAAGATCAGACTGCACGGAACGTGCACTCTGATCTTTGCTCTACACTATCTGCTTTGTTAGTAAGTTCAAGGCGTTTTGAGCAGAAGCAAACTCGAAATGGCACTTATTTAGTTTTTTTCCCAGACTGAAAATACCTGATGGGTTTATGCGGCGCTCTTAGGGTTAACAGGTTTCCTTGGCAACGTGTGTACGTACCCAACACCTAAATGTAGTACGAGTTAGTGTGAAACCCTGGGCATTGGTTTTTCCAGAGCGGCTAGCATTAGAACACTTAGTTACTGGTATCAAATCCCCTAATGAGCGGGGATAACCTTCTGAAACTAAAAACGGCACGACGCCAGTACTGGTTCTGAAGATACCCAGGCAGCGATCATCGACAGTAATTAGTCTAAGTTGTAACAAAAGCACTGCATGCGGCTGCCAACGCTCGACTGCAGTTGCTTTTAGTGAAAATACCGAGTAGAAAAGAGGCATAACTGTATCGAAAATATTTTGATGGTAAACTGCCCCTGTTGTGTGGACTCTCCTTTCGATAGTTAACAACTATTGCAAGTCTGAAGTAAATATCTTCAGTAATGACAGAGATATTATAAAATGTCAACTTTTTTTTTTTTTAGAAAATTCTAAGCCGAAAAGGGGACATAACTGTGTGAAAAATAGTTTGATGGTTTTCTGCGTATGTTGTATGGGTTTCTCTTTTTTAACAGTTAATAACTAGTCCTAGTTTGAAGTTAATATCTTCAGTAATGACAGATATATTATAAAATGTCAAAGCTTTTGCTCGATGACGACTTCGATGACGCCAGGTCTCAGACAATATCTCGACGTTTTCTTCGGAAACAGCCGAGTAAAAAAAACTTGCTTTTCAATACTTAATGTAAGGTGTATACATTTAGCTCAACCGAACATTAGTATTGATCAGAAATGCACACAAATTCTAAAATTCTTTTAACTTTCCCCGTTTATGTTACAGCCCGCCCTAATGTCCCTTGCCCCCGTGGTGCTCAGCAAGTTGAACCCAAACAACTATGTAAACGAGTGACGCTGACTTCCGCTTTACTGCCAATGCCAGAGCACAGGAAGTGCGGCCAAGGTGAATTCTGTTCGACAAACAGTCCGTTCCGGCTTGGTGAATGTTGCAAACGTTACCCGATTCAACCAGTCTGTAAGCATTTCTTTATTCAATGTTTGGTACTTTAAGCTGTATTTTCCTTTACATCTACATTGCAGGGACTAGTTCACTTATATACGAGCCATGCTGTGTGAAAAAGGGCGCTTAACGCCGTTTTCAACATTATTTCAGATATATCGCGGCGGCCAGTGCACCTATCCATGCTTTCCTGGATCTTCTTTTACCAGTACTCCGCACAATATTCTTTTCAAGCCACTGGCTGCTTTCCCACATAACCATCGTCGAAACAATGGTCAGCGGTGAGAGAGGCAATAAATCCTGTCACAATGACTATCATCAATCCTCGGAAAGAAATTGGCCCTGAGGGGATTCGAACCATCGACCTCCTGTATTCAAGTCCTGTACGCTACCAACTGAGCTACTGGGGCTCGGCGGATCGGAGAAAACAACTAATGAAAAAGGGGATATACGAAGGCTTAATAGCTCTTCGTAGCTTGAGGCAGGGCTGCTCGTCCATGACTTAACGGTTTGGGCCCCTAGTTGAATTCTGGTTCGATCCTCGCGGGGTAAACTGCATGGGTGTGTTATCATCGTGAAATAATATTCAAATATCAGCGTTTGTCCTTCTAGCGCGGACCACGCCCGGGTAGCTCAGTGGTTACCGTATCTGACTCGTGGCCTGGTGGTTGCCCGTTCGATACCCGCTTGGGACAAACTTTCTTTCCGGCATTTTTTTCCCGACTCTAATTCACGTGTGAGAAAAGTAGTCAGTGACTTATAAAGAAAGTTGTGTCGGTACTGGCGTGAGAAAGCCAGGAAAACATATATACGTAGGTACAGAGTCCGCCGTGAGATGACCTAAGCTATTAAAAAGCGTTAAACTCCAATAAAGACAAACAAACCAATCCTCTTCCCACAATGTTTTCACAACTCTCTTTCTTCAGGGTCGTTAAAACCGAGATTGTTTGGTAAAGGCCTTACCGCCGAGTCACTGACCATTCTTAAGAATGTTCTTTGTCTTATTCTAGATTTAATAAGTTCTGATCGGCTAAACCAAACGAGCTCTTGCTATGCGAAAAGGGTGCATAATGCATCTGGGAAAAGTATCGACCCAGGTGAGCCTGCGCAGTCCGCGCAGGCTCACCTGGGCCGAAACTTTTCGTTATTGGTCAATCTTCTTTATGTCAAAGGACCATTTTAATGATCAAGTCGCTTGTTGAAATAAGTGGCTATTATGGACTCAATCGTTATATGATGACTTGATAGGTATCACGCATCACGGAGATGCATTAAGCTCTCTTTTACCAGAGGATAGCTCAAATGGTTTGGCCAATCAGAAATTGTGTTACTTTCAAATTTATAAAAATTTTTGAGAATAACTCTAAAATATACTGTCAAGAATGGTTGGTGAATACGGACCACGGTGTACCGAATTACCTCCCTTGCTCTAAATACGTAGATAATTCGAAAGCACTTTCTTTATTTCCAGCACTCTGCCCAAAGAATGATATCATTACGACGTGCGAAATTACGGAATACCACTGCACAAGCGACCAGCAATGTCGCTGGAATGAAAAATGCTGTCCAAGAGGTTGTGGTAAACAGTGTGTACTTGTGTTTTGAATAGTCCATTTTTTTTCCCACGAGTTTCACTCGAGTGCTAATGTAGATGGGGACCCAGATGTGCTTTACTTTTTATAATTTTGTACTTCTTCCCTTATTTTGTATGAGAATAATAAATTTTATCACATAATTCCTCTTATTTTCAATGTGATACGGTCATTATAATTTTTCTTGTCTCATACACGTTTGAGATAAGAAAATAGTGCCGTATGTGGTAAACACTCTATAATTATACACCTCATTTCTAAAATATTTCTCACCTAGATTCCTGTGCGAAATTGACGGTTAAAATTGTAATCATGATAAATTCCCCATAAAATGTATGTCTTTTGAAAACAATGTGGGAAAAGAAGAGAAGCTGGTAACCAGCATTTTCTCCTTATTCCACAACGTTTTTACCCTTCTCAAAATGAATATCAATGTTTTGAGTCATTTGTATGTTGTTGTCTGCAAATACCTTGAATTTTGACTTTAAAATTTTAAAGTCTTGTCGTTTGGTAAAGAGTTCCAAGAGTGGCATAATACCGGGTAACCCCCACCACCGTACAGCTCTATGTATATATCTATAGGTGACATTTTTTGTAAGTGAAACTATAAAAAAGTAATGAAATTAGAGATCCAGTTCTTTGACCAATATTGTGTTTGGTGTATATGGAATGAATCCGTAAAAAAATGCAATCTTTTTTGACGCCCAATTTTCATTTTCATGGGTTTTCGCGATACAGCGGTGGAGAGTTCCCGGTATTATGCGACTTTGTGTGAACCAACACAATGAGAGAATGTTTGTAATCAATAACTTGTAAAACACCGAGGTAAAATCAGACTTACCTATTTGTCACTGGTCAGCCTCCGAGGATTACAAAAAACTGCCAGTCGACATTTCTACAGATAGACGCCGCTCAACAACACATTCAAGGTAACAAAAAACACGTCCCTTTAAGCCCAGCTTTTGGATTTCGTCTCACTCTATTGCACGAGGTTCTCAGGCGCTTATGAAGCACGTGCGGGACTGGCTAAAGTCCTGTCAGTAAAATTACCACAATACATTTACCTGTTATTATTGTTTGATAAAATTAAATCGATATAAACCGAACGCGATAAATGTGCCATCCACATGGTCCAATCAATTAAACTTTAATCGCTTCATCAACATTGCTACGATCTGACCTCTGGCTAGCAGAGGCAATTCTGGCAATGTAAAATAACAGCTATATATACAACTTGTGGCCCCTTGTTTATGTTTTTAATGAGCTAGTATTGCTAGAGAAATACCCCAAATATCGCGTTCGCATTATACATTTGCACATTCGGTGACCTTACTTCGGCACATTGGTTACAACCCCGTACATTGCACGGGAACTTACAAATACGATACACTGAAACTAATTAACCCTTAGGCTGCTAAGCGCGGCTCATTGACCTTTTGTGGACAGTGTAGATCAAGATCAGACTGCACAGAACGTGCAGTCTGATCTTGGATCTACACTGTCCGATAAGGGGATATTTTTCCTCCAAAAAATAACTTTAGCCGAATAGCCGAGTTTAGGTTTTAAATATCGGCTTAAAAAGTTACCTTTAATATTATTTCGCAGGATAATGGTTAAATGTAATTTTGATATTGCCATATAATATAGATGAACTTTATAGACAACTGATGTGTCACTTGTCTGTAAACAAAGCCCAAGACAGTAACACGAAATGAATTTGATTTCAGCCATGCTCTGGCAAAAGGGGGCTTAATGCATCTCCGTGATGCATTATACCAAGCAAGTCATCACAGAATTATGGATCCCTAAAAACCATTTTGTCTGACAACCGACAGAATTATGATGTAGACTGCTCCCTTGACATGCGTGAAGTTGACCAAATGCAAAAAGTTTCGACCAAGGTCAGTCTATGCGAACTGCGCAGGCTGACCTAGGTTGATACTTTGTGCAAATGCATTAAGCCCCATTTTCACAGAGCATGGCTCAGTTATTTGTTATTTTACTTCAAAGACAATACTGTGTCATTAGTACTTAAGAAACAAAGCCCAATACAATAACACAGAATAAATTTGATATAATTTTGAATATTTTGTTTATTAATATTATGACATGTGAATAACGCTATTTATTACGTTTATGAAAGCATTGTTTTACTTTCTATGCATAAAATCCAAATGACTAAACCCTGACCAGATAGCACACTATTGCTTTGTTTGTTTGTTTGTATTGGAGTTTAACGCCGTTTTAACAGCTTCGGTAATATCACGGCGGCCAGTGCACCAACGCATGTGTTTCTTGGCTTTCACACACCAGTACTGACATAAGCCCCCAACTGCTTTTCTCACATGCATCAAGGGTGAGAGGCGAAAAATCACAGGAAAGAAAGTTTGCCTCAACCGGGTATCGAATTCGTAACCAACAGGTCACGAGTCAGATACGCTGAGCTATGCGGCCGGGCCTAGCACAAGGTCGCTCCAGTCAATAAACCACGGCTGATCCGTTGATCAAGACCCTCGGCTGTATCTTCATATGCGCCTACACGGTGCATTTCTTCGCCGGAAATACACCACTTTACCGTTCTGTAATCGCAACTCTTTACTTAGAAAAAGAAAACACTAGCCACGATTTTCTATCGGAATATTTCTAAAAACAATTCCGTGGACAGTTTGAACATGTATTTTCTAACTTGGCCAATCAATTCCGCAGGCATTTTCCAGCGACAGGTTACGTATCACCATGGCTGTTGTTGGCATTGCTAATCGATGTACATGGGCGCCGCCATGTTTAAGATCATGTGACTGGTTCTGGAGGTAGTGTGGTATTTGGATATGCAGGAAATTTACCAATTGCAGAAAAATTCGACCCTGGTCAGCCTGCGCAGTCTGCGCAGGCTGACATGAATCGATACTTTTTGCAGATTCATTAAACCCCTTTTCTCAGAAAATGTCTGGCATAGATGTTTGATGGGATTTGTTTACTTTTCGGAAGTACATGTATCTGACAACGCACATGAAAACGCCTTGATTCAAATTGATTCGTTTATTTGCATACTTCTCTTTACTTGTTTGTGGAAACTTAAGACAATTGCTTTTGACAACTACAAAATAAGTGAAAACAAACAATAACGAGAACTAATAGGATATAGTTCCCACTCGATAAACCTTTCATTATCAGTTTATATTATTTCTTATGTTTGGGATAACAGGTTTAAAATCACGTACAATGAAGAGATAATATATAAACCCAACTCGATAATGTTTATATTATCTCATCACGGTTCATGGTTTTAAACATGTATTCCGAAAAACAAACAATAATATAAACTGTTAGTGAAAGGTTTATTGAGTTGGAGTTATAATATTACAAGTAAAAATAAAAACATGAAATGAAAAACAATACCAATGAAAAAAAAAAAAATGATTGGATGAGTTAAAGATACATCTATAATCGTTTTTAACCAGTTTTTAACCCAGTTCATCTTTATTTTATCAAACTATAACCATCCTTGTATCTTTATGGCAATTGTTGCCACTGACAGTTTTAAGGTTGCATAAATTACCACCGACAGAAAATGCATTGTATTTTCTTGGGACCGTCAAAGAAATTACTGCTGTGACGTTTTCCGCTTAAAACCGATGATTTCACAATATGTGTGTTTATCCCTTACTCTATATATATCGGTAATTTATCTGTGTTTACACAGCTGACTAAACTTTGAACCACTCTACAATTTATGAAATTTTGACAGCGTTTTTTCTCGCTGGCTGTAAGGATGTATCTTTAACAGAATCTAGTTGCTTTGCAGTGATGATAATTATGATGAATGAACATATACCAACGTTCAGAGATCTTTGGTGGTATGTGCAAATCAAGATCAAGACTGCACAGGCTGATCTTGGATCTAGAGAAGACAATGTGTTAATCCCTTGAAATAGTTTAGCTTAAAATCCTCGAAAAGCAATATTTCTTTTTTTCGTTTATAGTATATACAGAGGCGCAGGAGCGAATAACGCCAGCTGGATTCCTTCTGTTATATTCCGCTAGTGATATATTTCATGAATATTGAAAGAGAAACGTTCCATTCGCAGACAAGGTTTATATTTTTTGCAATCGAAGTGAAAACCTCTGTTCTGTGAATAAAGAACGTTTTCTTGTCAATTTTATGTTTTTAAATGTGTTCCGATCCTGAAAAGGATCAGTCCATTTTTTATTTCGAATTCAGACACTTCCACTTTAGGATCTACATTTTTTAAAAGCCCCTTCACACATTTTCCCCCATTTTTCTTACATTGAAAAAAAGTATTTATATGAGCCGATAATTTCGGGTGAAATATGCAAATTAGATATGGCATAAATTGATATCACTTTTGTTTTATTCTATTGTTTTCAGAATGACTCGTTGGATAAGAACAATATTGAGCCATGCTTTGGCAAAAGAGGGCTTAATGCATCTCCGTGATCCATGGTACCAATCAAGCCATCACATAATTATCCATAATTATAATTATGGGTCCCTAACAGCCACTTTTTGAAAAACCGTCTTAATCATGATGTAGACTGGTCCTTGGACATACAGAAAACTTACCAATAGCGAAACGTTTCGGCCCAGGTCAGCCTGTACGAACTGCGCAGGCTGACCCGAATCGATACTTTTCGCAGATGCATTAAGCCCCCTTTTCACAGAGCATGGCCCAATTAAAAATGAGCACTCGTGTAATACCGGTATCCCATATACGAGTAGACTGATTGATTGCTGGATTTGGAGTCTAACGCCGTTTAACAACTTAGGACATATCACGGCGGCCAGTGCACCTACGCGTGTGTTTCCTGGCTTTCTCACACCCCAGTGCTTACACAACTTTCTTTTCAAGTCACTGACTACTTTTCTCACATGCATCAGAGGTGAGAGGAATATACCATATAGATCTATCTGAAGTACCTAGTTTATCTATTTAGCATGCTAGGATTTTATTTGATGAAATTGATAGTAAAATGAATAAATAAACAAAAATAGATAAATAAATAAACAAAAATAAATGAATAAATGAGAAATTCTCTGGCAAAAGGGGGCTTAATGTATCTCCGTGATGCCTTTTACCGAGCAGGTCATCACATACTATGGATCCATAAAATTTATCTTGTACAACAACTAACTGAGTCATGAGGTACCATGGTCCTTTGGCATACAGGAAGCTGACCTACAGCAAAAGGATTCGGCCCAGGTCAGCCTTCGCGGACTGTGCAGGCGGACCCGGGTCGATACTTTTTGCAGATGCATAAAGCTCACTTTACACAGAGCACGGGTCAAACAAATAAATACTTAATTGATTTAATCGTTATAATTGGGAAATATCAAAGCTACAATTTATCATGTTTAAACCTTCATCAAACAATCTCAAGTTTTAACAACTCTGAGGAATGATGCCTTTGAAAACGTTGTGGGAAAAGGAGAAAATGCTGGTTACTAGCATTTTCTCCTTTTCCCGCAAAAGTTTTCTGCCCTGCCAGAGACAAATTCCATCATTTGAGCCACATTTGATTTGGTCGTCTGCAAAATGGTTCCAATTTGGCCTAGTGTAAAATTTTGTCGTTTGATAAAAAGAGTTAAACACTTAACCCTTTCCCAAACAAGCCCTGGTTTTCACGTGTCTGCAGTACAAGTCTTTTGAAAACACTGTGGGAAAAGGAGAAATTGCTCGTAACGAGCAATTTCTCCTTTTCCCACAGTGTTTTCTACCCTTTTTGAGAACTTTCTGCCATTTTCATCAAATTAAAATTGCCGTCTGCAAACTCTTTCAATTTGGAACAGTCCAAAATTTGTCGTTTGGGAAAGGGTTAAAAAAGGGGGCAATATTGGCAAGACTTCATGTGAACGCTAATGAGCTGAATCCATTTGGTTGATATAACTATCCTTTTGCAGACAGTGTAAATGAAAGATCAGACGGCAGAGAGTCTGCAGTCTGATCTCATATCCACACCGTCCGAAACTTTAATCTAAACTAACTATATACAAGCTAAAAGCTTCCTTGCTTTGTTTGTATTGCAGTTTAACGCCGTTTCAACTGCTGTCATGTCACGGCAGTCAGTGCACCTACGCATGTGTTTCCTGGCTTTTTGACACCAGCAGTAACAACACAGCTTTCTTTCCAAGCCACTGGCTACTTTTCTCACATGCATCAGTGGTGAGGAAAACTCGCCGGAAAGACAGTTTGTCTCGACGGGTATCGAACTCTCAGCCACCAGGTCACGAGTCAGACACGCATACCACTGAGCTATCCGGCCGGGCAAATAGCTTCTATGGTGTCAGTGGAATTATTTCAGGCAAAAATCCACAAGTACCTTTTTTTTCTGTAGCATGCATATTAACTAATTCCAGATATTGATTGTTCTGAGTTTATTTTGACTGGCACCACTTTTTTAGCACTAGTTCAGTTATTTCGCGGCGGTCAGTGCAGCTATTAATGTTCTGTGCAGTTTGACATGATAGTGATACGCGCTGTACTCGGTTTCAGTGTCAAATCAGGTGCCATAGATTGAAGTTCTTCTCTGCCGATCAAATCTGGGTCCGTGTTTGCAAACCATTAAGAATGTTCTCAGTTTTATTCTCCAGAATTTTGTTCTCAGTTTTATTCTCCAAAATTTTCTACATTTGAACGCAACACAACTTCTGATTGGCTAAACCATTTGGTTTAGCCAATCAGAAATTGTGTTACTTTCAAAAAATGAGAGAAAGACAAAGAATGTTCCTAAGAATTGTTGGTCAATACGGACCCAGCTTCAGTCAACTTGTGAATATGAGAGCCTTTTGTTTACCTTGCAATCAACCGTTTTTGAACATTTTGAAAGCGATAGTAGACATTGAGATAGTCTGGATTACCTGCCCCTAACACTACGTTAACGGGTCAGGCAAAGCGCAATAATGGCGGCCTCCATGGCGGCCTCAAGCGTAGCCCAACATCTTTCGTGTTTTTTTTTTCCAATTTCATGCGATTCAGTTTAATAAGGGAATGAAATGAGATCAAATTTGTACAAAGTATACATTACCGAATCGAAAATATGTTGTTTGGGTATGGATTAAATATAAACTGGACTGTGAATCAGTTTTAAAAATAACCCTATTTTCGGATGTCATATAGGTCCTTCGGATACTTAAATATTTCTGATACCGGTATTTAGTTTTTCTAACTAAAAAAGAATGACAAATAAAAAAAAAATGTATGTCCGCCATTTTGAAAGATCTACCAAACGGCTTTTGAAACGACTGCTCTGATTGGCTGAGCTACAATTAGCGATATAAGGAATTTCAGATTTTTCAGAAGAAAAAGGTAAAGCCGGACGTCGTCACATCTACCATAAAGGGATCTGCACCTAGTCAGACTGCCCTCAACGTTTAGTGAAGTGAGGAATTTCTGTGTAAGAGTAATCAGCATCTATAAAGAGAAAAAAATAAAAAGAAAAGCCGAGTCCTTGTTTACCAATTACTCTACAGTGTTTGTTTTTATTGGAGTTTATCACCGTTTTAACAGCTTAGGTCCTATCATGGTGGTCATTGCACCTACGCATGTGCTTCCTGGCTTTCTCACACCAGTACTGAAACAAGCTTCTTTCCAAGTCACTGACTACTTTTCTCAGATGCAACAGAGGTAAGCGGCGAAAAATCGCTGAAAAGAAAGTTTGCCTTAACAGGGTATCGATCCCCAAGAACACCAGGTCACGAGTCAGATAAGCTGCCTACTGAGCTACCCGGCGGGGCTATTCTACACTGAATTCTTATTCTAGATTTAGACAGTAACACACCTTCTGAATAAAAATTGCGTTCCATATTAATTTTGAAAATTCTTTGGAACTAGAACTGGAATAATAAGCGAATAGGAAAACAGCCCTGGACTCCAACTTGCTTTATTAGTCCCACGTACAAGCCCATTTTCGTCCTCATATTTGAGGACATTGCCATATTTGGATACGGTTCTATCAACAGCGTGATGTTAATTAGTGTCATAATGAATAGTGATTAGTTTCATAGTGTAACATAGTGTAACAGTCCTATATACAAGCCCGCCTTCTTCCCCATGTTTCTAGTTGATTGGTTGTATCGTGCTTAATGCCAGTTGAACATTATTTCAGATATATCGCGGCGGCCAGTGCACCTATCCATGCTTTCATGGAGTTTCTTGTAGCAGTACTACGCACAATATTCTTTCCAAGCAACGGGCTGCTTTCCCACATATGCATCGTCGAAACAATGGAGGGGAATAAATCCTGTCGCAATGACTATCATCAGTCATTGGAAAGAAATTGCCCGAGCCGGGGATCGAACCAGCGACCCCTTCTTCTCAAGTCCTGTACGCTAACGACTGCGGTACCGGGACTCGGCATATTTTTTTAGACTGTAACACAACTTTTGGATAGAAATTGTGTTCCATTTAAATTTTGAAAATTCTTTGAAACTAGAATAATAACCGAATAAGGAAACGGCCCCTGACCACATGTGCAAACCTATTTTCGTCCTTATATTTAACTCTTCACCACATAATCCAGAGTTTTAACGACCCTGGAAGAGAAGGCTTTTGAAAACATCGTGGGAATAGGAGAAAATGCTAGTAACCAGCATTTTCTCCTTTTCCCACAATGTTTTCTATCTTATCAGAGGCAGAAATCAACATTTAAGCTTGATTTAATTTGTCACTTGCAAATGCTTTCAACTTGGTCCAGTCCAAGATTTTGTCGTTTGGTAAAGAGTTAAGGACATTGCTGTACTGGGACACGGTTCTATCAACAGCATGGCGCTACTTAGTCTCAGAATGAATGGTGATTAGTTTAATACTGTAGCGTATAGTAACAGTACTATATACAAGTCAATTTCTTCATCCCGATATCTCGGGATAGTCGACTTTTTGAAACGGAATTATAAACAGCATTATTGCTACAACCCTTAGAGCAAGCCCACCACTGCTTTCATATCTAATGACAAAGTTGTTTATTTTATTTAAATTTTGTATCAAAAGCATAAAAATAGTTGATGTCATGATGTGAACAATTATTGCAGTCCAGCGTACAAGTCGAATGCCGTCCTCATATTTGAGGCACTTTTGGATTATAACGAAAACTCGGAGCAATGGACATGTACAAACCGACTGCCATCCTCATATCTGAGGACAATAGTATCTTTAGAATCAAAGGACTCAAAGTCCTGGAAAGCGGTTTGTGGAATAGCATAAAGCTGTAATATTCTGGAATAAAAAAATAACATCACATGCCGCACACGTGCAATTATTTTAAATAGGTGTTAGCAAGGGCAGGGTAAGTCAAAATTTCCGAGCGGGCCGCGCAGCAACTTTTATTCTATTACTTTTTAAGGAGTGGCAATTTGAGCTGGCAATCTTACGCAGTTTTTTTACAGGTGTTAGATCTCGAAATAAGTATGTATACACTTGTAGAACAGTATATACGTTAGTGACAAATGCCGGGTTGGGGCTTTTTAGCTAAAAATGAAAGTAGAATGAGCGCAAGCGTGAAAGACAGTATATTTGGTTCAGGTCCAACCGGTATCATAGTACAGTGTGAGCGCGCATGCGTCGTCACGCATGATGTATTTGGTTCCGGTCAGAACGATCACAGTAAGCGGATTTGCTATAAAAATCCGCTAAAAAGCGCTCTTATGAAATGTAAATATAAACAAGATCGATGACATTGTGTTTACAATTGCTACAGCCCTCAGTGCAAACCCATCTATGCCCTCATATCTTGTGACATTGTTGTATTTTTGTTGAACTTTTGTATCAAAATTTTGAAAATGGTTGCTGTAGTGATGACAGCGATTGTTACAGTGCAACGGACAAATGGATTTTCAAATCTGAGGACAATTTTAATTTAGGAAACAGTATGAGAAACAGTATGACGATTAGGATACATTATTCTCTCACTGCTGATCATTGTAACAAGAATGATTATGTGGGAAAGCAGCCAGTGGCTCGAGAAGAATATTGTGTAAAGTACTGGTGAAGGCAAGGATTGGTGCACTAGTCGCCGCGATATAACTGAAATAATTTTGAGAACGGCGTTAACTACCATATAATAAATCAGACAGAAACAAATAAAAAAAAAAAGCTAAACACACAAAAAAAAATCCCAAAACAAGCAAACAAAAACAACCGAGCAACCAAACAAACAAACAAAATGTCAAAGAAACAAAAAACAAATCTTACAAAAATTTGTTTCGCCCGGTATGGGCGGTAGAGGTCTACCGGAGTTGTTGGCTGATTTGTTACTCTGTTTTTCCGCGAAATAATTCTCGTATACTATAGCAACTGAAAAAGTGAACAAATTTCTTCTAAAATTGAGCTTAACCCTTAAGCTGCTGATCGCGACCCACTGACCTTTTGCGGACAGTGTAGATCAAGATCAGACTGCACAGAACGTGCAGTCTGATCTCTGATCTACACTGTCCGATACGGTATTTTCTTTCCGATGAAATCAACTTTGAAACCGCAAAGTTTGGGCTTCTAGTACTGAATAGAAATTTGCGTTTCATTTATTCAGCAGCTTAAGTGTTAATGCAACTTCAAAATATTTTATACCAAGCAAGTCATCACATAATTATGGACCCACGAAATCAAGTTTGTCTAACAACTGAGAGCGCCATGAGGTAGAATGGTCCTTGGGCACGCAAAGAATTTACTGATGGCAAAAAGTTTCAAACCATGTCAGACTGCGCGTATTGCGCAGTCTGACATGGTCTGATACTTTTTACAGATGCATAAAACCCCCTTTTTTATAGAGCATAATAAAAATGCTTCAGCCGCTGCCCCTGATTCGCCTACAAATGCCATCACCCCAAACACCGCCTTGCTTTTTTCATTAGCATTCATTGAAGGGAAGACAGACAGACAGACAGACAGACAGACAGAGACAGACAGACAGACAGAGGAAGGTTGCTATACCTGGTCGATTTATTCCCGTCTTATTACTAGTAATAAACTCGTCCACATCGCATCCAATATCACATTTCTCGAGACACAGTCTGATTGTCTCACTGCTCTGTAAACATAAGATAGAATGGAAACATGCAGACAGACAAACATATCTGTCGAGATAGGGTTTTTATGTCATTGTTCTATAAAGTGATTAATAATAAAAATAATGATAACAATAATAATAATAATAATAAAGTTTCAAAAACAAACTGACGAATATAGAAGTCGATAAAGTCCTATTCAATCATTCCTCTAAAAAACAACGAGAATTAACAGACAGACAGAAAAGACAGACAGACGAGACGAAACGAAACGAAAAGGAAAGAAAAGGAAAGGAAAAGAAAAGGAAAAGAAAAGAAAAGGAAAAGAAAGAAAGAAAGAAAGAAAGAAAGAAAGAAAGAAAGAAAGAAAGAAAGAAGGAATTGATGTGTGGACAGACGGACGGACAAACAGATATATTTTATATTGGTATGGGCCTTTAAAAAATCCTGTCCGTTAATAGTTTGACTCCTGATGCTAAAAATAGTCTTATAACGCCATAATTTGCATTGTATGCGGTATAATTCCATCATGCACAGCTTCGAAATGAGGGCCATTCTTCAGTTACTTCCCTTGATTCTTGTCCAGTACTGCACCGTTGTCTGCGCATGTCATATTCTTCGAAGATTAAGCTGTCTGCTATGACGCATCACTTGATGAAAAATGGACATATATCAATACGCGGTGCGTAAATTGCCGCTTAAAAAGTGCAGGCGAAAATGGCAATAAATAATATGTCTATGGAAAAATGAAGCCAGTCATTTACGACAAATTTCTTAGATTTTAGACGGGGATTTTTTTTTTCTTTTAAATACCAACTGTTTACTGCAACTCTCTGTCAACAGTTTCTAAATATAGACATGGGGAAAACCGGGATGTGTGCAACAGACTGACAACAAAAATAACGTCTCCACCTTGCTGGGCTTGTACCGGGGCTTTTTCCTAAGCTTATAGAAGCTTATGTTTATAAATGGCTGGTGCATAGATTACATGCTAGGTAACCATGGCTGGATGAATCGTACAAGGTAGGGTTTAGAAAGTGAACGTATATTTCATTTTAGAATTCGTTGCATTGATTGCCGCCTTAAAAAATAGTCCGGTTCTCTACCCAGAATACCCATATCAGATAGGTGATGTATTTCAAAAATGCCACCTAGTGGAAGATAATGGTACTGCACTGGTCCCGATAAAGGGGATACTTGGGGTTTATCCTTGATTTTCTAGCATTACACAGATGTTTTTGAGATAAAATATCAAAGAAATGTGGTCAGATTGTTCTACAAATCGATTGTACGATTTTCTCTGATGATGGGAAAGAAAATTTGCTTTAAAATAACATGAGTCCTTACATATATATCATGAATTTATCAAATTATATTTACTGAAACATTCCTGAGAGAATCAAGGATAAACACAAAGGAATACATGTTAAAGGACAAATCTGTTATTTGGTTACCTTTTGTCTATCTGGCAAGGGGAATAATTTAACTTACAGGAATGGCCCTCATCAGACCTCCAGATAAAAGGGAGTGATAGTATTCTAAATCCGTTATTTCTCTTCCAAACCCTATGTTGTGGGTACTCATTAGAATCGTCTCAATGAGACAATTCTAATGAGTGCCCATAACATAGGGTTTAGTGGAGACTGGTTAATATTTTCAACTTTGAAATCAAAATTACCCCCTCTATCTGGAGCTCTGCCCTCATTATCTGAAACGCCAATCTCTCATCAGATACACTTATTTGCTTTGCTCGGCAAATCTTTCATCGTTAACAACCACAACCTTTTCTCTTTATGCCCGGGTGACACTCTCGGCAAATTCCGTGCATGACCGTTAGTACCGATGTTCATGTGCGAAACATGCCGAGAGAAGTCGAAAGTGAAGATCGTGTGAATGTACCGAAAGTTTTTTTTTCTTTTGAAGGAAAGTCTAGGGGTCCTTTTCCAAGACAATTTCAGTAAATCACGTTGGTATATAGAGAATATATGGTTGGCTCAGTCCTGGCTTGAATATTATTGAGAACTTATTGCAGAGACTTAAAAAGACAACTAAAAAATCGGCCTGAAATCATTGACACGCGAGATGAGCTTAAGGGGGCCATTCGTGACGTCTGCACAAACATTCCAAATTGATTAGGCCCACATCAGAAACTGTGATTCCAGCCTACCAAGGAGGATACAGACTGTAATAAAAGGATATTACAAAAGACTAAGGTACGAAAAGTTGGTTTTGACGATGTCAAAATAAGTTTGTTTTTCAATACTCTTTCACAGTTAATGTCAGCCTTTTTTGTTTTTAGACGTTCGAATTTATGACACAAGTCCGTATCATTAACCTTATAGCGCGTAAAGCTAAGTTTATAAGGTTACCCCTTTCTTAGGTCAGTGTAAATAACGAAAACGGGATAAAAAGCCATTACCTGATCCCAATCCACACAAAGCTGAGAATCAATGTTCGCAGATTTCCACAAATTATCTCGTAACAAATCTATTCTTTGCTCTTCGTTTCGTTGATAAATCTTAAGAAAAAAAATATTTCAATGAGTAATATGACTTCTTCATGATGATGATGATGATGATGATGATGGTGACGGTGGTGGTGACGTTGATGATGATGATATCATCAAACAAATGCACCATTTACGACAAACTTAAAACAAACTGAACCCCTGTAACACAGATATAAGCCATGCTCTGTGAAAAGAGAGCTTACTGCATCTGCAAAAAGTATTGACCCAGGTCAGCCTGCACAATCTCTACAACCATCGTCGAAACAATGGTCAACGGTAAGAGAGGAATGATTCCTGACGCAATGACTATTATCAATTCTCGGAAAGAAATTGGCCGAGCTGGGGATCGAACCAGCGACACCCTGTTCTCAAGTCCTGTGCGCTACCGACTGAGCTACCGGGGCTCGGCACAGTCATGGACACTTTTATTCGAAAATGGTAAGAAATCAATAACAAATACCGATTGAAAAGGTGAAAACAGTTTCCCTTAAAATAGATGGCGTATGAATATTACAACGTAACATTTTGACCAATCAAATCAGGAACCAAGCTGAAAGTAGTCCGCTTGCCGGTTACGTCATCAACCTCTGGAACCGCACTTGACAATGTGTAGATACGTATTTGCCCCCGTCGTGGCCGATTTTATCAGCGTGCAATGCATGTACATTTATATACATGTATTTGAGCCGGAATATTTATAAGTTCATTAAGAAACAGGACAGCACAGGACAATGCAGTTCATAACAAGTTTGGTTTGGTTTGTATCGGAGTTTAACGCCATTTTAACAGCTCAAGTCATATCATGGCGGTCAGTGACGTACCCATGTGTTTCCTGGCTTTCTTACACCAGTACTGACACAAATTTCTTTCCAAGGCCACTGACTACTTTTCTCACATGCATCAGCAGTTTATAATAAAATATATTATGTTAAAAAATTGGCTATTTCATTTAAGAGGCTCTAAGAACGTGTCAAATTATCATTATGACGTCGATACATCAGTTTTAACGGTCTTCAAATATTAGACCAGAAACAGACCGTACAGTTCAACGTAGGATGTAGCTGCTGCAATCTATTGAGCCAAGCTTTGTGAAAAGGGAGCTTAATGCATCTGCAAAAGGTATCGACCAGGTCAGCCTGCGCAGTCCGCGCAGGCTGACCTGGGTCGAAACGTTTTGCTATTTGAAAATATTCGGCCTGTCAAAGGACCAGTCTACCACCGGAACCAGTAAATTGTTAGAGTAAATGGATTTTATGTATCCACAATTATACGATGACTTGCTTAGTATGAAGCCTCACAAAATTTCATAAAACCCCCTTTTGCCAGAGCATGGCTCATATACACGAGCCGTGCAATAGCAAAAGGGGGCTCCATGCATCTCCGTAATGCTTGGTACCAAGCAGGTCATTATATAATTATAACTCTATTAAATCCATTTTGTCCAACGACCGACGCAATCATGAGGTAGACTGGTCCTTTGACATGCAGAAAATTGACCAAAAGCAAAATAAATCGGCTAAGGTCGGCCTGAGCAGACTGCGCGGAATGCCCAGGCTGACCTGAACCGATACTGTTTGCAGATTCACTAAGCCCCCTTTTTCACAAGGCATGACTTGTATTTAATATACAGAGACAAACAAATGTATCGCTTACGTCACAAGCTTCCTCCATTTCATTCTCCCACATCACTCGGGCTTGTTCCAGACTTTCAATAGTCTGTTTATATTGGTGGTCTGTGTATGAGAAAATTGAATATAACCGCAACAAATGAAACTGGTCCCCCAACATAAACCTTTTTTCTAGTTCAACTGGAATATACATACGTATTACGATGTAGTAACTTTCCCGGTGCTTGTATTTGATCCAAGCAGCGTGAGAAAGTTTGAAAATCGTTTGAGAGCGAAGGTCGAGCGGGATGTCAAAATTTTCTTACGCAGCGCAAAGCAAATACATGTACTAGCATCAGAAAAGTTACTACAATATATTTTTTTTTATTATATACCTACAACTTTAAACGACAAAATATTGCAAATTATTGACATTTCATTCGAAAATGGAAACCAAAATAAACAGGTAATGGTTTAGTGATTAGTAACTTCGGTTTTATGAATGGCGGATGAATATTATAGCGTAACATTTTGACCAATCAAATCGCAAATCAATGTATGCGTATTTCATGTACGAGATAAGTCATCATACCATATTTGCAACCATATTTTACTCTATAAAAACTGAGCTTTTTTCTCTTGAGCGTGTTATTCTATCTGTGTGCGAGGCATGCATTTTAAGCTGGAAAAAATATGGGTATATAATGAATTAAAAACCTTTTGGGGTCGTACCATCAAACCGTTCAAAACTAGGTTTCATTTCTAAATTCAAAAACTCAAAGGCAAGCAACTACTGAGAAGTCCTGTCTTAGTTCTCTATTAGCACATAGGCTGCTAAGAGTGACTCAATACGCTTTTGCAGCCAGTGAAGATCAAGATCAGACTACACAGAACGTGCCGTCTGAACTTGGATCTACACAGTCCGACAAGGAGATCCCCCCCCCCCCACGCCGTGATATAACTGAAAAACTGATGAAACGATGTTAAACACCACACAAACAAAACAAAATAACCATATACGAGTGAACTAAAAGACTCATTGTATGAACTTTGTGATATGTGTAAAAGAAGAAATATATTGCCGACGAATTTTTTTTTTTTTTATTTTAGATCTAAATGTCAATTCGTTTTTGAAGAAAAAAATGCATACCTGATTTTTCCATGGCCTCCCGGCTTTTCTCCAGTCTCACTTTTAACTGAAAAAAAAAAACAGTACTGTAAAACCTCGCTATAATGACTTACATTATTACTAGGAATGTTTTGGCCGTTCATTGTAAATTAAGTACCAACAAGCTACATGATACAGCCAAGGGTCTTGACCGCCGGATCACCCGAGGTTTGCCGAATGCACGCACAATTATAGTCACAACGAAGCAATGAGCAGACGAGTCAAATACGGAAACTACGTTAATAACGACCAGCTGGGGCACTTAATGGGAATTATAGCCAAGACCCGTAGCTCAGTCGGTAGCGCATATGACTTGAGAACAGGAGGCCGCTGGTTCGATCCCCGGCTTGGCCAATTTCTTTCCGAGGATTGATGATAGCCATTGTGACAGGATTCATTCCTCTCTCACCGCTGACCATTGTTTCGACGATGGTTATGTGGGAAAGCAGCCAGTGGCTTGGAAAGAATATTGTGCGGAGTACTGGTAAAAGAAACTCCAGGAATGCATGGATAGGTGCACTGGCCGCCGCGATATACCTGAAATAATGTTGAAAACGGCTTTAAACACCATACAATCAATCAAACAAGCATTCTGATAGTATTGCATAGCAATACACAGTCCCCTACCGGCCGTATGTATCGCTGGCATGTCAGTAAAATTTTTAAAGTCCAAGGCACGTAAATGCGTCAAAAAGCAGTGGAGCGGGACGAAACTCGAACTTGATGTGTAAGTCATGGTGGTTGATGTACACACCAAAAATCAGCTCTATATGTAGCAGCGTTTAGAAAAAAAAGTGCGGAAAAATGTTTTATCGGTGAAATTTTGTAAGTCCAAGGCCCGTAAATGCGTGAAAAAGCACTGGAGCGGGACGAAACTCGAACTTGATCTGTAAGTCATGGTGGTTGACTTACACAGCAAAAGTCAGGTGAATATCTACCAGCATTTAGAAAAAAAAAAAAAAAAAAAGTCCGGAAAACTGATTTATCAGTGAAATTTTGTAAGTCCAAGGCCCGTAAATCCGTGAAAAACCAGTGGACCGGAACGAAAGTCAAACTTTATCTGTAAGTCATGGTGGTTGAGTTACACAGCAAAAGTCAGGTGAATATCTACCAGCATTTAGAAAAAAAGTCCGGAAAACTGATTTATCAGTGAAATTTTGTAAGTCCAAGGCCCGTAAATCCGTGAAAAACCAGTGGACCGGAACGAAAGTCGAACTTTATCTGTAAGTCATGGTGGGTGAGTTACACAGCAAATCTGAGATCAATACCTACCAGCGTTTAGGAAAAAAGTCCGGAAAACTGATTTATCAGTGAAATTTTGTAAGTCCAAGGCCCGTAAATCCGTGAAAAACCAGTGGACCGGAACGAAAGTCGAACTTTATCTGTAAGTCATGGTGGTTGAGTTACACAGCAAATCTGAGATCAATACCTACCAGCATTTAGAAAAAAAGTCCGGAAAACTGATTTATCAGTGAAATTTTGTAAGTCCAAGGCCCGTAAATCCGTGAAAAACCAGTGGACCAGAACGAAAGTCAAACTTTATCTGTAAGTCATGGTGGGTGAGTTACACAGCAAAACTCAGCTCAATATGTACCAGCGTTTAGAAAAAAGTCCGGAAAACTGAATTGACGGACTGACAGACAGACAGACGGACAGATGAACAGACGGACAGACGGACGGACGGAGTGCAAACCTTAAGTCCCCTTCGGCTTCCCCGGTAGGGGACTAACAATCAATGGGAATTATAATAACTTGCCCAGGCCCATTTTCATGATTGAGATTGTGCTTATTCCTTACCATGCTTTAAACCTTAAACGAAACTTTCAAGTCAATAGTAAAAACTAAAATGTTGGTATTTCAAAGTTATGGGGAATGGGGAAATATCTCCTTATCGGACAGTTCTGTGCTGTCTGATCTTGATATGCACTGTTCACAAAAGGTCACTGGGTCGCATTAGCAACCTTAAAGTTAAACTTCTGAATTCACTAGTGCTTCTTCAAGTTCGGAAATGAGACATAAATACGGAGTATTATATTGTAGTAACTTTCCTGGTGCTTGTTTTTGATTCGAGCAGCGTGAGAAAATTTGATATCGCGCGAGATCGAAGGTTGAGCGATGACGTCAAAGTAGTAAACACTAGCACCGGGAAAGTTACACAACACGATACTCCTTTTATTAAATATCTAAAACTTTCAACCACAAAACTGAGCAATTATTTAGATTTTTTTTTCTTCAAAAACGGTAAACAAAATAAGACCAATAATGTTGTAGTGGCGAGGAACTTTGTTTTTATGGATGGCGGATGAGTATCCTAGCGTAAATTTTGACCAATCAAATTGCAACTCAATACATATGTTTTCCGCGCGTGACGTACGCCATCAATCGTATTTGGAATCGATTTGTCACTTTTGTAGACACGGATTTTTTTTCTGTCGTGTGTGACATTTTATCCCCGTGCAACGCATGTATTTGAGTTGGAAAATTTACTGGTGCATATAATAGATTTTTATTTAAAAAGAAGAACGAAAAGTTAAAAAGATGCTTTGTGTGATGTATCAAATCTTTTCAGTATAGCTTTAAAATTCCATGCTTAGCTAAGTTGAACACGAAAAAAGTTGTATAAGCACCTACCCTTGACTTCTAAAATATCTTACCTTCTCTCTTTCCTTCTGGTTTGACGTCACACTCACGCTTGTGACTTCGAACTGGTTTTCATTCAGCAGGAATTCCCGGCATTTCTCGAAATAGACATTCTTTAGCTGCAAGGAAAAAGCAACTAAAATCAAGGTACAAAAAGTACTGAGGGCCATGTACGAGAGTAAACTGGTCTCGTTGTAGGTATACGATATATATACGATATGCAAGATATATCTCGTACATATTACAGATGATACAGGCGATTGTGTCGATGCTTTTCATTGGCTACATGGATATCACTGAATAGCCAATCAGAGCGTCTAACAGATTTCCAGTTTGGCAGCGTAGGCAACATGGCGATCTCTTGCACAAATTGAAATTCATAATCGAAACTAAAAGAATATTAATGTGATACCCTATATATGCAATCCGCTTATTCGTCAAAAATATCGGAAAATCTACTGCTCAGGAAGCGAGAGGGCTCTCCCATGAATTTCTATTAATTGTGCGACATCGCCGTTCTGAAAATAGACAGGCAGGATTCCGCCCGTTTTTAGTAGCCTGCACCAATCCCTATACATTTGCTGTATCAGGGGAGATAACTAATCTAGCACGAGAGGTACAAGAGGCCTTGTTTGCGCATGTCAATATTCTTCGAAAATCTGACCTGTCTGCTATGAGGCATCACTATCCGGTATAGGATAAATTGATAGGCGAACCAGCAAGCGGAATATGGTCATAAATAATACGTTTGTGGAAAATCAAGCCTGCTTTCTCGCTACAAATTTCTTGAAAATTTAATGATTTCAAACGAGGAAAACAATGTTATAAAATACCATTGTTTACTGCAATTCTATGTAGACAGTTTCTAAATATAGACATGGGGTTAACCGGGATTTGTGCAACAGACTGACAACACAGATACTCTTGCTGAGCTTATTCCATGGCCTTTTCTTACGCTTATATGGGCTACGTTTATAATGGGCTGGTGCATAGGTCATACCCTAGCTAACCATGACAGGATGAATCTTACAAGGTAGGTTTTAGTTAGTACACGTATCTTTTATTTTGAAATTCGCTACCTTGATTGCCGCCTTGAAAAACAGTCCGGTTCTCTACCCAGAATGCCCATTTGAGATAGGTTATGTATTTGAAAAATGCCACCTAGCGGCAGATGACAGTACAAGGGGTGTTCGCAAAGTATCCGGAAAAAGTGTCATGGCTTTTATTTAACTCTCTTAGCTCCAAGTATACAAACCGCAACCTCTTGGCGACTGAAAATGCCATTCTTTTTTTTTTCTGCCTGGGACTAACACTTGGACCGACCGTACAATAACAGACTGTCATTTTCACCAGAATTTCCACATTTCCAAATAGTATGTTTTAAATCGAAATGAGCCATGCTCTAAGAAAAGAGGGTTTCAAGCATTTGCAAAAAGTATCCACCCAGGTCAGCCTGCGCGAATAATCGCCGGGTAAATGTTTGCCCCAACCGAGTATTGAACTCACAATCACCAGGTCACGAGTCAGATACGCTAACCACTGAGCTACTCGGGCGGGCCGAATTCTTAAACCTTGATTCAATGGTCCCTTGTTTTTTAAGATAATTGGGAAGAAGACTTTTAAAGATATTCTAGGAAAAGGATAAAATGCTGGTAAACCGCATTTCTCCCAGAATGTTTTCTACCCTTTTAAACATAGACCCCATTCTTTTGTTTGAAATTTTATTCGTGAATTGAACATTATTCCATCCTTGAAAAATCTGAAAATTTGACATCTCTGGTGACGGGTAAAATCGTTACATGTGCAGTAGCCGAGCCCCTGCAGCGCAGTCGGTAGCCTATATGACTTGAGAACAGGAGGTAGTTGGCTCAAATCCCCGGCTCGGCCAATTGTTTGGGAAAGCAGTCAGTGGCTTGGGAAGATTATTCTGCAAAGTACTTGTAAAAACTCCTGGAAAGCATGGTAAGCTGCACTTGTCGCTGCGATAGAACTTGGGCTCGGCTGCAGTTTCTTGACTTTCATTGAAAATTTTTAGCCGAAAGAGGGGCATACATGTAACTGGGTCACTGTGTCAAAAAATTGATTGATTGATTGTATGATGTTTAACGCCGTTTTCAACATTATTTCAGTTATATCACGGCGACCAGTGCACCTATCCATGCTTTCCTGGAGTTTCTTTTACCAGTACTCCGCGCAATATTCTTTCCAAGCCACTGGCTGCTTTCCTACATAACCATCGTCGAAACAATGGTCAGCGGTGAGAGAGGAATGAATCCTGTCGCGATGACTATCATCAATCCTCGGAAAGAAAGTGGCCAAGCCGGGGATCGAACCAGCTCAAGTCCTGTACGCCACCGACTAAGCTACGGGGGCTTGGCTGTGTCATAAAAAGTTTGATAGTTATCTGTTTTTGTTTGTCTTTTTTGGAGTTTAACGACATTTTAACAGCTAAGGTCAAATCATGGCGGTCAATGACGCAACCTTGTGTTTTCTGGCTTTCACAGACCAGTACTGACATAACCTTGTTTCCAAAGCCACTGACTGTTTTTCTCATATGCATCAGAGGTGAAAGAGGTGAAAGGCGAAGAATCGCCGAAAGAACGTTTGCCTCAACGGGGTATCGAACTTGCAACCACCAGGTCAAAAGTCAGGTACGCTAACCACTGAGCTACCCGGGCTGGCCTGTTTCTTTTGTATGGGTTAGCCTTTTAACAGCTAACAAGTTGTCCGAGTTTGAGGTAGGTCCATATATCTTCAGTAATAACAAAGATATTGTCAAAACGTCGAGAGCACTGGTGTGGCATTTGCCAAGGAAGCCAATGAGTGGAATAAGTAATTTGAAAAAAAAAAAATAGTTTCAAAATATTCGCTTGAGAGTCAACCTACAATATGATCATGCACAATGCACAATCCGATGGAGTATCGTGCAATCATGTGGGACGAACAAGTCCGGGCGAACAAGCCCAGGGACGAATAAGCCCTGAAACGAACGTTTTTAGACGAACAAGCACGGAATTGGGCGGCCAGGAGACAAAGATTGTGTGCATCATTACGCCAATATAGGGTTATGGCAGATCACGCTATTTTCGATAAAAAAATAGTATTTCCACGATCGATAGCCTAGTCACTTTTGTTTTAATACGCCATTTTCAATTTCACATCTGAGTGCAATTGAAACACTTAATATGTTTTAGAAAAATTGAGTTTAATTGGGTTTACTTCCTTCGGTTTTGCACAAACTACGATACATGGTTTTCAAATTGCCGTATTGAACTCATAGTGGCATTGTCTTCGACAAATGCCACAAAAATGCTTCTTCCCTGAATAAGTAGGGCATTGTCTTCGACAAATGTCACAATAAAATGTCAAAGTTTTTGCACGACGACGCTGACGTCGACACAACCCCAGATGACGACAACGCTGACGTCGACACAGCCCCAGATGACGACAATGCTGACGTCGACACAGCCCCAGATGACGACAACGCTGACGTCGACACAGCCCCAGATGACGCCGACGCCAAGGTTACGACAATAACTCGACGTTTTCTTCGTAAACAGCCGAGCTAATCACGTTAAAAACGGCTTTAACCCTTTCCCAAACGACAAATTTTAGACCCTTCCAAACTGAAAGAGTTTGCAGACGACAATTTTAAATTTGATGAAAATGGCGGAAAGTTTTCCAAAAGGGTAGAAAACAGTGTGGGAAAAGGAGAAATTGCTCGTTATGAGCAATTTCTCCTTTTCCCACAGTGTTTTCAAAAGACTTGTACTGCAGACACGTGAAAACCAGGGCTTGCTTGGGAAAGGGTTAAACACCGTACAGATAAACAAAACAAACATGTACTAGTATAGGCCGTAAGAATTAACCTGGCAGTGCGGAGCTATGTTACAGCTCACCGCATTTTAGATTGAGGTAATATAAGATAGGCTATTCGGAAGTCATCGTGAGTAGCCGTAACAGATCGATAATGTACTATGATATGATGTTTGTGTTTACCTAGATTTACGACGAATAATTCCGAACGGGATCGAGGCCACTAAAATGAAAAATAAACTGGTCGACTTCTCTCAAAGGTTAGCCACGCCCCTGCCAGGTCAGTACTTACAGCCTTATACTAAGCTAAAATACACACATCCATGGTCCTGTTGTACAGCGTTTTCTTTACTTTTTGTTTTTCTTTCACTCGATCTTCTACCTACAACAGAAACGTACATTACTCTTCCAAATGATATGGTACATGAACTTGTTTGTAAGATTAATGAGCTTTGCTCTGTAGAAAGGGGGGCTTAATGCATCCGCAAAAAGTATCGATCAAGGTCAGTCTGTGCAGTCCGCGCAGGCTGACCTGGGTCGATAATTTTTGCTGTTTATCAGTTTTCTGCATGTCAAAGGACCAGTGTACCTCATGATTCACTCGGTTGTTATACAACCTGGATTTTAGGGATTCATAAATACTAGTATTTGATGACTTGCTTTGCATCATTAATACGGAGATTCATTAAGCCCCTTTTTTGTCAGAGCATGGTTCATTTGTTTATGTCGCTTTCAACAATTTTCCAGTCATACAGCTGATACAATTTACTTAAATCTTTACTTCCTGGATCAGATCAGGCTGTGCAGTGCCTTGTCAAAGGCTCCTACTTAACCAGCGCCATCGACCGGGATCGAAAAAGCGTTTCTTAATGACAGCGTCGCCTCAAACCATTGTGCCTCGTGACCAAACCCACTTGCATCGATAGAATCAGAATTTCCTGGCTCAAAAACCGTCAGACGCCTGAACTGCCTGATACCAGCATTTTCTTGTTTTCCCTAAAAGACACAACAGCTGCCAAAAGTAAACAAGGCGGGTGTTTGGATACATTTAAATCTTAATAATACATTTAAAAGCATGAAAATCATTGGAAAGATGACAATCTGTTATTTTACAGTTGGTGCAAGGGTCAATCGCTGATAGAAAAATGAATATTAACCCTTAGGCTGCTTATCGCGACCCACGGACCTTTTGCAGACAGCATAGATCAAGATCAGACTGCACAAAACGTGCAGTCTGATCTTTGATCTACCCTGTCCGATAAAGAGATATCTTTACTCCAGAAATACCCTTGAAACGGGAAAATTTTAGACTTATACTATCGGCTTGAAAGTTTTATTTCTTTTATTCAGCATGATAAGGGTTAAAACTTGGTCAAAATTTGCCAGATGGTTCTTTTTTGTTTCCTGTCTACCTGGCATTATTATTTTTTTTTTTCCTGCAAGAGAATAACATTTGCAGCGACCGTACAATAACAGATTGCCATCTCAATAATTTTCATACTTTTAAATGCTTTGATTTACATTTAAATGCTTTTTAACACCCACTTTGTTACTTTTGGCAGCTATTGTTCCTTTCAGGGAAAAGGAGAAAATGCTGCCACTGGGTCTTTAACCCTTTCCCAAACAAGCCCTGTTTTTCATGTGTCTGCAGTACAAGTCTTTTGAAAACACTGTGGGAAAAGGAGAAATTGCTCATAACGAGCAATTTCTCCTTTTCCCACAGTGTTTTCTACCCTTTTTGATAACTTTCTGCCATTTTCATCGAATTTAAAATTGTCGTCTGCAAACTCTTTCAATTTGGACCAGTCCAAAATTTGTCGTTTGGGAAAGAGTTGAAGTTTTCAAAGGCCTACTTGTCTCAGGAAATATTCTTTGAAAATAAAAGGTTAACTTTACTATCTTTTATATGAAAATCAACACCAGACAAACCTGTCTTGTCACCATTTTGCTGCTGTCGAGAAATTTACCCAGGTCGTCGGCTAGTTTGTTATATTCATGCGCGGACGTCTCGTAATAATGCGCTGTAGCCTCCGTTTGTTCCTTGACTTCCGCCCAACTTCTGCCCAGTTCCCTTTAACAACGATAGAAGGATTTTCTTTTTTATATATATAAGCAATGCTCTGTCAAAATGGGGCTTAATGCATCTGCAAAAAAAGTATCGACCCAGGTCAGCCTGCGCAGTCCGCGCAGGCTGGCCTGGGATGACACTTTTTGCTTTTGGGCAATTTTCAGCATGCCAAAGTACCAGTGTACTTAACCCTTTCCCAAACGACAAATTTTGGACTGGTCCAAATTCAAAGGATTTGCAGATGACAATTTTAAATTTGATGAAAATGGCAGAAAGTTCTCAAAAAGGGTAGAAAAGGGTAGAAAACACTGTGAGAAAAGGAGAAATTGCTCGTTATGAGCAATTTCTCTTTTTCCCAGAGTGTTTTCAAAAGACTTGTACTGCAGACACGTGAAAAGCAGGGCTTGTTTGGGAAAGGGTTAATGATTCAGTCGGTTGTTGCACAAATGCATTTTTTGGATCCGTGACTAAGTGATGACTAGGTATCATGCACCAAGGAGATGCAATAAGCCCCCTTTTGCCAGAGCATGGCTCATGTGTATGCTTGCACGTACGTGCATGCATGCATGCTTGTTAACCCTTTCCCAAACAAGCCCTGGTTTTCACGTGTCTGCAGTACAAGTCTTTTGAAAACACTGTGGGAAAAGGAGAAATTGCTCGTAACGAGCAATTTCTCCTTTTTCCCACAGTGTTTTCTACCCTTTTTCAGAACTTTCTGCCATTTTCATCATATTTAAAATTGTCGTCTGCAAACTCTTTCAATTTGGACCAGTCTAAAATTTATCGTTTGGTAAAGGGTAAATACACCCTGACCTTTTTGACTAGGTTTGAGGTGATAAAAAAAAGAGGAGGTTGGAGTTAAGTTTACCCTTATCCTGCTACAAAGGTTGAAATAAAACTTTCAAACTGGCAGAAAAAATCTGAAAATCGCTATTCCAAACTTATGACTGGTAGAAAAATATCTCCTTAGCGGACAGGGTAGATCCACGATCAGACCGCACGTTCCGATCTCGATCTACACAGTGCGCAAGAAGGTCAGTGAGTCGCGTTTAGCAGCCTTAGGGTTGGGAAAAAAGTTTATAAAAACGTTAAGAACGGTGAAAGTAAGCCAAAGACCACAAAGTCTAGTTTCAAGAAGAAAAAGAAGAAGAAAAAAAAGAAGAAAAAGAAGAAGAAGAAGAGGAAGAGGAGGAGGAGGAGGAGAAGAAGAAGAAGAAGATTGATTGATTGATTGATTGATTGACTGTATGGTGTTTAACGCCGTTTTCAACATTATATCAGTTATATCGCGGCGGCCAGTGTATCTATCCATACTTTCCTGGAGTTTCTTTTACCAGTACTCCACACAATATTCTTTCCAAGCCACTGGCTTTCTTTCCCACATAACCATCGTCGAAACAATGGTCAGCCGTGAGAGAGGAATGAATCCTGTCGCAATGACTATCATCAATCCTCGGAAAGAAATTCGCCAACCGGGGATCGAACCAGCGACCTCCTGTTCTCAAGTCCTGTACTCTACCGACTGAGCTTCGGGGGCTTGGCAGAAGAAGAAGAAGAAGAAGAGGAGGAGGAGAAGGAGGAGGAGGAAAAGGAGGAGAAGAAGAACAAGAACAAGAAAAGAAGAACAAGAAGAAAAAGAACAACAACAATGATGACGACGGGAGGAGGAGAACCACAACAATAACAAGTAATACTTCTACAACTACTGCTACTACTTCTTCTACTACTACTACCTCTACTAGTGCTACATGTACCTCTACTACTACTACTTCTTTTGCTACTGCAATTACTACTTCTATACTTCTTTACTACTACTACTACGATGTTTACCTAACCAGTAACAGCATGACTCAGATGCACTTTAGCATGGCTGTTGAATACGAACATCGATAGGCTTAAGTTACATTCCTAGAATAACGCTTCCCACGCAAAATATGGATATTAGCCATGCTTTGGCAAAACGGGGCTTACTGCATTTCCGTGATGGATGATAACAAGCAAGTTATCACATAATTCTGGATTCAAAAAAACCAACTCAGTCTAACAACCGTCTGAAACTTGGGTTAGAATGGTTCTTGGACATACAGAAAATTAAATTGACCAACAGCGAAAAGTTTTGGCTCAGGTCAGCCTGCGCGGACTGCGCAGGCTGACTTGGATCGATACTTTTCGCAGATGCATTAAGCCCCCCTTTTCCCAGGGCATGGCTCATATCTTTCTTATCCAGCTTCCTCCTTGACATCCGCTGACCGGCTAAGACCATTTACAGAGCATAGCTCATGTATATGTATATTAGAATGAGCTGAAGAAGGCGCAAACAATATCTTCCTTACCCTGTTTCCTCCTTGACATCCCCAGACCGGAAAAGACCTTTCAAGGCTTTGCTATACTGTTGTTGTGCTTTAGATCTGTAAGATACATGTATACTTGAGGAACTGTTTTCACACTTTACATACGGTTATGATTTTAAAAAACGAAAATTACGATAATCGTGCCTTGTGCGAATGCAAACACTCGATTGATAAGTCGTTGGCAAGCGCCTAGCGTGACTTCAACCACACAAATACAGACTACAAGATGTACAGAAATGAATGATTGATTGAATTTGCGTTTATTTATCGTCGCCACCCCCTGAAGACTGTTAGTTTTGTTACGTGGGATAGTGCAAAATACAGGACGAAACCCATCCCAAGTTACGCCTGGCTCTTTAATGTGCTCGGGCGTATAGCACCGTCACATGGGACCTCGGTTTAACGTCTCATCCGAAACTCTATTTTTAATTTAGATGGCCAGCCGCGGGGCCCGAAACCACACCCTCAAGTGACCCAAGACTAGATGTAAAATGAAAGTTCCATAAAATATATCTAATCAAATAACTCAACGCCTTGAAAAGTCCATTCTATCTGCATATCATTAAAGGGAGGTAATTATGCTAGTCAAAAACAGTTACAGTATTAAAATACTCGAGTATGAACAAAAACAAATAACATACTAAAGTGTTCCATGCATTTACATCATGAATGCAAAATTATGATATTTACCTAGAATTTATTTCATTACCCCATAAAATGCAATGTCTCAACAAATTCGTCTTCTTCAAGCCAAAAATAACGGGGTCCGTTTTCTACAACCATTCTTAAAAACTTCCCTATGGCAATTCTCCATATTTTTCTAAATGTCAAAATAACGCAAGATTCGATTGGCTAAACGAATTGCTTTAACCAATGACATTTTGCATTACTTTCTCAATCTTGAATACCTGTAAGAACGCAACTTGGAATGGTTGGTGAGTACGGACCAAGGTTGAAAAACGTACTAAATACTACTACTATTACTTAACCCTTTACCAGACGACAAAATTTTGGACCCGTCCAAATTGAAAGCATTTGCAGACGATAATTTCTGTTTGTCTCAAATGATGCGATTTTTCTCTGAAAGGGAAGAAAAGAAAACATTGTGGGAAAAGGAGAAAATGCTGGTAACCAGCATTGTCTCCTTTTCCCACAATATTTTCAAAAGGCTTCTTCCTCAGGGTCGTTAAAAGTCGGCATTGTGTGGTAAAGGGTTAAAGTAATAATGATGATAAAGCATGCATGACGAATTTTTTGAGGAGGAGAGATCGCGTACTTACTTTTTCCGAAAGAATTCTTCAATGTCTTTGCATGTTTTTTGTCCCTCTTTTGTGTGTTTACATAGTAGGTCGAACCCAAGATTTCCATTGAAGTCCGTCTCCTGAAATTGATAAACTCGATGTTTTTGATCACCTATCACTCTATTTATGCTCAGAGCAACCTAATAGGCAGTGTATATCAAGGCCAGATGGCCCAAATTGACAAAACGCGCAGTCTAATCTTATTCCCATTCTGTCTGATATATTGTAAGATATTTTGGCCAAAACAGTATTGAAAACCGATCCTATGTACTAAAAAATTGTATTTCATTCATTTAGTGGTCAATGTTTGTATTGTAGTTTAACGCCATTTTAACAGCTCAGGGTTATATCATGGCGTTCAGTGATGCACCCATGCTTTTCCTGGCTTTCTCATACCAGTACTGACACAACTTTCTTTCCAAAGCCACTGACTACTTTTCTCACATACATCAGAGGTGAGAGGCGAAAAATTGCCGGAAAGAAAATTCGCCTCAACTGAACACGCAACCACCAGGTCACGAGTCAGATACACACTAACCGCTGAGCTACCCGGGCGGGCATTTAGTAGTCTAAAACAGTTGTGTTTCATGCGGGTACAAGAACTGCAATATAATTTTAAGGTGGCAGCATTATTACCTCCCTTTTATGTATGCTAATCTGATAGGTTAAGCAAAGTGTTCGGTGCGTGGGTAGGTATATAAACTGAGACTAAAGCAATCCAAGTGCAATCCAAGTGCATTTGTCTGCATTAGAATCCATGCCAGAAAGCCTGGTAAAAATATCAGCCCGAATATCTCAAGTGGTGGACCGTGGAACTTATAAAGTCTTGTGCGACTTGAGGGTGTGAATTCGAGCCCCACGGCTAAGCCATCTAAAATTATTAATAGTGTTTCGGATCAGATGTTAAACCGCGGTCCTTGGTGACGATGCGTTCTACAGAGCATGATAAAGAACCAGGCGTAACTTGGGATGGGTTTCGTCCTGTATCTTGCACCATTCCCCGTAAAATAACTAGCAGTCTTCTGTAGGCGTCACCCGTATGGGCAATCGGCGAAATACCTCAGAAGTCAATCAATTCCATTGAATCTGTCTGCATTAATTGCCAAAGCCGAACGAGTTCGCCGTACTTGTCCGGATTGTCTCCCTTGTCCTTTGGTGCGACGAGAGAAAGTGCTATGACTATTACAATATCACGTCCGGGAAGCTCAGTGGTTAGCGTGTAAGACTCGTGCCCTTATGGTTGCAGCTTCGATACCCGATTGAGGCAAGCTTTCTTTCCAGCGATTTTTCTCCTTTCGCTGATGTGAGAAAAGTTGTCAGTGACTTGTATAGCAAGTTATGTCAGCACTGGTGACAGAAAGCCAGAAAACACATGCGTAGGTGTATTGACTGCCGTGATATGGCCTAAGCTGTTGAACCCCAATACAAACAAAGCGACCACAACCTCCCCCTTAACTTTTTACCAAACGACAAATTGTTAGACTGGTTCAAATAAAAAGCATTTGACAACTTAAATGTTACATGAATTATGAAACTTGTACTTAAAAGAGTACAGAACATTGTGGGAAAATATAACTGAAATAATGTTGCAAACGGCGTTTAACACCATGAAATCAATGAAATCAGTGAGGTCGTTAAAACTCGGACGTGTATGATAAAGGGTTAAAAAGTGAGCCATTCTCTGTGAAAAAGGGGGTTTAAAGCATATGCAAAGAGTATCGACCTAGGTCAGCCTGCACAGCCGGCGCAGGCAGACCTGGGTCGAAGTCATTTTTTGTAATGTCAGAGGATTATTCTAGCTCAGGATTCTGAGTTAGACAAAATGGGTTTTATGGATCCATAATGATGCCACGACTTGCTTGGTATAATGCACCACAGATATGCACTAAGCCCCGTTTTCACAGAGCAATCCTCATATAAGACAGTAGACATAATGTTGGGGGGGGGGGGGATTGCGCAAGTACATAATTATGGATCCATAAAATCAATTCTGTCTATTTACTGAAAGAATGGTCCCTGAACATGCAAAGAATTAATAAATAGGAAAATGTTTTGACCTATGTCAGCCTGCGCGGACTGCCTTTTTTTTTTTTGTATTTTTTGTATTGGAGTTTAACGCCGTTTTAACCGCTTAGGCCATATCACGGCGGTCAGTGCACATACGCATGTGTTTCCTGGCTTTCTCACACAAGTACTGACACAACTTTCTTTCCAAGTTACTGACTACTTTTCACACATAAATCAGAGGTAGAGGTGAGAGGCAAGAAATCGCTTGAAAGAATGTTTGCCTCAACCGTGTATCGAACTCGCAACCACCTGGTCACAAGTCAGATACGCTAAAACCTGAGCTACCCGAGCGGGCTGCGTGGACTTCGCTGGCTGACATGGGTAGATACTGTTTGAAGATGCATTCAAATACCTTTTCACACAGCACACATACGTAACAGTCATATTCAACGCAGGCATCCCCCCTCCCGGAAATTTATTGTATGCAAAAGCACGTTTACAAAACTGTTTTTATACACGATTAACCCTTTCCCAAACGACAAATTTTGGACTGGTCCAAATTGAAAGTTTGCAGACGACAATTTTAAATTTGATGAAAATGGCAGAAAGGTCTCAAAAAGGGTAGAAAACACTGTGGGAAAAGGAGAAATTGCTCGTTACGAGCAATTTCTCCTTTTCCCACAGTGTTTTCAAAAGACTTGTACTGCAGACACGTGAAAACCAGGGCTTGTTTGGGAAAGGGTTAATAAGCATGCTTGCACGTACGTGCAAGCATACATATGAGCCATGCTCTGGCAAAAGGGGGCTTATTGCATCTCCTTGGTGCATGATACCTAGCCATCTAGCCTAGCCTTGGTGCATGATACCTAGCCATCACTTAATCACGGATCCAAAAAATGCATTTGTTAAAATCAACAAATTATATCACTTAATTTCATGCTTTCCGGTAGGATATCGAGAAATAGCGGTGAAAATATTTTTCGATATTACACGGGTACGACCAGTGAGAATACCGATTTCATTTTTTTTTTTATGGAAGTCTCGACAAAAAAAGGCGTTAGAAGCATGAAATGAATAGAATTTTTTTTTTCCGTGAAAGATCGAAATTTATTTCATCTCGTGATCATCGGTAATATTTTCACGAGTGGCGCATTTCACTCGATGAAACAAATTTCGATCTTTCACCGAAAAAAACAAATATCTTCTATAAATACCACACATAGTTGCGTTAACTTCTTATTTCTATTAGTGACACTCTTCAATTTAAAGGCGCGTTTAGTCTTTCTACCGGGACCACGCGTGAACAAAAATCAATGGCAACATATACGTAGCTCTGAAAATAAGGGAACCTTGTCACATGTTTCATCTGACATGATATGACAGAGTGACTTTAACTCTCAATATTTCGGCATATTCCGGGAGCAACGGTACGCCGTATCATCTACAGTATGCCCGTCAGGTGTCGTGCAGGTGTTGCTGCACATGGAGGTCACACCCTATATAACTTGGATACAAATCTGTTATATGTTTTAGGTGAAATAAAGAACAAGATGAAATACATGGGTTCCTTTACTTTTGATTCTATGTATATATGAAGTACAATCAAGTATGAATCTATTCTAAAAGAGGCACGTTTCATTGTGATGCTGCGTTTAATATGTATTTTTAGGCTTTTATTTCTCATTTGTTATTTTCGTTATGGGTTATTTTAAGTTTTGTCTATATTACGAGCACAGCGTAGATTCTCATAGTATCGCGCGGTCTCGCCAGACTTGTTAATTTTCAAACAAAATATGAATTAGGGTGCTCAAAGAGAGAAAACTCTTGCGGAGTGGCGGTAACAAGTAGGCCTATTGAATGTGTCATTACTCAGAAACTATGATAAAATCACTCATGACGGACAGACACAACAGATATTGGTAACCACGTGATATTCTGACGTCAGATGGCCCAACCCTGGTAGCGCAGTCGGTAGCGAACAGGACTTGAGAACGAGGGGTAGGGGTCACTGGTTTGATCCTCGGCTAGGCCAATTTCTTTTTGAGACTTGATCGTAGTCATTGCGACAGCATTAATTTCTCTGTCACGTCTGATCAGTGTTTCGACGATGGTTATGTGGGAGAGCATCCACTGGCCAGGGAAGAACTGGTGAAACCCAAGGAAAGCATGGATAGGTGCACTGGTCGCTGCGATGTAACTGAAATAGTGTTGAAAACGGCGTTAAACACAATGCAATCAATCTATGGTCGGATGAACGCTAATTTCCTTTTGTGTTTTAAGTGGGCTTATTGTTGCAGGTTTTAACCGGAAATGCTAGGCAAATTACCGTCAACAAAATATATTGCCGCGAAAAAAATTACGCCATCCAGCAAAATAAGTTTCCTTATTAATTTTTCAACCGGGCTTTCGTTGCTATTTCTACAAAATTCAAATCATAAAGGGGGGGGGGGGAGATTAACGTCGAAAAATAAAAAGTAAATGAGCCTTGCTCTGGCAAAAGGGGTTTCATGCATCTCCGTGTGGCACGATACCACCAAGCAAGTCATTACATCATTACGGATCCATTCAATCCGTTTTGTCTAACAACCGACTCAAAAATGAGGTAGACTGGTCTTTGGACATGCAGTCGCCGTGATATAACTGAAATAATGTTGAAAACGGCGATAAACACCATACAATCAACAATCAACCAACTGGACATGCAGAAAATTGACCAATAACAAAAAGTTTCGGCCTATGTCAGCCTGCGCGGACTGCGCAGGCTGGCATGGGTCGATACTTTTTGCAGATGCATTAAGCCTCCTTTAAACAGAGCATGGCTCATAAACATGTTCCGCCATAAACGGTAAATTGCTTGCTCAATTCTCTGTAAGAACTAACTCAGTTTCACCCAGCCTCTGCCCGCTATTTTAATATTACGCCCCGTATTCCTACGCGTTTTAGACCGGAAACACCGGGTAAATTGCGTGAACAATATGAGCCGTGCTTTGGCAAAAGGGGTTTTAATACATGATACAAAGCAAGTTATCACATAATTATGGATCCATAAAACCCATTTTCTCATACAATCGACTGAATGATGAGATCGGTCTAATCTTAGAAGAATACTGGCGTGCGCAGACAACGAATTTCTTCATATGTTTTTCAGTCTGCCTTTTTCAGTTGTTATCAATGCGGTTTTTCAACCGGAAACACAGGTTGACGTCAGCAGACTGTGTTGCTACGATAGAAATGAGCCATGCTCTGTGGAAAGGGGGCTTAATGCATCTGCTAAAAATATTTCGACCCGCGTCAGCCTGCGCGGTTCACGCAGGCCGACATGGGTCGAAACTTTTTTGCTATTGATAAAACTGTAAATTTTCTGTGAGTCAAAGGACTTCATTATTCAGTCGGTTGCTATACAAAATGGATTTTATGGATCCCTAATCGTGTGAACCTGCCTTGGTATCATGCGTCACGGAGATGCATTAAACCCCCTTTTTGTCATAGCATGGCCAAAACTGAATCTTTACCCTGGTAACTTCCTTGTTTTAGATTCTAGCTATCTTCAGATAACGTTTGTAAATGAGCCATGCTCTGGCAAAGAGGGGCTCAAAACATCTCCGTGATCCGCGTACCAAGCACGTCATCACGTGATCATCGATCAACTGACTGATGCATGAGGTAGACTTTTCCTTTGACATCCAGAAAATCGACCAGTAGCGAAAAGTATCGGCTCAGGTCAGCCTGCGCAATCCGCGCAGGCTGACCTGAGTCGATACTTTTCGCAGACCCATTAATCCCCCTTTCCACAGAGCATGGTTCAATTACATTTCTCACTCTCTTTCCGCCAAATGAATCAATTAGACTTTTTCAACATCTCGTATACACTCATCAAAACTTTCAAATCGCCACTTTTGTTTCTCTTGTAAATTTGAACGAGCAACAGACAGGTAAATGAAAAACAAACTGTAACATATGTCTTTAACCCTTTACACACAGTCCCGAGTTTTAACTACCCTGAAGAAGACAGCTTTTGAAAACTTCGTGGGAGAAGGAGAAAATACTGGTTACCAGCATTTTCTCCTTTTCTCACAATGTTTTCTACCCTTTCCAAAACAAATTTCAATTTTTGGGTTACATTTATCTTGTCGTCTGCACTTGCTTTCAATTTGGATAAGTCTAAAATTTTGTCGTTTGGTAAAGAGTTAAGTTAGCCATGGACAACTATAATGAAAAGATTCTCGATTTTACCAACAGAAGGCGTGCCCTTTTTTTAAAAGAGGAAAAACGCATCGGTTGCGCATGCGTGGTATCCATGAAACAAAACAGGTTATTATAAAAAAAAAAAGAAAAACCTAAATTACTGAAATTTTGTCAGCGATAAGACAAAGACATGAAAATTATTTTCTGCAAAAAAAAATTTAATCCGAGAAAACGAATACAAAGTTTGCAAGAATTTGATTTTTCAATTTTCAATGTTGCGTGGATGGTTGTTAAATTATTTCCTTTAATAATAACAAGTCAATAAATCAGTTTCAGATTAAGGTCGGTGTATGCTATTACAATGATTACGCATTCTGCGAAAAAAAAATCATATGGAATAAAACATCTCTTTTCCGGGCAATGATGAAAATAAAAAGTCAATGGGGGAATTACATGTTATGCGTGGCAGTTTATGAAATAGAAAGTCTATGGGGGAATTACATGTTAAGCGTGGCAGTTTAAAAGTTTTTGTTGAGTGTATGTATCCCCATTCGGCAAACTTCGGGTGATCCGGTGATCAAGTCCTCGGCTGTATCACGTTGCTTGATATGCACCTACTCAGTACATTTCTTTGCCGGAAGTACACCGTTTTACCGTTATTAGAATTGTAAGGCTCCTCTTAAAAAGGGGGAAAAAAAAAATGAGTCACTATTTCTTATCGATATCTTTCCAAGAATATTTCCATCGGCAAACTTCCGGTGATCCGGTGATCAAGTCCTCGGCTGTATCACGTAGCTTGATATGCACCTACTCAGTACATTTCTTTGCCGGAAGTACACCGTTTTACCATTATTAGAATTGTAAGGCTCCTCTTAAAAAAGAAAACAAGAGGGCCATGATGGCCCTGGGTCGCTCACCTTAGTAGAGTGCCTTAAAGGTATTTCTTTAATTTGACCATGTGACCTAGGTTTTGACCGCAGGTGACCCAATTTCAAACTCATATTTCATGAAGACAAACATTCTGACCAATTTTCAAGTCAATTGAGCAAAAAATGTGGCCTCGGGTGCCTTAAAGATATTTCTATAATTTGACCTAGTGACCTAGATTATGACCCCAGGTGACCCAAATTTGAACTGGTCTTTGACTATATCAAAAGAAACATTTTAACCAATTTTCAAATAAAATGAATAATAAATGCGGCCTCTAGAGTGCCCACTAGCTATTTCTTTAATTTGACCAAGTGACCTAGTTTATGACCCCAGTTGACCCAAATTCAGACTCATGTGAGATTTTACAAAGACAAACATTCTGACCAATTTTCAAGGCAATTAAGCAAAGAATGTGGCCTCTAGAGTGCCCACAAGGTATTTATTTTGACCTAGTGACCTAGTTTATGGTTCCAGGTGACCCAAATCCAAACTCATCTGGTATTTCATCAAGACCATTCTGGCCAAATTTCAGGTCATGTGAGCAATAAATGTGGCCTCCAGAGTGCAAACAAGGTATTTCTTTAATTTGACCCAGTGAACTAGTTTATGACCCAAGTTGACCCAAATTAATCTTATGTGAGACTTTTTAAGACAAACTTTCTAACTAATTTTCAAGGCAATTGAGCAAATAATGTGTCCTCGAGAGTGCCAACAAGGTATTTCTTTAATTTGACCTAGTGACCTAGTTTATGACCCAAGATGACCCAATTTTGAACTCAATAAACTTGTTGCGCTTAGATGGGCAAACAAACTTAGAAGAGAATCACTACATACCAAATATCATAGCTCTACGCCTTCCAGTTTTAAAGAAGAATTTTAAAGTTTTCCTTCTTTGTTCCTATGTTCGAATTTGTGACCCCCGGGGCTGGGCCAATTTTGACCCAGGGGCATCAAATGAACAAACTTGGTAGAGGTCCACTAGGAAATGCTACATACCAAATATCAAAGCTCTACACCTTCCCGTTTAAGAGAAAAAGAAATTTAAAGTTTTCCTTCTTTGTTCCTATCTTCGAACTTGTGACCCCCTGGGCGGGGCCAGTTTTGACCCAGGGACATCATATGAACAAACTTGGTAGAGGTCCACTCTGAGATGCAACATACCAAATATCAAAGCTCCACACCTTTCCGTTTGAGAAAAGAAGAATTTTAAAGTTTTCCTTCTTTGTTCCTATGTTCGAATTGTGACCCCAGGGGCTGGGCCAGTTTTGACCCAAGCAGCATCCTTGGAACAAACTTTGTAGAAGTCCACTAGGAGATGCTACATACCAAATATCAAAGCTCTATGCTTTCCCATTTAAGAGAAAAAAATAATTAAAGTTTTCCTTCTTTGTTCCTATGTTTGAACTTGTGACCCCCAGGGCAGGGCCAATTTTGACCCAAAGGGCATCATATGAACAAACTTAGTAGAGGTCTACTAGGCAATGCTACATACCAAATATCAAAGCTCTATGCCTTCCAGTTTCAGAGAAGATGATTCTTAAAGTTTTCCTTCTCTGTTCCTATGTTCGAACTTGTGACCCCCGGGGCAGGGCCAACTTTTGCCCCAAGGGCATCATATGCACAAACTTGGTAGAGATCCACTAGAAGATGCTACATACCAAATATCAAAGCTCCATGCTTTCTTGTTTCAGAAAAGAAGATTTTTAAAGTTTTCCTTCTTTGTTCCTATGTTGGAAATTGTGACCCCCGGGGCGGGGCAAGTTTTGACCCCAGGAGCATCATATGAACAAACTTGGTAGAGGTCCACTAGGCGATGCTACATACCAAATATCAAAGCTCTACGCCTTCCAGTTTCAGAGAAGGTGATTTTTAAAGCTTTACCTCTTTGTTCCTGTGTTCCAACTTGTGACCTCCGGGGCAGGGCAAGTTTTGACCCCAAGGGCATCATATGAACAATTTGGTAGAGGTCCAATAGGAGATGCTTCATGCCAAATATCAAAGCTCTATGCCTTCTAGTTTTAGAGAAGATGATTCTTAAAGTTTCCTTCTTTGTTCCTATGTTGGAAATTGTGACCCCCGGGGCGGCGCAAGTTTTGACCCCAGGGGCATCATATGAACAAACTTGGTAGAGGTCCACTAGGCGATGCGACATACCAAATATCAAAGCTCTACGCCTTCCAGTTTCAGAGAAGGTGATTTTTAAAGTTTTACCTCTTTGTTCCTATGTTCCAACTTGTGACCTCCGGGGCAGGGCAAGTTTTGACCCCAAGGGCATCATATGAACAATTTGGTAGAGGTCCAATAGGAGATGCTTCATGCCAAATATCAAAGCTCTATGCCTTCTAGTTTTAGAGA
The DNA here is from genome assembly GCA_945859785.2 of Tridacna gigas. Classification (NCBI taxonomy): domain Eukaryota; kingdom Metazoa; phylum Mollusca; class Bivalvia; order Cardiida; family Cardiidae; genus Tridacna; species Tridacna gigas. The sequence goes on from OX244042.2 coordinate 1,982,609, forward strand.
AGATGATTCTTAAAGTTTCCTTCTTTGTTCCTATGTTGGAAATTGTGACCCCCGGGGCGGGGCAAGTTTTGACCCCAGGGGCATCATATGAACAAACTTGGTAGAGGTCCACTAGGCGATGCTACCCACCAAATATCAAAGCTCTACGCCTTCCAGTTTCAGAGAAGGTGATTTTTAAAGTTTTACATCTTTGTTCCTATGTTCCAACTTGTGACCCCCGGGGCAGGGCAAGTTTTGACCCCAAGGACATCATATGAACAAATTTGGTAGAGGTCCACTAGGAGATGCTTCATGCCAAATATCAAAGCTCTATCCCTTCTAATTTTAAAGAAGATGATTCTTAAAGTTTCCTTCTTTGTTCCTATGTTGGAAATTGTGACCCCCGGTGCGGGGCCAGTTTTGACCCCAGGGCCATCATATGAACAAACTTGGTAGAGGTCTACTAGGAGATGCTACATGCCAAATATCAAAGCTCTACGCCTTCAACTTTCAGAGAAGAAGATTTTTAAAGTTTTCCTTCTTTGTTACTATCCTCAAACTTGTGACCCCCGGGGCGGAGCCAGTTTTGACCCCAGGGGCATCATATGAACAAACTTGGTAGAGGTCCACTAGGCAATGCTACATACCAAATATCAAAGCCCTACGCCTTCCAGTTTCAGAGAAGATGATTTTTAAAGTTTCCCCGCTTTGTTCCTATGTTCGAACTTGTGACCCCCGGGGCAGGGCCAGTTTTGACCCCAAGGGCATCATGTGAACAAACTTGGTAGAGGTCCACTAGGAGATGCTTCATGCCAAATATCAAAGCTCTATGCCTTCTAGTTTTAGAGAAGAAGATTTTTAAAGTTTTCCTTCTTTGTTCCTATGTTGGAAATTGTGACCCCCGGGACGGGGCCAGTTTTGACCCCAGGGGCATCATATGAACAAACTTGGTAGAGGTCCACTAGGAGATGCTACATGCCAAATATCACAGCTCTACGCCTTCAAGTTTTAGAGAAGAAGATTTTTAAACTTTTCCTTCTTTGTGACTATGCTCAAACTTGTGACCCCCGGGGCGGGGCCAGTTTTGACCCCAGGGGCATCAAATGAACAAACTTGGTAGAGGTCTACTAGGAGATGCTACATACCAAATATCAAAGCTCTGCGCCTTCTAGTTTCAGAGAAGAAGATTTTCAAAGATTTTGCTTTTTTTTTCCTTTTTGTTGTCATGGCAACCAGAGTTGTGGGTGGAATTCAATTCTTTGAACAATTTTGGTAGAGCTTCACCCAAGGAACATCCCTGCCAAGTTTCATCAAGATTGGCCCAGTGGTTTAGGAGAAGAAGATGTTTAAAGAAATTGTTGACGGACGACGGACATAGGGCGATCACAATAGCTCACCTTTAGCACGTTGTGCTAAGGTGAGCTAAAAAAATAGTCACTATTTCTTATCGATATCTTTCTAAGAATATTTCCATCGGTAAACAGTTTGTATATTCGATTTTTAGCGTAGATTATCAATTTCGTTGGGAGATTTCATCGACAGATCGATAGATGTGAATAACTTGACCGTGGTTTACATGGACGCCGCCATGTTTAAGACCATGTGATTGGTAGTTCAAAATGGAAAGCTCCTTTATACGGACAAGCTTAAATGTAGGTGCGGAATCAGCCGAGTTGTGACAAGTGTATGTTTCCCCTCTATACCCCGTTCCGAAAGATTTTGTCCTTGCTGTAATGTAACAGACATTGAAGACCCTTAATACTTTTTATGTTTATGTCCATGCTATATCATCGTTTCGGACATTAGACAAAATGGATTTTATGGATCCATAATTATGTGATGATTTACTTGGTTTAATTCATCACAGAGATGCATTAAACCCCCTTTCGTCAGAGCGCCATTGTATGTATCATAGTGGTTCTTTGAAAACGCTACCCAAGATGTCCTACCCAAATCTCTATATATTGATTTTCAGATGGGGCAGAATTATTCGTGTCACGACTGCATAATTAGAGCATGGCCGAATTCATTTTGTCACAGAGGTCATAACACGAGACAAAGTCCAGGGTCCGTATTCACCAACCATTCTTAAGAACATTCTTGGTCTTGTTCTTCAAAATTTTCCAAGTTTGAAAGTAACACACTTTCTGATTGGCTAAACCGTACGGTTTAGCCAATCAGAAGGTGTGTTACTTTCAAAATTGGAAAATCTTGAAGAATAAGTCTAAGAACGTTCTTAAGAATGGTTGGTGAATACGGACCCAGTTTTTTTTTTTAAATTTGGTTTAGTTCTGGGTCCGTATTCACCAACCATTCTTGAGAACGTTCTTAGACTTATTCTTCAAGATTTTCCAAGTTTGAAAGTAACACAACTTCTGATTTGCTCAACCAAATGCTTTAGCCAATCAGAAAGTGTGTTACTTTCAAATTTGGAAAATTTTGGAGAACAAGACCAAGAATATTCTTAGGAATGGTTGGTGAATACGGACCCAGAACTCAACAAAATTTTCAAAAAAAAAATCTTGGACTTTGTCTCGTGTTATGAGCTCTGTGACAAAATGAATTTGGCCATGCTCTGTTAAAAGGGGGTTTAATGCATCTGCAAAATGTATCGACCCATGTCAGCCTGCGCAGTCTGCGGAGGCTGACATGGGTCGAACATTTTTGCTATCTGTAAATTTTCCGCATGTTCTATTTGCCAAAGGCTATCCGTTATAAACTAAAAGTTTCGACCAAGGTCATCGTGCCCCGACTGCGCAGGCTGATCTGAACCAGCGCAGGCTGATCTGTTCTCAAGTCCTGTACGCTACCGATTCAGCTACCGAGGCTCGGTAAACTAAACGGGAAGATGTATGGCAATATTTTTGTGGCATTTGTCGAAGACAATGCCACTATAAGTTCAATGCGGCATTTTGAAAATCATGTATCGTATTTTGTGCAAAACCGAAGGAAGTAATATAAGCCCAATTAAACTCATTTTTCCTACGACATATTAGTGTTTCGATTGCACTGAGATATGAAAATGAAAATGGCGTATTAAAATAAATTGGATTAGGCCATTGATCATGGAAGTACACGTAGTTCGTTTTTTATCGAAAATAGCTTGATCCGCTATGGTGTACTATTGGCGTAATGATACGAGCAGTATTTGTTTTCCTGACCGCCCGATTCCGTCCCAAACCAGTTCGTTCCTGGGCTTATTCGTTCCTAGACTTGTTCGCCAGGACTTGTTCGTCCCACAAGATTGCATGCTACTCTATTGAATTGTGCGTGACTATATAGTCGGTTGAAGTTCAAGCGAATATTTTGAAACTATTTCTGTGGTTTACTTTTCAAATTATTAATTCCACACAATAGCTCCTTTGACAAATGCCACACCAGTACTTTCAACGCTTTGATTTGTAAAGGACTGAAAGTAAAGAAAAACACCTTTATTCAATAAACCAGTTGACGCTCTTCTGCTTCACATATATTTTCAAGGGGTTATCAAAGCCCTTTGGTGTAAAAAAAAAACCCTGAAAATTATTGACAAGGCCTCACGCATTTCAATCAGACATACGCTGATCACTCATTAGTCTCTACTTGACGAACATGTTAACATTTTTCCAAACTATTCCGAGTTTGACCGAGCCCTAGAGAAAAGACTTTTGAAAATCTTGTGGGGAAAGGAGAAAATGCTGAAAACAATTTGTATGCGTCTATGCTCTCCACAACAAATTCAGTCATATGAGGCACACTTAATTTGTCGACTGCAAATGCTTTCATTTCTAGCAAGTTTTAATCATCTGGTAAAGGGTTAAAGAAGGAGAGAGAGAGAGAGAGAGAGAGAGAGAGAGAGACACACACACACACACACACACAGATATATATATATAGAGAGAGAGAGAGAGAGAAATATATCAAACGATCAAAATTGAAAAAAAGGAGCTGTACCAAAGAGATAAACTTTTAACCGGACAAACTACAAACAACGAAAAAAATTAAAGATTTGAACTCTTTACTAAACGACAAAATTTCACAGACCTGTCCAAACTGAAAGCATTTCCAGACACCAAATTAAACGTGACTCAAAAAAGTGAACGTGACATTTGTCCTTTGAAGGAAAGAAAACATTGTGAGAAATGTTTTTCCTACAATTTTCCCACAATTTTGTCCAAAGACTTCTTTCTAAATGTTTTAAAAACTCGGGATTATGTGGTACATGGTAAATCCTAAGGCTGCTAAACTCAACTCAAACACTTTGAGAGGACAGTGTAGATCAAGACCAGACTGCACAGAACGTGCAGTCTGACCTTGGATCAACACTGTCCGATAAGAGGATTTTTTCCCTCTAAAAACCTTTAACCCTTTCCCAAACGATAAATTTTAGACTGGTCCAAATTGAAAGGGCTTGCAGATGACATTTTTAAATTTGATGAAAATGGCAGAAAGTTCTCAAAAAGGGTAGAAAACAATGTGGGAAAAGGAGAAATTGCTCGTTACGAGCAATTTCTCCTTTCCCACAGTGTTTTCAAAAGACTTGTACTGCAGACACGTGAAAACCAGGGCTTGTTTGGGAAAGGGTTAAAATAGCAAAGTTTGGGTTTTAACCACACGCTTGAAGGTTTCAATTCACTTATTCAGCATGTTAAGAGTTAAGATAGAAATCAGACAAGCTAAAAAAACAGACAAATTTGAATTATCTGTTCATTATACATGCATTCCAAATTTTCTTGTTACGTCGGTGAGTCTTTTTTATCCATGAAATAAAACACGTTGTTTTTGTTTCACAGACAAGAAAAAAAAAAAAAAATCATTAAATAAGGAGACTGTTTATGAATCAGGGACCATGTGGATCCAAGATTATCTGCACGTTCTGTGCAGTTTGATCTTGGACTTGCATTTTTCGAAAAACGTTAACCCTTTCAGCGCCATAGGCGAAAACAGGGACTTTTGCGGACGGCATGGATCAAGATCAGACTGCACAGAACGTGCAGTCTGATCTTTGATCTATGCCCTCCGCTTGTTTGTTCAAGCCTATAGGATATAAATCGTCCGGAGACTCAGTGGATTGTATTTACAGCCATCAAAAAGAGCCAAGTTTGCTTATTTGGCGCCGAAAGAGTTAACTGTTACCGCCCCTGTTTTGATGAAAAGGGTAACGACTTAAAACAAAGAAATAACCGAAAGAAAATACCCTAAAACCAACAAAGACGAAGACATTTTTTTTTCATTTACGCTTCCTCGTTTAGGAGTCCTCAGTGACTTTGTTTGTCTGTCTGTTTTGTCTGTGTCTGTCTGTCTGTCTGTCTGTCTGCTTGCCTCTCTCTGCTTGCCTCTCTCTTTCCCTCCCTCTCTCTCTCTCCCATTCTTTATCCTCTCTCTTTCCCTCGCTCTCGCGCTCGCTCTCTCTCTCAGACAGACAGACAAACGGACGGATAGACGGACGGACGGACGGACAGACAGCTTTCAAACTACTCGCTCAGAGTCGATACAACGCAACAAATAATACCTGACAGCAAACAATTCCAACAGACACACAAACAGATAGATGGAAAGACGGACAGACAGACAAACAGATAGATGGGCAGACGGACAGACAGACAGACAAACAGATAGAAGGGCAGACGGACAGACTGACAGATAGATTGGCAGACGGATAGATATAGATGGGCAGACAGATAGATGGGCAGACGGACAAAGAGACACAGGCAAAATATCTAACTTCTCACCCAGAATGATTCAACAAAACGCAGTCCAAACGACATCCTTGAGAGATCAATTATTCATTCACTGTATTAACTGTGCAACACTTACTGTCATGTGTAAGCCTTATATACCGGTGTCTTTTCAAACCGGTACCGGTTTCAGCCTTATATACCGGTATCTCTTTACAACCTCGCGTTAACTCTTTACCAAACGACAAAATTTAGGACTCTACAAAATTGAAAGCATTTGCAGACGACAAATAGATTGTCGACTAAATGATGATTTCTGTCTTTGATGGGACAGAAAACATTGTGGGAAAACTGTTTTTTCCCACAATGTTTTTTCACACCATGTTAACTCTTGTTTTGATATTTTTTTCACAATGTTTTTTTCTTTTGAAAAAAAAAACATTGTGAAAAAAAGAGAAAATGCTGGTTACCAGCATTTTCTCCTGTTTTCACAATGTTTTTTCAAAAGCGATCTATTTCAGGGTCATAAAAATTTGGAATTGCGTGGTAAGGAATTTAAAAAATGCTCATGAAGAAAGGCTGTAGAAAACATTGTGGAAAAAGGCGAAAATGCTGGTGACCAGCATTTTCTCCCTTTCCCACAATGCTTTCTACCCTTTGACAAATTCAATTCTTCGAACCACATTTTATTTGTCGTCTGCAACTGCTTTCAGTTTGGACCAGTAAAAAAAATGTATTATAGTAGAGAGGTAACCATCCCTTAAAATAACAAATGAACGAAACGGAGAATTTCATTCGCTAGAAACGACTGGGATTTTGCCTTTCAATACTATTTATGGCTAGGGTCTTCTTAAAATGCACCAGACAGTGTGAACGAAAGATCAGACTGTAGTCTCATTGCAGTCTAATTCTGATCTACAATATCGTAAAAATTAATTTTATCACCCTTAGTGTTCCCCCCCCCCCCCCCCACAAGTCAATGAAACGGACGTGTAAACCCTTTACCAAACGACAAAATTTTGACACCAGTCCAAATTGAAAGAATTCGCAGACGACGGAGTAAATGTGACTCAAAAGTAAAATTTTGTTTTGGGAAGGGTCGAAAACATTGTGGGAAAAGGAGAAAATGCTGGTTACCAGCATTTTCTCCTTTTCCTACAATGTTTTTAAAAAAAAGCCTTCTTTCTCAGGGTCGTTAAAAATCGGGATTGTGTGGTAAAAGGTTAAATCTTTACCACACGACAAGATTTAACCGAATTCAAGGAAGTTGCAGACAACAAATTTAATGTGGCTGAGATGACTGAATACGTCATGTAAAGGGTGGCCAAGATGGCGGAAAAGGGAGAAAATACTGGTTACCAGCATTTTCTCCTTTTCTTACAATGTTTTCAAAATTCTTCGAAAGAAAAAAAGCAGCTTTTGACACCAGCATTTTCTTCTTTTCTTATAATGTTCTCTACCCTTCCCAAATCAAATTTCACTTTTTGAGGCACATTTATGTTGTCGTCTGCAAATGCTTTGATATTCGACAGGTCTAAAATTTTGTCGTTTGGTAAAGAGTTGAACTAACGACATAGTTTATGACACGTTTGTATTAAAAGAATTGTGGTTAAAGACAGGTTTCGTTTCACAAGGGGAAAAAATTCGTAGTGGAAAAAAGATAAAATGCTGGTTACCAACAAGTTTTTCCTTTTACAATATTGTTTTCAAAGGCATTCTCTCTCCGCATCGTTAGAACACGGAACTGCTAAGTAAAGCGTCCAAATCAGTCCGTGTCTATCTCAAATATTCAATTTCCGTATTGTGAACCGGTTAACACTGTAGTAGGCGATCCCGACTTTTAACGACCTTGGGAAAGAAGCCTTTTGAAAACATTGTGGGAAAAGGAGAAAATGCTGGTAACCAGCATTTTCTCCTTTTCCTACAATGTTTAATACCGTATCAAATACAAATTTCATTATTGGGCCAGATTTAAATTGTCGTCTGCAAATGCTTTCAATTTGGACAAGTCCACATACATGTATTTGTCGTCTTTATCACATAAAAATGGAGACTTGTCCAAGTTGAAAGCATCTGCAGACGACAAATTAAATGCAACTCAAAATAAGAAATTCATCCAGCACAGGGTAGAAAGCGTTGACGGAAATGGAGAAAATGCTCGTTACCAGCATTTTTTTCTTTTTTTCCCCACAATATTTTCAAAAGCCTTCCTCCTAAAGGTCATTAAATATCGGATTTATGTGGTAAAGGGTTAGCTCTTTACCATATGTCAAAAACTGTGGACTTGTCCAAATTGAAAACATTTGCAGACGAAAATTTAAATGTGGCTCAAATGACTGGATTTGTCTTTGATCGGAGAGAAAACGTTGTGAGAAAAGGGGAAAAAAAAAATGCTGGAATACCAGCTTTTTTTCCCCTTTTTCGCCACAATGTTTTTAAAAGTCCTCTTTCTTCAGTGTCGTTAAAAATCTGGATGTGTAAAGGGTTTTAACAAATCATTCCGCGAATTAAAACGTTTTACAATCATGAAGTTATAAGTTTTTGAAAATATTGTGATAAAAGAAGCAATTGTTTTTTTGAAGAACTTGTTCGTTGACTCCCACTCCCACCCTCCCCCCACCCCCCTCCATTCATATATTTTTTCCCCCGAAGATGTTTTGCTCTTTTTCTGAAAATTTTAAAATTATCCAGAGTTTGGGGTTTTACCATTTCGCTTGTCTAAATTTAAATTTCAAGGAAATGGGTTAGGTAGAATGGGAAATGTGCACATCCGCGTCTTCCCATAATCATTTGAGCAATGCTCTGAGAAAATGGGGCTTAATGTGTCTCCGTCATGCATTGTACCAAGCAACCCGTTACATGATTATGAATCCGTAACAGCCACTTTTTTCTAACAACCGACTTAATCATGAGGTAGATTGGTCCTTTGACATACAGAATATTGACCGAAAGCGAAAAGTTTCGGCCCAGGTCAGCCTGCGCGAACTGCGCAGGCTGACCTGGGTCGATACTTTTCGCAGATGCATTAAGCCCCCCCCCCCTTTTCATACAGCATGGCTCATTTCTATTGAAATTGCTACGTTATGTATTAAAGGCCCAATAGCGGCCACAAATAAACAATTCGGGTGTCAAAATACATTTAAAATGACCCTCTGACATGCAGAAAAATTACCATAAGCAAAAATGATCTGATTAATTGTATGGTGTTTAACGCCGTTTTCATCATTATTTCAGTTATATCGCGGCGGTCAGTGCGCCTATCAATGCTTTCCTGGAGTTTTTTTTTTTTTTTGTGCTCCGCAAAATATTCGTTCCAAGCCGCTGGCTGCTTTCCTAGTCTAAATATTTAGACGTACACATGCTTATTTACTTTTCAACATTTATCATCGGACATTTCACATTTTATTTTTCTTAGTGCATGTAACGTCTAAACGGGCCCCTTAGTTCCGTGTAGCAAATCCGATATCCTAAAATCAGGGAGAATATTGTAAAAGCACTGCATCTAATATCAAAAATAACTTAACTCGACCTGAATTTGCCTTTATCTCACTGAACAAAAGCCACGTTGATTCAATATTCATTTATAAAAATTCTGTCGTGTAACTTTTTCAACACAACCGCCGCCATATTTTGAAGCTTATGTTGGGTTACATACAGAACCGAAATGATTAACAATTTTGAACGAAATGACGTTCCCCCCCCCTTTCTACGGCTCAGTATATTAATAACAAGCAGGTACGGAAATCAGTAAAAGGGGAACATTTAACGACAGATGAGTTATTTTTTATCCATCATGTGAATTTCAAAGATTGTGGCAAAATGAGATGGTTCTGCACCATGAATATTGATCAGCATTTTCTCCTTTTTCAAACCATTCAGACCCCCAAAGCCGTCTACCCCGGGATCGCTATGCTGTATACCAAATGCAATAGACGACTTTTTTTTAAGAAAATGGTATAGACGTGGACTTTGCCTTAGATCTATATGTTATAGGAGGGTTATTATTATTAGCATTATTATTACCATGATCGGTATTATTCATTTTAAAGATCGGACTTTTTTTTTTTCAATCACGCGACTTTTTCCTCGGCTCCTAGCCACATTACATGGCACAGATATGAACACTGTAAAGATATATTTATCCATATGACTATGGTTGTTAAAAAGAAGCTAGGCTACTATCAAGTGAATTCTGGGCTAGTAGAGACAATTCTCATTCTCCGCCATAAATAACAATCGTTTGTATACATGTAACCTTTAAAAATCTAAAACCACTGTCTTTTTTACGTCCGAGCAAAAGATTTGAATTTGTAAGTGAATATTCTGTCCGTCTTTGGTGGTATCAGCTGCAAGGATATACATGTATTTAAATCCATCAATTTTCATACGGACTGGTGCAATGGCAACTGTCTTAAAAATTATTATTATTATTATTGTTTGTACATTGTTGACCCATCATAGGTGCTACAAAGGGCTTTGGAGGAAAAGGAATACTTTACAAAAAGTGTACTTTTGTCGGATACACTTGGAATAGCTTAAACAAAAAGAGACCTCGTCGGTAAATCGTCGCCGCATTGTTAAAGATGGAACAAATCAGGGACAGTCCGAATGAAATCATTGCCTTAAAGGAAAATATGAAAGAGCTTGGAAGACATGGGAAATCGTGTTAAAATATCCAATCCTGGGAGAGGCTTAAAAACACCGTCAGTTAATGACCGATTCGTCGGAAAAAGATGTGGAGAGCTATGACGGAAAATGGAACCATATACAACTACCAGAGGACTTCCAGTGAACATCGCATAAAAAAAAAAAAACCGCGACACTGAAAAACTTGCCAGGAGCCGTGCAGCCAAGATGGTTCTAGAAACCAGTTGTTACGTCTGAAAAGCTGCACAAAATCAAAATCTGTAATTAATAAATGATCCAACACTGTGTTATGTTTGTGAATGAGGATTGCCCCGTTCACTGTCATCAACACTGTGTCGAGCAGAATTCAAGAAAAAAATATTTTATTGACTAATATTGGTGGGAATAGCTTTTACGATACGTCTCCTTGGTATACCGTCACCTTTAACAAACAAACAAATTCTTATCAGGTAGGCTGCCAATCGTTAGCTTCATCGTAACAGGTGTAAAGTACTGTGACCATAACTTTAGAGGGATTGTCCGTCCATATAGTATAGCATACGATACGGACCGGGTTACGCTGGTTTTGTCAACTGATTCGTTTAAAACTTACGATGTGAATAAGTGTTGAAAATTGTTCTTTCATGAAATTTACATTTTCAACACTTGCCAAACTTGTAGTTTACACCAATGCTCGGAGGCTTACTTTCATTGCCTTTTTCGTTCCTTTATTTGCATGTCTTTATCTACTTAATTTGATGGTTAAAGAAATGATTTAAACATGTTTGGATAGAAATGTGTAAGTTACAATTGGACTGGCGAAAGTATACAACACCATACCAACCAGTTAAAAAAAACCGACGTCATCATTCTGAAATTTGCTCGAGTTATCTCATTGTATTTAACACACAAATTCCAGAAGGTATCGGAAACTCCAAAGGGACTAGCAATCCGGGGCAATCAAGCCAGAGCGCTGAAAATACACTGGAGTGAACTGGTCTTGGGACGAATTGCTAGGATATTGTCTCGGCGGTTTTTTTTTTTTTTATTTCTCTTTTTAAATAGTCTTAAAGTTAGAAAATCGCCTGTTATGGACCTCTGGGCGGTTCAGTACTTTTTTTCAACACCAAATTAAGTTTGTGAATCAGGATTGCCTCGTTCTGTTACACTGTATCGTGGGTATAGGAATTTCGTTTAAAAAAATTCTCTTAGTTGTGTCAACTACACCCTGAACGGCTCTATTGCGCAGCAGTACACAACGAAAGTAGGATAGTGTGGAACAGGAACGGATTTAACTCATAAAAGGTAATTTGTTTCACAAACTATTACTTGTAATCGATAAATTATTAATTTATCTTGTTATTGATGTAAGTTTTAGTGGGCGTTTTGTGTTTAAAGAATCCGAATTTGCTGTTCAAACAGCGACAAAATTCGATGTTGGAGTTTGCTAAAGGAAACTATGAAGGCACCGATAAGACCCTACGTACACGATGAATGTCAAAATGAGAAATAACGTACGTAGGGGCTTATAAATAGGACTAGCTTCTTTCCCACATAACCATCGTCGAAACAATGGTCAGCGACGAGAGAGGAATGAATCCTGTCGCAATGACTATCATCATCCCTCGGAAAGAAATTGGCTGAGCCGGGGATCGAACCGGCGACCTCCTGTTCTCAAGTCCTTTACCCTACCGACTGAGCTACTGGGGCTCGGCACCAAAAGTAGAAAGCATCGGCCAAGGTCAGCCTGCGCGGACTGCGCAGGCTGAGCTGGGTCGATACTCTTTTTCACATGCATTAAAAGCCCTTTTCACACAGCAAGGCTCATCAATATACATGTAAATCTTACCATCTAATCGTATTGAAACGACTGTAAACATGATAATCTGTCAATGTACAGTCGCTCATGTATTAGTGGCGGACAGAAAAATGAAATTTAAAACTAAGTAAAAAGTAAACAAAAGATAGAGCAACCTGGCATCTTTTGACCTCGTTTTAAATTCACCTCTCTGCCAGCGACTAATATTTGGACCGACCGTACAATAACGGATTGTCACCTTCACGCAATAATTTACAAAGTTTTATATGGTTTTAATTCAAATGCATCTTATCACCCGCCTTGTTTAATTTCTGCTCGCCATTGGGTCTTCAAACAGATTATCAACACATCAAATTTTGTTCAGTTCAAATATGATATGGACCGATTAACGTACTTCAAAGTAAACGTATAAATGTATTCAAGTCAGTTTATGAAGAAAATTAGATCAAAAAAGAAAGAAAGATCTGCCATTTCTGTTTATTGATGGAAAACGAAACTAAATTTAAAAAAAAATCGTTTACTCATACGTACCTTTTTGATTAAATTTCCTTCACAATCTGGCAATAGTAGAAAGGGACGCAGTTAAGGGCACGAGCTACCTGTCGCTTAGACTGGCCAGCTTGCAGCCATCCAGTTGCCCGTCCCCCTGGCTTCTATGGCCAATCTCGGCATCTTCAACGCGGCTAAGCTGTACAGTTAATGCGCTAAAATGACAGTCCAGCTTTTCCTCAACTCGCCAAGAGAGAAAGTGATATCCGCGGAAAATCACGTGCTGCACGTGGAACTCACCTGGCGCCAAACACGTGTTTTGTCATATGTTCAGTCAACTGTGACAGAAAATTAACCCTTAGGCTGCTAAGCGCGATCTTTTGCGGACAGCGTAGATTAAGATCAGACTGCACAGAACGTGCAGTCTGATCTTGGATCTACACTGTCCAATAAGGAGATATCTCTCCTCCAGAAATACTTTTGAAATAGGAAAATTTGGGGTTTTTACTATCGTTTTGAAATTTTTGTTTCTTTTTTTGCAGGATAAGGGTTGATAAAATATAGAGACCTCCAGATAAAAGGGAGTGATGGTATTCTAAAGCCATTATTTTTCTTCCAAACCCTATGTTGTGGGTACTGCGATGAGACGATTCTAATGAGTGCCCATAACATAGGGTTTAGTGGAGAATAATAAATATTTTCGAATTTGAAATCAAAATCACTGCCTTTGTCTGGAGCTCTGAATATACATGGCAAATTTCACATATGCTGGAGAAATTGGTTGTGAAAATTTTCATATCTAAGAAATTACACTTGAAAAGCCATATCTCATAATTTTGGTGCTGCTTTGGAAGTTTGGTATAGTATGGAAAGTAAACACGTCTTCTAGTTGGCTAAACCATTTTGGTTTAGCCAATCAGAAGTTGTGTTACTTTCAAATTTGGAAAATTTTCGAGAACAAGGCAAAGAATGTTTTTGAGAATGGTTGGTGAATACGGACCCAGATTCCCCATTGTAGGACCGATCTTCTTGTTATTCAACCCCTAAATGGTATTCCTGTTTTACTAGATGTATCGAATGATTGATTATATGGCGTTTAACGCCGTTTGCAACACATTATTTAAGTTATATCGTGGCGGCCAGTGCACCTATCCATGCTTTCCTGGAGTTTCTTTTACCCGTACTCCGCACAATACTCTTTCCAAACCACTGGCTGCTTTCCCACCTAACCATCGTGGAAACAATGGTCAGCGGTGAGAGAGGAATGAATCCAATCGCAAAGATATCAATCCTCGGAAAGAAATTGGCCGAGCCAGGGATCGAATCCTGTACTCAAGTCATGTGCGCTACCGACTGAGCTACCGGGGCCCGGATTTACTAGATGTAACTGCCAGGTGTTTTCCGCTTGCAAAGGAAAATAAATTCAGCTGTATTCTTCGGTGTTTTTTCAAAAAAATTGTGGTTAGCGAAAATCCATTTAAAGAAAGACACTCACATATATCTTTTTATCAAAATATAAATTTTCCTGTTTTTCTTTTAGTATTTTAGTCACTCTCTGATGTGTAAAAATCACAATGAAAACTTAAACTCTAAAATTTTTAGACTTGTCCTAAATGAAAACATTTGCAGACGACAAATTAACCCTTTCCCAAACAAGCCCTGGTTTTCACGTGTCTGCAATACAAGTCTTTTGAAAACACTGTGGGAAAAGGAGAAATTGCTCGTAACGAGCAATTTCTCCTTTTCCCACAATGTTTTCTACCCTTTTTGAGAACTTTCTGCCATTTTCATCAAATTTAAAATTGTCGTCTGCAAACTCTTTCAGTTTGGACCAGTCCAAAATTTGTCGTTTGGGAAAGGGTTAAATGAGGCTCAAATGATGGGATTTGCCATTGAGGGGATGGTAAACAACGTGGAAAGAGGAGAAAATGTTGTAACCAGCATTTTCTCCTTTTCCCACAATGCTTTCAACAAAGTTCTTCTTCAGGGTCTTTAGAACATAGGATTGTTTCGTAAAAGGATCAACTCTTTCCCACATAACAGAATTTTAGACTTCTCCAAACTGAGGGCATCTGTAGACCAAATATCATATATACTTGAAATGAAAGGATTTATTTTTGAAAGGGTAATGGCATCTTTTTCCATCTCCCACAATGTTTTTAAAAGCATTGTGTCTCAGGATCGATAAAACTCGGGGTTTATTTGGTAAAGGATCGAAGGATGCGAGTCGTCAGAAAAATATGTGCCATGTTCTGGCAAAAGGGGTTTTAAACATTTGCGTGATGCATTGATACCAAAAAAGATAATTACGGATACGTAAAATACCTTTTGTCAAAAGTCCACTGGACCTGGAAATAAAACGGTCCTTTGCCACGCAGAAAATTGACCAATAGCAGAAAGTTTCGCCCCATATCGATACTTTTTGCAGATGCATTAAGTCCCCTTTTCAAAGAGCATGGTTCAAGTATTATATACGAAACCGTCTTGATAAAACTTCCGTGTGTCAATGATGAATCATCGACAGACATTTCTAGGAACAGGAAGCTTATACAGAAATATTAACCATTTACCCACAAATCCGAGTTTTGACTACCCTGAGGAAGAAGACCTTTGAAAACATTGTGGGAGAAGGAGAAAATACTGGTAACCAGCATTTTTTTCCTTTTCTCAAAGTGTTTTCTATCTTAAAAAAGATAGATATCCTTTTTTCCACAATGTTTTCTACCCTTTCAACTGGAAACTGCATCATTTTTGCACATTTGATTGAAACCAGGATTTTCTCCTTTTCTCACAATGTTTTCTTCCCCCTTCAACCGAAAATTGCATCATTTGCACCACATTTAATTTAAACCAGCATTTTCCACTTTTCCCACACTGTTTTCTACCCTGTTAACAGAAAATCGCATCATTTGCACTACATTTAATTTGTCGTCTGTGAATGCTTACAATTTTGACAGTTCTCCAGCAAAAGATGGTTTCATGCATCTCATTGATGCATAATTAAGGAATGAAGAGATTTTTTTTTTTCATGGAGGTATGAAAAAAGAAAACCTAATCACACAGTGTGATTAGGTTTTTTTTTTTTCATACCTCCATGAAAAAAAAATTCTCATCATTCCTTATGATTTAATATTACTGACAACATACACCCACGGAAATAATTCAAACTGCATTCATTTTCTTTATTTTTAAATATAATGTTGGAGTTTCTATAGCCCCTTCCACTCATATTTGTTTTGCGCAAGAATACAATAGGAAAGAAGTTTTCAGATCCCCAATACTAACGTATCCTGAAAATCAACCAATAAAACGAATGTAAATTTGGTTCTTGGACATGCAAAAAATTTACCAAAAGGAAAAAAAAGTTTCGAATCAGGTCAGCCTGCGCAGTCGGCGCAGGCTGACCTGAATTGAAACTTTTTGCAGATGCATTAAGCCCCCCTTTCACCGAGCATGGCTCACATTTAATTTCTATACAAGGAAGTAATTCTGTCAGCTGAAGTAAGGCAAGCCACTTACCATTGTTAACTGAAGTGCTCACGTAAAACTAGTAATTACTAACCCTTCGGCCCGCCATTGGAGAAAACAGGGTTTTTGTGCGGACGGCATGGATCAAGATCAGACACAAGATCAAGATCAGACACAGAACATGCAGTATGATCTTGGATCTGTACTGTCCGCTTGCTTAGTCAATCATTTACTAAGATGATTTTTTTTCTGAGTTTTACTCCATGTTACTTTTAAGAGATGTCGAGTTGATATATTGACAAGAACGGGAATTTTACTTCAAATGGCAACTTGAATAAGCATGTACTGAGGGCGTAGATCAAGATCAGACTGCACAGAACGAGCAGTCTGATCTTGGACCTATACTGTCCGCTTGTTTAGGTAATCATAATATATCTAAAAGTTAAGGAGTCTTACCGCCAATGGGCAACTTGAATTAACTTGTACAAACTTTGTAGATCAAGATCAGACTGCACAGAACGTGCCGTCTGATCTTGAATATATACTGTCTGCTTGAGTAGACAATCATTTTATAGAATTAAATCTCCCTGAGTTTTAGCCCATGGTACTTTTAGACATGTCGAACTGACATATTTAGAACATTTTACATACTATATGAACTTACGTTCAAGTCAAGCTATTTTATCAATTGACCTTGACCTTTGGTAATGTTGTCAGAAGAAGATTAACATGTTTCTTTTCGAAATGTGCTCTGATTTTAGGCATATTTAATACACAGCATGGACTCATGTTAAAACAAAGTTCTTTGTCCGAACGTCCTTGACCTTAAGTAATAACGTCATAAGATAGCACCGGATTATCATGTCTGTTTTCGACATGTGCTGTGATATAAGGTATACTTTATACAAAACATAACCACATTTTAATACAAAAAGCTTTTTTTTTTCCGGATGTAGTTGACCTTTAGCTATAACTTAGAATCGTTTGTATCGGACATGTTCAGTGAATTTTCACATTTTTTATACAAAGCTTGAACACGTGTTAGTATAATGCTATTTTACCGAGGTGCATGACTTTAACCCTTTCAGCGCCATTGGCAAAAACAGAGGCTCTTGTGAACGGTATAGATCAAGATCAGACTGCACAGAACATGCAGTATGATCCTGAATCTATGCCATCCGCTTGTCTAACTGAGTCTACACGATAGAAATCTCTCTTAGTCTCAGTGGATTGTAACTTCAACCTGCGAAAGAGGCCGACTTTGTATGGGCTGTGCTCTTGCAAAAGCAGGTTAAACTTTTTATGGATCCATGATTATGTGATGACTTGTCTTGTGTGACGCATCTTTGTGATGCGTCACACAAAGCAAGTCATCACATAATCATGGATCCATAAAAATCCATTTTTTCCACCATCAAACTGAATTATGAGGTAGCCTGGTTCTTTTACAAGCAGAGAATTGACCAATATCAACATGTTTTGACCAAGGTAAGCCTTCAGGCTGACCTGGGTCGAAACTTTTTTGCAGATGCACTAAACTCCCTTTTCACAGGGCATGGATAATATACAAATGTTACTTATTGCGTCTAAACCTTGCAAAGTATCATACCTGTATTGCATAAACACAAATAATGCTAAGTTATTTTCCTTATATCCTTTATTCATGACGTCAGATGATAACAGGGTGTACTCGACGTGTTGAATTTGCGTTTATTTATCGTCGCCATGGGCTGCCCATATGGGCAACGCCCCCATGAGGGCCGTTAATTTTGTTACGGGGGATAGTGCAGGATAGAGGACGAAACCCATCCTAAGTTACGCCTGGTTCTTTAACGTGCTCGGTGTATAGCACCGTCATACGGGACCTCGGTTTAAAGTCTCACCCAAAAGACTATTTGTAATTTTAGATGGCCAGCCGTGGGGCTCGAACCGACACCCTCAAGACCAAGACTTGATGTTTACAAGTCCTACGCTCTACCACCTGAGCTATGCGGGCTGGTCGACATGTTTATGGATGTATAAACAGTGCCAAGCTATTTTATATAATGTTCTTGACCTTTGGTAATGACGTACGAAGAATATCATATATTCGGCATCTTCAACGATCTTAGGCATATTTTAAACCAAGCCTGAACACGTGCATAAGCAAAGCTATTTTCAGTAATGTCCTTGACCTTGAATATTAAAGCCAGAAGCTAGCAGATTTTCGTGTCTGTATATCTTTTGGTTTCATTTATACAAGAAACACACACACACACACACACACACACACACATTTTAGAGCCGAGCTATTATCCCGATTTCACCGACCTTTAATAGTGACGTCAGAAAATGGCAAATTTCATTGTTTAAGTCCGAACACGTGCATTGGTTTTAAGCATATTTCTACAACGCATGAACGCATGTTAATGACAATGTATTTTCCCATGTCCTTGACCTTTAGTTGTGACGTTAGAGGAGAGTATTATATCTGTAATTGACTAGTTCAGTACATGTAGTTTTGGGTTTCACTTGTACAAAGCAAGAACACATTTTGGAGCCAAGCTGTTTTCCTTTCCCCGATGTCCTTGACCTTTAGTTATGACGTTAGAGGGGAGTATTATATCTGTAATTGACTAGTTCAGTACATGTAGTTTTTAGTTTCACTTATACAAAGCAAGAACACATTTTGGAGCCAAGCTGTTTTCCTTTCCTCGATGTCCTTGACCTTTAGCCATGACGTCAGAAGCCAGCAGAGTATCATCTATTTATAGAAGGTTTAAAACAATCGACGTGAAAAAGCACAGTTTTCATTCGTTGTGCGAGACTGGCAAACGCTTGAATCAGACAAAATTTGCTGGTGACACTGGTCTCACAAATATTCATGTCTTCGGCGAATCGCTTTTCTAAATCTGAAAGATAGAATAGAAATCAAAGTACGGAAACTACTGATAGAAGGTGACGGTACAAATTTGCTAGCAAATAGCACTTAACAGTGGACAAACTGACGGTTGATAACATTGTTTTCTAAGACTGGTAGCATTATTTCATGACTATTTTACATAAAATCGTGTATCTAAGCGTTTCGTATGCGGTTTTAGTTGTTTTGGTGAAATGGCAGTCGTTTCGAGTGTTTTTCGGGTGGTTTGGGTGTGTTTTTGGGGTGTTTCTTTCCCTCATTCACCCGCGATGTAGACGTTATGAACTAGGTCATTTCTAAGCTGCGAACCGAGACTAATTTCAAATCTAGAACTACATGTATTTCTATGACATTTGACTCTGAAGTTCAATATTTGTGTAATTTGTTTGCACAGATTTTCAATCCGCATTTTATTTTTATATATCAACGTCGCTGTCTGTTCAATGATCTATAAGGAACTATTTTTTCTTGAAACAAAGAAGTGATTCGTCCTTACGGGACGTCAGTCTGACGGTTGCAATAAGAAGACGAGACCTGAAAGGTCATCACCTTCTAAAAACAGTGACGTAGATCTGTCAATACTTTATCCTTTCAGCGCCATAGGCCAAAACAGGGGCTTTTGCGGACGGCATAGATCAAGATCAGACTGCACAGAATGTGCAGTCTGATCTTGGATCTATACCGTTCGCTTATTTAGTCACACATATGATATTACACATCTTTCTAAGTTTCAGTTTTTAACTTTTTCAAACCTTTCAAAGGCAAATCTAATCATTTAGGCCACATTCAATAACATTTTATCTTCTACAAATTGCTCTCGATTTGTATAAGTTTAATTGTGCCGACTGGTACAAGGTTAAGCGTGCAAAGATACATTTGAGCCATGTTCTGGCAAAAGGGGGCTTAATGCATCTTCGAAATGAATGATACCAGTCAAGTCCTCACGTAATTATGGATTCATAAAATCCATTTTGTCTATCAACCGATAGAGTCCTGAGGAAAACTGGTCTTGGAGAAAATTGGCCAATAGCAAAAAGTTTCGGCCCAGGTCAGCCTGCCCTGAATCGATTCCCCTTTTCACATAGCATGGTTCAAATACATGTGTCAGGTATTGAGAGGTAGTAAACGCGGTAATACTTCGTATAGTAGGTGTTTTACTTTGCTTGGTCGAGTTGCTTCCCTTGGCGGGGATTTTTGTTTTCAATCAATGCTTTGCGAGATAACATACACTACGCATTTTACTGTATAAGTAACGAGTTCTTCTTCATAAAGGTCCTTTGTCGGGGGCGTAGTTACCTGTACGCAAAAATGCAGTTGCGTACATTAAAAAAAAAGGGAACAAATCCCCCCCCCTAAAAAAAAGAAACACTTCACAAGAGGCAACCAAAGAGCTTCTACAATTTAAAAATCTCCTGGGGGAGCCCCTAGACCCTCTCGGGAACACCCTCGCTCTTCCCTCTCGGCACTCCGCTCCTAGGATAATACCGATATTACCTTTCTGTATATTTTATTTTGGTTCAGCTACGCCTCTGAATGTGACTGAAAATTATGAATGAAATTTGGTAACCTGGCCGTCCCAAGTTTCCGTTGGAAACGGTCATTGCAAAAGACTTTTTCCCTCCAAGCTTGGTACTTTTACGTAGCCCAAAAAGTGCTATGAAGTGTGCTTACGCCATGGTATGACTTAACTACTGTTTAAAACGGATGTACAAAAATTGAAACAAACTAGAGTATCTCAGGTAAGATTAATTTGGCAATGACCGTAACAACATAGCTTTGTCTGCCTTATTTTTCTCGTCATATTTGGCGCATGGTCGTCATTCATGACGATCACTTACGGATATGCCGATAGAGGTCAGTACTGGTAATCGTGTACGAAGTAAACCGTGAGGGGACCTTGATATTGGGAATATGTCCGTGGTAGTTGACGCAAAAATATCTGAATGTGCAGATTTAAAATTAACCGAATATGACATTTTTACAGTTTTTTCTGATGAGTGGCATTAATAAAAAGAAAAATAAGTATACATGAACCATGCTCTGTGAAAAGGAGGCTTAATGCAATTCCAAAAGGTGTCGATCCAGATCAGCCTGCGCGGACTGCGCAGGCTGATCTGGGTCGAAACTTTTGCTATTGGTCAATTTTCTGCATGTCAAAGGACCAGTCTAACTCTCATTCAGTCGGTTGTTAAACAAAATGCATTTTATGAACCAATAATGATATGATGACTTGCTTGGTATCACGCATCACGGAGGAGCATTAAACCCCCTTTGGCCGGAGCATGGTTCAATCATTATAAACATACTTACGAGAATTTGTCGCTGCCAAAATTGAGCTGACCTTTAACCTTTTACGCACACTATTTGATTTAATGGCATCTAGTCTGCGGACAACTCTACTTTCAAGAATCTCTGAAATCGATAATGATAAAAGCAAAACAAATAAAAATCAAAAGATCAATACTCTATGGCAAGGGGGATTAAAGCATCTGCAAAATGTATCGACTCATGTCAGCCTGCGCAGTCCGCGCAGGCTGACCTGAGTCGAAACTTTTGGCTATTGGTCAATTTGCTGTATGTCAAAGGACATTCCATCTCATGATTTAGTCGGTTGTCATAAAAAAATAGATTTCATGAATTCATAATTAAGTGATAACTTGCTTAGTATCATGCTTGTCGGAGATGTATAGGGCCCCCTTTGCTAGGACATGGCTCAAGTGCATATCACCGAACCCAGTAGCTCAGTCTGTAACGAGAAGGGCTTGAAACCAAGTTCAAGTCCCCAGCTCTACCAACATCTTTCCGAGGGCTGATGAAAGCCATTGCGACAGAAAGTATTCTTCTCTCAATGCTGACCATAGTTTCGGAGACTGTTACATGGGAAAGAAGCACATGACTTTGGAAGAATATTGTGTAAAATACCGATAAAAGATACTCCAAAAAACATGGATAGGTGCACGGGCCGCCGCGGTACAGCTGAAATAATGTTGAAACAGTGTTTAAATCTAAAAAAAAAAATCAAATCATTGAAAGCACTGGTGTGGCATTTGTCAAGGGAGCCATTGTGAAAAATAAACCATAGAAATAGTTTCAAAATATTCGCGTGAAAGTCATCATGCTATATAGTCATGCACAATTCAATAGAGTAGCATGCAATCTTGTGGGACAAACAAGTCCTTGCGAACAAGCCCAGGGACGAATAAGCCCAGGAACAAAATGGTTTGGGACGATCAAGCACAGAATCGGGTGGTCAGGAAACAAAGATTGTGTGTATCATTACGCCAATAGAAGGCCATAGCGGACCACCCTATTTTCGATAAAAAAGAAGTATTTCCATAATCGATGGCCTAATCCAATTTATTTTAATACGCCATTTTCATTTTCATATCCAAGTGCAGTCGAAACACTTATTTGTCTTAGAAAAATTGAGTTTAATTGGGTCTACTTCCTTCGGTTTTGCACAAAATACGATACATGATTTTCGAAATGCCGTATTGAACACACAGTGCCATTGTCTTCGACAAATGCCACAATAAAAGAACAAAAAATAAAATGGAGAAGATTTGGTCTGAATTCCAGTACCTAGGTAGAGGATCTATACAGCTTGTATTGCAGTGCTTGTGACTTCGAATCAGTGTTAGTCCAGCAGTTTACACTTGATAAAATTCTTTGCCAAAGGAAGTAAACCTTGCCGACTTGGTAATTCCGTCTATTTTTATTACACCAGGTATGACGTCATTATACTGATTTGAATACGAGTCCTCGTCATAGATGCGTGTTAATAGCCGTATTCGACGGGTCAACTTTCGTGAAGCGCGGAAATGAATATTAAGCTCTTTCTACCTGCAAGGTGCCCGTTTCGTGCTGCACAATCGTCACGACGATTTGACGTCGTAAGGTTTGTGCTTCACGAAAGTTTACAAAACCGTAAAATTTACCAGTCGAATACAAAAAGTGCAACAGGAAAAAAGAAAACGTAAATACCAGTCGAATACGCGTATTGACAATAAGACTTTCCCACAAGTCTTTGCAAAAGTCTGGCGCGAAACCTAAAAATACCTCAAATAGCTTCGAAGTCGATTAAGAAAAAATATTTACCACTGAAAACTATTCTTAAGTTTGATGCGATTATAAAAATCTAAATAGCTCCGTTTAAAATGAGAAAATGAAATAGTTTGTATAAAAGGAAGTATTTTCCACGTACCAGCATGTTTATCCTTAATTTTCCATGTCAACACATTCAATTCTCTACTTTCCAGCCTATCAAATCCAATAAACACGTGAGTTTTGTTCTCAAATCGGTAAACCAGTCTGTCAGCCTTTTCCGGTAGACAGGCAAAACTGATGACGTCATCCACACGCAATTTCCGTTGATTCGAGAATTTATCGTGATGTAATGTCTCTATAGATGCTTGTGTGACATCATCTTTCTTTCTTGATTTCCCGCGGTGTCTTGTTTTTGTACTTCTGTCCGACTTTCTCGATGAGATTCCTCCAATTATTATGGCAGAGGTCAGAATAAATAAAACCTGGTGAACATTCATTTTTACTCTGTCGTAAATTTCTTCGTTCACTATTTTAGTCTGATTTTGATAACGATCTCGGATATTGCAGCGGAAAAATGTCCTGGTGAATTCCAAAGTCGACTGAATTGTTCACGTCAAATTGCTAGAAAAATCCATCATTTTCAATGCCAGTGAGTAATGCTTTGCTTTGGAGCTAGCTCTCTGACCTGAAAATATTAAAAAAGACATATCTTTAAAAAAAAAAAACAGAGATGGCGTAAGATACACTGGAATATAAATATCATAAATTTATATTTGTCAGCAACATTTTTCACATCTTTTTCACAATGATTACAAATCAGACGTTATAAGATCAATAGAATACGTACATAGTGTTGTCGTAGATCAAAAATATCTAACTCGGTTGTGGGAATTGATAATTGTCTCGCCAAGGCTCGACAATTATCATTTCTCCCAACCTCGTTAAATATTTTTGATCTACGACAACACTATGTAAGTATTCTCTATATCTCAGTAACATAATTTGACGAACCAGTGTACATAAAGAGATGTGTCTGGAGTTTATTATGCACCAGGGGTATCTTTCACTAAACTGCATAGATTTACGATTTTTGTGGCATTTGTCGAAGACAATGCCACTATGAATTCAATACGGCTTTTTGAAAATCGTGTATCGTAATTTGTGCAAAACCGAAGGAAGTAAACCCAGTTAAACTCATTTTTTCTCAGACAAATAAGTGTTTCAATTGCACTCAGATATACAATTGAAAATGGCGTATTTAAATTAATTTAATAAGGCCATCGATCGTGGAAACACTTCTTTTTTTTTTTTATCGAAAATACCTTTATTCGCAACGGCCTTGTATTGGCGTAATGATACACACAACCTTTGTCTCCTGACCTATCGATTCTGTGCTTGTTCGTCCCAAAATCAGTTCGTTCCTGGGCTTATACGTCCCTTGGCTTGCTCGCCATGGCTTGTTCGTCCCACAAGATTGCACCTACTCTATTGGATTGTGCATGACTATAAAGTAGGTTGACTTCAAGCAAATATTTTGAAACTATTTCTGTTGTTTATTTTTCAAATTATTGATTTAACAAAATGGCTTCCTTGACAAATGCCACACCAGTGCTTTCAACGCTTTGATTTTTTTTTCTTGTGGGGAGGGGGGGGCGGGGTTTGAATACACACACACGATTCCCGCGTTACCCAAAGGTATAAGCTGACGTAAAGTTATGCAAATATTTACTCTAATCATAAAGTGATGCAGTTTAGTGAAACTTGACTTGATGTGACTTAATGCTTGCTTACTTTCACTGCGTACGCAAATTTCAGACTTGACGCTTGCTTACCTAAACTGCGTACGCAAATTCCGTGCGTACGCAGTTTAGAGAAAGTTACCTCAGCATATCACTAATTCCAAGCCACTGGCTGCTTTACTACATAAACAAAATCAACATTTCCACCATGAGCGATTTCTTCTTTTTTCGCAATGTTTTAACGCCCATTCTTTAATCAAAACGTTAAAGTGATGTTGATTATCATTATCTTACATAGACGATTTTATCACAGTCTGCTTCAAATTTGGTTTACGAAGTAATGAGGAGGTGATCTTGATCATGCGAAATGTTAACCTTTATCGTAATAAAGGAGAAAATACTAGCAGTTTCTCCTTTTCCAACGATGACTTTAAAGTTCTCCTTCTGCAGTGTCGTAAAAACAACGGATCGTATGGTAAAACGATCCGTTGTTTTTACGACACTGCAGAAGGAGAAAATGTCCTTAAAGTTCTCCTTCTGCAGTGTCGTAAAAACAACGGATCGTATGGTAAATACGATCCGTTGTTTTTACGACACTGCAGAAGGAGAACTTTAAAGACATTGTTGGAAAAGGAGAAAATGCTAATATTTTCTCCTTTTCTAACATTTGTTTCCACTACTTATCAAACATCCAATCATTTTAGCCACTTTAAGTATGTCGTCTGCAAACGCCTTCAATTTGGACAAGTCTAAAGTTTTGTCATCTGGTAAAGAGTGGATCTTTTACCACACAATCCCGACTTTTAACGACCGTAAGGGAGAAAGCTTCTGAAAACGTTGTAGGGAAAAGGAGAAAATGCTGGTTAGCAACATTTTCTCTTTTCCCACAATGTTTTCTATCCGTCTTTAAACAGATTTCAGTGTTTGAATCGCCTTTATCTTGTCGTCTGCAAATGCTTTCAATTTGGACAAGTCTAAAATTTTGTCGTCTGGTACAGAGTTAAATGCTAAACTTAGTAGACCTTTCATCGACATGCTGTTGAGTATGCGATAATATTTTTGTGTGTTGATAGCATCTATCTTTCGTCTAACATCTGTAAAACGAAAATATAACATGGAAACGTTATCAATCAAAGCGCTGAAAGTACTGATTACCAGTTTTTGTGTCAAACGGAAAAAATAGATTTGTAAGCAAAGAGGGAATCCACTGATTACTTGATAAACTAGAATCTCATGCTAGTGATATTGTCTAACCATTTACCAAATGACAAAATTTTAGCCTTGTCCAAAATCAAAGATTTTGTAGATAACAATTCAAATATTCCTCTAATGATAGATTTTTCTTTTACTTTTTATCTTTGAAAGGGTGAAAAGCATTGTAGGAAAAGGAGAAAATGTCATAGGCCTACTAAAATCAAGTGCAGGTTTGTGATAAAAATATCTATTGCGGTTGAGTATTATTTCTGAATCGTTTCATGTGGGAAAGCGGCCAGTA
The DNA here is from genome assembly GCA_945859785.2 of Tridacna gigas. Classification (NCBI taxonomy): domain Eukaryota; kingdom Metazoa; phylum Mollusca; class Bivalvia; order Cardiida; family Cardiidae; genus Tridacna; species Tridacna gigas. The sequence goes on from OX244042.2 coordinate 2,008,827, forward strand.
TTGCCTGGATATAATGTTATCCGTGGTATGGATACTTGGAATAAATTTACGAGCTGCTGCATCTGACGGGTTTAGTATTTTGTTTACCCTTTAATAAAAAAACACTTAAACATTTACCACACAATCCCGAGTTTCAACGACCCTGATTAACACAATTTTTGTAAACATTGTGGAAAAAGGAGAAAATGCTGGTGACCGGCATTTTCTCCTTTTCCCACGATGTTTTCTACTCTTTCAGACAAAAAATTCCATCATTTAAGCCACATTTAATTTGTCGTCAGCAAATGCTTTCAATTTGGTCCAGTATAAAATTTTGTCGTTTGGTAAAGACTTAAAACGGTATATACTGATTATTTTCGGTAACAAATTGTCAGCAAACGACTTTGGAAACATTCTTGCAAACAAGAGCAACCAAACAGACGTGCGCGAGAAAACATCACGGCAAACAGGGAAATTGGGCACCACGAGTAAAATCTCTCTCTTCCACGATACTTCAGAAGCAGTCTAAACAGAGCTCCAGACAGAGGAAGTGATTTTGATTTCAAAACTGAAAATATTAATCATTCTCCACTAAACCCTATGTTATCTCATCGAGACGATTCTAATGAGTACCCACAACATAGGGTTTTGGAGAAGAAATAATGGTTTTAGTATACCATCACTCCCTCTTATCTGGACTGATTGATTGATTGTATAGTGTTTTACGCCGTTTTCAACATTATTTCAGTTATATCGCGGCGGCCAGTGCTCCTATCCATGCTTTCCTGGAATTTCTTTTACCAGTACTCCGCACAATTTTCTTTCCAAGCCACTGGCTGCTTTCCCACATAGCCATTGTCGAAACAATGGTCAGCGGTGGGAGAGGAATGAATCCTGTCGCAATGACTATCCTCAATCCTCGGAAAGAAAATGGCCAAGCCGGGGATCGAACCAGCGACCTCCTGTTCTCAAGTTCTGTACGCTACCGACTGAGCCACGGGGCTCGGCTCTCTTACCTGGAGCTCTGGTCTAAAGTAAAGCAAAAAAAAAAAGAAAATGATGATTGTAGATGGCTTAATAAGTTAGACGCAAACCAAAACATGTACATTGCAACACAATACATCCGGGAATTTCCGTTGATCATTTTTTTTTTAGGAAAAAAAAATGTAGAAAACATTATAGGAAATGGAAAAAAATTATCCTTAGAAGCAGGTTATCCTCGTGCCACAATATTTCTGAAACTGATCAGCTGAAAGTCGCTGCAGAAGAAGTAATTTGTAGATTAGAATCAAATACCTGTGTATGTACCGAGGAACCGAATACATCCGGGGATTTCCGGGGATTACTTTTTCCCTCTGAAGTTAACTTATACATGATTACTATTTCATGTTTTCTAGCGTACTCTCTAATGGTTTTACAGATGCAAAAGGCATAAAAAGCAAGAGATACACATGTTTTGTATCCCGTAGAATCATTTACGATCTATAAAACGCAAACATTTCCAGAGTGCAACAGTTTTACATCAGAGAAAGTTATTGCTCTTAAATACACGGTATTCACCCTAATGCCGGCTTAACCCTATACAACACGAAAAAAAAAAAAGAAAATATAGAATTGTCTAAATTGAAATCATTTGCAGATGACAATTTCAATATGGCTCAACTGATAAAACCTGCATTCACCCGAGTAGAAAACATTGTGGGAAAAGGAGAAAATGCTGGTAACCAGCATTTTCTCCTTTTCCCACAATGTTTTTAAAAGCTTTATTTTTCAGGGCCGTTAAAACTCGGGATTGTGTGGTATAGGGTTAAAATGCAATTAGTTCTATCACGCACACAGTCTTCTGTTTGTTCGGTTTCACCAGTTCTACATCTGAGCTCTACGGTGCCTTGCAAAAGGGCACCCCCGCCTTGACCAGCCCCACCTGTGAGAATCGAGCTCAGTATCCATGGATCAAAAATCTAACGCCTTAATCATAAAGCTGCTAATTAAATGAAACGAAAATTTCCACTCAATAGGAAAAGCTCAAATTATTGAAATTTTAAAGTTGATTTCAACGTCAAATTGATTGATTGTATGTTGTTTAACGCCGTTTTCAACATTATTTCAGTTATATCGCGGCGGCCAGTGCACCTATCCATGCTTTCCTGGAGTTTCTTTTACCAGTACTCCGCACAATATTCTTTCCAAGCCACTGGCTGCTTTCCCACATAACCATCGTCGAAACAATGGTCAGCGGTGAGAGAGGAATGAATCCTGTCGCAATGACTATCATCAATCCTCGGAAAGAAATTGGCCAAGCCAGGGATTGAACCAGCGACCTCCTGTTCTCAAGTCCTGTACGCTACTGACTGAGCTACGGGGCTCGGCTTCAACGTCAAAAAAAGAAAAAGAATATCGTTGCGGACAGTGTAGATCCAAGATCAGACTGCACGTTCTGTGCAGTCTGATCTTGATCTACACTGTTCGCAAAATTGTCCCGAGTCGCGCACAGCAACCTGAGGGTTAATCACAGTGTTCGGGAGGACCGCGATATCAAATGAGTGTATTGTGTCGAAATCTTCCAGCAGAACCAACTAGTATTGATATTGAGTTCTTGGGCCGCCAAAACGCCTTGTCCAAGGTCATTTTCATTATGATACCAGAGCATATGACACCCCATGCCTACATTTTTAATTTATTATGTCCTTTTTTTCCTTTTATCTTGTAGCCAACTATATGTGTAGCCAACTATATGTGTAGTACTGTCAAGTATAAGTTACATAAATTGAAACAGAATTTTTAACTTTACCGAAAGTGCGACACATATAGGTAATTTTCGCCGCCATACTCGCTCTAGATCTTGCATTCTTTCGTGCTTATCGTTCCTATTTTTTTTTTTTTGACTCTGCACAACTGTGTACTTGTCTTACAATAAAGTTCTATTCTGTTCTGATGATCGAACTTGGAACACTGGCCACAGCCTGCACGGCTAGGCACTCGATCTTGACTATCCGCTTAATATATCAATTCATAACCGCAAAACTGTTGTATCTACAGGTATTTTGAATGCATAATCTAATTCGTGCTTCAAAACTAACCATACAAAGTACAACTTAACCCTTTCCAAAACAAGCCCTGGTTTTCACGTGTCTGCAGTACAAGTCTTTTGAAAACACTGTGGGAAAAGGAGAAGTTGCTCGTAACGAGCAATTTCTCCTTTTCCCACAGTGTTTTCTCCCCTTTTTGATAACTTTCTGGCATTTTCATCAAATTTGAAACTGTCGTCTGCAAACTCTTTCAATTTGGACCAGTCGAAAATTTGTCGTTTGGGAAAGGGTTAAGTTGCGTACTTTTTATCGGACGCCGTAGATCAAAATGAGACTGCACAGAACGTGCAGTCTGATCGTGAGTACATTGTACCGTATACATGACCGTAAAGATGTCGTAAATATCTTAATATATTTATGTGGGCCATGCTCTGTGAAAAGGGGGCTTCAGGCATCTGCAAAAAGCATCGACCCAGGTCAGCCTGCGCAGTCCGCGCAGGCTGACCTGGGCCGAAACTTTTTGTTACTGGTCAATTTTCTGCATGTCAAAAAACTAGCGTACCTCATGATTCAGTCATGCCCAAGCCCAACTATGCAGAGTACAACTTAAGTTGGTTTTGTGGATAGCGTAGATCAAGATCAGACTGCACAGAACGTGTAGTCTGTTCTTGGTTACTTTGAAGAACTTTGTATCTGTCACAGTTTTGAAAACTGCTGTTATGCGAGTTGAGGCGGGTGAGTTGGCGTAGATTTTGTGTTTTATTTTTCATAAGCATGAAATGTCAATCCTACATGAGCCATTCTCTGGCAAAAGGGGGCTCAATGCATCTCTGAGATATATTATACCAAGGAAGTCATCCTACAATTATGAATCTATGAAATCCATTTTGTCTAACAACCAACTAAATCATGAAGTAGACTGGTCCCCTGACATGCAGAAAATTGACCAAAAGCAAAAAATATTCGGTCCAGGTCAGCCTTCGCCGACTGCGCAGGCTGACCTGGTCGATACTTTTTGACAGAAAGTGTCTCATAAATTTGGCATTTCACAAGATAAAGTACGAACTATATCAATCTCGCGCTCCCCACTACAATCACCCTCACACACACAGAGAAAAAACACTTTGATTGAAGCAAGAGTGAAGAAAAAAAATGCTGAAAAAAATCCTCATTAACAGTGATCGAACAAAATACACAGCCAAAAATATATGGACCGTTCTCTGACAAAAGGGGATTTAATGCATCTCCGTGATTCATTACACTACACAAGTTATCACATAATTATACGAGGTCCATAAAATCCATTTTGCATAACAACCGACTGAATTGTGGGGTAGACGGGCCCTTGGACAAACATAAAGTTTTACGAACTGCAAAAAGTTTCGACCCATGTCAGCCTGCGCAGTCCGCGCAGGCTGACATGGGTCGATACTCTTTGCAGACGCATTAAGCCCCTTTTTACAAAGCATGGGTCGTATACGTTTATCTATTGGTGCGTGCTTTACTCATCAATCATTGCCGAAGTTATCTGTATTTTTTTCTCTCCCTACCTCACGAGAAAAAAACTATTTTAAAAGTAAAACAAAATACCAGTATTAGAGATACATATATACTCGTTTTTAGCCAGTTTTTAACCCATTATATATTTTTGAATTTACAAAAGTACGAACATTTTTGTATCTTCATACCAAATATTGCCCCTGATGGTTGCAAGGTTGCACAGATTACGACCGATAGGAAATGCATTTCATTGTCTGGAGGCTATCAAAGAAATCACTGTTGTAGATTCCAGTTTGATGTCGAAAACAAATTCCTTGAGTTTCTATATCCCTTAAACCATACATCCCGGTAATTTATCAATGTTTACACAGCTGTTTTAATTCTGAACCATTCTAAACGCTATCAAGTTTTAACAGTTTTTTTTTTATTTTACCTCTGGCTGTAAGGGTGTTTCTTTAACCCTTTACCACACAATCCCGACTTTTAACGACCCTGAGAAGAAAGCCTTTTGAAAACATTGTGAGAAAAGGAGAAAATGCTGGTAACCAGCATTTTCTCCTTTTCGCACAATGTTTTCTACTCTATCAAAGTCAAAAAACATCATTTTAGCAATGTTTATTTTGTCCTCTGCAAATGCTTTGACTTTGTTCTAGTATAAAATTTTGTCGTTTGGTAAAGAGTTAATATAAACTGAAGTATGGAAAAGAAGTGACAGTCAGGGTTCTGTTTTAGCCAATCGTAGGGTTAGCTTTGGAAATTAAAATTAAGATTTCGATTCAGAGCGATTAGTTCACCCTTTACCACACAGTCCAGAGTTTCAACGATCCTGAGGTAGATGGCTTTTTAAAACATTGTTGAAAAGGAAAAAATGCTGCTTAGCAGAATTTCCACTTTTTCCCACAAAGTTCTCTAACTTTTCTAGAGCAAATTCCATCATTTGAGCCAATTTAATTTGTCTCTAACAAATATATCAGGTAAAAAATTACGTAGTTTGGTAGACACTTAATCCTTAAGCTGCTAATCGCGACCCATTGACCTTTTGCGGACAGTGTAGATCAAGATCAGACTGCACAGAACGTGCAGTCTGATCGTTGATCTACACTGTCCGATACGGTATTTTCTCTCCAGTAAAATCAACTTTGAAACCGCAATGTTTGGGCTTTTAGTATGGAGTAGAAATTTGCGTTTCATTTATTCAGCAGCTTAAGTGTTAACATGGCAGAAATCTTGAAATGGCAAGTCTACAGAGTTAGAATTTGAGAATGATTGGTGAATAGGTTTTGCTACTTTTATCAGAATATTAGATGGCATTTCTTTCCGGCCCCAGTCTACATTTACCAATGTGTGAATTTTATAATTACTCTGTGGATCTATTTTTCACTCCGATGCTACATTTTGTAGACGGTGATGCGGCCTCCTCTCTTCCTAGAACATTGTAAAATATGCAGGCCAGAGCATCTATTAGTCTGGATTACCTGCCCCTAACACTACGTTATTGTGTCAGGCAAAGCGCAATAATGGCGCCCTCCATGGCGGCCTCAAGCGTACCCCTACATGCTCTCATGTCTTTCCCAATTTCATATGATCCAGTATGATAAATGAATAAAATGAAATCAATCTTGTACAAAATATGCATCACCGAATCTAAAACGTGCTGTTGGGGCATCGCTTTAATATAAATTTGACTATGAATCATTTTTAAAAGTAGCCCTATTTCCGGACGTTATATAGGTTCATTGACATTTCGGATACTCAAAGCATATCTGATATATAGTTTTTCTCGCTAAATAAGAACGATCATTAGAAAAAGCTCGGTGCCATTACTTTATTGCAACCAATCTGTTTTGAATTCAGCCCACAGTCCGATTTGATCAAGTGAATAACAATATCCCGTTACCTCTGCATATTACCAATGGGGGCCGCCATTATTTCGCTTTGCCTGACGTACTTTTGAAGTCAGGCGGGGTACCAAGCTAGAGTATGTTTACCATCAGTCTAATGTAAAGAATCTCAAAATTGACAAAAAGTAAATGAAATAAAACAAAAAAACTTCTGAAACACCAAAGACAATGTTATCTTTTTTTTTTTTGTAGGTAGTGTAGTACAAGATTAGACTGCATAGAACATATATGCGGCATATTACGTAAAAAAAGAAAAATGAAATCGCAAAAACAATTCATTATTCATAAACTTCAAAATAACTTTTTATTACGTCTTAATATGTTCCTTTTACAGTTGATTCGAAAACATAAATATAAGCCATGCTCCGTGAAAAGGAATTTTAATGCATCTGCAAAAAAAAAAAAATACCGACCCATGTCAGCCTGCACTGGCTGACCTCGGTCGAACCTTTTTGCTATTAGTCAGTTAATTTTCTGCATGTCAAAGGACCATTGTACCTCATGATTCAGTCGATTGTTAGACGGAATGGATTTCTATGGATCCATAATATGTGCATAATCTGTGTCTACCTATAATAACAATAATAATAATAATAATAATAATAATAATAATAATTTAATAATAATAATAATAATAATAATAATAATAATAATAATAATAATAATAATAATAATAATAATAATAATAATTTAATAATAATAATAATAATAAAATGATGATAATAATGATGATGATGATGATGATGATGATGATGATGATGATAATAATAATAATAATAATAATAATAATAATAATAATAATAATAATAATAATAATAATAATAATAATAATAAAATGATGATAATAATAATAATAATGATAATGATGATGATAATAATAATAATAATAATAAGATGATGATGATGATGATAATAATAATAATAATAAAATGATGATAATGATAATAATAATAATAATAATTACTATTATCACCATCATCATCATCATCATTATTATTATTATTATACGTACATAATACATACATAATTATACTGTGTTGACTTGATTGATAAAATGCATGACGGAAATACATCAAACCCCCATTTATCAGAGAATGGCTCACATACATGTATGATGCGTGCATTCGTGCATGTCATAATTTATTACTCCATTAAATAATAAACAATGATACAGCAAATTTACTCATTCCCTCATTATTGACACTTTGATTATTCTATCGATATCAAGGAAACTGAAAAATCAAAAATAATTGAGCCATGCTCTGTGAAAAGGGGGGCTTAATGCATCTGCAAAAAGTATCGACCGAGGTCAGCCTGCGCAGTCCGCGCAGGCTGACCTCGGCCGAAACTTTTTGCTTTCGGTCAATTTACTGGATGTCAAGGGACCAGTGTGCCTTATGATTTAGTCGTTTGTTAGACAAAATAAATTTTACGGATCTATAAGGCTTGTTTGGTATCGTGGATCACAGAGATGCATTGAGCCCCCTTTTGCCAGAGCATGACTAATTAATATTGGTAGTTATGTTCTAGATGTAAACTGAGATTCGTGAAAATATAGTGGCAAATAGATTGATTGATTGTATGGTGTTTAACGCCGTTTTCAACATTATTTCAGTTATATCGGGGCGGCCAGCGCACCTATCCATGCTTTCCTGGAGTTTCTTTTACCAGTACTCCGCACAATATTCTTTCCAAGCCACTGGCTGCTTTCCCACATATCCATCGTCGAAACAATGGTCAGCAGTGAGAGAGGAATGAATCCTGTCGCAATGACTATCATCAGTCCTCGGAAAGAAATTGACCAAGCCCGGGGATCGAACCAGCGACCTCCTGTTCTCAAGTCCTGCACGCTACCGACTAAGCTACGGGGCTTGGCTGTGGCAAATAGAGAAATTGTTCTTTAGTAACGGATTCTCTATTTGCCACAATGTTTTGACAAACCAGTAATATTGACAGGTGTGTGATAAATATTTGCATGTAAAGTAAGATTTATTTATTTATGGTCTATAGCTGGCATAATTTGCATGCTACAGTTTATCAATCATGAACAAGTGAGTCACAGAATGTGGGCGCAAATATACCTCCCTCCCTTTCTCTTTCTTTCCAGCGATTTTTTGCCTTTCACCTCTGATCCATGTGAGAAAAGTAGTGACTTGGAAAGAAAGTTGTTTCAGCACTGGTGTGAGAAAGCCAGGAAACACATGCGTCGGTGCACTGACCGCCGTGACATATCCTAAGCTGTTACAACGGTGTAACTTCAATACAAATAAATTTTGTTGGTTCTGCATTCAGGCAATCGTGGTTCGATTCTCATCTGCGTTAGCGGTCACAATGGAGTGTCCCCGGGCAAGGCACTGTGGTAACCCAAGGAAACCAAGATAAAGTATGAATGACTGTATGCTGGCTGTATTGTTTAACCTCGACCGTCCTAAATAAGTGACTGAATCAGCTTTAGCTCAAAGGCATAGATTGGGATTAGACGACATAGAGCCCGACTTCTGATCACTACAGGAGTCCTCCTTGGCGCCGTGGTGACGTTGTTGGTTTTATATACAGAAAATCGTGGTTCGATTCTCGGCTGCTTTAGCGGTCACACTGGAGTGTCTCTGGGCAAGGTACTGTTGAATCCCAGGCCCCAGTGATGATTGATTTATTGACTGGATGATTGGTTGTTTGGTGGTTGATTGGCTGATTGATTGATTGAATGATTGATTGTATGGTGTTCAACGCCGTTTTCAAAATTATTTCAGTTATATCGCGGCCACCAGTGCAGCTATCCATGCTTTTGCTGAGGTTTCTTTCCAAGCCACTGGCTGCTTTCCCACACAACCGTTGTCGAAACAGTGGTCAGCGGTGAGAGAGGAATGAATCCTGTCACAATGAAAATCATCAATCCTCGGAAAGAAATTGGCCGAGCCGGGGATCGAACCAGCGACCTTCTGTTCTCAAGTCCTGTACACAGCCGACTGAGCTACCGGCTATTTAATCACGAGGATGTCCGTGTCACTATGTCGCATGTATCTTTGGTTTCTTTTCAAGACATTGTAGACAAAGATCAGACTGAAGGAACTTTCGGTCTAATCTTGAATGAACAATATCTGAATCTGATGTAAAATTCTGCGTTGAATCAGCCATTGACCTTTTTTTCCTGAAGCTTGAAATTTGTTAGTTTTCTTATTCTTTTTTTTTTAATCCTTTCAGTGCCACGGGTGAAAACAGTGGACGACAAAGATCAAAGATCAAGATCAGACTGCAAAGAAAGTGCAGGTCTGATCTTGGATTTATATCGTCCTCATGTTCAACCAAGCCTATACAGTAAAAATCTTCCATAGTTTCAGAGGATTATAAAATTGAGCAATGGTTTGCGAAAAAGGGGCTTAACACATCTGCGAAAAGTATCGACCCAGGTCAGCCTGCGCAGTTCGCGCAGACTGACCTTGGCCGAAACTTTTCGCTATCGGTCAATTTTCTGTATGTCCAGGGACCAGTCCACCTCATGATTAGGTCCGTTAATAAAAAAAGCGGCTATTAGGGATCCATAATTATGTGATGACTGGCTTGGTATGATGCATCACGGAGATGCATTAAGCCCCCTTTTGCCAGAGCGTGGCTCAATCATTTTCAGCTGCCGAAAGAGATCGAGTACATATGATCGGTGTTCTTGCAAAAGGGGCTTTAATGCCCGTCCGTGATGAATTATACCAAGCAAGTCATCACATAATTATGGTTCCGTAAAAATCCAGCTTGTTTAACAACCGACTGAATCGTGAGTTAGAATGGTCCTTTGGAATGCAGAAAATTGACCAATAGCAAAAAGTATCAACTCAGATCAGCCTGCGCGGACTGTGCAGTCTGACCTGGTCTATACTTTTTGCACATGTATCACGGCCCCCTTTATCACAGAGCATGGCTCGCAGAAATTTTGCGCTGAAAAAGCTAGAAAATACTAAATAAAAATATGTAACTCCACCAACAAACTTACAAATCTGTTTTAAACTGATACAGTAAGCTTTTTTGGAACAGTGTAGACCAAGATCAGACGATACAGAACGGTGTTTGGAACACTGGATTTATACACAAGAGGCTCTCGTGGTGATATCAGCTAGTGAAGCTGGTCTAACAGAAGTGATCTTTGACAAGGACATTGCAGGGCCGAAGCCGAACGCTCTTTCAACACAAAAATACAGGTGTAAAATTTTTGTTAATTTTGAATTAATCTTTACCGAAACTCCAAAATTTTAGAATTTGAAAGCATTAGAAGACACACAAATTTATAGTGTTTCAAACAACTGAAATTGTCTTTGATAGGACAGAAACCATTGTGGGAAAAGGAGAAAATGCTGGTTACAAGCATTTTCTCCTTTTCCCACAATGCTTTCATTAACCCTCCTGCTTTGGGTTGCTAAAACACGGGAATGTCTGGGAAAGGGTTAAACCTGTTTTACATCGGTTGCGAAATAAGTTATTGCAATTTTTATCGATCTCTCTCATTGATAATTTCCTAGAAAACTAATCTGATCTCGCGCAAGAAAATCAGTCAGTTCTCGCGCTGTGATGAGGATCGGCCCAAAGGTTGACGCTGCTCAATTTGGTATTCGAATTTTAAACCTCTGACGTGAACGTCTGAGTGTTAACCCTTCATTTATTGTCTGATTGATTGATTGATTGATTGTATGGTGTTTAACGCCGTTTTCAACATTATTTCAGTTACATCGCGGCGGCCGTTGCACCTATCCGTGCTTTCCTGGAGTTTCTTTTACCAGTACTACGCACTATATTCTTTCCAAGCCACTAGCTGCTTTCCCACATATTCATCGTCGAAACAATGGTCAGCGGTGAGAGACGAATGAATCCTGTCGTAATGACTATCATCAATCCTCGGAAAGAAATTGGCACAGCTGGGGGTCGAACCAGCGACCTACTGTTCTCAAGTCCTGTACGCTACCGACTGAGCTACCGTGGCTCGGCGATTCAGCTGAAAGTTACGTGGGGGGGGGGGATGTACAAAGCACTTATTTGAAAAATACTGAAATGTTCACCGAAATTCATGCGATCAATTCACAGGTTATACTTTTTAAGCGATTAATTAATAAATTGATAATATTACCACCAAAAAAGCTTTCATAGGTTAATACTGAAAGAAAGAAAAAATAGAAAATGAATACCAGTTTATGTATTGTAAAACAAACAAACGCCCATAATTTACAATTATAATAATAATAAATATTTAAATAAAAAACAAACCTGCTTGCAACTGTCACATACCTGCCTCAAAATATCATGATGTATTTCCCACGCTCAGTGTTATCCTAACAGTACACTTTCGTCAACCCATCAATTCGCGTTTTCCTCCCGATACATCATCGTTAGGCAAAATCTCTCGATATATATATAACGCAGGGAGCATTAAAAAAGTACTAATACAATCGATGCTCTCGTTCTCTTGGGAGTTGCGCAGTGCTAAAGAATAAATCATGCGTCATTTGGATAGGATTGGATTTCTCTGAAAATGTTTTGTGACTAAAATCTCATCGTAAACCGAGTCATTCTTTTTTTCCCCTTCCCAGCTCTGTCATAACACTTTACGACAAAATTTTAGCCTAATCGAAATTGAATAGATATGTACCCGATAGATTAACCCTTATCCTGCTGAATAAAAGAAATGAAACTTTATAGTAGATAGTAGAAGCCCAAAAATTTCTTGTTTCAAAGGTCTTTTTGGAGGAAAGATATCTCCTTATCGGACAGTGTTGATCAAAGATCAGACTGCACATTCTGTGCAGTCTGATCTTGATCTACGCTGTACGCAACAGGTCGGTGGGTCGCGATAAGCAGCCTAAGGGTTAAATGTGGCTCAAATGATGGGAAAGACACACACCCTTCCGGTGGATTTCGGTGGCTTAAGGCACTAGAGTCTTCGTTTCGACCCCCACCTGTCGCGGAGTGTCCTGTGGCAAGGCATCGCATAACCATTGCCGATCAATGGTAGCACCTAGACGTAAAATAAAGTAAGAGGGCGTCTCTGTGGTATAACTGAAGAATTATTCAAAAAGTGTAAGTCCCTATGAGACAAGCGCGCTTTCTGTGCTGTTTTATCAGGAAAAAAAATGGTGGTCGGGGTCCGTATTCTCCATTTCTAATAACATTTGTGGTCTAATTCTACAAACATTTTCTCCTTTTCCCACAATGTTTTTTAAAGCCTGCATTTTCAAGATCGTTAAAACTCGGCATTTTTCGGTAAAGGATCAAAGGGTAAATTTTTTGATTTGACAGTTGGTTGATTGATTGATTGTATGGTGTTTCACGCCGTTTTTCAACATTATTTCAGTAATATCACGGTGGCCGTGTTTTCCTGGAGTTTCATTTACCAGTACTTCGCACAATATTGTTTCCAAGCCACTTGCTGCTTTCCCACATAACCATCGTCGAAACAATGGTCATGGGTGAGAGAGGAATGAATCCTGTCGCAATGACTATCATCAATCCTCGGAAAGAAATTGGCCAAGCCGGGGATCGAACCAGCGACCTCCTGTGTTCAAGTCCTGTACGCTACCGACTGAGCTACGGGGGCTTGGCTTGACAGTAGGTAATGTACGACTCGAATACAAACATTTTGAATCCTCCTCAAACGAAGCAACCCGTAGACTGCAAGGCACTCAGTGCACTTTTGTGCACAGCGCAGACCAAGATTAGACAGTGCAAAACGTGCAGTCTGATCTTGAATCTACATTGTCCTACACAGTGAGATTTTGCCGCAAAAAGAAGGTTCAGATCTTCATATTTCGGATATTGCTATCCACGGAAAATTTTCATTTTTTTTTATTTTAAATTCTTGAAAAGTTTAAGCCAACAAGCACGCAATAGTTATATAAATGTATGAGCCAAGCTCTGAGAAAAGGGACTTACTGCATGTGCAAAAAAGTATCGACCCATGTCAGCCTGCGCAGTTCGCGCAGGCTGACATGGGTCGAAACTTTTTGCTATTTATGAATTTTCTGCATGTCAATGGACCATTCTATGTCCACACCCAGTCAGTTGTTAGACTAAAATGGATTTTATGGATCCATAATTATGTGATGACTTGCTTGGTATAATGCATCACGGAGATGCATTAAACCCCCTTTTAGCCAGAGCATGGTTCATATTGTTTTACAATCTATATGTACTAATTTACCCTCTTACACTCGATCAGACCTAGACAAATAAAGGATATTCTTTCTTCTTACTCGTTTCAACGCCATAGCTGAGAACAGGGGGTTACGGAAGGCATAGATCAAGATCTTGGATCTATACCTTGGGTATGTATAGTCATGCTTAATGAATTAAAAATATATATATATATTTCCGAGTTTCCATTTTAGTGTATACAAAGTTTGTATGTTTGTTTTCCCTTTTCATTAGATTTCAGTTGTTTTATCGGCGGCCAGTACACCTATCCATGCGCTCCAGGACTGGCTCGGTCAGTTTCTTTCCGAGGATCGATGATAGTCATTGTAACAGGATTTACTTCTCTCTCACCGACAATGGTTATGTGGGAAAGCAGCCAATGGCTGCGTAGTACTGGTAAAAAAAAAAAAAAAAAACTCAATGAAAGTATGGATAGATGCACTGGCCGCCACGATATAACTAAAATAATGTTGAAAACGGCGTTAAAAAACATAGTCAGAACTTTCTTGAGCCAGTACTACACATAAAGATCTCTCCATTGGCTACTTTCCCACATAAACAAAATCCATACTTTACTAGGAGATAAATATACCCAGAGGCAATGAATGCCATCAGTGCAAGAAGAGAGACTCGAAGAAGGACTGAGATTCGAATTCACAGCCCCTTCATTTTTAGCCCTACACGTTACCACAGGGACTCCAGGTCTGAAGCACTTGCAATTAGAAATGAGCATGCTCTGGATTGGTTTGGTTTGGTTTGTATTGGAGTTTAACGCCATTTTAACAGCTTAGGTCATATCATGGCGGTCAGCGATGCACCTATGTGCTTCCTGGCTTTCTCACACCAGTACTGATACAACTTTCTTTCCAAAGCCACTGACTACTTTCCCCATATGCATCAGAGGTGAGAGGCGAAAAATCGGAGCATGCTTTGGAAAAAAAGGGTTTAGTGCATATCCATGACGCATTACACCATGCAAGTCATCAAATAAATAAATCCATTTCGTCTAACAACCGGGAGAATCATGAGGTAGAATGTCCTTGAATGTGCGGAAAATTAACCAAAAGCAAAAAGTTTCGACCAGGTCAGCCTGCGCGGACTGCGCAGGCTGACCTGGGTGGATACTCTTTGTAGATGTATTTTGACCCCCTTCTCACAGAGCATGACACGGATATCTCCACAGAAGACATAAGTGCACAGTCTTGCCAAGAGAGGTACGTCCGCCGTCATGTGAGGGAAGCGTGCTGTTGTAATTAAAGTGTAATTACAAAAAGAAAAAAATAATTTCGTAATTATGTGAACATGCACAAAACATGCTTTGTTTGATTTAGACAGAGCGCTTTTCAAAGCAGGAACATTGTTGCACCTGCCATTTTTTTTCACCAGTTTTTTACGGTGGCCAAACATGAACATTAACAAATGTACAGACTTACGGTGTTGCGTTATTGTTACGCCGCTATATTTTTTACTCGTTTGGAAACTATGTCTGTGCGTTTTCTCATTCGGCAAACTTAGGGTGATCCGGTGATCGAATCCCTCGGCTGTATCACGTAGATTGATATGCACCTACAGGGCAACATTTCTTCACCGGAAGTACACCGTTTTACCGTTATTAAAATTGTAAGGCATCTCTTAAAAAAGAAAACATGAGTCACAACTTTCTATCGACATCTTTCTGAGAATATTTCCGTCGGCGAACAGTACGTACATTCATTTAGCGTGGTTTATCAATTCCACTGGGAGCTTTCATCGACAGATCGATAGATGTGAATAACTTCACCCTTGTTTTTCATGTTGTTGCTCAACGATTTACTTGGGCGCCGCCATGTTTAAGATCATGTGATTGATAGTTCAAAATAGAAACCTCCTTTTAAATACAGACGAGGTTAGATGTAGGTACGGAATCGGCCGAGTTGTGACGAGTGGGTTTCTCTTGACAGTAACTGTTGTTATTTATGTTTTAGGATCAAAATATTTAAAAAAATCAAAATATTTAAACAAAAGTTCACACAATCTTAGGTAAAAAAAAAATATGCCAGATTTAATCAAAGTGTATAATATACCTAAACGATCCCTTATCGGTTATCCTAGCAAAATACTAATTGTCAATCTGATTAGAGAGAACAAGTTGGTCCCATTGAACATTATAATGCAGCAAGTCATGTGATTTCCATTCGTAATTTTGTGCGGGAAATCAACTAACTATATGAATCAACTCACCAATAACCAGAAATATCTTTAAAAAGCTAAATTTGTCTGTAAATAGGTCTGCAGGTACATTTTTAACATGTCCAAAATATTGACCAATCGCGAATTTCTATTTATTCATTGGAATATAACAATACCAAAAAGTAGGCCAAGAGCCTGAGTATTCAGCTACGCCTAAAAAAACAAAGAAATTGTGGCAAAAATGAGGTCACATGATTTAATTCGTCCAATGAAAAACAAAGGTTTGTTCAAATCCTAGTATCTTTTAGACGTAATTTACATGTATCATCTTTGAAGACAACATGATATCGAGGATATTTGAGTGTATTTTTTTTTTTCGATGAAAGGTCGAAATTTATTTCATCAGAGTTTACAGTTCGCGGTGACCTTGATACTAGACATCAATATTTGAGCCATGCCCCGAAAAAAGGGGCTTAATGCATCTACAAAAAAAAAAAGTATTGACCCCGGTCAGGCTGCAACTTGTAAATTTTGTACATGCCAAAGGACCTTTCTACCTCGTGATTCAGTCGGTGTCAGCCCTTTATTATCTTGATGGTGTCTCTTTTACCAGTTTAGCCATAACTGTTCTTGTACCGGTCTTATTATCAGCCTTCTGTTGATACATGTACAGAGCTCCAGACAGAGGGTGTGATTTTGATTTCGAAATTGAAAATATTAGTTATTCTCCACTAAACCCTATGTTATGGGTACTCATTAGAATTATCTGATTGAGACGATTCTAATGAGTACCCACAACATAGGGTTTGGAAGAGAAATAAAGGATTTATAATACTATCACCCCCCTCTTATCTGGAGGTCTGATGTACATGGTTATATTAATTTAATTTCTCTGATGAGCTCTAGTTGGCTTGCAGAACTTTTATAGAGAAAACCGCACCAATACCTTTATACACGAGCCATAATCTGGTAAAAGGGGGCTTAATGCATACCAATGAAGCCATCACATAATTATGGATCCATAATAGCCACTTTTTTTAACTACTGACAGAATCATTAGGTCGACTGGTCCTTGGACATAAAGAAAAACATCCAATAGCGAAAAGTTTCGGCCCAGGTCAGCCTGCGCGGACTGCGCAGGCTGACCTGGGTCGATACTTTTCGCAGATGCATTAAGCCCCCTTTTCACAGAGCATGGCTCGTATGAAATATAAAATCGGTTAGCCTGAGGTTTTTTACAGGAAAATCAGGTTTGAATTACTGAGGGTATGAAGCATATTGAAGACGCATTTTCGTTGATGGTGAGTAAAAGTAGAACATTTTTTTTTTCTTTTGGACTTTTTATATGTGTGCGATGGTATTTCAAGCAGACAAGGGGAATTCGATCCATTAATATATTTATATTTCGATCAGTTAAGCGATCGATCTGAAACAAAAAACAAAAAAAGATGGTTTGCACGGGTAAAAGGCTAAATGGAAGGATCAATCAATAGCCGATTAAAAAGAAAGTCAGTCCAATCGGTCAGTCGGTCGGTCAGTCATTCAATACATCAATTAATCAGTACATTAATCAATTCATTAACAATACATTAAGCAATGCATGCATGCACGCATCGATCGAATCGATCAATCAATCAATCAATATACCGACCGACCGATAATATCAATCAATCAATCAATCAATCAATCAATCAACAAATCAATCAATCAATCAATCAATATACCGACCGACCAGCCAGCCAACCAACCAACCAACCAACTAACCAACCAAACAAACAACCAGGCAATCAATCAATCGAGCAATCGATCGATTCTGCGTTGCCCGTAAAATGCCAAGTATAAATACAGAAGATCTGGATTAGAATCTATAAAAATTAAAGTTCGTAATTATAATATAACATGTTCTTAGAAGACAGTCTGAAGAAGTCAGGCTTTATATCGATTTGAGCCACGCTCTGGCAAAAGGGGCACTTATGACATCTCCATGATGCATTGTATGAATCAAGCCTTCACATAGTTATGGATCCATAATGGCCACGTTTTCTTTCTTTTAACAACCGACTCAAACATGGGGTAGAATGGTCCTTAGAATTTACCAACTGCGATAAGTTTCGACCCAGGTCAGCCTGCGCGGACTGCGCAGGCTGACCTGAGTCGATACTTTTCGCAGAGGCATAAAGCCCCATTTTCACAAGCGCCATAAGTCACTTTTTTTTTCTTTTCATTCGATTCGTAGACTAACGTAAAAGTATTCAAGAAAGACAACTCGTGGTTTACTTAAAAAAAAAATCAATTAGAATTTTTTTTTACCGCCCTTGATTTGAAAAAAATGTTACGGTGCTGATCAACTGAGCGAAGCTGACAGGTTTGATCCTTTGTGATGTTAAGTGGCACAAGGTCAAACTTATGCTAACATAAAAAAAAGGAACCGAATTTCCCTCTAGCAAAAGGGGGTTTCAATACATCTTCTTGATACATAATACCGAGAAAGTCATCAGACAATTAGGGATCCATAAAACCCATATTGTCTAACGACTGACTGAATCTGGAGCAAGGGTGGTCCTTACATGCGGAAAATTGACCAATAGCAAAAAGTTTCGACCCATGTCAGCCTGCGCGGCCTGTGCAGGCTGACATGGGTCGATACTTTTTGGCAGATGTATTAAGCACCCCTTTCACAGAGCATGGCTCACCCACGCACGCACGCATACACACACACACACACAGACAGACATGAGCCATGCTCTGGGAGAGGGAGGCTTAATGCAACTCCGTGATGCAAGGAATTCATCACATGGATTCATACAATTAATTTTGTCGAACAACCGACAGAGTTATGAGGCAGAGCGATCCCTTGACATGCAGAGAAAATTGACCAGTAGCAAAATGTTTCGATTCAGGTCAGTCTGTGCGAACTGCGCAGGCTGACCTGTTTCGATACCTTTTGCAGATGTATTAAGCCCCCTTTTTCACAAGCCATGGCTTATTTCTTTTGCATTTGTTTTGTTGTCCGACGTGGACCTATCAAGAACGACAACTCATGGTCTACTGAAACACAATGATTAGATTCTCTCTTTGCTTATCGCCCTTGATTAAAAAAAAAAGTTACCAACCGCTCTTTATCTTCTTCCCGATATCGCTATTTAAATCATTGCTATGACTCTTACAATAAATAATTCTATATTTAGACTGTTTTTCCTGATACTGCATCAGTCTGATATGAGCCATGCTCTGTAAAAAAGGGGGTTTAATGCATCTGCAAAAGGTATCGACCCATGTCAGCCCGCGCAGGCTGACATGGATCGAAAGTTTTTGCTGTTTGTAAATTCTCTGCATTCCCACAGGACCATTCGACCTCATGATCCAGTCGGTTGTTAGACAAAATGGTTTTATTGATCAAGAATTCTACGATGACTCGCTTGTTATAATGCACCAAGGAAATGCATTAAGCCCCCTTTTACGAGAGCATGGTTCATATAATACGAGGATTAACACTTAAGCTGCTGAATAAATGAAACACGTATTTCTACTCAACACTAAAAGCCCAAACATTGCGTTCTCAAAGTTGATTTCACCGGAAAGAAAATACCGTATCGGACAGTGTAGATCAAAGACCAGACTGCACGTTCTGTGCAGTCTAATCTTGATCTACACTGTCCGCAAAAGGTCAGTGGGTCGCGATCAGCAGCTTAAGGGTTAAAAGTTTAAAGGGCTTTTAAGATGAGTACTTAGCTCTTTCGTTGTCCAGATAAAATTGACTCCTTTTCTAGGTCTTAATGTAGATTTCTGATGCTACCAAAATGACTTTAGTCAAAGTTGGGCATATGGTAGCAGACGGTGCAGATCCAAGATCAGACTGCACATTCTGTGCAGTTTGATCTTGATCTACACCGTCCGCAAAGCATATTTCAGTCACTGTTGGTGGTGAAATAATGAAAAGGGCAAATTTAAGCAAACACGTTGATATAACATCTTCACTGACCATCTTGTATTTATTTGATACTAACAGTTATCATACAAGATTAGCTGTTGTTGATCATTCGCCTTTTCCGCCATTATTCAAGAGAGACCAATTGCTTTAAAGATACATCTATACTCGTTTTCGATCAGTTTTTTTTTTAACCCATTCCATCTTTATTCTATAAAACTATGATCATTGTTGTATCTTCATGCCAAATGTTGCCCTTAACGGCTGCAAGGTTGCACAGATTACGACGGATAGAAAATGCATTTCATTTTTTTTTTTTTTTTTGGGGGGGGGGGGGTATCAAAGAAATCACAGTTGTTGTTTCCGGTTTTAAATGAGGACAAATCCCTTGAGTTTCTCTATCTCTTGCACCACATATATTGGTAATTTATCTATATTTAGAAAGCTAAATTCTGAGCCATTTTAAACACTTTCAAGTTTTAACAGCGATTTGTCTCTCTGGTTGTAAGGTTGTATCTTTAAGTCGTGTTTAATTAAGCAGGGCGTTTCAGTCGTTAATGCACATCGCATGAAACCAAGGAGTCGCTGGTTCGAGTTTCCTATTCGACCATTTTTCCCCGAGGATTTATTATAGTCATTGTGACAGGAATCATTTCTCTTTCACCGCTGATTATCGATTCGACGATGGCTGTGTGGGAAAGCAGCCAGTGGCTTGCGAAGAAAGTTATTCGAAGTACTGAAGTGGGGGGGGGGGGTGTAAAAGGAAATCTCCAGGAATGCATATAATAGGTGCACCAGTTCATCGTAATATTATTGAAATAATGTAGAAAACATGGTTAACGCCTAAAACTCGATCAATCAGTTCGTGTTTAACGCATTTTTCAACAATTTTTCAGAAATATCAGGCCTACAGCTCTGTCTGTGCTGGTTTGAAACGTCTCATGGGTTTGTTTCAGCAGTCGGGAGGATCGAACCCAGAAACTCTTAACAAGAACTTTCGACCCCTTTAACCCTTTACCACACAGTCCCGACTTTTAATGACCCTGAGAAATAGGCCTTTTGAAAACATTGTGGGAAAAGGAGAAAATGCTGGTAACCAGCATTTTCTCCTTTTCCCACAATGTTTTGTACCTTTCCAAACACAAATTTCAGTTTTTGAGTCACATTTATTTTGTCGTCTGCAAATGCTTTCAATTTGGACCAGTCTAAAATTTTGTAGTTTGGTAAAGGGTAAACCATTCAGCCATACAGCACCTCATCGAGGTTATCTAATTCAGCGATCAAACATTTTACAGGTTTTTAAAAGAAAAAAAACGTTTACCACACAATCCTGAGTTTTAGCAACAAAGTAAAAAGAGGGCTTTTGAAAACATTGTGCGAAAAGGAGAAAATGCTGGTTACCAGCATTTTCTTCTTTTCCCACAATGTTTTCAACCCTATCAAAGACACCACTCATCATTTGAGCCACAATTAATCTGTCGTCTGCAACTGCTTTTAATTTGGCGAGGTAAAAAATATTGTAATTTGATAAAAAAGTTAAATGACAAAACACTATACGAAATATGATATTAAACAACATGGTTTCCGCCGGATATACAGATACATAATTATGTTGGTTTTCTGGTCAAAGTAACTCCTAATGTCTTTTGCGAAGAATATAGATCAAGATCAGTATGTAAGTCCATGCAGTCTGATCTTGATCTACACTTTGATCTACACCAAGTTAACTCTTGACCGCACAGCCCCGAGCTTTAACCACCCCTTGGGAAGAACGCTCTTGAAAACATGGCGGGAAAAAGAGACAAAAATATCTTTTTAAAAAAGATAGACAGCGTTAATTTGCCAGTAAATGGGCAGGGGTCCTTAGAATAAACATGTCTACATTTTGGACCTCAGTTTTTTACCAATCACAAATTTCTTTTTATTCATTTGTTATCAGTACCAAACAGTAGGTCAAAAACCAGCACATTCAGCTACGCCAAAAAATGCTGGTAACCAAAATTTTCTCCTTTTCCTACAATGCTTTCTACTCGATCGGAGATAAATTTCATCATTTGAAACACTATGGTCGTACTGGCCCAATAGCGGCTAACTTGTGTAAAAAATTCTGTAGATAAAATATAGATACATTTCATTTAATTCAAAGTATGACAATCTGCTAACCTTAAAGTTCGAAATAAATAAAACAAAAATTCAAACTCAATAACAAAATCCCAATTATTGCGATTTTCAAAGTTGATTTCACCGGAACGAAAATACCGTAACGGACAGTGCAGATCAAGGTCAGACTGCACGTTTTGTGCAGTCTGATCTTGATCTTCACTGTCCGCAAGAGCGTCCGAGTCGCGCCTAGCAGCCTATGGCTAAAGTTCCAGTCACTGGCCGGACAATAGATATTAACACTAATGTTCCCGATATTGATTCCAATTAAAATATTTACTTTTCTGTCAGGGACTTGAACTTTGACCAACCGCACTTAAAGATAAATCTATACTCATTTACAGCCAGTTTTTAACCCGTATCATCTTTATTTTATCAAACTCTAATAATTCCGGTATCTTCATGGCAAATGTTGCCCCTGACAGTTTCAAGGTTGCATAAATTACGACGGATAGAAATTGCATTTCATTTTCTGGAGGCCATAAAAGAAATCACTTTATGACTTTTCCGAAATTTACCTTAGCCATGCTCTGTGAAAAGGGGGGCTTTATGCATCTGCGAAAAGTATCGACCCAGGTCAGCCTGCGCAGTCCGCGCAGACTAACCAGGGCCGAAACTTTTCGCTATCGGTCAATTTTCTGTATGTCAAAGGACCATTCTACCTTATGATACAGTTGGTATCAAGCATTACGAAGATGCATTAGGCCTCCTTTTGCCAGAGAATGGCTCAGGTATATTTTCTGACACTTGTATTATCCCTTACACCTTATATATTTATCAATATTTACAAAGCTGACTTAATTCTGAACCGTTCAACAGTATATCAAATTTTAAGAGCGCTTTTTCTCTCTGGCTGTAAGGATGAATCATTTAGCGATCGTCAGATTTGAATGGTATAAAGACCTGTATTTTATCAACAGAACTGTCAACATTTGGCCGTTAATGGGCCTTTAAAAAAGTAACCGGTCAATTTAACTCTGCAAAGAAAAATAAATCTAGTCGTTAGTTATAAGCGTCTAAAAGAAACTTTCATTCAGCGCAAAAAAAATCTGAATTGCCCCTTTAAAGATATATCCTTACAGCCAGAGGGGAAAAACACTGTTAAAATTTCAAGGACTGAAGAACTGTTAAAATTTGATAGACTGTAGAATGGATCAGGATGAGTCGGCTGTGAAAACATAGAAAAATTATATAAAAACATAGAAAAATTGTTTAGTAAGGGCTAAATAAATATATCGAAAATCTTTGATTTAAAACCGGAAAACATCAATACAGTGATTTCTTTGAAGGCCCCCGGAAAATGAAATGCATTTTCTATCCGTCGTGCTCTATGCAACCTTGTAACCGTCAGGGGCAACATTCGGCGTGAAGACACAGGTATGATTATAGTTTATAAAAAATAAAGATGAACTGGGTTAAAAACTGGCTGAAAACGAGTATAGATGTATCTTTAAAATCAAAGTGAACCTCTCTGATACACCGGCATACGGCGAGTGTAGGGTTTACATGTATACGTCAAATGTGGACATTGGCGATACCCATTTGACAACACTTGATCGATGACGGATACTTTGAGATTTTTGTGAGTTTGTAAAAAATTGTGTTTCTATTTTCATATAATGTAATCGTGTGCAATTTTTATATAGGCCATGCTCTGGCATAAAGGAGTTTCACGCATATCTATAATGCATGATATTAAGGAAATCATTATATAAATATGGATCTATAAAATCCATTTTGTCTCACAACCGACTCAATCATGAGGTACACTGATACTTTGACATGGAAAATCAAAGTGCTGTAAGCACTGTAATCGGTCGACACTGAATAATTACAGTGGTTTGAAATCACAAATCAAATGGTAGATGTTTGAACTATGTATGGGACAAAAAATCGTACACCGTTACAAATGAGCCACGTAGGATCCAACTTTTTTAAACTGTCTTTTACAAACTAGTAGTTTAACGATTTGTTAAAATATAGGCTATGTTTGCCAGCCGACAGCAATAGAACGTAAAAGATATGTGACAATTCTGATCAGCAATACCCATTATCAAGTTTTAGATATCACTCATCATGAACAGCAGTACCTACCAATCTTTTAAAAGAGTGAAAAAATACATACATTCTTTTCTGTAACTTTGGCAACTTTGGTAACTGTATTGTAACATATAAAAGCCGTATAAAATATGCCTGCACCATAACTTTGGAATTGTTTACTTCTGACTGCTTGTGGGCCTTTCATTTTTCCATTTTTAACAAGACATCGTATTAATCTTGACAAACTGTCCTACCTATATTTTAGTGGGCCAAATCGTCCAGTCCGAACGTCTGCTGGCAATTTCTCCTACATTATATTTTCAAAGAATATAGATACCCAATAGCTCCTTAACCGTCAACTCTTCACCAAATGATAAAATTTTAGACTTGTCCAAATCAAAAGCATCTGCACATGACGAATTAAACGTTGACCAAATGATGATTTGAATCGTTGAAAGGGTAAAAAAAACATGGGAAAAGGAGAAAATGGTAACCTGCATTTTCCCCTTTGTGGCCATTAACAAAGGATAGTTTGGTTAAGAGTTAAAACACTCAGTTAATCGACTAGCCTTTTACAGTCAGGAAAACAATATCAAACATTAGGCTACAATTTCATGGTCGTCCCCCCCCCCCCCCCTATACATCCCAAATAAACAGAAAATTAGATCTAAGATATGAACATCTGTGATAGTGAATTGCATTGCGTTCAAAGGACAGTCTAATCTTTATATTTTACTGTCTTCAAAAGCGACTCTACTTGTCCATAGCCAACACGGGTAATTAACCAAACGCCAGCTGTTAATCAAAAAAATCAATAAGCCAATCAGCGATCAGTATTTTTCCATCCACAGCAGAAGCCGTCTTGCCGTTAAAAAACCTAGACATTCTGAATCATTAGGAGTTATAACTATATATAAATGTATAGTATATTTATGAGAAAAAACTGATGAATAACTTTAAACTTGATATCCATTATTAATCCTTACGACTGCAATTTCAAGATGCAGAGTTACACCAGGTAAAACTATTGTTGCAGAAGACAAATCCAGATTTGAAAGGAGAAAAATAAATGAATACTTCTTGTTAACATGCTTTTTTATTGTCATAAATTTTCCAGAATTTCAATCTTGGCAACAGATTCCTGTTTCTTTACAAAAAGAAATGTATAGATAATATCTTAGACAACTGATTGGATTTTATCATGTTCATTTATTTATTTCCTTTACCTTATTTTTCATTTAAATATATACTCGGTAATTCATTTTCTTACCAAATTGAGTTGACTTGTTATTTTGAATGCAGGTTACATCTCTTTTGTTGAATCTTTTCCCCCCTCGCAAATTATCCTTAAATAAAATTTGAGTCGACGTAATTCGGGTAAAAATGCTTTTCATATAGTCTTCATAGAAGTCAAACCTAAACAGCGCCGCCCCCCGCTTTTAAAGTAAATGCAATGTAGGCACAGTTTTGACATTTGTTTAAATTAAAAATAAATGCCATCTTCCTCCATTAATAAACCATTAAAAACGTTGTTCCCATTGGTCTCTATATTTTAACATATCTATGAATGCAAACTTAAAGCCTGTTAAATTAAAGACGATATGCCACCCTATATATATAAAACCATCTTTCCCCTCCCTTTATTTTCAATCTTTTAATCTCCCTTAAACTATTATTTATTTATCGAAAATCAATTAGGTACCAATCAAGCCGTTTTCGTTTGATTTGTTGTACATGTTGCCACTTTTTACGCAAAACGTGGAGCAAGGGTTTATGCGGTATTCCTTTGATATCGGTATACCACCGCAAAAGCGTCTGGTACTGTCCTACCTGTAAAATTACACACACGTGTCATATCAGTCTGACTCTTTGTGACCGTCTATAACCCCTTTCAACGATTATTAGTGTTTGAAATTTGGATTATACATGTTCAATGTGTAAGTCAATTTATTTTTCTGTTACTCTTACAGAATAGTATTTCGCGGTGAATGCTTAAAAATATATTCATGTTTTTATTCTTTTTATTCTTCTCCTCGGGTTTTTCCCTCAAACTTGAAAAAATCAATATGGTAAACCCATCATTTGTTAATGTATCTTCTAATTTCAATTCAAACATCTGGTAATCATATTGCCCTGTTAAAAACATGTATATTTCATTTGGTAATGTAAAAGTCTTGCAATTTGTGGTGAAATTATTGAAGCATATATCACGGACTAAGTAATGGAAAAATCTCTGTAACTTTGAAAAAGCTTATTTTTGTCCAGGTAAAAGATGAATTGCATTTGAAAACCAATGACTTTAGGGAATATTTAGGAAGCACGAGTTACATGTACACGTATTGTACCTACATTATCAAACGTAAGTGGCGTAAGAGGTGTAAGTCAACTGACTTCGAAATAAACAGTCTCTATTTCAATTTTCACCTATAAAACTTCGAAAAACCTAAATCCAAAAGATGTAACTACAGTAGTAGACAAAAGGCATGTTCCAGCTCATTTTGTATATTCCATGCATAAGATGCGCATGTTCTGGCTCTTTTTTGCGTATGTTCTGGCACTTTTGACCATCTTCGTGGTTTTAAATGTGCATGCTGTCCATTAAAAACCATTTATGTCAACACGAGTTTGTCAATACCTCAACACCTCAACACTTTCCAAGGCACACACGTAAACGTTTTTAAGTAATTTCAATTTTTTTTCCATCCACTAAAAATTTTTTGATTTCAGGCAAACCACCGGGGCCATTGAGGTGCTTCAGTTGTGCAATGATGTGCTGCAAAGGCTTTAAATAATAAAAAAAAATTAAAGATAAAAAAATTGAAATTTTCTAATATAGTCTCTACAGTATATTAGCATATTGTAAAAAATATGTCAGTGTTGGAAAACCTTAAAGATTACTCTAGAAGACAGTTGCTTAAAACACTTGAAGACAAATTGACGTTTTCAGGTAAAAAATATTACTCAACAAAATGGGTATCAGATGCTGTTATTAATGCATCTCAATTTCATGAATTTCAAACCAGAAAATTTAGATCTAAATTACACTATGAAATTAGCAAATTTTATCATTTATACCCACTTAGAATAGAGTGTTCAACTTTTAAAATTAAATATAGCTATGATGGCCATATTTTTTATATGGAATTTACTGTTTTTGGGATTACTAAATTTTTTAAATATTATGATCAGTTAGTCAACAAATGTACTGCTTTAAGTGAAATTATATCCAGAAACAATAATAATGCTCTGTGTTTTCATGTTGGGGTTGAGTTTAGTAAAGTTAATGTTTTTGACAAAATTTCAACCTGGTTTTATAGGCAAATTGTTTGGTTTACAAAAAACAAAAATGTTTTTCAATGAGAAAAAATTCAAAAAGCAGCAAATGAATTGTCTTTTCACACCACACCTGCAGATATGTTAATATATGATGATAGGTATAATGTTTTAAACAAAAAGTTTATTCCATCTTTTTACTATGAATATAGTAAATACAAACAAGAACATCCAACATTAGATTTATCAAAAATAGATTTGGTGTTTTCATATGTTCCTAATGAAATTAATGAAAATAATTTTATAGAAGAATTTAAATGGTATTGTAGAAATAATCATTATGATCCTGGGATGGGAGATGAAGAAGATGATGATTTTGGAATGGGGTTAAATGGGCAAGATTTTAGGTTTTCAATAATATTTGGTGAAATGAGACAGGTGGATAGGATTTTATATCTTGAAAGAAGAGTGCATGAGTTAGAGAATTACAACGATCAACGACTACAAAGATTACAACAAATTCAGCAAGAAAAAGAAGCACGAAAAATAAAAATATTTAATGAAGATCAAACATTCCATGAAGATGAGTGTTCCATATGCTTATCAGAAAAACCCAACGTTCTATTTTGCGACTGTGGTCACATACCCGTCTGTAGCAGCTGTGGTGATAAGTTATCATCAAAAGCAAAATGCCCAGTATGTAATATTGAAAATAATATTATAAGAAAAATATAAATTTTAAATATTTAACCTCGTTGTAAGGTTAAATATTTTTTAGATATCTAGTTCTATCAACAATGAAACATATGCAAGGGCAGTGGGGTTGTATATATAATCATTAATAATTTGAAGGTTAATATTATCACCAGCAGAAACAGGAATATCAAGGAATTCAGCAGGATTTAAGCCATGTACCATTTGCCCATCACTATAGATGTAATGATTGGTTCCTTCACCTTTGATTGTAATTTCTGCTTCAAGAAGGGAATAAGCATTGGTTTGAGCTACTGCATTTAATCTTCCTTTTAGTATTTTACCATTAACAGGCATAGCATAGCCACTAAAGTATCCACTAGGATCCTCTCCTCCAAAGTGAAATGGGAATCTATAAACGTTATTATTAATTTTTGTTGCATGGCCATATACTGTAACAATAGGTTTTTGTTTTTCATCTTTTCGTAAAAAATTATTATTTATGTAAGCAAGTGACACACCCTCAACAGGTGTTTTATTAATATTCATTCTTCCAAATTTATCAACAGGCATTTTTTATATTGCTAAAAAAGTTTATTTAAATTGATATTATATGAGTATACACATTGTAAAATACTATGACGTGATCTTGGTGTAGGTATAGATTGGTCTTTTTTGAATATTTTTTACAAATCCAATTCTATCAATATTGACAAATACGCATTTTTTGCGTTAGAGTTGTCTGACATAGTTATAAAGTTTATAACGTCACACTGATTTACCTCTAGGGGCTGTGGAAAAACTACACAACTGCAATTTTCTTGTGCTTTTTTATTATGGAGTAGTCAACCTGTTCAACCCCGTTTATGACTATGTTGACTTTTACCTCTGCTGGTAAAAACCTATTGCCTTTAGAAACCATTAAAGACCCTCTTATAATTCTACCAGGGGCTGCCATGCAATAACCTCCTATCCCATGATCCTTACCAGTGCTTCCATTGCTAAAAGAAAACTCATAATTACCATTACCTTGTTCCTCAGCGTGAATGCTTATAATAGGTTTAGGGCCTATGAGGGAAGGGAGTGATACTTTTTTATCCACGTAAAATTTTGTTGCTAAATCTCTTTCTTCTACCGGGGCTGCAGAGTTTTTTATAGAAAAACCTTGAAGATCCACGTCAGATATTGCTGTGAAACTTCCATCCGGATTTTTTACAATAGCACCACCACTATCAATGTAATTTTTATTAGCAGCAGCACTCCGGTCTGCAGGATTTGGTAAACCAGTAATCGAGCGACTACCCATATCTATTTTGCCAGCCATTGAAAAGGATCCATCTCTATTTTTTGTTAAGGCCTTTTCACCTGCAGTGGCCACCTCAACGATGCTATCTACATCTACATAAAACTTATTTGCAGCTTGCTGATTTTCTAAAGGTGTCCCAAGGTTGGTGATTCTCCGGCCACCCATGGAGACGTCACCACTTGCTATATACACCCCAGGCCCATAAATGAAGGCACGATTGGCAGCATCCACATAATGTTTAGTTGCAACATCTTGGGGTTCCGCAGGATCTATAGCCTTAGTTAACGAATACCCCTGCATATTTATATCCGCAACAGCAGAAAAGGCACCATCGTGTTGTTGAACTATTGGTCTACCGCTTGTATCTACATAATTTTTAGTAACAACTTCACTCGATTCTATTGGTTCTTTAACATTTTTTATAATATTATAATTCATGTTAAAATAGCCTTGTACATTGTATCCTCCATTTTCATCTAACAACCCAGTGTTAGAGTCAACATAATCCTTAGTTGCAACATCTTGAGGATTTACTGGATTACTAACCCTCGTTAATGTGTTACCATTCATATTTATAGAACCGCTAACGGTAGTTCTTCCATCTTTACGTAAAAAATTATTATTTATGTAAGCGTGTGACACACCATCACCAATTGGTTTAACATCATCCATTCTTCCAAATTTATCAACAGGCATTTTTTATATTGCTAAAAAAAGTTTATTTAAAACATTTTGAAATTTATTACCTGAGCATAATTCTTTAAGAACATAAACATAAATGACGGCAAAATACTGCTCCAGCATGTTGTAATTGGTCACTATTGTAATGTATTGGGCTTTTTAAATAATCTATAACTTCAAGAGGTGGTTGTATACCATAACTATCAAAGTAAATTTTAGCTTTACCGTTTTTATAACAAGAAACCCAGTGTGTACCAGACCCACTTGCATCATCAAGGTTTAGTATACCACATTCCTTGTTTCTACACTTTTTTGGTAGAGTGTTTCGTAAAAATACTCCCCTAAAATTATTGATTTTTATTTTTTTGGCGGTATCCTATAGTTCTAAATTGTTTAACGGTTTGTTTGGTAAAATTATGTTATCAATTGCAATATCTAGCATTTTTATATATTTAAATATTTACAATAGCGTTATTATCAACCCATGAATTGAACTCATCGGGATAACCTTTCCACTTTACTAGAGATTTCTTTTTTCCTTTTTTAATAACCTTTTCTATCCTATACAACTCTTTGTAGTTCAGGCTCATAAAAAGCGCCTTTTATTTCTTCTCCATTAAGATCTACAATTTTATATGTTACAGGCAATGTATGTTTTACTTCAGAAATTGTGAAAACCTCTTCAGTCCATCTTGTGGTATAACCTTTTTCAAAAGTCTTTTTCTTTTTACTTATCCTTACTTTCTCACCAACGGAAAACTTAGGTTTTATATCTCTTATTTCGAGATGATCAGGGTAAAGATTTCTCCAAACTTTAGTTTCATTTTCTTTTTTACTAGCATTTACTGGTGTCATCTTAATAGAAGAATGCTTCGTGTTATTATATTCTTTAACGAGATCTGGTAACACGTTAATGTAAACGTTTGTTGAGTGAGCAGAAAAATACTTCCACATTTTTTCTTTCATTGTTCTAATCCATCTTTCAACAACGCTAGATTTTTCCTCATTTTCAGTGGAATATAATTCAATCAAGTCTTTAACTTCTTTGTTATAAAACTCTTCACCCTTATCCACCCACATTTTATTAGGTTTTCTTTCCTTGAAAATACTCTTTTATGCAATAGAAACAGATTTTCCTGTTTTGTCTTTTAATGGTATCAACCAACCGTATTTGGAAAAGATGTCAATGACAGCAAGAAGATATTTTACACCACGATTAAGTTTAGAAAATGCTTGCATGTCTACTAAATCTGCAGTCCATATCCTATCAATACCATTTACTCTAACTCTCCTTTTCTTGAATTTTCTTTTTACGGGCTTGTGTAATTCTTCCGATAAATTTATGAATTTTTTTTTAACTCCCATTCCAAATTTAGCCTTGGTCCCTATTAATGAGGAAACTAGTCCTCGTTCCATTCTTTCCTTAATAGAAGGATTGTGAATTCCTTTTAACTCTTTTAACATTTTTTTTTATCACAAATAGCATTTCTGGTAGCCGTGTCATTATGTTTAAGATAACAAATGTCATGATGGTATGCTGCTTTATCAACGCGGTTTACGGGTTTTGACCATTTTTTGGGGGTTAAATCAGACTTGAGCCTTTCTTTTTAATTTAGTACCCGGTCCTGTAAAATTATACCCAGGGAGATACATTTCAACGGGTAAATCATTTATAACTTTATTTAATAATGAATCACCTTCTTGTTTTTTAATAAACTGAGTTTTAGTTATTCCACATTCTGTGCATTTTCCACGTTTCATATTTCTACCATTTTTACTAACTGTATATTCTATATTGGTTGTATCAGTACGTTTTTTACATTTAACACAATACATTTTTGTATATAATATATAAAAAGTTATATAAAAATGGACATTGTAAATTTATCATGGAATGAAGTAGTATCAAAAATTTAATCACCCTCTTCTACCAAAAAGTATTAGGGGGGTAATAGTGGGTAAATCAGGATGTGGTAAAACCACTCCTTTACTTAACCTTTTGTTAAGACCTGAATGGCTTGACTATGATAATCTATGCGTTTTTGGCAAAAGTTTGTTTCAACCAGAATATCGTATACTTAAAAAAGCCTTCGAGGAGAAATTACCAAAAGAACTTATCCTAAGATTGTTTAACCTCAGAGATGAGATACAAAATTTTAATGTTTCTCCGACGGCATTGATTGAAGAATGGGTTAAAACGGTTAAAAACAAATCTGATATAAATTGTAATTTTTTTGAAACTGCTGGAGATGTGCCTGATCCGAGGGAGTTAAACTCAGAAAACAAAAATTTAATGATTTTTGATGATTTACTTTTAAAAAAACAAAATAAGTGTGAGTGCTACTACATTCGTGGAAGACATAATAATGTTGACTGCTTTTACCTATCACAAAATTATTTTAAGTTACCGAGACAGACTATTAGAGAGAATGCAAATTTTATTTGTTTATTTTATCAGGATCTTAAAAACCTTAATCATATCTATAGCGATCATGTAGGGGATGATATGCCTTCAGAGGAGTTTCGTAAATTTTGTAAAAAGGGTTGGGAATGCCCTCATGGGTTTGTTGTAATTGATTTAACCAGTAAAAAAG
Organism: Tridacna gigas; assembly: GCA_945859785.2. Lineage (NCBI taxonomy): Eukaryota > Metazoa > Mollusca > Bivalvia > Cardiida > Cardiidae > Tridacna > Tridacna gigas. Next base: position 2,041,247 of record OX244042.2, read on the forward strand.
ATAATGGAAAGTACAGGAAAGGATTTGACAACTTTTATATACCTAAATCAGTAGAAAATTTTTTTTTTTATAATTTAAGAAAATAAAAAAAAAAAAAAATGAAAATAACTTAATAAAAAATTTTTAAATTGTAAAATGAGTCATGGTGGTGTATATGGATTTACAGATAATTTAAATGGTTTAAATGTAAATGAAATTATAGCTGAAACTAAAGATAAGGCAGAAAATGATATACCAGTAAAACTTGAAGATTGTACAGTAAGATTGTTTAAGAAAAGAATCCCGATGTTAAAACTGAAAAAAGAGTTTCTTTCTTTTGTCAAAAACCAAGAAGGTATTAGTGAAAAAGAATTATACGTTTCTTTTATAAAAAACCATGTTTCAGAATTGCTTTCTCATATAAATAAGTGGGGGAGATTTTTGAAAGTGAAGAGGAAGATAAAACTAATAAAAGGCATAGAAAACATGTAAAAGAAATGGTACCATATATAAATGAAATATTTAAAATAAATACATTATTTGATTAGAGTTTTAAAAATTATATTAATAAACATCAGTTAGATGTTAGTGGGGTAAGAACAAGACGGGCAGAAACTTACAGTCGAAATAAATTTAATAGAAAACAAGAAAATTGAATTTATTGTATTTTGAAAAAGTAAATACGATAACTTGGAAAATTTTCAGCCAAGAAAAGATTATACTAAAGCCTAATGAAGTAAAACAAATACTATTAGGTTTTGGATTTATGATGACTAAAGGAGTTGTTTTAACCTCATTACCATACTCTTTAAAATTAAAGCGGTGTAGTTTACAAAATGAGGTTTACCTCGAAAACGCTGATGATATTATAATTACTATTACAAACAACTCTAACAAAGATGTAACCATTGAGAAAAACGAGTTTTTGTGTCTCGTTTATTATACAATTTAAAAAATATTATTCTAATAAAAAATGGAGATGAAAGAAAATATTTATCCAACATTACCACCTTCAGCCCCAGATATTGAATTGATGCCCCAAAATGACAAAGGTCATTCATACCGTTTACAAAAGATATCTGAGGTTCAAGATTTTCTTGAAAGTGAAATTCAAAAAAGAGATGCTCTTGCAAAAAAATATTTTAGAACTGCTAATATAGTAGATAATATTGACACAGTTTTAATTACTATAACCATGGCCTCAGGTGATGGGGGTATTGGGTTATTGTCCATGTCGTAGCCATCCCTGCAGTCATTGCATTGGAAGCATCAGCGTTAGTTACTGGTCTACTGAGTATTTTAGGTAAATATGCTGTAAGATCCTCAAGAAGTAAAGGTGAGAAACATCAGAAAATAAAAATGATTGCTGATAGCAAACTTGACACAATATCCACACATATATCAAAAGCCTTAATTGATAATCACATATCTGATGATGAGTTTAAATTAATCATGGAAGAATTGGAAAAATATAAAACTATGAAGAATGAGATAAGAACCAAAACTAAAAAGAAGATAACGGCTGAAAATGAAGAAACTCTGATTGAAAGGGGGAGGCAAGAAGCACGTGAGTCCTTTCGGAGGTTGGTTGAAAAGAACAGTGAAAGAAATGCGCCACATTAGTTTCCCAAAGTTTAGTTGTAGTTTTTCATGTGAAATATAGCAATAATCAATGAAAACCATGATGAAAACACGTTAAAAAATTATGATTGTATTATAAAATGTCATTTTTAAAAATCACTGATCCAGCAAAAAGAGACTTAATTGTAAAAGAATATCTTGAGACAAAGAAAAATATTAGGGATAATTTACTGGCAGAGAGGACAGGGGAGCAAGTAATGCGAACTGAACTTTCAAAGTTTTTTAAGCCTATTACAGAAACACAGAAAGAGACTACAAATGAGATTACAGAGGGGCTTAAACCCATCAAAGAAAGTATTGAAAAGCTTCCTCAAAATATTACATTTACGGCTTTCCCATCTATAAAAGCCTTTGACGAACCTACTGAAGGAGACACACAATTTATTGGCCCGATTGCAGAAAAATATTTAAGAAAATTTACTAAATCAGAGGCTGACACAACATATGGTGTATATGATAAAGGAGGAGTCTTTTTCATTGGCAACAAACCAGTTGCCCTCGTTGATAATGATATTTTTGTTGATGAAGTTGAATATAAAGGAACTACGGGCCTTTGGGAATTGCTTGTTTCTAAAAAACCAGACAAAGATAAATATACAGCCGGAGATTTAAAAAATTATTCAAAACTAATGAAACAAACGTCTGCTCTTCATCGTAACAATAATCCCAGGGAGAATTACCCTAAGAGTAGTAAGTCAGATAAATGGAATTATTTATTGGGGCCTCTTTGGAGAAAACATACAATTGTTTCTGGTGAAGGTATGCATAGCATTGTAATCCCGTGTGACCCTAATGCATTAGTAAAAAGGCTAGACCTGTTGATGGCAAGCAAAGCAGCAGGAAACACAGGTGTGAAAAACGAACTTGTTAGCATATGTGATGAATTAAAAAGGCAAGGTGTACTAGATTCAAACAGTTATAAAGATTTAATGTCTATGTTATGAAATGATAACGACAAGAAAGGATTTAAAAGAAAGTATTCATATGGTGGTGCTGGAATCTTTGACAGCATTGTTAACTTTTTTACAAAACTTTTTGCAAGCACTGCAGCTAAACAAATTGCGTCTTCAGCCCTTGATGTGGGGAAGAGTGTTGCTAAGGAAGGAGCAAAAAAAGCCTTAGAGGCTGGAAAAAGTGCTGCTGTAGACGCAGGTAAGAGGTTAGTTGAAAAGGCTTTGACATCAAAATCTAAAAAAAATTTACAAAAGTATGCTACAAAACCTGCAGCACAGGATACCCCTACAACACAAAACATTAATACCTTAATAGATGGGAGTGCCATTGCTATACAAGATTTAGTTAAAAAATTAAACAATGGGTCTGGCATTAAAGTATTATAAAAAATGATTAAGTTAAGTAATTAATGTCTATTATTAAAAAATAATGTCAAAATTAATATTTAATTGTGTATATTATGATGAACATAATTCATCTAAAATTAACATTTCTGGAGCATCTTTTAAACTGGATGAGGATTGTGAGATCTTTGAAATTAATGACTCAGAATATGGTTATCAAAAAGCCGTTGTAAAGTTTTCTCCTGAGAAAGTAGAGTTAATAAAAAAGATTGAGGAAGAAATAAATAATCATTTAGAAACTAACGGGTTATCTAAAATAACAATTGTATATGGAAACAGGGTTTACCCCAAAAAGAAAAGTTTTTATCCAATAGATCAACTGAAAAGAATTAAACTTAAAAATGTGTTTGTTGGTAATGAAAAAAGACCTTTTCCCCAACTTTGGTTAGAAATTTAAATTCAATTATAATTTTGATTTAAAAATTATATTTGCATTAATAAAATGGACATTCTAAACATTAAAGAACCAATTTTAAAAGACGATAGTATTGATGAGTATGAACACTTTGAATATGAACCAATTACAGGCACCAGACTCAACGACTCCGGAGGAAATATCAGGATTAACATCGAAACCCAAGATTTGTTTACACATCCTTCTGAGTCTTATTTACTTATTATAGGTGAATTAATAAGAGATGATAATGGAGCAGTTTATAATGCTGGGACAACATTTCGTTAACAAATAACGGTTTGTTGCATCTATTTAAAAATATCAAGTATCAACTTAGCGGCCAAGAGATTGAAAACATAATGCACCCCGGCCAGGCTACTACAATGCTTGGATTGTTAAAATATCCGGATGATTTTTCTAAATCACAAGGCTTAAATCAATTATGGTATAAGGATACTGCACTTCCTGCAAACAATGCCAACAGTGGTTTTGAAGTAAGAAGACAGTATATTATACGGGATGCGTTACCACGTGGTACGTTCAGTTTTAGAGTTCCATTAAAACATATATTTGGTTTTTGTGAAGATTATAATAAAGTTCTTTATGGAATGAAACAAACTCTTATCTTTACAAGAAATAATGATAATGACGCAATTTTTAAAAGCAATGTTGTAGATGGTGGAGGTAATCCTGTTGTTGTTGACGGCCGAGTTAATCTAATTAAAATATCATGGTTTATGCCTCACGTTATGCCTGCAGATAAGGAGAAGATGGAACTTTATAAATTTAGTGAGAAAAAAGAAAAATTTCCAGTTGGATATAGAATGCTACAATGCGACTCTATTACAGTTCCCCAGTCAACAACATTTACTTGGAGACTTTCCGTTAAATCATCTCCCGAGGTACCACGTTTTATCATTGTTGGATTTCAGACTGATAAAAGTAATAACCAAGAAGAAAATCCATCCATATTCGACAACGTAAACATTAAAAATATTTATGTTATGTTAAATTCCACTAGATACCCTGTGGCTGATTATAATTTATCTTTCCCTGCTCATCAATTTAGCAGAGCATATTGTGACGCTGCTTTGTTCAGATCTAAGTTTTATAACATGGATGAGTTGGTATCAAACCCTAACATTACCCCCTCAGATTATAAAACCCTTTATCCTCTATTTTTGTTTGATGTTTCTAAGCAGAGTGAAAGGTTAAAATATTCTGTTACTGATATCCAAATTAAGGCAAATTTTAATGCAAATGTACCTGCAGCCACAGAAGCATATGCTGTTATTATTAGTGATAGGTTAATTAACTTTCAGTCTGATGGAAATAAGATTAGTGTAGTATATTAAGTAATTATGCTCATTATATAAAAATGATAAAGATTGCTGATCTAAGAAAAATACTTAAAGTATAATAATAGAAAATTGTACTCTTACTGGGATAAAAAAAAAAGTTAGTTGAGGCGGTGAAAGAACATGGTTTGTTCCCTGAGGAGGCACCTAAATCAGAAAAGAAAAAAAGATCCTAGGTTTGATAAATTAAAAACTATTATGTATAATCTTACAAAAGTTAGTTTAGAGGGTGTTGAAACTGGAGAAATAAAAACCTTTCCATCAATTTACAAGACAGGTAAATTTATAGATCGTTACCCTCAAACGATTTTGAACTGGAATGGTAAAGTTTGGAAGAATAAATATAACATTAATATTCAGTAATTTTATTATAATATAATCATAATGAAATTGATTTAAGTTATTTTTCTACTATCAAAAACATGTCACTATTTAGTAAAATTACAAATGTAGCCGCAGCGGTAATCCCTGAAAGTATACAAAGAAGGGTAAGCAATTTTACTAATTGGTTAACCGGTAATGTGGAAAAAGAACAGATACTGCAAGTGTTGGATCAAATTGTTGAAAATCTTAGAGAACATTATCCTCCTCATCCACCTGGAGAACCTGATCTACCTCCACCCCCACTTGGAATTACAACTACTGATTCTGCATTTACTAATTATGTTACACAACACAATATACATGTAGATGTAACAGGCAGAGAAGACTACCCACCTTATAATTTTTTAAAAGTAGCCGAGGGTCTCATTATAAAAACTTTCAAACATTCAAAAAAAATTTAGAAAGAAAGGTAAAACTTGTATTAAGGGCTAGATTTTATAGAGACACAAATCCTGAAGAAGTAATTGAATATGCCTTTCACTCAAAACATTTAGTAAACTTAAATAGGAGGGGGGCACGTAATTTATATGAATATATGATAGCTGAAATTTTAGAAAAAATAGCTGGTTTCCAAAGAGAAGGTAGTGGTTGGGTTTTTTCGAGTATGGTAAGTTTAGAACTACACACAGGTTTTTATAGACCTTTACGAGGTAGAGGTTACTTACCTTTACCAAAATGGATTAGTGATAAAAAAGCGTGTATTAATATGAAAACTGAAGATGGAAAATGTTTTACATGGTGTATCTTAAGAAAATTAAACCCAAAAGAAAAAAACTCTGAAATACTTGATAAAGACTTAAAAGCAAAAGAAACCGAATTAAACATGAAAGGAATAGAATACCCTGTTACGCTTAAAGATATAGATAAGTTTGAAAAGCAAAACTCAGAAATTAGTGTAAACGTTTATAGTTATAAAAAAGAAAAGAAAAGATTTTATCCTCTTAGGGTTACAAAAGATGAAAAAACTAATCATGTAGACCTGCTTTATATTAAAAATGAGAAAAATACACACTACGCTCTCATAAAAAATTTTGGACGTTTAATGAATAGCCAAATATCAAAAAGTTTTAGGAAAAAGCATTATTGTAAAAGATGTTTAAATCATTTTGGAAGGGAAGACCTTTTAGAAAAACACAAAAAATATTGAAATGAAAATGAACCTGCTTGTTTAGAAATGCCTAAAAAAGGAACCATGTTAAAATTTAAAAATTATGATAGAAAACTCTTGGTGACCTTTGCTGTATCTGCTGATTTTGCATGTATTTTAGAACCAACTCACGAAAAAGAAACGGGAAACACTAAGAAAACACAAAAACATGTTCCTGCTACTTTTTACTACATTCTAAAATGTTTTGATGACGATGTTTGTGCTCCTATAGAAAGACAGCATGTTGGAAAAGATGCATCGGGAAAGTTTATTGAAACTTTAACAAAAGATATAAGAAATATTTATAAAAAATACTACCAAAACCCAGCACCTATTAAAATAACGAAAGAGGAAGAAGTAAAACACGAAGGAGAAACACATTGTTGGATTTGTAATGAAGAATTTGATCATAAAAATTATAAAGTAAGAGATCACTGTCATTTTGCTGGTAAATATAGAGGTGCCGCACACAATGAATGTAACCTAAAGGCAAGAACTCCAAACTTTACACCTGTATACTTTCATAATTTGAGTGGGTATGATTCTCATCTTTTTATTAAATATTTAGGTATATCTAGTGGTAAAATTGATTGTATCCCAAATAATGAGGAAAAATATATTAGTTTTAATAAAAACATTTGTTTTGGAGAAAACACACCCCATAAAATTAGATTTACTGATACCTTTAAGTTTATGGCTTCTAGTTTAGATAAACTTTCAAGTAATTTAGATGAAACCCAGTTAAAAATTTTCTCAAGATTTTTTTCAAAAGAACATTTACCATTAGTTAGAAGAAAAGGAGTTTTTCCTTATGATTACTTAGATTCTTTTGAAAGATTAAAAGAAACTCAGTTACAACCTAAAGAAGCATTTTACTCTAGTTCAAACAAAGAACATATTAGTGATGAAGACTATGCTCATGCATTGAATGTTTGGAAAACTTTTGGCATGAAAACGTTTAAAGATTACTTAAAACTTTACAATAAAATAGATGTGTTGCTTTTAGCCGATGTATTTGAAAACTTTAGAGATATTTGCCGTAAAAACTATGATTTAGATCCTAGTTGGTATTATACTGTCCCCAGTTTAGCTTGGGATGCTACATTAAAAACAACAGGTGTAAACTTAGAACTTTTATCAGACCCAGATATGCTTTTAATGGTAGAATTGGGTATTAGAGGTGGTGTTAGCATGTGCACAAAAAGATATTCTGCAGCAAATAATAAATATATGGGTAAATCTTACGATCCGGACAAACCATCAAGTTATTTACGATATGTTGATGCAAACAGCCTCTACCCTTGGGCAATGAGCCAGCCTCTCCCTACTCATGATTTTAAATGGATGAATGAGAAAGAACTAGATACCTGGAAAAAATATCCCTGCATATTAGAAGTAGATTTAGAATATCCTAACGAGTTGCATGATTTACACAATGACTTTCCTTTAGCCCCTGAAAGACTAAAAGTTGAAAAAGTAGAAAAATTAACACCAAATTTAGGAGACAAGAAAAATTATGTGTTACATCGTGAAGCATTAAAAACATATCTTGCTTTAGGCTTAAAATTAACAAAAATTCACCGTGGGATTAAATTTAAAGAAAGTGCTTGGTTAAAACCTTATATTGATTTAAACATTGATTTGAGAAAAGTAGCAAAAAATGAGTTTGAAAAAGATTTTTTTAAGTTGATGTGTAATTCTGTTTTTGGTAAGACTATGGAAAACTTGGGGAATAGAGTAGACATACCTTTATTTTCTGATGCTAATCAGTGTAAAAAACGAATAGCAAAACCAAACTATAGCCATACAACAATATTTGATGAAAATTTAACAGCAATACATATGAAAAAGACTGATATAAAATATGACAAACCTGTTTATTTAGGGTTAAGTATTTTAGATATTAGTAAAACACACATGTATAACAGTTACTATAATTACTTTAAAGCAAAATATGGAGAAAAAGGAAAACTGTGTTATACAGACACAGATAGTTTTATTCTTGAAATAAAAACTGATGATTTGTATGAGGATATTGCCCTAGATATTTCTACAACGTTTGATATGAGTGGCTACCCTAAAGAGCACTCATAGTCAAAAGAACAAAAAAGTAATTGGTACATGTTTAAAGATGAATTAAATGGTGAAATAATGACAGAGTTTGTCGGTTTAAGAGCCAAAATGTATGCATATAAAAATTTATTATAAAAAGAGGCAAGAATAAAAACCCAATTTTAGATGAAAATGGAAATTTAATATGGGAAGGTAGTGATGAAGACCGAAGATGTAAAGGAATTAAAATGTCAGTGATTAAAAATGAACTGCATTGTAACAATTTTAAAAAAATGTTTGGACACTGATGAAAAACAATATAGAAGGATGCGTGTATTTAGAACCCATGCGCATAAAATGTACACGGAAGAAGTTAATAAAATAGCAATAAGTTCTGATGATGATAAAAGGTATATATTGGAGGATAAGATGCACACCTTGGCTTGGGAGCACCATAGGATTGAAAATTAAAATATAACTTTGTAAAAAAAGTTATATTTTACGTTTTATTTGTTTTATTAGATAACACAAATCTGGAAAATATATGTGGCAAATTTCACCAGACATTTCAAAATACAAAAAAGGGGTCAGAGTTTCAGAATGTTCTAATGGTATACATTCTACTAGATCATCTAACATACTATCATATTTTCGAAAAAATATATTGGAGTCGACAATAGGGAAAAAATATTCAAATCCAAGATCTATAACCATTGTATTAGTTATAACACATATATGCATACATTCAACATTTGGCTTTTCTTTTTTCATTCTACTATATTCATAGTATGCAGCTTCTCTAATACATTCCATAGACCTGATACAAGATGTATTTCGAACTCCAGTAAAACGTACCTCTTTCATGTCAGGGCTGTACTTGGGTAAACATACTATTTTTCTTTTTTAGATGTTCTTCTAATTTCAAACGTAAATCCATTTTATAAATATTTTATAAATTTTTATTTTATGAAATATTTTTTTTTATTTTTCTTACAATGTCATTTTCAATATTACACATTGGACATTTTGTTTTTGGTGCCAACATATCACCACAGTTGCTACAAACTGGGATATGTCCGCAGTTGCAAAATAGAACATTGGGTTTTTCTGATAAGCATATAAAACACTCATCTGCGTGGAATGTTTGATCTTCATTAAATATTTTTATTTTTTAGTTAGTGGTTCATCATTTAGTGAAAATGGAACATCAAAAGTTATAACCGTTGTTGGAAGTAAAATTACAGAACCATTTCTACTTTCAATTCTGTTAAAAATATATATATCCGATCTAATAGATAATAATATATTAATATCATCATCTTGAAAAGTAACATAATGTAAAGCCTCGTAAGGATATGTCATTTGTACACCTATTTCTCGATTTTGTTCTTGTTTACATTTACTAATTTCGTAATATGCTGCAGCCGCTATTCTTTCAGCTAGTTTTTTTTATGTGAAACATTATGATCGAAGGGGAATAAATATTCTGGGGAAAAAATTATTCTTTGATATTCACCTAAGTATAAACTAGGTTCTGTTTCAAATCTATTTTCCAACATTTGGGACAACTGTCTCTTAAAGTCATCTGAAATGGTTTTCAACACTGACATATTTTTTACAATATGCTAATATATTGTAGAGGTTATATTAGAAAATTTCAGTTTTTTTATTTTTTATTTTTTTTATTTTTTAAAGCCTCTGCAGCCCATCATTGCACAACTGGTCACCTCAATGGCCCCGGTGGTTTGCCTGAAATCAAAAAATTTTTAGTGGATGGAAAAAAATTGAAATTACTTAAAAACATTTACGTGTGCGCCTTGGAAGGTTTGAGGTGTTGAAGTATTGACAAACTTGTAATTACTTAAATGGTTTTTAATGGACAGCATGCAAATTTAAAACCACGAAGATGGTCAAAAGTGCCAGAACATACGCAAAAAAGAGCCAGAACATGCGCATCTTATGCATGGAATATACAAAATGAGCTGATCATGCCTTTTGTCTACTACTAACTACCTTTTCTCAAATTGTTCCCATGCTTATTTTATCTTGAACAATTATTTCGCGTTAAAGTATCGTCTGCTAACTTGCATATGTCTCCTCGTGTCTGGGTAATGTTTGTCTAGGTTTTTAGATTCGCGGGTCACGTGACATCAGTGGGAGGAGCGATCTATCGTCTGTCGTTTGGTTAATTGTATTTGAGTGATTCTAATCAGCAAGAGCATAAATGCAGTAGCCTTGATCTCTTTATCTGAAATGTGGAAAGGATGACGATCGACCAATATGGAATAGACCATTTCACAACGCCGTTCGTTGCTAAGGAAATACGATCCCAGAATTCCACTTTCCGCGCATGCGCACTTTTTGTAGGGCAAAAAGTTCAATATCGCAACTGTTGAAAACTATTTTCACACGCACTGTTTTGGCTTTGTCGAAAGATTTAATTGATAAAATCTGTAAAGATTAATCGTGTTACAGGATGCCGTTATCATGCTGTGCACCGGGATGTACAAACAGATTAGTAAATTAGTATCTGGCTTAAACGTCCCAGAGTCAAAACATCCTACTTTTGGTTGAAACGTCTGCAATTTCCATGCCGAATTTGGTTAAAACGTTCCCTAAACGCGTCCCCGTATATTTTATTCGAATCATTTGTTTGGCCTCGTATTTTTTTAGAGAGATTTTTCACCGTTGATGTTTTGTATTTTATTGACCATCGTCATTTAATGTTATTAATTTTTAACCCATATCCTGCCGTACTTATATTTTTGACCAGCACAAGAGGAATTCGCTTTAAGTTTATGTCATAAATCTTAATTAGTGTTACTTAAACCATAATTAGGATTTATAACAGTGTATTTCAAGACCACGCTACTCCCAAGTGCAAACAGATCTCTCATAATGCTTTTCGCAAAGTACATTCAAGATCACCGTCACGTAACGTAGGCTAAGGGTTAAGGCTAAGGTCCATATTGTTTCCCTACATTATCATGTATATGACACGCTAAAATGCCTCCCCGTATACAATGTGCTCAACTAATTACCGTCACAATTTCCATTTAACCCTTTACCAAACAATCACACGTCTTAACGACCAAGAGAAAAGAAAGCTTTTCAAACATTGTGAGAAAAGGAGAATATGCTGGTAAACATTATATCAACCTTTTCTAACACTGTTTTCGCTAAAGGAGCGTTTTTAAATTACATGTGACATACGATCCCTGGTGGAAAGCAATTATGGAAAAGATCAGCCACAGACAACAACAGGGCAATATACAGTTGTTCATTCGTTCTTCGTTCGCGCGTTAGCTCATTCATTCATTATTCATTCAAATATGTCTGCGCCAAAATTTGTTTCATGATGAAATTGATCACAATACACACTCTCTAAACTATTAGAGGTAACAGCATGAACAATGCCGATCTCGACCCACACCCTCCGCCACTGAAATTAAACTAAGATATCCGCTGTTTTGTCGATTACACTAACAATTATGTGATATATCCGATGGCTACCCTTTATAAACCCTTTACCTAACTCTCCCTCGTCTTAATTTAACGACCCTACATCAATGGGCTTGTGGAAACACTACGGTAAAGGTAAAAAATGCTGGTAACATGCATTTTTCCCATTCCCGCAGTGTTTCAGCCCATGCTTCATGGGGTTTGCCTGTTACTGTCTGGGGTCGGTTAACATTTCCTTTGATGATAACATCAACCCAAAACAGCGACACGTGTTTTTTTACGTCTTCGTCTTACATTGTCATTAAAATACGGATCGTTTTCTTTCACATTACTGAACCCTTAGCAAATAAGTCAGTCTGATTATCGTTCCTTTGCCTCTGGGAGTAAGCTTTTCATATAATCGCTCATAATTTAACGACTTTGTGTACACTTTCAATAATCTGCCACTGTTTTATTTTGTCTTTTTGCCCTACACGAGTGCGCATGCGCAGTTTTCCGGTCTCGTTACCAGGAAGTGGTCAGAGACTAAAAGGATCTATAGCTGATGAGACAAACATGTTCTTGACGTTTGCACGCTTAGAGCGCTAAATTGTTAAAATAGACATGTTAAGCTTGGAAAAGCAGCCTAAATATTGCAGGATCATTGCTGTCTTGAGTAGAAGAACTCGGAAAACTGGCAGATCCAAGATCTGACTGCATGTTCTGAGCAGTCTGGTCTGAATCTGCACCCTCTGCAAAGACTTTTTCCCTGGTCCGTTGATTCAGATATGAAGAATATAACAGTAAGTGAGCTTATTTGTATTAACAGTTTCAGGGTTTTTTGTCCTCGATGAAAATGTTCTATTTAACAAAATTTTGAAAATCTTTCAAATGGGTGAAAAACGCTGTGGAAAAAAGAGAACATGCAGTTCTCTCCAACTGTATTTCCAAAGCCCCACAGGATTGTTTGGTCAAGGGTTAACATGCTGATTCTAGTCTGTAGGAACTCTCCAAGAAGAAACATGTGACTGTGTAAAATGGTAGTGCCATGGCAGGAAGGAGAGGAAGAGGGGGTGTGAAAACGATTTAACCCTTATCCCGCTAAAACATTAAAATGAAATTTCAAACCAGTAGTAAAACCCAAATAATTCTGCGTCAGACTTATTCTTTTTTGGAAAAAGAAAAATCTCCCTATCGGACAGTGTAGATTCAAGATCAGACTGCACGTTCTGTGCAGTCTGATCTTGATCTATACTGTTCGCAAAAAGGTCAGTGAGTCGCACTTAGCAGCCAAAGGGTTAATACATCATACGCTAATAGATGCGTAATCAGTCAGTATTGTGAATGGACAGTCTGTGTACTAAGGTTGTAAGCGGTGAATCGCCAGTCCATTCTGAAAATATTTACGTAATGGCCTCTCCGCGAGGGCCATAACCTTTACACAACTCTATACCCTTTGTCGGTGACTGGACATTTCGGCCCATAACAATTTCGGCCCATTACAATTTCGGCCCATAACAATTTTGGCCCATACAATTTCGGCCCATAACGATTTCGGCCTATGGTTGGCGTATCATAAATATTGCACGACCTGACGAGTCCTTTTACTAACTGTTTGGTGGATAAAATTGCGCTTTTGAATATTGTTTGTTTCGCATCAATAAACATTCTGGATATTTGTTTTATGTCCTAGTAGAATGTTTACACATGGTAAAAGAGTATGTACAATATGAGCAAAGGAAAACCAATATAATCATACGGCAGACGTTAAATCTTGGTTTGTATCGAAGATCAGACTGTAAATATCATGTGTAATCCGGTTTAGACCTACACCATCCACAAAAGATACTAAGTTGCCATCGACGGTGGAAGAGTTGAAAACTAAATTTCCCGTCTCCTAAATTTTGAATTATCTAAGTTTAGCATCAGGTAGCGAACGTTATAAATTGAAGAGTTTTCATCACTTAAAAGTACAATCTGATCTTGATCTAAGCTCTCCACGACGGATACTTAGGTCTCCGTCGGAACTGAAATGGTCAAGTTAAATCCGTTGTTTATTGATCTTTTTACCTTCTTTTTTGCAGGCAAGTTTAATCATACTTTCTATTTTGGGTCTTCCAATCTGGGTTAAGGGTTTAAACCATCCAGTATCCGTAATGTCATAATATCGTCTCAGATATCCGTCGAATTTAGGTACATGCTTCGTCGCGTTTTATTATCTTGGGTGTTGTGAATTTGCGTAATTTAAGACCGGGGAAAATAACTGAATGGATGCAACTTCAGTAATTATTTTCAATAATAATAGGCACAATAAGTCTTGTTTGGTGCATTTTTTTTTTTTATTCGTGATAATGGATTGCTTACCAAGGATTCATATTTTTAACCCTTTACTACACAATCCCGAGTTATAATGACCCCCCCGCCCCCAAGGAAAGAGACTTATGAAAACATTGTCGGAAAAGGAGAAAATGCTGATAACCAGCCTTGCCTCCTTTTACCACCATGTTTTCTACCCACTCAAGACAGATTTCATAATTTGTGCAACATGATTTACTTCGACGTCTGAAATTACTTTAAATTTCGATCAGTCTATAATTTTTTCGTTTGGTAAATAGTTCAAAGAAATGGTAAGGTAACTGTTTTTCAGTTTATTTCATTATAGCATCCTGATCAGAGAAGAATTTCATTGCTTAGCACTTAATTTTACTCCTGGCCTCAGTTAACCCTATCGATGTGGTGGGTACTAACTCATTGTGTACATGTGATAATTCTAAACAACACAGGGTTTTTAGAAGGATTGCACATATATAACGTTTTTCATGCTGAAGCCTAAATTAACATTTTCATTTGTTCCATGGTAAAATTGGGGGGAAAAAAACTGGATTTTAGGTATTGCCGAGGTATGTATAACTTCCCAAATTTTCATAAAAAAAAAATTTAAAGTGACATCTAGAATTTCAAAAATCCTAGAAATTAGTCCTCAATGAAGACTCCGCATAATGAACTATCCTTAGAAAACATACGTTCTTCAGCTAAAACTGAGTTTGAAATTAGTTATGATTGGCAAGTTTACAAGTCTGGAAATGCCTTTGTGTTATTTCAAACGATGACACTAATCCTCCCTTGCCCAATACACACCGCGGCTGTTTTGTTCGGCAAACCTTCGAAGTTGTCGGACTAGCGGCTAAAACAATGTCATATAAAAGCATTCAATCAACACAAAGAATGGTAGCAAGACAGGTCGTAGCATGCAAGGTAACAGACAAGCAAACAGGGAAACATTCAAGTGTCATTCAATTGGTATTTAGACTATGGGCCGAAATTGTAATGGGCCGAAATTGTTATGGGCCGAAACTGTAATGGGCCGAAATTGTTATGGGCCGAAATGTCCCGGAATCCCCTTTGGCACATGTAAACAGTTTGTTTCGAATTGGCCATGGTCAAAATTAGAAATAATGGAGAAAGGTTAGTTTTGAATGCAATTTTGATAAGAAGAGTACTCATTACACCCATGAATTGTGTAAGATTATTGAAAAAAAGCATTTAGTTTGTCTTCAAAACAGGAGGTCATGACTTTCCTTCTTTGTTCCATTAGTTTTGACCCAAAATGCGAAAGTGAGGCTTCATGGAATTAGTGGCTAGCTTTAGCCGCAAAAATGATGGTGGACTGATACCGTGAAAGATTGCGAAAAATCGGCATGGTAACGTGCTATTTTTGATTCTACCCCCAAATTATGTATTGTTTTGAGTTTCAATTTAGCTTAGCATTTTCAGGCTAGCCTCAGGGGTTTGGATTTTCTGAATTTTCGAAAATAGGCTAAAATGGCTTATTTTGGCAGTTTTTTTCCGACCATGCCACTTGCCTGTATAGGTCAGTAATTTCACTATTTCACAAGTTGAACATGATTTCTTGATAAAATCTTAAGAATTAGGATTGTGCTGTTGCATTTAATTGCTCTTTATCATTTCAGGCTGATACTTCAGACCTCTTATTGAAGGAATTGTGTTTGGCGTGTGCTTGGTCGACAGAAGGTTAGCCAAGAACTGTGATCAGGAGCCTTTGTCCCCGCAGCTTCATACGCTTCGCCTCACATATACAATCCCTGCATTAAACGACCGACGGCCCGTTACTATTTTAAACTTACGGCTGTTACGAGTTGCATTTACATCAGTTTTCTCTTAGGCAAAGCAATCTAAAATTTTCAATTTTTTTTTAAAGCAATGTTTCCTTACAAACTCCTTTCTGTTGCGATTTTATTCCTCTCAAGACCAAAATGACCTATCACCTTTTCAACACCTGCTACGTATACGGAGAGCATTCGTCACAACTCGGCCGATCCCGTAACTACGTATAACTATAAACGGATCACTCGAAATTTGCCGAATGATATGGACAGCAGACGACTACAAGATGTGTTCACATTACCCGATACACTTGATTCGCACTAGTTTCATTCATAAAGTTGCTGCTAATCACTGACCTTATTTCTTATAATCGTGTTGAAAGTAAACTGCTCCAGTTTTTGCTGGCCAGAGATTTTGAAAATACTGTAATTATGACATGCTTCAATACTAAGCAAATTGTAACCGCTGTTTATTACATAATTTAAAAGTTATTATGGGATTACTTGACAATACTTAACGCCTGTTTACCGCGAATTTCTATTCCTGCGCTTATCTGGGTCAAAAGTGCGCTTATCTGGGTCAAAAGTAGTTTTTGTAATAAGGTCATCACAGCAGGTATAAGCGTTAAAATGCTGTAAGTAAAAGCTGTTAAGAGTTGCAGTTATATCAGTTTGCCCTGAGCGGACGGGTTTCCGAAGTTTTCCATCTCTCTAATCGGTCTACCGTCCGATTAAAAATGACTGTTAGCAAAAAGATTCGATCCAGGCTGACCTGGGTCGATACTTTTTTGCAGATGCATTAAGCCCCCTTTTCACATAGCATGATTTATATCAATATTATTCAAATTTGCCAGGTGTTTTTTGCCGTGATTGAACTGGGACAATTTTTAAGGATAGCTCTGATTTTATTTTTGTGATTGTTTTTCCGCTCACCTTCGCAGCAGTCACTCCTTACATGCCTCTGGAAATTTCAAAATCATACTGCTCATCATTCAGCCTGTTGTTCGTGACTTTAATCTGCTTCTCAGCTGGGAAAAACGGACGTTGATCGGTTGATAAAAACCCATATAGTTAATTTGTAAACAAATTCTCATTTTTCAGTTGAACGCGCATGCGTTTTTAGTTTCATTAAAAGAAAAATAGCTCCGTATGATCGGCAATTTAGGAGACAAGTATGACTCTTCGTAAATGAAATACAACAAGAACAGTTTAGTTTTTTTCCCCATACCAAAGCTGATTTTAAAAAAAGCCGATCAACTGTGAAAATAGAACTTTACTGTACTTCAAAGTGACTTCCGGAACATGTGTAGTAAATGTCAAACCTAGTTCCGGTTTCCTCGGAAGTAGGTCAGTGTATATGTACATTTAAAGATACATCCTTAAAGCCAAAGAGAAATATCGCAGTTAAAAGTTGAAAGTGTGTAGGATGACTCAGATTTTGGTCAGTCAAAACCAAACAAGAGGACCATGATGGTCCTATATCGCTCACCTGAGTACCAAGCAGTAAAGGTCTACAATGAAGATAAATACCAAATATCGAAGAGCAAGGCCAAAGCTCTAGGTCTTCTTGGTTTAGACAAGAAGATAATCTTTATTAACCAAACCGGGTTATATAAATATTTGTGAGAAGTTTGAATGATATTTGTCCAATAGTTGTTGAAAAATAGGGAGAACAAGAAATTTCATCAAAGGAAAATAACTTTGTAAAATTTCAATGAACCGTCACCGTCAAAATATAATATGCACATTCTTGCTTGGCACCGAGTCTCTCTAAAGTTTGAATGAAATCTGTCCTGTAGTTGTTGAGAACTAGCCCTGACAAGTAAAGGCTACAGAAAGACTGATGGATGGATGGATGGATGGACCGACATGGTGACTCCTATATACCTCCAGAACACAGTTTTGAAGGAATAATAACAAAGCCCTAGGCCTTTTGGTGTGTGGCAAAAAGTTGCCTGATTTGAACAAACTTAGTAGAGAATGTTTGCCAATTCAAGACTTTCTATACAAGTTAGTATTATAATGTTGTTAAATACACCAACAACTACAGTGGTTGTCCAGGGACATGTTCATGGGTAATTGCTATTGTAAACACATAAACAATGTATTTACACTCGCAATAGTCTTGCACCAACCTTTCAATGCGTCCAGCTTACAAAAATTTGACCTTCAAGTGTGACATTGACCTTGGCCCTACCTGAACAGATCTTTCAAATGGTACTTCAATTCATGATGGAGTATATGCCCAAAATCTATTGGGGGGGGGGGGGTCATAAACTTATTTATAAATTAAGACAAGCACCACAACGTGAAGAACAAAAATTATAATGACTTCTAAGATTTACAAGATAAAATCTGTACTACACAGTTAAATGAATGAACAAAAATGAACTCAAAATACAATGAACACAATGTTCAAAGATACATCCTAACAGCCAGGGAGAAAAATGCTGTCAAAGCCTTTAACCCTTTACCACGCGGCAAAATTTTATATCAGCCCAAACTGAAAGCATTTGCAGACAACATTTTCATATTGACTCAAGTGACACAATATTCCTGTGATAGGGTAGAAAACTTTGTGTGAAAAAGGAGAAAATGCTGGTTACCAGCATTTTCTCCTTTTCCCACAATGTTTTCAAAATTTATCACAGAATGTTTCTCATCATGTGACCTAGCGCATATTGTCAAGGTTCTGCAATTTATAGCTGCATCATGGAAAAAGGGGTCTTCATGTTATATTTCATTTTTCACCGATATATCTTTAATTACTGGACATATCTCAACAGATTTGGATGAAATTTTCACACATCAAGTGACCTAGCGCATATTGTCGGGGTTTTGGAATTTATTGCTGTGTCATGGAAAAAGGGCGCTTCATGTCAAATTTAAACTGCATCCATCCGTCCTGAATAGATGAAAGGAAAAAATGATCAGGTGGGAACCAAGGCTAGGGGTACGCAAGACAGGATGTTTTATCAGACAGTGTAGATAAAGATCAGACAGCAGTTGGATCTTGGATATATATGCCTTATATTCTGAAAGATAGTATTGCCTACAACACAGTCTTGAAATGCATATTACTTAGTCTATCTTTATCTCTTTACCAAACAAAAAGTTTAGACTGGTCTAAAATTCAAAGCATTTGCAGACAACAAAATAAATTTGTCTCAAAAAATGAACTTAGATTTGGGATGGGTAGAGAACATTGTGGAAAAAGTAAAAAAAAATAATAATGCTGGTTACCTGAGTGCTTGGCCCATCTGAGATTTAAACTTGACATCCCTGCATAGCTAGCCCTGTAGGTAATGAGCTATCAGGCTTGGCTCAAATCATTAGCAAACAACAAAATTTAATCCTTAAACCCAAAGGCCATTTTCATTCTAGAATGAGTCCAAGATGATAACAACTAAGTGGGTGCCTTTTGTCTGCAGTGTTTCAACAAAGCAGACAGTATAGATCAATGATCGGACTGCACATTTCGTGCAGTCTGATCTTGATCTGTACTAGACACAAAAGCAACTATAGTAGTGAAAGGCGCTTAAAGGGTTAAGACTTGTCCAAATTCAAACCATTTGCTGACAACAAAATAAATGTGACTCAAAAATTTAAATTTGATTTTGGTTGGGTGGAAAACATTGTGGAAAAAGGAAAACATGCTGGTTACAAGTATTTCCTCTTTTTCCCACAATATTTTCAAGAGCCTTATTTCTCACAGGCGTTAAAACTTGGGATTGTGCGGTAAAGGGTTAAGTAGGACAAGACTTTTAAAGTTCATTCTGTATACCTTTATGTCCTGTTTTGACCCAGGGGCATCATTTGAACAAAATTGGTAGAAGTCCACAAGGAAATGCCACATACCAAATATCAAAGCTCTAGGCCTTCTAGTTTCAGACAAAAACATTTTTAAAGTTTGCTCTATATACAATTTTGCCCAAAATTGTGACCCCTGGAGTTAAAGGGTTAATTCAATTCTTTTAACAACTTTGTAAGAGCTTCACCCAAGGAATATGCCTGTCAAGTTTCAACATGATTAGTCTAGGAGGAGAAGATGTTTAAAGGAATTGTGGAAAGACGGACGCTGGACATCCACGAATCACAATACCTCACCCAGCACTTCGTGCTCAAGTGAGCTAACAAATAGGCCTAACCATTGTCTGTGGCGTGTGATAAACAACATAAAGATGAAGTTTCGTAACATTTTGTACTACAGTTAAACAGATATTAATCCATAATGAAAATATATGTGAAGCCCCCCTTTTCCATGACACGACATTTAATCAAAAAAGCTAAACTAATGATACTGGCGGACTATCATACGGAACACACGTATGAAGTTTCACAAATTTTTGTCTAGGATTTTGAGTTGAAGATACATGTATATTGATCCTTAACAGAAATATACATGAAGCCCCTTTTTCCTATGAGACAGTATTTGATATCAAAAAGGCAAAAAAACCAATAAATATCAGAGGACATCATTAGGAACACCTGTATGAATTTCTATTAGTTTTTGTCAAGGATTTTAGAAGATATCTGTCCTGAAAGATGGACAAACAGATGGTCATTGGTCCATGACAAAATTAAACATCTAGCCCCCTTTTTTCATGACAAGGCGTTTCATGAAATAAAAACAAATAACTATTATCTGTGGCTTGCAATAAACAATAAAAAGATGAAGTTTCATGACAGTTTGTACAGTAGTTAAAGAGATATTGGTCCACAATGAAAATATGCGTCAAGCCCCCTTTTTCCATTACACAGCAATAACTGGTCCTATTAGACCCACAATCAAACTCATTCGAGATCTTACGGTCATATATATTTTGACCAAGTTTGGTGCTGATTGGTTTAAATTTGTAGATGCTAGAGTGTAAACAAAGTCAAATGTAGCAATTTTTTTAATTCAAGGGCAAATAACTCCAGTCGTTTTGGTCCGATTAGACACATAATCGAACTCATCCGAGATCTTATGGTCATATATATTTAGACCAAGTTTAGTGCTGATTGGTTAATATTTGTAGATGCTAGAGTGTAAACAAAGTCAAATATAGCAATTTTTCTAATTCAAGGGCAAATAACTCCAGTCGTTCTGGTCCGATTACACCCATAATCGAACTCATCTGAGATCTTATGGTCATATACATTTTGACCAAGTTTGGTGCTGATTGGTTAATATTTGTAGATGCTAGAGTGTAAACAAAGTCAAATATGGCAATTGTTCTAATTCAAGGGCAAATAACTCCAGTCGTTCTGGTCCGATTAGACCCATAATCGAACTCATCCGAGATCTTATGGTCATATACATTTTGACCAAGTTTGGTGCCAATTGGTTAATATTTGTAGATGCTAGAGTGTAAACTTATAATATATTGTGGGGGAATGATATGGTAAGCCTCGGTGCTATATAGCAAAGAGCCAGTGCCATTATTCGATACGTTATATCGGCGTAAACATTGCCATTCGGTAAAATTTAAATTTTAAGCGAGGAACTTGCATCGTTTTTAGTTATAGAATGGAAAATAAGCTAATGCAGTGGATGAATGTTGTTGTTTCTGTAGGGATTCATCATGTGCTTTCCAATGATTACGGTAATTTTTGTGAAATATGTCTAGAAAGACCCGAAAACATGTGTTATGTAAATCGCCAATGCAGCGGTGTAGTCCACATCAACAATTTCACACGCAGCGGTGTAGACACGTTGTTTTCTGAACGGTTTGGACACAGACATAAGCTTTATATTCTGTACGGTTTAGACATAAAATTTGACAGTATCTGTGGTCTAGACATGAAATGGAAAGACTTTGTCTTTTGATATTTGTGTTACATACCATTTACCTGCTTTAAAAAACACTTTGTCTATCTTACATTTCAGTTGCACGCCATTCACGTGCTACCAATTCTAATTCTAATTCTAAAAGACAAACTTATATCAAACAAGCATTCTGATAGTATTGCATAGCAATACCCAGTCCCCTACCGGCCGTATGTATCGCTGGCATGTATAGTTAGTGAAACTCTGTGGAGGAGAAAGAACATATCTGACCCCCTTTCAGAAGTATAAGCATCGTGTCTGCCTTTGTATGCAATGCTTGAGTGAAAGCCAGATATATAAACATTTTCCTTGTTAAAGTTCACAGTAGAAGTTTTACTCGGACAAGATGTGTTTGTGAAACACAAATGTCCCTGTAAAGGCAAATTTTCGGAAATATGACCTTTACCTTGTGAGATGACCTTGACCTTATCATCAGCAGGTGTGTACCAATGAGACATACCAGCTTGCCAAGCATAAGTTTTATAACTTAAGTACTTTGAATATACAGAGAAATGACTATGAAAAGTTTTGAGGACAAGTTTTCATAATAAGGGTTAAAAAATTTTTACCTTGACCTTGGACATATAACCCACAGAAGATCAGTATCAATGACAGGTACCTACATACCAAACATGAGCATTGTGAGTGAAAGGATTTTCAAGATATATGGAAATGTTAAGTTTTTTTTGGTTAGTTTTGAGGAAAAGAAAATTTTGTCCTTGACCTTGGACATATTAGTTGCAAAAGATTGGTATCGATGACAGGTATAAATACCAAATATGAGCATGTAAGTGAAAGACTTTTGAAGACAAATGGAAATGTTAGGTTTTGAGAATAAGATCCATGATAAGGGTTAGAATTTTGACCTTGACCTTGGACATATTACCCTCAGAAGATTGGTATTGATAACAGGTACCTACATACGAAATATGAGCATTGTCAGTGAAAGACTTTTTACTCCAGTCGGAATTTTTGTAGATCCCCCATCCCCTGTTAATCTACCGGTCATATTTTACTCGAACAGTGGCACAGAAACCAAAAACTTTAACTAGATATTAAACAAACAGATACCAAGATACGAATCAGCGAAAGTATTTCAAACAACTCCAAAATAAAAATGATTGGCAAGTCCGGGATGGTAATTATCATCCTAAGTGAATGATTGAAATCATGGCTGCCACCATTCTGGAATTGATTTATAATTGCACAAACTTTCATTAGTAATTTCATAATTTATTTTTTCGTGATATAATACTGACTATTACATAAATAATATCGTAAATAATCTCTTGATGCACTCTTTTGTTCCCAACTATCTCTTTTCGTTCCACGATGATCCCTTGTCGGTTCCAAACGGTTCCTTCGGTGGGTGTCGGTAATAATGGAGACTGTCTCGAACTGTTGGTGCCAATTTTCAGGATTCTGGATTAACGCCAAGTTACGTTATATTCAGAACAGAATAGCTTCGTTTCAAGACCAAGCCAATTGTTTCTAAACCGTACATACATTGTGCTTTAAATTATATCTAAACCGTTCAGAAAACAACGTGTCTACACCGCTGTGTGTGAAATTGTTGATGTGGACTACACCGCTGCATTAGCGATATACAAAACACATGTTTTCGTGTCTTTCTAGACATATTTCACAAAAATTACGGTCAGGAAAACAATATCAATATCAAACATTAGGCTACAATTTCATGGGCGTTTTCTTTTTCCCCATATACACCCCAAATAAACAGACATTTAGATCTAAGATATGAACGTCTGTGATATTGAATTGCATTGCGTTCAAAGGACAGTCTGATCTTTATCTTTTATTGTCTTCAAAAGCGACTTTACTTGTCCATAGCCAACACAGGTAATTGTATTTGAGTCATTCTTATCAGTAAGAGCATAACTGTGGTAGCCTGGATCTCTTTATCTGAAATCGACCAATATGATAAAGCAGCCTAAATCTTGCAGGACCATTGCTGTTTTGAGTAGAATAACTCGGAAAACTGGCATGACAGATCCAAGATCTGACTGCATGTTCTGAGCAGTCTGATCTGAATCTGCACTCTCTGCAAAGACTTTTCCCCTGGTCCGTTGATTCAGATATGGAGAATATAACAGTAAGTGAGCTTATTTGTGTTACAGTTTCAGGGTTTTTAGCTCACCTGAGCACGAAGTGCGATCACCCACCGTCCGTCGGCGTCCGTCGTCCGTCCGTCCGTCCACATTTTTTTGTTTACACTCTAGCATCTACAAATATTAACCAATCAGCACCAAACTTGGTCAAAATATATATGACCATAAGATCTCGGATGAGTTCGATTATGGGTTTAATCGGACCAGAATGACTGGAGTTATTTGCCCTTGAATTAGAAAAATTGCTATATTTGACATTGTTTACACTCTAGCATCTACAAATATTAACCAATCAGCACTAAACTTGGTCTAAATATATATGACCATAAGATCTCGGATGAGTTTGATTATGGGTGTAATCGGACCAGAACGACTGGAGTTATTTGCCCTTGAATTAGAAAAATTGCTATATTTGACTTCGTTTACACTCTAGCATCTACAAATATTAACCAATCGGCACTAAACTTGGTCTAAATATATATGACCATAAGATCTTGAATGAGTTCAATTATGTGTCTAATCGGACCAGAATGACTGGAGTTATTTGCTCTTGAATTAAAAAATTGCTCCATTTGACTTTGTTTACACTCTAGCATCTACAAATTTAAACCAATCAGCACCATACTTAGTCAATATTATATATGACCGTAAGATCTCGAATGAGTTTGATTGTAGGTCTAATAGGACCAGTTATTGCTGTGTCATGGAAAAAGGGGGCTTGACGTATATTTTCATTGTGGACCAATATCTCTTTAACTACAGGACAAAATGTCATGAAACTTCATCTTTTTATTGTTTATTGCAAGCCACAGACAATATTATTTGTTTTTATTTCATGAAACGCCATGTCATGAAAAAAGGGGGCTAAATGTTTAATTTCGTCATTGACCAATGACCATCTGTTTGTCCATCTTTCAGGACAGATACCTTCTAAAATCCTCGACAAAAACTAATAGAAATTCATACAGGTGTTCCTAATGATGTCCGCAGATATTCATTGGGTTTTTTTGGTTTTTTTCCTTTTTGATATCAAATACTGTCTCATAGGAAAAAGGGGCTTCATGTATATTTCTGTTAAGGATCAATATACATGTATCTTCAACTTAAAATCCTGGACAAAAATTTGTGAAACTTCATTCGTGTGTTCCTTATGATAGTCCGCCAATATCATTAGTTTAGCTTTTTTTATTAAATGTCGTGTCATGAAAAAAGCGGGCTTCACATATATTTTCATTATGGATTAATTTCTCTTTAACTACAAGACAAAATGTTATGAAACTTCATCTTTATGTCGTTTATCACAAGCCACAGACAATAGTTAGGCCTATATGTTAGCTCACCTGAGCACGAAGTGCTGGGTGAGGTATTGTGATTCGTCGTTGTCCAGCCTCCGTCTTTCCACAGTTCCTTTAAACATCGTCTCCTCCTAAACCAATCATGTTGAAACTTGACAGGCATATTCCTTGGGTGAAGTTCTACCAAAGTTGTTAAAAGAATTGAATTAACCCTTTAACTCCAGGGGTCACAATTTTGGGCAAAATTGTATATAGAGCAAACTTTAAAAATGTTTTTGTCTGAAACTAGAAAGCCTAGAGCTTTGGTATTTGGTATGTGGCATTTCCTTGTGGACTTCTACCAATTTTGTTCAGATGATGCCCCTGGGTCAAAACAGGACATAAAGGTATACAGAATGAACTTTAAAAGTCTTGTCCTACTTAACCCTTTACCACACAATCCCAAGTTTTAACGCCTGTGAGAAATAAGGCTCTTGAAAATATTGTGGGAAAAAGAGGAAATACTTGTAACCAGCATGTTTTCCTTTTTCCACAATGTTTTCCACCCAACCAAAATCAAATTTAAATTTTTGAGTCACATTTATTTTGTTGTCAGCAAATGGTTTGAATTTGGACAAGTCTTAACCCTATAAGTGCCTTTCACTACTATTGTTGCCTTTGTGTCTAGTGTAGATCAAGATCAGACTGCACGAAATGTACAGTCCGATCATTGGTCTATACTGTCTGCTTTGTTGAAACACTGCAGACAAAAGGCACCCACTTAGTTGTTATCATCTTGGACTCATTCTGGAATGAAAATGGCCTTAGGGTTTAAGGATTAAATTTTGTTCTTTGTTAATGACTTGAGCCAAGCCTGTTAGCTCATTACCTACAGGGCTAGCTATGCAGGGATGTCAAGTTTAAATCTCAGTTGGGCCAAGCACTCAGGTAACCAGCATTTTTTTTAACTTTTTCCACAATGTTCTCTACCCATCCCAGATCTAAGTTCATTTTTTGAGACAAATCTATTTTGTTGTCTGCAAATGCTTTGAATTATAGACCAGTCTAAAATTTTTGTTTGGTAAAGAGATAAAGATAGACCAAGTAATATGCATTTCAAGACTGTGTTGTAGGCAATACTATCTTGCAGAATATAAGGCATATATATCCAAGATCCAACTGCAGTCTGATCTTTATCTACACTGTCTGATAAAACATCCTGTCTTGCGTACCCCTAGCCTTGGTTCCCACCTGATCATTTTTTCCTTTTATCTATTCAGTATGGACGGGTGCAGTTTAAATTTGACATGAAGCGCCCTTTTTCCATGACACAGCAATAAATTCCAAAACCCTGACAATATGCGCTAGGTCACTTGATGTGAGAAAATTTCATCCAAATCTGTTGAGATATGTCCAGTAATCAAAGATATATTGGTGAAAAATGAAATATAACATGAAGACCCCTTTTTCCATGATGCAGCTATAAATTGCAGAACCTTGACAATATGCGCTAGGTCACATGATGAGAAACATTCTGTGAAAACTTTTGAAAACATTGTGGGAAAAGGAGAAAATGCTGGTAACCAGCATTTTCTCCTTTTTTCCACAAAGTTTTCTACCCTATCAAAGAAATATTGTGTCACTTGAGCCAATATGAAAATGTTATCTGCAAATGCTTTCAATTTGGACAGATCTAAAATTTTGCCGTGTGGTAAAGGGTTAAAGGTTTTGACAGCATTTTTCTCTCTGGCTGTTAGGGTGTATCTTTGAACATTGTGTTCATTGTATTTTGAGTTCATTTTTGTTCATTCATTTAACTGTGTAGTACAGATTTTATCTTGTAAATCTTAGAAGTCATTATAATTTTTGGGCATATACTCCACCATGAATTGAAGTACCATTTGAAAGATCTGTTCAGGTAGGGCAAAGGTCAGTGTCACATTTGAAGGTCAAATTTTTGTAAGCTGGATGCATTGAAAGGTTGGTGCAAGACTATTGCAAGTGTAAATACATTGTTTATGTGTTTACAATAGCAATTACCCATGAACATGTCCCTGGACAACCACTGTAGTTGTTGGTGTATTTAATTACATTATAATACTAACTTGTATAGAAAGTCTTGAATCGGCAAACATTCTCTACTAAGTTGTTCAAATCAGGCAACTTTTTGCCACACACCAAAAGGCCTAGGGCTTTGTTATTATTCCTTCAAAACTCTGTTCTGGAGGTATATAGGAGTCAGCTTGTCGGTCCATCCATCCGTCCATCCATCAGTCTTTCTGTAGCATTTTCTTGTAAAAGCTAGTTTTCAACAACTACAGGACAGATTTCATTCAAATTTTAGAGAGACTCGGTGCCAAGCAAGAATGTGCATATTATATTTTGGTGACGGTTCATTGAATTTTTACAAAGTTATTTTCCTTTGATGAAATTTCTTGTTCTCCCTATTTTTCAACAACTATTGGACAAATATCATTCAAACTTCTCACAAATATTTATATAACCGGGTTTGGTTAAGAAAGATTATCTTCTTGTCTAAACCAAGAAGACCTAGAGCTTTGAACTTGCACTTCAATATTTGGTATTTATCTTCATTGTAGACCTTTACTGCTTGGTACTCAGGTGAGCGATATAGGACCATCATGGTCCTCTTGTTTTATCCTCGATGAAAATGTTCTATTTGACAAAATTTCGAAAATCTTTCAAATGGGTGAAAAACGCTGAGGAAAAAAGAGAACATGCTGAATACATACAGTTTTTCCAACTATATTTTCAAAGCCCCACAGGATTGTTTGGTTAAGGGTTAACAGACTGATTCCAGTCTGTAGAAACTCACCAAGAAGAAACATTTAAGTGACTGTGTAAAATGGTAGTGCCATGGCTGGAAGGAGAGGAAGAGGGACTGTGAAAACAATTTAACCCTTATCCCGCTAAAACATTAAAATGAAATTTCAAACCGGTAGTAAAACCCGAATAATTCTATGTTAAACTTATTCTTTTTTGGAAAAAGAAAAATCTCCCTATCGGACAGTGTAGATTCAAGATCAGACTGCACGTTCTCTCTGATCTTGATCTATACTGTTCGCAAAAAGGTCAGTGAGTCTCACTTAGCAGCCTAAGGGCTAATACATCATACGCTGAAAGATGCGTTATCAGTCAGCATTGTGAAAGGACAGTCTGGGTACTAAGGTTGCAAGCGGTGAATGGCTAGTCCATTCTGAAAATGTTTACGTAATGGCCTCTCCCCGAGGGCCATAACCTTTACACAACTCTATACCCTTTGTCCCCACAGCTTCACGCGCTTCGCCTCACATATACGATCCCTGCATTAAATGACCAACGGCCGGTTACTATTTTAAACTTACGGCTGTTACGAGTTGCATTTACATCAGTTTTCTCTTAGGCAGAGCAATCTAAATTTTCAAGTTCTTTAGAGCAATTTTTCTTTATTAACTCCTTTCTGTTGCGATTTTATTCTTCCCAAGACCAAAATGACTTATCATCTTTTCAACACCTGCTACATATACGGAGAGCACTCGTCACAACTCGGCCGATCCCGTTACTACGTATAACTATCAACGGATTACTCGAAGTTTGCCGAATAATATGGACGGTAGACGACTACACGATGTGTTCACATCACCCGATACACTTGATTCGCACTTGTTTCATTCATAAAGTTTTTTTTTTTTTTTTTTAGCCACGTCAACTGGTATGATGGGAGTCGTGGCCATCTCCCACCATACCTTACAATTCAATGTTAGTAGGTTTCTAAATAATTTGTTAGCACTCTTAAACAAAAGATGTTTCATATACCTAACAAAAATTGTATTTTTTGTAGATTTATTCCATCACTTGAATGTGGCCTTATTAAGAGAGAGAGAAAGAGAGAGAGAGAGAATCAGAAATCAGGGTAAAAAAAAAATGAAATAGATGTAAGTATGTGTGTGTGTGTGGGTGAGTGGATATGTGCATATGGAGTAAAGAAATTGGAATCCTTCAGAAATTTTATAGAAATTCGTTAATATTTACTACCTGTGCACTATACTGGCAAAGGAGACTTTGATAAACATGTTCTACAATTGTCATGTGACATTTGTCAATTTCATGCGTGTTTGTGCATTTATGAATATTCAAGGTCAAGTTTAGAGTATTTTTAAAACCGATCATTGAGGGTATTTTTTGTTTATTCCTACAGTGATAAATATATTTCTTAAGTTCTAAAAGTAGCCTGTCTAATGGTACGTTTGATGTACGTGTGCCTAAAAGTAAAGTTCGACTATCAATTTGCAGTGTATGGTCAAAAGTACTTAAAATTGTTGCTATATTATTAATTAATGATTTGGTGTGTTCACAGTCATGAAATAAATGTAGAATAGTTTCTTCATATTGTTTACAAAATGTACATGAGTTAGTATTTATCAATTTCATTTTAAAAAGCAGAGAATTTGTTGGAATTATTCTATGTATTATTCTTGTTTGAAACCACTGTGTATAAGTGTCTTTTGTGCATTTAAACACATTTCCATGAACTTGCTTCCAATCTATATTTATGTGGTTATATAATGAGTCCCACTTAACTCTACTCGAAGGTATTTCATCGTTGTGTGTCAAAATATTATAAACATGTTTATTTATGTTACTTTTAGTAAGCATATGAAAGAAATAACAACTAATAGAAGGATTATGACATCCATTTAAAGCATCCTTTTTAATCAAAATGTGATTTTTTGAAAGGAAAGTTTTAACTGATGTTGTAATGCTATAGAAATTTAAAAAATTCACTTTGTTTCTAGTCATTGTTTTTATGTCTAACCAATTTTTAAAACTTCCATCTACATTTAACAGATCCTTTACATATCTTATACCACAATCGTATAATATTTTATTATAAATGTGCTTAGAATCTACCAAAATATTGCTATTAAAAAACAGAGGCATGTTAACTACATCCAGCAGTTTTGTAAAACTACATTTAGAGATAAATACCATAAAAGATTTTAAAACATCAATCCAGAAATCATTTCTTATGTTGGTAATAATTTTTTCACAGTACATCATTCCAAAATTAAATAGTTTGTGTGTGTCAATTACATTATTCATGAATTTATGACAACTTTTACCGCAAGCAACTAGTTTTCTTATCCATTTAATTTTCATACTTTTATTATAGTTATTGATATCAATCATGTTTAGACCTCCTTCCATATAATTTTTTGTGAAGACAGTTTGTTTAATTTTAGCAGTACCGTCCCATACAAATTCATAAAGTGTATTGTTCAGTTGTTTCATAAATTCATTCGTTGGTGATGGTAAACTAATAAATAGATGTGTGAGTAAAGGTAATACAAGACTTTTGACTACAGTTATTCTTCCAATTGGTGTTAGTTTTCTTTTCTTCCAATAATTTATAATGTTATTAATGCTTTTGAATTTGCTTTCAAAATTTAACTTTATCATTTTATCTAGATCGACATGGAACTCCAGTCCAAGAAGTTTAAATTTTATTTCCCCCCATGTTAATTTCCATTTCGTCTTGATAGATCTTGTACTATACTTCAAACTGCCAATCCATATAAGTTTTGTTTTGTCGAAATTAACTTTCAAGCCAGAAATATGTGAGAATTTTTCTAGTAATTCAAGAGTACTTTTAATCGATTTTTCAGAACCGTCTAAAAAGAGTGTTGTGTCATCAGCAAATTGTGATATGATATATTCTTCTTTTTTTATTTTTAGTCCCGTTATATTTCTATCGTGCTTTAATTTAATGTTAAGAATTTCGGTGCAAAGGATGAAAATATAAGCGGATATTGGATCACCTTGTCGACATCCCCTTCTGACTTTGAAATAATCTGAAAGAAAACCATTTATTTGTACGCATACCTCAGTATTGTGCAGAAATAATTTAATCCATTCTTTGAACATTACACCGAAATTAAAATATTCAAGCGTCTTTTCAATAAAATTAAATGATAGAGAATCAAAGGCCTTTTCAAAATCTATTAACATTAAAAGTCCAGGTATTCTATGTTCTTCACAATATTGCATAATGTCATAAACTAGTCTTATGTTTTCACCTATAAACCTGTCTCTTAAGAACCCAGTTTGGTCGCTTGATATGATATGATCCAAAACGTGTTTCATCCTATTTGCAATACTCCCAGATGCAAGCTTATACAGAACATTTAAAAGAGTGATAGGTCTCCAGTTTTTTAAAAACTTTTTTGGTTTATTATCTTTTGGTATGCAAGTTATAGTTCCTAATTTAACATTTGGTGAAAAGGATCTAGAAATAAATGCGTGATTTAATGCTCTTACAACAAAATGACCTATCTTATTCCAGAACACCTTATAAAAATTGGAAGTAAAACCATCCCCTCCTGGGCTTTTGTCATTTTTCATGTTTTTGAGTGTATGTGTTACCTCATTGTATTGTAATAGTCCTTCAAGTTCCTTCTTCTGCTTTTCGTCTAGCTTATTTGAAGTACAGTTTTTTAAGTCATCCTCTAAATTGACGTCAATCAAATTATTTGATTCATTATATAAAGTTTCATAATAATGTTTTGCTTCTTTAAGGATTTCCCTTTGGTCAAATAAGTGATTGCCATCTTCTGTTTCTATAAAGGGAATAGTTTTTGATGCAATATTTTGTTTTTCCAAATTACAGAAATATTTCGTCACTTTTTCTCCACTGTCGACCCAGTTTGCTCTAGACCTAATAAAAGAGCCATGTAGTTTTTCTTTTCGTAAGTTTTCTAACTCTGATTGTAATGAAGATAACCTATCTTTATTCGTTTCATTTAAATTTGTTTCTAAAAAAGAAATTTCATTTTCAATATGTTTTTCTCTCTGGTTTTTTGCTTTTGTTTTATAACTTGAAAATGAGATTGTTTCCCCCCGTATTTCCATTAACAAAGTTTCCATAAAAAGCTGATCATCTATTATGAATTGTAACTCTGAACGATCAATATTGATAATATTTTCTCTATCATAAACTGGTAAAGAGTATTGCAGGATAACATTATTTATTTTTTTATTAATGAGATTAACATATTCTATGTCATTTAATAATGAATTATTAAATTTCCAGTATCCTTTCCCATGTTTTTGATTAGAAAACTGTAGTTCAAGTACAATTATAGAGTGATCCGATCTATAGCTTATGTCTATATCACAATTTCTGAGTAATGGAATTAAACTTTTTGTCGTTAAAAAGAAATCCAATCTCCCTCTCTGTAAAGATGAAAAGCGTTTCCAGGTATACTTCCGAGTCTCCCCATGCAAATGTCTAAATGGGTCCATAAGTTCTCTTTCATTGATTGTCTTAATTAAAAGTTTTCTCGAATTGATGTTATGATTAGAATCTTTGTAGTTTTCATAGTCAATTGAGCTATCAAGAACAAGATTAAAGTCACCACATACAATGATATTATCCATTTTTCCGAAAGAATCAATATGACTAAAAGCATTTATAAAAAATCCAGGGTTATCAGTATTTGGTGCATATATATTTGCGAGTATAATTTGTTTGTCGCTGTAAGATATATTGAGAGCAATAAACTGTCCATTAGTATCTTTTCTGCATGCCAAAACTTTGATATCTGTACCTTTTTTTATCAAAACAGCTACTCCTTTTGAATTTGAACTACCATGACTAAAGAAACAATTTCCTTCCCATTCTTGATAAATTTTATTTTCAATTTCTTCAAAAAAGTGAGTCTCTTGTAAACATAAAATGTCAACGTTCTTTTCTTTAAAGAGTGTGAATATATCAAATCGTTTTTTAGTATTGTTCAGTCCACGACAATTGTAGGAACAAATTTTCAAACTACCTATATTCGGTCATCAGAAGCATCAGTGTTATCAATATATCATCATTTTTAATTTCTCCGTTGTAACCAGTATAGTTTACCGTTAAATGCATTGTATGGGTGAATGCTATGTTCGGGTGTTCTGAGTAATGTTTGAGTAGAAAGGATAATCATTCATAAAGTTGCTGCTAATCACTGACCCTATTTCTTATAATCGTGTTGAAAGTAAACTGCTCCAGTTTTTGCTGGCCAGAGATTTTGAAAATACTGTAATTATGACATGCTTCAATACTAAGCAAATTGTAACCGCTGTTTATTACATAATTTAAAAGTTATTATGGGTTTACTTGACAATACTTAACGCCTGTTTACCGCGAATTTCTATTCCTGCGCTTATCTGGGTCAAAAGTAGTTTTTGTAATAAGGTCATCACAGCAGGTATAAGCGTTAAAATGCTGTAAGTAAAAGCTGTTAAGAGTTGCAGTTATATCAGTTTGCCCTGAGCGTACGGGTTTCCGAAGTTTGCCATCTCTCTAATCGGTCTACCGACCGACTGAAAATAACATTGCAGCTGACCTCCGGGTCAGAGATAGGTCACCTTACATGTATACGAACTTTGCTCTGTGAAAAGGGGGCTAAATGCATCTCTTAAAACTATCGACTCAGGTCAGCCTGAGTAGTCCGCGCAGGCTGACCTGGGCCTAAACTTTTTTTGCTATTGGACAATTGTCCAAGGACAAGTTTAGGGGTCCAGCGTGGTTCAGTAGTAAAGTGTAGGACTCGTGACCTAGAGGACCCGGGTTCTAAAGAAATTAGTCGGTATTAACTTCGTTTTTATGAATGGCAAATAAATATTATAGTGTAATATTTTGACAAATCAAATCGCAAATCAATGCACACGTATTCTGTGCGCGAGATACGTCATCATAC
The DNA here is from genome assembly GCA_945859785.2 of Tridacna gigas. Classification (NCBI taxonomy): domain Eukaryota; kingdom Metazoa; phylum Mollusca; class Bivalvia; order Cardiida; family Cardiidae; genus Tridacna; species Tridacna gigas. Next base: position 2,075,081 of record OX244042.2, read on the forward strand.
CATATTTGGAACCGTATTTGACACACACTGTGTTTAGGTACGATTTTTTTTTTTTTTTTTTTTTTCTGTCGTGTGTTATATTTCATCTAATTTGGCAACAAACCTGGGGTGATCCGTTGATCAAGTCCCTCGGCTGTATCACGTAGCTTGATATGGACCTACACGGTACATTTCTTCGCCAGAAATACACCGCTTTACCGTTCTTAAATCGTAATACTCAACTTACAAAAAAACACTAGTCACAATTTTCTATCAGAATCTTTCTGAATACATTTCCGTTGACAAACAATTTGTACATCTATTTACTAAATTGGTCTATCACTTCCGTAGGCATTTTTCAGCTACAGAATGCTTATTACCGTGACTGTTGTTAACGTTGCTGATCTAATTACAATGGCGCCGCCATATTTATGATCATGTCACTGGCAGTATTCCAAAAAGGAAACACCGAGCCCCCGTAGCTCAGTAGGTCGCTGCTTCGATCCCCGGCTCGGTCAATTTTTTCCGAGGATTGATGATAGTCATTGCGACAGGATTCATTCCTCTCTCACCTCTGACCATTGTTTCGACGATGGCTAGAAGGGAAAGCAGCCAGTGGCTTGGAAAGAATATTGTGCGAAGTACTGGTAAAAGAAACTCCGGGAGACCATGAATGAGTGCACTGGCCGCCTCGATATATTTGAAATAATGTTGAAAACGGCGTTAAACACCATACAATCAATCAATCAATCAATCAAAATGGAAACTTAGTTAACTTTTCAGGATCCCAAAAGTTGCAATAGTCCCCGCCTCTTTCACGACAGTGCACACATTGTAGTATTTTTTACTGTACAACGACCGGCTAAAATACTGTGGGCGGAGCTTCGGGTTTAACGGGAAATGTTTGTATATAGGTCACCATTTAATAATCAAGTGGTTGCATGTTGCGAGATATTTAGTCTGTATGAGAATTAAATCCAGCAGTTTTGAATGAAATCCGGCATTTTGATTGGTTTAGAAAGTAGGGCAAACTGTAATGGTGAATATGGACCCAGCTGTTGTTAATACTTAGGCCCCTAAGCGCGACTCAAAGATCTCTTGCGGACAGCGTAGATCAAAATCAGACTGCACAGACCATGCAGTCTGATCTTAGATCTACACTGTCGGATAAGGACATATTCTTCCCCGGAAAAAACTTGTGAAATAGCAAAATTTAGGTTGTTACTATCGGCTTGAAAGTTTTACGTATTTAGCGTTGTGTTGTAAAGCCACAATGGTTCTCGTGTTACCTTTTATCGGTGTTTACGACTACAGTTTCTTATTCATTTTGCTTCGCAGATGATAGAGGACACACAATGTTTAACGTCAACCTGTGCCGCGTTTTATTTTGTGGAATAGTGTTTTTATCAATCTTCACAATGATGCTGTTCGATTTTGGATGGTCTGGTACCGTGAAAACCCTGCCGAAAACGGCTCATCATTTGGTAAGTTTCATACACACACACACACACACACACACACGTTTTTTTTTTTGTTGTTTTTATTTGCCACGACAACTGGTATGATGGGAGTCGTGGCCATCTCCCACCATACCTTACAATTCAATGTTAGTAGAAAGTTTTGGTTAATAATTCATATTGCTTATAATGGTATAGAAAATAATCACTTAAAGAAGAAAGCTTTAAATACTAATATACAAAAGGATTTGTCTCTTAATACTAACAAAGATTGTATTATTACGTAACTATTCTATCCCTTAAATGTGGCTTTACTGAGAGAGAGAGAGAGAGAGAGAGAGAGAGAGAAACAACCAAAAACAAACAAACATACAAGAACAAAAAGGAAACTATTATGTAAATGCACACACATAATATATATGAGCTGTGCTCTGTGAAAAGGGGGCTTAATGCATCTGCGAAAAGTATCGACCAAGTCAGCATGCGCAGTCCGCGCAGGCTGACCTGGGCGGAAACTTTTCGCAATTGGTCTATTTTCTGTTTGTCAAAGGACCAGTCTGCCGTACGATACAGTCGGTTCTTAGACACAATTGATTTTATTGGTCCCTAATTATGTGATGAATTGATTGGCACCATGCAACACCGAGATGCATTAAGCCTCCTTTTGCCAGAGCATGGCTGATATATATAATTGCTTGTGCGGGGTCGGGTTGGTAGCCTAAGCTTTAATCATTTTACCAAACTTTGAAAAAGTAATATTGGCTATATTTATATATAGAGTAAGTCAGTACTTGGTCAATTATTCAATTGGTATTTTTTTTTTTATCTAACTTGAACACATGAGCCATGCTCTGGCAAAAGAGGGCTTAATGCATCTTCATGATGCGTTGCACCAAGCAACTCACCGCAGGATTATGGATCCATAAAATCCATTTTGTCTAACATGAATCAACTGAATCATGAGACACACCGGTCCTTTAACATGCAAAAAATGACCAATAGCAAACGGTTTCGGTCCAGGTCAGCCTGCGCGGACTGAGCAGAGCAGGGCTCATATCTATTTTACATCAATTGAGAAGCAAGTTCTCGCAATTTACTAGTACATGAATCTCTCTCGATTTTACTTCCTTGAAACCACACCAGTACTCGCGCCAAATGTGTCGGCCAATGATCAGCTCCAAAAGTTTACACTTGCTCGCAGAATTCGAACTCAGGATCCTACGGTTGCGAGGCCAACGTTCTGGCCCAAGACTACAGACACCGCAGATACGTGCTGATGCGTGTTTGTACATGTAAAAACGGAAATTGATTATTTCTTAGTGTATCTTCTATCAACTGTTTACCGAATCTCATTTTAGACCTATCCAAATTGAAAGCATAGGCAGACGACAAACTAAATGTGACTCAACTGAAGGGAATGGTCTCTCAAATAATAGAAAACATTATGTGATAAGGAGAAAATGATGGTAACCAACATTTTCTCCTTTTCCCATAATATTTTCAAGAGCCTTCTCATTTAGTATCCTTCGGATGGTTTGACAAATGGTGAAGCAAGCATTCACAAGCTCACAGAGAAGGCAAAGGTGTTGAAATATACCTGAATACCTGTCTTTAGAAAGAACATTTTTAGTGCCTACTGGTTTAATACAATTCGGATTATTATACTGCAAAGAAATTTCTCACAAGCTGATTGGATGATAAGATCCGAAAACATATTGCTGCACAATAGCAAGCGCCAGTGAAAAGCAGTTTCCCTGTCGGGAGGCCCGTACAACTTGATTCGCTTGAACAACACAAAATCAAAGATGGCGGCGACGATCAATACGAGTCGTCCACAAGACAAATACCGAGTACACCATACTATTACTTTTTTCCCTTGATGGTTGTCATTAAAGCGGAAAAATGGACTATTGTTTTAAAATAAATGAATATGGTTAAATATTTCATCGTGTGCCGAGTCTACAGATGGTAATACAGTTGCAGCTGCCGCTGTATACGGAACTAAAATTAAAAAATGTCGGCTTCCTAATAAATCTTCTATCTTTTCAGCAGACGTGAAAGCAATTGGCTTTGCCCTTGATCTTGTTGAACAGTCTCTTCAATATTTTACCTTGCATGATGAATGACCTTAAATATACATGAAGATAATCAGGTGTGCTGGTATTTGCTAACACAAGATCCGTCTGTTTGAAAATCTGATCTGGATACAGTAAAACAATAATTGTTAAAATTGGACCAATTTCATAAAATAAACAAATTCCAGCAAAACTGTCGCCAATGACGGATAAAGGCATACAAGAAAGGTTGTCGATCTAATCAGGGACATTGCTTTTCTAAAAAAAATTGGACCTTATACAAAACTGTGATATTGTTTTACAACCTTTTACTCCTATTCAGACCTTTTATTCTTATTGCTGTATATCTATTTTATTTCCAGTACAGAATCATTTCATGACACATTTTTCATTAGATACGCATTACTCACATTTTTACATACTAGTGTTTCTTTTCGTTACCTTTTTCTATTTGTGCGCTACATGACCCTAGATTTCGATGCGCCGTAAACCACCATACATTCATTTTTTCATTTGATTCTACGTATATATACATGTATGTAATATGGGAAATGTAGTAAATATACTGGGATCCACCTACACGTCAGTGTATATTGAACTTGGTTTATATTTCGGTGCATGGTCTTGGACAGTTGGTATTCTTATTCTAAATAGCAAGCATCCCCTCTTTTCCCACTATGTTTATATAAGTATATGTATCTCGTATGCATTTCACGGCATTAAAAAACCGCTAATTACTGTTTAACGTTATTGTGTAACGGACGTCTATGACATCAGACTTGTTGTTACATAATGCTTAAATTCTGTAAACGTCCTGATGAAGGCGAAACGTCGATAAAGAATTTTTCAATGAAACTTATACCTGTTATTATAGATTTATTTCCATTCAATGTGATCCAACGTAATCGACGCACATTATTGATCATCTGACATTCCCATAGGTCTTTGTTCGAGGGCTCGTCGCAAAACTATTCTAACTCATTTTTTGTCAAAAATAGTTTGGTTTTTTTTTTTTTTCATTTATTGGAACAGAATGTCACGATACCCCTTATGTTAAAATATTGCAGCAATACTCCAAGTAGTTTTGGAGATATTGAATTTTTTAAAAGATAGTCTATCTCGAAATGATGATGATCTTGGTGCAAAATTATTCCAACTTGAGATAGAATAGTTTTGCACTTAAATTCAGCTGGAAAAGTTGTTATTCAAAGTGCAAGACTATTCTAACTTGATTTGGAAGCAATGAGTAGGTTTTGATGACATCATAAATCTTGATTCTAATATTACGAAACTGTTTTTAAACAGTGCAGCAACTGTATCTGACCTTTATTGATGTCTTTAGTAAGGAAGACGGAACAGTTTGATGGAGAAAATGTGTACATTTTGATACTAATAACTTTGACTTTATTTAAACTAATTGTGCATGGTAGGTGAATTGCATAACTGTCAAAATAATGGTATGACCATTATCAAGTACAGATCCTTATCCAGATCTGTTAGACCTCTTTTTATTCACTCTGCTAATCAAGTTCAGAATCTGTGTCAAAGTTACACTAGTTCCTTCCAACATAAACTAAGGTTATGTTTGAACAATAAGTCCAGGTGCTTGGCTTCACTGTCCATAACCCCAATACCCCTTGTTGAAAAGACCATTGCAGTAAGCTGTGCCTGTCTTCGTATGTTCTATCAAATATGACCACTGTACAGCAGATACATTACATGTGTCTGAAGGGTGGGAAAACCACAAGACCATTTTAGGTTGTCCAATGTGGTCCAAGCAATGAAAAGATGAATATTGGTGAGCCACTCTGCAAGACTAGCATCACAAACATGTTAACTCAGATCAGCCAGCAAATCAACAGTCTCATAATCATCTTCCCTACAGTAAAAATCTGATTGTAAGGAATATGTATCTGATCAATTTTGTGCATGGACAGACTAGTCTTACATAGTAGTCTTTGCAATTTTGCACATGTTGCGAAGCTCAAAATAAACTGTACTTGCGGTCATCAATTCTGCAGAGAGTATGCTTAATAAGAAATAAAATTCACAGGGCTACTTGGTGCCACTAAGATCACTGTATCGATTAACACCTGAATTTGAATCTGAATTTCACTCCTTGAAAATTCAACACAGCCCAAAAAATCTGCTAAGAACAAAATGTAACGCTGCCTTGGCTTCCTATATTCTCTTTTATTACAAACTATGCTTTAAAAGTGTTGAATAGTATTAATATGGACAGATACTTTTCAAACCCTTCCATTTGAATATGTCTGGAGAAGCTTCCTCCCATTTGAAGACCTGGCATGTTCAGAAAAGCTTAACACCAAGAAACACTACTTGCAGGTGATGCTTTTACCAAAAAAAAGAATCTTTTTAAGAAAAACTTGGCACTCTGCACAGTTTTCAGCTAAATAATTACTAGATCTATTTATTACAATATATTCACAATATTCAGACAGCTAGACCTGACCAAGAAGACCAAAATGGTTCTATATTCTTTAGCTGTGTTAACAGGATTTTACTGGTATTTGTAAATATGACCATTTTCAATAACCATGGGCAAAAACTGAATTACTTTCTGATAGTATCTTACAAATATTTAAAACTCTACCTAGGCACAGCCACCTGCCAAAGATGGGTCCATAATGACAAGTAAAACATTTGATTATCATAGGCAGAGTCTTCTTTGACCCTAGGGATTACAGTTTGAAGCATTTTGATCATAGACCTTTTGCTACTGATACATACAAATATTAAAACCATGGGGTTTGTGATTCCACGACAGAAAATCATGGAACATTTTTCGAAATAAGTCCATGTAAAACGTGAGACCCTCAGGTCAAAACCCACAAATTTTGATGAAAAAAAAAAAAATAATAATAATAATTTGAACAATCTTGTTTAGCTCTACCATGCAACATAATTATTACTTCCCCATCGTGACTGCTTTTGCAGACGACAAATTAAATGTGTTTCAAATGATGAAATATCTCTTTGAAAGGTAAAAAACATTCTGAGAAAAGTAAATGATTGTTTCCAAAAGCATTCTTCATAAAAGGCCTTAATTTATGGGATTGTTTGGTAAATGGTTATTAGGGACCACTAGATGATGCTACATATTAAATGCAAGTGTTCTAGGTCTGGTGGTTTCACTCAAGATATCCATTTTTTTTAAATACAAGACTCTATTTAAAACAAGTGAACCTAGGGCAGGGGCATTCTTGGACACTATTTAGACAGTTTAACTGAAGGACTATTAAATGAAGTTACAGAGCTCATTGACCCTTTGGTCTTATGGTTTTTGAGAAGATTTCATGTAATTCTCCCAATTGAACTCTGTGTAACACATATCATCCTCCATGGAAACACCTTTAAAAAACATTGAAATAAAGCCATCAGACAATACTACAAAAACCACACATCAACTCAAAAGTTTTTTTTTTTATGATTTCAGAAAAGAAGATTCTTTCAACTCTTTACCACACGACAAAATTCTAAACCCATCCAAGTTCAAAGTATTTGCAAACGACAATTTCAATGTGGCTGAAGTGATTTAAATTTTCTTCGGTAGGGTAGTAAAACATTGAGGAATAAGAAGAAAATGCTGTTAACCCCTACGACTCAATTTGAACTACTTTTGCAGATCACACAAAATTATGCTACATACAAAATATCAAAACTCTGTTTTCAAGCTCACAACAAAAGCATCTTTAAATTTCCCTATGTGCATCTATATAAAACATTTATTTACCCCCAAAAAGTCAAAGGTCAACCTATGCTTATCATTGGAAGATTCTTTGTACTATTACTAGTACTGACTATGCCCCTGATTTTGGTTTCTTGGTTGTATTTTAATTTTGAACAATTATGACCACATTCAGTTTTTTTTTTTTTTTTTTAACCAACTACAGAGGGGACTACATAAAATTTGATCACTGATCTTTGAAACTAATTACAGACAGACAAAAGCCTGTGGGTGGTCATACCAGCCCACTTTAAGCACTTTCTGCACTGGTAAGCTAGAAACCATAATTATCTTTTTATAATGGATGTTTCATATTCTTGTCATATTAACAACAATAACCATTAAATTGAAATGTTCTTAATGTGGATAAAGAAAAACAAAAGCTATACTAGTTCGAGCTTGAAAAACTGTGTATAAATCATGAAGATCAAAGTACAGCAATGATGGCTCTGCACAGCAATGATGGCTCTGTATAAAACATAAACTTGGTGCGGTGCCTGAGTATGACCCAGTCTTATTGTAAATCCAGAAAAGTACAAATTTAAAACTGCTTGCTGATGATCAGTCACTTATCGTTATGGAGAAATATAATAATTAAGTGTCCCTGTGCAAAACTAGTCATCCAGGTACAGTCCACCTGGTATTTTATCATCTTCTTTCTCATCACCAGGAGGACTATGGGACAATTTGACACAACAGGCTTAACCATTGTCGCAACACTGCATCTTCAGTTTGCATCTGAACACATTTAGGTATAACTATAATTTGAATAAAATCAAACAGAATTTCATACTTTTGTCATCTGTTTCATCATGTTTGGAACCAATCATGATTCCCAAATCTGATTGGCTGAGTGGACATAACTAGTAGTTACATTAGTATTACCGTTTACAAAAATACCATTACAATTTACTATTATTTAATGTATTTATTTTACCCATTCCATAACAGGTTTTTCTGAAGCAGTAATCCTTAGAGTGCTTTGACAATCTGTTTTTGCTACTGTATCAAACAGTACATGTATGTAATGTATATCTATAACGAATTTAGCAGATTTTATAGTTTTACAGTAAAGACAACCCAGAGTCCATGAAAGATTATCATATTAACACAAAATCTAAATACAGACCTACGAGTCATTGGAAAAGTACTGTAGAAATATTGACACTTTAACTTAGAATAGTTTTGCTTTCAGAAATTTTGGTTTTGGGCATGTTTTTGTATTGCAACTCTATTCTAACTTGAGATAGAATAGTCCTGCGAAAGAAATGCATATAGATTTTGCTGCTTTCTATTGCAAAGCTATTCTAAGTTGAAAAAAAGTGTTATAAAAACAAAATAAAATTATTTCTTTCTAAAACTTCTAAGCATTAATTGTGTCCTAAATACTTCCACAAATGTTGGTGGATAAACAGGTTTAAAACAGCCAATACGAGAAAATTGAAACAGTTTTTTCCCTCTCCTGAAAAATTTGTCAAAACGGAGTTAGAGTAGATTTGCGTTGAGCCCTCGTGCTCTTTGATGCGCAATGTAAAAACAAATTAACAAGCTCTGTGTACGTATCTCATTTAGGAAATACAGTATTAGTTGTCCAGTTAGGTGGCAGGGCAGTTTGAAACTTGTTAAGGGCTGTTGCGAATCATTTCGCCCCGAGCCAAAAGGCGTGAATATCCCTGTTTTATGGTCTCACAAATCGAATATGGTTACGGAATTGAATTTCCCTTCTGACTGTCCCAACTCAATGAAAACTGACGTCACTGAAAACTGTATTCGACGTATTTTCATTTAAACGTGGATTTAAACAATTTCAAGGAAGATTAAGTAACTATTCTTTTTATAATTTGTTGGCTAAAGTGAACGACCATTATTTGCTTCAAAGGACCATTAATGTATGACCGTTTTCACTTCATGGTTTGTTTACATGACGAAGGGGTGGCTCTTTTTAACCCTGTGTATTGTTTTAGAATGACAGCAAATATATTCAAACGCGGAAAAACGATATACGCTGTGCCTAACAAATTATACACGTTTTTTATTGTTTTTAGTTGGATCATATTCAAATAGGCGAGCTGACTGCATACCTATTCTCTTTGACAATGTACATTGTTCAAATCTAACAATAAAATGTTCTGTCTGTCCTAAAAAATTACGATGTAACGATTGCTAAACGATTATCACGTTATATAAACACCAAAATTGCATTTTTGTATCAACTGTTATGGTCCGATTTCTTTATGCTTACAAAGAGAAAGTATCAATTTTTATTTATCTGTTTTTAACAAGAAATCTAATTCAAGGCAAAAATCCGAAATGTGCCCTTCAACATTTTATGACGAAAAAGGACTGTCCATAGCTCTTTGGTTTGAACTTGCCTCAATAAGGATTCTCTGGTTCGATCCTCGCGGGCGTTGCTGTTTTTAATGAGAGTATTACGTATCTTCGATGAAAGTCCCAACAAAAAGGGCAAGAAGTATGAAATAAATAGAATATCTTTTTTTCGGCAAAAGATCGAAATTATTTCATCGAGTGAACATCATCGGCAATATATTCCCTCGTTGCTGCGCCACTCGTGAAAATATTACCGATGATATTCACTCGATGAAATAAATTTCGATCTTTCGCCGAAAAAAAAAAAAAACATCCTCTCTATCTATAGGTATTCGACACATCAAAATACACTGATGTGGAAGGGAGACTCTTTATACCAACCGACGAAGTGCTCAAAACGATGACTTTAGCAGAACTCGAGGAGCTTTATAACAGGTGCATTAGAACTCTTTTTGAACGAGATCAGGGTCTGTAGTCACCAATCTTTCTTAAGAACATTCTTTGTCTTATTCTGCAAGATTTTCAATGTTTGAAAGTAACACAGCATCTGATTGGCTAGACAAAATGGTTAAGCCAATCAGAAGAGTTACTTTCTGATTTAGAAAACTCAAAACATACGATTACCACCAAATGTTCAAAATGGCATACATTTTGACGTCGCAGGACATTCGGTCTCTCAATGAAATTTCCTGTCATTGATTTGGGTTGTGATCAGGCTAATCTCTGAAAATATTGATGCCCTAAGCTCCTCTGTTTTTTGTATTGCATTATTCTATAGCGTACTATATTTCATGCTTTATCGGGAAACAATGGTGGATTACGGTGTGATCATTTCACCATCTCGACCAGTGAAGTTACCGATTGATAAACTCACTGGTATGGAAATACCAAGAGGTCCCCGGTGCTTTGAAAGTCCCAACAAAAAAGAGGGGGTTAGAAGCATGAAATAAATAGAATATTTTGTTTTTGGTATGGGGGGGGGGAGAAAGATCGAGATTTATTTCATGTCGTGAACATCATCGGTAATATTTTCACACGTGGCACAGAAAAAAAATCCTCTATGTATTGACCGAATAGTGAATACTGAATAGTGTTTTACGACGCTTTCAACATTATTTCAGTCATATCACGGCGACAGCTCACATATTCATGTCATATATTTCCTTTGTTTCACCAGTACTAGGCTAGTGCTCTGAAGTGTCTTGCCGAAGGACACTCCCGCAAAAAAGCCCAGCTGATCAGGTGGGCCTCGAACCTGGGACCTCCAGGTTACGAGTCCCACACTTTGCCACTGAGCCACGCAGGACCCCGTATTGACCGAAACAGCCTAGTAAATGCAACAATAGAACTAGTAGCTTGACTGTTTTCGAGAAGCTGTCACAGCTCTGTCGTCGTCCTGCGAAACTTTGACATTTCCTAATATTTCTGTCATTACTTAGATTAGTTATCTCCCCTGATACAGTTAATCGTGCACAACGGGGACCCGTTTTTAGCGGGTTTGTATAGCAAATCCGCTTACTGTGATCGTTCTGACCGGAACCAAATACATCATGCATAACGACGCATGCGCGCTTACACTGTACTATGATATGGGTTTGACCTGAACCAAACATACTGTCATTCACGCTTGCGCCATTCTACTTTCAGTTTTAGCAAATACACCTCAACCTTGCTTTTGTCACTACCGTATGTACTGTCTTACACGTGTATACATATATATTTATTCCGAAATCTAATACCAGCAAAAATCTGCGTAAGACTGACGGATCAAATTACCACTCCTAAGGTAATAGAATAACAGTCACTGCACGACCAGCTCGGCAGAACAATTTTGATTTTCCTTGCCCTTGCTAACTCAGTTTTAAAATGATTGCACATGTGTTGCATGTGATATTATTTTTTTTATTACAACATGTTACAGCTTTATGCTTCTCCACAAATCCGCTTTCCAGGACTTTTAGTCCTTTGATTAATAACTGAATGGATTTACATCAAACCTGGGCTAATTGATAACTATCAATAACTATCAAAAGGGGAACCCATACCAAAAGGTTGTACCAGGTTAACCTCAAAATATTGTTGACATGGTTACGCCCCTTCTTCGTCACTAAAAATTCTCACTAAATAGCAAATGAATCCGAGCATGGGCGCCCACACGTACGGTGGCACTGAGGTGACATGTGCATTTTTTTGTATTTTTCTCGTTCCCACGAGATAATAATTTGTTTTCTCGAGGTATTTTTTTTTTTTTTTTTATAAAAAATTATGCAAAAAACAAAATTCGTTTTTCTCGAGTTCTTTCTTTTTTTTTTTTTTTCTTCTTTTTTTCCAATGAAAATACATGCAAAAAACAAAATTCGTTTTCTAGAGTTTTTTTTTTTTTATAAACAATTTTGCAAAAAAAACCCAACTTTCATTTTCTCGATTTTTTTTCATATAAAAAATTATGCAAAAAACGAAATACTATCTCGTTCGAACGAGATAATCAGCCAATCAAAGTCATCCATTATGTCGTTCGCACGAGATAATAAGTCGTACTCATGACATAATCATCCGATCAGAAGTAGATAATAAAACACTCGATCTGGCACATTACCCTTATGCCTTCTCTTCCCTTACGCATCACGTCATCCCTTACGCAACTCAACTCGCCTTACGCATCACGTCATCCCTTATGCAACTCAACTCGCCTTACGCAACTCAACTCGCCTTACGCAACACAATAAGCATTACCAAAAATTTCATGTAACACGCTGCAAAAATCACATGCTCATGAAATCAAAACCAACGAACTCGTTTACGTCAATCGCAAACCATTAGGTTAAGCATTCATAATTAAATCAAACAAACCTCTATCTTAATCATTTTACCTTTAATTCAATTTTTATATCATATCAATCCCTTATGTAGTAAATGAAAAATTTTCGAAAAAAAAAAAAAAAAAAAAAATTAATTTTTTTAATTTTCATTAGCCAGACAAACTCATGCATCAGTTAATCGCTTAACCCCCCCCCCCATCAACCAGCACGTCATTGCATCAGGCTAACAAGGTGCATCAACCAACGCATCACGCAATGGCAAACCGGTTTATGAACTAGTTGGCAGCTTAAGATTTTAATAAAAAAAAAAAAAAAAAAAATTTAATTTTTAAAAATTTTCATTAGCCAATGCGTCATGATAGAAATAAAAAATTGAATTTTACTTAAAAAGTTCCAGCAACATAATAGAACCATGAGTTCGACAAAGATGAAGAAAGTTTTAGAAAAATTAAGTAAAAAAGAAAGAAAAACAATAGATAGATGTTTAAAAGATAGACCGTTTAATTTTGAAAAAAGTCCAATAATAAATAAAGGCAAAACTGTAGTATTTGATTTTAATGAAACAAATGGTGATGAGTTTAGAAAAATAAAAAGATTAAAATCTGCTTTTTATTATTTGATTAGTAGAGAAAAAATAAAAAATGAAAAAGAATTTGAGGTATGTATAACATGTTATAAAATTGTAGAAAATATATTTGATTACAACCCTGAAGATATTTTTTTACTTAGAAAAAAAATAAAATCAAATAATTTTTTTCGTTATGATAATTTTTTTAAAGAACTATCAAGAATTTTTTACCCTTATTTTACAAAAATAATGATGACATTTAGTGGTGGTAACTTTGAAGAGGAAAAAGTAAAAAAAATTAATAATGGTAAAATATTTAAATCAGAAAATTGTGTAATATGTATGGGAGAAACATTAGATGTACATTTTATTGATTGTGGTCATATTTGTTTATGTTTTAAATGTTTTATTAAAAAAGTAAAACATGCAAATAATGATGTTAATGTTGCTTATAAATGTCCATTATGTAATACAATAAATTATAATTATGATTATATAAATAATTAATCTTTTTACTAGTGAGTGGGCTTAAGATTTTAATAAAAAAAAAAAAATTTAATTTTTTGATAGAAATAAAAAATTGAATTTTACTTAAAAAGTTCCAGCAACATAATAGGTTAAAGAACCGACGATATATGAAATATGAAAGCAACAAAAAAAAACAAGTTTAGATAAAGATAGATTGCGTATTGAACGTGATCCTAAATATGATATTAAAGATTTTACAATACGAGAATTATTGACAAATTTTGATGAACAAATAGATTTTCTACTATATCATATTGATAATAATTGTAGTAATAATCTTATTGAGTTTGTCACTGACGTTATTCAATGTAAAAATGGTTTAAAATTAAAAATGAAGAAAGGAAAAAATAAAAATGAACAAAGGAAAAAATTTATAATAGATTCTATTAATAATAACTGTAAATCAATAAAAGAAGAAGCCAAGTTTTTTTATGAAAATGAAGAGGATAAAACTAATAGTAAACATTTAGATAAAAGAATAAATATAATAAAAAATCTTAACTTAATTTTTGGTATTTCCAACATTGTAATTAAAAAAATAAAAATTAAAAAATAAAAAAAATTAAAAAATTTTATTTTTATTTGTTTATTAACAAATAAAAATTTTTATTATTTCGTTTTTTGTGAAAAATAAGTTAAATAAAAAAATTAATAAAAAAATTATTAATTTTTTATTTATGATTATGGATAATTACCAAACAAAAGTTTCAACACACACTTTTATCGCATACACAAATTTAAAGGACTTAAATTTAATGCAATTATTTAATGAAGTGGAAATTTTAGATCCTTTAGTTCATTTGAGATATAGATGCAACGAAAAAGGTCATAAAAAGAACCAAAAAAGCAACAAGACACAAAAACAAAAAAACTTTTTAAACTGTATTTCTTTTTCTTTCGTTTATGACAACAAAAGCTTAAACCTTAAATTGTTTAAAAACGGAGTTATACAAATAACTGGTTGTAAATCTTTAGAAGATTGTAAAACAGCATTGATTTTTATTTGGCATATAATTAGTGATCATCATGTGGATGATTTTAAAATTTACCTTGTGTCTGTTATGAGAAATATATATATTAAGCTTGGGATTAATATAGATAGAGAAAAACTAAGCAAAATAATTTTATCTAAAATTAATGGTGTAATATGTCCTTGTATAGGAGGATTTGTAGGAAATCAATTTTTATTCCCAATTGAAACAATAAAAGATATGCCTGTTTATAAATTTACCATAAAAAGAGATGAAGAAAACAGAAAGTTTTTATCAGAAGAAAATGAAATTACATATGAACATTTCATTTCTATTTTTAGTAGTTTAAATATTGACATACATAACAAACTATCTATAGAAAACACAACAAAGAGAAAAATAACAATTTCAGTTTTTCAATCAGGAGGAGTTCTGTGTTCAGGTATACATGAAAAATACCAAACTGAAGTAGTTGAGATGTTTTTACAACTAATAAATAATGTTAAAGAGGAAATAACAATAAAAAGCGAAGAAGTATGCTCATTAAAAGATTACTTAATTCCTAAACATTGGTAATATTTTTTATTCCTTTGATAGAAATAAAAAAATGAATTTTACTTTTAAGTTTCAGCAACATAATAGAACCATGAGTTCGACAAAGATGAAAAAAGTTTTAGAAAAATTAAGTAAAAAAGAAAGAAAAACAATAGATAGATGTTTAAAAGATAAAGCTATTTCTTTTGAAATCTTGGAATGCCGTGGGAATGATATGTCATTTAATTTTATTATAGAACAAAATCCAACCATTTGTGAAGATAGAAGAATTAAAAGATTTAAATCTTTGTTTTATTTTGCTTTAAGTATGGAATTAAAAAGAAGAAATAATAAACTAAATTTTTATTATGGCATATGTTTTAGACTCGGCATGACAGATGATAGTAATGGGTTTGCTGCCTCCTTTCCTGCCATACATAAACCACCAAAGTTAGATGAAGATATTATATACAAGGCAGCTTTTATTTCCCAAGAAATGAGTTTGAATATTATTGGTTTTTCTTCAATTACATTTCTTTTTAGAGAATAAAAATTTTTATTTTTATTTGTTTTTATTAACAAATAAAAATTTTTATTTTGTTTTTGGTCTTGCCCCCTGTGCTTCATACATTTCTCTTTCTTCTTCTGTTAATCCTTGTAATCTATAATGTCCATATGATAATGTTCTATAACTTCCATCCCTCAGTATCAAACCTTTTTTATCATCTTCAAAACTTAAAGCTATTTTCTTCATTTTTATAGTAGTTATTTCATGAAGTTTACTTTTTATTCCTCCCATAGTTACACAAAAATCATTTTCTGTATCCAAACAATCTTTATAAGTTTTAAATTTTAGTTCATTTTTAATCACAGACTTTTTAACTCCTTTACATTTTTTAGTTTCTGCTTTCTCATTATATACCATATTACCATCTTTATCTTTTTTAACAGGTTTATCATAAACAAACATACCATTTTTATCAGTTAATGCATTACCTTTTTCATCTTTTCTTAAGATAAATTTTTTCATAGCATAAGTTTTTGCTCCAGGACTAACAAATCCTGTTAAAAGATTTCCTTCCATTTCATCCTTAAATTTACCTAACACATTACAATTTTTATCACTATACAATGGATGATTTTTTGGATAATTACTAAAGTCAAACAAATCATTGGCATCCTCTTTTAAATCTTCATACAAATCTTCAGTTTCTATTTTTAAAACATAACTATCAGTATCAGTATAGCACATAAATACTTTATCTTCACCAAATTTATTTTTAAAATAGTTATAATAATCTTCTAACATAGTTGTTTTGCTAATATCAAGTATACTTACTCCTAAATAAATTGGTTTTTCATATTTAATCCATGTTTTTTTCATATGAACAGCAACCAAATTTTCATCAAATATAGTATGATTATGAAAGTTATGTTTTGCTGTTAACTTTTTAAAACGTTCACTATTTTCACCATTAACTAATTCTATGTTTACTCTATTTCTTATATTTTCCATGGTTTTACCAACAACAGAATTCATTGCTAACTTCCATAAATTATCTAAAAATTTATTTTTATCCTTTTTTGCTTGTGTTCTTAAATTTACACACTTATCAACATATTTTTTAATAGCGGTACTCTCTCGATATTTAATTCCTTGATGTATTTTTTTAATTTTTAATCCTAATCTTTGATAAGTCTTTAAATCTTCATAATGAAGTAAATATTTTTCTTTATCATATAAGTTTGGTATTAACTTTTCTACTTTACTAACTTTTAATTTTTCTACCGCTAAAGGCATTTCATTATGCAAATCATGTAACTCTTTTGGATACTCCAAATCAACCTCCAGGGTACACGGATATTTTTCCCAGTTATTTAATTCTTCTTCAGTCATCCATTTAAAACCGCCTACTGGTAAAGGTTTACTCATGGCCCAAGGATAAAGACTGTTTTTATCAATGTAAAACCCATATATACTAGGTTTATTTGAATCATACTCATCACCCATATACTTATTGTTTGCTTCAAAATGTCTAATACTTGTTGTGCAAACACCACCCCTTTTTGATGCTTCAAAAAAGTTAAGCATATTAATATCAGTAAGTTTTTCTAATTTTATTTCGCTTACCTTAAGCATAGCATCCCATCCATATCCAGGTAAAGTATAATACCAAGCAGGGTCTAAATCAAATTCTTTAAGCATAGAAAATCTAAAGTTTTCCATAACATCGGCTAAAAGTACAACATCTGTTTCATTGTATAGTTGTAAATAATCAGACATAGTTTTACAACCAAAAACATCCCAAACTTTTAACGCGTGTGCCAAATCTTTTTCTTCAATTCCTTCTCCATTTAAGTTTGAATAAAATTCTTCTATAGGTGGTAGTTGTGTTTCTTTTAACTTATCAAAACTATCCATCCATTCATAAGGAAAGATACCCTTTCTACTTAACAATTTTAATTTTTCTTCTGTATAACCACCACGATGATTTTCTAAATAATACTTTAAATTTTTAAAATTTTTATCTTTTAAATTTTCTACAATTTTTTCTAAACTACTAGCTAAAAACTTAAAACTATCAAGAAATCTTAATTTAATATTTTCATCTCCTACCTTTAGATTTTTTGTAAAACTAATATATTTTTCTTCTGTGTTAGGTAAACATTCAATTCTACCACTAGTTTTACCAAGATACTTAATAAAAATATGAGCATCATAACCAGATAAATTATGAAAGATAACAGGTATAAAATCAGGAACTTTTGCTTTAAGATTGCATTCATTATGAGCGGCGCCTCTATAATTACCAGTAAAATGACAATGATCTCTTACTTTATAATTTTTATGAGTAAATTTACCACCACATATCCAACATTTTACTTCATTTTTATGTTTTCTAACTTTATCTTCTGTTAAAATTTCCATTTCTACTTCATTTTCATAAAATTCTTTTAAAAGTTGTTTAGTATCCTTAGTTAAAGTATCTATAAAATGTTTTTCTGCATCTTCTCCTACATATCCTCTTAATTTTGGTTTCATAATTTTATCATCGAAAGGACAAATTAAATAGTTATAACTTACAGGTATATGTTTTTGTATTTCAATAGTATTACTTTTTTGTTGTGATTCTATTTTTTGTAATATACATTCAAAATCAGCAATAACTATAAAAGGTACCATAATTTTTCTACAATAGTTTTCAAACTTTATTAAAATTTTTTCTGGATTTTCAGGATCAAACTTTGGCAATATTATATCAACTCCATCATGATCTTCACAACGCTCCTTATGTTTTTCTAAAAGTTTTTCACTACCAAAATGATTCATACAAAGCATACAATACTTTACATTATTATTAGAAGCCGCTTGAGTTCTCAGTAAAGCATTAATATCTTTTATTAAAACATAATGTGTTTTTTCTTCTTCATCTTCAATATATAACAAATTTATATGATTTTCTTTTAAACTTTTTATAACTCTAATACGTTTGATTTTTTCCTTACCTTCTACTATCCCAAAAACATTAACGCTAATTGTCGGATTTTGCCTTTCAAACTTATCTATATCCTGTAAAGAAACAGGATATTTTATTCCTTTCATATTTAAACTATTTTTCTTAGATTTTAAATCATTATCAACTCTTTGTGGATTTTTATCTGTTGGATTTAAATGTCTCAAAATACAATCTGTAAAACATTCATCATTCTCACTTTTCATATTAATACATGCTTTTTTGTTAGCAATCCACTTAGGTAAATCAATCCATCCACCTGCTCTTAATGGTTCATAAATAACACTATGTAACTTTAAATGAACCACACTATTAAATTTCCAACCACTACCATTTGTAATAAAATTATAAAAATTTTCTAAAATTCTTTCCATCATTTTTTCATATACTTCTCCTACATTAGTTCCTTCTAAAAAAATCTCATAAATACCAGAAGAAAAATTTGCTTTTACTATTTGTCTATTATTACCATCTCCTCTTTCCATAAAACATTGAAGATTTAATTTTACTTTATGACTATGCATGCTTCTTAAAAGATCTTCAATTGTCGGTTTTGTTAACATTAAAAACTCTTGTAATGTCTCAACAGGTATACTGTCTATTTTATGTTCAGTTGCATAATCTTTTAAGGCAGACCTATTTTCATATAAAATTATTTGTTTCTCTCTTTCTTCATCATATAAACTTTTTAATTTATTTTTTAAAGCATTAAGTTCAGGTGATATACTTGGTTGTTCTACTCTTACATTTTCTAAACTCCTTATCAAATCATTAACTGAAGTAGTTTGTTGTCTGATTGGTGGTGGTGGTGGTATATAGGGTGTTGGTTGTAATATTGGCGCATCAATAGTAACTAGGTCTCTATCTAACATTGAGGGTCCCGTATTATTCAAAAGAGTTATTAATTCATTACGCCTAAGCCTTGAGTATCCTCTTAATCCCCTTTCCCTTGCTAGATTTTTCAATCCAGGTACAGTAAGTTCATCTAACTGACGATCCATTTTTTTTAAATATTAAATTCTTTTCTTAAGTCAAATTTTATTATTTTTTTTCATAAATAATAAAATTAAAAAATATCAATTTTATATTTATTATTCCATACTCTACCATTCCAGTTTTCAATCGTTTGTGGACATTTATCAATAAACTTACCAGCCTTATAAATTGATGGAAACTCTTTTACCTCTTCTGTTTCAACATCCTTTAAGGTAACTCTCCTCGGATTTTTAGCAATATCCTTTAATCTTTCATAATTAGGAATTTTTTTAAAAAATTTTTTTTCTTCCTCTTCAGGATATAAACCATGCTCTTTTAACACATCAATGTACTTTTTCTTGTTCCAATAGGAATACCACTTAATATTGTTATCTGTTAATATTTTCTTAAAATCAGCAACCTTTTTCATATTTTATTTAAGTAAAGATTTACTTAATACACTACACTCATTTTATTCCCATCACTCTGGAAGTTGATTAATCTATCACTAATTAAAACTGAATAAGCTACAGCATCTGCTGGTGATTTGCTGCAAATACTGCTTTAACATGAATATCAGTAACAGAATACTTAAGTCTTTCACTTTGTTTACTTAAATCAAACACAAACAAAGGATAAAGTGTTTTGTAATCTGAAGGAGTAATATTAGGGTTTGATACTAATTCATCCATGTTAAAAAACTTTTTTCTAAATGAAGCAGCTTCACTATATATTCTACTAATTTGATTAGCATTAAAATTTATATTATAATCATATGCTGGATATTTTTTTGAACCTAACATTACATAAATATTATTAACTCTTAAGTTGTCAAATATAGCTGGGTTTATTTCCTGGTCATCATTTCTTCCATTTTGAAAACCAATAATTAAAAACCGTGGTACTTCAGGTGAAGATTAGATGCTAACCTCCAAGTAAAACTGGTTGATTGTGGAACAGAAATATTATCACATTGTATCATTCTATAACCAACAGGAAATTTTTCTTTCTTCTCAATAAATTTAAAAAGTTCCATCTTATGACTATCTTCTGGTGTTACATGCGGCATAAACCAAGATACCTTCAGTAAATTAACTCTACCAGCATCTGTACCACCAGCTCTAAAAATTGCATCATCATCACTATCTCTTGTTAAGGTTAAAGTTTGTTTCATACCATATAAAATTTTGGTATAATCTTCACAAAAACCAAATATATGTTTTAATGGTATCCTAAAACTAAATGTTCCAACCGGATTTGAGCTAAAAATATAATCCCTTCTTATCTTAAAACCTAAATTATTAACGGCATCAGCTGTTCCAGTAGTATCTTTATACCACAGTTGGTTTAACCCTTGTGATTTAGAAAAGTCATCTGGGTATTTTAACAACCCAAGCATTGTTGTAGACGTACCGGGGTAAATATTGTATTCTATCTCTTGTCCACTAAGTTGATATCTGATAGCTTTAAACAGATACATTATTCCATTATTTATTAAGGTAACTGCATTGGCTGCCCCATAAACAGTCCCATCATTTTTTACTAATTCACCTACAACTTCTAAATATGATTCTGAAGGATGATAAAAAATATCTTGAGTTTCAATATCAATCCTAATATTTCCTCCATCATTGTTAAGATTAGTCCCTGTAATAGGTAGATATTCATAATATTCATATTCATCAATACTGTCGTCTTTAAAAATTGGTGCTTTAATATTTAAAATATCCATTTTATTATATACAATTATAATTTTTAAGTCAAATTATAATTGTTTAATTAATTTGCCCATAGTTGAGGGAATGATTTGTTTTCATCATCTATATACACGCCCTTAAGTTTAATATTCTTTATTTTTTCTACAGAAAGGTTTTTTTTCATTTTTGGATAAATTCTATTTCCGTAAAGAATGGTTACCTTAGGCATATTATTTTTTTCTAAATATTGATTTACATCTCCTTCAAATTCCTTAATGATATCAACTTTTTCAGGTGACAATTTTAAAACAGCTTTATCATAATCATATTTTGTATCACTGCTATCTATTACTTCACAATCTTCATCAAGTTTAAAATTTGCATAAAGGATACTAACCCTTTTAGTATTATATTTTTCATAATGCGTTAAATTAAATTTTAGATTCGTCATTCTTTTTTATTTAATGTAATATTTTACTTAACTTAACTTTAATTTATATTATTTTAACTCCACCACCCTTTCTATTTAACTTCTTAACTAAATCTTGTATAGCAATAGCACTACCATCTATTAAGGTGTTTATATTTTGTGTTGCAGGTTGAGTTGTTGTAGTAGGCTTTTGTGTATATTTTTCTATAATCTTTTTAGATTTTGGTGTTAAAGCCTTTTGTACTAACTTTTTACCAGCATCAATTGCAGCTGTTTTTCCTACCTCTAACGCTTTTTTTGCTCCTTCTTTAGCCACACTTTTACCAACATCAACTGCTGAAGATGCAATTTGTTTAGCTGCACTGCTTGTAAAGAGTTTTGTAAGAAAATTAACAAAACTATCAAATATTCCTGCTCCTCCGTATGCATAATTTCTTTTAAATCCTCTCTTTTGTGATGAAATCATTTTTATAGTATAGACAATAATTTTTTATAAGTTTTTGCATTTAAAACATGTTGTCTTTTTAATTCATCGCAAATACTTACAAGCTCATTTCTCACTCCTGTATGGCCTGCACCTTTACTTGCCATTAAAAGATCAAATCTTTCTAATAATGCATTAGGGTCAGAAGGGATTACCGTAATTCCTTTTCCAAGGACAGAATCATTCCAAATATGCCTAAGCATGTTATTCCGCTTATATGATTTACCGCTTTTTGGAAATTTACTTTTTGGGTTATTATCTCGATGAAGGGTACCAGATTTTAACATTATCTCCTTGTAATTTTCAAAATCATCATCAGTATATTTATCTTCATCTGGTTTTCTAGCTACAATTAACTCCCACAGACCGGGTGTGCCTTCATAGGTTTTATTTGCAATTAAAAAATCATCTCCTAAAATTTCAGTTTCCATATTACCAATATAAAATTTGCCTTTTTTGTCATATAACCCATAAGTTGTATCAGCTTCATTCTTATTTGTAAATCTTCTTAGTTGCTTTGCTGCAAGTGGTCCAATAAGTAACAATGGCTCTTCATCATCCATTTCATCCATATACCTAAATATTTCTTCACGTTCTTCATCTGTAAGACCCTCTTTTTCTTGAGCTTTTATAGAAGGAAAGGCTGGAAACGTAATAGCCTGTGGTAACTTTTCAATCCCCTCTTTAATAGGTTTAAGCCCTTCTGTAATCTCCTTTGTTGATGCTTTTTGCGTTTCTGTAATAGGTTTAAAAAACTTTGAAAGGTCTGTTTGTAATTCAATTTCACCTGTTTTTTCTGCAAGTTGATTATCATGAATTCTTTTCTTCAGTGCAAGAAATTCTTTTACTGTTTGTTCCCTTTTTAAAGGGTCTTTTATCTTCAAAAATGACATTTTTTAAAAAGTAAAAAATTTTTTTAATTTGTATTATCTATCTCACATGCACAAGAACACTTAAACTTGGGTGGTTTTAGTTTTATTCTTAATGATGTCCACTGTTTCTTTCTACTAGTCTCCGGAATTCTTCTCGTGCTTCTATTCGTCCCTTCTCTATTAAACTCTCCGATTCCTCTAGCCTGCTTTTTTTCTTTGTTTTACTCCTAATTTCTTCCTTCATTTGTTTGTATTTTTCTAATTCTTCCATAATTAAAGTAAATTCTGAATGATCTATTTTGTTGTCTGTTATCGCTTTTGATATATGCGTAAGTAATGTATTTAACTTCGAATCTGCTAACATTTTAATCTGAAGATGTTTTTCAGATTTTGTTCTGCTTCTTCTAACTACAAATTTTCCCACTAAAGCAGCTAAACCAACAACTAGTGCACAGCCTTCTAGAACTATAGTCCCAGGTATCGCTACTACAGTTGAAAGTAAAGCGATTCCTCCTGCTCCTGCGCCTAGTGCTATAACGGTTAGTCCGGCTTCTACATTGTCTACAGTCTTACTAATCTTCATGTATTTTTTACTTAATTGCTCTCTTTCCCTAACTTCACTTTCTAGAAAAGTCTGAATTTCTGATATCTTTTGTAACCTGAATGATTGACCGTTATCTCTTGCAGTTATTACTGGTGCATTTGGTATGTTTCGTGCTTCTGGTAGCTCTGGATAAATCTTTTCTTTTAGTTCCATTTTATTAACGGCAACTTATTTTTAAATAGAATAGTAAAGTCGACACAAAAATTCACCTTCATTAATTTTTTTTATTTTATCAGAGTTGTTTGTAATTGTTGCAACAATGTCATCCACTTCTTCTAACGTAACTTCATTCGTAATAGATAATCGATTAAGTTTAAGATTATAAGATAGAGAGGTTAAAACAAAACCTTTACTCATATTGAAACCCATACCTAAGGCTATCGTTATCGTTTGTCCTACTTCTATTACTAACGGTTGTTGAGTAAAAATATCCCATGTAACAGGATTAACTTTTTTAGCCGGATACTTAACTTCTACGGGTTTCCAAAAAATAGTTTTTGGTTGAACTATTTTATGTTTTCCATTTCCAAATTTATGCACATTCATATTTTTTAATTTACAATATTGCTCCTAATATAGGAATATTAGCAAATGGGCTATTAGGTCCTAAAAGAAGACCTTTTCCATCATAAATTTTACCACCTTGTTTTAAATATAATCCATCACCTACGGAACCTAATCCTTTACCTTTTGCAGGACCAAGAAATAAACCTTCACCATCAGTTTCTACTTGACAGACGCAGCCACCTTTCTTAAGATAAAGTCCGTTGCCCATTGCTTTTTGAACGCCAGAAGATGCTAAACCAGATAGTGCTCCAACTCCTAAAGCCGGCAAAACAGTCCTTGCTAATGCTGGTAATGCTGCTGATGCTAGTCCCGCCAACATCCCAAGAAATCCACCTTCTACTTTCATATTATGTTTAAGTTGTTTTGTAGACATTCTAAACGTTGCCCCCTTGCCAGCTTTATATGCTTTTGTAAGTTTATTTACTTGAGATTTGGTTAATGCAACTACATCTTTACCGTGAATATCCTCATGCTTTAAACGAATACTAGCTGGAGCTTTGTTTTTAAAAGAATGTAAAATTTTTTCCTTTTGTCCGTCTGATATATTTATTTTTGCATTAATATAGTTTGTCATTTTATATTTATCTCGCCTCTCTTATATGAAATCTAATTGATAAATTTTCCCCTCTTAGATTGAGTAATGTTCCATTTTGATCAGTAATTGATACATTTAGATTATGTATTTCATTTAATGTTAGTGGAAGGTAAACTAGATTGACTGGATTTTCTATAATTTTATATCCTGGCGGCACATTTGGAAAAAAACTATAAATTGTATTTCTTTGTGAACCGTTAACATAACTGCCTGAAATTAAATCTATATTAACTAGTAAACTATTAATACTAAGAATATTTACTACATTTTCTGATTCATGAAATCCTTGTTCATATTTAGCACGAGAGAATCCTAATACTTTTGCAATAGAATTTTGCTGATTAAAATCAATCTGATATCCATTTTCTACAACAAGAATAGACTTTAAAGTATTAGTATTTGCTGAGATGTTAATATAATATTCTTCATTAACAGCGTCATAATGTCCTTTTTTTCTCATTTCTTGTTGAATTAGATCATTAATATCAACTATATCATAACTTCCTTCAGGTATTCTTATTTTTACCCATGATGTACCATTGTCTGGTGTATAAACAAAAATGTTATTGCTTGCGTCAATATTAGGAAATGAATAATAAGTTTCAAGATTAACCAATGCTATTTCATATTCTTTATCTTTTTCTAATAGAAGTGGAGGAGTAAATCTTGTTTTAAACTCTGTTTTATTATCGCTTACGATAATTTGAAATGATGTTTTATGATCAGTGTTTTTTACTATCTTTTCAAGTAATTCTACTTCCATTTTTATTAATTAGTAAAATATATTTTAAAATGAAAATATATTTTTTTAATAATAATCTTTATAATCTCTTGGTATATAAACGTTATCAAATCCACATCTATATTTCCCATTATTAGGGTTCTTAGTTAAATCTAACACTACGAATCCATGAGGCTGTTCCCAACACTTTTTACAAAAATTGATAAACTCTGTTTTAGTCATATCATCTCCTACATGATCACTATAAATATGATTAAGATTTTTTAAGTCTTGTCTAAACAAGCATATTAAGTTTGCATTTTCTCTAATAGTTTGACGAGGTAGTCTAAAATAGTTTTGTGCCAGATAAAAACAATCTGCATTACTATGTCTACCCCGTACATAATAGTTTTCACACTTGTTTTGTCTTTCTAAAAGTAAGTCATCAAATATCATTAAGTTTTTATTTGAAGCATTTAAATCTCTTGGGTCGGGGACATCACTAGCATATTCATAAAAATCACAATTGATATCAGATTTTTCCTTAATTGTTTTTGCCCATTCTTCAACTAATGCTGTAGGTGAAATATCACGGTTTTGAACTTCATCTTTAATTGAAAACAGTCTTAATATGTATTCTTTTGGTATTTTTTCTTCAAATGCTTTTTTAAGTATTCGATATTCTGGTTGAAACAAACTTTTACCAAAAACGTATAAGTTACTATAATCTAACCAATCAGGTCTTAACAAAAGGTTAAGTAAAAGTGTAGTTTTACCACATCCTGATTTGCCTACTACTAAACCCCTGATGCTCCTGGGTAAAAGGGGATGGTTAAATCTTTTTGCTAAAGTTTCATTCCAAGATAAATTAACAATATCCATTTTATATTAAAAATTATATTTTAATATAAAAAATGTATTGCGTTAAATGTAAAAAGAAAACTGATACAACAGATTTAAATTGTGTAGTAAGTAAAAATGGTAAAAAAATGGTGCGAGGAAAATGTGCTATTTGTGGTACCGTGAAAACACAATTTGTTAAACAAAAAGAAGGCGGTTCATTGTTAAATAAAGCAATCAATAACTTGCCCGTTGAAATGCACTTGCCTGGACATAACTTCACAGGCCCAGGTACTAAGTTAAAGAAAAGATTAAATCCTGACTTAACACCTAAAGATTGGTCTAAGCCCGTTAATCGTGTTGACAAAGCGGCATATCATCATGATATATGTTATCTTAAGCATAATGATACTAAAACACGTAATGATGTGTGTGATGCAAATATGCTTAAAGAGTTAAAAGGTATCTATAATCCTACTATTAAGGAAAGAATGGAAAGAGGATTAGTTTCTTCGTTGATAGGAACCAAGAAAAGATTTGGTATGGGTGTGAGTAAAAAAAAAATTCGCTAGCAGAAGAATTACATAAACCTGTAAAAAGAAAATTTAAGAAAAGGAGAGTTAGAGTAAATGGTATTGATAGGATATGGGCTGCTGATTTAGTAGATATGCAAGCATTTTCTAAACTTAATCGTGGAGTAAAATTTCTTCTTGCTGTCATTGATATCTTTTCAAAATATGGATGGTTAATACCATTAAAGGATAAAACAGGAAAATCTGTTTCTGTTGCACTGAAGAGTATTTTTAAGGAAAGAAAGCCTGAGAAAATGTGGGTAGATAAAGGTAAAGAGTTTTATAACAAAGATGTTAAGGATTTGGTTGAATTGTATTCTACTGAAAATGAAGAAAAATCAAGCGTTGTTGAGAGATGGATTAGAACAATGAAAGAAAAAATGTGGAAGTATTTCTCTGCTCACTCTACAAATGTATATATTGATGTATTACAAAATCTTGTTAAGGAATACAACAACACGAGGCATTCTTCTATTAAGATGACACCAATTGAAGCAAGTAAGAAGAAGAATGAAATTAAAGTTTGGAAAACATTGTATCCTGATTATGATCAAGTAAGAGAGGATATCAAACCAAAGTTTTCTGTTGGAGACAAAGTAAGGATAAGTAAAAAGAAAAAGACTTTTGAAAAAGGTTATACTACGAGATGGACTGAAGAGATTTTTACAGTTACGGAAGTAAAACATACGACGCCTATAACGTATAAGATTGAAGATTTAAATGGTGAAGAAATAAAAGGTAGTTTTTATGAACCTGAACTACAAAAAACGAGTCAAGAGGTGTATAGGATAGAAAAGATTATTAAAAAAGGTAAAAAGAAATCTCTTGTAAAGTGGAAAGGTTATTCTAATGAGTTTAATTCATGGGTTGATAATAATGCTATTGTGAATATTTAAGTATATAAAAAATGGAAAATATTTTAATTGATAATATAACTTTACCAAATAAACCTTTAAGCAATTTTGAGCTTGATGATGCAGCAAAAAAATTAAAAATAAAAAATTTTAGAGGAATATTTTTAAGAGATACCTTACCTAAAAAAGTAAGAAATAAAGAATGTGGTATATTAAATCTTGATGACGCAGGAGGACCTGGTACTCATTGGGTTGCATGGTTTAAAGATGGAAAGAAAAAAATTTATTTTGATAGTTATGGTATTCAACCACCTCTCGAAATTATAGATTATTTAAAAAGTCCAATACACTACAATACAGATCAATTACAACAAGCAGGCGAAGTATTTTGCGGTCATTTATGTTTGTACATTCTTAAAAAATTATGCTTAGGTAATAAATTTCAAGATATTTTAAATAAACTTTTTTAGCAATATTAAAAAATGCCTGTTGATAAATTTGGAAGATTGGATAAAGTTAAAACAAGCGGAGATGGAGTATCACTTGCTTACATCTCAAATAATTTTTTACGTAAAGATGGAACTACCCTCGCTGCTGGTTCTATAAATATGAATGGAAACACACTAACTAGAGTTAGTAATCCAGTTAATCCGCAAGACGTAGCTACTAAGGCTTATGTTGATACAAACGCTGGGTTGTTAGATGAAAATGGAGGATATCATTTGAAGGGATATTTAAATATGGGTTTTAATAAAATAAAAAATATAGCAGACCCAGAGGAACCGAGTGAAGCAGTTAGTAAAAATTATGTGGATGAAGCTGAAAATGCTTTTGTTTTGGGAAAAGATGGTACAGCAAGAGGAGACATTACCATGGATGGATTTAGAATAAACAATGTTGGTTCGCCAATAGAAACTCGTCAGGTGGCGAATAAACATTATGTGGATACCGCTGTTGAAGCAATAACTGCAGGTAAAAATGCTTTAACAAAAAACCAATATGGAACTTTCTTAGCAACTGGTAAAATAGATATGAACACTCATCAGCTTACTGGAATATCAAATCCTATAGACCGTGATTCAGCAGTTAATAAAAATTATGCTGACAATGGAGGAGCTATTGTAAAAAATCCGGATGGAAGTTTTAAGGCAATATCAGATATAGATTTTAAAGGTTTTACTATAAAAAATGCTGGAAATCCTGTAGATGAAAGAGACTTAACGACAAAGTCTTATGTAGATTCAAAAGTATCACTTCCTTCTCTCATAGGACCTAAGCCTATTATAAGTGTGCATGCAGAGGAACAAGGTGATTTAAAAGCAGGTACTTATGAGTTTGCTTTTGGTAATGGAAGTAGTGGAGAATCTCATAGTCTAGGAGGGTACTGTATGAGTGCTCCTGGTAGAATTTTAAGAGGGAGTTTAATGGTTGTTAAAGGAAGCGGTGTTCTAAGAGAAGAATCAAAAGTTAATATCGTCATAAATGGAGTTGAACAGCATAGCTACTCCTTAATAAAAAAGAAGGGGGAAGGTTGTTCCTGCACGGTTTTTCCTCAACCTTTAGAAGTAGATCAATGTGATATTATTAACTTTATAACAAAGAGAAATAATCCAAATGCTAAAAATGCATATGTATCAATATTGATAGAATTGGATTTGTAAAATAGTTAAATATTTAACCCAGTAAAAGGGTTAGATATTTATTTTGATTAATAATCTATTTTAAAATCTTCTTTTTCTTTTATAATACCTTCTTTCAACAGTTGTTCTGATACTGTGATTTTCTTTTTCTTTTTTGACAAAAGATTTTGTACTTTTTTCCCAAATTCTTCTCCTTTCTTTTTTAAAAGAAAACTTATACTGTCTAGGGTTTGTTCTTCTAAATAAAGATAAGCATCGTTAAACTTATTTTTTATTTCAAATAATGAAGGTATATTATAGTTTTCATCTTCATCATCGCTGCTACTAATATTTTGATCTTCATATCCATCATTGTTTAAGTCGTTAAACTTATCTTCCATTTCACTTGCTGAAAGTTGATTATTGTCTTCATCTTTTTTATCGCTGCTACTAATAATAGGATCTTCACAACTATTGATTATTATATCGCTTAAATCAATAGGATATTCAGATCTTTTGTTTAATAAATTGTTTAATTCAATATAATCTTCATAACTATTAATTATTATATCCTTTAATTCAATAGGATCTTCAAATCTATTGTTTAATAAATCGTTAAATTCATTATATTTTTCTTCTAGATCATCTAAATCAAGATACTCAACATGCGCTCTTTCAGATTTAGGACAAAACAAACGTATGTTAACTCTTTTTTTATTATAATCTATCCATAACTCTGCGATATTAAAATCATAATCTTCATATTTTGATTTGTTTATTTCAACATAATCTTTTGTATGATCTGGATAGCCTTTATATTCTTTTACTATTTCTTTTGCTCTTTCTAGTATCCATTTTTCTTTCTCTGTATAATCAGTTCTTTCATAACATTTTTTATAAGTAATATGCTCCCAGTCAGATGATTGTATCTCTTTAAAACCTGGGTAAGAGGTCAACACAGAAAAAGTGTTGGTTTTTGGGTTATAGTTTTCATAACGAAAACACATTTCTGCGTGGTACTCAGGATCATCATATGGTGAAGTCAAATAGTTTTCAATTCCAATTAATTCAAACATTGTTTCACTTTATTTTGTTGTAAGCTTTATTATCTTACGTATTATGTTGCTGGAACTTTAAAAGTAAATTCAATTTTTTATTTCTATCAAAAAATATTTTTTTTTTTTTTTACCAAAATCTTAAGCCAGCAACTAGTTCATAAACCGGTTTGCCATTGCGTGATGTGTTGATTGATGCGCCTTGTTAGCCTGATGCAATGACGTGCTGGTTGATGGGGGGGGGGTTAAGCGATTAACTGATGCATGAGTTTGTCTGGCTAATGAAAATTAAAAAAATTAATTTTTTTTTTTTTTTTTTTTTTTCGAAAATTTTTCATTTACTACATAAGGGATTGATATGATATAAAAATTGAATTAAAGGTAAAATGATTAAGATAGAGGTTTGTTTGATTTAATTATGAATGCTTAACCTAATGGTTTGCGATTGACGTAAACGAGTTCGTTGGTTTTGATTTCATGAGCATGTGATTTTTGCAGCGTGTTACATGAAATTTTTGGTAATGCTTATTGTGTTGCGTAAGGCGAGTTGAGTTGCGTAAGGCGAGTTGAGTTGCGTAAGGGATGACGTGATGCGTAAGGCGAGTTGAGTTGCGTAAGGGATGACGTGATGCGTAAGGGAAGAGAAGGCATAAGGGTAATGTGCCAGATCGAGTGTTTTATTATCTACTATCAGATTCCTCCTACTAATTCCTATTTTTGCACGGAGTCCATGTTCTTCATAGTTTCATTCACCATGGTAGTTTGCATCCACGATTGTTTCAGGACTCGAAAAAACGATTTTTGGTTTTTGCATAATATTTTATAAATAAAAAAACTCAAGAAAACGAATTTTGTTTTCTGCATAATTTTTTATAAAAAAAAAACCTCGAGAAAACGAATTTTGTTTTTTGCATAATTTTTTATAAAAAAAAAAATTGCACGTGTCACCTCAGTGCCACCGTACACACGCGACGCTCTGGTTTCAGCGGTTTGATAGTGTCTTGTCTGCTTTATATAAAGCGGTCTGAGTGCCTGTTGAGATAACGAGAAATACTTTTACCTATCCCTGCGTCTTTGTGAAGATAACGGGTAGGGCATTTTGGCATGTCATGCGGCCATCATTTGCATGTACATACCTCCCGACGATATCTTTCACTCTGTTTTTAACATATCCAAATCCACTTCCCCCCTCCTCTCTCTCTCTCTCTCTCTCTCAAATCCCTTCTCTCTCTCTCTCTCTCTCTGTTTATATGTTACCTTCTATGTCACCTGGATCGGTTTCACGAAAGAACTTCAATCTCTTATTTTTACTCAAATCCGCTAACGGTCTCAGGGTTCCGCCTTCAGTTGAGTTCGTCATTTGAGACAGATTTTGCATGTACATAAATCCCGACGATATCTTTCACTCTGTTTTTAATATATCCAAATCCACTTCCCCCCTCCCCCCCCTCTCTCTCTCTCTCTCTCTCAAATCCCTTCTCTCTCTCTCTCTCTCTCTCTCTCTCTCTCTCTCTCAAATCCCTTCTCTCTCTCTCCCTCCTGTTTATATGTTACCTTCTATGTCACCTGGATCGGGTTCACGAAAGAACTTCAATCTCTTATTTTTACTCAAATCCGCTAACGGTCTCAGGGTTCCGCCTTCAGTTGAGTTCGTCATTTGAGACAGATTTCACTAGTGTTATCAGGCTGTAGTGACTTTCTCAAATCCCAATTTGACACAACTTTTCAGGCACAAAGGAGCAATATACATAGACTTAACCCTTTCCCAAACAAGCCCTGGTTTTCACGTGTCTGCAGTACACGTCTTTTGAAAACACTGTGGGAAAAGGAGAAATTGCTCGTAACGAGCAATTTCTCCTTTTCCCACAGTGTTTTCTACCCTTTTGGAGGACTTTCTGTCATTTTCATCAAATTCAAAATTGTCGTCTGCAAACTCTTTCAATTTGGACCAGTCTAAATTTTATCATTTGGGAAAGGGTTAACTTAACCCTTTAAAGATATATCTACATCTTTACTCGTTTACAGCCAGTTTTTTTTTTTTTAATCAAACTATTATCATTTCTGTATCTTCATGCCAAATGCTGCCTCCCGACGGTTGCAAGGTTGCATTGATTACGACCGTTAAAAAATGCTTTTCATTTTTTTCTGGAGACCATCAAAGAAATCACTATTGTGACGCACCTGTTTTAGATCGAAGATTTCCGATATATGTATTTATCCCTTATCGGTAATTAATCTATGTTTACATAGCTGACTAAATTCTGAACCATTCCAAAGCTTATCAAATTTTGACAGCATTTTTCTTTTTATCTCTCTGGCTGTAAGGATCCATCTTTAACAATAGCTCTGTACTAACAGTCTCGTCTTTTACGACATTGACAGCTTTCTGAAAACGTTGTAACTAGCATTTTCTCTTTTTCCCAGCATGTTTTCTGTCCTATCAGAGAACATAATGTCGTTTGTACCCATTGAAAATTTGATCATCTGTAGATGGTTTTGATTCTGAAAGAATTTAAAATTTTACAGTACAATTAGAAATTTTAAAATTTTACAGTACAATTACAGGCTTAGAATATTACAGCTTATATGTGAGCCATGCTCTGTGAAAATGGGGCTTAATGCATCTGCAAACAGTATCGACTCAGGCGAGCCTGCGTACCCCAGGCTGACCTGGGTCAATGCTTTTTGCTATTGGTCAATTTTCTGTATGTAAAGTTCCATACTACCTCAGGCTCAGGATTCAGTAGGTTGTTAGATTGATTGATTGATTGATTGTATGGTGTTTAACGCCGTTTTCAACATTATTTCAGTTATATCGCGGCGGCCAGTGCACATATCCATGATTTCCTGGAGTTTCTTTTACCAGTACTCCGCACAATACTCTTTCCAAGCCACTGGCTGCTTTCCCACATAACATCGTCGAAACAATGGTCAGCGGTGAGAGAGGAATGAATCCTGTCGCGATGACTATCATCAATCCTTGGAAAGAAATTGGCCAAACCGGGGATCGAACCAGCGACCTCCTGTTCTCAGGTCCTGTACACTACCGACTGAGCTATGGGCTAGGCAGTAGGTTGTTAGACAAAATGGATTCGAGGATCCAGGATTGCATGACAACTTGCTTGGTATCACGGAGATGCATTAAGCCCCCTTTTGCCAGAGCATGCCTAATCTACATGTGTTTATTTTAGGTACCAGCAAAGTCTCCAAGTGGTTTGTCCTCGTTTGAGATTCATCGGGAACGTATTCGACGGTGGCTATCATGTTTGTGAAACCATGGTACCCAAGACATCCTGCCTGGCTTATTCTTTCGGGTAACATGGACCAGTCTACCTCATGCTTCAGTCGGTTGTTACAACAAAGTGGCTATTATGGATCCATAATTATGTGATGGCTTCATTGGTGCAGTGAATCACGGAGAGTCATTAAACCCCCTTTTTTCCAGAGCATGGCTCAAATTCATAATTCTAAACAAAAAAAGGCTTTGAACCTTGCCGAGATACATTTTCAATTCTATTTGAGCCATAGTATGACAAAAGGAGGCTTAATGCATCTCCCTGATACCAATCAAGTCATCGCAGTTTTATACGTCCCTAAAATCTGTTTTCCATAACAACCTACTCAATAAAGAGATACACCGGTCCTTTGACGAGCAGAAAATTGACCAAAAGCAAAATGTTTCGACCCAGGTCAGCCTGCGCGCACTGCGCAGGCTGACCTGGTCGATACCTTTTGTAGATGCATCAAACCTTCTTTTCACAGAGCGTGGTTCATTTATATTTTCACGCAACTCATTGGTTGTTAAGATTGTGTTATGCTGTATTACGGGGTCGGTGACCTTTATTTACAAATAAAGAAAATGTATTGTATTAGGATTGATTAATTGATTGTATGGTGTTTAACGCCGTTTTCAACATTATTTCAGTTATATCACGGCGACCAGTGCACCTATCCATGCTTTCCTGGAGTTTCATTTACCAGTACTCCGCACAATATTCTTTCCAAGCCACTGGCTGCTTTCCCACATAACCATCGTCGAAACAATGGTCAGCGGTGAGAGTGGAATGAATCCTGTCGCGATGACTACCATCAATCCTTGGAAAGAAATTGGCCAAGCCGGGGATCGAACCAGCGACCTCCTGTTCTCAAGTAGACCCAAGATCGGACAGCACGTTTAGTACTGTCTGATCTTTGATCTACACCGTCCGCCCCCCTGATGCAAATCTTTGACCAAGATTGCTTCAACTGCAATGTAAATATTACAAATAGTTTAGCCAATCGAAAGTTGTGTCACTTTCAAATTTAGAAACATTTTGGAGAATAAGACTAAGAATATTCATAAAGAATTGTTGGTGAATACGAACGCAGACTTCAGGCTTATCTTTAAGAGGTTGAAATTTTCATGGCGAGTGTTGAATTCAGTCGAGACTATAGTAAGATTTTTTTTTTTTATTCACTATCCAGTTACGCGAGCCCATCGAAAAATTATCTCGTCAAGGGACTTTTTATCAGTCATTGATTTTTTCTTATCTTGACATGCATTTTTTTACCTGTATGTCGCCAAGCCCCAGGTTGCTAAGTTGCAAGGTCTGGATTTGATTTAGTTTGTTTGTATTGGAGGTTATCGCCATTTTAACAGTTCAGGTCATATCAGGGCGGTCAGTGACGCACCGTTGTGTTTCCTGGCTTTCTCACACCAGTACTGACACAACATTCTTTCCAAAGCCACTGACTACTTTTCTCACATGCATCAGACCTGGATTTGGTAACCAAGTGGTTTTGAATTCAAATACTCATTCTGCTCTTTTTATTTTATTTTTTTTTTTAATTCATTATATTTCATGGTTTTAACCCTTTACCACACAATCCCGAGTTTAAACGACCCTGTGGATGAAGCCTTTTAAAAACATTGTGGGAAAAGGAGGAAATGCTGGTAATCAGCATTTTCTCCTTTTCCCACAATGTTTTCTACCCTATCAAAGAAATATCATATTATGTGAGCCACATTGACATTGTCGTCTGCAAATGCTTTCAATTTGGACGAGTCGATATTTTTTTTTCATGTGGTAAAGGGTTAACCCTTTACCATCCCTAGTTAACGTCTTAACAATCTTGACAAAGAGAACTTCAAAAAAAAATAAAGATACAGAAAAGGAGAAAATCTATACTGGGAATCGGCATTTCACCTTTTTTCTGCAAGATTTTCTACTCTTTGGAAGACAAATTTCATAATTTGAGTAAGAACTGATTGTCGTCTACAAATGCTTTAAATTTTTATAAGACTAGAATTTCGTCGTTTGTTAGAAAGTTAAGCCTTTCAGCGCCATAGGCAAAAACAGGGACTTTTGCGGACGGCATAGATCAAGATCAGACTGCACAGAACGTGCAGTCTGATTTGATCTATACCTTCCGCTTGTTTGGTCAAGCCTATATGATAAAAATCTTCCGGAGACACAGTGGATTATATTTACAGCCATTAAAAGAGGCCGAGTTTGTTTCTTTGGCGCCGAAAGAGTTCAGGTTTTGGAACATAGTAATTTAGAACCATTGCGGCTTACAAACGAGCAACATCTTTCAGAAGTTGAAATTTAGCCCACTAAATAACTTCAATATGAAACTTTCAAACCGATAGTAAAAACCCAAATCTTGCTATTTAAAAGTTGGTTGTTGTTTTTTTCGGGGAGGGGGGAGGAACATCTCGTTAGCGAACAGTGTAGATCCAAGATCAGACTGCACATTCTGTGCAGTCTGATCTTGAACTACACTGTCCGCATTAGCAATTAAATCCGAGTTCCATTCTGCAAGAATTAAATATAGAAAAGTAATATTGTAGCTATACTTTTCTTTCAGAAATAACAATGACTACTCGTTCGATGGTGGTTTGGCTGATATATACGGCTGCGAGGTTCATTCGTTCGATCCGGCGTAAGTTTATATTTAAATAAGCCCCTTTTGTTCCCGACGCTTCCGCTAAGTTTGCTAAAGTCACATGACTTCCTGTCTGGTGTTAGTTTCATTTATGAGGTTTTCAAGATTTCAATAAAGATATGTTGATTATGTGATTTAAAGATACGTCTACACTCGTTTTCAGTCAGCTTCTAACCCATTTCATCTTTACTTTATCAAACTATAGTCATTCTTGTATCTTCATGCCAAATGTTGCCCCTGACGGCTGCAAGGTTGCATAGATTACGACCGATAGAAAATGCATTTCATTTTCTGGAGACCATCAAAGAAATCACTGCCGTCGTTTCCGGTTTTAAATCGAAGACAAATCCCTTGAGTTTCTTTATCCCTTACACCATATTAATTGTTAATTTATCCATGTTTACATAGCTGACTAAATTCTGAGCCATTCTACACTCTATCAAGTTTTAACAGCGTTTTTTTTTTTTTTTTTTCTCTCTCTCTCTCTCTCTCTCTCTGGCTGCAGGGATATATCTTTAATGAAAATAAAGAATGCATATTCAAGTTACAAGTTCTACGTGATATAACAGCTAAAATCAACATATCAAACAAAAATGAAATATTGCACACTTTATGACACAAAGAAATGCACTACCAGAAATTTATTAGTTTATTTATACATTTTCTATGAAAAGGCGCATGCGTATCTACAAAATGCTCTTCAAAGCTGAGACTCGATCGATTTGGTTGGGGTCTTAACCCTTTACCAGACGACAAAATTTTAGCCTTGTCCAAATTGAAAGCATTTGCAGACGACAATTTTAGTGTGGCACAAATGGTGCAAATTTTCTTTGATAGGGTAGAAAACATTGTGGGAAAAGGAGAAAATGCTGGTTACCAGCATTTTCTCCTTTTCCCACAATGTTTTCAAAAGGCTCCTTTACCAGGGGCGTCAAAAGGCGGTATTGTGCGGTAAAGGGCTAAGCAGTTTCAGTCCGGCCAGGTAGCTCAATGGTTAGCGTATCTGACTCGTGACCTGGTGGTTCTCAGTTCGATACCCTATTGCGTCAAACTTTCTTCCGACGATTTTTCGCCTCTCACCTCCTGATGCATGTGGGAAAAGTAGTCAGTGGCTTGGAAAGAAAATTGTGTCAGTACTGGTGTAAGAAAGCCAGAAAACACATGGGCACGTGAACTGACCGCCATGATTTGACCGAAGCTGTTAGAATGGCGTTAAAGTCTAGTACAAACAAACAAACAAACTCTCTCTCTCTCAAACGACTTTGATATCATACCTCTATCATCGGATATGGAGTGCCAGTTTAAATTGAAGTCACAGCTGATGCATAAATATAAATGAAAACATTTAGGCAGAAGTAGAAATTACTTGCTAGGAAAAAAAATCCAAGGTTTTAACACCCCTGTGGAATGACGCTTTTGAAAACATTTTGAGAAAAAGAGAAAATGCTGGTCACCAGCATTTTCTCCTTTTCCAACAATGTTTTCTAGCCTTTCAGAAACAACTCCAGTCATTCGAGGTGTCGTCTGCAATTGCTTTCAATTTGGACAAGTCTAAAACTTTGTCAACTGGGTCCGTATTCACCTGCCATTCTTAGGGACATTCTGGGGTTTTTTTTTAAGTTGCCACGTCAACTGGTCGTGGCCATTTTCCACCATACCTTACAAAAGACTATTTGCCAATTATCGATACCGACGCGTCACAAAGAGTTACTTCCCTTGCGGGTACTCTCCACTGGACAAACTTAACCCTTTCCCAAACAAGCCCTGGTTTTCACGTGTCTGCAGTACAAGTCTTTTGAAAACACTGTGGGAAAAGGAGAAATTGCTCGTAACGAGCAATTTCTCCTTTTCCCACAGTGTTTTCTACCCGTTTTGAGACCTTTCTGTCATTTTCATCAAATTTAAAATTGTCGTCTGCAAAGTCTTTCAGTTTGGACTAGTCCAAAATTTGTCGTATGGGAAAGGGTTAATATGGATATCTTGAACATACCCGTATAGTTATTGTGTCACATTGTAGAAATGAATTTCATCCTAAACGCGAGAAATAAGCAAATAAATCGACCGTACTGATATGGGTGTGTGGATATGGAGTAAGGAAAAAGGAACTTGGTTGAAAAAAATAATATATTTGTTAATGTGTATACGCTGTGTTATATCGTATATTTGGTTTTATTGTATTCTATTCTATTCTGGCTCATGGGAGACTTGGAAAAACATGTTCTACAATTGTCATGTTATATTGTCAACTTCATGGGTTTTCGTGCAAAGTAAGGTTTAAAGCATTTTCTAGACCAGTCCTTGAAGGTAACTTTTCTTTATTCCTACAGTAGTAAATATATATTTTTTTAACTCTATGAACAGTCTATCCTATTGAAGGTTTAGCTTATACGTGCCCAAAAGTAAAGTTCAACTATCATTATGTAAAGTATGGTCAACAAAATGTACATCAATAAGTATCTATAAGTTATTTTCAAAGAGTAGAGAATTTGTTGGAATAATTCTGTGTATTATTCTTGTTTTAAACCGTTGTGTGTAAGTGTCCTTTGTGCATCTACAAACGTTTCCATGAACTTGTTTCCAATCAATATTTACCTTATTATATAGTGAGCCCCATTTAACTCTGCTTGAAGTTATTTCATCGTTGTGTATAACTCTTACTTGATAAACCTTTCATTAACAGTTTATATCATTCTTTGTTTTGGGGAATACATATTTAAAATCATAAACGATGACAACATAGTATAAACGTTATCGAGCTGGGTTTACAAATTATCTTGTCAAGGTACGTGATTTTAAAGCTGTTATCCCAAACATAAACAATAATATTAATGAAAGATTTATCGAGTAAGAGTTATATCAAAGTAGTGTAAACATATTTATTTATGTCAGTTCTAGTTAGTGTATGAAAAAAATAACAGCTAATAGAAGGATTCTATTCTAAGGGACATTCTTAGTCTTGTTCTCCAAGATTTTCTACATTTGAAAGTAACACAACTTCTGATTGGCTAAAGCAGATGGTTTAGCCAATCAGATCTGGTTTGGCCAATCAGAAGTTGTTTTTCAACTTTCATTTGAAAGTAACACAACTTCTGATTGGCTAAACCAGATGGTTTAGCCAATCAGAAGTTGTGTTACTTTCAAATGTAGAAAATCCCTGATATAGAGACTAAGAATGTTCTCAAGAATGGTTAGTGAATATGACCCCTGGTAAAGTGTCAAAGGAATGTTCCGTTTTTTCAAGGGATGGCCAAGAAGATCACAAACATTCAGACTTGGTAACATTTCACAAACTTGGAATCTCGGGAACAGACGAGGAGAAGAACAATATGAAACTGAAAACGGTGGACAGTGTCAGAAAACTTCTAAACCATGAAAATGTAAGTACGAGGGCTGTTCGAAATGTTTTTAGACTTTTCCTATAGTTCGACTGTTTATTATAAAATGACAACTATGGACATAGTTTGAAAACTTCTAAACCATGAAAATGTAAGTACGAGGGTTGTTCTAAAATTACTTAGTCTTTTCCCAAAGTTCGATTATTCATTATAAACTAAAAACGATGGACAGAGTTTGAAAACTTCTTAACCATGGAAATGTAAGTACGAGGGTTGTTCAAAAAGTACTTAGGCTTTTCCCACAGGTCGACTATTAATTACTTCTAAACCATGAAAATGTAAGTACGAGGGTCGTTCTAAAAGTACTTAGGCTTTTCCCACAGGTCGACTATTAATTATAAACTAAAAACGATGGACAGAGTTTGAAAATTTCCAAACCATGAAAATGTAAGTACGAGGGTTGTTCCGAATGTCTTTAGACTTTTCATATAGTTCGACAGTTCATTATAACATGAAACCGGTAGGACAGTGTTGAAAACTTTTAACCCATGAAAATGTAAGTGCAAGGGTTGTTCCAAAAGTAATAAGACTTTTCCCATAGTTTGACTATTCATTATAAACTAAAAACGGTGGCCAGTGATTGAAAACTTTGTAAACCATGAAAATGTAAGTGTGAGGGTTTTTCCAAACATTTCTAGACTTTTCCAACCCAAGTTTTTCTTTTTTTTTTTTTTTTTTTTTTCTTTTTTCTGCAGGGGCGGGGGGAGATATCTCCTTATAGGACTGTGTAGATCCAAGATCATACTGCACGTTATGTGCAGTCTGATCTTTATCTACACTTTCCTCAAAAGGTCATTGAGTCACGTCGAGCAATCAAAGGGTAAATTCTTCTCCTAAATCATTTATTCCAGAGAAACCTCGACATTCTGAAAATAGATACGGAAAATGCCGA
Organism: Tridacna gigas; assembly: GCA_945859785.2. Classification (NCBI taxonomy): domain Eukaryota; kingdom Metazoa; phylum Mollusca; class Bivalvia; order Cardiida; family Cardiidae; genus Tridacna; species Tridacna gigas. The sequence goes on from OX244042.2 coordinate 2,115,703, forward strand.
GTGGGCCGCCTTTCCGCAGATAATACAATCCGGAGTGTTGCAGAAGGCAAAGGTGAAACTAATCATAGTGGAGTTTCATTCTGTGTTCATGACAAGGGACGTGAAATTCTATCTCGAATCCCTGAAAACACTTCGAGATTTAGATAACGCCGGTTATAAAAGGTACTACTTCCGGATGTGGATTTACTGTAGGATAACGGACCCTGCGACCAAAATAGAACGGACCGGATGTCACGAAGTGCATTTTATGAAAATTTGATTTTTAACGAAAGTGACCTTGACCTTTAACTCTTCTCATGAAGGAAGAAATAGATTTTTATGTCTTTAAATTTGGCGGTTTTATAGAAAGAAATGCATGAGAAAAAGACCAACTGCCAGCAAGTAGATGCTTCTTTTTCTCACAATGTTTCACAAAACAATAGGGAGTTTTGCAGAGGGAAAATGGTAAACTGCTTAAGAAGAATTCCATTTGATACTTATGCCGAGGGACCAGATAATGGCGGTTATAAAAGGTACAATGTGGATATATTGTAGAATAACGGCCCAACGACCAAAATAGAACAAACTGGATGTCACGAAGGGCATTTTATGAATATTTGATTTTTATCTTATTTATATATTTTTACGAAAGTGACCTTGACCTTTAATTCTTCTCATAAAGGTAGAAATACTATTTGTATGTCTTTGGATTTTACGGTTTTATAGAAAAGACAATGCATGAGAAAAAGACCAACTGCCATCAAAAGGCAGGTGTTCCTCTTTCTCACAATGTGTCACAAAACAATAAGAAGTTCTGCAGAGGATAAATGTGAAACTGCATGAAGGAGATTAGATACTGGTGGCTAAACGTATACCTACTATTTCTGAATGTAAATGAGCCATGTCCTCGCAAAAAGGGGCTTAGTGCATCTCCGTGATGCATTCTAGCAAGCAAGTCATGACATAATTATGGCTCAATAAAATCCATTTTGTCTAACAACCGATTGAATCCTGAGTGGTAGAATGGTCCTTGGACATGCAGAAAACTGACTAACAGCAAAAAGTTTCGACCCAGGTCAGCCTGCGCGGACTGCGCAGGCTGACCTGTGTCGATACTTTTTGCAGGTGCATTTTAACTCCCTTTGTGACAGACCGCGACTCATATCTATACATGTAGATTGCGGGATAATGAACCCGACGACCAAAATGAAGATGTCGAGATGTCACAAAGTCCATTTTATGAATGCTTGAAATCGTCGTTTAACCCTTTCCCAAACAAGCCCTGCTTTTCACGTGTCTGCAGTACAAGTCTTTTGAAAACACTGTGGGAAAAGGAGAAATTGCTAACGAGCAATTTCTCCTTTTCCCGCAGTGTTTTCTACCCTTTTTGAGACCTTTATTCCATTTTCATCAAATTTAAAATTGTTGTGTGCAAACTCTTTCAATTTGGACCAGTCCAAAATTTGTCGTTTGGGAAAGGGTTAAATGACCTTGAACTAAGATAACGCATAAAATAAAACGTGCAATATCTGCATGTTTATAAATGGCAAGATAACGAACCTGCGATCAAAATAAAACGTGCAGTATCTGATGGCAAGATAACGAACCTGCGATCAAAATAAAACGGTCCCTATTCACCAACCGTACTTAATTGTGGCGCCGCATGAGCGGCGGCACTATATTTTTATTCGGTTTTGTAAAGTGCCTATGGAGGCAGCCATATTGAACTGGTTCCATGCTTTGTTTTAACATCCACCTATATCTACTGTACTTTGATTACCAGATCGGGGTCCATAATAACTTTTTTATTTATTTGTGGGGATTTTTTTTTTTTTATATATTGCACTTTCATTGTTAGATGGATAAAAACACGGATCGTAGACATATCAACATTTTCCTTTCGAAAAATAAAAAATGCATTTCGAATAATAACTCACGTGATCAAAAATTATCTGTCCCAAATTTTCGAAGCCACCATTTTAAATATCTTACGCTGGAAAAGGTTAAGAGGCATTTTCAAGCTCTTTGACCCTAGAGCACCCTATGTGGTACTTGTGACCCCACTTATATTTTTGTTCTAGTATTGTATGGATTGTAGAAATATTGTTTTCCTTTCGCGATCGTGTTTTTAAGACCAGCTAACTGTAACTAGGTCAATGTTGGGGCTGGGGGGTGACAGATGTTTCGGTAACAGACGAGTTCGGTAAATTGGACTTATAGAGTAAATCGATTGGATGTTTCGGTAACAAGGTAATTATATAGTGGTAATGCACCGTGACGTTTTTCACACCAAATAAAGTCTTGGTTCTGATTCGTTCAATGTTTCTCTTTTTTTTTCCACACACTTTAAGACATAATATTTTTGTTATGTTTCTACTGTCATGCTGTACGTAAAATGATACCCGAATCAAAGTTGAGGTAACGAATAACAACACCCAATCCTAAACTTGAAACACGTTGTATCTCTTTTTAAATCAATGCTTTATGATCCTTTCAATGTGAAAATATTTTCTTACTGAAAGACTTCCAAACCAGCCATTAACCCTTAGAGCGTCTGTCATTACTGCTGTTGCCATTGCGGCCGGTGCAGATCGAGATCAGAGTACACCAAACACGGAGTTTGATCTTTGATCTTCATTTGTCAATTTTGCAAGACATTCTGAACAAGAAAATCTTGACACTGCTAAAAATAGGTTTTATATCTAGAATGAAAATGACCGTTGGGTTTATTCGACGCTCTTAGATTTAAAATTATGGATAGTTAAATTTAGTTCAGAAACACGGGTAATACAGGTAAAAATATTGTGGCAAAAGAAGAGAGTGAGCGCGAGAGATAGATAGTAGCAAATACTTTTTTTGGCAAATACTTTTTTCAAACTGCACGAGCAGTGTGTGATCTAAACATGCCCAATCCCCATTAACTTTTAAATGCAGTCTGATCTGCGAGTTTCTTCTTGTCCATTGGTGTTTCAGGTTTTCATAAACCGGGGTTAATCTTTAAGATCTACGGGAAACTTCTTTATCTTGTTGGCAATGGGACGTGTGAAAACAGGCTGTAAACGCGTCTATATACAATATACAGTACTCCCTTCGCTCTCAAATAGTACGCATATGATTTTTTTATGCAGTGTTGTATTGATGAACGCACTTTAAAACCAGCACACGCCGATTTTTGTGCACCAGACCAGATTTGAAAACTGTGTGGAAAATGGAGAGGAACAATACAGAACAGGTATCTTTTAGATGGGCACAAATGTTCATGGTCAAAATCACAAGAAGTATGCACGAAAGCATTATTGTCAAGGCCTCTCTCTCTATCTCTCACTCCCTCTCTTCATTTGCCACAATGTTTCAAATGTATTATCTTTATTTCTGAATTCACGTTAATTATCCATAATTTTAACCCTTAGAGCATCGAAAAAAGTAAAGGCTATTTTCATTTTAGAAACAGAACAATATATATATAATAATATACCATCCCTGGTCTAATATTAGCTATTTCAAAGCAAAGTTGTCCTTCCTCATAATGTCTTAGAAAAGCTGGCAGCGTAAACCAACGATCAGACTCTGTTTTTTTTTTTTTTTTTTTTTTTGCTTTGCAGTTTGATCTTTGTCTGAATCGGTCGCAAGGGCAACAAGAGTGAAAGGTGTTCTGAGGGTAAATGGCTGGTTTGGAAGTTGACCAATTTGTTTCCGGAAGAAATTGTTTTTCACACAGAAAACGTTGACAAGAATAGCGTCATTTTTAATAAAACATTTTTAAAAAACTTGAGGATTGGCTTAAAGTTGGAGTCTGTTATCTGCAGGACGATTAAGTAATACGGGTACAAGCTTAGGGCTGGGTTTTATCAGGGATCGTATATTATTCATTACATGAATCAGCTATGGGTGAAAAACGAAAATAAGATATGGTGATCAAAATTTACTAATTTCAGGTATTTATTTATACAGCATGGAAAGAACAACAAATATATTTACGTCAGAAAACGAGTGAGAATTGCAAATTAAAAGAAAAAACGTTTGCACAAACAGAAGCCATGGGTGTGAAAAACGTCACGGCACTATATTACTGCCTTGTTACCGAAACATCCAATCAATTTACTCTATAAGTCCAATTTACCGAACTCGTCTGTTACCGAAACATCCGTAAATCAATGTTGGAGCGCCTAACATGACTGGTATCATACAACCCGTCTAGTCTATATAGATATAAGGACTTCATTCAAGTCTTTATTATATCTATAATAAAGAGGGGTTGTATGATACCAGACATATGTGTTGGAGTGTCAGATTTAGCACAATCCGATAACAGACTTTTCTTTCGTTAATGTAAAATCTTCCTGTTCAAAATCAGACGGTCGAGAGTTTTGATATTTCATGTGTAGTATCGCTTACAATGACCTCTACCAAGTACTAGTATGTTCAAATGGTGGCCTTCGGGTCAAAAGTTGCCATATGCTCCCCTCCACCCAGATGTCACAAATTTGCGCATAGCCATATTTGTTGCACACTTTTCAAATTCTTCTATCAAATATCAGAAAGGCAACAGCTCTAACATTTATATCTACCAATTGTGTCCAAATGATATCCTGTGGATAAAGAAATGGCCCAGTCCATGGATAAGAAGTTTGCAAATAGCCTTCAATGATATGAAATTTAAAAATCTTGTCAAAAAACCAGATGGCCCAGAGTTTAAATACAGTATCACCACTTGGACCTCTACGAAGATTGTGCAAGAGAATGCGTATTAGGAAATAACCCAGTGCATTGTGCCCTGTTACAGAAACAACTAGTTTGCGGCGCCATTGATGTTCAGCATACAATATTTTCTTGTTGCATTTCATGTAGCTACGTCACGGGCACCATGTAGCTCCGGGTTCCGATAATATCGCGCTGTCTCGCGAGACTTGTTCTTTTTCTTACCATATATTAATTATCTGCCGCTAGGTGGCACTTTTCAAATAAATAACCTATCTGATATAGGCATTCTGGGTACAGAACCGGACTATATTTCAAGGCGGCAATTAACGCAACGAATTTCAAAATAAAATGTACGTTTACTCTCTAAAACCTACCTTGTACGATTCACCCAGCCATGGTTAGCTAGCATATAACCTATGCACCAGCCATTTATAAACAAAGCCCCTGTAAGGTTGGAAAATTGGCCACGGAATAATCTCGGCAAGGTGGTGACGTTATTGTTGTTGCCAGTCTGTTTCACAAATCTTGGTGTTCTCCATGGCCATATTTAGAAACTGTCTACAGGGATTTGCAGTAAATAATGGCATTTTATAAAATTATTTCTCATGTTTTAAATTATTATATTTCTAACAAATTTGTAGCGAAAAAACTAGCTTGATTTTTCCACAGACGTATTCCACTGCCGTTTATTGCTTGATATTTTGAGCGTCAATTTACGCACCGCGTATTAATATTTATCATGTAAAGGATAATGATGCGTCATAGCAGACAGGTCAAATCTTCGAAGAATATTGACAAGCGCAGACAACCGTGCAAGAGTCTGTGTGGCTGAACAAAGGGAGATAACTAGCACTTCAATGTATGCGGTTAAGTACAGTACTCTCCCTTACGGGTTTTCCCCCCCCCCCCCCCCCCCCCCCCCCCCCAATGACGCATAGGAAAAACACAAAAACACCATGAAAACGTTTGGCAAGGTTTTTGTGTGTTTAAATTCACTGCTTTTAAATTAACCCATTACCACACAATCCATGACTTTTGAGAACATTTGAAATCAAGCACATGTATCTAGTAACCAGCATTTTCTCCTTTTCCTACACTGTTTTCCACCCGTCTCCCTCCCCCTCTCCCCGAAAAAAAAAAAAAATCAAATTTTGACTCACATTTATTTTGTCGTCTGCAAATGCTTTCGATTTTGACTAGTCTAAAATTTTGTCATTTGGTTAACTAAATGGCAAAATTTTGAGCCTTTTCTATATTAAAAATAAAAAAAAGCAGACGACACTTGTAGTGCGACTCAACTGTTTTGGTTCTGTCTTTGACAGGGGAGGAAAAAACCACTGAATAGAGGAGAAAAATGCTGGTTACTTTTTTCTTTTTCTTACACTGTTTTCAAATTCTTTTTAGTTAGAGCGGTCAAAATATGGTATTGGTTGGTAAACGGTCGAAAGGAAATGAGTCTTGCTCTGTGAAAAGGGACCTTAATGCATCTGCAAAAAGTATCGGCTTATGTCAGCCTATGCAGTCTGCAGGCAAACCCAAATATTGCGATCTGGAAACATCTTTTTTCGCAAGAAAAAACTCACTTCACTGGACATTGTAGATCCAAGATCAGAGTGCAGGTTCTGTGAAGTCTGGTCTCGATCTACACTGTCCGCAAAATTGCCTTTGGTCGCGTTTAGCAGGCTTAGAATATATTTACGAATGAACTAAAAGATTACAGGTAAACTTGAAGATCTACTTTTTATCGCAGCAATGAAAATTTACAAAGGCGATGTGGTAAACACTTCCGGCAGAGCAACATAAGAAAATAGCTCGCTTAAGTCAAAGTTGATAAGCTAAGAGGAATATCAGTACTTTGGTTAAAGATGCATCCTTACAGAAAAAAAAAAAACCTGTTAAAACTTAGTGTGTAGAATGGGTCAGAATTAGTTAGCTGTGTAAACATAGATAAAGTACCAATACATAAGGTGTATGGGATAGAGAAATTTAAGGGATTTGTCCTTATTTACAAACGATAACGACAACAGTGATTTCTTTGAAGGCCTCCAGCAAATGAAATGCATTTTCAATCCGTCGTAATCTGTGCAACCTTGCAGCCGTCAGGGGCAACATTTGGCATGAAGATGTAAGAATGATTATAGTTCATAAAATAAAAAAAAAAAATGGGTTTAAAAACTGGCTGAAAAGGAGTACAGATGTGTCTTTAGTACAATACTTTCAAAGTTTCTGCAGACGAGACTTTCTGCCTTACAGCAGAACATTTTAGAAAACATTGTGGCCAAAGCAGAAATTGCTTTTCATAAGAGATTTCTCTTACCACAGTTTTTACGCATTTTATCATTTTAAGGCATCTGAATGCGTAATGATATTCCCGATTTTACCATGATATGGGTCCATGCTTATGGGGGTGGGGGGGGGGGGGGGGGGGATGGGGTTAAATGCATCTCCGCCGTGATGCATTATTCCTTTACGACACAATCCCGAGTTTTAACGATCCTGAGGGAAGAAGCCTTTTGAAAACATAGTTGGAAAACAGCATTTTCTCCTTTTCCCACCATGTTTTCTACCCTATCAAAGACAAATTCCATCATTAGAGCCATGTTTGAATTGTCGTCTGCAAACGCTTTCAAATTTGGACCAGTCTATATTTTTGTTGTGTGGTAAAGAGTTAAACCGTCCAAGTCATCACATAATTATGGATCCATAAAATCCATTTTGTGTAACAATCCTGGTGTAGATTGGCCCTTTGACATGCAGAAAATTGACCAATAGCAAAAAGTTTCGACCTAGGTCAGCCTGCGCGGACTGCGCAGGCTGACCTGGGTGGATAGTTTTTGCAGATGCATTAAGCCCCCATTTCACAGGGCATGGGTCAGTTATATTTTTCAAAGCCGTCTAGCGCAAATTTAGATCCATGGGGTAGAAAGTTAAAGAATATTGAGAGAGACACGGAAGGTCGTAAAATGCCATCATTTCTTTTTTACACTTATCGGCCATAAACTGTGAGGCGTTAGTTAGGGCGTCCCTTTGAGACTTTTAAGGAAGATAGATCGTGCTAAACTAACACCGCACAACCTTTTTTTGTCCGGGTAAATGTCGACCTTCTGGATCCCTTGTCCCTTTTTAACCAGTGGAGACAGAGACAGAGACAGAGACAGCGAGACAGACGGACAGAAAAACGTAAAGACGGAGAGACGGACCGACGGACGAACGGGGAGAGACTGACAGCCAGACAGAGACAGAGAGAGAGGCAGACAGACAGAGACAGACAGACAGACAGACAGACAAACAGAGAGAGACAGGCAGAAAGAGAGAGACATACAGATAGGCAGACAGAGAGATAGAGTTACAGACAGACAGACAGAGACAGAGAGAGATCTGGTTGCCAGTTTCATGTTTGTATGATTGCACGTTCTGTGCTGTCTGATCCTGATCCATGCCTTCATCAAAAGCCCCTTTTCGTTCATTTCACCTGGGACAGGAATATTGAATTGAGAGACTTCATTATCAAAAGATAAACGAAGTGCACATCATTATCAATTAAAAAATCCATTTCAAACATGCTATTAACCTGAAAACCTCGCTAACGACCATAATTGTTAAACGGAAGGCTTTAATTTGAGAAAATATTGAAAAGGGCGCGCGAGGTGAGCTCAAAGTCGCGTTTTATTGCATTATTCTCTTCCGATGAAGGAGTCTCGCGAGATTTGAACAGATCACGTGAGTGTTAAGATCTCGTGTAAGTGCGAGTAAAAGATGAGAATCACGGGTTACGAGACTTCGGGGACATACTTCCGCGTTAAAACCTGATTGGGCTGTAGCACTGTTTGCGTTACAGATTGGAGAAAATCCCAATTCCATTTGTCATCATTAGTGACTACTGATTACCATTGTCAGTTTATATTTTCTGTCTGTCTCTACACTTGAAACATTCTTTATGGCTGTATTTTTCTAACTCTTTTTTTTTATTATTATTTTCTCGATGCAGACGGGTTCTCTACGATGTGTATCAAAATCACTTGTCTGAAAAATAATGTTGCAGACGGAGATATTGCTCATGACGAGCAATTTCTCCTTTTGCCACAGTGTTTCCAAATGTATTAATGTATAAAAGCAGAAAATTTATAAAATAGTTTTTAAAAAATTCGACCCAGATCAGTCCATGTGGACTCCGCAGACTGGCTTTGGTCGATACTTGTTGCAGATGCACTAAACATCCTTTTCACAGAAAATGACTCAAATGTAAGTGTATCCATGTGTGTCAAAGAGTAATAGCCCAACCCCGTAGCTCAGTCGGTAGCGCACAGGACTTGAGAACAGGAGGTCGCTGGTTCGATCCCGGCTTGGCCAATTTCTTTCCGAGGATTGATGTAAGTCATTGCGACAGGATTCATTCCTCTCTCACCGCTGACCATTGTTTCGACGAAGGTTATGTGGGAGAGCAGCCAGTGGCTTGGAAAGAATATTGTGCGTAGTACTGGTAAAAGAAACTCCAGGAAAGCATGGATAGGTGCACTGGCCGCCGCGATATAACTGAAATAATGTTGAAAACGGCGTTAAACACCATACAATCAATCAATCAAAGAGTAATAGATTTCATTGAAAACTAGCATAAACAGGGTATTTTTCAAACAATCGACTGAATCACGAGGAAGAATGGTCTTTGAACACGCAGAAAATTTACCAATAGCAAAAAGTTTAGACATGGGTCGATACTTTTTGCAAATACATTGAACCCCTTTTCACAGAGCATGGTTCATATATTTGTCGCTGAAAAAGTTTAACAAACTAATTATTTATCTATAAAACCGATTCTGATCTGTCACGTGGTATCGACGATAATTAGCGATCGAAACAGCAATCAATTAACAGAAAGCGTGTCCTAGGAACAACAAAAAAAGAACTATCAGTGTTCATCTCAGGTTGCAGACAGCAGTCCGGGCCTGCGCGAAACAGCCAAGCACGCCTCGACAGAGAAGGAACCGTGCTTGTGGTGTCATTTTTCAAGTACCCCCATACTTAAAACTTTGCCAAGCGAAAAAAAAAAAAAAGCCCGGCCGGGTAGCTCAGTGGTTAGCGTATCTGACTCGTGAACGGGTTGTTGTGGGTTTGATACCCCGGTTGAGGCAAGCCTTCCTTCCGGCGATTTTTCGCCTCTCAACTCTGATGCATGTGGTCAGTGGCCTGGAAAGAAAGTTGTGTCAGTACTGGTGTGAGAAAGCCAGGAAACACAAGCGTAGGTGCATTGGTCGTCAGGATGTGACCTTAGCTGTTAAAACGGCGTTAAACTCCGATTAAAAACCAACCAAAAGACAAATTTTAGACTTGTCCAAATTAAAAACATTTCCAGATGACAAAATAGATGTTAATCAAAAATTTAAATATTGTTTGAAAGGGTAGGAAAAATTTTGGGGTAAAAGGAGAAAATGCTGATTAACAGCATTTTCTCCTTTCCCACAATGTTTTCTAGAGCCCTTTTCAGGATCGTTTAAACACGGGATTTTGATTGATGATTGTCATTGCACTGGTTTTTGGCCTGGGCTTGGCTTGCCAAGCCCAAGGCCATAGGAATCGTATACCAAAATTTCAACGCCATCCAAGCATTTACGGAAAAACCCGAGTAAAAGTGAAAAGTACCGCCTGCAATCTATCTCACTACTCTGAAGGAAACGACCCCTTTAAATAATAAAATATTCCGATTTGAACATCACATTGAGCCATTGAAAACAGTTAATCTTTAAAAAGCGATGAAATTTTAGACTTGTCTGAACTGAAAACATTTGCGAACAGCAATTTAGATTTAGCCGAAATATTGATTATTGGCTGTGAAAGTGCAGAAATCCTTGTGGGGAAAAAAAAGAGCATTTTCTTTTTTTCCAAAAGGTTTACATGAGGCTATATCTTTGAAGTCCTTAAAACTCGAGAATGTGTGGTCAAGAGTTAATTAACTGGTGGGCGTTTTATATCGAAGATCAGACTTGACATTCAGTGCAATCTGATCTTGATCTCCATAGGTATTTAGGCTGACCTGGGTCGAAACTTTTTGCTTTTGGCAAAGTTTCTGCATGTCAAAGGACCTGTGTACCTCATGATTCATTCGATTGCTCCACAAAATGGATTTTATGGATCCATTAATATAGGTATGATGGCTCGTTTGGATTGGTGGATCACGGAGATGCATTAAACCCCTTTTTTTCAGAGCATGGCTCATTTATGTTTTCCATAATCACAACCAGGAGCTCTTCAAATTTATCAATCCTAGATGACTTTACTCAGATGAGCGTTTTAGGTCCAACGACCCTCTTGTTCATGAAAACTGGCTTTCCAACTTGGTTGATCATGGCAACTTAGAGATTCCATAGACTTTCAATGCGAAAGTTGAAAAGTGGCATTTACAGCAGATATTTTGACAAAACTTTTATAGAATTGTACCTTGAGCAGTCTTGTATCATCCATATGATTTTATTCAACTGGTAGTCTTTAGCTCATCTGTTTACGAAGAAAGCATCATGCTAGTGTCAGAGCATATGCGTCATTGTCGTCGTACAAAAACTTCGACATTTTATAATATCTCTGTTATTCCTACAGATATTTACACAAACTTGTACAAGTTATTTACTGTCAAAAGGGGTACCCATATAACAGGGCAGGTAACCATCAAAATATTTTTGACACAGTTACGCCCTTTTTTTTTTTTATTGCTTTGAATTTTCAGAACCTTTGACATTTTATCAAATCTGTCATTAATGAAGATACTTACTTCAAACTTGAGCTTTTCGTTAACTATTAAAAGGGGAATTTATATCATTACAACAGAGGTAGGTAACCACCAGAACATTTTTGGCAAAGTAATTAGTTATGCCCCTTTTTCGACTGAGAACTTTTAGCTCAGCTGTTTTTAGAGACATGGTATTTTCATAGCCCTAGTGTTATCATCTTCGTCGTTTGTGTCGTCGTCATGCAAAATATTTGACATTTTACAATATCTTTGTTATTGCTGAAAATGTTTACTTAAAACTTGGACAAGCTGTTCACTATCAAAAGGGAAACATAAACAATAAGGGTAAATAACTATCAAGTTATGCCACTTTTTCAACTTTGTATTTTCACTGAAAATCAACCGAGCATTGGCGCCCAAATCCGGACCTCTTTTTATTTGTTGCAATAGAAACCAAAACTTAAAAAGAATTACGTGAAAGTTTGTCTTCTCAGACACCAAATCGTGCTCTGTGATATTAGCCTTTAAATACTTTTACTTGTCATTGCTCAAAGGACATGGTTACTATTCCAACCTATAGACTGAGTGTGGTAAAATGAAAGAAAAATATGATTCATTGCTTTACCATTGTGGATTTTTGCACTTTCCAGAAATATTCCGTGCTGTTGCACGCTGCTCATTTTGGTTTGTTACCATGATTTGTTGCCAAAGCAACGTAAAGGAAGAAAATAGGAAGCAGAAATTCTTTGAAAATTATCTCCTTTCAATCCATAAAGACCATGAGATCAAGGCTATTCAAAAATACTCATTATATTGGCCTTCACAAATTTATGTTTTTTCCATTCTGTTGTCAACTCTACAGACTGTCAGTGTGAGACAAGTAGATGTTTTTTTTTATTAGTCTGTACAAATGTGATTGCAGTTTTTAAGCCTGTACAAATGTGATAGCAACTTTGAGCTTCTAGGCCTCATTTTCCTACCTCTTCACCCGTCCTGATGCCCAGGCCTTCAGCGCCTTCAGCGCTTTGATAATTCCATTCTCGTCACTGATCAATATTTCGATGGTGGTCATATCGTAAAGCAGCCAGTGGCTTGGGAAGAATGTTGTGCGAAGTCCACAAAGAAAGCCGTAACGGGGACCGAACCTGTGGCCTTTGATTAATTGATTGTATGATGTTTAACGCCGGTTTCAACAATATTTCAGTTATATAGCGGCGACCAGCGCACCTATCCATGCTTTCCTGGAGTTCCTTTTACCAGTGCTACGCACAATATTCTTTCCAAGCCACTGGCTGCTTTCCTACATAACCGTCATCTAAACAATGGTCAGCGGTGAGAGAGGAATAAATCCTGTCGCAATAACTATCATCAATCCACGGAAAGCAATTGACCGAGCCGGGGATCGAACAAGCGACCCCCTATTCTCAAGTCCTTTAGGCTACATACTGAGCAACCGGGGCTCGCCCTCGTGGCCTTTGAATTTGAATTATATTTGTCACTACCGACTGAGCTTACCTCGCAAATATCGAGTGCCTCGTAAAAACGTACAATTAACCCTTAGGCCGCTAAGCGTGACTCACTGACCTTTTGCGGACAGTGTAGATCAAGATCAGACTGCACAGAACGTGCAGTCTGATCTTGGATCTACACTATCCGATAAGGAGATACCCCCCTCCACCCACCCCCCCCCCCCCCCCCCCACAAAAAAAAACCTTTGAAATAGAAAACAATTGGGTTTTCGACTTCAAAGTTTCATTTCTTTTATTTCGGCAGGATAAGGGTTAAGTGCATTCACGTAAAATTGGACACCAGTCGTTTTTTGTTCGTGTATTTTTCTCATTTATTATTGTAACCGTTTACTTAAGTATCTCATGTTTTAACTTCCCTGAGAAAAGAGGCTTTTAAAACATTGTGGAAAAGGAGAAAATGCTGGTAACCAGCATTTTCTCCTTTTTCCACAATGTTTTTTTTAAACCTTTCAAAGACAAATCCAAGCCAAATTATCCACATTTAATTCGTTGACTGCAAATACTGTAACGCTGACGACTCTAAAAAGCTGTCTGGTTTAGAATGAAAGGCCATCTTTGCAGGTGAATACAATACTGTAACAGTTTTTTGTAAAGTTTTATTTTTTCGACCTTGCCAAAACGAAACCTGGTTATATGCGGCTTTAAGTCTTTACCACGTGACAAAATCTTGTACTGTTCCAAATTGAAAGCATTTGCAGACATTAAATTTAATTTTGCTAAAATGATGATTTCTCTCTTTGATAGGGTAGAAAACATTTTGGGAAAAGGAGAAAATCCTGGTAACCAGCATTTTCTCTTTCCCCACAATATTTCTTTCTGAAGGTCTTTAAAACTCGGGATTGCGTTGTAAAGGAATAAAAAGCGCCTTGATAATTATGAAATGTTATCAGATGTTGACAATATTTTTGCTCATTTTCATGCCAAAAAATCACGTCAGAATTTCAATTATCAGGCTAGTCAGTCTGATCTGCCATGTACTAACCCTTTACTTGCTAAAAAAGTAAAATAAAACTTTCAAGCGGATAGTAAAAGCCCAAATTTTGCTATTTCAAAGTTATATTTTGGGGAGAAAATATCTCCTCATCGGACAGTGTAGATCCAAGATCAGACTGCACGTTTTGTGCAGTCTGATCTTGGATCTACACTGTCCGCAAAAGGCCCTTGAGTCGCGCTTAGGAGCCTAAGGGTTGAGATTTGCTAACCATGAACAGGTTATAGCTTTGCACTTATATGGAGTACTGCACCAACGAGTGGCAACCCGCTTTCGTCCACAAAACAACGCCGTCCCATAACACTTTTCGCACCAATAGTATCACTTCGTCCTTTCATTTTTCGATACCTTCCATTCGTCTTTTCTTTTTTCGAGACCTCCCAGCGACATTTTCGTTGCAAAAATAAAATAATCTTTGTAAGTACCATTTAAGTACTTAAATAGCGGACAGTGTAGAGCAATATCAGACAATCTGATCTTAATCTACACTGCCTGCAAGGGATATTTTCGTGAGATCTCAAGGCAGTAAAGGGGTAAAAGATTCAAAGGCTGATACCGAAACAGGAGTTCAGGAACAGACAGAAATCATGATATCTTTTGAAAGAAAAAAAAACTTTTTCTCCATTTAAACCCTTTCAGTGCCATAGGCGAAAACAAGCGCCTTTGCGGACAGCATAGATCAAGATCAGACTGCACAGAACGTGCAGTCTGATCTTGGATCTATACCACCCGCTTGTATAGTCAAGCGTATGAGGTAAAAAAAAATCTTTCTCCGTTTCAATGGGTGGTATCTTAAACCGTAGGAAGAGGTCACACACACACACACACACACACACACACACACACACGTGTGTGTGTGTGTGTGTGTGTGTGTGTGTGTGTGTGTGTGTGTGTGTGTGTGTGTGTGTGTGTGTGTGTGTGTGTGTGTGTGTGTGTGTGTGTGTGTGTTCTGACAAAAGGGGGTTCAATGCATTCCCATGATGAATTATACCAAGCAAGTCATCACATTACGGTGAATCCATAAAACCCGTTTACACTAACAATCGATCGAATCTGGAGACAGAATGGTCATTTGACATACAGAACATTTACAAATAGCAAAAAAGTTTCGATTCATGTCAGCCTGCGCAGTCCGCGCAGGCTGACATGGATCGAAACTCTTTTGCTATGACATGGGACGACGCTTTTTAGCAGATGAATTAAGCCCTTTTTTAAACGGGCATGGCTCAAATATTTGTCGCTGAAACCTAATATTTCTAAAATGTGAGTAAGATTGAAAAAAAAAAATATCTGTGTAGCCCCAACCCCTTTGAGACACGGAGGACCCCTATACTTAAACCCTTTACCACACAGTCCCGACTTTTAACGACCCTGAGAAAGAAGCCTTTTGAAAACATTGTGGGAAAAGGAGAAAATGCTGATTACCAGCATTTTCTCCTTTTCCCACAATGTTTTCAACCCTATTCGAGACAACTTCCACAATTTAAGCAACATTTAAATTGTCATCTGCAAATGCTTTCGATCTGGACAAGTCTACATTTTTGTCTTGTGGTATAGAGTTAATTCCTTTATCAAACAATCCCCAGTTTTAACAACCCTGAGGAATAAGCCTTTTCAATAAGCTGTGGCCAAGAGGAGAGAATGCTGGTCACCAGCATTTTCTCCTTTTCCCACAATGTTTCTTATCCATTCAAAGACAAATTTCATCATTTGAGCTACATGTACATCTCAAATGTAGCCTGCGATTGCTTTCAATCTCTGCAACTTTGCAACGTTCAGGGGCAACAAGAAGATACAAGAATAATTATAGTTTGTTTAAATAAAAATGAAATGGGTTTAAAACTGGCTGAATACAAGTTTAGATGTATCTTTGAGCACAAAATATGGAAAAAAAAACCAGAAACCTCCAAATTTGCATTATAAATGATTTGGTTTGGTTTGCATTGGGGTTTAACGCCATTTAAACAGCTCAGGTCATATCATGGCGGTCAGTGACGCACCCATGTGTTTCCTGACTTTCTCACACCAGTACTAACACATTTTTTCTTTCCAAAGCATTATAAGTGACCATTAAAAAAGGTGGAAATACAACAGTTAATGCATGCACATTTTTTTTTACTTTCAGATTTTACCAAAAGACAAAATGTTAAAATTGTTCATATTAAAAGCATTGGCCCAGACTAAAGTAAATTTTGCTAAAATGATGGATTTCGTTGTCTTTGAAAGGGCGGAAAATATTGTAGAGAAAGGACAGAATTCTGGTTCCCAGCACATGACAAACTGAGTAAAGTGAGGTCTCACGAGAGGTTGAAACAGCTCGATCAGCAGCTGCTGCCATGAGGTTAAGGGATACCTCAGTTCATTCCATTTCAGAGACAACAGACTTGTTTGTTTTTGTATACAGCAGCCAGATTCTAATTTCCAACCTATTTCATATCATTCGAGCCAGAAAATTAAACACGTTAAAAACACAGGGGGTGCAACACTAATTTTACTATGTATATATTCTACAATTGTACGCAAATTTGACCAAAAAGTGAAACATCAGACTTTACCAACTTGGAAGCATTTGCAGACGACAAATCAAATGTGACTGAACTCGTGAGATTTGTCTATGAAAGGATAGGAAAATAAATGTGGGAAAAAGATAGCATCTTCTTTTCTTTTCCCACAGTATTTTCAGAAGCCTCCTCTCTCAGGGTTTTTAAAACTCAGGATTGTGTGGTAAAGGGTTAAATGAGTAAAAAAAAAGGGGGGGGAATGTTCTAAAACGACCTATCATGTAAAGGGTTAACGCTCTTTAAAAACGCCATACATGGAAAGGCCTGCATTATACGCGTAAGGTCACGTGCTGGGTTCAAACACGGACGTTGCGATTGTACCTGGCTTTTCCCTTTGTCTTTGCCCTTATAAAACAGCCATGTTTCTTTAACCCTTTCCCAAACAAGCCCTGGTTTTCACGTGTCTGCAGTACAAGTCTTTTGAAAACACTGTGGGAAAAGGAGAAATTGCTCGTTACGAGCAATTTCTCCTTTTCCCACAATGTTTTCTACCCTTTTTGAGAACTTCCTGCCATTTTCATCAAATTTAAAATTGTCGTCTGCAAGCTCTTTCACTTTGGACCAGTCTAAAATTTATCGTTTGGAAAAGGGTTAATTTGAGCAATGCTCTGTGAAAAGGGGGCATGGTGCATCTGCAAAAAGTATGGACCATGGACGTGGAGACTTTTTACCGTTTGAAAATTCTCTGCTTGTCCATGGACGATTTTACCTCATGATTCAGTCGGTTGTTAGACAAAATGGATTTTATGGATCCATAATTATGTGATGACTTGGTTGCTTAATATATCACGGAGATGCATTAATCTCTCTTTTGTCAGAGCGTGGTTCATTCTTTGCGAGCATTATGTGATTTAACCCTTTACCAGATGACAAAATTATAGCCTTGCCCAAATTGAAAGCATTTGCAGACGACAATTTCAAAGTGGCTCAGATGGTGCAGTTTTTCTTTGATCAGGTAGAAAACATTGTGGGAAAAGGAGAAAATGCTGGTTACCAGCATTTTCTCCTTTTCCCACAATGCTTTCAAAAGGCTTCTTTCCCAGGGGCGTCAAAAGGCGTCATTGTGCGGTAAAGGGTTAACTTTATTTTGAACACTCCAACCTGCAGGCGGCCATTGTTTTTTTTTTTCTTACTTCAGACCACTTTTAAAAACACCGTGTCGGAATGAGAAATTGTTAATTAACATCTAGTTTTCATTTTGCCACAATGTTCTCATCTGTATTTATGTATTTAATCTTCTCTTGCCGTTTTAGATCATGGTAGTTGTGAGCGGAGAGCATACGTGCAGGTTGATCTTGCTCTACACTCGCCGCTGCTCTATCAGTATTCGCGATAATGTGAACCAAATCCAATGCCAATAAACTTATCGAAATCTAGTTTTGTAATTATCAACAATATAAATCAGGCAAGATAAGGGTATTACTTATATTGAAGTAGATTAGCCGTGCCCAACAAAGATACTACATGCATATACTCGTATACAAGTAATTCAAAGATAGGCCCTGATCTTCGCCAAATGACAAAATTTTAGACTTGTTCAAGTTAACAACATTTGAAGACGACAAACTGGATGTACGGTCAGTGAATAGTACTGTTGTATAGCACGCTAGATATGACGTCTACACTGCAAACCTCTAAACATAGTGTCATAAGCCTGACGTCATAAGCCTGACGTCATAAGTATGGCGTCCCTAACGCAACGTCTGAAACGTTACGTCATATACATGACGTCTTCGTCTTAAGGCTCTAAACACTGTGTCATAAGCGTGACGTCTGTAACAAAACACGACACCATAAGTGCGACGTCCCCAACGCAACATCTGAAACACTACGTCATATGCATGACGTCTGCATCTTAAGGCTCCAAAGCGTGACGTCTGCAACGAAACACGACGCCATAAGTGCGACTTCTCTGACGCAACATCTGAAACATTACGTCATTATGCATGAGGTTTGCATCATCAAGCTCTAAACACTGTGTCATAAGCGTGACGTCTGCAACGAAACAGGACGTCATAAGTACGTCTCTGACGCAACATCCGAAACATTATGTCATATGCATCTTCAAGCTCTAAACAGTTTCGTGATTATGTCTTCAACCACCTCCATCTGAAAAACTACACTTGTTAGCGTTACACCGCATCCGACGAAAATATGAGCTTTTGTGGACAGCATAGATCAAGATCAGGCTGCACAGAATGCGCAGTCTGATCTCGGATCTATGTTGTCCTCTTCTTTAGTCAGGCCTGTACGATAAATCTCTGTCTAAGTTTCTGTGGATTGTGTTTTCAACTGTCCAAAAATGGTGAGTCAATGTGAGCCATGCTCCGTGAAAAGGGGGCTTAATGCATCCGCGAAACGTATAGACCAAACTCGATATTGTTCGCTATTGGTCAATTTTCTGTATGTCAAAGGACCAGTCTACCTTGTGATACAGTCGGCTGTTAGACATTACGGATTTTATGGATCCCTAATTATGTGATGACTTGCTTGGTATCATACATCACGGAGAGGCATTAAAACCCCTATTTGCCAGAGCATGTCTCGTACATATGACCCTGTAAAAGTTAAAAGATCTTTTTTTATTACTGTTATTTCAAATCTCGCCCGTAATTTTGAAATTAAAATTGACCCTAAACCTGCTTAGTAACTAAAATGAAACTTTTCAATCCCATAGTAAAAAACCAAATATTGCTATTTCAAAGTCATTTTTGGGGGGAAAGATATCTCCTTATCGGACAATGTAGATCCAAGATCAGACTGCACAGTCTGTGCAGTTTGATCTTGATCTACATTGTCCGCAAATGATCATTGAGTCACACTTAGCAGCCTAAGTGTTAAAGAAGAAGATTGTCGGGTTGTTAATGTAAATTAGGCCCAGATCATAATTAATTTGGCGCTTTTCGTGGACTGTTTTAATGCAGGAGTAATTCACTTATGAAAGGCGAATTGCCACTTAGAGAAATCACAACAATGAAAATGGCGTCTGCCTCGAAAAACCTAATGGCATTAACTCATTACGTTAACCTTTACCAAGCGACCCTGAGCTTCATCGACCCTTAGAAAGAATACTTTTGAAAGTAATTGTCAAAAAAAGGAGAAAATGTTGGTAACCAGCATTTACTCCTTTTCCCACAAAATTTTTTATTGATGGATTGACTGACTGACTGACTGACTGATCGATTGATTGGATGGACGGATGGATGGATGGATAAATGGATTAATTTTTTTTTTTTTTTCCGCTTTCAATATTATTTGAGTTATACCACGGCGACAGCTCACGTATTGAAGTATGTCCTTGGATTTCATTCGTACTAGGCAAGGGCTCTGAAGTGTCTTGCCCAAGGACAATTTCACGAAAACATTCAATTCACAGACAAAATTAATCCGATCGATCGGGTCATATCAAAATTTGTCGTCTGCGAATGAATTTGGGCAAATCTAGAATGATGTCGTCTGGAACACAGTTTACCCTGTACCACATTCTCTCGATTTTTAACCTCCCTGCACAAAAAGGTTTTGAAAACATTGTGGGACAAGAAAAAAAAAGCCCAGCATGTTCTTCTTTGCTCACAATGTTTGCTACGCTATCAAAGGCAGAAATTATCCTCTGATCTACATTTAATTTGTCGTCTGCAAATGCTTTGAATTCAGGCAGGTCCTGGATATGTCGACTGGTACAGAAATAAACTTACGGTGCTGAATTAACTCTTTACGGCACAATCCCGACTTTTAACGACCCTGAGAGAATGAAGCCTTTTGAAAACATTGTGGGAAAAAGAGAAAATGCTGGCAACCAGCATTTTCTCCTTTTCCCACAATGTTTTCTAACCTATCATAGACATATCCTGCCATCTAGATCACATTTAATTTGTCGTTTGCAAATTCTTTCAATTTCGACAAGTCGAAAATTTTGTCGTTTGGTAAAGGGTTAAATAGACTTTCTTAAATCTTAGGCTGCCAAGCGCCACTCAAGGACCTTTTTGCGGACAGTGTAGATCAAGATCAGAATGCACAGAATGTGCAGTCTGGGTACGTATTCACCAACCATTCTTAAGAACATTCTTAGTCTCATTCTCCAAGATTTTCTAAATTTGAAAGTAACACTGCTTCTGATTTAGCCAATCAGAGGTTGTGTAACTTTCAAATTTAGAAATTTCTGGAGATTAAGACTAAGAATGTGCGTAAGAATAGCTGGTAAATACGGGCTCTAATCTTGGATCTATTTTGACCGATAAAGAGATATTTGGAATTTTACAATCGACTTGAAAGTTTCAATTCACTTAATTAGCAGGAAAATGGTCAACAAATGTAAAACCGTCAAAATATTCCCATGTCAACGGTTTGTTCGAGTATGTAACAAAGTCGTAAACAGTGTAGATCTAAGATCAGACAACACGTTCTGTAAAGTCTTATCTTGATCTTCACTGCCCCTAAAAGCAACTATAGAAGGGTTCGTCTCTTTTAACTTTTTACCAAACGACAAAATTTTAGACCAGTCCAAATTGAAAGCATTTGCAGACGACAAAATAAATGTGACTCAACAATTGAAATTTGTTTTAGGAAGAGTAGAAAACATTGTGGGAAAAGAAGAAAATGCTGGTTACCAGCATTTTGTAACCAGCATCTTCTCCTTTTCCAACAATGTTTTCAAAAGGCTTCTTCCTCAGGGTCGTTAAAAGTCGGGATTGTGTGGTGAAGAGTTAAAGGGTAGAAAACATTGTGGAAAAAGGAGAAAATGCTAGTTACCAGCATTTTCTCCTTTTCCCACAATGTTTTCAAAAGGCTTCTTTCTCGGGGTCGTTAAAAGTCGGGATTGTGTGGTAAAGGGTTTAAGTTTTGCAACGCAAGGTTCTTTTGGCGAAGTTGAAAGCGTTGGCCTTTGACATCCTTCTTGGTATTGATAAATCCATACGAATAAATAGAAATTTACCATTGGTCAAAAATGTGGACATGTTTATTCTGAGGGCCCCTGAAAACCCATTTGCGGATAATTTTACGCCCGTCTTCCTTTTTAATTTACTTCTTGTTTATGTTTGTTTCGTTTAAGATCGCAACACAGCGACTCAGTAAAATGAAACAATGTCCTCGCCTTCAGGTTTTATCCAGAAATAAAGAGCAAAAACAATGCATCAAATGGAAAATTACACATAAATGATCGAGATTTCTGTTTTTCTTTCACTGTTTTAGTCCCTGCCGGAAAGGCGCGTAAAGTTGCGTGTATTTTGGACGGGGTTAAAACCCGGTCAGATAAAAAGAGAAGTTGAGGAGGTCGTCTCGCGCGTGACGCCTTTATTTGGACACGTCACGAAATTTTAGACGGGATTAGATATATTCCACTATCCGCCTTATTGTACGCGTCACTTATTCTTTTCATGGAAATTTATTTGTGAGCTGAAATATACCTCGAAAAAAAAAAACATTGTAGAAGAAAAGGAAACCGTCTTAACTCTTATCCTACTAAGCAAATGAAGTGAAACTTTCAAGCCGATTGTAAAAACCCAAATTTTCCTATTTTAAAGGTGTTTTTGGATCAAAAATATCTCCTTACCGGATTGTGTAGATCCAAGATCAGACTGCACGTTCTGTGCAGTCTGATCTTGATCTACACTGTCCGCAAAAGGTCATGGTAAGCAGCCTAAGAGTTAAGCAAAAGACTATCCCATCTGCCTATGATTAAACTTAAACCAATATATTTAACCCTTATCTTTCTAAATAAGTGAAATTGGACTTATAAGCCGATAGTAAAAACGCAAATTTTGCTATTTCGATGGTTTTTTTTTTTTCAGGGGGGGGGGGGAGGGGGAAATGTCTCCCTATCGGACAGTGTAGATCCAAGATCTGACTGCGCGTTCTGTGCTGTCTGATCTTAATTTACACTGTCCGCAAAACGTCCTTGATTCGCGCTTAGCAGCCTAAGGGTTAATAAGTAAGAAGTAACTATTTCGTCTCCTTGCGTGTTTGCAGAGGTCGTCTTGCTTTAATTCTCTTAAGGATATCGCGTTTTATAGAGAGAGATGCAATTAGCTTATTGGCCCATCTTCGATAATGACCGAGGCTTGTGTGAAATCCGAAATGGTAAGTCATGTGATTTCCACTTCCGGTTCCCAGTAATGTCATTAGTTTTCGCTGCAATTTACGCGATCTGGTATAGCAATATCAAGCTATGTAAAATGTTACTGAATTTCTTAACTCTTTACCAGAAGACAATTTCTTAGACTTGCACTGTCCACAAAAACGGGATTAGTGTCGCTAAGCAACCGAAGGGAATAAACACCGACCCAGGAAGAACCCTCGATAAATTTGGGAGTTTCAAATTCAAAACTGTATCCACAATATTGTAATTTACTCCTTTCTACAGTTTTAACCCAAGGTTAAAGCCCCAATAGCGACGAAAGGTAAACAATGGGGGTGTTAAATTCATTTAAATTCTACCATTTACTATTTTGTTTTAGCTTCTGGCAAAAAATGAATCTTAAAAGTGGGTCAAAAGTTGCTAGGTCGCTAGCTTTTTTGTTTACTTTTTACCTTGCTTTAAAATTCATTTCTCTGCCAGCGACTAACACTTAGGCCGACTGTACAGTAAGAAATTGTCATATTCACAATGATTTCCATACTTTTAAAAGGCATGATTTCAATTCAAATGCATTCTAACACCCGTATTGTTTACTTTTGACCGCTACTAAGCCTTTAAACGGCCCGATTTTACGGGTTTACAGTATGATCCTGAAATAAATGAGTAAAACCTTTTCCACAGCAATATTATTTTTGCGAGCCGAGCCTGGTAGCTCAGTCGTTTACTTGAAGGGCCTGAAACCCAGGGGTGGCTGGTTCGATCCCCAGCTTGGCCAAATTCTGTCCGAGGATTGATGATAGTCATTGTCACTGGAGTTATTCGTCTCTCAAGCTGAACAAAGTTTCGACAGTCTTTATGCCAGAAAACAGCCGGTGGCTTGGAAACAATGTTGTGCAAAGTACTGGTATATGAAATTCCAGGAGAGCATGATAGAATGTAGATGGACTGGCCACCGCGATATAACTGAAGTAATTTTGAAAACGGCCCCAACTCTTTACCACACGACAGAATTTTGGACACGTCCAAACTGAAAGCATTTGCAGACTAAAAATTTAAATGTAACCCAAATGATGACTCCTGTCATTGATAGGATAAAAACATTATGGAAAAAGGAGAAAATGCTGGTTACCAGCATTTTCTCGTTTTTCCACGATGTTTTTCAAAGCCTTCTTCTTCATGACAGTTAAAACTCAGAACAGACTGGTAAATAATTAAACGACAAACAAACAAGACAAAGTCGATCAAAAGCAAGATCTCATTGGGTTTTGGTTAGAGAGTCCTTGGAAAATACAGTTCAGAGCCCTAGGCCAGTACTGTTGAACCCAGGAACATACATGAATATGTGAGGTGTCGCCGTGTATGACTGACAAAAATAAAAAAAAGGCGTAAAACAACATTCAATTGATCAATCAACCTACGCAAGATCAACAAGACAAACAAATCTCGTTTCAAAGCAAGATCATTTTTTTTTTTCGTGTCCTCGTAACGATCTGACGAGCTATATGACATGCGCCTATCGCTACTACATCTAAAGGTGAGTTGATCTTTTTGAGATTGTAAATATCACGAGTCTATTACCCTAAGGATAGATAACATACGCCTTTTTTCACGTCGTTTCATGAATGAAAAAGATTACCAGATTGATAACTAGATTGTTTCCTTTCATTTTTTTTTTTACCGATGGTTGATTAATTACGGTGATGAAACGCATGTCGCCGCTTGCGACTTTCATTTTTTGTATTAAAGATACATCCTTACAGCCAGAGAGAGGAGAAAAAAACGCGGTTAAAATTTGATAGACTGTAGGACGGTTCAGAATTTAGGCATCTGTGTAAACACAGATAAAATACCGATATGTATGGTGTAAGGGACAAATACATGTACCGGAAATCTTCGATTTAAAACCGGAAACGACACAACTTTGATTTCTCGATAGCCTCCAGAAAATGAAAATGAAATGATAAGTTATAGGCTAATGCATTGAAATATCAAAACATCTATACGCGGTTCAGCCAGTTCTTAACCTATTTCATCCTTATTTTAAGTCAGTTTTCAACCCATGGAAGTGTAATTATTCTTGTATCTTCATGCCAAATGTTGCCCCTGAAAATTAGAAGGTTGCACAGATTACCACGGATAAAGAATGGTTTCATTTTTTTTTTGGCAGCCTTCAAAGAAATCACTATTGCCGTTTCTGGTTTTAATTGAGGACGAATTTCTTGAGTTTCTCTATCCCTTACACCATAATTATATACTGGTAATTTATCTATGTTTACAAAGCTGAACAAATTCTGAGTTATTCTACACGTTTTCAAGTTTTATGAGCTCTCTCTCTCTCTCTCTCTCTCTCTCTCTCTCTCTCTGGTAAGAATGTATGTTTAACCCTTTACCAAACGACAAAATTTTAGGCTTGTCCAAATTGAAAGCATTTGCAGACGACAAAATAAATGCGACTCAAAAATTGAAATTTCTTTTTGGAAGGATAGAAAACAATGTTTTCAAAAGGCTTCCTTCGCAGTGTCGTTAAAAGTCGGGACTGTGTGGTAAAGGGTTAAACACCTTGCATTGATCAAGAACGTATCCACGCTGCCATATTTTTGCATCGTCACAGCAACTTTGGCATGAATTTCAAACAATATCAAGGTACATTTTAGATCTTAACATTGTAGGTCAAGATCAGATTACGTCCTGTGCTGTCGGATATTGATCTACACTGTCCACAAAAGCGACCGAAATTGCCATCAGCGCTATGAAATGTCAAAGGAGAGACTGAAAATCTATGTGAAAAGTCTTTGGACACAAGTTTCAAGTTTAATGTATCAATTTGTATCAAGTGCCGCCATAAACTGTATAAATTAATTGGTTATAACCCTTGACTGCAGGAAAAAAGGTACGCTTTCCTTAATATCTTTTATCTCATGACATTTTCGATTTTCTTTAGATTGAGAACGTAACAAAAGCGGACGAAATTGTTTTTATTCGATCTATAAATAGATTCAGAAATTATTTTTTGCATATGACGTAAGTTTTCTTGTAAATAAATTTGAATGTTGTTACCTGTCTCTGGTAGCGAAATATGTAATTCATCCAAGAAACTGTCGACAGATTTTTGGGATTAAAAGGTCGCTCCTTGTCGGGTGAAATATGTCAGGGGGCACCTCAGTTCTATTGACAAGTGGCACGCGCCATATTGAACGGAAAGCGCTCGTACGTCGCAAAATGTCGTAAACCGGCCTTATCAAGTTTATCGGACAATTATTGCCGTAATTATCTACACTGTATCAAACGTCATTAACGTAAAGTGCAGGTAAAAAAGATGGCGCATGCTTTGTGGACATGATTAAAATC
Organism: Tridacna gigas; assembly: GCA_945859785.2. Taxonomy (NCBI): domain Eukaryota; kingdom Metazoa; phylum Mollusca; class Bivalvia; order Cardiida; family Cardiidae; genus Tridacna; species Tridacna gigas. Next base: position 2,141,606 of record OX244042.2, read on the forward strand.
TACCTGTGTTTTCGACTCATCAATTTGTTTTGTTGACCTGTTCAGTTCGTCTGTGCGGTTTTGTCTATGATCCGTAATCTTCAACCATTTTTAAGAACATTCTTAGTCTTATTCTCCAGAATTTTCTAAATTTGAAAGTAACACAACTTCTGATTGGCTAAACCAAATCATTTGGTTTAGCCAGTCAGAAGTTGTGTTACTTTCAAATTTAGAAAATCTTAGAGAATATGACTGAGAACGTTCTTATGAATGGTTGGTGAATACGGACCTAGATTTGAATCTGCAAAACAGATGAAGGTATCCCCCATATTGAATTTCCTCTTTGTGCTTGTTTTAAATCTTTACCAAACAACAAATTCTCAGACATGGCTAAATTCAAAGCAGTTTCAGACGACAAGATAAACGTTGCTGCAATGATGGTAATCATCTATGAAACGGAGGGTAAAAAATGTTGGAAAAGGTGGTTACCTGCATTTACAGCTTTTCCCATAATGTTTTCAAAAGCTTTCTTTAATGTGTCTTATATTCAAGGGACCCCGAGGAAAATGAATAACGAAAACTTTACTTGTGATCAAGAGAAAATGCAGGTAGCCATCATTTTCTCATTTTATACACAATGTTTCCTACGATCTCAAAGACGAATAACATCAATTCAGCCACATTTAATTTGTCGTCTGCAAATGCTTTCAATTTTGGCAACAGAGAACTTTTGTCGTTTGATAAAGACTGAAAGAATCAAATCTTTATTTTACAATAGTATTATATAAGATACCAGATAATGCGCTTTCAATTGAGCCATGCTCTGGCAAAAGGGGGCTTATGCATCCCCGTGACACACTGTACCAAGCAAGTAATCACATAATTATGGATCCATAAAAATCCATTTTGTATAACAACTGACTGCATCAGGAGGTAGAATGGTCCTTTGACATGCAGAAAATTGACCAACAACAAAAAGTTTCGATTCAGGTCAGCCTGCGCGGACTGCGCAGGCTGACCAGAATCGATACTTATTGTAGATGCATTCAGTCCCCTTTTCCTAGAGCCAGGCTCAATTACTTTTGACAGCTTTTGCAGGAAAGTTTAACAAATAATAGAGCTGCATATATCAAAAATCAGACAGCAAATTTTCTTTTGTTAGTTTGTTTTTGCCGTCTGATCTCGATCCAAAAGCAACTTAATGTTACAAGCAGCTATTTCAGGTTCAAATTGGTTTATCAATAAATAAAGACATACGTAGTTCAAAGAAGCTAATGGGGCTTAACTACTCACCCAATTTTACATCGATTTTACGAGCATTTCAACGCCGTGGCTCGTCTATTGTTTTGACACAGTGTAAAACGTTGATAAACGACCGAGATAACACTTTAAGACAATTTACTCGGGTCTAATAACCGAAAAAGACCTTATACAGCTGCAGCGACTTCTGACGTTTTCGACCACTTTTTATTGCCTATTTAAGTGTCTTCATAATTTCACAGTCTGTTGTACTTTTAATTTTTGTCTCTTTTTCCCATTTTTTCCCAGCCTCACTGTCTTTTAAGAAGATATCTCTACTGAGAAATTGTAATTGAGCCATGCTCTGGCAAAAAGGGGGCTTAATGCATCTCCACAATGCATTATACCAAGCAAGACATCACATAATTATGGATCTATAAAATCCGTTTAGTATGACAACTGACTGGAAATAGGGTAGAATGGTCCTTGGAAATGCAGGATATTGACCAATAGCGAAAAGTTTCGGCCCTGGTCAGCCTGCGCGGACTGCGCAGGCTGACCTGGGTCGATACTTTTCGCAGTTTCATTAAGCCCCCTTTTCACAGAGCATGGCTCGAATAAAATAAAAATCTTTTGTTTTCTAATTTCTTATTCGCTGATTTTATATCACTATACTTTCGTTATCTATTAGTAAAACAACTTGACTTTCACTGGTTTTTCTACAAAACTTTTCCAAAACAATTCCGTCATTTAGCGAGCCTTCGGAAAATGATTATGTAAAACATTATGAGAAAAGGAGAAAATGCTGGTAAACAACAAGTTCTCTTTTTCTACATTTTTTTTTTTCTTCGAAAGTCTTTTTTTCTCAAGGTTGTTAAAAGACGGGATTGATTGGTAAAGGGATAGAAGTCGTCATGTCGAGACTAAGAATGACTGAAGTCATTTACGGAACTGTGACAACTTGTCTCGATCTTTTATTGTTCATACTTAAAGGGACATTAAACCAGATTTTGACTCAGAGAGAGAAAAAAAAGAAGAAATGCTGAAAAAAAAAAAAACTCTTGTGCGATTCGAACCTGCAACCTTCAAAATCGTAGTCGACAACTCTACCCGCTGAGTTAACGAGGATGGAATGTCGTGTCAAAATGTATTTATCCCTTGTTATGCCATAATCTCTATACCGTTACTAACGGAATAGGAAAGTTTACAGTAAAATTTAAAAAAGATAATTTCTTCCTCGTGCTTTTCGTATTTTCTGCATTTATACATGAAAAGGGTTAAACTGGGTTCCATATGGTTAAGAGTTAAAATACATTTATCGCTTATTACGCAATAACCGCTATACCGTTACTAACGGATTAGGAAATTTTATTGTAAAAAAATATGTAATTCCTTGTGTTTCTCGTGTTTTCTACATTTATTTACATCTAAGTTTTGATTAAATTTAAAACCCCCAAAACAGGTGAGTGAAAATTTGCAGTCCTTGTGGAAGGATTTTTTGTAAAAAAAAAAACTTGCGAAAAAATCTGGTTTAAAGTCCCTTTAATATGTTTGTAGACAACTTTCAACACATGACAAACAGTGTTGATCCAAGATCAGGCGGTACATCCTGTGTGGTCTGATCTTGCGGTGATAAATATTGAAATTTTTCTGAGATATTTAAAACCTAAATGGCAACAAAATTTCAACTATAGGCCATTTAGAACCGTGTTAAAGACAAATTTGGTGTTTTAACCCTTTCCCAAACAAGCCCTGGTTTTCACGTGTCTGCAGTACAAGTCTTTTGAAAACACTGTGGGAAAAGGAGAAATTGCTCGTAACGAGCAATTTCTCCTTTTCCCACAGTGTTTTCTCCCCTTTTTGATGACTTTCTGCCATTTTCATCAAAATTAAAATTGTCGTCTGCAAACTTTCAATTTGGACCAGTCCAAAATTTGTCGTTTGGTAAAGGGTTAAGTAACATTTTAATTTTTCGTATGGAAATGCTTTTGATTGGGACAATGCTTGTTTGGTAAACAGTTAACATCAAGGCTCTGACCCTTTTTTCAGTTTACGGTAGTTCCGTAGTAGTAGTAGTAGTAGAACAGTCATATTTCATACATATCAAAACCATTATTTCGGTCATTAACTCTAATCCAGCTAAATAAGTTAACTAATAAAATATCTAAGAAGATAGTAAAAACCCAAATTATGTTATTTCAAACTTATTTTTTGGAGAACAATATCTCCTTATCGGACAGTGTAGATCCAAGATCAGACTGCACGTTCTGTGCAGTCTGATCTTGATCTACACTGTCCGCAAAAGGTCAGCGCGTCGCGCATAGCAGCTTCAAGGTTTAAAGGGAATATTTTGAACTAAATTTAGTATCGAAAATCTCAGTTTTTCGGTCGTTGATTAGCCGAGGGGAAAAACAGTCACTCAAAGATGAAAGGCTAATTTATTGTCTGTTCTTATCTTGTGATCTCCAAAAAATTTAGAAAAATTGGTGGGAAACAGACAAATTTTGACAGGATGCAACTTGAAAGAAACTCTTTCTTGCGACTGACAGTAGTCTGTGTTTTCGTTTCGTAATATGACGGAGAAGTCAAAAGGAAATGAACGAATAGGAAACAGATGAATAAGAATATGATAATAAAGAAGAAGGAGGAAAAGGGAGGGATATACATGTATATATATGTGTGTGTGTGTGTGTGTGTGTGTATTGATTGTGTGTGTGTGTGGGGGGGGGGGGGTCGGACGGGCAGGTGGATAAACAGATGGACGCATTTTTCCTTAGTCCTATCACTTTATGAGGGCTGCCAGAATTTTGGCGGAGCCAACCTCGAACTCGTAACTCAGTCATTGCCAGACCGGTCCGTTACCATTGAACAACAGAGCCACTGGGACTTGACTTGGAAAAGAACTATTATTTCAGCTCCAACGTTGCGGTTGGTGATATATCTACATGTATGTCTTCGCTTAAAATCTTTGCAGCGTCTAAAAAAATAATTCACTGAAACCCAGACAAATTGTTTTTAAATCTTACGGTCCTGAATTCACAATTGGGCGGTAAAGATCCAAGATCAGACTGCACGATCTGTGCATTCTGATCTTGATCTACACTATCCGCAAAAGACCGTCTTTTCGAGGATTCCTCTTTTCCAAACAAAAACATTTAGACTAGTCCAAAATCAAAGCAATTGCAGATGACAAAATACTAGTAAACATGACTCAAAAATTGAAATTTTGTTTTGGGAAGGGTAACAAACATTGTGGGAAAGGGGAAAATGCTGGTCTCCTTTTCTCACAATGTTTTCAAAAAGGCTTTTTCTTCAGGGTCGTTAAAACTCGCAATTGTGTGGTAAAGGGCTATTTTTCGGGTTTTTTTTTTTTCGGATTCTAAAAGTGTTTCACTCAAGTGAAGAGTAATTTCAAATCTAATACATTAAGTGAATGGAAAAATCAAATAAATGCATTCTAATTAAGGTTAATCCCTTTTTTTCCCCTCAAACAATCGAAGCCCTGATTCTTTTTTATGTTAGGTTCATTTTGAAATTAACACATTCACCCCGACTTTGTGACTTTGTGTCAGTCATGCAGGGGACCTGCATGGAAAACATTCTGGCAAAAGGAAGAATTGGTAGTGAAATGAAGTTTCTCCTTTTGTCACGTTGTTTACATATTGTAATTATGTATTAGTTTATAGATAGTAATATGTTAAAATTAGTTTAAACATATTTTTTTACATCGATTAAGAGAAAATTCTTACAACTTATACTAATCTCTCTCGATTCTGCTTCCTGGGAACTAAACCAGTACTTGAATGTGTGGGCCAATGAACAGTCAACTTGACACCCGCTCCCGGGTATCGAACTCGGGACCTTGTGGTTGAGAGGCCGACGCTTTACCTCACGACCACGGACACCACACATATGCTAAAACTGACCCTTCATCAAAAAAGTCCAGAGTTCCCTTTTTACGGCTTTGACGAAAGAGGGTTTTGAAAACATTGTGGAAAAAAGACAACCAGCATTTCCTCTGTTACCTATAACAATGTTTTCTGCCGTTTCGAAAGCAAGTTTCTCCATTTAAGATATAAAAACAATACGAGGGCCACTTTAACCCATAGGCTGCTAAGCGCGACTCACGGACCTTTTGCGGACAGTGTACATCAAGATCAGACTGCACAGAACGTGCAGTCTGATCTTGGATCCACACTGTCCGATAAAGAGATATTTTTTCTCCTAAAAATAACTTTGAAATAGCAACATTTGAGTTTCAACCATCGGATTGAAAGTTTCAATTTACTCATTTAGCAGGATGGGGTTAACATTCCTGGGAATGGGTGCGGGTCAGTAAAACTACACTTACCTTCTCAAAATTCCTTTTTCCAGTCCTTCGAAGTACTCTTTCTCGACCTGTACACACTTTTTCAAACATTTGATCCAATCCGAAATGCCTTTTTACTGTCCGATTTGGGTGCTAGTGCATTGATATGGCGTGCGACCAACAGCGGTGCGGGTCTCGAACTTCAGTCCACTTAGACACTGTTTAATATGGGCTCAGCCAGAAACCACAAGATGCCACATCTGGACTGTATGGTGGATGTTGAAAAAGTATGAAGTCCGATGGCTTTCAAATAATCTGTAACCTGTGTGCAGGGGCGTTATCATGGGGCAGTTTGAGTCCTCGCACTCCGGTTCGTAGGCGGGCCTCTGTGTAATGGTTAACAACAGCAGGTAAGATTCTTTTTTCAGCGTAAACCTTTCCGGTAACAGTGGTGTTTTCTGGGACTGGAGGCTAGAGAATCATACCACGAGCATAAAACATAATGTGTACAAAACCTGCATGACACTTCTAGAACGCCGGGCAAATTTGGGGCCGTTCTCCGTTTGTCCAACCCAAACTTTGTTATTCTCCTTTCCGTCTGGCTCGAAAATCAAAACCCATATTTCATCACCCGTTACAATGTCAAATAGTCATACATATTTCATCACAGGTCCCATAAACTGCTAAATTAAATAATTCCGTGGCAAAGCTGTTCGAAACGCTCCTGTCTTTGGTGACCAGTCAACAAATGGGGTATCCAACATGAACTGATCTTTCCGAGTTTGAGTTTTCTTCCTGATTTTAAGTTTTTTTTCTTTCAAAATAGTGAAAACTGCCCCCGAACTTATACCACGTATGTCAGCTAGCCCCTCAACAGTGTAACGCGTATCTTCATCCACGGCCTTTTTCACGAATGACGTCATTTTCACATAATGTCGTTAACGGACGTCCTGCACGTCGGTCACCTTTGACCGTTTCTCTGCCACCTTCAAATCGAGCTGACCATCGAGCAGCACTAGAATATGATATAGCAACATTTCCATATACTTTGTCCCAATCCTCCTTTATTTCCTGCGCTGAACACTTAAATAACAACCGTATTGTAACAAAGACCCTCTGCTCTTCGTTAGCCATAGTTGTCATCAAAAATCGCTAAAATCGTTTATCCATAAAACCGTGTCCTTTTTAAAGCGCAGTAGTAACAAAACCGGCACGCTTTGCACGAGAAAAACGGTCAGAGTGTAGTGCACGAGTCCTTAGCCTTACCCTGCTTCATAACTGAAATGGAACTTTCGAGCAGACAGTAAAAACCCAAAATCTGCTATTTCGAAAGAATTCTTTTTTTTTTTTGGAAAAATATTTCCTTATCGGACAGTGTAGATCAAAGATCAGACTGCACGTTCTGTGCAGTCTGATCTTTGATCTACACTGTCCGCAAAAGGTCCTTGAGTCGCGCTTAGCAGCCTAAGAGTTAAGTTTTCTCTACATGTATATTTCCTAAAAATCCATAAAGTATATGGAGAGTTATACCCCCATTATCAGAATTTCCAAAATGTCCCTCATTTGCAGTCTGATCTTGGATCTATACCTACCCGTGGTTTTCACGTGTCTGCAGTACAAGTCTTTTGAAAACACTGTGGGAAAAGGAGAAATTGCTCGTAACGAGTTTTCTACCCTTTTTGAGAACTTTCTGCCATGTTCATCAAATTTAAAATTGTCGTCTGCGAACTCTTTCAATTTGGACCAGTCCAAAATTTGTCGTTTGGGAAAGGGTTAAACAGTGATTTCTTTGAAGACCTACAGAAAAATGAAATGCATTTTCTATCGGTCGAAATCCATGCAACCTTGCAACTATCAGGAGCAACTTTTGACATGAAGATACAAGAATTATTATGGTTTGATAAAATAAAGATGAAATGGGTCACCTACTGACTGAAAATGAGAATAGATGTATTTTTAAGCAATCCACATGTTTTACAGACAACACTTTTGTTTCCAGAACACCCTTAACCCTTTACCGAATAATCCTCATTTTTAAAGACCCCGAAAATGAGGGATTTTGTAAACATTGTTGAAAAAGGAGGAAATGTTGGTAAACAGCATTTTCTCCTATTCCCACATTTTTTTTTTTTTTTTCCTATAAGAGACAGATTTCATTATTTGGAGCTCAGTTTGGTCAAGTCTAAAATTTGGACATCTGGTAAAGAGTTACAGTGACTGAACAGTGTTTTACGCTGCTTTCAACACTTTTTCAGCCCTAGGCTAGGGCTCTAAAGTGTCTTGTCCAAGGGCACTCCTACGAAAAACCCAATGCTTCCAGTGAGGATCAAACCCGGAGCCTCCAGGTTGGGAGTCCTACACTTTACCACTGAGCCACGCAGGACTCTGGAAAAGAGTTATATTAATATCATAAAACTTGGGGTCCTTTGTGTTTCAGTTGTAAAGTGTAGAGCTCTCAACCTGTAGGTTCCGGGTTCGAGCCTCACTGGGTTTTCGTTGGGAGTGTACTTGGGGCAAGATACTTCAGAGCCTAGCCTAGTATTGGTGAAGCTAAGGACATACATAAGAGGCTTGCTCTGTGAAAAGGGGGCTTAATGCATCTGCGAAAAGTATCGACCCGGGTCAGCCTGCGCAGTCCGCGCAGGCTGACCTGGGCCGAAAGTTTTCGCTATTGGTCGATTTTCTATATGTCCGAGGACCAGTTTATCTCATGATTCGGTCGTTTGTTAAAAAATAGTGGCTATTAAGGATCCATAATTATGTGATGGCTTGATTGGTAAAATACGTGACGGAGATGCATTAAGCCCCTTTTTGACAAATCATGGCTCATAAATATGTGAGCAGAAGCCATGATATGACTGAAATAATGTTAAAAGCGGAGTTAAACACCATTCAATAAATCACTCAATCATAAAACTTCCATAAAGAGACCACCTGCCGTAAGCGACCGCATTTCTCACTTCTCTACTGACGGTCTCTGAATACAGGGTTGACTACATTACCAGCATTTTCTCCTTTTCTCACAATGTTTTCTACCCTATTAAAGACAAACTCCATAATTAGAGCCACATTTAAGTTGTTGTCTGCAAATGCTTTGAATTTGAACAAGTCTGAAATTTTGACGTGAGGTAACGGGTTTAAACACGAGATCGTTTGATCAAAGGTCGTGTACCGGTGGCCTACAACAATAGTGAATACGTACAATATTTAGACCGGCAGAGCGTCGGAAACATTGCAGAAAACGAAGAAAATGCTCATACCTGACCATCTCTTTATCGCCACAAATCTTTCGACAATTATCAGGGGCTAATTCTATTAAAATCAGCATTATGAGGGAAAAGGGCAAATCAGTGGAAGTTTTCACGCATTGAAGGAGAAAAGGGTAATACAGGGAAAAGTTACGGTAATATCCAAATGTCGCATGTCGTCAATCGCAGCCTATCGATAAAAGATCGGTTACAGCCGAGACGCTGGTTGGTTGTTTTTCAACATCAAATCGCGCGTGCGTCCTTTGCATAATTTAGCAGCAATGAATATTCATAAAGCTGCATCCGCTATTGGTTAGACAGCGTTAAAACTATGTAATATATGTCTCCGTGATCTCTTTTAAGTAAATATTTCACGTTGAAATAGTTGCATTGAAATGGAAACATTGTTTCAACAGCAAATGATGCACAACAATGCTTTTTATCAGCAATATCAGGGGTGAGCACTCTTTATTTATTATTTCAGCTCTTTATCTTTTCTCCGCATTTTCTTTGATTAGAAATTTTCTTTATTCTGCATAATTCTAGTTTTTAAAACCGCTGATATATAAAATAAATATTTTCAGCCATTATGAAAAGAAAAATAAAAGAATAGGTGGCTAAAGTTTAGAAGACTGAATTACCGAGTTACTAATTAAAGTGATTAGATTTGATACATTTTGAATACTATTTTTACATGACTATTTCACACTTATTTTCGGTCTTTAAACTTAGAGCGGACAAGTTTCTTTTTTTAGAAATCGTTGCAAACGAAAAATTCATCTTTAATCCTTTAACAGACGAAAAATGTCAGATTCGTCATAATTGAAGCCATTTGCAGACGACAAATTAAATTCAACTCATGTAATGATACTTTTTCTTGAAAGGGTAGAAAACATTGTGGGAAAAAAGGAGAAAATTCTGGTAACCAGCATTTTCTCCTGTTCCCACAACAGCCTTTTAACAGCCTTCTTCCCAGGGTTGTTAAAACTAAGAATTGTTTGTTAAAAAGATGAAAAATGCCTAACTACCGAATAACCTGATAATTTGGTTTTTTTTTTTTTGACCAGCATTTAATTTGTCGTCTGCAAATCCTTTCAATTTGGACGAGTGTATCATTTTATCGTTTGGTAAAGAGTGTAATGCAAGACACGACAACGAGTAAATTATTTCACCTCTTCGGAAATTAAGTGGGAAAGCAGCCAGTGACTTGGGAATAATATAGTGTTAAGTTCCGGTAACAGAAACTGCAGTGCACGTTAACAGAAAGTGCACTGGCCACCGAGATATTGATTGATTGATTGAATAGTGTTTAACGCCGTTTTCAACATTATTTCAGTTATATCGCGGCGGCCAGTGCACCTATCCATGCTTTCCTGGAGTTTCTTTTACCAGTACTCCGCACAATATTCTTTCCAAGCCACTGGCTGCTTTCCCACATAACCATCGTCGAAACAATGACCAGCGGTGAGAGAGGAATGAATCCTGTTGCAGCCACCGAGATATAACTGAAATAATGTTGAACACGGCTTTAACATCGCACAAACAAACAAATAAACCCGTCTGGAAAATATGCAACCATGCTAAATTTAAACAGTCATGTTCAAAATTTTGTTAACATTGTGAATAAAGGAGAAAATACTGGTTAACTTTTTGGAAATCGCCAGCTTTTGATAACGGGTTGAATTTAATTACGCAATGTTTTTGATAAACTTTTGAGATGTTTTTTAACTCTTTACCACACAATTCTGAGTTTTAACGACCCTGAGCAAGAAGGCTTTTAAAAACATTGTGGGAAAAGGAGAAAATGCTGGTAACCAGCATTTTCTCCTTTTCCCACAATGTTTTCTAACTTATCAAAGACAAATTCCGTCATTTGAGCAACATTTAAATTGTCGTCTGCATATGCTTTTAATTTGGACAAGTCTACAGTTTTGTCGTGTGATAAAGAGTTAACATAAACTTTGAAACTATAGAAACATTTGTATCTCGAATTATTATCGTTTTATATCAAACAATTCTTTCATTCATTGTTTCAACCAGTGTTTATTCTTAAGCTCTCTACCTACTTGCTGTTCTATTTCGATATTCTCTCTCTTATTTTCTGTCTTAAAACCTTCTGTGTGTCGAATTATTTTAACCCTTTCCCAAACGACAAAATTTGGACTGGTCCAAATTGAAAGAGTCTGCAGACGACAACATTAAATTTAATGAAAATGGTAGAAAGTTCTCCATAAGGGTAGAAAACACTGTGGGAAAAGGAGAAATTGCTCGTAACGAGCAATTTCTCCTTTTCCCACAGTGTTTTCAAAAGACTTGTGCTGCAGACACGTGAAAACCAGGGCTTGTTTGGGAAAGGGTTAACCCTTATCCCGCTAGATAAGCTAAGTGAAATGAAACTCTCAAGCCGATAGTAAAAACCCGAATTTTTGCTATTTTAAAGGTATTTTCGGGAACAAAGATATCTCCTAATCGGACAGTATAGGTCCAAGATCAGACTGCACTTTCTGTGCAGTCTGATCTTGATCTACACTGTCCGTAAAAGGTCCTTGAGTCGCGCCTATCAGCCTAGGGTTAATTTTTTACCACACAATTCCGAGTTTCAAAGATCTTGAGAATAAAGCCATTTGAAAACATTTTCTTTTTTTTTTTTTGGAAAAGGATAAAATGCTGGTAGCTGGTAACCAGCATTTTATCCTTTTCCAAAAAAAAAAAAAACACGCAGGTTTTCTACTATTTCAAAACAGAGTCTATCATTAGAGCTACATTTAATTTGTGATGCTTTCATTTTGGACGGCTCTAAAATCTTGTCATTCGGTACGGGGTTAAACAGATTGTAAATATATGTAGTTCCTTTCAAAAGAGATATGGCCCGATTCTATATTGAAGAATTTTGAATTGAAGACTCGGGGTTTATCGGGGTTTCCTTTTTAAAGATCATAGATCTCGTTTAACTCTTTACCAAACGACAAAATTTTACACTGGTCCAAATTGAAAGCAGTTGCAGACGATAAAATAAATGTGACTGAAAAATTAATATTTGTTTTGGGAAGGGTAGAAAGCATTGTGGGAAAAGGATAAAATGCTGGTTACCAGCATTTTCTCCATTTCCCACAATGTTTTCAAAAGGCTTCTTTCTCAGGGTCGTTAAAAGTCGGGATTGTGTGGTAAAGAATTAAAAAGACTGTAACATAATAATTGCATTTATTATTACTACTATTATGATGATGATGATGATAATTATTATTATTATTATTATTATTATTATTATTATTATTGTTGTTATTATTATTATAATTATTATTATTATTATTATTATTATTCAAAAAAATAAGATAAAGTCATTTTCGATGATATATGCCGTTATTTAGGAGTTTACTTTTTTGCAGAAAATCAAAATTTCTTGCAAGAACACCTATAGTTTTGTCCCTTCTTCTTTACAACAGTTGCACTTAAATAAACAAAACGGTCGAACTTTTGGATGTTAAAATAACGGAACGGTCCTTTGTCAATCGGCAACTTTATCTATTTCTATGACACCAGATATGACGTCATTCTACTAATTTGAATACGAATCCACGTAATCGGCGCGTGTCAACTAATTGTGCGATATTCCAACAAGTCTTTGCCATATTCTGGCGCAAAATCTAAAAAGCCTTGGAGAAGCTACGTAACCGATTACGGCAATGCCATTTAAAAACTGATATGTTTTCTTGCATTTGTCTATCCATCGGCTTGCTTGATTCAGTGGTGATACATTTTTCCGCATAGATGGATGTGCTGGCTTTTGACCTACATTTTGGTACTGATAACAAATAAATGGATAAAAAAAATTTTGACTTGTTAAAAATGTAGACATTTCATTTTAAGGGCCCCTGCCTGTTTCGTGGCAAATTTACGCCGTCTATCTTTTCTTAAAAGATATTTCTTGTTTTAAGTTTATTGAGATAATAGATATTTTAGTAGCCTCCCTTAATAGGCATAACGAAATTAATATAAGACAATCAACAATACTAAATTTAACCCATTACGGCACAGTGCCACCTTTTAACCACCCTGGGAAAGAAGTCTTTTGAAAACATTGTGGGAAAAGGAGAAAATGCTGGTAACCAGCATTTTCTCCTTTTCCCATGATGTTTTCTACCCTATCAAAGAAAAGTTGCACCATTTGAACCACATGGAAATTATCGACTGCAAATGCTTTCAGTTTGGAGAAAGCTAAAATTTTGTCGTCTGGTAAAGGATTAAAAGATTATCTCCGCCACATACCAAAAGCTATTTTATTGTGCTTGACTTTGCTGAGACAAGCGAGCCATACTCTGACAAAAAGGGGTTTAGTGCATCTCCGGGACGCATCACACCAAGCAGGTCATCCGTGACATTTTCATGAATCCATAAAAATCCATTTTGTCTAAAGACCGACCGAACCCTGAGGTAGAATGGTCCTTATATACATGCAGAAAATTTACCAAAAGAAAAAGAATCGACTCAGGTCAGCCTGCGCGGACTGCGCAGGCTGACCTGAGTCGATACTTTTTTTTTTTTTTTTTTTCCTCTTCTTCTTCTTCTTCTTCTTTTTCTTCTTCTTCTTCTTCTTCTTCTTCTTCTTCTTCTTCTTCAGATGCATTAAACCCCTTTTTCACTGAGCATGGCTCAAATATGTTTGCGGTCTTACAAAATTACTCCATCATTTTCTCACCGAGACATTTTTCTATCAGAAGTAAATAAACATTTACGAAAATTCACTTCCCATGACAACAAAATTTGTGTCAGAAATAATATTGTGTGGTTTACGGTCGATTTAACATCCGTATCTTTAACAGTAATTTTGGGTCTCTAAATTGAATCTTCACTTCTTACCAAACGTCGAAATTTTAGAATCGTCAAAATTAAAAACATGGCGCAGAAAAAGGAAAAAATCTAAATATGGCTGGAATGATGGGTATTTATCTCTGAACTGGTTGAAAACATTGTGGGTAAAGAATGAGAGAGAGAGAAAATGCTGATCAACAGCAGCATTTTCTTTTTTTTTCAGCGTATCTGAATGTGCTGGCGTTTGACCTTCTTTTCGGTTCTGATAACAGATGAATAAATAGAAATTTGTGATTGGTAAAAAATGTACACATGTTTATTTTAAGGGCCCCTGCCTGTTTGCGGGCAAATTTACGCTGTCTATCCTTTTTAAAAAAAGATGTTTCTTGTTTCTACAATGTTTTTAAAAGGATTCTTCCTCAGATTTGTTAAAACTCGAAATTGTTTGAAACAGGGTTAAACGCATTTCAATCGACAGAGGACATTTTTTGTTGTGCAACAGACGACTTTTTGAAAACATTGTGGCAAAAGGAGAAATTGCTCGTAACGAGCAATTTCTCCTTTTCCTACAATGTTTAATATCAGAAAATATTAATACCAAATATAAAGGGAATATTGATTGGTATCTATAATATATACATGTACTTCTTTTTACAATGATGTTTTCAAGGACGACTGCCTTTAATTTTGTTTCAGGTGTAATCCTTTATTTTTTTTTTTTCCTGAACAATTCCGAGTTTTCAAACTTTGGAAAACGCCGTTAAAAACAGTGTGGGAAACGTAAAAGCTTTTCATTCTTTTCTTTTTCCTTTTTTATTTGAACAGGAAAAAAAAAGCTTTTAAAAACATTGTGGAGAAAGGAGAAAATGCTGGTAATCAGCATTTTCTCCTTACTCCGAGATATTTTCTATCCTATCAAACACAATACTTAATCTCGAGAAGCACATTTCATTTGTTGCCTACAAAAATTAATGCTTTCAATTTGAACGGGTATAAAATTTTGTCGTTTTGTCAAGAGTTAACCCTTTACCAGACGGCAAAATTTTAGCCTCGTCCAAATTGAAAGTGTTTTTAGATGACAATTTCAATGTGGCTCAAATGGTGCAATTTTTCTTTGATAGAGCAGAAAACATTGTGGGAAAAGGAGAAAATGCTGGTTACCAGCATTTTCTCCTTTTCCCACAATGTTTTCAAAGGGCTTCTTTCCCAGGGTCGTTAAAAGGCGTCATTGTGCGGTAAAGGATTAAAGAGAGTCAGTCGTCAAGTCAGAAATCACGTCTGTATCTCGGTTTATTACCAGTACAAATACATAAAACGTTAACGGGCCTATTTGGATGATAGCGTCGTTTATGTTTTTGTCTATTTCTTGTTGTGGCGATCCCCGGCTTGGCCTGTTTCTTTCCGAGGATTGATGATAGTCACTGCGACAGGATTCATTCCTCTCTTACCGCGGACCATTGTTTCGACGATGGTTATGTGGAAAAGCAGCCAGTGGCTTGGAAAGAATATTGTGCGGAGTACTGGTAAAAGAAACCCCAGGAAAACATGGATAGGTGCACTGGCCGCCGCGATAAAACTGAAATAATGTTGAAAATGGCGTTTAACACCATAAAATCAATCAATCAATCAATCAATCATTGTTGTGGAAGTTATTTTGCGGTAGTATTTTTCACATAATTGGTTTCTTGGACATGCAGATATTTTACCAAAAGCAAAAAGTTCCGACACAGGTCGATATTTTTTGTAGATGCTTTATAACCCATTTTTCAAAGAGCTTTGCTGAATTCATTTACTCGTTTTTTTTTTTGTACCACGAAGGTGACATATAGGCCCATATAAGCTCATGGGGCCGGGGGTTTACCATTTACCATATAGCCCGCAATATGCGAAATGAGATCTTCAGACATTTGCGTAAAGTGTCGTCTCGGATTAGCCTGCGCAGTCCGCGCAGGCTAATCCGAGACGGCACTTTACGACTACATAAGATTTTGTCATACAGTAGACTTTCGCGAGACAGAAAATCGCACAAAAACGGGAAGTGTCGTCCCCGATTAGTCACACGCTGAACTGGCTGATCTGGGACGACACACTTTCACGCGTATGTCCGAAGGCCCCTTTTCATGTGTTGCACGCCAAAAAAATCTCGTGCTTTCTGGAAATATAAAACTTTTGAAGACTTGTAACAAGCATTTTCTCCTTTTCCCACAATTATTATTATTATTATTATTATTAAATAATAAATAAAAACTAACTATAGTTTTCTGCTTCATCTGTTTCTGGGAAAGTGTAGGACTTGTAAACCTGGAGGCTCCGGGTTCTATCCTAACCAGAAGCACTGGATTGTTCTAGGAAGTTTCCTTGGACAAGACACTTCAGAGCCCTAGCGTAGTACCCATAGAAACCTAGAACATACATGAATATATAAAATATCCCCGTAATCTGACTGAAAAATTGTTGAAAGCAGCGTAAACCACCATTCAACGATTCAACCAGTCCTGGATTTCACCAGCACTAGACAGATTCCCTGCATCGTGCCGCCGGTTCTGATTTATCGATTTTCAATTTAGAATAGTCCAAAGTTAACCCTTTACCACAAAAATCACAAGTTTAAAGACCGTGAAGAAAAAGTCTTTTTGAAAACATTTCGGGAAAAGGAGAAAATGCCGGTAACCAGCATTTTCTCCTTTCCACACAATGTTTTCTACCCTTCCCAAGACGAATTTTAATTTTTGAGTCATATTTATTCTGTCGTCTGCAAATGCTTTGAATTTGGACTGGTCTAAAATTTGGTCGATTTGAAAAGAGTTGACCCTACAAGTTACGATCGCGCTGTAAGATAAAGCGCAAAATTTAGTACATATAGGGATTATAAAGAATCGTGTGGGAATTGCAAACAATACTAGTCCTAAATATACTGCATTTCAAATACGATAATTATTATTCATAGAATGGTGCTGCATTACTTATTCATACTTCACTGGTCATTTTCATTTGTTCTCTAATGGTTGTCATAAAGTGATTCCCTATTTCGTATGTACCTTTGGAGTGCCTAACCCATTAAACCTTTCCCAAACAAGCCCTGGTTTTCACGTGTCTGCAGTACAAGTCTTTTTGAAAACACTGTGGGAAAAGGAGAAATTGCTCGTAACGAGCAATTTCTCCTTTTCCCACAGTGTTTTCTACCCTTTTTGATAACTTTCTGCCATTTTCATCAAATTTAAAATTGTCGTCTGCAAACCCTTTCAATTTGGACCAGTCCAAAATTTGTCGTTTGGGAAAGGGTTAAATTGACTGGTTCAGTTAATCACTAAGACCAGCATTCCTAGTTAAACTCTTTGTCAAACGACAAAATTTTGGACTTTATCCAAATTCAAAGCATTTGCAGACGAAAAAATAAAGGTGACTCAAAAACTGAAATTCCCTTCGAGAAGGGTAGAAAACACTGGGAAAAGGAGAAAATGCTGGCTGCCAGCATTTTCTCCTTTTCCTACAATGTTTTCTGAAAGCTTTTTCTTCAAGGTCGTTAAAACACGTGATTTTATGGTAAAGACTTAACTCGGACTATAATAAGTAACACAATTTCTGATTGGCTAAACCATTTGGTTTGTATTTCTTTGAATTTGAGAAAATTCTTTAGGATTAGAATTAGAACGTTGTTCAAATTGGTTTGTGAGATTACGTCCCAAAAGGGCCATATTTACTCAGCATTCTAAACTCATTTCTACGATTCGTAATTCTGTTTTCAAAGACCTACAAGTTGATTGGCTGAGACTTTCTGCATCATCAAATCAGAAAATCAGGCTAGTCCTGGGGATCTAAATCAGAGCATGATTTAGTATTGTTTGTTGATATACGACCTGAAACCAGGGCATCGCTGTCTCGAATCCCCTTCTGGGCGAATTTAATTACTAGGATTGGTGATAGTCATTGCGACTGGATTCATTTCTCTCTCTCTCTCTCTCCGCTGATGCTTATTTGAGAGAGCAGCCAGCAGCTTGGGAAGAAAATTGTACAAAGTACAATTGCCTGAAGTACAAGCCTGTTACATGCACGATGTATTTAATAATATAACTGTTTTCAGATACCTTGCATTTTTTTTTTTTTTTTTTTTTTCTTAACTGAAAAAAAAGCTTTTGTTAAATCTGTACTTATACTGGCATATTTTTCGATGATTTGTGTTAATTTTGCCATCTGCAGACGATCTTTTTTGTTTCGCATATAGCATAATGAAAATAAAGAAAATTTGATATTCCAACTTAGAAACTCTTTTTTTTTTTTCGCAATATTTCATCAAATATCAGACAGAGTACAGATCAGACCGAACGATCTTAATCTACGTTGCCCGCACCAACAACTTAAATCTTACGAACGAAATTTAGACTTGTCCAAAATCCAAAGTATTTGCTAGCGACATACCGAGCGTAGCTTAAATGGTGAAATTTGTTTTTGAAAGGGTAAAAGAAAAAGTATTGTGCGAAAAAGCTGGTTACCAGCATTTCATCCTTTTCCAACGTTGTTTTTTAAACGCCTTCATCCTCAAGGTCGTTAAGATTGTGTATTAAATGCTTACAGCATATTTTGGCGCCATAAGGGTTAGGAAAGAAGACCACAGGGAGCAGAAAAGGATCTAGATACATAAACCAATACTCTAATTGATGTGATCAATTATTTAGCGTTCTTTTAAGTTCCTCGCCAGCCTTTTAATCAGTTTAAATACAGAACAAAGCCTTTTAATGGCCTTAGAAATTTAAGACCTTGCTTGCTCTCATTTGTAGCTCTTCGGTCATTTCCCTCTTTCCTCAAGGACAAGTGCCCCCCACTACCTGAGAAACATTGTGATGGAATACAAAATATATACTGGTCAAATGTGATCCAAGAGTTGACCACAGTGCAATTTTCGTCTGCAAATGGTATCAGTTTGGACTAGTCTAAAATATTACCACCTGGTTTCAGTCACTGGCGACTTAAGACCTTCACGATATTTCGAATTCATTTAGTTAGCAGTAAAAGAGTTGACAATCCAAAACCTTACCCGTCTGGGATAGAAAAAGTTTCGTATCCAGCGACATGCAATCGCATACCAAGCAAAGTTTTATAAAGCCATAGTTCATACCATGCTCTATCTATGGTATCAAAGTCAGCCATACAACATGGTTTCAACTGTATAAATGGAATCCATTCAGATTTTTATAATTTTATCAAACTTCAAAGAATATTTATCACTGAATCAAATAAGGCGATAACTGGCAAATCATCAGTAAAAAAGAAAGACATAAGTAAGAAAAAAAACATTTTTTTTTCAGTGATATTTCCTTAATGGGCTAGGCAGCCTTTTAATTTGTTTTAAGATTTTGGACCAGAGTTTCGCATAGACTTATGGGAATGTCACGTGATCAAAAAACACGCGCCGATTACTAGTATTCTTATTCAAATCAGTCTGATGACGTCATATCTGATGTAATGAAGACAGACGGGGTTTGACTGCAAAAGGACCGTCCCGTTATTTAAAAGCCCAAAATTGCCCCATTTTACTTACTGCAAGCTGACAGTTTATACGATTGCAAAGAAAAAAATAACTGAACCACGCGCTGTGAAAAAGGGGTTTAATGCACCTGCGAAAAGTATTGACCCAGGTCAGCCTGCGCAGTCCACGCAGGCTGACCTGGGCCGAAACTTTTCGCTCTTGGTCAGTTTTCTGTATGTCCAAGAACCAGTCTGTCTACTTCATTATTAAGTCGGCTATTAAAGAAAAGTGGCTATTATGGATTCATAATTATGTGATTTCTTATTTGGTATTTTGCATTATGGAGATGCTTTAAGCCCCCTTTTACCACAGCATGGCCTATATCTAAATGTATGTACAAAAAAATGATTTACGGAACAAAAAAATATTTACGGAATAAAAAAGTAATAGGGCAAAAACGTTCAGTCAATATCTATTTATATTTAGTTGTATTTATTGGTGATTTAAAAAAAAATGATTTACGGAGCCTTTTAGGCAAATTTGCAGTTATTTCGGTCTGATTTCTAGACTGAGAATATCTCGGTTCATTTCATGTTCTAAGGCTTAATTTGGAAAAGCGCCCAGTGTCTTGGAAGGAGAGTTTTGCGACGCACTGGTAAAAGAAACACTATCAAAGCATCGATCGGTGCACTGGACGCCGCGATATATACACCTGAAATATTTTTGATCGCGGTTTCAAAAAAGCAAAATAAACAAACAATCAAAAAGAAAAACAAACCAGATCTCGGCCATGTTAACAAAAATAACTTTTGAAAAGTTTCATCGAATTAACGTTCTGGATAAGGGTAAAATATAAACTGAGGAACCTGGCTTGCCGTTTGAAGCTGTCGTGAGCAAACGAGAATGAGTAAAATACCACTTCCGGTATGGAAGCCATTTTGTTCTGTGTTGATTACCTCATTAATTGCTGCACACGTCTTTCTGTGACATGGTGACGGCTATTTTTGAAATCGTTGTACAAACTATAGAAATTACTCGTAACAAGTAATTTCACCTTCTGCTTCAGTGTTTTCCTTTGCATTGATGTATCAAGCCTTAGCTAATGTTGAATTTCATCCATGCTCTGTAAAAAAAAAAGGCGGTTTAATGCATCTGCAAAAAAGTATCGACCCAGGTCAGCCTTGGCAATCTGCGCAGGCTGACCTGGGTCGAAACATTTTGCTATTTGTAAATTTTCTTCATGTCCAATGACAAGTCTACGGGAACCGGTCCATCTCGCCCTTCATGATTCATTCGATTGTTGGACCAAAATAAATTCATGGATCCATAATTATATGATGACTTGCTTGGAATAATGCATCACAGAGATGCATTAAACCCCCTTTTGCCAGAGCATGGCTCAATTTGATTGAGCACAAAGACTATTTTAACTTTATACCAAACGACAAACTTTTAGATGTATTCAAAATGAAAGCATTTGCATACGTCATACCAGATATGACATAAATAACGGGGTTATCTTTTAGAAAACATTGTCTATAAGGAGATAATTATGGCCAGATTTCTGTCTAAGGGTCGTCAAAATTTTATTGAAATGTTGGATACCTCCGTTCGTTTCTCTGAACAGGCTCTAGACCAATCTCCAACTTGGCCGATTTCTTCCCGAGAATTGGTAATGTTCATTGCGTCAGGATTCATCCCTCCCTGACCACTGATCATGCTCTCGACGATGATTATATCAGAAAGGAGCCAAGTGGCTTTGAAAGAATATTGTGCGGGGTACTGGTAAAGGAAACTCAAAAAAAGCATGGATAGGTGCTCTGTACGCATCTATATAGCTAAAATAATGTTGAAAATAGCATTTAACACCATACCAACAAACAATACAAACAAACGGTTTACCTGCATGAAGTGTCAGAGCTTGGTGCTTTGGTCGTATTTGCCCGGCTTGTTTCACGTATTGTTCGGAGGCCTAAAACATGCTTTGTTTTATTATGTTGTGTTACGTTATGTCATGTTATGTCATGTCATGTGTTATGTTATGTTGCGACTCGCAGGTTATAAAAATACAGGTACCTCCTGCGAAAATCTATTGCACATGAAATAAGGTAAAAAAGCCGAGTAAAGCACTTGAGTATAGTCCAAAACAGTGCGAAATGACAGTAATGTCATTTTCTTTTTGTTTTCCCGATGCCACGGCTGTTTATTTTTCGATCGGTATCGATGTAACAACGTAATTTGCTGCAGCAATAGTTATGTGAAATCACTGTCTTTTTTTCCAACCCTTAATAGGATACTACAGTCAACGTTGAGCTAAGACACAGAGAATACTACCACATGACCAGATCATTTATGAAATTTAAAAAAAATGTGTTTGAGTCATACATCTGCAAAAAGTATCGACCGAGGTCAGCCTGCGCAGTCCGCGCAGGCTGACCTCAGTCTATACTTTTTGGTGTCTGTCAATTTTCTGCATGTCAGAGGACCACTTTACTTCACGATCCAGTTGGTTGTTCGACAAAACGGACTTGATGGGTCCAGAATTATCATGACCACTTGTTCGGTATGATGGATCACGGAGATGCATTAAACCCCTTTATTACTCTTATTATTATTATTATTTATTTATTTATTTATTTTATTTTATTTTATTTTATTTCATTTTTATTATTATATGTATTATTGTTATTGCTCCTTTTTTCAATTCTGATTATTCTTAACAGTGTGACCAATGATTTATCTTGTACTTTATCTGTCACTTTGTTTCAGGATGATGACCCCGGCCCCACATTTCCCGATGATGTTTTCTCCTCAGCAGAGACCGGGAACCACACAGATGCTCCCTTTTAAGGCCCTCAGCGAGCTGTCAAATCGGTTTTTCAATGGGGCCACACAGCAGCACCTTCATAGAACGTTTTATTTCACTCAAGACGATTTAGATAATGTATTGTACGGATACTCGAGGCAATCTGCGGGAACTAATATGTGTATGCATGCGCTCAGTGGACTGAAAATAGGGGAGATAACTCATGGTATATCATTTTGTTCTTTGGTTTGTGATCACAAGTTACCACGTAATTTCGCGAAAAACGCTCAGAATTCTGAAGCTTTCTCTAAACGTTGAGCATGTATGTCGGTGTGACGAAAAGATGAAAAGCCTTCACAGTGCGGTGGTGGAATTTAAACCTCAAAATTAGTTAAAAACATTCCACCATGTTCTATAAAAACCTAGCTATAGGGCATATACAGTACAATTGCCAACTTAAAACACCTGGCTACATATTCATTAACTCTACCCTTATGTCTTCGTTCAAGAGTAACAGTTTGAAAATATGGTGGCGAAAAAAATGCTCAAAATAAGTAGCTTCACCTTTTGTCGCAGTATTTCCTATCATAGACATCACGAAATACATGATGTATTCTTACCTTGTTAACCCTTTACCACACAATCCCGAGTTTTAACTACCTTGATAAAAATGCTTTTGAAAGCATAGTGGAAAAAGGGGAAGATGCCGGTAATCAGAATTTCCTCCCTTTTTTCTTAAATGTTTTCAAACCTTTTACAGACAATTCTCAACATTTGAACCACATATAAATTTTCTTCTGCAAATGGTTAGGATTTGGACCAGTCAAAAACTTTGTCATTTGATACGTCTTGTCGGTTTGAATATTGACAATGTGGGTTTCGGTTACCCACAAAACTTATATAGTATCGAAGTGTGATGTTCTAATGTGACTGTATACATATTTTTCAGGTATAGACCGCATTTTATCACAAAACAGCGGAGCCCCGTCTACACTGATGATGTCAGCAATCAAGTATTCGAGAACCGACCCACCACCTCATGATCTCCCTCCAGGTATGTTTTACATTTTATCTAGCGACAAGATTTTTGACTTGTCCTCACTGAAAGCATTTGCAAGCGAACAAAGTGAATGTGGCCCCAAATGATGGAATTTGTCTTTGAAAGGATAGAAAATATTAGGAGCAAAAGAGAAAATGCCCTGAGCATTATAGGAAGATCACAACTAGTAGCATTTTGAATGTCTTGAATGTAATAAGGACCCGGCCATAGGTCGATGTCCATAAAAATATATAACACTTCCAAGTTTAATTGCCCAATACTTGTTATACTTTACCGAAATTCGTTCGATCTTTGGAGGAACATTTTTTTTATTTTTATTTTTTTTTACTCCAAAAATGTGTATAAATGTGATTGAAAACTTTAAGAAGAGACTTAGCGCCGTAATAGAACTAAACGGACGTCATGTCCAACATTTGCTGTAACTTTTGCTGGTTAAGTTCTTATTACTCAGTTTTGTTTTATTTCAAATATGTCCCCGATAAAACATTAGGATCTATAGTTTCCAGCACTACTTTGATTTTCAAGAATAAGGCATTACTAGCAAACGTAATAAGAGGTTAAAAGTGTATCATATATTATGGATCACCTTGTATATGCCCAAATTATTCTACGTACATACTCGAAGTTAGATATACATGTAATTGAAAATAGGAAGGCATATTTTCAAAACAGTATTAAATTTTGTAAGTGTATACTTATACTCCTTCAAAAAAGTATTTTTTTTGCCGTCAATTTTGTTTTTATCAAATTAATCTTTACAAAAATTGGAATAAATGTTAAATTTTTCACAGCACTCACAAACTATATGATTATTTAAAAGCTTTAGTTTTTTTTTTTTTTTTTACTTCCAGAATTATGTATATGTCCCACAAACGTTGCCGGTATTGTACATTACGGAGTATTTTGTCGTAAACAGAGCATCCCAAAGGGGACCAGATATGGACCTTTTAAAGGGAAGGTAGTGAACACAAGCGAAATTAAATCTTTCGATGACAATAGCTATATGTGGGAGGTAAGAATTGCTTTAACCTTTTACCACATAATTCCATTCCGAGTTTAAATGGCATTAGGGGAAAAGCCTTTAAAAGACATTGCGGGAAAAGGAGAAAACGAAGTTAGTGGATTCGATTCTCACAGAAGTCAAAAAATTTTTGCAGTATTTCACTTTGTTTGTTTCCCAGAGTAAGAGGTCGCGCCCTTATAATTTTTTCTTACAGAGTTTCAACCTTCCCCCCCCCCCCCCCCCAACACAAAATAATACATTTTTGGTCAAAATGTAGTACGATGTCTCTTGCATGGTGTATCAGGTTGATTTCATTTAGTTGCAACCAAGAGAGTTAGTTTTAGAGCTGTTGGACTCTTTTCATTATTTTGTCCTTGGATGAAATGTCTGTAATAAGATGAGTGATAGTTTTCTGCTTGTGTCAATGAACATACAGTTAATGACTTGCTCTAACGGCGCTGTCACCCTGTCTGTGGGCATCTGCGGATCGCCAGTGTGTTCTTACCTTTACATTGTCATTTGTTTTTGAAATACTTTTTGGAAAGAAATAAACATAAGCTAACACAGTAAGAAATTTCCATACCCTACGATGAAACATTTTACACGTATTTCAGGTATTCAAAGAAGGAAAACTTAGCCATTTCATTGATGGTCGTGGTGCAACCGGAAACTGGATGTCGTATGTAAATTGTGCTCGGCATATGTCTGAACAAAATATTACTGTAGTTCAAGAAGGGAACCAGCTATACTATGAGGTAAGTTATGATGTTCTCACTGTATGTACATGGATTCATTTGAATTTATCATCAATATATCCCGATGGCAGATCACTTTTTTTTCAGTTTTCCCTGAATTTAGGGTGTATTTATTGAATGATTGAATGGTGTTTTATGCCGCTTTCAACATTATTTCAGTCATATCACGGCGACAGCTCACACCGGTATCGGTCAGCATCTACAAAAAAAGGTTGTTATTTGATCTAGACGCCGTATTTTCGCGATGATTCAAATTTGCGGTATCTGTCAGTCGCGAATTTTGAAAATTCAAATTTCTCAAAACATTAATTCATGTATACAAACATCTTTATATAATACAATATGGACATAATTTCAGGTGTGCCGTGACATCACTCCTGGCATGGAAGTCCTGGTCTGGTACAGTGACAAGTATTTACAATTTATGGGTATACCAGTCACCTTGAACACGTGCGACGAGGACCGGAAACACGAGGACGGGATTGAGGAAACAGAGAGTAAGCCCAATGGTCTGTGCAATACAGTTTAATTCCTAGTAATGACGCCCCTTTTTTTGTACTACATGTTGAACCGAGCCTCGGTAACTTTTTGACAACACGTGGGGCTCACGTACCTAGACATGGGCGTTCTTAACCCCCTTAAGCACGCCGATTCAGAATTGTGCAAAAGGACGGAAGGGTCCTCCGACATACCCGGATATTTCGAGGAAAAAAATCAAGTCTTGTGCAACCGATTACGACGTATTTTGTCAGAATCATGACACCGGTGTACTCGCATATAAATTCCGTGACCAGCCATCTGATTGATTGGGACGCTTTGTCTCAACCAATCAGATGGTTAGTCTCGAAATTAAAAATGAATTTTTAACTGAATTTAGAATAAGGTAAGTGCGGTCCCTTGTCGCAAATGATACAAAAAAATCGCTGAAATCAGAATAAAACAACAAATGAACAAATTCAGTCTGTAGACAAGGCTTAAAATTGTCGTAAAAAGACAAAAAAAAAACCAGAATCTCGATGTTCCTTTTTTTTATTGGCTGTTTTGACACCGGATCTAAAAGGCTAAAGAATCTTCCTTTTTTATGTCATAACGGAAAATTAGAAAACCTGAGTCGACCTGACAGATCATTTCTATCGTAATGCACGCGCCTTTTAATCATTATTACCACTGAGAATCGTATTGTATGTTAAGCGCGATTTTATTCCACCATTTTCTCAGTTAACGACTGTTTTAGTATCAAATCTGATCCTGCATCTATTGTCAACAAGGACCACGTGATCAATATGGCGTGTTCACAATACAGACGATATTAACGCGAGATTTGGGACGAGATTACTATCGTCAAGTTCATATCCCACAATGCATTAGTGCTACCGTTTTCTCGCCTTCTTAAGACGAGATTACATTTTATAGTACTAAAGCCGCAGAGGATGAGATTTCACGACATTTTACGAGGTTTCATGACTTTCTATCCGGTATTTCTTAGACAGCTGAACGTTGATTTACGAGGCAATCCAAATGTTTGATTTTAGCCAATGAATATGTGAATTCGGTCTAGCCAGGGCGCTAACCTTCTACAAATACATTTTCTTGTGGCTATAATTATATTCAAACAAAAAAAAAAAATAGTTTCATGCAATTACCAACCATTCACGAAATAAATATTACCTCATTTTCCCAACTTTTTCATAATTTCCCCAGACAGATCAGATATGTCTGTCGCTTATCAGCCTGTCTTCAGTACAGTTTTCTTTCATTGTACAAAAAATACCGACAAATAAAGGGTTAACCCTTTACCAAACAATCCCACATTCTAACAACTCTGATGAAATAGAAAAAAAAAAACTTTAGAAAACATCGTTGGAAAAGGAGAAAATGCTGTTAGCCAGCATTTTCTCCTTTTCCAGCAATGTTTTCTTTCTGATCAAAGACAAATATAGTTACTTGAACCAAGTTTTACTTGTCGTCTGCAAATGCTTTGAATTTGGGCCAGTCTGAAATTGTCTCGTTTGGTAAAGGGTTAACTCTTTGCCGCACAATCCCGACT
Source organism: Tridacna gigas (assembly GCA_945859785.2). Classification (NCBI taxonomy): domain Eukaryota; kingdom Metazoa; phylum Mollusca; class Bivalvia; order Cardiida; family Cardiidae; genus Tridacna; species Tridacna gigas. The sequence goes on from OX244042.2 coordinate 2,168,325, forward strand.
TTTAACGAGCCTTAGGAAGAACGCTTTTGAAAACAGCATTTTCTCCTTTTCCCACATTGTTTTTTACCCTATCACATAGAAATTCTCTCATTTCAGCCATATTTAATTTGTCGTCTGCATATTCTTTCAATTTGTAGCCGTCCATATATTTGTCGTTCGGTAAAGGGTTGAAGATCATTTTGCCCAATAAAACAGATCATTTTCTCTCAATCTTCACACATTGAAAGTTAATGGCGCGTTATGTTTGACAAACCGCAATTACTGTTACCCTTTTTGGTCGCCACGGATTTATAAGGCTAATATGTCAATATAGTCTCTTCTGTGTTTCAACGTCGTTTTCAACATTATTTCAATGTTATCATGACGGCCAGTGCACCTAGCCATGTATCCCTGTGGCTTTGTATACCAGTATTTGTAAAATCTCTTTACATTTTACCACACACTTCCGTTTTTAAGGCTGAATCGATACATTTGCAGATGCAGATGCATTAAACCCCTTTTTCACAGAACACGGCTCATACATCTATCCGGTTATCTTTCATAACTGTATAATTTTGACACGGTTTTAAAGATACATCTATATACGTTTTCAGCTAGTATTTCATCTTTATTTTATGAAACTACGACCGTTCTTGTATCTTCATGCCAATTGTTGCCCCCCTGACAGCCGCAAGGTTGCACAGATTACGACGGATAGAAAATGCATTTCAATTTTGGGCAGCCTTCAAAGAAATCACTGTTGTCGTTTCCGGTTTTAAATGAGGACACATCCTTTGAGTTTCTCTATCCCTTACACCGTACGCATTGTTAATTTATCTATGTTTATACAGCTGACCAAGTTCGGGGCCGTTCTACACACTTTAAATTTTAACAGTGTTTTGTTTTCTCTCTCTCTCTCTCTCTCTGGCTGTAAGGATGTACATGTATCTTTAAACTTTCAGAAGGAGAGGGCTATCAATGTGAAAGATGCGGTAAAGTCTTTGCTTACAGATATTACAGAGACAAACATCTAAAATATACACGGTGTGTGGATCAGGGGGACCGTAAATTTCCTTGTCATCTATGTTCCAGGTAAAATTAAGTCTTCTTTAGCAATTTTTATTTATGACTGTCTGTATGGGTGCGCCAGCCTGCTTAGTCTTTTTTTTTTTTTTTTGTCTTCATTGTACTTGATTTTTGTTTGTTTGTATTGGAGTTTAACGCCGTTTTTACAATTTAGGTCATATCACGGCGGTCAGTGCACTTATATACGTGTTTCCTGGCTTTCTCACATCAGTACGGACACTATTATGCCAGCGGGTATTACATTTTGATATCTATACACGATGTGGAGATCGGGAGAGGACGTATTTTTCCTGGTCATATCTGTTCTATATAAAAATGGAATAATTGTGCATGTGTGTGTGTCCGTCTTTGTGCGTCTGTCCGATTTGTTATGCCTCTGTAAACACGTCTGTGTTTCGCCTTGGATATTACAGAAAATGCCCATTGTGTGGGTAAGAAGGACCGAAGGATATACAGGGGTTGTGGGTCAGACTCATTTTTTTATTTTGGCGGCAGGCTATCAGAGTTCCTTCTTCGTTAGCCTTGTACAGACGCCCAGCCTATTCCTGAGGAAACCATAACAACAATTGAATAGGGGCCCCGTCGACGTGATATAACTGATATATACATGTATTTGGACATGTGGTAAAGTGCCGTCCAAAGAACCATATACATGTGTCATGCTCTGTGAAAAAGGGATTTGGTACATCTGCAAAGAGTATCGACTCAGGTCAGCCTGTGCTGACCCGGGCCGAAATTTTTACTTTTGGTTAATTTCTGCATGTCCATGGACAATTCTATCTCATGATTCAATTCGCTGTTTGACAAAATAAAGTTTATGAATTCATGATAATATGATGACTTGCTTGGTGTCATGCATCACGGAGTTGCATTAAAACCCCTTTTGTCAAAGCACGGTTCATATGTTTCTTACATTCACAGATCCTTTGAAAAGAGGGACCGCCTTCGAATCCACATTTTACACGTACACGAGAAACATCGACCCCATAAATGTGGAGTTTGTGGGAAAAGCTTCAGTCAGTCATCTAGTCTTAATAAACACATGCGGGTAAGTGAGTACTGGGTTCGAATCATTTATCTTGACTTTGCTGTGTTTGGGAGTGTTTGCTTAAAATCCAACTCATTACCTCCGGGAGCAAGGTCGCTGACATCGATGTTCAATTAGTATGCTTAACACACACTACAGGCAGTTTTGCTCTGCGTGTTTAACACACACTGCATGCAGCTTCACTCTTTGTCACAATGATGTTAAAAAAAGGGTCAATAGTGGGTACATACTGCCTGTGGTTCTCAATACTGTCAGTGCTTTGATTCACTCAAAATGCAGAGCGGAGAGCAACTGTATACTTGTGCATATTGTAACAAATTATTTAAGATTTACGACTGTTTTACGGACAAAAAATAGCCATTCTTCTTGTGATAAGTTCTAAATACTGTAAATATCTGTATCACCCCACGTCCATACCTGCGAACGAAAATATTTGAGCCATGCACTGACAAAAGGGGGCTTAATGCTTCTCCGTGATGCATGATACCAAGCGAGTAATCACGGAATTATGCATTCCAAAGATCTGTTTTGTATAACAACCGACTAAATCATGAGGTAGTTTGGTCCTTTTATATGCAGAAAATTGACCAATAGCAAAAAGTTTCGACCTAGGTCAGCCTGCGCGGACTGCGCAGGCTGACCTTAGTCGATACTTTTTGTAAATGCATTAAGCCCTCTTTTCACAGAACACGGTTCATTTCAATATACTTTCCTAATTCAAAATCCAAAAATTAGCGACCTTATTAGCTAAAAAGCTCTGTCTCAGCCAATCAGATGGTCAGCGTTTGAATTCAGAATAATAATTACACTAAGAATAATTGATATATTCACTTCCTGGTTCTCAGTATTGTCAGCGCTTTGATTCATTTCAGGTCCACAGCGGAGAGCGCCCATACAAATGTGTATATTGTAACAAATCATTCACGGCTTCCAGTATTCTACGGACGCACATTCGGCAACATTCGGGAGAAAGGCCATTTAAGGTAATACTATTTTATTATCCTTGTAGCCTAGTCTATACTGGTCAATGTAATGTCTATACGTTTGAATCCCACCTAAGCGAAAATTTTGTCGAGATTTTTTAATTGTTATCGTTAAACGGTTGATTTCTCCCCAAAATCTAAATATTTAAGGTTTCAATTGCATTGAATTCGGAAAAATAGCCAGCGGTTTGGTAGGAGTGTTTTGCAAAGATATACTAAAAGAATTTCCGGGTTTTAAACAGGTTCACTGGCTGCCGATAAATGATTAAATTAGGTATCAAATAGCTTTACACACACACACACACACACACACACACACACCAAAAAAAAAATCCTAAGGAATGACGAATGAACTTAAATGTCACAATTTGTTTGAATTAGGCTTTCGTATTTCAGGAACAAGATGTTTTCAAGTTCTAGAATAGAAATTTTACGCTCCTAATCATGAAATAGAACCGTAAATTATGAATAAATGAATTATAAATAAGAAAAAAAATCTATTTCTAGACAATGTTGGTTTTCTTTGAAGAAAATTTTAATTGCTTTTTTTACAGTGTAAATATTGCGGTAAGGCTTTCGCTTCACATGCCGCCCATGACAGTCACGTGAGACGCACGCATGCGCAGGAGAAGTCAAACACATGTAAGGAATGTGGGAAGCAGTTTGAACATGTATTTGATTTAAAGTTACATCTTCGAGTCCACGAAGGTACCAGTATGCTCTACAAATCAATTTGACTTTAGATAAAAACAACAATCATTAGCTATTCCAGTGGCAAAACTTTTTTTTTACAGCTAGAACTAGCTAATCTGTAGTTCCTACGGCAAAGACAATGCAAATGAATCAGAAACTATCATATTTGACGTTTGATCTGGTTTCCGCAGTGCTTGTCGTATTTGTCGGTTATCATTAGATGATCGTCAGGTTAAGATTTTAAAAAAAAAGGTCTTAAGTAGCTAATCTCTATAACGTACTAACACGATTTTGTAACACTCATCTTTAGAAAACATTTTGTAAACAGGGGGATTTCAACTCAATTGAACAATAGTGTTTCTTATACTTTTCTCCCGTGTAGATTTTATACTACAACTATTTTTAGTACAATTTTGGTTCCCTGATAGTTATCTCTTTTTTTTTTGTCTTCGTTTGACAGGTTCCCATTTGCCTGCCAGCCAAAGAATAGCTTTAATCTCGGAGCAACAGTAGATTGTATAATTAAAATGAAATAGAACTGTGGAAAAGAGGCAACAATCAGCGACAAGACAACCATTATGGAAAAAAGAAGCTATCTTACATTGTTCATTTTTAAAACCAGCTGTGAGGATTTTTCGAACATTCCAGATACTGACAAGACTTAAAAGGACGTCCATACTGGCCTTTGAATTTTCCGAATTTTCTAGAGTTATCTTGGCCATTTTTTTTCTGTACTTTTTTGTAATTCTTTTGGTCTTGTCTTCCATTTGAATATATCCCTTCATTGGGACAGGCAAACCTCCCATAGGCTGTCACCATTGATAACAAACAACCGTTATCTTTTTACATTTTACCAGATGACAAAATTTCAAGCACACGCCATTGAAGCTCCATTGGTCTATCACGAGACACCAACATTTTCATTGCTCGTTCATTGGACACCGTTACTAAAAATAGCACATTTGTATGTGCGCTATAATATTATGATATGTGATATAGATAGAGGCGATGCGTCAATGTGCTATTTTTAGTTACGGTGTCCAATGATCGAGCTATTGAAATTTTCGTGTTTCGTGTTAGACGAATGGAACTTCAGTGGCCTATGGTTCAAGACGCCACCTCATTGAAAGCATTTATGGACTATCAAATGAATGCGGCTCAAATAATTAGTCTTTAAAAGAGTAGAAAGCAGTGTGGGAAAAGGAGAAAATGTTACTTACCAGCATTTTCTCTTTTTCCAACAATGTTTTCAAAAGTCTCTCTCAGGGTCGTTAAACCTTGGGATTGTTTGGTAAAGGGTTAAGACAAGTGGCTGGTCAGCACGAACAACTTTACAATGAAAATTTGATTTGGGAAACTGTATTAAATGCTGGTTGTTATATACAGGCGACTCTTAAACACAGGTTGTGACGCATAGAGAGTCAAATTATTCGTTCTTTACAAGACAATCAAATTTTAACTGTGTAAACACAGATAAGCCAATATATACATATATATATATGATGTAAGGGATAGAGAAACTCGAGGGATTTGTCCTCATTCAAAACCGGAAACGACAACGGTGATTTCTTTGAAGGCTGCCAACATATAAAATGCACTTTCAATCCGTCGTAATCTGTGCAACCTTGTAGCCGTCAGGGGCAACATTTGGCATGAAGATACAGGAATGTTTATAGTTTCATAAAATAAAGATGAAATGGGTTGAAAATTGGCTAAAAACGAGTGTAGATGTATCTTTAAATTAGTATCGAAAACTATGAAAAGTAATAGCTTCAAAGACGAAATTGCTTTTAACAATCAATTACTCCTTTTGCTGCAATGTTTTCGAACACTGTCAGTGAGAACTGTTAACAAAGTCGTTCATTTTTGTTAAGTAATGATTTAAATTCAGACATAAATTATGATATACGAAAATATTTTGAACTTTAAAAAAAATCATATGTGCGAGTATTTTGTTGATAAATATGCGTTTTAAATAAATCATATTATCCAATACATCCTACATCGATTTATTTCGTCATGTTTGATTACTCAGGTGCGTAGCCAGGCGGAAGCCCAGAAACCAGGGCTTCAAGATTAACCATCAAGGCATTAAATAAACGTAATGCGCTTTATCAATCAGAAAAGAGACCAAATCATCTCAATTTCAAAAGTGCCTTTTCCAGAAAATGAAAAAATAACAAGCGGACAATGTAGATCAATGATTAGAATGCTCTTCCTGTGCTGTCTGATCTTGATTTACATCGTCATTGGCTTATAAGCGAGTCGAAAATTCTGTTCTCTGCGAACGAGTCAGAACTTGGATAACTTTTGATAGTAACAGAAATCTTTGTTAAATTCAACTGAACGTAAGGCCTTGCTGAAGAGACAAGTATGGATCTCTAACAGATAATACGGGTATCTAGCGAGCCATTTCCAGATAGTATTTGAAGATAGAAATGTGTAAATGGCTGGGAATGTGCGGCACACCTGGTTTTCATTCAGACAGAGAGAGAGAGAGATTAGAAACTCAACATTTTTAATTCCATTCGAGACATGCCGTGTGAAAAGGCGGCTTAATGCATCTGCGAAAAGTATCGACCCAGGTCAGCCTGCGCAGTCCGCGCAGGCTGACCTGGGTCGAAACTTTTCGCTACTGGTCAATTTTCTGTATGTCAAAGGACCACTCTACATTATGATAGAGTCGGTTGTTAGACAGAATGAACTTAATGAATCCGTCACTTGCTTGGTATCATGCATCACGGAGATGCATTAAGCCCCCTTTTTGCCAGGGCATGGCTCATATCTCTGCAACAAAGAAACCAAATATGGTCTGAGGTGACTTTTAGGGAATTCTTAGATGCATCTTTTATTACTATTTGACTTACAAAAGCAGATGATGACATTTGTAAACAATCAAACGGTATAAACCATTTGGTTTAGCCAATCAGAAATGGCGTTACTTTCAGAATCTGGAACAAGAGTAAGAAAATAATTTAAAATGGTTGGTAATCCATCGATCCTTACTTTCATTCTAACTATATTAAAAAAGTAATGCTGCTTCTGACTGGGTAAACCAATTGCTTAAGCCAATCAGTTGTTGTGTTACTTTCAAATTTTGTAAATTCTTGATAATAAGACGAAGAGTGCTCTTACGAATGATTGGTGAATACGGAGCTTTCATCGACAGATTGGTAGATGTGAATAACTTCATCGTGGTTGTTCATGTCGTTGCTAAGCGATTTAAAGGGGCGCCGCCATGTTTAAGATCATGTGATTGGTAGTTCAAAACAGAAGCCGCCTTTATACGGACGGGATTAAATGTAGGTACGGAATCGGCCGAGTTGTGACGAGTGAGGGAAGAAGCTGTCCCACGAGTATGATTGAATTGAATGGACACAAGAGGGTCGGGATTGTTAACTCTTTACCGAACGAAAAAATTTTAGACTGGTCCAATCTGAAAGCATTTGCAGACGACAAATTGAATGTGGCTCAAATAATGGGATATGTCTTTGAAAGGATAGAAAACATTATGGGAAACAGAGAAAATGCTGGTCTCCTTTTCCCACAATGTTTTCAAAGCCATCTTATTCGGTGTCGTTAAAACTCATGATTGTGTGGTAAAGGCTTAAATTTGGTGCCTTATTTCTCATGCTTTAGTTCATCCGTCACTAACTGAAATGTTCATGAAAGAAGGATAAAACTACATTTTAACACGACACTTGAATTCGGCTCTATAAACACAGTGCAACGGAAGCGTGGTAAAATCGACGTCATTCTGTATGTATATTCTTTGTCAAGTAAGAATTAATCCGCATCTATACTAAGTATGAAGTTATTTTCCTTTTATCAAGAGTTGGTCATGTTAGAATCGAAATATTTTTCTTTTCTATCGTGGTTTATCATTCAGTAAACCACGACTGCGAGTTATGAGGCGCATAATGAATAAACCATTCGAGCTATCTCCCTTGCGGATTATTTATTGTGCCTTATAACTCACAACCGTGGTTTATTGAAGGATAAACCACGATAAAAAGAAGATTGTTTCTCAGTTTAAACACAAACAAACAACAATATCAACAAAGCAACAACAACAACAAACACTACAAATTATTCATGTCAGTTTCGCCCTAGGCATCCAAAGAATCAACAGTTTTTATTCTTGCTTTGTACAACATCACCCGATGAAATTAGGGACAAACCTCTGTGTGTTTGTTTCGTTCAAATCTGATCCCACACAGTGGAGACAAGTGAAGACATTCGTCGGGTCCCATTGTTGTTTAATACCGAGCAGCCTGTCGTAATGGCCGCCCCAGTATCTTTCTTTCCAGTCGGGAAGGTGCGCTGATGGTTCGTTGAAGTAGGTGCCCTTTCCATGCTTTAGTAGTATGTCGGTCAGTTTCTCCCCATATTCAACGTGGGCATCCTCTTCACTTTCGCGCCAGCTGATACCGCATGTAAGGGACATAACTGCGGTTCTAAAATTTGGACTTAACGCAGTGTCATCCGGATTCACATCTTTCATGTGGCCTGTGGATAAATAACGCAATAGATATGAATTGATAATAGTACGTAACCCTGATTCTGCTAAATAAGTGACATGAAACTTCCAAGCCGATAATAAAAAAAAAAACCAAGAATTTGCTATTTCAAAGGTATTTTGGAGGGAAAGACGTCTCCTTATCGGGCAGTGTCCATCCAAGATCAAACTGCACGTTCTGTACAGTCTGATTTTGATCTAAGCTGTCCGCAAAAGGTCCTTAGTCGCGCTTAGCAGCCATGGGATTAAAATGTTACTCTTAGTTATATGGTATTTTCATAAACAAGGTATTTCGTTATATTCCGTACACAATCAGTACTAACGATCATATACGGAAATTGTCGAGTGAAATTGTAGACCAATAGTCAAATAACACGGACATTGCCGATTTAATTGATCCCTAACGAATCGCAGCATAAGAGTCTCTTGTGGGTTTCTTTTTTACTACAAAACCTACCTATGATGCTTCATTTAGTTTGTGTTAATATCTCTTTTAATTTTTCTCGTCCATGTCAGGCAAAATTTATGTGATTCTCTTCTGTGTCCACGTCTCTAATTAATTTCAGACCTTTTCTAACATCTTTGCCAACTTTAATTCTAGTTTCAAGATTATTTTTCTGCCAGCGACTGAAACCTCGGCAGAGTGTACTGTAATAAACTGACAGAGCCATAATGATATTCATACTTGTAAATGGTATACATTAAAGTTGCCTGTATTTGATCAGTTTGATTGACTGTATTTGACTGAATGATTGATTGATTGTATGCTGTTTAACGCCGTTTTCAACATTATTTCAGTTATATCGCGGCGGCCAGTGCACCTATCCATGCTTTCCTGAAGTTTCTTTTACCAGTACTCCGCACAATATTCTTTCCAAGCCACTGGCTGCTTTCCTACATAACCTTCGCCGAAACAATGGTCAGCGGTGAGAGAAGAATGAATCCTGTTGCAATGACAATCATCAATCCTCGGAAAGAAATTGGCAAAGCCGGGGTTCGAACCAGCGACCTCCTGTTCTCAAGTCCTGTACGCTACCGACTGAGCTACCTGTATTTGACGGTATTTGACTGTATTTGGTTGTTTACAAAGACCTGGGTCCGTATTCACCAGCCATTCTTAAGAACATTCTTGGTCCAGTTAAAGATTTTGAAAGTAACACAACTTCTGATTGGCTAAACCGCTTGGTTTAGCCAATCAGAAGTTGCGTTATTTTCAAATTTAGAAAATTCTTGAGAATAAGACTAAGAATGTTCTTCAGAATGGTTGGTGAATACGGACCCTGGAAATGAATTGCTAACTGACAGACGAGCAGACAAAGTGACGACGCGAGGATGATTCGTACGACCGGATGGGAGATATGCACTTAGCTAAAGACCGGAAATAAGATAAATGTCTCGTTTAAAACTATATGGCGTGCAACAAACGAATAGGGGCCTTCGGACATAAGCGTAAAAGTGTGTCGTCCCAGATCAGCCAGTACAGTCTGTAACTAATTTGAGACGACACTTCCCGCTTTTGTGCGATTTTTTCTTTCACGAAAGTCTACTATATGAAAAAATCTTATGTAGTCGTAAAGTGCCGTCTCGGATTAGCCTGCGCGGACTGCGCAGACTAATCCGGGACGACACTTTATGCAAATGTCCGAAGGTCGCATTTCGCATTCATTATGGCTAGAAACCAACAGGATCAAGAGGAAGAATGACCCTTAAACTTGCAGACAAATTACCAACTGCAAAAAACTTTCGACCCATGTCAGCCTGCACGAACTGCGCAGGCTGACATGGGTCGATACTTTTTGCAGATGCATGAAATCCCCTCCTCACAAAGCATGACTCATATTATATTCTTATTTCACCAAACTTATACCTCCAATTAGGGTTCCAGTGCATCCACCATTGGGCATCTGTGACCGAGAATACAAAATTTTGAACAGGTCGGCGTAAAACGCGTCGGTAAAACTATCCGGCTGCATTAAGGTGTTGAAGATATAGCTACGGTAATATATAGGGTCTGTCCCCATTGACGTATAGTCCAGGAAACCAGTCTTGTTCTCCCACGTGCAGTGTTGATCGATGTCGTTCTTTAAAGGAAGGATTGTGTTGAAAGAAGGGGAACCATATTCGCCGTAGTGGTTCATGAGAATATAAAGTGCTCCGCGGCTGTCATAGACCCCCGGGGGAGAAGCTGAACTAAAGATGTGATAGCCGCCCCATTCCGGCGCAAGCGTGGTGCCCAGGAGATAATACAATCGGCGCATGAAATCTGTGGCTATTGGCTGATATAGGACATCATAAAGTGGGATAAAACACTTAAGGTATTGCATTTTGGAGTCCATGTGTAGCCTATAGGTGAAGGCTGTCACGATGCCGAATGTGGAACCCCCACCTCCGCGCAGAGCCCAGAATAAGTCGGTATCCTTGGTTGTTGTCGATGTCCCAGTTTCTGTATCGATGACGGTTGTTGATGATGCGTTGGCGTAGACAACAGAACCGTTTGCTGTGACCATTTCCACCTCTAAAAGATTGTCCACTGCCGCACCGAACTTCCGGCCAATGGGGGCATGGCCTCCGCCTAACGTGTATCCGCCCATCGATACCGTGTGAGCTGAACCACCAACAATAGCACGGCCATATTTGCTGCTCTGTAATACAATAAAATTTAACCTTTGCCACACAATCTTGAATTTTGACGACCCTGAGAAAGGGGGTTTTTGAAAACATTGTCGGAAAAGGAGAAAATGCTGGTGACCAGCATTTTCACCTTTTCAACAAATTTTTCTACTCTTCCAAAAACAAATTTTAACTTTTGAGTCGCATTTATTTTGTCGTCTGCAAATGCTTTCAAGTAAGACAAGGTTAGACGTTTATCCAAATCATCGTTGGAAAAGAAGCAGTTGCTAAAGAAAGTACATGTAGACAGACATACAGATATATGGGTTATAGATACATATACATGTATATAGGTTATGAGGCAACTCTTAAGAAATATTAGCGGTAGCAACGCTTTTACTTTATTGACATATATTCGCCTGCAGCTGAGCATGTAGGGGCCCGCAGAATAAACATGTCCACATTTTCGACCAATCAAAAATTACCATTTATTCATTCCAATATTTCAGTACCTAGAAGTAGGTAAAAATACGCCGAAAATAGTTACTAGTATATAACGCTAAAAATTCTTTGTAAGACAGGAAGTAAAATCTCGTATATAACGCTGGCCTCGTTATAAGATAGTTTAACCCTTTCAACACTTTAGGCGAAAACATGATCCTTTGCAGACTGTAAAGATCAAGATCAGACTGCACAGAATGTGCAGTCTGATCTTTGAAGTTCTGTGCTGTCTGATCTTGGACTTTCGCCGTCCGCTTGATTGGTCAAGCCTATTAATTGAAAAAAAAATCTATGTTTCAATAAATTCAATGAATTGTACTTTCACCCGAAGTTTGCCGAAAAGTTATTACAACGCTAAAAATGTCTTTGTAAGACAGGAGGTAATTTACAATGACAATACCTCGTTAGAGCGCTAGCCTCGTTATAGAATAGTGAAACCCTTTCAAAGCTACAGGCGAAAACAGGGTCATTTGCGGACGACATAGATCGAGATCAGACTGCACAAAACGTCCAGTCTGATCTTGGATCTATACCGTCCGCTTGACTGATCAGGCGTAGGCGCTGAAAAAAGTTAACACTGCAAACCTCGTTATACAGTCGAATCCATGTGTTTCCGGTTTCCGCAGTCACTTCTCCATCCGACCATCGCTTGGAGTTCAGATTGAATCTTAGCCCTTTCATCTCTCTAAGATTAATTTGAATACTTCCATCAGCAGTGGCCCGGCCAATGTAATCATGCCCAGATGATCGTATGGTGATCTTTATGTTAAACTTGTTGGCAAACTTGACGCATCTGATGACGTCATCGACGTTGGCAACAAATACGATCAGATACGGGAACCTTGTCACGCGGACATTGTACATCACACTATCGGTTTGATATCTAGCGTCGTTGGAAAACTCAACAAACCCGTCGATAGAATTATTGAAGTCTAGAAAATCTTGCATCTTGGGCCAACAACTACTTCCGGGATAGCAGTGTTTGCAGTCCTCTGCAGTCGACGCCATGACAATAGAGCCTGCCAGGATAATGGCTGTTGTGTACCACGTGATCATAGCCGTGGTTTTCTTGCCAAAAACTTTTCTGTGAAAGAGAACAGGGTCCGTATTCACCAAGCATTCTTAAGAGCGTTCTTAGTCTTTTCTCCGAGATTTTCTAAATTTGAAAGTAACACAACTTCTGATTGGCTAAACCAAATGCTTGGTGAATACGGGCCCTGAATAACAAGGGAGAAACTATTTATTGAAAATCCCCAATTTGTAGCCAGAAACAATGAACTTGTTTTGCACCTTTAACTGTAAATTACAAAAAAAAAATATCATTAAAAAAAAAAAAAGAAAGACGGCGTAAATTCGCCTTCAAATAGGCAGGAGCCCCTAAAATAAACCTGTCTTCATTTTTTATCAATCACAAATTTCTATTTATTCTTTTTTTATCAGTCCCAAAAAGAAGGTCAAAAGCCAACACATTTAGATACCCGAAAAAAAGAAGTAGTTATCTACAGTTTAAAAATAAAACACCTGGGTCCGTATTCACCAACCATTCTGAAGAATATTCTTGGTCTCGTTCTCCAGAATTTTCCAAATTTGAAAGTAACACACCTTCTGATTGGCTAAACCATTTGGTTTAGCCAATCAGAAGTTGTGTTACTTTCAAACTTGGAAAATCTTGAAGAATAAGTCTAAGAACGTTCTTAAGAATGGCTGGTGAATACGAACCCTGAACTGTCATCTTACCCTTAAAAATAATACGAGCAATGCTCTCTGAAAAGGGGGTTAGATGCATCTCCGTGATATATTATACCAAACCAAGTCATCATATAATTATGGATCCATAAAATCCATTTGGTCTACCAATCGATTGAATCTGGAGGAAGAATGGTCCTTTGACATGCAGAAAATTGACCAATAGCAAAAAGTATCGATCCATCTCTGTGAAAAGGAGGCTTAACGCATCTGCAAAAATTATCGACCATGTCAGCCTGCGCAGTCTGCACAGGCTGACATGGGTCGATAATTTTTGCAGATGCGTTAAGCCTCCTTTCCACAGAGCGTGGTTCATATATTATTTGATATAACACAAAAAAAATAAGACATTACCACAAAAAGTGACTTGACCGTCCTTACAGAAGAAAAGTTTGGTTTTTTTTGAAAACATGGATGCGAATATGGGCCATAGCTTTGATATAAGCAACTGCTTCTCTTTAGTCGATGGCGCCAAAGACTTGAAAGCAGGGGATCGATGGTACCAATCCACAGCTCGGCCGATTTCTTATCTAGTGCCGATGATAATCATTGTAACAGGATTCATATTTCTCTCTCCGCTGATCACTGTTTCGGTGATGGTTATTTGGGAAATCAGCCAGTGGTTTGGAAGAATATTGTGCCAAACACTGGTAAAAGAAATTCTAGGAAAGCATGAATAGGTACACTGGTCACTGCGTTATAACCGACATGATGCTGAAAACTGCATTAAACACCAAACAAGCAAAGACACAAATATTTTGTTTTCTTTAACGTGCAAAAGCGGTCTGGACCTTAGAAAAACAGTTAGTTGCGTGGAAAAAGCGTTGTACACATTACTGGTTCACGAAACTCCATGGCTCACTTTCACTAAACTGCGTGCGCACGAAATCTGCGTACGCAATTAAGGTAAGCAAGCATCAAGTTTGAAACCAAGTTTCACTGAATTGTATGGTGGCATATTTCTGCCGCGAGATACGAGATAGCTATCGTGATAATTTCAGAAAACATTCACGATAATTCGAAGTTTCCTGGAAATTTTATCAAGATAGTAAAAAGTTTTCTGAAAAAAATATCACGATAAACTTTGTTATCTTGAAAATTTTATGCTGATTATTTCTCATTCGTGCACGAAGCTGACATCGAGGTAAAATTATCACGATAGCTCTACCCGTTTCTCGATATCTATAAATAGAAAAATCACCATTTGGATGAACTCGGAAGTTTTTGACTGTACACGAGACAAAGATGATCCGAAACCATATCTAATTATAGATACCGTGAATGTCAGTTGTGGGCACGAGCGTAAAAAAAAATCCTGAAATTTCGCGATATTTCTATCGTGAAACTTTTTGTTATCTAGATAATATTTCCAGGAAAGTTTGTTTTATCGCGATAGTTCTCTAAAATTATCATGATAGCTATCTCGTATCTCGTGGCAGAAATATGCCACCATAGAATTGTTTAACTTTATGATTTGAGTAACCATTTGCATAATTGTCCGCCAACACATAACTGTGGGTAAAGTAGGGATATTATACATGTGTAGATACAATCCCCCCAAAAAATGCGTATATCTACCCAGAAAGGTCACTGGCCACCGCGTTATAACCAAAATGATACTGAAAACTGCGTTAAGCACCATACAAACAAATAGATTGGTTACCTCCCCTGATACAGCAAGTGTATATAAGGATCGGTACAGGCTACTAAAAACGGGAGGAATTCTGCCCGTCTATGTTTAAAACAACCATGTCGCGAGACTATTAGAGATTCCGGGGAGGTCACTCTCACTTCCTGAGAAGGGGATTTTCCAATATTTTTGACGTTAAGAGTAAGAGAAATGTATATTTGGCATCACCTTTTAATGTTTATGTCTGCTAATATTCTTTTTAGTTTTGATTACCAATTTCAAGTTGTGCAAAATGTCGCAGTGTTACCTATACAGCCAAACTGGAAATGTGTAAGCTTCTCTGATTGGCCATTCTGTGATATACATGTGGCCCAATGGAAAGCAACGACACAATAGCTTGTGCCAGTTGTAATATGTATATCTACAACGGGAACCAGTTCAACAAACAAAGAAACAGACATTTTGTTGTCTTTAACGTGCAAAAGCAGTCTGGACCTTAGAACGGAATTTGCGCACGCAATTTAGGTAAGCAAGCATCAAGTCTGAAAACGGGTTTTACTGAACTGCGTAAATTTTCGATCTGAGTAAATATATGCGTAACTTTACGCCAGTTTATACCTTTGGGTAAAGCAGAGTAGTATACATGTATATATATAATGTGCGTAGATATAAGCCGTTTATTTGGAAGGCAGCCCTGCAGGAACGCATAAATAGGTTCACTTGCCTACGTGACTAACTAACGAACTATTGAAAACTATTGCCGACACGGCATTAAAGGCCCATTAGCGGCCAAACGTAAACAATGCTGGTGTTTAAATGCATTTAAATTTAAATAATACCATCTAAAAGTATGGAAACTGGAAGATGACAATCTGTTATTGTACCGTCCATCCAAGTGTTAGTTGCTGACAGAAAAATGAGTTTTAAAACTAGGTTAAAAGTTGCCAGGTCGCAGTATTTTGTTTACTTTTTACCTGATCTAAAAATTTATTTTTCTGCCAGTGACTACCACTTTAGACCGAGCACACAAAAGCAGATTGCCATCTTCACAATATTTTCCAAACTTCTTGATGGAATGCCTTAAATCTAAATTTATTTTAAGACCCGCATTGTTCACTTTTGGCCGCTTTAAGGTATGGTATGAAAGACTTACTTGAGAGACCAACCCGACAGGGCCTTTTTTAATATAGATATTAATAAAACACAACCAGCCACTGTTATCTCCAAAATTGACATAAATCAGGCGATACCAGTGCAGACGTTTATATTCGCCCTAACCCTTTACCAAACAGCAAAATAGATTAGTCCAAACTGAAAGCATTTGCAGACGACAAATTCCATGTAGCTTAAACTATGGAAATCGGCTTCGAAATGGGTTTAAAACATTGTTGGGAAAAGGAGAAAATGCTGGTTACCAGCATTTTCTCCTTTTTCCCACAATGTTTTCAAAAAGTCTTCTTCTTTAGGGTCGTTAGAATTCGGACTGTTTGGTAAACCAACAGTTATCTTTGGAATATTTTAGTTGCTATGATCCATTACTCATAATCCTATGACACTATCAACAGCTTACTATAGTTGGAGTGAGGGACGTTCTTTAAGTTCATGGTGGGAGTTGTAAAATACATACACCATTTTTTTTTTTTTTTTTAAGAGGAAGCTTGCTTATTTTCGATATTTTTGATCGTATGCATATGGAATATATAGAGGATATTTGGTTTTTTCGGGGAGAGATCGAAATTACTTTCATCGAGTGAACATCGTCGGTAATATTTTCACGAGTGGCGCAGTCGAAATTTGTATCGAGTGAACATAATCGGTAATATTTTCACGAGTGGCTGCGTTCACTCGATGAAATAAATTTCGATCATTCACCGAAAAAAAAACGAATATTTCATTTATTTCATGCTTGTAACCCCCATTTTGTTGGAGCTTTCATCAAAATCCAGTAGGGGAGACTCGGGTTGAACGACTCACGGGCTGAATGAACCACTTGGAATAATTTCTACAATACGTTTTTAACGTCGTCACAGATTAGAGTTTCCTCGGCGCGTGAATCGAATCAATCGTTCACGGCAGTATTGCTGTCTTTGTACGCTATTTGTTTGTTTTATCAAAGAAAATTGATATTTGGGATCGGAGAGTAATTTTTGAGATTTTTATTTTTTTCTTCTTCTTTTATGAAGATTCTTTGAGCATATAAACATACAAGTAGATCTATATCTGAATGACCACCAAAATGTGGCTGATATTTTTTAATACTCGTTTTTCCACATAGCGCAGTATTTTCTTCACTCATGATCAAAACATGTGGTAGGAGTTGGTTGGGTATGAATGAACCACCGGGTGCGGGTATGAATGAACCATGGTTCATTCAACCCCACCCATGGTTCACTCAACTCCATACCCTTTCGGTACTGTAGGCTACAGAGCTGGAAACAAGGGGTCGCTAGTTCGAATCCTCGATTCAGCAATTTTTTTTTCAGAGGATCGCTGATAAAGATCGTGAGAGGATTCATTCCCCTCTCACCTCTGATCATTGTTTCAATGATGGTTATAATTATCGGAAAGTAGCCAGTGGCTTGGTAAGAAAAGTGCGGAGTACTGGTGAAAGAAACTCCAGGAAAGTATCCATAGAAGTACTGGCCGCCGCGGTAGAACTGAAATCTTGAAAACGGCGTTAAATGCCATACAAACAACATCGTGGACGGGTATGAATGAGCCACTTGACCACATATTTTAGATTGCTTATTTCTCGGCAGACGAACGTTAGATCAAGCATCTGAAAAGTTTAGAAAACGGCGGAAAGATTGTAGTAGATATCGGTAAGTTAGCGATCTGTTTTATCTAGATCCGTAAGGTGCGAGCCGACAAAGATCGAAAAGTGGCTCATTCATACCCGGTCTCCCCTATTATTAGGGGAGACAGTTATTTTCGGTAATTCCCCGTGGCGTACCCCCCTCACATAACAACGCATTACAATATTACGTAATGCGCGAGAAATATAGCGTAAATTACGTCATATTTCCCTCCATTTGAATGGCACGCGCTGATTACCTAGGTAACTAGTGCACGGGAGCTACTGTTTCCGCCTTCAATTGAAGAGTTAGAAAATATAAAATCGGTGTTTTCGTAACCATGAAATATCAAACCATAATCCACCATTATTTCTCAATAAACTACAGAAAAGCATGAAATGATAAGAACTAGTAACTTTCATGGTGCTTATATTTCCTTCAAGCTGGGTGAGGGTGAGAAAATTTGATATCGCACGAGACAAAAGTTCGAACGAGATGTTAAAACTTTAGTTTAAACATATTTTATTCATCAATTAATTACAAATATTTAAAGACAATTCAGTAGAATAACAAAAAATAAATGACGAAATGGATCAGAACGAAAGCAAAGCTTATATGATTCTTCTCCAAAATTCCAGGTACACAGTTACAGGTTGATAATAATGTATAACGTAGAAAAAAAAATAATAATAACGGTATTTTGATAGCTATTGAGAGAAAACCGTGGGAATAAAATAGAACTGGAACATAAGCAGATTGTTGTGGAGTGTTTAACTGGGGGAACAAAACTGGAGGTAAATTTTCACAGGCTATTGACATTCCTCCATGACCATCACAGATCAGTAGATATTGGATGCTATCAATAAAAGAACATGCAGTTACTTATTCAAATACAAGCATTTAGACTGAGTTTTGGAGGCAGGATGTTCACATCCAAAAAAAAAAGCCATAATTATTCTAAGTAAATCTTCTGCTATGACTAATGCAAGTATGAACTGCTGCGAATATTTTTTCATTATCAGGTTGATTGAGATCTTCATCACCATATAAAATGACTTGAAGAGTAACTCTTGTAATTCTACTTATATCATCGTTTAAACTAATTCTTAATTCTCGGTAAAATGGGCATTCAAAGAAGTAACGATGTGTTGATTCAACAGAGCCGCATCTACAAAGGGGCGACTGGACTATATTTTTCAAATACAAATGCTCATTAAGACAACTACACTTATTTGGTAACCTAGCATGTATGATCTGAGTTTTTCTATCTCCAAAGAAATAAAGCTTGTTTGGGCTCGGTTTATCCAAGTTTAAGCGATATTTAAAAGCAGACAACGTTCCGGCATTTTTCATTTCATCTGATAAACAGTTCCAATCATTGATCACTGATGGCAAGAATGAATTTTTGTACAAAGTGGTTCTGCAAGTAATGGTTCGCAAGTCATTTGGTCTTCGAAGATTGTAAGATGATGATTCCCCAACTGTTTGAGGAACAAGAACATTTAGATAGTTAGGAGATAGTCCGTTAAACATGTTACAAAAGAGAATCAGTTTGTGTTTTCGCCTCCTTTGGCTTAAAGTTTCCCATCCAGTTTCTTGGTATAAATCACGGATAGCAACTAGTTTGGTGCAGCCTGTTACTATGCGAGCCGCTTCATTTTGAACTTTATCCAGCTGATCTTTCAGGCCCTGAGAAAAATTGTCCCATACAACATCACCATATTCAAGGGTAGGCCTGATAAATGAAAAGTAAATAATTTGAAGAGAAAGACGACCGAGACGCGTTTTTAGATGCCGCATGATTCCAATGCTTTTCCAGGCTTTTTCAATAGATTTACTAACATGAATGTCCCAAGAACCATCATTGGAGAGGAAGAATCCCAAATGTTTATGACTGGTAACAGGCGGTATTTCTATATTTGACATAAACAGACCTGGGTGATTAGGCTTGGAACGTTTACGAGAAATTACTAAAGATTCAGACTTAGATGGATTAAACTTGACCAACCACTTCTGAGCCCATTGATTAATTTTGTCGATGTCTGATTGTAAAACTCTTCCTACTTCATCCGGATCACCTACAATCATTGATAAGCTGGTATCGTCTGCAAACAGGTTAATATTAGCCTGAATGTCATCTACTATATCATTGATGTAAACTAAGAATAAGAGAGGTCCGAGTATAGAACCTTGAGGGACACCGGCTTGTACACGACTTAAAGTTGAAACATCGCCAGGCAAAATAACCCTTTGAAAACGATTAGAAAGGTAATTGGAAAACCAAGATAATAACTCTCCACGAATCCCTGCTCTCTTTAGCTTAAAGAGTAACCTTCATGCCAAACTTTGTCAAATGCTTTACTTATATCGAAAAATAAAACCCCGAATTCCAAACCATCGTCCAAAGCTTTACAAATGTGATTATAGAGACAAGCTACTTGGTTAACGGTTGAGTTACCTGGCATGAAACCAGATTGCCAAGGTGTAAAGAAATCGATGTCCTTTAGATAGTTGTAAACATGTTTGAATATAATTCTTTCAAAAACCTTTTCAATATTACTCAACAATGAAACAGGCCTATAGTTGGAAGGAAGAGATGCATCACCAGATTTAAATATTGGGCACACATTGGATATTTTCCATGATGATGGAACAGAACTGGTATTTAAGGATTGATTAAACAGATCACACAGATGAGGTGCTAGCTGACCAGCAGCTTCGATAAGAATCCTATTATTTATGCCGTCAGGTCCTGATGCCTTACCAAGCTTAAGTGTTTTGAGAACATCTAGAACTTCAGACGGCGTGACATTAATAGAATCTAAAGAATTGTTTATAAATTCCTGACTTTCATCTGGAATAAAACTTAAGGAATCATCTATGCATGACTGGTTGGCAAAGTAAGAATTGAGTAAATTTGCTTTCTCGTCTTCTTCGATAATCATAGAGTCGTTGGAAGTATCATACAAAGGAGGGATAGATGTTGAAGAATGAGAACACATGAGCGATTTTAGTGTTTTCCACCAACCACGCGATGACAGAGTTCCAGATTTAAGTTGTGAAGACAATCGCTAGAAATATTGTACTTTACTTTGTCGGATCAATGCAATTATTTCATTTCTAGCCGACCTAAAATTTGACCAGTGACTGACATCGTTTGACTTCTTTGCTTTTCTATATAATCTTTTACGGCGACGTATTTTCTTTTTAATCTCACAGGTCAACCACGGAGGTTCTTTGGGATTGACATTAACTCTTTTGCTGGGAATGAACTTACATGCGTTTTCAGTAATGACATCCGCTAAACTATCAGCATAAATGTCAATATTAGTATCGTGTGTAGTGCTCCAATCAAAAATTGCGAGGTTATGTCTAAGGTGATTATAATTACCTTGGTCATATTTCCAAATTGTTCGCCTTATATTCTTAACCTTGGGTTTTAGAAAATTAAAGACACCAAAGACAGGACAGTGATACCGCATTGTAAGATCCAGACAAGGTTCACCAACGCCCGTTGTTAGTATTGAGTCTTTATTTGTAACAAAAAGAAGATCAATTGTAGAGTGAGAATTTTCAGTGAAATGTGTTGGTTCGTCTACACATTGAGTCATATTAAATTGGTTACAGAGGGCCTCCACTTTACGAAGTTGGATTTGATTCATTATGTTTAAATTAAAGTCCCCTGTAATAATAACATCAGAGATATTTGAATCAATAGCAAGACCAATAGAATCTTCTATTTGTGAGGTGTAAACTGAATCAGAGTTTGGTGGTCTATAGAATACTCCGTACAGGATATTCCTTTTATTACTAGACTTAATCTGGACCCAAATGCATTCAAGGTGATTGAACTCGAGATCGTGTCTTCGGATGTAAGACAAATTATTCTTAACATATAGAATAACTCCCCCGTACCTATTATCGGATCGATCTTTCCGTTCGGGTGGATGGAAAGAAGAAACTTCATCATGCAACCAAGCCTCGGAAAAAGACACAATATCAAAATATGAGAACTCAGCAATCAAAGTATCAAGCTTGTTTGCTATACTTTGGACATTATAATGGATAGTTGAGAGGTGATTAGGAAGGTTGAGGAAATTATACAGATCAAATGAACTGGAACAACTGTCTGAACTTTCTTGCAATGCAAGAGGCATATACATGTACAAGCCCCGGGAAAGTTACTGCAACATAATATTCCTTTTACTATATACCAACATAATTTAATAATGAAATATCGCAATTATTGACATTGTTATACACCAAACAGAAATATCATTCATAACAAAAATATCATTCATAAAGTTAAACAGCCATTAACAATGCATCGACTTGACTCTGTTATTGCTGTAGACGTAAATCTTCTTTGTATGACTGCATCATTACTTTTTATTGGCCCATGGAGATAATTTGTTTGCTTGTACTCGTCTTAGAGTTCAACTCCGTTTTAACACTTTAGTTCATATCACGGCGGTCAGTGCACCTACGCATGTGTTTCCTGGCTTTCTCACACCAGTATTGACACAACTTTCTTTCCAGAGCAACTGACTACTTTTCTCACATGCATCAAAGGTGAGAGGCGAAAAATCGCCAGAAAGAAAGTTTGCTTCAACTTGGTATCGAAACCTCAACCACCAGGTCACGAGTCAGATACGCTAACCACTGAGCCACCTGGCCGGGCCCCATGGAGAAAAACTTACTCTTAGGTTTCCAAGGGTGACTAAAATGAGTGCTCTTTCGCGGATGGTACAGATCACGATAAGACTACACAGAACCTGTACAGGCGGCATTTGGACTTGAATATCATCAAAAAAGAGAAAATGCTAATAACCAGCATTTTTTCTTTTTCCCACAATGTTGTCTTCCCTTTCGAAGACAGTCTCTCTCGTTACATAAACATCTAATCTGTTGTCTGCAAACGCTTTGAAGTTTAATAAGTCGAAAATTTTGTCGTTTGGTAAAAACTAAACTTGACCTACCTAAAATTTAAAGTCAAGGTCAAGGTCAAATCATTCAGTTGTTAGCGACGAAGTCTCGCAATGACAAGGATTTTCTCTAAAAAATACTCGCATAATTACGACAGGCGACCATGTTTGAATTTAGAGGGGCCTCTCTTTAGAGTTTTTTTATCCGAATTATTTTTTTTTATGAAAAACTGATAAAAACAGGACGGTTACGTGCAATAGAATGACATTTAAATAACCGCTTTGTCGCTTTGCAGTTTGGAAACTTCGTGTATTTTTAGAAGATAGGGATGGACCGAATAGACGAATATTCGAATATTCTAAAGGCGGCCGAATGTTCGAATATTAAGCCCATATTTGAATATTATTATTGTTCTACGTTTACAATGCTTAATATAGCCCGTCAAAGGAAAAATAAAATAGAAACGGTACCAAATAGCGATATGATCCCGCGTTCTCTCACCCAACTGTGTATCTGTCAATGTGTTGTTTACACGTGTAAAGCTTTTTTTTTTTGACATCTATTAAATTACATAACAGCTTAGGCTGGACTTCAGCATTTGTATTAGTTTCCATCCCTACCTAATCCAATATAACGTCATCGCTCTTCTTTCTAATACGAACCCATATAATCGACGTGCGCTGTTAATCAATCATCTGACACACCCACAAACCTTTGCGAAGTTCTTGTGCGAAATCTAAAAATACCTTAAAAGGCTACGAAGCCCGTTAAGGAAATACCACCAAAAATCTGTTTTTCTTATATTTGTTTTTCTACTTTTTGATTGTTTGCCCGCGATCGCCTTACTTAGTTCAGTGGTGAATCATTTTTGAAGTTTGGTGAAATTGGAAAAAAAAAAATCTGAAAAGCCCTCTTTTAACTCTTTACCACACGACAAAATTGTAGACTTGTCCAAACTGAGAGCATTTGTAAACGACAATTTAAATTTGGCTGAAATGGGAAAATTTGTCTTTGGTATGGTAGAAAACATAGTGGGAAAGGGAGAAAATGCTGGCTACCAGCATTTTCTCCTTTTCCCACAATGTTTTCAAAAGGCTCCTTCCTCAGGGTCGTTATAAGTCTGGATTATGTGGTAAAGAGTGAAACCAATCATGTAAGATAGAAACAATCAACATGACTACAGGTTTAGCACATGAGTATTTGTGAGAACAATGCGGTCATATGATAAATATCCTACTTCTCGTCCGCCACACGAAAATAGGGGGTCCTACTTGGCTCACTGGTAAAGTGTAGAACTCTTGTCCTCCTGGAGGCCCCGGGTTCGAGCCTTACTGGATCCACTGGGTTTTTCGTGGGAGTGTCCATGGGCAAGACACTTCAGAGCCCTGGCCTAGTACTGGTGTAACCCAGGAAATACATTGAATCTGTGAGTTGTCGCCGTGATATGATTGAAATAATGTTGAAAGTGACGTAAAACACCATTCAATCACTCAATCAACAAAAAAATTTAACGGAGCATATAACTGCTTTGTAGGAAGGCGAGACAGTGAGAGAGCGCAGTAACAAACAGAAACTTATTTTTTTTTTAAACTCTTTAACGCACAATCCCGACTTTTAACGACCCTGGGAAAGAAGCCTTTTGAAAACACTGTGGGAAAAGGAGAAAATGCTGCTAACCAGCATTTTCTCCTTTTCCCACAATGTTTTCTACCCTATCCAATACATAAATCACTATTTAAGCCACATTTAATTTGTCGTCTGCAAATGCTATCAATTTGGTCCAGTCTAAAATTCTGTCGTTTGGTGAAGAGTTAAATGGTAAATGGTCTAGTTCCAAAATACTCATGCTATCATGTACTGACCACTGTTGGAAGTGATACAACATACTCTCTTCGTAATTCGAACGATTTTGGTAATCATTGTTTGTAGAACTAATCCTTTTCTACCTTCAGCTGTAAATGCATGGAACTCTTTGACAAAAGCTACGAGAGAAACAGACTCTCTCTCTCTCTTATCCTTTAAACGTATGTTGAACGTAGATAAACCATGGCTTATATATAAATAGAACGACTATTTTTTATTCATGGTACTTCTTTATACTACTACTATCCGAAAATACGACTACTTTGACAAACATGCGATCCGGAAATAGAATCATTTTAAACAAACACGGTCCGGAAATAGAACTACTTCGAGTTTCTACCATCCGAGAGAGTTAAAGTTAATTAAAATTAAATTATTAAATATCGGTATCATTCTAATTTTAAAATCAAGGAAAATTCATCTGAAATGACTAAAACAAAAAGTCTCAGCCAATCAGATAGCTGGTCTTTGAACTTGGAACCTCTGAATTACCAGTCTAACGCTTTAAGCAATGGGCCATAACGTCCACTGTACGTAATTGCTTGTATAACACGGCTATGCCACCACATGCGCAGACAATACAAAAAGTGCTAAGCTTCAACCTTTTACCACACGACAAAATTTTAGACTGCCTGTCCAAACCAAAATGATTTGTAGACAACAAATTAAATATATCTCAAATGGTGGAAGTTATCTTTGACAGGGTAGAAAACATTGTGGATAAAGGAGAAAATGCTGGTCGTTACAAGGTCGGGATTGTATGGTAAAAGGCTTAATGAACCAAGAAAAGAAGAGAAAAAAAATGACGTCTAACATTTATTATTTTTCTCCCTACCCGCTCTATTAAACCCCAGGGAGAATCCCAGAGCCCAATAAATCACGAGCTTCTGAGCACTAAATGCAAATTGAAGATCGAGCGTTTAATATAATCGCTTTATTATAGCGCCCGGGATAAATCCCTCGCGATCAATTAAGCGTCCTAGCTTTCATATAAAAACTAACCTAACAGACATTAAAGGCAAGAAGGTGAAGATTTTTGTACTGATAAGCCCGGGAATCACAGACCCGAGTCCTCGAGCTTCACATACAAAATGCGCAATCAAAAAACTAATATTCTTCCTCGTCTTATCAAGATGGCGCCCCAGGCGTGTTAATTTAATAGAATTAGATGTATCCATCCGCAACCTTGTATGAGGCACTATTTTTTCCCTGTTTTTAACCAGTTTTCCTTTTTAATCTCTAGAGGTATTTTCCCCTATCTTCTTACCAAACAATCTAGTGTTTTAACGACCCTGATACTATACTTTTTTTTTCGTAGAAAAATGCCCTGTTCGTCTTGTTTTATGCTGTTTAACGTCGTTTTTTAACTTTACTTCAGTTATATCGCGGCGGCCTGTACACCTATCCAAGCTTTTCCTTAAATTTCTGTTACCAGTACTTCGCACAATATTCTTCTAAAGCTACTGGCTGCTTCCCTACATAACCATCGTCGAAACAATGATCAGCGGTGAGAGAAGAATGAATCTCTGCCACATTGGGGTCTGCGAAATTCCGTCGAAAATCACGTTCGTCGAAAACGATCCCTAGCCCTGACCTTTACCCTAACCCAGACGAATTGTGGCTCAAATCTTCCTCCCAAAAAAAGCTTTTCATGAAATAAATCTGGGAATTCAGCAATAGGTATTTTAAAACATACATGGATTTCGACGAAACACCCTTTCGACGAAATGTCGTGCACCGGTCGTAATGACTATCATCAGTTATCGAAAAGAAACTCATAGAGCTTGGGGATTCGAACAAGCGATTCCCTGGTTTCAAGTCCTGTACGCTATCAACTCCGCTATCGGGGCTCAGCTCTATGGCGTTTCACCAGGGATCGTATATACACATTTACGATCCCTGCTTTGCCAAAGGGTATGAGTTGGCGTAAAGTTACGCAAATATGTACGCGAATCGCAAAATTCACCAGTTTAGTGAAAGACTTGGCGCTTGCTGTCGAAAATACCTACGCAAATTTCCTGCGTAAGCAATTTAGTGAAACGCAGCTGTGGTGAGGTGAGGAAGTGGGCTGTGTTTTTTTTTTCGAAAATGATTGCTCTGTAGTCAAACTATTTACCAGACGACAAAATTTCAGACTTGTCCAAATTGAAAGGATTTGTAGACGACAAATTAAATGTTATTCAAATAGAGAAGACTGTCTGAAAAAAGGGGTAGAAAACAGTGCGAGAAAAGGAGAAAATGCTGGTTACCAGCATTTTCTCCTTTTCCCACATTGTTTTCCAAAGTTCTCTTCCTCAGGGTCGTAAATGTGGGGATTGTATGAAAAAATGTTAGTGCGATGTTTCTGCAATCCTATGACTTTATGATGTTATAATTTACTGTAAAAATGACATGCGCCATGCAGCGCCATAATTACGTTTTTATCAAAGCGACAAATTGATTTGTTCAAACTTTATTGCTTCAGTTATTTATCGCCAATAACCATCACGGCTCGGAGGCGTAATACAGCGTAAAATCTGAACTCTAAATCGGTAGTAATTAAGCAGTTATCCTGGATGCTATTTTAGCAATACTAGCTACATGAAGTAGACTGAATGCAGCAAGTGCCTTTGAACACGTTGTGCGTTGTCAGGGGTGCAGTGTATGCAAAAGTAATACTGAAGCATAATCTTCCGCTAGGTGGCATTTTTTAAATACATACCTCTCTGATATGGGCAATCTAGGTACAAAACCGGACTACTTTTTCAAGGCGGCAATCAATCCAGCGAAATTCAAAATAGAATAAACGTTTACTCACTAAAACCTACCTTGTACGATTCATCCAACAATGGTTAGCTAGCGTATAACCTATGCTCCAGTCATTTATAACACAGTCTTTATAGGCTCGGGAAATAGACCTGCTACATTTTTGTTGATAAGTCTGGAAAAAAACCTGCATATGCAAATCCTGGGTTTCCTGAAATCTGTATATAGAAACTCGATTTGCTGTAAAAAATGATATTTTTCCAATTTGAAATAATAAACTTTTAGAAATTTGAAAAAAAAAAACTAGATTTTTTTTTTTTCACAAAATATTGTTTATAGCCATTTTCTCCATTGCTACTTTTAGCGGCAGAGTTTTAGTTTACACACCGCGTATTCGTATTTATCCTGTACAGGATAGTGATACGTCACAGCAGACGGGGTAATCTTCGAAGAATATGACATACGCAGACAACGAATACAGAAGTTATTACCCGGGACGCGAAGTACCAAGAGAGGGGAGGGAAAGTTCCCAGCAGGAGGGTTTGTAGGTATCTTCTCCCCTTCTTCCAGAAAATAGTTTAATTGTAAAAGATATTTGGTGGCCTATGGTGACGCTTTATTGCATATTTGTGTTTTCTTTAAAGTGTACGCAACTGCGTTTTTGCTCAAAGGCAGCTACGTCCATGATTGTGCCACAGGGACTTGTGGCAAACTTTCTTCTGTCACAATTCTTCTTTGACTGTTTACACTGTCGACAGTGTAAACAGTCAAGAAAATTCTTGACAAAAAAAAAAACATTGTCACAAGTCCCTATGCTTTAGCTAATAGAGAAACTCTGGAAATATATGGATAGGTGAACTAACTGCATTGAAGTAACATAAATACTGTTGATTACGGCACACAACACTCTTCCACCAGCTCAGCAAATTAATTTTAATCACATAAAACCACCTCTAGCAGTGTATTAAACCCATGACTTATTTTCGATAATGCACTAGTGTATTATCGTTTTTTGGGTCCAGGTTCTGGAAAATCTGTAGATATGAGCGCGTGAAGCCGGTGAAACCAACCACAACACGTGCCGGAATTTGTACCACTTCGCCATTTCGCGGGAAAATGACGTCATTCTTGCTAAGATGTATATGCCACTCGTCACAACTCGGCCGATTCCGTGCCTACATCTAACCTCGTCCGTATAAAGGCGGCTTCCATTTTGAACTACCAATCACATGATCTTAAACATGGCGGCGCCCCTGTAAATCGCTTAGCAACGATAAGAACAACCACGATACAGTTATTCACATCTATCGAACTGTCGATGAAAGCTCCCAACGGATTTGATAAATCACGCTAAAAATTGAATGTACAAACTGTTTGCCGACTGAAATATCCTTAGAAAGATAACGATAGCAAATTGACCCATGTTTTCTTTTTTAAGAGGAGCCTTACAATTTCAATAACGGTAAAACGGCGTGCTTCCGGACACGTGCGAACTGTACCGTGTAGGTGCATATCAAGCTACGTGATACAGCCGAGGGATTTGATCACCGGATCACCCGAGGTATGCCGAATGATGTATATGCGTGAAAAGCTTTATGGTTTTCATGTTTAAAAACAATAAGAAATGCAGAGAAACATATCTAAACCCTCTAAATTGTGGAAATCTTTCGATTTGCTTTCTCTATATAAACTGTTTCATTCAATTTTCGATGTACATTTCAGATCTATCTTCTTATGTATGTACACAATTCAAACCAAACTACATTTGTCAACATGGACCTGTGAACGGTTTGTATGCTGAAGCTGATGATGCAGGATAGGCCCTACTTGTTTGTATGTCATTCGTTTTAAGTGATCACTAGAATCTCACATTCGTGTCTATGTTTTTATCATGTATATCAAACTCGTTGACTAGAAATGTATTTGACGCTCGCCAAGGCTCGCGTCATACATTTTTAGTCAACTCGTTTGATAATCAAAGTACTGAAAGTACTGACAGACTAGCGAATTTGATTGATTGATTGTTTGTATGGTGTTTAACCCTGTTTTCAACATTATTTCAGTTATGTAGCACTGGACAATGCACATATCCATGCTTTCCTGGAGTTTCTTTTAACAGTACTCCGCACAGTATTCTTTCCAAGCCACTGGCTGCTTTCCCACATTGACATTTTAACCATCGTTGAAACGTGAGAGAGAAATGAATCCTGTCACAATGACTATCATCAGTCCTCAGAAAGAAATTTGTCTAGTCGGAGATCGAACCAGCAACCTCCTGTTCCCAAGTCCTGTACGCTATCGACTGAGCTGCTGGGGCTATGCGTGCTATTGGTTAACTGTAATCAAGTTTAAGTTTAACCCTTAACCTGCTAAAAACTTTCAAGCCAATGGTAAACACCTAAATATTGCTATTTCAAAGTTACATTTTGCAGAAAATAATGTATCTTCTTATCGGACAGTGTAGATCCAAGATCAGACTGCATGCTCTGCGCAGTCTGATCTTAATCCACACTGTCCACAAAACGTCATTGAGTCGCGGTAGTGCTGGTAAAAGAAACTCCAGGAAAGCATGAATAGGTGCTCTGGCCGCCACAATATCACTGAAATAATGTTGAAAACAGCGTTAAACACCATGCAATCAATTAGTCAATATCCAAGAGCACAAGATGTAGTTAACTATTTAACTCTCTTTACAAAACGAAAAATTTTACACCAGTCCAAATTCAAAGCTGTAGCAGACCATAAATTAAAAGTGGCTCAACTGATGAAACCTGATTCCAAAAGGGTAGAAAATAATGTGGGAAAAGGAGAAAATGATGGTTACCAGCATTTTCTCCTTTTCCCACAATGTTTCCAAAGGGATTTTTCCCCAGTATTGTTAAAACTTGGGATTGTTGGGTAAAGGGTTAATATTCAAGACTAGAATAATAGTTTAACATAACAGTTTAACTGTACACAATGATCTCAATAATCAATGACTGAAGGAATGACAAGGGTTCCCTGTCCAGTGAGGGTTAATGTAACTAGGATTTGCTGCAAGTTACCTAGGTGTATCTATTAATAGATTCATTCATAATGTTACAGTGGTGTAGGAAAAAGTGATTCTCTGCTTTGCATAGGTCACTTAATTTACATATAAGCAAAGATGTTGTACCTTGTAAATGACATTTTGTTCAGTTTATTACTTTGTAAGAGGACATGTTCAAATTGGAGTGGTAGAGATTTAGTGGTTTTTGTCAAAATTGTCATATAAAACAGAATTAAGACTTATAACAGAAAGAAGTATTTTCTGTGAGGCAGTATTTGGCAACTGGGGCTTTTTTGGTTTACTTTGACTCTAGGTCACTCTTGATGCCTATAGACTAGCTTTGCTAGTCTAAAAATGATAATACATAAACACTCATGTAAGATCCTCTATATATCAGTGCCAAATATTTAATATCAGACTCTTTCGACGGCAGAAAACACCTTCCACTGAAACTTTAAACAGTGACTTGACTGAACAAGCGGACGGTGTAGATCCAAGATCAGACTGCACATTCTGTGCAATCTGATCTTAATCTTTGTCGTCTGCAAAAGGCCCATGTTTGCAACTATGGCTAAAATTGACTTAAAGATATTATTTCTCTTCCAAAGGACATAGTAAAACATTAATGAAATTGGATCAATTGCATTTTAGGCGCAATTGAAAAGCTTGTAAGTCAACGGTCATCAAACACTCTCTCTACTGCATCGGTGTAATAATTCGTATATCTATGGTAATGCACTGCAATACTTTGGCTAGCAGCCGGTAGCTTAGTCGTTAACCTATACTCTTAGAAATCCAGGGCCATTGAGTTCCAATCCCAGCTTAACTGCAAGCTCTCTTCTAAAGATAATGACAGCCATTGTAATGGGATTCGTTCCTCTCCCAATCCGAGGATTTTTTCTTTCACCGCTGAGTTTTGTTTCAACGATGCTAATGTTGGAAAGCAGCCAGTGGCTTGGAAAGCTCGTTATGTGAAGAACTTGCAAAAATAATTTCTAGGAGCACGTAGCTTGGTTCATTGACCACTGCGAAGTGACTGAAATAAAATTGAAAATGATCCTCAAACCAGTGACTCACGTCTGCTCTCCATGGCATTTTTACACATTGTGGTTAACTCTTTAGCAAACGACAAAATTAAAGACTGGTCCAAAGTGAAAGCTTTTGCAAATGACAAAATAAATGTGACTCAAAAATTGAAATATGTTCTGGGAAGAGTAGAAAATATTGTGGGAAAAGGAGAAAAGGCTGGTTACCAGCATTTTCTCCTTTTCCCACAATGTTTTCAAAAGGCTTCTTCCTCAGGGTCGTTAAAAGTAGGGATTCTGTGGTAAAGGGCTAATAGCCTACTCACTCACTTTACCAACCGTCCACCCTACCACTGACTCACTCACTCACTCGTACTAATTAACTCACACACTGAATTACTCACTCATGCAATCACTTACACAGTGAGAAAAATAGGACTCGATTTTAGCTAGTCATTGCTCGTTTTCTCATTTTGTTTTTTATGTCATATTAAACCGTATTTGCAGAACTTTCCGTAACTGTTTACCAGACGAAAAATATGTAAAACGGTCCAAACTAAAAGCAGTTGCAGACGACAATTTGAATGTGGCTAAAATGAAGGAGTTTGTCTTTGTAGTGTAGAAAACATTGTGGAGAAAGAAGGAATGCTGGTTACCATAATTTACTCGTTTTTCCACAATATTTTCAACAGGTGCCTTTCGAGGGTTGTTAAAACTCGAGATTGTGTGGTAAAGGGTTAATTAAAGAATACCTTTTTTTTTTCGTTGTATCTCTGTTTTTCCTTGTTGTACAATGTTTTACAAACTCTCCCTGCAGCATTATCAACAGTCTATTCATCTATTTTTCCTGTATTTCACACATACCACCACCGACAGACAACTTTATGCGTCTTACACCACTATAAATTCTCAAAAACTTCAAACGTAGTGACTTTGACAGATACCGCGACTTTTTGTTAAACCAAGGGAAACAACTCTAATTGTATCAATAAAAATTCAAGATGGCCTCCGCCTGTGCCCTGGAATGGGTGCCCGATTCATTGTATAACATGGCCGTATCTGCAACGGTTACATCTTATACTAGACACAGAAGAGAACTGAAGTTACTCCCAGAAAACGTCCAGTTTGATATTTACTACAAGGTAATGTCTGTCTTGGCAGAAATTTGTGTCTCGAAATAGTGACAGCTGGCATACGTCAAAAGAGTGGGTGGGGTGTTATAAAATCGTAAAGTCTGACGACCCTTCAAGATCGCGGGAGTTTTAGTGACTTTTTTTGTCGATTCTGCATGTACCGTCTCAAAACTGAAAAGAGTCACTAACCAATATATAATTTATATGCAGATCATTTGAATAAGAATAAACATTTTAAATGATTCTTTTTTTAAATGTAGGATTGAATTCCCTATTATCGTGGTACTAAAACATTCCACTGTGTGAAGAAAAATTAGTGTCTTGCCTGCTATTTTTCTGTTGCAAAAATCATGTGATGATACCTCATGTATATTTCTACGATAACTGATTTTCCTTTTGTCAGTTAACGATTTTAAATCAAGGCAAAGCAGGGGACAGCATTGACCAACTTTTAAAAAGGTTTGCTTCCCGTATTATCGTGGCACTGAGATGAGGCCCTGGAAGATTTACATGCTCTCCTTATTTATGTTCAAAACTTCGGCAAATGAAAATCAAGGTATTTTCAAAGTGTTGAGATGATTTTATGAAGAATTTTGAGTAACATATATAAATAAATTCTCCCTGTCATTTTGTAAACGAGGTTTTACTTTGCGCACCTGTGAAAATGGAGGGAAAAACGATGTCTACAGATCTTTGATTGAAATAGCATCAAATACCCCATTTTGGACCTCTTTCATGGATAAAAAAAGTGAATATATAATTTCTAGAGTGTTCATTTCAATATATCAGGGAACTCAATTTAAAAAAAATGTAGGGCTTTGAGAAGAAGATTTTTATAATTAGCGAGTCAAAAATTTTGTCCGGGCCTCTTATTTTCATTCCCATATTTGGAAAGCGGTGACGTCATCATTTAACAGTCGTCTGAAATTTACTTTCCCATTTGATAAACTTCAGTGACAGGAAAACAAATTTTACAGGACTGTTAAAATGATATTGATTTTGTTACGCTGAGAAGATCACCAACTTCATCTAGGGGATGGAGTGATTTTGCAAAGAGCCAAGTTTTCTTACTATTCGGATGAAAACTCGATTTTACCTACCATTTTTGGAAAATTTCAGCCTCACTTTCGGAAATTGTAAATACCACGATATTAAAGAACCCACGATAATATCGGAAGCGACTATATCTTAACACCAAAACATTCACTGATTCACACATAACTTTGATCTGTCTGAGCTAATCTCTTCACAGTATCTGTCATTTTGAGGACATTTCATTAATTTTGACATATTTTACTTTTCAGTAGATTTGTGAGAGACAGGCTGACATGACCAATGAAATTATGCAAATTATTATGCGCCATGCTCTGTGAAAAGGGGGCTTAATTCATTTGCAAGAAGTATTTACCAATGTCATTTAGCCCCCTTTTCCCAGAGCACACCTCATATTCGTCGGATTGGTTGGTAAAGAAACTTGGTGATGTTCGTCCAACTCGTGCATAATGAGCGTTAGAGAACCTGTGTCTATTAGAATGAAGAAATAAGTCAAGCCAGCAGCAATTCGTGGGTTGCTTAGCTTGCCAGTCTGTTAACTCTTTCACTACCTATTTAAAAAATATCTTTCGCTCGAGGTCTAAAAATAGATTTTCTTTCCTATTGAAAATGAATTTGGTTATATTCTAGCATCAGGTGGCAGATGTTGTAGATCTAAGATCAGACTGCATATTCTGTATAGTTTGATCCTGATCTATGCCATCTACAAGAGCTACTTAACTCTTTATCAAATGGCAAAATTTTAGACTGGTCCAAATTGAAAGCATTTGCAGACGACAAAATAAATGTGACTGAAAAATTGAAATTTGTTTTGGAAAGGGTAGAAAACATGGTGGGAAAAGGAGAAAATGCTGGTTACCAGCATTTTCTCCTTTTCCCACAATGTTTTCAAAAGGCTTCCTTCCCAGGATTGTTAAAAGTTGGGATTGTGTGGTAAAGAGTTGAGTTGTCACTGGTATTGAAAGAGTTAAGCAGTATTCTTGGATTTGTTTGTATTGGAGTTTAACACAGTTTCAGGTCATATCACAGCAGCCAGTGCATCTACACAATGTTTTGTTGCTTTCTCACACTAGAACTGACACAACTTTCTTTCCATACAACTGACTACTTTTCTCACATGCATTAGAGATGAGATGTAAAAAAAAATGGCAGAAAGAAAGTTTGCCTCAACAGGGTATTGAACTCGGAACCACCAGGTCCCAAATCAGATACATTACCATTAAAGTACAGTCAAACCTGTCTTAAGCAAGCGGTCAAGGGCCCTTCCAAAATCGCTTGCTTAAGACAGGTGCTTGTTTAAAAGAGGTCGATCACGCAAGATGTTCTCTTCCACTCTTTGTTCTAATGTCAACAATTTTCTCTTGGTACAAGCCATAATTCCAAATATGATCTTAACAGTCTCGAGTCAAAAATACAATAGACAAATCGTACGGTCAAAACATAAGAAATCTGCATCTTTGGTATAATCATCAAAACAATGGAATGGTCGAAAGATGATTGGGCATAAAGATCAAACAGTCGTAGGTTTACTGGTCAATTAAAATGTGACACAGGTGTAATCGTCAATTAAAATTAATGTCATCAAAGACAATTTCTTAAACACACCGGCATAGGTAATAACCTATACTAATTTGGGTGCAATCGGTTGTTAGGACAGTTTTCTTTAATCTTTTCTCACCTTTTAGAAGTAAGCAGACAAACAAGATGTCGAGGCAGCTACGCGTACGTTACGTAATTTCAGATTAAATCGAAAGCAGAAAAACATTTTTGGTAGTAATACTCGGGTAATTTACATTTGATTTCTAACTTCAAATTTTTTGACAAATCGGGAATAATAGCTTACGAAGTCATCAATTGCATCAAAATAACCTGTTCTAGAGGATATCAGGTTATATGCATACACCTGTTGATTGGTGACGTGTGTATATGATTGTTCGATTTTGACACCCTAGTTGTTAATCCGAAAACGGTCGGATGTGAGAAGTACACTAAGTGTGAAGTATAAGTGAGCAGTCCGACTTACGTTGGTTACTGGCCGCTACATACCAGGTTGTTTTGAAAAATGGGACACGATTTCGGCGGCCGTTGTGTGCGTTTTAAGGGTGCATGTTGAATAAACTTTAAAGGTTCATATAGAGTAAGAGTAGTTGGGGGGACATTGAACTGGCCGTTAAGTGGAGGTTCACGCTGAATGGAGGTGGACGGATCACCAGGTTTGACTGTACTTTGGAGGCCAGGAGGGGCCAACATTTTTTCGTGGAGGGTCTTTTCACTGTGACTTTAGGGAGAAAGGCTTATGAAAACATGGTTGGAAAAGGACAAAACGCTGGATACCAAGAGCTTTAAAATCTGTGCATGCTCGGGATGGGCAACTGGATTGTCATTGGATGTCTGTGAGATTTTATATCAGCAACTCTTTCACCAAGACTTGGGCAATTTTCCGACCTGAACTACTGCCGGAAACTAACTATACTACAGAACATTTTTCTGCTTTTAACGAGCTGTATCTCTGCTTGTCTCAGTGTTTTCAAAAGCCATCAGTTACAGTTGTATTATAACATCTGTAAAGAATAGTCAAATGACTCTGATTCCATTTTTTTTTTTTTGCAGCTGTACAACAAAGGAAGGTTGTGCCAGCTTGGAATGGAATTCTCTGAACTAGAAACATTTGCAAAAGTCTTGAAAGTTAATGATAAAAGGTATGGTATGTTTAATCTCTCAGAATGCTTAACCCTTTACCACACAGTCCCGAGTTTTAAAGACCCTACAAAAAAAACCTTTTGAAAACATTGTGGGAATTAGAGAAAATGCTGATAACCAGCATTTTCTCCTTTTCCCACTATTTTTTTTTTTTACCATTTTAATGACAGATATTATCTTTTGAGCAACACTGAATTTGTCATTTGCAAATGCTTTCAATTTGGATAAGTCTAGATATTTGTTGTACTTTAACCCATTACCAAATGATTTTGTGTTTTTTATGATCCTGAAGATGAGAGCTTTTAAAAAACATCCCGCCTGTTAAGATCAACTCCACTATTACTTAACCCTTTCCCAAACAAGCCCTGGTTTTCATGTGTCTGCAGTACAAGTCTTTTGAAAACACTGTGGGAAAAGGAGAAATTGCTCGTAACGAGCAATTTCTCCTTTTCCCACAGTGTTTCCTACCCATTTTGAGACTTTTCTGCCATTTTCATCAAATTGGAAATTTTTGTGTGCAGACTCTTTCAGTTTAGACTAGTCCAAAATTTGTCGTTTGGGAAAGGGATAAGCCACATTTGATTTTCTGTCAGCAGACACATTCAATACAGATAAGTCCAATGTTTAGTTATCAAATCTTGTTAATGGAATGATTGGATTTCCTTTTGAAAGCATAGAAAACTGTGCTGGAAAAAGAGAAAATTATGTTCAGTTGCATTTTCTTCTTTTTTAACAGTGTTTTCAAAAGCTGTCTTTTTCAGGTTCTTTATCTCTTTTACCACAAAATCCCGACTGAGTGAAAAGCCTTTTTACAACATTTGGGAAAAGGAGAAGATGCTGGTAACCAGCATTTTCTCCTTTTCCCACAAATGTCGTGACAATATTTTCTACCCTCTTAGAGGCAAATTCCATCATTTGAGCCAAGTTTAACTTGTTGTCTGCAAGTGCTTTCAATTTGAACAAGTTGAAAATTTTGTTGTTTGGTAAAGAGTTAGCCCTTTACCGAACATTCCCGTGTTTTCACGTCCCTGAGGAAGGGGCCTTTTGAAAACGTTGTGGGAAAAAGAGAAAATGCTGGTAACCAGCATTTTTTCCTTTTCCCACAATGTTTTCTACCCTGTCAAAAAACCTTAAGTTCATGCATACCACTTTCCAATTTGTCGTCTGCAGATGCTTTCAATTTGGAAGGGGGCTAAAATTTGTTGTTTGGGAAAGAGTTGAACATGAGCTTCTCAGCTACACGCCCTGCAGTCTATATACTGAATTTGGTCTTTTATCTTTTAGGCATCTTCTGCACCACTGTTTCCAAGCTCTAATGGATCATGGAGTTCGAGTTTCCGAGATTCTAGCGGATAGTTTCACAAGTCATGTTTTGCAATCAAACCCTTGCGTCCAGACTAAGGAGAAGTCTATACAACTTGGATTTGCATTAGGTAGGAAAATGAGCCAAGCTCTGTGAGAAGGGGATTTAATACATCTGCAAAAAGTATCGACCCAGGTCAGCCTGCGTAATCCACGCAGGCTGACCTGGGTTGAAACTTTTTTACCATTGTTAAACTTTCTGCTTATCAAAGAACCATTCTACTGCAAGATTTAGGCAGTTATTAGACAAAATGGATTGTACGGATCTGTAATTGTGTGATGACTTGCTTGATATAATACATTTACCCTTTCCCAAACAAGCCCTGGTTTTCATGTGTCTGCAGTAAAAGTCTTTTAAAAACACTGTGGGAAAAGGAGAAATTGCTCGTAACGAGCAATTTCTCCTTTCCCCACCGTGTTTTCTACCCTTTTTGAGACCTTTCTGCCATTTTCATCAAATTTAAAATTGTTGTCTGCAAACTCTCTCAATTTGGACCAATCCAAAATTTGTCGTTTGGGAAAGGGTTAAATCCCTTTTTTCCAGAGAATGGATCATTTATTGTGAAATTTATTAAAAATGCAATTCTAATACTTAACTATCAAAAAGGGGATCTCTAAGAGCAGGCCCGCTTGGGTAGCTCAGTGGTTAGGGTATCCGACTCATGACCTGGTGATTGCCAGTTCGATACCTAGTTGTTTTTTCACCTCTCACCTCTGATGCATGTGAGAAAAGTGGTCAGTGACTTGGAAAGAAAGTTGTGTCAGTACTGGTGTGAGAAAGCCAGGAAACATGTGTAGATGCACTGACAGCTCTGAAAAAGTTAAACTACATAAGATAAAACCACTAGCTGACAACATTTTTCCTATTGCAGCGGACATTTGTGGAAAACATCATGCCAATTTTTCCTATTGCCACAATGTTTTCACTTATATTCATGAATCAAACATAATCTGTGATAACCCTTTATCAAACAATCCAGATTTTTTGCAACCCTGAGATAGAAAGCTTTTAAAAAAAATTTTTGGAAAAGGAGAAAATGCTGGTAACCAGCATTTTCTCCTTTTCCCATAATCTTTTTAAAAACCCTTTTCATACAGTCATTAAAACAAGAAAGTTTTGCAAAGGTTTAAAATGCATTGACACAAGAGAGAAGGGGGCCATCTGTCGGCCTGCACAATGGGTAGCATGCAAACAAACAAATCTTTGGACCATTTACTTGACACATTCTTATCAAAAAGAACTGTTACCAAGGGCTATGTTTATCAAACTTATCAAATATTTTTTCTTATATTTCAGTACAAGATGGTGTGCAACACTTATGTTCACCAGGTTTAAAATTTCATTCTGAAAGTTCTGTAAATAATCCTTTTCTTTCCTTTTATATACATCTTGATCAAATATCTGCAGGTGGGTTCCTGAGTGATGCAGGCTGGTTCAGTGACAGTGAGAAAGTTTACAGAACCTGTCTAAGTTTATGTGATGACAATAATACAGTACCCAGTCTATGTAGATCTCTAGAATGTAGAGTTAGGTAAGTAAAGTAAACAGTCTGACCTTGAAAAAGACAAACTTAGGTCCTCAGAATTCCTTTTTTAGCACACGTGTAGAAATGAGAAAAGAAAAAAGAATATCATGCTTAAATGTCTAGTCACCATGTGAGATCACAAACAAAACTGAGCCTAAAAATCAAGAAAAACCAATCTCGGTAGCTTAGTCGGTAGCGTACAGGGCTTGAAGCCGGGGCCTTGCTGACTGAGATCCCCAGCATGGCCAATTTCTTTCCGAAGATTGATGATAGTCATTGCGACAGGATTCATTTCTCTCTCACCACCGATCATTGTTTTGCCAATGGATCTGTGAAAGAGCAGCAAGTGGCTTGGGAAGAATATTGAAGTACTGGTAGCAAAAACTCCAGAAAAGCCTGGATAGGTGCACAGGCTGCCACTTTTTAAGTGAAATAATGTTGAAAATGGCATTAAACACCGTGCATAAAAACAAACAAATCAAGAAAATTTATGTGCTGCTTCAAGACTGTTAGAGCGTCAATGAATTATTGAGCCATGCTCTTTGAAAAGGGGGCTTAATGCATCTACGAAAAGTATCGACACAGGTCAGCCTGCGCAGTCCGCGCAGGCTGACCTGGGCCGAAACTTTCCGCTATCGGTCAATTTTCTGTATATCAAAGGACAAGTCTACCTTATGATACAAAAAA
The DNA here is from genome assembly GCA_945859785.2 of Tridacna gigas. NCBI lineage: Eukaryota > Metazoa > Mollusca > Bivalvia > Cardiida > Cardiidae > Tridacna > Tridacna gigas. The sequence goes on from OX244042.2 coordinate 2,207,963, forward strand.
TTGGTTGCAAGACATATTGTTTTTTTATGGATCCCTAGTTATGTGATAACTCACTTGGTATCATGCATTACGTAGATGCATTAAGCCCCTTTTGCCAGAGCATGGCTCAATTATTCGTAGTATACAATTCTATGAGTCCTTCACAACGCTGATATTAAATGTTTCATCATCTGTATATATCTTCCACAGATTGTTACATGTACAAAATGCCAACTGTAAATATGAAAGCGCCAAGAGTACCTGTCAAGGTGCCTTTAAGATGATAGATCAGCTTGCTGGTCAAGGAATCACTATCAATAAAGCCACATTACATACAGAGTCCTGTTCATTGTTGTTTGCTAAAAGCCATTATGATGAGGTATGTATTTTGTCAAGACTCGTGACCTGGAGGTTGCAGGTTCGATACCTGGTCCAGGCAAACTTTCTTCCTGGCAACTTTTTGCCTCTCACCTATGATGCATATGAGAAAAAGTAGTCAGTGGCTCGGAAAGAAAATTTGTCAGTACTGGTGTGAGAAAGCCAGGAAACACATGCGTAGGTGCTCTGACTGCCATGATATGATCTAAGCTATTAAAACGGCATTAAACTCCAATACAAACAAATTTGTCAAGTGGTTTCTTTTTATTTACCTTTTACTAAACCCTTGAAAGGTGGCTGTTGAAAATAATGTGGAAAAAGGTGAAAATGCTGGTAACCAGCATTTTCTCCTGTTTCCCCATAATGTTTTCTATCCTGATTGTACAGTTCTTTCCATGGATGATTCTAATGTTTTTCCCTTGTGAAAGGAATTTATACTTTGACTGCTTCTAAACTGAAATCAGCGTTTTTGATTGTTGACAAAAAGTTCGACTTGTTGAAATTTCAAGGTTGTTTTTTTGCAAGATTTTCTGGCTGGTAATATCAAACAAATCTGATCTCGATATACACTGTCCTTTATCTCTTTCACTGCTAATGTTGCTTGGGACAGCTTTAGCTGGTGTAGATCAAGATCAAACAGCACAAAACATGCAGTCTGATCTTGGATCCACAACATCAGCTGGCAAATACTAATCTTTGACTAAATTCATATTCAGATGCAACAAAAAATGTACTTGTAATCCTCTAGAAATGTCGAATCACTTTATTCGGCAGCGAAAGAGTTAACCATTTACCGAACAACAAAATTTTAGCCTGGGCCAAATTCAAAGCTGTTGCAGACAACAAATTAAATTGGCTCAGTTGGTGAAATTTATCTCTGAAAGGCTCAAATACCTGGGACAAGGGAAAATGCTGGTACCCAGCATTTTTTTTCCTTTTGCCACAATGTTTTCAAAATGTTTCTTCACCAGGGTCATTGAAGCACAGGCCTGTTTGGTAAAGGATTAAGGCATGTGAATATATTACTCACTGCCAACAAAATTATGGTCATTGGTTAGACAAATTTCAGTTTTGTCTATTTTTAATTTCGACTGTTTTCAAAGAAAACAGAGAGATACTCAGAGCTCCAGATAAGAGGGAGTGATGGTATTCTAAATCCCTTATTTCTCTCCCAAACCCTATGTTGTGGGTACTCATTAGAATCGTCTCGATGAGACGATTCTAATGAGTACCCATAACATAGGGTTTAGTGGAGAATAACTAATATTTTCAGTTTTGAAATCAAAATCACTCCCTCTATCTGAAGCTCTGATACTGTCATAGCCCTGGTGTCTTTCTGCGGTATCGTCGTCATGCGAAAACTCTTGACATATTATTATATCTTTTATATTTATTTTAAACTTGAACTGGTGGTTAACTATTAAAATGAGATCCCATACAGCTGGGACAGGGTACCATAGAAATATTCTTGACACAGTTATGTCCCTTTTTCAACATAAAATCTTAAGGGAACTCTGACGTTATATAATATCTCTGTCATCACTGAAGGTGTTTACTTCAAACTTCAAAGTGGGACTAGTTCTTAATTAACCAGAAGGGGAACCCACACGGTAGGAGCAGGTAACCATCTAAATATTTCTGACACAGTTATACCCCTTTATAGACTTCGAATTTCCACAGAAAATCAAGCAACTACAGCCAAGCATTGTCACACGCATACATTGATATTGTGTTTTTTTTTATTCCAGGCATTCCGTCATTGCTCCATAGCCATGACTGAACTCTCAACTAGTCTCCCACAGAAAGCAGTTGTTGACGTGTTACGCCAGTGTTCAAAAGTAAGTTAGCCATGCTCTGGCAAAAAGGGAATTTAATGCATCTCTGTGATTCATTATATCAAGCAAGTTGTCACATTCAGACACCATTTGCAATCATAAATCCATTTTGTCTGACAACCAGCTGGATGATGAAGTAGATTGGTCTTTTAAAAAGCAGAAAATTTACCAAAAGCAAAAAGGTTTAGAACTGTGCGAATTGCACAGGCTGACCTGGTTCAATATTTTTGCAGATGCATTAAGTCCCCTTTTAACCCTTTACCAGACGACAAAATTTTAGCCTTGTCCAAATTGAAAGCATCTGCAGATGACAGTTTCAATGTGGATCAAATGGTGCAACATTTCTTTGATGGGGTAGAAAACATTGTGGGAAAAGGAGAAAATGCTGGTTACCAGCATTTTCTCCTTTTCCCACAATGTTTTCAAAAGGCTTCTTTCCCAGGGGCGCCAAAAAGCAGCGGTAAAGGGTTAACAGAGCATGGTTCCAGTGTTTTGCATTTGTCTTATCTTCTGCTCATAGAACAATTTCAAAAATTTACAGGAGATTTGCCTTCAAGAGATAAAATAATTTAGTTATTTGAAATCCTTTTATGAATTCTTTGTAGACCTAACATTCAAACACCATTGGCAACAGTGGGAGCCATCCAGGGGTCTGAATTCACCAACCGTTATCAAGAACATTCATAGGATTATTCTGGATTTAGAAAGTAACATAACTTCTGATTGGCTAAACCATTTGGTTTAGCCAATCAGAAGTTGTGTTACTTTCAAATTTGGAGAATTCTTTAGAGAAAGACTAAGATTGTTTTTAAGAACAGTTGGTGAACCAGCATTTTCTCCTTTTTCCACACTTTTGTACCCTTTTAGATTCAGGTTTCATCAAAATTGAGCCACATTTACTTTGTCACCTGCAACCACTTTGAATTTGGATGATTGTAAAATTTTGTTGTTAGGTAAAGTGTTAAATCCTTTTTGTTTTTTACCTATAGGCATGTGTTGTAAAAAGAGAATTCCAGAAAGCAGAGGTCCTGATAAAATATGCTGTTAAATTTGCAAGGTATGTTGTGACTTGAAATTTTTAACCTATTGCAAACACATATCCGTGTGCTTACATAGAAAAATTCATAATGAGCAGTGTTTCTATCACAATGCTTCATTATGAATCAATTTATTTAGAGATATATCCTTACAGCCAAAGAGAAAAAAATGCTGTTAAAACTTTAAAGTGTGTAGAATGGCTCACAATTTGGTCAGCTGTGTAAACATAGCTAAATTACCAATATACATGGTGTAAGGGATTGAGAAACTCAGGGAATTTGTCCTCATTTAAAACCAGAAATGACAATAGTGATTTCTTTGACGGCCTCCAGAAAATGAAATGCATTTTTTTTTTTTTCATGCTTTTCGGTAGTTTATCGAGAAATAATGCTGGATTATGGTTTGATATTTTATGGTTACAACCACCGAAAAATATCGATTTCATATTTTCTAAGTCTTGAATGAAGGCGGAAACAGTGGTTCCTGCGCACTAATTACCTAGGTAAACAGCGCATGCCATCCAACCAGAGGGAGATATGACATAATTTATGTGCATTTACCCTATATTTCTTATGCTTTACATAATATTGTAATGCTTTGTTATGTGAGGTGGGTATCTTTTGTTGAAAGATAGAAATTTAATTATTCTCGTGAACATCATTGGTAATATTTTCACATGTGGCTGTGCCACTATTACCAATGATGTTCACTCAATGAAAAAAAAAAATTTCAAAATTTCGATCTGTTACCGAAAAACACAAATACCCACTATCTATCCATCGTAATCTGTGCAATTTTGGGCATGAAGATGATGTTTATTTTACTGATATTTGATGTTTTCTGCTTCATCTGTTTTTCTTTTTTCTAATTTTTTTCTACAGGGACTGTTTTGGGATACATCACCCCAAATACTCAGATGCCCTGCTAGATTACGGTTTCTATCTGTTAAATGTTGACTCTATCACAGCTGCTGTACAAGTATATCAAGTATGTAAACCTTGAATTTTATTTTTGTAATACCTTAATGCTTTACCACACGATGCTGCCTTGTTACGACGCTGATGATACAAGCTTTTGAAAACATTGTGGGAAAAGGAAAAAATGCTGGTAATCACACAAAAAAATAAGAAAAATAAATTTTTGAATTATATTATTTTGTAGTTCTGTAGAGAAAGTTTTTTTGAAATCATTGTTTCAAAAGCTGTTTTTCTCAAGGCTGTTAGGACTCCTTTTCTGTGGTAAAGTGTTAAAAGAATGTTTGTTAATCTTATCTTTGTCAAGTTAACTCTTTACCATACGACAAAATTTTACACTGATCCAAATTGAAAGCATTTGCAGACGACAAATTAAATGTTGCACACATTATGAAAGTTGTCCTGAAAGGTTAGAAAACATTGTGGGAAAAGGAAAAAATGCTGGTTACCAGCATTTTCTCCTTTCCCCACAATGTTTTCAAAAGTCCCTTTCCTTGGGGGGGGGGGGTCGTTAGAAGTTGGGATTGTGTAGTAAAGGGTTAATAGAATTCTCTGGACATATGACAGTCGATTTACGAGGATTTGGTGTACATCTCATATGTCAAAGGGTATAGTAAGTCAGATTATAGCCAACATACTTACAGTTTAACTCTTTACCAGATAACAAAATTTTAGGTATGTCCAAATTGAAAACATTTGCAGACGGCAGGGTAAATACAACTCAGAATCCAAAATTTGTGTATAAAAGGACAGAAAAGATCGTGGGAAAAGGAGAAAATGCTGTTTACCAGCATTTTCTCCTTTTCCCACAGTCTTTTCAAAAGCCTTCTTCTCGGGGTCAGTAAAACTGGGGATTATGTGGGAAAAGGTTAAAAAAAGTCATGCTCTGGCAAAAGTGGGTTTAACCCTTTACCAAATGACAAAATTTTAGCCTTGTCCAAATTGAAAGCATTTGCAGACGACAATTTCAGTGTGGCTCAAATGGTGCAATTTTTATTTGATAGGATAGAAAACATTGTGGGAAAAGGAGAAAATGCTGGTTACCAGCATTTTCTCCTTTTCCCACAATGTTTTCAAAAGACCTCTTTCCCAGGGGCGTTAAAAGGCTTCATTGTGCGGTAAAGGGTTAATGCATCTTCGTGATGCATTGTACCAATCAAGCTATCACATAACTGTGGATCCATAGTAGCCCTATTTTTAACAAACCAACTGAATCATGAGGTAGACAGGTCCTTGGACAAACAGAAAATTCACAGATAGCAAAAAGTTTTGATCCACTTCAGCCTGCCTGTACTACACAGGACATTAAAAGTTACACATAATCCTTATCCATTTAAAGACTTTTTGACTATCAATTCTATATTTTTGTTCACAATCACCATTTTTATCACAATCTTAACTTCATCATTTAAAACTTTTTGAGTTGATAGGTATTGTCCTGTCACTCAATAATGTCTTTTATACATATCAAGATCACTCAAAATCCTTCTCAATTCAAGCTTTTTATTGTCATCATTGTGTTCAAATCTTTTGTCTCAAACATCCCATTTTAACCATCTTTTAATGCAGACATGCGCGCTAAATGACCAAAGCTGTCGATGTGCCATAAAATAACATTCATTCATTCATTGTACTACACACAGGCTGGCATGGGTCAATCCTTTTTTGCAAATGCATTAAACCACCTTTTCTACAGAAAATGATTTATGTACATAAAATTTACAGAATGCCCTAGACATACGACAATCCGTATTTGGAGGAAATAATCTACACGTTGCCGTGGCACACGAGGATCTCGCGTACGCTTCCTATGTTCAAGAGTACAGTTCAGGAAAGTTTAAAGATGCCGAGTAAGTCGTCTCTTTTTTCCATCATTTTATAACAAAAATAGTGTGCCTTTTTTGTCTCTGATGTGTTCCAAAGTTTGTTTGAATATTGTTGTATGCTACTTTCAACAGAATAGTGTGTTCCAAATTTTGTCTTGCTTGAATGATGTGATATGCTGCTCTCAACAGAACAGAGCTGTTATAATTGGGAAACAATCTAGGCCAATGAACTGTACCAAAGTTGACACCCGCTCCCAGGAATCAAACCTGGGACCTTATGGTTACAAGGTGGACGCCCTACTTCACAACTACGGACGCCACAATTAATAGATATCTCCTCAGGGTGATAATTGTTCAGCAAGGGGTTACTGAAGAACAGAGACGATATCTATTCAAGTCTCAAAATGGATCATAGCTTTTCTCTATGATAGGTGGTTTAAGTCATCTGCAAAAAGTATTGACCCAGGTCAGCTCAGGCTGACTTGTGTCGAAAGTTTTTGCTTTTGGTAAGTTTTCTGCTTGCCCAAGGACCATGCTACCTCGGGAATCAGCCAGACATTGGACAAAATAAATTTTATGGATCCATAATTATGTGATATTATGCTTGGTATAGCCCATCACAGATGTGCTTTAACCCTGTACCACACAAACCCGACTTTTAACGACTCTGAGAAAGAGGCCTTTTGAAAACATTGTGGGAAAAGGAGAAAATGCTGGTAACCAGCATTTTCTCCTTTTTCCACAATGTTTTCCAACCTATCAATGACAAATTTCATCATTTGGGCCACGTTTAATTTGTCGTCTGCAAATGCTTTCAATTTGGACCAGTCTAAAATTTTGTCGTTTGGTAGAGAGTTAACTCATTGCCAAACAACAAAATTATATGCTATCAAAGTCAAAACCATTTGCAGACGACAAATTTTATGTACCACAAATCATGAAATTGTGCTTTGAAAGGGAACAAAACATTGCGGGAAAAGGAGAAAATGCTGGCTATCAGCATTTTCTCCTTTTCCTATGTTTTCATAAGCTTTCTTTCTTAGAGGTGTTAAAACTCGGGATTGTGTGGTAAAGGGTTAAACCCTTCTTGGCCCTTCTCGCATTGCTCATATGTATTGGGATTGTATAAATCATTGCTCAGTTAATAATTATGTTATTTAAGTTGATTGATTGTATAGTGTTTAATTATTTCAGTTATATCGCAGCGGCCAGTACACCTATCCATGCCCTCCTGGAGTTTCGTTTACCAATACTATGTACAATATTCTTTCCAAGCCACTGGCTGCTTTTCCACATAACCATTGTCGAAAGAATGGTCAGTGGTGAGAGAGAAATGAATCCTGTCGCAATGACTATCATCAGTCCTTGGAAAGAAATTGGCCGAGCCGGGGATCAAACCAGCGACCTCCTGTTCTCAAGTCCTGTGTGCTTCCGACTGAGCTACGGGGGCTAGGCTGTTATTTAAGTACTAGTATATTGCAAGGTACAAACAATACTATGATTGTATATTATTCTACAATCTAGGGATCATGCCGAGAAAGCCATTGAGATTTTGGAAAAAATATTGCCAGCAGATCATCTTATGTTGTCTTCATCTAAACGGGTGAAAGGTAAGCTTAGTATTACAGAAGAGATTTTAAACAGGCAGAGACCAAAATGGGGGCGGGGGGGGGGGAATTATTGTGCAAAATACTCTTAAAAGGAACTACAGGAGAGCATGGATAGGTGTACTGGCTTCCAGAATATAGCTGAAATAATATTGAAATGGTATTGAACACCATTCAAACAAAACAAAAGTCTACAAAATTTTGGACTTTTTAATATGCTTTGAAGACAGCAAATTATGTGAGCCATGTTCTGGCACCCACATAGTCGAGTGGGTTGTATTGGTTTCACCATGTCTGTCTGTCCGTCCGTCCATCTGTCCATTTGTCCATCCATGTTTTCGTTTCAGTGCTCTAACTCAAAAGCCATTTGACCTAGGACCCTGAAACTTTATGCATGTTCCTCATGACCAAAGGAGGTACCTTATTGTTTATCGGTCACATGGGTCAAAGATCAAGGTCACAGGTGAACTTAGTTTTCTCTGATAGTGCTGCTTCAGTGACAAGGTGCTGGTGGGGGGTATTTGTCCGCTTTGCGACGGTTGCAGTTAATTCTGGCAATTACCCCTTTTCACAAAATCATTCAAGAAGGACAATTTCCTTTCCTGCATTTATTTTCCTTCTTATTTCTTGTACTTAGATGGTAATGGTACAGTTTAACTTGCCTTGAGCAATGCAATGCTTTTTACTCTGCCACTCAATTCAGAGATTTAACAACCCAAATGGCAGTTTTTGCGCTGATCCAAATGCAAAGCATTTGCAGGTGAAAAATTAACTATGACACAGAAATTGTTTTTTTGTTGTAGAAGGGTAAAAAAGATTGAGGGAAAAGGAGAAAATGCTGGTTACCAGCATTTTCTTCTTTTCCCACAATATTTTCAAAAGCCTTCTTCGTTGAAATTTGGTATGTATGGCTAGGGATTAACTTTCATTAGACTGTTTTTTTCCCTTTTTATCCAGCCCTCATACTGGAAGAGATTGCAATAGACAGCGACGATAAAACCAAGGAGGAATCGCTGTTACAAAAAGCACAAGATCTGCACCTGCAGTCACTGGCCCTTGCTAAAAAGGCTTTCGGAGAGAACAATGTGCAAACAGCAAAGCATTATGGCAACTTGGGACGGTTGTATCAGTCAATGCGTAGATACACGGTACGGGGTACTTGTAAAATTTTTATGTGTGTAGTTTTTTGTATTGGAAGCTAGCTGTCACAAGCTGGCAAAGCCTTGTAGTGACATAATCCAGTCATTTGCTTGCCAACAATTGTTTGAAATTGTTACCTGATGATAAATATTTACCGTTGCTCAAATTAAGACCATTTGTGGGCTGAAAATACTATCCACTGAAACTAATGAAGATTTTTAGCTTGGCAGTTTTCAGAGAAAAGGTCGTAGTATTTTCTTAGCCCAGGCATCGGCATCTGTGTTGTCGTGCAAAAGCTTTGACATTTTGTAATATCTCTGTTGGTTCTGAAGATATTCACTTCAAATTTTGACAAGTTGTTAACTATTAAAAGGGGAACCTATACAACAAGGGCATTTAACTATCAAAGTATCTTTAACATAGTTATTCAACTGACACAGTTGAAAGCAATTGCAGATGACAACTTTGGTGTAGGTCAGGTGATGGAATTTGTTGTCTTTGAAATGATAGAAAACATTGTGGGAAAAGGAGAAAATGATGGTTACCAGCATTTTCTCCTTTTCTCATAATTTTTTTTTTTTTCAAAGCCTTCTTTCTTAGTGTCTTTTAACTCTTTACCAAACGACAAAATTTTAGACTTGTCCAAGTTGAAAGCATTTGCAGACAATGTAATAAATGTGACTGAAAATTTGAAATTTGTATTGGGAAAGGTAGAAAACATTGTGGAAAAAGGAGAAAATGCTGGTTACCAGCATTTTCTCCTTTTCCCACAATGTTTTCAAGAGGCTTCTTTCTCAGGGTCGTTAAAAGACCGGATTGTGTGGTAAAAAGTAAAATAGAGTATGGTAAAGAGTAAACTGTGGAAACTCTTTATAAAAATTTAAACTGGTCCAAATTGAAAGCATTTGCAGATGACGAATTTAACTTGACTCAGAAAGTGAAATTTGCCTTTGGAATGGTAGAAAACATTGTGGGAAAAGAAGAAAATGCTGTTTTTATTTTTTCAAAATGTTTTCAAAGGCCTTTTTCGGGAAGGTTAACAGTTGGGATTGTGTCATAAAAGATTGAGCCCAGCCAGGTAGCTCAATGGTAAGCGTGTTTGACCCAAGACCTGGTGGTTGTGGTTTCAATACCTGGTTGAGGCAAACTTTCTTCTCAGCAACTTTTTGCCTCTCACCTCTGATGCATATGAGAAAAGTAATCAGTGGCTTGGAAAGAAAGTTGTGTCAGTACTGGTGCAAGAAGGCCAGAAAATACATGCATATGTGCACTGACTGCTGTGATAGGACCTTAGCTGATAAAACAGACTTAAACTCCAATACAAACAGACGAATGAAAGGATCAATGTGGCTGAGATAGAATGCTGTATCTGATTTAAAAGTTTTACGTATCGAACAGGAAGCAGAAGAGATGCATCTCCAGGCAATAGAAATCAAAGAGCGTTTGCTCGGATCGGAAGATTACGAAGTGGCATTATCTGTCGGACATTTAGCATCGTTGTATAACTATGACATGGATAAATATGACGAGGCAGAAAAATTATATCTACGATCTATAGATATAGGTTTGTATTCATTTTTAACCCTTTACCAGATGACAAAATTTTAGCCTTGTCTCAAATTGAAAGCATTTGCAGACGACAATTTCATTGTGGCTCAAATGGTACAACTTTTCTTTGATAGGGTAGAAAACATTGTGGGAAGGGGAGAAAATGCTGGTAACCAGCATTTTCTCCTTTTCCCACAATGTTTCCAAAAGGCTTTTTTCCCAGGGGCGTCAAAAGGTGCCATTGTGCAGTAAAGGGTTAATTATTATTTATGATCATGATAAGATATTATAAAAAAAATTGTGATGGAGCGTTTTCCCCATGTTTTCCAAAGCCTTCTCTTTCAAGGTCATTAGGGTCCTTTGTGGCTCAGTAGTAAAGTGTAGGACTCACAACCTGGAGGCTTGGGTTCAAGCTTAACTAGAAGCACTGGGTTTTTCATGAGGGTGTCCATTAGCAAGACACTTCAGAGCCCTAGCCTAGCACTGATGAAACCCAGGACATACATGAATAAGTGAGCCATCACTGTAATATGACAGAAATAATGTTGAAAGGGGTGTTAAACACCATTCAACCAATCGCAGGGTTGTTAAATCACAGAATTTTTTGGTAAAGTTCAATGTTGGTTTTCCCAAATGTACAAGGATATTTATAAAGGCATTTGCTGCAAATTTGTGTCCGGAAGTAATTAGTGAATTGATTGATTGATTGTATGGTGTTTAACGCCGTTTTCAACATTATTTCAGTTATATCACGGTGGCCAGTGCACCTATCCATCCTTTCCTGGAGTTTCTTTTACCAGTACTCCACACAATATTCTTTCCAAGCCACTGGCTGCTTTCCCACATAACCATCATCGAAACAATGGTCAGCGGTGAGAGAGGAATGAATCCTGTCGCGATGACTTATCATCAATCTTTGGAAAGAAATTGGCCAAGCCGGGGATCGAACCAGCGACCTCCTGTTCTCAAGTCCTGTACACTACCGACTGAGCTACAGGGGCTTGGCTAAGTAATTAGTGAAAGAAAAGAAGCTGATTTAAAAATGAACAATTTTTTTTTTTACTAGCTTGGCTGTTTTCGAAGGAAACATCATGTTATTGTCATAGCCCGGGCGTTGTCTGTGTCATTTAGAAAAAACTTTGACATTTTATTATATCTCTGTCATTATTTAACCCTTTACCGAACAACGCCACCTTTTGACGCCCCTGGGAAAGAAGCCTTTTGAAAACATTGTGGGAAAAGGAGAAAATGCTGGTAACCAGCATTTTCTCCTTTTCCCAAAATGTTTTCTACCCTATAAAAGAAAAATTGTGCCATTTGAGCCACATTGAAATTGTCGTCTGCAAATGCTTTCAGTTTGGACAAGGCTAAAATTTTATTGTCTGGTAAAGGGTTAAGATATTTACATCAGACTTGGACAAGTTTTTCACTATTAACTCTTTACCACACAATCCCGACTTTTAACGACCCTGTGAAAGAAGCCTTGTGGGAAAAACCTTGTGGGAAAAGGAGAAAATACTGATAACCAGAATGTTTTCTACTCTTTCCACAGCAAATTTCAATTTTTGAGTCTTTTTTTTATTTGTCGTCTGCAAAAGCTTTCAGTTTGGGACTGGTCTAAAATTTTGTCGTTTGGTAAAGAGTTAGAAGGGGAATCTATACAAGAAGGCAGGTAACCAGCAAAGTATTTCTGACACAGTTATGCCCCGTTTTCAACTTTGAATTTTCACTGAAAATCAAGCAGCCGCAGCCGAGCGTCGGCACCTGCATGTGATGCTTTTGGTTTTCTTTTCCAGGTAAAAAATTATTCGGCGAGGGTTATTCCGGTCTGGAATATGACTATCGTGGGCTTCTCAGACTTTATCGTGTTTTAGGAAATCAGGCTAAATCGGACGAATACGCCATTATATTACAACAGTGGAATCAAATAAGAGACAGAAACAATGCAAAACAAGTGAAACCATTGGAATTCGATCTCGAAACTGTACTCTCAGATATAGTAGCCTCATATTTTTAGTACAATTCATTAACCAACACTCACACATATAACTTTGTATGCCTGGACTTGTCACTTTACCACATGACAAAAATATAGACTTGTCCAAATTGAAAGCAATTTGCAGACGACAATTTAGATGTGGCTCAAATGATGGAATTTGTCATTGATAGGTTAGAAAACTGTGGAAAAAGGAGAAAATGCTGGTTACCATAAGGTAGAAAACATTGTGGAAAACACCTTTTCCCACAGTGTTTTCAAAAGGCTTCTTCCTTTGGGTCGTTAAAAATGATATTTTGTGTTAAAGGTTTAATTGGCTTATGAAAATATTATCACAAAAGAAGCAGTTGCTTGTTCTAAGCAGCTGTTTCTTTTCCCAAAATATTTTTTTTTATATATAAATGAAAAGGAAATATTATTGTGGGAAAAGGAGTAAATGCTTGTTCAAAGTATTTTTTTCCTTTTTTCCACACAATATTTTCAGAATCATTGAGAAAAGGACATTATACTTTATTTTTTGATAAAAGGGTATTTGCTTTTTCCCAGTAATATTTTTACTTTTCCCTCAATACTTCTCATATCATTCAAAAACCCCTTGTTTTTCTTTTTAATCATTTCCTGCAAATAATTCTCCTTTGGGTTCCTAATACTACTATATTATGTTACATATTCGAAAATGGTGTCTATATTGACAAGTAATAGGCTAAATCAGAAGGTCCCTTATGTTCTGTTCTAGTGAAAGACCTGTGAAATTAGCGTTGATATCAATAGAGAAAACTATGCCCTGCATTTGAGCTAAATTTAACTTCTTACCGAATGACAACATTTCGGACTTACCCAAATTGAAAGCATTTGCAGATGACAATATAAACCAAAGTAAAATCATTTGATTTGTATTTAATTTAAAAGGATGGAAAACATGATGGGAAAAGGAGAAAATGCTGGCGACCAGCTCTTTACCACACAATCCCAACTTTCAACGATCCTGAGAAAGAAGCCTTTTGAAAACACTGCAAGCAGCATTTTCTCCTTTTCCCACAATGCTTTTCAACCTGCCCAGATGAAAGTTCATTGTTTCAGTCACAATCATTTTGTCGTCTGCAAATGGTTTCAATTTGGACTAGTCTAATATTTTGTCGTTTGGCAAAGAGTTAAGGCTTCTTTCCCTGGGTCGTTTAAACCTGGAATTGTTTGGTAAAGGGTTAATGTGTTTATCATATGCAAATGTTTTCAATATGGAAGTGTCTAAAGTATTGTTCCCAGGCAAGGGGATAATTGATAAATGCCATTCGCCAGAGTATTGAAAAGGCACAGGTTAACTCCGTACCACACGACAATATTTTAGGCCGGTCCAAATTGAAAGCATGTGCAGACGTCAAATTCAGTGTGCATCATATTATTTGATTATTTTCTGAAAGGTCAGAAAACATTGTGGGAAAAGGAGAAAATGCTGGTAACCAGCATTTTCTCCTTTTCCTACAATGTTTTCAAAAGTGTTATCTCCCAGGGTTGTTAAAACTCGGGATTGTGTGGTAATGGGTTAAACCTGTACCCCATTACAAAATTTTAGACCTGTCCATTTTGAAAGACTGGTCCAAAATTGAAAGCATTTGCAGAGAACAATTCAAATGTGCCTGAAATAGTGGATTTTGTGTTTGATAAGGTAGGAAACATTGTGGCAAAAAAGTGTTGTTAAAAACTTTGGATTGTGAGGTAAAGGGTTAAATGGTTATCTGCATGTCAGAACAATGTCCTTGTCAGGTGCAAATTAAGAAGTAGTAAGTTAACCTTTAGTCTGCTACAGTTGAGCCCTGGTAGCTCAGTTGGTAGCGTACAGGACTTGAGAACAGGAGGTCGCTGGCTCGATCCCTGGCTTGACCAATTTCTATCCAAGGATTGATGATAGTCATTTAGACAGGATTCATTCCTCTCTCACCACTGACCATTGTCTCAACGATGGTTATATGGGAAAGCAGCCAGTGGCTTGGAAAGAATATTGTGCGGAGGACTGAAACTCTAGGAAAGTATGAATAGGTGTACTGGCCACCGCGATATAACTGAAATAATGTTGAAAATGGTGTTAAACACCATACAATCAATCATTAGTCTGCTAAGCATGACTCAAGTTTTTGTTGATGTAACAGGTGGTGAAAAATATCATGGCTCGACCGGGATTCGAACCCAGGGCCTCAGGAATACCGTTCCTGCACTCTAACCAACTGAGCTACCGAACCACATGTCAATACAGCCGCATGATATATCACCAAATACCTGTACCCGGTTACATATACCCCCGCCTAATTTAGAATTCGTCCCGAATTCCGGAGACAGAGAACCTTTGTGAAACGTTCTCGAGGTGCCTAAGCAGTAGCCATCCACATCGTGGGTTAGTCCCCCGTTGGGTGCCAAATGTAACAGGTGGTGAAAAATATCATGGCTCGACCGGGATTCGAACCCAGGGCCTCAGGAATACCGTTCCTGCACTCTAACCAACTGAGCTACCGAATCACATGTCAATACAGCCGCACGATATATCACCAAATACCTGTACCCGGCTACATTGACAGTGTAAATCAAGATCAGACTGTGCAGAACATGCAATCCAATCTTGGATCTACACTGTCTGATAAGGAGATATTTTCACCCAAAAAGTAACTTTGAAGTAGCAACATTTTGGTTTTTACTGCTGGCTTGAAAGTTTCAATTAACCCTTTACCACACAATCCTGACTTTTAACGACCCGGAGAAAGGAGCCTTTTGAAAACATTGTGGGAAAAGGAGAAAATGCTGGTAACCAGCATTTTCTCCTTTTCCCACAATGTTTTCTAGCCTTCCCAAAACAAAATACAATTTTTGAGTTATATTTATTTTGTCGTCAATTTGGACTAGTCTAAAAATGTGTTGTTTGGTAAAGAGTTAATTTATTTAGCAGGATAAGCGTTAAGTATTTCTTTTATGACAAACAATCATGAAACTAATTTGTACTAAAATGAAAGTCTGCGGATGTTGGTCCTCTGTAAAAGGCAATGAAATCGCTCTCTCACATCTCTAGGTTGGCCAAAAGGCCACTTGCTTAATTAAGTCTTTACCACATGATCCTGTGTTTTAATGACCCTTAGGTAGAAGGCTTTTGAAAAGATTGTCTGAAAAGGAGAAATCAATCCAAAGGGTTTTAATGACCCCCGAGATAGAAGGCTTCCAGTGGCATTGTGGGAAAAGGAGAAAATGCTGGTAACCAGTACCATATTTTCTCATTTTCCCAGAACATTTTCTACCCTATCAAAGACAGAAATCATCATTTGCACTACATCTTAAGTTGTCGTCTGCAGATGCTTTTAATTTGGTCACATCCTTTTATCATGTCGTTTGGTAAAGGGTTAACCATTCACCATGTGACTTGTCTAAATTGAAAGCATTTGCAGACTTTAATAAAACTTGGCACTAATGATGGAACTTGGCTTTGAAATAGTAGAAAAGATCGTGGGAAAAGGAGAAAATGCTGGTTACTAGCATTTTCTCCTTTTCCCACGATGTTTTCAAAAGCCTTCTTTCTCAGGACTGTTAAAAAATGGGATTGTTAGGTGAAGTTTTAATGGCTATGAATAGGAAAGATGGAAAGTAGACAGATGGTTTTGGATGGAAGGAAAGATGGATGGATAGTGAATGGGTTACGGATGGTTAGATGAATGGGTGGATAAATGGGTGAATGGAGGGATAGATTTACTTTGGGATGAATATGTTTGACTGATATATGAATAATATCGTATAAGATTTTGTGAATTGGTTGATGAAATCAGGTATTTGTATATATGAAATGCACAAAAAAACGTCAGTATCAATTATAATAACAAATACAGTTGTTTAGTTTTGTTGTTTTTTGGGGCCTCTTCCTATTTTAGTTTTTTTTAATATACTTTTCAACGCTGCTTTCAATATTATTTCTGTTATATTGGAGCAGCCAGTGCACCTATCCATGCCGTCCTAATGTTTCTTAACCAGTGCTTTTCACAATGTTCTTCCCAACCCATTGGCTGCTTTCCCACCTGACCATTGTTAAAACAACGGTCAATGGTGAGAGAGGAATGAAACCTGTCACAATGATTGTCATCAGTCCTTTAACCCTTTCCCAAACAAGCCCTGGTTTTCACGTGTCTGCAGTACAAGTCTTTTGAAAACACTGTGGGAAAAGGAGAAATTGCTCGTAACGAGCAATTTCTCCTTTTCCCACAGTGTTTTCTACCCTTTTCGAGAACTTTCTGCCATTTTCATCAAATTTAAAATTGTCGTCTGCAAACTCTTTCAATTTGGACCAGTCTAAATTTTATCGTTTGGGAAAGGGTTAAAAGAAATTGGCTGAGCTGGTGATTTGAACCAACGACCACCTGGTCTTAAGTCTTGTCTGCTACAGACTGTGCTACCAAGCTCAGCACCACCTCTTTTACTTTTTTCATGTGCCTTATCATAATTAACGATTCATTAATTCTTTTGACCAGAAAGTCAGGGGATTATTGGATATTACGAAATACTGATGTTTTTAGCTCACCTGAGCACAACGTGCTCAAGGGGAGCTTTTAGGGTCACCCAGTGTCCGTCGGTCGTCGTGCGTCGTCAACAATTCTTTAAACATCAACTCCTCCTAAACCGCTGGGCCAATTTAGACCAAACTTGGCTGGAATGTTCCTTGGGAGGTCCTCTTTAAAAATTGCTCGCAGAATTTGATTCCATCAAAAACTCTGGTTGCCATGGCAACAAAATGGAATTTTTTAGGAAATTCTTTAAAAATCTTCTTCTCTGAAACCGCTGGCCAGATTTTAAAATAATTTCACAGAGATGTTCCTTGGGTGACCCTTTTTAAAAATTGTTCGCGAAATTTTGATCCGTCAAGAAACATGGCTCTGGTGAATGGGGGCTTCTTGCACTATACAGAAATGAAGAAATTCTTAAAAATTCTTCTTCTCTGAAACCGCTGGCCAGATTTTAGAATAATTTCACAGAGATGTTCCTTGGGTGACCCTTTTCAAAAATGGTTCGCGAAATTTTGATCCGTCAAGAAACATGGCTCTGGTGAATGGGGGCTACTTGCACTATACAGAAATGAAGAAATTCTTAAAAATTCTTCTTCTCTGAAACCGCTGGTCAGATTTTGAAATAATTTCACAGGGATGTTCTTTGGTTGACCCTTTTCAAAAATTGTTCGTGATATTTTGATCCGTCAAGAAACATGGCTCTGGTGATCAGAAGGAAAAAGTAAAACTTATTCAGGTGAGCGCTTCAGGGCCATTTTGGCCCTCTTGTTGAAAGATCTTAGCTTATATCCAACTGTCATCTTGCAGCCGACCAATTTTTTGAAAACAGCCTGGCTAAAACAGAAACATCCCAAAATGAGTGTTTTTTGGACTTCTGCCACAATGTTTTCAAGAGCTTTCTTTCTCCAGGGTCGTTAAACCTCGGGATTGTGTGGTAAAGAGTTAAGTCTTTACCAAACAACAAAATTTTAGACCAACAAAACTTGAAAACATTTGCAGACGACATTTGAATGTGTCAAAAGTGACAGAAGTTGTCTTTTAAAGGGTAGATAACTTTGTGGGAAAAGGAGAAAATACTGGTTACCAGTCAATAAGAAGTGTTGGTAATGGGCTAAATATCAGGGTTGGTTGTCGGCTTTCTATCATTATGTTTTGCGATCCAAATCATCTAAAGTTCAATTTTGAAGACCTGAAAGGAAGTTTATAATCCGTCATGATTTCAGCTTTGACGAGTTTTAAACTTGGACCATTATACGATAAGGGTGCATTCGACTTAAACCTTTTTATACCTGCTACTGACTAGTTCAAGAAAGACAACGGAGTTTTTTTTTGTTAGCTCACCTTGGCTCAACGTGCTAAAGGTGAGCTATTGTGATCGCCCTATGTCCGGCGTCCGTCAACAATTTCTTTAAACATCTTCTTCTCCTAAACCACTGGGCCAATCTTGATGAAACTTGGCAGGGATGTTTCTTGGGTGAAGCTCTACCAAAATTGTTCAAAGAATTGAATTCCACCCACAACTATGGTTGCCATGGCAACAAAAAGGAAAAAAAGGCAAAATCTTTGAAAATCTTCTTCTCTGAAACTAGAAGGCGCAGAGCTTTGATATTTGGTATGTAGCATCTCCTAATGGACCTCTACCAAGTTTGTTCATTTGATGCCCCTGGAGTCAAAACTGGCCCCGCCCCAGGGGTCACAAGTTTGAGCATAGTCACAAAGAAGGAAAACTTTAAAAATCTTCTTCTCTGAAACTTGAAGGCGTAGAGCTTTGATATTTGGCATGTAGCATCTCCTAGTGGACCTCTACCAAGTTTGTTCATATGATGCCCCTGGGGTCAAAACTGGCCCCGCCCCGGGGGTCACAATTTCCAACATAGGAACAAAGAAGGAAAACTTTAAACATCTTCTTCTGTAAAACTAGAAGGCATAGAGCTTTGATATTTGGCATGAAGCATCTCCTAGTGGACCTCTACCAAGTTTGTTCATATGATGCCCTTGGGGTCAAAACTGGCCCTGCCCCGGGGGTCACAAGTTTGAACATAGGAACAAAGAGGGGAAACTTTCAAAATCATCTTCTCTGAAACTGGAAGGCGTAGAGCTTTGATATTTGGTATGTAGCATTGCCTAGTGGACCTCTACCACGTTTGTTCATTTGATGCCCCTGGAGTCAAAACTGGCCCCGCCCCAGGGGTCACAAGTTTGAGCATAGTCACAAAGAAGGAAAACTTTAAAAATCTTCTTCTCTGAAACTTGAAGGCGTAGAGCTTTGATATTTGGTATGTAGCATCGCCTAGTGGACCTCTACCAAGTTTGTTCATATGATGCTCTGGGGTCAAAACTGGCCCCGCCCCAGGGGTCACAATTTCCAACATAGGAACAAAGAAGGAAAACTTTAAAAATCTTCTTCTCTGAAACAGGAAGGCATGGAGCTTTGATATTTGGTATGTAGCATCTTCTAGTGGATCTCTACCAAGTTTGTGTATATGATGCCCTTGGGGCAAAAGTTGTCCCTGCCCCGGGGGTCACAAGTTCGAACATAGGAACAGAGAAGGAAAACTTTAAGAATCATCTTCTCTGAAACTGGAAGACGTAGAGCTTTGATATTTGGTATGTAGCATCGCCTAGTAGACCTCTACTAAGTTTGTTCATATGAAGCCCTTGGGGTCAAAATTGGCCCTGCCCCGGGGGTCACAAGTTCAAACATAGGAACAAGGAAGGAAAACTTTAATTTTTTTTTCTCTTAAATGGGAAGGCATAGAGCTTTGATATTTGGTATGTAGCATCTCCTAGTGGACTTCTACCAAGTTTGTTCCAAGGATGCTGCTTGGGTCAAAACTGGCCCGGCCCCTGGGGTCACAAGTTCGAACATAGGAACAAAGAAGGAAAACTTTAAAATTCTTCTTTTCTGAAACCGGAAGGTGTGGAGCTTTGATATTTGGTATGTTGCATCTCCTAGTGGACCTCTACCAAGTTTGTTCATATGATGCCCCTGGGTCAAAACTGGCCCCACCCCGGGGGTCACAAGTTTGAAGATAGGAACAAAGAAGGAAAACTTTAAATTTCTTTTTCTCTTAAACGGGAAGGTGTAGAGCTTTGATATTTGGTATGTAGCATTTCCTAGTGGACCTCTACCAAGTTTGTTCATATGATGCCCCTAGGTCAAAACTGGCCCAGCCCCGGGGGTCACAAGTTCGAACATAGGAACAAAGAAGGAAAACTTTAAAATTCTTCTTTAAAACTGGAAGGCGTAGAGCTTTGATATTTGGTATGTAGTGATTCTCTTCTAAGTTTGTTTGCCCATCTAAGCACAACGAGTTGATTGAGTTCAAAATTGGGTCATCTTGGGTCATAAACTAGGTCACTAGGTCAAAGTAAAGAAATACCTTGTTGGCACTCTCGAGGCCACATTATTTGCTCAATTGCCTTGAAAATTACTTAGAAAGTTTGTCTGTATAAAGTCTCACATAACATTAATTTGGGTCAACCTGGGTCATAAACTAGTTCACTGGGTCAAATTAAAGAAATACCTTGTTTGCACTCTGGAGGCCACATTTATTGCTCAAATGACCTGAAATTTGGCCAGAATGTTTGTCTTGATGAAATACCAGATGAGTTTGGATTTGGGTCACCTGGAACCATAAACTAGGTCACTAGGTCAAAATAAAGAAATACCTTGTGGGCACTCTAGAGGCCACATTCTTTGCTTAATTGCCTTGAAAATTGGTCAGAATGTTTGTCTTTGTAAAATCTCACATGAGTCTGAATTTGGGTCAACTGGGGTCATAAACTAGGTCACTTGGTCAAATTAAAGAAATAGCTAGTGGGCACTCTAGAGGCCACATTTATTATTCACTTGATTTGAAAATTGGTTAAAATGTTTCTTTTGATATAGTCAATGACCAGTTCAAATTTGGGTCACCTGGGGTCATAATCTAGGTCACTAGTCAACTTAAAGAAATATCTTTAGGGCACTCGAGGCCACATTTTTTGCTCAATTGACTTGAAAATTGGTCAGAATGTTTGTCTTCATGAAATATGAGTTTGAAATTGGGTCACCTGCAGTCAAAAACTAGGTCACATGGTCAAATTAAAGAAAAACCTTTAAGGCACTCTACTAAGGTGAGCGACCCAGGGCCATCATGGCCCTCTTGTTTTTTTTTGTTTTTTTGATTGAATTTGCCTTTATTTATCGTCGCCACCGGTTGCCCATGTGGGCAACGCCCCCTGAAGACTGTTAGTTTTGTTTCAGGGGATAGTGCAGGATACAGGACGAAATCCATCCTAAGTTACACCTGGTTCTTTAACGTGCTCGGTGTATAGCACCGTCACACGGGACCTCCGTTTAACGTCTCATCCGAAAGACTATTAGTAATTTTAGATGGCCAACCGTGGGGCTCGAACCCACACCCTCAAGTGACCAAAGACTTGATGTTTACAAGTCCTACGCTCTACCACCCGAGCTATGCGGGCTGGTCAACATCTTCCCATGAAGTATTTTTACATTATCCGGTAGATTTTAGAACATTACCATGTAATGGTTGTCAACCATTGACTCATCTTCCGCTAGGTGGCTTTTTTCAAATACACACTTCGAAGAATATGGCATGCGCAGACAACGACCGTTAACTTAGCAGTTTGTTCAGAGATTGACGGTAAACCATTTTAAAGGCAGGCAAAAATTGTTCACTTAACACAAAGGAGAGGAAAAATAAAAGGATTTTCCTTTCTTAAAGTGCATGGAAAACATTGTGGGGAAAAAGTGAAAATTGCAGGGGCGTATTTTTTATATGTGTGGAAATTTGTAAATATGAAATAGGACTGGTGCGAGAAGGACAGATTCAACAATTGCGATTTTAAGAATGTTCTGAACGAATATCTAACAAAATACCGGACCGTAAAAATCAAAGAATAAACTGACCACTGTTTTGACGATTCATGGTTATGTAGAAAAACAGCCAGCGGTTTGGGAAGAATATTGTGCGGAATACTGGTAACAGAAACTCCAGAAAAATGGATAGGTGCACTGACCGCCGCGAAATAACAACAAACAACAGAAATGTATTTGTTGGCAAAGCATATGAAGACCAGTGTCCGAATCCACCAACCATTTTTGATTTTATTCCAAGTCTAATTCTAGATTTAGAAAGTAACACCACTTCTGATTGGCTAACCATCTTTTCGTCATTATTTTTTCATGCCAGTGACTTACACTTGGGTCGACTGTACAGTAACAGATTGCCATCTTCGCAACAATATCTATATCTAAAATGGTATAAACTCATATGCTCTTAACACTTACAATGTGTACTTTGGTCGCTACTGTGCCTTTAATACTATTATAGATGATAGGCCTAGAGTCGTCAAAACTGAAAGTTATTGCAAACGGCAGGTTAAACTGCTCAAAAAAAAGAAATTTGTTGTTGAGACGGTAAAAACATTGGGGGAAAATGAGAGAATGCTGGTTCGCAGTGAACAGCGAACAATTTTTTCGGCTTTCCTTCAAACGAGTCTGCCTCATTAATTTTATTCACATCAACCCTTAGGCTGGAAAGCGCGACTCACTGACCTTTTGCGGACAGTGTAGATCCAAGATCAGACTGCACAGAACGTGCAGTCTGATCTTGGATCTACACTGTCCGATAAGGAGATATTTTTCTCCAAAAATGAAGTCTGGAATAACATCATTCAGGTTTTTACTACCGGCTTAAAAGTTTCAATTAACTTACTTAGCAGCATAGTAGTTAAGTTCGTTTGAACTAAAAGCCAAAACCCTTAGAAATGGTATTATGACGGCCGTACATTTAATTAAATGCCGTTGTTTCTATAACAACCATTTTTTTCTCGGCAAGCGGTAGATTCATTTCAGAGAGGTCTTCATTCGTTTCAAGCTCTGCAAGGATGCAGATCCCAGTGTTATTGCTAGTTTATTTTGCGGGAACTTTTGCGCATGCAAGAACTGTGAAAATCGGTTTGTTAATTCAGAAGGACCGATGTTGTAGTTTTCAATCCTTCGAGAACTCCGTCGGGGCTATTTCAATTGCATTGGATGCTTTAAAAGATGACGGAGTCTGGTCGGAAAATATAAGGTTATTTTTAAGCATTTTTTCTCCTTTACCACTTTTTTTTTCAGCGTAGAATGTGCCTACTTTTGATCTACTTTTTGGTACTAATAGCAAATGAACAAATAGAAATTGTGATTGGTTAAATATGTAGACATGTTTATTCTAAGGACCCTTTGGGAAAAATGTAGGCATGTTTATTCAAAGAGCCCATGCATATTTGCTGGCAAACTTACGCCGTCTATTCTTTCTACAGATATTTCTCGTTTCAAAGGCCTTCTTCATCAGGTTTGGAAAAACGAGAATTGGTTTGGTAAGAAAATTACATAGAAGAAGATTGTTTGGTAAAGTAATAAAATAAGAGATAATATTTTTGTAAAGGAATAATAGAATTCAGGAGATTGCGTTTTAAAGGAATAATATGAAGTGGACTGCATTGTAAAGAAATAAAATACAGGAGAACAAGAAAAATAAAAACTGCTTGTTACAGAATTTGCTCCTTTTTCCGCAGCTTTCGCGAAGAAGTGACATAATCCTAAGATGTAAAGAGATTATCGTTATAGAAACAGTACTCGGTCAATATTCTTTATTACGGTATTTTGTAAGTTAGATGTTCGTTTATGTCGATTCAATAAACGTACTAAATTTACTTCATTTATCAAGCCTTCTTCTTCTTCATTTCAGTTAAAACATGGATTTTGACAAATTATAATTTCATCCTTTGTACCAACTTTACATCAAAACCTTTCCCAGAGACGACAGACAAACAGACCTAAACCGTGTGAACAGGGTTAGAATCGAGACAACTTAAAACATGTATTAACCCCTAGGCTGTTTAGCAAGACTCTACAATCTTTTGCGGACAGTGTAGATCCAAGATCAGACTGTACAAAACGTGCAGTCTGATGTTGGATCTACACTGTCCGATTAGGTGATATTTTTTCTCCGACAAAAATTCTTTGAAATAGCAATCTTTAAATTATTACTATCCATTGAAAAGTTTAATTTAACTTATTCAGCTGGTTAAGCGTTAACTCTTTTGGCGCCAAATAAATAAACTCGACTTCTTTTGACAGCTAAAAATACAATCCACTTAAACGAGGAAAGATATTTATCGTATAGGCTTGACTAAACAAGTGGATGGTATAGATCAAAGATCAGACCTTGATCTTGATCTATGCCATCCGCAAAAGTTCCTGTTTCCGCCTATGGCGCTGAAAGGGTTAAACTACTGCATGGTTCTGTTCAGACAAACTTGAGCGGGTGCTACAGAATTTTGAATGTGCGTAAAAATGTCTGGATCCGCCCTGCCCTGCAGGTAGAGGTGGTGAACAACGGACTTTTCGGCGTAGCTGAATGTGCTGGCTTTTGACCTACTTTTTGGTCTTAAAACAAATGAATGAAGCTAAAATTGTGATTGGTAAAAAATGTAGACAAGTTTATTTTAAGGGTCAATGCTTATTTGCAGGCAAATTTACGCCGTCTATCTTTTTTAAAGAATATATCTTGGTTATACTGCGATCGTGTTATGCAACGTGGTGTTGTCGAGAGTTAACCTTTATAGTTGAAAGGCGTATACTTTATTTATGACAGAATGTGTGATTCCAACAGAGCAGAAGTAATCATGAATTAAATAAACAACAGGATTGGATTAGAAAAACGCTGCACGATTTCGCACCAACAGAAAACCAAATCACCGTACACGTGGTCATCTGGCTTAGTTGTTGGCCCAATTTCCATGACGTCACTTAAAGGCCCAATAGTAGCCAAAAGTAAACATTGTTAGCGTTTTGGAAGCATTTGAAAAAGTATCGGCCCATGTCAGCCTGCGCGGTCGAAATATTTTGCTATTTATGAATTTTATGTATGTCCAAGGACCAAGACTACCTCATGATCCAGTCGGTTATCAACTTCGCACGCCAAGGATACTAAGGTAGTACCCTTGGCCGCTCGCCTCTTTAAAAATCGAAACTCCCGCTGCGCCATTTCATTGGATGCGATCAAAACCTATCGCGTCCAATCAAACCATCCGTAACAAGAAATCTTCCGCGAAACAGAAAACAATAATGGCGGCGCCCGTCAAAAACGAAAGTTGTTGTGTTTCCAAAAAAGAGTAGACGATCGATATTTAATGAGTTTTTTTATAGTTCATGATCAATTATGTGAAATATTAGGACGGGTTCCACAGCCAAATGATTGCGAATCATCGTATGTCTGATTAATTTCAGAAAATTGTAATGAATCCGAAAGCGCAGCCATATTTGATGCATAGCCTAATAAATTTTATTACGAACATTTTGATTGGTCAGAAATAACATCAGCAAAGGTTACGTAACTCGTGATATTCGATAGGTGGCGCAGCGGGAGTTTCGATTTTTAAAGAGGCGAGCGGCCAAGGGTACGTAACGAACAAAGTGGAGTTAGTATCCTTGGCTTGCGAAAATGGTCGGTTATTAGACCAAATGGATTTTATGGATCCACAAATATACATGTGATAACTTGCTTGTTATAGCCTAATGCATCACAGAGATGCTTTACACTTTTTTTTTTTTAAACCAGAGCATGGCTCAGATTTATTCGATTTATAATTATCGAGATTCCGCAGCATGTTGTGATGTTATCATTTTCCTATTCCAATATAAAACCTTTTCACGTAACACCAATTAAACACCACTGTGTCATGCATTATTAGCCAATATGAGCAGCTGGGGGGGGGGGGGGGGGATGGTAAAAGAAAACGGTTATTGAATTTGTTATTGGATTTGTGAAAATGATGTCACGTTCGTCTTCATAATGTACGATCATTATTATGATTATAATTCAGCCGTCATCTGTAAAAAGGGGGCTTATTTGCATCTGCGAAATGTATCGACCCAAGTCAGCCTGCGCAGTTCGCGCAGGCTGACCTTGGCCGAAACTTTTCGCTATTGATCAATTTTCTGCATGTCAAAGGACAGTCTACCTCATGATTCAGTCGGTTGTTAGACAAAAAGGACTTCGTGGATCCATGATCATGTAATGTCTTGCTTGGTATTATGCATCACGGAAATGTATTAAGCACCCTTTTGCAAAAACAAGGCTCAGTTATAAGGTCCCTCTCAATTGCTGCTGCAGTTTGGTCCTCCCCCTCCTCCTCCTCCTCATTATTATTATTAGACCATTATCATATTTACCAATACTGCTGCTGATGATGCTTCAGTTCCTCCTTTCCCTCCTCCTTGTCCATAATCTCATCATCATCATCATCATCATCGTCACCGTTGCCATCATCACCGACACCCCGTTGTCTTCATCTACTACTTATGAATGAATGAATTAATTAATTAATTACCAAACATCAAAAATTCGATTGGCCCAATCTGAAAGTGTTTGCAAGCGACACAGTAGATGCGGCATATATATATATAGTTGCAGTCGGGTTTTAGATACGTATTTCAAATGAGTACGAAGCTGTTTGAGTACGAGTAATTGCTTTCATATTATCCCAATTTAGCGAGCAAGATTGTTTATCAGACATAATTAGCTGTTTCGAGGTTCCACTTTGTAAATGAGTTGTGTATTCCTACCTGAGTGTCCGTGTGTATCTATCCGATAAGGCCAAGCTTTACGGTGGATATCACTGTCATGCAGAGTGCCCGCCATTTTACTTGTTGACGTAGCGCAATGCATCATGGTCTAGTTTACCTTAGCAACGTTAGAACTATTGTCGGCAGCTTCAGTACAATTTTATCTTACCTTTATTAAAGTGAGTTGTAATCTGCCTTTTTGGTCAATATAAGCTTTTTTTCAACAAGTTCATCAGTAGAATGGTTGCAATTTTCAGTGAAAATGCTCTGTTCCATTGAAAGTGTCCTTTTACAGTAGTTTTAACTGGGAAATACACATTTGACAGCTGTGCACGCAAATGCGGGCAGCTTCCAATTGCGTGCATCCCACAGTTTCGGGAATGTGGGATTGTGTGCATCCCGCATCTCGAGTGGGGGGCAGCGTTTGCTATATAAACCCAGCATTTTCGAGATGCCGGGACTCCATCTCTGACTTTCTTAGGTGAAACTTGATAGCTACTTTTGATTATTTGATAGTTCTTAGGCTTACTGCAGTTGAGGCAGTGCAAGTAATGAGATCAAGATCCGACTGGCTAATCCTATTGTGATAAGTTTATCTTTGGAAACATTGCAGATACATTTTTAACTTAGTTCTGAAAGCTTGGATAGTTCGTATTCTTTGATATCGCTCATTTTAGCATATTCTTTAAGTTAGGGAGGTTAGGATCTCACCAGCCTATTCCTCTGCTGTTTATCGATACCTGTCCACTTTGTACTTTGTTTAAACCAAAAGCTTCTATTTATTGTATTCTTAGATACCTAGATTACTTCTCTAGGTGATCAAATTTTTAATCTTTATTTATTTTCTTTGGTCATCTATCCACTCTCCAAACTTTTGTTCCCTTTCCCTTATTTTTTGCTCGGAGTCCATGTTTATTTACCAGCCTGAAGTTGTTACGTTATAACCCTACTCTACCAAGCTCGTAACAATATTGCCGGGTAGGAAACATGGTGTAAAGGGGAGAAAATGCTGGTTACCAGCAGTTTCTTCTTCTCACACCATGTTTTCAACAACTTAATTTCTAAGAGTTGTTAAAATGCGGGATTGTGTGCTAAAGGATGGGTTGATATAATGATTGTAACGCCTTGGTTGGCCCATTTAAGGATGAAAATCAAAATCTAAGCCAGAATTGACTCGACTTTCTTGGAGAACCAGCATCCAGGTTTCTATTTTTAGATCTATGCCAAAGTGTTGACATTTACATGTCTTGGGTAGTATAAATGTATAGTGAACTTGTTCTCAATATACAATGATAATCACCACAATTATCAGCAGCAGCGACATATTTGTCGTAATTCCCATTTTATCTTTCAGTGTGACCGTTAAGGTTACAAACGACATCAATGAAGGCGTTGCCAATCTTGTCGAGTTAGTTCGAGATCAGAATGTCGATCTTATCCTTGGCTCACCAAGTTCAACAGGTAAGAAATGCACATGTCCCCCATCGAAAAGGCGCGTAAGTGTCTTCTGCTGCATTTAGGAAAGTTGATAATAACCTCATCAAATACACTTGTCTCAAATATGTTCAATTCTGTTTTCACTAACCTTCAAGGCCTTCTAAGGACCTTTTGAAAGAGGAGGAGGGGAAGAAGTTTGTGATCTAAAACTTATTCCACTTCATATAATATAAAGACATCCATACAGGTTTGAATGGAGAATGGCAGGCCGAATATAACGCTTTCGTAGTCAGACCTACAATTTAATGAAACCACAGCTGGGAAAAAAAATGAGTTGTGAAGTAAATCAAGAGAGACGGTGTTCAGACGTGGGACTCAAACCCACGACCCCTGGAACATTAGTACCGCATCTCTTCCAACTGAGCTAGCCGGGCAACTGGTCGAGAGTCTACCCAACGTCAGCTACAAGAATTGCAACCGATCTTAACCGATAAGCGAACCTGTTTAGTGTCGATGACAATGATGATCTTGAACAAAAAAAAAAGTTAAAAAAAAAAAAAAGGATTTTCTCTCTTATTACCTTACAGCGTATCTTTAACATACCACTTGGATCTACTTCTGCAAGTAACATAAAGAAAACATTTGGAGTAAAATGAACCCTAATAATTTCGAAGTTTGTTGGGTACGAATGCTTAAATAGTCTGCTTGAGTTATCTCTCTTGGAAGTTCAGTGGCGGTCATGATTTGCAAAAAGTCTATGATTTTTTTTTAAAGTCGAATATTTTGCCAATATTACAAGAGGTTCATATGACACTAGGAAATTGTTTGTTTTGATAGTTTCCCTCACTGACCTTGTGGAAAGATCCAGGTCATGTTAAATACAGCCTGGATTGGCTTTAATAAATTGACGAAATTTTAATATCTGAAGGATTCGCACCCGGGAGACCTCGTTCTCATTTAAACTCGTCATCAGGGTACGAGTTCTACAGATATTTTTAGAATCGAGAATGGTCATCCTGTGTAAAATTGTTGTGGTAACCGTATATATACCAACAATCAACGCCGACAAGGTTTTTAGTCCATTTAACCCTTTCCCAAACGACAAATTTTGGACTGGTTCAAATTGAAAGAGTTTGCAGACGACAATTTTAAATTTGATGAAAATGGCAGAAAGTTATCAAAAAGGGTAGAAAACACTGTGGGAAAAGGAGAAATTGCTCGTAACGAGCAATTTCTCCTTTTCCCACAGTGTTTTCAAAAGACTTGTACTGCAGACACGTGAAAATCAGGGCTTGTTTGGGAAAGGGTTAACTGTTTCCAAAACTACAGGATGTTACAGGATACTCAGCCAAATTGAAATTGTTTGCACATGACAAATCAAATGAGACTTACTTGATGAAATTGTCTTTGGAAGGGAAGAAAACACTGTGAGTAAAGCAGAAAATGCTGATTACCTGCATTTTCTCCTTTTTTTCCACAGTGTTTTCAAAAGCTCTCTTCTTTCAGGTTGTTAAAATTCAGGATTGTATGGTAAAGAGTTAAGAAAATTCAAAATGTAAAATTGTAACAATTATCAAACTTAAGTTTTGTGGCCAAGCAAGCTATGAATTTCAGGGTTTTTCCAGGACCTTTCTGGTGTAGAGGTCACTTGACCCCCTCCAAATGAATGGAAGGGGGCAAACTGTAACAAATAAATTTTGAGGGGTAGTTTATTAAATTGTCGGCATCCTAATTCAAAGAAATAGGGAGTCAGGGAAACCTCTGAATTTGATATAACTGAAAGAGCCCTGAAAATTTGCTAGCTAAAACCATAAAAAATGGAAATTTGTTCCATTTGAAGTCTATATCTGACTGGGAAGAGGCAGTCAGCAGTCCCTCAAAAAAGCTGTTTATAGTTTTGTAACATGGTAATAATCTAGCCCACTCATAAGATTAAAGTGTGCTTGCTTGGACCAAACTTATGAGCTAAGCCCAGTGGCACAGTTGGCAGCAGGCATGACTTGAGACCAGGGGGTTGCTGGTTTGAATTCCTAGTTAGACCACTTTTTTTTTCCCAAGGATTGATGATAAGTTATTGCAACAGGATTCATTCCTTTCTCAGGACTGATCATTGTTTTGATGACAGTTATGTGGGAAGGCAGCCAGTTGCTAGGGAAGAATATTGTTAAAAGCCATACAAACAAACTTGACTTATGAGCAAGCAGATACAGATCTACTATCAGTAATGTAACCATCTTCACCTTAACTATTGTGGAAAGTGCTTTCAGGACTTGATTTCATGGGTTTTTTTTTTTCAGTATTATTTATATCTGTGTACAAAAAAGTAAACTGTACAGCATTAAAAATGAATAAACATACTCAGCAATGAGACATCAACTTTAACTCTTTACCAAACGACAAAATTTTAGACTTGTCCAAATTGAAAGCATTTGCAGACAACAAAATACATGCAACTGAAAAACTAAAATTTGTTTTGGGAAGGTTAGAAAACATTGTGGGAAAGGAGAAAATACTTGTTACCAGCATTTTCTCCTTTTCCCATGATGTTTTGAAAAGGCTTCTATCTCGGGGTCATTAAAAGTCGGGATTGTGTGGTAAAGGGTTAACAGAATTGTGATAAACTTGTTTTTGAAGTTGATTAAATTACTGAATCTTCAAGAGTTTGTCATATTATCTTTATGGAAAAAAAAAACACAGTTAACCTTTACCCACAATCCTGATTTTCATTGACCCTACAAATAAAGTTTTAGATAACATTGTAGGAAAAGGAGAATATGCTGGTATAAACCAAACAATACCCTTTTCCCAAAACAATTATAAATTTTTGAGTCACATTTATTTTGAAAATGCTTTCAAGTTGGTGTAGTTCTACATTTTGTTGTGTGGTAAAGATCTCGAGTTGTGTGGTAAAGATTGAATTGTGTGGTAAAGATCTCAAGTTGTATGGTAAAGATCTCGAGTTGTGTGGTTAAGATTCAGTTGTGTGGTAAAGATCTCGAGTTGTGTGGTAAAGATCTCGAGTTGTGTGGTAAAGATCTTGAGTTGTGTGGTAAAGATTGAGTTGTGTGGTAAAGGTCTCAAGTTGTGTGGTAAAGATCTCAAGTTGTGTGGTAAAGATATTGATTTGTGTGGTAAAGATATCGAGTTGTGTGGTAAAGATCTCAAGTTGTGTGGTAAAGATCTCGAGTTGTGTGGTAAAGATCTCGAGTTGATTTTCAATGTTTCATAATATTATTTTTATTGAGAGAAAAATTGAACTGAAGATGGCTTCTCGGGGCCCCCCCAAAAAAGGCGTTTTCAATCTTTCCAAGACCAATGGTTGAAAGATACTGTGATTGAAGATTGGCAACTGAAAGATTTTGGTTATATGGATCCCTCCATTTGTACGAAGTGTTCTATTTGCAGTGAAACTGAAGAGTAAATCTTTTTTACAGTAAGTTGTACGGACTTTCAGAAGTTCCATCGTGCATATTTTTAGCGACAGTCACCCCTGACAGCAAGGGTTTTTTCTTCCCCACTTTTTATTCACAAACAAAATTTGGCCTTACTGAACAGATGATTTATGCAAGTAAAAATGGGACTGAGAATGAACTCAACTTTTTCAGTGGCACTGGGTCCCATGGACTCAGTAAAATTTTATTCAAATGGAAACACTGCTATATTATATTAAATTCCAGTCTCCAAACCAGCGGCACATCTCACTGCAAAATGGAACTTTCCACACATTTCATGGTCTGCGTCAAGTTTTGAACTTTCCAACAAAGACACCTTCAAGACGTTCGTACGAACCAGAGGGAGTATCAGCGAATGGAGTTACTTTATTGCGCAGTTGTTTGAATCATTGGGATGGAAGCAGATGGGAATGTTGTTCCATAGTGATCGTAAGTTAAGTTTTAAACTTTTCACTCTTTACCAAACAATCTCATTTTGTCATAACCGTCAGGAAGGCTTTTGAAAACATTGTAGGGAAAGGAGAAAATGCTGGTTACCAGCATTTTCTCCTTTTCATACAATGTTTTCTACCTTTTGTACCAGTACTTAGAACAACCAAATTTTATTTAAAAGTTAGTACTAATTCATTCACTCCATTTTCCACCCTTGTGTGCATTTTAAGTACAGGTACATACACATTTACTGATATTTATGTGGGAAAAGCAGCCGCTGACTTAGAAAAGTTTTCATGATACCACTTTATTAATGAAATACCAGTAAGCAATTTCAAAGCATAGATAGGTGCACTAATCCTAATGATATGACAGAAATAATGTTGAAAACAGCATAAACACCAAACACATAAACAAACACACTCTCCCTCTCTTCATCAATCTTTCCTTCTGTCTATTCACCCTAGCTATCCATTTATTTATCCATCTTCCAGTCCTGTTAGAATCTACCCATTCTTCCCATCCATACTTTCCTCTGTGCATCTATCTATCGGCTTCTCTCTTATCTATCCATTCTTTATTCTGACCATCTTTCCATCCCTTTATCCATAAGTCATCGTTTTCCAGGAATTTGTAAATTCTGTGCTGATGGCCTGCTGGGTGCTGATGTCACAAGCAACTTGACTTTCATGCCAAGTATCAGGATGAGCGACCCCAACATAGCAGATTACAAGATTGACGAGTACTTTGCCAGATTGAAGAAAACTGCTAGAAGTATATTTTTGTCTCAATTTAATTGAATGACCAAAAATTTTGATTGCAAAAAGTAATTCTTCCCCTTAGTCACTTTTTCGCATGCATTGGTTATTGTATTAAGTCTTTACCAAAAGTCAAAATTTTAGACTTGTTGATAATGATAGTATTTGCAGACTGCAGTGTGAAAGTTACTCAGTTGGTTGGATTTGTCTTTGAAAGGATAGAAAGCATTATCATAACAGGAGAAAAACCTGGTAACCAGCATTTTCTCCTTTACAGTATTCTTAACAGGCTTCTTCCTCAGAGTCGTTACATCACAGTATTGTTTAGTAATGGGTAAGAAACATTTGAGCCATGCTCTGTGAAAAGGGGGCTTAATGCATCTGCGAAAGTATCGACCCAGGTCAGCCTGTGCAGTCCGCGCAGGCTAAACCAGGTCAAACCTTTTCGCTATTGGTCAATTTTCCATGTGTCAAAGGACCATTCTACCTTATGATACAGTCGGTTGTTAGACAAAATGGTTTTTATGACTCCATGATAATTATATGATGACTTGCTGGGTATAATGTATCATGAAGATGAATTAAGCACCCTTTTGTCAGAGCACAGCTCATTTTCAGATGACAAGTTGTTCAAATGATTAAATTGTCTTTGACAGGATAAAAACAGTGTGAAAATAGAAGCATTTTCTCCTTTTTTTTTTTCATGATGTTTTCAAAAGTCCTCTTTCTCACAGTTGCAAATTCACAGGGTTGTTAGGTAAAACTAGAAGGTAAATGAA
The DNA here is from genome assembly GCA_945859785.2 of Tridacna gigas. Classification (NCBI taxonomy): domain Eukaryota; kingdom Metazoa; phylum Mollusca; class Bivalvia; order Cardiida; family Cardiidae; genus Tridacna; species Tridacna gigas. The sequence continues at coordinate 2,241,293 of OX244042.2, forward strand.
ATGAGCCGTGCTCTGACAAAAAAGGGTTCACTGCATCTCTGTGATGCATGATACCAAGCAAGTCATCACATAATTATTGATCCGTAAAAACCATTTTGTCTTGCAATATACTGAACCATGAGAAAGAGTAGTCTTTGGACATACAGAATATTTATGTCGTACAACAAGTAAAAAAGGTTTCGGCCTGTGTCAGCCTGCATTGACTACCCAGGCTGGCATGGGTTGATACTTTTTGCAGATGCTTTAAGCCCCCTATTCACTGAGCATGGCTCAAATAATTGTATTGTGATTTCAGTCATTTATTTGTGTGTGGACCCGCTCACTATGCGACGGTACTTAATTCGAGCCTGTCTGGGAGGTTTGTGTAACGGAGAGTATCTATTTCTGTACCCACATTATGACATGGTTCCTGGCTTGATCTACAAAAACGATGGCTTCGACCACCTTGCTGAGCAGGGATTCAAATATTTATTCATGGTAAATACCTTTTTGTGCCCCAGAATTTTTTTCGGGGGCATACAGGTTTTGTTTAGACCGTCCATTTGCTTTGGTACATGTATCTGGGCAGTAACTTTTTTCCCTATCATTCAATTTCAGTATAACTTGGCACAAATGTTAACCACACTGAGACAATGTGTCATGCGCAAGAGGTATGTCCAAAGGTTAAAGGGCAAGGTCACAGCAAGGTTGTGTGTATGGGGGGGCAGGCGTTTTATAGATTCTTGTCCGGCCGGTAATTTTTTTAACTATGAATGAATTTCAGTATAATTTAGCAGAATTGTCAACTGCATCAAGATGGTGTGTCACGTGCAAGAGTAACGTCCTTTGGTTAAAGGTCAGTGTCACAGCAAGATCAGATGTGTTGTGAGAATAGCCGATTTTGGACCATATCTTTTTTCACTTTAACTTAATTTCAAATTAACTGTGCACGAATGTCAACCACATTGAGACAATATGTCATGGGCAGAATTCATGTCTGTAGGGTAAAGGTCAAGGTCACAGCAAAGTCATGTTTGTTTTCAGGGCATCATTTACTTCACAGTGAGATGTCTTGTTGCAGTTCTATAAGAAGTCAGCCCTTTACCAAACAATCTTGTATTTTCATGACACTGAAAAAGACAGCTTTTGAAAACATCGTGGGAATAGGAGAAAATGCTTATAGTCAGAATTTTATCCTTTTCTCATAATACTTTCTGCGCTTTCATCAACAAATCCCATCATTTCAGACAATTTAATTTGGCATTTTCAAATGCTTTCAATATGAGCAGTTCTGAAAATTTTGTTTGACCAGGAGTTATCTAGTTAACCCTTTACCAAACAATCCAAAGTTTAAATGACCTTGAAAAAGACAGCTTTTGAAAACATTGTAGGAAAAGGAGAAAATGCTGGTACCCAGCATTTTCTCCTTTTTACACAATGTTTTCTGTCCTTTCGAAGACAATTCCCATTATTTGAGTCGCATTATATTTGTGGTCTGCAGGTATTTCAATTTGACATGTCTAAAATTTTCTCGTCTGGTTAAGATCTGATGAATAATGTTTTTATTAGATGTACTCGATTTATCCATCATCATACATCCACTCTCTTTTTTTTTTTTGTTATTTCTTAGCTAAGGGGTCCTGGGTCCGTATTCACCAACCATTTTTAAGAACGTTCTTAGGCTTCTTCTATAGAATATTCCAAATATGAAAGTAATGCGACTTCTGATTGGCTAAACCAATTGGTTTAGCCAATCAGAAGGTGTGGTACTTTCAAATGTAGAAAATCTTGGAGAACAAGACAAAGAACGTTCTGTAGAATGGTTGGTGAATACCAACCCTGAGTGGCTCAGTGGTAAAGTGTGGGACTCCTGACTTGGAAGCTCAGGGTTTGAGCCTAGCTTGAGGTACTGGGTTTTTCATGGGAGTGTCCTTGGGAAAGACACTTCAGAGCCCCAGCCTAGTACTGGTGAAACCCAAGACATACATGAATAATGTGAGCTGTTGCCGTAATATGTCTGAAAGTAGTGTTAAACACCATTCAATCAATTAATCTGTATCTTAGCTGAACCAAATGTAAGAAAGATCCCACAGGCAAGCACTAATCAGATGACAATAAAGAATTGTATGTATATTGCTATGCTTGGGCAAAAAGGGGGCTTAACTCTTTACCACACAACAAAAATGTAGACTTTTCCAAACTGAAAGCATTTACTGACGACAATTTACATAAGGCTAAAATGATGAAATTCGTCTTTGATAGCTTTGAAAACATTGTGGGAAAAGGAGAAAATGCTGGTTAGCAGCATTTTCTCCTTTTCCCACAATGTGTTCAAAAGGCATTTTCCTCAGGGTCGTTAAATTAAAAGTCGGGATTGTGTGGTAAAGGGCTTAACTGATTACCACACGGCAAAATTTTAGACTTGCTAAAATCGAAAGCCTTAGCAGATGATAAAATAGTTGCAACTCAGAAATACGCTTCTAGGAAGATAAAAACATAGTGGAAAAAGGAGAAAATGCTGGTTACCAGCATTCTCTCCTTGTCCCACAATGTTTTCAAAAGGCTTCTTCATTAGAGTCATTAAGACTAGGAATCCTGAGGTAAAGGATTAATTCATTACCATGATACATATATACAAAACAAGACATCATATAATTATGGATCCATAAAATCCATTTTGTCTAACAACTGAACGAATCCTGAGGTGGAACGATCCTTTGACATGCAAAAAATCGACCATAATCAAAAAGTTTCGACACAGGTCAGTCTGCGCGGTCTGGGTAGGCTGACAAGGGTCAATATGCTTTGCCAATGTGTTAAATCCCCTTTTCACTTAGTGTGACTCATTGGAGAGGTCATCAGACCTCTCCAACAGTGGTGAGTTTAAAAGGCAGACTGCCTCAGAAATTGCTGCCTAACTCCATGCTTTTCTGCGAAATTGTTCTGATACACAGTCTGTTTCGTCATGGTTTTATAAATAAACCAAAATCAAAAAACTGAAATAGGAAATAGACGTATTTTGTTTTTATCTGACAGATTTCAAAAAGGATTTGTTATATTGATTTGATTGCAAATAACCCTTCCAGTAGTTGTAATTTTCATTAAACAAATAAAGCTACACACACACAAAAAAAAGAATTTCGTTAAAACAGAGAACACCGCGGGAAAAGATCACGCAACTTGACAAAGTGGGAAGAAGGTCACGTGTCTGCCATGTAATGCATAAGAGGTTTCTCCTTTTTACACAGCGACAATCATATAATGCCTTACTTATTTGTTTACATGTACCAAAATATATTGAAATTAAAAGCAATAAGCTATTTGAAAACATTGATGCTGACCTCTCCTGGCTTCTTTTTTAAAGAAGCCAACTTGTATTTATTTCCTCTGTTGTAGGTGACATTAGCTAGTTGGAATGGAGAAGATGGTAGAGGGAGGTATGAAGAGTTTCAGGCGGAAGTCTTAAAAAGAACTGCAGAACCCCCGTGGAATAGCAAAGTTGCTGAAATGCTAAATATGTCGGTATGTGAAATTTGGATTTCATTTGTATTCTGACTTTGGCTATAGTCGGAGAATTATTTAATCCATTCAAAATCCAGAGTTTGAACTAACCTGGGAAATTAGACTTTTTAAAACATTGTGGGATAAGGAGAAAAGTCTCGGCCCAGGTCAGACTGCACAGGCTGACCTGGGTCGATACTTTTCGCAGATGCATTAAGCCCCCTTTTCACAGAGCATGGTTTATTATATTTGGCACTGAGAAAGTTTAATTTTTTTTACTATATTTTAGACAAGCACAATTGCGCAATATCTGTACAATGCAGTATACTTTTATGGGCTCTGGCTCAACTATACAACAAGAACAGGGGCAGATCTAGGCAATGGATCAGCAATGATGGAATTTAGCCACGGCCTGTGCTTTGAAGGTAGATGTGTTTTATAGGTTTAACCCTTAATGCTTTTGCCAAACGACAAAATTTTAGACCAGTCCAAATTCAAAGCATTTGCAGACGACAAATTAAAGGTAGCCCAAGTGATGAAATCTGCCCTTGAAAGATTAGAAAACATTGTGGGAAAAGAAGAAGATGCTGGTTACCAGCATTTTCTCCCTTTCCCACAATATTCTCAAAAGCCTATTTCCCTAGGGTCGTTAAAAGTCAGGATTGTTGGGGAAAGAGTTAAAGCACTGGATAAACCCAAGAGACATTTCAAAACTAGAAACAAAATGCAATATCAAGGTCTAGTTTGTCTAAAATGTCTAAGTGTAGATCAAAGATTAGACTGCACATTTTGTGCAGTCTGATCTACATCTACACTGGCCACAAAAGCAATTAAAGTTGTGAAAGGCACTCTAAGGGTTTTATTCCACTACACAATCTTGTGTTTAATTGTACCAAATGACAAATTCTTGAGCTGGACCAAATTCAAAGCATGTGCAGACAACAAATTAAATGTTGCTAAAATGATTACTTTTGTCTTTGATAAGGTAAAAAACCCTGTGGGAAAAGGAGAAAATGCTGGTTACCAATTTTTTCAAACACTTTTCTGCCACATTTAGTTTGTTGTCTGCAGCAGCTTTGAATTTGGACGAGTCTAATATTTTGTTGTTTGGTAAGGAGTTTATGTATATTAATTGTTTACCACACAATCATGGGTTGTAAGGACCCTGAGAAAGCAGCCTTTTGAAAACATTGTGGGAAAAGGAGAAAATGCTGATAACCAGCATTTTCTCCTTTTCCCACAATGTTTTCTACCCTTTCCAAAACAAATTTCATTGTTTTAGCCACATTTATTCTGTCGTCTGCAAATGCTTTCAATTTGGGCCAGTCTAAAATTTTGTCGTTTGGTAAAGAGTTAACCCTATACCACACAATCCTGACTTTTAACGACCCTGAATGGGAAGCCTTTTGAAAACATTGTAGGGAAAGGGAAAATGCTGGAAAGCAGCATTTTCTCCTTTTTCCATAGTGTTTTCTACCCTTTTAATGATAAGTTTTATGCTTTAAGTAACATTTAATTTGTCATCTGCAAATGCTGTCAATTTGGTCAGTTCCAAAATTTTGTCGTTTGGTAATGAGTTAAAGGCAGATAAATATTCATTTTAGGTAATTCAGGGGAATGAATTCAGGGCTTAGTTAATCCAAGTACTCTGAGTTTAAATTCTTTACCACACAATCCCAAGTTTTAAAAACCTTGAGGAAGAGGGCTTTTGAAAACATTGTAGGAAAAGGAAAAAATGCAGGCAACCAGCAGCATTCTGCCCTGTGAATGTCAAATTTTATGTTTTGAGTAACATATAATTTGACATCTGCAAATGCTTTCAATATGGACCGACAGTTCTAAAATTTTGTTGTCTGGTAAAGATTTAAACCCCAGTTCTGCTAAAGTTCTCACTGAGGGTCGATGAATGTTGAAGCAATGGGATTTATTTAACTCTTTACCACACGACAAAAATGGAGACTAGTCCAAATTGAAAGCATTCGCAGACGACATTTCAAATGTAGCTCAAAACAGAATTTGTCTCTTAAAGGATAGAAAACACTGTGGGAAAAGAAGAAAATGCTCGTTACCAGCATTTTCTTCTTTTCCCACAATGTTTTCAAAAGTCTTCTTTCTTGGGCTTGTTAAAAGTCAGGATTGTGCGGTAAAGGGTTAAATCTCTTTCTTGTTCAAATCGTTTCAACTTTTTTTTTTTTTTTGGAAGCAGCCAGTGGCTTGGAAAGAGCGTAACATGTGGTACAGTTCAAGGTACTCCAGAAATTCATGGATAGGTGCACAAGCTGGTAACCAGCATTTTCTCCATTTCCCACTATGTCTTCAGTCTTTCCATAGACAAATTTCTTGATCTGAGGCACATTTATTTTCTGTAGATACCTTCAATTTGAACAAGTCTAAAAGTGTGTCATTTGGTAAAGAAATAACCCTATAGCAAACAATCCCAGATTTTCACGACCCTGGTAAAGAAAGCTTTTGAAAACATTATGGGAAAAGGACAAAATGCTGGTAAGCAGCATTTTCTCCTTTTCCCAAAATGTTTTCTTACCTTTAATGTACAAATTCTAATATTTTGGCTACAATTAATTTGTCGTCTGCACATGCTTTCAGTTTGGACCAGTCTTAAAATCTGTCGTTTGGTAAAGAGTTAAGAAAGTGGATGTTCAGAATAGACTTCCTGTAAGTAAAAATTACAAGATTCTGGACTTAAAATGGTTGTTACTAACTGCAAGTGTCTGCTGAACACAAGTCATAGGTCATTGATTTGACTTTAACCCTTTCCCAAACAAGCCCTGGTTTTCACGTGTCTGGAGTACAAGCCTTTTGAAAACACCGTGGGAAAAGGAGAAATTGCTCGTAACGAGCAATTTCTCCTTTTCCCACAGTGTTTTCTACCCATTTGGAGAACTTTCTGTCATTTTCATCAAATTTAAAATTGTCGTCTGCAAACTCTTTCAATTTGGACCAATCTGAAATTCATCATTTGGGAAAGGGTTAAAAGAGCCACACTCTGGCAAAAAGGTGGTTAAAATGCTTTTCCTGGATACATGATACCGAACAAGTCATCACATAATTATGGATCCATAAAATCTAAATATAAATGGATCCATAAAGTCATGAGTTAGCTAGGCTGGACCTTTGGCATGCAGAAAATTGATTACTGGCAAAAGTTTCTTCTCAGGTCAGACTGCACAGGCTTACCTGGGTCGATACTTTTTGTAGATGCATTAAGCCCCCTTTTCACTGAGCATTTCTCAAATGTTGTTGCTTGTTTATGCGCACAGGTTCAGTTGGCCCAGTTCTTTTTGATGACAACGGGGACATGTTACCAACATTTTGGGTATGGCAGTTTGTTGGAGAGAAAAATAAAGTGTTGCCCAAAATTGTGCTTGATGCAGGTTATAGTGTAAGGTTTTCAGACTATTGATCTCTTTATTAAACAACAAAAACTTAAATATGTTTAACTCTTTACCAAAGGGCAAAATTTTAGACTGGACCAAATTGAAAGCAATTGCAGTCGACAAATTATGTGCAGCTTAAATGGTGATTTATGTATTGGATAGGGTAGAAAACATTGTGGGAAAAGGAAAAAATGCTGGTTACCAGCATTTTTTCCTTTTCCCACAATTCATTTTAAAAGGCTTCTTTCTCAGGGTCGTTGAAAGTCGGGATTGTGTGGTAAAGGGTTAAATTGAAAGTATTTGCAGAGCATAAAATCTAAACGACTTTAAAGATGGAACTTGGCTTTTAAAGGATAGAAAACAATGTGGGAAAAGGAGAAACTGCTGGTTATCTTTTTGCCAAAATGTTTTTTAGAGACTTTTTTTCAGGGTTTTTCAGTGGATTATTCAGTAAAGGATTAGTTTATTGGTTCACATGATTGATTGTTGATTGATTGTATGGAGTTTAACGCCGTTTTCAACATTATTTCAGTTATATCACAGCGGTCAGTTCACATATCCATGCTTTCCTGGAGTTTCTTTTACCAGTACTCAGCACAATATTCTTTCCAAGCCACCGGCTGCTTTCCCACATAACCAGCGTCGAAACAATGGTCAGCTGTGAGAGAGCAATGAATCCTGTCGCGATAACTATCATCAATCCTCGGAAAGAAATTGGCCAAGCCGGGGACTGAACGAGCAACCTCCTGTTCTCAAGTCCTGTACGCTACTGACTAAGCTACGGAGTTTGGCTGGCTCACATGAGCACAGGGTGATTAAGTTTAGCCTTAACTCTTTACAAAACGACAAAATCTTAGACTAGTCCAGATTCAAAGCATTTGCAGACGACAAAATAAATGTGACTCAAAAAATGAAATTTGTTTTGGGAAAGAGAGAAAACATTGTGGGAAAAGGAGAAAATGCTGGTTACCAGCATTTTCTCCTTTTCCCACAATGTTTTCAAATGGCCACTTTCCCAGGGTGGTTAAAAGTCGGGATTGTGTGGTAAAGAGTTTATCCCACAATCCTCCAGTTCATGAACCCTTAACTCTTTACCAAACAACAAAATTTTAGACTGGTCCAAATTGAAAGCAGTTGCAGACGACAATACAAATGTGGCTAAAAAAATGAAATTCGTCTTGGGAAGGGTAAAAAACGTGGTGGGAAAACGTGGTTACCAGCATTTTCTCATTTTCCCATAATGTTTTCAAAAGACTGAATTCTCAGGGTTGTTAAAAGTCGGGATTGTGTGGTAAAGAGTTAAACATACATGTACCTTGGGTACAAATTTATCACACCCCTGTTACCCTTATATTGGATTTTTTTTTTCAAATCTGGGTTTTTTAATTGTCTGTCAGGGTGATCGGGTAATTTGTCTCGAATTGGGAGACTCCCGATGAAATCGGGAGAGTTGGGAAGCATGCTATTGAGAAATAAATCCTTGCAACGTATACTAATCTCTCTTGATTTTGCTTCCTGGAAACTACACCAGCACTTGCGCTAAATGTGTGGGCCAAAGAACAGTACCAAAGTTGACACTGGCTCGAACTTGGGACCTTACGGTTAACACTTTACCTCATAACCATGGACACCGCCATGAGAACCCTGAGGAAGAGGCCTCTTGAGGACACTCTGGAAAAAGAAGAAAATACTGCCAACCACCCGTTTTCCCATTTTTCTCTCTTTCCGAAAGCAAATTCCATCATTTTAGCACCATTTAATTTGTCATCTGCTAATGTTTTTAATACGGAATAGTAAAAATAATTTGTTGTCTGGTAAAGACTTAACTCTTTACCAAAAGACAAAATCTTAGGCTGGTCCAAATTCAAAGCATTTGTAGACTATAATTAAGGGGATACTCAAGTAGTATGATTTGTATCAGAAATGGTAGAAAAAATTGTGGGAAGAGGAGAAAATGCTGGTTACCAGCATTTTCTCCTTTTTCAACAATGTTTTCAAAAGGCTTCTTCCTTAGGCTTGTTAAAACTCAGGATTGTGTGGTAAAGAGTTAACCTTTACCCAAACAACAAAATATTAAATTGGTCCAAATTGAAAACATTTGCAGATGACAATAAGAATGTGACTCAGATACTGAAATATGACTTGGAAAGTGTAGAAACCATTGTGGGGAAAAGGAGAAAATGCTGGTTAACGGCATTTTCTCCTTTTCCAATTATGTTTTCAAAAGCCTTTTTACCAAGGGTCATTAAAAGTCGGGATTGTGTGGTAAATGGTAAACTGCCTGTAATTTGTCACAGAACATCAATTGCAAAGATTTTTTTTATCAGAAACGATTTGGCTAATCATCCTCAAATTTCAAGTAAAGCCTTCATTGGTTGAGCAAGCAAAAGATTTTTCCTAATTATTAATGCTCATGAAAAAGGAACAGTATTTTTGCTTTATGATGAAAAATGATGGCAGAGTAGTTAAACTCAATTTCTTTTTAAGATCAGTTGTGAAAAAATTCTTTCAACTGCGATCAGTCACTCTTGACAATTACTCCTGGAAACCTACCAGTTACATTACTTTGGCCATGGTGGCAGATGTATTAATCCTTTACCGAACAATCAGGTGATTTAGCCATCTTGAGAATGAAGGCTTTTAAAAACATTGTGGGAAAAAGAGAAATTTGGTAAGCAGCATTTTCTTCATCTTCCCCCTCAATGTTTTCTACCCTAGGGTTAGGACAAATTTTGATATTTTGGTCTCTTTTAATATGTTGTGTGCAAATGCTTTCTATTTGGACCTGTCTAAAATTTTGAGTTAAGATCAGCCTGCAGAGAGTACGCAGTTTGATCTTGAATCTATACTGTCTTGCCTGTTCAATCATTCCTACATGATAGAAATTGTTCTTTGTTTCTGTGAATAGTATTTTTACCCTTTACCACACAATCCTGACTTTTAACAACCCTGAGAAAGAAACTTTCTGTAAACATTGTGGGAAAAGGAGAAAAGGATGGTAACCAGCATTTTCTCCTTTTCCCACAGTGTTTTCTATCCTGTAAATGACAAATGTCAGGTTTTATGTAACATTCAATTTGTCACCTACAAATGCTTTCAATTTGGACAAAGCTAAAATTTTGTTGTCTGGAAGAGGGTTAAGATGCTTTCATTTCAGAGTTCTTTTGATTTGGATTTCAAATGGCCAACAAGAGATGGCAATCCTCCAGCTGATAAGCCAGCATGTGGCTTTTACAATGAACTCTGTCCTACAGATCCGGTCCGAGGTAAAATTAACTCTACCAGATAACAAAAAGGGTTGTTTTCAACCCTTTTTGAGACCTTTCTGCCATTTTCATCAAATTTAAAATTGTCGTCTGCAAACTCTTCAATTTGGACCATTCCAAAATTTGTCATTTGGGAAAGGGTTAATATGATTCATCATTGGCATACATAAAACCTCCTTTTGCCAGGGTATGGCCCATACTTTTCACCCATATCCTCCTGCTAGCCTGGCGGTTCAGGCGGTAATAATTTTAATTACTCCATATCATGCTCTCCCTAGAATTGTGGTCTGCTATCGATCTTTGGCAGCTATCTGCTTATCGTTTTTGTTATTAATAGCTCCTGGAGACATTTGCTGTTCTCCCCACGATTATCAGTTGTGCTGATAATCTAACTATACACATGTTTATTGCCTGACGTCACAATGTTAATAACAATAGGTTCATGCATGTTTCGACCAATTCATTGCGATTCAACAATGCTTGTTACAGCATTCTTTAGAAAAGCTTTCAGTCAAACAGGTGAAATGATCAGCAGCTACGAGCAATTTCTCCTTTTCCCACAGTGTTTTCAAAAGACTTTTTACTGTATATAGACACGTGAAAACCAGGGCTTGTTTGGGAAAGGGTTAAGTAAGTAATCACATAGTGATGGATCCATAAAATCCATTTAGTCAGACAATTAACTGACTGGATCTGGAGATAGAATGGTCCTGTGACATGCAGAAAATTTACAAACATCAAAAGGTTTTGACCCATGTCAGTCTGCACAGACTGTGCAGGCTGTCCGGGGTTGATACTTTTTGCAGATGCATTAAGGCCCCATTTTCACAGAGTATGCCCCCCCTTTTTTTTTGTTAATTTCAGTTGGGGACTCGAGCATTATGATCCTGGTGATTGCGATTCCTTTGCTTTCTTTTGCAATACTGGCAGTTACATCTTCCTTGATCTTAAGGTAATGTATACAGTTCACTTTACTTGTAACGGATACCAGGATCACGGTGACTGGCTTAACCCTTTCCCAAACAAGCCCTGGTTTTCACGTGTCTGCAGTACAAGTCTTTTGAAAACACTGTGGGAAAACGAGAAATTGCTCGTAATGAGCAATTTCTTCTTTTCCCACAGTGTTTTCTACCCTTTTTGATAACTTTCTGCCATTTTCATCAAATTAAAAATTGTCGTCTGCAAACTCTTTCAATTTGGACCAGTCCAAAATTTGTCGTTTGGGAAAGGGTTAATAAAAGGTGCATAATCTTACAAACATGAAAGTTTGCCACAAATGCATAGCTCAAATACAAACTGCCCTGGCAAATATCATCGTTTATTAAGGTTTAAAAGACCAATACACTAACCCCTGAGCTAAAGGGAATTCTCTCTAACGCAGTTGTTAGGTATTGATTTTATACGGGATGAAGCTATGCTGTAGGGAGAGAGTGATCTCCCGTAACACCCCCTCTTAAGAGAAGTCATCATTTTGATGACAGAAAACCTTATTTGGCAGGAAGTCTATTATTTAGACAACAAATGGCCCGATGGCCAATAAGGGGCAATTTTTTTAGACAACAAATGGCTGAATGGCCAGGACGAGCCCCCATCTTACGAACATGAAAGTTCGCAACAAATGCATAGCTCAAATACAAACCACCTTGGCTGGGATTCAAACCTGTGCAGCCAAGTTCCTCGTTTATCAAGTATAAATAACCAATACACTAACCCCTGAGCTAAAGAGAATTCTTTCTAATGCACTTGTCAGGTATTGATTTTATACGGGAAGAAGCTATGCTGTAAGGAAGAAGTGATCTCGCGTAACAAAAAAAAAACGGTAGATGCGTCTATGTTCAAAGCATCTGGAACCACACATTTGAAATAGCCCGAATGATGGGGCTTTGTTTTGAAAGGGTAGAAAACATTGTAGGGAAAAAGAGAAAACATTCTACCAGGGTTGTTAAAAACAAAATTATCTGTCCGCAAGATATTTTTTCGATGGAATTTAAAGCTACTTTCTTTTCCATCAACTTTCAGGGTTGTTAAAACAAATACTAAAATATCTGTCCACAAAATGTTTTTGATGTAATTTAAAACAGTTACTTCTTTTTTCTTGCAATAGTTTTCCATGTTGTCACCTGTACTGGTTTAACATTGGTCCTTATCCTTGCATTCTTAACCCAGAGGTCCTGGGTTTGATTCTCACCCAAAGCATTTGGATTTTGGTGGGAGCGTCCTTGGTCAATATACTTCAGAGCCCCAGCCTAGCACTTAGAGAAACCCAGGACATACACGGTTGACTCTTTACCACACAATGCCGACTTTAAACAACCCTGAGGAAGAGGCCATTTGAAAACATTGTGGGAAAAGGAGAAAATGCTGGTAACCAGCATTTTCTCCTTTTCCCACAATGTTTTCTACCCTATCAAAGGAAAATCACATTATTTGAGCCACATTGAAATTGTCATCTGCAAATGCTTTCAATTTGGACAGGTATAAAGTTTTGTTGTGTGGTAAAGGGTTAATTGAGCTAATACCATGATATGACTGAAATTATGTTGAAGGTGGCATAAAACACCATTCAAGTCTCAACCTTTGCAGCATCAAAAAAAAAGATAAAATTTTTCAGTCAGGAAAATAATAAAAATAACTTCTATTACAATGATGCTTTTTGCTCAAATGTGTCATTATAGCAGGCAGCGAGGATCCAAGATCAGACTGCACATTTTGTGCAGTCAGATCTTGATCTGCAATGGCTGTTAAAGCAACCATACTTGTTCAAGGCTTTTATTCTGCGGCGTAATTCTTTCCCATACAACAAATTTAGACTTGTCCAAATTGTGAACATCTGCAGGCGACAAATCTCAAAGTGATACAAATGAAAGGAAGTTCTTTGACATGGTAGAAAATATTGTGGGAAAAGGAGAAAATGCTGGTCACCAGCATTTTCTTCTTTTCCCACAATGTTTTCAAAAGGCCTCTCTTTGAGGGCCGTGAAAACATGGGATTATTTGGTAAAGGGCTAAAGGTCAGAAATAGCTTATACAGTTTCTTCCGATAAGTAATTCAGTGGAAGTTATGTCTAATTTCATTGCAGAAAAAAGAAACTAGACAAGCAGGCAAGATGCTCATGGAAGATAGATGTAAAGGCTGTTCAGAAGACAGAAATGAAGAAAGGATTGACTTCAGAGGTATATAACTTTGTTTTGTATGTTTAAAGGTGGATTAATGATACTTTTAAGAGAATTAGGTACTTAACCCTTTACCAGACGACAACATTTTAGCCTTGTCCAAATTGAAAGTATTTGCAGACGACAATTTCAGTGTGGCTCAAATGGTGCAATTTTTTTTGGATAAGGTAGAAAACATTGTGGGAAAAGGAGAAAATGCTGGTTACCAGCATTTTCTCCTTTTCCCACAATGTTTTCAAAAGGCTTCTTTTCCAGGGGCGTCAAAAGGCGGCACTGTGCGGTAAAGGGTTAAAGAGGACGATTTAGATTTTTTTAATCAAACTAAACTTCTGAAATGTTCATTTCACAGGATTTGCCAAGGCATTGGGTGGCAATAAGGGAGAGAAAAGGTGGATAAAAATTAAATGTTTTTATAGTATTTCCTTAATGGGCTATGTAGCCTCTTAATCCTTTACCACACAATCTCAAGTTTTAACGACCCTGTGAAAGAAGCTTCTTGAAAATATTGTTGCAGAAGGAGAAAATACTGGTAACCAGCATTTTGTCCTCTTCCAACAATATTTCTCTATTTTTAGAAGAAAATTCCATCATATAATTGTCATTTATTTTATCGTCTGCAAATGCTTTCAATTTGAACAAGTTTAAATAATTGTCATGTGTTATACAGGCAAAGTATTTTTAGATTTCGTGTGAGAAATTAGCGAAGGCTTGATTGAATGTCACATGATATGTTACACACTTGGATTGCGCGGGATTGTATTCAAACAGGTACGATAAAGCTGATTGTGATCAGTTAATATCTGGCTTGACACACCTGTCAGCAAATCCTTAAAACACTTTCACATCCCAAACTACAAGGCCAGTTCTTTCCAATCTTTACCGAAATGGGAAGCTCTTTGAAAATTGTGCAAAAAATTACTTTACAGAAATGGGAAGCTCTTTGGAAATTTTGCAAAAAATTAATCACATGCATAACTAGGCTTGGCATGGAAACAATACAGGTGAAATTGAGCAAATCATTTAAAAGCTTCTTTTCCTAAACCACATAAAGGCCTAGGGGAACCAGGTTTGGCATGTAGCTTCATCTAGTAAATTGGTCAAATCATGGTCCTTGTGTCAAAACTGACCAGCCCCAGAGGTGACAAATTTTAGATTGGGATAATATGGTAAGAGAAGAAACTTTGAAAGTCTACTTGTTTTGAATCACTTTGCCTAAACCTTTCATAATTAGTATGTACTTTCAAGTAGCATCCTTCTTCAAAAAACAATGCAAACTATATTTTCCTTGGGTAGGAAATTGTCCTGCCCTTGGGAATTTTATTTTACATAGGCTTAATATTTAGTGAAAACTTTTATAATATTCTAGTTACATAACTAACTTTGTTCTCAGGTGAGCAGTTCAGGGCTTTTATGACCCTCTTGAGTTTTTTTCCCGTATGTAATAGCTATATTCTCATTCCTTGCTTCTTTGACTAATTAAGACTTCATTTAAGTTGCTTTTAGATTTCAGTACTTTCAGTGTTTTGATTTACATTTTACTTTGTTTCATTTTCAGACGACAGTTGTGAACGACTCCACAGCAGAAGTCCTTCCATCAAAACAGTCTGCACAACCTGGTAACAATAATCCTGGTATCATAAAAACAATTCCGAGTTTGAAGGATTTTGAGAAAGAAAATTTCTAAAAACACTGCAGGAAAAAGGAAATATAGTTGTGACTAGCATTATCGCCTTTGTTGCACAATGTTTTCTAACATTTCAGAGACAATTCAAATCATCTGACTGTAATGATCAGTTGCTCCTTTTCCCAAAATGTTCTTCATTTTGTTGAGAAATGATATTTTTCCTGTCCTTCATATGTTTGTACACAACTTGTGATACTTTTTGGTCAGTCTAAAAATAGTCTATTAAACAGTTAACCCTTAGGCTTCTCCGTGACTCAAGGACCTTTTGCGGACATTGTAGATCCAAGATCAGAATGCACAAATGTACTGTCTGATCTTGGATCTACACTGTCTGATAAGGAGATCCTTCCCCCCCCCTAAAAAATACCTTTGACATAGGAAAAATTGGGTTTTTACTATCGGCTTGAAAGTTTCATTTCACTTAACTTAGTAGGATAAAGATTAACCCTTTACCAGACGACAAAATTTTAGCCTTATGGAAATTGAAAGTCTTTGCAGACGACAATTTCAGTGTGGCTCAAATGGTGCAATTTTCTCTTGATAGGGTAGAAAACATTGTGGGAAAAGGAGAAAATGCTGGTTACCAGCATTTTCTCCTTTTCCCACAATGTTTTTCAAAAGACTTCTTTCACAAAGGCATTAAAAGGTGGCGTTGTGCGGTAAAGGGTTAACCAATCTCATTATTAGGACAACTGACCTAACCATGTACCAAACCAATCCCAATTTAGGTTTTAACCCTTTACCACACAATCCTGGGTTTTCACGACCCTGAGAAAGAAGCCTTTTGAAAACATTGTAATTTCCCACAATGTTTTCTTACAGTAACCAATCAAAGGCAAATCTGAACATTTGAGCACAAGTTATTTTGCCATCAGCAAATGATTTAAGTTTTGATGCATTGTTAAGTCTTTACCAAAATTTAAGGCTTCTTGGAATCTGAAGTACAGTCAAACTTCGATAGCTTGAACATGGGTAATTTTGAATACCAAAGAAAGCTCGAACAGTGATCTCAGTCCCAGCAAAATCTCCATATAATTCATATTATTCGACCTCGTAAAGCTCACACAACCCTTAATTCGAACTTTCGAACATATATCACGGTCCCGTCATTCATTTTCCTACGTACTTTATCTCTTCAAAGGCGAACAAAGGGGTGGTCAATAATTAGTTGTTAGGTTGGACACGCCGGTAATCATCTGTCTAATATTTATAACACTTACTGTAAAATATACACACACCTGCCAAAGGTGTTAATTAGGGATTGTCTCGAGGTGATTGAATAATTACTTTGGCTTTAAATTTTGTTTTTCAAGGTTGTTGAGATGAAGTAGTGGGACAAGTCATTTTTGTAAGGCTACAAATGTATGAAGAGTGTTACTCTTAACACATCAGGTTTTCTTTACTGCAACTTTGATCTTGATCTGCATTTGTAGAGTTGATGTGATTTATAATTAGAACATAAACAAGATAATGTTTGGTACTCAATATCTGCATAATTATAAGTTTCATATTTCCTCAGCTATTTTTTTTGTTTTGCTGATAAAATGGTTTTTAGATCTGTACCAAGTAAATGACCACAGGAATCGGTGTTTTAATTGGTGAAAATAGGTTGTTGTCAGCCAAAATGGATACTCTCGATTAAAAGAAAACATTAATAAAGGGTATCGATTTCAGCCGAAAACAAGCTATTTTCACCAATTAGACGGCCAATTCCTGTGTGATATTTCCAAATACAAAAGTTATAAAGATGCAATAAAAATACATGTAACTCGTCTACTGAGCACTTTGTACTTGAAATATGGATCCATTGGACTACTGATATTTCGAACAAATTACCCATCCCCAAAGATGTTCGATTGAGGTACCGAAGTGTGACTCTATTTTCATATGACAAAATAAGATTGACTCGAAAATTTAAATATGCTCTTTGACCTATTTCCACACAATCCTGGGATTTAACATCCCTGGGAGATTAGACTTTTGGTGACTAGTATTTTCTCCTTTTTCCCACAATGTTTTCTAATCTTTCAGACACGAATCAAATCATTTGAACAACATTTAATTCGTCATCTTAAAATACTTTTAGTTTTAACCAGTCTGAAATACTGTCATGTGGTAAAGAGTTAAACGGCAAAAACATTGTAGGAAAAGGAGAAAATGCTGGTTACCAGCATTTTTTCCTTTTCCCACAATCTTTTCGAAAGGCTTTGTCCTCAGGGTTGTTAAAACTGATCGTTTGACAAAGGGTTAATCATTACTTTTTATGTGTTTATTTCAGACTCGGCCTGGGGAAGAATAGCTTTATATAATGGAAACACAGTGATTGTTAAACAGTTACGACAGTCCATCATCCTGAAAGAGGCAGATATCAAAGAGTTGGAAAATGTAGGCAAGCTTTTTGTAGTTTTGAATGTTTTGCCCTTCTATCTACTTGTATTCCAAACCCTCCTGCATTTTTGGCTCATCGGTTATTGAAGAAAATTGAGTTAGGAAAGAAAGTTTTTGAAAACATAATGGGGAAAGGAGAAAATGCTGTTACAAGCATTTTCTCCTTTTCCCACAATGTTTTCTATCCTATCAGAGAATTTCATCTCATTTGTTGTAATTTCAAATTTGTCGCCTGCAAATGCTTTGGATTTGGAAACATCCAAAATTTGTCCATTTGGAAAGGGTTAATTTAGCTCAGAATGTTTTGGTTTCCTTTTAAAAATGGAGAAAACATTGTTGGAAATGGATAAAATGCTGGTTACCAGCATTTTTTCCTGTTTCCTCCATGCTTGCAAAAGAAAGAGGTCTTTCTCAGTGTTGTTAAATCTCGGGATTGTGTAGTAAGAGGTTAATGATGTGAGCCATGCTCTGGCAAAAGGGAGCTTAATGCATCTCCGCGATACATGACACCAGCAATTTCTCCTTTTCCCACAGTGTTTTCAAAAGATTTGTACTACAGACACATGAAAACCAGGGCTTGTTTGGGAAAGGGTTAAGCCCCTTTTTCACAGAGCAAGGCTTATATTCAAAAATATTTTTTCAGATGAAAGAAATGATTCACATGAACGTCAATCCTTTTTTTGGAGCGTGCTTTGGTCCTCCGACACCAATGGCCTTGTTCCAGCATTGCCCGAAAAGAAGCTTGCAGGTATCGTAAATCCTTTACCGCACAATCAAGATTGATTGTATGTGTGGTGTTTAACACCGTATTCAACATTATTTCAGTTATACTACTGCGGCCAGTGTACCTATCCATGCTTTCATGGAGTTTCTCTTACCAGTACTACCCACTTTTTTCTTTCCAAACCACTGGCTACTTTTGCACATAACCATCACCTGAACAATGGTCAGCAGTGAGAGAGGAATGTATTCTGTCGCAATGACTATCATCAATTCTTGGAAAGACAATGGCCAAGCTGGGGATCGAACCATGGACCCCCTGTTCTCAAGTCCTGTACCCTACCGACTGAGCTACTGGGGCTTGGTATACAACACAGAGTTTAAATGATCCAGAGAAAAAAGCCTTTTGAAAAAATTGTGGGGGAAAAGGAAAAAATGTTGGTAACCAGCATTTTCTTCTTTTCCCACAATTTTTTCCATGCTTCCAACAACAAAGTTTCAGTTTTCAAAGGGTTCACATTTTGTTGTTTGCAAAAGTTTCCAATATGGGAAAGTCTAACATTTTGTCTTTTTGTAAAAGGTTAACCCTCTACCACACAATCCCGACTTTTAACGACCCTAAAGAAAGATGCCTTTTGAAAACATTGTGAGAAAAGGAGAAAATGCTGGCAACCAGAATTTTCTCCTTTTCCCACAACATTTTCTACCCTTCCCAAAACAAATTTCTTTTTTTTCAGTCACATTTATCATGTTGTCTGCAAAAGCTTTGAATTTGAACTAGTCTAAAATTTAGTCATTTGGTAAAGAGTTAAGTGCTAACTCTTTACCACACAGTCCCGAGTTTTAATGACCCTGAAGAAGAAGGCCTTTGAACACATTGTTGGAAAAGGAGAAAATGCTGGTAACTAGCCTTTTCTCCTTTTCCCACAATGTTTTCTATCTTTCCAAAGACAAGTTTTAGTTTTTTGGTTGCATTTGTCGTTTGCAAAAGTTTTCAGCTCGGAAAAGTTTGAATTTTTTTCATATGGTAAAAGATCTGAGTTTTAAAGAACCTGAAGAAAAAGAAGGCTTTTGAAACCATTGTTGGAAAAGGAGAAAATGCTGGTAACCATCATTTTCTCCTTTTCCCACCATGTTTTTTCCACTTTCAAAGTAATTCCCAAAGGAGAAAATGCCAGTTGTGGGTCATTTGCAAAAGCTTTTAATTTCGAAAAGTCTAAAATTTTCTCATTTCATTACCACACAATACCAAGTTTTAAAGACCCAGAGGAAAAATCCTTTTAAAAACATTTTGGGAAAAGGGAAAAATGCTGCTAACCAGCAATTTCTCCTTTTCCCACAATGTTTTCTATTCTTTAGTCTTTGGGTCACTTTTGACATATCCAATAACTTTCAATTTTGAAAAGTCTAAAATTTTGTCATCCCATTTGGTAATTGGTTAAATTATTTGTTTTGACCAGAACAATTCAGCAGTAGAAATTCAAGGTCAGGCTGCTTTTTTGGTCTAAACTTGATCTACACTATAGGCACTAATCATCATCATCATCATCATCATCATCATTATAATCATCATCCATTTTGTATTATCTGTGCAGGCCTTTTATTATTCCTTTTCAAGATGGGCGCCCCCATGGCTGTCCCATTGTGAAGGAAGTCTTTCTTTCTATGCTTGGCAGTCCTGTGGAATGCTGTAGAAATATTGAAACTCTTTACCGGATGATAGAATCTAGTATCATCCATATTGAAAGCACTTTGAACAGACAAATTGAATATGCTGCAAATTATAAGATTTGCATCTAACAGGGTTGCTTGCCAAGCCCCCGTAGCTCAGTTGGTAGCATACAGGACTTGAGAACAGGTCGCTGGTTCATCCCTGGCTTGGCCAATTTCTTTCCGAGGATTGATGATAGTCATTGCGACAGGATTTATTCCTCTCTCACCATTGACCATTCCCTTGTTTTGACAACGGTTAAGTGGGAAAGCAGCCAGTGGCTTGGAAAGAATATTGTGTGGACTACTGGTAAAAGAGAATCCAGGAAAGCATGGATAGGTGCACTGGCTGCCACGATATAACTGAAATAATGTTGAAAACAGCGTTAAACACCATACAATCAATCTGACAGGGTTGACAATAATTGTTGCAAAAAAAAAAAATGCAGGTAGCTAGCATTTTCCTCATTTTCCACACTTTTTTGAGAAGCCTTCTTTCTCAGGGTTGTAATAGCATGGAATTGTATGGTAAAAGGTGAAAATCTTGACATGACCTCTTTTTTTTTTCAGGATGTTTTAGAGAACACAGAAATTACACTTGACATCATATTGATACGGTCACTGATATTTGATTTGGTTCAGGTTAGTTTATTTAAATGTTTGTTTGTGCATTTATTTGCTTCTTATTCACACATACCCTACTGCAAACAAGTTTTTGTGTCTTGCTACAAACGTTTTATTTTTGAAAACATGGTGACAAAAGCAGAAATTACATTGGAGCCATGCTCTGTGAAAAGTGGGCTTAAAGAGTCTGCGAAAAGTATCTACCCAGGTCAGCCTGCGCATTCAGCGCAGGCTGACCTGGGCCGAAACTTTTCGCTATTCGTCAATTTTCTTTATGTCCAAGGACAGTCTACCTCTTGATTTACTCAGTTGTTAAAAATAGTGGCTATTATGGATCTATAACTATTTGATGACTTGCTTGGTATCATGGATCACAGAGATGCATTAAGCCCCCTTTTGCCAGAGCATGGCTCATTTATTGTTGGTTATCTCTTTTTTTTACATGGACTTTTGCCTGATTTTTTATGTAATGCTGCAGCCATATCTTCACTGTGGTCTTTGTGCAAAAAGATGGACACTTCCTAATATCTTTGTCACTCCTTGGAATATTTACTTCAAACTAAAGCTAGTTGTTAGCTCTCAACCCTGTACCACACAATCCGGACTTTTAATGACCCTGAGGAAGAAGCCTTTTTGAAAGCATTGTGAGTAAAGGAGAAAATGCTGGTAACCAGCATTTTCTCTTTTTCCCAAAATGTTTTCTACCCAGTCAAAGACAAATTTCCTCATTTGAGCCACTTTTCAATTGTTGTCTGCAAATGCTTTTAATTTGGACAAGTCTACTTTTTTCTTGTGTGGTAAAGAAGTAAAAGGGAAACCCAAAACAGAAGGGCAGTTAACCATCAAAATGAATTTGGACACAGTTTTTGCCTCTTTTTCAACTTAGAATTTTCACTGAAGTACTCTTTTTTTGTTGGTATTCACACATTTCCTCTGACAGAAAAGCCGAGCCCAGGTACGTAGGTCAGTCGGTAGCCTACAGGACTTGAGAACAGGAGGTCGCTGGTTCAATCCCTGGCTTGGCCAATTCTTTCCGAGGAATGATGATAGTCATTGCAGCAAGATTCATTCCTCTCTCACTGCTGACCATTGTCGAGATGATGGTTATGTGAGAAAGCAGCCAGTGGCTTTGAAAGAATATTGTGCAGAGTACTGGTAAAAGAAACTCCAGGAAAGCATGGATAGGTGCACTGGCCGCAGTGATATAACTGAAATAATGTTGAAAACTGCATTAAACACCATACAATCAATCAATTAATCGAGCCGACAGAAAAAGTTTTCCTTAGAAGGACCACCATAGGTTTTTTTTGTACTTATTTCTGACAAATTTTAAACCTAGGCAGTCATACACTTTTTTTTAGCACAGAAAAAGTTGTTATCGATAATTCGTATCTTTACTTTTGTGTGTCTAAAAATCTCTCAGGGCATTAAATATATCCATGATTCACCATTGGAGAGCCACGGTCACCTGAAAAGTACAAACTGCGTCATTGATGACAGATGGACGCTGAAAATCACAGATTATGGTTTAACACAGTTTATGACCCAGTTCCACTCTGATGATGCAAACAAGGCTGATAAGTACAGAAGTAGGTGTATGTTGCCTCAGAACCATCCCTGTTGGTATTTAACACTTTACCACACAATCCCGACTTTTAACGACCCTCAGAAAAGAAACCTTTTGAAAACATTGTGGGAAAAGGAGAAAATGCTGGTAACCAGCATTTTCTCCTTTTCCCACAATGTTTTCTACCCTTCCCAATACAAACTTCAATTTTTTGGTAACATTCATTTTGTTGTCTGCAAAATGCTTTCAGTTTGGACCA
Source organism: Tridacna gigas (assembly GCA_945859785.2). Classification (NCBI taxonomy): domain Eukaryota; kingdom Metazoa; phylum Mollusca; class Bivalvia; order Cardiida; family Cardiidae; genus Tridacna; species Tridacna gigas. The sequence goes on from OX244042.2 coordinate 2,263,559, forward strand.
GTCTAAAATATTAATGTGATAAAAGAAAAACAGGTTCATACTTAGCATACGAAAGCAGATGTGGATTAACTCTTTACCAAATGACAATTTTCTAAACTAGTCCAAATTGAAAGCATTTGCAGACAACAAAATAAACATGGCTCAAAAACTGAAATTTGTGTAGGGAAGTGTAGAAAACATTGTGGGAAAAGGAGCAAATGCTGGTTACCAGCATTTTCTCCTTTTCCCACGTTTTCACAAGGCTTCTTTCTCAGGGTCGTTAAAAGTCGGGATTGTGTGCTAAAGGGTTAATTCTTACTTTACATAGAATATAGACAGTTTTACCACGCTTCCGTTGCACTGTGGTTATAGAGCCGAATTCACATGCCATGTTAGAATTTCTGATAATTCATGCTGTTTAGGGTCTCTGACCGCATCCCCCAGGAGATGTCTGAAAATGAAGATGAACATCTCATTTCTTGGCTTGAACCAACTTTTCACATAATATATATTAACATTTAAGGTTTGCTTTGGACTGCCCCAGAAATTCTGGAACAAGCCATGTGCTACACTAGAGGAACACCAAAGGGAGATGTATACAGCTTTGCTATAATACTGCATGAAGTAATCTTTCGTATGGGATTGTTTGCCGGCTGGGAAGAAATGACGTCAGAAGGTATCTTCCAATTATTTAATTATATATTTTAGCAGTAAAATATAAAATGGGGTTGAGTGCCGTTGGAGGTGTCTTGGTGTTCAAAATGTTGTAGAAATTTTTGTATATTTCCGTTTACTTTCCTCTTTATAGTTTGTACTTCAAATAAAGTTGTCGAAGTTTTTAGTGATCAAATGGCGCTACAAAAATATTCCTTGGCTTGAATTATTTATAATTAGGAAAAAACTCTTAACTCTTTACCACATAATTCCGACTTTTAACGACCCTGAGAAAGAAGCCTTTTGAAAACATTGTGGGAAAAGGAAAAAATGCTGGTAACCAGCATTTTCTCCTATTCCCACAATGTTTTCTAGCCTTCCAAAATCAAATTCTAATTTTTGAATCACCTTTATTTTGTCGTCTGCAAATGCTTTCAATTTGGACCAGTCTAGAATTTTGTCGTTTGGTAAAGAGTTAAACAGAAACTGGATCACAATGAACGTTAATCTCAAAATGTTTCACCAAACAAACCCTTTTTAGCTCCACTGGCTGAAGGCCAGCGGGCTAATGTCATGGCCCGGTGTCCGTCGTCCGTCCGTCCGTCCGTCCGTCCGTTAACTTTTATTTCAAACATCTTCTTCTCTGAAACTACCCATCCAATTTTCACGAAACTTCACAGAAATGATCCTGCCATGGTCCTCTTCAGAATTTCTTGAAAGAATTTGATTCCTTCAAAAACTCTGGTTGCCATGGCAACAAAACTGAAAAATATTGGAAATCTTTAAAAATCTTCTTGTCGGAAACCATAAGGCATAGGGCTACCAAATTTGGCATGTAGCTTTATGTAGTAGACCTCTATCAAGTTTCTTCAAATTATAGCCCTGGGGTCAAAATTGGCTCTGCCCCAGGGGTCACAAGTTTTACATAGGCTTATATAGAGAAAACTTTAAAAATCTTCCTGTACCTAGCCAAAAGGTCTAGAGCTACCAAATTTTGCATGTAGCTATATCTATTGGGCCTCTACCAAGTGGGCCAAACTTTTAGCCCTGGGGTCAAAATTGGCTCTGCCCCAGGGGTCACAAGTTTTACATAGGCTTATATAGAGAAAACTTTAAAAATCTTCCTGTACCTAGCCATAAGGCCTAGAGCTACCAAATTTTGCATGTAGCTATATCTAGTGGGCCTCTACCAAGTGGGCCAAAATTTTAGCCCTGGGGTCAAAATTGGCCCCACCGCAGGGGTCACAAGTTTTACATGGGCTTACATAGTGACAACTTAAGAAATCTTCCTGTTTTGATTTTTTTTTTAAAATTAGCCTTGCATCAGGGGTCTTATGTTTTACAGAGGCTTCATATGGACAAAACTTGAAAATCACCTTATTTTTATGGCTTTATCTTGTGGACCTCTACCAGGGTTCAAGTAATTAAATAGCTCTGGGATCAAAAATGGCTTTGCCCTGCGGGTCTCAACTTTCATATGGGCTTTTACAGAGAAAACTTTGTAAGTCTTCATTTTGAAACCATTTGGCTCAGCATTGAAATGTTTATTATTTATGGTTTATATTTATAAGCCAGTGGAGCGATACAGGGCCATCATGGCCCTCTTGTTTAAACAACCCTAAGTAGGAAGGTTTCTGAAACAATTTTGTCACTTGTTAACTCTTTACCAGGAAAAGGAGAAAATGCTGGTAACTGGCATTTTCAAGTTGGACCAGTCTAAAATTTTGTTGTTGTGGTAACCAGTATTTTCTCCTTTTCCCACTATGTTTTCTACCCCATCAAAAAACAAATTTCATCATTTAAGCCACATTTAAATTTTTGTCTGCAAGTGCTTTCAACTTGGACCAGTCTAAAATTTTGTTGTTTGGTAAAGACTTAAAAGGTAAAAAGTTTTTTCCTGTTTTTGTAGCATTTCTCCTTTGTGTCACCTTTACTTGTTTTTTAACAATTTACCAGATGACAGAATTTTGGACTCATCTGTAGCACTTGCAGACGACAATTTAGATATGGCTCAAGTTCTGGGGTTTGTTGATTAAAGTGTAGAAAACATTGTAAAAAGGGAGACAATGCCGGTTACCAGCATTTTCTCCTTTTCCCACAATACTTTTAAAAGTGTTCATCCTCAGGGTCGCTGTTACTGGATTGTTCGGTAATGGGTTAATTGGTCTGTAATTAGCATGAATTGTAATGCCAAATGGAAAAATTAATAATTGCATAATTCCATGGTACAGAAATTGTTCGCCATGTGAAAAACCGAGAGCTTTCTCCAATGAGACCAAAAGTTTTCGAGAAAACTACAATAAAATCTGCCTCTACATTGATTGACTTGATGAAATCATGCTGGAATGATGATCCCTGTAAACGGCCATCAATTAAAGCTGTGAAGTTTCATACAGCCAAAATGTTCAAAGTTAGGTAAGTTACACTTACAATATTTCTTGTTCTTGTACTCTACGAGTGCCATATCATGTACATTTGAATTGTGCCAGATTTTGTACTTTAAAGAAGTGCTAGATTATTTACAAAGAAATAATGCTAGATAAACAATTAACCCATTACCACACAATCCCGAGTTGTGACAACTCTGGGAAACTGGACTTTTGAAAACATTGTGGGAAAAGGAGAAAATGCTGGTAACCAGCATTTTCTCCTTTTCCCAGAATGTTTTCTTACCTTTCAGAAACAAATCCAATCATTCAAGCCACTTTGAATTTGTCATCTGCAAATGCTTTCAGTTTGAACCAGTCAAAAAAATATTGAAGGTTTGTAAAGAGTAAATTGTGCAAGATTATGTCCATTAAAATGGTGCCAGATTATGTTCATTAAAATAGTGCCATATTATTTTCGTTAAAATGATGCCAGGTTATGTATATTAACCCTTTCCCAAACAAGCCCTGGTTTTCACGTGTATGCAGTACAAGTCTTTTGAAAACACTGTGGGAAAAGGAGAAATTGCTCATAACGAGCAATTTCTCCTTTTACCATAGTGTTTTCTACCCTTTTTGAGTCCTTTCTGCCATTTTCTTCAAATTTAAAGTTGTCGTCTGCAAGCTCTTTCAATTTGGACCAGTCCAAAATTTGTCATTTGGGAAAGGCTTAAAATAGTGCCGAATAATGTACATTAACATGGTGCCAGATTGTGTGCTTTTAAATGGTACAAGATAATGTGCATGTACATCAAAATGGTGCCATATTATGTACATTAACCCTTAAGCTGCTAATCGCGACCCACTGACCTTTTGCGGACAATGTAGATCAAGATCAGACTGCACAGAATTTGCAGTCTGATCGTTGATCTACACTGTTCGATACGGTATTTTCTTTTCGGTGAAATCAACTTTGAAACCGCAATGTTTGGGCTTTTAGTATTGAGTAGAAATTTGAGTTTCATTTATTCAGCAGCTTAAGTGTTAAAATGGTACCAGATTATGTACATTAAAATAGTGCCAGATTATTTAAATGGTGCTGTGTTATGTTCATTGAAATGGTACAAGATCGTGTAAAATTTTGTTGTTTTGGTAGAGAGTTAAAAGACTGACACATTTGCAATATTTCTTGTTTTGTCTATCATTACAGTGATGAGGGGAACTTTGCCGAGGCAGTTCAGAAACGTTTGATGAAGTATGCAGAAAACTTGGAAATGATTGTTAATAAACGGACACAGTCACTGTTAGAGGAAAAACGGAAAACAGAATCACTCCTGTATCGATTATTACCAATGTGAGTACAGAGTTTCCAAAAAGCACACTGTTTCAAAACATTGTTTTTTTTAAGCTGAGTGGAGTCTTAAAAAAATTGATGAACAAGAGAGATCTTTTTCAGACTGATCTACCCTAGGTAAATTTTGAAATTGCCACCTTTTATTTTTACATTTAGACTATTTTTGAGAGCACAAGGATCAAGATCAGACTACTTTTCTGTATTCTGTAAGATATACTAGACAAATTATACATGTACATGATTTATACCTTAACACATTGAAGAAAACGTCAAGTTATTGTCGTAGCCTGCACGCCATCGTTGTCGTGCAAAAACTTTGACATTTTATAATATCTCTTCTTACTACTGAAGATATTTACTTCAAACATGGACGAGTTGTTCTGTATCAAATGGGAACCCATACAATAACAGCAGATAACTATCAAAGTATTTTTGACACAGTTATGCTCCCTTTATCGGCTTAGAATATTCACTGAAAATCAAGCGACTGCTGCCAAGCATTGGCACCTACATGTGGTGCTCTTGTTTCACAAAGCAGTGAAATGATATCAGGTAAGAAAAGTCAATTATACAGTCAGTCACTGAAGTCATGATCAACTTCTACCTCAGGTCAGTGGCAGACAAGCTGAAGGCCGGAAGTATTGTGCCCCCTGAAGAGTTTGAATCTGCCACCATGTACTTCTCGGACATTGTTGGGTTCACGTCAATTGCCAGTGAAAGTACTCCAATGCAGGTTGTCGATCTTTTGAATGATTTGTATTCCAAGTTGGATGCTGTTATCAATGACTTTGATGCCTACAAGGTAAAATTGGTCTTCTGTAACCCTGTAGTGAACAATCTCAAGTTTTAACAAGCCTCTTGAAAAAGCTTTTTGAAAACATTGTGGAAAATGAAGAAAACAGTGGTAAGCAGCATTTTCTCCTATTCCAGTGATGTTCTTTTGACCTTTCACAGAAAATCGCAGTATTTTTTGCCATATTTATTATGTTGTGTGCAAATGCTTTTAATTTGATCCATCAAAAATTTTTTCATGTGGTAAAGAGTTAAGCCTTTACTAAACATCAAAATTTTAGAGTGGTCCTAATTGAAAGCATTTGCAGACGACAAACTAAATGTTTCAAAAATTAAAAAAAAAAAAATTCCTTAAAAGGATAGAAAACATTGTGGGAAAAGGAGAAAAAAAATGTTACTAGCATTTTCTCCTTTTCCTGTAATGTTTTCTTCCCTACCACAGCAAAAATCACATTATTTGAAAATAATTAAAATTTGTCGTCTGCAAATTCTTTCAATTCGGACAAGTCTAAAATTTTGTCCTTAGGTAATTATTTTCTAACCTATTTATAGGTAGAGACTATTGGTGACTGTTACTTGATTGTTAGTGGTGTTCCAGTCAGAAATGGCAATAAACATACAGGTTAGTGGATTGTTTAATCCCGACTTATAATGATGCTGAAGTAAGAGGGCTTTTGAAAACCTTATGGGAAAAGGAGAAAATGCTGGGGACCAGCATTTTCTCCTTTTCCCACAATGTTTTCTATTCTTTTAGAAACAAATACCATTATTTGAGCCACATTTAATTTGTCGTCGGCAAATGCTCTCAATTTGGACCAGCCTAAAATTTTGTCGTGGGATAAAGTTAACTCTGTACTGAACGACAAAATTTTAGACTAGTACAAATTGAAAGCATGTGCAGACAACAAAATAAATGTGACTCAAAAACTGAAATTTTGTTTTGGGAAGGGTAGAAAGCATTGTGGGGAAAAGAAGAAAATGCTGGTAACTAGCATTTTCTCCTTTTCCCATTATGTTTTCAACCATATCAAATACAAGCTCCATCATTTGAGAAACATTTAAATTCTTGTCTGCAAATGCTTCCAGTTTGGACAAGTTTACATTTTTGTTGATTGGTAAAGTGTAAAGGGGTTACGAGAGTATTGATATATTTTTATGCTTCCATTTGAAAATAAGCACTGGTCATTTAGCTGACATATTCTTTTAGCAAAATGTAGGTATTAGTTTGACCCTTAAGTTTTTTGGCTCAGCTATTTTTGAAGAAACTATCGAGGAATTGTCATTGCCCTGTCATTGCCTGTGTCTTCATGCAAAAACTTTTAAAATGTATAATATTTCTGTATATTTTTTGTTGAAGATGTACATGTATACTGCAACCTCAGATTAGTTGTTAACTATCAAAAGGGGGAACTCAAACAAGTGCGCAGTTAAACATCAACATATTTTTGACAAAGTTATGCCCCCCCCTTTTTTTTGACTTAGAGTTTTCATTGAAAATCAATCTATTTCTAAAAGCGACTGCAGATGAGCATCGGCACCTGAATGCGATGCTGTTATTTCAAATTTACATCATTGAATTTTTTTTCAGCACTGTTTTTTTTATTTTTTTAGCTATCATTGCTGACCTGTCTCTAGAGATAAAAGACACTGTAAGTAGGTTTCGCATCAAACATTTACCACATAAAGTGCTGCAGTTACGTATTGGATTTCATACTGGACCCTGTTGTGCTGGTAAGTCAGTAGTTGCGTTTGTCAATCAACAACCCGTAACTGCCAAAGTATGATTTTAGTAGAGATTGATATGATTTAGAATATGAATTAAAAAATTAGAATTGGAAAAATTCAGGGAAATTTTCAGTCTTAAAGATACATCCTTACAGCCAGAGAGAGAGAAATGCTGTTAAAACTTGAAAGTGTGTAGAATGGCTCAGTATTTGGTCACCTATGTAAACATGATAAATTATTAATATATATTTTGTAAGAGATTGAGAAACTCAAGGGATTTACAGGAAACAACAACAGTGATTTCTTTGACGGATGCCAAAAAATGAAATGTATTTTCTATCTGTCTTAATCTGAGAAACGTTGCAGCCGTCAGGGGCATCATTTGGCATGAAGATTCAAGAATGGTTATAGTTTTATGAAGTAAAGATGAAACTGGTTAAAAACTGGCTGAAAACGGATATAGGTGAACTTCATTTACTGTATGCTGGTAACCAGCATTTTCTCCTTCTCCCACAGCGTTTTCTACCCTTCCCAAAACAAATTACAATTTTTGAGTCACATTTATTTTGTCGTCTGCAAATGCTTTGAATTTGGACCAGTCAAAAATTTTGTTGTTTGGTAAAGAGTTGCGATTATCGCTGTCATATCAACCCAACATGTTCTCTTGTTAAACTTACTTGTATTTTGGACTTTTCGTTCAGGTGTTGTTGGATTGTCCATGCCAAAGTACTGCTTGTTTGGAGACGCTGTAAATATAGCTAGTAGGATGGAATCTTATGGGGAAGGTAATATATATATAGGATCTGACATGAGTTGGCATTTGGGATAAAATTTTATGAAATGGGCCTAGAAAAAATGTTATTGAGCGAGGCTTTGACGAGCTTAATATAATTTTTTGTCTAAGAGATTAATGCATTTTTAACCCTTAAGCTGCTGATCGCAACCCACTGACCTTTTGCGGACAGTGTAGATCAAGATCAGACTGCACAGAACGTGCAGTCTGATCTTTGATCTACACTGTCCGATACGGTAGTTTCTTTCCAGTGAAATCAACTTTGAAACCGCAATGTTTGGGCTTTTAGTATTGGGTAGAAATTTGTGTTTCAGTTATTCAGCAGCTTAAGTGTTAACTCAAAAGCCAGAAAATATCAGATTCTCTTTATCACATAACAGTATCTCAAGAACAATAGTTCATGTCAGCCTACATGTACATGTGTATTGAAATTACATGAGGCCTATTTGCTTATATGTGTATGCATTACCAACGAAAAATAGTTCCAAAGAAACTTGCATATTGTTTCTATATTTGTAAAATCATGGAAACAACAACAATTAACCCTTTCCCAAACAAGCCCTGGTTTTCACGTGGCTGCAGTACAAGTCTTTTGAAAACACTGTGGGAAAAGGAGAAATTGCTCGTAACGAGCAATTTCTCCTTTACCCACAGTGTTTTCTACCCTTTTTGAGACCTTTCTGCCATTTTCATCAAATTTAAAATTGTCATCTGCAAACTCTTTCAATTTGGACCAGTCCAAAATTTGTCGTTTGGGAAAGGGTTAAGCTATATATACAGAATATTCAATAACAAAGATTAAGATACACGAGAGAGTATATTTAATAAGATACTCTAGCAAAGAGGCAACGCTTAACTCTTTACGAAACGACAAAGTTTTGGACACGACCAAATTGAAAGCATTTGCAGACGACAAAATAAATGTATAGTTCAAATGATGTTTTCTGTCTTTGATAGGATAGAAAAAAATTGTGGGAAAAGGAGAAAATACCAGCATTTTCTCCTTTTCTGACAATGTTTTCACTAAGCTTCTTTAACAGGGTCGATAAAAGTCGGGATTGTGTGGTAAAGGGTCAAGCTGGTAAGGTATACATTTACTTTTGTACATGTAGTGTTGTGATATAAAACAACAAATGCAACACATCTATGATCTAATGACTTTGTTTTGGATCTGTAGATTATCAATTCACAGTTTTGTTGTAATCATCTATTTTGGCAGTTAATTTCACAGAGAAAACTTGCCAGGCAATGTTTTAGACAGGAGCAGGGTTTTCATTTTGAAATGAAGCAACAGACTGATTGACAAAAACACCAGGCCGGGGGTCAACGGGGCCGCCTAGGCTTTAACGGTGTCGCAGTACGGTTACCAATGCGTGAAATATTTTCAATATAAACAACGCGATCGATTTTTCAAAATGCCAGCAAAAACAACCGATTAAAGGCCAATTTCAACCGTTATTTTTAATGGGCTTTAAATGAAAACCCTGCAGGAGGCGTATGATTACAGAGTTTGACTAAATATGGCACTATTTAATTAAGCTTATCTTACACATGTGTTAGATGAGAAAATTTGTAATGGCTGTATTGCACTGAAGAGTACTTAACCCGTTCCCAAACAAGCCCTGGTTTTCACGTGTCTGCAGTACAAGTCTTTTGAAAACACTGTGGGAAAAGGAGAAATTGCTCGTAACGAGCAATTTCTCCTTTTCCCACCATGTTTTCTACCCTTTTTGAGAACTTTCTGCCATTTTCATCAAATTTAAAATTGTCGTCTGCAAACTCTTTCAGTTTGGAAGAGTCTAAAATTTGTCATTTGGGAAAGGGTTAATTGATAATTTGGACTTTGGTACCTATGAGAGGAAGATTTTTAGTCTAGTAGAAAACATTGATAGAAAAGGAGAAAATGCTGGTTTCCTACATTTTCTCCTTTTCCAACAATGCTTTCCAAAAGCTATCTTCTTCAGGGTTGTGAAAATACAGGATTGTTTGTCCTTTTCGCGCAGAATTTTATTTCCTTATTTTTAGAGGCAAATCTTATCATTTAACCCTTTCCCACACAATCCCTACTTTTAATGACCCTGAAGAGGGGGCTTTTTGAAAACACTGTGGGAAAAGGAGAAAATGCTGGTAACCAGCATTTTCTCCTTTTCCCACAATGTTTTCTACCCAATCAAGGACAACTCCCACTATGAGAGCCAAATTTGAATTGTCTTCTGCAAATGCTTTCAGTTTGGACAAGTCTAAATTTTTCTTGTGTGGTAAAGAGTTAAACTATATTTAATGTGTTGTCTGGAAACGCTTTCAGTGTGGACAAGTCTAAAAATTTCTTGTCTGTTTTTTTTTTCTTTAGCTCAGAAAATTCATATGAGTCACCAGGCCTTCACTGCCCTGACACAGTTTGAGGACTACAGGTGTGAATTTAGGGCAGAACTTCAAATTAAGGTAAGAGCATGTTTTGGAGGAGGATTTGAAGCTTGTGTGTTTTCTTCAAAAACACCCATGAAACACCGAGTTATTGTCGTAGTCCTGACATGGGTCGATACTTTTTGCAGATGCATTAAGCCTCCTTTTTTAAAGAGCATGGCCCATGATGTTCCCAGGCTTAGGTTAAGTTGAGTGTCATGTATCTAAAAATAATACTAATTGTAAATTCCAAGACTAGTTGTCTGATTGGCTGGCTGAGACAACCTGTCTAAGCCAATCAAATGACTAGATTTGAAATTCAGAACAGTTTGTGAATACTACATCAGGGTCCGTATTCACCAACCGTTCTTAAGAACATTCTTAGTCTTGTTCTGAAGAATTTTCTAAATTTGAAAGTAACACAACTTCTGATTGGCTAAACCAAATAGTTAAGTCAATGAGATGTTTTGTTACGTGTACTTTCTAAATATATAATTAGACCAAGAATGTTCTTAGGATACAGACAAAAAGGTCGTGCACGGCTCAGTGATAGAGTGTGGGACTTGCAACCTGGAGGCCCCAGGTTGGAGCCTCACTGGATCCACTAGGTTTTTTCGTGGGAATGTTCTTGAGCAAGAAACTTCAGAGCCCTAGCCAAGTACTGGTGAGACCAAGGAAATACACGAGTATGTGAGTTGTCAACATGATATGACTGTTGAAAGTGGTGTAAATCACCATTCAATCAATCAATCCATCTTAGGATACATACCCAGATCTTGCAAATAGCATATATACTGAAGTGTTAGAAGGTAGCTGGCGATGAATATTTATTAATTTTTTTTTTTTTACAGGGGAAAGGAAAAATGAAGACTTACTGGTTGCTGGGGAAAAGACTTCCATCTGAAGCACCCTGGGGCATGGCCAACAACACACAAAATATGGTGTCAGTCTACGAGTTGTGTGAATAACTTGTGTTTTATTGGTTTGTTTATTCAGTGTTTCATGCTATTTCTATAAACAGTTTACAAAGTGATCTGTTCAAGTTTTAATAATCCCCCAGAGAAAAGGCTATTGCATGAAAACATTGTGGGAAAAGGAGAAAATGCTGGTACCTTACAAAAATACAAACACCATCATTTGAGATAGGTATATTTTGTTTATCATCAACAAATGTTTTCAATTTGGACAAGTCTAAGATTTTGATGTTTGATAAAGAGTTAATATTTTGTTATGTGGAGTGCACAGTGCACCTATCTATGCTTACTGGTTAAATTTTGACATCAGGCTTATGTACAGAATATGATGTCTATATATGAGCTCTTTGAATAACTTGGGTTTGTAAGTCATTTTTATTTGGAGTTTTATGCCATTTCTACCTTACTGGTTATTGGGACTTGACTATTTATCATTTTAGCCATGTTGAACCCTTTACCAAACGAAAAAATTTCAGTGAGGTCAAAATTTAAAGCATTTGCAGATGACAAAATAAGTGTGACTGAAAAATTGAAGTTTGTTTTGAGGAAGGGTAGAAAACATTGTGGGAAAAGGAGAAAATGCCAGTTACCAGCATTTTCTCCTTTTTCCACAATGTTTTCAAAAGTTTTATTTCCCAGGGGTGCTAAAACTCATCATTGTGTGGTAAAGGGTTAAGCTGTCATTTGTGTTCAATTTGAACATAATATAAGATTGTTCTGACTAGTAAAACTACTTGATGCGGAATCGCTCTTACCAATGCCAGATTGCTTGAGTGGGGGATGAGAATTGGTTAGAAATTTCTCTCTTGTACTTGTTTCAGTGCTTTTCTTTCACCGTTTACCACACCATCCAGACTTGTCACGACCCTGAGAAAGAAGCCTTTTCGAAAACATTGTGGGAAAAGGAGAAAATGCTGGTTACCAGCATTTTCTCTTTTTTCCCACAATGTTTTCTGCCCTATCCAATACATATATCACCATTTAAGCTACACTTAATTTGTCGGCTGCAAATGCATTCAGTTTGGTCCAGTCTAAAATTTTGTTGTTTGGTAAAGAGTTAATACTTGTTATTTCCAATATTGTTGCTGCATACTGTTGTTCTCTGGATTTATCTGGTAACTGTAATGGATGTATGAATAAACATGTTTATGGTACACAAATATTGTTCATTTCTCATTCTTGGTAGCCAAGCCCCCATAGCTCAGTTGGTAGCGCACAGGACTTGAGAACAGGTCGCTGGTTCGATCCCCGGCTTGGCCAATTTCTTTCCGAGGATTGATGATAGTCATTGTGACAGGATTCATTCCTCTCTCACCGCTAACCATTGTGTCGATGATGATTATGTGGGAAAGCAGCCAGTGGCTTGGAAAGAATATTGTGTGGAGTACTGTAAAAGAAACTCCAGGAAAGCATGGATAGGTGCACTGGCCGCAGCGATATAACTGAAATAATGTTGAAAGTGGTGTTAAACACCATTCAATCAATCAATCATTCTTGGTAAATGTTTCTTTGTTCTTTTGTTTGTTTGTTTTGTTTGCTTATTTAATTGTTTCTATGTATGGTGTTTATAACCATGATCTAAATTATTTCAGTTACATCACAGCAGCCAGTAAACCTATTGAATCTTCCTGGAGTTTCTTTTTCCAGTACATGCACAATATGCTTCCAAAGGAACTGGCTGCTTTCCCACATTAACAATTTTGACACAGTGATCAGGTGCAAGTGAGAAATAAATCCTGTTGCAATGACTATCATCAACCCAGCAAAGATATTGGCTGAGCTTTATACGCAGAGGCATAGCTAGCCCAGAATAAACTGTATGCAAAAATAATTCTGAGGGTATCAGGAGTGTCTGGGGGCGGGGGTGCTCTCAACACCACCCCCCCAGGATTTTTGAGTCTTGGTAAATTTGTCTCTTTTTTAATTTCAAGGTGTACTCAACTGCTTTTTTGGGTACAGGCAGCTTAATCAGGTCATCCTTGGCTCAGTGGTTAATGCTTAATCTAAATGAGTGTCCTTCTGCAATGCCTCTGCTCAGTATTTGTGGAACCCAGACAAAAATTTGAACAAGTATGCAAATAAGTGTGCTACTTCTGTGATGCGACTGCAATAATATTGAAAATGTGGTGGAAAACCCCTGGGTCGGTATTCACCAACCATTAAGAACATTCTTAGTCTAATTTTTTATTTAGAAAGTAGCACTACTTTTGATTGGCTAAACCATTTGGTTTAGCCAATCAGAAGATGTGTTAATTTCAAATTAAGAAAATTCTTGAGAAATAAGACTGGTTAGTGAACACAGACCCAGATGACAAACAAGTGAACTCAAAAAGACATGAAACAAAATAGAAAATTGAATGGTGACTGAATGCTTTCAATATATAACCAACCCTTTACCAAACAATATTGTATTTCACGACCTTGAAGAAGAGGCCTTTTGCTGGTAACCAGCATTTTCTCCATTTCGCACAAACTTTTCTACCCTGTACCACTTTCAAATTTGTTGTCCATAGATGCTTTAAATTTGGAAAGGTCTAAAATTTATCATTTGGGAAAAGGTTAAAAGACACATATGTGTGTGTGCATGTTTGTGTGTATTTATAAGAGCCATGCTCTGTGAAAAGTGGGCTTAATGTAACTCCGAGATGCATGATGCCAAGCAAGTCATCAAATAATGATGTATTCATAAAATCCATTTTGTATAACAACCGACTGAATCACGAGGTACACTGGTCCTTTCACATGAAAAAAAAAAAACGACCGATTGGAAAAAGTGTTGAACCAGGTCAGCCTGCCCAGGTTGTGCAGCCTGATCTGGGTCAATAATTTTTTTTTTTTTTTTTTTTTTTTTTTTTTTAATGCATTTAGTGCCCTTTTCACAGAGCATTGCACATTTATCACCCCAACAACTCATTTATCATGTGTGTCCTGGGTTTCACAAGTGCAAGGGCTCTAAACTGTCTTGCCAAGGACACTCCCTCCAAAAGCCCAGCATCTTGAGTAAAGATTGAACCCAGTGGCCCTTGATTGTGAAACTTTCACTACAGAGCCTCACAGGACCCTGTAGAAAATTGTATTATGTGGCCATAAAACATGCAAAAATGAACTGATAATGATAATTCCCAAGAACAACACCTGTTTTCTAGAGAGAGTAGATGAAGATCAGATGGTAAAGAACATGCAGGGTGATCTTTGATCTATACTGTATGACATTTCGTGAAATATATGTATTGTGACAAATATATCAGGTCCTTTAAACGTATACTGTAGGGAAAGAACTTTTCATGCTCCTGCAGCTGACAGATTTGGAAAATGATTGTACAATCCAGATGGTCCCGTTTCATGCTTTTTGACAGAAATGAGTTACTATCCCAGTCAGAGTAAATCATTACTCTAAAATGCATGAAACTCTCTCCTAAGATACAATCAATTACCCCTTATCCCACAACCTTCTTCCTGTTCTTGAAAACGGTATTTTTCTTAAAATATGCGTGCTTCATGTATTGTATAATAGTTTCTGTACACCTGTGAATGAGTACCAGCCGATATAGCTCAGTAGGCAGAGCGTAGGACTTGTGGACACAATGTCCTACAGACAGATTGTGGGTTCGTATCCCCGGCTGGCCAACTAAAAAATTACTAATAGTCTTTCGGATGAGACATTAAACCGAGGTCCCGTGTGACGGTGCTATACGCCGAGCACGTTAAAGAACCAGGCGAAGCTCTCAGTAGTTTCGACCTGTATCCTTGCACTATCCCCCGTAACAACTAACCGTCTTCTGGGGGGGTGCAAGACAACTCGCCCCAAAGACAACTCGCCCCAAGACAACTCGCCCCACCAGAATCTCGCCCCAAGACAACTCGCCCCACCTTCAGAAGACAACTCGCCCCAAATTAGGGGACAACTCGCCCCACATAGAAGACAACTCGCCCCGCTTTTGTTACTAATTCTTAATATTTGTTAACAAACATATATATTTGTAATAAATTGTTTATATATATATATACTGATGATTAAAATCTTTTTTTTCTACGATTTTGAATTGATAAATGTACAAGTTATTTAACTCTTTACCCAACGACAAAATCTTAGTCTGGTCAAAATTGAAAGCATTTGCAGATGACAAAATAAACGTGACTCAAAATTGAGGAAAATCGACTTTGGAAGAGTTGAAAACATTGTGCGAATAGAAGAAATTGCTGAAAAATGCTCCTTTTCCCACAGTGTTTTCAGAAGGCTTCTTCCTCGGGGTCGTAAAAAAATAGGGCTTAGTAAAGGGTTAAACAATCTAGTCATAGTCTGATCTTTGATCTACACAGTCCAATAAGGACCAGTTTTCAATTAAAAGATAAAAATTGAAACGGCAAAATTTCAATTTTGTTTAATAACTTGGAATGTGTCGCCTGCAAATGCTTCAATTTAGTTAAGTCTAAAATGTTGTTATTAGGTAAAGGGTTAATTAGATACATGTAATTCCAAAAAGTTACCTCTACCAAAGTGTGACACAATTAAGAAATTACTTTGACGCAACCATGCATCTTATGTTAATCCTTTAATAAAGATTATTGTCGTTAAATCGGGTGTCAAATTCATAATCATGTTTTCATACCAAGCGTGACTTAACACCCTTGGCGGAGACATTGCAGACCGTAATACGCTTCAATTATCACTCCTTAACTGACCGAGTAAAGAAGGAAAAGCATAAACAAAATAAAGGTGACTCAAAAGCGGAAATTTGACATAGGAAGAGTTGAAAACATTGTGCTAAAAGGAGAAAATGCTGTTAACCAGCATTTTCTCCTTTTCCCACAGTGTTTTCAGAAGGCTTCTTCCTCGGGGTATTAAAAACCGTGATTTCCTTGGTAAAGGGTTAAACAATCTAGTCATAGTTGGGGCATCAAGCCCGAAGCCGTTCACTTATTTTTTTTCCTCTCTCAACGTTGACCACTGTTTCAATGTCTTTTGTGTGTGTGTGTGTATGTGTCGCCTGATCATTGTTTTTATGGCTGTTACCATATGTGGGAGAGCAGCCATTGGCCCGAGAAGAATATTGTGTGAAAAAAATGGTAATATCAAGACAAGTTAGATAGGTGCATTGGTCACTGGGGTATAACTGAAAAGGCACTCAACATGACATTAACTCATTACCAAACGACAATATTTTAGGCTTGTCCAAATTGAAAGCAGACGACAACATAAATGTGACCGAAAATTTGAAATTTTGTTTTGTGAAGGGTAGAAAACATTGTCTCCGGAGACCATGTAACATTGATACAGAGAGTAAATAACATACAATCAATCACATATCTACTATATTTATTAGGTAAATGTTCGAATGGACAGAGAGAGAGAGAGACTGACGACAGCGTAGATCAAGATCAGACTTGCAAGAAATGCAGCCTGACCCCACTCTGATTACGAATAGTACTGGAGATGTAAGCTGTTAACCCATTACCATACAATCCCCACTTTTGACGCCCCTAAGAAAGAAGCCTTTTGAAAACACGATGGGAAAAGGAGAAACTGCCGGTGACCAGCATTTTCTCCTTTTCCCACAGTGTTTCCTACCCTTCCCAAAACAAATTTCTATATTTGAGTCACCTTTTATTTTGTCGTCTGCAAATGCTTTCAATTTGGATCAGTCTATAATTTTCTCGTGTGATAAGAGTTAAGTGTAGGTCGCTTGGGTTAAGATCAGACTTGCAATAATTGCAGCCTGATCCCAGAGCCACACAGTACGATTACGAATAATGCAAGACATTTAGGCAGTTAAGTGTTGGTCCGTTAAATTTCTTAGTACGGTGTGGATTAAGATCAGACTTGCTAGAATTGCAGTCTGATCCAAGAACCACACAGTCTGATTACGAATAATACCAGAGATGTAGGCTGTTAAGTGCAAGTTCAAGATCAGACTTGCTTATCATAGTTTTAAACTAGAATATTCTACTTTTGATAACACTAAAATTAATTTGCATTTCGTTCTGGTAAAACCGTAGGCCATTTAATCCTAACTCATAAAGACAAGATTTGATTTGATATGCCAAATTATTTTCCATTGTATGTATTACGAATTAATGGTCTAATGAAGTATAAAGGACAGGTAAAAATAACATAAAATAAAGAATAGATAATTAAATACCTGTGTCACATAAACGATGCTGCCAGCGTCCGCAGGCGTCACATGTAATGGCATGCTTACGCCCTGTTACAGGTTCCTTACATTTAATGCACAAATCAAACATTATTAAGATGTATGACACATATCACCTATGTAAGCACTGTAAATCCGAAGCACAAATTGATTGAACGTCAATTTTTGGATGACCATTTATACTAAACTTCGGCGGTAAATCAAAGATTATATTCAAAACAATAGAACTTTTGGACGTGTTATTAATAAGATTTATTTTTAGATGATAGTTTGTCTTTAATTGGATGTAACAAAGACCAGTCCTTGGATCAAAAGACCTCAATTAAAAAAATCAGTGTTAAAATGGTTTAATTAAAGAAATCAAACAGAAATTAGTGGCAATACTTTGTCAAACAATCTTGCTGATTAATAAATCTTGCCGACTGTTATTAATTTCTTACTTTCATTTACTGGACAGACAAACGGACGGACGGACGGATAGATCGACGGACGGACAGATAGATAGATAGATAGATAGATAGATGTTGCTGATTACTTAATCTGCAGAGAAAGACACACACAGACACGTATACAGACAGTTAAAAATATATAATAAAAGAAAGCAGAATGACTCACACGAAATGTGACGTCTCTTTTACCCATTCGTACTTTCTTTCATCCCTGACTGACAAAATAACGTTATAAACCATCAATCAATCAATCGAGATATCAATCAATGCATCAATCCGTGCGCCCTTCAATTAATCACAAAAGGGGGCGAGTTGTCTTCGATGTGGGGCGAGTTGTCCCCTAATTTGGGGCGAGTTGTCTTCTGAAGGTGGGGCGACTTGTCTTGGGGCGAGATTTTTGTGGGGCGAGTTGTCTTGGGGCGAGTTGTCTTTGGGGCGATTTGTCTGTCATTCTTCTGGGGGCGTCGCTCAGATGGGCAACCGGTAGCGACGATAAATAAACGGAAATAACCAACCAACCGTGTATAATGAGTTTATTTCTTGGGCCGAAAAGGTACCGATGTGACACCGACTTTACCGTACCGGAAGCCATAAAACGTCACTGGTTTATGTGCCTCTTCTCCATCTTGGGCAAAGTGAGTGTTTCGTGTTTAGAGACCCCTAGAATAAATCGTGTCTGTCTATACTTTTATTCCTACATCAGCGTCCAAATAACAGTAGATGGACAACAAAAGAATTTTTCTTTCATTCAAAAGTCTTATTTTTGTTAAGTGAAGGCTCGAATTAATAATTCGGCCCCTCAAATGTAACACCAGTAAGCTATATAGAGCATGTACAGAAAAGTTTTAGAGCTTTTGATAGCTGTCACTATCTTACTGAAGTAAATGTTAGAGAGATTGTCACTTATTGCTACATCTTTCCCGCTTAGAACTGTACATTACGCTTAGAATGCAATATTTTGCCTCGAACGATAAAGCCAATTGGAACAATGTCCAACTCGAGATCGGACTGCTGCGTCTCGATTTCTTGAGATCTCGACATCCTTGCAAACGGTTATCACTACCCTCCTTCATTTTGAACCCATTGTCACAATCCCGACCTTAAACAATCCTGAGGAAGAAAGCTTTTGAAAAATTTGTGGGGAAAGGAGAGAATGTTGGTGAGTACCTTCAGTCTGAAGGTTCGCTCTGATGTTATTTTTGTGACAGTTTCTCCGCTCACCTTCATACTGGCCATTCATAGTTCTATTCTGGAATGAAAGTTGATCATACCGGCATCTCCTCTAACGGCTCTGTGTGGCAATATTATTGTTGACTGCCAATAATATGGGCATGGATCGTAAGATAAATGATGTCTTTACAAAAATGCCAAAATTATTAAAAAAGTAACTGTAACCTCCTAGTAATTCCATGTTTTTGAAGTTTAAATATCCATTGACGTACCTCCAAGGAAAATCGAAACTTATTGTGCATGTTCCGGAAGTAATTCCCGGTACAGGAATGTTTTTTTTTTGTCACAATTTATCGGTTTCTTTTTCATCAGCTTTGGCATTGATAGTAAAACAGAAACATACTTTACCTTCTCCCACAAGTGTTTTCAAAAGGCTTCTTTCTTAGGGGCGTCAAAAGGCGGCATTGTGCGGTAAAGGGTTAACAACCCTGAAGACAAAGGCTTTTGAAAACATTGTTCGGGTAAGGAGAAAATGCTAGTAACCAGCATTTTCTCTATTCCCACAATATTTTTTACCCACTCAAAGGCAAAATCCACAGCTTTGAGTCACATGCGTTGTTTGCATCTGCTTTCAAATTGAACACGTCTTAAAATACATCATTTGGTAAGAGGGTAATTCTGTATTTTAGAATGTCTACCAAGACTGCCCCAGCAGTCGAGGCAACTGCAGCCAAGACGTCAAAAAAAGACCAGAAAGGTGCAGCCAAACCCAAACCACCAAAGTTTGTTACAAAGGAAATCGGGGGTGAAAAGAATGGCGGAAAAAGGACTGTTAGAGTGAAAAAACTGGTATGTTTATTTCCCGGTATGTTTGTTTCCCCCAAAGTTAAGCTTTCAGTAGTAAGAATAGTGGGAGTGTGGGGGGGGGGGGCTCACATGTTTTCCCTTAAACCTATCGTGTGAGTACTGGCAATTAGAGTTCTTTTATCCGGATGATTCGTATGAGTACCAAGAACATAGATGTAGAATAGGATTAAGTTCTTATTCAGTTTGCAACCACTTGTCTGCATTTTGCATCACAAATTCTCCCTGGGCTGCGTTGTCATCCTTGTGAAGCTGTACATTTACTTACCAAAAACTTCAAATTTTCAAGATGCAGTTTGCCAGTTGGGAACCTAAACTGAGAATTCAAGACTGTTTTGGTTATAGCACTAAGAAAGCATGCCATAACCCTTTGTCAAACTGTCCCAAGGTTTAGTGATCCTAGTACAAGATTGAGCGTTTTAAAAACATTGAGGGAAAAGTAGAAAATGCTGTTTACCAATATTTTCTCCTTTTCCCACAATGTTTTCTACTTCATCATAGAACTTACTGGTAAGTTAATTTGAACAACTTCTTGAATTGGTGGTCTGGAAATGTTTTGAATCGGAGGAGTCTAAAATTTGTTGCGTCAGAAAGGGTAAACATCACTTGTATCTTAGCACTAGGAAGTGAGATTGAGTTTTATGTTGTCTTTTGTGATAATTGTGTTATCTATTTAACTTTGTACCACACAATCCCAACTTGTAATGACCCTGTGAAAGAAGCCTTTTGAAAACATTGTGGGAAAAGGAGAAAATGCTGGTAACCAACATTTTCTCCTTTTCCCACAATGTTTTCTGCCCTTCCCGAAACAAATTTTAATTTTTCAATCACGTTTATTTTGTTGTCTGCAAATGCTTTCAATTTGGACCAGTCTAAAATTTTGTCGTTTGTAAAAAGAGTTAAATAAAGTATGAAATGCATGTTGACACATTGTTGAGTGTAAGAAAACACCACGAGAAGTATGAATCAGTTGATTTAAAGTTAATAATTACTTCATTTGTTACACTCAATTCAATTTGCCCCACTATGAGGTTGTGTTGATCCCATACCAGACAAATCTTAGGTTTGTTCAAACTGAGAGTTGTAACATTTGACAAATTAGAAGATGCTCCAACGATGGGATTTTTCTTTGAAATGGTAGAAAAGCTGTTTCCCCAGCATTTTCTCCTTTTCCAGGATCCCATGATGTTTTCGAAAGCCTTCTCAGAAGGGTCATTATAAACAGGGTATTTTGTGTGTGTGTGTGCAAAGGGTTGAATAATCTTTGCTCTGGGTCAGAGGTCGAAAAAACAAGTGAAGACTAACACAGACACTTTTCTTCCAGCCAAGATATTACCCAACAGAAGACAGACCTAGAAAATTAAAGAACAGAAAAAGGCCTTTCAGTCAACATAAAAGAAAGATCAGAGCCAGCATCACACCTGGAACTGTCCTCATTCTTGTGGCTGGGAGACATAAGGGAAAGGTAAGCCCATTATTTTGGCTTGTTTGGGTGACAGTGTAAGAGCCAGGCCCCGGAGCTCAGTTGGTGACACACAGGGCGTTTGTGCGTGACTGGTGTTAACCCTTTACCAGACGGCAAAATTTTAGCCTTGTCCAAATTCGAAGCATTTGCAGACAACAAATAAATTCTTTCCCAAATTATGAAATGTGTCCTTGAAAGGTTGGAAAACATTGTGGGAAAAGGAGAAAATGCTGGTTACCAGCATTTTCTCCTTTTCCCACACTGTTTTCAAAAGTCCCTTTCCTTGGGGTTGTTAAAAGTCAGGACTGTGTGGTAAAGGGTTAAAGCATAGGACACTTGACCTAGAGGCCCAGGGTTTAGGTCTCGCTAAAACTTCAGTAAAGCATGGGTTTTTTTTATAGGAGTGCCCTTCAAAACCCCAGCTTTGTACTGGTTAACTCTTTACCACACAATCCCGACTTTTAACGATCCTGAGAAAGACACCTTTTGAAAACATTGTGGGAAAAGGAGAAAATGCTGGTAACCAGCATTTTCTCCTTTTTCCACAATGTTTTCTACCTTTCCCAAAACAAATTTCAATTTTTGAGTGACAATTAATTTGTCGTCTGCAGCTGCTTTCAAATTGGACCAGTCTAAAATTTTGTCGTGTAGGAAAGAGTTAAACAAAGTACATACATGTACATGTGAGCTGTGGCTTTGGTGAGACTAAGACAATGTTGAAAGTTTCATGGAACACTCACTATTCAATCTGTCAGGAATCTATGGACAGGTTGTGAGATCGAATTTCAGCTCGGCCAAGCTCTTTTGGAGATTGATGGTTGTATATGATAGGGTTCATTCCCCACGCTCTTGTGAACATTGTTATGGTTACGTGTATGTGGGAGAGCAGACTGGTTAGAAAGAGTGCGAAGATCAGGGTCCGTATTCACCAACCAATCTTAGGAACGTTCTTTGTCTTGTTCTCCAGAATTTTTCAAGTTTGAAAGTAACACCCCTTCTGATTGGTTAAACCATTTGGTTTAGCCAGTCGGAAGGGGTGTTACTTTCAAATTTGGAAAATCTTGAAGAATAGGACTGAGAACGTTCTTAAGAATGGTTGGTGAATATGGACCCTGGTATGAAAAAGAAACAATACTTACTGCTATGATATGAATGAACTTAATGATGAAAACGGCATTTAGTGCCAAACAAGCATCAGAATATTCATGACAATGGTTTCAGTACCAACTAAACTTAAAATGTAAGCAAATTTTGTTGTAGTAAAGAGATTCTTGTTATGTTTCCTATTTCAGAGAGTTGTATTCCTCAAACAGCTTGGAACAGGACTTCTTCTGGTCACAGGTTAGCTCACAAGTATTCCAGAGCTCCAGATAGAGGGAGTGATTTTGATTTCAAAGTTGAAAATATTAAATCACTCTCCACTAAACCCTATGTTATGGGTACTCATTAGAATCGTCTAAATGAGACGATTCTAATGAGTACCCATAACATCGGGTTTGGAAGAGAAATAATAGATTTAGAATACTATCACTCCCTCGTATCTGGAGCTCTGTATTCTCACGTAAATTTGAATCCACGAATAATGACTAATACAGAGTTCATCACTAGGTTCTTTTTTTTTTGTTAAAGTCTTTACCAAATGACAAAATTGTAGATTGTTCCAAATCGAAACATTTGCAGATGACAAAATAAGTGCGATTTAAAAACTGAAATTTGTTTTGGGGAGGGTAGAATACACTGTGGGAAAAGGAGAAAATGCTGGTTACCAGCATTTTCTCCTTTTCCTGTAAGGTTTTCAAAAGGCTTCTTGCACAGGGTCGTTAAAAGTCGGGATTGTGTGGTAAAGGGTTTAATCAAAGCACTGTAAACAAATAACAATACTGGCATGAGGTTGACTCTTTACACCAAAAAATGCAATGTGTTAACCCTTTCCCAGACGACAAATTTTGGACGGGTCCAAATTGAAAGAGTTTGCAGACAACAATTTTAAATTTGATGAAAATGGCAGAAAGTTATCAAAAAGGGTAGAAGACACGGTGGGAAAAGGAGAAATTGCTCGTTACAAGCAATTTCTCCTTTTCCCACAGTGTTTTCAAAAGACTTGTACTGCAGACACGTGAAAACCTGGGCTTGTTTGGGAAAAAGTTGAGTGACCCTAGGAAAAAATGCTTTTGAAGAACATGTGGAAAAGGTTACCTGCATCTTTTTCTTTTCTGCACTTTCTCAAAGACCTTCTCCTCCAAAGTGGGGTCCAGCGTGGTTCAGTGGTAAAGTGTGGGACTTGTAACCTGGAGGCCCCAGGTTCGAGCCCTACCTGATCCGCTGGGTTTTTCGTAGGTGTGTCCTTGGGCAAGACACTTCAGGGCCCAAGCCTAGTACTGGTGAAACCCAGGAAATCCATGAATATGTGAGCTGTCGCCGTGATATGACTGAAATAATGTTGAAAGCAGTGTAAAACACCATTCGATCAATAAACTCCTCCAAAGTCATTAGAAGTCGGGATGGTGAAGGGTTGAAAACGGGAAAAACGATTTTAAGTAAAGTAGTCATTGCGACAGGATTCATTCCTCTCTCACAGCTGACCATTGTTTCGACGATGGTTATGTGGAAAAGCAGCCAGTGGCTTGGAAAGCAGATTGTTTGATCACTCAGGTTCATACATACTGATAATTATAATCAGTTGTGTTTGTGACAATTGGTGAAGTGTTTTACTTTCCTAGTCATGTAACCATGTGTATTGAGGGATCATAGAGCAGTGTCAGTGTCATAGTGCTGGTAGAGATAATTCTTGCCTCTACCAAGTCTCCAATCACTGAGACATGATACAGTAGCTGGGCAATGAGTTTGAGTGCTTTGTAGTTTCTTTCGTACAAAGCATCAAGGTCCGTATTCACCAATCATTCTTAATCCTTTCCCACACAGTCCTGAGTTTTAACGGCTAGAAGGAAGAAACCTTTTGAAGACATCGTGAGAAAAGGAAAAAATGCTGGTAACCAGCATTTTCTCCTTTACCCACAATGTTTTCTACCCTTTGAAGAATTTCATTCTTTAAGTCACAGTTATTTTGTCCTCTCCAAAAGCTTTCAATTTTGAAAAGTCTAAATTTTTCTGGTTTGGTAAAGATTTATGAACATTCTTGGTTGAATTGTAGATGTAAAAAGTAACACAACTTCTGATTGGCTGAACCAGTTGGATTGGCCAGTCAGAAGTTGTGTTACTTTCAAATTCTGGAAATTCTTGAGAAGAAGACTAAGAATGTTCTTAAGAACTGTTGGTGCTTCATCGGACACAGGTGCATGCACAGACCTGAAGAACAAGGCTTTTGAAAACATTGGTGTACAGGGATTGGTAATAGGAGAGAGAATGCTGATAACCAGTTTTGTTTGGTAAAGTGATAACCAGTTTTGTTTGGTAAAGTGTAAATACTGCTGAGAGCAGCCTAGGATGCTGTGCAAAATTTAGATCTATGATCAGACTGCTCACATCGTGTAGTCTGATCTTT
This sequence comes from Tridacna gigas, assembly GCA_945859785.2. NCBI lineage: Eukaryota > Metazoa > Mollusca > Bivalvia > Cardiida > Cardiidae > Tridacna > Tridacna gigas. The sequence goes on from OX244042.2 coordinate 2,288,201, forward strand.
GATCTACTCTATTCAATAGAGATATTCTGGTGAAGACGGCCTTAACTGTTTACCACACAAGAAATGTTTAGCCTTGTCCAAATTGAAAGCATTTGCAGATGACAATTTAAATGTGGCTCAGATGGTGAAATTTGTCTTTGATAAGGTAGAAAACATTGTAGAAAAAGGAGAAAATGCTGGTTACCAGCATTTTCTCCTTTTTATACGCCCGTCGAAGACGGGACGTATTATGGGATCACCTGTGGCGGGCGGGCTGGCGGCGTCCAGTTCTTTGTCCGGAGCATATCTCCAAAACTATACTACCTACGGTTATGAAATTTCATGCGTGGATAGATCTCATCAAGGGGGAGTGCAGTGCACAGGAATCATAACTCTTGCTTCCTTAATTTTTGAGTTATTGCCCTTTCTTGTTTTTCATACTTGAATTTTGTCCGGTGAATATCTCCAATACTATACTACCTAGGGTTATGAAATTTCATGAGTGGATAGATCTCATCAAGGGGGAGTGCAGTGCACAGAAATCATAACTCTTGCTTCCTTAATTTTTGAGTTATTGCCCTTTGTTGTTTTTCATACTTGAATTTTGTCCGGAGCATATCTCCAAAACTATACTACCTAGGGTTATGAAATTTCATGAGTGGATAGATCTCATCAAGGGGGAGTGCAGTGCACAGGAATCATAACTCTTGCTTCCTTAATTTTTGAGTTATTGCCCTTTCTTGTTTTTCATACTTGAATTTTGTCCGGTGAATATCTCCAATACTATACTACCTAGGGTTATGAAATTTCATGAGTGGATAGATCTCATCAAGGGGGAGTGCAGTGCACAGGAATCATAACTCTTGCTTCCTTAATTTTTGAGTTATTGCCCTTTCTTGTTTTTCATACTTGAATTTTGTCCGGTGAATATCTCCAGTACTATACTACCTAGGGTTATGAAATTTCATGAGTGGATAGATCTCATCAAGGGGGAGTGCAGTGCACAGGAATCTTAACTCTTGCTTCCTTAATTTTTGAGTTATTGCCCTTTCTTGTTTTTCATACTTGAATTTTGTCCGGTGAATATCTCCAATACTATACTACCTAGGGTTATGAAATTTCATGAGTGGATAGATCTCATCAAGGGGGAGTGCAGTGCACAGGAATCATAACTCTTGCTTCCTTAATTTTTTAGTTATTGCCCTTTCTTGCTTCTCATACTTGAATTTTGTCCGGTGAATATCTCCAATACTATACTACCTAGGGTTATGAAATTTCATGAGTGGATAGATCTCATCAAGGGGGAGTGCAGTGCACAGGAATCATAACTCTTGCTTCCTTAATTTTTGAGTTATTGCCCTTTCTTGTTTTTCATACTTGAATTTTGTCCGGTGAATATCTCCAATACTATACTACCTAGGGTTATGAAATTTCATGCGTGGATAGATCTCATCAAGGGGGAGTGCAGTGCACAGGAATCATAACTCTTGCTTCCTTAATTTTTGACTTACTGCCCTTTGTTGTTTTTCATACTTGAATTTTGTCCGGAGCATATCTCCAAAACTATACTACCTACGGTTATGAAATTTCATGCGTGGATAGATCTCAAGGGGGAGTGCAGTGCACAGGAATCATAACTCTTGCTCCCTTAATTTTTCAGTTATTGCCCTTTCTTGTTTTTCATACTTGAATTTTGTCCGGTGAATATCTCCAATACTATACTACCTACGGTTATGAAATTTCATGTCAGCATACATCTCATTAAGGGGGAGTGCAGTGCACAGGAATCATAACTCTTGCTTCCTCAATTTTTCAGTTATTGCCCTTTCTTCCTTTTCATACTTGCATTTTCTCCGGTGAATATCTCCAAAACTATACTACCTAGGGTTATGAAATTTCATGCCTGCATACATCTCATTAAGGGGGAGTGCAGTGCACAGGAATCATAACTCTTCCTTCCTTAATTTTTGACTTATATTCATACTTGAATTTTGTCTCGAGCATATCTCCAAAACTATACTACCTATGGCTATGAAATTTCATGCGTAGATAGATCTCATCAACTGGGAGTGCAGTGCACATGAACCATAACTCTTGCTTAATTTTTGACTTATTGCTCTTTCTTTATTTTGAAACTTTAATTTTGTCCAGTGCATATCTTCAGAACTATACTAGCTAAGGATATGAAATTTCATGCGCGGATACATTCCATCAACGGGAAGTGCTGTGCATATAAATTTCAACTCTTGCTTGCTTAATTTTTCAGTTATTGCCCTTTCTTGTTTTTTTTTCGAACTTGAATTTTGTATGATGCATATCTCTCAAACTATACTACCTCGGGTTATGAAATTTTAGGGCTGGATACATCCCATCAAGGGGTAGTGCAGTGCACATGAAATGTAAATTGCTTATTTTTTATGCACCAGCATTTTCTCCTTTTCCCACAATGTTTTCTACCCTTTCCAAACCAAATTTCAATTTTTGAGTTACATTTAGTTTGTCAACTGCAAATGATTTCAATTTGGACTAGTCCAAACTTTTGCTGTGTGGTAAAGAGTTAATAGTAATACAATAATAAACAAGAGTTCCGTCAACACAAATACACTGCCATTATCTTCAATCAACAGTAAAAAAAATATTCTGCACTACTATTTTTCTATACCTCCCCTTTATCATTATTATGCCCCAACTTTACAACTTGGGGTAAGACGGGCGTATCTTGCGACAATTTGCCGCTCTTGTTCTACAATGTTTTCAAAAGGCTTCTTCCTCAGGGTCATTAAAACACGGGATTGTGTGGTAAAGAGTTAAAATACTACAAGTGGATTTTGTCTACCAACTTCAATATAGGCTTGATTTACTCGGCGATCAGAGTTGATGTAAACTGTTTGTTGTCTTGCATACATTGCACAGCATAAAACTGTAACATTTACCAAGCCTAAAATGACTGCCATTGTCGTTAGGCCATAAATTTTTTTTCATTTCACTCACTCATTCATTCATCCACTTACCCATTCATAGATTTATTCATCCATCCATCCATTCATTTATTTATTCATTCATTGTTGTCTTGCAGGCCCATACCTCTTCAATGGATGTCCACTAAGGCGTGTCAACCAGATCTATGTGATTGCCACAAAAACAAAGATAGACATCAGTGGAGTGAAGCTGCCAGAACGATTGAATGACGAATATTTCCGTCGTAAGAAGTTGAGGAAGCCCAAGCAGCGTGAGGGCGACATCTTTGAGACAAAGAAAGAGGTATGATTAACAAAGATTCATATTTTTCTATGAAATCTTTCTCCAAGAAATTGCAAAGGACTATAGGGCACTACCCACTACCATGGTGAAATTAATTTCAATTTTTTAACCCTTTACCAAACTATTCCGAGTTCTAACGACCCTAAGGCAGAAAGCTTTTGAAGACACATGAAAAAGAGAAAATGGTGACTAGGTGGTCTCTTTCCACATCCAAGATTTGACTGCACGTTCGGTGCAGTATGATCTTGGTCTATGCAATCGGCAAAAGGCCAGAAAGGTTTTTATCTTATTAGCTTAACTTGCCAAGTGGATGGGGTAGATCCAAGATCAGATTAGACAATCTATGCAGTCCGATCTTGATCTGTGTTGTCCAAAAAGGGAAGAAAGATGTTAATCTTATTTGCTGAACTCAATAGGCTGATGGTATAGATCCAAGATCAGACTACATGTTTCATGCAGTCTGATGTTGATCTGTGCCATCCGCAAAATTCATGCCCCTGTTTTCACAGATGGAGCTGAGGGACGAAATAATCGCTGGAGTTATTATTAGGTCTTGTATTCTACAAAGACTGTTGTAATCCCAGCTATAGTAAAAAGTCTTCACTAATCCAGTATAAACTGTACATGTTGTATTGGTTCGCTGGAGGACAACATGTAGAGCTTGGTAGCGTAGTCTGAAAAGTAGCTCAGTGATTAGCACAATTGACTTCTGACCTGGTGGTTGCTGGTTTGATACCTGGTTGCGGCAAACTTTTTTTTTTTTTTTTTTTTTGGCTATTTTTTGCCCCTCACCTCAGATACGTGGCTTGGAAAGAAAGCTGTGTTAGTCCTGGAGTGAGAAAGCCAGGTAACACATGCCTAGGTACACTGAGGGCCTGATATAACATAAGGTTTGAAAAAGGCGTGGAACTCTCCTATAAACAAATATATAGAATCATACAAAACTTGAAACCATGGAGAGGCGTAACACCCAACTTTTTTCAAATGGTATTGGTTATCGAGAGGCATATATTTTGTATTTTCAGACATACTCTGTGTCTGATGAGCGCAAAGAAGACCAGATCAACGTAGATAAGCAACTCTTAGAAGCCATACAGAAACATCCAGAAAAGACCCTGTTGGCGAAATATTTAAGAAACCTGTTCTCTTTGGGTAAAAAGCAATACCCTCATGAAATGAAATTCTAAATGTCTGCATCAATAAAGGAGAAAAACTATTGAATATCTTTGGTTTTCATCTGCTCAGCTGTTTTCGAGGAAAACGTCAAGGTATTGTCACAGTTCTGTCATCGTTGTCTTCGTTGTGCAAAACCTTTAACATTTTATAAATACCTCTGTCATTAAAAAAAGATAGTTACTTCAAACTGGGACGAGTTTTTTACTATCAAAAGGGGAACCCATACAAGAGAGGCTAGTTAGCATCAAAATATTTTTGACACAGTTATGCCCCTTTTTCAACGTAGAATTTTCACTGAAAATAAATGTATTACTGAAAGGAACTGCAGCCAAGCATTGGCACCCACATGCAGTGCTCTTGTTTCACTTGACAAGGATTAGTAACACTCGCTGTGGCTTACAAATTGCGGTGCCAAATGCTGGTCATTCAGTCATTCAACCCTTTACCATACAATCTCGAGTTTTAAAGACCCTGTAGAAGAAAGCTTTTGAAAACATTGTGGGAAAAGGAGAAAAGGATGGGAACCAGCCTTTTCTCCTTTTCCCACAATGTTTTCTATCATACCATTGACAGAAGTCATCTTTTGAGCTACATTTATCAGCAAATGCTTTCGAATTAGTCGAGCCCAAGATTTTGTCATTTGGTAAAGAGTTAAATGGTTACTTTTAACATGCAGGGTTAATAAAACAGGGGTTACAAGTTTGAATCCAAGGCTGGGTCAAAATCAGCTGATAGTCAATTTGACGGGATTTATTCCTCTTTCACCACATTTTTTCTACTTTATGTCGGTATTTGGATTCGGGAAACCATGTTTTGTAGAAAATGTTTTTTACACACATGTAGTTCTCATGAAGGGGGCCCCTGTAGCACAGTCGGAAGGATTGGAGACGAGGAGGTCGCTTTTTCGAATCCGCAGCTCGACAATTTTTTTCCCGATTGACGATAGTCAGTGCAACAGGATTCATTCCTCTCTCAATGCAGATCATTGTTTTGGCGATGGTTATGTTGGAAAGCAGCCAGTGGCTTCGGAAGAATATTGTGCAAAGTACTGGTAAAAAAGAAACTCCAAGGTCCGTATTCACCATCCATTCTTAAAACATTCTTAGTCTTTTCTCAAGAATTTTCTAAATTTGAAAGTAACACAAGTTCTTATTGGCTAAACCAAATGGTTCAGCCAGTTAGAAGTTGTGTTACTTTCTAAACCTTGAGAATGGTTGCTGAATACGGGTCCAAGGAAGCGTTGATAGAAACACTGGCCGCCGTGACATAACTGAAATAATTTTGAAAACGGCATTATCAAACACCCAAAAATCAACCAGTCAATCTGGTAAAGGAACTTTAAACCTTGTGAATAGATGCACTGGCTACTATAATAGATTAAGTCTTGACCACACGTCATAATTTTAGACAGGTCCAAATTGAAAGCATTTGCAGACAGGCCCAGATTGAAAGCATTTGCAGACGACATTTTAAATGTAGTTCAAATGATTAAATTTGTCTTCAATAAGGTAGAAAACATTGCGAGAAAAAGAGAAAATATTGGTTACCAGCATTTTCTCCTTTTCCCACAATGTTTTCAAGAGGCTTCTTTCCCGGGGTCATGAAAACTCGGGATTGTGTGGTAAAGAGTTAAATAACCGAAAATTAAACTCGACCTCATTTCCCACCCCATCCACTCACGGAGGGAGTAGCTTGACCCGTTTCCTCCAAGCAGCAAGGTTTTTCCAAAATTAAACTTGTATATTTTACATAGACTTGGAAAAATGGTGCAAGAACTCATATTGATCACTCAGGATTATTGCTTTCTGGAAACCTTATTAACGCTTTACAAAACTACAAAATTTTGGACTCTACCAAATTGAAAGCCTTTGCAGACGACAAAATAAGCGTAACTCAAAAATTAAAATTTGTTTTTGGTAGGAAAGAAAACATTTTGGGAAAAAGGAAAACCATACTGGTTACCAGAATTTTCACCGTATACCACAATGTTTTCTTCAGTCATCTTATCAGGCGTTTGACCTTGATCTACAGCGTTCGCATTAGCAATTTAATCCGCGCTGAGCGCTCGCTGTCTCGGGTCTGGAAACGGTAGACAAGAACGGTAACTCTTAACTACCCTACTCACAAATATAAAGTGAAGGTTGCGTACCTTGTGAGGTAGGGAAACATGTATGCTATACCGAAATTTAAATGATAAATCGACATTATTTTTACATATAACCCCGCACGATAAAGTTTTATTGTTTTACAACAACTTATATAAAGGTAAAAAGTTTAACTCTTTACCAAACGACAAAATTTTAGACTTGTCCAAACTGAAAACATTTGCAGATTACAAATAAAATGTGGCTCAAAAGGTGGAATTTGTTTTTGAAAGGTTTGAAAACATTTTGGGAAAAGGAAAAAGCGTTGTATTCTAGCATTTTCTTTTATTTTTTCTGAAGGTTTTCAAAAGCGCTCTTCTTTAAGGGATCATATATATATTCGTGTATATTCGATCCCTGTTTAACCCTTTCCCAAACAAGCCCCGGTTTTCACGTGTCTGCAGTACAAGTCTTTTGAAAACACTGTGGGAAAAGGAGAAATTGCTCGTAACGAGCAATTTCTCCTTTTCCCACAGTGTTTTCTACCCTTTTGGAGAACTTGCTGCCATTTTCATCAAATTTAAAATTGTCGTCTGCAAACTTTCAATTTGGACCAGTCTAAAATTTATCGTTTGGGAAAGGGTTATGGTCATTGAAACTCGGAAATTGTTTGGTGAAGGATTAAAAAGTAACCCGTCTTTGTTACATTCTTCTCGTATCGCTATGGGGGTTCGATGCGAGCAAGAGGTGACATGAACTTTTATCTCGGTAATAAAACGTTGAAGGCCTAAATATAGATACGAGCCATGCTCCGTGAAAAGGGGGCTTAATACATCTGCAAAAAAAAAAATAAAAAAAGGTATCGACCCAGGTCACCCTGCGCGGTCCGCGCAGGCTGACCTGGACCGAAACTTTTTTGCTTATGGTAAATTTTCTGCATGTTAAAAAGAACTGGTGTACTTGATGAATCAGTCGGTTGTCAGGGAAAATGGATTTTTTATGGATCCGTAATCATGTAATGACTTGCTTGCTACCATGGATCACGGAGATGCGTTAAGCCCCCTTTTGCCAGAGCGTGGCTCATATGGGTGCAATTTGTGTCCGTGTTTTCAACATTTGCCTTTTTTTGCTCTGTGGTTACACTCTTGACCAAATGACAAAATCTTAAGAGTTGTCCGAATTCATAGCATTTCCACACGTCAAATTAAATGCTGCTCAAATGATTTAATTTGTCGTGAAAAAAGTCGGAAAACATTGTGGGAAAAGGAGAAAATGCTGAATACGAGCATTTCCTCCTTTCTCACAGTGTTTTCGAAAGCTTTCCCTCTCAGAGTCGTTAAAACCCGGGACTGTGTGGTATAGGGTTAAGGCGTTGAATTTATAGCCAGGAATTCTAGGTCTAATCCCAACGTGCAGAGGTAGTCACGTGACAGTCCTTCGATAAGGCACTGTCGAGCCCCAGTCTTGAATATATGACTTCTAGACCAAACTGTCCGATGTTTTAAGCCTTTACGATACAATCCCGAGTTTCAACGACCTGGAAAAAGAGAATTTTGAACACACTGTGGACAAAATTGTAACCAGTATGGTTAACCACTACGATATCTTCCCTTTTAACCCTTTCCCAAACGACAAATTTTAGACCCTTCCAAACTGAAAGAGTTTGCAGATGACAATTTTAAATTTGATGAAAATGGCTGAAAGTTCTCAAAAAGGGTAGAAAACACTGTGGGAAAAGGAGAAATTGCTCGTTACGAGAAATTTCTCCTTTTCCCACATTGTTTTCAAAAGACTTGTACTGCAGACACGTGAAAACCAGGGCTTGTTTGGGAAAGGGTTAAAAATACTTTTTTTTAAATCATTCGAGCCACATTTGATTTGTCATCTGCAACCGCACTGGCTTTTGAAAAATCCAAAATTATGTGTGTGTGTGTTTCTTTGAAAATAAAGTTAAAGGCACAATAGCAGCCAAAGACACTATGCAGGTGTTGAATGCTTTTGAATTTAACCCTTAGGCCGCTTATCGCGACCCACTGACCTTTTGCGGACAGCGTAGATCAAGATCAGACTGCACAGAATGTGCAGTCTGATCTTAGATCTACCCTGTCCGATAAGGAGATAGCTTTCCTCCAAAAATACCTTTGAAAGAAGTAAGTTTTCGGCTTCTACTATCTACTATAAATTTCATTTCATTTATTCAGCAGGACAAGGGTTAATTTGTATCATTTACAAGTATGGAAAAATACATGTACTGTGAAAATGACATCTATTATTGTATGGTCGGCCCAAGTGTTAGTTGCTGACAGAAAAATGAATTTCAAAATCAGGATAAAAGTAAACAAAAGATAGAGTGACCTGGCAACTTTTAACCTAGTTTTGAAATTAATTTTTGTGCCTGGCAACTTTTTAACCTAGTTTTGAAATTAATTTTTGTGCCTGCAACTTTTAACCTAGTTTTGAAATTAATTTTTGTGCCTGGCAACTTTTTAACCTAGTTTTGAAATTGATTTTTGTGCCTGGCAACTTTTAACTTAGTTTTGAAATTAATTTTTGTGCCAGCGACTAACACATGGACCAACTGTACAATAACAGATTGTCATCTTCACAATAATTTCCATACTTTTAAATGGTATGATTTAAATTCAAATGTATTTTAACATCCACTTTGTTTACTTTTGGCAGCTACTGTTACTTTAAGGAAAAGAAAGATGTAAAACAGTGTGGCGAAAAGGCAGATAAGCAGCAATTTATCGATTTCCTATAATAATTTCTTCAATTTATTAGACAAATGTTATTATTCCCTCCCCCCACGTACAAAGTAGAGGGGGTTATACTGGTTGCACCATGTCTGTCTGTCTGTCCGTCCGCCAATCAGTCCGTCTGTAGACTTTTTCATCTCCGTTCTCTGTACTCAAAAGCCGTTTGACTTAGGACCCCGAAACTTTATGCAAGTGTTGCTCATGACCCAAGGAGGTTCTCTATTGTTTTGGGGTCATATTGGTCAAAGGTCAAGGTCACAGGTGATCTTTGTTTTGAAAATCATTTCTGTTCTCTGATTGTGCTGCTTCAGCGACAAGGTGCTGGCGGCGGGTATTTGTCCGCTTTGCGACAGGTCTAGTTTGAGCCATATTTGATTTGTCGCCTGCCAACGCATTGACAATCGACAAGTCCAAAATTACGTTTTGCTGGAAAAAAAAAATTAACGAGCCGCAGGGAGAAAGTTGTAAAAACAGTGTGGAGAAAAGGCTCATTAGTGGTATTTTTAATGGACTTTCTATCATGTTTTCCACGCTGTACCAAACAAATTTTATTATTTTAGCTACATTTAAACACCACACAAACAAGAGACCATTACCTTATGAAACTAATTTTCAGCAAACGAGATTAATAGAAAACAAACTATTAACCCTTTCCCAAACGACAAATTTTGGACAGGTCCAAATTGAAAGAGTTTGCAGACGACAATTTTAAATTTAATGAAAATAGCAGAAAGGTTTCAAAAAGGGTAGAAAACACTGTGGGAAAAGGAGAAATTGCTCGTTACGAGCAATTTCTCCTTTTCCCACAGTGTTTTCAAAAGACTTGTACTGCAGACACCTGAAAACCAGGGCTTGTTTGGGAAAGGGTTAAATATGGGTGATAAATATTACGTAAAAATAGCATAAATAGAAATTTAAACATGATGGCAAAAGAAGAAATAGCTCGTTCTAAGCAATGTCTTCTTGTGTCACAATGTTTTATCTAATTAGCTGCAAGACGCAAAAATCGTAAACAGGCGGAAACGATTAACGTTGTGTCTCACTTCTTTATCTCGAGTTTGAACGACCCTGAAAAAGCGATTACATGTATCTGAAAATACTGTGGGGTAACGAGAAAATGCCGGTGACCAACATTTTCTTCTTTTCCCACAATGTTTTCTAACCTTTCAAAGACAAATATAAACAACTGAGTCACAATCGTTTACCTATACACTGTTCGCAAAAGGTCCTTGAGTCGCGCTTTGCAGCATAAAGGTTAACAAAATGAAGGGGAATAATTGATAATTTGAACGTCATGGTTCGTGAATTGACGTGATGTGGCTAGGCCTCGTATAAGTGTCAAAATTAAACGAATCAGTTTTTGCTCGAATATCGTTGTCGGCGGACAGTAAATTTTATGTTGGTTAATGACATATTCTGTGTTGAGGAAAATAGGACTGTACTGTACAAAGGTGAGGTGCTGTTTTCGTTCGTCTGTGTCACTTTGTTTGCTCGATGTTTAACACTTAAGCTGCTGAATAAATGAAACGCTAATTTCTATTCAATACTAAAAGCCCAAGCATTGCGGTTTCAAAGTTGATTTCACCGGAAAGAAAATACCGTATCGGACAGTGTAGATCAAAGATCAGACTGCACGTTCTGTGCAGTCTGATCTTGATCTACACTGTCCGCAAAAGGTCAGTGGGTCGCAATCAGCAGCTTAAGGGTTAAAGCCGTTTCAATGGTTTTGCAGTTTTATCACGGTAGCCAGCGGACCTAACTATGCATTCCTGGAGTTTCTTGAACTTGCACTCCTCACTTTATTCGCTGGCTGCTTTCCCATATAATATCGTCGAAATCAAGCAATGGCAATTGTGAGAGGATTTCACATGACTATCCTTGTATGTTTTCAGCATAATTTTGCGTTGTCAATTATAGGTAGAACTAGGAATTTAAGTGTTAAAAATGCGTTATGGTTACCATGGAAAATAATTTTGTAAAAATCTGATCTAAAGACATCTTCTCTCTTTCTTCTTTTGTTAAATCTAAAAGAAAAAAGGTACTTCAAGGATTCTATACAGAAAAAATGGACAAAATCTATGGAAGAATATTTATTGATAACTCAGTTTTACTTGCAGAACTCTTAATTTTATCGGTCTTTTTGTGAATATAAAATCGCGAAAAAATGACCCAGTCGACAAAAATGTAAATGAAAAAAAATCAAATTTTCTGAATGTTAGATAAAGATATACAAATTTTTAGATCTGATTTTATATAAATTCTAAAACCAAAGCTGTCTTGCAATCATTTTAAAGAGTATACTGTTACTATAGAAACAGACGTTTGAAATAGGACGAATAAGTCAACATATCATTTTCTGTTTATTTTTGTATTCAGCAAAAGATTTTACATAATACATATGAAAACGGTAAATTTCTATGTAAGAATTATAACTAGAAAACGTCCTTAAACCTGGCTTCCCTGTGACGGTGCTTTACACCGACCTCATTAACCCTTTCCCAAACGACAAATTTTGGACTGGTCCAAATTGAAAGAGTTTGCAGACGACAATTTTAAATTTGATGAAAATGGCAGAAAGTTCTCAAAAAGGGTAGAAAACACTGTGGGAAAAGGAGAAATTGCTCGTTACGAGCAATTTCTCCTTTTCCCACAGTGTTTTCAAAAGACTTGTACTGCAAACACATGAAAACCAGGGCTTGTTTGAGAAAGGGTTTAAGGACCAGGCGTAACTTAGGATCGGTTTCGTCCTGTTTCTTCTACTGTTCCCCGGATGACAAACTTTTATTGTGTGGTCGGTCCCAGTGTTAGTCACTAGCAGAAAAACGAATTTAAAAATCGGGCAAAAAGTTGAAAAAAAAAGATAGAGTTACCTGGCAACTTTTAACCTAGTTTTAATATCAATTTCTATACCAGCGACTAACGCCTGGACTGACCATACAATAACAGACTGTCATCTTCACAATAATTTCCATAAATGTTAATGGTATGATTTAAATTCAAATGTATTTTAACACCCGCCTTGTTTCTTTTTTGTAGCTATTGTTACTGTTACCGTGCCCAATGCCCATTAATCGTAGTAAGTTTGTCGATCATATTCATTATTTTTTTTAAAAGCTTCAAAGTGAGCGATTCAGGGCCATCATGGTCCTCTTGTTATTGGTATTATTTCTGATACCATCGGTGCTGTTGTCTGCAGTCAGTGCATTACCAAGCACAGGACATTGTATCTTGCCTTTGGTTTCTTTGGTATACATGTATGTAGTAATAAGAGCCTTCGGTCCTAAATAAACCATTATTTGAACCTTGCTCTGGCAAAAGGGGGTTTAATGCATCTCCGTGATGCATTATACCAAGCAGGTCATCATATGACTAGATCCACAAAAAGTCCATTTTGTCTAACAGCCATCTGAATCATGAGGTAGACTGGTCCTTGGACATGGAGAAAATTTACAGCTGGCAAAAAGTTTCGACCCAGGTCAGCCTGCGCGGACTGCGCAGGCTGACATGGGTCGATACTTTCTGCAGATGCACTAAGCCCCCTTTTCACAGAGCATGGCTCATTTACATTTTACATTACAAAATTGGCCCTGACATACATTTCTTATTTGAATCATGTCTCATTTTACAGTTCAGCGACATTTTACAGAAAGTCGTTAATGCAAATTTTGTATATTTCTGTTTATCAGGACACACAGTGTATTTGAGTCATGCCCTGATAAAAGGGTATTTAATGCATCTGCAAAAAGTATCGATCCATGAAAGCCTGCTCAGTCCGCGCAGGCTGACATGGGCCGAAAATTTTTTGCTCTTGGGGTAAAAGTTTCTGCTTGTCAAAGGACCAGTTAGTCTGGATTATCTGACCGTACCACTACGTTATCGGGTCAGGCAAAGCCCAATAATGGCGGCCTCCATGGCGACCTCAATCTTAGCACTAATTGCTTTCCTGTTTTTTCTTAATTTCGGGTGATCCAGTTTGATCAGTCAATAAAATGAGATCAGTTTTGTACAAAATATAAATTACCATATCTAAAACGTGCTTTTGGTATATGGTTTAGATATAAATTTGACTATGAATCATTTTAAAAGTAGCCCTATTTTCGGACGTGATATCGGTTCATTGAAATTTCGGATACTTAAAGCAGTTCTGATACGTAGTAATTCTCGCCAAATAAGAACGACAATTAAAAAAACTAACTGCCATTACTTTTTTGCAACCGATCTGTTTCCAATTCAGTCTCAAGTAGGATTTGATCAAGTGAAATAACAATAATCCGTTACTTCTGCATATTACAAACGGGGGCCGCCATTATTGCGCTTTGCCTGACGTACTTTTGAGGTACGGCGGGGTACCAGACTAAGGACCAGTCTACCTCATGATTCAGTCGGTTGTTTGACAAATTGGATTTTTTGGTTCCCTAATTACGTGATGTCTTGCTTGTTGTCATGCAGAACGGGAGATGTATTAACTCTACCGCACAATGCCGTCTTTTAACGACTATGGAAAAGAAGCCTTTTGAAAACATTGTGGGAAAAGGAGAAAATGCTGGTAACCAGCATTTTCTCTTTTTCCCACAATGTTATCTATCCTTCCCAAAACAAATTTCAATTTTATATTCGCATTTATTCTGTCGTCTGCAAACGCTTTCAATTTCAACCAGTCTAAAATTTTGTCGTTTGGTAAGGAGTTAATTAACTTTTTACCACACAATCCCGAGTTTTAACGACCCTGAAAGAAAAGGCTTTTGAAAACATTGTGGGAAAAGGAGAAAATGCCGGTAACTAGCATTTTCTCCTTTTCCTACAATGTTTTCTACCCTTCCCTATGCAAATTTCAATTTTATATTCGCATTTATTTTGTCGTCTGCAAACGCTTTCAATTTCAACCAGTCTAAAATTTTGTCGTTTGGTAAGGAGTTAATTAAAACCAAATTTAGTAAATACTTAAGCGTCGCTCTTGTAACTACGATACGACTGAACAGCCACGAAATAGCTCGTTAGAACCTTTTCTTTTCTCTCCTTTTAAACCCTTTACCAAACGACAAAACTTTAGACTGGTCCAAATTGAAAGCATTTGCAGACGACAAAATAGATGTTACCAAAAAATTGTAATTTGTTTTGGGAAGGGTAGAAAACATTGTAGGAAAAGGAGAAAATGCTGGTTACCAGCATTTTCTCCTTTTCCCACACTGTTTTCCAATGGCTTCTTTCTCAGGGTCGTTAAAAGTCGGGATTGAGTGGTAAAGAGCTCTTTTTTTAGTAACAAAAACCTTGTATTCATCTTCTTGCACCAGTGGTCACCGATGTAGGTCAAGGTTGATACAAACGCAGCAGAAAGCTGGCGACAAATAGTTATTGTGCTTACCCTAATTTCGTTTTTTGACATGAAATATCAACAAAAGATAACCTTTTTTTTTTTCGCCACTCCACTTCCTGAATGCCGATCCGTAGTACTCCATCTTAGTTTCTCTTTGTATATACTGCAGATCTAGATCAGCCTGAGGAAGGATGCAGTCTATTCTTTGATCTACATTCCCTGTATTTTCTGAGACATGGACCAAATGTCTCAAGGTTCAATGGCTAAACAATAAAAGACGCAAAGTAATAAGAGTACTTTGGTTCCCCCCCCCCCCCTTTTTTTTTTCTGATTGAGTGAAAACGTCTGAAAAAAGTCTACATTGAATCCAAGAGTTATTTCAATTGAAATTTTCGCATTTATATAGGTCTATTCTGTAATTACTAGAATGGACGATAGTAGTATAGATTCAGATCAGATCTCACAAGGTATGGTGACTGGTGCCGGTCAACAGCTTTTAACACAGGACTAGCGATAAATATTGTTTGTATTTTATCAACAAGATGTTTATTAGTAAAAAACATGTACCCGTCCGGGTAGCTTGGTGGTTACCGTATCTGACCCATGACCCGGTGGTTCGATACCCGTTCTCTCTGGCGATTTTCTTTGCCGCTTCTCACCTCTGGTGCATGTGAGAAAAGTAGCCACTGACTTGGAAAGAAAGTTGTGTCAGCACTGGTGTGCTGGCACAATATTCTTCTCAAGACATCGGCTGCTTTCCCACTTAACCACCGTCGTCACCATGATCGGCGATGAGAGAGGAATGGAATGAATCCTGTCGCTATGACTATCTTTAATCTTGGAAGGAAATCTGCCTGGCTTGGAATTCGAACCAGCTAAACCGACCCCTAGTTTCAAGACGTGCACGTTACCGACTGACCTAGCGGGCTCGGCTTTAGAAGTAAGAGTACACAAAAAAAAAAAGTTACCTTTTCATGTAGCAAAATACATACGGCGACAGTTTGTAAGGTAAATAACCTTCGTAAAACCTATAAAGCGGAGCCACGCTCATGCGAAAAAGGGGCTTAATACATCTGCAAAAAGTATCGACCCAGGTCAGCCTGCGCAGTCCGCGCAGGCTGACCTGGGCCGAAACTTTTTGCTCTTGGTCAGTTTTCTGCAAGTCCACAGACCAGAATACCTCGGGATTCAGCCGCTTGTTAGACAAAATGGACTTGATGGACCCATAATCATGTAATGACTTTCTTGGTATCATGCACCACGGAGATGCACGTAACCCCCTTTTGTCAGAGCATGGCTGAGCTATATTTGAACTCAGGTGTTCAACCTTTATCGTTTTAACCTATTAGGAGAGATTTTATCAAAAAGTCCATTTACGACCCTGAGGAAGAAGGCTTTTGAAAACGTTGTTGTAAAAGGAGAAAATGCTGGTAACCAGCATTTTCTCCTTTTCCAACATCGTTTTCTAGACTTTCTATGACAAATTCCACCATTTGAGCGAACTCTGATTTGTCGTCTGTAACTGTTTTCTTTACCAATAAGCCCCAAGTTTTCTCGTCTGGTACGGCGATATTTACATTTTTTCCAAAATGAAAAAAAAAAAAGTACACGCGAAAACTTACAAAAACTCCTTAAGTTAGACAATTTATATGTGTACCCACAACACGGTGTTTATGGTTGATTGCATGGTGTTTTATGCCGCTTTCAACCCCATTTCAGTCATATCACGGCGACAAATTACTTATTCATGTATGCCCTGGATAAAATAAACGGACTTCAGTCCATTATTTTCCTTCGTTGAGATTAAAAAGATGTGTCAGCTCAGGATTTGAGAACGTTACTTAAGTCTGTTAATGTTAGTGAAATTTGTCTAAAATGACAACTTCAACTTAAGTCAGAACCTGAGGCCGTTCGTGGTCTTGACCAAAATAAACGACCTAACCCTTAACTCTTTACCAAACGACAAAATTTTAGACTGGACCAAATTGAAAGCATTTGCAGACGACAAATTAAATGTACATGTAGCTTAAATAGTGATTTATGTATTGGATAGGGTAGAAAACATCGTGGGAAAAGGAGAAAATGCTGGTTACCAGCATTTTCTCCTTTTCGCACAATGTTTTCAAAAGGCTTCTTTCCCAGTGTCGTTAAAAGTCGGGATTGTCTGGTAAAGAGTTAAGCTGCTAAAATAAAAAGGAACGAAAATTTCCACTAAATTATAAAAACCCAAATATTGCTGCTTCGAAGTTAATTTCACCGGATAGAAAATACTGTATCGGACAATGTAGACTCAAAGATCAGCCTGCACGTTTTGTGCAGTGTGATCTTGACCTACACTGTGCTATATTGACCCTAAGTTGGCCTATAACACCATTCGACCCTTTACCAGACGGCAAAATTTTAGACTCAAATGATGGGATTTTTGTATGAAAAAAGTCATAACAAACAAAAAGTATCTTTAAAAAAAGATAAACGGCGTAAATTTGCCAGCGAATAGGCAGGGGTCCATAGAATAAATATGTCTACATTTTTTACCACAGGGCCCCTTAGAATAAACATGTCTACATTTTTGACCAATCACAAGTTTCTGTTTATTGATTTGTCATCAGTACAAGAAAGTAGGTCAAAAGCCAGCATATTCAGCTACGCCGAAAAACACGGAAAGGTACTATGGTGGCATATTTCTGCCGCGAGATACGAGATAGCTATCGTGATAATTTTAGAAAACTTTCACGATAATTCGAAGTTTCCTGGAAATTTTATCTAGATAGTGAAAAGTTTTCTGAAAAAAATATCACGATAAACTTTGTTATCTAGAAAATTTTATGTTGATTATTTCTCATTTGTGCACGAAGCTGACATCGAGGTAAAATCATCGCCATAGTTCTACCCGTTTCTCGATATCTATAAATAGAAAAATCACCATTTGGATGAACTCGGAAGTTTTTCACTGTACAGGAGACAAAGATGATCCGAAACCGTATCTAATTATAGATACCGTGAATATGTCACCATAAGGTACAGTGGTCGTTGCGATATAACTGAAAATACCACACAGACCGATCGGCCAACAATCCAGGGTCTGTATTCACCAACCATTCTTAAGAATATTCTTAGTCTTATTCTTCAAGATTTAGAAAATTTGAAAGTAACACAACTTCTGATTGGCTAAACCATTCGGTTTAGCCAATCAGAAGTTGTGTTACTTTCAAATGTAGAAAATTTTGGAGAATAAGACTAAGAACGTTCTTAAGAATGGTTGGTGAATACGGACCCAGGTCTTGTTATCTGTTTAGGCTTGGCTTGACAGTTGATAACATTGTTGAGGAAGTAAGTCTCAACCAGATAAACTTGCTATCAACAAGTTAGCCTGGGTCCCACGGTCCGGTTATTTGGTCCTTTTTATTTATTCCGACGTTACTTTGTCGAGAAATATATGAGCCATGCTCTGACAAAAGGATGTTTGGTGTATCTCCAATACTAGTATATGTATAACAAGCAAGTGATTACATAATTATGAATCCATAAAATCCATTTAGTCTAATAATCGACTCGAACTTTAGGTAGAATGTAGAATGGTCCTTTGACATGCAGAAAATTTACAAATAGCGAAAAGTTTTTACTCATGTCAGCCTGCGTGTTTTCAAAAGTAATCTTTGCCTTGTTTATCGAGTTCGTCAAAAACGTAGGTTGGAAAAGAGTTGAAAGCATGTTGTTTATTTTCAAAATTTCAGTAACAGGTAAAAAAAAAGTTGGTGTTTACTAGTTCATCAGGAGATAAAGTTTCAATGAAAAACTTGTTATTTCAAAAAGGTGCGTTCTTCTGTTGTGATGCTCTGTGTGTGTGTGTGTCTCTCTCTCTGCGATTGAAATTCTGTTTGATGATTTAAAATTACTGAAAACTTCTATTTTCTTAAGGTAAACATCCTCTACATAAATCCAATTTAGAACGTGAGCACAATTATGCAACTGGTATTAAATTCGCATTTAAATAAGTATTTACAGCAGTGATACCGTGTTCTTGGAGTTTTGATAAAATCTTACGTAAGTAATACAACCCTGTAGATTTTTCGTACTTTCCTCAATCTAGCCTGTCTCTCTGTCTCTCTGTCTTGTTGATTTCTCATAATGTCATCCGCCTGATCTGTCAGTCTGTCGTCTGTTTGCCCGGCGCCCGCCCGTTTCGGTCTCTCCTGTTGATTTCTCATGCTGTCCTCCACCCAGGTCTGTTTGTCTGTCTTTGTGTCTGTGTGTGTGTCTGTCTGTCTATCTGTCTGTCCTTCGGTCCGTCCATCCGCCCGTTTGCCTGTCTATCTGACTGTCTGTCTGCCTGCCTGCCTACCCAGCCTGATCTTGATCTATGTTGACTACAAAAACGACAAAAGATATGTCTAGCTCTGTATATGTAAATCAAATAAAGGAGTCAAAACTTTCAAGGCGTTATTCAAGCACTGTGATACTCCTTTTCCGAAAGTCCGAAGTCTTTGACTTCTAGCATATTTATCTATTCCCGGGATACTTTTGCAGAGAGTGTAAATCAAAGATCAGGTTTCACAGAATATGTCTGATCTTTGATCTTCACTATCCGATCTTGCTAGATCTGAAATAGATCAGAAATTTGAGTGTGTAGATTTTTAAAAGAACGTTTACACGAACCCAGATTTGACAAAATT
Organism: Tridacna gigas; assembly: GCA_945859785.2. Taxonomy (NCBI): domain Eukaryota; kingdom Metazoa; phylum Mollusca; class Bivalvia; order Cardiida; family Cardiidae; genus Tridacna; species Tridacna gigas. Next base: position 2,307,447 of record OX244042.2, read on the forward strand.
TAAGTTAAATCCAAATAAAGATATCAGGGTGGTGTTTTGTCACGAAATGTACTTTAAATATTCAACAGTGCTTGGTTTGTGGGATGAAGATGACATTTTTCGTCATGGCCATTGACTGCACAAGAAGCTTCTGTGGACGGTTTAGATCAAGATCATACTGCACAGAACGTGCTGTCTGAGTTCTGATCTATGCTGTCCATTAGTTTATACTAGTTTATGACCAAATTGTCTCTTTATTTTGCAGAAGACATTACGACCAGTGGGAAAAAAAACCTGATGAAACCATTGTGGGAAAGGAGAAAATGCTGGTAAGTAGGATATATAATGCTCGATCTAAGCCAATACCCCTTATGCCTCTCATACCTTACGCAAAACGATAAAACTTACCAAATAAACCAAATGTTAAATAATGCTGAGGTACTTATACAAATCCAACAATCTTATGATTTTAGCTAGCCCTTATCCTCTGTCACTCCCATTACCAATTTATTACAATTTCATGTAACACGCACGCCCTCTAAGCCGCATGCTCATAAAATTATCACCCTCATTAAACTTACGCAAAACCAAATAACAAGCTTCATAAAACAAAATGTCTTAACCTCTATCTTAATCCTTTTACCTTTAATTCAATTATTATATCATTTCAATCCCTTATGTAGTAGATAAAAAATTTTTCGAAAAAAAAAAAAAAAAAAATTTTTAATTTTAAAAAAATTTCATCATCACGCGTCATTGCTTCTAATACTAAGTTACTCAAAAATACTAAAATACTGAGTTACTGAGTTGCTCTAGACAAACCCTTACATCAGTTAATCGCTTAACCTCCCCATCAACCAACGCATCACGCAATGGCTAGCCAGTTTATGAGTTAGTGGAGGGCTTAAGATTTTGGTGAAAAAAAAAAAAAAATTTAATTTTAAAAAAATTTCATCATCACGCGTCATTGCTTCTAATACTAAGTTACTCAAAAATACTAAAATACTGAGTTACTGAGTTGCTCTAGACAAACCCTTACATCAGTTAATCGCTTAACCTCCCCATCAACCAACGCATCACGCAATGGCTAGCCAGTTTATGAGTTAGTGGAGGGCTTAAGATTTTGGTGAAAAAAAAAAAAAAAAATTTTAATTTTAAAAAAATTTCATCATCACGCGTCATTGCTTCTAATACTAAGTTACTCAAAAATACTAAAATACTGAGTTACTGAGTTGCTCTAGACAAACCCTTACATCAGTTAATCGCTTAACCTCCCCATCAACCAACGCATCACGCAATGGCTAGCCAGTTTATGAGTTAGTGGAGGGCTTAAGATTTTGGTGAAAAAAAAAAAAAAATTTTTAATTTTAAAAAAAAAAAAAATTTGAATTTAAAAAAACATATGTAAGTTATATAAGAATGAGTGTGTTAAACAGATTATCAAATAAAGAAATAAATAATCTTTGTAAAGTAACCAAACAAAAAGTTACTTTTTCTTTACGTAAATATAAAATAAATAATGAAATATCACTTCCACCTATTAAAACTAAGGGTGGCGTGGCACCTCTTATTTATTATGAAATAAGTAAAACCTTAGCTTTTAGGTATTATTATTATATGAGTAAATATATTGAAGATTATGGTATTCACTTAAAATTTAAAAATAATGCTGCGCGTTGTACCGATTATATAAAAAACAAAGATTATCACGGAGAAATAAAACAACCAGATATTTTAAAAGCTATAAAAGATGTTATAAAACATCATTGTTTTTTATATGATAGTGATAATATTTACTACCCTGCAGGAGAAGTTTTTATAAATTTTAGTATTATGTATATTTCTTATGAAATTGCTAGTATAAATGAATTTAACACTGACCGGCCTCTTGTTGGAGGAGGAAATGGTTTTTATGAAAGTGAAGAAGATATAAACTTACCAAGAGTAACTCAATTATGGTGTTGAAAGAATTGAAAGGATAGGGGTAAATGAAGAACAAGATGAACAAGATGAACAAGATGCAGCACGTTTAAGACAAAAGACTAGTAAAAAAAAATTTCATGAAAAAAAATTTTAGTCGCCACCTTCGATTGAGCGTTAATTAATGCATCAATAGAAGTATATACAGAAGAGTTTAACAAGATAGCATTAAACCTAATGCAAGACGTAAGGTATATTTTAGAAGATGGGATAAATACGGTGCCGATTGGCTACTATTCAGATGATGAAGAAGAAAATTAAAACAGTTTAACAAAAAATTTTTAAATAAAATGAGTGAGAAACAAACAAACGAACGAGAAGAACAATTTAAAAGAATGTATACAACTTCTGTAGTAGATGAAGTATATCAAGAACAGGAAGAAATTATAAAACATCATTTAAAGCCGATGGTTGAGGCCGTATATCAATATTTTAAGAGTGGATGGATTGAAAAAGTTGAAGAACGTTTTATAAATGATACACAGGAAGATTTTCTAAAACTTTCACAAGAACAGGCGAAGAAAAAGCTTAGAAGGAGTTTAATAGAACATATTGCTGCATATTGTACTAATAACTTTTTTAAAAGAAAGATTTTATTGGAAGTTTAAAAATATTTTTGTAATGTGGATATATTATTATACAGGAATATCGGGGGACGTATTTATCCAAGGATAAATTCTGTGAACCCCAAACACAGAGAGACTTAAACTTTGATATTCCTGCCTTAGTTAATGTTGAAAAGCGTTAAACTATCTTAAGAATCACCTTTAACTCTGTTTTCTATACCTTAACATAAAAAAAAAGTATAGATAAAGTAAGGTGAGTCATGACACTACCATGATATAACCATTTTTACATGCCTCCTCACCGAAAACGAAAGAGGAAGTTATTTAAGGCACTTTGCTTTACACACCAAAATGGTAGTACATTATAATATTAACAAACATTTTTACCCTGTTTTTTAAAAATGATATAATAATTGTATAAAATACTTAATATTGTTTTTTTTAAACAGCAGCCTTACAACATTGTGATATGGTATTAACTTACGGGTTGTTAGACCGCGCCAGAGGTGTTATTATTAATAATTTTTTACAACAAGGAAGTAAGACTGCTTTATTATCATTAAATAAAAAATTATATTTTATACAATTACCATATTCTGTTCATTTTTTTAGAAAAAACAAAAGCAAAAAAAAAATTATTAATATCATAACATACTACCATCTCCCTAAAAGTCCAGTCTAAAGTGATATTATATGCGTAATACACATTTCAAAATATTGGAAAAAGTTGTGAAATACTATACCACGTGATCTTGGTGTGTGTATCGATAAACCCATTTTAAATATTTAACCCTTTACTGGGTTAAATATTTTTTTTACAAGTCCAACTCTATAAGTATCGACACATGCGCGTTTTTTGCGTTGAAGTTGTTGGACCTTGTTATAAAGTTTATAGTGTCACATTGTTTTACTTCTAAAGGCTGAGGAAAAACTATGCAACTACAACCTTCTCCCTCCTTTTTCACTATGGAGTAGTCAGCCTTTTCAACTCCATTTAAGACTATGTTAATTTTTGCCTCTTCTTTTAGGTTACCGCCAACTGTAACGACCTTTAGAGACCCCCTTATAATTCTGCCCGAGGCTGCCATGCAATAGCCTCCTAATTCATGATGTATTCCCGTGCTTCCATTACCGAAAGAAAACTCATAATTACCATTTTTTAATCCTCCTTGTTGCTCAGCATGAACGCTTATAACGGGTTTAAAACCTATTTTACCATCCACGTAGGATTTTGTCGCTAAATCTCTCTCTTCTACGGGAGTTGCTGCATTTTTTAGGGAATAACCTTGAAGATTTACGTTAGCTACTGCAGAGAAACTCCCATTTGGATTTTTTTTGATAGCCCCACCATTATCAACATAATTTTTATTGGCAGCGGCACCACGGTCAATAGGATTTGGTAATCCGATAATCGAGTGACCCTTCATGTTTATTTCACCAGCCATTGAAAAAGACCCGTCTTGGTTTTTTGTCAAAGCCTTTTCACCTGCAGTAGCCAGCTCAAGAACACTATCTACGTAAAGCTTATTCGCTGCATGGCTATTTTCAATTGGAGAAGCAACAAAATGAATTCGCCGGTTACCCATAGATATTTCTCCTATTGCAGTATAAAAGTTATCAATAGGGTTATACAAAAATGGTGAGGATTGACTATCAACATATCCCTTTGTTGCTACATCATCAGGTTCAGCCGGTGATAGGACATTAATTAACCCATAATTCCTCATATCTATATTTCCTGTAGCAACAAATCTTCCATCATTACGTTTAACAATGACACTTTCTCTACTAACCTTATCCACATAACTTCTTGTAGCAGCATCATGCGGTTCTTCAGGGTCATGTAGATTATGTATTTTTTTAAAACCCATATTGAATGGAGCAGTAGCAATAAAATTTCCATTTTCTTTTAATAGTGGTGATTCATGGCTTCCCCCTGCTGTATTATCAACATAATCCTTTGTCGCAACGTCTTGTGGATTTACTGGATTACTAACCCTCGTTAATGTGTTGCCATTCATATTTATAGAACCGACAACAGTGGTTGTTCCATCTTTACGTAAAAAGTTGTTAGTAATGTAAGCAAGTGAAACACCATCACCGCTTGTTTTAACATCATCCATTTTTCCAAATTTATTAACGGGCATCGTTTTTTAATATTACTAAAAAAGTTTATTTAAAACATCTTGAAATTTATTATCATCGCATAACTCTTTAAGAATGAACAAACATAAATGACCGCAAAATACTTCACCCGCATGTTGTAATTGGTCAGTATTGTAGTATATAGGTTGTTTTAAATAATCTATAATTTCATTAGGTGGTTGAATACCATAACTATCAAAATAAATTTTTTTCTTACCATCTTTAAACCATGCAACCCAATGAGTACCAGGACCGCTAGAATCATCAAGGTTTAATATACCACATTCATTTTTTTTATTGTTTTTTGGTAGGGTATCTCTTAAAAATGTTCCTCTAAAATTTTTTAATTTTAATTTTTTTGCAGCATCATTTAGTTCAAAATTACTTAAAGGTTTATTTTTTAAAGTTACATTATCAATTTTTATATCTTTCATTTTTTTTTATATATTTAAATTTTTATAATAGCACTGTTGTCAACCCATGAATTAAACTCATCAGAATAACCTTTCCACTTTACAAGAGATTTCTTTTTCCCCTTTTTAATAACCTTTTCTATCCTATACACCTCTTGACTCGTTTTTTGTAGTTCAGGTTCATAAAATGAACCTTTTATTTCTTCACCATTTAAATCCTCAATTTTATATGTTACAGGTGATGTATGTTTTATTTCTGAAACTGTAAATACCTCTTCAGTCCATCTTGTGGTATAACCTTTTTCAAAAGTCTTTTTCTTTTTACTTATCCTTACTTTGTCTCCAACAGAAAACTTTGGTTTGATATCTTTTTTTACTTGATTATAATCAGGATACAGTGTTCTCCAAACTTTATTTTCATTCTTCTTTTTACTTGCTTCAGTTGGTGTCATCTTAATAGAAGAATGCCTCGTGTTGTTATATTCTTTAACAAGATTTGGTAACACGTTAATATAAACATTTGTTGAGTGAGCAGAGAAATACTTCCACATTTTTTCTTTCATTGTTCTAATCCATCTCTCAACAACGCTTGATTTTTCCTCGTTTTCAGTGGAATATAATTCAATCAAATCTTTAACATCTTTGTTATAAAACTCTTTACCTTTATCCACCCACATTTTATCAGGTTTTCTTTCCTTAAAAATACTCTTCAATGCAACAGAAACAGATTTTCCTGTTTTGTCTTTTAAGGGGATCAGCCAACCATATTTTGAAAAAATGTCAATGACAGCAAGAAGATATTTTACACCACGATTAAGTTTAGAAAATGCTTGCATATCTACTAAATCTGCAGCCCATATCCTATCGACACCCCCTACTCTAACTCTTCTTTTCTTAAATTTTCTTTTTACAGGTTTATGTAGTTCTTCTGCTAATGTTATATTTTCTAAATTTTTTTTTTATTTCCCATTCCAAATCTTTTCTTGGTTCCTATTAATGAGGAAACCAATCCTCTTTCCATTCTTTCCTTAATAGTAGGATTATAGATACCCTTTAACTCTTTAAGCATATTAGCATCACACACATCATTGCGTGTTTTAGTATCATCATGTTTAAGATAACATATATCATGATGATATGCTGCTTTATCAACACGATTTACAGGCTTTGACCATTCTTTAGGTGTTAAATCAGGCTTTAATCTTTTATTTAACTTAGTACCAGGACCAGTAAAATTATGCCCAGGTAAATGCATTTCAAAAGGTAAGTTATTAATTGCCTTGTTTAACAATGAACCACCTTCTTTATCCTTTTTAATAAACTGTGTTTTTGTTGTTCCACATTCAACACATTTACCCCTTTTCATATTTCTACCATTTTTACTTACACCATAACTTAAATCATTTGTTTCTGTTTGTTTTTTACACTTAACACAATACATTTTTTATATTAAAATAAAATTTTTAATATAAAATGGATATTGTTAATTTATCATGGAATGAAGCTTTAGCAAAAAGATTTAACCATCCCCTTTTACCAAGAAGTATCAGAGGTTTAATAGTAGGTAAATCAGGATGTGGTAAAACTACACTTTTACTTAACCTTTTGTTAAGACCTGATTGGTTAGATTATGATAACTTAAGCGTTTTTGGTAAAAGTTTGTTTCAACCAGAATATCGCATATTAAAAAAAGCTTTTGAAGAAGAAATACCAAAAGAATATATATTAAGATTATTTTCATTTAAGGATGAAGTACAAAAAAATGATATTTCTCCTTTAGCATTGGTTGAAGAATGGGCCAAAACAATTAAGGAAAAATCTGATATTAAGTGTGAATTTTTTGAAAATGCTTGTGATGTACCCGACCCAAGAGATTTAAACGGGCAAAACAAAAACTTAATGATTTTTGACGATTTACTCTTGGAAAGGCAAAACAAATGTGAAAACTATTATGTTCGTGGAAGACATAGTAACGCTGACTGTTTTTATCTATCACAAAATTATTTTAGATTACCTCGTCAAACTATTAGAGAGAATGCAAATTTTATTTGCTTGTTTAGACAAGACTAAAAAATCTTAATCATATTTATAGTGACCATGTGGGGGATGATATGACAAAAACCGAGTTTGTTAATTTTTGTAAAAAATGTTGGGAAAAACCTCATGGTTTTGTTGTAATTGACTTAACCAACAACAAAAACAACGGAAAGTATAGAAGTGGTTTTGATAACTTTTATATTCCACAAAATTACAGCAACTATTATTAAATTTTTATAAAAAATATATTTTTTGTTTTAAAATATATTTTTAGTAAATATAAAATGGAAGAATTACTAAAACAAATAGTAAAAAACACTGATCATAAAACATCATTTCAAATTATAGTAAGTGACAACAAAACAGAGTTTAGAACAAGATTTACTCCACCACTTCAATTAGAACGAGATAAAAATATGAAATAGCTTTAGTCAATCTTGAAACATATTATTCATTTCCAAATATTGATAAAAGAAATGGCACTTTTGTTTATTCACCAGACAATGGTAATACATGGGTTAAGTTAAAAATACCTGAAGGTAGCTATGATTTAGTTGATATTAATGATTATATACAATTAGAAATGAGGAAAAGGGGTCATTATGATTTAATTAATGAAGAATATTATTTAAACATATCCGCTAACACTAATACATTAAAATCTGTTCTTAATGTTGAAAATAATTATCAAGTTGATTTTAACCAAAATAGAAGCATTGGTAAAGTATTAGGGTTTAACAAAGCAAAATATCTACAAGGATTTCACGAATCAGAAAAAGTAGTAAATATCTTAAGTATTAATAGCATACTTGTTAATATTGACTTAATTTCAGGTAGTTATGTTAATGGTTCTCAAAGAAACACAATTTATAGCTTTTTTCCAAATGTGGCGCCGGGTTATAAAATAATAGAGTCTCCAGTTAATCTGGTATACCTACCTTTAACATTAGATGAAATACATGATTTAAACGTAACGCTAACTGACCAAGATGGAAACGTATTAAATCTAAGGGGTGAAACATTAACGATTAGATTTCACATAAGAGAATCGCGTTAAATATAAAATGACAAATTACATTACAGTTAAAGTAAATATAACAGAAGGGCAAAAGAAAAAGATACAACATGCTGTTAAATCAAGTTGTCCTGTAAGTATTAGATTAAATCATGATGACCTAACAGGTGAAGATTTAATAGCGGTAACCGAGTCACAACTAAACAAATTAAATAAAGCATTAGAGGGAGGTAAAGGGGTAACCATTAGAATGACTATTAAACAACTTAAGCACAACATGAAAGTAGAAGGTGGATTTTTACCTTTGATAGCAGGGTTAGCTTCATCAGTTCTACCTACATTAGCAAGAACCGTATTACCTGCTATAGGAGTTGGTGCTCTATCTGGTTTAGCATCAACAGGAGTTCAAAAAGCAATGGGTAACGGGCTTTATCTTAAGAAAGGGGGTTGCGTATGTCAAGTAGAAACTGATGGAGAAGGGCTATATCTTAAACCATACAAAGGTAAAGGGTTAAAAAATAAAGGTGAAGGACTGTATTTAAAACAAGGTGGGAAAATTTATGATGGAAAAGGTCTTCTTTTAGGACCAAATAGCCCATTTGCTAATATTCCTATATTAGGAGCAATATTATAAATTAAAAAAAAATGAATGTACATAAATTTGGAAATGGAAAACATAAAATAGTTCAACCAAAAACTATTTTTTGGAAACCTGTTGAAGGTAAGTATCCAGCTAAAAAAGTTAATCCTGTTTCATGGGATATTTTTACTCAACAACCGTTAGTATTAGAAGGAGGCAAATCTATAACGATGGCCCTAGGTATGGGTTTTAATATGAGTAAAGGTTTTGTTTTAGTTTCTCTATCTTATAATCTAAAACTTAATCAAATATCTATAACAAATGAAGTTTCATTAGAAGAAGTGGATGACATGGTTACAACAATTACAAACAACTCTAGTAAAATAAAAAAAATAGAGGAAAACACCTTTTTGTGTCGTCTTTACTATTCAATTTAAAAAATAGTTATAATATAATAAAATGGAGCTAAAAGAAAAGATTTATCCAGCCTTACCAGAAGCACGAAATATACCAAATGCGCCAACATTAGAACCAATAATATCAGCAGGAGACAATGGTCAATCATTCAGACTTAAAAAGATATCAGAGATTCAGGATTTTCTTGAAAATGAAGTAAGAGTTAGAGAACAGTTAAGTAAAAAGTATTTAAAGATTAGTAAGACTGTGGATAATGTGGAAGCAGCCTTAACAGTTGGAGCACTAGGAGCTGGAGCTGGGGGAATCGCTTTACTATCAACTGTGGTAGCGATACCTGCAACGATAGTCCTAGAAGGATGTGCTTTAGTTGTTGGGTTAGCAGCATTAGTAGGTAAGTTTATGGTAAGAAGAACCAGAACAAAATCAGAAAAACATCTTCAGATTAAAATGTTGGCTGATTCAAAGTTAAATACACTACTTACACATATATCAAAAGCAATATCAGACAACAAAATAGAACATGAAGAATTCTGTTTAATTATGGAAGAATTGGAAAAATACAAACAAATGAAGGAAGAAATTAGAAGTAAAACAAAGAAAAAAAGCAAGCTAGAGGATCAAGAGAGTTTAATAGAGAAGGGACGAATAGAAGCACGAGAGGAATTCAGGAGACTTGTAGAAAGGCACAATGGAAGCCATTCAAATTAAAAATAAAACCGCCTAAGTTTAAATTTTCTTGCGCATGTGAGATAGGTAATAGTGATTAAATTAAAATAAGATTTTTTTACTTAAAAATGCCTTTTATAAATGTTGATTATAAAACAAGAGATAAGATGGTAAAAGATTATCTTGTAAGAAAAAAACAGGTTCGTGATAGGTTACTTGCAGAAAGAGTAGGTGATATTGAATTGCAACAAGACTTAACTAAGTTTTTTAAACCCTTAACTAAATCACAAAAGGAGATACAAGAAGAAGCAACTAAAAATATTGGTGCGTACCAACTAGAAGCAGCTAGAAGAATTACAGAGGGATTGGCACCTATTAGGGAGGGGATTGAACAATTGCCTGAACGGTTACCTCAACAACAATTAATTACTGAAGAGGAAGAGGAAGAGGAAGAGGAAGCAGTTGGATATTCATTATTAGATAAAAAATATAATGATTTAAAAGAAGAATATGAAGAAAATATTGATAAAACATTTAGCATTAAAAAGAAAGGTATTAATTATAGAATAGGTGATAAAATATTTGATTATGATGGTGAAAAAATTTGGGTTGGTGCAGAAAGTTATCCAGCAACGGATGGATTATGGGAACTTATTATAGCAAAAAATCCAAGTAAAAAATATAATCTTACTAGTGACGATATTAAAAATTATGAAAAAATAATAATAAATTCCAATGTTATTTTTCGTGAAAATGACCCCAGTCAACATCCTAAAAGCAGTGGTGGAGTAAAATACAATACTATTATTAAAAGTATTTACGAAAAAATCAAAGAAGGAAAAGGAATTACCATTATCCCATCTGACCCCAACGCACTATTAGAAAGGTTTGACCTTTTAATGTCTAGTAAAGATGCTGGTCATACAGGTGTAAAAAATGAGTTGGTAAGTATTTGTGATGAATTAAAAAGACAAAAAGTATTAAATGCAAAGAGCTATAAAAAGTTAATGTCTATATTATAAAATGATTACATCACAAAAGAGAGGAGTTAAAAGAACTTATGCTTATGGTGGAGCAGGTATATTTGATACCTTAGCTAATTTTTTAAGTAGGCTATTTACAAGTGGTGCGGTTAAGCAAATTGCAAGTTCCGCAGTTGATGTTGGTAAAAGTGTGGCTAAAGAAGGAGCAAAGAAAGCTTTAGAGGCAGGTAAGGCAGCTGCAGTTGATGCTGGAACAAGATTAGTTAAAAAGGCTTTAACACCTAAATCTAAAAAGATTATTGAAAAATATAGTCAAGTTCCAACCATACCAACAATACAACCTGTTGAACAAAATGTAAGTTCATTGATTGATGGTGGAGCCGTTAATATACAAACAATGGTTAAGAAGTTAAACAAAAAAAGAGGTAAAGGGATAAAAACAATATAATTTTTTATTTAGCTTAAGTAATTATTACATTAAATAAAAAAGAATGCCAAATCTAAAATTTAATTTAACACATTATGAAGAATACAGTACAAAAAAGGTTAGGATCCTTTATGCAAATTTTAAACTTGATGAAGATTGTGAAGTATTAGATTGCAGTGATACAAATTATGATTATAATAAGGTTGATTTAAAATTGTCACCTGAAAAAGCTGATATCATTAAGGAATTTGAAGAAGATGTAAATCAATATCTAAAAAAAAATAATATACCTAAGGTAACCATTCTTTATGGAAATAGAATTTATCTAAAAATGAAAAAAAACCTTACAGTAGAAAAAATTAAAAATATTAAACTAAAGGGTGTGTATGTAAATAATGAAAACAAGTCATTCCCTCAACTATGGGCAAATTAGTATAACAATTATAATTTTTAACTTAAAAAATTATGATTGTATATAAAAAATGGACATTTTAAATGTTAAAGCACCAATTCTAAAAGATGATAGTATTGATGAATATGAATACTTTGAGTATGAACCTACCATAGGAACCAATTTAAACAACTCAGGGGGTAATATTAGGATTGATATTGGAAACAAGGATGTTTTTCTTCATCCTTCTGAATCATACTTAAGTTTTGAGGGTGAATTGTTAAGAGATAATAATGCTCGTTATGATAATGATATTGCACAAGTTAATAATAATTTGGTAACGCTAACAAATAATGCAATAATGTATTTGTTTAAAAGTATCAGATACCAACTTGAAGAGCAAGATATTGAGTATATTAATTATCCTGGTTATGTTAGCACGATGTTGAGGTTGTTAAAATATCCTGATGATTTTTCTAAATCACAAGGTTTAAACCAACTTTGGTATAAGGATACCGGACTTAGAGCAAGTCGTGATACTAATAGTGGATTTAGAGTAAGAAGAGATTGGATTTTTAGTTCAGATCCGGTTGGTTCATTTAACTTTTGCATTCCGTTAAAACATATATTTGGCTTTTGTGAAGATTACAACAAAGTGGTATATGGTATGAAGCATACTTTAACCTTAACAAGAACAGGTGATGATAACGCAATTTTTAAAGCTGCTTCAACCCCAGATGGCGCAGGAAATCCAACTAATAATTTTAGAGGAAAAGTTGTTTTAAGTAAAATAACTTGGTTTATGCCACACGTAACACCTGAACTTGGCAATAGATCAGAACTTTTAAAATTTATTGAAAAGAAAGAAAGATTTCCTGTTGGGTACCGGATGATACAATCAGATACAATAGCGGTACCAAACAATACTAACTTTGCTTGGAGACTAGCAACTAAATCATCACCTGAGGTACCACGTTTTATCATTGTTGGTTTTCAATCAAATAAGCGTGATAATCAGGAAGCAAACCCGGCTATATTTGACCACTTAAATGTAAGAAATATTAAAGCTGTGTTATCCACAAAGCAATATCCACATAATGAACATCAAATAAATTTTGATACTAACCTAATTGGAAGAATATATGAGGAAGCTGCTTCATTTAGAAAAAAGTTTTACAACATGGATGAACTAGTTTCAAATCCAAATATTAATCCTGATGATTATAAAAAACTTTTTCCCTTGTTTGTATTTGATGTATCAAAGCAAAGTGAAAGAATTAAGTATTCTGTAACTGATATTCATATTAGAGCTAGCTTTACAGCTAATCCAGGAGCAAATGTTGAAGCATATGCTGTTTTACTTAGTGATAGGTTAATTAACTTTCAGAGTGATGGAAATAAAATGGCAGTAGTATATTAAGTAATTTTTTGTTTAATATAAAAATATGCTAAAGATTGCTGATTTTAAAAAGATAATAACAGATAACAATATTAAGTGGTATTCCTATTGGAACAAGAAAAAGTTTATTGATGTTTTAAAAGAGCATGGTTTGTATCCTGAAGATGAAGAAAAAAAAATTTTAAAAAAAATTCCTAATTATGATAGATTAAAGGATATTGCTAAAAATCCAAAGAGGGTTACCTTAAAGGATGTTGAAACTGAAGAGGTGGTCGAATTTCCATCAATTTACAAGGCAAGTAAGTTTATTAACCGATGCCCTCAAACGATTGAAAACTGGAATGGTAGAGTATGGAATGGTAAATATAGAATTGATATTCTTTAATTTTATTATTTATGAAAAAAATAATAAAATTTGACTTAAGGAAAGAATTTTTTATTTTAAAAAATGGATCGTCAATTTGATAGATATAATGTAGTTGGTTTAAGAAATCTAGCAAGGGAAAGGGGATTAAGAAGATACTCAAGGCTTAGACGTGATGAACTAATAACTCTTTTGATTAATACGGAACCCTCAATATTAGATAGAGACCTAGATACCATTGATGCACCAATATTACAACCAACGCCCTATATACCACCAAGACAAAGACCAACCAGGCAACAAACTACTTCAGTTAATGATTTGCTAAGGAGCTTAGAAAATGTAAGAGTAGAACAACCAAGTATAACACCTGAACTTAATGCTTTAAAAAATAAATTAAAAAGTATATATGATAAAGAAAGAGAGGAAAAAATAAAAATAATACAAAATAGATCTGCCTTAAATGAATATGCAACTGAACATAAAATAGACGGTATACCTGTTAAAACGCTACAAGAGTTTTTAATGCTAACAAAACCAACAATTGAAAAACTTTTAAGTAGCATGCATAGTCATAAAGTAAAATTAAATCTTCAATGTTTTATGGAAAGAGGAGAGGGTAATAATAAACAAATAGTAGAAGCAAATTTTTCTTCTGGTAGTTATGAGATTTTCTTAGAAGGAACCAATATAACAGAAGTATACTTAAATATGATGGAAAGAATTATAGAAAATTTTATTAATTTTGTTTCATGTGGTAGTGGTTGGACGTTTAATAGTGTGATTCATTTAAAGTTACATAGTGTTATTTATGAACCATTAAGAGCAGGTGGATGGTTACCTTTACCAAAGTGGATTGCTAACAAAAAGGCATGTATTAATATGAAAAGTGAGAATGATGAATGTTTTACAGATTGTATTTTGAGACATTTAAATCCAACAGATGGTCACCCTGAAAGAATTGGTAATTTAAAATATAAGAAAAATAGCTTAAATATGAAAGGAATTAAATATCCTGTTTCTTTACAGGATATAGATAAGTTTGAAAGACAAAATCCAACAATTAGCGTTAATGTTTTTGGGATAGTAGAAGGTAAGGAAAAAATCAAACGTATTAGAGCTATAAAAAGTTTAAAAGAAAATCATGTAAATTTGTTATATATTGAAGATGAAGAAGAAAAAACACATTATGTTTTAATAAAAAATATTAATGCTTTACTGAGAACACAAACTGCCTCTAATCATAATGTAGAGTATTGTATGCTTTGTATGAATCATTTTGGTAGTGAAAAACTTTTAGAAAAACATATGGAGCGATGTGAAGATCATGATGGTGTTGATTTAATAATGCCTAAGTTTGATCCTGAAAATCCTGAAGAAATTTTTATAAAGTTTAAAAACTATTGTAGAAAAATTATGGTACCATTTGTAGTTATTGCTGATTTTGAATGTATATTACAAAAAATAGAACCACAACAAAAAAGTAATACTATTGAAACACAAAAGCATATACCTGTAAGTTATAACTATTTAATTTGTCCTTCTGATGATAAAATTATGAAACCAGTATTAAGAGGATATGTAGGTGAGGATGCCGAAAAACATTTTATAGATACTTTAACTAAGGATGCCAAACAACTTTATAAAGAATTTTATAAAAACCCAGTAAAAATAGAAAATTTAACTGAAGATAAAGTTAGAAAACATAAAAATGAAGTAAATTGTTGGATATGTGGTGGTGAATTTACTCATGAAAATTATAAAGTAAGAGATCATTGTCATTTTACTGGTAATTATAGAGGAGCCGCACATAATGAATGTAATCTTAAGGCAAAAGTTCCTGATTTTATACCTGTTATCTTTCATAATTTATCTGGTTATGATGCACATATTTTTATTAAGTATCTTGGTAAAACTAGTGGTAGAATTGATTGTTTACCTAACACAGAAGAAAAATATATTAGTTTTACAAAACATCTTATGGTAGAAAATAATCATATTAATTTAAGATTTCTTGATAGTTTTAAGTTTTTAGCTAGTAGTTTAGAAAAAATTGTAGAAAATTTAAAAGATAAAAATTTTAAAAATTTAAAGTATTATTTAGAAAATCATCGTGGTGGTTATACAGAAGAAAAATTAAAATTGTTAAGTAGAAAGGGTATCTTTCCTTATGAATGGATGGATAGTTTTGATAAGTTAAAAGAAACACAACTACCACCTATAGAAGAATTTTATTCAAGCTTAAATGGAGAAGGAATTGAAGAAAAAGATTTGGCACACGCATTAAAAGTGTGGGATGTTTTTGGTTGCAAAACTATGTCTGATTATTTACAACTATACAATGAAACAGATGTTGTACTTTTAGCTGATGTTATGGAAAACTTTAGATTTTCTTTGCATAAAGAATTTGACTTAGATCCTGCTTGGTATTATACTTTTCCTGGATTTGGATGGGATGCTATGCTTAAGGTAAGCGAAATAAAATTAAAAAAACTTACTGATATTAATATGCTTAACTTTTATGAAGCATCAAAAAGGGGTGGTGTTTGCATGACAAGTATTAGATATGCAGAGGCAAACAATAAATATATGGGTGATAAATATGATTCATCAAAACCTAGTAAATATATGTTTTACATTGATAAAAACAGTCTTTATCCTTGGGCCATGAGTAAGCCTTTACCTGTAAACTATTTTAAGTGGATGACAGATGAAGAATTAAATAACTGGAAAAAATATCCGTGTACCCTGGAGGTTGATTTAGAGTATCCTAAAAATTTACATGATTTGCATAATGAAATGCCTTTAGCAGCAGAAAAATTAAAAGTTAGTAAGGTAGAAAAGTTAATACCAACTTTAAATGATAAGGAAAAATATATACTTCATCATGAAGCTTTAAAGACTTACCAGAGATTAGGATTAAAAATTAAAAAAATACATCGTGGAATTAAATATCAAGAGAGTACCGCTATTAAAGAATATGTTGATAAGTGTGTAAATTTAAGAACACAAGCAAAAAAGGATAAAAATAAATTTTTAGATAATTTATGGAAGTTAGCAATGAATTCTGTTTTTGGTAAAACCATGGAAAATATAAGAAATAGAGTAAACATAGAATTAGTTAATGGTAAAAATAGTGAACGTTTTAAAAAGTTAACAGCAAAACATAACTTTCATAATCATACTATATTTGATGAAAATTTGGTTGCTGTTCATATGAAAAAAACATGGATTAAATATGATAAACCAATTTATTTAGGAGTAAGCATACTTGATATTAGCAAAACAACTATGTTAGAAGATTATTATAACTATTTTAAAAATAAATTTGGTGAAGATAAAGTATTTATGTGCTATACTGATACTGATAGTTATGTTTTAAAAATAGAAACTGAAGATTTGTATGAAGATTTAAAAGAGGATGCCGATAATTTGTTTGACTTTAGTAATTATCCAAAAAATCATCCATTATATAGTGATAAAAATTGTAATGTGTTAGGTAAGTTTAAGGATGAAATGGAAGGAGATCTTTTAACTGGATTTGTAAGTCCTGGAGCAAAAACTTATGCTATGAAAAAATTTATCTTAAGAAAAGATGAAAAAGGTAATGCAATAACTGATAAAAATGGTATGTTTGTTTATGAAGATAGTTCATCAGAAACTAAAAAATGTAAAGGAGTTAAAAAGTCTGTAATTAAAAATGACTTAAAATTTAAAACTTATAAAGATTGTTTGGATACTGAAAAAGATTTTTGTGTAACTATGGGAGGAATAAAAAGTAAACATCATGAATTAACAACTATAAAAATGAATAAAATAGCATTAAGCTTTGAAGATGATAAAAAGGGTTTGATACTGAGGGATGGAAGTTATAGAACTTTATCATGGGGTCATTATAAGCTGACCGATGAAGCATAGGGGCAAGACTAAAAATAATAAAAATTTTTATTTTTTTGTTTTATTAACAAATAAAAATTTTTTAATTTTTATTCACTTCATTGTTGTTTATTATATCTTCAATAATACGTAAATTATCTATGGTATCCAATATCTCCCTTCTTAACAATATTATTCCTTGTCTTTTCTTACTTTGCTGTAAATCTGTATATCTCCATACTTTGTTTTTTACTAGTTTATGAATGTTATCAATTTCTAAAAGTATTATTTGTTTCATTTTTTCATTTCTATCTTCAGTTTTAACTTTTCTTTTTTTTAAATAAACTAATGCTCTCTCTAAACATTTATTGCTTACATTTTCTTTTAATTTAGTAACAATATTATCATTTATTTTACTGCTAACCATAGGTAAATCCACTGTATTTATTTGTCTATACATTGAATCATCTCTAACAAAAGACAACTGCCCTCTATCTGTTTGTCCTAAAGCTTTTCTTTTGTTATTCATCTTACGTAATACATACATTGCTAAAAATTTTTGTTTAATTCAAATTTTTTTTTTTTTTTTTTTTTTTTTTTTCACCAAAATCTTAAGCCCTCCACTAACTCATAAACTGGCTAGCCATTGCGTGATGCGTTTGTTGATGGGGAGGTTAAGCGATTAACTGATGTAAGGGTTTGTCTAGAGCAACTCAGTAACTCAGTATTTTAGTATTTTTGAGTAACTTAGTATTAGAAGCAATGACGCGTGATGATGAAATTTTTTTAAAATTAAATTTTTTTTTTTTTTTTCACCAAAATCTTAAGCCCTCCACTAACTCATAAACTGGCTAGCCATTGCGTGATGCGTTGGTTGATGGGGAGGTTAAGCGATTAACTGATGTAAGGGTTTGTCTAGAGCAACTCAGTAACTCAGTATTTTAGTATTTTTGAGTAACTTAGTATTAGAAGCAATGACGCGTGATGATGAAATTTTTTTAAAATTAAAATTTTTTTTTTTTTTTCACCAAAATCTTAAGCCCTCCACTAACTCATAAACTGGCTAGCCATTGCGTGATGCGTTGGTTGATGGGGAGGTTAAGCGATTAACTGATGTAAGGGTTTGTCTAGAGCAACTCAGTAACTCAGTATTTTAGTATTTTTGAGTAACTTAGTATTAGAAGCAATGACGCGTGATGATGAAATTTTTTTAAAATTAAAATTTTTTTTTTTTTTTCACCAAAATCTTAAGCCCTCGACTAACTCATAAACTGGCTAGCCATTGCGTGATGCGTTGGTTGATGGGGAGGTTAAGCGGTTAACTGATGTAAGGGTTTGTCTAGAGCAACTCAGTAACTCAGTATTTTAGTATTTTTGAGTAACTTAGTATTAGAAGCAATGACGCGTGATGATGAAATTTTTTTAAAATTAAAAATTTTTTTTTTTTTTTTTCACCAAAATCTTAAGCCCTCCACTAACTCATAAACTGGCTAGCCATTGCGTGATGCGTTGGTTGATGGGGAGGTTAAGCGATTAACTGATGTAAGGGTTTGTCTAGAGCAACTCAGTAACTCAGTATTTTAGTATTTTTGAGTAACTTAGTATTAGAAGCAATGACGCGTGATGATGAAATTTTTTTAAAATTAAATTTTTTTTTTTTTTTTTTTCACCAAAATCTTAAGCCCTCCACTAACTCATAAACTGGCTAGCCATTGCGTGATGCGTTGGTTGATGGGGAGGTTAAGCGATTAACTGATGTAAGGGTTTGTCTAGAGCAACTCAGTAACTCAGTATTTTAGTATTTTTGAGTAACTTAGTATTAGAAGCAATGACGCGTGATGATGAAATTTTTTTAAAATTAAAATTTTTTTTTTTTTTTTTTTTTTTTCGAAAAATTTTTTATCTACTACATAAGGGATTGAAATGATATAATAATTGAATTAAAGGTAAAAGGATTAAGATAGAGGTTAAGACATTTTGTTTTATGAAGCTTGTTATTTGGTTTTGCGTAAGTTTAATGAGGGTGATAATTTTATGAGCATGCGGCTTAGAGGGCGTGCGTGTTACATGAAATTGTAATAAATTGGTAATGGGAGTGACAGAGGATAAGGGCTAGCTAAAATCATAAGATTGTTGGATTTGTATAAGTACCTCAGCATTATTTAACATTTGGTTTATTTGGTAAGTTTTATCGTTTTGCGTAAGGTATGAGAGGCATAAGGGGTATTGGCTTAGATCGAGCATTATATATCCTACTCTGGTAACCAGTATTTTCTCTGTGACCCCACTATGTTTTCTGCCCTGAGGGCAAAAGTCCATAATTTCAACTATATTTACTTTGTCGTCTGCAAACGCTTTCAATCTGGACTGGTCTAAATTTTTTTTCGACCAGTAAAAAGTTACACATTTTTTCGAATGTACATTAAATAGTATTTACCTATAATTTTCGTTGCTGGGTATCTTGGTAATATTAGAAAGTAGAGTATAATTAAAGTTTTAGGGAGAAAATTATTGTGATCGGAGGACAATCCCTAGGGTCAGTCGAAGGGGAATATGTTCGATATTTTTGGTTCTCATCATTTTCTTCACTCACTGCTTTCAACTGGCCTTTTGTTACCACATAATCTCCTGTTTTAACGACCCTAAAGAAAGAACCCTGTGGATACATTGTGGGAAAAGGAGAAAATGCTGAATACCAGCATTTTCTCCTTTTCCAGCAATGTTTTCAAAAATACTTTTTTTTTTTTTTTTTTTTCTCAGAGTCGTTAAAACACGGAATTGCGTAGCAAAGGGTTAAAAAAAAAAACACAATAATTTCAATAAGAACAGTTCAATCCGTGTGGTCTATATCGATTAACCCTTTCCCAAACAACAAGTTTTAGACTCTTCCAAGCTGAAAGAGTTCGCAGACGACAATTTTTAATTTGATGAAAATGGCAGAAAGTTCTCCATAAGGGTAGAAAACACTGTGGGAAAAGGAGAAATTGCTCGTTACGAGCAATTTCTCCTTTTCCCACTGTGTTTTCAAAAGACTTGTACTGCAAACACGTAAAAACCAGGGCTTGTTTGGAAAAGAGTTAATAATGAAAAGAGAGATTTATTTTTGGACCTGAATTGATAAACTTACGAGTATGCTAGGTCTATCTGTGTAGGCTGGGTACCCTTTTGCCAAAGTCGAAATTCTATGTTTATAGAAGGTAGATCATCCCCGTTGACCCAGTTCTGATGTATTCCGTAAACTACATTCATCGCCCCTGGGTTATCTCGCGTATGTTTTCTCGTTCTCGTGAATTATTCATGAGGCATTTTGATTGGTAATCTTAGTTTTTCAGTGAGAAAATTTAATCTATTTTTATCAACCATTCTCCATCATTTCTATTTTTACCTCGTCTACAACCAGTCAGATCGCTTGTTTCAAACAAAGCTTGGCGACACTTTAAATATGGATGAGGCCATTGACAAAAGTGTATAAAAACATTCGCCGTCACACGGAAAGAGTTCCAGCTTAAAGCCCTATCAGCTTTGGTTAGAGAACAGCATGTGTTTCCGTCTCGTAAGACAAATGCCACGGAAGGAAGCCCACCGGCGGTCGCCGTATTCGTTGATAATTATGTGGGTTTTATCCAGTTTATCCATAGTAACGAAAGAAATTTGATTATCCTCCTCTACAAGAGTGTATCGTTATGTTATCGACAATTCGATTGGCTATTAGGTGTAATTCGCAATCTTATGAATATTCATAGAAACGGCGGTTTCGCAATTGAATGTCCAAGGGGTGATGAATGGTAATACTTCACGCCTGGGTAAACGAGCGTGGAGGTAGATCTATTTCAGGATGTTTATAATCCCACAAAACTTCAAACTTGACTTAGCTCTATCACTGAATTAAGTGAGGGGATAGCTGGTAATCCATGAATTAAGTAGAAAGACAAGTGCTAGAAAGAAATGAGCCGTGCTGTGGCAAAAGGGGGCTTACTGTATCTCCGTAATGCATTAAACCAAGCAAGACATCACTTAGCTATGGATCCATAAAATCCATTTTGACAAACAACTAACCGAATCATGGGGTAGAATTATCCTTTGACATGCAGAAAATTTAAAGATGGCGAAAAGTTTCGGCCCATGTCAGCCTGCGCGAACTGCGCAGGCTGACATGGGTCGATATTTTTCGCAAATGCACTAAGCCCCTTTTCACAGGGCATGGCTAAAATATTTTTCGATGGTATTGTCTTAATGGTCTACGTAGTACGTAGCCCTTTAAGTATGTTTAGATTTTGGTTTCACAGAGGTTTGCAATCGTCACAACTCGGCCAATTCCTTACCTATATCTAACCTTGCCTGTATCAAGGGGGTTTCCATTTTGAGATACTGCGAGTCACGTGATCTTAAACATGGCGGCACCCATGTCAATCGCTTAGCAAGGGCAATGTTCAACAGCCACGGTGATAAGTAGCCTTTCGCTGAAAAATACCATCGAAATCGATAGACAAGTTACAAAATAAATGTACAAAATGTTTGTCAACCAAAATGCATTCAGAAAGATTCTGATGGAAAATTATGTCTAGTGTTTTCTTTTTCTTAGAGGAGTAGTGCGTAAAAGAACGGCAAATCGGTGTATTTCCGGAGAAGAAATGTATCGTGTACATGTAGGTGCATAGTCTGGTACCCCGCCGTACTTCAAAAGTACGTCCCGATAACGTAGTGTTAGGGGCAGGTAATCCAGACTAGTAAGTGCATTGAAGCTACGTGATACAGCCGAGGGACTTGATACCCGAGGTATACCGAATGAGAGGTTTGTGGGAATGCCATGTGATCTTTAACGTGCGTCGATTATGCGGGGTCGTATTCAAATACATGTTTGTACGATGACGTCATACTTGATCTCATTAGTAGACGGAGTAACCGATTGCAAAGCGGCCAACCCATTTCTATAACGCCATGGAGCTACTTTTCACTGCATGAAACCGTCGTGTTTCTTTACGGTTGAACGGAAAAGAAAAAAAAAATAGTTTGGAGTACTTTTCAGTGATTAACAAAAAAGAAACACTTGGCAGGAAAAAGAAAAAATAAAATTAAAATGAAAAAAATAAAAAATCCTAAAAAGGCCCCTTTAAATGTGAAATAGAAAAAGTCCAGTTACTTTTTAAATCAGATTGAAAAAATCAAAAAGCAGGAAAATCAATCTTTAGCTAAAGATTTGGGGGGGGGGGGTTAACATTGATAAACTTGGAAATTAAGAGAACTACTTTTCTGCCATAAGATCAAGAATAGATCTACATAGGATGTATCACGGAGACAGCTCACCTATCAATGTTTTTTTTTTTGTAGGAATAAGATACCCAGGGTTTTTGATCAATATTAACTTTACTATTTCCAGTTGTTCCTGTGATGTTTATTTGAGAAGAAGAAAAAAGAAGCAAAACCACAAACCATGGGTATCGCAAGGACGCTCGGTGACGTTTGGTCCCTGAAAGCTATTTTTATACCTTTGATCGCATTTTTTGGCCCACTTTACCTTGTTGTCCCAGCAGACGAAGAAAGCTTGTACAGAATAATACCGAAAATGGTGAGATTTTAATGCAACCATTGATGTTTTGGGCGATGTTTGTCCTTGTCCCTATTATGGGGTGTAGCATTAAACTATAACTTGAGATTTTGTTAAGCAAGGAGAAAGGTGATGATTTGAAATGTAAATGAATCATAAAGGAGTGACTCTTAACCATAGCAGGTTGGGGGGCGGAAGATTATTGCAAATGATCTATGTCTGTGAAAAGGTGGCTTTATACATCTGCGAAAAGTATCGACCCCTACTGACATGGGTCGAATCAGTCAATTTTTTCCACGTAAAAGGATTAGTCTACCTCACGCTTCAGTCGGTTGTTAAAGAAGATGGATTTTATGGATCCATACTTGTATGATGTCTTGCTGGGTAAAATTCAGTATGGAGATGCATTTTAACCCTTTCCCAAACAAGCCCTGGTTTTCATGTGTCTGCAGGACAAGTCTTTTGAAAACACTGTGGGAAAAGGAGAAATTGCTCGTAACGAGCAATTTCTCCTTTTCCCACAGTGTTTTCTCCCCTTTTTGAGAACTTTCTGCCATTTTCATCAAATTTAAAATTGTCGTCTGCAAACTCTTTCAATTTGGACCAGTCCAAAATTTGTCGTTTGGGAAAGGGTTAAATCCCCTGTTTCCAAAGCATGACTCTAATATAATTGCCTACACTGGGGTTCGAACACATGACCTTCAAAAACGCACATCGGCATCTTTAAAAACACACATCGGCAACTCTGATAACTAAGCTATCGGGGCAACTGTTACTGCTCCTGTTCAAAATGTATCCACCCCGTTACTAACGGAATAGAAAATTTTACAGAATGAATGTCAAAAATGGGTAGGTCCTTGTATTTCTACATTTTAGGTTTGTGCTATCTAGGTACGCGAATGAAACACTACCACTCTTGGTTGATTTTCTGAAAACTTGCGAAAAGAAATCATAGTTAAATGTTTCTTTAACTCTTTGCCAAACTACAAAATTTTAGACTGGTCCGAATTGAAAGTAATAGCAGACAACATGCTACAAGCATTTCTCCTGTTCCATCAAGGTTTTCAAAAGGCTATTTCCTCGGCGTCATTAAAAGTCGGGATCGTGTGGTAAAGAGTTAATAATTAGAGAGTCTAATTAGATAATATTTGATGTAGTCTGGATTACCTGCCCCTACCACTACATCATTGGACGTACTGTTGAAGTGCGGCGGGGTACCAGGCTATATTTAATGCTGATTGTAACCTACTTTATTATTTCAGCCCGCCCGATGTCTGTACGGGATCATCGTTATGGCGTTACTATGGATGACGGAAGCCATTCCAATCGCAGCTACCGCTCTCATACCAATCTTTCTTTTCCCGATGTTGGGAATATCTGATGCGAAAACTATCAGTGGTTCCTATGTAACGGTGAGTTAGAGCATAGGTCTCCTCTATTAAAATGTATGTTAACTAAGTATGGTATGGCCTGATGGGTCCGAAGTATTAACGGTCTCATATGAGAGTACTCTTCACTGAGGAGATTAATTAATTTTGAATCAAGATTGATATTGACATTTGTTACATTTTTAAGTTGTAAGAGCAAATACCAATGCAAATTGAAAGAAAAAACTTCTGCGTCCAGTACATGTATGTTCCATTATTTTCAGGGTGTTTCAGGGCAGACTTAAACTATGTATGCTGAACAGTGTGACCGTAAACAACATCCCATCAATTGAGCCTCATTCAGAATTTGTCGTCTGCTCATCATGTCTCCAATTTGGAGGAATCTAGAATTTTGTATTCAGATAAAGAGCTAACTATCTACCTGTACAAAAAAAAAAAACGTTAACCCTTTACCAAATTACAATAATTTAGACCGGTCCAAACTGAAAGCAGAATTTGCAGACAACAAAGGTGGCTCAAGTGATAAAATTTGTCCTTGACAGGGTAGAAAACAATGTGGGAAGAGGAGAAAATGCTGGTTACCAGCATTTTCTCCTTTTCCTGCAATGTTTTATAAAAGGCCTCTCTCTCAGGGTCGTTAAAAGTCGGGATTGTGTGGTAAAGGGTTAAACTGGCACAATTTAAAAATACATGAGTTGGCAGGTGGCAATGAATCGTGGCTGAAATGATTCCATTCACAAGTATTTGAAAATGAAAGTTTAGAAAATGATGGGGGTGTTGTCTATGTTGGGTAGACTCACGACCAGTTACCTGGCTAGCTCGACAGTTGGTAGAGTAGTCTGGATTACCTGCCCCTACCACTACATTAAAGGGTCAGGCAAAGTGCAATAATGGCAGCCTCCATGGCGACCTCAAGCTTAACACTAAATGCTTTCCTGTTTTTCTTAATTTCATGTGATCCAGTTTGATCAGTGAATAAAATGAGATCAATTTTGTACAAAATATATGTTACCGAATCTAAAACGTGCTTTTGGGATATGCTTTAAATATAAATTTGACTATGAATCATTTTATGTCGGTCCATTGAAATTTTAGATACTTAAAGAATTTCTGATACGTAGTTTTTAGCGCTAAATAAGAACAACAAAAAAAACTAACAGCCATTTTTTTGCAACCGATCTGATTTCAGTTCAGACTCAAGTAGGATTTGATCAAGTGAAATAACAAAAATCCGTTATTTTTACATGTTACAATCGGGGGCCGCCATTATTGCGCTTTGCCTGACATACTTTTGAAGTACTGCAGGGTACCAGACTATTGGTAGAGCTGCAGTACTAGTGTTCCAGGGGTCGTGGCTTCAAGTCCCACAATAGGCTTACTTTTCTCCCCTGATTCAGGGAAAAGGAAGATAACCAGCATTTTCTCCTACCCAATGATGTTTTCAAAAGGTTTCTTTTCCATAGTTATAAAACCATGGGATTGTTTGCTACAGATTTAAAATTTTTTTGGATAATAAAAATTTCGACATTCCCAAATAGAGAAAGAACTTGCAGATTTACTAACTAAATGTGGCCAAGAGGTAGGATTTGTCCTAGTATGGGTAGCAAAAATTATAGAAAAGGAAGTGATGCTGGTAAGCAGCATTTCCTCCCTTTTCCACTGTGTTTTCAAAAGGCCTTTTTCCCAGGATTGTTAAAACATGGGATTGATTATAGCACAGGCTGACATGGATGGATACTTTTTGTAATTAATCAATTTTCTGCATATCAGAGGACAAGTCTATCTCATGATCCAGTTGATTGTTGGACAAAATGAATTTTATGGATCTATGATTATGTGATCACTTTATTGGTATAATGCATCACGGCGATCGATTAACCCTTTCCCAAACAAGCCCTGGTTTTCACGTGTCTGCAGTATAAGTCTTTTGAAAACACTTTGGGAAAAGGAGAAATTGCTCGTAATGAGCAATTTCTCCTTTTCCCACAGTGTTTTCTCCCCTTTTTGATAACTTTCTGCCATTTTCATCAAATTTAAAATTGTCGTCTGCAAACTCTTTCAATTTGGACCGGTCCAAAATTTGTCGTTTGGAAAAGGGTTAAACTCCCTGTTCACATTGACCCTTTTACCACACAATCCTGACTTTTAACGACCCTCAGAAAAATGGCTTTTGAAAACATTGTGATGAAAAAGGACAAAATGCTGGTAACCAGCATTTTCTCCTTTTCCCACAATGTTTTCTACCATCCTAAAAACAAATTTCAGTTTTTCAGTCACATTTATTTGATTGTCTGCAAATGCTTTCAATTTCGACTAGTCTAAAATTCTGTCGTTTGGTAAAAGGTTAATCCCCCTTTTCAGATTTCACAGAGCATGACTTATATATGAGCCATGTTCTGTGAAAAAGGGGGCTAAATGCATCTGCGACAAGTATCAGGCTGACCTGGGCCCAAACTTTTCACTATTGATCAATTTTCTGCATGCCAAAGGACCAGTCTACCTTACGAAACAGTCGGTTGTTGTAGGAAATGGATTTTATGGATTCCTAATTATGTGATTTCTTGGTTGGTATAATGCATGAGGGAGATGGATTAACTCTTTACCAAACGACAAAATTTTAGACTCGTCCAATTTGAAAGAGTTTGCAGACGACAATTTTAAATTTGATGAAAATGGCAGAAAGTTCTCAAAAAGGGTAGAAAACACTGTGGGAAAAGGAGAAATTGCTCGTTATGAGCAATTTCTCCTTTTCCCACAGTGTTTTCAAAAGACTTGTACTGCAGACACATGAAAACCAGGGCTTGTTTGGGAAAGGGTTAAAGTCCCTCTTCACACGGTGAAAATGTGTAGACTCGTCCAAATTGAAAGCATATGCAGATGACAAAATAAATGTGACTGAAAAAATGAAATGTGTTTTGGGAAGGGTAGAAAACATTGTGGGAAAAGGAGAAAATGATGGTTACCAGCATTTTCTCCTTTTCCCACAATGTTTTCAAAAGTCTTCTCTCTTAGGGTCGTTAAAAGTCAGGATTGTGTGGTAAAGAGTTAAAGTCCCTCTTCACATTAACTCTTTGCCACACGGTGAAAATGTAGACTGGTCCAAATTCAAACTATTTGCAGACGACAAAATAAATATGACCGAAAAATTGAAATTTGCTTTGGAAAGGGTAGAAAACATTGTGGGAAAAGGAGAAAATGATGGTTACCAGCATTTTCTCCTTTTCTCACAATGTTTTCAAAAGGCTTCTTTCACAGGGTCGTTAAAATTCGGGATTGTGTGGTAAAGGGTCAAAAACCCCCTTTTCAGTTTCTACAGAGCTTGACTCATAATACTTTTTTTTTTACATCCTCTTTAGGACACAACGATGCTATTTCTCGGGGGTCTGTTGATTGCTGTTGCTTTGGAGGAGAGTGGACTTCATCGACGACTTTCCCTTGGTGTAATGATGATAGTTGGTGCACAACCTCTCTGGTATACTTGTTTTAACCCTCATCCTGCCAAATAACTTAAATGAAACTGTTAAGCTGAGGTTAAAAACCAAAATATTGGAATTTCAAAGTTATTGTGGTTGGGGAAATATCTCTTATCGGACAGTGTAGATCCAAGATAAGAACGCACAGAGTGTGCAGTCTGATCTTGATCTACACTGTCCACAAAAGGTCAGTGAGTCGTGCTTAACAGCCCGAGGGTTAAAAGCTATAGATCTGGATCTGTTTCAATTGTTCAAAGTTATCAATAGCCTGACATCTCAGGATTACAATTTTAGCACAAGTTTTAAATTTTCAGCAGATACCAGCCTGACTTTGCCACAGTATTTTTAGTAAAATATAACATGTCATTTAACTCTTTACCAAACGAAAAATTTTTAGACTGAACCAAATTGAAAGCATTTGCAGATGACAAATTAAGTGTTGCTAAACTGATGATTTCTTTTTTTGATATGGTAGAAAACATTGTGGGAAAAGGAGAAAATGTTGGTTACCAGCATTTTCTCCTTTTCCCACAATGTTTTCAAAAGCCTTTTCTTACAGAGTTGTTAAAAGTCGGGATTGTGTGGTATAGAGCTAAATTCTGGTTTAGATAAAGCTATTTGGAATTTTATATTTTCACAAAAATTTAAACATACTTTATCACTGAATTAATGATAGCAGGCAAATAATCAGAGAAAAAGAATAATTAAGAAAAATTACTTTTTCAGTGCTATGTCCTATTAGGCTTCGTAGCCTCTTCAGGGTCCGTATTCACCAACCATTCTTAAGAATATTCTTAGTCTTGTTCTTCAAAATTTTCTACATTTGAAAGTAACACAACTTCTGATTGGCTTAACCATTTGGTGTAGCCAAAATGGTTTAGCCAATCAGAAGTTGTGTTACTTTCAAATTCAGACCGAGGTGTTTTTAGATTTTGTGCCTTAGTTTCGCAAACTCGTGGGAATGTCACTTGATCAAGACCACAAGTTGATTATAAGAATTCTTATTCAGATTAGTACAACAATGTTATATCTGGTGTGACAAAAATAGACGGAGTTAGCTACTGCTAAATTACAACCCCTTTATTTAATCGACCAGAATTGCACATTTTACTGAATAAAACTGTACAGTTTCTGTATGTTTGCAAAGAAATATTTACGATAACACTGTGTACACTTTATATATGTATATAACCTACATGACGGTTCCATTCTCAGGTTAATTCTGGGTATGATGAGCACGACCTGGTTTTTGTCGATGTGGATCAGCAACACAGCAGCTTCGTCCATGATGGTGCCTATCATTACAGCTGTGATAACAACCGTTAAGGAAGTAAATCAGGGACCAGGTATTCACCCATAAAGCCCAAATAGCAGCCAAAGTAAACAGTGTGGATGTTGAAATATCTTTAAATTTAAATCCTACCATTTAAAAGTATGGAAATTATTGTGAAGATGACAACCTGTTATTGTGCGGTTGGTCCAAGTGAAAGTCGCTGGCAGAAAAAATGAATTTCAAAAGAAGGTCAAAAGTTGCCACGTTGCTCTATATTTTGTTTACTTTTAATATGATTTTGAAATTCATTTTTCTGCCGGCAACTAATACTTGGGCAAGTTATACAAAATGAGATTTAAAGACAAATTCAGTCATTAGAGCCACACTTAATTTGTCGTTTGCAAACACTTTCAGTTTGGATATGTCTAGAATTTTGTCGTTTGGTAAAGGGTTAACCCTTTACCGCACAATGATGCCTTTTAACGCCCCTGGGAAAGAGGCCTTTTGAAAACATGGTGGGAAAAGGAGAAAATGCTGGTAACCAGCATTTTCTCCTTTTCCCACAATGTTTTCTTTCCTTCCCAAAACAAAATTCAATTTTCGAGTCACATTTATGTTGTCGTCTGCAAATGCTTTCAATTTGGACTAGTCTAGAATTCTGTCGTTTGGTAAAGGGTTAAGTGAAAGACTCAATATTTTGATGTCTGCTCCTGATCATTTTGCTAGAGTTGTCTCCCCTTGAGCTTAGACATTTATGTGTGTAATGTATGTTAACCTTTAGAACCCTGTATAAATCCAACTGAAATATTCATCCTAGAAATACAATCTAAATAATAGCAATTTCATTGTTGCTTTTGTCTACAGTATTTCAGCAAAACATAAAGTCTAGATCAAACATGAAGCTGCATGTTTTGTGCAGCCTGATTTTGATCTACACTGGTCTCTAAGGCAACTATAGTCATGAAAGGCACTTGAAGGGTTAAATTTTAAAGATACATACTTACAGACAGAGAGAAAAACACTGTTAAAATTTGAAAGACTGCAGAATTTAGTCAGCTGTGTAAACATAGATAAATTATCATTGTGGTGTAAGGGATAAATAGATGTATTGGAAATCTTTGAGTTAACACTGGATACGTCACAAGTCATTTCTTTGATGGCCTCCGAAAAACGAAATGCATTTTCTATGGGTCGTAATCTATGCAACCTTGCAACTGTCAGGGGCAACATTTGGCTTGAAGATACAAAAATGATTATAGTTAAATGAAATAAAGATGGAGTGGGACAAAAACTGGCAGAAAACGAGTATATGTGTATCTGTAATATCAGTTGTCGAAGCACTGGCAGGGGTATCACATCACATTTTGTGACAGTGCTGGTTATTTCTGGGTACACAGTATGACTTCACTTGTTGTCATCCAAAGATTAGTTTATGTCATGTATTAACTTTACAGATACAGAGGGAGGTGTCCAAAATCAAGCCTACGAACCTGAGGAAGTGGTCACAGAGAAACAGTCTGATAAAAAGATGAATGGTGAGGCAGGGTAAGAAAAAAGAAACTATACTATATCACTTGAAAGTATTATGTTGATCAGTGGTTTTTTTTTTTTTTTTTAGCTCCACTGGCCGAAGGCCAGCGGGCTTATGTCATGGCCCGGTGTCCGTCGTCCGTCCGTCCGTGCGTTAACTTTTATTTCAAACATCTTCTTCTCTGAAACTACCCATCCGATTTTCACAAAACTTCACAGAAATGATCCTGACATGGTCCTCTTCAGAATTTCTTGAAAGAATTTGATTCCTTCAAAAACTCTGGTTGCCATGGCAACAAAACTGAAAAATATTGGAAATCTTTAAAAATCTTCTTGTCTGAAACCATAAGGCATAGGGCTACCAAATTTGGCATGTAGCTTTATGTAGTAGACCTCTATCAAGTCTCTTCAAATTATAGCCCTGGGGTCAAAATTGGCTCTGCCCCAGGGGTCACAAGTTTTACATAGGCTTATATAGAGAAAACTTTAAAAATCTTCTTGTCTGAAACCATAAGGCATAGGACTACCAAATTTGGCATGTAGCTTTATGTAGTAGACCTCTATCATGTTTCTTGAAATTATAGCCCTGGGGTCAAAATTGGCTCTGCCCCAGGGGTCACAAGTTTTACATAGGCTTATATAGAGAAAACTTTAAAAATCTTCTTGTCTGAAACCATAAGGCATAGGGCTACCAAATTTGGCATGTAGCTTTATGTAGTAGACCTCTATCATGTTTCTTGAAATTATAGCCCTGGGGTCAAAATTGGCTCTTCCCCAGGGGTCACAAGTTTTATACATAGGCTTATATAGAGAAAACTTTAAATATCTTCTTGTCTGAAACCATAAGGCCTAGAGCTACCAAATTTGGCATTTAGCTTGATCTAGTTGGAGTCTACCAAAAGTGTCCAAAGTATAGTCCTGGGGTCAATTTGGCCTCATACTTGGAGGGGGGGGTTCACAAGATTTACATAGGCTTACATAGGGAAAACTTTTAAATCTTGGTGTACATAGCCATAAGGCTTAGGCTACCAAATTTTGCATATAATTATAGAATTATTTAGTGGACAGTTACAAAGAGGGCCCAAGTTACAGCTCTAGGATCAAGTTTGGCCCTGCACCAAGGATCACAAGTTTTACATGGGTTTATGGAGTGAAAAGTTCAGAAACCATCTTGTTACCAGCCATAAGGCCAAGAACTCCCACATTTGGCATGTTATTCTTCTAATACAATACTCCCCATTTAGTCAGACTGTAGCCATGAGGTCAAAGTTTTATAAGGGCTTATATAGTGAAGACTTTTCTTCGTGGTTTATATTTATAAGCCAGTGGAGCGATACAGGGCCATCATGGCCCTCTTGTTTTACCTTTACCACACCATCTGGAAATTTAACAACCTTTAGGAAAAAGGCCTTTGAAAAAAATGTGGGAAAAGGAGAAAATGCTTGCAACCAGCATTTACATCTTTCCCCACAATGTTTTCTACCCTCACAAAGGCAAATTTCAGTATTTTGAGTAAATTTAATATGATGTCTGCAAATACTTTTTAATTTAAAGCAGTCTGAAATTTGTCATTTTGCAAAGGGTTTATTATCCTTGTCTTTCCGAGAGAAAAAAAAAAAGACAAATGCTGGATGAAGACTTAACCGTCTACCACACAATCCCGACTTTTAACGACCCTGAGAAAAAACCTTTTGAAAACATTGTGGGAAAAGGAGAAAATGCTGGTAACCAGCATTTTCTCCTTTTCCCACAATGTTTTCTTCCCTTCCCAAAATGAATTTCAGTTTTTCAGTCACATTTATTTCGTCGTCTGCAACTGCTTTCTATTTGGACTGGTCTAAAATTTTGTCGTTTGGTAACGGGTTAATACTTATTCTAGGCTTAAAGATGGCCCTGCTTCTTGGGTATGGGGGAGATTAGATGATGTTTCAGATTTCCAAAATTCCGGTCTAAAAAACCCTTTATATTTGGTATGTGCACCCTTAAAATTGATACTCCTTTGATTGTTTAGTTGTGCTATTTATGGCCTTGGGTGTAAAAATTTGACCATATGAGGAAAGGGAAAATGGGGGGGGGGGGGTTTAAAGTTGTATCCTGTATTTTTTTCCCATGTCGGGTAAGGCAATTGAGAGTTATGAAAACCTTGAAAAGAAATAAGCATTTTTCAATTGGACCTTGTTGGCATTTATGAATGACTCTGCGGGACTCTTGTTTTTCTTTTTTTTTTTGTTTTCAGAGAAAAGTACAAGGTAGTGCCACCTGTCAGAAGGACTCAATCACAAATGAGTAAAGATGAATTTCAGCGGGTAGCAAAGGCCTTGACCTTGTGTGTGGCCTGGGGTGCAAACATGGGCGGCATAGCCACCATTACTGGGACACCACCCAACCTGGTCCTGCAGGGACAGGCCAATGAGTAAGGAAATTATTTTAACTCTTAATGCTTTACCACACAATCCCGAAATTTAAAGGCCTTGAGGAAGAAGTCTATTGAATACATTATTGGAAGAGGAGAAAATGCTGGCAACCAGCATTTTCTCCTTATCCTACAACGTTTTCTGGCTTTTTGAAAATCAAGGTCATCATTTGATCCACAATACTTTTGACATCAGCAAATGATTTCAATTTATACCAGTCTAAAATTTTGTCATTTGGTAAATAGTTAAACTGCTAAGTGCGACTCCATGCACTTTTGGCCCACAGCATAGATTCAGATCAGACTGTACAGAATTGCAGTCTGATCTTAGCTGACATTTTGGCCAAAAAAACTTTCAAGAGGCAGCAATTGGGTTTCCACTGTTGGCTTACATTCACTTTATTTAGCAGTTTAATTAATTAATGTTTTAGACTTGTTCTTTTTGAAAGCATTTTCAGAAAAGAATTTAAAATCTGTGTGGCTTAAAGAATGAGATTTGTCTTTGAAGAGGTAGAAAACATTGTGGGAAAGGAGAAATGCTGGTTACCAGCATTTTCTCCTTTATCCACAGTGTCTTCTATCCTTTAATTTACACCATTTGAGCCACATTTAACTCTTTGCCACACAATCCCGAAGAAGAAGGCTTTTGAAAATATGGGAAAGAAGAAAATGCTGGTAATGAGCATTTTCTTCTATGCCCACAATGCTTTCAACAATCTCAGACAGATACTGTCGTTTGTACCCAAATTTTATTTGTCGTCTGCAAATGCTTTCAATTTAGACTGGTCTAAAATTTTGTTGTATGGTAAAGAGTTGATTTAGAAAAGTCAACATTTAGTGTTTCGCGTGCAAATGCTTTTAATTTAGTAAAGTTCAAAAATTTATTATCCAGTTAAGAGTTAAGCCTTAAAGCACCCTCTTAATTATGGATGCTTTCACGGCCAGTGTAGATCAAGATCAGACTGCACTAAATGTGCAGTCTGATCCTTGATCAACGGTACCTGCTTTGATGAGGAGACATTCTAGAGAAAATCGCCCTTGATATTGCATGTACATGTATTTAGGTCTTATTTCCACATGTAGAATGTTTATTGGGTTTATTCAGCGTTCTAAGTCTTAACATAAGTTGATTTTCTCCATATTTTGGAACTGAAATGTTAGCCTCTCATGACACACTAGTTGTCCAGTGTAGCTGGACGCTATGACAGGTTGGCTGTGATTCTATTCTGATCTATTTACAGGTTTAGTTTAAACATATTTTATTCGTATATTGATAACATACGTATTCATAATTAACAACAGCTAACTACATGAAAAGGATCGGAAGGATGGTTGTTTATTTACAGGTTTTATGTTGCCAAAACTGGTGACCCAAATGCAGACCCAGATGTTACATTTGCTAAATGGATGGGTTTTGCTTTTCCTATGTCCTTAATAGGAATGATCTTGGCTTGGCTGTGGCTCAGTTTGTTCTTCCTTAGACTTGGGTAAGTCAGACATGTTTTTGTGGTAAACTAGACCCCACTTATAGCAATTTGACCAATCACCAAACAGCATTTGAAATTGTATATGAAAGTTACAACTCACATGGTTGTTTATCTACACATACAATAGCCATATAGCCTGCAACATGCGAAATGAGACCTTCGGACATTTGCATAAAGTGTCATCCCGGATTAGCCTGCGCTGTCCGCGCAGGCTAATCCAAGACGGCACTTTACGACTACATAAGATTTTTTCATACTGTAGACTTTCGTGAAACAGAAAATTGCACAAAAACGGGAATTGTCGTCTTGGATTAGTCACAGACTGCATGGGCTGATCTGGGATGACACACTTGTACACATATGTCCGAAGGCCCCTTTTTGTGTGTTGCAACGCCATACACAGTATATGTTTTACTCACATAGGTCTAAGTTTGATAGAAATCTTGTGCTGTATACACTTGTTGACACTCTTGCATTTTAGCAGATTTGTATAGCAAATCCATGTACTGCAATCGTTCTGACCGAAACCAAATACATCATGCATAACGACACATGTGCGCTCACACTGTACTGTGATATCTGTTTGACCTGAACCAAATATACAAATCCGTGTACTGCAATTGTTCTGACCGAAACCAAATACATCATGCATGACGACGCATGCGCGCTCACACTGTACTATGATAGTGGTTTGACCAGAACCAAATATACTGTCATTCACGCTTGTGCCCATTCTGCTTTCAGTTTTAGCTAGTACACATCATCTTCCCTTTTGTCACTACGGTATATACTGTCCTACACGTGTATACCTTTAGTCGGAATTCTTATACCAGCAAAAAATGTGTAAGAAAATATGGATCAAATTACCACTCCTTAAACTGTGACAGAATAACAGTTACTGCACGGCCTGCTCGGCAGAACAATTTTGAGGTGCCCTGCACTTGCTAGCTCCATTTTAAAATAATTTCACGTGTTTTGCATGTGATGTTAATTTTTTTATTACAACATATTACAGCTTTATGCTACTCCACAAATCTGCTTTCCAGGACTTAAAGTCCTTTGATTCCTGCATACAGTGGTACTCGTTTTCTATCATATACTCAGACCTTACTTGTAATTATTTGACCAACCAGTGAACAGCTAGTATTTCAAAATAATATATTGAAGATACATCTCTCATGGTTGCATATCTTAGAGCTCCAGACAGAGGGAGTGATTTTGTTTATAGAATTGAAAATATCAATTATTCTCCTCTTCCCCCTATGTTGTGGGCACTCATCAGAATCATCTCATCGAGATGATTCTAATGAGTACCCACAACATAGGGTTTGGAAGAGAAATAATGGATTTAGAATACCATCACTCCCTCTTATCTGGAGCTCTGATATCTTTATATACAATAGTATGCATGTGTCAGGTATTATCATGATGATTAGGCCTCCAAGTTAAACAGTGCACTCAGCGCTTTGATATTGGAACCTTAAAAATGTGTATTGAAGTGGAACAGATAGTGATTGTGAGTGAGTTGTTTGTACAAGAGTCACATTCATGCTAAATACTTATCTAAGAGAAGATGGTTTTACATAGTGTCTTACATATATGTTTGGAAGCTTTTGCATTCTTTCTGTAAGTAAATTGTGTCTTGTCACTTATGTATTTTATCCTACATGTATTTGTTTTAGAGGATTGATAGGATGTTTTTATGCGCTGTCCAAAGTTTTGTTTGAAATGAGTGGTAAAACTGTATAGAGCTTTTGAAAACATTATAACATTAAAGTACATAAAGCTCTGTTAACCCTTAGGCTGCTTAACGCGACTCACTGACCTTTTGTGGACAGCGTAGATCAAGATCAGACTGCACAGAACGTGCAGTCTGATCTTTGATCTACACTGTCCAATAAGAAGATATCTTTCCTCCCTAAATATCTTTGAAACAGGAAAGTTTGGGCTTATACTATCGGCTTGAAAGTTCCTTTTCTTTTTATTCAGCAGGATAAGGGTTAATTGCTGTATAGTCAATTTTGAAGACATTCCCCAAATAAGGTGTTTGCTTTAGAAAAATGTGTTTCTGCCATAGAATGTAAGACCTGACTGTGTAGATTTCGTACTTAGCATAGATATTGTGTATGTTTCAGGTGGTCATTTTACAAGTCAATTACAAGTCAATGTGGAAACATTAGGCAGGGACTGAGTGTCAACAGGACTTTGTGTCCAGAAATGTTTAGATTAGAAAATCTGTGTGAACTGTCTTACATTTGAAATCCTGAACTTCCTAACCAGTTTCCACATTTCATTAGCACATTGAGAAAATTGATTTTTGGTCTGTTTGTGCTGTGTGTGCTTTGTGACGTGTACATACATGTATGTGCTTTGTGAGATGTATCTATGTGCTCTGAGACATGTATTTATGTGCTTTGTGAAATACCATGAAATAAATTGTTCAGTTGAATACATCTCATGGTTGTGAAGTAGGGATGAAAAACCATATAAATCCAGAAACCTGACAGCATGTATATTTCTCATGTGGTCTAAGTCTGAAAGAAAATCCTGTGTCGTAGTATACAAAAAATATACACTTGCTCATACTCATGTATTTTTCTGTTTACAAGGGCATTCATTTTCTATCCTATACTTAGACAATAGGAATAAAGATTTGACCAATCAGCAATCAGTATTTTGAAATATTCTATTCGGATCAAGTCTTGTTGTACGTATAAAGAGGCTGTCATCAGATTCGCATTGGACATGCTACCACCCATGCATATTTCCCATAAGCACGGCAATTAATTTCTGTCCTATACATCGGTATCTAGCAATAACTTTTATGTCATTGATTTTTTTTCTTTAGAGTTGATTTAACCCTTTATCACACAATGCCGCCTTTAACAACCCTGAAAAAAAAGACTTTAGAAAACATTGTGGGAAAAGGAGAAAATGCTGGTAACCAGCATTTTCTCCTTTTCTCACAATGTTTTCTACTCGATCAAGGGGAACTTCCACAGTTTTAGCCACATTTATTTGGCATCTGCATATGCTTTTGGTTTGGACAGGTAAAAAATTTTGTTGTGTGGTAAAGGGTTAAGGGACAGAATGCTCAAACAAAACTCTGCAATACAGTGAACAGTACATATTGCTTGGAATCAGTCAGTCACGCTACCAATTTTGTAGTATTTATGTTTTTCCTCTTAAAATCTTTTG
Source organism: Tridacna gigas (assembly GCA_945859785.2). NCBI lineage: Eukaryota > Metazoa > Mollusca > Bivalvia > Cardiida > Cardiidae > Tridacna > Tridacna gigas. The sequence goes on from OX244042.2 coordinate 2,344,992, forward strand.
TGTGATTGACTTTTTCTTTACAGTTGTTTTAAAAGACTAAATGCTCAAACAAAACTTGCGGTCAACAGTACTATACGTGAACAGTACAAAGCACTTGGAAAAATTACGTAAGTGTTTCACGCCTTGTTGCATTTTTCTACAAAGAACCCTTTACCAAGCAATTCTGAGTTTCAATGACTCTAAAGAAAAAGACTTTTGCATACATTGTGCAAAAAGGAGAAAATGCTGGTGACCAGCATTTTCCCATTTTCCCACAATGTTTTCCACATTTTCAAGCACAAATTTAAATTTTTGAGTCACCTGTATTTTGTTATCTGCAAATGCATTCAACTTAGACAAGTCTGAGATTATGTCATTTAGTAAAAAGTTATTACTACCTGAAAAGAATTGCGTCAGATGGCTGTTACATAGCATGAATTATGTTGGAGTCTCTACACAAAATCACACAGTGTTCATTATCATCTGTTGTAGCTTCTATCTGAGATGGGCCCTTGGCCCCTCAATAAAGTTTAAGTGTGCCGATCACATGGTACAAGTTGGATAGCTCTAGATTAAACTGGTCCCCGTTCTAAATATACATATTACAACTGGCACAAGCTATAGTGTAGATGCTTTTCATTAGCTACATAAATGCCAAGCCTCGGTAGCCCAGTCGGTAGCGTACAGGACTTGAGAACAGGAGATCGCTGGTTCGATCCCCGGCATGGTCAATTTCTTTCTGAGGATTGATGATAGTCATCACGACAGGATTCATTCCTCTCTCACCGCCGACCATTGTTTCGATGATGGTTATGTGGGAAAGCAGCCAGTGGCTTGGAAAGAATATTGTGTGGAGTACTGGTAAAAGAAACTCCAGGAAAGCATGGATAGGTGCACTGGCCGCCGTGATAGAACTGAAATAATGTTGACACCATACAATGGCTACATAAATATCATCGAATAGCCAATCAGAGCATCTTAAACATTTCTGGTTCGGCAGTATAGTATTTTTTGCACAATTTGAAATTTGTAATCGAAACTAAATGAATATTAGCAGAAATTAACTTTAAAAGGTGATACCATATACACAATTCACTTATTTGTAAGGTCAGAATTATCTACTTCAAATGAAGCAAGAGTGACCTGCCCTGAATCTTGCGATATCGCTGTTCTAAAAACAGACGGGCAGTATTCTGCCAGTTTTCCATGGCCTGTATCGATCCCTATACACTTGCTGTATCAGGGGAGGTAACCAATCAAGCTTTAGATACTTTTGCAGCCAGTGTAAATCAAGATCAGGCTGCACAAAATTGATAGTGTCTTGTCTTGTCTCTAAAATCACAGTTATTGACCTTTTTAACTCCTTACCACATGACAAAAATGTAGACCTGTCCAAGTTGAAAGCGTTTGCAGACGACAATTCAAATGTGGCTGAAATGATTGAATTTGTCTTTGATAGGGTAGAAAACATCATGGGAAAAGAAGAAAATGCTGGTTACCAGCATTTTCTTCTTTTTCCACAATGTTTTCAAAAGGCCCCTTTTCTTCGGGTCGTTAAAAGTTGGGATTGTGTGGTAAAGGGTTAATTGTCCAAATTGAATAACATCTGCAGATTACCATTTAAATGTGGTTCAAATGATGGAAATTATATTTAATAGGGTAGAAAACATTGTGGGGAGAGGAGAAAATAGCGGTAACCAAAAGCCTTGTTCCTCAGGGTCGTTTAAAGTCGTCATTGTGTGGTATAGAATTAACTCTTTACCAAACGACAATATTTCGGACTGTCCAAATTGAGAGCATTTTCAGACAACAAAATAAATGTGGCTAAAATGATTTCATTTGTTTCTAAAAGGTTAGAAAACATTGTAGGAAAAGGAGAAAATGCTGGTTACCAGCATCTTCTCCTTTTCCCACAATGTTTTCAAAAGGCTTCTTTCTCAGGATCGTTAAAAGTCAGGATTGTGTGGTAAAGGGTGAAGGGTTATGGTATGTCCAATTGTTTTCTGTAGGTTATGTGAGATAGAAGTGCTCATTGTGTTTGTATGCCTAGTTGTGTTGTGGATCTTCAGAAAACCTCCCAATATAGATGGCTGGGGAATCGGATTTGAGACTGGGTATGAATCTTATATCAAAATGATGTTCAATTTCTCTCCCCCCTCCTCTGTGTCTGTCTCTGTCTCTGTTCTTCTCTTTCTCTCTCTCTCTGTCCCTCTCTCTCAAATGAATGATACTGTTATTGTCCATGTCATAGTTTCTCAGTGACTACGAGTTGAAAAGACATCAATGTCATGTACTAAACAATAGCTATGTGTCCTTTGTCCATAGTATATCTAATAATTTCTAGAAATATCTGCCTTTTTCCTGCAATGAATGGATTAATTTTCAGTTTGATTTTTGTTGATTTTGTTGCCATTGGTAGCCCAGTGAAACATTCCCCCACCCCCCGGCTGTTAGTTTGGTTAAACTTTTCCCAAACAACAAATTTTAGCCCCTTCCAAATTGAAAGCATCTGCAGACAACAAATTTGAAAGTAGTACAAATGAACTTTAGGTTTTTTGACAGGGTAGAAAACATTGTGGGAAAAGGAGAAAATGCTGGTTACCAGCATTTTCTCCTTTTCCCACAATCAGAGTTCACACTGCCGATCGCCATTGTCGCCAATTGCGACAAAAAAAAAATTTGGCACAAGATTTTTTCATTTGGCGAAAATGCGTGGCAACAATTTTTTTTCAAGCTGGCCCCAAAAAGAAATTCTTTTGAAATTCATTGTCGTAAGCGTTTGCGAGCTAAGCGAGTTCAATGACATTGTTTATTCGAGTCGCCAGCACATCATGTGAATGTCACTCGTCATGACAAAGCCTCTGATAAGAACCAAAGGAGATTTGACGTACGCTGATTGGTTGATAGGTTTGACTAACTGTCGATGGTGTTTACACGCTTGCTGCAATATTGATTGTTGTAAGTTTATGACACATTTTGCATCAATAGCGGTGTTTCTTAGCAATAAGGACAATTTCAACACTTTGACAAATTGGTCTATTATCACATCGATTAATGACCGTAGATTGTATAATTGTTAACTGAACACCGCATGGCATGAAAGTCCGCAAAGGTAAGTAATCGTTGTTAAATACGACAGATTAATGTGGTAATTAGATGCCGGCTTTTAATTAATGGACGCTACTCAATAAGTCCAAAAAACAATCATGAGTCAATTATTTCCCGATTTTGTATAAATAGGTAACTTTTTAGCTCTTTCTTTCTATGTAAAAATGGATCGCTATGTGACTATGTCTGTGAGAAAACGTAAAGCCGATGACTCAGATAATGAAAGTGAATCTAGCCAACTCGGCACGCCTTCAAAAGTTGCAAAACGATTATTTAAGGACTATTGGCTTTCTGACCCTGAATTTTCTAGCTTTCTCAAATACGATGCTTGCAAAAAAGTCATGCGATGTAAAATGTGTCTACAAAGGTGACTGAAAAATTGAAATTTGTTCTGGGAAGGGTAGAAAACACTGTGGGAGAAGGAGAAAATGCTGGTTACCAGCATTTTCTCCTTTTCCCACAGTGTTTTCAAAAGGCTTCTTTCTCAGGGGCGTCTGAAGTAAGGATTGTGTGGTAATGGGTTAAGAATAACATCATCATAAGGAAAACCTTGTTCATATGACCCAGAGAAAGTGTTACTTTTTCTTTTTCATAGATAATTTTCATTTTCTAACAAAGTTTTCTACCCCTTAACATACATTATACATTATGAATGGACTGCAACTCCTTACAATATTCCGACCAGTCTAAAATTTTTGTCCAGCAAGCTGCATTATGATATTCATCTGGCCCCAACTCCTGAAAATTTGGCCCCAACTGTCCCCAGATTGGCCCCAACTTTTTTCATTTGGCGAAAGAGCTGGTGACAACTTTTTTAGACCCAGAGCGAACCCTGCACAATGTTTTCAAAAGGCCTCTTCCTCAGGGATGTGAAAACACGGGATTGTTTGGTAAAGGGGGATAATGCCAGATACAGGACGAAACCCATCCTTAGAAACACCTAGATCTTAAACCTACACATTGTATAGCACTGTCACATGTAAACTTGGTTTAGCATCTAAGTAATTCTAGATGGCCAGGCATGGGGGTTGTACTTAACTTCCACAGTGAGAAGTACACCAAATGGCATCACTGTAAAAGCTAGCTCTACAGCAAGGCAGATTTGAAGTGCTTATATATATCTAACTTCTCTCCTTGACACTTGAAATAGCAATCAATGGGCAGTTTTTCTTAATTATAAAAGTCCAAATCGTTAATTATGTCCTTTAAGGGTTAACAGTACATTAACAGTTACTGCACAGCCTGCATTGCAGAACTTTCCTTGCCCTTGCTAACTCCACTAATTAATTACATGTACATATGAGCCCTGCTCTGTAAAAAAGGGGCTTACTGCAGTCCCTGCAGGCAGACCTGGGCAGAAACTTTTCACTATCGGTCAGTTTCTTGTACTGTGTGTCAAAGGACCAGTCTACCTCATGATTGAGTTGGTTGACAAAATGGATTTTATGGATCCATAATAACCTGACAACTTGTGGGGTATTGTGTGCATTACAGAGATGCATTAACCCCCCTTTTACCAGAGCATGGCTCATATGTATATATGCATTCCTTGACTTGTGATAGAAATTTTATTTTTCATTACACCATTTTAACCCTTTCCCAAACAAGCCCTGGTTTTCACGTGTCTGTAGTACTAGTCTTTTGAAAACACTGTGGGAAAAGGAGAAATTGCTCGTAACGAGCAATTTCTCCTTTTCCCACAGTGTTTTCTGCCCTTTTTGAGACCTCTCTGCCATTTTCATCAAATTTGAAATTGTCGTCTGCAAACTCTTTCAATTTGGACCAGTCCAAAATTTGTCGTCTGGTAAAGGGTTAAAGCTTAATACCACTCCACAAACCTGCTTTTCAGGACTTTGCGGGGGTTTTTTTTTTATATTTTTAATGCTAGCAATGATAAACTGTTAAAAATTTGTTATTACATCTCATTCTACATTGTCTCATGTTTCATTGATAGGGGAAAGAATACAGTGTCGGATTCTACTCCGAGCATTCTGTTCAGTGTGCTACTATTCATGTTGCCTGCAGAGATACCTGTTATATGTGGAGCAAATACAGGTACTGATCTCATCTCAATTATATGAGCCATGCTCTTTGAAAAGGGGGCTTAATGCATCTCCCAAAAGTATCGACCCAGGTCAGCCTGTGCAATTCACGCAGGCTGACCTGGGCCGAAAAATTTCGCTACTGGTCAGTTTTCTGCATGTCAAAGGACCATTCTACCTCATAATTCAGACAGTTGTTCGACAAATTGGATTTTAAGGATCAATAATAACATGACAACTTGCTTGGTATCATCCATCACGGAGACGCATTTAGCCCCTGTTTGCCAGAGCATGGCTGATATGTGTTTTTGTCTATCCCCCTAGACCTGAAGACAAATGAACTCTTTGCCAGGCGACAGAATTTTAGAATTGTTCATAAGGAAAAAAATTTGCAGATGACAAATTATGTTTGGCTCAAATAAAGGGATTTATATTTGCATTTCCTCCCTTTTCCCAAATCATGAAATGTTTTCATATGCCCTCTTCTTTTGGTGCATAAAACATGGCTTTGGTTGGTATAGAGTTCATTGAAAATTCTCTTTAACCCTTTACCACACAATCCCGACTTTTAATGACCCTGTGAAAGAAGTCCTTTGAAAACTTTGTGGGAAAAGGAGAAAATGCTGGTAACCAGCATTTTCTCCATTTCCCACAATGTTTTCTACCCTACCCAAAACAATTTTCAATTTTTCAATTACATTTATTTTGTCGTCTGCAAATGCTTTCAATTTGGACCAGTCTAAAATTTTGTCGTTTGGTAAAGAGTTAACTCTTTTGCCAAATGACAAAGTTTTAGATTAGTCTAAATGGAATACGTTTGCAGACAACAAATTAAAATGGAATGTGACTCAGAAACTGAAATTTGTCCTTGTAATGGTAGAAAACACTGTGGGAAAAGAAGAAAATGCTGGTTACCAGCATTTTCTTCTTTTCTCAAAGTGTTTTCAAAAGCCTTCGTTCTCTGGGTCGTTAAAACTCAGGATTGTTTGGTAAAGGGTTAAACAGATTTGTAGCTAATGACTCAGAAAACATTTTCACAAATAACCAACACAGTTTAAGTCTGATGAATTAAACATGCAAAAAAATGGTACAACAATGCATCTAAAGAACAAGCAAATTTTGCTTTTCCCACAATAATTTCACTGCTAGTGGCAAGATGATAAAAGCTCCCAAAAATAGAGATGTGTTAACCCTTTACTACACAGTTTTAACAACCCCAGAGGAAGACAGCTTTTGAAAACATTGTAGGAAAAGGAGGAAATTCTAGTAACCAGTATTTTCTCCTTTTCCTACAATGTTTTCTACCCTACCCTAATAAAGAGAAGTTTCACAATTTTAGCCAAATTTTATTTGCGGTGTGCATATGCTCTTGGTTTGGACAAGTCTAAAATTTTGTTGTGTAGTGAAGGTTTGACATGCTGTGAGTTAAAATCTGGAAAAAAACAAAGATGTTTTTAACCCACAGAGAGCCGAATAAACCCAAAAGACATTTTTAGTTTAAAAAAAAATGAGACCAGAATAATTGCAATATTATGATGGCTGTAGTGTGTAGTTTTTAATGCTTTGACACACAATTCCGAGTTTTAACAATCCCGAGGAATAAGGCTTTTGAAAACATTGTGGGAAAAGGAGAAAATGCTGGTAACCAGCATTTTCTCCTTTTCCCACCATGTTTTCTACCCTACCAAATACAAAAATCATCATTTGAACTACATTTAAATTGTCGCCTGCAAATTCTTTCAATTTGGACATGGCTAAAATTTTGTTGTCTGGTGAAGGGGTTAAGCAAAGCAGACAGTGTAGATCAAAGATCAGACTGCACGTTTTGTGCAGTTTGATCTTAATCTACACTGGCCACAAAAGCAACTGTAGTTGTGAAAGAGGCCTTAACCTTTTACCATACTATCCCGAGTTTTAACAACACTGAGAAAAGAGGCCTGCTAGAAATATTGTGGAGAAAGGACAAAATGCTGGTAACCAGCATTTCCTCCTTTTCCCATGTTTTCTTCATTTTAAAAAGCAAATCCCATCATTTGAGCTACATTTAATTTGCCATCTGTAATTACTTTCAGTTTGGATCAATCTGAAAAGGGCTTTCAAGGTTAAATGATTGATTGATTGATTGTATGGTGTTTAACGCTGTTTTCAACATTATTTCAGTTATATCGCGGCGGCCAGTGCACCTATCCATGTTTTCCTGGAGTTTCTTTACCAGTACTCTGCACAATATTCTTTCCAAGCCACTGGCTGCTTTCCCATATAACCATCATTGAAACAATGGTCAGCAGTGAGATAGGAATGAATCCTGTCGCAATGACTGTCATCAATCCTCAGAGAGAAATTGGCCAAGCCGGGGATCGAACCCGTGACCTCCTGTTCTCAAGTCCTGTGTACACTACTGACTGAGCTACGGGGGCTTGGCTTAAGGGTTGAAAGATCAGTAATTGTGATTTTAGAGAGAAGACGATACAAACCTATCCTGACTTGGTCTGCGGCACATCAGAAGTTACCATGGGGCGTAATTCTACTGCTTGGTGGGGGATTTGCCATAGCCAAAGCAAGTCAGGTATGTAAATACTCTTACAAACATGAAAGTTGGCAACAAATGCATAGCTCGAATATAAACCGCTCCAGTTGGGATTCGAATCTGTGTGGAAAATATCCTCGTTTATCGAGGTTTAAAAGACCAATACACTAACTCCTGAGCTAATAAGAATTCTCCCTAATGCAGTTGTCAGATTTTATACAGGAAGAAGCTATGCCATAAGGAGGGAGTGATCTCCCGTAACACACCCACATGCTTTGAATTTGGACAAGTCTAAAATTGTGGTGTTTGGTAAAGAGTTAAAGTACTTGTAAAGAAATTCAAGAAGTGAATGCAAGCCAAAACAATGATTGTTAACCCTTAACTCTTTACCAAATTACAACATTTTGGACGTTTCCAAATTGAAAGCATTTGCAGACGACAAAATAAATGTGACTCAAAAACTGAAATTTGTTTTGGGAAAGGTAGAAAACATTGTGGGGAAAGGAGAAAATGCTGGTTACCAGCATTTTATCCTTTTCCCACAATGTTTTCAAAAGGCTTCTTCCCCAGGGTCGTTAAAAGTCGGTATTGTGTGGTAAAGGGTTAAAGCCCAACTTCAATTGTTCTTGCAGACAGTGTAGATCAAGGTCACACTGCACAGTATGTGCAGTCTGATCTTAGATCTACGATGTCTGCTACACTGTTACCCGGTACACATTTTGATGGAAACCACCTTGAAATAGCAGTATTTCAGGCAGTTTTCCCTAATAAAAAAGGTTCAAATCAATGCTTTAATGGTGAATGGAAACAGCGAACACTAGCAGTATCAATGAACGCTGACCGAAACAATTAAATCAACTTTAATTGGCTCAAAAATTGAAATCTGATTTGGGAAGGGTAGAAAACATTGTGGGAAAAGGAGAAAATGCTGGTTACCAGCATTTTCTCCTTTTCCCACAATGTTTTCAAAAGGCTTTTTCTTCAGGGTTGTTAAAAGTCAGGATTGTGTGGTAAAGGGTAAACTCTGTCACGTGACAAGATTGTAGACTTGTCAAACTGGAAGGATTTGCAGACTACAATTTAAGTCTTTACCGCTCGATCCCAAGTTTTGATGACTCTAGAGACAAGGGCTGTTGAAAACATTGTGGGAAAAGGAGAAAATGCTGGTAACCAGCATTTTCTCCTTTTCCCACAATGTTTTTACACTATGAGAGACAGATTTCACTTTTTTGAGTAACATTTGTTGTTTGCAAATGCTTTTGAATTGGACCAGTCTGAAATTTTGTTGTTTGGTAAAGAGTTGAATATGGCTCTAACATTTCATAGAAAAATCCAGTTGAGTAACATTTGTCTTCTGCAAAGGCTTTCAATTTTGACGAGTCAAAGATTTTGCCGTTTTGTAAAGAGTTCATCTGTTAATTAACCCATAGGCTGCTAAGTATGACTCAAGGACCTTGTGCACACAATGTAGATCAAGATCAGACTGCAAAGAATGTAGTCTGATCTTGGCTCTACACTGTCTGATAAGGAGATATTTTTTCCCCAAAATACCCTTGATATAGCAATATTATGGGTCTTACTTTCAATTTGAAAGTTGCATTTCGCTTATTTAGAAGGTTAAGTGCTAACAAAGAATTCTATTTTTAGGAATCGGGTTTCTCTTCGTGGATGGGGCAAGAGTTGACCCGGTTTTCTGACCTTGACCCCTGGATTATGAACCTTGTCCTGTGCAGCATCGTTGCCGGGGTAACAGAGGTGACAAGTAATACGGCAACAGCAACCCTACTGCTGCCCATATTTGGGGAGCTGGTTTGTACTTTACACTTTGTTTATCCTTTCTGGTTTGAATCCCCAGCTCAGCCAATTTTTCCACTAGGATTGATGATAGTCATTTCAACAGGATTCATTTTTCTCGCAATGCTGATCATTGTTTCGACGATAAATATGTGGGAAACCAGCCATTGGTTTAGGAAAAATAATGTGTGAGCTACTGGTAACAGAAACTTGAGGAAAACATGGATAAGTGCACTGGCTGCTGTGATATAAGTAAAAAAAAAGCCAAGTGTTGGCATCTTCATTTGGTGTTCTTGTTTTAAATCTAAAAACCAACAACTGATAGTATAATTGTTTAACTCTTTACCACACAATCCCAACTTTTAACGACCCAGAAAGGAAAGGCTTTTGAAAACATTGTGGGAAAAGGAGAAAATGCTGGTAACCAGCATTTTCTCCTTTTCCCACAATGTTTTCTACCCAATTAAAGACAAGTTCCATGATTTGAGCCATGTTTAAATTGTCGTCTGCAAATGCTTTGAATTTAGACAAGTCTACATTTCAGAGTTAATTCTTTACCAAACAACAAAATTTTAGACTGGTCCAAATTGAAAGCGCTTGCAGATGACAGAATAAATGTGATTGAAAAATTGAACTTTGTTTTGGGAAGGGTGGAAGGGTGGAAAACATTGTGGGAAAAGGAGAAAATGCTGGTTACCAGCATTTTCTCCTTTTCCCACATTGTTTTCAAAAGGCTTCTTTCTCAGGGTCATTAAAAGTTGGGATTGTGTGGTAAAGAGTTAAACCCTTGCCACACAATCAGATATTTCAAAATCATTGTAACACCAGGTTGTTTGGTAAAGGGTTCACTGAAGATGGGTTTTCAGCTTGGCTGTTTTTTAAGAAAACGGCGAGGTATTATCATGGCTCTGGTGTTATCTGCATCATCTTCGTCGTCAGCATTGTTGTGCTAAAACTTTGACAATTTGTAGTATTTCTGAAGATGTTTACTTCAAACTTGGGGAAGTTGTTCACTTAAAATCAGGACCTGTACAACAGGGGCAGGTAACCAGCTAAATGTTTTTTGACAGTTATCCCCCTTTTTTGACATAGAATTTTCACTAACAGTAACTGCAGCCAAGCCTTGGCACCCACATACAGTACTCTTGTAAGCTCATGTTTTTAGCTCACCTGAGCACAAAGTGCTAAGGTGAGGTATTGTGATTGGTCGTTGTCCGGCGTCCATCTGTCCGTCTGTCCACAATTCCTTTAAACATCTTCTCCTCCTAAACCGCTGGGCCAATCTTGATGAAACTTGGCAGGGATGTTCCTTGGGTGAAGCTCTACCAAAGTTATTCAAGAGATTGAATTCCACCCAAATTTCTGGTTGCCATGGCAACAGAAAGGAAACAAGAGCTTCGCAGAGTGGCGCATATACGCCCGAAGGGGCTTGTCAGTGAAATGAGTTGAAATGAAGGATGGGCCGTGAATGAAGAGTAGTTATTCTCCATGATAAAGTAAGTAAATCTTGATTGTCTGTAATAGTTTATTGAAGGAAAAAAAAGCATTTAACCCTCTACTGCTATCAGTGTTTGAAGTTTCAAGTTGAGAGCTTTTATAGTTTGGAAGTTATGGCCCGGACAAAAATTCAAAGTAAAAATTTAAAAATAAATAAAGGGCAATAACTCAAAAAATAAGGGTATCAGAGTTATGGTTCTTGTGCATGACACTTCTCCATAATGTGTTCTGTCAGTGTATGAAGTTTCAAGTTGATAGCTTTTCTAGTTTCTGTAGCCAGGACAAAAATTCAAAATGAAGTTATCAAAGGGCAATTACTCAAAAAGTTAGGGTGACAGAGTTATGGTTCTTGTTTACTGCACTTCTCCACAATCTATTCTAGCAGTGTATATTGTTTCAAATTGATAGCTTTTATAGTTTGGAAGATCTGGCCCAAACAAAAATCTAATGTGAAAAATATTAAAGGGCAATAACTAAAATAAGGGTGGCACAGTTACAATTTTTGTGAATTGCTCTTCTCCACAAGGTGTTCTATCAGTCTTTGAAGGTTCAAGATCATAGCTTTTATAATTTAGAAATTATGGCCCAGACGAAAATTCAAAGTGAAAACTAACAAAGGGCAATAACTCAAAAAGAAGGACGGCAGAGTTATGGTTCTTGTGCAATGCACTTGTTCATAATGTGTTCTATTAGTCTTTGAAGTTTCAAGATGATGGATTTTAAAGTTTGGAAGTTATGGCCTGGACAAAAATTCAAACTGAAAATTAACAAAGGGCAATAACTCAAAAAATAAAGGTGGCAGAGTTATGGTTCATGTGCACTGCACTTCTCCATAATGTGTTCTATCAGTGTATGAAGTTCCAAGTTAATAGCTTTTATAGTTTGGAAGTTATGGCCTGGACAAAAATTCAAACTGAAAATTAACAAAGGGCAATAAATAAAAAAACAAGAGCAGCAGAGTTATGGTTCCTGTGCACTGCTTTTCTCCATAATGTGTTCTATCAGTGTATGTAGTTTCAAGTTGATACCTTTTATGGTATGGAAGTTATGGCCTGAACAAAAATTCAAAGTGAAAAGTTGGTTATTTCAGAAATCAAGGGCAGATAATTTTAGAACGCAAATGGCGATCCAAATTCTAAGAGTCAGGTGCACAACTAGACATCATGGAGATTCATTGTGGCAAGTTTCAAATAATTCCGATGGAAACTGTAGGAGGAGTTGCGCACACAAGAAATTGCTAACAGACGGACGGACGGACGACCGGGAGTGTAACATAATATGACCCTTCGGGCGTATAAAAAATAGGAAAATCTTCGAAAATCTTCTTGTCTGATTCTATAAGGCATAGAGCTTTGATATTTGGTATGTAGCATCTCCTAGTGGACCTCTACCAAGTTTGTTCATATGATGCCCCTGGGGTCAAAACTGGCCTCGCCCTGGGGGTCACAAGCTCGAACATAGGAACAAAGAAGAAAAACTTTAAAATTCTTCTTCTCTGAAACTGGAGGGCTTGGAGCTTTGATATTTGGCATCTAGCATCTCCTAGTGGACTTCTACCAAGTGTGTTCATATGATGTCCCTGGGGTCAAAACTGGCCCTGCCCCAGGGGTCACAAGTGTTGAACATAGGAACAAAGATGGAAAACTTTATAAATCGTCTTCTCTGATTCTAGAAGGCATAGAGCTTTGATATTTGGTATGTAGCATCTCCTAGTGGACCTCTACCAAGTTTGTTCATATGATGCCCCTGGGGTCAAAACTGGCCCCATCCTGGGGGTCACAAGTTCGAATGTAGGAACAAAGAAGGAAAACTTTAAAATTCTTCTTCGCTGAAACTGGAAGATGTGGAGCTCTGATATTTGGCATCTAGCATCTCCTAGTGGACCTCTACCAAGTTTGTTCATATGATGCCCCTGGGGTCAAAACTGGCCCTGCCCCGGGGGTCACAAGTTTCAAACATAGGAACAAAGAAGGAAAACTTTAAAAATCTTCTTCTCTGATTCTAGAAGGTGTAGAGCTTTGATATTTGGTATGTAGCATCTCCTAGTGGACCTCTACCCAAGTTTGTTCATATGATGCCCCTAGGGTCAAAACTGGCCCCGCCCCAGGGGTCACAAGTTCCAACATAGGAACAAAGAAGGAAAACTTTAAAATTCTTCTTCTCTGAAACTGGAAGGCGTAGAGCTTTGATATTTGATATGTAGCATCTCCTAGCGGACCTCTACCAAGTTTTTACATATGATGCCCCTGGGGTCAAAACTAGTCCATAGTCGAACATAGGAACAGTGAAGGAAAACTTTAAAATTCTTCTTCTCTGAAACTGGAAGTCTTAGAGCTTTAATATTTCGTATGTAGCATCTCCTAGTGGACCTCTACCAATTTTGTTCATACGATGCCCCTGGGGTCAAAACTGGCCCTGCCCCAGGGGTCACAAGTTCTAATATAGGAACAAAGAAGGAAAACTTTAAAATTCTTCTTTTCTAAACCGTGAAGGCATAGAGCTTTGTTATTTGGTATGTAGTGAACCTGTTCTAAATTTGTTAGCCCATCTGAGCACATGTTCAGTCAGTTCAAAATTGAGTCACCTGGGGTCATAAACTAGGTCACTAGGTCAAATTAAAGAAATACCTTGTGGGCACATTTATTGCTCAAATGACCTGAAATTTGGTCAGAATGTTTGTCTTGATAAAATCTCGGATGAATTTGGATTTGGGTCACCTGGGATTATAAACTAGGTCACTAGTTCCAATTAAAGTAATACCTTGTGGGCACTCTAGAGGCCACATTTTTGGCTCAATTGACTTGACAATTGGTCAGAATGTTTGTCTTGATAAAATCTCACATGAGGCCGAATTTGGGTCATGTTGGGTCTTAAATTAGGTCACTAGGTCAAATTAAAGAAATACCCTGTGTGCACTCTAGAGGCCACATTTATTGTTCAACTGATTTGAAAATTGGTCAAAATGTTTGTCTTGATGAAATCTAGGACAACTTCAAAATTGGGTCACCTGGGCTCATAATCTAGGTCACTAGGTCTAATTAAAGAAATACCTTTAGGGCACTCTAGAGGTCACATTTCTTGCTCAATTGACTTGAAAGTTGGTCAGAATGTTTGTCTTGATGAAATATTGGGTGAGTTTGAAATTGGGTCAGCTGGGGTCAGAAACTAGGTTACTGGATCAAATTTAAGAAACACTTTGTGGGCACTCTAGAGGCCACATTATTGCTCATTTAACTTGAAAACTGTTCAGAATGTTTGTCTTGATAAATTTTTTGATGAGTTCTAAATCAGGTTACATTGGTTGATAAATTAGGTCACTAGGTCAACTTATGGAAATTCCTTGTGGACGCTCTAGAGGCCACATTTAAAGCTCAATTGACCTGACAATTTATCAGAAAATGAATTATGCACATTGAGTGAATTTCGCCTGTTGACTCAGGTGAGCGATCCAGGGCCATCATGGCCCTCTTGTTGCAGAAAATGTTGAGGTATTGCCCTAGCCCTGCGAAAACTGAGGCATTTTTGATATCTCTGTTATTACTGAAGAAATTTGCTCCAGACTTGGACAAGTTGTTAATTATCAAAAGGGAAACCTATACAACAAGGGCAGGTAACCATCAAAATATTTTTGACAGTTATGCCCCTTTTTTGACTTTGAATTTTCACTGAAAATCAATCTATTTCTAAAAGCAACTGCAGCCGAGTGTTTGCAACCACATGCTGTTCTCTTGTTTTTTGTAGGCACTGTCCACAGATACCCATCCCTTGTACCTGATGATTGGTGCCGCAGTCTCGTGTTCCTTTGCCTTCATGCTACCCGTGGCAACCCCACCAAATGCAATTGTTTTCTCAACAGGTTATATATCCATTAAAGACATGGTGAGTACACTGATACACAATCAATCAATGTAATTTTAATGACCCTAAGTAAGAAGGCTGTTGAAAACATTGTGAGAAAAGGAGAAAATGCTGGTAGCCAGCATTTTCTCCTTATCCCACAATGTTTTCTACCCTATCAAAGAGAATATCCATTATTTATGCAACATATTAATTGTTGCCTGCAAATGCTTTACTTTTAGCCAGTTTTAAGATTTTTTTTTTTTGTGAAGAGATAAAATTTTGGCATAATCCCAGGAACTCCCCATCGTGGATTGTGCTGGGCAATTTTTTGGGGGGATAATGCCACAGGGGCTCGAAACATACTTTAATATGCATAAATATACTGAATTATTGACATTTCTGATAAAAATCAGAATCTCTGAATATAAATATACACAAGGGATAGAACTCCACGAAGGCCGAATTTCGTACCAACCCAATTCGAACGGCCTTTTCTCGCAAACGCCAAATGATATTTTCGAAATATAAACTCCAGGCAGAAGCCAAGTCCTTACGCTCAACGCTCAAGTCCGGGTTATTTCACTGAAAGCAACCTCCTACCTAACACTGTTATCGCAAAGTTGCAACAGCCAATCAGATACAGCGTTTCATAATCAAGTCATGTGACGAAGAAACAACAAGGGCAATATGGCTACGTTCTGTAGAAAATTCCCAACTTCGAGAAATGTTCGCTTGTGCTGCCACTAAGAGATCGCTTCAGATTGAAATACCAGGTGCGGATGGTTTAGTTAATTATAACGTATTGGACCAGACCGTTTTTAGTAGCACGGTAAGCCGATTTGTTGCATTTTATGGGTGGGATGGCCTGTTACGAGGTCGTGTCCGACTTCAAGTTTTCACTCTTTATTTTGACTTTGCGACAACGGTGTTACGTAGGAGGTTGCTTTCAGGGAAATAACCCGGACTTGAGTGTTGAACGTAAGGACTTGGTTTCTGCCCGGAGTTTATATTTCAAAAATATCATTTGGCATTTGCAAGAAAAGGCCGTTCGAATTGGGTCGGTACGAAATTCGGCCTTTGTAGAATTCTATCCCTTGTGTATATTTATATTCAGAGATTCTGATTTTTGTTGGAAATGTCTTTAATTCAGTATATTTATGCATATTAAAGTATGTTTCCAGCCCCTGTGGATAATGCAAGCAATGTTCGGAATGAAACAATGAATAAGTAAGTCCTGCATATTCATCATTTCAGCATTCTTTCGGAACATTTCATGCATTAGGATACATTTCATTACAATTGATTGATTGATTGAATGGTGTTTTGTGCTGCTTTTAACATTATTTCAGTCATATCAGTTACAACTCACATACTCACGCATTTCCTGGGTTTCACCAGTACCAGGCTAGGGATCAGAAGTGTCTTGCCTAAGGCACTCCCAGTGGATCCAGTCAGGCTCAAATCTGGGGCCACCTGGTCATGAGTCCTTTACTTTACCACTGAGCTACGCAGGACCCTTACAAATTGCAAAGCAAAATCCATGTCGGGGAGTTCCCGGGATTATGCCAAAATAGCTTATTTCATTGTATGGGCTGTTGAATATCCATTGCAGCTTCAAAGGGAAGACATCTGCAATTTAGTCTTAAAATTACCCCACCCACTTTTCTCAAGTATACAGCATGGAAGACATGGCCACTGAATCTTAATATTTCACCAAATGGCATCTCATACATAGTAGAATAAATCGACAAATTTTGGCAAAAATCTATTCTATGGACACCTGTCCTTTATGTTGTCTAAAATAGTCTAAAATTTTGCCATTTGGTAAAGAGTGAAGTAAACCAGCACTACACAGAGAATGAACTTATATGCTTATTCATGTAATTCAATTGTTACCACAAATATTATGAAAAGATAAAAGGTAAAAGTTAACATCTTTTCAATGTTTTCCTGTTGAAAGAAAATAATTATTATGCCCTACTTTTTGTGAAGAGCATATTTAAAAAATTCAAGCTTTTGATTGTATATTTTTGTGTTTCAGATGATTGCTGGTTTCCCAATTCAATTTTTAATTGTATACTTTTGTTATACAGATGATTGCTGGTTTCCTAATTCAACTTCTGATTGTACACTTTTGTGTTTCCGATAATTGCTGGTTTCCTAATTCAACTTTTTGATTGTATACTTTTGTCTTTCAGATGACTGCTGGTTTCCTAATTTAAATCTTAATTGTATATTTTTGTGTTTCAGATGACTGCTGGTTTCTCAATTCAACTTCTTATTGTATTCTTTGGTGTTTCAGATGACTGCTGGTTTCCCAATTCAACCTGTTATTGTATACTTTTGTGTTTCAGATGACTGCTGTTTCCCATTTCAACTTTTAATTGTATTATTTGGTGTTTAGATGACCGCTGATTTCCTAATTGCACTTTTAATTGTATACATTTGTGTTTCAGATGATTGCTGGTTTCCCGATGAATGTGATAGCCATTATGTGTTTAACACTCGCGCTCAATACCTGGGGCAAGTCCATGTATGACCTTGGTTCTGTACCAGATATATTCATCACAAACTCAACTGCTTGAAAGAGGTCCCGATCAGCCAGGCTATTCCTATTCAAATTCATTCAACTCTACACCAAACCTATACCTATGAAAGAGGTCCAGCAGGGTCCATATTCACCATTCTAAAGGATGTTCATAGTCTAATGCAGAAGAGTTCGCTAAATTTGAAAGTAACACAAATTCTGATTGGCTTAACCAAATGGTTTAGCCGATCAGAAGTTGTGTTACTTTCTAAATCCAGAATTAGACAAAGAATGTTCTAGAGAAGGTTTGGTGAATACAGGCCCATATTAGCATGAATTTTATTTAGAATAAAGTAGAATTCTTGGCCACATTTTCCCGTGGGTAAATATCACGTTTATGACGTAGTAAATAGTAATGATGTCATTATGCAGCTGCATGTCCAGAGTGCTTTACACATTAATTTTTTTTCTCATAGTAAGAAGAATGTCAATATGTACTGTAATTTTCGACCAAAATGTTCTATTTAGAGAGATTTTTTATTGTAAATGAGAAGATAAATAGAATTCAATAGATGGTTGGCGTCTTGGATTTGGAAAATTTATCGAGCTTGACTTCGGAATTTCATATTAGATCTAGTAACATACTGTAACTTAGGTATTGAGATAACGGAAAGGTCTTTATATCAGTGTTTGCTTTTTGTTTTGTTTCTTTACAGTGCGTGACGGGATGAATTGATGTCTTGGATAATTTAAGTTTATCGGGCTCGGCTCAGGACTTTGTTTTGCCTCCTGCTCACCAGATAAATTCCTCCGCCTTGCCCAACTTCACCCATCCAAGACACCAACCAACCATTCTCTATCAATGCAAAAGTGTTTTGTTTGTAAGATGCATAATTTTTCATGCCTTCCTTTTTTTTTTTTTTTTTTAAAGAAATTTTTATATCTATGTAACAATACATATCAAATGTTTTTATGACTGATCTTAATGATGTGATGCTTTTATGATTTAAAATCAGGCGTTTTAGTATGTTACTTTTGTGGAGATATATACATACATATCCTTTCTTACATTCCTCTCTTTTTATGTTTATAATTACATAAGTGAAAGGGTTTTGCTCATTTAACCCTTTCCCAAACGACAAATTTTGGACTGGTCCAAATTGAAAGAGTTTGCCGACGACAATTTTAAATTTTATGAAAATGGCAGAAAGTTCTCAAAAAGGGTAGAAAACACTGTGGGAAAAGGAGAAATTGCTCATTATGAGCAATTTCTCCTTTTCCTACAGTGTTTTCAAAAGACTTGTACTGCAAACGCGTGAAAACCAGGGCTTGTTTGGGAAAGGGTTAAACTCGTTAATAAACATTTTAGGCCTGTTCTGATTGAACATAATTGTGGATAACAAATCAGATAAATAAGGTTCAAATTATGGGTTTGTCCTGGTTACCAGCATTTTCTACATTTCCCACAATGTTTTCCAAAGCCTTCCTCCCACAGGATTGTTTTTGAAAGGGTGAATTTGAAACAGCTTGCAACTCTGGAAACATTCTGGCAAAAGAAGAAACAAAAAGCACTTTCACCTTTTGTCACATTTTTTTCTCATAAATATTTGTGTATTAAACTTTATGTTATTAAATTTTTTACCAAACAGTCCCAAGTTTAAAGGACCCTAAAGACATAGGCTTTTAGAAATATTGTATGAAACTGAGAAAACGCTGGTAAACAGTATTTTGGTAATTTTAGATGGCAGTATACATACAACTGAATAACTGAAATTTGTTTTTAGAAGTGTAGAAAACATTGTGGAAAAAGGAGAAAATGCCAATTACCAGCATTTTCTTCTTTTTTCTTCATGTTTTCAAAAGTTTTCTCCTTTAGGGTCGCTAAAACTCAGGATTGTGTGGTAAAGGGTTAAGCAGTTTGCACAGTTGTCTGCTGCAAATTTGTTTCAGAAGTTAACCCTTTACCACACAATCCCAAGTTTTAATGATCCTGAGAAAGAAGTTTTTTGAAAACATTGTGGCAAAAAGGAGAAAATGCTGCTAACCAGCATTTCTCCTTTTTCTCACAATGTTTTCTACCACATCAAAGACATATTCCATCATTTGAGCCACATTTGAATTGTTGTCTGCAAATGCTTTCAATTTGGACAAGTCTACATTTTTGTTGCATGGTAGCGTTAAAGTGTAACTTTTTTATGTATGCCAACATTGTTCTCTTATCATGTTTTAATTCTATAGAAAGAAAAAAAAAATGCTCATTGAAGCAGTGAGTTTTATTGAAGCAGTGCAATGAGCAATCCCATGGGATTCCACACACAAATTCAGGTTGTTATGCAAACAGTGTAGATTAGAATCAGACTTATGAAGATTAGGATCAGACTTATGATCCTTCAAGTTAATTAACTCTTTAGCAGATTAGATAAATTTTTACCCATCCATTTTGAGAGCATTTGCAAATGACAAACTGAATGCAGCTCAAAATTTGATGGGATTTGTTTTTGGAAGGATTACAAAACATTGTGGGAAAAGGAGAAAATGCTGGTCACCAGGTGCCTTCCTTGGGGTCTTTAAAAACAGGATTGTTCAAGGGAGATTTTATACTAAATTTATATCTCAGACTGGCACACAATAGAATAAGTAACAGCACTTATTTAGAAACTTCATTTTCTTCCAAAACAATAACAAATTATATACGAAAATTCATTTAAAAAATATATTGCCTGAAAATTGTAAATGAAGGCACATTTTTTAATTTTTGTAACACACAGTGTTCTGCAGAGAACTAGTCAGAGTCCGATTAGACCCTTAAACAATCTCCCATTTTTACAACATTTGGGAAAAAGCACTTGAAAACATCGTGGGAAAAGGAGAAAATGCTGGTAACCAGCAGCATTTTCTCCTCTTTCCACAATCTTTTCTATGGTTTCAAAGACAGAAATTATAATTTAGCAACATTTGTTGCTTGCAAATGCTTTCCAATTGGACCAGCCTAGAATTTTGTCATATTGTAAAGGGTTAACTATTTACCAAACAATCCCAGTTTTAACAACCTCTAGAGAAAGAAAGCATTGAAAAATACTAGTATTATGGGAAATGGGCAGAATATGTCAACCATTTACCACACATACAATCCGAAATTTTAACGACCCTGGAGAACAAAACTTTTGAAAACATTGTGGGAAAAGGAGAAAATGCTGGTAACCAGCATTTTCTCCTTTTCCCACAATGTTTTCTACCCTTTCAAGCACAAATGCCATCATTTGAGCCATATCAAAATTTCCGTCTGCAAGTGCTGTCAATGTGGATAAGTCTAAAATTTTGTCATGTGGTAGAGGGTTAATTGTAGACAGTGTAGTCTGAATTATTTCAACAGTCTGTATTTCTGTGTGCATGGAACAGGTTGAGTTGAGAGTGTGAAAAGGTGCACATTGGACGAGACCAAGGGTCCAATCCGATGTGAATATCCTTACATACATAATGAGACCTGGGTTCATATTCACCAACCATTCTTAAGAACATTCTTGGTCTTACTCTCCATTATTTTCTGGATTTGAAAGAAACACAACTTCCATTTGCTTTAGCCAGTCAGAAGTTGTGTTACTTTCAAATCTGGACAATCTTTGGGAATAAAACTAAGAATATTCTTAAGAATGGTTGGTGAATACGGGTCCTGATCCCACCTCACAGAAATACAGATACTACTGTAATGTTCCTTATTTTATAAACCTATTCTTTATAATTGTAAAAAAAAAACATCACAAACAAAATTATGAAAAAAAGCTCAGAGCCGCATAATTTCAGAGTTTGGCAGAAAGAAAAAATGTCAATACATAGCAGTTCATGACCACACTGCTGTACACAGAGTGCATGCATGATACAGAAAACTTATCCTGGTCTGTTATATCAGGCGTATATGTGTTTTAGATAGTGCCTGCATTTCAGACAGACAATTATTAGCTACCAGAGCTCCACATAACAGGGAGTGATGGTATTCTAAATCCATTATTTCTCTTCCAAACCCTATGTTGTGTGTACTCATTAGAATCGTCTGGATGAGACGATTCTAATGAGTACCCATAACATAGGGTTTAGTGGAGAATAATAAATATTTTCAGTTTTGAAATCAAAATCACTCCCTCTATCTGGAGCTCTGGGTACATTATACAAGTCTATACCTAACAATGAAATTCAAGACTTGTCCATATTAAAAGTATTTGCTGATCAATTAAGATGACAAAAAAGATGGGATTTGTCTGTGAAAGATGAATAAAAACCCTTGGTTGCCAGCATTTTCTCCTTTAACCCTTTCCCAAACGACAAATTTTGGACTGGTCCAAGTTGAATGAGTTTGCAGACGACAATTTTAAATTTTATGAAAATGGCAGAAAGTTCTCCAAAAGGGTAGAAAACACTGTGGGAAAAGGAGAAATTGCTCATTACGAGCAATTTCTCCTTTTCCCCCAGTGTTTTCAAAAGACTTGTACTGCAGACACGTGAAAACCAGGGCTTGTTTGGGAAAGGGTTAATACCCACAATGCTTTCAAAGGCCTCTGCCCTCGTAGTAGTAAAAACACAGGAGTCTTTTTAGTAAACTGCTAATGGAACACACTTGAGAAAAGAGAAGAGAAAATTCCCTTTTCATTATGACTTCTTTTGTCTGTCCTTGTGGGCTGTCGTTCTATAAATCGAAGGCGATCTGCGACAAATGACTTGGCTGTCCTGTCCCACTCTCTCTGACTCAATATCTGTGAACGACAAACCAAAGATAGATACATGTATTAACCTTTCACCACACAGTCCTGAGTTTTAACAACCTTGAGGTAAAAGGTCTTTGAAAACATTGAGGAGAAAGGAGAAAATGCTGGTAACCAGTATTTTTTTTTCTTTTCCCACAATGTTGACTACCCTTTGAAACTAAAATTTTAGGTTTTAAGTAACTTTTAATTTGTCGTCTGCTAATGCTTTCAATCTAGGCAAATCTACCATTTTGTCATTTGCTTAACCCTTTACCATACGACAAAATTTTAGACTGGTCCAAATTAAAGGCATTTTGCAGACGACAAATTAAAGGCAGCCCAAATGATGAAATCTGCCCTTGATAGATTAGAAAACATTGTGGGAAAAGGAGAAAATGCTGGTTACCAGCATTTTCTCCTTTTCCCACAATGTTTTCAAAGGCCTTCTTCCTCAGGGTCGTTAAAAGTTGGGATTGTGTGGTAAAGGGTTAAGAGTTGATGCATGATACAAAGAAAGTTCTAACATGACATGAATTCAGCTCTATAAACACAGTGCAACGGAAGTGTGGTAAAATCAATGTCATTCTATATTCTACGTAAAAAAAGTAAGAATTAATCTGCATTTGCCTTATATACTAAGTATGAACTTGTTTTCCTTCCATCTTTTCATCAAGAGTTGGCAATGTTACAATCAAAATGATCTTTCTATCGTGGTTTATCATTCAATAAACCACAGTTGTGAGTTATGAGGCGCAATGAATAAACCACTTGGGCTATCGCCCTCGTGGATTATCTATTTTGCCTCATAACTCACAACCAAGGTTTATTAAACGATGAACCACAATAGAAAGATTATTTTTTAACTCTTTACCAAACGAAAAATTTTTAGACTTGTCCAAATTGAAAGAAGTTGCAGATGATAAAATAAATGTGACTGAAAAATGGAAATTTGTTTTAGGACGGGTAGAAAACATTGTGGGAAAAGGAGAAAATGCTGGTTATCAGCATTTTCTCCTTTTCCCACAATGTTTTCAAAAGGCTTCTTTCTCAGGGTCGTTAAAAGTCGGGATTGTGTGGTAAAGGGTTAATCATCACATAATAAGGGATCCATAAAATTCATTATGTTTGACAACTCACTCTATCATAAACCATTAGGTAGGCTGGTCCTCTGACATACAGAAAATTGACAAATGGTAAAAACTTTGGGCCCAGGTCAGTGTGCACAGGCTGACCTGGGTTGATACTTTTTGCAGATGCGTCAAGGCCCCTTTTCCTACAATGTTTATGAAAGTCTTTCCTTCAGGGTCAGTAGAACATGAGATTGTTTGGTTAACCCTTTTTGCCACACAATCCCGATTTTTTACGACCCTGAGAGAAAAGCCTTTTGAAAACATTGTGGGAAAAGGAGAAAATGCTGGTAACCAGCATTTTCTCCTTTTCCCACAATGTTTTCTGCCCTTCCCAGAATAAATTTCAATTTTTGAGTCACATTTATTTTGTCGTCTGCAAATGCTTTCAAATTGGACTAGTCTAAAAATTTGTCGTTTGTTAAAGAGTTAATAACACAAAGAGCAATATCGTTGACGAAATTTGCAGGTTCAAACTTACGGCAAAGGGTCCATCAAAGGGCTTTTGGGGTCTTTTCAAGGGCATGATTACAGCAGGAATCTTGTCTGTTGAGTTATTGATGTCGATTCTAGGCAAAGATGGAATATGTAGGATAACTTCGCCGGCAAAGTCATCCCAACCAATTGTGTCGTAATCATATACCGTTAACAGAATACTAGATCCTTGTATGTTCAAGTACTCCTTGGAAATGTTTGGACTGAAATTGAAAATAAAAAAAATCAGATTTTAAATGATTTCAAACAACAACAAAATGAATAATATATATACATAATATTCGGCTTCATCTGTAGTAAATTTCCTGAGACTTGTATTTGCTACGAGGGGCGTGAGAAAATGATTTCGTGCCAGACTGGACTGTCAGGCGAGACATAAAAATGTTCTTGTGCAATGAGAAGCAGATACAAGCTGCAGCAAAGTTATTAACCCTTAGGCTGCTTATCGCGACCCACCAACCTTTTGCGGACAGCGTAGATCAAGATCAGACTGCACAGAACGTGCAGTCTGATCTTTGATCTACACTGTCTGATAAGGAGATATCTTTCCTCCAAAAATACCTTTGAAACAAGAAAGTTTTGGGCTTCTACTACCTACTATAAAGTTTCATTTCTTTTATTCAGTAGGAGAAGGGTTAAAACATAATATCTTGTATTATACAGTAGTAGTAACTTTTATTGCTATTATGTACCGACAAACTCTAACAACAAAATATGTGAGCCATGTGCTGGCAAAAGGAGGCTTAATGCATCTCCGTGATGCATGATACTAATTATGCTGTCACATAATTATGGATCAAATGTAGGCACTTTTTTTAACAACCGACTTGATCATGAGATAAACCGGTCTTTGGCCATATAGAAAATTGACCAATAGTGAAAAGTGTCAGCCCAGGTCAGCCTGCGCAGTCCATGCAGGCTGACATGGGTCGATACTTCTTGCAGATGCATTAAGCCCCCTTCTCACATGTATGGGAATTATGGACAATTTCTTTCGAAAATGCTAAGAAATTAAAAAGGTGAAAACCTTTTTTAATGAATGGTGGAAGAATGTTTTAAAGTAACATTTTAGCCAATCAAACCAAAAAGCAAGCTGGAAGCGGTTCGCTCACAGGTTGCACCATCATACCGTATTTTGAAAACATTGTGGGGAAAAAAAAGAAAATGCTGGCAGCCACCATTTTCTCCATTTACCACAATCTTTTCCCCATTTTCAAGAGCGGATTCAATCATTGTAGTGGTATTTAATTTGTGGTCTGCAAATGCTTTCAATTTTGACAAATCTAAAATTTTGTCGTTTGGTAAAAACTTGAGATGTTTTGAAAAGCCATATTTCTCAGAGCATTAAATGTCCAGATCATTTGGTAAATAGTCAATGGATAATACTTACAATTGAAATGTGACATTGAACACTGGATTCAATGTCTGTTTGACAATATGAGTTCTCTGAGATCTTGACCAAGCAAACAGAACTTGCGGCTGCAGGCTGACCTCTACGTACGGGTCACTGAACCCTGACGAGTCTAGTCCTGGAAGGTCATTTCCTCGTAATACTAAAGAAAAAATGAAAAAAGGTATTGTCTTAGGTGAATGAGACACGAACCTATTTGGCTTATTCACTATTAAAGTAAATAATACTCGGTATCAAATGACAAAATTTTAGACTTGCCCAAATTGAAAGCATTTCCAGACAACAAATGTGGCTCATAAATTTAAAATCTATATCTTAACCTTTTACCAAACGACAAAATTTTAGACTGGTCCAAACTGAAAGCATTTGCAGACGACAAAATAAATGTTACCGAAAAATTAAAGTTTGTTTTGGAAAGGATAGAAAACATTGTGGGAAAAGGAGAAAATGCTGGTTACCAGCATTTTCTCCTTTTCTCACGATGTTTTCAAAAGGCTTTTTTCTCAGGGTCGTTAAAAGTCAGGATTGTCTGGTAAAGAGTTAATCCCTTACCACACTGTAAAATTTCAGACTTTCCAAAATTTCAGGCATTTACAGACGACAAATTATATTTGGATAAAATGATTGGATATGTCTATAAAAGGTTAGAAAACATTGTCAGAGAAGGAGGAAATACTGGTTACCAGCATTTTCTCTTTTTCCTGCAATGTTTTCAAAAGCTTTCTTTCTCGGGGTCGCCAAAACTCAAGATTGTGTGGTAAAGGGTTAAAGTATAGAAAACAATGTTGGATATGAGAAAATGCTGTTTACCACCTTTTTCTCCTTTTCCCACAATGTTTGCAAAAGCCCTCTTGCTCAGGGTCGTAAAAACACAATCTTTTGGTAAAGAGGTTAACTCCGGAAATAAATAAATAAATTTGTAGCTTATGACTTTGAAAACACTTTTGTAAAGTATGAATAACACTTTACCAGACGACAAAATCTTTGTCTTGTCCGAATTGAAAGCATTTGCAGACAACAAAATAAATGCCATTTAAAAAGCAAAAATTGTTTTGGGAAGGGTAGAAAACATCGTGGGAAAAGGAGAAAATGCTGGTCACCAGCATTTTCTCCTTGTCCCACAATTTTTTCAAAAGGCTTTTCTCTCGGGGTCGTAAAAAATCAGGTTTGTGTGGTACTGGGGTTAAATCTTTACCACACAATCCTCCATAACTTTAATAATCTGAAAACATCGTGGGAAAAGGAGGAAATGCTGGTAACCAGCATTTTCTCCTTTTCCAATATATTTTTTTTTCTATCCTTTATAAATGAAGAAATAAGCCTTTGGGCCGTATATAACATTCATTTTCTGAAGTCCTTCCAGTTTTGTTGAATCCAAAATTCAATCACTAAGGCTGCACATTTTGCACTGTCTGATCTTCATTCACTGTTTGCAAAAGCACCAATTTTCACCCATGGTGCTGGAAAGGTCATCTTCTGTAATGACGGATATCTGAGAAAATATTAGTTTTGGCAGAGTGCCAATGATGCCGCCAATGCCAACAAGGACTGGGCCATGGCAATACCTTAGTTTTCTTCCAGGAGAGCCAAGTTAAACATGAAAAAAAAATCTCTGTACCTGTTACAAATATGGTCATATTGCCCCTTGTCTCTTCCATGTAAGCTGCTTTAAATGCCAGATGTCCATAACATTCTGGTGGTGTGGTCTGCAATGTGTAACAATGTCACAAAATTAAGAACAAATTCACATCTTAGGATAAATGTTTAGGCTTTTGAAAGCCTTGTGATGGAAAGAGGAAATGCTGGTGACCAGCATTCTCTCCTTTTTCCACAATGTTTTTTACCTTTTCAAAGACAAAACCCTCTATTTGATATAGATTAAACCTTTACCACACAATCCCGACTTTTAACAACCCTGAAGAAGAAGCCTTTTGAAAACATTATGGGAAAAGGAGAAAATGCTGGTAACCAGCATTCTCTCCTTTTCCAACAATGTTTTCTGCTCTATCAAAGACAAATTTCGTCATTTGAGCCACCTTTAATTTGTCGTCTGCAAATGCTTTCAATTTAGACCAGTCTAAAATTTTGTTGTTTGGTAAAGAGTTAAAGTCATCACTTGTAATATCGACATTTTTGAAATTTTGTAGCTGGCGGAAAATTTGCCATTTACCATACAATTTCATGTTTAACTTTTAACCACACAACCCCAACAACTCTGTGAACGAAACGCCTTTTGTTGAAATAGAGAAAAAGCTGGTAATCACCATCTTCTCCTTTATCTACAATGTTTTCTACCCTATCGAAGTAAGAAGTCATCACTTGAGTTACTTTTAATTTCTTGTCAGCAAGTGCTTTCCATCTGGACAAGTCTAAAATGTTGTTGTTTGGTAAAGAGTGCACAACCAAAGCAAAACAGCTTTTGAAAATAACCAGCATTTCCTTCTTTTCCCAAAATGCTTTCTTTTCTTTCAAAATAAAATCCAGCCATTTAACCCTTTACCACACAATCCCCAGTTTTAACGACTCTGGATGGGAAGGCTTTTCCCACAATGTTTTCTACCTTATCACAGACAGAAATCATCATTTGAGCTTTGTTTAATTTGTTGTCTGCAAATGCTTTAAATTTGGTCTAGTCCAAAATTTTGTTGTTGGGTAAAGAGTTAAGCATTACCTAATATGTTGCATGCAAATATCTAGTCTTAAATCAACTTATTTTCAACAACGGATTACAGTAGCCAGTGCACCAGCCAAAGTTTTCCTTGAGTTTCTTTAACCCTTTAGCTGCTAAGCACGACTCTCTGACCTTTTGTGGACAGTGTAGATCAAGATCAGACTGCACAAAACATGCAGTCTGATCTTGGATCTACACTGTCCGATAAGCAGATATTTTTTCCCCAAAAAATAACTTCGAAATGGCAGTCTTTGGGTTTTTACTGTTGACTCAAAAGTTTCATTTTAGTTATATAGCATCAAACATTTTTAGCTCAGCTGTTTTCGAAGAACATTCCGGGATATTGTCATAGCCTTGGAGTAGTCTGCGTCATATGCTTTGTTGTGCAAAGACTGTGACATTTTAAAATATCTCTCTTAAAACTGAAAATATTTACTTCAAACTTAGACTAGTTGTTAACTACCAATGCAACAGGGGCAGGTACCCATCAAAATTTGTTTTGACACAGTTATGCCCCGTTTTTGACATAATTTTCACTAATAGCAACTGCAGCAGCGGTTACTGCTGCATGCGATGCTCTTGTTTCAAGCCACTGGCTGCTTTCCAATGAAAGTTTCCAATCAATGTAATGAACAGTTTCATTTATGAATCCTTTACCAAACGACAAAATTTCAGACATGTCCAAATTGAAGGCATTTGCAGATGACAAATATGACTCAAAAAATTGAAATTTGTTTTGGCAAAGTTAGAAAACACTGTGGGAAAAGGAGAAAATGCTGGTTACCAGCAGTTTCTCCTATTCCCATAATGTTTTCAAAAGGCTTCTTCTTCAGGGTCGTTAAAAGTCGTGATTGTGTGGTTAAGAGTTAAACTGTCACCCTCACTGTACATACCATATCTGTTGAAAGCTCTTTCATATACAGCAACATCAGATCTTCCGACTTTCTGGAGTTCAAATCAAGACGCATCTTAAAGTCATGGTACAAATACGAGTGCAGTTTGGTATCCTGAAGACCACACCGCTGGAAGAAGGATCTTAAGGCCCTCAGATGCTAAAATAAGGGAAATTTTCATGAATTCTTTACAGAACGACAAAATTTTAGATCAAAATTGAAAGCGTTTGCAGACGACATATTAAATTTAGCTGAAATAGATAGGCATACAGTTTATTCAATAAATGAAGACGACATACATAGAACAAGAATCACTGAAGAAAAGTAAAAGCATTACAATAGTATAAATCTCATTAACTCATTACCAAAAGACATGTTTTAAGACGTGTCTAAATTGAAAGCATTTGCAGATGACAAAAAAAATGTAACTTAAAAATTGATATTTGTTTCTGGAAGGCTAGAAAACATTGTGGGAAAAGGAGAAAATGCAGGTTACCAGCATTTTCTCCTTTTCCCACAATGTTTTCAAAAGGCTTCTTTCTCAGGGTCTTTAAAAGTCGGGATTGCGTGGTAAAGGGTTAAAAGTGAAATGAGATAAAAGCTTGTTAGCACTGTGAAATTTAACTCTTTACCAAACAACAAAATTTTAGACATGTCTTTGTTGAAAGCATTTGCAGCTGACAAAGTAAATGTAACTAAAAAGGTTAAGATCAGTTCTGGGGACAGTAAAAAACATTGTAGGAAACGAAGAAAATGCTGGTTACCAGCATTTTCTCCTTTTCCGACAATGTTTTCAAAAGCTTTCTTTCTCAGTGTTGTTAAAAGTTGGGACTGTGTGGCGAAGGGTTAAGTAATTCGTGTGCTTGGACATGTTTTCATTCATCAAGGTTAACACAAAAAAGGAAATGGGAATTTTTTCGTTTCCACAGTCGTTAAATGATGGCAATTGTCTATGAAAGTATACAAAACAATGTGGGAATAGGAGAAAATGCTGGTTACAAGCATTTTCTTCTTTTCCTTTAACCCTTAAGCTGCTGATCGCGACCCACTGACCTTTTGCGGACAGTGTAGATCAAGATCTT
Source organism: Tridacna gigas (assembly GCA_945859785.2). NCBI lineage: Eukaryota > Metazoa > Mollusca > Bivalvia > Cardiida > Cardiidae > Tridacna > Tridacna gigas. Next base: position 2,374,721 of record OX244042.2, read on the forward strand.
TGATCTACGCTGTCCGATATGGTATTTTCTTTCCGGTAAAATCAACTTTGAAACTGCAATGTTTGGGCTTTTAGTATTGAGTAGAAATTTGCGTTCCATTTATCCAGCAGCTTAAGTGTTAATATTTTCAAAAGTCTAATCTCTTAGGGTCGTTAAAACTCGATGTTGTGTAGTAATGGGTTAATGTACCTCCATGATGTATTATACCAAGCAAGTCATCACATAATTATGGATCCATAAAATCCATTTTGATTAACAACTGACTGCATCATGAGGTAGAACGGTCCATGGACTTGCAGAAAATTTACAAATAGCAAATAGTTATGACTTGTGTCAACCTGCACAGACCGTGCAGGTTGACTTGGGTCGATACTTTTTGCAGATGCATTAAACCCCCTTTTCACAAAGCATAGCACATAAAATTTACATTTCAAAGCTTATCACATACCTGTTTCATCTGATCATAGTAGTCTGCCCTTTGCTGTAAAAGAAAGAAACCAATAATCATTTTCAACATTTGAAAATGTTAACCCTTTATCGTACAATGCCGCCTTTTAACGCCCCTGGGAAAGAAGCCTTTTGAAAACATTGTGGGAAAAGGAGAAAATGCTGGTAACCAGCATTTTCTCCTTTTCCCACAATGGTTTCTTCCCTATCAAAGAGAAATTGCAGCATTTTAGCCACACTGAAATTGTCGTCTGCAAATGCTTTCAGTTTGGACAAGGCTAAAATTTTGTTGTCTGGTACGGGGTTAATCAGTTGAAACACTTCTATGTGTTTGATTGGTTTATCACCCCTTTTATAATGGGCAACCATTAACTTATTCGTGTGTCTCCTTGGACAGAGCTCTTGCAGTGCCTTGCCAAAGGGCACTTCTAACTATCCACTGTCGCCAATGAGAATTAAACCAGGGTCCCTATTCATCAACCATTCTTAATTTCGTTCTTTGTCATATTTTGGATCTAGAAAGTAACACCACTTCTGACTGGCTAAACCTAATGGTTTAGCCAATCAGATGTTGTTTTACTTTCAAATTTAATTAAGAATGTTCAGTGAATATGGAACCAGACTCCTGTGAATTACAAATTTCCCTTCCCTGCCATATGTTTTCTACTTTTTCAAAGATGAATCCCATCATTTCAGATCCATTTCATTTGTCGTCTGCAAGTGCTTTCAATTTGGACAAGTCCAAAATTTTGTTATCTGGTAAAAGGTTAACCCTCAACGAGAAGTCCCAAGTTTTAACTCTTACACCACAAACATTCAGGATTATCAAAATTGACAAAATGGTAGAAAACAATTTGGGAAAAGGAGAAAATGTTGGTAATCAGCATTTTCTCCTTTTCCCAAAATGTTTTCAAAAGCTTTCTTTTCCATGGTTTTTATATATCGGGATTATGCGGTAAAAGGTTAATGACCCCGAGGAAGAGGCCTTTTGAAAACATGGTTGGGAAAGAAGGAAATGCTGATAACCTGCATTTTCTCCTTTTCCCAGAATGTTTTCAACCCTTTTAAGGACAAAATCTTATCAATTGAACCACATCTATTTTGTTGTCTGCAAATGCTCTCAATTTGGACAAGTCTAAAATTTTGCCATCTGGTGAAAAAATAACTCTTTTTCCAAATTTGCAGACAACAAATTAAATGTACTGTAAGTGGTGATTTCTATTTTTGGTGGGATAGAAAACATTGTGGGAAAAGGAGAAAATTTTATTTTACCAGCATTTTTTCCATTTCCCACAATGTTTTGAAAAGCTTTTACTACACTGCATGCAGGCAAAATTTACACTAACAATTTAGGTAGGTAAACATCATGTGTGAAGACACGTTTCGCTAAACTGCATAACTTTACAATTTGAGTAAATATTTGTAGAACTCGTATCTTTGGGTAAACCAGGGGTTGTATGTACATATATATTCAATCTCAACTAATTTGCGTAAGTCTATGGAGGTCAGTGAAAGGCAGCCCAGGGTTGTTAAATAGCCATAATTATGTGGTAAAGGGTTAAACACATAACAGAACTTACCCCAACTAAGATCTGATTTCCGAGGTTCTGTAAAATGACGATCCAAAGCTGCTCTATCATATATGGGTAAATATCTGGCATCAACTGCTCGTTCAACGTCTGCATATTGGTGGAGACGTAACCAAGAAACTTATCAACAGACTGCAATTATAGTAGTAGATTTATTTAACTCTTTACCAAACAACAAATTTTAAAACTGGTCCAAACTGAAAGCATTTGAAGACGACAAATTGAAGGTGGCCTAAATGACAAAATTTTTTGCTTGATAGGTTAGAAAATATTGTCGGAAATATTGTCTAAATTGAAAGCATTGGCAGAAGACAAAATAGATGTGACTGAAAAATTGATATTTATTTTTGTAAGTGTATAAAACACTGTGGGAAAAGGAGAAAATGCTGATTACCAGCATTTTCTCCTTTTCTAACAATGTTTTCAAAAGCCTTCTCCCTCAGGTCATTAAAAGTTGGGATTGTGTGGCAAAGGGTTAAAGGTATTTAATGCCTGACTTTCAACATTATTTAACCCTTTACACACAATCCCGAGATTTCGTGACTCTAAACGAAAAGGCTTTGAAAACATTGTGGGTAAAGGAGAAAATGCTGGTAACCAGCATTTTCTCCTTTTCCCACAATGTCTTATACACGTACAAAAATAAATTTTAATTTTTGAGTCACATCTGTTCTGTCTTCTGTCGATGCTTTCAATTTAGACAAGTCTAAATTCATGCTGTGTGGTAGAGAGTTAATTTATACCACTGCTTACAGCTCACTTATTCATATAAATCCTGGATTTTAAAAGCACTAGGCTTGGGCTCTGATGTACCTTATCCAAGGACACTCTCACAAAAACCAACCATGTTTAGCAAGGACCAAACCCTGGGCCTAATTTCTGTATAAAAATGCTTTCATGTTGGACAAGTCTAAAATCTTGTCATCAAATGAAAGGTTATAGGTGTATTTGTCCCATACGCTGTATATATCATTAACTTTTCTATGTTTATACAGCTGATTAATTCTGAACCATACTACAGTCTATCATGTTTTAACCGCGGTTTTCTTTCTTGCTGTAAGGATGTATCTTTAATAGGTAAATCACTCAAAATGTTTGTATGTATTTAGATATGCATGTCATTAGTATTATGGGCCAGAGGCCTTTATACTTTATAATGTAAATTATACTTTGAATAAAATATTGTATTGTATTGTATTGTTAACAGTCTGCCTCGTGCTTTGACAGAGACAGTAAATATTCAAACTTCAAGCACATTACACACAAGAGGTAGTAAGTTTAAGTGGAACTCATTCTTACGAAAGGAGGCTTTTGAATACATTGTGGAAAATGGAGAAAATGCTGGTAGCCAGCATTTAATCCTTTACCACACAATATTGAGTTTTAACAACCCAGAGGAAAAAGACTTTTGAAAACATTGTGGGAAAAGGAGAAAATGCTGGTAACCAGCATTTTCTCCTTTTCTCACAATGTTTTCTACCCTTTCAGAAATTGAAATTGCCATTTTTGTGACTTTTAATTTGTCGCTTGCAAATGATTTAAATTTGGACAAGTCTAAAATTCTGTCGTTGGTAAAGAGTTATTCTATTTTCCACAATGTTTTGAACTCTTCCCAAGACAAATCCCATCATTTTAGCCACATCTAATGTCTTCTGCAAATTACACTTTCAAATTGGATAAGTCTGAATTTTTTCATTTTATAAAAGATAAATCATGCAACAAAATTGAGCCATGCTCTGGCAGAAAGGGGCTTAATGCATCTCCGTGATGCAGTACATCATGGAAGTCATCACAGAATTACATGGATGGAAGTTTCCAGGATTTTTCCTGATATCAGGGTTTTTAGGCCATCAAAGAGCCGATTTTTATACATTTTCCTCATTAAAATTGCTAAATTTGAAGGATTTCAGGATTTTAGAAATGTTTTACTTTCATCCATGTAATTATTGATCCGTAAAATCCTGTTTTTCTTACAATTGGCTGAATACCGAGGCAGACTTGCTCTTGGATATGCAGAAAAATCACCAAAAGCAAAAAGTATCGAACCATGTCAGCCTGCGCAGACTGTGCAGGCTGACATGGGTTGATACCTTTTGCAGATGCATTAAATTCTGCTTTTCACAGAGCATGGTTCAAGTTCATTTCAGCAATCGAATGCCGATAGATACTAACAGAAGGTTTACTGGGCTCTTTTCGTGTGAAGATTTCCATATATTTTGCCATATCTATCCTCATTTTTTCTGCAATCTGTCGCAACAGGAGTGAGCTCTTTGTCAGGATTTCACCATTGGAAGTGTCAATCAGCCGATGCAAGGTGTTTCTTGCCTGTTTCCCGACACTGTCGTTACCGTGTGTCGCAGATAAGGAGCTGGTTACGGATTCCCATGACAACAGCTGGGGCAGTTCTCGCAAATACAGTCGGACATGTTCAATATTGTTGAGCGTAATGCAAAGCTGTGAAAATATTTAAAAAATCCATTTGCTTTTAAATAACGAACTTTAGGCCTTTACAACACAGTACTGACTTTTACCAAACCCTAAGGAAGAAACTTTTTGAAAACATTGTGGGAAAAAGAGAAAATGCTGGTAACAAGCATTTTCTCCTTTTCCCACAATGTTTTCTATCAAAGACAAATTCCATAATCTAATCTGAGTCACATTTAAATTGCTGTCTGCAAAATTTAATGCTTTCAATTAGGACAAGTCTACATTTTTCTCCTGTGGTAAAAAGTTAATGCCATTCCTAAGCTATTAAAGGCCCAAAAGTGGCCAAAATAACAATGCAGATGTAAAAATGCATTTAAATTTAAACCATACTATCTAAAAGTATGGAAAATATTGCAGGGTTTTCATTTAAAGCCAATTGCCGATCAAAAACATCGGCTGAAATCAGCCTTTAATCGGTTGTTTTTGCTGGATCTTTGAAAAATCAATCGCGTTGTTTATATCGAAAATATTTCACGCGTTGGTAACTGTACTGCAACACCGGTTCAATTTTACCGCGAAACCAGGAACAATTGGTTTATGAATGTTACGCGGTCATTCAATGGATACTTGCATCCAATTATCCAATCATAGGAGACAATATGTTTTTCCGATCTCCATTTGGTAATCATGGACGCCAAAGCCTAGGCGGCCCCCTTGACCCCCGGCCTGTTATTTTTGTCAATCAATCTGTTGCTTCATTTCAAAATGAAAACCCTGATATTGTGGAGATGACAATCTGTTATTGTGTGGTACGTTGGTCCGGAGTTAGTCAATGTTTTCGAACGATAAATACCCTGCCTTACCTAGGTCTATGATTCTTAACATACCCCTAGTGTCAAACTCTGTACACAGATAATCGCCAGCAACACAATTCCATTGAGTAACCACAACATGGTTTCTACTGCAAAAGTATTCTTTTTACATTAAAAATGCCCTTTCTGTCTAAATCTATGTATCTTATCCCATCAATGATGTCATATGCTGCATTTAGATGATTATAAAAGAAAAACCAATGAGTACTAACAATGTAGGTATCATGACAGGAATGAATTTTAGAACATAAGTACCCACACTCATCATCAGAATAATTCTGATGAGTACCCACTATATAGGTTTTATAGCAAGTATAATGCTCAAAACCATGTATCTTACCCTATCATTGATGTCAAACTCAGCATTCATATTATCGTCAAAATAGCAGTTCCTCTCTAGAATAGTGTGAACTTTGTCGGCATATAATCTTGCACCATCACAGATAATCTACAAACAATGAAGATAAAACATTCTTAATCCTTAGGCTGCTAAGATCGACTCATCCACCTTTTGCAGACAGTGTAGATCCAAGATCAGACTGCACAGAACATGCAGTTTGATCTTGAATCTACACGGTCTCATATGGAAATATCTTTTCCCTAGTAAAACACCTCTGAAATAGCAAAATTTAGGATTTTACTGTTGGCTTGAAAGTTTCATTTCACTTATTTATCTTTACTGCACAATGCCACGATTTAAAGACCCTGAGAAAGAAACTTTTCGAAAACATTAACGGAAAAGGAGAAAATGTTGGTAATCAGCATTTTCTCCTTTTCCCACAATGTTTTCTATCCTTTCGAAAGAAAAATTGCAACATCTGCGCAGCGCTGAAATTGTCGTCTGCAAAAGCTTTCATTCGGACAAGGCTAAAATTCTGTCATTTGGTAAAAGGTTAAGGGTTAATCCTTAACCCTGCACCACATGATAATATTGTAGACCCATCAAAAACTGTAAGTATTTGCAAGGGAATTTTTATACATGGCTCAGACAATAGGATTTGTCTTTGAAATAGTACAAAAAATTGTGAGAGAAAATGAGGGTCACCAGCATTTCCTCCTTTTCCCACAGTGCTTTAAAAAGGCTTCTTCCTCAGAGTTGTTCAAACAAGGGATTGTATGGTAAAGGGTTAAAACCCCCTTCACAAGTATTGCTGCTTTTGCTGTTAGTATAAACTAGAGCTGTCACTGAATGTGACTTAATACCCCGCCAGCGCTTTGACAGAAAAAAAGTGTCAAGTTCAAGGGGAGATAATTCCTCAACCAGGGGGAGTTGACACTTGAAATTTACGTCTTGCAAATCTTCAATATATGATCAATATATGTGCAAAGTTTCAATGCAATTGAAGGAAAACTCTAGGAGGACTTCGCGACACAAAATTGCTAGTATTTTGTACACAGACTGACACACAGACGGACGGACAGACAGGCTGATTCCAGTATACCCCCGAAAACATTCGTTTGCGGGGGTATAATTAAGATCCAGGGTCAGTACTCACTGACCATTCTTAATGTCTTTCTACATCCAGTTCAAGATGAAACAAAGTAACACAACTTATGATATGGCTGAACCATTTACTTTAGCCAATCAACTAATCAGAAGATGTGTTACTTTCAAATTTAGAAAATTCTTGGGAGTTTGGGCAGTAATTCAAGCGTATAATATATGGTAATAGAGGTCATTTATTTCAGGTCAATTTGTTCTAATTATAAGTATCTGTCATAGTTACAACAATAGAGATAGAATTCTTACATCAGTAATTTTTGTGACACCCATCAGAGCGCAGTCGGAATCTCGAAAGTCAATCTTCTTCCATTCCTCAATTACCTGAAACAACATTTATGTCTTTAATCCTCCATCAAGTGTCTTAATGACCCTGAGGAAACAGCCTTTTGAAAACCTTGTAGAAAAAGGAGAAAATGCTGGTAACCAGCATTTTCTCCTTTTCCCACAAGGTTTTCTATACTTTCACAGAGAATTGCCATTATTTCAACTAAATTTGAAAAGTCGTCTACAAATGCTTTCAATTTCAATCAGTCAAATATTCTCACATCAGATATTTTTGTAACACCTATCAGGATACAGTCAGAGTCTCTAAGGTGAATCTTCTTCCAGTCCTCAGTTACTTGAAACAACATTTATATCATAAATCCTTTACCACACAATCCTGTGTTTTGATGACCCTGAAGAAACAGCCTTTTGAAAACCTTGTAGGAAAAAGGAGAAAATGCTAGAAAAACCTTGTGGAAAAAGGAGAAAATGCTGGTAACCAGCATTTTCTCCTTTTCCCACAAGGTTTTGTATACTTTCACAGACAATTACCATCATAACAACTAAATTTGCTACGTAGTCTGCAAATGCTTCCAATTTTGACCGGGCTAAAATTTTGTCAGTCAGTAGCATACAGGACTTGAGAACAGGAGGTCGCTGGTTCGATCCCTGGCTTGGCCAATTTCTTTCCGAGGACTGATGATTGTCACTGCGACAGGATTCATTCCTCTCGCCGCTGACCATTGTTTCAACAATGGTTATGTGGGAAAGCAGCAAGTGGCTTGGAAAGAATACTGTGCGGAGTACTGGTAAGAGAAACTCCAGGAAAGCATGGACAGGTGCACTGGCGGCTGTAATATAACTGAAATAATGTTGAAAACAGCGCTAAACACTATACAATCACTCAATTCTTGAGTTGCATTTAATTTGCCGTCTGCAAATGCTTCAAATTTGGACTGGTCTAAAATATTTTCGTGTGGTAAAGAGTTAAAACAAGAGTTGTCTGACAAAATTCAATGCTCTGTTTTGTCTTCTGCATTATAACTGGAATGTTGTGGAAAAAAGACATGAAATACCATCAATTGAAATCAGAGATATCAAACAACAACAACAAACCTGAGCAAAGCAAGACAAAACATCAACAGAAGAATGAGAGTATTTCACCAGGCTTGTTACGACAACCACCTGTTAAATATATAAAAAGGTAATTATACTATGAACCTTATCAATATGCTTAACCCTTTACCAGACAACAAAATTTTAGCCTTGTCCAAATTAAAAGCATTTGCAGACAACAATTTCAGTGTGGCTCAAATGGTGCAATTTTCTTTTGATAGGGTAGAAAACATTGTGGGAAAAGGAGAAAATGCTGGTTACCAGCATTTTCTCCTTTTGCCACAATGTTTTTAAAAGGCCTCTTTCCCAGGGGCGTTAAAAGGCGGCATTGTGCGGTACAGGGTTAAATGGCGGTCATGTGTCACTTGTATACAAACAAATGTCGATAACAAAAACACTGAATGGATAATTCAGGTATATTTATGTCACCAGTTGTAATCATTTGTAACTGCTTAACTTTTTGCCAAATGAAAAAAAAATGTATACCAGTCCAAATTAAAAGCATAAATTTTGCAGAAGATAAATCAAATTTGTCTTAAATGACACAAATTTGTCTCCGAAAAGGTAGAAAACACTGTTGGAAAAGAAGAAAACTCTGGGTTTTCCAACAATGTTTTCTACACTACTAAGAGAAATTTCAGTTTCTGAGCAACATTTAATTTGTCATCTGTAAATGCTTCCAATTCGGACAAGTCTGAAATATTGTCATCTGGTAAAGAGTTAACCTTTTCAGCGCCATAGGCGAAAACAGAGACTTTTGCGGACAGCACAGATCAAGATCAGACTGCACAGAATGTGCAGTCTGATCTTTGATCTATGCCCTCCGCTTGTTTGGTCAAGCATGTAGGATATAAATCTTCCAGAGACTCAGTGGATTGTATTCACAGCCATCAAAAGAGGCCGAGTTTGTTTATTTGGTGCCGAAAGAGTTGATGCATCTCCATATGTTTTATACTAAGCAAAGCCATCACATAAATATAGACCAATCAAATCCATTTCGTCTAACAAACGACTGAATCACGAGGCAGAATGGTCCTCTGACATCCAGGAAATTGACCAAGAGCAAAAAGTATCAACCCAGGTCAGCCTGCACGGACTGTGCAGGCTGAGCTGGGTCGATACTTTTTGCAAATGAATTAAGCTCCCTTTTCACAGAGCATGGCTCAAATATTTTCAAAGTTGTTTGCATCAAAGCCTAAATGTTTCAGACTATAATGAGTTACTTTTCAGTAATGATCGGAATGTTTTGAAAAAAGGCACATATATATCTTGATAAACTAAATCACGAGGCAGACTGGTCCTCTGACATCCAGTAAATTGACCATGAGCAAAAAGTATCAACCCAGGTCAGCCTGCATGGACTGTGCAGGCTGAGCTGGGTTGATACTTTTTGCAAATGAATTAAGCCCCCTTTTCACAGAGCATGGCTCAAACATTTTCAAAGTTGTCTGCATCAAAGCCTAAACGTTTCAGACAATAATGAGTTACTTTTCAGTAATGATTGGAATGTTTTAAAAAAAGGCACATATATCTTGATAAACTAGCAAACTCAAATCTCACATCTTTCTCTATTTCAAGAGCTTTTCCCATTCTGTTTATACACTCTGTTCTAAATGTCTGCAGCCAATAAATCATCGATTCTTCAAACCATTCCTGATAGTGAGACAACGTTAGACGGAACAACTCTCTGAAAATGAATACAAAAACCAAAAGATCATTTTTTCTCAGTTTTCAAAAAAAAGGAAAATTAATAAAAAAAAATTCTTACTTAAGCTTTCAAAGAATAAAGCAGTAAATCTATGGCTACAAAAGAGAAATGTCATATTCTTCAACTTTTTTGATGACAACCCTTTACCACACAATCCTGAGTTTAAACAATCTAAGAGAAGAAACATTCAAAAACGTTGTGGTAACCACCATTTTCTCCTTTTTTCAAAATGTTCTCTACCCATCCTAAGACAAATTCCATCATTTGAACCACATTTGATTTGTCATCTGCAAATGCTTTCAATTAAGAAACATCCAAATTTTTGTCATCTGCTAATTAAAGGAATAAAGGTAAACACTCTCATTGAAATTGTTAATGCAAAACGGAGTAAGATTCTTTTCTTTATTATCAATAAGAAAGTACCATTTTACAAAATATCTTTCACTCTTTACCAAACGACAAAATTTTAGACTAGTCCAAATTGAAATCATTTGCAGATGATGAAATAAGTGTGACTCAAAACTGAAATTCGGTTTGGAAAGGTTAGAAAACATTGTGGGAAAAGGAGAAAATGCTGGTTACCAGCATTTTCTCCTTTTCCCACAATGTTTTCAAAAGGCTTCTTTCTCAGGGTCGTTAAAAGTCATGATTGTTTGGTACAGGGTTAAAAGATGATTGGAAAGTTTAACAAAAGTTGTAAAAAACGATTTTGGTATACCTTCTAGAAACATTTTCTCGGACTACATTGCACAATTTTCTCAAGGCAAAATACAGAGATAGTGAGAGTTTACTGGCGGCCATAATGTTGACAGAAAAACTATTGTATCGTCTCTTGTACCTGTTCATCTGATCAATGGTAGATCTCACAAGAAAACCAACCTGAAAAAAAAATGATAACAAGAGCCTCATATATGTATGGAGTCCGGTAGGTGTCATGCTCTACACAATTTTTTATTTCGAAATAACGAAAACCTAAATCCTTCAAACGAAATACTATTTCGAGAAAACGAAATACTAAATCGTTAAAACGAAATGCTATTTCGAGAAAACAAAATACTAAATCGTTAAAACGAAATGCTATTTCGAGAGAACGAAATGCTATTTCGAGAAAAACGAAATGCTATTTCGAGAAAGAGGAATACTAAATTGTTAAAACGAAATGCTATTTTGAGAGAACGAAATGTTATTTCGAGAAAACGAAATGCTATTTCGAGAAAGAGGAATACTAAATTGTTAAAACGAAATGCTATTTCAAGAAAAAGAAATACTAAATCGTTAAAACGAAGTCACGATTAAGAAAAATTAAAAGCCATAAAATCCATAACGATATAGGTTTAAAATAAAATTGTTGCCGATTTAATAAATTCTTATCGTACAGACTGTGTAGTCACTCATCTCACATGGCCATGGCAGACGATGACAACAAAGTGTTCCAAACATACCCATTTGTTTTCTCGAAATAGCATTGCGTTTTAACGAATTAGTATTTCGTTTTCTTGAAATAGCATTTCGTTTTAACAATTTAGTATTTCGTTTTCTCGAGATAGTATTTCATTTGAACGATTTAGGATTTCATTATTTCAAAATAAAAAATGTGTAGAGCATGACACCTACCAGGTTCCGTATATATGTGTGCCAAAGTTCTCCCTCCTGTTTTTTTTCTCAAGTGAAAATTTCAAGTAAAAATCAAAGGACTCAAAGTCCTGGAACGTGGATTTGTGGAGTGGCATAAAGCTGTAACATGTTGTAATAAAAAAAAAACAAAATCACACACAACACATGTGCAATCATTGTAAAAAAGGAGTTAGCAAGGGTAGGGAAAATCAAAACTGTTCTGAACTGTTATCCTATTACTGTTTAAGGAGAGATAATTTGATCTGTCAATCTTACGCAGTTTTTGCTGGTATTAGATCTCCAACTATAGGTATACACATGTAGGACAGTATTTCGGTAGTGATGAAAGTGAGGTTGAGGTGTATTTTCTAAGACTGCAAGTAGAATGGCGCAAGTGTGAATGACAGTATATTTGGTTCAGGTCAAACGGATATCAATGTATTTGGTTCTGGCCAGAACAATCACAGTAAGCAGATTTGGTATACAAATCCACTAAAAAGGGCATAACTGTGTCAAAAATGTGTTAATAGTCATTTGCCCTTGTGGCATATTTTCATTTTAATAGTAAAAAAATCGGTTATTGAGTTAACTCTCCACCAAACCACAAAATTTTAGACATGCCAAAATATCAAGCAATTGCAGACAACACTTTAACTATGACTCAAACAACTAAATTTGTCTTTGAAATAGTCTTAAATGGTATGGGAAACGAGGAAAATGATGACTACCATCCCTTTCTTCTCTTTTCACAATGTTTTCTGAAGCTATCAACCTAAGGGTCATTAAAAGATGAGATTGTTTGTTAACCCTTTACCACACAGTCCTGTGTAAAACACTGTGGGAAAAGAAGAAAATGCTGGCAACCAGCATTTTCTCCATTTCAAGAATGTTTTTTACTCTATCAAAGACAAATTTAGGTCCATCATTTGAGCCACGTTTAAATTGTAGTCTACAAATGCTTTTAATCTGGACACGTCTACATTTTTGTCATGGGGTAAAAGGTTAAAGCACCTTATACAAAATAAAATATCTTAACAAACAACAGAAAATATACTAAAACATATGGAGGATATTTTTTCTTTTTTGGTGAAAGATCGAAATTTATTTCATTGAGTGAACATCATCTGTAATATTTTCACGAGTGGCCCAGCCACGAGTGAAAATATTACAGATGATGTTCACAAGATGAAGTAAATTGCAATCTTTCACCAAAAAAACCCCCCAAATATTCTATTTATTTCATGCTTCTAACCCCTTTTTGTTGGGGCTTTGATCAAAATCCAGTACAGTTGTTTTTGGAAATTCTTTGTGGCATACCCCCTCACATAGCAATGCATTACAATATTACGTAAAGCGCGAGAAATATTGCATAAATTACATCATATTTCCCTCAATTTGAATGCAACACACTGATTACTTAGGTGACTAATGCGCAAGAACTACTGTTTCCACTTTCAACTGAAGAGTTAGAAAACATGAAATCGGTATTTTCACTGGTTGTAACCATGAAATATCAAACCATAATCTACCATTATTTCTCAATAAACTATTGAAAAGCATGAAATAAGCAAGTACCTTACCTTTTTTTCTAGAGCTAGACTAACTAGTCTGTAATAGTTTATACCCAGATCGTTGTAGAAATGTTTGTTCACTGGAAGTACATTACAGTGTGATGATACTACATTTACCAAGTCTGAAATTTAAACAAAAATTAGGAAATCCTGTGCTACGATGGTGAAGAAAACCGAAATCCCTACATGTTTGTGCTAATCACTTCATGATTTTTTGAAGGAAAGTTTAAAAAAAAAAATGGCTATTTTTGTGTACTACCAGTTTTTGAGTAAAAGCCAGGGCCCGCTTTCATGAAAAAAACTGAAGTCTCATGTTTTTGCTCAAATCCGCTGACACTGATTTTCTGATGTATGCAGAGTTCTTTATTTGAGACCTACTTCATTAACGGACTTTAGTGACATTCTAAAATCCTAAGTTGACACAAGGTATCAGACTAAACTCTGCAAAATAAGTCTGTTGTCTTAACCCTTTACCACACAATGCCTCCTTTTAATGCCTCTGGGAAAGAAGCTTTGTGAAAACATTGTGGGAAAAGGAGAAAATGCTGGTAACCAGCATTTTCTCCTTTTCCCACAATGTTTTCTACCCTATCAAAGAAAAATTGTACCATTTGAGCCACATTGAAATTGTCGTCTGCAAATGCTTTCAATTTGGACAAGGCTAAATTTTTGTCGTCTGGTAAAAGGTTAAGTCCATTTAGTATACTGATTTGAGTCTGAAGCATTGTGTCAACTCAGTATTTGAGTAAATTAACTCTTTACCAAACGACAACATTTCAGGTTCGTCCAAACTGAAAGCTTTTACAGACGACAATTTACGTGAAGTTTACAAAAGATGAAGTTTGTCTTTGATAGTGTGAAAAACATTGTGGGAAAGGAGAAAATGCTGGTTACCAGCATTTTCTCCTTTCCCAACAATGTTTTCAAAAGCCCTTTCTTTTAGGGCCGTTAAAAGTCGGGATTATGTGGTAAAGGGTTAATGTTAGTGAAGCATGTCTCAAATAACGCACTAATTATTTTTTAAGGTAGAAAATGAGTTGGTTACTGGATTTGAGCGGAACATGAGACTTAATTTTTTTTGGTGAAACCGGGCCCTGCACTTTAGCCTGTTGTTCATCTACAGAAAAAACTTTTAAATCATATTTAACAAGAGATGTTTGTAAAACATGTATGCCCCACTAATGGCATCCAATTCTAAATATAACGTGATTATAAACTGTTAAGTTCAAAGTGTAAAAACGAACAAAGGGTAATTACTCAAAAATTATTAACGATAAATTAACAATTCTTGGGCACTGCACTTCCCATTTATGTGAACTATCAACTTACAAGGTTTCATGATTTTACCTCACATACTTTTTGAGTTAGGCTCCGGAAAAAAATTTCCCCCAGCTGGGCGGGGGGATAGAAATAGCCCAGCTGTCGCACTACAGAAGGGGTAAGACCCCCCCACTGTGCCTGCCCGTTTGCCGTGGGCTGCAACTCGTGTCGTCTGATGACGGGATCCTGGTGGTTGAGTGGATTCAGAATATGGCCCTTGAATTGTTCTGCTTTCACAACACACCACTTTGGCCTTGAATTGGACTAAACGAGAGGTCAGGAGGGCCCGTCCTGATCAATCGGCTGGTCATGCCTAGCCCTAGGGCATTTCTCTTAACTGTGTATCGTTTTATCGTACACAAAAATTCACAGAAGAATATCAAATCTTTTTCCTCTCTGTCAAAGATATAAATAAATGCCCTAGAAGGCGGTGGCTCATGGGCTAATCGGGTGAAAGTTGGAATTTGATTGACACTTGTAACCGCCCAAAGACAGTCTATGCTTGGTGTGACATTCTGAGGGCCTACATTTGTCCGGTCTAGCCCTTTCACTTCGAGTATATTGCCGATGTATCCTTGTCATGATCTGTGTTTGGTTTCCCCAGATCATGTCCCCTTGTTGGGCTCCGAGGCGGGTGGGGAGCATCGGCAATGAATTAATACAATTATCATGGCAACCCCAAAAAAACCCAAGCACGTTCTTTCAGATTCAGATTCTGAATCAGATACTTCTTTCACTCACTCTACTTTTGCTAGGTTTATTGTGATAGAGTCAGCTGACAAATCAAAAGAAATTACAAAGCTCTCACCTTTTATTATAGAAAAGACAATCTCGTCTATCTTAGGTACTCCAAAATCAGTTAAGAAATTGAAAAACGAAACCCTGCTTGTTGAATGCTTTACCCAACAGCAGGCAAAAAACCTTTTAGGCCATAAAAAGTTCTACAATTTGGATGCTAAAATATACCCACATAAGACCTTAAATACCAGCAAAGGAGTCATCAGATGTACGGAACTTTCATACTGTGATTCTATAGACGAGATTAAGACTAATCTACAATCCCAGGCAGTGTCTGACGTCAAGAGAATCTCTGTTTTTAGAGATGGGGTACCTAGAGATACCCACACCTACATTTTAACGTTCTCTACACCCTCTTTACCTACTTCTATTAAGGTAGGATTTCAATTGGTCAATGTCGATGTATATGTACCAAACCCGCTGCGTTGCTATAAATGCCAGCGGTATGGCCACCATGAAAGCAATTGCAAAAGTACCCCTGTATGTCCGAAATGTGCTTTTGAAGGGGAAAACCATGACAAAAAGACTTGCAATAATCCTCTTCTCTGTGTCATTTGCAAGTCTTCTCATCCTACCTATTCCAAAGAATGTTCAGTTTGGAAAGATGAGAAAGAAATCCTATCAATCAAGTTTAAGGAGAATGTTAGCTTTTTGGAAGCCAGGAAAACAGTTGAAAAACGCAGGTCTGATCAGGCATTGTTGAGCAAAAGCACAACATATGCAAATGTTGCATCTCCTTTGCCTGCAAATGGACATTGTCCAACCTGCGAACTGTTGGCTAAAAAACTTCTCCAAAAGTTTCCTGAAATGACTAGTGAACTGAAAGCTCTCCTTCCCAATGTCGAGGTTACAACACCTTCCACTCAGACTCAGACTGCATCTAAAACAAACAAACCCTCTTCTGCATCCCCAAAACCCACAGACTCTCAAAGTATTCCTTCACAAAAAACCCCAAAGCCCTCTTCCTCTTCACAAAATATTTCATCAAAAAAAGCTTCAAAGCCATCTGCCCCTTCAAAACAGCCTCCTAAGAAACCCCAACCTCCATCTTCACAGTCTACAAATAAATCAAACGTTCCACCTAAAGATAACAAATCTTATCATGTACCCCGATCACCAAAAAGATCTTCCTCGAAATCTAAACCACAGTCCAGAGATAACCATGGATCCTGTGAAATTGCAGTCACAGTAGATGATCCGGTCCCTACCTCCAACAGATTTTCGGAGTTAGAGGACATGGATGCAGATACTGAAAATCTGGAAGGTGAGGCTTCAGATTCAGAAGCCTCTATCTGGTCCATTTCTAAAGATACTTGGAACAAGGACACTGACACTTGGCACTCGTCCAAACCCGAGACAACTGTAATTAAATCTTAATCTATTTTAAAATGTATTGGTTTATGGCCTCTTTTTTTACTTTAGCTTTTATACTCTCTTCATGCACTATGGATACCATAATCCAGTGGAATTGTCGAGGTCTAAAGTCAAACTTTGACGAACTTTCCCTTTTAATCAATGATCACAAACCAGTTGCTGTTTGTCTACAAGAAACCTTCCTTAAGCAGGAGGATGATATTTCTGTCAAATATCATTCCATTTACAATAAAGTCTTTACCGAAGGCGAGAAAGCTAGAGGTGGTGTTTCTATTATTGTCAATAACAACATTCCTCATAAAGTTGTGTCTCTTAATACAAACTTGCAAGCTGTTGCCATCAGGTTATCTTTACACAGTGCTGTTACACTGTGTTCTTTATATCTTCCCCCAAGCACACCTATGAATGAGAACAATCTGAATGATCTCATTTCCCAATTGCCATCCCCCTATATTCTTGCTGGGGACTTTAATGGTCACAATGTTATGTGGGGTTGCAATGACACTAACCAGAGAGGTTTACAGTTGGAGAACTTCATTTCGAATAACTCCTTATCTTTCATGAATGATAACAAATCCAAAACCTACTTGCATCCAGCAACTGGATCTTACTCTTCTATTGATTTAACCTTATGCAGCCCAGTCTTACTTCCCAATTTCACTTGGAAAGTGAAAGAGGATTTGTGTGGAAGTGATCACTTCCCTATTATCTTTTCATCTACACAACCATCCAGCAGCATAAAACCGCAGAAATGGAAGCTCTCCAAAGCCAATTGGAATAGATTTGAAACCCTCTGTGAACAGACCATTACACATGACAAGTTTGGAGATTGCGATGATCCCGCAAAACTTTTTACTTCGCTGTTAATTGATGCAGCTAAACAGTCTGTCCCTCAGACCTCGACAAATCCAAAACGTCCTGACAAGCCTTGGTACAATGATGATTGTAAACAGGCTGTCAGAGACAGAAAACAAACCCTTAGAAAGTTTAACCTCAGACATACCAAAGAAAATCATGACTTATTCCGTATTTCCAGGGCAAAGGCTCGTCGTACCATTAGAGAAAGTAAGCGCAAGGCTTGGAGACAATATGTCTCTAAATTAAATAGTAGAACTACTACTAAAAAAACCTGGGACATGATCAGAAAGATCAATGGCAAAGGCCAACCCCCTCTCAGTCACCTTGAAGTTAACAATACTTCGTTGGAAACCCCCCAGGATATAGCTGATGCTCTTGCTGACACCTTTTGTAAAAAGTCTTCCTCTGCAAACTATTCTGAAAAGTTTCAGAGGAATAAAGCCAGAGAAGAAAAGAAAAAACTTAATTTCAATTCTTCTAATTCAGAGCACTATAATAAACTCTTCACTTTTAAAGAATTAAAATCTGCTCTGAATAAAGCTCACGATTCTTCTCCTGGCCAAGATAAAGTTCATTACCAGTTTTTAAAACACTTACCTTTTACTTCTCTCTCTGTTTTATTTGATATTTTTAATGATATCTGGCAGTCCGGTGATTTTCCTTCGTCCTGGCGAGAGGCACTAGTCATTCCTATCCCAAAACCTGGCAAAGATGCTAGTGACCCAGCCAACTATCGTCCAATAGCTCTTACTAGTTGTCTCTGCAAGACTCTAGAACGTATGGTCAATGACAGGCTTGTCTGGTGTCTAGAAAAAAACAACCTCATCGTTGATGTACAGAGTGGATTTCGTCGTCAACGTGGCACAATCGATCATCTTGTCCGCTTTGAAACCTTTGTCAGAGAAGCCTTTATTAATAGACGACATGTAGTATCTGTCTTTTTCGACCTTGAAAGCGCTTATGATACGACTTGGAAATACGGAATTCTTAAAGACTTACATGACTTTGGTCTTCGAGGCCGTCTTCCTCTTTTTATCTCAGCCTTCTTGGATGAACGTCTTTTCCGTGTCCAAGTTGGCAATACTGTCTCGGGAGCCCGTGAACAGGAGATGGGTGTGCCCCAAGGATGTATTCTCTCTGTTACACTTTTTAGTGTAAAAATAAACAGTATAGTTAAAGCTATCTGTCCTGGTGTAGACTGTTCTCTTTATGTTGATGACTTTGTTATATGCTTCAGATCTCGAAATATGAATATTATTGAGAGACAATTTCAACAGTGTCTCAACAAACTCCAAACGTGGTCTGATGAAAATGGCTTCAAATTTTCAAAGTCCAAAACCAAGTGCATGCACCTATGTAATTTACGTGGTGTTCATCCAGACCCTGAACTGTATTTGGACAAAACTAAAATTGAAGTCGTTTCTGAGTTTAAATTTCTCGGAGTCATCTTTGACAGAAAGCTTTCCTTCCTTCCTCACATCACTGCACTTAAAAAGAAATGCAAGAAGGCTCTTAATCTTCTAAAGGTTGTGGCCCATTCTGAATGGGGAGCAGACCGTAAAGTCCTCTTGCGGCTTTATCGGTCTTTAGTTCGCTCCAAATTAGACTATGGATCTATCGTATACGGATCAGCCCGTAAATCTTGCCTTAAAATTCTCGATCCTATACACCACGAAGGCCTGCGTCTTGTACTTGGCGCTTTCAGAACTTCTCCCGTCAATAGTCTCTATGTTGAGGCTAATGAACCTTCTCTTTCTTACAGGAGGGAAAAACTCTCACTTCAATATCTTTTAAAACTGAAATCAAATCGTTTTAATCCAACTCATAAAGTTGTTTTTAAACCTCAGTATAAACGTCTTTTTGAAAGGAAACCAAATGTTATTCCTCCATTTGGTATCCGCATGGAGCCCATTGTAGATAACCTTGGCATAGACATTGAGTCTATTGCCGACTATAAAATCTCTGAAATCCCTCCATGGACACTAAACAGTGCAGAATTCAGATTTGACCTTGCATCCGACAAAAAGTCAGTCACGGATAGAACTGTGTTTCATGCTAGATACAACGAGATAAAGGAGCATTATTTTTCCTTCAAACCAATCTATACAGATGGATCTAAAGAGGGAAATTCTGTAGCAGCTGCCGCTATTTATGGAGAAAGGAGCTTAAAGTGCCGCCTTCCAAACAATTCCTCTATCTTCTCTGCAGAAATTAAAGCTATTGATCTTGCCCTTAATCTAGCTGAACATTCTAATTCCAACCGTTTCGTTATCTTTTCGGACTCTTTGTCTACATTACAGGCCCTTTCAAATCAACGACTTGAGAATCCTTTGATCTGTACTTTACTTGAAAGGATCTCACAAATTTCTTCTATGAATAGATTGGTGTTCTGCTGGCTTCCAAGTCATGTAGGCATCAAAGGCAATGAAAATGCCGATAGGTCTGCCAAATCTGCACTTAACCTTCCCATTTCAGATTTTAAAGTTCCACACACTGATTTTAAATCCTCTGTTTCAACACATATCCAATCTTCTTGGCAATCCCAGTGGGATGCTGATGTTTTCAATAAACTACATTCAGTTAAACCTTCCCTTGGTGAATGGTACCCCGTTTACAGGTCTGTTCGTCGAGAAGAAGTGATAATTGCACGACTTCGAATTGGCCATTCACGCATTACACATTCCTGGCTTTTGACCAGAGATGATGCCCCTGAATGTATTCCATGCAATGCATCCTTTTCTATAAAACATATCCTACTAGATTGCATTGACTTTCAACCAATTCGTTCAAAATATTTCAACGTCGATAGTTTAAAAAATCTTTTTGATTCTGTCAGCGTTGAATCTATTATCGCTTTCATAAAGGAGATTGGCATTTACAATAAACTGTGATATTTGCTACTTTTGAGATGATAGGGATTGCCCTGTCACTCAATAATGTCCTTTATACATATTAAGATCACACACAATCCTTCTTAACTCAACTCTTTTACTATTATAAATATATTCAAACCTTTCTCAGTTTATAATACCATTTTTAATATCTTTTAACACAGACATGTGCGCTAAATGACCAAAGCTGTCGATGCGCCATAAAACAACATTCATTCATTCATTCCTGAAAAAAATTAAGTACGAAAATCAACAAAGGGCAATGACTGCAAAAATATAATGGGCAGAGTTATGGTTCTTGTGCAATGCACTTCTCCTGAATAAGATCTATCCACATGTAAAGTTTCAAGATGATATCTGAAAAAACCTTTTGAGTTATGCTCCGGACAAAAATTAAGTACCAAAATCAACAAAGGGCAATAACTCCAAAAATATGATGGGCAGAGTTATGGTTCTTGTGCACTGCACTTCTTCTTAATAAGATTAATCCACCTATGAGGTTTCAAGGTGATATCTGAAATACTTTTTGAGTTATGCTCAGGATAAAAATTAAGTATGAAAATCAACAAAGGGCAATAACTCCAAAAATATGATGGGCAGAGTTATGGTACTTGTGCAATGCACTTCTCCTTAATAAGATCTATCCACCTATGAGGTTTCAAGATGATACCTGAAATACTTTTAGAGTTATGCTCCGGACAAAAATTAAGTATGAAAATCAACAAAGGGCAATAACTCCATAAATATGATAGGCAGAGTTATGATTCTTGTGCACTGCACTTCTCCTTAATGAGATCTATCCACCTATGTAGTTTCAAGATGATACCTGAAATACTTTTTGAGTTATGCTCCGGACAAAAATGTGGTCTACGGACCGACCGACCGACCGACGGACCGACCGACGGACCGACAAGTGCAAAGCAATATATCCCTGCTTCTTCGAAGGGGGGCATAAAAAGAGATGTTTGTAAAACATGTATGCCCCCCTAATGGCATCCAATTCTAAATATAACATGTGATTATAAACTGTTAAGTTCAAAGTGTAAAAACCAACAAAGGGTAATTACTCAAAAATTATTAATGATAAATTAACAATTCTTGGGCACTGCACTTCCCATTTATGTAAACTATCAACTTATAAGGTTTCATGATTTTACCTCACATACTTTTTGAGTTATGCTCCGGACAAAAATTAAGTACGAAAATCAACAAAGGGCAGTAACTACAAAAATATAATGGGCAGAGTTATGGTTCTTGTGCAATGCACTTCTCCTGAATAAGATCTATCCACATGTAAAGTTTCAAGATGATATCTGAAAAACCTTTTGAGTTATGCTCCGGACAAAAATTAAGTATGAAAATCAACAAAGGGCAATAACTCCAAAAATATGATGGGCAGAGTTATGGTTCTTGTGCACTGCACTTCTCCTTAATAAGATTAATCCACCTATGAGGTTTCAAGGTGATATCTGAAATACTTTTTGAGTTATGCTCCGGACAAAAATTAAGTATGAAAATCAACAAAGGGCAATAACTCCAAAAATATGATGGGCAGAGTTATGGTACTTGTGCACTGCACTTCTCCTTAATGAGATCTATCCACCTGTGAGGTTTCAAGATGATACCTGAAATACTTTTAGAGTTATGCTCCGGACAAAAATTAAGTATGAAAATCAACAAAGGGCAATAACTCCATAAATATGATAGGCAGAGTTATGATTCTTGTGCACTGCACTTCTCCTTAATGAGATCTATCCACCTATGTAGTTTCAAGATGATACCTGAAATACTTTTTGAGTTATGCTCCGGACAAAAATGTGGTCTACGGACCGACCGACTGACGGACCGACCGACAGATGGACCGACCGACAAGTGCAAAGCAATATACCCCCGCTTCTTCAAAGGGGGGCATAATAATTAGATAAAATTAGTCGCACTGACTTCAGTTTATGTTTAACCCTTCATCAAACAACTAAATTTAAGACTGGTCCAAATCAAAAGCATTTGCAGACAAAAAATTAAATGTGGCTCAAATAATGGGATTTGTGTCTGAAAGAGTAGAAAACATTGTTGGGAAAAGAGAAAATGCTGGTTACCAGCATTTTCTCTTTTTCCCACTATGTTTTCACAAGCCTTCTTTCTACAGGGTCATTAAAAGTCGGGATTGTGTGGTAAAGGGTTAAGGGATTAATCTTTAACTTTTTACCAAACTATTCTGAGTTTAATGACCCTGAGGCAATTGACTTTTGGGTAGCAGATCCTGAGAAAGACAAAAGATTTAAGTTTTTTTCTTGAAACCAGGCCTCAAGTCTAAACAACCCTAAATGGCTTTTGACAATATTGTGGGGAAAAGGAGAAAATGCTGACTGTCAGCAATTTTCTCTTTTTCGCACAATGTTTTCTACCTTTTCAAAGATATATTCTCTCATCATTCAAACCACATTTTAAGGTGATGTCTCCAAATGCTTTTAAAATGGATAAGCGTAAAATTTTGTAGGTATATAGTAAATGTTAATTCAAAATGTCCATAAATCCATAGAAGACCTACTGTACAACTGGAAATGGTCGCGTCATGGAAATCTTTGGGATTTTCACATACTGATAAAAACTGCAAAGATATCGGCCAGCATAAATGTAAGCAACATTAAGGTATATTTTACCTACACACCAGGTCATGTGGGAGCCACTGACTGGAACCACTGTGGACATGAAGGAGTAACTTTTTTCATCAAGTTCGACCGGAATACCAGTCTAGTGGCAGTTAATACTGCCAATTAAACATGGTTCATCGAAGTAATAGTAGATATTTATTAAATTGAATAATACCTTAGCTTTACTTTCAAGGTTATCCATTGCAGTTTTCACAGCAATTAAAACTAGAGCTGTCACTGAATGCGACTTAATACCCCCACCAGCGCTTTGACAGAAAAAAAGTGTCAAGTTCAAGGGGAGATAATTCCTCAACCAGGGGGAGTTGACATTTGAAAATCACGTCTTGCAAATCTTCAATATATGATCAATATATTTGCAAAGTTTCAATGCAATTGAAGGAAAACTCTAGGAGGAGTTCGCGACACAAAACTGCTAGAATTTTGTACACAGATGGCCACACGGACACCCGGACGGACACACAGACAGGCTGATTGCAGTATACCTCCGAAAACATTCGTTTTGCGGGGGTATAACAAGCGTAAGGTCAGTATTTGGTAACTCATGGAATTTAAGACCCGCAATCAACTTTTACAGTACCTATTAATCTCTGCATTTCTGGTATCACTTTGTCTTTAATATCAGGGCTTGTCTCGGTTATCTTCTCACCCTCACAGTCTATCCACTCGGAGACATCATTTTGGAGCCTATCGGACAATTCCTTGCAAACCCGTTTTTGGGGCTCGCACTTGGGCTCCAGAAGGTCAAGGCTGATTAACTGAACTATGATCCTGAAAACAAAGTAGAAGTGTCACAAATAGTTACTTAACCCTTTAGCACACAATCCCAACTTTTAATGACCCTGAGAAAGAGGCCTTTTCAAAACATTGTGGGAAAAGGAGAAAATGCTGGTAACCAGCATTTTCTCCTTTTCCCACAATGTTTTCTAACCTATCAATGACAAATTTCATCATTTGCGCCACCTTTACTTTGTTGTCTGCAAATACTTTCAATTTGGACCAGTCTAAAATTTTGTCGTTTGGTAAAGAGTTAACAGTTTCTTGAGGCTTGATAAAAGTAAATTCTTTACCAGAGGTAAAAAATATGGACTGATCAAACTGAAAGCATACACAGACAACAAATTGACTTTTGCTCAAATGATTGGATTTGCCTTTGATAGGGTAGAAAACAATGTGAGAAAAGGAGAAAATACTGTTAACCAGCATTTTTTTTTCTTTTTCCCACAATTTTTTTATCCTATCAAAAGCAAATGTAACCATATGAGCAATACTTAATTTGTCGTCTGCAAAAACTTTTCATTTGGCCAAGTCTTAAATTTTGCCGCTCGGTCAAGAGTTAAACAAAATGTTATTGTATTCAACAGAAATGCAATATACAGAAAAAAAAGCAGTATGGTCAAACAACAATGTTAAAACTGTAGAGATAGATCAGAACAGACTCAACTTATTTAGAGTTCTGGGAGTGGGGGAGAGGTGCAGACTGGTTGGAGAGTCAATGTTGGAGATGCTAATATTGGAGAGTCAATGTTGGAGACGCATATATGGCGTGCAACACACGAAAAGGTGCCATCAGACATATGCGTAAAAGTGTGTCGTCCCTGATCAGCCTGTGCAGTCTGTGATTAACCGGAGACGACATTTTCCATTTTGTGCGATTTTCTGTTTCACGAAAGTCTATACTGTATAAAAAAATCTTATGTAGTCATAAAGTGCCATCTCGGATTAGTCTAAGCAGACTTTCATCATATCAAATATGAATCAAATCCCTCATATGGTTTGGAAAATATGAGCTCACAAAAAGCTTTCATGTAAATGTGGATGTCGACCTTAACGCCAATACCTGGGGTAGGACAACAGCTCATCCAAAAGTCCATCCAGGCAAGCTAAAATCAGAACATTATTTAAAATTGTTTATGAATATCAACACTGGTCTTACCCTAGTTTTGCTTTTAGAGCACTGAGATTCTCTAGAGTCGGAGGAAAGAGCGTCGGTAAACCATCTAGTTGCTCACATTTCCGCATAATAAATTTACTGGCAACTCGTCTGTAGTTTGAAAGCTGTAAATTGTAAAACATTGATAACTAGTATCACTGCTCTATTCAATAAATTGACAAACTAGATCTTTATGGTTAGATCTTGTCTTATGATTTTTGAGAGGGTAGAAAACTGTGTGGGCAGACAGCAAAAAAAATGTAGCTCAAATGATGAATTCTATCTTTGATAGAGTAAAAAAAATCATTGTTGGGAAAGGAGAAAATGCTGGTTACCAGCATTTCTCCTTTTCTCACAATGTTTTCAAAAGCCTTCTCTATCAGGGTGGCTAAAACTCCGGATTGCACCGTGTAATCTAGAAAATTCTTGAGAATTGGAGAACATTCTTAAGAATGGTTGGTGATTACTGACCCTGATTGCAGTATAATTACATAAATTTGTTATAATTGGAACAAACCTTAGAGAAGACAACTACATTTACCTCTGTATCAGTCAATGGCATCCTATCTAAAATACTTTTCTGTCCAATCTGCATGGTGGCCCAGGTCATCTGAAGGTCGTCCAGGGATGTGTTGATATGATGTTCACCCATCTCCGCCCCCTCTCTCTCGCAATGGATTTCTAACAGACATGTCACATTACTGAAATATGAAATTAGAACTGTCCGATTTGTGTGGGTGATCATGCTGTAGGGGCAGATCATTAGCCTCCTACATTTGAAGTTTAACTCTTTACCAAACAACAAAAATGTAGACTTGTCCAAATTGAAAGCATTTGCAGACAACAATTTAAATGTGGTTCTGCTGGTGGAATTTTGTCTTTGACAGGTTAGAAAACATTGTGGCAAAAGGAGAAAATGCCGGTTACCAGCATTTTTTCCTTTTCCCAAAATGTTTTCAAAAGGCTTCTTCCTCACGGTCGTTAAAACTCGGGATTGTTTGGCAAAGAGTTAAAGGCCCAGTGGCAGCTAAAAGTAGACGATGCATTTAAATTTATTTAAATTTAAATCATACCAGATAAAAGTATGGAAATAGGTGACAATCTGTTATTGTACAGTTGGTCCAAGTATTAGTCACCAGCAGAAAAAATAATTTTAAAAGTAGTTCAAAAATTGTCTTATATGTGCTTCACCCTTGATTTTGGTAACTACGTACACAATTGCCTGTGATAATTTGGAGATTCCATGAGCTTCAGCAAACATCCTCAATATCCTGTGAGCTTTTAATGATAACTGGCCATATTGATCATCCAGGTGTCTCTGTAAAAATAAATAAAAGCAGTCAAGCTAGGTCTGTGTTCACCAACCATTCTTAAGAACATTCTTAGTCTTTTCTCCAGAATTTTCTTAATTTGAAAGTAACACAACATCTGATTGGCTAAACCATTTGGTTTCGCCAATCAGAAGCTGTGTTACTTCCAAATTTAGAAAATATTGGATTTATTGATTGATTGAATGGTGTTTTACTCCGCTTTCAAAATTATTTCAGTCGTATCATGGTGCCAGCTCACATATTCATGTATTTGCTGAGTTTCATCAGTACTGGGCTATGGCTCTGAAGTGTCTTGCCCAAGGACACTCCCAAGAGAAATCTTGGCAAATAAGACTAAAAATGATCTTAAGAATGGTTGGTCAATATTGACCCAGGATATTTCTAAAACTACTGGCTCAGTAAACTGTATACCACAAACAAATTTCTACACTTGACTACATTAAAAGCATATGCAAATTAACCCTTTACCACACAATCCCAACTTTTAACGACCCTGAGAAAGGCGCCTTCTGAAAACATTGTGGGAAAAGGAGAAAATGCTGGTGACCAGCATTTTCTCCTTTTCCCACAATGTTTTCTACCCTTCCCAAAACAAATTTAAATTTTTCAGACATGTTTATTTTGTCGTCTGCAAATGCTTTCAATTTGGACAATTCTAAAATTTTGTCATATGGTAAAGAGTTAACCCTTAACCTGCTTAACCCTTTCCCAAACAACAAATTTTAGACCCTTCCAAACTGAAAGGGTTTGCAGACGACAATTTTAAATTTGATGAAAATGGCAGAAAGTTCTCCAAAAGGGTAGAAAACACTGTGGGAAAAGGAGAAATTGCTCGTTACGAGCAATTTCTCCTTTTCCCACAGTGTTTTCAAAAGACTTGTACTGCAGACACGTGAAAACCAGGACTTGTTTGGGAAAGGGTTAGTAAGTGAAATGAAACTTTCAAGTTGATAGTAAAAATCCAAATTTTGCTATTTAGAAGGTTTTTTATCTTATTTTTTTTTTTTTTTTTTTTTTTTTTTTTGGTGGGGGGGGGGGGGAAAGACGGGGGAATATGATCTTATTGGACAGTGTAGATCCAAGATCAGACTACACCTTCTGTGCAGTCTGATCTTGATCTAAACTGTCCACAAAAGTTCGTTGAGTCATGCTTAGCAGTGACAAGGTAAATGTGTTTCAAAGTCTTCTTTCTCAGTCGTTAAATTTCGTCATTGTGTGGTAAAGGGTTGAGGAACATTTAACCCCTTACCACACAATCCCAAGTTTTAACAACCCTGGGGACGGGGCCTTTTGAAAACATTGTGGGAAAAGAAGAAAATGCTGGTAACCAGCATTTTCTTCTTTTCCCACAATGTTTTCTACCCTTTGAAAGACAATTTTTATGTTTTGAGTATCATTTGATATGTCGTTTGCAAATGCTTTCAGTTTGGACCACGCTAAAATTTCGTCGTATGGTAAAGAGTTAATTTGTCATCTGCAAATGCTTTGAATTTGGTCGAGTCCTAAATTTTCTCTTTTGGTAGAGGGTTAATGAGAAGTGTTACAGGAGATCACTCCCTCCTTACAGCATAGCTTCTTCCTGTATAAAATCAACACCTGACAACTGCATTGGGGAGAGAATTCTCTTTAGCTCAGGGGTTAGTGTATTGGTCTTTTAAACCTCGATAAATGAGGATCTTTGCCGCACGGGTTTGAATCCCAGCCAGAGCGGCTTATATCTGAGCTATGCATTTGTCGCGAACTTTCCTGTTTGTAAGATGGGGGCTTGTCCGGAATTGGCCTTTGAGCCATTTGTTGTCTATATAAATTGCCCGTCATCGGCCACTGAGCCATGTGTTGTCTAAATAACAGACTTACTGCCTAACAAGGCTTTCCGTCATTAAAATAATGATTTCTCTTTAGAGGGGGTGTGTTATGGGAGATCACTCTTTCCATACAGCATAGCTTCTTCCCATATAAAATCAGTGCCTGACAATTGCGTTGGTGAGAATTCTCTATAGCTCAAGGGTTAGTGTATTGGTCTTTTAAACCTCGATAAATGAGGATATTTGCAGCATGGGTTCGAATCCCAGCCAGAGCGGTTTATATCTGAGCTATGCATTTATTGCGAACTTTCACGTTCGTAAGAGAAGGTTGTGAAAAAGAACTTACACATGACTCCGAGTATGTGTAACTAAGAAACTGTTTGAATGCTTTATAATAGTCTTCTGTAGAAAAATAACAGTTGTCTTCACTGTCCTGAAATTAGAATAAATCCGACAGATTACTCCCTGAAACAAAAAAGACCACTGTGCCTAAGTTCCGCTACATTTGCCTTTTCAGTGAAAATTTTAACCCTTAAAGCACCTCTCACGGCTATAGTTGCCTTTGCGGCCAGTATAAATCAAGATCAGGCTGATCTTTAATCTACGCTGTCCGATTTGCTGAGACACTAGACATAAAAAGTGACCACACAGTGCTCGTCTGCAAGTGCTAGATTTTCTGTGAAAATTCTAAGTTGAAAAAGGGGAATAACTGTGTCAAAGATATATTGATAGCTACCTGCCCATGTTGTATAGGTTTCCTCTTTGCTCATTAAAAACTAGTCCAAGTTTGAAGTAAATATCTTCAGCAATAACAGAGGTATTATTAAAAATTATCAAAGTTTTTGAACATTGTAAGTCAAAAAAGGGGTATAACTGTGTCAAATATACTTGCATGGTTGTCTGCAACTGTTGTATAGGTTTCCCTTTTGATAGTTAACAATTTGTCCAAGTTTGAAGTAAATATCTTCAGTAATAACAGAAAATATTACAAAATGTCGGAACATTTGCATGACGACAATGTAGACAAGCCAGACAACCACAGGGCTACAACAATACTTCAATGCTTTCTAAAAGAAAAAGCCAAGCTAAAACTACTTCATGGGTGCCAATGTTCAGCTGAACTATGGTCTGATAGTACCAGCAAAAAAAAAATCATAACATAACTTGAATTTTTTAACTGATGACAAAATTTTTGCAGCATCAAAGAGTTTTGCAGATAACAAATGTGCCCAAAATAATAGAGTTCATGTTTGATAGGTTATCAAAAGCATTTTGCAGATAACAAATCTGCCCAAAATAATGGAGTTTGTGTTTGAAAGGTTAAGACACACAGTGGAACAAAGAGGAAATGCCAGCTACTAGCATTTTCTCCATATACCAGCGATATTCCAAGGCCATTGAACTACAAGATTCTTTGGTAAAATATCCAAACATTTTTCACTGACCTGTTTATATGAAATCCCCAGCCTAAGATGGCACTTTCCCACAGGCTTATGTTTCCCTTTCTCTGCAGTGAGAGCAACAATATCATACCAGTCGTCTGTCCCCATGGACGAAATGCTCTACAAAAATATTGAAATGTTAACCAATCAAATTGCTTGTTTACCTCTTAAACTTTTTACCAAACGACAAATTTTTAGACTAGTCCATATCAAAAGCAAGAAAATTAAAGTAACTAAAGAATTGGAAATTTGTTTTGGGAAGGCTAGAAAACATTGTGGGAAAAGGAGAAAATGCTAGTTACCAGCATTTTCTCCTTTTCCCACAATGTTTTCAGAAGGCTTCTATCTCAGCTTCGTTAAAAGTCGGGATTGTGTGGTAAAGGATTAACCCTTTCCCAAACGACAAATTTTGGACTGGTCCAAATTGAAAGAGTTTACAGACGACAATTTTAAATTTGATGAAAATGGCAGAAAGTTATCAAAAAGGGTAGAAAACACTGTAGGAAAGGGAGAAATTGCTCGTAACGAGCAATTTCTCCTTTTCCCACAGTGTTTTCAAAAGACTTGTACTGCAGACACGTGAAAACCAGGGCTTGTTTGGGAAAGGGTTAACAAATGATCTAATCTTTTAAAGACAGACTTTATGAAAACACTGAAATCAATTTTGTCTAACAACCAACTAAATCGTGTGGCAGAATGATCCTTTAACATGCAGAAAATTGACCAATAGCCGAGAGTTTCCACCAACTTCAGCCTGCATTTTGACCCCAAAACTGTCTACTTTGGGCCAGTATTGGACCTTCAATAAAGGTAACAATCAAACACAATGACTGCATGACTATTACAGAAACTGCTTCTGGGCTTGATGATACAGATTTCAAATTTTCAATGCAGAAATAGAGGATCTTGCATGGGTGTTTATGTATTATCATTTTTATCAAACAAGTTGACCAAAATGTATGCCGCAAGCCTTGGCAAGTGTCAAATACATTTCAGTCAACGAGTTTGATAAAAATGATAACACATAAACAGGAATGTGAGATTTTATTTATCACATAAAACAAATGACAGACAAACAAGTATCCTGCATCATCACCTTCAGCCTATACACCGTTCACAGGTCCATGTTTACAAATGTAGTTCAGTTTGAATTGTGTACATACATAAGAAGATAGATCTGACATTTACATCAAAATTGAATGAAACAGTTTATATAGAGCGAGTAAATTGAAAGATTTCCACAATATAGTGCATTTAGGTATGTTTCTCTGCATTCTTGTTGTTATTAAACTTGAAAACCATAAAGCTTTTCACGCATGTATGCCTTAGCAACAATGGCGTCGTTTTCCTGCGAAAAGGCGAAGTGGTACAAATTCCAGCATGTGCTGTGGTTGGTTTCACTGGCTTCACGCACTCATAACTACAGATTTTCCGGAACTGGGACCCAAAAAACGATAATACACTGGCATATTATTGAAAATAAGTCATGGGTTTAATACACTGAGGTGGTTTTATGTGATAAAAAAGATTAAATATCCCTTACCCTCACTGGTATGATTATTTTCCCAATGCATCCAATTGAATCTTGATCTGAACTTGAAGATTTGCTCCGATGAAGAAAACTGCAACACAGAAAGAGTTTTCTTAAATCCACTTTTCACAATGTTTGTTTTCCAAATGTTTAAAGTCTTATTTTAAAAAGAAACACAAACACCTCTTATCAAACAATCTCAAGTTTTAACAACTGTGGTACAGAATGCTTTTTAAAACATTGTGGGAAAAGGAGAAAATGCTGGTAACCAGCAATTTCTCCTTTTTCCACAATGTTTTCAACAAGATTAAGTTTTTGTGTCACATTTATTTTGTCCACTGCAAATGCTTCCAATTTGGACAAGTCTAAGATTTTGTCATTAACTGCGTCTGCATTCACCAACCATTCTTGAGAAGATTCTTAGTCTTATTCTCCAAGATTTTTTAAATTTGAAAGCAACACAAATTCTGATTGGCTAAACCAAAATGGTTCAGCCAATCAGAAGTTGTGTTACTGTCAAACTGACAAAATTCTGGAGAATAAGACTGAGAATGTGCTTAAGAATGGTTAGTGAGTATGAGCCTAGGGTCCATATTCACAAACCATTCTTAAGAACGTTCTTTGTCTTATTCACCAGAATTTTCTAAATGTGAAAGTAACACAACTTCCGACTGGCTAAACCATTTGGTTTAGCCATTCAGAAGTTGTATTACTTTCACATTTGGAAACTCTTGGAGAATAAGACTTAGAATGTGCTAAAGAATGGCTGGTCAATGCGAGCCCAGACTTATGACCAAGAAAGTATAAAGTTTACCTTTTTAAAGAATTTTGTTTATCTTCCTTTGACTCCGGGGTTGGGGGCTCCTGATTGTAAATGTAAATATGTACTTCATCAGTCAAGAAATCCTCTATGTCCCTGAGAGATAAGAAATATACAGATGTTATGAACTCTTTACAAAACGAAAAAATACAAGACTTGTCCAAACTGAAAGCATCTGCAGACAACATATCAAATGTCACTTAAAACATAAGATTTGTCATGTAACCCTTTGCCACACAATCTCAACTTTTAACAGCCCTGAGAAAGAAGCTTTTTGAAAACATTGTGGGAAAAGGAGAAAATGCTGATAACCAGCATTTTCTCCTTTTCCCACAATGTTTTCTACCCTTCCCAAAACAACTTCAATTTTTCAGTCACTCTGTTTTTGTCATCTGCAAAAGCTTTCAATTTTGGACAAGTCTAAATATTTGTTGTGTGGTAAAGAGATAAAGGGTAGAAAAATTGCTGCTTACCAGCATTTTCTCCTTTTCCTAAGATTTTTTCTACCCTATCAATGAAAGAAATTGTCTTTTGAGACACCTTTAATTTGTCATCTGCAAATGCTTTCAATCTGGTTGAATACAGAATTTTGTCGTTTGGTAAAAGAGTGAATCCTTTACCAAAAAACCATGAATTGTAATGAGCCTGTGACAGAAACCAGCATTTCTTCCTTTTCCCACAATGTTTTCTATCCTTTTAGAGAAGTTAGGGGATATCCCTCTCTCTGTCTGTCTGTCTGTCCCTCTCTCCATCTCTGTCTCTTCATTTCTCTCTCAATTTCGAATTTGTGGTTTTCAGAATTTTGAATTGGAAGAGACTAAAAATTGAATTTTCCCATATATGTTTTCTACCCTAAGGAGAACTTCAGCTTATTTATATCAATTTTCAAAATTATATAAATTTTCACAATCTTCAGAATTTTGATTTAGGACAAGCCAAAAAATCTGTCCTTTACAAAAGAAATAAAGTGTAAAAGATTTGGTTTTGGACAATCTACGAAAGTTATTTATCAAAACACATACATTGGAAATTCTTCATTCCATTTCGGTTGGGATGAGTTTCGCACAACGCTTGTCTTCTGAGTGGCATGTGGGACAGTGAGCGTATCCGGTTGCGACTTCCTGAACATTTTTGGGGACGAAAATGGCGAGGAATTCGGCGTGGACTTTGCCGACGTCTTAGGGGAGTGTCTAGGGGAATGCTTAGGGGACAACAAACTCCCATTCTTCCCTCTCGCTGCGTTGTGCAGTTGTATGATGCAGAATGAATCACAAGAGTCTGAAATTAAAGTAAAAGTATCGCTGTTTGTTTTGATCCCAGATAATTGAGCTGTGTTCTACAAAAGGCAGTTTAATGTATCTCTTATAATAATGCATTGTACAAAGCAAATTATCAATTAACTATTTACCAAACGACAAGATAGTTGACTGGACCAAATTGAAAGCATTTGCAGACCACAAATCAATTGTTGCTAAAATAGTTATTTCTGCATTTGATTGGGTAGAAAACATTGTAGGAAAAGGAGAAAATGCTGGTTACCAGCATTTTCTCCTATTCCCACAATGTTTTCAAAAGCTTTCTTTCTCAGGGTCTTTAAAAGTCAGGATTGCATGGTAAAGGGTTAAATCAATTTCCTCAAAAGAAAACATTAATCAAAATTTACATGTTGTAAATTAAAATACCTTCTGTAAAGTCTGGCCCTCGAAGTCCATTGGCCTCCAGTATATTGATATTCACCTGTAGGTTCTTTGGCTGTAAATAAAACAAAGTTTTCATCACAAACAATTAACCCTTGACCAAACAATTCCAGCGTTTTGACTGGTAAAAGGAACTTCAGGAAAGCATGGATAGGTGCACTGTACTGGCAACCACAATATAACTGAAATAATGTTGAAAATGACATTAAATACCATACAATCAACAAATCACTATTCACATGAGTTGCTTCAAAAGCAAACCTGACCAGATTTGTTATTTCTCATGCTTTGTCAAATACCACACTACAACTGATTATAGTACATCATGGAGTGAACCTTTGTCTGTTTGTGAATTGCAATGACTTCAACGTGGATTCAGGCACTCGTACTTGCCGTTGACTTGCGCAATACTTATAAATTTCTAGCTACGCCCCAGAAACGGTAGCATAAAAGCTAAATCATTCATGACTCACCCTGTTTGAAAGTTCCTCTCTGATAAAGGCCTCATGATCCTCCCTCTCAACGTCAAATACCTAGAGTGAAAAAAGAAGCAGCTGTGTAATGAAAGCAATAGGGGCCATTCCAGTAAGTAAAATTATCTCCCTTGACATATGGGCCGCAACATGCGAAATGAGACCTTCGGACATTTGTGTAAAGTGTCATCCCAGATTAGTCTGCGCAGTCTGCTCCGAGACGGCACTTTATGACTACGTAAGATTTTTTCATACAGTAGACTTTCGTGAAACACAAAATCGCACAAAAATGGGTAGTGTCATCTTGGATTAGTTACAGACTGCACAGGCTGATCTGGGACAGCACACTTTTACGCATATGTCCGAAGGTCCCCTTTTCGTGTGTTGCATGCCATATAAAGACTAAGATGAGTCCTTTTGCCTGTATTCCTTTGTCTTTATCCTTGATTCCTTTAGGGATGTTGTGATGGACGTGATGGACATAATTTATGATATACATGTAAGGTCCATCCCAATGTAATTTTACAGCAAATTCCATTCTCAACCACACAAAAAAAGGAATACATTGATTTGTCAATCAATCTGACCAGAGTTACTAGAGATATTAGATCAAGAACATAAAAAATTATCTATGGAGTGCAAAGAAAATCACGGATAAAAACCAAGTAATTTCCTTATCAACACCAATGAAGTACTGTAGAGAAATCAAGGGAAATAACTAAAGAATGCCCCCCCTTCCCCATTGAAATGTGTACCCGATGACAGAATCATAGATCATTCAAATTCCATGCACTTGCAGACAACAAATTTAATGTGGTTAACTCTTTACCACATACATGTAATCCCAACTTTTAATGACCTTGAGAAAGAAGCCTTTTGAAAACATTGTGGGATAAGGAGAAAATGCTGGTAACCAGCATTTTCTCCTTTTCCTACAATGTTTTCTATCCTTCCCAGAACAAATTTCATTTTTAAGTCACGTTTATTTTGTCGTCTGCACGTGCTTTCAATTTGGACTGGTGTACATTTTTGTCATGTGGTAAAGAGTTAAGACAGAGGGATTAATCTCTGGTGACCAGCATTTCTCTTTTTCCAGGATTGTTTGATAAAGGGTTACGGTAAATGGCATTAACCCTTTACTGCATAATGCCCCCTTTAAATGCCCCTGTGAAAGAAGCCTTTTGAAAACATTGTGCGAAAAGGAGAAAATGCTGGTAACCAGCATTTTGTCCTTTTCCACAATGTTTTCTACACAATGTTTTCTACCCTTCCCAGAACAATGGCTAGTCTACATTTTTGTCATGTGGTAAAGAGTTAAAACAGAGGGATTTATCTCTGGTGACCAGCATTTCTCCATTTCGAACAACGATTTCAAAGGCCTTCTTCTTCAGGATTGTTTGATAAAGGGTTAAGGTAAATGGCATTAACACTTTATTGCATAATGCCCCCTTTAAACGCCTCTGGGAAAGAAGAGTTTTGAAAACATTGTGGGAAAAGGAGAAAATGCTGGTAACCAGCATTTTCTCCTTTTCGCACAATGTTTTTACCCTTGCCTGGTAAAGAGTTAACTCTTATCCAAACAACAAAATTTTAGACTTGTCCAAATTCAAAGCATAATTCTTATGTAGTCAACAAAATAAATGTGACAGAAAAATTGAATTTTGTTTTGGGAAGGGTAGATAACATTGTTGGAAAAGGAGAAAATGCTAGTTACTAGCGTTTTCTCCTTTTCCCACAACGTCTTCAAAACCCGTCTTCTTTTAGGGTTGTTAAAACACAAGACTGTTTACTTATTACTAAAGGATATAGGTCACATGTAAAATGGTTCCTGTTGTGGATACATATAACAACTGGCACAGGCTATTGTGTCGTTGCTTTTCATTGGGCTACATGTATATCACAGAAATTCAAAGCAGCCTTCAGATTTCCAGTTTGGCTGCATAGACCTGTAACATGATGATTGCACAATTTGAAATTGGTAATTGAAACTAAAAGAATCACTTATTTGTAAGGTCAAAATACTGGAAAATCTACTGCTCAGGAAGTGAGAGTGACCTCCCCTGAATCTCTATATTAGTCTTGCGACATTGCTGTTCTGAAAATAGAAGGGCAGAATTCTGCCCATTTTTAGTAGACTGTACCGATCACTATATGCTTGCTGTATCAGGGGAGGTCACTAATCTAGGTTACATGCTGTTAAAGTCATGAGTTGCAAATTTGTTTTTATAGAGTTTACTATTGAGATCTTTGTATTATTCAATACAAAAAAACATTTGTTGTAGGTATACCTCTCTCAAATGATCCAACAAATCTCCAGGCCTCAATCCCACAGTACTCTCTGGTGTCCCAAGGGGATGCAACAGGCTGTGCATCAATCCACGATATATATTCTCATGCTTAAAGAAAACAAAAATAAATACATGTATTATCAGCGAGGACAATGGTAAAAAGGAAACCCTTTATGTCACAATCCCGAGTTTTAACAACCTTGAGGAAGTAGGCTTTTGAAAACACTACGGGAACAGGAAAAAAAATATTTAAAACTGCTTTTCGTACTGTAACAATCCACCTCTGAAAAGATTCTGACAAAAGGAAGAAATTGCTCAGATTGATCAATCTCTTTTGCATATGATTTATAGTGAAAATGAAAAAAGAATGTTTACTACACAAAACAAATCCTAAAAAAAATCCAAATCCATGACAGCAGTAACAAAATACATTTTTTCTTTCATTTTCAGAGATTTTTTTACAACATATTTTTATGTTGTATGACACTAGAGCCAAGAAATTGGCTCCCTGAACCCCATGTCAAACAAGTCAGTGGGTGTGCTACTGAAAGTCTAGACAAGTTAAACGAAATGAGCAGAAACTTCACTAATATCCCCACTCCACTGGGAGGGGCCATTCTGCTACACTTCAAAATTTTGGAGAAACAGCAATAGCACTGTAGAAACTCTTTGATGGTAGTAGAAGTGTATTGACAGCTTCATGATCACCACTTCATAGGGCTTGTTTTGACCTTGCTAAAAATTTACGTAGTGGGATGGCTGTGGGCTCAGAGTGGCACAAAAATGTATGTGGTAAAAATGTAGCAAGAAATTTGTGAATGCAGCGGTATCGTAGCCACAGGGAGAGTAACATAGCGCAAGTGTAAAAACAAAAACAACAACCAACCCTATCAATCTATTGTTCATACTGACGAAAGCGCAACTGAAGCACAGCTTCTGTGCATTGGCTGTAGCAAGGTTGCAGCAGCAACATAATTAGCCTGAAATCCTGTGCCGTAGTGGTAGTGTAGTAGAAGCATGTTGGAGAGACCTCAAGTGCCATAGAAGCACAACGACGGCTAGACGGATTTGTGACCAGTGCAGCGAGATCCAGTGGAATGAGGACATAAGACAATGTTCATTAATGTTTCCAAATGTACTGGGAGACTCAGTTGGTAACATATAGGGCTTGAAACCTAGGTCTCATTCCAAGCTTAGTCGAAATATTTCTAAGGAATGACAATAGCCATTGCAACTGGAATCATTCCTCTCATTTCCTATAATATATAAGCCATGCTCTGGCACAAGGGTGCTTAACACATATCTGTGACGCAATTACACCCCGCAAGTCATCTTATTATCATGGATTTATAAAATCCATTTTCTCTAATAAGTGGTTAAATCCTGAGGTGGAATTTTCCCTTAGCATGCAGAAAAATGAGCAATAGCAAAAAAAAATCGAGTCATCCACGCAGGCTGACCTGGCTTGACACTTTTTGCCGACCCATTAAGCTCCCATTTCACAGAGGAAAGCTCATACTTTTCGGACTAGGTATATGAAATGGGAAAGCAGCAAGAGGTTTGGAGAGAATGTTGTGCAAAATTCTGATCAAAAGGAAACTCTAGGAAAGCATGGATGGGTGCACTGGCTGTTGCCATATAGGCTGTTGCCATATAACATAAACTTGTTGTAAATGGCATTAAACACCACCAAACAAATCATCAATAATCTAAAAAGATCCACACAATCAATACAAGTATAGTACAAGTTGGCTACTTTAACCCTTTCCCAAACGACAAAATTTGGACTGGTCCAAATTGAAAGAGTTTGCAGACGACGATTTTAAATTTGATGAAAATGGCAGAAAGTTATCAAAAAGGGGAGAAAACGCTGTGGGAAAAGGAAAAATTGCTCGTTACGAGCAATTTCTCCTTTTCCCAG
Source organism: Tridacna gigas (assembly GCA_945859785.2). Classification (NCBI taxonomy): domain Eukaryota; kingdom Metazoa; phylum Mollusca; class Bivalvia; order Cardiida; family Cardiidae; genus Tridacna; species Tridacna gigas. The sequence continues at coordinate 2,412,984 of OX244042.2, forward strand.
TGTTTTCAAAAGACTTGTGCTGCAGACACGTGAAAACCAGGGCTTGTTTGGGAAAGGGTTAAACAAGAAGCCAGGAGAGGTCAGCATCAATATTTTCAAATAGTTTATTGGTTTTAATAATTGGTCTGCAAACTCTTTGAATTTGGACCAGTCCAAATTTGTCGTTTGGGAAAGGGTTAAACTCACCACCGTTGGAGGGCTCTGATGACCTCTCCAGTAATAAGGATAATGTGTCACTTGATATGGGTTAAACCATATGGTTTTATGATAGAAATTTAATAAAAATACAAAATAAACCTTCAATATACAAATAAACCTTCAATACCGGTAAATACATTCCAGAATCTACACATTTGTTATATACCTGAAAATTTTCCGGCTCAAATACGCGAGTCACTGGTGGATAAAATATCACACAAAACAGAAGAAAAAAAAACAATATCTACACAGTGCGAAATATGATTCCAAACATGGTATGACATATCTCTTGCGTGGAATACATGTATATATACACTGATCGGCAGTTTGATTAGTAAAAATTTTACATTTATAATCATCAGCCATTTATAAACAAAGTTACTAGCACTACAACATTTTTTGTTTTATTTTGATTACCATTTTTGATGAAATGTCAATAACTGCAAAATTTTGCCGTTGAAAGTCGTAAGTATATTGTACTAAAATGAAGATTATGTTGCAGTAACTTTGCTGATGCTTATATAAATTACTTTTCACTGCGTAGGAAAATTCTGACATCCCCCTCGACCTTCAGTTTTGCACAATCTCAAATTTTCTCACGCTGCTTGAATCAAATACAAGCACTCAGAAAGTTACTTTTAATATAATATTCCATATAAACAATAATTCCGAAATTCATAATACCCAGTCTGTGTTGCTGCGGACTTTTTCTGTTTATATTATGAGTCATGCTCTGTTAAAAGGGGGCTTGGTGCATCTGCGAAAAGTATCAATCCAGGTCAACCTGCACAGTCCGCACAAGCTGACCTGAGACGGAACTTTTCCCTATCGGTCAATTTTCTTATGTTTAAAGACCAGCCTACATCATGATTAAGTCAGTTGTTAAAAAAAAAAAAAAAAATGGCTATATTATTATGGATCCCTATATATTATGTAATGACTTAATTGGTACCATACATCACGGCAATGCATTGAGCCCCCTTTTGCCACAGCATGGATCAAATAAAAGTGACACACTATCAACAACTAACCCTAATAACACCAAATAAACCCAACAGACATTTTCAGTCCAAAACCAAGACCAAAATAATCGCAATTTCGGAGTAAGCAAAGCAGACAGTGTAGATCAAAGATCAGACTGCACATTTTGTGCAGTCTGATCTTTGATCTACACTGGCTGCAAAAGGCAACTAATGTCATGAAAGCCTCTTTAAGCCATAAGTATACTTTAAAATAAAATCTTTCAAAATTGTCTAACCTGAAACATTTTCTGCCTCAAAATCAACGAAAAAAAATTTCAACAAAGGTCTAGCTATGAATCAGTCACACTGATGTTTTTTCAACAATTATAATCACAATTCAAAGAAAATGTGATGTTTCATCATTATTACTGTGTCATTGTCTTACGTACTTGCTATGGCAATGTTGACCCTAAACCCTTTACCACACAATCCTGACTTTTAACAACCCCGACAAAGAAAGCCTTTGAAAACATTGTTGGGAAAAGGAGAAAATGCTGGTAACCAGCATTTTCTGCTTCACCTGCAATGTTTTCTACTCTATCAAAGAAAAATTCCATCATATCAGCCACATATGAAATGTCGTCTGCAAATGCTTTCAATTTGGTCAAGTCTAAGATTTTGTTGTTTGGTAAAGAGTTAACCCATCATGTGGGCAATCCCATGATCTGAGGGAAGAAGAATGAAGATTTTGAAAACATTAAAGGAAGAGGAGAAAAATGCAGATCAGTAACTAGCATTTTTTTCCTTTTTCCACAATGATATGTACCCTTTCTAAGGATAATCCCATCATTGAGGATATTTTGAACATGCCTGCAAATATTTTCAGTTTGGATAAGTCTAAGATTTTGTCGTTTGGTAAAGGGTTAACCCTTCACTTGAGTAATCCCATGTTTCAACGGAAGAAAAAAAAAATCTTTAAAAAGAATTGTAGGAAAAGGAGAAAATGCTGGTAACCAGCATTTTCTCCTTCTTCCACAATGTTTTTTACCCTTTCAAAAGTAAATCCCATCCTTGAGGATTATTTACACATGTTTTTCTGAGTGATTTCGCCAAGCCCGTAGCTCAGTTGGTAGCGCACAGGACTTGAGAACAGGAGGTCGCTGGTTCGATCCCCGGTTTGGCCAATTTCTTTCCGAGGATTGATGATAGTCATCGCGACAGGATTCATTCCTCTCTCACCGCTGACCATTGTTTCGACGATGGTCATGTGGGAAAGCAGCCAGTGGCTTGGAAAGAATATTGTGCGGAGTACTGGTAAAAGAAACTCAAGGAAAGCATGGATAGGTGCACTGGCCGCCACGATATAAATGAAACAATGTTGAAAACAGCTTTAAACACCACACAATCAATCAATCAATCTGTGAGTGATTTCAATTTGGACAAGTCTAAAAATTTTTCTTCTGGTAAAGAGTCAAACCCAAGTTGTAACAACCCTGAAAGGGAAGGCTTTTGAAAACATTGTGCATTTTCTCCTTTTTCCACAATGTTTTCAAAGGCTTCTTACTTAGGGTCATTAAAAGTCGGGCTTGTGTGGTAAAGGGTTAAGGGTGAACACTGCAAATTTGTATTTGCAGCTAGCTCACTGTTGCCACGGAGATCTCATCCCAGATGCCAACTGGACTTGTTACAAGACAACAAAATTTTTGTCTTGTTCACATTGAAACAATTTTCATATAGTAAATTTTATTTCATGCCTTTTGGTAGTTTATCAAGAAATAATGGTGGATTATGGTTTGATATTTCATGGTAACGACCAGTGAAAATACCGATTTTATATTTTCTAACTCTTCAATTGAAGGCGGAAACAGTAGTTCCCGCGCACTAGTTACCTAGGTAATCAGCGCATGCCATTCAAATGGAGGGAAATACGACGTAATTTACGCTATATTTCTTGTGCTTTACGTAATATTGTAATGCGTTGTTATGTGAGGGGGGGTACGCCACGGGGGAATTAACAATTGTACTGGATTTTGATGAAAGTTCCAACAAAATAGGGGTTAGAAGCATGAAATAAATAGAATATTTGTTTTTTTCGGTGAAAGATCGAAATTTATTTCAACGAGTGAACATCATCGGTAATATTTTCACTTGACACTGTGCCACTCCTGAAAATATTACCAATGATGTTCACTCGATGAAATAAATTTCATTCTTTCGACCAAAAAGAACAACTATCCTCTATATATTTTGCTGAAATGAAGAGATTTTTCTTTGGGATTTTCTGTGGGATTTACTGATTAACTGAATGTTTTTTTATTGGGCTTTCAATGTTATTTTAGTCGTATCACAGCAACAGATCAGATTCATTGTATGCCCTGGGTTTCCCCATAACTAGGCTAGGGCTTGGAAGTGTCTTGCCTATGGGGACTCCCACAAAAAAAAAAGTGCTTTCAGTGAAGCTCAAACACATTGCCTCCAAGTTGAGTCCCACACTTTACCACTGAGCCAGGCAGGACCCAAAACATTGTAGCAAAAAGAGAAAATGCTGCCTACCAGTACTTTATCATTTCTCCACAATGTTTTCAAATGTCTTCTTTCACACTGTCGTTAAAACATGGGATTGTATGGTGGTAAGTTAACCGATTACATTCCATAGAGGACATTATCTGAATAATATAGCGGACCAGTTTTGAAAACATTGTGTCAAGAGCCTGCAAACAAACAACTAACCTGCAGCTTTTTGTTGCCATGGTTTTCCCATCCCAGATGGCAAGTTAACCCTTTAACAGCTAGAAAACATTGTGGGAAAAGGAGAAAATGCTGGTTACCTTTTCCCACAATGTTTTCATAAGCCTTCTTCCTCAGGGTCATTAAAAGTCTGGATTGTGTGGCAAAGGGTTAAATCTTTCCCAAATGTCAAAATTTAGACTGGTCCAATTTGAATGCATATGCATACGACAAAATAAGTGTGACTGATAAATTGAAATTTGTTATCAGTTGGGTAGAAAACAAAATGTTGGTTACCAGGATTTTCTCCTTCTCCCTCAATGTTTTCAAAGGACTTTTTTCTCAGGTAGTTAGAAGTTGGGATTGTGTGGTACAGGGTTATTCCTGTCTCAGATACTGTCACTTACCAGAATGAGGCGTAAATTCCAAATAACCGGATCAGATCTGACTGGACTTATCAGAATCGTTGGGGTATTTTCCACGGGTAACACTGGTAAAGAACACTGTCTTTGTCGTCCAAGCTTAGAATATCTTTTCATTGTCTCAAACACACTATATGTCTGTGTTTATAACTCTCTCTCATAGGATTTCATATCACCCATGACACACTTTAATAAGCACATGCATATAAAAAACAAGAGGGCCATGATGGCCCTGGATCGCTCACCTGAGTCAATAGGCGAAATTTCACTCCAGGGTCATAATTGAAAGTACTACATGCCAAATAAATATGATATTAGGCCCAATTTCAAACTCATCCAATATTTTATCAAGACAAACATTCTGACCAATTTTCAAGTCAATTGAGCAAGACATGTGGCCTCAAGAGTGACCACAAGGTATTTAATTTGACCTAGTGACCTCAATTATGACCCAGGTGACCCAATTTTAAACTCATCCTAGATTTTTTCATGAGATTTTATGAAGACGAGCATTCTGAACAATCTTCAAGTCAATTGAGCAAAAAATATGGCCTCTAGAGTGCCCAAAAGGTATTTCTTTAATTTGACCTAGTGACCTAGTTTATGATCCCAGTTGACCCAAATTCGGACTCATCTCAGATGCTATCAAGACAAACATTCTGACCAATTTTCAAGTCAATTAAGCAAGAAATGTAGCCTCTAGAGTGCCCTCAAAGTATTTCTTTAACTTGACCTAGTGACCTAGATTATGACCCCAGGTGACCCATTTTGAACTCATCCTAGGTTTCATCAAGACAAACATTTTAATCAATTTTCAAATCAATTGAACAATAAATGTGGCCTCTAGAGTGCACCCAAGGTATTTCTTTAATCTGACCTTGTGACCTAATTTAAGATCCCAAATGACCCAAATTCGAACTCATGTGAGATTTTATCAAGACAAACATTCTGACCAAATTTCAGGTCATTTGAGCAATAAATGTGGCCTCTAGAGTGCCCACAAGGTATTACTTTAATTTGACCTAGTGACCTAGTTTATGACCCCAGGTGACCCAATTTCGAACTGACTGAACACATTGTGCTCAGGTGGGCTAACAAACTTAGAACAGGTTCACTACATACCAAATAACAAAGCTCTATGCCTTCCAGGTTTAGAAAAGAAGAATTTTAAAATTTTCCTTCTTTGTTCCTTTTTTCGAACTTGTGACCCCCGGGGCAGGGCCAGTTTTTACCCCAGCGGCATCATTTGAACAAATTTGGTAGAGGTCTACTAAGAGATGCATTAAGCCTCCTTTTGCCAGACCATGGCTCACATTTACTTTACATCAATCGGGGAACAATTTTGTTCTGCTTCCTGGATCGAAACTTCACCCGGTACTCACGCAGAATGTGTGGGCCAATGCCAATGAACAGTCCAAAAGTTGACTCCCTTGTATTGAACTCAGGACTTTATGGTTTCAAGGCCAATACTCTACCTCACAACCATGACAAATATAGCATTAAACACCATACAATCAAATAAATCAAAAGGGATTTAACTCTTTACCAAACGACAAAATTTTAGACTGGTCCAAATTGAAAGCATTTGCAGACGACAAAATAAATGTGACTGAAAAATTGAAATTTGTTATGGGAAGGGTAGAAAACGTTGTGGGAAAAGGAGAAAATGCTGGTTACCAGCATTTTCTCCTTTTCCCACAATGTTTTCAAAAGCCTTCTTCCTCAGGGTTGTTAAAAGTCGGGATTGTGTGGTAAAGAGTTAAGAACAAAAAAATGGTAAATAAAAATTAATCAAAGCACTGGTCATAATTCCAACTGAAAAACATTTTTTCAACACTTTTTTACCTCTTGTCCACATAATATTTTCATTTTAACACAGTAAGGTTGCGCCTCATTACATTTCAATTAGTCCTTTCAATGGATGACCAACCCCTGATGCAACTCTGATAATGGCAGAGCCAAAACTGTCAAACTTGATGCCCAAGGGGCGAAAAATTAATTTCGGGTCATCAAATCTGTCCCATTTAACTCCTTACCAAATGACAAAATACTAGAAACATCCAATTGATTGTATTGATATTTAACGCCGTTTCAACATTATTTCAGTTATATTGCCGCGGCCAGCGCACCTATCCATGCTTTCCTGGAGTTTCTTTTACCAGTACTACGCACAATATTCTTTCCAAGCCACTGGCTGCTTTCCCACATAATCATCATCGAAACAATGGTCAGCGGTGAGAGAGGAATGAATCCTGTCCCAATGACTATCATCAATCCTCGGAAAGAAATTGGCCGAGCCGGGGATCTAACCAGCGACCTCCTGTTCTCAAGTCCTGTACAGAAACGTCCAAATCAAAATAATTTGCACATGACAAATAAAATGTGGCTTAAATGATGGTATTTATCTTTGAAAGGGTAGAAAAACGGCTGGTTCTTTTTTTCTAATGATCATGGGTAATAAAACAAGGGATTCTGCGGTAAAGGGTTAACTCTTTACCAAACAATCCCGAGTTTCAACGACCATGACTGAAAGGGCCCTTGAAAACATTGTGGTAACCAGCATTTTCTCCTTTTCCCACAATTTTTTACTAACCTTTCAAAGACAAATTCCAACATTTTAGCTGACGGGCATTTTCTCCTTTTCCCACAATGTTTTCAAAAGGCCTACCCCATTAAGGTTGTTAAAAGTCTGGACTATGTGGTAAAGGGTTAAACACAATGTGTTCAAAGCATCTGAACACATAGCACCAGTCCTGATAACTACAGCTTTGAGAAAAGATTATTTTTATAAAAAGAAAAAAGGTTTTAACAATTACACAATATTATCTAATATAGTGCAGAACAATTAAAGCACTGAGGATTAAATCAGAGATTACACATCTAACAAATTAGTTAACCCTTTCCCAAACAAGCCCTGGTTTTCACATGTCTGCAGTACAAGTCTTTTGAAAACACTGTGGGAAAAGGAGAAATTGCTCGTAACGAGCAATTTCTCCTTTTCCCACAGTGTTTTCTACCCTTTTAGATAACTTTCTGCCATTTTCATCAAATTTAAAATTGTCGTCTGCAAACTCTTTCAATTTGGACCAGTCCAAAATTTGTCATTTGGGAAAGGGTTAAAATAACATTTCCTGGACAGGAACATGGATTTATTTCAGCCAGTTTTTTTCCCCCCAATAAAACTGCACAGAAAATACAGTCTGTTTCCTCTTAATTCCTCAAAATGACAAACTGCTAGCCTTGTATAAATTGTCGGTGATAGCTTTTGAAAACAATGTGGGAAACGGAGAAAATGCTGGTAACCAGCATTTTCTCCTTTTCCCCCAGTGTTTTCTAACCTTTCAGAGAAAATCCTATCAATCGAGCCACATTCAATTTGTCGTCTGCAAAGGCTTCCAGTTTGGACAAATCTTAAAGTATTGCTGTCTGGTAAAACTCACAAAACTGTATTAACTCCGGTGAAAAATAATCACTTCACCAATCAGTAACAAAGTCACAACACTTCCTGTTTGAAAGTAAATCACTCGAAATTTGATCACAATTTTTGCAGCTGAAAATTTTAGCTCCAATTTCAATATGCGTCATCTTAACACGCAAGAAGAGCTTAAACTGACCAAACACTACACTGGCTATTTTATCACATTCCTGAGTAAAACTCAGGACTGTGTGCACATGTGGTATATGGGGTTAAAAAATCCCATTCATGTTAACCCTTTACCACACAATCCCAATTTTTAATGACCCTGAGAAAGAAGGCTTTTGAAAACATTGTGGGAAAAGGACAAAATGCTGGTAACCAGCATACAATCCCAAGTGTTAACAACCTTGAGAGAGAAGGATTTTGAAAACATTGTGGGAGAAGGGAAAAAATACTGGTAACCAGCATTTTCTCCTTTTCCCACAATATTTGCTACCCTTCCTAAAACAAAGTTAATTTTTCATCCACAATTATTTTGTCGTCTGCAAATGTTCTCAATTTGGAATAGTGTAAAATCTTGGCGTTTGGTAAAGAGTTAAATAAAGTTTTATTATCTTCAAATGCTTTAACTCTTTACCACAAGACAAAACTTTAGACCAGTCCAAATTGAAAGCATTTGCAGACGACAAATAAAATGCAACTCAAGAACAGAAATTTGTTTTGGAAAGGGTAGAGAACATTGTGGGAAAAGGAGAAAATGCTGGTTACCAGCATTTTCTCCTTTTCCCACAATGTTTTCAAAAGGCTTCTTTCTCAGGGTCGTTAAAAGTCGTGATTGTGTGGTATAGAGTTAACTCTTTACCCCACGACTAAATGTTAGACTTGTCCAGATTCAAACGACAAATCAAGGGGGCTCAAATGACAGATGTTGCCTTTCATTGAGTAGAAAACATTGTGGAAAAAGGAGGAAATGCTGGTAACCAGCATTTTTTCCCTTCTCCCACAATGTTTTCAAAATCCTTCTCTCTCAAGGTTGTTAACACTTGGGCTTGTATGGTAAAGAGTTAAAAGTTTATATCTTTAGCAGGCGACAAAGTTTTAGACTTGTCAAAAGATGTCAAATGATTAAATTTGACTTGGAAAGGATAGTAAACATTGTGGGAAAAGGAGAAAATGATAGTTATCAACATTTTCTCCTTTTCCCACTATGTTTTCTAAAGTTTTCTTCCTCAAAAGAAGAAAATTCTGGTAACCACAATTATTCTCTTCCTGTTCAAAGGCAAAATCCCTTAACCACAAAATCCTGCGTTTTAATGCCCCTGAAAGCGAAAGCCTTTTTCATGTAGCCTGTATACCCGTGTTTTCGATACCCTTAATTCTTTTCTTAGTGCATGCGCAATAGGCAACGTCGCGAGAAGAAGGGATATTTACAAAACTAGTTCAATAAACATTCTTCTGAACAGTAAATTTCAAAATAAAACTCAAGGAAAATCGTAACTTGAAATATTTACATTTTCATATGGCTATGTATATGTAATCTACGTCGGCGTGACGCTCTCATCTTTTCGATACATCTGATTGGCTGTTCTCTTTCTGGCACGTGAGTTGTCAAAACATATATCTACTGTTATGTTCAGTATCTGTATTCCATATGTCACCAGTATTTGTATGGTTTTACTATTTAAAAGCTGTGCTTGTTATTCAATTTGAATCAAAGAACATGAATGTATTTGAAATTTATAAACCAGGGAACATTTTTGAAATTTCAGAATAAAGGGTTAGCGATTAACATATCACCCACCACTGAAATTCTGAGTGAAAATGGATAAAACATATAAATTAATAACGTTTAAACAGGTCATAAATAACAATATGAATAATACAAACTAAAAACTGTTATAAATGTGAACAATTTTAACAGAAACAACAATGGTAAAGGACATGTTTATTCATATTTCGCAGTGTGGACATAGGAAAGTGCTATGTCTTCTAATAACTCGAGTGTTGACGCAAAAACTAAGATGAACCCAGTGGTGGCATTCCTCACACTGTCCCCAATTCACAATTTTGATCATTGGCATATTCTTTAAGCCTGGTGGCAAAAACTTTTGACAAACACAACAAAGTTCATCGCTTTTGTCATCAAGTAGTTCATCATCATCATCATCTTCAATATTGTTTTGGTTGCAGTTATTCTTGTTGTTGTTTTTCTGTCGGCCACTTGTAGATGGTTTAGGATTTACTGTTTTGTTTTGTTTGTCACTCATTTTTGATTCATCATTTTGTTCACCATCACAGTCAATTAGCTGCTGAAAGAAGTCATCTTTTGTAATTTCTTTACCAGAGGCGTCAGGTCTTTTTTTGGTCAATTTCTTGTGGCACGTGGGACAGCAATCTCCTTTCTCATCAATAATAATCTGTTGATTAATGGTATCTTCTTTCTGTTGAAGAAAAGTCTCCACAGCTTCTGGTCCAGACTTTACTGCTTTTATCTTTTGAAATACTTTTTTCTCCCTGAAACTTTCACATGGGTACAGCTGAATAGGGTCTAGGACGTCCTTGTTGAAAGGAAAAATCCCTGTTTTCTTGAATCCTGCAATTATGTTTTTGGGCGTGAAAGATTTCAAATAAGATTGGCAAGCCAAACTGCAAATTTCATATCTAGTAATAGATTGGCCTGGATGATTGAATAGAAACCGTGAAACTTCTGCATAGTAGTATTTCTTGAATGCTCCAAAAATAGAAACATCTAGAGGTTGCAACAGGTGTGATGTATGGGCTGGCAGAATGAAGAGAATAATTCCTTTTTCTCTGGCCCATCTTATAGTTTCGGGGGTCTTATGGGACGAATGTCCATCATAGATCAATAGGATGGGTTCAGATGAATCCTTGCCAGGTCTAACCAAAGGCAAAAAATGATTCTGAAGATAATTCTTGAAGATGTAACTGTTTGACCATCCGGTCTCCGATATAGTTCCTCTTGCACCGGTCGACATCCCTTTCATTAAATCCGGGGTCCAGCGTTTCCCCTTAAAAATGAAAAAGGGTGGTAACGCTTGTCCAATTGCATTTACACAACCTATGATAGTTGTTGTGCCTGTTCTCGGTGATGTAATTGCTTGAACTTTTGTTTTGGGGTTGCCAATTACGTTTGGTGGTTTGTGTTCTGGTGTAACTCCTGTTTCATCCAGGTTATAAACATTTTGTGGCATATTGAAAAAATCATTTTCCTTCAAGACAACTTCCAGGTTATCAAAATAATGTTTTATTGCTTCTGGAGTGGCACTCTTAGCTCGACTTGTATCTAGCTGCCTTGGTTTAAGTGAAGATATATCATTTTTCCATCTCTGAAGAAAGCCAGTTAGCCAGTTGTTGCTCAGTGACGAGTTTCTGTTTCTTTTCCCCATTTCAAACGCCATCTCGCCAGCTAGTGTTTTTGTGTAACTGCTTGAGCAGCCGTATCCAATTTCAGCTCTTGTCTGAAGATGCTCTACCAACTTCTTTTCCTCTTCTGCAGAAAATAGTGTTTCCATGCCGAAGTTGTATGGATTTATCCTCCCATCTATTCTGTCTCTGAGGGTAGTGAGAGGTACCTTATACATCATTGCGGCTTTTCGGACCGATACGCCTTTATCCTTAACTGTCTCATAAGCCTCAAGCAGGGATGCAGATGAGTACTTTTTGTAGTTGCATGATTTCTTTGAAGGTTTCTCCTGTTTGAACAAAGGGAGGGGGAGATAATGAAAGTAAAGGCTTTGTTCATGGATATGTTTAAACAAATGAGATTTAAATCTCTGATAATTTTAAGCCAGATATTTTTCTTTTATTTCATGTATAGATAAATGAATTTCACATTTATATCTAAAGTATGACAGGTCGATTCTTTAAACCACTGAAGGCCTTAATTACAAATCGATGACTCTGCGTCACTCATGTGAGGCAACACCACGATATCAAATTTTCAATGGTGGAACAAGGTGTTTGAACCTGACGTTATACTACTTCAAAATAGTGTCGAGAAAATTCGCAGTTGCTCGGACCCGAACTAAACTTTTGTCTGTCGAGTAGTGAGCGTCTGCTAGACTTTGTCCATGATGAAAAGCCGTGGAAAATAAATTAATAAAGTAAATCTTAGGACATAAAAGTACTTTTGGGTATTTTTTGTCATTACTTTAGCTGAAAAGATAATTTTATTCTTGAATTTAGCAACAATTACCTGTTTTTTTCGCATGGCTACGCTGTCTTTCTTTTTTCTCCAAGGAACGCGAATAGTAACCGGAAGGAACAATACTCGGCGCGTGAGTATTTTCGATATTTGCTAGGCTATCGAAAGCATGGGGTATATCGAAAGCATGAGAATAAAGGATATAGAACGTCAAGAAAACAATGTGAAAAAAGAAAAATGGCTGTTTTCTATGTGCAGAGGAGTAGGTGTAACAGGGTATTTTTCTGCTGTAAGTGGGTGGGAAAACAGCCCATAAACAGTTTAGAGTGATCTATAAATTATGGAAATTGTTCAGTTTTTTTCCCTACCAACTGATAAGTCTTTCACTCACATTGCTCCAGCTATCGTTGAAATAAACTCTAGTATCAGGCAATACATCTTTTCTTAACACTTTAACCTTTCACCTGTATCCTTTGAAATAAATTTAATAAAACTTTCAAGTTGATATTAAATATCGAATAATTTTATATCAAACTTCCTTTAGGAGAATTAATATCTCCTTATTGGACAGTACAGATCTAAGATCAGACTGCACATTCTTGTGGGAAAGCAGCCAGTGGCTTAGGAAGAAGATTGCGCCTAGTACTGTTAAAAGAAACCCCAGGAAAGCATGGATAGGTACACTGGCTGCTGCAATATGACTGAAATAATGTTAAACATGTACAGAACATTATGTTGTAGCAACATTCCTCATGCTTGTATTTGATTCGAGAAGCATTAGAAAATTTGATATCGCGAGAGACCAAAGGTCGCACGAGATGTCAAAATTTTCTTAACCCTTTCCCAAACAAGCCCTGGTTTTCATGTGTCTGCAGTACAAGTCTTTTGAAAACACTGTGGGAAAAGGAGAAATTGCTCGTAATGAGCAATTTCTCCTTTTCCCACAGTGTTTTCTACTCTTTTTTTTGGATAACTTTCTGCCATTTTCATCAAATTTAAAATTGTCGTCTGCAAACTCATTCAATTTCGACCAGTCCAAAATTTGTCGTTTGGGAAAGGGTTTAGCAGCAAAAAGTGAATACAAGCATCAGGAAAGTTACTACAACATAATATTCCTTTCATCATATACCTACAACTTTTAACGACAAAGTTTTGCAGTTCTTGACATTTTATTTGTAAATTGGTAGACAAAACAAACAATTGTGTATAACTCTTACTCAATAAACATTTCATTATCAGTTTACATTATTGTTTATGTTTGGGTTAACAGGTTTAAAATCACGTACCGTGACAAGATAATTTATAAACCCAACTCTATAATGTTTACATTATCTCATCATGGTTTTGAACATGTATTCCCAAAAAACAAACAATAATAATTATTAACTGTTAATGAAGGGTTTATCACGTTGGAGTTATAGTGGCTAGTAACATCATTTTTATGGATGGCTGATAAATATCATAGCATAAATTTTTTCAGTCAGGAAAAGATACAAAGTAATGCATTTTTACCATAAAAGTGTTAAATGGTGTGGATCCAAGATCAGACTGCACTTCCTGTGCATCCTGTGTCGTCTGATTTGAATCTACACTGTAAGTAAATTTATCTGAAGATATGGTAAAAACATCTGAAGATATGTATAGGCGTTGTAAGGCTAAAATATAATTAGTTTTCCGTCTTTCCATTTCCCAATGAAAATCATCATGTTTCCCCTGGCAAAGTAGATTTCTAGATAACGTTATGAATAGAACAGGAGCAAGATCTTGTGTGGGAGTACTGGTTTTATTTTGACGCTTCACCACATGGCAAAATTTTAGACTTGTCCAAATTTAAAGCACTTTGTGGACGACAAATTAAATATGACTAAAACAATGAAATTTGTCCCTTATAGGTAGAAAACATTGTGGGAAATGGAGAAAATGCAGGCTATCAAACTGAAAACATTTGCAGATGACAATTTATATATGTCTCAACCATTGAAAATTGTCCCAGAAAGATTAGAAAACACTGTGAGAAAAGGAGAAAGTGCTGATAACCAGCATTTTCTCCTCAGGATCCTGTGATAAAGGGTTAATTTTACAAGTTTTGCTTATGACTTGCCATTGGATAAGCTTCCACACACAGGCACTTGTGTATGGACAAAATCTGACTGATTAATTTTCAAATATTTATTGTGGCCACAGGTTGCCCATATAGGTGAGGCCCAAATAAGACAATTAGTTAAGTGAAAAAGTGCAAGATACAGAACGAAACCTATCTCAAGGTACACTTGGTTCTCCAACCTGGTCATTGTATAGCTCTGTCATGGAAAAAAATACCATATTGGACAGTGTAGATTCAAGATCAGACTGCACATTTTGTGCAGTCTGATCTTGATCTACACTGTCTGCAAAAGCACTTGGGGGTCGCACTTAGCAGCCTAAGGGTTAAAAACCCTCTGCAAGCTGATGTTCATGCTCTAAAAGCATCTCTCCATAGAACATAAGGTTAATAGCCCTCGGTGCAATGGGATTTTTTTCTTTATCAAGGGAAGTAACTATGTATAAAATTAATCAAATCTAAGCCTGAGTTACTGCTCTTCACTTCCACTTTTTATACCGGTTACAAAATCAAACCATTTTTTTTTCAACAGTATACTTTATATCATAGTCACTAAATGCACGATTTGTTGCATCAAAAGAAAAAAAAAGTGACCCATGCTCTGTGAAATGGGGGCTTAACTCTTTCGGCGCCAAATAAGCAAACTTGGCTTCTTTTGATGGCTGTAAATACAATCTACTGAGTCTCCGAAAGATTTATATCCTATAGGCTTGACCAAACAAGCAGAGGGCATAGATCAAAGATCAGACTGCACAGAACGTGTGTCCAAGGACCAGTCTACCTCGACATGTTTAACCCTTTACGGCACAATGCCACCTTTTAACGCCCTTGGGAAGGAAGCCTTTTGAAAACATTGTGGAAAAAGGAGAAAATGCTGGTAACCAGCATTTTCTCCTTTTCCCACAATGTTTTCTACCTTATCAAAGAAAAATTGCACCATTGGAGCCACATTGAAATTGTCGTCTGCAAATGCTTTCAATTTGGACAAGGCTAAAATTTTGTCGTCTGATAAAGGGTTAATACATCACAGATGCATTAAACCCCCTTTTGCCAGAGCATGGCTCAAATTTCTGTTTCCCCCCACCCTCATCAATTCTTGGTAGAAGGGGACATAAAATGCATACTCCCGGCAATAACAATATATGAGCCATGCTCTGGCAAAAGGGGGCTTCATGTATCTCCATGACACATGACACAAAGCAAGTCGTCACACAATTATAGATCCATAACAGCTACTTTTTTTAACGACCGACTTAACCCTTTACCAGATGACAAAATTTTAGCCTTGGTGAAATTGAAAGCATTTGCAGATGACAATTTCAGTGTGGCTCAAATGGTGCAATTTTCACTTGATAGGGTAGAAAACATTGTGGGAAAAGGAGAAAATGCTGGTTACCAGCATTTTCTCCTTTTCCCACAATGTTTTCAAAAGGCTTCCTTCCCAGGGGCGTTAAAAGGTGGCATTGTGCAGTAAAGGGTTAAACATGAGGTAGACTGCTCCTTGGACATAAAGAAAATTGACCAATAGTGAAAATATTTCACCCAGGTCAGCTCCTTTTGGCAGATGCATTAAGCCCCCTTTTCACAGACCATGGCTCATTTGTGTTTTTTGTTAGGTTTTCTGAGAACTAGATACCAGCAATATCCACCATTCCTGAATTTATTTCATAAGCCTTTTTGATTGGGATTGTTATAGCATTGGTTTGTTTAGTAAAGGGCTAACTCTTTACTGCAAAAAAACTACCTTGTAACGACCCTGGGACATGGCTAAAATTTTGTCGTCTGGAAAAGGGTTAACTCTTTACTACACAACAAAATTTTAGACTCGTCCAAACTCGAAGCATTTGAATATGACAAAACAAAGGTGGCTCAAATGGTGCATCTTATCGTTAACCCTTTACCAAACGACAATATTCTAGACCAGTCCAAATTGAAAGCATTTGCAGACGACAAAATAAATGTGTTTTCAAAAAATGAAATTTGTTTTGGAAAGTGCAGAAAACATTGTGGGAAAAGGGGAAAATGCTGGTTACCAGCATTTTCTCCTTTTCCCACAATGTTTTCAAAAGGCTTCTTTCTCGGGTCATTAAAAGTTGGGCATGTGTGGTAAAGGGTTAACCGAGTAGAAAACATTGTGGAAAAAGGAGACAACAAAATTTTACACATATCCAAAAAGAAAGCTCTTTTCCAGATGAAATATTAAATCTGCCTGGAATGAAGTGATTTTTACCAGCATTTTCTCCTTTTCCCAAAATGTTTTTAAAAGCCTTTTTTCACTTAGGTCCTTAAAAACATAGTCTTGTGGGATTAGGATTTAGAATCCCTGTCAGTAAGTAATACTTTACCACAAAATCCAAAGTTTTATAATGACCTTGAGGAAAAAGGCCTTTGAAAATGAATCATGTTTAATTTGTTGCCTGAAAATGCTTTCAATTTGGACCTGTCAATAGTTTTGTTGTATGATATTTAGATTCATCATGATTAAAAGCATTTGCAGACAACAAAATAAATGTGACTCAAAAATGGAAAATTGTTTTGGAAGCATAGAAAACACTGTGGGACAAGGAGAAAATGCTGGCTATCAGCATTTTCTCCTTTTCCCACAATGTTTTCAAAAGCCTTATTTCTCGGGTTGTTTAAAGTCGACATTGTGCGGCAAAAGGTTAATTACCATCCTACCTTGTATTCTCTTGACAATCGTATCGGCATATACTCAGTCGGCAAGCTCAGCTGCCTTTTGTTCAACTGTTTCTCTTGAAAACTTTTCAGTCCTGGGATGTCTCCTCCACTTCTGGATTTGGGTCTCCTTTTTCCTCTTAATACACCAACAATGTTTTTCAACTTCTTCCTTACATGATTACCAACAGAATGTTTTCCCGTTAAACTCTCGTAGCTTTCACAGGAAGAAGTTCCACTATTCTCCAAACAATCGATCAATGAAATTTTGGGTACGATCACTGGTAATGATTTCGATCTTGTCACCATAGTTGCGTACTTATCTAATTGTTCCGATGAACTTGTATTATTTGTCCAATAAACTTGTTAATTTCTAAATAACTCTCCCGTAGTTTTTTTATTTCTCCAGAGTATCAGAGTTTAATTTTCACATGACTTTAGATCAACCAAATTTTGGAACGATCACTGGCAATGATTTCGATCTAATTGTCACCATAGTTGCGTGCTCATATTTTTCCTCTGACAAACTTACTACTCCCACGATGAACTTGCCAATTTTTCAACAACTTTCCTACAGTACTTTGATTTCTCTAGAATACCTGCCTTCTCACATGCCTATAGAAACAAAATATTTTCTGTCAGAAGACAAAGCAGAATTTTTACCCCAAACGATCATGTGTTTTAATGACGCTAAGGAAGACTGTCTTTGAAAACATCTTGGGAAAAGGAGAAAATGCTGGTTACCAGCTAACCAGCATTTTCTCCTTTTCCCAGAATGTTTTCTACCCTTTGAAAGACAAAATTTCTTCTTCTGAGCAACATTTAACTTGTTGTCTGCAAATACTTTCAATTTGGGCAAGTCTTAAATTTTGTCATCTGGTAAAAAGTCAATAGCAATTTCAAGCAAAACAATTTTCAAAACATAACTGGACAGTACAGATCAATGGTCAGCCTGCACATTCTATGCAGTCTGATCTTGACCTATACTATCCACAAAGGCACCGTTACCTTGCTGTTATCATTTTAAAAGAAAAAATTTACCGAAATTATTTCCAAAAGAAATAGATCCTGCCAGCTACTGTTGGTCTTTCAGATTGCACTCATTCTCTCCAGTAAATACCTCTCCCACCTTTCTCATTAGCAGAGTGAGCAAAAATACGAGCCATGCTCTGTGAAAAGTGGGCTTAACCCTTTCCCAAACAAGCCCTGGTTTTCACGTGTCTGCAGTACAAGTCTTTTGAAAACACTGTGGGAAAAGGAGAAATTGCTCGTAACGAGCAATTTCTCCTTTTCCCACAGTGTTTTGTACCCTTTTTGGGATCTTTCTGCCATTTTCATCAAATTTAAAATTGTCGTCTGCAAACTCTTTCAATTTGGACCAGTCCAAAATTTGTCGTTTGGGAAAGGGTTAATGCATCTGACCTGGGCCGAAACTTTTTGCTATTTGTCAATTTTCTATATGCCCATGGACAAGTCTTCGTACTGATTGTATCGGGTACGAAAAAAAAGTGGCTATTATTGATACATAACAATGTACTGTTTTGCTTGGTATCATGCATCATAGAGATGCCTTAAGCCCCCTCTTGCCAGAGCATGGCTCCTTTTCATTTTGATCTTTAACTTCACAAACTCAACTTTAGTTCTTGTGCCAGGCAGAAGAGATTAAGATCAGACTGTATGTTCTGTGCAGTATGATCTTGGATATACAGTCTTATGTATTTGGACTAATCAACATCTTATAGCTGCCTTAAAGAATGGAAAATTTTGGTCTTTTTTATAGACTGAAGAGACTGATTCTACTCGCGTGGAGCTTTCAGGGTTAACGCAAAATTTCAATCCTGTTTTTAACATAAAAAATTATCGCTGGGAAGTCAGTGACTTGTCAATTAGCACATTGCCCAGCCGAACAGAACCCCCGCTAAATGAAGACACGTGATGACAAGAAGGTTGCCTAAGCAACCGGTTAGAATCTTTAGAAACATGATAATATTTGGGTTTACAGGTGAAATCCCTCCTTTTACTCCTATCTATCAAATAGGAAATTGACATTTTTCCTTGACCTTTACATGCAATCCCAAAATTAATGACCCTTAAGGACTGAGGTGTTAGAAAAAATGGTGGGAATAGGAGAAAATGCTGATTTCAAGCATTTCTCCTTTTCAAATAGTATTTTCAAAACTTTTACAAACAAGTGCCACTATTTATGACAAATTTGTTGTCTGTATGTTCTTTCCATTTGGGCAAGGCTCAAAGTTTGATGTCAAGTAAAGATTTAACTCCCGTCCACACAAGAAGAGGAGATTTCCTGAAATCATTATGGGAAAAGGAGAAAATGCTTGTAACAAGCATTTTCTCCTTTTCCCACAATGTTTTCTAAAGCCTCAGTGCTCAGGGTCATTAAAACACAATGTTTTAAATAAAAATGGCTTTTTCCTCAAGGTCATTAAAATTCAGAATTGTGTGGGTATAGGTTTAAAAACAGCTTATTTCACTTTTCACTTCATTTCTTTTTCTTTCTAGCACTTTTATAAAGTATCAAAATTTAACTAAAAGACATTGTATTTTCAGTCCTCACAGTTCCAAATTTATCAAGCACAAACTATTTCACCACTCACGTGGGCAAAAACTGCCTGTAAGCAAAATTGCAGTTGCGTACACTTTCCAATAAAATAAGAAAAAATAGACTTCATGTAAAGGGTCGAACTTCATATTTCTTAATATCCTAAACCCTTGCTTTAACAAAATCCTTCCAAAAAAAGTTCACAAACAGGCCATCAAATACCTTAGAAGCTTCTACAATTCAAAAAAAAAAATTTTTTTTTTTCTGAGGGGGAGGGGGGGAAGGGGAATCCTTGGAGAAATCCCCTCTCCCGCATCCCTCCCTCTCTTTGGGCCTTGGGTAATAACTATTATATATACCGGTAATATCAATTATGATGTACAAACAACTCATTTTTTAATCCACAGATCTCAGCAATTCCAACAATTTTGCAAACGACTGCACCAGTAGAATCACGTCCATTTAAGAATGACCTCAAAGATATTTATAAAATATCAATATTTACAAACAATTTATTTCATGCACATTTTTTACCATTTTAAAAAGTATCAAATACAACTGCAGACCTCCAGATAAAAGGGAGTGATCATTTTCTAAATTCATTATTTCTCTTCCAAACTCTATGTTGTGGGTACTCAGAATCGTCTCGATGAGACGATTATAATGAGTACCCATAACATGGGGTTTAGTGGAGAGTTATTAATATTTTCAATTTTGAAATCAAAATCACTCCTTCTATCTGGAGCTCTGCAACTTATTGCACCACTCATTGACAAGTCTATGCTATGATAACCTTGAAGACGCTTTATCAAACATTTACATAAGACTCACTTTATCTTAACTCTTTACCGAAGGACAAATTTTAGACTTTTGCACCAGTTGTATCGCGTCAGTTCTATAATCACCTGAAAGACATTTGATAAAATATAAATATTTACAAACAATTTATTTTATGTACAGTTCTCACAATTTCCAGACCGAAAAATGTTTTACTTGTCCAAATTAAGAGCATTACCAGACGACAAATTACATGTGGCTCAAATGGTGGAATTTGTTTTTGAAAGGAAAGAAAAAATTGCGGGAAAAGGAGAAAATGCTGGCTACTTGAATTTTCTCCTTAATCCCACAATGTTTTTAAAAGTCTTTTTTTTTTTTTCCCCGGGTCATTAAAAGTTGGGATTCTTTGGCATATGTTTACCCAAAATTCTCACCATTTCACACGGTATCAAAAACATGTAGATCTATAAACTATTGCACACTTCCGATATGTCCATTCTATGATCACGTCACAAACACCAACTGAAGTATCAACATCGGAACCCATGAAGACAGGGAGTAAACTTA
Source organism: Tridacna gigas (assembly GCA_945859785.2). Classification (NCBI taxonomy): domain Eukaryota; kingdom Metazoa; phylum Mollusca; class Bivalvia; order Cardiida; family Cardiidae; genus Tridacna; species Tridacna gigas. The sequence continues at coordinate 2,433,557 of OX244042.2, forward strand.
TCTCTGATTGTAAAATATTTCAGTCTACTTAACTCTTTACCACTCAATCCCGACTTTTAACGACCCTGAGAAAGAAGCCTTTTGAAAACATTGTGGGAAAAGGAGAAAATGCTGGTAACCAGCATTTTCTCCTTTTCCCACAATGTTTTCAACACTTCTAAAGACAAGTTTCAATTTTTCAGTCACATTTATTTTGTCGTCGCAACTGGTTTCAATTTGGACTGGTCTAAAATTTTGTGGTAGAAAGTTAAGGGTTAACTCTTTCCCAACCGACAAAAGTTTAGACTAGTTGAAATTGAAAGCATTTGCTGACAAAAAAAGAAATATGACTCAAAAATTGACATTTGTATTGGGGAGGGTAGAAAACATTGCGGGAAAAGGAGAAAATGCTTGTTAACTCGATTTGAGCATTTTCTCCTTTTCCCTCCATTTTTTTCAAAAGTATTTTTTTCTCAGGGTTGTGAAAAGTCAGGATTGTAGGGTAAAGGGTCAATAATGTGGGCCTTCCAAACAATCCTGCAGTTTTTAAAGACCCAAAACCGAAAAACTTTTGAGAAAAGGAGAAAATGCTGGGGACTAACACTATCTCACTTTCTGATGATGTTTCCACTCTTTTAATCTTTTCCCAAACAAGAACTTTTAGAATCTTTCAAATTGAGAGATCTGCAGACAACAATTTTGAAAGTTATTTAACCCTTTACCAAACAATCCCGTGTTTTCACGTCCCCGAGCAAGAGGCCTTTTGAAAACATTGTGGGAAAGGGAGAAAATGCTGGTAACCAGCATTTTCTCCTTTTCCCACAATGTTTCTACCCTGTCAGAAAACCTGTAGTTCATTTGTACCACTTTCAAATTTGTCGTCTGCAGATGCTTTCAATTTGGATGGGGGCTAAAATTTGTTGTTTGGGAAAGGGTTAAATGAACTGATGTTCTTAGACAGAGAACAAAACACTGATAACCATAATTTTCTCCCTTTCTCCCACAATGTTTTCAATAGGCTTCTTCCTTCGGGTTGTTAAAACATGAGATTCTATGCTAAAGGGTTAAAGACAAGTCCCATCCTTTGACCAACACTGAATTTGTTGTCTGCAAAATTAAATGCTTTCAAAATGGACAAGTCTACAAAATTTTGTTTAATGCTTTACACTTCAATCCAAAGTTCAAATAACCCTAATAGAGAAGGATTCTGAAAACATTGTGGGAAAAGGAGAAAATGCTGGTAACCAGCATTTTCTCCTTTTCCCACAGTGTTTTCTACACTATCAAAGACAGAAATCATCATTTTAGCTCCATTTACTTTGTCGTCTGCAAGAGCTTTCAATTTGGTTGAGTCCAAACTGTAATCGTCTGCTTCACAATTAACCTTTTATGAGTTAAACAAAATTATATGCGTGTTCAAAGTGAAGCATTTGCAGATTAGACATACTCTGTAGCTAAAAATCATGTTATTTCTCTTTGAACGAATAGAAAACATTGTGAGGAAAGGACAAAATGCATTTATGAGCAACTTCTCTCTTTCTCACTTTGTTTTCAAAAGCCGTCGATCTCAAGGTCATAAAAACATAGAATCCTTTATCGTCAAAAGATTAACTCATTATACATTGTACTTCTCATTGTACTTCTCGCAGACGTCTTTCTTCCAAAATCAAACCATAATCCAGTATTTAATTCTTTAACAAACAACAAAGTTTTAGACTAGTCCAAATTGAAAGCATTGCAGACGACAAAAACAAATGTAACTCAAAAATTAAAATTTGTTTTGGGACGGTTAGAAAACATTGAGGGAAAAGGAGAAAATGCTAGTAACCAGCATTTTCTCCTTTTCCCACAATGTTTCCAAAAGGCCTCTTTCTCAGGGTCGTTAAAAGTCGGGATTATGTGGTTAAAGGTTAAGGAGCCATTGATCAAATCATTATATTTACAAATAACTTATTTTATCTTGATTTCTACTTAACTCTTCCCCACACGACAAAATTTTAGACCAGTCCAAATTGAAACCAACTGCAGACGACATAATAAATGTCACTTAACCCTTTACCGTACAATGCCGCCTTTTAACGCCCCTAGGAAAGAAGCCTTTTGAAAACATTGTGGGAAAAGGAGAAAATGCTGGTAACCAGCATTTTCTCCTTTTCCCACAATGTTTTTTACTCTATCAAAGAAAAATTGCACCATTTGAGCCACAATGAAATTGTCTGCAAATGCTTTCAATTTGAACAAGACTAAAATTTTGTTGTCTGGTAAAGGGTTAAACATAAAACTTGTCTTTCAAAGGGTTGAAAAAAACATTGTGGGAAAAGAAGAAAATGCTGGTTACCAAGGCTTCTTTCTCGGGGTTGTTAAAACTCGGGATTGTGAGGTAAAGAGTTAACTCTTCTCCACAAGACAAAATTTTACACTGGTCCAAACTGAAAGTATTTGCAGAAGATATGGTAAATGTAGCACAAAAAATGGGATTTGTCTGTGAAAGGTAAGAAACATTGTGGGAAAAGGAGAAAATGCTGGTTACCAGCATTTTCTCCTTTGTCCTCAATAATTCAAAAAGCCTTCTTTCTTAGGGTCTTTAAAACACAGGATTATTTGGTAAAGGGTTAACTTTGATTTATTTTGATTTTCCCAATCTCAAAAAAAAAAAATTTAACCCTTAGGCTGCTAAGCGCGACTCACTGACCTTTTGCAGACATTGTAGATCAAAATCAGACTGCATAGAACGTGCAGTCTGATCTTGGATCTACCCTGTCTGTTCCTTAAAAATATCTTTGAAATAGGAACATATGGGTTTTTTACTATCAGCTTAACTCTTTACCAAACGACAAAATTTTTGACAGGTCCAAATTCAAAGCATTTGCAGACGACAAATTAAATGATGCCAAAATGATAATTTCTGTCTCTGATAGATTAGAAAACATTGTGGGAAAAGGAGAAAATGCTGGTTACCAGCATTTTCTCCTTTTCTCACAATGTTTTCAAAAGCCTTCTCTCTTAGGGTCGTTAAAAGTCGGGATGGCATGGTAAAGGGTTAAAAGTTTCGTCCTTGTTTATGCAGCAGGATAAGGGTTAATGTTGTCTGCTGCAAGTTTGTTTCAGTTGGGTATAATAAATGAGCTGAAATACTAAATACAACCCAAAGGTAGCCATAAATTGTTATACGAGCCATGCTCTGAGAAAAGGGGGCTTAATGCGTCTGTGGAAAAAATATCGACCAGGTCAGCCTGCGCAATCCGCGCAGGCTGACCTTGGCCGAAACTTTTCGCTATAGGTCAATTTTCTGCATGTCAAAGGACCAGTGTACCTCTAGGATCAGTTGGTTGTTATACAAAATGGATTTTACTGATCTATGATCATGATTGTGATGACTTGCTTGGTATCATGGATCGCGGCGATGCATAAAGCCCCCTTTTGCCAGAGCATGGCTTATATGTTCTTCGTCTGCCACATATTTACATATATGTAAATGAGCAAATATTCTTTACCCTAAGTGACGACAAACTTTTAGAATATTTCCAAAATGAAGGCTTTTGAGACGTCAAATTAAAGGTAGCTAAAATTCTTGGATTTGTATGAAAGTATTGAAAGCGTTGTGTGAAATTGAGAAAATGTTGCTAACCACCGTTTCCTCCTTTTCCAACAATGTTTTCAAAAGCCTTTTTCCTCGAGGTTGTTAATAAATTTGATTTTTTGGTATAGGGTTACCGAAAGGTCAAATCTGAAAAAAGTCAACCTTGGCAGAACCTGGGTTTTAGACCAGCATTATCTCCTTTTCCTACAATATTTTTAAATGTCTTTTTCCTTAAGTTCATTTAACTTGTTACCTGAGGCGACACAATTTTAGAGTTCTTGAAACAAAAAGCATTTACAGAAAACAGATTAGATATGGCTTTTACAAAAGTAACACTCTTTGAAAGAGTAGAAAACATTGTCAGAAAAGGAGGAAATGCTGGTTACCAACAATGTCTCATTTTCCCACAATGTTTTCAAAAAATAAGCTTTCTAGGGGTCAGGTCATTAACCCTTTCTGAAATGGCAATTTCAATTGAAAGCATCTAGGGATGACAATTAGAAGCTCTCTAAAAGGGTTAAAAAAAACATTGTGGAAAAATGGAGGAAATGCTGGTCACCAGCATTTTCTCCATTTCCCACATTTTCCAAAGCTTCTTCATCAGGGTTGTTAAATACTGGATCGTTGGTTTAATTAAATTGTAGTCTTTGGGTAAACTCTTCACCGCATGAGAAAAATTTAGACTTGTCCAAATTGAAAGCATTTGCAGAAGACAATTCAAATTTGGCTCTAATATGGGGAGTTGTCTTTGACTGGATAGAAAACATTGTGGGAAAAGGAGAAAATGCTGGTTACCAGCATTTTCTCCTTTTCCCACAATGTTTTCAAAAGGCCTCCTCTTCAGGGTCATTAAAAGTCGGGATTGTGTGGTAAAGGTTTAAGGATTAAGAAAGGTCAAGACTGGACGACAGTTGCTCCCCCCCCCCCAAAAAAGGGTACAAGGAATGTACGAATTTAAATGTTCAGATAATCTGACGTCAGTTTATCATCAATTCCACCCATAGCTTGTCAGAAGTTTGTTTACAGTGGGATTGTTAGACCAAACAATGACGTATATGGGTGTATGTTGTGTTGTAAGCCACCCGTTAGATAAATCTGCCAGTCAAACATACATAACATCTTATACAGTTTTCTTGACCCCAGCTAAAACCATTTGCCTAAAAATTAGTTTGTTGGTATTGGAGTTTAATGCTGTTTCAACAGCTTGTCATATCACAGCAGTCAGTGCATCTACGCATGTGTTTCCTGGCTTTCTCACACCAGTACTGACACAACTTGCTTTCCAAGTCAGTGACTACATTTCTCATATCCATCAGAGAAGAGAGGTGAAAAATCGCCGGAAAGAAAGTTTGTCTCAACCGGGTGCTGAACCTGCAATCTCTTGGTGACGAGTCAGATATGCTAACCACTAAGTTACCCGGCTGGGCTGCTTAGAAAATAGAAGCAGTTACTTGATTCATGACCGTAATGGTAAGTTTTTTGTTAAAACACGATTACGACACAGTGACTTAGTGTTTAACCCCTTACCAAACAATCATGTGTTTTAAAGACCCTGAGGAAGAAATCTTTGAAAACATTGTGGAAAAAAGAGAAAATGCTTATTAATAGCAACTTGAGAAAACACTGTTGGAAAAGGAGAAAATGCTGGTAACCAGCATTTTCTCCTTTTCCAACAATTTTTTCCAAAGACTTCTTGTTCAGGGTGGTCAAAACTCGGGATTGTCTAGTAAACTAAAGGGTTAATGGCCAAACTATTTGGTGAACCGACAATTGTGGCTTTGCCATTTATGAAAATATTAATTTTCCTGAACTTGTGCCTTTGAAATGAAACCTCAGTCTAACAGGATTACCAAAATGAACAATTATTGTATCTGTTACCTTGCACATCTATTTATTTTTTTTGTTTTTAAATGTATTTTTGCAACTCCAGGATAGCTAGGTGACCCTATTGTAACCTCTTACAAACACCATCTGACTTTCGATCTGACTCGGCCATCGGCTATTTTTTCACCTAACATTTACGGATTTGTCCAGCCGTAACAAATAAATGCAATAAAGAGCACTGATTATCATAAACCCTTCTTCTAAAAATATTCAGAACACTTTATACTTGCGGCATTTGATGTTTAAACAAAGATTTGTATCGAAAGAAAGACTATTTGAGCTATTCTCTGGCAAAAGAGGGCTTAATGCATCATTCTGATCCATGATACCAATTAACCCTTTACCACACAATCCCGACTTTTAACGACCCTAAGAAAGAAGCCTTTTGAAAACATTGTGGGAAAAGGAGAAAATGCTGGTAACCAGCATTTTCTCCTTTTCCCACAATGTTTTCTAACCTTTCAGAAACAAATGCAATCATTTTAGCCACATTTAATTTGTCGTCTGCAAATGCCTTCAATTTGGACCAGTCGTTTGGTAAAGAGTTAAGCAAGTCATCACATAATTAGGGGTCTATAAAATCTGTTTTGTGTAACAACCGACTGAATCATGAGGTAGACTGGTCCTTTGAAATGCAGAGAGTTTACCAAAAGCAAAAAGTTTCAGCCCAGGTCTGTGTAACAACCAAATGAATCACGAGGTAGACTGGTCCTTTGAAAGGCAGAGAATTTACCCAAAGCAAAAAGTTTCAGCCCAGGTTTGTGTAACAACCTACTGAATCATGAGGTAGACTGGTCCTTTGAAATGCAGATAATTTACCCAAAGCAAGAAGTTTCAGCCCAGGTCTGTGTAACAACCGACTGAATCATGAGGTAGACTGGTTCTTTGAAATGCAGAGAATTTACCCAAAGCAAGAAGTTTCAGCCCAGGTCTGTGTAACAACCGACTGAATCATGAGGTAGACTGGTCCTTTGAAATGCAGATAATTTACCCAAAGCAAAAATTTTCAGCCCAGGTCTGTGTAACAACCGACAGAATCATGAAGTAGACTGGTCCTTTGAAATGCAGAGAATTTACCCAAAGCAAAAATTTTCAGCCCAGGTCTGTGTAACAACCGACAGAATCATGAAGTAGACTGGTCCTTTGACATGCAGAGAATTTACCCAAAGCAAAACGTTTCGGCCCAGGTCTGCACAGGCTGACCTGAAAACTTTTTGCAGTTGCATTAAGCCACCTTTTCACAGAGCATGGCTCAATTAAAACACTGGACAATCTGAATATCTTCATCTAAGACATTTGCAGGCAAGAGATGAAGCAGCTACTCAAATGATAGTAAATCATCGTTTTCAAAGGATAGAAAACATTGTGGGGAAACAAGAAGAAACATGGCTGATTTGTTGGTACACAACTCTTAGGGAAAACTCCCATCAATACAACCATATTCAAGTTCTCATCTGCCAATTTTTAAATGCTTTCATGCTGGACAAATCGAAAATGGACAAGTCTAAAGTTAATCCTACACCACACAATCCCAACTTTTAACAACCTTGAGAATGAGAGTGTTTGAAAACATTGTGGAAAAAGGAGAAAATGATGGTAACCAGCATTTTCTCCTTTTCCCGCAATGTTTTCTACCCTTTCTATCCTTCCTGAAACAAATTTCAATTTTCAGTCACATTTCTTTTGTCTGCAAGTGCTTTCAATTTTAGACTGGGCTAAAATTTTATTGTTTGGTAAAGAGTAAATTTCGTCGTCTGCAACTGCTCTCAATTATTGACAAGTCTAAATGTTATTGTTCGGCGACAATCAAGAAAAGACTTTTAAATAGTGTTGTCAGTACAAACTGAGCATTTGCACTAGATTTCTACAAAAATATGAAAGATCTCCCACGTGCATGTCAAACCCTTTAACAAATAGTCCCTTGATTTAACGACCCTCAGAAAGAAGGCTTTTGAAAACATTGTTGGAAAAGGAGAAAATGCTGGTAACCAACATTCTCTCCTTTTTCCATAATGTTTTCTATCCTTCATAGACAAAGTCCCCCATCTGAGTCACATTTTATTTGTACACCTGTAAAAGTTTTGAATTTGGACCAGTGTAAAATGTTGTTGTTTGGCAAAGAGTTAACCCTTAAGCTGCTAAGCGCAACTTACTGACCTTTTGCGGACACTATAGATCAAGATCAGACTGCACATTCTGTGCAGTCTGATCTTCGATCTACACTGTCCGATAAGGAGATATTGTTCTCCAAAAAAGTAAGTTTGAAATATCATTATTCGGGGTTTTACTACGGGCTTGAAAGTTTTATTGGAGTTATTTAGCAGAACAAGGGTTAGATGCATGATAGGTCCTGACATCTGAAGGCCATGCATTTGTAAAACCTGCATTTTTTTGCCTGACAAAGTTAAAATAAGGCCTTGATGTTTTGAAATACTCAGGGTTTTCTTGAACCACAAATATTAGTGTGTTCTCCAGAGTGCATTTTTTGCGTCTTTCACGTGTTTTTTCACTCACGTGTCCTGCAGAAATTAAAAAGTTGCATCAGTCTTATCTGACACGCCTAATTGAAATCCTTTTTCTGAGTATCTGATTGAAAAATATCGGTGAAGACTGAATGGTAGATTTAACTGGTTCCCTAATGCCATCTGCATCAATACAACTGGTCCCCACTTTTAAAAGCTTTTGAAAACAATGAGGAAAAAGACAAAATGCTAGTAACCAGCATTTTCTCCTTTCAACACAGTTTTCTACTCTATCAGCAACCTTTAACTTGTCGTCTGCAAATGCTTTCAATTTGGAAAAATCTAAAATTTCATCATGGTTAAAGAGTTAAACAATCCCCTATTTTAATGACCCTGAGAAAAAAAAGGGTTTTGAAAACATTGTGGGAAAAGAAGTAAATGCAAGCAACCAGCATTATCTCATTTTCTTACAATGTTTTCTATCCTTATAAAGATACATATATATTCCATCATTTTAGCATTCAATTTATCTTCTGCAAACACTTTCAATTTGGACAAGCGTAAAAATTTTGACATTTGATAAGGTTTTTATGACCCTGGGGGAAAAGGCTTTTGAGAAAACATTGTTGGAAAAGGAGAAAATGCTAGTTACCAGCATTTTCTCCTTGTACCACATTGTTTTCTATGCTTTCAGAGAAAAACCTTGACACAAGCCGCATTCAATATGTCGTCTGCAAATGCTTTCAGTTTGGACAAGCGTAAAATTTTGACATTTGGTAAAGGCTTAATCAGATCAACTGGAAATGTAAGATTAATTCTATAGCAGAGCACAAAACTTTAGATATGTGGACCTTTGTCAAAAGCACAGTGATTTCTTTTTACAAATTGAAGATTACCACACAATCCCGACTTTAAACGACCCTGAAGAAGAAGCCGTTTGAAAACATTGTGGGAAAAGGAGAAAATGCTGGTAACCAGCATTTTCTCCTTTTCCCACAATGTTTTCTACCCTTCCCAAAACAAATTTCGATTTTTGGGTCACATTTATTTTGTCTTCTGCAAATGCTTTTGATTTGGACTGGTCTAAAATTTCGACGTGTGGTAAAGAGTTAACTGTGAGTCCGGCGATTAACTAACCAGAAATTTTATGAGACCTCTGAGAAAGTCATGAGTCCCTTGGCTTTATTGAACTTTGCTATTCTGGTCACTGTAAAAATCTGAACAAAGAAATTTATTATATAGCCCGCAACATGCGAAATGGGACCTTCGGACATTTGCGTAAAGTGTCGTCCCGGATTAGCCTGCACAGTCCGCGCAGGCTAATCCGAGACGGCATTTTACGACTACATAAGATTTTTACCTTCAGTAGACTTTCGTGAAACAGAAAATTGCACAAAAACAGGAAGTGTCATCTCGGATTAGTCACAGACTGCACAGGCTGATCTGAGACAACACACTTTTACGCGTATGTCCGAAGGCCTACTTTTCGTGTGTTGCACGCCATATATGTGGTAACATAAACAACTAATTCTAGTGTTGTAACTTTTATCTTTTGACAACCTGTAAAATCTGACTAGACTGTGCTGCTGGACTAAAGAACAGGTGTCCAACTTCATCATGATCAATAAGACAATGATCTGATGATCGTAACTTGAAGACTAGAAGGAGATCCAATAATGCTTTTCCTTTTCAGGCTAGTATCAAAATGGAAGTGTCTTTGCCTATTTCTTCGCTGGCATCGCTAGTTGACAAGCAGCGATTCATACTTTCATTTTTCACTAACTAGTGTAATAGTGCTGTGTAGCCCGCTACTGCAGACTGGTCTAAAATGCCTTAACCCTTTACCACACAATCCAGAGTTTTAACGACCCTGAAGAAGAAGCCTTTTGAAAACATTGTGGGAAAAGGAGAAAATGCTGGTAACCAGCATTTTCTCCTTTTCCCACAGTGTTTTCTACCCTTCCCAAAACAAATTTCAACTTTTTAGTCACATTTATTTTGTCGTCTACACTGCTTTCAATTCGGACCAGTCTAAAATTTTGTCGTTTGGTAAAGAGTTAAACAACCAATAAAAATTTATTTGACATCTAATGACCTGGCACCCAGTGCTCAATATTACTGCACTGCATCTCAGAGTTAACGAAAGGTACCAGTCAGCCAGTATTGTAGTAAACAATCCCCAGTGTAAGTTTGCTGCATAAAACAGAATTTTTGATAACAGGAGTCATTGCCTGAATAATATACGCATCCAGGGGATACACATCTTTCAAAATTATGCGTCCTTGGCTAATTTTACGCAAGATTACCGCAGAATGCCCAGGTAGATGAAACACTGCAAGCACATGCAGACGTCAAAGCAGGGATCGTGTATGTAATATACGATCCCTGGTCAAAGGAAGCTCACATGATAAGATTTGTCTTTGGAAAAGTAAAAAATATTATTTGAAAAGGAGAAAATGTTTTCAAAAGCCTGCTTTGTCAGGATTGTAAGATCCCTGGGTCATTCAGTAAAAGTGTAGGTGCAAAATACATGTAATACAAGCTGGGTCATTCAGTAAAGTTTCAAGATACAATGTACAATGTAATAAAAGCTAATAAACTTATAAATAAAATAGAGAAAGTCTGGCTTAGACTTTTATTTTGCCAATAAATCCACCCAGTATTACAGATTATTGACAAATAGTCTGAATTCAGTCTGGGTTAGAATTGTGTAACATTTACCGTAAAGAAAGAAAGAAAAAAAAAAAAAATGAAATGAAAATAGCAAGATTCTCATCATGGAGAAATATCAATGAGCCATGCTCTGGCAAAAGGGGGCTTAACTCTTTACCACACAACAAAATTTTAGACCTGTCTGAATTGAAAACATTTGCAGACGACAAAATAAATGTGGCTCAAAAACTGAAATTTGTTTTGGGAAGTGTAGAAAACATTGTGGGAAAAGGAGAAAATGCTGGTTACCAGCATTTTCTCCTTTTCCCACAATGTTTTCAAAAGGCTTCTTTCTCAGGGTTGTTAAAAGTCAGGATTGCGTGGTAAAGGGTTGAGGTATTTTAGACCAGTCTGCAGTGGCGGTCTACACAGCACTATTAAACTAGTTAGTGAAAAATGAAAGTATGAATCGCTGCTTGTCAACTAGCGATGCCAGTGAAGATAAAGGCAAAGGCAAAAGAGTTAATGCAGTGTACTCAGCAAGTCATTACATGATTATGGATCCATAAAATCCATTTTGTCTAACAAACAACTGTATCATGAGGTAGGGTGGTTCTTTGACATACAGAAAATTTACCAATAGCGAAAGGTTTCAGCTTGGGTCAACCTGCGTGGACTGCCCAGGCTGACCTGGGTTGATACTTTTCGCAGATGCATTAAGCCCCTTTTTCACAGAACATGGCTCATTTAAAAGAAAAAAGTACTTATAGTCACTTTTTTTTTTTTCAAATCTCTTTTTTTTTTCGGCATAGCCGAACATGCTGTCTTTTGACCTCCTTTTTTATCCTGATAACAAATGAATAAATAGAAATTTGTGATTGGTAAAAAATGTAGACATGTTTATTTTAAGGGCCCCTGCCTATCTGCTGGCAAATTTACGCCGTGTATCTTTTTTTAAAGATGTTTCTTGTTTAGAATGGTTTCTAAATCAATCTGTCAGCATTTACAGATAAAAAATAGATCAGTTTTGTCATTACAGGAGCAAAACCTGAAGGATTTTCTATGTTGTATCAACAGAATTGCAGAGCCCTTGAAATTGTGATTAAAGATGTATAAATCTCTTGATTTGGAGGGATTTGGAGGGAAGAAGGAAGCGCTGGCTTAAGCTTTTTCCACACAACTCTGAGACCCTGGGAAAGAGTGCTTTTGAAAACATTGCGGAAAAAGGAGAAAATGCTGGTAACCAACATTTTCTCCTTTTCCCAAAATGTTTTCTACCTTTTCAAAGGTAAATAATATTACTTTAGTGTCGTCTGCAAATGCTTTCAATTTCGAACAGTCTGATTTCTTGTCATTTGATTAAGAGTTAGCTAGATAGACAATGTTCTCAGTGCAAAAAGGTTTTCTTTATTAAAACCTTCTATAAGACAATCCTTAGTTTTAGCAACCCTGAAAAAAGAAGGCTTTTGAACAGATTGTGGGAAAACAAGAAAATGCTTGTAACCAGAGCATTTTCCCCTTTTACCGCAATTTTTTTTGTTACCTTTTTAACCCTTTACCAGACGACAAAATTTTAGCCTCGTCCAAATTGAAAGCATTTGCAAACGACAATTTCTGTGTGGCTCAAATGGTGCAATTTGTCTTTGATAGGGTAGAAAACATTGTGGGAAAAGGAGAAAATGCTGGTTACCAGCATTTTCTCCTTTTCCCACAATGTTTTCAAAGGGTTTCTTTCCCAGGGGCGTCAAAAAGCGGCAATGTGCGGTAAAGGATTAAAGACAAAAAATAATGCTTTTGAAAACATAGTGGGAAAACAAGAAAACATTGGTAATAAGCATTTTCTCCTTTTCCAACAATGTTTTCTCCCCTGTCAAGACAAGCCTAATCAATTGAATAACATTGATTTTGTCTATGACAAAATGCTAAAACTATTTGGATAACTAAAATTTTGTTGTGTGGTAAAGGGCTTATAAGTAATGTTCTAAAAATATCCAAAATACACATGTAGATCTATTAATTAATAAGCTGCTAAATAAAATAAATGAAACTTTCAAGCTGATATTTCAAAGGTACTTTTGGAGGACAGATATTTCCTTCTCGGACAGTGTAGATCCAAGATTAGACTGCACAAAATGTGCATTCTGATCTTGATCTATGCTGTCCGCGAAAGGTCAGTGAGTAGCACTTAGCAGCCGAAGAGTTAACCCTTTACCAGACAAGAAAACACTTGCCATCTTAACATAGCCTTGAGATCATTCCGAGCTTGTTGCTAAAAAAAGCACATGGACTCCAGAGAGAGTAGATCTAGATCTCAGGCTGTCAACCAAGTCTTCTTCAAAATATAGGAGGAATATAGGAATATTTTTTCAACAAATATAAGAGTTTTTTGCTAGTTTTGAGGCAAAATATAGGAGTTTTTCAAACAAAAATCATTTCATTCAAAGGCATTTATACTAACAATAATTATTCTTACCTTCTTTGCCTTCACTTACCGTTTCTACATTAATCAATGATTAAAATCTACCTAAAGTAACCATTCACTTCAACAGCATCACAATCCAGGCAGAGAGCTGCTGCATAGCACATCATCATCATCTGAATGGGCACCTGGAATGTATCTTTTATTTTAAATGAGGTTCACACAAATAATTTATGGATTAATACATAACAACAGAATGTTAACAAGAATACAGTATGAAATGAATGAGAAATGGTATCTTTACTTTAGATAAATCTTCATTGAAACTTCAGAGCTAGCAGCATTATTGACCCATTTAGTCCAGAGCATCTGTCCCTTCTATTTAATAATGACCATACTACTTCCGTTTAATTATCATCAATTAGCATTGAAAAAGAAGTAGGATGATTCAGAACAAAAGCAATAATCCAATGAAAACTAGGCTTTTGATAACACAAACAGTCTTCTAATGTGCTTCAATTCCAGTTTGGAAGAGCACATATGGTTCCCTCAGTACATAAGAAAAATCCTGATGGCAAATGAATTTATTTAAAGAAGATTTTGAATTTTTGTAAAACTGAAATGGAACATTAATAAATAATTTAAATCAGACATGGTACTTATGTACTTATGCAGGGTTTTCATTTAAAGCCGATTGCCGATCAAAAACATCGGTTGAAATCGGCCTTTAATCGGTTGTTTTTGCTGGATCTTTGAAAAATCGATCGCGTTGTTTATATCGAAAATATTTCACGCGTTGGTAACTGTACTGTGACACCGGTTCAATTTTACCGCGAAACCAGATACAGTTGGTGTATGAATGTTACGCGGTCATTCATTGGATACTTGCATCCAATTATCCAATCGTAGGCGACGATACGTTTCTCTGATCTCCATTTGGTAATTATGGAAGCCAAAGCCTAGGCGGCCCCCTTGACCCTCGGCCTGTTGTTTTTGTCAATCAGTCGGTTGCTTCATTTCAAAATGAAAACCCTGCTTATGTAGCAGTCTGTCAGCTTTAGTTGTGCTTTTGAAAGTTATATTGATGTCATTCCAGTCACTTGCCCTGTATTTCATCACTGAGGAGTACCTGAAAGAAAATCTGAATACAGCAAGACTTTAATTTACCTAAAAGACCAATATCCTATTGTACTGCCTTGCAAGGTGCCAATACAGCTGATGAAGAGATGCACTGAAGCATTTTGTGATGGCTGGTGATGCTGTGAAAGACATGATAAGAATTCTCTAACCTGTAAAATAAAGAAGCCAAAAGCAGTATCAAAGAAATATTTACAATCTCTACATTTATCGGCAACAAATTTCCTAAAAAATATAGGTTTATTTCTAAAAAAAATACGAAAATATAGGAAATATAGGAGGTCTTCCAAAATATAGGATTTTGAACCAAAATATAGGAAAATATAGGAATATATAGGAAAATATAGGAATTGGTTGACAGCCTGAGATCTTTATATTCTAGATCTAATTTCAGACTCCTGGTCAAATTTGCTATGTAGACAACCACTAAGCAAAACAAAAACACCGCAAGCAGATGCCAATGCTCAATTGCAGATGCTTGATTCTCAGAGAAAAATCTGTCGAAAAAGGGGCATAACTCTGTAAAAAATATCTTCATGGTTACCTGCCCTTGTTGTATAGATTCCCTTGTCATAATGGACACTTTGTCCAAGTTTTAACCCCTTACTACACAATCCCAACTTTTAACAACCCTAAGAAAGAAGGCCTTTGAAAACATTGTGGAAAAAGGAGAAAATGCTGGTAATCAGCATTTTCTCCTTTTTCCACAATATTTTCTACACTTTCAAAGACAATTTTCAAAACTTGAGCAGTGTCTAAATTGTTGTCTGCAAATGCTTTCAATTGGACCAGTCTAAAATTTTGTCATGTGGTAAAGGGTTAAGCAAGAATTTTCAGTAGGCCTATTCAACAGAGATATTAGTAAAATGTCAAAGTTCTAACACAACAACACAGACGATGGTGCTAGGCGTTGTCTGCACATGTCATATTCTTCGAAGATTCGACCTGTCTGCTATGATGCATCAGCCATCCCCCTCATACCTGGAAAAGTAGGGCTTATATCGAAGCTATTAGCCTATTACGAAAGCATGTAGGGGCCGTTTTAATAAATGGTCGGTGTGTAAGTTACATGCTAGCCGATCATAGCTGAATAAATGGCACCAGGTAGCGTTTTATTGAGTAAACGTTTATTTCATTTGAAATTCAAAGTCACGGTTGTTGTTTTGAAAAATTACTCCGCTTCTGTATCCAGGATGCCAAAATTAGATAGATGTGTATTTGTAGAATGCCATCTAGCGGGAGATAATGTGGTGCTAGGGTTATGACAGTACTAGTACCTCTACCTTTTCTTTGAAAACAGCCAAGCTAAAAATGAGCCATTCCCCCAGCCCCACCCACCCCACAAAAAAAAAAAAAGTGATTAGATCTAGATTTATTACTTTTGGGTAGGTCATCATCATGAACAAACAGGCTACAATGTCTTTAACCCTTTGCCAAACAATTCTCAGATAGAAAATAATGACAACCAGCATCTCCTTTACCATTTCAAAGACAGACCTCATTATTTGTGACGCGATGAATTTGTCGTCTGCAAATGCCTTCAATTTGGACAAGTGTAAAATTTAGTCTAATGTAGACTAAAGTAAGTCAATATTGACATTGATTTTACGGTCTCTTTGTACGATTTCATGTGACTAGATCTACTTACCAGCCGAATTCTGTTTTCACATTTCGAACGTTCAGTCGCTTGCCATTCTTTGTATTTTCCCGCCATGCTATCGCTCAACGAGTGAAAAACGGCGTCTTTCTTTTTTCCTCCTCGGGGAATTTGCCCCGGTGCATTTCTCTCATCGTCGCCTTCGTTTTTCGTCGCATTTAATTTAGCTGGAATACTTCCGAGCCTCCCTCGTCGACTAGATAACATAACTTTTCTCTTTTCACCCCCGACCATTATTGTTTTCTGAGAATCTGAGGTAAATTTAAATCCTCCGTCCATTTTGTTGTTGTTGTTATTCTGCAGTTGTAGCCTAATGTTGATTTGTTATTTCAGAAATTCATATGCGCTGATTAATTAAAGCTTTGTCGCTAATTGATATATTGTTTCTGTTCAGTTTTTTATCGAATCAGTAATGGATTAATTATCAAAATGTATCACATTGAGTAAGACTCCCGGTACATGCAGGCTGAACTTACGTAACACATTCCGGGAAAATCCAGAAAATCGAAATTTGTTTTGTTTTGTTGTTACATTTCACAGAGTCACACGCACTGATTGTTTCAAAAAAAAAAATGTCACCAAATGGTACGGAACCCGGAAATTTGTAATATTTCGTCTGTTTGTTCTAATTGAAAAGATCCATTTTTTATTCATTCTGTTGTCTAAACTAATTATCACTAAATAAAATCACATTCTTGTTTGATGGAAAAAAAAATATCCTAAATTACAAACATTTCTTTTTTTTTTTCCTGTTTCTGTGACGTCAAAGATGAAATAATAAGTCAATAATAGGCTACCACGATTTTGTGTGTGTGTTTTTTTTTTAATAACAGTCGAAGTCAATTATTGGTAATTTTGCAACAATTTCCATCTTTAAAGAAAAAATGAATTTCAAGTGAAGGATAAGTGGTTTTCATCCTTAGACTGATGAACAAAATTCAGAGGAAAAATCCAGCCAAAAATAAAACCACAAGTATGCTGATTTCCCATTCAATTTCGCCCTAGAAATTGTCACTGTATCGGATGGTGTAAGAGCAGGTTCTGTGCAGTCTGATCTTGGATCTACACTTTCCGCAAAGGGCGTTGGGTGACGCCTAGCGGACCAAGGGTTAAAACATCCTGTTTTACGTTTATGTTACTTAGTCATTAACTTTAACCCTTAGGCTGCTAAGCGCGACTCATTGACTTTTTGCGGACAGCGTAGAACCAAGATCAGACTGCACAGAACGTGCAGTCTGATCTTGGATCTACACTGTCCGATAAGGAGATATCTTTCCTCCAAAAAATACATTTGAAATAGGAAAATTTGGGTGTTTACAATCGGTTTTGAAAGTTTCATTTCTTCTATTTAGAAGGATAAGGATTAATGGGACCAACTTTAAATCTATCTCATCTTTACCTTTACACCTGAAAGTGAATTTAAAAAGAAAAACCCTTAACCCTTTACCACACAATCACGACTTTTAACGACCCTGAGGAAGAAGCCTTTTGAAAACATTGTGGGAAAAGGAGAAAATGCTGGTAACCAGCATTTTCTCCTTTTCCCACAATGTTTTCTACCCTTCCCAACACAAATATCAGTTTTTGAGTCACATTTATTTTGTCGTCTGCAAATGCTTTCAATTTGGACCAGTCTAAAATTTTGTCGTTTGGTAAAGAGTTAAACTGTTAAATAAGTTAAATGAATCTTTCAAGCCGATATCAAATACCCAAATGTTGCTATTTGATTGATTGATTGATTGATTGATTGATTGATGTTAAACTCCCCATTCCACGTTATTTCAGTTATATCGCGGCGGCCAGAGCACCTATCCATGCTTTCCTAGAGTACCTTATACCAGTACTACGCACAATATTCTTTCCAAGCCACTGGCTGCGTTCTCGCATTACCATCGTCGAAACAAGTTGCTATTTCAAAATAATTTTTTTGAGAAAAAATATCTCCTTATCTACATGTTCTGTGCAATCTAATCTTGATCTACACTGTCCTCAAAGGTCCGTGAGTCAAGCTTAGCAGCCTAGGGGTTAAAATTTTGTAAAGGCAGTTTCTTGACAATGGATATCTAGATCTAAGATTAGATTGTATGTTTTGTGCAGTCTGATCTTGATCTGCACTGTAAGCAAGGGCACTTGTCTTTGTCCTTATTGTGAAATGTGACATAAAGGTTAGTTTTTTTTATATCTTAAAAAAAAATTCTCGCGTCATTAAATACCCCTATTATTACAAGCATGCTTCGTTACATCCTGTATAACCCTTTACCAAACGGCCCAAAGTTTTTTCGACCCAGAAATAAAATGGAAAACTTGTGATGAAATGACAAATATTGGTGGCCATGATTTTTCTCTTTTCCCACAGTGTTTTGTACCCTTTCCAAGAAAAATTCTTAAAGTTGGGCGATATTCAATTTTGTCGTCAGCAAATTCTTTGAAGTTGGTTGAGTCCGACATTTTGTCGTCTGGCCGGTAAAGCGTTAACACTTACCTTCATGTTGATATATTTTGTAGCGTACGATGTTAGAGGGGGGGGGGGGGGGGGGGGGGGTTTCGGTGTAGCTGGCGTTTGACCGACTTTTTGGTACGAATACAAAATGAATAAATAGAAATTTGTGATTGGTCAAAAAATGTAAACATGTTTATTTTAAGGGCCTCTGCCTACTTGAGGGCAAATTTACGCCGTATAACTTTTTTTTTTTTTTAGATATTTCTTGTTTAGATTTATACAAAGAGAAAAAGGATTTTTCAACAATTGTATCCAAATAACTTTACATTAACTCTTTACTATTCTCACTTCTTGTTCGTTTGTGAATTACATTTTTTTTTTTTAAACAATACCCGCTGAATAAAAGAAACGAAACCGTTTACCGCCGATAGTGTAAACCCAAATACTGCTCTTTCAAAAGTTATTGTTTGGGAAAAAATATCTGCTTATCGGACAATGTAGGTCAAAGATCAGACTGCACGTTCTGTGCAGTCTGATCTTTGATCTACATTGTCTGCAAAAAGCTTCTTGAGTCACGCTTTGCAGGCTTAGGGTTGAAAAAATTACCCATTTTGGTGGGAAAAGGATCCAGGCTTAGCAGACACTTTCAATTTGGCATGCTCTAATTGGCGGTTAAAAGGGTTATTGAACTCAATTTGAACACATTTCCATTTTCTAATTATTTAATTCATTACCAGACGACAAAATTTTAGACTTGTCCAAATTGAAAGCATTTGCAGACGACAAATTGAATGTGGCTCAAATGTTGATATTTGTCTAGGCAAGGTCAGAAAACGTAATGATTTATCTCTGAATTGGAAGAAAACACTGTGGGAAAAGGAGAAAATGCTGGTGCGATTCCCAGCTCGGCCAAACTCTTCCGGTCTTGGATTAATGATAGTCTTTCTAGCTTTCTCACCACTAGGAGCGGACATTGTTTCAACGATGTTATAGCGGGAAAGCAGGCTTGGAAAGAATGTGTGTTTGAAATGCTGGTAAAATAAACTTTAGAAAAACATGGATGGTTGCTCTTGCCACCGTGATGATATTTTATAACAGAAACAATCTTGAAAACGGCGTTAAAAATTATACAATCTGACATACATTCAAACTAGCAAAGAAATGCAGCGCTTTGTTGGGTGCTTGTACGAGATACAGTCTGTCTCAAACGCAACTCTTTCTACACATGTGTACTCTCATAGGATAAGTTATCTCCCTTGGCAAAATACATGCATGTTTATCAGAAAAAAAAACAGGAGAAAGCGGTCAATTCTCGCCCGCAGAAACTTAATATTTATTATAACCAGCAATATTTCCTTCTTCCACGATGTTAATATCCTTCCAAATATTCAAACAGTTTTGTGCAGTTACTTTTAATGTAGACTAAAATTTTGTCCTTTGCTAAAATGTTGACGCGCTTTTCACTATCTTTTAGTTGTCTTTGCGGCCAGTGTAGATAAAGATCAGACTGCACAAAACGTGCAATCTGATCAGTGATCTACACTGCCCGCTTTGTTGAGATATTCTACACAATAGCAAGCTTTAAAAAATCAGTCTTATTAGGGTTTATTTGTGGAACGAAAATGTCTGTTCAGGGTTAGGAGTAAAAACTTTCTTTTTGTTTGAATGCGCCAGATTTTTACCTTTTTTTTTTGTACTACATGCGAATGAATAAACAGACATTTGCGATTGGCCAAAAATAAGGACATGTTTATTATGCGGGTCCCTGCAGACCTATATTTATTTTACATCAGCTACATACTTCCGATAATTGCTTCCTGAAAAACAAATACTCGGACAGTGTCGCGGGAATTTCCGAAGGTTGAACCTGCTCGTCACGGATTCAAACCCGGAATCTTTGATTTTTGTTTGTTTGTATGGTATGGTGTTTAAGGATGATTTCAACATTATATATATTAAGAATATTGTGGCGGCCAGTGCACCTATCCATGCTTTCCAGGAGTTTCTTTTACCACTACTTCGCACAATATTCTTCCCAAAGCCACTGGCTGCTTTCCCACATAACTACCGGCGAAAAAATGATCAGCTATGAGAGGGGCTTAATGCAGAGAGGAATGAATCCTGTCGCAATGACTATTATCTATCAATCCTCGGACAGATATTGCCTGTCCTTGGATTTGAAGCAGCGACTCCCCCATAGTTTCAAGTCCAGTATGCGACCAACTGCACAACCGGAGTTCGAACTCGGAACCTTTAATATCAGAGGCCGACGTTCTATCCTTGCTGTCTTCCGTGTTTCAACCCTTAGGCTGCTACTTGTGACTCACTGACCTGTTGCGGACAGTGTAGATCAAGATCAGACTGCACAGAACGTGCAGTCTGATCTTGGATCTACGCTGTCCGATTAGGAGATATCTTTCTCCAAAAAATACCTTTGAAATAGGAAAATTTGGGTTTTTACTACCGGCTTGAGAGTTTCATTTCTCTTAATTAACAGGTTAAGAGTTAATGACCTTCTAGAAGACAGCCTTTTAAGACATCGTGGGAAAAAATGCTGGCCCGCCCGGGTAGCTTAGTGGTTAGCGTGTCGGACTCATGATCTGGTGGTTGCGAGTTCGATACCCGGTTGAGGCAAACTTTCTTTCCGGCGTTTTTTCACCTCTCACCTCTGATGCATGTGAGAAAAGTAGTCAGTGGCTTCGGAAAGAAAGTTGTGTCAATACTGGTGTGGGGAAGCCAGGAAACACATAGGTGCGTCGCTGACCGCCATGATATGACCTGAGCTGTTAAAATGGCGTTAAACTCCAATACAAAAAACGAAAAAATGCTGGTAAACACTATGATAATTATTCTCCTTTTTGCACCCGGAACCTTCCAAAGCTTGACCTTGCTCATCACGACGTTCGAACCCGGAACCTTTGGTGTGAAATATCGACGCTCTATCCCTCCTGTCTTCCGTCTTTTCATAACCTTCAAGAAGAAAGACGGGATTGCGTGGTAAAGGATTAACTCTTTCCCTAACAGCAAATTCTAGGCTCTTCCAAATTTAAAACCATCTGCAGACGACAAATTTGGAAGTGATACAAACGAACCGTAGTTCTCTGACAGTCAAGAAAACATTGTGGGAAAAGGAGAAAATGCTGGTTACCAGCATTTTTTTTTTTTTTTTTTATTTACAACAATGTTTTCAAAAGCCTTCTCTCTAAGGGTGGTAAAAACTTGGGATTGTGCGTTAAAGGGTTAAATGGTGGTTGCTAAGTACAGATGGCTCTTGAACACAAGTGTTGGCTGACACAAGTTCGTCTGTACTTCAGAGGTTGGTATATGAAGATATAGATAGTTTATTTCATTTGCACCTATAGCCAATTTACCACCCAGTCTATCATACCCATTGCAGTTATCTCCCTTGCCAAACTCCGTCTGGAATATAGTATACCGTTTGCAGTTATCTCCCTTGGCAAAACTTCTTGACGAAACTTCACTCTAAAAGAAATCAAAATTTAAGACTCACTAATGAAAGCAATTACAGACATATTAAAAGTTACTCAAATAATGAGATTCGTCTGTGAATTGGAGAGAAAACATAGTGGGAAAAGGAGAAAATGCTGGTTACCAGCATTTTCTCCTTTTCCCACAATGTTTTCAAAAACCTTCTATGTCGGCGTCGTTAAAACTCGGCATCGTGTGTCAATGGGAAAAAAAACCAGTTACACGCGAAACTGCAGACAAACAGCAATAATAAATATGCACTCTACAAAAGTAAGTAGGCATGGTTCAAATTACGTCGGTATTTCCTATTTGTGAACACGAACAGTCAGTTAACTCTATACCAAACGACAAACTTCTTGACCTGTCCGAAATTGAAAGCATTTGCAGACGATAATTCGAATTTGGTTCGACTGGTGGAATTTTGTCGTTGATTTGGTAGAAAACATTGGGGGGGGGGGGGTTTACCAGCATTTTCTCATTTTCCCACAATGTTTTCAACAGACTCTTTTCCTCAGGGTTGTTTAAACCCGGGAAAATTTGGTAAACAGTTAAGTAGAGTTCAGTGCCCACTTGAGTCTACACTAAATGATTGGCTTTATGTACGGAAAGTAAACATCTGTGACTCACGGTAGAAAACCGAAACGGTGCTTTCATTAATGCATACCGGATATAATCGATGAAAAAAGTATCCTTGTTTCATGATGGATGGATGGGTCGGTGGCTGAGTTGATGGACCGATTGATGGATGGATGAATGCGTTGCCGGCCGGGATGAGAGGTATATGGGTGGATGGATGGATGGATGGATGGATGGATGGACGGACGGATAGACAGACAGACAGATAGATTAGCGGGGATAGATGGATGGATGGATGGATGGATGGCTTGATGGGAATTGATGGATGGATTGGTGAGGGTATATTGATCGAAAGGATGGATGGATGGATGGATGAATGCGTTGCCGGCCGGGATGAGAGGTATATGTATGGATGGATGGGTGGATGGCCAGACGGACGGACGGATTGACAGACAGACAGATAGATAGATTAGTAGGGATAGATGGATGGATGCATGTATGGCTTGTTGGGAACTGATGGATGGATTGGTGGGGGTAGATTGATCAAAAGTATGGATGGATGGATGGATGGATGGATGGATATTAAACCATTACTATCGGAGAAAAGACTGAGGCAGACGAACCAGCAAATATTCGTATATGACACTGATAGTCAATATGAATTACGTTTTCATACATGAATATAATGTCAAAACAAGTTGGTAAAAGGAGAAAATACTCCTTACTAACATTTTCCACAATGCTTTCAAAAATGGTTTTCTGCGAGACGAAACCCGTGTCGCCTGGATGAGGTAAATTGGTAAGGATATACAGTACCAGTATATTATATTCCCTTTACCACATAATTCAGAGTTTTAACGACCCCCAAGATATAAGACTTATTAAGACATTGTAGGAAAAGGAGAAAATGTTAGTAACCAGCATTTTGTCCTTTTCCCACAATGTTTTCTACCCTTTCAAAGACAAAATTTTCATAATTTGAGGAACATTGCTTTTAGCGACTGCAAATGCTTTCAATTTGGACCAGTTTAAAATTTTGTTGCTTGGTAGAGATAGGGTAAATCAGATTTCTTTGTATTGTACCGGTGTGGCTGTCAGAATTCCTAATCACGTGTACAACATACAATCTACATGTTCTAGGGGGTTCTAAAAGCCAGGGTGTGTTCACCATTACAGACAGACTTAGTCATCGGAAATTTCTTGTACAAAGTTACAAGACAGATGCAAAGGAGAAGTATTTTAGATAAAAATAATTTTCATCTCTCATGAAAAGTTTCTGTCCTTTTAAATGTTCACCGGCAAATCACTGCAGAACCTCAGCTTAGTACTGTTGTTGCTGTGATATACTAGTAAGTAAAAACGCCATTGTGTGAACGGACGGGCGCACGGACGGTCGGTACGACGCACAAATGAACGAATGAATGAAGAAATAAATGGCATACACATCACAAAACAAAAAAAAAAAGGCCTCTTCATGTTAGATTCATCAAAAGCATAACAAATATTTTAATTGATAAAAAAAAAACAACTTCACAAAAAAAAAAAAAGGTGCGCTCAATGTTTCGCCCTCCCACTGTCCATTGATAGCTAAAAATGGAGCTTTCGAGTATTTCAAACGGAGTAAAACTCATCCAAACCCTTTTTACCTCCTTGATTCGATTATTTAAACCCTGCGGCTGGCTGTTCATGAAAGCATTGTGGTAAAAGGAGAAAGTTGCTTTTGGCCAAAATGTTTTGAAATTTCAAATTTATTTAGTGCTGACTATCCATACCTTACAGAAAATCTCGTAAAATGAGAATTTTTTACTTAACACTTAAGCTGCTAAACGCGACTCACTGACCTTTTGCGGACAGTGTCGATCAAGATCAGACTGCACAGAACGTGCTGTCTGATCTTGGATCTACACTGTCCGATAAGGAGATATCTTTTTTTTTTTCAAAACATAAGATCAAAGTAACCCGTTATTCGGGTTTTACTATCGGCTTGAAAATTTTATTTAAAGTTATTATATAAACATGATAACGTTTAAATCGTTCAGTGGACCCCTTTTGAAAACATTGTGACAAAAGGAGAATTTGTCCGTGACGTCTGGGAAAGAATTACAATTTCAGCACCAAATATAAGCTCGGCCTCTCTCGACGATTGAAAGTACATTTACAATCCACACACACACCCAGAAAGATTTTTCTGTCTTATTTGTTTGTCTAAATAAGCGGACGACATAGATTCAAGATCTTGATCTATGCTGTCCGCAAAAGCCAATTTTTCCGGGCTATGGCGCTGAAAAGGTTAAAGATACAACCTTACGGCCAGAGAGAAAAAACGCTTGTAAAACTTGAAAGTGTGTAGAATAGCTCAGAATTTGGTCAGCTGTGTAAACATAGATAACTTGCCAATATATATGAAGTAAGAAAAAGAGAATGTCCACATTTTAAACCGGAAACTACAACAGTGATTTCTTTGAAGGCCGCAAAAAAAAAAAGCATTTTCTATCCGTCGTATTCTGTGCAACCCTGCAGCCGTCAGGGGCAACGTTTGGCATGAAGATAGAAGAATGATTATAGTTTCATAAAATAAAGATGAAATGGGTTAAAAACTGGCTGAAAAAATAAGGATGAAATGGGTTAAAAAAAAAAAGACCTAGCTGAAAAAGAGCATAGATATGTACCTTTAAAGATACATACTAGAGAGGTTCATAGGGCGACTTGGTATCTTAAGTATGTATATAAATGCATGGAAACGTTTTACAAGTGCTATCAATGATATGAGTCAAATTTTATTGTGTGGTAGTATAGTAGAAATGGACAAATAGAAATGTAAGTCATAAAAATAGCTTTAACATGTATTTGAGATCGTAGCTTTTTAACAGAGTGGACGGAATTCAATACAGGGGATGAAAATATTACCTTTGTAAGTTTTTTCGATTTTATTTTTTGTCTATATATATGCCATTGCTTTGTGAAAAGGGGTTTAATTAATACACCTGCAAAAAGTTTCGACCCAGGTCAGCCTGCGCAGTCCGCGCAGGCTGACCTGGGTCGAAAATTTTTGCCTTTTTTTTTTTCAAATTTTCTGCACGTCAGAGGACCATCCTACCTCAGGGATCAGTCGGTTGTTAGATAAAATGGATTTTTATGGATCCTTAATAATGTGATGCATGGACTAGCTTGGTATCATGGATCACGGAGTTGCATTAAGCCCCCTTATGCCAAAGCATGGCTTTTTTGTGTGTGGTGGGGAAGGGGGGGGGAGGTAAAAATTTGCTTTGCATCACAGTCATTATAGAATCATACAGCGCTAAGCCTTGCAGTGCAGTCGATAACGTAAAGGACTTGAGTCGCTGGTTCGATACTCAGCTCAGCCGAATTCTTTCCGAGGACTGGTGATAGTCATTTTGACAAGATTTATTCCTCTCTCACCGCTGTTTCAGGTTGTTTCGAAGATGTCGTGTGTGAAGTACTGGTAAAAGATCTTTTAATCCAGGAGAGCATGGGTAGGTTCACTGGGCGCAGCGATGTGACTGACACAGTGTTGAAAATGACCTTAAACTCAAAACAAACAAACACATATACGTAATTAGAATATATTTAAATTACCTTAACCCTTTCCCAAACAAGCCCTGGTTTTCACGTGTCTGCACTACAAGTGTTTTGAAAACACTGTGTGAAAAGGAGAAATTGCTCGTTACGAGCAATTTCTCCTTTTCCTACAGTGTTTTTTACCCTTTTTGAGAACTTTCTGCCATTTTCATCAAATTTAAAATTGTTGTCTGCAAACTCTTTCAATTTGGACCAGTCCAAAATTTGTCGTTTGGGAAAGGGTTAAAATAACTTATATATACTTTTTTTCAATACCAAATTCGTCATTGCCAAGACGATCATCTTCATCAGTAGCAACAGTAACAGCGGCGGTATTATCATCATCATCATCATCATTACCATCATCGTTATTACCACCACCACCACCACCATCATCATCATCATCAGTTTATCTTATTTATTTTATTTTATTTATTTTATTTATTATTATTATTATTATTATTTTTTTTTTTTTCATTCTTTTACATAATTCTAAAATGGTATTTTAGGTTACAGAGCTCTTCATTTCTAGAAAATATGACTCTTATGGTCCTGAATTTTATTTGTGTTTGCCGAACCCTGGTAACTAACCGGTACAGCCCGGCGTTTGGGGTATTAATCACAGGCGTTCATTTTGTGACGAACTTCGCCATAATACATCATTATAGATGGCGAAGTTCATCACAAAACGAACGCCTGTGGTATTTATCTACGGGTTTTAGTCCCATCTCTGCTCGGCCACAAGCCTTTCCAATGGTCGATAGAAGTCATTGCGAGAGGATTCAGAAGTCTAGTACCACTAACATTGTTCCAGCTTGGTTTATGTAGTCTGATGCCCCGCCGTACTACAAAAGTACGTCAGGCAAAGCGCAATAATGGCGGCCCCCGATTGTAATATGCAGACGTAACGGATTATTGTTATTTCACTTGATCAAATCATACTAGAGTCTGAATAGAAAACAGATCGGTTGCAAATAATTAGTGGCAGTTAGTTTTTTTAATTGTCGTTTTTATTTAGCGAGAAAAACTACGTATCAGAACTGCTTTAAGTATCCGAAATTTCGATGGACCGATATAACGTCCGAAAACAGGGCTACTTTTAAAATGATTCATAGTCAAATTTATATTTAAACCATATCCCAAAAGCACGTTTTAGATTCGGTAATGTATATTCTGTACAAAATTGATATCATTTTATTCACTGATCAGACTGGATCACCTGAAATTAAGAAAAACGGGAAAGCATATAGTGCTAGGCTAGGGGTCGCCATGGAGGCCGCCATTATTGCGTTTTGCCTGACCCTATAACGTAATGGTGGGGCAGGTAATCCAGACTAGGTTTATGTGGAAAAGCAGCCCGTGTCTTCGACGATGTTGTATGTGATATTCATAAACAAATAGTTTGTATTCACCAAACACTTGAACCCTTAGCTTGCTAAATAAGTTAACTCTTTACCAAACGACAAAATTTCAGACTGGTCCAAACTGAAAGCATTTGCAGACGACAAAATAAATGTGATTGAAAAATTGAAATTGGTTTTGGGAAGAGTAGCAAACATTGTAGGAAAAGGAGAAAATGCTGGTAACCAGAATTTTCTCCTTTTCCCACAATGTTTTCAAGAGACTTCTTTTTTAGGGTCGATAAAAGTCGGGATTGTGTGGTAAAAAGTTAAGTGAAACTTTCAAGCCGATACTAAAAATTCCAAAATTGCTACTTCAAAGTTTGTTTTTTTTTAAAGAAAATATCTCCTTATCGGACAGTGCAGACCAAGATCAGACTGCACGTTGTGTTGTATGATATTGATCTACGCTGTCCGCAAGAGGGCATTGAGTCGCTCTTAGCAGCCTAAGAATTAAATTATATTCTTAGTCTTATTCTAGATTTAGAAAGTAACACAGTTTCTGATTGGCTAAACCATCTGGTGTAGGCCATGAAAAAGAAATTGCTGTTGTTACGTTTCCGCTTTTAAATCAAAGATTTCCGATATGTGTATTTATCCCTTACACCATACCATATCGGTAATTTATCTTTGTTTACATAGTTGACTAAATTCTGAACCATTCTACAGTCTATCAAATTTTAATAGCGTTTTCTCTCTCTCTCTCTCTCTCCCCCCCCTCTCTATCTCTCTGTCTCTGGCTGTACAGGTGTATCTTTAACCCTTTCCCAAACAAGCCCTGGTGTTCACGTGTCTGCAGTACAAGTCTTTTGAAAACACTGTGGGAAAACTAGAAATTGCTCAAAACGAGCAATTTCTCCTTTTCCCACAGTGTTTTCTACCCTTTTTGATAACTTTCTGCCATTTTCATCAAATTTAAAATTGTCGTCTGCAAACTCTTTCAATTTGGACCAGTCCAAAATTTGTCGTTTGGGAAAGGGTTAAATCAAAGATTTCCGATATATGTATTTATTCCTTACACCATACCATATCGGTAATTTATCTCTGTTTACATAGTTGACTAAATTCTGAACCATTCTACAGTCTATCAAATTTTAATAGCGTTTTCTCTCTCTCTCTTTCTCTCTCTCGCTCTCTCTCCCTCTCTCTCTCTCTCTCTCTGTCTCTGGCTGTACAGGTGTATCTTTAACCCTTTCCCAAACAAGCCCTGGTTTTCACGTGTCTGCAGTACAAGTCTTTTGAAAACACTGTGGGAAAAGGAGAAATTGCTCGTAACGAGCAATTTCTCCTTTTCCCACAGTGTTTTCTACCCTTATTGAGAACTTTCTGCCATTTTCATTAAATTTAAAATTGTCGTCTGCAAACTCTTTCAATTCGGACCAGTCCAAAATTTGTCGTTTGGGAAAGGGTTAAACCATACTCCTGATTGCTGACGCACCAACAAACGCACAATCAACAACAAACCCATCAGCAACACCGGTTTATTGTAACTTCCTTCTTCCTGTTACCGTTTTATATTGTGTGATATTCAGATGATTAACCATTAGAGCGCAGAATAAACCTATCAGACATTTTCATCCTAGAAATACGACCCAAATAATAATAATTTCATGTTTGCTTTTGTCTACAGTGATTCAGCAAAGCGGACAGTGTAGATCGTTTTGTGCAGCCTGATCTTGATATAACTGACCGCAAACGCAACTATAGTTGTGAAAGGCGCTAATCTATTTTTTTCTTCGGCAATTTCATCTTCAAACTCTTCACGCCATAACTGTATAGATAAGATAGAATGCCATACTTGATATTTTAACCTTTTACCACACAGCCCTGGATTTTAACGACCCTGAGGTTGACAGCTCTTGAAAACATTGTGGAAAAAGGAGAAAATGCTGTCTTGAAAATACTGGTATTCTGTTGAAAACGTCCTTAATCTCCCAACCAATACATATACCACCATTCTATCTATCTATCTATCTATCCACCAACCCACCCACTTACCCATCTACCTATCTATCTATCTATTAACAAACAAACAAACACACACACACACACACACACAAAAGAAGAAAAAAAAAAAAAAACTAAACAAACAACAAACAAAAACACACAAACACAAACAAACAAACAAAAAGCAAACAAAGCCGTTTTGAGTTTAAACGGGTCAAAGGTCGGTAAATTAGAGGATAGGTCGGACAATTCATTTATGACAGTAAACAATAAGATTTGTCATCTAGTTTCGAAATTAATCCTTAGGCTGCTAAGCGTGACTCACTGACCTTTTCGGACAGTGTAGATTCAAGATCAGACTGCACAGAACGTGCAGTCTGATCTTGGATCTACACTGTCCGATAAGGAGATATTTTTTTCTTTAAAAAAAAAACAAGTTTCAAATAACATCATTCCAGATTTTACTATCGGCCTGAACGTTTCATTTAATTGATTTAGCAGGAACAGGGTTAAATCTCCTGAAACCAGCAGACGTTTTATCTTAACCCTTTACCACACAATCCCGACTTTTCACGACCCTGTGAAAGAAGCCTTTTGAAAACATTGAGGGAAAAGGAGAAAATGCTGGTAACCAGCATTTTCTCCTTTCCCCACAATATGGTAACGAGCATTTTCTCCTTTCCCCACAATGTTTTCTACCCTTTCCAAAACGATTCATTTTTTTCAGTCACATTTATGTTGTCGTCTGCAAATACTTTCAAATTGGACCAGTGTAAAATTTTGTCGTTTGGTAAAGGGTTAACCATTAACCTTCTAATTAAGAGCAATGAAACTTTGTAAACGATAAACCGATAGTAAAAACTCCAAATTTTGCTAATGTCAAAGGTACATTTTGCGGAAAAAATATCTCCTTATCGGACAGTTTAGATCCACGATCAGACTGCACGTTCTCTGCAGTATGATGTTGGATAGACCCTGTCTGCAAAAGATCCTTGAGTCGCGCTTAATAGCCAGGGGGTTGAATTACGAAGTAAAATGAGGCCGTCTAATTTATAATTGTCAAGATGGCTTTACAAGTGTTCTATTTCACGCGTATCCATTCCCTCATCCCAAACAAATTTTTAACGTAATATTCGTAAAAATATTTTGCTGAAAAATCAGATAAACATCGTGATGAAAGGACGTATTGCTCATACTAAGTATTTCTTTTCAATCATTTTTTTTTACATTGTTTGCTAGACACGCATATTTATCAATTTTTAACGGTTTTGTGTTTCTCGTCTTCAATCTTGTACAATGAACATTTTACCAAAGGACAAAAAATTTTAGACTCGACCAAATTCAAAGCATTTGCAGACGACAAATTCATGAGTTCAGCAGATGATTTCTGTTTTTGAAACGGTGGAAAACATTGTGGGAAAAGAAGAAAATGCTGTTTACCAGCATTTTCTCCTTTTCCCACAATGTTTTCAAAAGCATTCTCCTTGAGAGACGTTAAAACACGGGATTTGTTCGTTAAAGGTTTAACCCTTTTCCACACAATCCCGAGTTTCGACAACCCTGGCGGAAAAAAGCTTTGGGAAACAATGTGGGAAAAGAAGAAAATGTTGGCAATCAGCATTGCCTCCTCTTTCCTCCACACTGTTTTTTTTTTTTTTTTGTCTTATTATAAACAAATCCCAACATTTAAATCAAATCTAATTTGTCGTCTGCAAATGCCTTCAATCTGGACCAGTATAAAATCTTGTCGTTTGCTAAAGGGTCAAGGCCTCTTAGATAATGCGTGTAGAAGCTCAGGGTTTTAACATTCTTTTGTGAATTAGGTATATACCGTAGACATATAACATATCTATGTACATTTAAAGGTACATTATTCTGACAGAAAGATCTATTTTTCTCACTTTTTATCTGTGAAAATGTCTTAAAACACGGGTGTAAGATTAAATCTAAGGGGAAGTTTCTTTCTTAAACTTCCATAAACCGGTAAATATTTTTGTTTTGGATTTTTTTTTTTAATCGGATATCCATCTCTTTTTTTTCTAGTATGTCGAAATGCTTTATTTTTTATGTATAGAATCTGTATCTGTTGGTGTTTATTATTATTATTATTATAATTATTATTATTATTATTAATCTTCCTTTTTCTTCTTCTACGCCTTCATCATCATCATCATCATCATTTTGTTGTTGTTGTTGTCGTCGTTGTTCTTCTTCTTTTTTCCTCTTCTTCTTTTTTCTTCTTCTTCTAAACAAGATTCGTCACAATCATCAGCAATATTATTACCATTATTATTATCATTATTATTACTATTATTATATTAACCCTTACACGTTTGTTTGTTTTTTTTAGTCGTGTTCGTATACATCTGTCTCACAGGCACTTGCTTCATTGATGAAAGCCCGTAATCCGATACACAAGGCAAAATTAAGCGTAACTTAGGGTGTTTTTATCACATAACTCCCCTTGTTTTCAATGCAAGACAGCCATTACGAATTTTCTTTTCTTACACTCGTGTGAGATGATAAAATAATATCGTATTCGGTCATTAACTGGTCCCCGTTGTAGATATACATATTACAACTGGCGCAAGCCATTGTGTCGTTGCTTTTCATTGGGCTATCTCAGGATGGCCAATCAGAGCAGCTTACATATTTCCAGTTTGGCTGTATTGGTAACACCAGGGATCATATGTACATGTGTATATAAGATCCCTGGTAACACTGCGATATTTTTGCACAATTTGAAGTTGGTAATCGAAACTAAAAAGAATATTAGCAGACATAAACATTAAAAGGTGATACCAAAAATACAATTCACTTACAAGTGACCTCATAAATATCGGAAAATCCGCTGCTCAGGAAGTCAGAGTGACCTCCCCTGAATCTCTATATTAGTCTCGCGACATGGCTGTTCTAAAAATAAACGGGCAGAATTCCGCCCGATCTTAATAGACTGTACCGATCCCTATATACACTTGCTGTATTAGGGGAGGTAACCAATCTAATTCGGTTTTCAACATTATTTTAATTATATCGTGGCGGCTAGTGCACAAAATCATGCTTTCCTTGAGTTTATTTTACCAGTGCTCAGCATATCATTCTTCCTGTGCCACTGACTGCTTTCCCACATAACCATCGTCAAAACAATGATCAGCGATGAGAGAGGAATGACTCCTGTCGCAATGAATGTCATCACCCCTCGGAAAGAAATTGGCCGAGCCGGGGATTCGAACCAGCAACCCTCACAGTGTCAAGTTCTGTACCCTACAGAATGCGCTACCTAGGCTCGGCAGAAAAAAT
Source organism: Tridacna gigas (assembly GCA_945859785.2). Taxonomy (NCBI): domain Eukaryota; kingdom Metazoa; phylum Mollusca; class Bivalvia; order Cardiida; family Cardiidae; genus Tridacna; species Tridacna gigas. The sequence continues at coordinate 2,466,058 of OX244042.2, forward strand.
GATGAATAAATAGGGCTCTCGCCGAGATACAACTGAAATAATGTCGAAAGATGATAACGTGTAACGGGAGAAGGTAGACATTTATTTATCCTTTCGGCATCAAAGGCGAAAATGGGCACGTTTGTGGACAGCATAGATCAAGATCAGACTGCACAGAACGTGCAGTCTGATCTCTGATCTATACCGTACGCTTGTTTAGTCGAGCCTGTAAGACAAAAATCTTTCTGAGCTTCAGTCGATAAGATTTCCAGTTGTCAAAAGATGTTGAGTGTATAGATTTTGCGACGAAAGAATTAAAAAGATGTCTCGATGTGATAAATTTCAAAATTCCCCATGTCGAATACCCTGACCTGTTATCCCATTTTACACTCGAATGAATATTTTCATTGAAAACAGATCACTTAAACGCTTTGCTGTACAAAGCCATCGTATGTTTGTATGTGTTAAACGCAATTTTCAACATTATTTCACTTTTTATCACGGCGGCCAGTGCACCTATCTATGTTCTCCTGGAGCCTTTTTCCCTTCATCAGCACTTCGCATAACATTCTTCCAAGGCCAATGACTGCTTTCGAACACTTATGTCGCGGCGGCCATTACACCTAGCCATGCTTTCCTGGAGTTTCTGTTACCACCACTTCGTTCAGTATTCTTCCAAAACCACTGGCTGCTTTCCCACAGAGCCATCATCGAACAAAACAATGATCCGCGGTGAGAGAGAAATTAATCCAGTCGCAATGACTATCATTAATCCTCGGGAAAAAAAAAAATAAGTCGAGCTTGGAATTCGAACCAACGACCACATAGTTTCAAGCCCTGTACCGTTACCGACTGAGCCGTTGAGCTCGGCACCAAGGGCATTATATGAAACCTTTATCAAACAAGCCCTTCTTGTAACGGCGCAAAAATGTTTTTCAAAACATCATGGGAAAAAGAGAAAAATGCTTGTAACCAGCATTTTCTCCGGCTTCTCGACAATGTTTTGTTGTCTTCCCAAAACTAATGTCATTATTTGGGCCACAATTTAACCCTTTCCCAAACAAGCCCTGGTTTTCACGTGTCTGCAGTACAACTCTTTTGAAAACACTGTGGGAAAAGGAGAAATTGCTCGTAACGAGCAATTTCTCCTTTTCCCACAGTGTTTTCTACCCTTCCTGAGACCTTTCTGCCATTTTCATCAAATTTAAAAGTTGTCGTCTGCAAACTACTTCAATTTGGACCAGTCCAAAATTTGTCGTTTGGGAAAGGGTTAAATATCGTCTGCTTAGGTTTTCAATTTTGGACAAGTCTTGAGATTTTATCGTCTGTTAAGTTTTTAAGAGGCTATTTAATGTATCTCCGTAATGCTATGTATACCAAATAAGTAATCATATCATGGTGGACCCACAAAATTGAGCCATGCTCTGTGAAAAGGGGGCTTAATGCATCTGCGAAAAGTATCGACCCAGGTCAGCCTGCGCAGTCCGCGCAGGCTGACCTGGGTCGAAACTTTTCGTTATTTGTCAATTTTCTGTATGTCAAAGGACCAGTCTGCCTTATGATGCAGTCGGTTGTGAGACATAATGGAATTTATGGATCCCTAAATATGTGATGACTCGCTTTGATGCATCACGGAGATGCATGAGCCCCCTTTTGTCAGAGCATGACTCACTTTGTCTTACAATCGACTGAATTATGAAGTAAACTGGTCCTTTGACATGTAGAAATTTGAGCAATAGCAAAAGGTTTCGACCCAGGTAAGCCTGCGCGGACTGCGCTGGCTGACCTGGTCGAAACTTTTTGCACATATATCAAACCTCCTTTTCACAGAGCATCTTGTGCGTTTGAATGGAACGTATATGATTATAGTAGTATTTCAGTAATACCAAAAAGAAAGCTTATATGTTTATCTCTTTTCCATGTTTCATCATGTCCAGACTGGGGTTCAGAGATTGCCTTGCCGAAGGACACTCGCAGGTAACCAGCGCCGCCATAGTCGGTCGAATCTGGGTCCATATTCACAAACTACGCTTAAGAATATTCTTAGTCTTATTCTCCAAACTTTTCTAAATTTGAAAGTAACAAAACTTCTGATTGGCTAAACCAAATTATTCTCCAAGATTTTCTAAATTTAAAAGTAACACAACTTCCGATTGGCTAAACCATTTGGTTTGGCCAATCACAAGTTACAAGAATAAGCCTAAGAACGTTCTTAAGCATGGTTGGTGAATACGGACCCAGAACTTCACACAAAGACCAACCTAGTTTCATTTTTTCTCTTTGTTTTCCTCTATTTCAGAAATTTTTAGCAGAATCGTAAAACCACAAAAGTTTGGCCAAGGGTTGTAAACAAGTTGATAAAACTACATGTACAAGCAAACGAGGAAGCTCTTTACCTATACGAGAAAATCGAGGTCGTGTGAAAATAACTGCTGTTATCAACAAAAAGACGAGAGAGGACAAAATACAATATGGCCGGAAAAGATCTATCTGATAACAGTCACGATTTACAGCATGCAACCGGGAGTATAAGCGGCTCTTTAAATACAGAAGAAGCGGGTGATGCTGGTTTTCAAGACGAAACGAGGACCTGTGGTGCGATGGAAGGAGACGGTGGTTGTATTGGGTTCGGAAGAGAAGACCTTGGTGAGAGAAAAGAGTCGGTGGCAGTGTCTATTTACGCGGACAGTGGAATTTCAGTTACTAGTAATTCAATGTCACAACTTACAGACCAAAGTGAGGCTGAAACGGAAGAATCACATGACCAAAAACTGCCTAGATATTCGTTGGATACTTCTTCGAGGAGGTCAAAGTTTAGAGGAAAATCGGCTCACAGACGATCGTGCTCGTTGCCCGATATTTTAGACTTTGAAAGATCTGAGGCAGGTCATGCGGTGAAACATGACAACGACAGTACTAGCTTGTCGCAAAATCTCTACCTCTCCGCGCCGATATGTGGAAAATTTCACGCGAAAGAACCGAACTATATCTGTTTGAAAGATTGGGAAATATACTGTAACGTTTGTGTTCAAGTGCATAACTTTCACTGTGGAGAGAAAGTAAAATATATACCGGAAATAGCGCCGGAAGTCAGGACTGCCATGTGTAACCAAACACTTCGTGACTTAACTAGCATGCGTGAACGCTATCAGAGGGTAAAATCCGAAAATCAGGTAAACTTGGAGAAACTTAAAGAAAATAGGAAAACGTGCATGACGTCAATAATGAAATTCAAATATGAAACATTAAAGATCATCGACAGAGTGGAAAAAGAGGCATTACATGAAATGGATTCCATATTCAACAGGGAGAAATCCAAAATTGAGGAGAATATCGCTCGGTTGGAGTCCGAAATCAACATTCTGGAAAGATACCATGACTGTATTGATAACAACAGTCTATCGGAGAACACGAACATTATACCTGAGCTGCAGGAAGCAATCAAACAATGCAAGTCAGGCGAAAATGCCATTCAGTACTTACACAAGTCTTCAAATGTTGTGTTTTTCTCCTTCGAAACTCTGGACAGAATGAACACATTTTTAAATGACATCCATAACATGTGGAGGGTGCGCCAAACGGAAGTCATGGCTTGTACGTTTCCGGCACCATGTACTTGTGAGAAGCCTTATGGTTATAGAACACCGGTTAAAGATCACGATTTCTCCGGTCGCCATTCTGGCTGGTCATATGATAAAGAAAAGTGCTGTTTTACCGGAAGTCAGTTTTTAGCGAACGGATATTTACTTCTTGCAGACAACAGTAACAAAAAGATCAAAATGTTTGATAAACGATACAAGTGTGTTTCTGTTCTTTCACTTCCGTCCCTCCCGTGGGATCTGGCTGTTACAGAACCGGAAATGGCTGCTGTGACCATGCCGGATAGAAAAACAATACAGTTTATGTCAACCCATCAAAAACTTACATCAAAACATACTATCCACGTCCACAAAAATTGCTGGGGTATTTGTCATTATAGAGAAAACTTAATTGTAAGTTGTTGGTGTCGCGAAGGAGCTGAGGTCGATATAATGGACATGAATGGAAATGTACGTCACGTGATCAAAACTGTTGAGGGAATACCGTTTCACACTCCGTGGTATATAGCGGTTAATTGTGACGTCATTCACGTATCGGATTGGGGAACTTTTACCGTTCCATCCGTAACGGTGTCGGGTTCTGCGGTACAGACATACAGAAATAGAAGTTTACAAGGACCTCTGGGAATGACCTTTGACCCGGAAGGAAATGTCTACATATGCGGACGTGATTCAAATAACATTCACCAGCTTTCTCCCGATGGCGTGATGAAGCAGATTGTCTTGTCTGAAAAAGACGGCGTCCACGAGCCGCTGTCAGTGTGTCATTGTCCGAATGACGACAGATTTGTAGTGACGTCATGGATGTCAGACAGAATTTCGATTTTCAAACTTCAGTAAAGTGCATTGTCAAATCCAAGGGTTTTTATTTACAAACTGTTTTAATTAGAAAAAAAGGAATGACGTCTCGAGCCAGGATTACTTAATGTTCGTTTATATTGAGCCATGCTCTCTTAAAAGCCCGGGGGGTGGGGGTGGGGGGGGCTTAATGCATTTGCAAAAAGTATCAACCAATGTCAACCTGCGCAGTCCGCGAAGGTTGATATGGACCGAAACCTTTGGCTATTTGTAAATTTTCTACATGTCAAAGAACCAGTCTACATCATGATTCAGTCGGTTATTAACCCATGCTTATTCCGCTAAATAAGTTAAATGAAACTTTCAATCCGATAGTAAAAGCCAAGATTTTTCTATTTCAAGATTTTTAGGAGACAGATATCTCCTTTTTGGACAGTATAGATCCAAGGTCAGACTGCACGTTCTGTGCAGTCTGATCTTGATCTACGCTGTCCGCAAAAGGTCTATTATTCGCGTTTGGCACCCTAAGGGTTATACAAAATGGATTTTAAAGGAGTCCACAATTATGTGATGTCTTGCTTGGTATACTGCATCACGGAGATGCGTCAGACCCGCTTTTGCCAGATCATGACTCATTATTATGAAAAAAGTGCAGAGCTATGCTGACGTACAAGCCAAAAAAAAGTCTGTGACAGTCGATCATTCCATACGAGAAACATACATATGAAAATGATACTCTGTGTACATAAGAATTACATCTATCAGGTTGTATATAAAATATTATATGATTTAAGAAAAAACGTTTATTATTCTATTTATATTATTTCTTTATTTGTTAAATCAACTGATCTTTACAGGAAAAAAAAAAACCTTTTTTTATATATAAGTACATTAAATTCTGTATTGTTATTCTATGCCTCCGTTTTACATTATCTCCTGACAAACTTGAAACTACATGTACTCGTACGTGCATTTAATATATAAATACGTGTATATACGTGTATCTCCTGACAAACTTGAAACTACATGTACTCGTACGTGCATTTGGTGTAAATACGTGTATATACGTGTATCTCCTGACAAACTTGAAACTGCATGTACTCATACGTGCATTTAGTGTAAATACGTGTATATACGTGTATCTCCTGACAAACCTGAAACTATATGTACTCGTACGTGCATTTAGTGTAAATACGTGTATATACGTGTATCTCCTGACAAACTTGAAACTACATGTACTCGTACGTGCATTTAGTGTAAATACGTGTATATACGTGTATCTCCTGACAAACCTGAAACTATATGTACTCGTACGTGCATTTAGTGTAAATACGTGTATATACGTGTATCTCCTGACAAACTTGAAACTACATGTACTCGTACGTGCATTTAGTGTAAATACGTGTATATACGTGTATCTCCTGACAAACTTGAAACTATATGTACTCATACGTGCATTTAGTGTAAATACGTGTATATACGTGTATCTCCTGACAAACTTGAAACTACATGTACTTGTACGTGCATTTAGTGTAAATACGTGTATATACGTGTATCTCCTGACAAACTTGAAACTATATGTACTTGTACGTGCATTTAGTGTAAATACGTGTATATACGTGTATCTCCTGACAAACTTGAAACTATATGTACTTGTACGTGCATTTAGTGTAAATACGTGTATATACGAGCCATGCTCTGGCAAAAAGGGGGTTTAATACATTTCCATAATGCATTATACCAAGCAAGCCATCATATAACAACGAATCCATAAAATCCATTTTGTCTAACAAACAGCTGAATCCTAACTTGGAATGGTCCTTGGGCATGCAGAAAATTTACCAAAATCAAAAATGTTTCGAGCCGGGTCAGCCTAGGTAGGCTGACCTGGGTTGATCCTTTTAGCAGATGCATTAAACCCCCTTTTCTCAGACAATGGCTCATATTATTTTTAGATTTTCTGAAAAAGTCCATTTTTCTGACTGCTGACTGATGGCTACAAGTACATGTTACTTGTTTTTTTTTAACAACCTTTGCCCTCCATTATCCTCCGCTAGGTGGCATTTCTCAAATACATATAATCTTCTAAAAACATTGTAGAAAAAGGAGAAACATGCTGGTAACCAGCATTTTCTCCATGCTGGTAACCAGCATTTTCTCCAGTTCCCACAATGTTTTCAACCCTTCCCAAAACGATTTTCAATTTTTAAACCTCATTTATTCTGTCGTCTGCAAATGCTTCAATTCAGACCAATTTTGAAAAGATTGTGGGAGAAGGAGAAAATGCTGCATGGTTACCAGAATTTTCTCCTTTTTTCACAATGTTTTCTACCCTTCTCTATGAAAAAGGTTTTCAATTTTTGGGTCATATTCTTTGTGTCGTCTGCAATTGCTTTGAATTTGGACTAGCTAAAAATTTTGTCGTTTAGTAAGGAGTTAAGCGTTAACTCTTTACCACACAATCCCGAGAGAAAGCTTTTGAAAACATTGTGGGAAAAGGAGAAAATGCTGGTCACCAGCATTTTCTCCTTTTCCCACAATGTTTTCTACCCTATCCAATACATAGAACGCCATTTAAGTAAGCCACATAAAATTTGTCGTCTGCAAATGCTTTAAATTTGGACTAGTCTAAAATTTTGTCGTTTGGTAAAGATTACAGGATTAACTTGTCACACCAACCTCAGTACCTCGTGACTAAAGGGGTTGGAAATTTCACAGATAAACAACGAAAAAATGAGATACCCGTCGTGTTTTTTTAGATAATTTTTCTGTTATTATCTTAACTCTTTCCACGCCAACTGTATAATACTTTTGTTTGTATGGCGTTACAGCCATTTTCAACATTATTTCCGTTACATTGCGGCGACCACTGCACATTTCCATGCTTTCCAGGATCTCTTTATCCAGTACTTCGCACATTATTCATCCCGAACCCAGCAGCCGCTTTCTCACATGACAATCGTTGAAACAATGATCAGCGATGGCATAGAGGAATGAATCCTGACGCAATGACAATCATCAATCCTCGGAAAGAAATTGGCCGAGTTTGGAATTAGAACCAACGACCCCCTACTTTCAAGTCCTGTACGCTACCGATTGCGCTACTAGGCTCAGTATTCCAGATATATGACCTCTTTCGATGCCTGAAAAAACAACCCACTTAAACCACGGAAGATTTTCATCTTGTAAGTTTGACTAAGAAAACGGACGGCATAGATTCAAGATCAGACTGCAAGTTCTGTGCGGTCTGATCTTGATCTATGCCGTCCACAAAAGCCCTGTTTTCGCCAATGGCGCCGTGTCTTTTCGGTCCCGAGGAAAGTGGCATTTGAAAACCAATTTCGGAACAGGAGAATGTACTCATAAACAGCATGTTCTGTTTTTCCAACAATGTCTTTTACCCTTTCTCAAACAATTTTCCCCATTTGAACCACCTTTACGGACTACATGTATTGTGCGGTACGCATGCTTTCAATTTAGACACGTCACCGTGGTGTGGTAAAGAGTTAGCCCAAAATACCATATATGGCGTGCAACACACGAAAAGGGGCCTTCGGACATATGCGTAAAAGTTTGTCATCCCTAACCGCCTGTGCAGTCTCTGTGACTAATCCGAGACGACACTTCCCGTTTTTGTGTGATTTTCGGTTTCACGAAAGTGTACTGTATGAAAAAATCTTACGTAGTCGTAAACTGCCGTCCCGGATTAGTCTGCGCGGACTGCGCAGGCTAATCCGGGCCGACACTTTACGCAAATGTACTAAGGTCTCTTTTCGCATGTTGCGGGCCATATTACAGTACGTAAATCACAATACATCTTCGCATAAGCAACTTGAATGGAAAAAAAAAAAATATAAATGGAGACAAACTAAAGTAAAATTTTAAATTTGTAATAACAAGAAGAAGAAGAAGAAGGAGAAGAAGACGACGACGACGAAGAAGAAGAAGAATAAGAAGAAGAAGTTTATTTTATTTGCAAGAAACGGCTTCACGAACAACATAATTTTGAGACGTCTATCCTCCACGTGAGTTGATGAGTTTTAGTCCCTCCAAACCTAAAGAGGTTATTCAATCAAAGTGTTGAAAGCACTGGTGTGGCATTTGTCAAAGGAGCCATTGTGTGGAATTTATAATTTGAAAAATAAACAAAAATGTTTGACGTGCAAGCCCGGACGAACAAGCCAAATTACGAATAAACCCAGGGACGAACTAGGTTTGTGATGAATGCGGTGAGGCCACAGAGTTTGTGTGTATCATTGCGCCAACAGAAGGCCATGGCGGGTATAGATGTTTTCATTTCAGTTTATTTTCATACTCCGTTGTTAATTACAATGTATATATCTGAGTGCTATCGAAACACTAATTTGTCTTAGAGAAATTGAGTTTAATATATTGGGTTTACTTCCTTCGGTTTTGCACAAACTACGATACATGATTTTCAAAATACCGTATTGAACTCATGGTGGCATTGTCTTCGACAAATGCCACAAAAATGCTTCTTCCCTGAATAAGTAGGACAAAGCTAGCAAACCATCAGTTAAGGAAAAAGACGTTATTTCATAGAGTTATTTCCTTTAAGGCCTACGTATCCTCTTGGTGTATTCTGAGATCTCGTTCCAGATAATTTGCCAAGGTTCATGGGAATGTCACGTGATTGATAATTGCTCATAGATTATCTTATGGGGGATAAATAATCAGTCATTGTACGGTCGGTCAATGTGTTAGTCCCTGACAAAAAAATGAATTTTAAAACTATGTAAAAAGTAAACAAAAGGTAGAGCGATCTGCCAATTTTTGGTCTAGTTTTATAGTTCATTTTTTTTTTCTGCTAGCGACTGACAAATTGGGCCCTTTGGAAATTAGATCTATTGTCAAGATGTCAATCTGCTATCGTACGATAACGGATTGACATCTTCACAATAGATCTAATTTCCAAAGTTTTGAATGACCGTGATGATTTGAGTTTAAATGCATAATCATGGCATGCGCGTTCAGTATCAAGTACTAATCGGAAAAAAAAAACAAGCCAAATGATTCCTTGACATTAAGTCCTATATAAAAGCAACCAAGATAACAGAGATCTGCGACAGAGAAGAGACCGCCGAGAAAGTCTATTACCCTTATCCTGCTAAATAAGTGAAATGAAACTATCAAGCCGAAACCATATTTTGCTATTTCAAAGGTAGGCCTACTTTTTTGGGGACAGTTATCTCCTTATCGGACCGTGTAGATGCAAGATCAGACTGCACAGAACGTACAGTCTGATCTTGCATCTACACTGTCCGCAGAAGGTCCTCGAGTCGCGCTCGGCAGCTTAGGGGTTAAAATTCTCAATATAAGAATCGCGTACCGATCGGTTGATAACCTCATCAGTCGATCACCCGTCACAACTCGGTCGATTCCGTAACTACATTTTTAACGAATGCGAACCTTGGGCGATCCGTCATACTTAATTACGGAATCGACCGAATTGTAACGAGTGGAGAGATTCGCGAAAGATCAGTTGAGGGTATGAGATTACTAAATTAGTGCAATATGTGGGACAAAAACTTGATGATAATTACTGGGATATCATCAGCAGTAGCAGCAGTTGTATATGTGTTATGGGGACCGTCACAGAAGAAACAATCAAAGGGTAAGAAGCACTTTTTGTCGAGTTACATTCCACTTTGCTAAAAACGTCAATAGGTGTCACCTATGTCGGACGTGATCAGTATTCGGACAGAATGATGAAACAGAATACAGATGAAGATTAATCAAAATAACAGACTGAATCTAAATAAAGATAACTTTATTGATAACTTCATGTCATATTTTGCATTATATCGTCAAAATTATCAATTGTGGTTATGATAGGGTACCTTATCAACCAAAAATGACAGCTAGAAAGGTCAGCCATGTCTCATGATGCAAGGTTGCTCATGTTACCATGCAGGCAAATGGAAAGGTGATGACCAACTTTCATATCAGCTATTACCTGTACCAAACAACTAGGTGTTTTGACAACCAGTGTAGAAGAAGGGTTACCATCAATTTTCCTTTCTTTCGAAGGACGAATTATGTGAAAAACATTGTGGTTAAAGGAGAAAATGCAGGTAAGGTTTGGACTGTTAAAAAAGCAGATCTGTGTAAAAGGTCAAACAAATTTGTGGCAAAGAACTTGGACTTATCAATATATATAAGCCATGCTCTGGGAAAAGGGGACTTAATGCATCTCTGTGATCCATAATACCAAGCAAGTCATTGCATAATTAACTTATGGATCCATAAAATCCATTTTGTATCACAGCTGACTGATGCATGAGGTACACTGGTCCTTTGACATGCATAAAATCCATTTTGTATCACAGCTGACTGATGCATGAGGTACACTGGTCCTTTGACATGCAGAAAATTGACCAATAGCGAAATGTTTCGGCGCAGGTTAGCTTGTGCCAGTAGTTTTCGCAGATGCATTAAGCCCCATTTTCACAGAGTATGATTCATGTCAATTATCCTTTTACCAAAATTATAATAACCCTTGGAAGTAGGACTTGAACATTGTGAGAAAAGGAGAAAAAATGCTGGTTACCAGCATTTTCTCTACATAGTGAGAAAAGGAGAAAACATGCTGGTTACCAGCATTTTCTCTACATAGTGAGAAAAGGAGAAAAAATGCTGGTTACCAGCATTTTCTCTATTTCTCACAATTTTTTCTGCTCTTTTGAAAAAAGAACCCCATGATTTGAGCCATTTTTAAATTGTCATCTGCAAATGTTTTCAATTTGGACCAGTCTAAAATTCTGTTGTCTTGTAAAGAGTTAAGGTTTTTCTTTGACCATTTGTAAAAGATATGGGTAAAAGAGAAACTGCTCATTTTGAGAAATTTCTTCTTTTCTATAAGTTTTGGGAATAGGTCTGTGGCAAAGATAAAATGCATCTGATTTAGGTATGTGTAAACTTAATTTTATTTTCAAATTTTGACATTTTTCAGATAATTAAGATTTCAATTTATTTCAGTTTTATGTAGAGGCTTGGAAAATCTTGGTAACACATGCTTTTTAAATACTGTGCTGCAAGCCTGGGCCAGTACTCCATGTCTGATGTTGTGGTTGAGAGATTTTTTGGCAAGAAAAAAGGATGATAGTACATGTAGCAGTTTAGCGCAACCCCTATACCGCACATTGAAAGGTAAAGTATCATTTTTCTGCTCCAGAGAGAGGCAAGTTTTATGTGCAACTGCTGCAGTAAAATGGGGGGGGGGATGGATGTAGGGGATGAAATATGTAACATAAAGCATGTAATCCACAAGTTATATTGTGGTATGGTAAAAGTTGAAAACAATGACCTTGTCGAAAGTGTGTTGTCTGTCATCCCGATTACTCCAGCAAGTCGGTGACCATGACTAAGCATGGTTTTAAACACTGACAAAAAGTTTGAAGTATGAACTCCATACAGTAATATAGGCGAGACGACAGCGATGTCAAACAGAATAATGTCATATTCTAGACTGATACAGTGTAAACAGGAAACAACTAATTCAGTGGTAAAAGGTGGATTCCATATAATTATGCAGTCATGAACTTGACGATTTTATAAGATTTATGAACTGAATCAATCTTTTATGCTACTTTTTAGTTTTGTCAATGAAGAAGCAATGTATTCATTCTGTGTGTTGGCCTTTCATTTTCTGTCTCAAAAATGCAAAATGCTGACTTAATGAAAAGTCAGAAAACTTTCTGAAAAGCTAGGTGGCATATGCAACAGCAGTGATAAATACATATGAGCCATGCTCTGTAAAAAGGGGCCTTAATGTATCTGCGAAAAGTATCGGCCTAGTCCATGCAGGCTGACCTGGGCGGAAACTTTTGGCTATTAGACAATTTTCTGTGTGGCAAAGGACCAGTCTACCTCATGATTCTGTCAGTTGTTAGAAAAAAATTTAATTTTTGGATCCATGATCATGTGATGACTTGCTGGATATCATGAGTCATGGAGATGCATTAAGCCCCCTTTTGCCAGAGCACAGCTCATACATATACTGGTACTATAACTTAGCGTTGTTTGTTGTGATAGCAACTACTCAGAGACTAGCAGAAAAAGGAATTTTACAGAAAAAAATATTAGATCTAAGTAATATTGCAAGCAAATAGTATGGTGTTTAACGCCACTTTCAACATTATTTCAGTTATATCGCAGCGGCCAGTGAACCTATCCATGCTTTCCTAGAGTTTCTTTTTACCAGTACTCCACACAATATTCTTTCCAAGCCACTGGCTGCTTTCCCACATAGCCATTGTCGAAACAATGGTCAGCGGTGAGAGAGGAATGAATCCTGTCGCAGTGACTATCATCAATCCTTGGAAAGAAATCGGCCAAGTCGGGGATCGAACCAGCGACCTCCAGTTCTCAAGTCCTGTACGCTACCGACTGAGCTACGGGGCTTGGCTGCAAGCAGATAGAAAGCATCTAATATGAAAAACATTGTAAAACACAAAACATATAAGATTTATCACATTTCCAATTTGTGATAGTACTACATGTATTTAACACCACCTGTAGAAATAATGAAGTTTTTTGGCATACCTGAATGTGCTGGCTTTTGACCTACTTTTTGGTACTGATAGAAATGAATAAATAGAAATTTGTGATAGATTGAAATTGTACACATGTTTATTTTAAGGTCCGCTGCCCGTTTGTGGGCAAATTTATGGCATTTATCTTTTTTGTTTGCTGTACAATTCTAGTGATAAATTATGAGGAAGAAGAAGACAGTGACGTGCATGCGCCATTAGATATAATTGGAGCTCTGAGATCTCACAGATGGATTATCTCACATGATCAGCAGGTAAAGCAAATGAATTGAGCTGTGCCCTGAATTCTCCAAAAAAACTGTTGACCCATGTCAGCCTCCACAATCCACGCAGGCTTACATGGGCCGAAACTTTTAGCTAATTTTTGCGTGGCAAAGGGACAATCCTACCTCCAGATTAAGTCTATTGTTAGACTAAATATGCTTTATGGACCCATAAGTATGTGATGACTTGCTTGTGATGCATTAAGTCTTGGGATCAATCCGCAATCATGGCACTGTGCTTTTTTGGTGAAGCGTCCTTGAACAAGGCATCTAAGGGCCCCAGCCTAATACTTGTAAAATCCAGGATGGTACAAGTTGGCTTTCAACTTAATGTTACTGATATAGTGTTGAAAGTGGTGCAAAATGCTGTTGAAATCTAGCAGCTGTCTTGACACTCCAAAATACTATCTTTACTAACAAGACTTTAACCCTTACCACATAATCCCGAGTTTTAATGACCCAGAAGAAAAAGCCTTTTGAAAACATTGTGGGAAAAGGAGAAAATGCTGGTAACCAGCATTTCCTCCATTTCCCACAATGTTTTCTACTCATCCCAACACAAATTTCAATTTTTGAGTCACAATAATTTAGTCGTCTGCAAATGCTTTCAATTTGGACGTGTCAAAAATTTTGTCGTATGGTAAAGAGTTAAAGTCCTGCATTTGAACACATTGGATATCAGCGTGGAAAAGGAGCGCTTATTCATAACATAGTGTTGAAAGTGGTGCAAAACACCAGTAAAATTGAGCAACTTTCTTGGCACTCCAAAATACTATCTTTGTTAACAAATTATTCTATCAAAAACTTTACCAAACGACAAAATTGCAGACTACTCCAAATTGAAAGCACTTGCAGACGACAACAAAAATGCAACTCAAAAATTAAAACTTGTTTTGAGAAGGGTAGAAAACATTGTGGGAAAAGGAGAAAATGCTGGTTACCAGCATTTTCTCCTTTTCCCTCAATGTTTTCAAAAGCTTTCTTTCTCAGGGTCATTAAAAGTCGGGATTGTGTGGTAAAGAGTTCTGCACTTGAGCACATTGGATATCAGCGTGGAAAGGAGCCTTTGCTCTTAATCCTTTACCAGACGACAAAATTTTAGCCTTGTCCAAATTGAAAGCATTTGCAGACGACAATTTCGGTGTGGCTCAATTGGTGCAATTTTTCTTTGATAAGGTAGGAAACATTGAGGGAAAAGGAGAAAATGCTGGTAACCAGCATTTTCTCCTTTTCCCACAATGTTTTCTACCCTATCGGAGACAGAGATCATCATTTGAGTCACATTTAATCTGTCGTCTGCAAATGCTTTCAATTTGGACTGGTCTAAAATTTTGTCATCTGATAAAGAGTTAACTCTTTACCACAAAATCCCGAGTTTTAACGACCCTGAGAAAGAGGCCTTTTGAAAACATTATGGGAAAAGAAGAACATGCTGGTAACTAGCATGTTCTTCTTTTCCCACAATGTTTTCTACCCTTTGAAAGACAAGTTTTATGTTTAAGTGACACTTAATATGTCTTCTTCAAGCACTTTCAATTTGGACTGGTCTAAAATATTGTCGTGTGGTAAAGAGTTAATGACATCCTCAGAGCTCCAGATAAGAGGGAGTGATGGTATTCTAAATCCATTATTTCTCTTCCAAACCCTATGCTGTGGGTACTCATTAGAATCGTCTTGATGAGACGATTCTAATGAGTACCCATAACATAGGGTTTAGAGGAGAATAATAAATATTTTCAATTTTGAAATCAAAATCACTCCCTCTATCTGGAGCTCTGGACATCCCCTTTTGGAAAGTGTAACATCCCTGTGGAAATTAAATGAAGAACATTATGGAGATCAAAGTATTGTAGACTTTATAACCAAGATTTAACAAGGTTGAAGCCTTGGCCAGATAACAAATTTTAAGACTAAATCAAAAGCATTTCCAGACAGTTAATCAAATGTCAGTCAAATGATGAGATTTTTCTATGAAAGGTAAAAAACAAACATTGTGGGAAAAGAAGAAAATGCTGTTAACCAGCATTTTCTCCTTTTCCAACAATGTTTGCAACAGCCTTCTTTCCTACGGTCATTAAAACTCAGGATTATGTTGTAAAGGGTTAACCCTTTCCCAAACAAGCCCTGGTTTTCACGTGTGTGCAGTACAAGTCTTTTGAAAAGACTGTGGGAAAAGGAGAAATTGCTCGTAACGAGCAATTTCTCCTTTTCCCACAGTGTTTTCTACCCTTTTTGATAACTTTCTGCCATTTTCATCAAGTTTAGAATTGTCGTCTGCAAACTCTTTCAATTTGGACCAGTCCAAAATTTGTCGTTTGGGAAAGGGTTAAATGTACATATACTCCATTAAAATGATTTGATGATTTTTATCTACCGAACAGGATGCCCATGAGCTGTTCAGTGCTCTGACCTCAACATTAGATGAAGAAAGTACAAAGTTCCCAAGCATGCTGCCTTTATTTGATGTGAAGACTTTGGAGGTACTAGCAGTTTATTTTGTGTTTTTAACCCTTGAAGTGCCTTTCAAAACTATAGTTGCGTTTGCGGCCAGTGTAGATCAAGATGAGGCTGCACAAAACGTGCAGCCTGATCTTTGATCTACACTGTCCGATTTGTTGAATCATTTTAGACAAAAGCAACCATGAAATTGCAATAATTTGGCTCGTATTTCTAGGATGAAAATGTCTGACAGGTTTATTCGGTGCTCTAAGGGTTAACACATAACCTTCCTTGTTTCCAGTGTAATATACCCGTTAGGAATTGTCTTATCTTATACATGGTTGATATCACAATTGTGTGACGTAATGTTTGATGTCATTTTGTGGGTATTTCACAGAAGGGTTAATTGATTGATTGTATATTTAAAGCCATTTGCAACATTATTTCAATTATATCACGGCAGCCAGTGCACCTATCCATGCTTTCCTGCATGAGTTTCTTTTACCAGTACTCTGCGCAATACTCTTTCCAAGCCACAGGCTGCTTTCCCACATAACCATCATGGAAACAATGGTCAGCGGTGAGAAAGAAATGAATCCTGTTGCAATGACTATCATTAAACCTCTGAAAGAAATAGGCCAAGCTGAGAATCGAACCAACGACCTCCGGTTCTCAAGTCCTGTATGCTACCGACTGAGCTACGGTGGCTTGGCATTTCACAGAAGGAAATGGGTTTTTTATGGCATGTGCATCTGTAGAGGACTTTGCATCTTCTGATCTATATAGATCTAATTTGTGAAATGTCATTATGTGATAAAAAGAATCTGACATTTATTGGCTATTGAGATAAACTTTTATTAAACTTGTCAAGAAAAAAAGTTATTAAGCTCGCCAAAGGCTTGCGTAATAAAATTTTTCCTAGACTCATTCAATAAAATTTTATCTCAAACGCCTTACTCATGTTAGACCCTAAATATCTGTGTTTTACCCTTCCCACAGGGTCACATTTTATTTTAGCTCGGCTGTTTTCTAAAAAGAGAATGTCAAGGTATTTTCATCGCTCAGTCATCATCTGCGTCATCGTCTGGGTCATCATACAAAAACTTAGACATTTTATAGTATCTCTGTCATTTCTCAAGATATTTACTTCAAAGTCAGACTAGTTGTTAACTACCAAGAGGGGAACCCACACTACAAGGACAGGTAAACATAAAAATATTTTTGACACAGTTATATTTCTTTTTGGACTTAAAATTTAAAACTTAAAATTTTCACTGAAAATCAATCTATTTCTAAAAGAAACTGTAGCCGAGCGTTGGCACCCACATGCGGTGCTCTTGTTCTTAGTGCTGTGTTTTTAATCTTTTAACCCTTGATTACCTTTTGCAGACAGCATAGATCAAGATCAGACTGCACAGAACGTGCAGTCTGATCTTGATCTACACTGTCCGCTACTCTGTTTTTAAACTGTGACGAAAGTCGTTTTCAGTAGAAGTGGAAATCTATTTTTAGAGCTCGGGAAAAAAAGTGGAATATCTGGAGTTAGTAGTGAAAGAGTTAAAAGTCTAATTCAAAACATTTTGCAGACAGCATTATTACAAATGGCTCTAATCACAGGCCACTGAAATTCCATTGGTCCAATACAGAATACTGAAATTTTGATTGGTCAATCATCAAACACACTTACTAAAAATAGCATATTGGTAAATGCCTCTGTATTGTATATGATAACAAAATGTTATTATATACTAGGTAGAGGAGATGCACCAATGTGATATTTTTAGTATCTGTGTCTGATGATAGAGCAATGGTGTTCTCAGTTCTGTCATAGACCAATGGAGCTTCAAAGGCGTGTGCACTGATACATACAACAGGATTTGCCCTTTACTACTTGTTTATTTATTCTAACTAGAATCCTGCCAATCAGTATCAATCTCCTGGAGAGGCAGTCACTAGGAGTGGAGGTTTGTTGCCTGTTCTTCCACGCAGAGATTTGGACAATCCTTTCCGAATGCTGGTTGCCAGTCAGCTAGAATGTGTTGACTGTAAATACAGACATCCAGTCCGATATGACCTCAGTGATAGCCTGTCATTGAGTTTTCCGAAAAATGCCTGGGTATGTTTATACATCTTTGTTTGAAATGGGACCCTTTACCAAACAGTTTTGTATTTTGAATAGCTCAAAGAAGGTGTTACAGGAGATCACTCCTTCCTTACAGCATAGCTTCTTCCCGTATAAAATCAACACCTGACAACTGAGTTAGGGAGAATTCTCTTTAGCTCAGGGGTTAGTGTATTGGTCTTTTGAAGCTCGATATATGAGGATATTTGCAGCACGGGTTCGAATCCCAGCCATACCGGTTTATATTTGAGCTATGCATTTGTTGTGAACTTTCATGTTTGTCAGATGGGGGCTTGTCCGGGATTGGCCATTGAGCAATGTGTTGTCTATAATAAAATTGCCCATTATTGGTCATTGAGCCATTTGTTGTCTAAATAATAAACTTACTGCCTAATAAGGCTTTCCATCATCAAAATGATGACTTCCCTTAAGAGGGGGTGTGTTATGGGAGATCACTCCTTCCTTATAGTATAGCTTCTTCCTGTATAAAATCAACACCTGACAACTGCGTTAGGGAGAATTCTCTTAAGCTCAGTGGTTAACGTATTGGTCTTTTAAACCTCGATAAACGAGTATCTTTGCCGCATGGGTTCTAATCCCAGATGTAGCGGTTTATATTTGAGCTATGCATTTGTTGCGAACTTCACGTTTGTAAGAAAGAAGACTTTTTAAAAAGTTTGTGGGAAAAGGAGAAAATGCTAGTAACCAGCATTCTCTCCTTTTCCAACAATGTTGTCTTCTCATTCAAAAACAGATCTCTTCATTAGAGCCACATCTTATTTGTCATCTGCAAGTGCTTTTGATAAGAACCAGTGTAAAAGTCTGATAACAGAGTTCAACATTACATTAAAATCATGCCTTAACTCTTTACCACACAACTCTGAGTTTTAACGACCCTGAGAAAGAGGCCTTTTGAAAACATTGTGGGAAAAGAAGAAAATGCTGGTTACCAGCATTTTCTTCTTTTTCCACAATGTCTTCTACCCTTTGAAAGACAAGTTTTGTGTTTAAGTGACATTTAATATGTCGTCTGCAAGTGCTTTCAATTTGGACTAGTCTAAAATTTTGTCATTCCTGTGGTTAATGATCATTATGAGAAGGCTTTTCCAAAGTATAACCATATTCTTCAGGGCCGTTAAAACTCTGGATTGTGTGGTAAAGGGTTAAGTGACTTTATCAGATCAGATAATGTTACAGATATTGAATGTCCGCTGTTATATTTCAGGCCTCAATCAAAGTTGAAGTATTACTACAGCGATTTATCACATCGGAGATTGTACAGGATGTGGAGTGTCCCGGCTGTAAGAAAATACAAGCGCAGAAGTTAGACGACTTGGCTAGTGCGGGAAGTACTGCTTTGCCGTTGGTTGATGAAAATCCTAAAACTTCTTGCCTAAAGAGGCTTACAATTGGAAAGGTACGGCATAATTTTTTTTGTAAAATGCTCCATGGAGATACCATTTTGAAGATGTCAAATAGCTTTGAATACTGACAACATTGGTTTTGGCAAACAAAACAACCATAGTAGTATTTGAATCCCCTTAAAATTTTATGAACCCTAGCCTTGTTTCATGTGTACCTTTTGTTTCATGTGTACTTTTTGAAAAGTTCTAAGCCGATTAATTTAAATACTCTGTCTAATGTAAGCAGAAATCAACGGCTTAACATAAGTTTTTCATAACTCTAAATATGAGTACCCACAACATAGGTTTAGGTTGCTTGTACCCGGTGTCTGTAAAATTGCAATGGCAAGACATTCAGACTCTGGAGTAATAACATGATTATTTTGCATTGAATGACCAATCATGACAAAATTACTACAATAATGAGCAGATGTGATACAAAATTTGATTGGTCAGTCCCTTTGGAAAAACCTGACTTCTAAATATAGACACTGTTGAGATTATTTGCTTATATATTTAACCCTTTACCACACAGTCCCAAGTTTTATCAACCCTGAGGAAGAAGCATTTTAAAACATTGTGGGAAAAGGAGAAAATGCTGGTAACAAGTATTTTCTCCTTTTCACACAATGTTTTCAGCCCTATTAAAAGACAAATTCCATCATTTGAGTCACATTTATATTGCCCCCTGCAGATGTTTACAATGTGTAAAACTGTATAATTTGCTTGTCTGGTAGAGGGTTGAAGGTTTCTTCAGCTGGACATGATCTTTCTTAACTCTTTACGGCCAAGCCCCCTTAGCTCAGTCAGTAGCGTACAGGACTTGAGAACAGGAGGTCGCTGGTTCGATCCCCGGCTTGGCCAATTTCTTTCCAAGGATTGATGATAGTCATCGCAACAGGATTCATTCCTCTCTCACCGCTGATCATCGTTTCGATGATGGTTATGTGGGAAAGCAGCCATTGGCTTGGAAAGAATATTGTGCGGAGTACTGGTAAAAGAAACTTCAGGAAAGCATGGCTAGGTGCACTGGCTGCCGCAATATAACTGAAATAATGTTGAAAACGGCGTTAAACACCATACAGTCAATCATTAACTCTTTACCACATGAGCAAAATTTTAGACTGGTCCAAATTCAACTCATTTGCAGATGAAAAACTAAAGGTGACTGAAAAATTATAATTTGTTTTGGAAAGGGAAGAAAACATTGTGGGAAAAGGAGAAAATGATGGTTACTAACATTTTCTCATTTTCCCACAATGTTTTCAAAAAGATTCTTTCAGAGCATCGTTAAAAGTCGGGATTGTGTGGTAAAGGGTTAAAAGACATTATTTAACCCTTAACCACACAATTCCACATTTAAATGACTCGAGCTGTAAAGGTTTTTAAAAACATTGTGGGAAATGAAGAAAATGCTTCTAACCAGCCTTTTCTTCTTTTCCCTTAATGTTTTTAACCCTTTCAAACACAAACCCCATCATTTGAGTCCATTTTGATTGGTTCACTGCAAATGCTTTGAGTTTGCAAAAAGTCTGAAAAATGTTCACAAGGTATAGAATAGGCAAAGCAGCCGAGTTATGTGGCTAGCACAAGTGGTTCATATTTAGCCTTTGGCAGTAAAGCGACTGTATGCACACACAGTTGTGCCCGCTTGGGTAGCTCAGTGGTTAGCACATCTGACTTTTGACTAGGTGGTTGCGAGTTTGATACCCAGTTGGGGCAAACTTTCTTTCCGGCGATTTTTTGCCTCTCACCTCTGATGCATGTGAGAAAAGTAGTCAGTGGCTTTGGAAAGAAAGTTGTGTCAGTACTGATGTGGGAAAGCCAGGAAAGACGTGGGTGCGTCACTGACCGCCATGATATGACCTGAGCTGTTATAATGGCGTTATACTCCAATACAAACCAAACGAAAACAGACAGTTGTGCTTTTAGGATGACTAATTGTTTTTAGCTGAGAACAACAATATCCAGATTTTCTTGCAAATAGAAAGGATTATAATTGTATCTTTCTTGTAATGTTTAATTTCAGCTGCCACAATGTCTCTGTTTACGACTGAACAGAATTCAATGGCTAGAGAGTGGGATTCCGTTGAAGAAATTTGAACATGTTGTGTTCCCGGAGACTTTGTCCATGGACGAATATGTCTATACAAAGTGTAATAAGAATGACAGGAATGGTTTGATAGGAGGAAGGGCTCTGTTTGGGTAATTTGTTATTTTTGCATGCACTATGAAAATATTTTTTAAACTTTATAACCAACGGCCTCAACAATGACATACAATCCCTAATTTTAATCATTTTGAAGGAAAGAGGCTTTTGAAAACATAGTGAAAAAAGGAGAAAATGCTGATTACAAGAAAATACTGGTAACCAGCATTTTCTCCTTTTCTCACTATGTTTTCTACCCTTTCAAAGAAAAAAGTCTATTACTTGAGTCACTTTGAATTGATCATGTAAAATTCCCACTTTTTGCAAAATACTGACATGAAATCTAAACATACTGTAACCCTTTACCACACAGTGCCGCCTTTTGACGTCCCCTGGGAAAGAAGCCTTTTCAAAACATTGTGGGAAAAGGAGAAAATGCTGGTAACAAGCATTTTCTCCTTTTCCTGCAATGTTTTCTACCCTATCAAAGAAAAATTGCACCATTTGAGCCACATTGAAATTGTTGTCTGCAAATGCTTTCAATTTGGACAAGGCTCAAATTTTGTCGTCTGGTAAAGGGTTAAGAGGCCACATAGCCCATCAAGGAAATTTTGGTAATTTTTCTTTTCTCATACTTTTCATTCTTATTAATTGATTGTTTGCCATCTGTTTCCTTACTTAATTCATTTATAAAACATTTTAGAAGTTTTATTTGATTACAAAAACCTGAATAGCTCTGTTTAAAACAGCACTGTGTTTTCACATGATGTAAGGATGTACAAAATGAAGCTACATTAACCTTTTACCACACAATCCCAACTTTTAACAACCCTGAGAAACAAGCCTTTTAAAAACATTGTGGGAAAAGGAGAAAATGCTGATAACCAGCATTTTCTCCTTTTCCCACAATGTTTTCTACCCTTCCTAAAATACATTTCAATTTTTCAGTCTCATTTATTTTGTCGTCTGCTACTGCTTTCAATTTGCAGTAGTCTAAAATTTTGTCGTTTGTTAATGAGTTAAGGTATATTCAATCTAGACACCAGGGCCGGGTTTGGTGAAAAAAGTCAAGTCTTATTTTACTAAAATCTGCAAACAGACTCATTTTCCGACTTAAGTTGAGTATGTTTTTTCCAGACACATTTCACTAACATTAATAGATTTGTGTAACATTCTCAAGTTTTGTGTTGACACAACTTTTTGGACTAAACTCAGCAAAACAATGGACCTTAGTCTGTTAATTGACTGAAGTCCATTTATTTTGCTTAGTTGAGTCTGAAACATAGTGTCAACTCAGCATTTGAGAATGTTACAGTCTGTTAATGCTGCTGAAATGTGTCTCAAATAACGAACTCAGCTTAAGTAATAACCTGTGACTATTAGTAGATTTGAGACTTAAGTTTTTTTGTGAAACCCGGCTCGGGTCATGTGGGAGGAATTGACCGTAACCCTTGTCGACAACAATGAGTGCCTTTTTTCGTCAAAGTTGACCACTATCATTGTGGGGAAAGGAGAAAATGTTTTAACAAGCATTATCTTCCTTAATTACAATGTTTTCATACGTAAAAATTCATTTTGGGATTATTTGGGTTCGAGGGTTATTACCTTTTCAGGGAAATTAAAAGGTCAGTATTTGGTAATTCGCAAAATTTTATCCACTTTTGAAAGCATTGGTAGATGACGGATGGAATGTGGCTCAAATGATGAAATTTTTAACTTTGAAAGGATTCAAAATGTTGTAGGAAAAAAAAATAAGAAAGTGCTGGATACCAGCATTTTCTTTGCCCACGATGTCTGGTTCGATTCCAGGCTCGGCCATTTTCTTTCCGAGGATTGATGATAGTCATTGCTATAGGATTCGTAGCTCTCTCACAGCTGACCATCGTTCCGAGGAGAATTATGTGCAAAAGCAGCCTGTGGCTTGGAAAGAATATTGTGCGGAGCACTGGTAGAAGAAACTCCAGGAAAGCATGGATAGGTGCACTGGCAGCCGCGATATAACTGAAATGATGTTGAAAACGGCGTTAAACATCATACAATCAACCTATCAGTATTTGGTAATTTGTGAATTTTTTTTAGTACAGTAATCCTTAATGAAAGCTTTGGTAGATGACGGATGGAATGTGGCTCAAATTATGAAATTTTGATCTTTGAAAGGATTCAAAATATAGTGGGGAAAATGGAGAAAAATGCTGGCTACTGGCATTTTCTTTGCCCACAATGTTTTGAAAAACCTTCTTTCGCAGGGTTGTAAAAATAAAGAATTGGTTGGTTAACCCTTTACCACACAATTGACAGCTTTAATATCCCTGATGAAGAAGCTTTTTGAAAACATTGTGGGAAAAGGAGAAAATGCTGGTTACCAGCATTTTCTCCATTTCCCACAAAGTTTCCTGCTCTATCAAAGATAAATTCCGTCATTTGAGCCATATTTAAATTGTTGTCTGCAGATGCTTTCAATTTGGTCCGGTCAAGAATTTTGTTGTAAAGTTAATAGTATTTTTTTTTCTTTCAGAAATACTAGTCTACCCGTACCAGCCCCACAGTCGATTGTGTCCCCAACCTCTGGACATATAAACTTACTGCGGGCTTTGAACTATGACTCTAGAATATCGTCCAACGGCTTGTTTCTTCAGTCCTCCCCGCAATTTGGCTCAAACCATGGTGTCCAGCCAGATATCAACCATAACAGTCCAAAGTCACAAGAATACTCGTATAAACTTACAGCAATGATCTGCCACCTTGGTGATGTTTTTTCGGGACATTTTGTGACATACCGCCGTAGCCCGAAAAAGAGACCAGGAGAAAAATTCAGTTCAAAATGGCTGTGTACATCTGATCATGCCGTGAAAGAGGTGACTATAGATGAGGTGTTACGTTCTGAAGCTTACATGTTATTTTACGAGAGAATTTAACGTTTTTTTTCCACCTGACCATGTCTGCAGCAGATGGCCTTTAAAATACCTTTTTGAAATACAGATCATAAGCAAAAACGCTTGTATCAGACGACAAAAATTTAGACTTATCCCTATTGAAAGTATTACAGTTTTGCAGACGACAAGTTGACCCTGGTTACCAGCATTTTCTCATTTTCCTGCAATGTTTTTAGAAGCCTTCATTTTCAGGGTCGTGAAAACACAGGATTGTGCGGGAAAGTGTTAAACATAGCTTAAATGATGGGATTTGACTTTGAAAAGGCAGTAAACGTGGTGGAAGTAGGAAAAAATACTAGCTATCAGCATTTCATCCTGTGTTTTAAGTCTTTACCACACAATCACGACTTTTAACAACCCTGAAAGAGAAGGCTTTTGAAAACATTGTGGGAAAAGGAGAAAATGCTGGTAACCAGCATTTTCTCCTTTTCCCACAATATTTTCTACCCTATCAGAGACAAAAATTATCATTTTGGCAACATTTAATTTGTCTGCAAATGCTTTGAATTTGGTCTAGTCCAAAAATTTGTCGTTTGGTAAAGAGTTAATGCTTTGAAAGACGAATTCCGTCATTTTAGCTTCATCTAATTTGGAGTCTTGGAATGTTTCAATTTTGGTGAGTCTAAAATTTTGTCGGAAGGTAAAGAGTTAACCCTTTAGCACACAATCACAAGTTTTAAAGACCCCGAAGAAGAATACTTTTGAAAACATTGGATGTAACCAGCATATTGTCCTTTTCCTACAGTGTTTTCTACCCTATCAAAGACAGAAATGATCATTTGAACTACATTTATTTTGTAGCCTGCAAGTGCTTTCAATTTGGTAGAGTCCAAAATTTTGTAATTTGCAGTTAAGTGTTAAAAAGCTTGTATGGCAATTCGCTAAGAATATTGCCTTCTGTCCAGAATCTGTGTGGTATGTTTTAAGGATGTACGCTCCAAAGATTTGTGTTTTATTTTCCTTTGGGAATGTTTATGGTTCAAGATTTCTTAGCCAATCTACACTCCTTTATGGTCATAATCAGCTTGACTCAAGATTTAACCCTTTCCCAAACAACCCTAGGTTTTGACAACTTTGGATAAGACGGCTTGTGGGAAAATGAGAAAATGCTATAACCAGAATTTTCTCTCCACAGTGTTTTTTACCCAATCAGAGAGCTAAAGCTCATTTGTGGCAACTCTGACTTTGTCATCTGCAGATGTTTTGAATATGAAAAGAGTCTAAAATTTCTAGTTTTGGAAAGGGTTAATGTAGGAATACAAGCGAAATATTGTAGTAAAACAGGATTTTTTTCTGTACGAGAAAGTTCTCTGTTAGCTACAATGTTTTCAAATATGATTTGTTGTAAGATTAAAAGAAGTGGCCAATTGGTGGTAATGAGTTATTTCTTTACCAAACTATCTAATGTTTTAACGACTCTATGGATAAAGGCTTTTGAAAACATGGTGAGAAAAGGAGAAAATGCTGATGACAAGCATTTTCTCCTTTTCCACAATATTTTCTACCTTTTCCAAAGACAAACTCTGTCATTTTTACCACAAAATGAATTTTATTGTAGTGTATAGGAATTTTGATAACTGCAAGTGTTTTCTGTTTGAGTGAGTCTAAAATTTTGTTGTCTGGTAAAAAATAGTGGAAAAAGATGGCTTGTCATTGATTGTCTGAATGTTTTTTTCTTTGTCTATAAAAAATCGTTGGTCCTTGTTTACTTACTTGCATTTTCTTGTGTTACATTAATCTGCCAAATGTGTTAAAACAAGACCATGTAATTTTTGTTTGCTATTAAAAGTTTTTGTACAAGCTTAGATTTTTTTCATCTTTCACTTATTTTTAATGCTGCTGGCTAAAAGCCAGAAGATCGCATTTCACAGTGTGGTTTTCATGCAGACGTACCATTCAACCGTTTCCCAAACGTCAAATTTTAGACTCTTTCAAATTCAAAACATCTGCAGATCACAAATGCAACGCCGGTACAAATGAGCTTTAACTGTCTGATAGGACGGAAAACATTGTGGAAAAAGGAGAAAATGCTGGTCACCAGCATTTTCTCCTTTTCTCACAATGTTTTCAAAGGCTTTCTTTTCCAGGGTCGTGAAAACCCGGGATTGTTTGGTAAAGTGTTAACATTTTTACAATGCTTTCAAAAGGCTTCATCCTCAGGGTAGTTACGAAAACAATCACTTGGTAAACAGTTAATTTGTTTTTCATGGCGGGATATCAAAATTTTACGAATTTCCCCTTTTGCAATGTCGAAAGACTTCTTTACCTCTGAAAGTGAGAGCAATTTGCCTGTTTGTCACAAAGCTTTCATAAGTTTGGGACTGTGCATCGAATTTTAGAAGAACAATCTTGATCCTCAAACAGCAAGAAGTCCTCACCCTTTATGTCACAATCCCAATATTTTGACTGCTGTTGGAATTAAGGCTTTGAAAGCATTGTTGGATAAGGAGAAAATGCCAATATCCAGACTACCTTGACATAAGTAGAAATCCTGCCTGTCTTGGAATTGGGTAGTACATTTTTTCTCTTTTAGTTACCAGCATTTTCTCCTTTTCTCACAATGTTTTCAAAAGGCTTTTTCCTAAGGGTCGTTAAAAGTTGGCATTGTGTGGTAAAGGGTTAATAAACCTTCCAGAGGATTTTTTAAACACAGGATTGTTTGGTAAAGGGGATAACTCAGCAGGGGAAACATAAAGCAATTTCCCCTTAACTCTTCACCACACAATCCCGACTTTTAACAACCCAGAGAAAGAAGCCTCTTGAAAACATTGAGGGAAACCAGCATTTTCTCCCTTTCCCACAATCTTTTCTTCCCTTCCTCATTTTCAATTTTTCAGTCACATTCAATTTGGAGCAGTCTAAAATTTTGTCGTTTGGTAAAGAGTTAACCCTTTCCCAAACAAGCCCTGGTTTTGACGTGTCTGCAGTACAAGTCTTTTGAAAACACTGCGGGAAAAGGAGAAATTGCTCGTGTTTTCTACCCTTTTTGAGACCTTTCTGCCATTTTCATCAAATTTAAAATTGTCATCTGCAAACTCTTTCAATTTGGACCAGTCCAGAATTCTTCGTCTGGGAAAGGGTTAAGCTAATTCTGGTGCTCTGTTATAGTCTGTTATAAAATGCTGGCAGAAGACATACAAAATCAAATTAAAACTCAAAAGCCAAAGTTAGAGTGACAATAAAACAGTATGACAATTGTAAACAGTTTTCTTCAGTCTATGCATGCTCTTATTTTTCATGTGATGTCTTCAAAACTAATTTAGTGCAGAGGGGCCACAGAGGTTTCTATAAGGTTAAGGGTAAAACTAGGTTATCTGTCCTTAGAAAATTTCACAGACAGTTTTTAGCTCAACTGGCAAAAGCCAGTAAGCTCATTTCATAGCCAACTGTCTGTTGTGTGTCTGTCCACCTGTCTGTTCATATGTTAACTTGTATTTGCTCACAAAGTGCTTAAGGTACGTAAGTTATCATGCGCTGTCAATGTTTGTCATCAAATGGCGTGCATCATGTGTGAATGATTCCTTTAAAGATCTCTCAAGCCATATGGCCGATTGATTCTTGTCAGAAACCATTTTGCCCAGGTTTACCAAATTTGGACTGCAGCATTACTTGTTGAATCTCTTCCAAGATTATGTTGTGGGTTTGTTTTAAAGTCCTTGCTAAAATAATCCATCTGTCTGTTGGTATGACATAGGTAATTCCTAAATTCAGATTATTAGCAGTATTTGATTTCCTGTAAGGAAATTTTTGTATTACTTTCTTTTTTTTTTTTTCAAGATTTTACCATATTTCTTTTACCGAAAAACTTAACTCTTTACCGCATGAGAAAAATTTATACTCATGGTTTACTTTCCTACAAGCCAGTGAAGCAATACAGGGCCATCATGTCTCTCTCTCTCCCCCCCTCCCTTCCTGAACTCAAACTCTTTACCAGACAACAGATTTTAGACATGTCAAAATTGAAAGCATTTGCAGACAACAAATGTGGTTCAAATGATAAAACTTGTCTTTGATGGGGCAGAAAACATTATGGGAAAAGGAGAAAATGCTGGTTACCAGCATTTTCTTCTTTTCCCACAATGTTTTCAAAAGTCTTTCTTCTTTAGGGTGGTGAAAACTCGGAATTGTTTGGTAAAGTGGTAAAGGGTTAACTTTTTACCTCATGCAGGTGACTTTATCGGCACCGTTGGACATCTGAGTCACTGATGAAACTTTTATTTTTGAAAGGAATCAAAATGTAGAAAAAAAATTTAGAAAGTGCTGGATACCAGCATTTTCTTTGCCCACAATGTCTGGTTCGATCCCTGGCCTGGCCAATTTCTTTCCAAGGATTGATGATAGTCATTGCTATAGGATTCATAGCTCTCTCACCGCAGACCATTGTTTCGACAATGGTTATGTGCAAAAGCAGCCAGTGGCTTGGAAAGAATATTGTGCGGAGCACTGGTAGAAGAAACTCCAGGAAAGCATGGATAGGTGAACTGGCTGCCGTGATATAACTGAAATGATATTGAAAACGGCGTTAAACATCATACAAGCAACCTATCCGTATTTGGTAATTTGTGAATTTTCTTTAATACAGTAATCCTGGTGGACTGAAACAAAGGTGAAAATGACAATTATTATTGTTTTGTTTCATCGTTATTTGCTCTTTTATAATCTGTTTAAGGGACAACCAAATTTTAGAATTGTCTAGATTGAAAGCATTTTCCAGAAGCCAAAATGACATGATATTAGAAAGATGGGATTTTCCTTGAAATAATAGAAAAGAGGGTGGGAAAAGTAGAAAATACTAGTTAACAATAGTTTCTAATTTTCTTACAATGTTTTCAAAACTTCTTTTTCTGTACTGTTAAAACACGGAATTATTTGGGAAAGATAAGTCTGTGATTCCGCAGAAGCCACCGGTAACGCCAGGTCACATTAAACTGGGGCACAACGGGCCGCTAAATAAACGTTCAGTAATTTCGGTATCAAGTCACTCAAATAGGCTCCTATATAATTCAATGTAAATTCCGCTAATTCCACACATTGTCACATGTTCCACGACATTCGTTCGCGAATACCATGCTCCAAATGAAGCATGCACTATCAAAAAAAGGTTTCATTTATTTTTTAAGAACTACTTTAGCACCATATGACCCGGAAGTACTTCTATAGGTGATTTGACACCTTTCGTAACAACAACAACAAGTGAAATATAAACAGCTGATTACGTCATAAATTCTTAAACATGCTAATCTAAGTTTCTGAGGAAATGTCAGAGTTACTATCTGCCATTAAAATGCAGATAAAAGAGTGTGTACACCTGCCATTGCAGTTTATTTCCATTCAATCAACGATATCAACTGTTAGTCACAAATGTAAGCTGGAGTCTATATGTAACCAGTTTTCGTGCACAATCTTTTAAGGTCAAGTGAAACACTTGGCAATCGTGACGTGCCCTTCCAATTTATCGAGTAATACAGGTATTCTGTATCAGATCGCTGGTCATCGTACACAATTTGCAAAGGTTAGTATTTTCATTTTGTTTTGTTGCAAACGTAAACTTTACATACGTGATAAAGAAAATGGCGCGAACTTTTTATTTTCTGAGGATTTGTTAGATAAGTGTTTTATGTCACTTTCAACAATATTTCAGTTCCATCCTAGGACAGCTTTGAATAATAATTTCTTTAGTGGTTACTACCAGTCACCGTCAGTCTGCAGGGTTCCTCTGATTTTACTGTGTGATTATTTCTCTGCACCCCTTCATGTCTGTCATTCATAGAATGCTTCTGGAATGAAAGTTATCCTACCAGCATCTCTTCAAATGGCTTTATGCAGCAATATTCTTGTTGACTGTTTATAATATGAGCATGGATCGTTAGATAAATGTCTTAACTTTACTATGACACCAAATTTAGTACACAGTGTTCATCAAGACACAATAAGAAAAATAACATTTTGCTGTAAATTGAGGGTACTGCCATTGCTAGGTAAGAGGTACATGGTGCCTATACTCTATAAACCATAACAAAGCATCAGCATCTCTTCAGATACTCTGTCATGTGTTCGTTTTCATGTTGTACAGTTGTATAGTAAACACCGTGGGAAAAGGAGAAAATGCTAGCAACCAGCATTTTCTCCTTTTCCCACAATGTTTTCAAAAGCTGTCTCAGGGTCATTAAAAGTTGGGATCATGGTGTGATATTATAGGGTTACCGTAATTTGCCAATGTATTCGGACACAATTAAATAATTATTTTTTTTACTGTCCGAATATTTAGGAAATTATCGGTGTGAAAAAAAGAGGGTGTCCGAAAAATTAGGTTATAAATTATTCAGGAAAAAAGTGTGTCCAAAATAATAAGGGTAAATTCTCTTACGAATTTACTTATAGTAACATTATATAATGGTAGTCAGAAAACACAAGTACATGATAAAGAGAGCGGGGCGTTTTTTTTTCCCCACTTTTTTAAATGCATGTATTTTGTATAATTTCTTACCTTATTGAAGTCCAGAAAATTTTCCATCAATTTAAAAGTTCAAAAAGAATAAAGCTAATCATTTGCACCACTTTCCCAACACGTGTGCACATGTTCAGAGCCGCGGTCAACATAACACAAAAATGAAGATGACGTAAGGTGTTTCGGTGCATTTGATGTTGCTTGACTGAGGCTGTGTTTGTCTCACTTGCGGTAAGTTAGTCAATTTAAGGAAGGGCCGACTTTTTACTTGTACTTATCGATGAATAGATGATTAAAGAATTAAGAAGTTTGTTTGTTATGCTTACGTTTTCATTATGTCCAATCATATTTGTTCAATGGAACTGTCTTAACCCTTTCCCAAACGACAAATTTTGGACTGGTCCAAATTGAAAGAGTTTGCAGATGACAATTTTAAATTTAATGAAAATGGCAGAAAGTTATCAAAAAGGGTAGAAAACACTGTGGGAAAAGGAGAAATTGCTCGTTATGAGCAATTTCTCCTTTTCCCACAGTGTTTTCAAAACACTTGTACTGCACACACGTGAAAACCAGGCCTTGTTTGGGAAAGGGTTAATTCCGCCCCTATCTCCAACATGTATAAAAACGCATTGACAGAAAATGGACAACCTCTCATGTTTTTGTTATCAAATATCAGTGGATTATAATAAGTTACACTTTCACCGTACTTATTTTGTGTTGGATTAGATACATTACAGTTACTATTAAACTGGATTATTAATACAAGTTTTTACTGGATTACGTAGTTCTAAGTGTATTGGAATTTATATTATAATTGTCATCGTACTTCGAAATTTGCAGTTTGATTTGGAATTATGGATAAGTTTGTAAGGAGATATCCTACTGCAGAGGAAGCCCTCCCAATGACCTGGAAGAATTCCCCACTACTGAAAGCTGCCCCAAAAAGACCTGTCGGGCATCCATGCAAAAGAAAATTAAAACTTTTAGAAGAGACACCTCTGCAGCCAAACCCCAAGCGTTCCTGTACTGATCTCAGTCCTGCAAAGAATTTTAGAGGGTCATACCACACTTACAATGCTGAGCAGAAAAAGGAAGTGGTAGACTTTGCAAAACTACATGGTATTCGAGTAGCTGCCCGCCACTTCAAGATAGCAAAATCGACTGTGAGTGACTGGATGAAAATGGACTTCGACATGGAACAAAGATCGAAAATTGGACATCTTCAAAAACCAGGCCGACCCATTACATACAGCGACGACATCGAACAAAAATTGTTGACTTATGTGCTACAACAACGCGATATGCAGCTGCCAGTGTCAGTCGACAATCTCTGCAACCTTGCAAGAAATTTGGTAGACAATGCCAACTTCAAAGCCACCTGTCGTTGGGCAGATCGTTTTATGGCCCGATACAACTTGACTTTAAGGGCCAAGACTTCAATGTCTCAAAAGTTACCAACTGATCTGGAAGAGAAGATCTCCTCGTTCCACGCCTTTGTTCGAAAGCAAAGAGAAGAAGACGAATATGACGACCGTCTCATCGTTAACATGGATGAAACACCAAGTACTTCGACATTGTACCAACGAGAACAATTGACACAACTGGTGTGAAGACAGTAAAGATACGAACCACTGCCAGTGACAAACGCCACCTGACTATAGTTTTGGCCTGTTCCGCCGCCGGAGACATGCTACCTCCGTTGATCATATTTAAAGGAAAGAGAACACTGGACATTCCACACCGTAAAGGATGGCTAATAATGGTCCAAGAGAAGGGATGGCTGGATGAGGATATAATGAACGTCTGGATAAAAAAAAATTTACGCCTCCTACGCAAGAAAAGACAGGTCCCTCCTTGTGCTGGACAGCTTCCGGGCACACATTACCGAAGGGGTGAAAAGACAGATGCGAAAGCTCAACTGTGTCCCAGCAGTTATTCCCGGGGGTTGCACATCCAAGGTACAGCCTTTAGACATATCCATTAACAAGCCTTTAAGACAGAGCTTAGAAAAGAGTGGACCTGTTTCATGAGGGAAGCTGTACTACACGCATCAGAAAATGGAAACAAGATCAAGACTGCTACAAAACACCAGGTAATGATGCCCTATATTATCCTAATTTTTGTGGTGGTAAATGAATATCGAACAGCGTTGATCAAAGATCAGACTACATGTTTGTGCAGTGCGATCTTAATCTACACTTGCAAAATCGCACCGAGCAATGCTACGTCTAAATGTTAAGATGTATGATTAAAAGCAAAGTTTGTCCTGAGGACTACGGTATTTACAAAGACATATACTTTGGTAATCGAGTCATTATTTCTCAAGTAGAAAGGTGTCTGTAAGAAACTTGTACTTTACATTTTAGTCTATTCTTTATTACTCCCATGTACAAGTTATACAAAAAGGGGAAATGTGCAAGAAAATTAAAAAAAAACCCCAATATTATGCCGGTACTTAAACGCTTACCACACAATCCCGAGTTTTAACGATCTTGAGAAAGAAAGCATTGTAGGAAAATTTAGAAAAGCTGCTTTGTATGTACAGGGATTGTAAATTACAGGTGTTATACGCCGATTATCGATTGACACACCTGACTCTTACTTTTTATAAAGCAGTTATCAAATTCAATTACCGATATTCAATAAATGAATAAAAATGGGAAGTAGGAGGTGGAAAACATCCTGGAAAAGGAAGAAGTTGCTCGTTGTGAGTCATTCATTCCTTTGCTTACAATGTTTAAAAAAAAAAACACACCTCGCTGCAGCGGTATCCAAAGGCTTCTTTAAAAGGTAAAGGGTTATTTCATGTAAATGGACAGTAACACAGAAAATGTTTAAACTTTTAGGTCGTTCAGTGGATCGAGTCAGCGTTTGATAAAATAGCTGCCAAGCCTGCATTGATAGTGAAATCGTTCCTTGTCTGCTGAATTTCAAACAACCTCAACGGATCAGACGACACGCTTGTAAGAAATTCGTCGGCTATTGACATCCACTTTTTTGACAGCGAGGATGAAGAAGAAGAGTTTGAGGGGTTCGACCCTGTAGAATGTATGGTGGACTGAGGGGAAAAAATATAAACTGTTAAAATGATAGGCTCTATCTGATCTTAACCCTTTACCACAAGATAAAATTTTAGACTAATTTAAATATAAAGCATTTGCAGAAGACAATTTCAGTGTGGCTTAAATGATGTTGTTTTTCTTGGATAGGGTTGCTGGTAACCAGCATTTTCTCCTTTTTCCACGTTTTCAAATCTTCTTCCTTTTGGTCGTTAAAAGTCGTCATTGTATGGTAAAGGGTTATATATCAAAGTAACGAACATGCTTATGTGTGTATTTTCCAGTAATTTTGTTTTATTGTCTTTGTTTATCCGTTGCCAAAAACTCATAATCCCGAGATTTCGCAACTTTATGAAAGATGTGTTTGAAAACATTGGAACATTTGAAAACATTAGTTACCAGTAACTAGCATATTTGCCTTATTTCTAAATTGTGTTGACAGTTGGTTTTTGAGAACATAGTGGGAAAGGGCAAAAATGCTGGTCACCAACATTTTCTCCTTTTCCCAAATTTCCCCAAACATTTTCAATTTCATTTTGTCGTCTGCAAACACTTTAAATTTAAACAGGTCTGAAAATTTGTCGTTTTATAAAGAGTTAAAATTGTAATGTTTTGACATGATAGCATCTGCTTTTTTTCAGCATGAAATAAATTTGTGGTGATCGAAAGTATTGTGGATATCAGAGATGTCGCCGTAAATGGCCAATATCTCTTTTGCTCATAATGTTTTCAACTTATTTTCTCAATACTGCCAGCCATCAATACTTATAAGATTGTTTTTGGCAATGTTATTTTTTTCATAGATTTATTAACCATTAAGATGCTAAGCGCGACTCACTGACCTTTTGCGGACATTGCAGATCAAGATCAGACTGCACAGATTGTGCAGTG
This sequence comes from Tridacna gigas, assembly GCA_945859785.2. NCBI lineage: Eukaryota > Metazoa > Mollusca > Bivalvia > Cardiida > Cardiidae > Tridacna > Tridacna gigas. The sequence goes on from OX244042.2 coordinate 2,500,714, forward strand.
TGATTTTGGATCTACAATGTCCGATATGGAGATATTTTTTCTCTAAAAAATAACTGTTTAGGTTTTGACTATCGGCTTGAAAATTTTATTTAACATATTTAGCGGGATAAGGGGTAAAATAATTTTTTTATTAAAGTTTAAAACACTTCCATGTCATTTTGTTCTTTCCCCCAAAAAACATCCTTTTAATCTATTTCTTTATAAAAAGAAATAAAGCAGATATTCACTGCAATAACCGGATAAGAGTTTGGTAAAAGTGCGAGCACGTGATTACTGATGGTGTAGATCAAGATCATACCGCAGGATATCTGAAGTCTGATTTTTATTTACGCCGCAAAACTCATTAAGATGCCACCGTAGATGAAAGTTCTATTGTACCAATAGTACAATGACAAGCCACCTGTTAATGGGATTTCAAGCCAGCTGTGTGTACACATTTAAACTCTCAATAGGTGTGACGTAACGTTTTGTCTGAAGGAAATAAGGGTCGTTAAACACAACTGTACATGGTTACACCAGTGTTCCCACTCACATCTATTTTTGGGAGTGCATGCGCTCCCTGGAATACAAGTTTGGGAGTGCAAGAGAAATTCTAGGAGTGCACTTAATATTGACAGTTATAAAGCATCTATGGAGGACAGTAAGGGTCTGTTGTTTTGAAAATTTGTTTTGATGAGCCTAATTCTGCAGTCAGCTGCTCTTGAAAACAATATGGGTAATTTAAAAAAAGAAGATGCTTGTTATAATTTCCTTACTCATGGGACCAGTTTCAGAGGGACAACTTACAGCCTTACGGCCAGTGGAATTTTCCATTTCACTGTTAATTTCTGACACTAATTAGCTTTCACTTACTGTTTTATAGAGATATTGATGTAAATTTACTGTTTTAAAGTCATTGATAAAGCTGAATAGACAGTTTGAAATGCCTATGATCGGACGATGTCAAACCAATTTTTGTTGTGTCATGGGTTTTCGCGTTTCTTGCAGCGATCTTTTTACCATGCCTGTTAAGTTTTGGAGTAGTATTTCCGCATAATTTGACATAGATTTGTCAATAAGAATAGCATGTAGCTTCAAAACCTTTAATTTTACACTAAAAAAAGCGGATTGATATGAAGTTTGATTAGCGGTGATAAACAGTGACTTTCACACATGATAACTTGTCCCAACTGGTGCCACTGGTGATCGACAACGGGAGCCCTGAAACCTGTGCGTGCATGCACGTTTCACTTCATATTTTTGTGCGTGATTATTCAATTCAGTGCGTGAATCACGCACATATGTGCGTGAATGGGAACCCTGTACACACTGACTGAATTTGAACATCCACAGTCCATGCAATAAGGCAATATCATACTTGCCTCCCCTATGCTGATACTGACTTTTTGCGTACAGTGAGGAAAAGAAAAGTACAATCGTGTCGCATGTTTTGTGTAGAGAGCAGAGACGTAGATCTAAATCTCCAGCATTTTTATTGCAAGGTCACGACTACTTGTGATTGAAATAAATGATGCGTAGGATGTGATGCTATGGATTACCGGTAGATTAAATTTAAAAAAAAAAAGTTTGGTATGCATGTTATCAGCACAGAAGATGCAACTTACATAGATTATTGGAAAAGGATAAATAGCTTTTAACAATCAATTTCTGCTTTTCCCACAATGTTTCCTACTATTATCAGTAACTAACAGTAGTGTTAACCAGAATTTGACTGTTTAGCATTTGATTCCGGAAGAGTCAATATAATTATTAAAGAGAATAGAAAGTTAATACTACAAGCGCCCTCGCAATGTAATTTGAATTTGCGGCTAGTGTAGATTAAGATCGGAATGAACGAATAATACAGTCTGATCTTTGATATACACTGTCCGCGTTGCTGGGACACTCTGAATTAAATTACATGTTTGGCTGGATCGCTTGGCTTATATGACCGAAAATAATCGCCGAGTTTACACGGCAATCTACGGGACGTGTTGAACATTCTTGAGCAAAAAATGTAACAGATCATCGGCGAACATATTTTCTCAATGGCTGTCCGATCTTTAGGAAAATTAATGAAGAAAGCTGTCCGAATATTTGGAAAAATAATTTTATGACCAGTCCGAAGTTTGGACAAAAAATAAATTATTTTCGAAAATAATTAAGGGTGTCCGAATTTTTAGGGTGTCCGAATACATTGGCGAATTACGGTAACTCCTTACCAAATGGCAAAATGACCCAGTTGAAAATATTCGCAGATGACAAGATAAATTTTGCGGAAAGGGTGATTTCTGTCTTTGATAGGGTGGAAAACATTGTGGGAAATGGAGAAAATGCTAGTCACCAGCATTTTCTCCTTTTCCCACAGTGTTTTCAAAAGGCTTCTCTTCAAGGATCATAAAATCTCAGGATTATGTGGTAAGGAGGTAAACGATACTTTGTCATTGTTCATTTTCAACTCGTAATTTGTCTGTTTCATCAGGCTAAGTGACATGGAGACTCCAGCGAAGAACATGAAAAGTGACGATTTGCCCAGAAAACCTTCCAAGGTGACCTTGGCATTGAAAAATGTGAAGACCAAACTGAGTTTGACAGATGAAGGGGCCACTCCTGTAAACTGGAAAGTTTTATTTCTTGTCTTCATGTCTCTGGTTAGTAAAAATTTGCACTCATTCTGAGTGTGTCAGCCATTTGCTTTATAGTTCCAGTAGCTGCCATAAGTACCAGTAAACAAAGCCAGTGTTTCATTTACCTGTGCGTCCTGCGTCAGGGACGCAAAGAAATCACCGAGGAAGCAAAACTTTGAGATATGTGCATTTTCGAGACGCATTGATTTTGATACCAATGCGTTTTGCAAAATTTCGTTTGATCTCGATCAATTAAAGTGTTTACATTTTCTATCAAAACACCGGTAATTTTTTCCACTCTAGACTGGTAAACCTTCTTTTTTCGTTCTATTTTTAGCCTAAGTAATGTTCTATATATAGTCTATGGAATGGTTTCCGGTTTTCTTTTTATTCGGGTACAAGGAAGATCGACATCCAGCACGGACGTTATGGATCCGCTCCAAGGCATAGCCTACTCTTTCTTTCTTAATTGCAGAAAATTGTAGTCAAAATGATTGAACAACTATCATTTCATGTTCTCATCGGCAAATAATTACTTTTTGAATCGTTTTTATACCCCGACGATTTCCATATCCTCAAATGATTTCCATTTCGTCGAAAAAATTCCAATGCGTATTTAAAGCCAACCGTCTTTTTCTAAACTCGCAAACGATTCGATCTTCAGGTTCGATTTATCCAATCGGTAAGTAGCTTTTATTTTCCATCAGTTTTCAACAATGCAGACGAATATCTTAACGATGTAAAGCGTAAGCATGCCACCAAAAAAGAGGGCTAAATCCGATCACAAACAACAAACTTTAACTAGTTTGTTTACGAAATCACAAGAGTCTGACCCGCCGACTCAAAGTGACTTACTTACCGATAAAAATGCCGAGAATAATGAGAAATCATCGGCCAGTTCAATCGGCGTGGATTCGGCCCCGGCCGATTCGAAATCGAGAGAATTCAAGTCACACTGGCTTAAACTTTTCAGTTGGCTAACTTATGAAAGTGAAGAGAATTACATGTACTGCACTATCTGTACAGATGCAAAGAAATGTAATGGAATGACACAAAAAGCAAAACAAGCAAAGGACAGACGAATATATGAACTAAAAAACAGTGCTCTGTAGCAAATTAAAAGATAATTAATACTAGATCTAGTCACATTTATCTTGGTTATCTTTTTGTGCTGGTATAAGAAATAAATGAGATAAACACACAAAGTTTTAAATTGTATTTATCACAAAACCATACAGAATCAGATCATACAGATTTTTTAACAATTTGAACAAATTATTTAAATGGGGTTTAAAAGGTGGGACTCATAAAGTTGGTTTCAGACTCATAGTTTTTCATCCCAGCGAGTCCCAGGACTCACTTATAGCAAATTGTAAAAAAATCACTGCAAAGCATTTAGATTTAATTCATACTGTTTAAAGGTATGGAAATAATTGTGAAAGTGGCATTCTGTTATTGTATGATATGTCTTAATGAATTTTAAAAGTAGGTCAAAAATTGCCAGGTCACATTATCTATTGTTTACTTTCTACTTGATTTTAAAATTCATCTTCCTGCCAATGACTCGCACTTGGATGGACTGTATGATAACAGATTCTCAATATTTTCATACTTTTAAGTGGTATGATTTAAATTCAAATGAATTTTTTACCCACTTTGTTTCCTTTTGGCAGCAATTGGGGCTTTAAAAAATTGTCAAAATGCACATGATTCTACCAAGATTTAATTCTTACAAGGTGGCAGTCTCAACTCTTTATCAGACAACATTATTTCTGACTGGTGTAAATTGAAAGAAATTGCAGACAACAAACTTAATTTGGCTCAGATGCTGGGATTTGCCTTTCATAGATTAGTAAACATTGTGGGAAAAGGAGACAATGCTGGCTACATGCATTTTTTCCTGATGGTCATTAAACACAGGATTGTTTGGTCAAGAGTTATATATAAGGTATAGTAGTGAAACACTTTACCAAATGATAAAATTTTAGACTTATCAAAATTGAAAGCATTTACAGAGGACAAATCAAGTTTGGCTTCACCCTTTATCACACAAGCCTGACTTTTGATAACCCTGAGAAAGAAGCCTTTTGAAAACATTTTAGGAAAAGGAGAAATAAATGCTGGTAACCAGCATTTTCTCCATCTCCCAGAATGTTTTCTACCATTTCCATTTAACAAATTTCAATTTTTGACTCACACTTATTTTGTTGTCTTCAAGTGCTTTCAATTTGGACTAGTCTGTTTAGACGACAAAATGAATATGATTCAGAAATTTGTTTTAGGAAGGGTACAAAACATTGTGGGAAAAGAAGATGCTGGTTACCAGCTTACCAGTAAGTTATAAAATTTTTTGCTATTTTATGTAGTTTACCAGATATATACCTTCTGATTTTTTTTTTTTTTTACAGTTTACCAGTTCTTTCAATATTTGTTTCCTGTTTCCATTTTTGCCTGAAATGATTGTGGTAAGTTAAGCTATTATAACACAATTACGAGTTAACCCTTTGCCACACAGTCCAGTGTTTTACAAGCCCTGAGGAAGAAAGCTTTTGAAAAGGTCAGAAAAGGAGAAACTGCAGGTAATCAGGACTTTCTCCTATTCCCACCAATCATGTTTTTAAATAAATCAAAGGCAAATTCACCCCCTACCCTACCCTACCCTAACTGCCCCTCTTAGAGCTGAGCTGAGTAAGTTGGCAGGTAATGTATAGGGTTTGCTACCCAGTTCCGACGTATTCCGTAAACTACATTCATCACCCCTGGGTTATCTCGCGTATGTTTCTTCGTTCCCATGAATTATTCATGAGGCATTTTGATTGGTAATCTCGGTTTTTCAGTGAGAAAATTTAACCTATTTTTATCAACCATATGCCATCATTTCTATTTGTACCTTGTCAACAACCAATCAAATCGATGAATGTAGATTACGGAATACATCTGAAGTGGATCAATGAGGATGAGGTCACCCCTGCTACATACCCCTATGGACTGCAACAGTATGCTGTATTTCTGAATATTTTCCTTTGTATACAAGGATTTGTAATGTCTGCCCTGGATAGTGGTAAGGCAAATGCCACAGAAGGAAGGCCCACCAGCGGCCACCATATTCATTGATAATGATGTGGGTTTTACCCGGTTTATTCAAAGTAACAGAAGAAATGTGATAATCCTCCACTACAGAGTATCGTTATGTCATCGACAATTGGATTGGCAATTGGGTGTAATTCGCAGTCTTATGAATATTAATAGAAACAACGCTTTCGCAATGTCCCAGGGGTGATGAATGGTAATACTTCACACCTGGGTTAACGAGGATGCTCTCAAACTAGTTTTCACTTTGTTTCATGTGAGAAAGCAGACAGAGGCTTTGAAGTTTTAGGTATTATTGGTGGAAAGAAACACTGAAAACACATAGATAAGTGTGCCAGTGGCCATAGTATAACATAAATATTCTTGAAAGGGGGGTAAAACTGGAAACCAACTTCTATCAGACAGAAAGCAAGGATAGTTCAACCTTTACCTTACAGTCCCAAATTTAAATGACCCTGAGGAATACAGCTTTTGAAAACATGGTGAGAAAAGGAGAAAAATGTCGGCAACCAGCATTTTCTCTTTTTCTCTTATCTTTTCTGCTCTTTTAACCCTTTCCCAAACGACAAGTCTTAGACTTTTCCAAATTTGAAACGCCTACAAATGACAGGTTTGACTTTGGTACAAATAAGCTGAAGTTCTGTGAAGAGGTAGAAGACGTTGTGGGAAATGAGAAAATGCTGGTTTCCAGCATTTTTTCAGTTTCTCATGTTTTTAACTCTTTACCAAACGACAAAAGTTTGGACTGAACCAAATTGAAAGCATTTGCAGACGACAAGTTATATGTTGCTAATATTATGATTCTGACACTGATAGGGTAGAAAACTTTGTGGGAAAAGGAGAAAATGCTGGTTTCCAGCATTTTCTCCTTTTCCCACAATGTTTTCAGAGGGCTGCTCTGTTAGGGTCGTTGAAAGTCAGGATTATGTGGTAAAGAGTTAAAAGCCGTCCTGCTGAAAGTATCTAAAACTCGAGATTGTGTGATAAAAGGTTAAAGATTCTAAGTAAATCTTATCCTTTGAACCACAGCTTATGTGTTATCTGCAGATACTTACAAATTGAACAAGTGTAAAGTTTTGTCATTTGGTAAAGAGTTAGTTGATAAAAATGAGCCATACTGTGTGAAAGGGTACTTAATGCATCTGCAGAAAGTATCAACCCTGGTCAGCCTGCGCAGGCTGACCTGGGCCCAAACTTTTCACTGTTGGTCAATGTTCTGTATATCAGAGAACCAGTCAACCCGATTCTGTCGGTTATTAGACAAAATGAATGTTCTTGATCCACATTATTATGTGATGACTTGCTTGGTATCATGCATCACAGAGATGCATAAAACTCCTTTTTGCCAGGGCAGGGCTCAAATATGTCTTAAAACTTTCAGACCTTTGGGTACAAAGAAGAAGACAAAGGCTATTATGCCGGAATTGTTGCTTCTGCACTGTTTATGGGCCGTGCTTGTGGGAGGTGAGGACATTGATTTGACATATCTCATACAATAGGCTGTTGTATGTTGCACATGATGGATATTAACCCTTTCCCAAACAAGCCCTGGTTTTCATGTGTCTGCAGTATGAGTCTTTTGAAACCACTGTGGGAAAAGGAGAAATTGCTCGTAATGAGCAATTTCTCCTTTTCTCACAGTATTTTTTCCCTTTTTTGATGACTTTCTGCCATTTTCATCAAATTTAAAATTGTCGTCCACAAACTCTTTCAATTTGGACCAGTCCAAAATTTGTCGTTTGGGAAAGGGTTAACCCTTTGCCACAATCACGACTTTAACGATCCTGTGAAAGCAGCCCTTTGAAAACATTGTGGGAAAAGGAGAAAATGCTAGTGACCAGCATTTTCTCCTTTTCCCACAATGTTTTTCAGCCTTCTCAAAACAATTTTCAATTTTTTAGTTACACTTATTTTGTCGTCTGCAACTGCTTTTAATTTCAACATGTCAAAAATTTTGTTGTTTGGTAAAGAGTTAACTGAGGTCTATATATGGATTTATGCAAAAAGTATTGTTGCAAATGGAGAAATTTCTCTCCTTCGGCCACAATGTTTTCAAAATTTATTTGCTACACGATGAAAAAAGTTGTTTGCCAGTGGAAATGTTTGTAACTCCACAAAATGTCAAAATAAATCATAGCCTTGTCAAAACTGAAAGCATTTACAGACAACGATTGTTACTTTAATCATGAAATTTCTATTTCAAAGGATAGAAAACATTGTGGGAACAAGAGAATATGCTGGTTACCAGTATCACTTTTTCCCACAATGTTTTCAAAAGCCTTTTTCTTTGGGGTCGTTAGAAGTCAGGGTTGTTTATTAAAGGGTACACAGAAAACCAAATATTTATAATATCACTTGGAATATGCTATCACGATAGAAATGTTAATGAGCCATGCTCTGGCAAAAGGGGGCTTAATGCCTTTGCGAAAAGTATCGACCCATGTCAGCCTGCGCGGACTGCGCAGGCTGACATGGGTCGATACTTTTCGCAAAGGCATTAAGCAGTCCGTGCAGGCTGACCTGGGTCGAAACTTTTTGCTAATGGTCCTTTTTCTGCATGGCAAAGGACCATTCTATCCCAGATTTGGGTCGAAACTTTTTGCTAATGGTCCTTTTTCTGCATGGCAAAGGACCATTCTATCCCAGATTTCATCCAGTTGTGGGACAAAATGGATTTCTTGGGTCAGTAGTTATATGTTGATTAGTTGGTATAATGCGTCATGGTAGAATGCACTGCGGAGATGCATTAACCCTTTCCCAAACGATAAATTTTAGACTGGTCCAAATAGAGAGAGTTTGCAGACGACAATTTTAAATTTGATGAAAATGGCAGAAAGTTCTCAAAAAGGGTAGAAAACATTGTGAGAAAAGGAGAAATTGCTCGTTACGAGCAATTTCTCCTTTTCCCACAGTGTTTTCAAAAGACTTGTACTGCCTACATGTGAAAACCAGGGCTTGTTTGGGAGATGCATTAAGCCCCCTTTTGCCAGAGCATGTCTCAAACATTTCATTTTGTAGATAAAAGTATTATGGTACAGTAGAATTAGATAAGAATAAAATGAGAACAGATGCTAAACATGTTCAACATTTGAAATGCATTGTGTGTGCAGGGTTTTCCCTGGACTTTCCAGTGTAGGGGTCATTTGACCCCTTTCAAATGAATCAAAGAAGGTTCAATTACAAATTTTGGGGGTCATTTGGAAAATTTGGGGGTCCAAATTCAAAGAAAGAGGGGGTCATGGAAAACCCTGTGTGTGATTCCATATTTGTAAACATATACCTACGATTTTGTCGTTTCAGTTATTTTTGGGGATGGTTGTCGGACAGAAAAGGAAGAAAGCCTGTGATGCTAATCACTATTATGTTGAACGGTTTATTTTCCCTGGCTTTTGGTTTTACAACCAATATCTATGTAGCCTTCATCACAAGATTCCTGTCTGGCCTCGCAAATGGTGGGTAAAAAATGCTGTCTGGGTTTCCAGTATTTCAATGTATAATATATAATCAAAGCGTTGAAAACACTGGTGTGGCATTTGTCAAGGGAGCCTCATGTGGAATTAATTATTTGAAAAACAAACAACAGAAATAGTTTCAAAAATATTCGTTTGAAAGTCAACCTACTATATAGTCATGCAAAATCTGATAGAGAAGGGTGCAATCTTGTGGGACGAACAAGTCTGGGCAAACAAGCCCTGGTACGATTAAGCCCAAGAACGAACTTGGTTTGGGATGAACAAGCACGGTATGTGTGTATCATTACACCACTATAGAAAGCCATAGCGGATTAAGCTATTTTCGATAAAAAGGAAGTATTTCCACAATTGATGACCCAATCCAATTTATTGTAACACGCCATTTTCAATTTCATATCTGAATGCAATCGAAACACTTATTTGTCTGAGAAAAATTGATTTTAATTGGGTTTACTTCCTTCGGTTTTGCACAAACCACGATACATGATTTTCAAAATTCCGTATTGAACTCATAGTGGCATTGTCTTCGACAAGTGCCACAAAAATATATTTTGATTGTTGTAATATTATATTAGCTGTGCTAATTTCTGAGGTAAAATGGACCTTAGACTTGTAGGAAATTGACCAATAGATGATGAAGTCAAAGGACAGTTTTATCTCCGGATTTAGTCGGATGGATATTTTAGATCCATAATTATGCAATGACTTGCTTGGTGTAAAGCATTACAGAGATGCACTAAACCCCATTTTGCCGAGGCACGGCTCATATACATTGCGACAATCAAAAATATATATTGTTAAAAATATAATCCAATATGGCTTTCCAAAGCAGTGCACTACTAGGGCCTTATATAACGTCATAACCTTAAGTTTTATGAATTGAAATTTAGTTCATATGATGATTTTGGAAAGATTTGTATTGGGGATCATAAAAGACAAGAGTTATTATTTTACCCTGTACAATGCAACCTTTAAACAACCCTGTGGAAAAAGTCTTTTGAGAACATTGTGGGAAAAGGAGAAAATGCTGGTAACCAGCATTTTCTCCTTTTCGCACAATGTTTTTCTACCCTATTGAAGACAGAAATAATTATTTGCACATTTAATTTGTGGTCTGCAAATGCTTTCAAATTGGTCCAGTCCAAAATTTCGTTGTTTGCTAAATTTATTGATTGATTGTATGGTGTTTAACGCCGTTTTCAACATTATTTCAGTTATATTGTGGCGGCCAGTGCACCTATCCATGCTTTCCTGGAGTTTCTTTTACCAGTACTCCGCACAATATCCTTTCCAAGCCACTGGCTGCTTTCCCACATAAACATCGTTGAAACAATGGTCAGCGATGAGAGAGGAATGAATCCTGTCGCAGTGACTATCATCAATCCTCAGAAAGAAATTGGCCAAGCCGGGGATCGAACCAGCGGCCTCCTGTTCTCAAGTCCTGTTTGTTGTTTGCTAAAGGGCTAAGTAGGTAATATATGATAGCTTTGCTCTGTGAAAAGGAGATTGCACGAGGTAACAAGGGTCAGTACTTTTTCCAGATGCGTTGTCTTCATACGAACTAAATTTCATTTAATGCTTTGCTGCACACTGCTGCCTCTTTATGCCCCTGGGAAAGAAACCATTTTGAAAAGATTGTGGGAAAAGGAGAAAATGCTGGTGACCAGCATTTTCTCCTTTTCCCACAATGTTTTCCACCCTATCCAAGAAAAAATGCACCGTTTGAGCCACATTGAAATTGTCATTTTTATTAGTGCTTTCAATTTGGACAAGGCTAAACTTTTTGTCGTCTGGTAAATGATTAATAAACCTTTATAGGATATTACTTTATATATGGCCTTAATGGTGCACTGCTTTAGAAAACATTGTTGAAAAAGGAGAAAAAGTGGTTTGCTACAAGACAAGAATTAGAGCACCACATACAAATGCCTATCCTCTTTTTGCTTTTTCAGTAACTAAGTTGGAAAAGGGGCATAACTGTGTTATAAATGCTTTGAAAGTTACTTGCCTGTCTGATCTTAGTTTCCCTATCAAGTATCAATACACATAATGATTAACCCTTTACCATACAGTCCAGAGTTTTAATGATCCTGAAGAAGAAGTCTTTTGAAAACATCATGGGAGAAGGAGGAAATGCTGGTAATCAGTATTTTGTCCTTTTCCCACAAGGTTCTCTGCTGTATCAAAGACAAATTCTATTATCTTAGCCAGATGTAAATTATTGTCTGCTAGTGCGGTCAATTTGGACAAGTCTGTATTTTTCTTGTGTGGTAAAGAGTTAAACTAGTCTAGGTTTGAAGTATATATGGCGTGCAACACACGAAAAGGGGCCTTCGGACATATGCGTAAAAGTGTGTCGTCCAGATCAACCTTTGCAGTCTGTGACTAATCCGAGACGACACTTTCTGTTTTTGTACGATTTTCTATTTCATGAAAGTCTACTGTATAAAAACTTTACGCAAGTGTCCGAAGGTCTCATTTTGCATGTTGCAGGCCATATATCTTCAATAATGAAAAGGATATGAATTTCAAAGTAATAACAACCCTGAACAAAGAGACTTATGAATACATTTTTGGAAAAAGAGAAAATGCTGCTTACCAGCATTTTCTCCTATTCCCACAATGCTGTCTACTCGATCAAGTACAAATCTCATCATTTGAAATACATTTAATTTGTCATTGGCAAATATTTTCAATTTGGACAAGTCTAAAATTTTGTCGTTTGATAAAGAACAAAATATGGTTTCAGGGACAGTCGCCACAGCCAAGACGGTTCTGTACGAGATATCGGACAACACTAACCAGGCCGTGGGCATGTCCATCATATCTGTTGCCTGGGGGTCTGGTATCATCATTGGACCAGCGGTAGGAGGTATGAATCTTAAACTCAGCATCCCTGATTTTCCTTTAACCCTTTACAGCACAATGCCGCCTTTTGACGCCCCTGGGAAAGAAGCCTTTTGAAAACATTGTGGGAAAAGGAGAAAATGCTGGTAACCAACATTTTCTCCTTTTCCCACAATGTTTTCTACCCTATCAAAGAAAAGTTGCACCATTTGAGCCACATTGAAATTGACGTCTGCAAATGCTTTCAATTTGGACAAGGCTAAAATTTTGTCGTCTAGTAAAGGGTTAACCCTCTTACCTAATAATCCCATGTTTTGAGTGCTTTACTTCATAATCCTGAGTTTTAAAGACCTTGAGGTAAAAAGCATTTTAAAATATTTGGGGAAAAGCAGAAAAGGCTTGTGACCAGGGTTTTCTCCATTTCTCAAAATTTGTTTTACCTTTCAAATGACATCCTATCATTTGAGCCTCATTCAGTTTGCCGTCTGCAAAATGCATTCTGCTTGGGCAAGTCTAAAATGATTTTGCCTGAAAATGACTATCAAGTTGCTGGTTATAATAGCCGCAGATATCTAACATTAGCAAGATGTAGATAAACATGACGTCTAAAGCATGAAGAAAATGCCAGCAGTAGTTCTCAGTACTTTTTGAATCTATTTAACTCTTTTACCACACAATCCCGACTTTTAACGTCCCTGATAAAGAAGCCTTTGGAAAACATTGTGGGAAAAGGAGAAAATGCTGGTAACCAGCATTTTCTCCTTTTCCCACAATGTTTTCTAGCCTTCCAAAAACAAATTTCAATTTTTGAATTAAGATTTATTTTGTCGTCTGCAGATGCTTTCAATTTGGACTGGTCTAAAAATTTGTTGTTTGGTAAAGAGTCAATTCTTTATCAAATGACAAAATTTTAGACTGGTCCAAATTGAAAGCATTTGCAGACAACAAAATAAATGTGATTGAAAAATTGAAATTTGTTTCAGGAAGGGTAGAAAACATTACCAGCATTTTCTCCTTTTCCCACAATATTTTCAGAGGGCTTCTCCCTCAGGGTCGTTAAAACTCGGGATTGTGTGGTAGAGTTAAGGTTACCGAGCTAATCCCTTTAAATGCTTTCCAGAAATTTTCCCTGTGGAGGAGTGTTTGTATGAAGTCCCAACACACTTTTCCCAGCTTTTGAAAACATCGTGGATAAAGCAGAAAATGCTGGAAACCAGCATTTTCTGCTTTTCCCACCATGTTTTTTACCCACTTAAAGCCACATTTTATTATTGTTTTAGCCATATTTGATAAGTCACAGTGTTTTCATTTAAAGCCGATTGCCGATCAAAAACATTGGTTGAAATCAGCCTTTAATTGGTTGTTTTTGCTGGATCTTTGAAAAATCAATTGCGTTGTTTATATAAAAAATATTTCACGCGTTGGTAACTGTACTGCGACACCGGTTCAATTTTACCGCAAAACCAGAAACAATTGGTTTATGAATGTTACGCGGTCATTCATTGGATACTTGCATCCAATTATCCAATCGTAGGCGACGATACGTTTCTCCGATCTCCATTTGGTAATCATGGACGCCAAAGCCTACGCGGCCCCCTTGACCTCCCGGCCTGTTGTTTTTGTCAATCAATCTGTTGCTTCATTTCAAAATGAAAACCCTGAAGTCATCTACAAGCACTTTCATTTTTGGGCAAATCTAAAACTTTGTCAACTGTTAAATATCTCATCAAATAATAAATTAGAGTACCTTTGTAATAACTGCAACATGAAGATAAACATGGCATCTAGAGCAGAATATCGTGTAACAGCAGTTCTGATAACTTTTTGTACCCTTTTCAGGTTACCTAGCCAATCCCTGTAAACGCTACCCAGAAACTTTCCCTTCCGAAGGATTTTTGTACAAGTTCCCATACATTTTTCCTGGACTCTTTGCCTTTGTGATTGCCTTGATTGCTTTTGTGATTGATCTTTTCTTCCTGCCCGAGACAATACACTGGAAGTAAGATACTGTATACTTTTCTGGCAGTGTTTTCTTTACCAATGTAAATAAATAGTTTCCTTTCCCTGGGCAGACTGTTAATATGTAATTTTTTTAAAGTCATGCACTTGAACTTGTATGGAAAAATAAGCCTAAGGGACATTAAAAATGCACTTGCTTAACTCTTTACCATTCAATCCCAAATTTTAATGATCGTGAAGAGGAAGGTTTTTGAAAATATCATGGAAAAAGGAGAAAATGCTAGTAACAAGCATTTTCTCCTTGTCTCAAGATATTTTCTTCGTTTTCAAAGATAGATCATTTAAACTTCTTTTAACTCTTTACCAAATGACAAAATTTTAGACCTGTCCAAATTGAAAGCATTTGCAGACAACAAAAGGAATGTGACTCAAAAATTAAAATTTGTGTTGGGAAAAGTGGAAAACATTGTGGGAAAAGGAGAAAATGCTGGCTACCAGCATTTTCTCCTTTTCCCACAATGTTTTCAAAAGGCTTCTTTCTTAGGGTCATTAAAGGTCGGGATTGTGCAGTAAAGGGTTAAGTTGTCATTTGCAGATGCCTTCAACTTGGACAGGTCTTGAATTTTACCGTTTTATGAAAAAAAAAATGACACTGTTTCTAGCAACCTTGACTTCGAATGACCCGCAAGAAGAAGGCTTTTGAAAACACTGTGGAAAAAGGAGAAAATTCTTGTAATAAGCATTTTCTCTTTTATTTCCACAATGTTTTATACCATTTCACAGACAGAAATAATCTCTTGAACCACACCAGATTTGCGGTCTGCAGATGCTTTCAAATAAGTTGAGTCTAAAATCTTATCGTTTGATGCAGAGTTAGGTCCTAAGGTTGATTTGACTCTAATGCTAGACTGGTATATTGCTTTAGGGATGATACAGACAATGTGGAAATGGCTGAGGACACAGTCGATGAGAACACAAGTCTACACACAAGCCAGGGAAACATGGTGACTCTTGGTCATAAACTTTCACATTTAAATGATAAGCCCAGACAGGCAATATCAGTGGAAAACCTTCACCTGGAGTCAGAAGGGGCCACATTTCTTGCAGGTGAGTTATTTTGTAAGTCAGGAAGATGGGGTGACATTGGGCGTTAAACTGGTGCTTTTAAAACTTTACCAGATAACAAAATTTTAGGTATGTCAAAATTTACATCATTTGCAGGCGACAAAATAAATGTGGTTCATATAATAAAATTTCTCTTTGAGAGGTAGAAAATACTATGAAGAAAAGGGATAAAAAGCTGGCTATCAGCCAAAAATTCTTCACGATACATCCTTACAGCCAGAGGGAAAAAGTTGCTATTAAGACTTGAAAGTGTATAGAATGGCTCAGAATTTGGTCAGCTGTGTAAACATAGATATATTACAAATATATATATGGCGTAAGGGATAGAAAAATTGAAGGGATTTGTCCTCATTTAAAACCAGAAACAACAACAGTGATTTCTTTGAAAGCTGCTAAAAAATGAAATACATGTACATTTTCCATCCATCGTAATCTGTGCAACAGTTCAGCCATCAGGGGCAACAATATGCATGAAGATAGAAGAATGATTATAGTTTGATGAAATAAAGATGAAATGGGTTAAAAACTGGCGGAAAACGACTTTTTAAACAAGTATAGATGTATCTCTATGTGCTATCATACAGAAGTCGTATTTTCTGCCCATGGCTCATGATACTTGGTTGCATTGTTTATGCTGAATATATGAGCCATGCTTTTTGAAAAGGGGGCTTAATGCATCTGCGAAAAGTATCGACCCAGGTCAGCCTGCGCGGTCCGCGCGGGCTGACCTGGGCCGAAACTTTTCGCTTTTGGTCAATTTTCTGTATGTCAAAGGACCATTCTACATTATGATAGAGTTGGTTGTTAGACATAATGAATTTTCAGGATCCCTAACTATGTTATGTCTGGCTTGGTATGATGCATCATGGAGATGCATTAAGCCCCCTTTTTTCAGAGCATGGCTCATATTGTTTTACATGAGTTTGTTATTCTCTCAAAGCTACGAAGGCTTAGATGAGAGAGGCTGGACCAATTCAGACCTCTTATTCTTTTGACCCTTTTAGTACCATAGGCATAAAGGGAGGCTTTTGTACATGGCATAGCAGTCTGAACTTGGATCTATACTGTCAGCCTGAAAGAGTTAATGTAAGCTTTGGCGGATGGTATAGATCAAGATCTGCACAGAACATGGTTTTGACCTGATTGGGCAAGGTTATGTAGACAGTATAGTTCAAGATCAGACTGCTAGAAAATGCAGACTTACCTTTGATCTACATGTATACCATCCACTTGTTCAGTCATTGCCATGAATTAAAAAAAATCTTTGTGTTTTGGTGGATTATTTTTTCAGCTGTCGAAATAGTTCAAGTATATATGAGCCATGCTCTGGCAAAAGGGGGCTTAATGCATTTCTGTAATGCATGATACCAAATGAGCTATCACATAGTTAGGGATTCATAAAATATAATATGTCTAACAACATACTGTATCATAAGGTAGGCTGGTCCTTTGACATACAGAAAATTGACCTATAGCGAAATGTTTCGGCCTGGGTCAGCCTGTGTGGATTGCACCAGCTTGTTAGCTCACCTGAGCACGAAGTGCTCGAAGTGAGCTATTGTGATCGGTCAATGTCCGTCGTCCGTCTATGTCCGTCCGTTCACAATTACAAAAAAAATCTTCTCCTCCTAAACTAACAATCAGATTTCAATCAAACTTCACAGAAATGATCCTTAGGTCAAGCTCTTTCAAAATACTTCAAAGAATTGAAATCAGTGAAGAACTCTGGTTGCCATGGCAACCGAAAGAAAAAACTTTAAAAATCTTCTTGTCCCAAACTGTAAGGGCTAGAGCTTTCATATATGGCATGTAGCATCATCTAGTGGCCCTCTACCAAAAGACTTCAAATTATGGCCCTAGTGTGGAAATTAGCCCCATGTTGTGGGTTCTCGGATTTCACATAGAGATAAAGAAGGAAATCTTTAAAAATCTTCTTGTCCCAAACCGTAAGGGCTAGAGCTTTCATATATGGCATGTAGCATCAGCTAGTGACCCTCTACCAAAATACTTCAAATTATGGCCCTGGTGTTAAAAATTGGCCCTATGTTGTGGGTTCTCGGATTTCACATAGAGATAAAGAAGGAAATCTTTAAAAATCTTCTTGTCCCAAACCGTAAGGGCTAGAGCTTTCATATTTGGCATGTAGCATCATCTAGTGGCCCTCTACCAAAACACTTAAAATTATGGCCCTGGTATGAAAATAAGCCATATTTTGTTGGTCTCGGATTTCACATAGTGATAAAGAGGGAAATCTTTAAAAATCTTCTTGTCCCAAACCGTAAGGGCTAGAGCTTTCATATTTGGCATGTAGTGTTACGGTGTTGAGTCTTCTTGCAAGTGGTTGTGGGAAAGAGGTTGATCACCATTATATCTTGAAAAGAGTCAACTCAATACTGATCTGCTAAAATATTAATTAATTTCTTGAGCATCTCTGCAACAATTACAGTAAACTTTGCTTATTACTGTATTGCTTAATACGATATATTGCTTATAATGACGTTAATCCCTTGGTCCCAACAGGGTCTCTTTTTATAAGAATATACATCAGTTAAAACGATACTCAGATAAAACGATATGATTTCTTCGGTCCCGTGAGTATTATTGTAAGTGGAACCCTATTTTGGGCAGTCGCAGATGTCAACCCGTATCAGGTATGTGCCACTATTGGGAAACACTGAGTCTTTTAACTGCTTTCTGCAATTGTTGTCTAATTGTTGTCAGCTTTTCATTTGCCTGTCTATCAAAAGGTCATTGCATATCTAATTCATTTTTGGACCTACTCATAAAAAAGGTATAATCACAATATTAAGACTGAATATCAAGGCCGTATCTGTGAACGATGGGTTATATGCATTTAAATTTCACAAACACATTTTGATAATTTACAATTTATATACACCAATAGTGTTGGATTTGGGTCTTTGTATGGGTAAAACATCTATTAAGCGACCACTCAAGGGACTGCCAAAATTGGTCACTTTAGAAAATGGTCTCTTAATGCAACAAAAACTTATTCAGATTACATGGAGTGGCAACATTTCTTGCACTCAAATAATACCTTACTTTCTAGAAAAGCCTTTGTTGGTAATACTCATTACAATACTCTCACTAAGATGATTGTAATAAGTACTAACAACATAGGATTTAGCTCAGCATAAAGGGGCATTCAATTCCAGCTATATTTCAACAGAGACATTGGAATTCCTGTCGCTTAATAAAAGTGTTGGCTTAATAAACGTAGTCGCTTAGCTAAGCAAGATCAACTGTATTGCCCTTTGACAAATTGGAATTCATGAACAACTCTGGTTTCCATGTCAACTGCTGAAAAATAAAATCAATCCAAACACAAAGCCTACAACTTAATTGGCAACAGTAGCACTCTACCAAAGTACATCGAATTGTGACCATAGGAAAAAAAAATAAGTGCTTTGTTGTTGGATCCCAGTTTCCACATCCAAATAAAAGATCTTTTAAAATCTTCTTTCATCCAAACATTAACCCTAGAACTTTCATATTCAGCATGGACTGGTGGATAGTTATGCTCCAGTAAGGGTAAGCATATAGTCGCCATTTCTCAACAACCACTTGACGGCTCTTGTTTGCTAATAGCATTTACCAAATTTCTTCCTTGGAATCACAAAAAGTCCTTTGTAGTCACATGTGGGATCAAATCTGTAAAGAGTGTATTCTTGGAATCCTCCTGTTCTATATTGTATGGCCCACAACATACATTTGGCATGCGATTCTGTCTGAAAACCCATTATCAGCTCACCTGAACATAACATACTCATGCTTAGCTTTTATGTATCCTTGAATATGCGTCGCCAAAATTCCACTGTTCATTATATAAGTATCATAATTCGAGCATAATCTTGATCCATCGCCCAGAATGTTTGTAAGGTTGTGAACATGAACATGACCACACTCAGCAACCACAATTCTGGCTCAGTTATACTCAAAATTTCCCTGGATGTTCACAATGACCTAAGGACAAATCTGATCAAAATGGGGACAAGCTAAAAGCATCAAAATAGGGAGATTGATGACAATTCCATTGTTTACATTCTAGGGCCTATAATTTCGACCACCATTTTCTGACCAGCTCTGATTGTTGGTATTGTCATATGGATGAATCATTTTCAAAACTAAAACATTCCAGCAAAAAACAAGAGGCAAGTGGCCATAACAATGACAGCTGAGTTGCATTTCAGGTGAGCGATTTAGGACCATCATGGTCCTCTTGTTCTCCTTTTCCCACAATGTCTTCAAAAGCCTTATTCGTCAGGTTCATCAAAACTCCGGATTCTGTGGCACAGAGTTAAAGGATTTTAAAGTTGGTTTTAATGTTTCCCCTTTCCTTTTGTTTATTTTCACAGGATCAAGAAAGGAAATCCATATCTCTCGCCACGGAATCACCTTTCCAGACGTGGACAAAGACTGCAAGAGTAACCCTAGACCTGCCTTGGAGAGAGCGCTATCAGACACTGCTACACATTATTGTAAACACTGCCAGAGTTACACGTGTAATTGCACAGAACTTGTAGAGGTAAAACTGTTATTGTCAGGGGAAAATAATGAAAACGGAAGTACTCAACATGTGTCAGGAAATGAAGTTACAGAAGACAGTGTCAGTGAACAGGAAGCGCATACAAAAACTGGAACATGCTGTGAGGGACTTCGAAATTGGTCGATAATTAAACTTATAAGGTGAGATTTTTTCACTTGGCTGTAGCCCTTGCATTGTTGTTGTTGTCTGTGTTGTCATCAACATGCAAAAACTTTGACATTTTGTTATATTTCTCTTATTACTGAAGATATTTACTTCAAACAGAGACAAGTTGTTAACTATGGTAAGGGAACCCATACAACAAGGGGAGGTAACCGTCAGAGTATTTTGACACAGTTGGGTCCCTTTTTTTACTTAAATTTAAATTTTCACTGAAACCGCAGCCACAGCAGTGTTGGCACGTGCATGCGGTGCTCTTGTTAATATTCTCTTGTCATATGTATGTCACTGTTCGCTACTGCTGAATTATTGCATGATATCTTTCAACATGTAAATTATTACATACAAGTGAAATAAAAATGGCATGCAACACACGAAAAGGGGCCTGCGGACATTTGCGTAAAGTGTTTTCCTGGATTAGCCTGCGCAGTCAGCGCAGGCTAATCCAAGACAGCACTTTACAACTACGTAAGATTTTTTCATACAGTAGACTTTCGTGAAACAGAAAATCGCGCAAAAACGGGAAGTGTCGTCTTGGATTAGTCACAGACTGCCCAGGCTGATTGGGGACGACGCACTTTTACGCATATGTCCGAAGGTCCCTTTTCGTGTGTTGCACACCAAATATGAGCCATGCTCTGACAAAAAGGAGCTTAATGTATCTTTCATGATCCATGATACCAAGCAAGTCGTCACATAATTATGGATCCATAAAAATCAATTTTTCAGAACAATGTACCGAATCTGGAGGTAGAGTGGTCCTTGGACTTGCAGACAATTTACCAAAAACAAAAAGTTTTGGCCCAGGTCAGCCTGCCCGCACTGCGCAGGCCGACAATGGTCAATACTTTTTTTGCAGATGCATTAACTCTTAACCAAACCACAAAAATGTAGACTTGTCCAAATTGAAAGCATTTGCAGACGACAATTTAAATATTACTCAAATGATGGAAATTGTCATTGTTAGGGTAGAAAATATTGTGAGAAAAGGAGAAAATGCTGGTTACCAGCATTTTCTCCTTTTCCCACAATTTTTTCCAAAGGCCTCTTTCTCAGGGTCGTTAAATGTCGGGATTGTGTGGTGAAGGGTTAAGCCCCCTTTTCACATAGTGTGGCTCATATCTAACTTATTAAAAACTGTTGAAGGTGACATGTAATCATTCAATTCAGCAGAGCAAGATTCTCACGGTAATTTTCTGGTTTCTCTCCAGACAATATGACGTGTTTGTGGCTGTCAGTCTCTACAGTTTGTTTTCATTCAGTGTAATTGGTTTGGAGGAGGTTTTTACTGTATGGGCTTCAACAGATGTACTGCTGGGTATGTACTCCAAGATTTACATAAGGGAAAAAAGTTCTTTGTGCTGACCATTGTTTCGACAATGGATATGTGGGAAAGCAGCCAGTGGCTTGGAAAGAATATTGTGCGTAGTACTGGTAAAAGAAACTCCAGGAAAGCATGGATAGGTGCACTGGCCGCCGTGATATAACTGAAATAATGTTGAAAACGGCGTTAAACATCATACAATCGATCAATCAATCAATTCTTTGTGCTGATTGAGCCATGTGAAACTGCATGGGGTAGGTCTTGATGTGTGGATTCATCGTTTGTTACCATCGATATTTCAACTCTTTTACCAAACGACAAAATTTTGGACTGTGCCGAATTGAGTGCATTTATGGATGATAAACTGAGTGAAGCTCAAATGATGATTTCTGTCCTTGATAGGGTTAAAAAAACATTGTGGGAAAAGGAGAAAATGTTGGTTACCAGCATTTTCTCCTTTTCCCACAATGTTTTCAAAAGTCTTCTCTTTCAAGGTGATTAAAACATGGGATTTTGTGTTAAAGAATTAATAACGTTGTATTTCATTTATGTAGTACAATGTCATATTTTGCTCACAAGATCTTGCTCTCCTGAACCTAACTGCTTCTGTAATGACATTTTGCAGAACTTTTGACCAGTGAAATTTATATATTACAAATCACTTGCACAAAAGGATTTTCTTTGTCTAATTCATATAACAAAATCCTTATTGAAAACATTGTGGGAATCGGAGAAAATACTGAGAACCAGCATTTTCTCCTTTTCCCACAGTATTTCAAAAGGCTTCTTTCTAGGGTCTCTAAAACTCATTGGGTGGTAAAGGGATAATTTAGACAATTTTACAAGTTGGTGGCCTGGTAAAGAGTTAAAGGTCAAGGTCACTGTTACTGATAAAAGAGAATTTTGTTTATCAAAGCTCTAAATGGTAAAGGTAATTTTCTTGTGCTGTGAGAAAGTCTATTATTTGGTCAGGTTATTCAAACGGACACACTCTTAATGTTTCTCTATTTGTAGATGGTTTGGGCTTTCAACCCAATGAAATTGGGACTGTGCTGGGAACTACCTCAGTTCCTTTACTGTTTTTACAGCTGTTTATTTTTCCAAATATAGTGCGTAGATTGGGCATTAAACAGGTAAGAATTTTATCTTTATTTTAAACATACTGACTCTTTGACAGTTATTTAGTGCACTCCTTTTAACATCTTTTCTTTGCCTCCTACCCCCTTTTTAGCTCATCTGAGCACGAAGTGCTCAGGATGAGCTATTGTGATCACTCACCGTCCGTCCGTCCGTCCACATTTTGTTGTTTACACTCTAGCATCTACAAATATTAACCAATCAACACCAAACTTGGTCAAAATGTATATGACCATAAGATCTCGGATGAGCTCGATTATGGGTGTAATCGGACCAGAACCACTGGAGTTATTTGCCCTTGAATTAGAAAAATTGCTATATTTGACTTTGTTTACACTCTAGCATCTACAAATATTAACCAATCGGCACTAAACTTGGTCAAAATGTATATGACCATAAGATCTCGGATGAGATCGATTAAGGGTATAATCGGACCAGAACCACTGGAGTTATTTGCCCTTGAATTAGAAAAATTGCTATATTTGACTTTGTTTACACTCTAGCATCTACAAATATTAACCAATCAACACCAAACTTGGTCAAAATGTATATGACCATAAGATCTCAGATGAGTTCGATTATGGGTGTAATCGGACCAGAACGACTGGAGTTATTTGCCCTTGAATTAGAAAAATTGCTATATTTTGACTTTGTTTACACTCTAGCATCTACAGATATTAATTAATCGGCACCAAACTTGGTCAAAATGTATATGACCATAAGATCTCGGATGAATTTGATTATGGGTGTAATCAGACCAGAACGACTGGAGTTATTTGCCCTTGAATTAGAAAAATTGCTATGTTCTACTTTGTTTACACTCTAGCATCTACATATATTAACCAGTCAGCACTAAACTTGGTCTAAAATATATATGACCATAAGATCTCAGATGAGTTTGATTATGTGCCTAATCGGACCAGAACGACTGGAGTTATTTGCCCTTGAATTAAAAAAAAATTGCTACATTTGACTTTGTTTACACTCTAGCATCTACAAATTTAAACCAATCAGCTCCAAACTTGGTCAAAATATATATGACCATAAGATTTCGAATGAGTTTGATTGTAAGTCTAATAGGACCAGTTATTGCTGTGTCCTGGAAAAAGGGGGCTTGATGTATATTTTCATTGTGGACCAATATCTCTAACTACAGAACAAAATGTCATGAAACTTCATCTTTTTATTGTTTATTGCAAGCCACATAGTTATTTGTTATTATTTCATGAAATGCCATGTCATGAAAAAAGGGGGCTAAATGTTTAATTTCGTCATGGACCAATGACCATCTGTTTGTCCATCTTTCAGGACAGATATCTTCTAAAATCCTTGACAAAAAATTCATACAGGTGTTCCTAATGATGTCCGCTGATATTTATTGGTTTTTTTTCCTTTTTGATATCAAATATTGTCTCATAGGAAAAAGGGGCTTCATGTATATTTCTGTTAAGGATCAATATACATGTATCTTCAACTCAAAATCCTAGACAAAAATTTGTGAAACTTCATACATGTGTTCCTTATGATACTTCGCCAATATCATTAGGTTAGCTTTTTTGATTAAATGTCGTGTCATGGAAAAAGGGGGCTTCACATATATTTTCATTATGGATTAATATCTCTTTAACTATAGGACAAAATGTTATGAAACTTCATCTTTATGTTGTTTATCACAAGCCACAGACAATGGTTAGGCCTATTTGTTAGCTCACCTGAGCACGAAGTGCTGGGTGAGGTATTGTGATTCGTCGTTGTCCTGCATCCATCTTTCCACAATTCCTTTAAACATCTTCTCCTCCTAAACCAGTCATGTTGAAACTTGACAGGCATATTCCTTGGGTGAAGTTCTACCAAAGTTGTTAAAAGAATTGAATTAACCCTTTAACTCCAGGGGTCACAATTCTGGGCAAAATTGTATATAGAGCAAACTTTAAAAATGTTTTTGTCTGAAACTAGAAGGCCTAGAGCTTTGATATTTGGTATGTGGCATTTCCTTGTGGACAATTTTGTTCAAGTGATGCCCCTGGGTCAAAACAGGACATAAAGGTATACAGAATGAATTTTAAAAGTCTTGTTCTAATTAACCCTTTACCACACAATCCCAAGTTTTAATGCCTGTGAGAAATAAGGCTCTTGAAAATATTGTTGGAAAAAGAGGAAATACTTGTAACCAGCATGTTTTCCTTTTTCCACAATGTTTTCCACCCAACCAAAATCAAATTTAAATTTTTGAGTCACATTTATTTTGTTGTCAGCAAATGGTTTGAATTTGGACAAGTCTTAACCCTTTAAGCGCCTTTCACTACTATAGTTGTCTTTGTGTCTAGTGTAGATCAAGATCAGACTGCACGAAATGTGCAGTCCAATCATTGATCTATACTGTCTGCTTTGTTGAAACACTGCAGACAAAAGGCACCCACGCAGTTGTTATCATCTTGGACTCATTCTGGAATGAAAATGGCCTTTGGGTTTAAGGATTGAATTTTGTTGTTTGTTAATGATTGAGCCAAGCCTGTTAGCTCATTACCTACAGGGCTAGCTATGCAGGGATGTCAAGTTTAAATCTCAGTTGGGCCAAGCACTCGGGTAACCAGGATTTTTTTAAACTTTTTCCACAATGTTCTCTACCCATCCCAAATCTAAGTTCATTTTTTGAGACAAATTTATTTTGTTGTCTGCAAATGCTTTGAATTATAGACCAGTCTAAACTTTTTGTTTGGTAAAGAGATAAAGATAGACCAAGTAATATGCATTTCAAGACTGTTGTAGGCAGTACTGTCTTGCAGAATATAAGGCATATATATCAAAGATCCACCTGCAGTCTGATCTTTATCTACACTGTCTGATAAAACATCCTGTCTTGCGTACCCCTAGCCTTGGTTCCCACCTGATCATTTTTTCCTTTTATCTATTCAGGACGGACGGATGCAGTTTAAATTTGACATGAAGCCCCCTTTTTCCATGACACAGCAATAAATTCCAAAACCCTGACAATATGCGCTAGGTCACTTGATGTGTGAAATTTTCATCCAAATCTGTTGAGATATGTCCAGTAATTAGAGAGATATTGGTGAAAAATGAAATATGACATGAAGACACCTTTTTCCATGATGCAGCTATAAATTGCAGAACCTTGACAATATGCGCTAGGTCACATGATGAGAAACATTCTGTGAAAACTTTTGAAAACATTGTTGGAAAAGGAAAAAATGCTGGTAACCAGCATTTTCTCCTTTTTCCCCACAAAGTTTTCTACCCTATCAAAGAAATATTGTGTCACTTGAGCCAATATGAAAATGTTGTCTGCAAATGCTTTCAATTTGGACAGATCTAAATTTTGCCATGTGGTAAAGGGTTAAAGGCTTTGACAGCATTTTTCTCTCTGGCTGTTAGGATGTATCTTTGAACATTGTGTTCATTGTATTTTGAGTTCACTTTTGTTCATTCATTTAACTCTGTAGTACAGATTTTATCTTGTAAATCTTAGAAGTCATTATAATTTTTGTTCTTCAGTTTGTGGTGTTTGTCTTAATTTATAAATAAGTTTAGATTTTGGGCATATACTTCACCATGAATTGAAGTACCATTTGAAAGATCTGTTCAGGTAGGGCCAAGGTCAATGTCACACTTGAAGGTCAAATTTTTGTAAGCTGGACGCATTGAAAGGTTGGTGCAAGACTATTGCAAGTGTAAATACATTGTTTATGTGTTTACAATAGCAATTACCCATGAACATGTCCCTGGACAACCACTGTAGTTGTTGGTGTATTTAACAACATTATAATACTAACTTGTATAGAAAGTCTTGAATCGGCAAACATTCTCTACTAAGTTTGTTCAAATCAGGCAACTTTTTGCCATACACCAAAAGGCCTAGAGCTTTGTTATTATTCCTTCAAAACTCTGTTCTGGAGGTATATAGGAGTCAGCTTGTCGGTCCATCCATCCATCCATCCATACATCCATCCATCAGTCTTTCTGTAGCATTTTCTTGTCAGAGCTAGTTCTCAACAATTACAGGACAGATTTCATTCAAACTTTAGAGAGACTCGGTGCCAAGCAAGAATGTGCATATTATATTTTGGTGACGGTTCATTGAATTTTTACAAAGTTATTTTTCTTTGATGAAATTTCTTGTTCTCCCTATTTTGTAACAACTATTGGACAAATATCATTCAAATTTCTCACAAATATTTATATAACCGGTTTTGGTTAAGAAAGATTATTTTCTTGTCTAAACAAAGAAGACCTAGAGCTTTGGCCTTGCACTTCGATATTTGGTATTTATCTTCATTGTAGACCTTTACTGCTTGGTACTCAGGTGAGCGATATAGGACCATCATGGTCCTCTTGTTTTTTAACCCTTTCCCAAATTGGTCCAAATTGAAAGAGTTTGCAGACGACAATTTTAAATTTGATGAAAATGGCAGAAAGTTCTCAAAAAGGGTAGAAAACACTGTGGGAAAAGGAGAAATTGCTCGTTACGAGCAATTTCTCCTTTTCCCGCAGTGTTTTCAAAAGACTTGTACTGCAGACACGTGAAAGGGTTAAACGTCTGGGAAAGGGTTAAACGTTTACCAGCAATCCCAAGTATTAATGACCTTTAGGAAGAAGGCTTTTGAAAACATTGCGGGAAAAGGAGAAAATGCTGGTATCCAGCATTTTCTCCTTTTCCCACAATGTTCTTCCAAAGCCTTCTTTTATAGGATTGTTAAACTTAGGATTGTGCGGTAAAGGGTCAAACATATTAACTGTGAAATCAGCTTATGCTAAAAATTTTCTACCCATTTCTTAATTTCTTTCCTGATACGGTTATATGTATGTATTTTAACCTTAACTCATTACTAAATGACAAAATATTGGACAAGTCCGAATTGAAAGCATTTGCAGACGACAACATAAATGTGATTCAAAATTTGAAATTTGTGTGTGGGAGTGTGGTAAACATTGTGGGAAATGGAGAAAATGCTGGTATGTTTTCAAAAGCTGTCTTTCTCAAGGTGGTTAAAACTCTAGATTGTTTGTTGAAGGGTTAAGAAAGCTCTATACCATTCAACAAAATGTAAGACAAAGTAAATATGGTTCAACCCTTTACCACACAATCCTGAGTTGTAACGACCCTGAGAAAGAAGCCTTTTGAAAACATTGTGGGAAAAGGAGAAAAATGCTGGTAACTAGCATTTTTTCCTTTTCCCACAATGTTTTCTACCCATTCAAAAACAAATTCCAATTTTTGAGCCATATTTGTTTGCTGTCTTCAAATGCTCTCAATTTGTTTCTTACGAACATGAAAGTTCGCAACAAATGCATAGCTCAAATATAAACCGCTCCGACTGGGATTCGAACTCGTGCGGCAAAGATCCTCATTTCTTGTGGTTTAAAAGACCAATACACTAACCCCTGAGCTAAAGAGAATTCTCCCTAACACAGTTGTCAGGTGTTGATTTTATACGGGAAGAAGCTATGCTGTAAGGAAGGAGTGATCTCCCATAACATGTTCTAGTCCAGAATTTTGTGGTTTGGTAAAGTCAAGGCCATAAAAGGAAAATCTCTATGGGTTTCAATGGATTATTTTTTAAACTGCCAAAATTGGTCAGTTGTATATATTGTATCTATATAAGTCCACATTATTAGTCACATTGCGTTGAAACTTTCAGGGATTGTTAAATACAATGAGTACTGAAACTCTATAAATTTTGGCTGCATTCAAACCAATATGGTTTTGAGAAATTGTACTTCAATTGTTTCACTATTTGTTCAATTCATCATGCCTACATTATAAATGTATGCTAGAAAATAAGCAAAATCAATGCCAGTAGAGCGATTCAGGCCTCAACCCTTTACCAGATGACAAAATTTTAGACCAGTCCAAATTGAAAGCATTTGCAGACGACAATTTCAATGTGGCTCAAATGGTGCAATTTTTCGTTGATGAATCACATTTGAATTGTCGTCTGCAAATGCTTTCAATTGGGACAAGTCTATATTTTTGTCGTTTGGTAAAGAGTTAAGGCAAAAGTTCTGCAGGATATAGAAGAGAAGAAAATAGTTATGTTGTTTCTGTTCTCAAGTTCCATGCTATCTCCTCTCTCTATTCCAGTCCCTCGTGGTATGTGATATTATACTAATGATTTTCACACAGGCAATTCCAACTTTACATTTATTGGTGCATAAGTAAGTTAAAACTCAATATGAGCCATGCTCTGTGAAAAGGGAGCTTAATGCATCTGCAAAAAGTATCGACCAAGATCAGCCTGCGTAGTCTGCGCAGGCTGACCTGGGCCAAAACCTTTCGCTATTGGTAAATTTTCTGTATGTCAAAGGACCAGTCTGCCTTATGATACAGTTGCTTGTTATATTAGACAAAATGGGATTTTATGGATCCCTAATTATGTGATGACTTGCTTGGTATCATGAATTATGGAGATGCATTAAAGCCCCTTTTGCCAGAGTATAGCTCAATTATATTGATGCAAGTAGCTTATCAGCTTTTTGCTTTGTGACATACCTTTATAGCAACTTCAGATTGTTTAGTTGAACCCGGCACCACACAATCCCTTTTAACTCTTTCCCAAACGACAAATTTTGGACTGGTCCAAATTGATAGAGTTTGCAGACGACAATTTTAAATTTGATGAAAATGGCAAGAAGTTCTCAAAAAGGGTAGAAAACACTGTGGGAAAAGGAGAAATTGCTCGTTACGAGCAATTTCTCCTTTTCCCCCAGTGTTTTTAAAAGACTTGTACTGCAGATATGTGAAAACCAGGGCTTGTTTGGGAAAGGGTTAAAATCAATAAATGTGGCTTAAATTTTGGAATTTGTCTGTGATTGGGTAGAAAACATTGTGGGAAAAGGGGAAAGTGCTGGTTACCAGCATTTTCTCTTTTTCCTACATTGTTTTCAGAAACCTTTCCTTTCAGGGTCGTGAAAAGCCGAGATTGTGTGTTATAGGGTTAACAAGTCCACGGAAAAAAGGCTATTGAAAACATGGTAGGAAAAGGAGAAAATGTCAGATAAAACCTCCACCAATAGTCTTATAACACTTGATAGAACAAACCCATATTTCACAATCCTGAGGTCGGTTTATTGTCTGAATGGTGTTGTATGCTGCTTTCAACATTATTTCAGTCATATCACGGGAACAGCTTGCATATTCATGTAAGTCCTTGGTTTCATCAGTACTAGGCTCAGCCACCTAAGTGTCTTGCCAAAGGATAGTCTTCATGAAAAGTAAACCAGGTCTTCCAGTGAGGCTTGAACCCACGGCCGCCTGGTTATGAGTTCTACACTTTACTACTGAGCCAAGCATGACTCCACGATCTTGAAGAAGAAGGTTGCTGAAAATTTACGTGTGAAATGGAGGAAATGCTGGTTTCTTGCTTTTACACAAAGTTTTCCAGCCTTGTAAAGACAAACTCCATCATTTGAGCCACATCTATTCCTTTTTCTGCAAAAGCTTT
This sequence comes from Tridacna gigas, assembly GCA_945859785.2. NCBI lineage: Eukaryota > Metazoa > Mollusca > Bivalvia > Cardiida > Cardiidae > Tridacna > Tridacna gigas. Next base: position 2,530,461 of record OX244042.2, read on the forward strand.
TCAATATAGAGGATTTGAAACTTTTGTTGTTTGGTAAATAGTTAAGAATAAAGAAACCCCCCCCCCCCCATTGGTATTGGTATTGCTGAATATTCATTTTAAACCCCATGGTTATTTTAGGACAACCTCCATCCCTTGTATTCATTTTAGGAATAACCCCCCCCTCCCCCACCGCTTTTTCCCCATTTATCAGTAACACTGAATATTCATTTTTGGAATAACTCCCCTCCCCCAATCAATATCAATAAATATTCATTTTAGGAATAACCCTCACTTACCAGCATAACTAAATCTTCATTTCAGCCCAGTGCCATTATGGGTATTACTGTTAGTCCTTAACATGGTCACAAAGTTGATGGTTAGTTGTGTTTTTTCCTGTACGGGTCTGTTTATCAACAACTCTGTTACTCCAGACCTCGCTGGATCTGTCAACGGGCTGGCCATGACAGTAACTGCAGTCTTTAGGTAAGTTTAAACCCAGTCGCCTTGACAGAACAAAAATAGGTCAATATATGATGTCACGATACATTTTTCCTAAACCGTTTTACTAAACGATCCTGAGTTTTAACAGCGCTAGGAAAGATTCTTTATTAACCTAACACTTTGCCCTTTTCACGCAAAGTTTTCTATGCTTCTGTAGGCAAAATCCCATGATTTGAGTCACATTACATTTGTCATGCTTCAATTGGGACAAGTCTAAAATTTTGTTTCCTGGTAAAGAGTTAATTCTTTACCAAACGACAAAATTTTAGGCCTGTCCAAATTGAAAGCGTTTGCAGACAACAAAATAAATAAGACTCAAAAACTGAAATTTGTTTTGGGAAGGTTAGAAAACATTGTGGGAAAAGGAGAAAATACTGGTTACCAGCATTTTCTCCTTTTCTCCTAATGTTTTCAAACGGCTCTTCAGGGTCGTTAAAAGCCGTGACTGTGTGGTAAAGAGTTAAATTAGATCCCACTATTATACATAGTGTATAAACTTAGCAATAGGGATGCTTTTAGAAACTGAACTGTAACACAATACCATGTATGACCAATCAAATGACAAAATTTTCAAAACAAGAAAAAATATGATTGGTCAGTGAAGTCACATGATCTTGACAGTAGAAAGAAGCGTCTTATCTTGCCACAAGTTAACTGAATGTTGAGATTGCTGGCTCTACAACAAAAGTCTGATAGGAAATGTGATTGTTCAGTCTAGTCACATGATCTTGACACAAGAAAGAAGTGTAGTATTAGTCTGGATTACCTGGTTCTACCACTTCGTTATTGGGTCAGGCAAAGCGCAATAATGGCGGCCTCCTAGGTGTCCTCAAGCGTACCCCTACATGCTTCCCCGTTTTCCCCAATTTCATGTGTTCCAGTTTGATCAGTTAATAAAATGAGATAAATTTTGTACAAAAAATACATTACCGAATCGAAAACGTGCTTTTGGGGCATGGTTTAAATATTAATTCGAGTATGAATCATTTCAAAAGTAACCTTGTTTTCAGATGTTATATAGGTCTATTGACATTTCGGATACTTAAAGCATTTCTGATATGTAGTTTTTCTTGCTAAATAAGAACGACATCTAGAAAAACTTACTGCCATGACTAATGCAAGCGATCTGTTTTGAATTCAGCCTATGATCTGATTTGATCATGTAAAATACCAGTATCCCTTCTCTGCATATTACCAACGGGGGCTGCCATTATTACGCTTTGCCTGACATACTCTTGCAGTACGGTGGGGTATCAGACTAGTGTATTACCTGATCATGGTTGAACTGAATCTCGAGTTTGCTGTCTCTGAAAGAAAATTATGATACAGAATTCAAATGGTCAGTGCAATCACATGTTTTTGAAAGAGACCAATTGGATAGGGCATTGAACCCCTATCTGAGAATACATCATTACACATGCTGAGGGTAAAAATGACAGATGGTGTCAATCTCTTACTAAATAATATTATGTTTTAACTACCTCAAGAAAAAAGGCTTTTAAAAAAAATTTTGGGAAAAGAAGAAAATGCTGGAAGCCAGCGAAAATATTTTCTTCCAGTTCAAAGATGGAACTAATCTTTTGACCTACACCGAATTGGTCATCTGCACATTCTTTCAATTTTGACACGTCTAAAATTTTTGTTGTAAGGTAAAAAATTAAAGTGCCTCTCTGGGTTAACCCTTTACGGCATGATACCGCCTTTTGACGCCCCTGGGAAGAAACCTTTTGAAAACATTATGGGAAAAGGAGAAGATGCTGGCAACCAGCATTTTCTCCTTTTCCCACAATGTTTTCTACCCTATCAAAGAAAAATTGCACCATGTGAGCCACATAGAAATTGTTGTCTGCAAATGCTTTCAGTTTGGACAAGACTAAAATTTTGTCGTCTGGTAAAGGGTTAAGACTATAAAGATGCAAGCCAGATAGGTCAGTCTGTATTTCCAGAAATTACATGATACATGTATCCTGTTTTTCAGATCTCTAGCTCCTATTGTTGGAGGAAGTATATATGCTTGGACTGTAGGATATGCATCGGATGAACTAGGACCACCGTTTGATGTCAGTTTTGTGTTCTTTTTCTTCGGTGTGATATATTTTGGCGTAGCAGTATTTGGTAAGATGTCTCCAGAGCGTTTAAATCGACAGAAGAAATAGCTTGGCGTATGTAAGTATATTTATCTAGTCTCGTAGTTGCATGAATTGATTGTTAGATTAAAGCAATAATTGTTCGGTTCCAGCATTATTTTAAGTTTTGTAAAGAAAAACAGTGCCATACAGGGGAGAAATAACTTCGTAAGCCTTTACCAAGTGCTGTGGTTTTCGTGTAACTAAGGAAAATGCTTCTGAAAACATTGTGTAGAAAGGAAAACATGCTGATAACCAGCATTCTCTCCCTTTCCCAACATGTTTTCTACCTTTTCAAAGACTAGTCCCATCATTTTAGCCACATGTATTTAGCTGTCTACTATGCTTACAATTTTGTCTTCTGGTAAAGATTTAATTGTAAGAATAAGGCACTAATAATGCTGTTCCAGCAATGTTTTCAACCTTTACCACACAAGCCCCACATTTAGCAACCCTGACAAAGAAGGCTTTTGAAAACATTGTGGGAAAAGGAGAAAATGCTGGTAACCAGCATTTTCTCCTTTTTCGACGATGTTTTCTACCCTGTCAAGGATTGGAGTGTAACTGCAAGTAACAATACATGTATTTTTGAATTCTGATACCCACCAATATTTTTAGAGCCTAAATTTTTAACAGGATTTTATTTTTGCTATTGTCTGAAAATAAATGGCCCATTTATGACATGATCACCATGACAGCTAAAAAGCTAAAAAATCTGATTTAAAATTTTAGAACTCTTTACCACATGACAAATATTTAGATTTGTTAAAATTGAAAGAATTTACAGGCGACAGATTTATTATCACTTAATTCTTTACCACACAATTCCGTCTAAAATTTTAATGACCCTGAGAAAGAAGGATTTTGAAAAATTGTTAAAAAAGGAGAAAATACTCATAAACAGCATTTTCTCCTGTACCCACAATGTTCTTTACCTTATCAGAGCATATCATTTCATTTGTATCAAGTTTGAAATGTTGTCTGCAGCTTTCTTACATTTTGTAGAGTCTAAACTTTGTTTAAACTTTGCTGGTAACCAGCATTTTCTCCTTTTCCCACAATGTTTTCTACCCTATTAAGAGAAAATTGCACCATCTTAGCCACATTTATTGAAATTGTTGTCTGCAAATGCTTTCAATTTGAACAAGGCTAAAATTTTGTCGTTGGGTAAAGGGTTAAGTTATCACAGACGAGTTTGATAAGATGCCATGTTGTTTACTAAACACACACACATATATATGTGTGTGTGTGTGTGTGTGTGTGTGTGTGTGTGTGTGTGTGTGTGTGAGCCATGCTCTGACAAAAGGGTGCTTGGCGCATCACCGAGATGGATGATATCAGACAAGTCATCATGTGATTGTGGATCAGTAAAGTCCATTTTCTCCATACAACTGTCTGAATCATGAGGTCGACTGGTCCTTTGACATACAGAAAATTGACAAATAGCAAAAAGTTTCGGCCCAGGTCAGCCTGCGCGGACTGCGCAGGCTGACCTGGGTCAATACTTTTTGCAAATGCAATAAACCCCCTTTTCACAGAGCATGGCTCATATACATGTGTATTTTGGTAGATGTACCTTTATTGTATTTGGCCAGAGGTACGTGTATTTTTAGCTCGGCTGTTTTCGAAGAAAACATCGGGGTATCGTTGTAGCCCTGGCATCTTTGTCATCATTGTCTTCGTCGTCATCATTTGCAACGTCATGCAAAATCTTTGACTTGTTACAATATCTCTGTTATTACTGAAGATATTTGCTTCAAACTTGGACAAATTGTTAACTATCAAAAGGAGAACCCATACAACAGGGCTAGGCAGCCCTCAAAATATTATCGAAACAGTTACACTCCTTTTTCGACATAGAATTTACTCTGAAAATCAAGCATCTGTAGACAAGCGTTGGCACCCTGATGGCACGCTGTTGTTCTTACCTGCATTAACAGTACTATTTTTAGCCCAGCTGTTCTTGGAGGAAACATTCAGGTATTTCCATAGCCTTGTTGTTGTTGTCTGTGTCGTCGTAGTGTTATGAATAAGTTCATATTTTCTCACACGATGTAACCTCGATAGTCCGAGTCTGAACATTTGATGACCCCAAATTTTACGAGGAATTTCCACGATTGTGCGAAAAATTCTGCTTTGTCGCATCAAAAACAGATAAGGTATTTTGAGTCTCGGTAATGGGATAATTCAAACCTGTGTCAATCCATGTCATCTTTTTGCTTCTTCAACTCTTTACCAAACGACAAAGTTTTAGACTGGTCCAAATTCGAAGAATTTGCAGACGACAAAATAAATGTGACAAAAAAATTGAAATTTGTTTTGGGAAGGTAGAAAACATGGTGGGAAAAGGAGAAAATGCTGGTTACCAGCATTTTCTCCTTTTCCCATAATGTTTTCAAAAGGCTTTTTCTAGAGGGTCGTTAAAAGTTGGGATTGTGTGGTGAAGGGTTAAATTGGTTGTTAATTCAAGCACAATATTTTGTCAGCTCCCAATCATTTTTGACACCTCTCTGAGTGAAGGTTTTGCAGGCTCAGCCTGTGAGTGGCGTTTTGTTTGGTTTCAGCTCAAAGCTGATGTTTCTGGACTGCATAGGCTAGTAGCAAATAAACACCAACGAAGGTATGAGCCGTGCTTTTTAAATGAATCCCATAATGCCTTGTAACGTAAGATTCATCCCAATAACTTTAAGATATCATATGTTTCATACCAAGTAACTTTCACCATATACATGTACATGTACACTGCATCTCTCCCAATTTAAATGTGAAAATCATTCAAGACTTGGTATTACTGATGTCATTTCAAGCACATTTCTCTTTTCTTCTTTGCCCTTTCTATTATTACTGTGAATTTTTTTCAGATGGGATACATTTCTTGGATCTAATTCGGGCACTAGTTGTGATAGAGAATCTGCTATATTCAATGCTCCTGGGATGTGCTGAACTTTGACACTATATCAGTGCAGTCTCAGCAACTGAAGTTCTGCTCTAGCACATGGTTTCGAATTTGGTCCAAATATGAATTGTAATGGTTTGTGATCTGTGAAAAGTTCTGCCTCGTTCACCCGGAGTTTTATTCTTTTGTTTTCCCTTATTCCATTGACAAGGTTTACTCGTGCAGGACTTTGAATCATGTCCAAAGTCTTGGCAATGTTTGTTAATACTCAAAAGTACAGCAGCAACATGGTTGCATCGTCCAAGCACAGATCCAGGACAGGTGCAGTTTGCATCTAGCACTGCCCCACTTATCCCTGAAATACTCACACTAACGTGATGTAAGTTATTTTTCATTGAGGCAGCTACCTTTGCTTTGACAAAGTAATTTCCCTTATTGATACAGTCCAGCATTTCTTGCACGTTTCCACTTTTCACATGCTGTTCCCCCTTTGTTAGAGGTTTTGATGTCATATGTGACAAATCTGTGTCCTCCTTCCTGCCTGTCTCACCTACCAAAACAATACTTTCTAGCAAGTAGTGGTAGATGTGTCCATAATTGAAATTACCGGGGATATTTTCTGATGGGAAGGGTTTCCATCCAGTGATAGGAGGAACTGATGGTTTATCATCCAAGTCTTCTTTTTCTTTTCTGATTTTCTCTTCTTTGATGCAAAACCACTTCCCGTCATCAATGGTTACATCAATGCTGTCTGATTTTCCAGCTGCTACTGCATCTTTACATCTGCTGAATAGAAGGAATATGTATATAAGTATGCTTATATTGGATATGGGAACAGATGTGAGACATGAATCACCCATGACAATGCCATGGGTAAATCAAACTCGAATTTAAGAAATACTTAGATACTTTTAAGAGCTTTATGTAGACAGGAATGTTGTTGTATAAGACTATATATTTTGCAAATAAAGATTTGAGGGGAAATTCGATCAAAAGAAATCTTTTAAGTAAACACATCGTACTTTGATCCGTTAATAAATGGTTTCCTTTGTATCCTCGTCAAATGTTAGATCGACAGTTTGCGACTCGTGACGATAACTATCATAGATGATATTGATTAATGTGGCTTTTTGAAGCCGCCTTAAAAGGCAAATAACAAATCCAGATGAATAGACCCATAAAGCGTACAATCTAAACAAAGGAAGGAGGTTGGCATCACTGCCTTTTAACTCACCTCTGAATAAGATCAGATCTATTGCCGCTGATTTTAAGGCCTCTGCATTCGAGCCATCTCTTCAAAGAAACGTTGCCATACTTTTCAAAAGCATTTAAGTCCAGTTTTGCCCCAGGAACGTCGTCAGGAGTTAGACTGATTTGACAAAAGGATTGTGTAGATGCCATGTTGTTTGTATGAGGTCGGGTCACGTGATCAATGCATAAATATTCACAAGGATTTGTGACGTATACGGCCAAACGATGCTATTCAGTCACGATCAAATGCATACGAGCCAGTTGGTAGCATTTCTAACTTGTGATCTGTAGATTGGAAGTTCAATACCCAGTTGGGGCAAACTTTTTTTCTGGCGATTTTTCGCCTCTCACCTCTGACACATGTGAGAAAAATAGTCATTGGCTTTGGAATGAAAGGTCTGTCGGTACTGATGTGAGAAAGCCAGGAAACACATGGGTGAGTCACTGACCGCCATGATATGACCTGAGCTGTTAAAATGGCATTAAAGTCCAATGCAAACAAAACAAAACAAATAAAATAATACAAAGTTGTTGGCATGCCCAAACAATGGATAATGCTTCTTTTCCTGTTCGTAGTTCTTGTTCATTTAACCCTTAAAGCACTGGAACCAACTTAAGTTGTTTTTGCTGACAGCACAGATATGCGCGCTAAATGACCAAAGCTGTTGATGCGCCATAAAACAACATTCATTCATTCATTCTGACAGCATAGATCTCTTAGTTGCCTGAAACTTTGTTGTTGTCTGCACCCAAGAGGACACCAGGGCCTGTATTCACCAACCATTCTTAAGAACATCCTGGTCTTATTTTTCAAAATTTTCTAAATTGAAAGTAACACAGCTTCTGATTGGCAAAACCATGGTTTAGCCAATCAGAAGTTTTGTCACTTTCAAATTTAGAAAATCTTGAAGAATAAGGCTAGGGATATTCTTTAGAATGGTTGGTGAATATGGACCCATGTGCGTGAAAGTTAGCTGTTCCTTCTTGGACTTTGGATCAAATTTGATGTTTCTTCATGTATCATGTTGGTAAAATAGCAGTTTCTTAAAAATGGTCTTGAGATTTGTTTAATATACTAACACTTGAACGCATTTCACATCTTGAACTGCAAACTGACATTCGCGTAAAAAAATTGCAAACTTGTCGAAAGTGTGTGGATTATCTGACTTGATAGCTGGCCACTCAAGCACATCTTGAACTGCATATGGACATTCTCGTACAATAATTGCAAACTTGTCGAAAGTGTGTGGATTATCTGACTTGATAGCTGGCCACTCAAGCACTCTTGAACTGCATACTGACATTCGCGTAAAATAATTGCAAACATGTCGAAAGTGTGTGGATTATCTGACTGGATAGCTGGCCACTCAAGCACTCTTTTCTCATATGCTCGAGCCATTATCTCTGGATCACCAGAAAGATCGCTCGACTCTTCCATCGCAACCTTGTATCCCGTCTCGGCATTAAGGTTGGAGTACCCAAGCCCCGTAGCTCAGTTGGTAGCGTACAGGACTTGGGAACAGGAGATGGCTGGTTCAATCCCTGGCTTGGCCAATTTCTTTCCGAGGATTGATGATAGTCATTTCGACAGGATTCATTCCTCTCTCACTGCTGACCATTGTTTCAATGACGGTTATGTGGGAAAGCAGCCAGTGGCTTGGAAAGAATATTGTGAGGAGTACTGGTAAAAAGAAACTCCAGGAAAGCATGGATAGGTGCACTGGCTGCCGTGATATAACTGAAATAATGTTGAAAACGGCGTTAAACACCATACAATCAATCAATCAATCAATCATTCTAGAGGCTACATGTTCAGCCAGACACTCATGAAACTAGGTCAGAATGTTTGTCTTGATCAAATCTTGAACAAGTTTTAAATTTGGTCATGTCAGGTCAAAAAGTAGGTCATGTTACCAAATCTTACATAAATCTTGTGTGCACTCTAAGAGGCCACATTTTCAGCCTTACACTCATGAAACTTGGTCAGAATGTTTGTCTGTATGAAATCTCGAAAAAGATTGATATCAAGTCATGTCAGGTCAAAAGGTAGGTCATGGGGCCAAATCTTAGAAAAACCTTGTGTGACTCTAGAGGCCATGTTTTGAGCTAGATTCAAAATTCAACAATAGGCTAAATCGGTCAAAAAGTAGATCACTTACATTCGTGTTTTACATCATCACTACCAGGATCTTTTCAGCCTTATTAATCCTAGATGACCTTACTCAGGTGAGCGCTTTAGGGCCAATGGCCCTCTTGTTTATTTGAATCATATTAACTTATCTTACTTGATATTCCTAAAAATTCTGCTCATTTTAAGCTCGGCTATTTTCGAAGAAAACATCAAGGTATTATCATAGCTGCAGCATCGTTGTCTGTGTCATTGTGCAAAAAAATTGACATTTGTTATATCTCTGTTAGTACTGAAGATACTTTCTTCAAACTTTGACAAGTTGTTAGATATCAAAAGGGGAACCAATACAACAGGGGCAAGTAACCATCAAAGTATTTTTGACACAGTTATGTCCCTTTCTTGACGTAGAATTTCACTGAAAATCGAGCACTTGCAGCCAAGCGTTGGCATTTATAGCCTTTTTTTGACTTAAAATTTTTCGCAGAAAATCAAGCTCTTGCAGCCGAGTGTTGGCACCCCATGCAGTGCTTTTGTTTTGACTGAAAGTGTTAAATTTAAGATTTGTTTCTGCTTGTTCTTGTTTTTATTAGCTTTTGACATGCACAAAACTGACCAATAGCAAAAAGTTTCGGCCCATGTCAGCCTGCGCGGACTGAGCAGGCTGACCTGAGAAGATTCTTTTTGGGGATGCATTTGGCTCCCTTTTCACAGAGCATGGCTTAAATGTATTTGTGTTGGATTTTTTTTTTAATTTTGCCATTATTGAATTGAAACTTAGTATTACTATTTTTCTGTATATGTGCAAGGTGCTATTTTTAGATTTTCAGCTTATCATATATGACGAAAAATGTGTGCTGATCTTAGATATCTTGTGATTAATTAGTTTAGTTTTGTATAGTTTATATATAATTACTTTATTCATCACAAAACTACTCTTATTTTTCAGTGTAATATAGCCTTTACAGATTTTCTTAACTTTCACAGGTTTGAGAAAAGGAAATAGTTCTATATTAGGTCAAAGCTCTGTGATCATACGCTTCATCTCTAGAGCATTGCTGATCATGATTTCTCTTTGAAGTTAAATGTCAAAATTGATGATCTTGACAAAGCTGTGAAGTGTGTCATCTTTAGATTCAAAACAAAAGGATTATATACATTTTTCCTTGGAACTATTTTTTGTCACACCTGTTGAAAAAGCATGTAGATTTCAATACACATGTACATGTAGGCCTGTGTTTTAACACATGATGAACTCTAACTATTAAGACACAGTTAACTGATAAAAAGAATGTGACATTGGTTTGCTTTTGAGGTAAAATTTTATTAAGCTTGACAAAAAGTCTTATCAAGCTCACTGTACACTTGTTAATAACTTTTTTTTCTAGACTTGTTTAATAAAATTTTTTATCTTTCAACTACAAGTAAATGTTCATGCAATAACAACTATGGGATATTTATTTTTAATATACCACAGATATTTATTCAACATGAAACGTCACATGATGTAGTTGAAATTATTCATGACATCATTATTACAGCTAATCCATATCTGACTAAATTGAATCTCTACAAGTTTTGTTTAACATGTCATCACTGACAGACAACATCTTTTGTCAGCTTGGCTGTTTTTGAAGCAAGCCTGAGGTATTGTCAAAGCCCTCTGTTTGTCCAAGTCGTCTTGGGAAACTGTCTACATATTCATAGTATCTCAGTAATTACCAGAGATATTTACTTTAACCCTTTACGAAGCAATCCTAAATTTTAACAACCCTGAGGAAAAGGGCTCTTGAAAATATTGTAGGGAAAGGAGAAAATGTTGGTATTCCAGCATTTTCTCCTTTTCCCACAATGTTTTCTGCCCTTTCCCAGACAAGTTCCATCATTTGAGCCATTTTTGTCATCAGCAAATGCATACATTTTATGGAAGTCTAAAATTTTGTCAGTTGGTAAAGAGTTAAAATTGGGCTAGTTGTTAACTATCAAATATGGAACCCATACAACAAGGGCAGATAATTGTGTAATATTTTTTAAACAGTTATGCCCCTTTTTGGACTTAGATAATTCACTGGAAAAGCAACTTGAATCAAGAGATTGCAACAACATGTGATGCTTGTGTTTGTGACAAGAAATTTCCTTTATTTATGTGAAATGTATTTTATATATAATTTTGTAATCATGACGGCATACAATTATTTTGATTTTTAATTCATGTTACTTTATGGCTTGATATATTTGTAATACATGTATTTAGGTATGTTACATATTTTTCTCCTTTTTGTCACAGGGATTTTAGCAGCACTTTGTTTGAGTATTATTGTTTTTGTGTGTGCGTGTGTGTGTATATATATATATGGAATAGATAGAGGCTTTTTTTTGGTGTGCGTGTGTGTGTGAAAGATCGAAATTTATTTCATCGAGTGAACATCATTGGTAATATTTTCACAAGTGGCACAGCCATGAGTGAAAATATTAGCGATGATGTTCACGAGATGAAATAAATTTTGATCTTTCACCGAAAAAACAAATATTCTATTTATTTCATGTTTCTAGCCCCTATTTTGTTGGAACTTTCATCAAAATCCAGTACAGTTGTTTTGGGTAATTTCCCATGGCATACCCTCCTCACATAACAAAGCATTACAATATCATGTACAGCGCGAGAAATAGAGCGTAAACTACGTCATATTTCCCTCCATTTGAATGGCACGCGCTGATTACCTAGGTAACTAATGTGCTGGAACTACTGTTCCCGCCTTCATTTGAAGAGTTAGAGAATATAAATTCGGTATTTTCACTGGTCGTAACCATGAAATATCAAACCATAATCCACCAAATTTGTCGATAAACTACCAAAAAGCATGAAATATTATGTTATAGTAACTTTTCAGTGGAGCTATATTTGCTTAGAGCAGGGTGGAAAAATTAGATATCCTGTGGGACTGAAGGTAAAGCCTGATAGTCTAAGATGTCCAATTTTTGACATGCAGGGACAAGCCCAAGGAAAGTTACTGAAACACAACATTCAGCCAGCATTTCTTCCTTTTCACACAATATTTTTTACTACTACAGAGATGAATCTGGTTATTTGAGTCAAGTTTAATTTTTCCTCGACAAATGCTCTCAATTTTTGGACAAGTCTAACATTTTGCCATTGATAGCGGCCTGCACTCAAGCCAGACGGTGTAACTTGTCCAAGGGCACGTATGTATTTTGGTGATGGGTATCAACCCTTTACCATATAATCCCAACTTTTAACGAGCCTTAGGAAGAAGGCTTTGGAAAACATTGTGTGAAAAGTAGAAAATGCTAGTAACCAGCCTTTTCTCCTTTTCTCACAATACTTTTTACCCCATCAAGGACAAGTTTTCTCGTTTGAGCCATACTTAATTTGTTGTGTTTCAAAACTTAAGAATTGGACATTTCCAAAAATTTGTTGTTTGCTGGAGTTAATAAGTATGAGCAAAAGGGCACAGTGGCATAGACGACCATTTTATGGTCAGGTGTATAGATCTATATTTTGTTATAATTTATTCATTAATGTTTTCATTGAGGACATATGTATCTCTTGTTCTTAGGATCGTATATATAACTCCCCCACTTTGTTGTCTTTACAAAAATATAGTCAATGAACATATTCTATACTGTGTAAGAGCAATGCTACGGCAAAAGGGTGTTCAATGCACCATCGTCATGAATGACTAGTATACCAAGCACGTCATTACAGAATTATAGCCCGCCTGGGTGGCTCAGTGGTGAGCGTGTCGGACTCATGACCTGGTGGTTGTGAGTTCGATACCCGGTTGAGGCGAACTTTCTTTCCGGCGTATTTTCGCCTCTCACCTCTGCTGAAGCATGTGAGAAAAAAGTAGTCGGTGGCTTTGGAAAGAAAGTTGTGTTAGTACTGGTGTGAGAAAGCCAGGAAACACATGTGCGTCACCGACCGCCATGATATGACCTTAGCTGTTAAAGTGGCGTTAAACCCCAATACAACCAACCAACCAACAGAATTATAGATCCATAAAAAATCATAATTATAGATCTATTTAAAAAAAATCATAATTATAGATCCATAAAAATCATAATTACAGATCCACAAAAATCATTTTTGCCTATAAACCGACTGAATCGTGAGGTAGACTGGTCCTTTGACTTGCAGAAAATTTACAAAAAGATTGGGCACTGCGCAGGCTGACCTGGGCCAAAACGTTTCGCTATTGGTCAATTTTCTGTATGTCCAAGGACCAGTTTCGCTCATGATTAACCCTTTCCCAAACAAGCCCTGGTTTTCACGTGTCTGCAGTACAAGTCTTTTGAAAACACTGTGGGAAAAGGAGAAATTGCTCGTAACGAGCAATTTCTCCTTTTCCCACAGTGTTTTCTACCCTTTTTGAGACCTTTTTGCCATTTTCATCAAATTTAAAATTGTCGTCTGCAAACTCTGTGAATTTGGACCAGTCCAAAATTTGTTGTTTGGGAAAGGGTTAAGTCGGTTGTTAAACGAAAGTAGCTATTATGGATCCATAACTATGTGATGGTTCTCTTTGTATCACGGAGATGCATTAAGCCCCTTTTGCCAGAGTATGACTCATAATGTTTTTGCCTAGGTATCAATAGTTGTTCATGACTTCTTTCTCAAGGAAAGTGTGATCACCAGAGTATTCTGTTGTTGATAGTCATTGTAAATGCATATTGTTTCAGATATAAAATCATTGTTAATGTCAAAAAACACGGTATTCATTGTATTGTATTCCCATTTCCGTTTTTAGCAGTATTTCAGTTATCTAACAGCGCCCAGTGTACCTATTATCATACCAGCATTTTCTCCTTTTCCCACAATATTTTCAAAAATCCCTCTTCCTCGTGGACGTTAAAATACAGCATTATAGATAAAAAATTAAAATAAGGCTTAGATCACCGCGGCGAAGGACCCTCGATTCCACTTCTCGAATCATTTCAGGTTCGTGCCGTCCGTGCGTTCAGTGGTAAAGGCGTGAGATAAATAGACGATCTTGCATGGTTCTGTATGTATTATCATTTTTTATCAAACGAGTTGACTAAAATTATATGACATACAGAAAATTGACCGATAGCGAAAAGTATCGACCCAGGTCAGCCTGCGCAGTCCGCGGAGGCTGACCTGGGTCGATACTTTTCGAAGATGCATTAAGCCCCCTTTTCACATAGCACGGCTCACACACATGACAAATCCTGCTTTATTACTTTTTGGATCCGAAAGTCTCGGATTAGAAGATAATTCCACAATTTTTCCTGCCGTGCAATCTTACATGAAAGCTAGAGAGAGATTTACATAAACGTCTTACAGCCTTAAATCACCTTACTACTCTTGTCTACTATCACTCTCAGTCATGTCACTGACTGACAACCAGGTATTGCACACCTCTCCATCATTAAACATGTAAATTCTCAATTACGAACACATGAAAGAATTTAATCCATAGCTGGAAAATAACTGTCTTCTTTTTTTTTAAAGAAATGATCAGAAATATACACTTGTTATGATTTTAGAATTTTAGAAGACTTTTATAGTTTGTAGATTATCTAAAGGGAATAGCCGAATATAAATTGTGAGAACTTGTGGCCAGACCCTTTTGCCTGACTTGCATCCTTTTGCCTAACTTGTATCTTTTTTGTGTCTGTGTCATGTACGTATATTGTACGATTTGTATAAAGATGGCAATGAAATATGTTTAACTAAACAAACCCTGCTAATAGTACTTGCATTATCCACTGGATTTTTGTTCCGAACATGGATTCGAACTCATAAATAACGAGCATTAACAACTTGGATATTTCTGTCTGAGCCACGTCGATGGACAGAGAGAGAGAGAGGGAAGCAGAGTGAGAGAATGGAAGGGAGAGAGAGAAAGAGAGAATGGAAGGGGAGAGAAAGAGAGAGAGAAGGGAATGGGAGAATGGGGAGAAGAGAGAGAGAGAGATTACGGAATGAGAGAGAGAGAGAGAGAGGCAGGCAAGGGAAGGAGAGAAGTGGGGGAGAAAGAGAGATGGTCAATGTATACTTTTCTCAGATGTAGGTCAGATACACGTAGACAAGGAACGGAGATAAATCACGTAAATCAATCACAAAGTTTTCATTCATCAATAATGTACAGGACCGTGCTTATCAGTATATTGACCCAGTGTAATCTTTTCGACGCTTGTTGTAAATCCTTCTCAATCTGAGTCTACTTCTCTACTTCAAAACAAGGATATAAAAAGTCAGTTAACACTATCAGCCTGCCTGGGCGAACTGCGCATACTAACATGGATCGATATTTTTGCATTAAACCCTCTTTTCACAAGACATACCTCATATACATATACTAAATTCCAAAGCTATTTTGATCATAAGCTGCAGCAAAAAGTCCTGAGGCTTAACACATCACCGAAAGTAAGAAACTTCGATCTACGGGTGAGCACAAATGCCAACGGGAATATACGAACTTCGATCTACGAAGGCACTCGTAAACACAAATGCCTACGGAAAAATACGAACTCTGATTTTCGGGTAAACACAAATGCCTACGGAAATATACGAACTTTTATCTACGAGTAAAAACAAATGCCTACGTGAAAAATACGAACTTCGATCTACGACTAAACACAAATGCCTACGGAAAAAATACGAAGTTCGATCTACGGGTTTACACAAATGCCTACGGAAAAAAATACAGATCTGATGTACAGGTAAACACAAATGCCAACAGGACTTTCGATCTACGTAGGCATTTGTAAACACAAATACCTACGGAAAAATACGAATTTCGATCTGCGGGTAAACGCAAATGTCTACGGAAATATACGAACTTTCATCTACAAGTTGACACAAATACCTACGGAAAAAATAATAACTTCGATCTACGGGTAAACACAAATGCCTAAGGAAATATACGAACTTCGATTTACAGGTAAACGCAAATGCCCACGGAAAAATACGAACTTTAATCAACAATTAAACACATATCGCTACGGAAAAAATACGAGCTTAGATCTACGGTTAACCCTTTCCCAGACGACAAATTTTGGACTGGTCCAAATTGAAAGAGTTTGCAGACGACAATTTTAAATTTGATGAAAATGGCAGAAAGTTATCAGAAAGGATAGAAAACACTGTGGGAAAAGGAGAAATTGCTCGTTACGAGCAATTTCTCCTTTTCCCACAGTGTTTTCAAACGACTTGTACTGCAGACACGTGAAAACCAGGGCTTGTTTGGGAAAGGGTTAAACACAAATGCCTTCGGAAAAAATACGAACTTCGATCTACAGGTAAACACAAATACCTACGAAAATATACGAACTTCGATCTACGGGTAAACACGAATGCCTACGGAAATGTACGAACTTCGATTAACGGGTTAACACATTTGCCAATGGAAAAATACGAATTTCAATCTACGAGTTGACACAAATGCCAGCGGAAAAAAATACGAATTTTGGCTCCTTTGAGAACATTGTTGGTTTATTGATAGATTGTATTGTGTTCAACAGTATTTCAATTAAATCGCGGTGGCCAGTGCACCTATCCATGCTTTTCTTGAGTTTCTGTTATCAGTGCTTCGCACTTTCGTACTTGCCAAGCCACTGGCTATTTTCTCACATAATCATAATTATTCGAAACTGTGATCAGCGGTGAGACAGGAATGAATCCTGTCGCAAAGACTATTGTCAATTCTCGAAAAGAAATTGGCTGACCTGAGGATTCGAACCAGCTACCTCTGTTCTTAAGTCCAGCACGTAACCGACTGCGCTACCGGGGGAAACAAGTTTCCAACGATAAATTCACTTGTCAACCTGTTTTTAAGAAACTTTTTTACCGCAGCTAACTTATTTATGGGGTATGTAAAGTGATGTAGCTTCCGATTTGCAAGACTGTGTCGTTGGTCTAGGGTGAAAATTTTGTGCACAAGTTCCCATGGCTTGCTTTTCATTAAGTCTGAGGCTGCTAAGCGCGACTCACTGACCTTTATCGGACAGTGTAGATCAAGATCAGACTGCACGGAACGTGCAGTCTGATCTTAGATTTACATTGTCCTATAAGGAGATAGCTTTTCCCCCAAAAAAGCACTCTTGAAATAGCAAGATTTGGGTTTTTATCATTGGCTTGAAAATTTCATTTCACTTATTGAGCAGGGTAAGTGTTAAATCATCATGCACATCAAAAGAAAGTATTCTGTGCACGAATTATTTAATTGGTTATAGATTAGCAATGCTTGCTCAACATCATTTTAAACGTAGGTTTGATATGTAAACATGCTAATTAATTTTATAAACTCTTTATTAGACGACAATATTTTTTTCTTCAAGACTCGTTCAAACTGAAAGCTTTTACAGATGACGAAGTAATGTGGCTACAAAGGGCGAGAATTATTTTACTCTTTACCAAACGACAAAATTTTAGACTTATCCAAATTGAAAGCATTTGCAGACGACAAAATCAATGTGACTGAAAAATTAAAATTTGTTTTGGGAAGGGTAAAAAAAGATTGCGGGAAAAGGAGAAAATGCTGGTTGCCAGCATTTTCTCCTTTTCCCACAATGTTTTCAAAAGGCTTCTTCCTCCGGGCCGTTAAAACTCGGGATTGTGAGATTTATAGAGTAAAGGGTTAAAGATACACCCATACTCGTTTTCAGTCAGTTTTTAAACCCTTTCATCTTTATTTCATTTAAAACTATAATCATTCTTGTATCTTCATGCCAAATGTTGTCCCTAACGGTTGCAAGGTTCCATAGGTTACGACCGATAGAAAATGCATTTCACTTTTTTGGAGGCCATCAAAGAAATCACTGTTGTCGTTTCCGGTTTTAAATCGAAGATTTCCGAAATGTGTATTTATCCCTTACACCGTATATGTTGTTAATTTATCTATGTTTACACAGCTGACTGAAATCTGAACCATTGTACAGTCTATCAAATTTTCCTCTCTGTTTGTGAGGATGTATCTTTAAAAAGATTATGGGAAAAGGAGAAAATGCTGGCAACCGTCATTTTCCAACAATGTTTTACGAAGCATTATTCGTTTTGGATGGTAAAAGTACGGGACTTCTTTTTTTTTTGAAGAGTTAACGCTTAGCCTGCTAAATAGGTGAAATTAAACTTTCTAGCCGATAGTAAAAAACCCAAATGTTACTATTTCAAAGCTATTTCTTGAGGAGAGTTATCCCCTTATCGGACAGTGTAGATCCAAGATCAGACTGCACGTTCTGTGCAGTCTGATCTTGATCTACAATTTACGCAAAAGGTATTTAAGTCGCGCCCTGCAGCCTAAAATTTAATATGTAAACACGATAGCTAATCCTATCAGAGAACATTCAAAGGACACCAATATTGATCGGTGGCTTTGACGCAATTCGAATGAAGAAAATTGCATTTTTAATCGCTTCTATAATGAAGCCTGAACAGTCATTTATTTGTTAAAGGGTACAGGCTATCATATAGCCAGGGTTTGGGCGCCAAGAAATGAGCCAACACCTGGCAAAAGGGGGCTCAATGCATCTCAGTGATGCAGTATACCAAGCAAGTTAGCACACAATTATGGACCCATTAAATCCATTTTATCTAACAACCGACTGAATCGTGAGGTAGACTGGTTTTTTGACATGCAGAAAATTGACCAATAGCAAAAACGTTTCGACCCAGGTCAGTCTGCGCGGGCTGCGCAGGCTGACATGGGTCGATACTTTTTGGTAGATGCATTTAGCCCCCCTTTTCCGAGAGCACGGCTCATTCAAATTTATGCTTTCAATGCATTCGACTTTTCTTTGACGCAATCATGATGAATGAAGAATATCGCGTTCAGAACAACGGCCATAATGAAGCTGGGACTTTTTTTTATCTGAGCCATGTGAAAAGGGGGCTTAATGCGTCTGCAAAACTGCAAAAAGTATCGGCTCAGGTCAGCCTGCGACGTCCGCGCAGGCTGACCTGGACCGAAACTCTTTGTTACTGGTCAATTTTCTGCATTTCAAAAGACCAGTCTACCTCATGATTCCGTCGGTTGTTAGACAAAATGGTTTTTAAAGATCTGTACTTATGTGATGTCTTGCTCGGTACAATGCATCACAACTATTATAACGAAATCATAGGATCTCTGCCTAATCGGACAGTGTAGATCCAAGATCAGACTGCACGTTCTGTGCAGTCTGATCTTGATCTACACTGTCTGCAAAAAGTCTCTGAGTCGCGCTTAGCTGTCTAAGGTTTTAACACAGCTGTAGAAAAGATTATCAATTATTTTTCAAGGTATCCTATAACTTAGAAGATTATTATTGATCATAAGCAATAAGCAGTGGGCGCGGAAAACTGTAAAGGTTTTTTTTTAACATTTTACGCTAGCGTGGAATCGATCTTAAACATCAAAGTGAGTTTCATGATCATGAAAATATATTACATACACAAGATACTTCCATAGGTTTTTTTTTTATCAAAGAAATAGTTTTAAAAGAACTTGGAACGATTGTGTTTAAATGAAAAAAAAAAGTGTTTTTTTTTTTCTTTTCGTAATTGAAAATTTGAACTAATGAATACAAATTGAATTTGTAGAAGATATTCGCTGTGCTAGCAGATGAAATAAGCAGATTAATTAGGATGGATCTAGTGTATTGAGGTTAGTAGAATTTAATTATTCATAAAATGAGGGTCCATATTCACCAAACATTCTTAAGAACATTCTTGGTCTAATTATGGATTTTGAAAGTAACCCAACTTCCGATTGGCTAAACCAAATGGTTTAGCCAATTACAAGGCGTGTTACTTTCACATTTAGAAAATTCTTGAGTATGAGACTAAGAATGTTCCTTAGAGTACTTGGTGAATACAGACCCAGGAATTGTAATAAAACATTGTCTAATTCCAATCTCTGATAAAATGTGTGTCTTATTTTTGTCTCCCTCGATCGTGTAGTCTTATCATCGTCCTATTATATCTTAACCCTTTCCCAAACAAGCCCTGGTTTTCACGTGTCTGCAGTACAAGTCTTTTGAAAACACTGTGGGAAAAGGAGAAATTGCTCGTAACGAGCAATTTCTCCTTTTCCCACAGTGTTTTCTACCCTTTTGGAGAACTTTCTGTCATTTTTATCAAATTTAAAATTGTCGTCTGCCAACTATTTCAATTTGGACCAGTCTAAAATTCATCATTTGGGAAAGGGTTAAAATAATGAAATAATTCTTTCATAAAAACTTAAACTGCCTGGCGCGACTCATCGCATATTTTCGGATAAAGATCAAGACGTCACAGAACGTGTGACCTGATCTTTGATCTATGTACAATGTTCGTTACAGTGTGATTTTTTTTTTCGCAGCTGTAAGAACTTTTAAAACTTGGGTTGTACTATTCGTTGGAATATCTTGTTCAAATTTATCATTTAATGTAGCAATTTCAGTCAACAGTCACTTTACATGATATTTCTAGATGTTGCGAAAACTGTTGAACTCTTTACCAAACTACAAAATTTTAGACTGATCCAAATTGAAAGCATTTGCAGACGACAAATTAAATGAAAGTCAAATGATTGGATTCGGATAAAAGAATTAAAAAAAAAAAAAAATGTCGTGGGGAAATGAAAAGATGCTGGTTACCAGCATTTTCTCCTTTTCCCACAACGTTTTCAAATGCCTTTTACCCCAGGGTCGTTAAAACTTGGGATTTTGTGGTAAAGGGTTAAAGTGACAAACAGGAGTGATATCTGTAAAAATGACATTTTTTTTTCAATCTTATGGAAAACATCTTGGGAAAAGGAACAGTTTCTTATTAAAAGAACCTTTCTTCTGTTCTCGTAATGTTTTCCAAGGCTGACAGCTGTCTAGGGCTAGAGGGTCGCATTTGTTCTGTGAAAAGTTTAACCCTTTTCCATACAATCCATAGTTTTATCGACCCTGAGAAAGAATGCCTTTGAAAAACATTGTTGGAAACGGAGAAAATGTTGGTAACCAGCATTTTCTCCTTTTCCCACAATTTTTTTTATTAGCCAACCCTTTCACAGACGATTTTCACCATTTGAACCATATTTAATTAGTCGTTTGCAAGTGCTTTGAATTTAGAAAAAGTTCAAGATTTTGACATTTGGTATGTGAAGGGTTTTAATCTTATTAAAAACTTAAAACTTAAATCCACGTGTACAGCACATACATGTAAACCATGCTCTGTGAAAAGGGGGCTTAATGCATCTGCGAAAAGTATCGGCCCAGGTCAGCCTGCGCAGTCCGCGCAGGCTGACCTGGGTCGAAACTTTTCGCTATCTGTCAATTTTCTGTATGTCAAAGGACCAGTCTGCCTTATGATACAGTCGGTTGTTGGACAAAATGGTTTTTTATGGTTCCATAATTATGCGATGACTTGCTTGGTAAAATGTATCATAGAGGTGCATAAAGCCCCCTTTTGCCAGAACATGGCTCATGTTATTTTAACTGCTGGCATGACCTTTGTTGCCCTTTAACCCTTTCCTAAACAAGCCCTGGTTTTCACGTGTCTGCAGTACAAGTCTTTTGAAAACACTGTGGGAAAAGGAGAAATTGCTCGCAACGAGCAATTTCTCCTTTTCTCACAGTGTTTTCTACCCCTTTTTGAGAACTTTCTGCCATTTTCATCAAATCTAAAATTGTCGTCTGCAAACTCTTTCGATCTGGACCAGTCCAAAATTTATCGTTTGGGAAAGGGTTAAAGATACACCTGTAGTCGTTTTCAGCCAGTTTTTAACCCATTTCATCTTTATTTTATAAAACTATAATCATTATTGTGTCTTCATGCCAAATGTGTTAACCAGCCGATATAGCTCAGTAGGTAGAGCGTAGGACTCGTGAACACAATGTCCTACAGATTGTGGGTTCGTATCCCCGGCTGGCCAACTAAAAAATTACTAATAGTCTTTCGGATGAGACATTAAACCGAGGTCCCGTGTGACGGTGCTATACGCCGAGCACGTTAAAGAACCAGGCGAAGCTCTCAGTAGTTTCGACCTGTATCCTTGCACTATCCCCCGTAATAACTAATCGTCTTCTGGGGGCGTCGCTCAGATGGGCAACCGGTAGCGACGATAAATAAACGGAAATAACCAACCAATGCCAAATGTTGCCCCTGACGGCTGCAGGGTTTTACAGATTGCGACGGATAGGAAACGCATTTCATTTTTTGGCAGCCTTCAAAGAAATCATTGTTGTCGTTTCCGGTTTTAAATGAGAACAAATCCATTGAGTTTCTCTATCCCTTACACCATAATTATATTGGTAATTTATCTATGTTTACACAGCTGACCAAATTCTGAGCCATTCTACATAATTTCAAGTTTTAACAGGTTTTTTTTCTCTTCTCTCTGGCTGTAAAGATATATATACGCTAACCTTTTACCATACAATTCTATTTTTGACGACTATGCCAATGAATGCATTTGGAATAATTGCAGGGAAAGGGGACGATCTTCTTCAATCGTGTTCTAAATTTGGAAAGCAATTTCTAAATGTGCCATCATTTCAGCCACATTAAGTCGTCATATGTTTTGAAATTAGACAAGTCTAAATTTTCGTCGTATATTAAAGAATTAAAAATTTCGGCAAATATATTTGAGCCATGCTCTGTGAAAAGGGGGCTTAATGCGTCCCCGTGATGCATGATACCAAGCAAGTCATCGCATAATCAGGGACCCATAAAATTCATTTTGTCTAACAACCGACTGTATCATTTAGGTAGACTGGTCCTTTGCCATACAGAAAGTTGACCAATAGCGAAAAGTTTCGGCCCAGGTCAGCCTGCGCGGACTGCGCAGGCTGACCTGGGTCGATACTTTTCGCAGATGCATTAAGCTCCTTTTTCACAGAGCATGGACCATTTATAATTATGAAATTCTTTAAAATTAAGAATAAATTATCAGCTTCTCATGGGAAAATTTTGCAAGCTAAAAGGCTCATGCAATATGCATAGTGGTACAGTCATTTTACGTCATTACTGCAATATGTGCACTGTCCGTTTGCATGGTAATGCAACTGATTACAAAGAATTGTTAATTGAGATGACAAAAACTGAAGCAAAATCAATGGAAAGAGAACTTAGTCTACATTATTTCTCAATTTACCGAATGGGCTTCAAAGGCAGTTTTAATGGCTGTTTGCTTTTCGGTTGATCAGACTGATCGAAATGCATTGTTCCCCCTCCCTCTCTCTCTGTCCCTCTCTCTCTCTATGTCCGTCTCTCGCTCTCTCTGTCTGTCTCCCTGTCTCTGTCACTCTGTCCCTTCCTCTCTCCCTCGTCCTCTCTGTCTATCTGTCTCTCGTAAAAAGGCGTTTTTAAATCGAACGATATATGTTTACACAGTTGACTAAATTCTAAACCATTCTACAGTCTATGAAATTCAAACAGCGTTTTTTTCTCTCTGGCTAAAACGCGCTAAATGGGTTTTGAAATAGAGACATTGGCGATCTTTCAACTGATAGCTCGAAAACTAATGCCAACAAAGACTTGGGGTCAAACGTCTATATTAACCCTTATCCGGTTAAATAAAAAGAAATGAAACTTTCAACCCCCCAAAGAAATTTCAAAGAAATTTTTGGAGAAAAGATATCTCCTTATCGGACAGTGTAGATCCAAGATCAGACTGCACGTTCTGTGCTGTCTGATCTTGATCTACACTGTCCGCAAAAGGTCAGTGAGTCGCGCTTAGCAGCCTAAGGGTTAAAATTGTACGAACAAATTTGGTAACGTTTCACGATAGACTATATCGAGATATCTACAGTGTATCGGCTTATATTCATACCAACGCACTGGAAGTATTGTGTAGCTCGCAATGTTTGGGGCTACCAGCTTTTGTTATATGTAACAAAATGTATTGAACTGTTAAAATCCCAAGACAAAAACATCATTAAAAAAACTGCAGTCTACGTCAAACTTGCGATCGCAAAACGACTGGAAATATTGTAATTAATTGATCTTAAATGTTCACTCTCTACTGCTTGTTTATTTTTTATTTCTAATCATAATACTTTTCAACTTATTTCTTTCTTATATGTCTTTTTTGTAACATCTTGATAGTATCTCCACGTACCACGTTGTTTTTTTATATTGTAGTGCAACTGACGATGTACTTTGTAAAGGTCAAAATAAAATTCTGTTCTGTTCTGTTATAAATTCTTTAATCTTTACTGTACGAAAAAAAAAATCATAATCTAGTCCAAATTGGAATCATATGAACCATGTGCTGGCAAAAGAGGGTTTAACCCTTTCCCAAACAAGCCCTGGTTTTCACGTGTCTGCAGTACAAGTCTTTTGAAAACACTGTGGGAAAAGGAGAAATTGCTCGTAACGAGCAATTTCTCCTTTTCCCACAGTGTTTTCTACCCTTTTTGATCACTTTCTGCCATTTTCATCACATTTAAACTTGTCGTCTGCAAACTCTTTCAATTTGGACCAGTCCAAAATTTGTCGTTTGGGAAAGGGTTAACACATCTCCGTGACGTAACTCATTACGTCATTGTGGATCCATAAAGTCCGTTTTGTCAAATAACTGTTTTGGTTCCTGAGGCAGGCTGGTCCTTGGACATGCAGAAAATGTACCCAAAGCAAATAATGTTGACAAAGGTCAGCCTGCGTGGAATGCGCGTGCTGATCTGGGTCGATTACTTTTTGCAGATGCATAAAAACCTCTTTTCACAGATCATGACTTTTATGTAGATATATAATTGAACGAGACTCAAATGATTATGATGGAATCTGTCTTTCAGAGGAAAGAGAACATGTTGGGAAAAGGAGAACATGCTGGTCTGTGCAGGCTGATCTTCGTATGCGCCCCTCGCTGAATCCTTTGTCGGATATTACACGTTACGATTATACTGATTATACATATCTTAATGAACCATTTACCATTAATTCCGATTTTAATGGTAACGAACATTTTCACCTTTTCCCCCAATGTTTTCTATCCTACTAAAGACAAATCCCACATTTTTGTTGTGGTTTGCAAATGCTGTCTTTTTGTTGTTTTTTTGTTGTGTAATAATGAGTTAAATAATGCAAAAGATATGATTCCGGCACAGAACGATATCGCCACTAATAGTGATATCAGACTAGTGACGATATCAAATGTGGCGTCGCTAAAACTCAATTAAAAACTAATAAATATCTATGAATTATTTGTAGGTATATGACAAATTTGTTCAACGCATAAAAGCAGCTTTGCTGTGCACACTAATGTTTTAGTAATATCTCATCGATTCGAATAAAATAGGACAAAGAATCTAGTTTCAGTTTTCAGAGTATAATTGATCATCGAAAAATCACTTTAGAATTCGATGACATTGGGTTAAAATATCAGGTAGCACATTATCCCCATCGAGATCTTTATTCTTTGTGTGAACGATCTTTTGTCTGCATCGAAAATAGTGCTGCAAAAGCTCTCAGAGAGAGACGCTGCTACTCTTTTTTATTCGCAGGTACATCCATACAAACTTATAGTTCGAATAAAAGGTAATATTCGAATCATTGTATTTTTCGAGAATTCGAGTTACAAGTGGACTAGATGTTATGAACTGGGTATAACTAAATCCTGTTATCGTAAATCTGCGTTGATCATCTTATCCGCGCCAAGTTAATGTTTGTAACGAGTCGGTTCCTA
This sequence comes from Tridacna gigas, assembly GCA_945859785.2. NCBI lineage: Eukaryota > Metazoa > Mollusca > Bivalvia > Cardiida > Cardiidae > Tridacna > Tridacna gigas. The sequence continues at coordinate 2,555,961 of OX244042.2, forward strand.
TTGTTTTCGAACCCTTAACTCTTTACCATACGGTAAAATTTTTACACTGGTCCAACTTGATTGATTGATTGATTGATTGACTGATTGAATGGTGTTTTACTTTCAGTCATATCACGGGGACAGCTCACATATCTATGTATTTCCTTGGTTTTACCAGTACTAGGTTAGGGCTCTGAAGTGTCCTGCCACGAAAAACCCAGCGGATCGGGTGAGGCTCGAACCCGGGGCCTCCAGGTTACGAGTCCCACGCTGTACTTCTGAGCCAAGCAGGACCCCTGGTCCAATTTGAAGGTACATGTAGATACAAACGACAAATTAAGTGTAGCTCAAATAATGGAATTTTTCTTCAAAATGATAGAAAACATTTTAAGAAAGGGAGAAAATGTTGGTTACCAGCATTTTTCTCCTTTTCCCACAATGTTTTCAAAAACCCATCTCCCCAAGGTCGTTAAAACTCGGGATTGTGTGGTAAAGGGTTAAACTGCTAAATAGGTTAAAAAAAATTTTAAGCCGATAGTAAATACCCAAAATGTTGCTATTTCAATTTTTTTTTTGTAGGAAAAATATCTTTTTATTGGACAGTATAGATCAAAGATCAGACTGCAAGTTCTGTGCAGTCTAATCTTGATCTACACTGTCCGCAAAAGGTCCTTGAGTCGTGCTTAGCGGCCTAAGGATTTTGAATCCTTACTCTGTCAGATAAAAGGAAAAGAAATCATCGGTTGGGATAAAAGATTGATTGATTGTATGGTGTTTAACGCCGTTTTCAACATTATTTCAGTTATATCGCGGCGGCCAGTGCACCTTTCCATGCTTTCCTGGAGTTTCATTTACCAGTACTCCACACAATATTCTTTCCAAGCCACTGGCTGCTTCCCCACATAACCATCGTCGAAACAATGGTCAGCGGTGAGAGAGGAATGAATCCTGTCGCAATGACTATCATCAATCCTCGGAAAGAAATTGGCCAAGCCGGGGATCGAACCAGCGACCGCCTGTTCTCAGTCCTGTACGCTACCAACTGAGCTACCGGGGCTTGGCTGGGATAAAAGAGAAATATTGGAAATCAAGATGCGGGTTGGGTCAGTCGATACCATAGATAATCGGACAATGTAGATTCAAGTTCAGACTGCTTGTTCTGTGCAGTCTGATCTTGATCTACGGTGCCCGCAAATGCAGTTTAAATTTTTAGCTGACAACCGAAGGGTAAAATCCAATGCCTTAAATTCATATTTAGATATGCCACAAAGTGATGTAACTTAAAAACAGGAGAAATATTTGGAGGTAAGCAAACTGCTTTTTTGGAAAAGTGAATGATATGGGAAACATTTATGGAAAAAGAGCAATTGCTTGCAACGAGAAATTGCTCCTTATCTCACCATATTTTCAACAAATGTTTCCAACAAGAGTGGAAAAGGGATGGTTTTAAAAATTGGACCATAACCGACTGCTTAATTAGCAGGTCTAAAGTTCAGCGAATATAATATAAATCAACTGACATTATTTTTCATATTACAGTAAATGTTGTACTTTGACGGAGTATGGGAAAATGAATAAAAGCCATGCTCTGTGAAAAGGGGGCTTCAAGCATCTGCAAAAAGCATCGACCCTGGTCAGCCTGCGCAGGCTGACCTGGATCGAAAGTTTTTTTGCTATTGGTCAATTTTTTTCATGTCCAAGGACCAATCTACCTCATGATTCGGTCGCTTGTCAGACAGTGGATTTCTCCCTACCTACGTTATGTTTTGCTTGGTACAATGCATTACGGAGGTGCATTAAGCCCCCTTTTTGCCAGAGCATGGCCTGGGTCGAAACTTTTTGCTATTAGTCAATTTTCTACATGTCCAAGGGCCAGTGTGCTTTATGATTCAGTCAGCTGTTCTACAGCGTGAATTTTATGGATCCATAATTATGTGATGTCTTGCTTGGTACAATCCAACACGGAGATGCATCAAACCTCCTTTTGCCGGGGCATGGCCCATATTAACTTGATCTCTTTCAACGGCTAACAAAGGAGAAAATGCTGGTGATAAAGCAAACAATCCACTAAAACTCAGTTATTTTTTTTAAATCTTATAGCCATGACTAATCAACCGGACGGTATAGATCCAAGATCAAACTGCACGTTCTGTGCAGTCTGATCTTGGATCTATACCGTCCGCAAAAGGTCCTATTTTTTTCCCGCTTATAGCACTGAAAAGGGTGTCATGAATAATTTATGCACGGACCGGGTAAAATTATGCAAGAGGGAAATATCTATCTTGTCGTATCGAGGTATATTGGATGTCGGGAAATAATAAATGTTTAATCAATTCGGGCTTTCTTCGAGAGGCGTGTTGAGAAATTCCTTTTGAAAAAAAAAAAATGTTTAATTGGAAATACGTGGTGTGCGGTTTTTTTTTTTTTACCATATACAGTGAGTTGTGGCTTCGTTTAAGTTGGTTTAAATATATTTATTTTAAATGGATTGAGAAACAAGTTGTTGCAACTTATTCTAATCTCTCTCGATTCTGC